>CM066731.1:110312000-113092000 GCA_033961575.1 Aselliscus stoliczkanus | reverse complement strand
ACTTGTATTCAGAACCCAACAGAGTGATTTTGCACCTGAAGTTGGGCTGGAACATAAGTTGACCGTGTTCTAATAGCTGGCTGCTTGGGGTGTTTTGAGTTTTCTCTTAAGGTCGTTTGGAGCTATTTACATGGTCCTTTTGTATGTAAGAGATTAAACAGAATGTGAAATGCAAATTTTTATACTGATTACACATTCATACAAAAAGATATACCAAGCTTTTAACCAACATAAAGTCTTGATAAATCTAAGTTATTAAGGTAACTTCAGCTATCATATTTTCACCTTATGAACACTCTGGTTTCAGGAACTTTGAATATTATTTTTAAGATGTCCCTTTGAGCTTGGGCTGATGTTAGTATAGCTTTATATTGCATTTTCTCATAATCGCCTGTGACTAAATGAGGAGTTAGCGCTTGGCC
The DNA here is from genome assembly GCA_033961575.1 of Aselliscus stoliczkanus. Taxonomy (NCBI): domain Eukaryota; kingdom Metazoa; phylum Chordata; class Mammalia; order Chiroptera; family Hipposideridae; genus Aselliscus; species Aselliscus stoliczkanus. The sequence continues at coordinate 113,091,578 of CM066731.1, read as the reverse complement.
TAAGTGGGGTCAGGAAACGGGAAGGCATTGGGAGTCCTGATGGCCGTCCAGCTGCTCCATGAAATGCACGCTCCCATTTCTCTGGCCATTTGGCAGACAGATAAGCATACCTACCCAAGGGCCTGGCCGGGTTCTGTCTTGATGTGATGTGCCTTAGCTGGAGATGGCAAGAAGCGCTTATTCCAGTGTTAAAATGTGAGAGTTGGAAGGGAGCTTAGAAACCGCCCAGCCTAACCTTCCTGTTTCCAGGTGAGGAGCTGAGCTGCCTGGAGATGACACTCCAGTTACTGGCTGAGCAGTATTGGAATCCTGGTACTCCGATTTTTCCATCCAGTAATTTTTCTGTTCCGTACACCTATTCATAGAGAGGAGTGGGGAGAATTTCCCTAGTTGTGTATTCCTGACAAGCTGTTCTCTTCTTTATCATCTTTAAAATCTCTTTTCTCCCTCTGAGACTGTAGAGTAATCTGTGACATCCTACCCATATCCTGTCTTTGATTTCTAGGTTATCCTACTACCTTCCCAGTACCACACCCCCAATCTCCCCCACCCCAAAATCACCTTGTCCTAGCATACCCTCTGAACCTGCCAAGATTGGCTTTCCACTGGCTTTTGGGAAGCATGATCCTTCCTGTCTGTATCTTTGTTGCCCCTTCCCTGCTCTCCCCACACACCCACCTCTTTCAGGGCTGCCATTCCCTTATTCTTAATGGCTTGCCATTAATATTCAGCTCACTCAGCTGTCTATCCCCTCTGTGAAGCCTTCTGCAACCTTTCTGTCTCAGGCTTTTCCATCCCTGATCATCCCTTGGTTGGATTCTTACTGTTTTTAGAAACTGTACCATACCACGCTATTATATGTGATGCAATTAAGGGTAGGTAAGGCCAGGAGCCCACTGTTAAAAGCTTTTCCTTCCTAATGAATGTGTTTTCTGGTAAGGAAATTTTGAACCCATTGCTTAACCCCCTCACTTCCTTTCTTTGCCCTCCAGTTTTCTGCTGAATGACTTAGATTTAACTCCATCAGTCTGGTATTTACATGTTGGGTTTTTAAAATACACATATATAAGACTTGAGGGGTTTTTTTTAGAGCAGTTTCAGGTTTACCGCAAAATTGAGAAGAGGGTACAGAGACTTCCCATGTGCTCCTGCCCCCATGCATGCATAGCTTCCTCTATTATCAACATCACTCACCAGAATAGTGTATTTTTTTACCAAAGGTGAACCTGCACTGACACATCATAATCACTCATAATGTCACAGTTTACCTTAGGGTTCACTCTTGGTGTATTCTATGAGTTTGGACAGATGTATAATGACATGTATCCACCATTGTAGTGTCATACAGAGTATTCTCACTGCTGTAAAAACCTGTGCTCTACCTCTCATCCCTCCCTCCCCCAACCCCAGCAAACCACTGATCTTTTATTGTCTCCAACGTTTTGCCTTTTCCAGCCTGTCATGTAATTGGAATTGGACAGTCATACAGTCTTTTCAAATTGGCTTCTTTCACTTAGTAATATGCATTTAAGTTTCCTCTATGTCTTTTTATGACTTGATGGCTCAATTTTTTAAAAGCACTGAATAGTATTTCCCTGTGTGCATATACCACAGTTCACATATCCGTTTGTCTACTGTAGGCCATCTTGCTTGTTTCCAAGTTTTGGCAATGATGAATAAAGCTGCTATAAACATCCACGTGCAGGGTTTTGTGTGCACATCAGTTTTTAGCTCCTTTAGGTAAATACAGGGAACGTGATTGCTGGTTCGTATGGTAAGATTTGTATATACCCCCAAACTGTCTTCCAAAGTGGCCATACCATTTGGCGTCCCCACCAGCAATGACATGTCCTCTATCAGATTTGTTGTTGGTGCTCCAGATGTTGGTGCGGCCATTTTTATAGGTGTGTGCAGTGGTATCTTGTATTTTGTTTTTGTTTTTGTTTTTGTTTGAGGGCAGTGTCACTGGCCCTCATATGTGGGGCCCGAACCAGGGCCGCCGTCCCAAGCCAGCGCTCAACCACCGCACCACTCGGCCAGCCTGTTTTTTGTTTTGTTTTTTATTTCCTGATGACATAGCATGTAAAGCAGCTTTTCATAGGTTTATGTGACATCTGTATGCCTTCTTCAGTGAGGTGTCTGTTAAGGTTTTTGGTCCACTTTTTTAACCAAGTTGTTTCCTGATTGTTGAATTTTGGGTGTTGTTTGTGTGTTTTCGATTACAGCCCTGATAAGGTGTACCTTTTGCAAATATTTTCTCCCAGTCTGTGGCTTATCTTCTAATCCTCTTGATAGTGTCTTTTGCAGAGCAGAAGTTTTTCATTTTAATGAGCTCCAGTTTACCAATTATGTTTGTCTTAGATCCTGTCTTTGGTGTTGTATCTAAAAGGACATCACCACATCCAAGGCCATCTCCTGTCTTATCTTCTAGGAATTTTGTATATTTGCATTTAGGTCTATGATCAACTTTGAGTTAATTTTGGTGACGGGTGCAAGGTGGGGTGTCTGGACTCATTTTTTGCATGGGGGCATCCCGTTGTTCACACCGTTTATTGAAGAGACTAACTTTGTTCCGTTGTATTGCCTTTGATCCTTTGTCAAAGATTAGTTGACTATATTCATGGAGGTTTCTTGTTGATTTTTACCTCTCTCCCCCCTTATAACTGCTGTTACGAAAGCGAGAAGGAACAAATAGGATCAGAGCTCATGTGTTTCTTGGCTCAGCATTCCCAGTAGACACTTTGAGGGAATCAGGGGGGTTCTTGGGAAGACCCTTGGGAAGAACAGAAAAATTGAGCTGCTTTGCATGCTGGAGCGCACAACCAGATCTTTACAAGATATTTGAATGATAAGGAATCTAGTTGCTTGGTGGGACCTAGGAGGAAAACAACTTCTTGCCCTTTCTTCTTGCCCCTTCATAACCACTACATCACCCAAAGAGCTCATGCAAGTTGTTTTAATTTCTAAGGGGTTTTCCCTTTCCCTTAAGTTGAGTTGTACTTCTGCAACATGGTCTCTCCATCCATCCAGTCAGTCATGTTGTATCTAACCGATATGTATCTATTCAATGCAAGTTTTAAATTTTTTTCATCTGAAGCCTAAGAAAATGATGCTATTCATGGACTCAGGTAAAGAGATCTCTATGTAGATATTGCAGCTCTATATGCAAGGATCAGCGCTCTTTGGTAGATATCTTGGGGAATATGAAGTGAAATCTATTGGGATTTCTTTAGCTTTAGATTTTATTTGAGTAGCTGGCATAAAATGGGCACCCCTCTCCTTTGACAGATGTAATGCAACGAAAAATACTGAATAATCTGTTGCTCGGTATCATAGTCTTAGTGGCCCCAAAGCTGGTCTCCAAACAAGGGACAGTGATGACATGAGAATCAGTTTTATTAACTAATTAGCGATGTGATTTTAAGCTGATATCCTAATACCAAATGGGATTAAATGCTATTTGCCCATTTGCCCTTCCTCCCACATTAGGGAGGCATGTATAGATGCTGTCTTCTCACAGCCTGACCTACTCGGAAGAACATCTGTTTCCTGTCCAGTTTCTCATCTCTAACTAATTCACCTCCTACTTTTTGCATTGTGTGCTTTCCCAGCAACCTGTGCCAGGAGCTTTATCTTTCTCAGCTACTATTCCTATAGCTCTTTGAGCCACTCTGGAAACAAGGAAAATATGCTGTGGTGAAATTGGCCCATTTGGATGTTTTTTTCCTCCCTCCTGTTTGATAATTCCCTTAAATTGTCAAATTTCGTTTACATCTTGAAAGCTTATTGAGAGGACCAGTGTGTGGAACTCTGTAGAGAAGATTATTTTGCTTCTGGGTAAAGGAAAGAGTTAATGTGTTGAGCCTTCCTGATAGGTGGAGTGATGATGGTGGTCGGTTGTTCTCTCTCTCTCTCTCTCTCTCTCTCTCTCTCTCTCTCTCTCTCTCTCTCTGTCTCTCTCTCTCTCTCTCTCTCTCTCTCTCTCTCTCTCTCTCTCTGTCTCTCTGTAGGGGATGGTGGAATGGGGATTATGGATTATAACCTGCTTAAACTATAAGGATGATAGCTTCAAGGAAGACTTGAGGGTCATTAAAAGGCCTGTCCTAGGTTTCCTTTCCCTTTAAAATGTATGAGAATTCTTAGGGAAGTTACTAAGTGAGAGGGCGGGGGACAGGACAGCTTCAGCTGTAAGATTGGTGAGAGCACTATTTTTTTTAGCTTGTTAGAAATAGGAAGGAAATCAGACAATACAGTTTCTAATGACAGGTCTTTATTTTTTATTGTCTTTGCGGAATAGAAATCTACAACAATGTACATGATTACTAATATGTTTTAGTTCACATGGTTAATTTTTTGTGGTTTTTTTTTTTTTTTTTTGGTAAGAGACTTCTAGACTTGCACTCATATAGAAGAGACTAAGTGTGCTGGTGGGGTGGGCTGGGGTGTGATGCAGAGGGAAATAGATTGTGTGTGTGTGTGTGTGTGTGTGTGTGTGTGTATAGTTGTCTTGTGCCTGTTGTTGGTCATCCTGTCTGTTAGTGTAGGAGGTGAGTGGGCTTTCCTGGCAGGATGGAGGCATCAGCACTGTCCACACAGGAAGTCCTCCCTGCTGGCTGACAAGCACTCTTCCTGTTGGTGCCCACACCCACTCGTGCAGAGGGGGCCTGCTAATACAGCCACCCCATTTATGTACTGCGAACTTAGTTCTTCTTCAATTTGGGCATGCAAATTAAGCCCAGATAAGTGTTACCATGAAAACTGAATTAGCTTGTTTTCCCTGCCATTGGATGGACAGCTTGGATAGGTCGGTAGCTTGGTGAGCTGACCACAGAGCAGTGAAATGATCTCAGAAAAGGCTGAGATGGATTGTTAGGCTCTGAGCTAGACTCCTACTACTAGGATGATAAGCACTTAGCTGTGGTCCTCCAGCCACATAGTTTCCTAATTAGGATGAATTTGTAAAAATTACCTCCGAACTTCATCTGAGGGAGGGAGGGTCTTGTCAAATTCCAGAGCAGCTTAGGGGCTTTGAGACGCAAAATGTAAAAAGGACAGCCAGTGATGAAAATGGAGTTTGGTAAAATGTCACCCCTTTGTGAGCTTTTTTTTTTTTTTAAGTTTACCATATGTGTTATTGAGGCATAACTACAAAGTGTGATGGCTTGGAATTGATCCAAGTTCTGAAGTTGAGTTACAGACTTATCAGTACATTTCAGTCTGGGAGTGAGGGGTTCATCCTTCAGGGATGAAATTGAGCTTCCACTAAATGCTGACTCTGAGCTCAGCCTTAATATGCTGTAGCTTTCAAAAGTTGCAGAATTTTTTTGTTAATGAAAAGATAAGGTAGAATTTTTAAAAACAAGCTTTTTAAAGCTAAGTTTGTCTCACACACACACACACACACACACACACACACACTCACACACTCTGCTCATTAAATTTGGAAAACATAACCACCGGTGGCATTGTCACGTTTTAGAGAAACGTGAATTTAGTAACTAAGTTGCAGGATGGTTGGGCACAGGAAAATGAAAGACTACAAATAGGGTTCTAGGGTATAGTTAGTGCGTCGAGTGCCACTTAGAGTCCTGTTTCAAGGCTTTGGCTCTGCTGTCCCGCAGACCTGGGTTCAATTCCAGCCCTGCCACCCACTAAATGTGTGACCTTGGCACATTACTTAACCCCTCTTGAGACTCAGTGTCCTAATCTGTAAAATGGGAGAACAGCGATGTACCTGCCTCGTTGGGTTAAGTAAGATCATGCACATAAAGCAGTTGGCACAGTGTCGGGCACATGTCACACATGCAGTACATGACAGTCATTATGACTCAGACCTTTAAAATGATCCTTAACCCATTCTGAATGTTTATTAGTAATCAGCTTTCTTGTGGTTGAATTTTCTTGTTTGAACATGTGCCCAGTCGTTATCAGGACTTGACATTTTCATTTCAACAAATTCTAAAAACTTAATCTTCAATGTAACATTTTCTGCACCAGGAAGTAAAAAATTGGCAACATAGAGTAAATTAATGGCTTCTCTCTTTCACCTTTCTCTGCCTTCAGCTAGTTCTGAACAATGGTTGCTATTAAGATAACATTTGAATTTGTTCTGTGTAGGATTCACCAGAGGCCAGTCATCCTCCTCAGGGTACAGTCAGGAGCCCCCTTCTCCCACCTGGGATGGATATCCTAGGAGATCTTTCCCCTTAGGGCAGACCAGAGGAGAAGTGGGGAGGGGCAGGCTCTATGTGCTCCCCACCTACTTTCCAGAGTTGGAAAATATTACGGTAATAAATATGGGGGCCTGTCAAAGATATACAAAATCAGCTGTGTAAATCCTGAGATGTAAATCATGGTTCTACTTCTGCCAAAGATACATACATAAATAAAAACCTACTACCTTCATGTCCAAATAATCTCCAAGTAAATCATACCCCCCAAAATGTTTCTTTTTAATCATACAAGTCCACAGTCGGCCAGCCACCTTCCACCCTGGAGAAAAGCAGAGGTTAGAGCCAATGCAGACTGTAAAATGTGTGATGGTTGTCTGCTTTGTGTTGGTATAACGCCACCGAGAGGTGGGAAGGGACCAGGTCTACAGCCTCGTTCACACTTCTCCAGGTCTTATCCCAGGTGACCACGTTTCATCCCCCAGCAGCTGCACTAATAACCGACTGGGTCCGACCATGGAGAACAAACAGCAGGGTTTGTGGCAGGGACAGGTTCTTGGACATGAGTCAAAGATGATTTAAGAAAAAATTCCGTGTTGCCTAGCTTTGTCTACATTTACAGGCTCTTTGTGTAAATCAGAGGCTTGGGACAGGAAGGCAAATGAGCGTGTTACTTCCCTGCACCGTTGTTAACTGCAGTGAGAAATAGGGGATGCCCTGGCTAATTTCAGATAGCAACTAGCTGGTGGACTAAGTGACTCTGCACAATGAACACAGTCCTTAGTGTGGCATGGCTGGCTGGCTGAGGTGCCACCTGTGGCAGATCAAGGGACAGAGCTTATTCTTAGTTTTATATCTAGCAAACAGATTCTTCATCCCTTAGAGAAAAACCAGGGATGAGAGGAAAGGATATGATGAGTTCAACTGCTTATGAAGGGCATAAATCAACGAGATCTGGTAGAATGTGTTCTCAGGTAGGATTTTTCTTGGCTTAAGCAGTACTGATGTTCCCAGTTCAAGTTCAGCCTTCATTGATGCAGAAGTAGTGACCCTTCTTGCTACTCTCCTTCTAAAAGAGATTTTCATGAGATAAAGGGGTGTTTGGACTCAGTGATCTTAGCAAGGACCCTGGGCAGTGAGAAGAATGTGCACAGTATAGGACAGGAAGACATGGTTCCGTGTCAGATTAGTGACGATTCCAGCACGTTGGGACACTGGGGAATTCCAATGGTCATGGTGGGAACTGGATGCAGAGCCAGCTACTTGTCACGTTAGCTGAAATTACTGACAAGCTAAGCAGTGTTACCCGCATTGCTGAGGGGTATTCTTTTTGAACTCTTCAATGTGGAATTTAATTGTGTCTTAGACATGCCTTGTTTTCTTGTTTGGGGTAATAAAAAAATCAAGCTGTAAGATTTGACACTTTTGTTGAATGTCTAGTTACTATTTAATTTTATATTTGCAAACGATTACTCAATCTAAGGGACATCCTTGGATTAGTGTATGTATTATTTAGAAGATGGGAGGTGAAAAAAACCCCAAAAAACTCCTGTCCTAATGCGAAACTGCTGAAAGTTTGCTATGAGAATACTTTGGGGTGTGCTCACTTCTATCTCAAACTGAACCATTTAACTTCCTCAAAAGTCATGTGTGTGGCATAAGGACAGAGAACTGTGGTTGCTCTTCATTGGTTAACAGAGAAGTATCTGGTTTGAGTCCACTTTCAGACATGCTCCCTAGGTCGCTGCTGACTGAAACCACACCGAGTCCTCGGTTGCAGGCTTTACAAAAGTTATTTTGGTTGTTGCGAGGCCTGGGCAGGTTTCCAGCTACTTTGCCATTCTCACAGGGGTTAAATTTCACGAGGTTCGCCAGAGAGAAAGGCAGCATGCCTGTAAATCTTATCCAGATGTTTCAATGGAGCTGTGTGCCTGTCTTAGAACAAGGTGAAGTTTTCCTTATTTGAGCATCTTGATTGAATTCTAACTTTCTTGACATGTGAAGAATAATCTTTTATTTTTGTTTCCAAGAGTCATCTTAATAAAATAATCGGCAACGTTCAATCAAATGTTCTTCAGAATTTGAAAACCTTTTCAAGAGTCTAGTGATTTTCAAATTACTGTATATTAAAATATTATCACATAACTCCATGCAAATTAATTTTGAGTCTCAGTAGATGCGTTCCTTAAAATGTGTGAAATAAATTAATGTTACATCAATTTAGTCATATTTAAAGTGCACAGGGAGAATATAGTCTACTGAGTAAAATCCTATTATTCATTTCATGTTTGAAGGAGAGGACTTTTTTTTTGTAGAATGAACAGACCTTTTTTTTAAGGTGTAAATTACAATTTATATATTAAAGTAGCTTACTATATTCCTTATGTATATCTTGGTAACTCCATTTTATTTTGGGAGATCAAACAGCCTCTGAAAGGTGCTGAATACCTTCCATGCAGCGTTGTTCTAACGCTTGCCCTCTGTGTTTTCAGCAGTCTCTGGTCCCAGCCCACCCCATGGCCCCTCCCAGCCCCAGCACCACCAGCAGTAATAACAACAGTAGCAGCAGTAGCAACTCAGGATGGGACCAGCTAAGCAAAACGAATCTCTACATCCGAGGACTGCCTCCCAACACCACAGACCAGGACCTGGTGAAGCTGTGTCAACCGTAAGTAGCAGTGGCTCTGGTTGTGTTTAGCTGCTGAATGTTTCTTTGATCGTATTATAGAGTGACATGAATTGTGTTGTAAGAGAGTCGCAGTCCAAGACAAATCTGTGAATTCTCATTCTTGACACAGTTGACAGATTCCAAGTTTTAAGTCCTTGGACACTTATTCACTCAGCGTTAACATCAACAGAATGCCCATATAACAAAATAAATTGGAGCATTTTCTCAGTAGAATTTGACTTTATGGGCATATGAAAAGTAAAATATGAATTATTTAAAAACTGATGGCTGGATCCTTTTGAGGCGTGCTTGTTTTGGTTTGTGGAAGCACCTCTAGGGAGCCAATCTATCACATAAGAGAAACTTTAGTTGTGATTGTTTGTCAGAAAGGTAGTTACTTTCCACCTTTGTCTTAAATGCATGTAAAACTGTTAATTCCAGCCAAGAAATGTTAATTTGTCTTCATTAGCCACCTTTATTTTTGAGGTAGGTTGTTCACCCTCATCTCTTTGGGAATTCTTATTCCCCAAATTCCTGTTTCTAATCTCACTGTACCTTTCTGAGTCTTATGAAGAAATGTGCACGTGTGTATAAAATTTCAAAGCAAATTTGCATTATATGCTAATGTTGTTGATGAATAGAATATAAATGTGCTACTTTGCTGCAATTACATTAACTAAGTAAGAAAGCACTGATTTAAACCAAGGAGCCAAAAGTATTGTACAGTGCAAGGATTATTGTCTAAAAGCCTCTAATCACTTTGAGCTATAATAAGCCTGCACACATAACAGCATCTTTTATTTATCCAAAGACAATAATGGCCCCTTACAAAAGGAATTTTACATAACTGGAAAAGAAGACATCCCACTAGAGAATGTTTCCCTGTTCCCTGAAAAATATTCCTGTTTGTAAACATCTGATTAATAGCATCTCGTGTCTGTTGTCCTGGGGTAAAATATAGATTTATGACTTCTTATTTTACGGAAAAAAAATTTCAAAACTTACTTGGGCAGTAATTCTGAGCTGGAACTAAAAGTAACATGTGGCCTTCCATAAGGAGGTGGTGATGGTTTGACTTTGTTTTGTTTTGGGAGAGGAGGGTGGGACAGTGGGTGGTGGTTCTTTAGGATCTAGAGAGCTTTCCGTATGCAATCACACTTAGCACCCTCCCTGGGCATTTTTTGTGTGTGTGTGACTCTTTTGTTCATCCGTCTTGGACTTTGCGACCCTTTGCTTCCAGGGCAGTGAAATAATGTTCTGTGCTAGGGACTGTTCTGAAAGCAGGTCCAGCTCTCAGGGTTTGTCGTGCCTGGCGAGAGTCAGAGGGAGCCTTGCCAGGCATGCCCTGCCCTCCTGCAGCTGTTCAAGACCACAAATAGGCTTTTTGCTATCTTGTCTGCTGCTGGCCTTCACTGGCGTCGTCTTCTGCTTCTGCAGCATAATTACAGGTAGATAGAGCGCCATAAAGTCTAAAATGCTAAAAATATAACTTTGTCAGAAACAGAAGAATGAAGCTAATCCTCACATTCTTGAGGTGTAAGAGAAGGGTGAAGGATTTCAAAAGACAAATTGTTCCTCTGCTAGTTTTGAGTCATGTAAGGTAAGTTTTAACACCAAGAAGATAGAGTTAAATAACCATAAAATAAGGGAGTGATGTCATGTCTTATATGCAGTAAATATGTACTTGAAAAATTAAACCACTAATTTTTTTTTATTTTATTGAATCAAATCATATTCCAGTGCAGTAAAAGAGTATTTGCCATTTTTCCTAGAAATTTTGTTCCTTTTTTGTCGGTGGTGTCTTTGCTGTATGTAGATTTTCTTAATGTGTATAAACATTACTCGCTTTGCTCTTATCAATAGCACCATCAGTTTCTTCTATCAAACCTGTAAAACCCCAGGTTTGATAATTAACTCAAATGTTAGTTTTCTTGATATGTATTATACAGAGGCGAGACATACAGTAAGAGAGGACTCTATTTCAATATCTGCTGAAAATTTAATTTCTTGTAACACACAGCATCTATTAAATACCAGATTTGACTTGCTGACAATTTTGTGTCTTAGAATGGGCAGAGAGAGAGCAAAAAATGGCATTCCTGTTTTGGACTTAATTGTTTCCAATAAAGAATAGCTAGTTGGTGACATGGAAGTGACAAGAACCTTATGGGAAAATGACTCATCCTAGAACTTCAAAAACCCAATGGACATAATTAGAGATTTCAGAAAGGTGAGTATCAGAAACTTCTTAGAAAAGATAGTTATAAATTCATAGCACCATAAAAGAAAAAACTGTTTTAGAACTAAAATAACACTATGATTACAGATTGACCTAATGGGGGTGAATTGCAGAAGGACAACATTTGAAACAAGTAATTTGGATTTCTAGGGGGGGTTGGATATTTTAGAGGGTTATCTAACAGAAAGATGGGACATAATTGTGTATATTTGTGTATATCCCTAAGAATGTGTATAATTGTGATCCCATTCCATACAAACAATATGTGAAGTCTGAAAACAAGAATGACATGAGAACTGTGAAAACTGGAGAGGGAGAAATATATATTTTTACGAAGCTATGTTGGGAGTAAAATGTACAGATGATATAGCATTAGAAGAAATGACGGTGAAAAGCTGATGTACCGACACAAGAAATGACAACGGAAAAGCAGCCTCACTGCAAGTCAAAGAGAGACGCATGGCACTGGAAAATGTAGATCTACATGGGTTAGTTATGAGGAGAGGATGGAGACCCAGTTTTAGGTTATGGAAGGAGGTGGCATCACGAACAGGCTCATGGCAGTGGTTATGGTGGTAAGGTGAGGTGGATTGAACGGAGACACATTTTCTGGTAGCACTAGTTAACTTTTAAATTGTGAACTGCATATGAGAAATTTTGTCAGGACCTCATGACTGCTTCCAGCTGCTGTAACTTTGCTTCCTGTTTCCAAAAAGTTATCTACTCAGAAAGAGTACACTTAACCAGCAAGTTTAGGAAATGGAAGAATCTGGGAAACAGGAAGTTTTAATCTATTGTCTCCTGACCTTCAGACATTCTTAACTCTCTCCCTTCCGTAAAAGCAAGCCAAACAAATATTTACTTGGCTTGACTATGTTACCATTTTATTTCTCTCATTCAAACTTCTTAGGTGAATTTTCTGGACAGACGAGTTGAGGGCTCTTGTTGCTTCCGTTTTCTTGCACCATAACCCGTTGCATTTTGCATTCAAGTTCTCAGCTGAAACTGCATGGGCATCTTCCGTCTCCCTTTTTGTGTTAGCTTGTTTTCACTATTGACCACTTGTCCTTCTCAACTCTTGGCTTTTTTGATAGTAGGTTCTTCGCCCATTCCTCTGTTGCCCCATGCTCTCACAGGCTCATTCTCCACTGTTAACACTTCATATTCAACATTATCTCCTTCCTCTGTTAAACTGTCCCTTTTTCAAATGCACTCTCCTCAACTTGAAGTTTTGGAGCACTCCTTGACTATTTCCTGTTATCCTGTTAGTCACCAAGTTCTGTAGCTTCCTCTTTTCTTCCTTTCTTCTACCATTTCACTCCCAGAAGAATTGGGTGGTTCCTCCCTCCCTCCTTACAGTGTGACAGGCGGGAACCATTGGCTCCTGCTGCTGCCTCACCTCAAGCACCATCCCATTTCCTATCTTGATCCTTCAAGGCCAAGTCCCCGCTTACCCTGCCTCTGTGCTTTCACCACGCTACACTCCTTATTTCTGTGTCCGTGGCACCACTTCACAATCAGCATCTCATTTCCATACAGTTCCATTCTCCAAATGCCTGTTACATTATTTAGCAGCATGTCTTTGACAGTATGGAATGCTGACAGTGTGTCATCTTCATATATTTCTTACCTACATTGTAAAATACACGGCACGTTTTTGGTACCCCACGGTGCTAGGCAAGTACCCAACTCTCAGTGAAGAGCCTGTAAAATGGATGATATATTGCTTATGTCATGAGGGTGCAGTTAGGATTAAATCAAGTTATTTAAGGAAACTGACTGGTTCTAGAACAGTCATCATTGGGCACATATTAGCCTCTCCTGTGCCTGTGCCTTTGCCCCTCAAAATCCTAACTACTAGAGTAAACTTAAATTGTATATAATTATACATGTGAAACTAAGAAACAAAAAACAAATAAATAAAATAACATTCTGATCTTGAAAGTTGGGAAAGCCAGGGAGCCAGGGAAGTCGCTTATGTTAACATAACCCTTAGTCCCCTGCTCCTTGAGGTTTTGTGGCTGGGGGCACTTGCAAAAGGCTCGTTTCAGCCTGGGGAGACGCAGCCCTGATGTCTTTCTTGTCATAATAATAACTGTTGCATGTGAAATCTTTCATTGTATCCAAAGTATCTTTTCTGAAGACTAAAAGATTGTATAATATACAAGGTTTGGTTCATAGTTCTTCCCAGTTTGCAGTGGGAGCAAATGTGGGAGTCTCTGTTGACCTAGTCTCCGTTGACCATGGCTAGGTCGCTTAGTGATTACCGTGGTATTGTCATCACGTGAAAGGTCTAGATAACCCAGTGTATCCACAACTTATTTTAAGAAAGAATAGTCTATTGACATTAAAACAAACTAAGATATTTCCACCCCTCCCACTTTATATCGCCTTTCTCTCATTCCCACACCAATCTTGGTCAACCATTTTTTCCCCCCTCTCATTCAACAGCTCTCTAATTTACATCTTACTGTGGTAAAACATAATTTTAATACAACTGTGAAATTAAACCTAGCTTACAATAGTATAGCCTGTTACTAATTACAAGGAAATATTTTTTGAAATACAATGTTTCACTGCTTGTGATATTCAATACATTGTCATTTCTTACTCCTTCATTTTCTGTTCTCCAGTTTTCCTTATTCATTTGAATACAATATAACACTTTAAAAGGTAAAACAGAAAAGCAAGACAGTTCAACAGAGATAGACATAAACAACCAACCATAATTTAGGACAGAATAAAGTAAATGTTATAATCAGTGCAGAGTTCTGTTCTGTGAGAAGTCAGAGGAAGGCTTTGTTATTCTTGATAGCAGAGTTTTGGGGTAGCTTTCAGTAAGGAGATGACATCTCCACCTTAAAGAACAGGGAAGATTTCATGCAGGGTGGAAATAATAGTGACCCCCAGGCCCCAGAAAGAGCCCAGGAGGTGTGAGAGTGCTTGGATGCATAAGAATGCACAAAAAACACTGCTGCCAGAGTTGTCATTCAGCCAGTGTTAGTTAGCCAGGGCTCCTGGGGACCAGAGCGGAGAGTGTAGGTATAGGGGAATGTGAGGCTGGAGGTAGGTGAAGGTTGGGGCCACATTGTTAGCACTTGGAATAATCTAAAAAGTCAGGTGTTTATTCTTCAGTTACAGATAAGGAGTTAGCCCCTATTGTGGAAGAGAAGGGTTTCAGTGGGGTTTTTTTCCCTCTCTCAGAATGATAATTCTGACAAAACTAGGAAGGTGGGATTGGAAAAGGAGACTCCTAGGCCAAAGGTGATGTGACCCTGACCCAGGGCAGTGATAGGAAGTGGGAGGGGAGAGGACACTGAGCACGCCAGGGGGTGGGTGCCTTGGAGATGGAAGCATCCTGGACTGGAGCATGATTAAAAATGACTGTAAGGTTTTAGCTCCGAATACAGGGAAAACTTCAGTTGCATTAACAGAGAGAAAAGGCACAGGAAAAAAAATTAGGGCAACTATCAGAAAAATGGACAACTTGATTATATTCTTTCTCTTTACATCTCCATTTATCTCTGCAACTCTAAAATTTCTACTTGTTGAAAGTTGTTTTTCCTTTACCATGGAATAAAATGATCATCTGTTTTATTCCAGAATGATTAGGCTACTTCTAAGGTAAAATTTGGAAATGAAGGCGTTCTAGTAAGGTGAATATTAATCAACTTTTACCCAATTATGAAGTTACCTTAAATGTTTATTCTGAAAGTAACAATGGGCTTGCCAGACCCAGTATTCTGAAATCCCAGGTAAATATGAAATCCTTTAAATTTACAGAAACTATGTGAAATTAGAGGACCTTACAGTCGAAACAAAAACAATGATCCTGATTTGAAGTAAGAAAAATCATTCCACTGGAAAGAGATCTCGTTCTCACTCTCAAATTGAAGAGAGAATTTAATTTAGGGTCACGTGACCCACGGTCTTTCAGGTAGGTCCCTATGACAGTCCAAGAAGCCTTTATGTATGCAGAGTTACTACGTTTATTTTATTGGGTGGTTGGAAAAGTCATGACGTATTTTTTCTGTGTTTTTCATTGCAAAAATGCGTCATGACTTTTCCGACAACCCAATACAAAAGAAACGCACACGGACAGACTCCACATGGTCTACACTGAATATTCAGGTAGCTGTACAGATGTGAAAGACCAAAAGTTTTGTTGTGTACAGTCAGCATCATTCTGAAGCCAGGCTGTGAGCCTTACCAACCCAAAGCTCTTGATGTAGGGTTAAATTAGAAGCTGATAAAAGGAGGTGATCTCTCTTACAGGTATAATTTCCCCTTCAAATGTTGTCTTCCAGGCAAGTTGAAGTAGTGTCTTAGTGTGACGGTGGTGGTGGTGGTGGTGGTGGTATATTTAATTCACATGCACCAACAATGAAAGACTGGCAGTCATTTTTTCTTTGGTATTGACTGCATCTCAGATCACTGAGACTTGGATGTACTGAGCTGTATTATATTCCAAAGCCATTTGAGTTTTTAGGTTTTTGGCTTTTTTTTTTTAAAGATTTTATTGGAGAATTGGGGGAGGGGAACAGCATTGGGGAATTGGGAAAGGGGAACAGACAACTTGCTGTCCTTTTTTGTTCGTCAGTCTAGTTGTGGAGGACATTGCTTCACTGGCCCATGTTGGTATTATCATTGCGCTCTTTTCAGGTGAGGCAGATGGGTCGCCAGCCCCTGGACACAGCGGCTCTTGGCAGCTAGCTGCCGGCCGCTCACGCTGGCTGCCGGCCACTCACTGTAGCCTATGGCAGCCCACTGCAACGGGGTCTGTAGCTGTGACATCCCGGGGATTCACAGCAGCCCAGCTCCAGGTGGAACTATTATTCACCATCTTAGCTATAGAGGGCGGTGTCACTGGCCCTCATATGTGGGATCCGAACCAGGGCTCAGCTGTGCAGAGCTGGTGTCCCAAGCCAACTTTTAACTAACATGTCACTTGGCCAGCCCAGTTTTTAGGTTTTGTTTTTGTTTTTGTTTTGAGGACAGTGTCACTGGCCCTCATATGTGGGACCAAACTGGGGCCGCTGGCTTCCCAAGCCAGCGCTTAACCACCACGTCACTCGGCCGGCCCTAGGTTTTGTTTTTTTTTAATTGCATTTCATAAGAGTACTGAAAACTGTATCTAGTGAATTTTTTTCTCAGATTTCCTTTGAAAGACAGGGAAAGAAAAGTTACCAGAAATGTAGAGTAGCAGAAAAATAGTTCTCTCCTGTGTGCCTTTAAAAAAAAAATAGTGTTCTTTATTGACTGGCATACTTTTTTAAATCCTCCCAAAAAGTAAAGTTGAGTTAAAATGATTCGTATTCCACAGTTAATCATAAAAAAAATTTTGTTTATTATATAGCTTCTGGCCCATACACAGATTTTTTATTTATATTGTAAGTAGTAGGATTTCTTTTAAATTCCAAATGGTTTTGTTCTGTAAAGCAGTTAATTTTTATCCTCTTATGAGTTCTCTCTTCATTGATCTAGAAGATTCTCAAATAAAATACTAATAGCTATAGTTTCTGGGACTTGGCTCTTCCTAATATTGCTAGCACAAGAGGATGACACATTAACAAATAACTAATGAGGGCTTAGACCAAGGAACTTGGGCATTTTACTTAGTGTGACCTAAGATGTGAAGTTTTCAGACTTTTAAAAAGGCGTGCCAATCTACTGAATCAAAATGTTTATTCGCTAATTGTAATTTAACCCTCTCTTCATGGACAGTATTCCGGTAAGTTTCTATATAGTCAAAGCGTGTGAAACACAATGCTTTGAGAACTGAGCAAAAGATGTCATCTTGGCAATCAGTGTTGTAAGAATTCAATTCAAAGGAGATTTGAGAGCTTAGGAGCAACTGTATTTCACTAAATCTTCCCCCTGATCATCTCTTGGATAAGCCATAGAGAATCATTTTATTTTATGTTAATTGCTTTATTTCCCTTTTTGGTATGAAACAATTCTGGCATTTTAAGAAATACTTTATGTACAGTAGATCTTGGACATACCAAGATTCAGTCTGATCATTCGGAAATCCTAGAATTTCAAGAAAATGATTTTAGCATCAAAAAAAAATCCTCCACAAATACCTACTTTCTCCTAGGGAACCATCTCTTTCTTAGACCTGTCTTTGTTCTTTCTTCACTTTTATCATTAAAATTACCAGTTGGCTTTTATTAGGGGGTAGGCAGTTTTCAAAAATGAACGCAATGTTCAATCCCTTCTTGAGAGTTCCTGATACACAGTTAGAGCAAAACCTTCTTGAAATATGGACCCTGGGTGATGGTGGGCTGTGCTTCTTTACTGGCTGCCTGACTCGCTTCTGTCTGTCTAAGAGTACTTATAATTCAAATCCACACTGCAGTAAAATTTAAAATAATTACAGGTCACAGACATTCGGTGTCATCATGAGTAGTTGAAATCTCAAATATTAATTATCGTCAAGTATCTGCTATATGCGTGCATCAGATATTTTGGCAGAAAAATCTCAGTCATGTCTATTTTCTAAGTTATCCTTAGTGTAAAATCTGCTCGTGAACGTGGACATTTAGAGATTTAGCCAAACCTTCTTATTGTCATTTGACCTTTTTCTTTGAAATTTCCTCTGGTTATCCCTAGGCATGAGTTAGAGCCATCCACCCCTGCATTGCCCAAATGCTGCACAAGCTGTTGGCAAGCCAGTTTTAATATTAGCTGTAGGAGACGTTCACCAGGAAGCCAGCACTGGAGATAATGGCCATAACCACAAGAATTATTTTAAAGAGCATCCTCTCCTTTTCTGTGAGAGCAAATGGAATTGATTTTATGTCCATCCATGTTCTTTTATATGATCCTCACATTTCGGTAGCATCAGCTTGGGGGTGTTTAACCATTATATGAAGGTGAAGGTAGTATCACCAGGAATAAAAGCCTCTAAAATTTTTATTTGGCAATTGTGCTTGATTTGACTTAGAATTTCCTTGTTGGGTTACTGTGAATACTAGAAACTTATGACCTGTCTCTTCATCTTTCCCCATCTTCATTCCATAATAACTGTATGTGAAAAAAATATCCTGTATAATGTGTAAACACCTGAATAACACTAGCAGTTAACCTCTGTCAAATGCTTGGTGTGCCAGTAACTTGCCAAGTGTTTTATTATTGAATCCCAAGAACAGCTGTATGAGCAGTATTATTACCCCTATTTTAAAGATGAAGTTGAACGAGGTTTCTTTTTGCCCAGGATAATACAGCTTAAGATGGTGGAGCAGAGCTTCAGCTCAGACAATCTGACTCCAGAGCCCATACTCGTAACCACTGTGCACTCTGCCTCCCCAGATATACTCAGAATGCCCGTACGTTATCCTCATCCTCCCCTCATCAGCACCCATGTTCCTCTGTTTACCACAGGCTGCAAAAAGACTCATCTCTCCAAGGCCCTAAAATAGATATTCAGTCTTGATGGGTTGAACGAGATTTCGTTAGAGAAGTCAGCTTTCCCTAAGTCCTCTTGAATAAGCCAACAGAACCAAAAACTCAAAAAGTAAAGGCAGGAGGATAGAGGAGGAAGTGGTCTTTCCTCACATCTGACAAAGGAAACCCTTTTAATGTAGCTGGTCATATAAAACTCAGCTCCTGGTTAGCCGTCTCAGGTGCAGCTCCTCAAGCTTACACAGCATAGAGAAAGTATGTGCATTTGTCCCTTGCTTGATGCCTGAGGAGGTTAGCGCATATATAAAAAGACACATTCTTTTCGGGATCACAGACTTAACCAATCCAAACAACATTGCTTTAGAAAGTAATGGGCAGAGCGTGGCATTCTAATTTTACTACAAGTATAAATCTGATGAAAACATAAGACCAAGCCGCTGTTGAGGAGAAATTAAACAAGTAGCAGTTGAGTGGTGAATTCCATTATTTATTAACCATCATGCCTTTGACTTTGCTAGACACTGCACCAGACACATTTTCTGCCCTCAGGGGACGTTCTTGTCTTCTATAGAAAGTAACCTTCACACATCACGTGGACCAGAATGTGAGGTGTCATGTGAGAGATAGAAAGTGCTACAGAGATTACAAAATAGGGAGTGATTATTGCTAGTGATTGGGGACATCGGGAAAAGCTGGGCATTTGAGTGAGTCTTCACCCAGGCGAGCAGCTCAAGCCCAGGTTGGTAGCCAGGCCGAGCCGGGCTGCCTGCCTCGTCTGCTCTTCACTAGGACCGTATCATGGGGGGCTTTCATGCCCAAGGAAGGCTTGTACTTTACTGGGAAGGTAGGTGATGTGCCCATGATGGAATTTGAAAAAGAGGTGGGTCCAAGGAAGAAGATGGTTTAAAAGTGAATGTAAGATGTTGCGTCTAGGAAACTGGGAATTTGGTACCATCAACAGATGAGAGGATCAAGAGGAATGGCTTATTTTTATACCTGCCTGGAAATTCTCACCCACTCTTGGGAAAGTTTTCCAGTTGAGTGCCTGTTTGCTTTCTGAGTTGGTGTGTTTTTGGTGTGGCTATTAAATGGAAAGAAATAATGAACGCATCAATTCCAGACTGGTGAATCTTCAGTGCAGAAGAGAAACTAGTGACGAAACATGTTTGTCCACCAGCTGGAATATTATATATTAGAAACTTTTCAATTGATACGATCCTTATAGCCGACACTAAGATCTATATATTCCTTCAATGTGTCATGATTTTCTTAAGGTTTTATAGTTCAGTTTTCAGGACTCACCACTTTTTCACAAGTGGCTTTTTGTTTGATGAAGTGCTTTGCACCCCCCTTGATAGGATCATTGGCTTCTGACCGGAGACTTTTGAGAAGAGATTTTGTAAGGGAGCCAGGGGACTGCGTGGGAGGAGAGGAGGATATGTTTCCTTAAATGGGGTATCTAGAATTAGCGAGGAAGTACACTTATAACACAAACAAACCTGACCAAGTTCATGGCCCTGCCATCTGTGTACTCACTGACCTGCCCATACCAGGCTTACACTTGTCTAAATTGCCCATGGGACCAGGATCATTTGTCTTCCTCATTTTTTCTTTATGCCATAGTATCTTCCTGCCCCTCTTAAGTGCCAGATGTCAGTGAGGGAGCCTGTATGAAAACCAACATTTTTTTGGAGTGTCAGCCTTTAAGTGCATAGTTTTAGATTTCCAGTGTTACAAAGGCCACTTTTCTGATAGCATAAGGACTGTTTCTTTCAAGATGAAACAAAGAGGCAATCATTTGTGATCCTAGAAACAAATTAGACTGCTAGCCCCTTTGGACAGGAGGGTGGATCCTTTCCAGGGTTTTTTCCAAAATACTTCATATTCAGCCCCAACTCTAAGCCATGAACTATGAAAATGTTATTGCTGCTTTAGAGGCATAGCTCTTGCTCCAATATTTAATCTACTTAAATTGCCTATATAGTCCTTCTGCTTAGCTGTCTACATAACATTTTGTTTCTTAAATTTTTCCTATTATCTCTTTATTCATTATTATTTTTTCTTTGATACCATGTACCTAGCTGCTGAGACCCAAAGCCATTTAATTTTGACTCAGATTTTTGAGGCAAAAGAACTTCAGCATTTATTTAATTAAAATGTCTTTTGCACTTTTTTTCATCTCCAGTCTGAATCACAGAACTGTACATCTCTTGTAGTCATGTGGCTGTTAAGGAGAAGTGCTCACTGGAATTGGAATATGCATGCCGAGGCCCTTCAGTAAATTCTGAGTCAGAAGATGCCGAGAGATATGTGTGGAGAGAGGCAGTGTAACAGGCAGTTGTGCTCACAAGCACACAGGCTCTAGAACCTTCTGCCTGGCTCCGCCACCACTTCCTTGGGCAGATGTCTCAAGCTCTCTGTGCCCCAGTTTCTTTACTTGTAAAATCAGGATAAAACAGGACCTGCCACAGAGTTCTAACTGAGTTAATATATATAGCATGCTCAGAGCATTTCCTGGCACGTGTTAAGGGTACTGTCATCATTCTGTATTTTTTAAAGCTTCCAGGAGGTTCTGATGTTCAATCCCAGTAGAGAGCTTCAGATTTGGTCCCCTCATGTTACAATTGAGAAAGCTGGGGCTCAGAGAAAGGTAAATGTCCTTCTTGGAGATAAAATTAGGAGGTGGCATGCCTGGGAGTCGGTCCCATTGTCCCCTGAAACACCTACCTATCTTGATTTGCCTCTTTACTTTTCATGAGTGAATGTAAACTCTGCCCTCAATTCTGCCCTTAATCATGAGTATGAAATATCTGTACTTCAGGTTCTTGCCAAAGAACTTAACTTGGTCCTCTCCTCTGCAGCTCTTGTCAAAGCTATTGGAAGAAATCAGATTTATGAAGAACTGCCTGAAGGATTTATAGTGCTTTTGTTCACCACAGAGTTTCCTAACCTTGTGAGGGCACACATAGAAGAGGAGAATATTTGTGTTAGATTATATTGGGATTAGATTAGATTAGGTCAGATCACATGGGTATAGCATCAACTGGCAAGGCTGCTCAGTGCTGGAAGTGACAGGCCCCACCCAGCCTCCAGGGGTTGATGGGATTAATATCCCCATGTTTATAATAGAATGATGGGGGTAGGGTGGGATTTGAGAAATGTTTTAATAGAAAAGTCCTTAGTCAAAGGAAATCTTAAAAAAAAACTATACATACAAATATTTCTAAGTAGTATTTTTAAATATATATGTTATAAATGAAAATTTATAACATTGATAAAATTCATCAAGGGACAGTAGTGAGACAGGTTTTTTGGTTTTGTGGTTTGTTTTTTGTTTGTTTGTTTTTTTAGACAGTTTTGATGAACTCAAAACATTTGAAATTGGAACTTCTGGATGACAGTTGCAGAACACTGTTAACATATCTAGATTATTTTTGCATTCCATTTTAGTTGACAGTATTAGAAAAAAGTACCTATTTACATCCATAATTACAGTAAAACTTTGGATGGCTAGTAACTTCGTTTGCGAGTGTTCCGCAAGATGAGCAAACATTTCTAATACATTTGAATGTGGTAAACAAGCGATGTCTTGCAGTACAAGTAGTTTGTTTCCAGAACAAATTATGCTTGCAAACCAAGGTATTAATGTAGTTGCAGAGGTAACAGTTTTTGAATACCCCTTTTTATCTTCTTAGTATCTTCTTGAATTATCCTGATCCAGAAGCTGGAAAGAACCAGGAATTTTTGTTTTGACATTGAATCCCAAATAATACAGCTATTCACATGCCTTTGGAGAGTTGTAAAATTCCGACCAGGAGCACCTAAAACTTCCAGTCAGTACCAATCTTAATGATGTCACTTGACCGTGACTCAACATGGTAGGCAGCTTATTGTACAACTGGCTATTGGATCACAGTGCGAGTGTACGCCAACGAGTTGTACCAGCTCTTGGCCTGTGATTTGTTTGAGTGTGATGTGTATGTAGGTCGTTTGTGCAGTTTTATATGAATGGACATGTGCAGACTTGAATATCCAGAATACCAGGGTAGAGTTACAACCTTCCTAATCGGTGACTCATTGGTAAGAAGTTAAAATGTACATGAAGAGATGGCAGGGACACATTTGTCTAGCATCTGCACTTAACCTGACTTAACATGAAGGTGGTTACCAATGTGTTAACATTGTTGTACAGTGTATTTGCTTACATTTCCTGTTTGTTTTTGTATATAAAAGCTAAGACATTGAAACAAAAAATTGGTAGAACTAAAGCATCTCTCCAGAGACTAACTTGATAAAAACACTGTTCCAGAGAGTGTGGATTTTATCCCTGAATGCAGCCAGGTTCACTGGGAGCATCCGGTGTTACCCACATAGCTATTTGTCCTGGTAGAATTCTGCACCAATGACAGGGTACTTGGGCCCCAAGTGATCTTTGGATCCTGCGTTGCATTTAGGGTGTGGTCCCCAGGAAGACCACAGGAGGAAGCTCCTTCTGGCCTCAGTGCTGGATAAACGGAACTTCTCCTGCGCCCCAGACTTGCTTGCACTCTAACGAGCACTCGCTTTCGTAATTGTATTTCCTTCTTATTTTGACTGCTAGCAAGTTCTGAGCCAAATGTGCTTCCACTGTTGGCAGTTCTGCAGGACCTTATTTTCTGGTTCACATATATCTGTGTATTAACTCTACTCTTGGGCTGATTTTCCCTTCACCTTGAACTCCGTATCTATTTCTGTCTTGTAGTGTCGCTTGTATTTTTGCCAGCAGTCCCAATCTTTTTTGGAAAGAGGTATAAATAAATGTTCTCTTGCTCCCGATTTGACTACCCCTTTAAAAATCACAGTAGATGGAAGGAACATTGCATGGTCATCTTTTGTCATTTTGTATAGCAATCATTCTTAGCAAAGTGACTCGCTGGCAATGTTGGCGTTTTTGAATATCTAATAACATTTTCATGGCAAAGGAAAATGGGGTCCCTTCCCTTCCTGGCCCTTTGAAGACTTAAGTGGATGCACAACTGTCCCTGACCATCAGTAAACATTAAAATCAGCAAATACGCAAAAATCATGATTTCCAGCAACTTTTAGCTTGATTGATATCTTCAGTAAAAGGAAGGGTTTTTTTTGTTTTGTTTTGTTTTTCATGTGCTTTTTTATACCCATTCTTACTTGGAATTCACTTTGGCCTTGAACTAATTATCCCTCTTTTTAACATATGAGGACAGGAAACATTCAGCAACTTGCCTGAATATGTGTTTTAGCTATAGAAGTTTGTTTTACCTGTGTTTGGTGGCTTAATCAATCACAATTTAAAATATTTGGTTCTGGGCCGGCCGAGTGGCGCATTGGTTAAGCGCTGGCTTGAGACGCCAGCGGCCCTGGTTCGGGTCCCACATATGAAGGCCAGTGAATGACTTCAAAAAAAAAAAATTTGGTTCTAAGCCTAAACCATCTGTGGGCTATGTGCCTGCTTTATTCTCTGTCTACTATGAGTTCCTGATAAATTTCTTGATAAATTCCCAGACTTGAACTTGAAGGAACATTCTTCTTCCGGAAGTAGGTCATCATGCCACAGCCGTTCTTTCCTTCTCTCCTCTGCTTGCCTCTTTTTGGATGTCTGTTCTAGTAGCACCAGGCTTTACTGGGTTTGCCTAGACAGTAATGATATATTATTGGTGATGAGTTTTTCAGAATTGGCTTTATTTCTTTACAGGTTCATTTATGCCCCAATCTTCTTATTTAAATTTAATGGTTTTCTGGCTTCTGGTACTGCTAAACCAGGGTTTTCTCTGTGGGTCCACCATTAACCAGTGTCCAGGAAGAAGAATTTTAGTGCCACATTGAAGAGAAATGAGGAGGTGACACTTCATCAATGATCTCCCTTCATTCTCCACTTGTATTGCTGTTATTTTCTAACCCTCCCCAGAAGCATGCTCTTAGGAGAGCTGCTGCCACACTGACACAGTTACCAGGATGTGCCCTAACCTGAGCAGGTCTTCTCATGTTGTCGACTAATATGAGCCATAAAGATAAACATCTTGGGGTGTGTGCCTGAAATCTGGTACCCTGCTGCTGCCCACATCTGCACAAAATATGCAGGTAGGCCCTGCCTCCAAAGACGGGTCAACTCAGTTGTGCTGGCTTACTGACCGCAAGTGTCTTTTTCATTTTACCTGTCATTCCCAAATCTTACGATGGCTACAAGACCCTGTATCATCTGCCCCCTCTCCCTTTTATTTTCCTGATCCATCTCCCCTTACTCTCCTCTTATCATTTCACTCCAGCCACAGTGGGCCCCTGGGTGTTTCTCAGGCCCACAGGCCTGCTTCTGCCTTCCAGCCCTGATTGTTTTTTGCCTCCTGTACCTGCATTGCTCCTCCCAGGATCCTCCTGCCTCTCCCCGTCACCTCCTTCAAGGTGTTGCTCAAATGTCACCCTCTCAACAAGCCAGCCTTGGCCACCTTTCTAAAAATTTAATCTGCCTCCACTTTACCTGGGCATTCTTAATCTCAAACCCCCTTTCCTTATGCTATTTGTCATCATACCCAGTAATTTGCTTATTTTTGCTTATTTACTATAAGCAAAGGTCAATTAATATTTTGAATGAATGAATAAAATGCTTCTTTATATGGCACAAAGGAAAGCCAGGTACAAGCCCAAGTGTCTACTTGCAAAGGTGGTGGTTTCTTGATAGCCAGATTTGGGACCTGTGATGCATATTGGTTCACACACACACACTCACACTCACACACTCACTGAGATGAACACCTAAAACATCAGTGCACATGGATTACTCAGTGCTGGGAAAGGCCATGGTGTAAAGGAATACTTTACTGTTTGCCACAGGTACAAACTTATCCTTCCTTATTGGGGGGGGGGTGTATGTGTATCTGTATCTCTATATATATTCTTTCTCTAATTCTATTTTTCTCACTTTTATTATCTTCTATGTATAATTCTGTAACATGACAATTTTTTATAAGAAGGTAGTCTACAAATAAATAAATCTAAGAAGAAATGGTAAAGAAAGAACCAATCACTTTTAGCTTTCAGCTTCTCATTGGTACCATCAGCAAACTGAACTGAGATGAAGAATAAACACTTAAGTCCCAATGTACCACCTTGTTTCCTCCTCCTTGGTGGAATTGCTGATAAATAGATGAAAATACTCTTTCCTGCTGGGCCTGGGCCTCAGAATCCTTCCCGACACTACACAACCACTGGCAGCTCATCAGAGTTGGCATGTGAGATGAAAGCTATTTGAAATCCTTGGCAGATTTCTTCCAG
Organism: Aselliscus stoliczkanus; assembly: GCA_033961575.1. NCBI lineage: Eukaryota > Metazoa > Chordata > Mammalia > Chiroptera > Hipposideridae > Aselliscus > Aselliscus stoliczkanus. The sequence goes on along the minus strand of CM066731.1, from coordinate 113,065,810 downwards.
CTCTGTCTAAGGAAAGGGAGAAATAAAGGGTTACTTTTTGTCTTCCTAGGGAACTGGAACTTTGCCTGTTATTTTATTTAATTTTATTTATTTATTTATTTATTTATTTATTTATTTATTTATTTATTTATTTATTTATGGTATTTAATATCCTAGTATAAAACACATTAATAAGCCAAGGCTTTGTGTCTCCAAGTCACCAAAAACTGGGCTATCTTTAAGTTTAGTCAAAAAATAGTGTCTATTAATTAATCCAGTCTTCCAACCAGAGTTTAACCTGATATATCTTGTATGAATTGTCAGTTTTCAAAGCAGTAGGATACAATGGGATGAATACATTCCCTATCCTGATTCAGGTTACACTTAATAGTTGCATTTCGGAGTCATCATTAGGACCAATTATCATTGAACTATGCTTGTAGTGAAGAGCTGCTTATGATTGATTTCTTGTCAGTCAGGTAGGTGCTTGATCTCCAGGTCATTTGCTGTGTTTGATCAGTGCTGGTTGATGGTCATTAGACAAGCTTCAGGCCAAACCACCAATGAAAAGTCACACCCTTGAAGCAATTGACCTTTGTCAGTAAGCCATTTCGCTCCTGCCTCATTTTCCCTTTGTCCTGTATTTCTTGCCATTGATTTTTACCTTTATTTTATCTTGTAGGCCATGTCTTTTTATGAGGTGCCCTTCGTCCTTTCTAGAACAGGACAGGCTGTACATTTATACACATATATTCATATGTACACATTTGTGGATATGTTTCTGTGTACACCCACATATACACATACATGTTCATGAGCATATATGTTTGTATAAAAGATAGATAAATGTGATTTTTACTTTTATGAGTAAAATAGTGAAAAACATCCACCAGGAATCTTTCTCTCTGGTAAGAGGATATTTGGAATGAGAGACTTTTTGAAATGTCTTGTAGGAAACACTTGGAGTGTCAAATACAGTCTTTAAAAAAACACACACACACACCCAATATTGATTTGGGGTAGATTTATATAATGATTTCCTTTCACATTATATTTTAAGTGAAATAGATGGCATACTTTAATTGGATCACAATTAGGAAAACTTATTTAAGGTAATAACATTAGAGATAACGAGTCTGCAGGCCATTGTTCTGTTCTAGAATGGTCAAAGCTTAGAAATACCATCCCTGACCATTCTCCATGCAGTGGACAATGTCCAATTTGATACCGTTTATTCTTGCCTCCTTTTTCAGTCATGAACTCTAAATTAAGACTGAGATAATGAATGTGAAAGTCCTTTGTAAATTATAAAACAATCTATTCAAACAGAAGATCAGAGCTATCAGGGCCTCTCTGGTGCACTGTTGGGCTAGAATGGAGATATTGCCCATGAAATAACAGCAAAATTCCTTAGCTTCAAAATGTGATGATTCATCTGATAATATACGTGCCAGTGTTTTTCTATGCTATTAGAGGTCATAAAAATGGAACTCTCAAAATTGTGCATTCCATGGATGAAATGGTGGACAGACCTCAGACCTCCGAGGGTTTGTCACCCGAGTACTCAGGGTTGGTTATTCACGCCTGTTGTTTATATCTCCAGTGAGGAAACCCATTAGCCCTACTCCTGTCTTATCTTCACTACCATTCTGCTCCACATAATTTTCCAGTTCTTCATCTTGCTTGGTCTCTTGCATCAGTGAAATCCATTATTGTGACTATCCTCTGTTGTCACAGGATAGCACATGGATACTATCAATGGGGATAAAAATAATGTTTAAAAAGACTTGTTTAAATGAAGAAGCACAGCATGGTATTATAAACGTAACATGAAAAATTATTGGTCGAGAATCTTGTGTTTATGCAGGGTTGTGTTCACTTTGGTGGTTATGTGGTTTGAAGTGTTTTGCAAGCAGTATGCCGAGTTTTTCATTGAATCTTTCATCCATTTGAATTATTATAGCTCCAGAGCCAATAGAATGTTGCTTTAGTATTTTAAGCAATTAATTGCTGACGCGTAGACAGGAAAAGACATTCATGGTCCCATGTCTGTGTTAATATGAAAAGCGATTTATTTCTTTAATTCAAAGTTACTCATTCTTTGATAGGCATTTCTTACATTATTTAAGTTAAAGTGCAAACACTTTCTGATAATGGATTTACACTTATTTTTTCACTGGTGATAAGATCCCTTTTATGATTTTTCTTTTGTAATAACCATTCTTCTGCAAAGTTTGTTTGTTTGTTTTTTAAACTAACTTCTGCATAATAATTGCATTTAGTTTAAATTGATTAATGAACCCAAATGAAAATTAAGAGTTCTCGTTGGTGTTTTGTGGAAGGTAGTTTTAAGAAATTTTGTTCAGAGCTCTGTAGTGTTTAGAGGATTTTGTTATTGGACGTGAGACCACTAACTTCTGTTCTTTGGTGCTTCCATTGTATTGCCTTTGAGGCCTTTTTTTTTTTTTCTTTTTACCTTTTTTTTTTTTTAAATTGGAGAACGGTATGTTTTCCTAGGACCCATCAGCTCCAAGTCAAGTAGTTGTTTCATTCCAGTTTTGGAGGGCGCATATCAGTAGCCCATATGGGGATTGAACCTGCAACCTTGGTGTTATGAGCTCTGCATTCTAACCAACTGAGCTAACCGGTCGCCCTACCTTTGAGGTCTTTTAAGAATGGCTGAAAACAAAGGAAGGTTCAGCCATAGCATTAAACACTGAGAGAGTGAATGTACAGCATCTCTTGCTTGCCAGCGGTTTTCACCCTTGCCCTAGGAAGGAACATAGAATAGAATCTCAAGCTAGTTCTACAGCATGGCAAATCAGGTAAACTTTAGGCTAAATTTAGAAATGGGTCTGAAGGAGATTTGCATATTTTCTGTATTTTAAGGATATGATCTGGATCTTATTTTATATAATTTTGATAAATCAAATTTCCATATTAGGAAAACAAGAAAGCAGTTCACTATTCTGAAGGGAATGGTCAGCAGCAGGAGGGCCTGCTGGCTGTTGTGCATTCTGATTGGTTGGTCCCTGTGTCATTCCAGGAGTTACATACTCAGCATCATGCCTGGGCTGGCGACCTGAGTTAAAGGGCACATTCCAGTGGTGAATGACTGTAGCCCATCTCTGATAAAAACTGGAATGACAACACGAGAAGAGGTCAAGAGCTGAAGCTCTGATTAAATGTGGGTGTTTTTTTTTTTAGAATGGACAGGCATGGGAGATAATACCATGGTTGAAGGCTGGAGAAGGCTTCCCAGTTTTACAGAAAATTTGTTTATCAAGTAATTCAGCAAGTATCTATTGAGAGTGCTTACTATGCTAGGTGCTGGGGATCCAAGGTAAAGCTAATAACACAGTTCTTTGCTCTGAACAGTCACTGGCTAATTATGATACTAATTTTGATGCCATGCTTGACAGCCTGGACTGTTAAAGTAATGTCCAACCTTCTTAAAGTTTTAAACAAGGCATTAAGAGGGGAGATTATTGCTACTGCCTACCACCCCCTTCCGGAGACAGTCAAAATATTTAACAATGAGAACAGACTCTTAACCAGTCAGAATAAACACTAGCAAACTGATTTATTCCCCTTCTGGGGAACTTCCCTCATTTTCTAAAGGGATTTAAAGGCATACAATGTAGCTGGGCAGCCTTCTCAAAGAATAAGCAAAAGACAACGTATATGATTTGGAGTTAATTTAGATGCAGAAGACCTGATTTCAGGTCCTGGACTTCTGGTTACTGAAAAGGACTGGTTACAAACCAACCCTTAGGCAAGCACAAAGTATTCAAGTTTCAGTTTCTTCTCCTTAAAAATGGAAATGATGTTGCGTATGGAATGTGAATTTCTAACCCCCTACTCCAGGTTCCCTAACTTCCCTTAGGAGTGGGCAGTTTCAGGCCCCCCTTAATCTCCACTGTGTCCCTGGAAACACTCCTTACCTCTCCCTATGGGCTCCTCTTCCCTCCCTCTCCCATATTTTAGGCTGCTCTGTATAAACTGATTATTTCTAGGGTGAAAATGCCTGGGATAGCCCTCTTTCCTGAGCTGCTTGCTGTCTTATGTTTTCATCTGCTAGTATGTAGGACCAAATGTTCTGGAGGTTACTCAGCATTGTGGGTTTTACAGTGGGAAGAGAAAGGATTCTACCTTTTATGGCAGTCTACTGAAATTACTGTGCAATCTTGGACAAATATGTATCTCCTAGCTGTCATTTAGACCACCTAACCCATGGACACTCACAAATGGAAGTTTCCATTAATATGATCATTGTTGGGCCGACTGAGTGGCGCGGTGGTTAAGCGCTGGGCTTGGGAAGCCAGTGGCCCTAGTTCGGGTCCCACATGTGAGGGCCAGTGACACTGCCCTCAAAAAAAAACAAAACGAAACAAAAAATAATAATATGATCATTGTCATTTTATTTTAAGTAAAGGGTTAATGATGCATCACCTGTCTAGTCTGGGGAGTCATTGTATACTAGGTTCAGTTTAATAAACTTTTATTTGAGCATCTACTATGTGTGGCACTGTACTAAATGATGGGATACTAAGATGATGCTAAGCTGAACAAGCAGAGAACCCTGTATCCCTCTGCGCCTAACACATCCCCTCCTGCGTCTAATACCGGGTTTTCTCTTTGGTCCTCCCTAGTCTAGTACCTGGACTGAGTGCTGGCGCATAGTAGGCACTTAAGTAAATTGTTGTAAAATGCCATCATTGTAAAATGTTTTGCCATCCCATATGCCTGCCTCTTGAAAATTAAAATCTGACCTCTTTCTTTTGAATAGCTTGTTTGCGTCGTCATAGAACACATCAGTGTTTCCATATATATTATTAGCATCATAAATCAAAATGCTCCCTCAAGGCAGGCAAAGCCTCATAGATATGGAAAGGAATAGGAAAATGTATCCGCCCAGATTCTGCCTTTGAGTAAGGCTACACTGAAAGTGTCTCAGAAAGGTAAGTGTTTGATCTTAGTTAAAATTTCTAGAGGAATGAACTGTTGCCTTTTTAGTAATACCAGTTACCCCTCCCAATATTGCTGCTTACACAATACCTGTTTTACCTACTGTACTGGTTGTTGTGAGGATTATGTAAGATAATTCGTAATTAAAATATCAGAAATACGTCCATATTATTGATTTCCTGTTGACTTTTAAAAAATAAAACTTGCAGGTTAAAAAATAGAAAACGTCCATTACATGGTAACAAGTGTTTCCTTAATTCCAAATTGTTTAGAGCATTTGTCAACAAAAGATAGGGTAGGAAATAAATATGTAGTTTAAAAACATACATTGATTGGCAAGTCCTACAGCATTGTTTTAAATGTCAGTCTAATTTAAGTCTCTAAATCCAGTTTCTTGTAGCACATGCTCTTGAGCTTTGGGAAGTAATACTGTATAAAGAATTTGCAGAACTAATAGCACACATGAAAATTAGAATAGATACACTGCAGTCTCGCCTTAGGATGGCATTATTTTTCGCTTCTAGAAAGGGGTGTAGTTGTAATTATTCTCCTAATGTCAAAGCAAAAACTGTAAAACAGTATTTTACAATCACAGATGCCTCACAAGAAGCTATTTTATATCATCCTTACTCCTATTTTCTCTGGTTGCTAATTAAATCTTCCTCCAGGTGACTCACAGCAGAGGTCAGAACTTCCTATAATGGCAATAATGCACATTAATAACTGTGTGGTAGCCAGTAACACAACCCTTAATTAGAACCAGTAATCTGATAGGTTTAATAATGAAACAGGAGGCCCATTTCTATATGCAGACCTAGGACAGAACCACGGTTATGATTTGGCTACAAGAAGACAACAAAGCGTAGCTAATGCTACAGTGCTAACTAAAGTTGGTTCGTCATTTTGATGTGGATTTTACATTTTTGTTTTGTTTTAATTTATGACTTCAAATAGAATATTCTGAAATGCCGGACGGCTATTTTTGAAGGTACAAGTAATGGACAGTCTTTACTTTTAGGACTAGTCACTAGAAATCAGGTTCTGTCTTGCTTAAGATTCTGTAGAAACAGAAATTCCTAACCCCATGAGAGCTGTGCTGTGTCCCTCCTTGGATATCACATTTGACTGAAGTGAGCATTTTTAACCCAGACAGTAGCCTTCTTCCGGATGTGGTCTGTAATGACAAAATTGCCTGGAATCATAGTTTGGCTTCATCAGCAAGTTTCCATAAGGTGTATTGCATGCCATGATGACTTCCTCTTCTTAGTGGGTCTTAGTAAATTTTTTCACTTGTCACTGAAAGATCGCTCGTTTGGATTGCAGTGGCATGATGACAGGGTAAAATTTTTCCTAAAAAAAATTTCCCTTCTGCATTGCTGACTTGATATATGCCTCTTAAGAACTCTGATATGAGCAACTGACGTGGCTGCTTCAAGGTAGAAGGGATGTCTGACCGCTAAGAATATGCTCTCTTTCTACTGTAATACTGACTTAACAATCTAAACAGACTTTACCACGTGAACATTTCAATGAATGGGCAGCTGACACTATTAACGAAAGAATGTAATGGCTTTCATAAAATATCTCTGATTGGGTTTTCTTGCATTACACATTTTGCATCTTTCCGTACCTGCAGGGGCCACTAGTGATGTCATTTAGATGTTTAAACATATACAGGAACATATCTCTCAGATGGTGTTTTAATTGAGATATAATGGACATATGGCAAACATTGTGTTAGTTTGAAGTTTACAACATAATCATTTGACATATGTATATATTGTGAAATGATCACCATAATAAGTTTAGTTAACATCCATCACCATGTAGAGTTACAAATTTATTTTTCTTGTGATGAGAACTGTTAAGATCTCTTAGCAACTTTTAGATATTGTCACCATGCTGTCCATTATGTCCCTAGGACTTATAACTGGAAGTTTGTACCTTTTAACCACTCTCAGAAGATGATTTTCCCTCTGAAACTTTCATGATATTATGCCAAGCATTAATAGAAGCCATTTCTAAGGAGAAAGGGTCAGATATGTGAGACAACTTTTTGTAAATGACAGTAATAAAACAGCTGCTTAGAACTCAGGGCATCTTAATTAGCCCTTTGAACAACATGTTACTTTCATTTGATTTCACAGGCAATTTTACCAGGTTTTAAGATCAAACATTAAGATTGTGGAATGAAACATATTGCTAGATAAAGCAAGTGGTTTAAAAAAGGCCTCACTAGGTTTACTGAACTTCTCTTTTGGAGAGTAAATTTTTTATTGCACTTCCTCAATATTACTGGACCACATTAAGCATTTTAATTTAGTTGTACATATTTGAAAACATGTAACTCTATTGGAGGTAAAAGTTCAACTTTAGATCTTGCTCATTTTCATCTACTCAACTATTTATTATGAGATTTGGAATGGAAGGGAATTTGAGCTGTGAGATAAAATTATTTGGTCATTTTAATGTACCTTGCTGGTTCAATTTGAAACAGGAAATAGATGGTAGTATAGCTCAACTGTCCTATCCCCTCCACATCTAGAGATACTCATTTCTAGGTCCCCCTAAGAACAGGGGGAATATTCTCATGTGTTATCTAATGAATATGTTTCTTCTTGTGGTAGTGTAACTAGATTCATGGTTTGTCTTTCTGTTCTGATTCTTTTTCTGGACTTTCAACTCTTCCCCATCTCATGATGAACATGGGATTCCCCTGTCCCTTTTGAGGTGTCAGGAGGGAGACTTGCTGTTCTTGGCAATGGCACCAAGTTATCAGCTTCAGTGTCAGCACTGGGACTCAGTCAGGGCTCGGTGTTGGGCAGAGGGAAGGTAATGATGGGGCTAAAGATACCAGTAAAAGGATGTTTATCACAGTGCCTTCGTAATGTTAAAAAATTGTAATGTCTGGGCCGGCTGAGTGGCGCGGTGGTTAAGCACTGGTTTGGGAAGCCAGCGGCCCCGGTTTGGTCCCACATGTGAGGGCCAGTGACACTGCCGTCAAAAAAAAAAAAAATTGTAATGTCAGAAATAATTAATGAACTTATAATATGCCCATCAAAACATTTATAATTATTACAGATCTTGTTTTTGAAGAATATTTAGTACCATGCAAAAAATTCTCACAATGTAGCATTAAGTGAAAAAAAGATTTAATACTTATTCAACATGATCCCAATTTTGTTAAAAATATTGTCCATTCACCCATTCACATACACACTTTTAAAACTAAGAAAATTAATTTTTCAATTTTTATAATCTTTTTTCTTTTAAGATTTTTATTGGGGAATTGGGGGAGGGGAACAGACAAGTTGTTCTTTTGTTCTTCAGTCTAGATGTGGAGGACGTTGCTTCACTGGCCCATGTTGGTATTATCATTGCGCTCTTCTTGGGCGAGGTAGATTGGTCACCAGCCTCTGGATAGCCGCTCACAGCGGCTCTTGGCAGCTCACACTGGCTGCCACCGCTCACGCTGACTGCCAGCCACTCACTGTAGCCTATGGCAGCCAACTGCAGCAGGGGCTGCAGCTATGCCGTCCCGGGGACTGACGGCAGCCCAGCTCCAGGTGGAGCTGTTGTTCACCATCTTAGCTGTAGAGGGCAGTGTCACTGGTCCTCATATGTGGGATCCAAACCCGGGCTGCTGGCGTCCGAAGCCAGCTCTTAACCAATGCGCCACTCGGCCGGTCCCCAATTTTTATAATCTTTTAAACGGTGAACTTTTTTTATTGGGGAACAGTGTGTTTTTCCAGGACCTATCAGCTCCAAGTCAATAGTGTTTCAATCTAGTTGTTGAGGTTGCAGCTCAGTGAGTGGCTCATTTGGGGATCCAGCCGGCAACCTTGGTGTTGTGAGCACTGTGCTCTAACCACCTGAGCTAACCAGCTGCTCCCTAAACAGTGAACATTTTACAAAAGGGGAGAGATAATAGGAAAAATGAGATTAGACTATGAAAATGACCCTAATCATTGGATTACAGGTCATCACTTGGGGCATGACACTCATAGTTGGGTTTTTCAGTCAGCTTGAAAGTATTGATCACTCCCTTAAGACTTACACGTGTTTTAGAATAGCAAGTTTAAAAAACAGTCTATATATTTACTGATACACCTATGAGTGCCCCAGTTTTCTAAAAGATTAAATTGCAAGTTTCACCTTTTCATTAAAGAATGAAATAAAACATTTAATAAAAGGAAAGGATGGCACATGCTCCTAATTTATTTAGCTCTGACTTTAAAGTTTGGAACTTGTATAACTTGTGTGTCAGAAAATTCTGGTTATTTAGTTTTTATCATCGTCAAATTTGCACCTACTTTAGATCTTTTCTAAGAGCTGTTGATTCCTCACACTCTCAAGCCTGCTATAATTTCTCTCCCTGTTTCCTTAGAGATCTCCTTTCTTTCCTTCTTTTTCCCTCTGTGCCCTGAGGTCAGCTAGTGTGTTTCTGCTGTTTCTGATTACTCTTTAGGGAACCAGAAACCAGGATTGGGCCTCCTGGGAGTGTGTTTTTGAGAAATTCTTACTTCCAGAGTCACATATTCACAATAAGAATATAGCCCAGAGATGCCCCTTTTTAAAGCTGTTGGTGGGGTACAACAGAATTCAAGATGTTTTCAGGTAATGGTCTTGTGACTATTTCAATATTTTGGGTACCATTCTCTAACTAGTGTTGGTTCATTAATGAATTACAGCAAAGGAAATAGTATGTGTTTATATTTTTTTCTCAAAAATAATATATGCTCATAAAAAAGCGGAAAATATACAAAATTTTAAAGAAGAAGCTAAGAATCAAAAATAATTCCATTGGTAAAGAACCCCTCTCCACAGTTTATATGTTGATACTTAAAATATATACACTTAGTTAACCAGAACTGATTCATAAGGTCTGCGCAACAGCACATCAGATTTACATATGAGACAGAGAGAGAATGATTGACTGAGAGCCAAGAACCTAAGCAACACAGGCTTCCGAGGAACAGGGACATGGGTTACATAGCTCTCTGAATAGTGTGAAAATTTGAGGAGCACTGATGATAGTTCAAACATCACCAATCCAAAGCTAAAATAAATGCCTTTATATATATTTCTGTGCAATAAGAAAAAAACCCATAAACTAAGAACTAGTCTAACTTCTGCTGTCTACACCTTATTGCAGCTTACAGTAGTCACAAAGGCTAATCTATAGACATCTATACACATATCTTTTAATTGCACCACACACACGTCTGTAAAGATGTGTGCATACACCAGGCACATCCATATTTTCAGTTTGCTATTTTGGACACTTTTTACTAAGAACCTTATTTTAGGACAGTCCACAATGAGTAATAAATACAGCCTGTGTTCAGTTCCTGGCACTTGGGGAAAAATTAATTGACAAATACTGTTCCCAGAACTTTTAGATCACCACACATAATTTTAGAGCATCCACATAGCTTTCACATCTGTTTCTTTCCAACTACATTAGAAACACAGGAAAAGCAACGGGTCACAAAACCATTGTTACCATAAACTTCAAAGACTCAAAATAAGTTGTTTTCCTGGAATTTTATATTGGATGTTATTAAAGTAACGCAGTCATCAAGTTAGAATTTATGCTCAGACTGTGGTGCTATTCATAATGAAAGTAAATTTACTTGTTTCAGTAGGACAGAACAAAGCGAGAAACAGGTTAAGGAAAAAGGAGAAAGATAACTATGTGGAATAATGGAGCACAGAATTTTCCTCCCGGGTCTATACAGCTGGCGTCTTGGCTTTTTCTTGCCCAGCTTCTCCCGGCAGAGCTGATTTGGCACAGGCCTAGCTCAGCCCTGGCTCCTGTGGAAGAGCTGGATGACCCTGGGCAAGTTGTTTGTCCTCCCTGGTCTCCGTGCTCTCAGACTTAACGAGGGGGCATCGAGGGAGACAACATATGTGTAGTCCCTCTGCCAGGGCTTGGCACAAATAGGCCATGGAACAAATAGTTTCTCTCTTTGCTTTCCATCTTCTCACCATCAAGGGGTTATTAGAGATTCCTCTGTGTTCACACCGTTGTCTGTGCCTTATGGCCACCACCTTTCCTTTTCAGTTTAACTCTTTACATCAATCAATTCAACCACCATTGATTGAGCACCTATTACGTACGTGAAAGGCATTGTGGTAGATAGTATAAGACAGGGGTTGGCAAACTTTTGAGACGGAAGAACCAATCCTGACCAGTTGAAGTTTTGTGAGACGTATAAAACAAATGAAATCACCATTATGTGAATAATATCCTTTAAAAATTTTATAAATGGGGGCCGGCCGAGTGGCGCGGTGGTTAAGCGCTGGCCTGGGAAGCCAGCGACCCGGGTTTGGTCCCACATATGAGGGCCAGTGACACTGCCCTCAAAAAAAAAAAATTTATAAATGGAGCTATGATAGTTTTATTTTCATTTTCGTTTTGACTTCAGAGCCACATGTACATACCCAAAGAGCCGCATGTGGCTCTCACCCCGCAGTTTGCTGACCCCTGGTATAAGACATATATAAATGAATAAGACATGGTCCTATCCTTATCAAGATTATAATATATATGAGAGGAAAAAGATACATGAAGGGAGGGAGAGAGGGATAGCAAGATGTGATGACTGCTTTCCCAGTGTAGAAGGAATATCGGGTTTGGTTGGGGAGATGAGTTTGACTTGAAGTTATTGTGCATTTTCATTTAGACTTAGATGGACAGTAGAATGTACTGTAATGTTTTTTTTACAGCACATATACAATTAAATTGGGTATTCTATGCTGTATTCTGTTACAGTTGAGTTATTATAGCAAAGGAGGAATGAAAATGTGTGATGAGCAAGCTCCAGCTTTCCCAGTTATGTCATTAGATCGACTCAGAATCATTTATTATGTGTCTTATAAAGACTTATGGAAAACATTTTTATTAAATTCATCATGTAGTCGTATTAAAAGCTGCCTTAATTTTGGAAGCTTTAATTTCCAACTGATATATGTATATATACACACACACACACACACACACATATACACACACACATATATATACATATATATATATATATAAAACTTATTTTCTAAAGTCTGGATTTCTGCTCCTTATTTTCTGCCTCACCTGTCCCTAAGGAGAGTTGTCACCATTTTGCAATATTTAATAAGGATGGCATTCTTGGTACCTACATACCAAGTTCACTGCTATCTCCAGAGCTTGCCACCCATGTCTGCTGTTGTATACCGACTGGGAAATTGTTCCCAGGGCCCCATGTTTCACTGGGGACATTGTCACCTACACAAGAAATGCCTGGCCCAAGAGGTGTGCGGGGCTGAAATGTATCTCACATTCAGTCACCAAGTCCTGTGCCAGAGGGATTCCCTCCTCCCATAGAGGGTGCCGTTTCCTACTTTCATGAAAGGTGCCTTAAAGGCTAGAGGCTGCTTTGGTCCCTCCCCTAACATCCTGTAGTAGTGTGTGGTTAAAATATGATGTCGGAGACAAGTAGAGGTCTCAGATCTGCACGGCTGACTGGCTTCAGATTTAGTCAGTTCCTTGTTTTTTGAGAGTGACTAAATATTTTCTTGAAATGAGGCTCATCGAACAAATGTACCACTGACAAGCGATCCGCAGTCATGTGTTGTTCTTTCCACTCAAAGTGTATGATGAAAACTCATTCAAAGCCCCAAGAGTAGGGAGGTTGAGGGTAGAATTATAGAATGTTCTGCTGTGTAAGTGCCACAAGGCTTATTAATATATACTGTGAGAGGAACCATAAAATCTTACCAAGTAAGTTAAAAGGAAAATGCTGTTGGAGCTTTTCAGGTATACCTTTCTGTTCAGACTTTCTCAAAGATCGGCCCCCCCAAAGTGAATGATCATTATCTCTCTTGCAGCCATGGTTAGAAAAATAACTTCAGAAGTGCAGAAGTTGGGGTATTGCCCTAATTTGTGCCCTCTCTAAAGCAACTGCTATAAGCAGTCTAATGGAGTAGTTGCCAACTGCTGTAGCCATGATTTAAATGGTGCCAGGCTACCATTTCCCGTGGCAAGAAAAATACTGAACTGTGGTACAGGCAACAGCCCATAAACATCTAGCTAGATCTATGCAGACAGCATGGTAGCTACCAGCCACATCGGGCTGTAGAACCCCTGAAGTGTGACTGGCCAAGCTGAGATGTGCTGGACGTGTGCAGTACACGCTGGATTCTGGAAACTTAGAAAAAAAGTTAAATCTCTCATTATTATTTTTATATTGATTACATGCCGAAAAGCTAATATTTTGGGTGTACCGGCTGAAGGAAGACACTAAAATTAATTTCATGTTTCTTTTTAATGTGGTTATCACAAAATTTAAAATTATGTATGTGGGCCACGTTTGTGGTTTGCATTCCCTTTCTATTGGACGGTGCTGATCTAAGTATTTCAAGAGAAAAAGGGGTTAGAACGTGTGTATGATTTCTTCACAGTCTGTGTCTCACAGAATACAAAAGCTTGTTTCCTCTTTTGCCGGAAGCCTGGGCTGCCGCCCCACTGTACCAAGGACATACAATATCATTTATGACATGGTTTTTCCATCCCACAGCTGTTGTGCAGTTCACTTAGTATATAGATTACTTACAATACTTCTGTATAATCTTTGCTACAGAATTGATTCATAACCTTAATAATTTCCTCAGGAGAATTAGTTTGAAGCTACTGCTGCAAATTGCCCAATGGCCCTCCAAGTATGACCACCTTCCTCTTACCAGAGGCGTATATGCCTTTTACCATTTTCTTTGCAACCTGGGGATTTTCTTTTTTTTCTGTTGTTGTTGTGTTATCTCTATTAGAAAAGGAAAAACAAATAAATTTGACACTCTGACATGAACTGCCTCAGTGTAAAATAACAGGGAATGATGAAAGATAGCTTACCCTAACCCGCTTTGAATAGAGGTTTGAATTAATTTGTAACCTCTGCAGAAGTACATCAGACTCAGTGACCATTCCAAATTACTTTGTTTGTTTGTTTGTTTGTTTGTTTGTTTGTTTGTTTTTGAGGGCAGTGTCACCGGCCCTCACATGTGGGACTGAACTGGGGCCGCTGGCTTCCCAAACCAGCGCTTAACCGCCACGCCACTCGGCCGGCCCTCCAAATTACTTTTAATGACTGTCTGGTCCTCTTTGACTGCCACGAGGACCCTAAGAAATAAGTCATTTAAAATGTGTGGGATACCTGGCAGGATGAATCTTGTGGGAACTAATCCATACATGTGCCCTAGAAATGAAAGGAAACCAAGAATGGTTAACACTACATTTGTTTTAGAAGCGCATAATGAATATCCTGGGGGAGAGAGTCCTTCTTGACTGGGAAGTTTTTAATTGGCATTGCTACATGGGATGCAGTTACATCAGAATTGCAAGTCCAATTAGCCAAGAGTTGACGAAAATCTGTTCTGTGCCTTCTGCACTCGAGAACAAATGAAAAAGAAACCCTGAACACACGTTAGCTTTCCTTCTTTTCATTTAGCAAGAGTAGGAACTGGTTTATGTCAAGAAATTGATCATGGCTGTTGTCTCTGGCACATTAACATTTTTCACACACAACAATTTGAACAGCTCCCTGGGAGGTTGCTGTCCTGTAATTGTCATGTCGTAGGTTTGCTGCGTAGTTGTAACAATAAGAGAGGCTCAGCCAGTTGATGAATTGGTTGCTCCTAGACATTCGTGCTGCCGTCTTTCTCCCTGCTACTCCGCGTCCTGAGCACAGCTTGATTGTACTGCTAATCCCTTACACCTTTGCATTTTTCCTCTTGGTCGATTAGTTTGGTAATAAAATAAATACATTTATGGAAACATTATGTATGTGTCCCAGGCATTCTCTCATCCCCTTTTCTGGTGATGGATAGATCACATGCTATTTCTCCAGAAACCATTTATTTCTTTTTGCTGAGCTTATGTGTATAAACCATATTCTTTAGATTCTAGACATTTCTTCCCTTCTCTCCTGGTTGATAGATTTTAATCCTCATTACTTTGCTGTTATGTGATTTGCTGGAAGGGCTTTGGCCTTTACTTTTTGAGATACGTATCTTTTCCCTCCCTCCACTTGAAGATAAAGTCTTAGGTATACATTATAATTTTTTGTTTGGCTCAATGACTATAGTTTTGGGTTGTTCCCTGCCCACCCCCAATCATCTTGATTCTCTACTTTTATTAGTATAAACTTAAAACTTGTGCTTTAAGCTTAGGCTGAAATGGTGATCAAAGGGATGAATTTTGGGTTTCAATGTTTTAGTTTCATTTTCCAGAAAAAGAGGCTTGTGTTGCCTATTTCCTTGGCCTGACACACTCCTTATGGCACAGGGCCACTCTTGATTGAGTGGCGATCTCTTACTATTTTAGGCAACAGTTTCTTTGACGTGCATTGTCACTGGAAGCGGCTACTCAGTGAACTACAGGAGGAGCCTGACCCAGACTCATTCTTCGTTTGTTTGGGGTTTTTTTTGTTAGTTTGTTTGTTTTTCTGAGGGCAGTATCACTGGCCCTCATATGTGGGACCAAACCGGGGCCGCTGGCTTCCCAAGCCTAACCACCGTTCCACTCGGCCAGCCCCAGACTCACTCTTTGTACCGAGTACCTACCATATAACCTGGTTTCCTTTTGTGACTACTTTTTGTACTGTAGTGCGGTAGAGAAATGAGTCCCTTTCCACCTCGATCTTAATTTCCTTTCTCTGTAGGACAGGGCTAATCTCCTTTGCCGGGTGTTCATGAAGCTTGAACAAGATGTATTCGTTTGTGTGAAAGCCCTTATGAAATGTCAGATGTGACAATTCTGTAAAGTGCATCATAGATACTAAACACTTGTTGGAGCTTCTCACCTGGTTCTTACGTTAACTGCCCATGTGTTCGTCGTATACTTGTTAGACATACAAAATTTCCCATTCATTAGCTCATCTGTTTGCTCAAAACCATTTTGTTGAGGGACCTAAAGAACATGACTGCACCTTCTCCTTTTCTGCAAAATCTCCTTGTGTAATGTCTTGTCAGAGAAGTGGAACCCTTCAGGACTCTAGAGACGGTGTGAGTAATAATGGAGGATTCCTCATTGAAGAGGATGGAAATATTTATAGAGCCGAGTGCTCCAAATTATTGTTGCCAAAGTGGATTTTCAAATGTGGGCACCTCGTTACACATGGCACTAGAGCAGGTGCTGTCCCCCTCAAGTGTTCATCTTATTTAAAATGGAAGCATTTTATAGCTCTGTTTTCATTAAGGTTCACTGTTTGTGCCCAAGAGTTTTCAGAGTTTCGTCTTTCTGAGATACTTGTTGATTTTAAAGAGAGCACTGTGTTACCATCTTCTGAATTTCCATCGCAACTGCTCTCCAATTCTTCTATGATTGAATATCCACTTGTGTTTTTATGCCCCTAGAAGGAAATTTAATTTGTCATTTGCTGGACCTAAAAGTGCTTATTATTTCTGCCCACCCCATCCCCTGTTTCACTTGCCCTTCATTCCTGCCCTGTTGCCTCTGAGTGAGCTGCTGGGTTTGGGAAGGGCTTGGTGTCAAGGCTAGGAAGTGAGCTGCAGCTTAGGGCCGGACCCCGCTTTCTGATGAGGGCCGGTGTTGTGAGAGGAAACAGGCAGGGGCTTGGAGCAATTAGTGTGCCTCCCGTGTAGGCCTGGGTGTTAAGGGGGCAATTATCACCTTTCTCTGGATATATTCTGGAGCAGGCACTGGCCTGATGGGGGCAGACCCAGGGAAAAGCAAAACAAATATTTTGATAAGCTGAGCTCTGAACAGTTAAGTAGTGGGAAAGGGTACTTAGTGACTATTTAGAACTCTGCCTTTTATTTTACCTGCATTCTAAAATAGATACCGTGTTCCTAATGAGAGTGGGAATTATTAGTGTTATTAGGATCATAATATAGATGATATGTAATATGTATTTGTCAAATAAGCACAGGAGAGAGAATCATGTCATATTTCTCCGTTTCATTCGCAAGCTCAAAGAAAGCAGCCCACCTATCCTTCTCACCCCCAACCCCACTGCCTGCAAAGAGTGAATTCACTTCACCTGGATTACCTTATATTTGAATCCTAGTTTAATGCCAGAGATGTTACACTTACCCTTTAAAGTATAAAGCACTTTGCACTTGTGTGTGTATGTGTGTGTGTTTGTGTCTGTGTCTGCAGGCCTATAGGTGTGTAAAACTTGTGTAATGATGCTTTCTGGTTACTTCCTTTGACACCATGTCTTCAGGGATTTTCTAGTTTTACTACGATCTTGGCTCCCTTTTAAGGATCCTCTTTTTGCAGGTTTTATGGGGCCTTTCTAAGGAGCTGTAAAGTGATGCATTTACATTCAGGATCCATTTTGCCTTGGCCGTTTAAACGTGCAAGGTTAAGTAAGCCCTGAACAATGCAGGAAGTCGGGGGAGCTGCGAGTTGTGTTCTGCTAATTCAGCAGGATTGTTACAGGAAGTACAAGGAGGTATCACTGCTGATAGCAGTGCCCACCTCAGCTGAATCCTGGAGAGAACTACAGGGAAGAAAGGCTATTAAGAAGCCTCTGTGTTCTTATTTGTTTTCTTATGTGTATTTTTATTGGGGACATGGTCAATTCATATATAATTTTATAGGATTTTATGGGGCTGTTTTTGTCCCAGTTTATAACTTGAAATTAAACTAAATGAAATGCTGTGAGGTGCGATTTTTTTTTAAACATATTTTTGCCATTATTCTTTTATCTAATGATTCTATCCACATAACCATTATTCTTTTTGAGAGTAATCTTATTGGTCATTGGCCAGTCCCCCATTCAAAGCGGGGGATACCAACCTTCCGCCCACCCACCCACCGTATTTTAGTGGTTCTCAGATTTTTGGATTTTAAGGACCAGCACAGTATATTAAAATAATTAACGTTAGGGATCCAGTTTAAAGTCAGAATTTTATTTTGTCAAAAAGGACGCAAACTGAAACAACCACCACCTTTTATCACTAATTCATTAAAAGGCCATTTTAATAGCCAAACTGTTCCAAGTACATAATTTTAGGATAAATTTTACTTTTTGAAAAATTCACTACACTTATTTTTCTGTTTACCATCAACAGACTGGTGAGCATGTCTTCCTAGGTTAGTTTTATGAGAATGTCTCTGCAGCAGCATAAATAACCCAGACCCAGCTCTGAATACTGCCAGGGCCCTCAAACCCTATGTCAGCTGTTCCTTCCTCATAGGATATGATTTCTCAAGTTTTGTCTGTGATGCTCACTCTCTTCTGAAAGAGCTCAGACTAGACAAAAAAAGATGATTAGAACGAATGTGTGACATAGAAAGCACTCAGTGAAAGCAGGCTGTCATTTCTTTACTCCTCTACTCCTTTTTTTCTGAATTTTGACGTTTATTGTTTGTCAGGCACTGTGCTGGGGCCTGATACACAAAGTGGAAAGCAGTCCAAGGGCACACGTGTCACTGGGGACACAGACCTGTAGGTAACGCAGCCAGGCACTGAGTGTAGCACCGAGATCCTGTGGGGACTCGCTGCCGTGGACATAGTTCAGGGGCAGGTCACAGCTCTGCCAGGGAAGGCCGGGAGGGGCCTGCTGCTGGAGAGTACCATGAAACTGAGTCTTGCAGAATTGACACTGAACTTCCCAGGTGAGGTAACATCTTTAAGGTCAGAAAATTAAGATGGAGCAGGGCAGGCTTGGGAACTTGTATAGGACTATCTATTCAGGCAGGCTGGAGCTCTGTGAGTTTCCTAGTATTGATTGCTGTTGCAAAGCTCCCAAAACTAGGTGGCTTAAAACAGCAGAAATGATTGCCTAACAGTTCTGGAGGCTAGAAATCCAAAGTGAAAGTGTCAGCAAAGCCACTCTCCTTCTGAAACCTGTAGAGGAGGATCCTTTGTCACCTCTTCCAAGCTGCTGGTGGCTTGCTGGCAATACTTACTGTTCTGGTTTGCAGCCGGAACTCCCTGCCTCACTCATCACATTGCGTTCTCCCTGTGTGTCTCTACCTGTCCAGACTTCTCTTTTATAAGGACACCTGTCTACATTGGATCGGGGCCTACTCTAATGACCTCGTCTTTACTTGACTGTATCTGCAAAGACCCTGATTTATAACATGATATTCACAGGTACTGGAGCTTAGGACTTGAACATATCTTTTTGGGGGACACAATTCAACCCATAATTCTTGGTGTTCAGGATTGTTGAGCAAAGAGGCCCAAGAGTATAATTTCTATCTATGATCCAGGTCATGTATTTTTCTCGGTGTAACCTAAGTCTTTTTTTTTTCCAGAGAACTTGAACTTGTTCCTAATAAAAACACACAGGTATTTTCATGTGAGTAAGTCAGGGCTTTCCCTAAATTTATACAGTCGATTCTCCACGCCCCACGCCCCGCTCCAGGACATAATATGTAAGAGTTATGTTTTCCCTATTAAATATTAGAGTATTGGCTTTGGCCATGTATTAATTCTAGCCTGTTGAAGTAATTTCAGAGTGGTAATTCTGACATCTTACATTCATTATCCCCCCCCTAGCTTTGGGACATTTATACATTTAGTAAGTGTACTATCACTTACCTGATGTGTCGTTGTTTAAATGTTGAAAAAGTGCTGGCCAAGAACAGAGCCCTGTGGCTTGTCCCTAGAGGCTTTCTCCATGCTGACTGTGACCACCCTGACAGATTTTAGCTCAGTCATTTGTTTAACCAGTTACCCATTTATCGAAGCCAAATTTCCTCTTCCCAGATACCCTCATCTAATCCATGAGCACATCATGATTTTTATTTAGCTCACATCAAAATATTGTAGCCTTCCCACGCAGCCCTATCTTCCTCGTCTGATGAGGGCGTGTAAATAAGAAGCACTGTTAGCCCTGAGCTCCTTTCACTGCCCCTTTTTTTTTTGCAAAGGAGCATCGATGCCTGGAAAATGTAGGGAATTCAAGCTATCTTGAGAGTGCAGCATACTACCTTTGTTTGGGATATGGTAATTTTGCAGCGCTTATACTAAATTAACTTATAGCATTTGATTCTCTTTAGTTCCATTCCTCCTCATAAAGATAAGGCCTCTCTGATGTTCTTAAGTGTTAAGATTATAAATCTTTAGAGTCTCAGTATTCTCTGTCTTTGGAGTGATGGCTTCTCAGTATCTGCAGTATCTAGAGACAGTCTTATTTAGGGACAAACCAGTAGGACACCAGTGTGGGAGCCCTATCTATCCATTTCCAGTGAGACCCTTTCTTAGAGCTGTGACTGTCATCGTGAGTGACCCTTGAACAAAGTATCTAAGTTTAGAAACATTAACTGTGCTGGCAGACCACCTTAGCCTTCCCTTGCTTATACAGTCTAAGTGTTTTTTTCCTAGTGATATTTTTGTATTATATCCCCAGATTTCTTAGAGCTGAACTGAGTAAAGTAGATGTTATTTTCCTTTCCAGTCTGTTCTTCAAACTGGCTTTTGAAGGTCGTGGGGCAGTCAGGATTTATTACTTTACAAAAGGACGGACTGACTGCATTGGGAAATCAATACACTGGTGCCATGTTTTGGATCAAAGCCAACATTAGCATTCAGTCGAGGAAATGTCCAATTTGACTTTTTAGCTTGTTTCAGAATCAAAAGACATTTCTAGGTAATTTGCACACTCTGTTTTAATAGTTTCAGATAACTGTTTTGCTTCAAAGAGCATGTTTACTTTTACTCTCTGTCACGCTGTTCTTGTTTTGAATGAAGCAGTCATTTATGGTTTTCAGTGTTGGAATTTAATGCATTCGGTTTCCACAGGTTCTGACACAGTTTTTTGGTTGTGTGCGTGTGTTTGTAAGGTTTCCGGTTTTGATTTCCTTTAAAAGAAGCAACAAATTTAGAGACTCGAAAAATAATCTACGTACAAAAATTCTTGTAGGCCTCCCCGCGCCC
The DNA here is from genome assembly GCA_033961575.1 of Aselliscus stoliczkanus. Taxonomy (NCBI): domain Eukaryota; kingdom Metazoa; phylum Chordata; class Mammalia; order Chiroptera; family Hipposideridae; genus Aselliscus; species Aselliscus stoliczkanus. The sequence goes on along the minus strand of CM066731.1, from coordinate 113,044,973 downwards.
AGCCTTTTACGGTTCTTTTGGGGCCTAATTTTTAATTCTATGTTAAACTCTTAAGTGACCTTGTTTCCTTCACGTGTTTGTATAAGCTAAATTGGGATAAAATACAAAGCCATGTCCATTTTCCAAGGCAAAAAGTAGTTATTTCCATCTCTCAATAACTGCCAACCTCTCTTAATTCTCCACACCAAGCAATTTAAGGAAGAAACAACCATATTGCATGTTTAGGTTTCATTCATTCAACGAGTATATATTGAGTGGTTACAAGATCCAAAGAACTGTGCTGAAAAGTAACCATAAAAATGGCAGGTCTAACCACTGCTTTACCATTTTGCAACATAGGTAGTGTAGGTTAGTGCTGTCACGTGGTAAGAATTAGAAGTGCCATTGTTTGGAGGGGGTAGGAAAAAGGATAACATGTATTAGTTACTGAGCAACTGTGATGTATGAAGCAATGTGCTAACCCTTTGCCAACCGTCCTGTGATTAGATGTCATGGTGCCACTTTACAGAAGAGATTCCTGAGGCCACACGACTATGCCACAGTCACAGAGCTTGTCATCAACCAAGGAAGCGCTTGAGGATAGGTCTCGCTGGTTGTAACTCTGTCTTCTTTTCAGTATAACACTGTCTTTCTTATGATACAGTAAAGCAAAGTGCTATATAAACGTGAAGGTGAGACTATCAAAGCAAAGAAAATACAGGTTTTGGTGGGGGAGGAAGAGAACCTAAGAAATTCTCGATCATTGTCAGTTCATAAATTCACTTCAGGAATAGAAGACCCATTTCTGTAATCAAATTGCCTTTGTTTTAAAAGTTAGACATTAATCAGCATTTGAGACTTTTAAGGATTCATTTTTATGATAAATAGACTACATTTTACTTGCAAAATTCTGGGTGCCTTTTTCAGCACGTGTTATTTCCTTCTGACATATTAGTACATGGGAGCACTAATTTGGGTCTGGCCATCTGTGACTGCATCCGTAAGTGCTGCAGTGCAGTGACTTGTGGCAAAAATAATGTCATAAGATAATATAAATGACCCTTTGTGCTCTGTGCTCTTAAAAGACCATAAAATAGTGTAAAGCTGCTTTACCTTGATTGCAGACCATAATAGACTTGATACTAAACTGTAATAGCAAATCTGTGTAATAAATCAAATGCTTTGCAGAGTGCTTTTTATTTAGAAGGGAAGTATAAGGTTTTGATAGAATCTGGCAAAAAATGCATCATGGCCATTTCTAATGGGGTAGTTTTAATATGCGTTCTGTATGAATTATTTAGCTCAAGCCATACATGCAATAAACAGCATCCGTTGTTACTTTCGTGTAGCATTTATAATAGATTAGCCGTGCCACCCAGAAATGTTGAAAAGGCAGATTAGCAGGAATGGTTCTAAATTTAGTCAGAAGAGGTTATTAATCCCCAAATCTGGGTGCAGATCACCACTTTTATTTGTATTCTGAAAGGGTGTGTTTATCTTAAAATTTTAATGTTATGAAATATTATTAGATATGTAGATTTTTTTTTTTTTTCATGGAAAATGTGATACATTGCCCCAAAGCTTTGGTAATTTATTCTCCATCAGCTCACATGCTGTAAGGCAACCGATCTAGACGAGGAGACCTTTTGAGGATGTTGTGAACTTCTTCTAAATCATCTCTAATCTGCAAGCTCTAGGTGACTGGAGCTGAAACTCACTGTCCTAGAAAGGACAGTTCAGAAAAGTGAATCATGGCGGATCCTTTTCTCCATCTTCTCTGCATTCCCAGAGAAAGGCCCCTGGCTTTCCACAGCACAGATGCCACGGATGATTTTTCTCAGATGTCAAGTTCAGCATTCAGGGCTAGTTCAAAGAAACACTCTGGTCTTAAAACTTTTCTGTCCTTTAGGATTTTTCCGTTTGTCATCTAGCTCTTCTCACTCCTCCATTTTAATTTCTTGGACTTGAGTGTTATTGCTTGAGTACAAAGTTAAAATAAATAAAAAAACCATAACATAAAATGTGACATCTCTCTGCTAATCCTAGCCATAAGATGGCCATTAATCTTACTAAAATCTTGCTTTCATCATATCATTCTGCAGTTGCAAAACCTCCGCCACACTCTGTTCTCTGACTCCTTTTCCTGGAAGCCAAGCCCTTGTAGGACGTTTTCAGACTCAGTGTCTGCTCTTCCCCCTAATGCTACAAGAAGGTTGCATTAGATACATTCTTCGGTTTATTATCTTCCATAGCCCACCTGAATTTGGGCTTTCCCCAAAGACTTTCTTGCTGAACTTGACCTTCATCCTAAGCTTATGCGCGCTGTATTTAGCATTTACCATACAAGATTATAAGATTCTTAGTTATTTTTTAATATTAAAAATTCCTTACATTCCCCCAAAGATCGTCCCCCTTGATGATAGGAATGGCATGTTATTTATTTTTCATAGGCCTTGTATGGTGAATCAGGGCACGCTGTAGACGTGCTGTAAATATTTGTGGGTTGATTTCTTGGTCTGATCTCTTTCTTGACTAGACTTGTCGCTCCCAAGTTTCAGTCACCTTCACCACCAGGTTTGTTTCTGACCTTTAAGGCTGTGGCAGCTTTTCCTGCCAAACATTTTCCTGCTTCAAACCCTGGCTCCCGTTCCAGCTGCATAAGCTGTCTCTTCCTGTTCCATCTCACCTACCGGGAAGTATTTATTCACAGGCACGCCCCGCTATACAGCGCAAGTGGAAAGGGGCGGGTATCGAATGTGAGAGTTAAGCCAAAACAACTGGAATGAAAAATGGAATATCTTTCTATACTTTATTTAGTCTTATAGAAACATTGAAAATGTTCAAGGCCAAAAAGATAAAGCCTTACAAATTCTGTTTGCTGTTGATTGCCTAATTTTAATTTTTACATGTCTTGTATCTCATCTTACCACTTCCTATACCAGGTAGGTAAAGCAATATCACTGAATTTTTCAAGGCAGTGAGGATTCAGACTAACAAGAATAAACGACTCTTTCTACTTTTTTATTTGAGGCCTCATTGTCCAACATATTTTTCTGTTGGCAAAACGAATGTACGTACTTTCTTTCCTTCCCCTATGCAACTGCTGTTAGGAGAGCTAAAGCAGATTTTAGGACATCCCCTTTTCCTGGGAGGCCATTGAAAAAAATAAAACAGCAGAAAAAGCAAGTTAGAAAATTACACATCCAGTATCATCTTTGCGTGGTTGTACATGTATATGTATTTTTTTTCTTTCCCCCAACAAGTCTAAAATAGTAAGAGGGGTTTTGGCTTTTAATCCCCAAATCCATTCCCACAAAATGGATACATGGGTTACTCTTTTTTAAGCTTTAAAGCCAAACTGTACCTCCTCCTTATTGATATTGTATATATGTTTGTTGGTGGGCTGCTTATCCCACATAATGAGAGCAACGTTGTCAACCCAGAAAGTCAGGTAACTCCTTTCTGAAGGATACCAGCATCTGTCTTAGAGACTGTAACAGTAATGGCGTTACCCTCATCCTCTCACTCGTTTGGAGCTAACTGCAGATTCAAGACAGGCATGGCTTTGAACCTTTGGAACAATCTGTGTTTGGTGACCAGGGTTTCTGCAGTTGTCAACATGGTTGGCCAAAGCACACTTCCTGCCTCCCATTTTTGCTACTTACTAGCTGTGTAACCATTAATAGGTCTGTTGCTCACTCTGCTGCTCAGTTTCTCACCTACAGAGTGGGAGTAATACTTTACCTGCTCAAAAGGTTGTTGTGAAGATCGAAACAAATGACTTAAGTTACTTATAACAGGTCCTGGCATAAAATAACAGCTGTATAAATGTAAGCTATTACTTTCATTAGTCCCTTGAATTAACTCCCTACATCATGGACTTTTCCAATGTTGATTCTGATCCTATAGCCACACATTCCTAAGTTTTTGTTTTCTGTTTTTCTCATTTCAGTCCTTTGTCCCTCCTCCTTCTTGGCATTGTCATTTGCAGGGGCATAGCATCTCCCACAGGATGCGTGAGTCCTTCTTGTCCTTCAGAGGCAATTCAACTATTAAACAAAAATAATCATCCTATATGCATGAGCAATATCCCACCCATTTTCAAACTAAAATCTTTTTGTTTACATTGTAAGTGTACACTTCATATTGTTGTTTTTCACACACTCGTTGCTATTTCAGGTTTAATAGTGTTCATAAAATATTCTAAGACACAAACACTGCAGATGACCCTATGGTGCCTTAATTTATAACTGGAATCACCAATATTAAAATAACTTGTCAACCATTATCGCCATCTGTTGGTGGTGGGTGGAGTAGACGCCACTCCCCAGAGCTTCAGCTTGTTTGTAACCGGAAATGTTCAAAAGTTGCACATTCCCTGGTAGAGGAATGTGTGTGTGTGCACGTTATACTCACACTGGACAAAGTCTATATAAGGACATGTACCACTATGTTTAACATTCATATCCAGGACTTCAGATGATTTTAATATTTCAGCTTACTTTTTTCTGTGTTGTCTGATTATAATAAGTATACATTTCTTTTGTAATTAAGGTAAATTAACAAAAAGGTAGAATTTAGGAGGGACTCAGTGTTGGGGGCAGAGGAGAAAATTAAGCCCTCTTTACTAAGTGCAAACTAAAATATACTTAGATTTCATATTACAGCAGATGAAAGAAAGATCTATAAATGAAATGGGGAGGAATGACGAAAGCTATGTTGCAAACAAAAGAAATTTGGGTAGATTGTAAGCAAAAGGTTTTATCAGCCAAGTTCACTTGGGCCAGTAGGTTTAAATGTGAGTTTTTACTTGTTATCCTCTCCCTTTGAAATTCTGATTATTCTGTAGTCACATCTCCTAGTTCCTCTTTATCCTTTTACTGTCATAGCTTCCTCTGGAGTGGATTATCTCCTCTTAGCAAAGAACATTATATGCTGGGTATTCAGGGCTGTGGTCTGAGCCTTGTTACTTTGAAGCTGGATAAAACCCAAAGAATCTCTATATTCACATTTTCCCATACAATTCTACAGCTTGCTTTCTTGGGCATGCTTCTCTTTGGTGTTCTTAGAGTGTATCTATCCATCAGAGGGCCTGCTTCTCCCAATACATTGTATGTATGTCCCTTTTACTTGATTTTTTTTTTTTTTGAGGGCAGTGTCACTGGCCCTCGCATGTGGGACCAAACCGGGGCCGCTGGCTTCCCAAGCCAGCGCTTAACCACCGCGCCACTCAGCCAGCCCCCCCCCTTTTTTTTTAAACAAATAAAACCTTTTTAAAAGGTGTAAATAGGAACAAGAGAAGGTGAAAAGCTGGCTGCTCTATGAATTTTTACCCAAATATCTAGTACTCTCATAGGCACTGCTGATCAACAATAGCATTAGACTAAACGTTAATCGTCTGTAATGGCTTCTCCCCATCCCCATCCCTTGCCCTACATAATTAAATCTTACTGTGAGTAGAAAGTAGAGGGAAATGGTGACCACTCTGAACCCTGCTGCTCCTTTCCCCGTCTCTTGAGGTGCCATTTGATAGACGGCTCTTCTCCGTATTCTAGATTCTTTCTCCCATCATCAAAACTACTTGTCCTTTTCTCCATTCCCACAACATGGTGACTGCCTCACTGAGAAGCAAACTTAGTCACCAGGGCCTGCGTGAGTTAAAGTGTGACAACTTCCGGTGCAGAGGTCCGTATTTGAATGAGAGCCTGTTGTGGTATGAGTGGTGTCACTGAGTGGACAGCCCCCAAAGCAGATATTTTAGGGGAGGGAATCCCTTCAACACCCCTCTGTAAGATAAGCATCTTCACCCACTAGATTGCAGGGAGGCGGATGTGCAATAGTCCCACAGAGTGAAAACTGCTCACTTTCTGGGAAGTCATGGTCTTTCAGTTTTAACCCACAAATCATGATGAAAACCACAACAGAAAGTAAAACTGATAAATTTCAGAACTATCTCTTCTCCTATGTTACCCCCTCCTCCGTTTATCCCCCTTTCAACCATAAACTACATGTTTATTTCTTGTGTTTTTAAAACAAACAAAAACAACTTGGAAAATGAATCTATTTCAGTACCTTATTAATAGATCTTCTATTTTGTTCCTCTCCTTTCATACTCTTGAGTGTGTAAAGGAAATGTTTCTCAAAATTATTTCATAGATAAATTGCAGGAGAACTTCAACACAATTTGTTTTTGAGCTTTGGGGTTTTGGGCAAGAGTTTAGGCTGAAAACTTCTGTGAGCTTTTGTTTTCCCGTTTGCAAAACTGGGAATAACGGCACCTGTTTCATAAGATTGTTGTGAAGTTAATTAAATAAGATCATACATGCAAAATGCCTGGTACGGTGCCACAGAACATAGAACTGAGTAAAAGTAATCCTCCTGCTGCTTTCTTATAAAACGGTCAACAAGGGGGCCGGTCAAGTGGTGCAGTGGTTAATCGCTGGCTTGGGAGGCCGGAGGCCCCAGTTCGGGTCCCACACGTGGGGGGCCAGTGACACTGCCCTCAAAAACAAATAAATTAATTAAAAAATAAAAAAATAAAACGGTCAGCTAAGTGGTTGAGGAGATTAGGGTTGGTTTCATGGAAAGATGATGTTTGAACAGGTCCTTCAAATTCAAGCATGTGTAGAATGGGGTAATGGAGGGATGAGGGACATGTTTAAAGTGATGTTTAAGGTAAATGAATACAACAGAGTTGGAAGGACCAGAGGCTGGAGGCATGGAGACCTATCATGTGCTTTTTGCATAGGTCTAGGGATAGTGGAGGGAAGGAATGAATATTAGAAAGATGTCAGAGACAAAACTCAGAAGAGTTATTGAGTGACAGGATTTCGGGGATGACTACATTGATGTCTCAAGGACCTCATGCCTGGTGAAAGATTGCGAGTGTGACAGCGCTATTGAATGAAAAGAGACACGAAGACATGAAGGGGAGATAGGGAAAGATGTGTTTGGGGTTCTTTGGGGATGGGGTTTAGAAAATAGTGGGCACAAGGCGATAATAACTAGATATTTAAGTATCTTAATAAGATACTGGGTATTTAAGTTAAAAAAGGAAGAGACAGACTAAAACTTTGATAAAATTTAAAACAAAAACAAAAGAAAAAACCCAGAAAGGAGAAATGGGCATCATCAGAGAAGCTGCATTAATTAAAACCATGTCATTGGATGAATTTCTAAGGAATAGGGAGGGTTGAGAACTACAGTAAATGCGGTGAAAGTACTTGGTTAAGGAGGGAGAGGAGGAACCCAAATGGGCAAAGAACCACTGAGTGAGTGCCCAGAAGGTGGAACGAGATCCCACAAATGGGGCAGAGGCAGAGAGAGAGGTGCAGGAAGTGAGGAGGAATGTCAGATGTAGCAAGAGATCAAAGAACCCAAACCAGAAGCGAGTGTGGCATGGATTGAGTATCTGTGCTGCCAAGGGCCTTTCCTCTTTTCCTACTTCCCACATCTCTCTTCCTCCATGTCTTTATCTTTCCTGTCATTAATGCTGAGAGCAGCACCAGAATGGTAGAAGGCTAGCCAGCCCCTGACCTTCCCTAAGTTGCTTTGCTTCTGGATGGTTTACGAAAGACCCTGAACTCTGCCACCTTAATCTCTGTGAATCTCAGTCCCTATCCTAAATTGGAGTCATACCAACTTTCTGCCTTATTTTTGGGAAGGCATGAGGCAGGGATAGAATCAAGAAGCATTTCGGCTAAAACTTGTGCAAAGAATAGAGCACTGGTAAATATCAAGCATGTAAATAACCTAGGTAGATAAATGCATGCTAAAAGATGGTCTTTAAATCATTAATTTTTCCTGGTTTGCAGATTTTTTTAAATTATTTTTTGTAAGTTTAGTGACCTGTGTTAATATTGTTATAAATACTCAGAATCTCTACAGGGAATTAAAGGTGTTTGCGCAGCTTTATGCCTCTTGGATGTAATTGTCATTTGCACCTTAAATTACCTCTACTTTCATTCCTAGTTAGTAATCATTTGAGTACATGATTACACAGTGAAACTTTGCTGACGGAGAGAGGTGGCTCAAGCCATTTGTTTCTTCGAGATAAACACCTATATTTCAGCTTGCTCGATGTGCAAAATAGAAACTTATAATATTCACAGTGGTTTAAAATGCCACACAGATTCTTCTATTTCCTAAATTTTTTTTTCATTCTCTTTACCGATATCAGTATGGTTTTATTAGAATATAGAATGTAAACAGATTCCTAAAACTTTTTAAGATTTATTTTAGTCCTCAAAATCAATCATAAGAAAGCAATATTAGAGAAAATGTGAAATTTTTAAATACATAAAAAAGTAAAATTTTGGAATTTACCCTGTATAAATGAAGAAGCGAGTCTCAGATACGTGAAGTAAGTTATGTGCATTCCCCAAAGTCCCAATAATTTTTAAGAATTATTTTTTAAAGTTCTTTTCCCCTCAGTTTTTAGAAGACAAACTTAGATAGAAGTGCTTTCCATCGTGGTGTAGTCACTACGAAAAGATGTAAAATTAATGTATATATTTAAACAGCCATTTCATTTTCAGTAGCAGCGTACTAAATGGCAGTGCTCTGTATTTTTTCCTTCTTCCCCCAGCTTCTGTTCTTCGTTAGGGAATTTGAACACATTTCTCATACACACCCTCATAAAATGAATGCTTAATTCCTCATTCATTGTTTTCTAATCTTGCGTGTCTATTTCTTGCACACATGTGCATTCACACGTTAGAGAGTATACTGTGTAACTGTTATTACTGAGTTAAAAGAAGTGTGAACAAACATATTTTAAAACAGTTATCAACACCTTAGGTTAAAAAAGACCCCGTTTAAATACCTCGTCAAGTGTGGTAAGTATATACACACACGCACACACCTTTCTGTGACATTCTAGAGCCATGCAATGCTGTTTGCAAAGCCAAATGAATAGAAAAATGCTCGCAGTGTTCCCCTCATGATTAGTTTTAAAGGCTGTTGGAGCATAATATTGTCGGAAAAGTCATGGCTCATTTTTGCAACAATAAAACAGAGAAAAAATACGTCGTGGCTTTTCCGACAACCCAGTACTTGCCTTTAACAATTCCGTAGCCTCATGTCAGACTTTGTATTTGATCACACACACGGTGTTACTAGAAGAAACTATTTTTTATAGAGCTCACATTCCTTTTTTTTTCCCTTGTCCCAAGATGGTGAGGTAAGTACCAGATTTCTCAAAAGTAAACGTCAAACTGTAATCTACAGATACCAATGGGAGGCCTAACCATTCCCTTGTTTTAGTTTAGTTTTGAGTTTAGAATTCTCATTTCCTGCCCCTCGTAGAGAACATTTTGTGCTTTAAAGTTTGCAGATGTTTGAAAAGTATGTTTGTTTTCTGGACTTAGACATTAATAAGGGTTCCTTGATTATAACTTCTTTCTTTTTTTTCCCTTTTTGTCTTGTAGATATGGGAAAATAGTCTCCACAAAGGCAATTTTGGATAAGACAACAAACAAATGCAAAGGTATGTTTCCTTGGCTGATGATTTGCTAAATCGTAGCTTTAGAAAAAATGATGAAATTTTAAACCTGATCTTTGGGTTTGAAACTACCTCCATTTTATGAAAAGCCAAATCTTATGTGTCACCCAGTTTCCGTCTTGCACAATGTCAGCATATTGCTTACGGTTGTCCCTAGTTGAGTTTTGGCTGGAAACCCAACAACGGCAGCGAGCCGTTTGCCAGAATCCCAGATCTGACGCCAGTGGAGTTAACATGCAAAATACTGGTTGGCATTTAGCCCCTGCTCTTAAAAGGGGTGTAGAGTTAGAAAACAGCCTTTCTTTCCTGAGCCTGAGGAGATTAGAGCTGCTTACTGAAGACCACTGGACTGTACTAAAGAACTGAAAAGATTACATATTGTGCAAATTGGCTCTATTAATTAGAATAGAGTAGTTCTAAGCAGTACTTAATTACATGTTTCAATACTCCCACTTGTTCTCCACTGAATGCCTGTTGACAATATTGGCAGCAGGGAGGAGAGAACCATTTTCACTGACCAAATTGTAATGGGGAATGGAGGTCATACACCCCTTTGAAATATGCTGCTGCATTAATTTGTTGCACTGACCTTCAGTATTCCGTGTAATTAGGATGAGCTCATCCAGCTCCATGAGCTGGAAGAGGAGGCGTCTACAGTAGGCCGCACTGATGCTCTGCGGCTTTGACTTTTAATGATCCAGCGTCTTAACAATAGGCATGTGATTTCTAGGAAAGGGGAAGAATGGAGTCAGCCGACTTGGAGTCTAGCTACCGACCCCATGAATTGAAATAAGGTTGACAGGAACAGGCAGAGAAGGCAAATCTCCTCGTTAATTAGACCTAATTTTTCAAGTGCTGGTGAGGGCTGTGGCTCTCGGCACCGTCTGCACAAGGCAAAGAATGGAAATGAACCCTATGGTTGGGCCTCACCTTAGAAGCCTGCCATTTCTTTTCATCTAGACCTGAATTTCTGTCTCATCTTCAAAGCCCCTAAATTTAAAGGAGCTATTGTCGCAAGTGTCTAAATCCATGTTTACTCAACATGGACCATTAAGGCGATTTTGCCTTGGTACAGTGAATAGAGCAGCTTTATGTAGAGTGGTACTCAAAAAAAATTTAAGTGAATTAAACTAGAGAGAGTTAAATTATAGACTGAAATGTTTACACTTAGTTGCTAAGATTAGTCTTATTTAACATAATTATAAATGATTCAGGAGCATAGGGACACAGGAAAAAAACCCTTTTGGTTTTATAAAGAAAAATGGACTCTTGCAGGTAGAACAGGAAGCTGATTTCAAAAATTAGTTTCAAACCCAGGAAGAAATCACAATACAGTGGTTTTATAGCTTTTTATAGCTTTACCCTACCTTTCCACCCCCTCCAAAAAAAGGAAAAAAGAAAAAAAGAAAAAACATCTTATAAGGCAGAGCAGGGTGTTAAAAAGCAGAGCTGCCCTAGATAACTGATTCAGTTCTCCACACCTCGACACTGAAAACTATTGTACACTCTTCTTCACTGAGAACCTGTTCTCTAGAAACCAAAATTCTACGAAATGCTCAACGCAATCTAGAAAAGGTATAAGTAAAACAATGCTAAATCTAATATATTATCATACTACAAATCCATAGCAGTTGGAAAGGATCCAAAGACAAGTGGAGAGATTTTGGGGGGTCTTAGAAATAAGGGTAGGAATAATTCAGACTGGTGTTCAATACGACATGTATTGAAACCTCCCCCTAGAGATAGTGCCTTGTGTCGGTGGGCAATGGCAGAACCCACGCAGGGCCCTCATGAATAGATGTCAGCAGCTGGGCAGGTGAGTGCCTGTGGGGAGAGAGGAAGCAAGAATGAGTTTATAAAATCCTGGAAGCAAGAATGAGAGGGCTCCTGAAAAAAAAGTAAGTTTAGGACAAATGAGAAGAAATAATACAACATGTAGCTCATAATGAAGACAGCTAACTTGTTAGCCATGTTATAAATAACTTGAAAAGGTTGGTTGGTGGATGGATGGATGAATATAGATAATGCATAAGAGATTATAAAGTATTCGTATAAATGAAAACTGCTTGTGTTGTATGCTAGTTTATGGAGATTGAACAGATCAAAGAATTTTATACCTGGAAATTAGACACCTTAGAAGTCACATATAATTTTTTGTCACAAAACATATTTTGGAGTCTCTACCAAGAGCAGAAATTACGCTGAAGGAAACATTGCTCTGAATAACATGTACCTTAGTTATTAAGCTTAAAAATTCATTTTTCAGTTGCTCTTCTGCATTTCAGTTTTTGTCAGTTTTCATCCAAAAATATGTATTTAAACATTTTGATACAGTAGTTGCCCCTTATCCATGGGGGAATACATTCCAAGATCCCTAGTAGATGTCTTAAACCGTGGATAGTACCAAACCCTATATATACTGTTTTTCCTATATATACATACTTTTGATAAAGTTTAATTTATAAATTAGGCACAGTAAGAAATTAACAATAACTAATAATAAAATGGAACATTAATAACAATATAGTGTAGTAAAGGTTATGTGAATGTGGTCTCTCTCTCTCACTCTCACTCAACCAATCTGATAACCAAGACAGCTACTATGTGACTAATGGGCAGGTTGTGTATGCAGCATGGATACCCTGGACAAAGGGATGATTCACGCCCCAAGTGGGATGGAGCAGGAAAACATGAGATTCCATCATGATGCTACTTAGAACACCTCACCATTTAAAACTTATGAATTGTTTATTTCTGGAATTTTACATTTAATGTTTTTGGATCACGGTTGACCATGGGCAACTCAAACTGAGGAACCTCAGATAAGGGGGGACTACTGTATATATGGCAGTTTAGGACCCAAAAAAACCTTACAAAGGATTGATTGTGACACTGATTAATTATTAATGCTTACAGAGTTGCATATAAGACCAGAACACACATACAAGTAAAAATGGGTGAAGAGAAATCACACCAAAGGGGAAATTAGGGGTAAGAGTAGGAAACTTAAGGTTACTACAGAAGTGGGTGGCCTTGTGTTTCCTAGAGGCCAGAGCAAAAATAGAAAACATATTCCCATGATTCATTTATCACAATATGGAGGAAAATCCAGGGAGCAGGAGTGACATAACCATTCCTGGTCCTGAGACCTAAGAAGAATCCTCCTGGGGATCCAAAAAGAGGGTGCTGAGTTATTTAGTGAATCAATCCCAGCTTCCAAAATATCTGTATACATATTTATATCATGAAACCCATAGAACCTGTGTAAATCAAATGTGTGTGTGTGTACTCTTTTTTTTTTTAAAAGATTTTATTGGGGAATTGAGGGAGGGGAACAGCATTGGGGAATCAGGGAAGGGGAACAGACAAGTTGCTGTCCTTTTGTTCTTCAGTCTAGTTGTGGAGGACATTGCTTCACTGGCCCATGTTGGTATCATCATTGCGCTTTTCCCGGGTGAGGCAGATCAGTTGCCGGCCTCTGAATGGTCGCTCACCGCGGCTATTGGCAGCTCACGCTGGCTGCCAGCCACTCACTGTAGCCTATGGCAGCCCACTGCAGCAGAGGCTGCAGCTATGCTGTCCCTGGGGACTCACAGCAGCCCAGCTCCAGGTTGAGCTGTTGTTAGCTGTAGAGGGCGCAGCATCACTTGCCCTCATATGTGGGATCTGAACTGGGGCTGCTGGTGTCCCAAGCCAGCTCTTAACCAACACACCACTTGGCCAACATACACAAACACACATACACACACACACGCACACACACACACACATGCTCACTCTTATGTTTACTTGAAAGTAATATAGTAGAGAAAATGAAAGGACACAAGGTTGCATCCTTACCTATTAGATTTGTTTTTAGTAAATACTTATGAAAGAGTTGGAATGCGGTCAGAAAAGGCCAAAAGAGGATGTAAACAATTAACAAAAATGCAGCCATTATGGATTTTTCCTAATAAGAAAATAACAAAGTAATACTAGTAGGACATGAGCAGATAATTTCACTATAGTAACATCAAAATTAAGATCTGTTTATTGTAATTTTTTGACAATAGCAAAGTTGGGGGGAAAACGTACATATCCACTAGTAGGAGTTACATCATTTCAGGGTAGTGGACTGTTCGTTTATAACCTGCTAAAATTGTGTTTGGTGATAAAAGATGTGTGAGCGTGAGAGAGTGAGTGTGTGTGTGTGCCTGTGTGTGTCTTTATAGAGGATTGCACTAACAGCAGATTTCTAAAAAATACCCCAAAATATATTTAACCTAATTTCTAACTGGGCAGTTGAGTAACATTCTCTGCTTCTACCTGGGTCAGCCTCTTTTTCTTTCCAACCTCGCTATTTCTCCACTGTCTAAATCAAATTAAGCCTCATTTTAGTCCAATTCCAAGTAATATAAGAAAGCTGCTTCTTGTTTCAGCTTTAACACTCATCTCTCCTAAAACATTTATTTTTATAATAGATAGTCTACTCCATTTCATTGCAACTGATTTTGTTACCAGGCCATATTTTTGCTACTAATACTGCAAACTGACCTTGGGAATATTTCCAAGCTTTCTGTTTGGTCTTGTTGATATATGTGTCTGTTTTCACATGAGTCCCTTACACTCTTAAGTTACCATTCTTTATAATATCTATAAATAAATGATAGGGCTGGTCCTTCTTCTGTGCAGCCTCCAAACACTGCTTTTCTTTTCCAAAATATTCTTGTTCATTTAAACTTAATTTAATAGGTTTGAGTTCCAAGAATATCTCTGTTGGTATTTTTGCCTGGTGCCCTGATCTTTTAAACAGTGTGCTAAATATAATTTAACCTTTTCTCAATAACTTAAGTTATCACAGTGAAAAATCACGGGTTGCCTATTTTAATACAATGATGCTCATGGGATCAGTTGATTCCAGGGCTGTTGCTCTTACACTGCGCAAGTCCTGCTTTTTGTATAGTTTTCCTATTTTCTTGCTTGTTTTTAGTTTTTCTGCTAGATATTATACCATCCATATGCTTATTTTGTAGCAGTGCTACCTTCAACTCGACCCTCTTTTTCCCCCTAATTTCCTGCTTTTGATTTGTTTTGGCCAGGGAAAATAGCTGACCAGCTTGTTCAAACTGTTTGTAAAGCTGTGGATAAATAAGCTTTGAACCAGGGCCTCTCTTAGGAGGTTATTTGATTATTTGTTTGTTTTGTTATATTTTGCGTTTAGACTTTAGGACATGACCCACAGAAACAGCTGTTTTGGGTATCTGGAGGTATTTCCCCCCCTTTCTTTATTTTGAAGGGAGATCATGAGGAGGTCTATTTTAGGTAAATAAGTAATTATATTTTTAACCAAGTACTCAGATTTAGATTGTTTTATATATCTAGGCATCTAACTGTTTTACTTAATATATTTGAAAAGTAAAGGTTAGTTTACAGAATAAACGTAATTTTTGTTTCTATCATTTGTAAGCTCTGTAGGCTGGCTCTATCTTTCTTACCAAATCGTTAACTATGCTATTTCTCTGAACTTCATTTCCACACACCCCCACCCTTTTTTTTTTTTAACCTTGGTTGGTAACTTAGGTGTCTTTTTTTATTCAATAAGTACAGGACATCTGAGATCTAGAAAAGAAGAAAGTGGATTTTTTTGTTTTTGTTTTTTACTTTTTCTTTGAAGGGAAACTTGCCTAGCCAATGATAGGCAACAGGGAAAGGCAGCCAGAGGAATAGGCTGCACTATAGCTGTTAAAAGCTTGAGACCTGTCAGATCACCAGGGTTTTCATTTCTGGTTGCCTACAGCAGAAACCAAATAGTCATTCTTTTTCTCTTTATGTAATTATAAAATAGTGGCTTAAAAACTAAGTGTGGAGGTGACGGTTAGCTCAGTTGGTCAGAGCGTGGTGCTGATAACACCAAAGCTGCCGGTTCAATCCCTGCGTGGGCCTCTGTGAGCTGCGCCCTCCTTAAAAGAGTCAACTATGCCATTGTAGCATGAAAGCAATGTGTAACCAATGACCATGGCTGTTCCCCAATACAATTAAAAAACAACAACAACAACTAAGTGTGTTTTGCATTTCAGGTTATGGTTTTGTCGACTTTGACAGTCCTGCAGCTGCTCAGAAAGCTGTGTCTGCCCTGAAGGCTAGTGGGGTTCAAGCTCAAATGGCAAAGGTGAGTCGAGAGCCAGTCATCGCTTCTGTAGTTCCTGGCTTTGGTTCCGAAGCCTGACACTTTGCTTTTCCTATCACCATTTACACTCCCCCCATCCATCCCAGCTAGCCACGGTTACCGCTGGACACTGGTCCCATGTCTCCACATCCTCAATAGCAGTTCTAATGCTGTGTAAGCTAGAGTTGCTATTTTGAATCTGTCCACAAAGTGAGACGATTTTAGACATTGTTTACTTATGAGATATAAATCTTCTCTTTAGTATTTCTACAGTAGCTTTATCCAAGACTTGTTTGCGATGAACTTTTAGCATTCTAGCTGAGGAGTATTGTTGAAGTGATATGCCCTTGTCTTTATTGCCTAAGTGTAAATTTGGTTTATATCATACCTAGTACCTACAGTGCATTTATTAAGATATTCATATATTAAGTACATTTTTTTTCCAGTTGTGGTCCTGGAATTGCTATGGAAAATATTGTTAAGCCTGAAACTCAGCAATTTTTTATTTTGTGAGCTCTTTATAAAAGTTCAATAATTTTATATTACCTGGCTTTTTGAAGTAGAGGAAAGGGATTTTGTGCTGTCCTCTGCTACTTCTGAATAGTAGCACGTGGTCATTCCCTGAGGAGCGCTCAGATTTCCATTCAGAAGGACGATTTATGGAAGTTCAGAGACTCTATCTAATTAGGAGATAAGTTACCTGCTAAGAACTTACAGATACTGAAGGACACATATGCAGCTACCAGGATAGAGATTTACCCTGATTTAAAGGGAGCAACATAAATAAAGATTTCAGGAATTAATGAAAGGTATCAGCTTCCTAAAGTAGTCCTTGATGTTTAATGTTTTTAAAGCTTTGGACTGAGTTGGACTTACTTTAGATTTTCTTGAACTCCAGAGTAAATAGTTAAACAGAACTGTAAATATGAAGGACCATGATTTTCAGGTTATTTGTCCATAATATAGAGCAATTCTCTGTGACATTGTTGAAAGACAGTGATTATCAGATTTTACATTAAATAATTGTGAATATGCAACTGGTATTGTATATGACTTATAGACTGTTTTATCTACCTCTGTAAGGAATACTAACCATACATTTTGTAAGTAGGACTTGCAAGGCACAATCAGAAAACAGCTCTGTTTTTTTTCCTCTATTCTGTCCATTTTCACCCACACTTTGGAGCTCCTGCTTTCTCCTCTTGTGGATGAAATCCAAGCCAGGTCTCATGACCTTTCTGGCCACTTCCATTATTTTAAAAAGTTCCTTCAGTTGCTTCTTTCATTTTAGGTCTTTCTGGTTAATTTTTTTTGATAGAATGCCTCTTGATTTTTTTTCATATGCAAACATCCTGGAACATAATTATCTTTCAATATATTTTCAGCTGTTTCTATATGTATTTACACCAATCTAAATATACAGCATTTTAAACAAGATGTTGTATGGGGAAAGTTTCAAGTTACATTCCAAATATGGTTTGTAAAATGTCAAAATCATGTGCAGAGTTTTTGAAACTGCTGAGAGTCAGCTAAAGGGATATGTGTCTTGGATGATGCTAGTTCTCAAAGAAATCACAGTTTACAAAGTAGCTGTCTCCTAACAACCTTATTG
This sequence comes from Aselliscus stoliczkanus, assembly GCA_033961575.1. Taxonomy (NCBI): domain Eukaryota; kingdom Metazoa; phylum Chordata; class Mammalia; order Chiroptera; family Hipposideridae; genus Aselliscus; species Aselliscus stoliczkanus. The sequence goes on along the minus strand of CM066731.1, from coordinate 113,027,735 downwards.
ATTATTTGGTGATCAGAAAATAATGTTTTAAAGCTTTACATCCCAACATAACCTTTTTCACATGTGTGTGTACACACACAGAGAGACATGTAACATGTATTTAGTTAAATTTTAGTAAATTGGTGTTTGTATTTAATGTGTTATACATTATACTTTTTTTTTTTCCTATTTTAAATCATGTGAAATGGGCTTCTAGTTAACATTTTCATGCTGAATGTCTGGTTTTCAAAAACATTTTACTGTTGTTAAATGAGTGATGCCTATAATTTAAATGTCCAATCCTGTTTATTTGGCAGAGTTTTGAGTATGTATAATGGTAAAGCTTCTCCCTCCCCGCTCCCCTCAGAGCTAAGTTCTCTGCTCTGAATAGATATTGGCTGGTGGTAAGCCTATCATGTGATGGGAATATGGTTAATGTCTCTTTCCTATTTCCCAAATTGGTGTTTTTTTCCACTCTTCCATCGGCTCCCTAGCTGTGGCAATGTGAATATTCCAAACTTTATGGTATCCTGATGAATTCACTGGAGGAAAGGGAAGAGTGATGGGTCCCTTAATCCCCTCCAGGGGTGGAGCCGTGGTAATGGATGGGAAAGCTTCCTTACCTGACAGTGGTGTAATCTGGCATTGATTTCTCTGGCCAGGCAGTGGAATGCTTTGAGAGTTTTTGAGAGATCTTGTACCACTACCACCACCCTGATTGATGTTTTCCCTGGGGTCCCTTTAAGCTGGAGAATATATGTCATCAGGCTTCTAGCCTCAGCCCCTGAGGGCCTCTCCTCAGCCCCTTTCCGCTGGGACCTCCTTGCCCTTCAGTGCAGCCTTCTTGGGAGGATCTATCACAACTCTAGGCCTGCTCTACCTTGTGTGCCCACATCTGATCTACGTTTTTGCCAGCCATCTGTAGGATATCTGTAGCTTGTTAGGGCCCTTCAACCAGCTTTGTGCCTTTTAGATTCCTCGGGTTTAAGTCAGACATTGATCCATTGGATGGATGCATCATGCTCCACAGGACACAGATCAAGCCTCCTGAGTGGCCTGTCGAAGCCTCTCCTGCTTGACTGGTGATTATAGGGAAGCAGCCACCATGGTGAGACTCCGAACATATGTCTCCACTCGGCCTTTCTCTCCACAGCCGTCTGCATTCTCGGCCTCTCCGGTCTCTCAGAGACAGACAGGAGGTGGGTGGTCAGTCAGGCAAGCCAAAGCGGTTCTCAGCCAGCTCCTGTGCAGACTCCCTTTAGGTGGCCTGGTTTCTCAGGGAGCGCCTGACACCCATTGTTCTGTGCCATCTGCTGAGACACAGAAAGAAGCCTGTTTTAACAACCCGCTGCCAATGCAGAGGCCTTAGAATGGCCCCATGAGCACATGCCTAGACATCTTTTCAACGCCTATGCTATTAAGCAGCATAGTATATTAAATACATGCTGTTTTGAAGAAGTCTCTACAATGCGTTTAGTGAAAACTGGACCGGATGTAGATCAGCAGCAGTAGCGTATGTCCTGTCACCGGTGCACTTTGAATGCCAGCTTTCCCGTGAGTTGCTAATGAGCACTCCTTAGGAGGCTTGGTAATGTAAGTCGGCTGGGAAAACTGGTCCTTTCCTACATCACCTGTAGGGAAGGAATAGTGCACAGGTTAGGAGACCCTGGCCGTGTGTCAGCCTTGTGCACCTGATGGATTTCTTCAGGTCTCTATAGAATGAGTTTCCTGGACCTAATTTCTGTTGTATTGTGTCACTGAAATAATAACAAATGTATTTTAAATGCTAGAGGGTCCATGGCTCTCTAGCATAGAACCATGGTTTTAAGTACCTGGAGTTGACTTGGCCCCCCTTCATGCCGTCCAGGGCAAGAACACCTGGCACATACATTCCATGGAGACAATTGTTAAAGCAGTGTCGGTTTGGCTTCCATGGCTGAGTGATAAGGGCCCATGTCCATCCACTTTTCACTAGTGAATTAACCAGGGTTCTGTGAGATTTTGAAAATTCACATTGTGGTATATTAAAGGCTTGCTTTTTTACGTAATCAGAAAAAAAGGAAGGGTCATTCCTCTAGGGGAATCCTGAGGGTGAGGGAGAATATATCGTTTGATACATTGGCTACTGGGTTGAAAGTAGACTCTGCACATATTCAAAACTGAATTGTAAAACTGCTGATAAAGAGCATTGGACAACAATTGTTCCTTTTTTATGTTTTAATTTTCAGTGCCTTGCTTGGAGCCTGGCATATGGGAGATATTAAATGTTTGTTATGTTCATGTTCAAAGAAGCCAATTAAGTGAGAAATATATTCTTCCCAGCATGGACAGATATGGAGATTTAAGAATGGGATATTTAACAATTATATTCATTGAGCTCTGTCCGGCAAGCACCTGATGAAACTTACCAGAAGGTTTTCCCAAAGCCTCAAAGCCATTCCTGTTTATGTTATGCTTGCTATTTGTTTCAGATGTGTGCATTTTTAAAATAAAAGACTTCGAACCTATGAAAAGAAGAAAAAGAACTCAGATCATGAGCTAAAAAGATGGAAAACTCAAATCAACATTGGTGATACCTGTTAATAGAGCAATTTGTAGAAGCCCTTCAGCTGTGCCTCTTAGGGCCTGCTGGGGGTCTGCAGGTCATTGTGTGTTATTGGGCTGTTGGTAAGCTTGCACATCTTTTTAAGTAAATGGCAGTCAGTCAGAGGAGCAGGAACTGAATCCCCCTTCCGCACAGACATCCACCGTGCTTCAGGCAGTTTGCATGCGCCAGCCTGTAACCGGCGATCTGCTGGTTGGTGAACCTATTCAGTACAAGAGAAAACAGATGCCTGGTCTGCCTGCCAAGTCCCTTTCTTGCATTTTAGGAACCATTCCACACGCACAGGGAGGTTTTTGTTAATTTCTTTCAGATGATGACTGAGTGCTTTACACCATGCGGGGCCCGCGAGTCCCACTTTTCTACTCAAGTGAACATTAGTAGCCATTTATCCCTCTCACGGCCAATGTGGGATCTAGTTTTCTACTTGTTAGGGAAGCCATTGAACCCTTTCCATGCCTAGGGATATAAAGAGGCCCCATTTTTATGTTTGACCACCCATAGTTCACGGAATAATTGTTTTTGTTTTTTTTTTTCAGACAGAGCATTGTATGTAATAAAACAGAGTTATGGTTGTCACTGATTTGAAGGAAACTAAATTATTGTCATTCAGGAACCACCCTCCACTTAAATACAAGGATTATATATTTTGTTCACTGTGAAAGCACGGTAACTTGAATGCATGGGCACTTAGAGGATTAGATATTTCTGTGGCCATTGCTGCCAGCTTGGAGTTTCTTTTGGTTGGTTTGTTGGTTTTTTGTTCTGTTTTGTTTTTAATTATTGCAACTTTAATTATTGCAACTGTGTGGTCAGTGTTTGCAGAATAAGTTGACCATTTGAAAAGAAAAATAAATGACATTAGTTATAAGAACCATCCCAAATGAAGAAACCTAACTGAGTTATTGCCATTGAAAACAAATGCATTAAAATCATAGAAAATATTTACTTGCATTTAGTCTACTGTCTATTACCAAAAAACGAGTTATGAGCTCAATTTCTTTCTGGATTCTTAGTTTGGCCTTCATTATTTTTTTCTTCGCTGATAAACTTTCAAGTTGAATAAAGACTTTAAAGAATATAATATTATTTGTATTAATATTTTAATAATAGAAGCAATGAAAATACAGATTTAGAAAGTAGTTAGGGGCTGGCCGAGTGGCATGGTGGTTAAGTGCTGGCTTGGGAAGCCAGCGGCCCCGGTTCGGTCCCACATATGAGGGCCAGTGACACTACCCTCAAAAAAAAAAAAAGAAAGTACCTACATTGTCAACCCTTTTAAAAATATTTCACATATGACAAATTCTCCTATGAAATTCTTAACTAGTAGCTATTTAGAGTTTTATAATTGGAACTTAAAAAGAAAACCCACAATATTTATGATATGTTTATTATGTAACATTTTTAAATGCCATGTCTTCACCCAAGAAGTGTTTAATGCTCTTTAATTATGGGGTTCCCAGCTTTATTCAGAATCTGACTAAGCATGATTCAGAAATCTTTCTAATGAGATAGATTTAATCATATCACTCCCCTGCTTCCGTGCCTCCAAAAGCTCCCCATTTTTCCAGGTGTGGCTTTCTAACTATAGCACATGATGGTAATTCCTCCTTCCTCCTACCTCCCCCCCCCCCCATTCACAACCCCGCCACTTACCAGAGTAGGTGAAATCACAGGATAAACTGTGCCTTATGAGTCTGGTGTATCAGTAGTACTTGAAAGTATTAGGTCAGAAATATTGTTTCCATAGTAAAACAAACTTGAATAGTTAGGGAACAGATTGCAAAATTTATATCCCTGCCCCTCCCCACCCCCACCTCCTTTTTTTTTCAGATGAAGCACAAGGCTTCAAGAAAGTTTTGTAGCTCTGACAAAGCTACTTTGGCCTTTGCTTAGGACTCTTCAGGATCCATAATCATTCTACCTGCTGTTAACATGGCTTAGGTGCAAACGGTTAAGGAGCGATGATGGACAAAGTAAAATCAAACTCCTTAGGTAGCCTTTCACAATCTGTTTTCAGCCTTGTGACTTCTGCTTGTTTCTCAGGTTTCAACCTAATGTCATGCCTCTGAAAAGTGTCCCCTAATCTAACTAAGATAAGTTCCCCTGTCTGTCCTGCCACTGTCATTTATACACATCTGTATCATAGCATTCATTGCATGTGTTTTATCTCCCCTACTTAACTGTAAGCTGCTGGAAGACAGGACTGGAGTTCTAGTTCACCATGAGAGCCTGGGACGTGTGAGAGGCACTGCAAATATCATTTAGCTATATTAGGGTACAGAGCCCCTCACTACCTGCCTTCAGACACAAAGGGCCCCATCTGTATTGGCCAATTATGGACCAGATTTCCACAGGAACAAATACAGTGTTTTGCACTCCAGAAAAATGTCGGGACTTGGGAGGTTAGAGCCAGCATGAAATGGCTAATCAAGGAGCTTTGTCATTAATTGGATAAAGTTGGTGGAGGTCATGGAAGTGGAAATAGGATTTTTTCTCGCATCCCACCTCAGAGGAATTTGCAAACTTGAATACCCCAGACCATTTTGCTTCTCCCTGTATTTTGCAATATTGTATCTATTATTGTCGCATACTTATTACACAAATCACTTTTCAATTTTTATGTATTAAAGATACACTTTATATAGTTGTCAATAGGAGGTTTTGCTCAGCATAAGATAATCAGTGGTACCACACTGAATCTAATTTCAGCTAAAAGCAAAGATGGTTGCCATTTTATTTAGTCTTTGACGGGTTAATGAGGGTAACTATTCAGGTTACACTTGAGCATTTGAACATTTTTTCTTGGATCCACCACACTGACGTATCCCTGAGAGCTCCAGTCACCCAGGCTGGGACCCTCCACTCTATACCTTTGGAACTGGCCTGGCTCCATGCTGCCTTCTGTCAAAAGGAATCTAAAGGACAGTACTTTCTGCCCATATTTCTCAGTCTTTGATAACTTTAAGTCTTAGTATTGCCAGGATATTTGCCATTCCCTAGGATGCCAGGGAATTTTAAATCTTATCAGAGAAATCAGTGTTCATTTTTTCTTACAAATAATATAAAAGAAAAAGTTCCACTTCAGATTCAATTAGTGCTTGGATACACCAGAAAGTAAAGAGTTTGTACAAATTCAAACATGCATGTGCTTCACATATATTTTTATAGTACTGGGCATTTTGGAAACCTAAAATATAATGAGTGTGCTATTCTGTTGCCTAAGGCTAAAACACCAATTAATGTCTTTACTAATAGTGCCTATTAAAGAAAAATCATAAGCTCACATAGTTCAATACATAAAAATACAGTTGGTTAATAAGATCAAAGCAAAGCTTGATTTAAAATTCATTAAGGCTCTCCTAATCTCACAGTTGCAGAAGTGAATTTTGACGTGGCCAGAAAATATTCCAGTAGTCGTATAAGCTTTTTCCCTGATGATTGCAACACCACACTCTTAGTAAATATACATAACAGTTGCTGGTTCTCAGAAAATTCTGTTGTATAGCTTTGGCTTCAGCTGATTCCACATCAGCAAAGGAAAGATGAATAGGGAATGATCTAATTATTCCTTTGTGAACTTTCCTATGCAAATGAATTACCTGGAAATCTTGTTAAATACAGCTTATGATTCTATAGGCCTGGGGTGGGGCCTGAGATTCAGCATTTCTAATACGCTCACAGGTAATTCCACCGCTGCTGGCCCCTGGATCACCCCCGAGTAGCAAAACTCCCCTCCCCCATCTACTCTAGAGTTCAGTTTTACCCAGATTCTAAAATTTGATCTGCCTAGAGTTTATCATCTTGTATGGCTTAGGGTTTTCTTGATTTTGTTAATTTAGGTGCTTTCCTTTTCCTGACAGTGATCACAAACTCAGAAGTAGTAAGGACTTGGTCCCAGAGCCGAGGAGGGGATTTGGGGCAGAATCCCAGTGGGCTTTAGAGGACTCGGTCCAGAATCCCACGTGTGTCTCTGGATTGAATTATTAGCAGCAAGGGCCTTCTGTGCAATAGTGTGCCTGAAATGGACTCCTAAAAATAGTAGGAGAGGAGAGGTTGGTTATTTTTGGGAACACTGCAAGCAGCTGAAAGTTGTGGTTCCATGAGGGCATCCGCTCCAACTCTGGTAGTGCCTGCCAACACTTCCACTTCCAAATCTGCTAAGAATGGCCCAGTGGGATCATGTCTGACCTGCACAGATTGTCCAAGCTCCGGACTCTGTTTTCAGGTGTCCGTGGTGACGTGAGTGTTCTGTAGTTCCCATGATCTTACTGGGTAATAAGAGCCTGACCAAAGAGAGTGGCGAAATCAGACTAGGTGTGTTAACATAAATATCTCACCTTTTATTGATAATTAATGGATAACTGTTCTGTTTTAGCAACAGGAACAAGATCCTACCAACCTGTATATTTCTAATTTGCCACTGTCCATGGATGAGCAAGAACTAGAAAATATGCTGAAACCATTTGGACAAGTTATTTCTACACGGATACTACGTGATTCCAGCGGTACAAGTCGTGGTGTTGGCTTTGCTAGGTAAGCACGCTGCCTTGTCTTTATCATGTTAACAACAATAGCTCTGTTAAGTTTCCTAGAAAATAAATATTGAGCAAAAAGAGAGAAGTTAAGCCAGGATTATGGGAGCCAGTGCACCAGAAACTATAATTACGTGTAAATATTGGTTGGCATTTTTCCAAATCTTTAGGAAGTTCATTAGGATTCTTGAACCCGGGGACATTAATATTTAGTAACTCAGGGCAAGGAAATGTTACATGAGCAATAGTCCTGAAAGTATATGCCCTTGATATTCTTATTAATTAGATCAGGATGCCTTTAACTTCTTAAAAATAACAATCTTAGGCTCCTTAGTTTCATACATAAATAAGCATGGTTCTCTCATTCGATGGATATTTGATTCATCATCAGTAAAGTCGAGGAATTAGATTTTTAAATGAAAATTTCAGACTTTCAGAAAAGTAAGACAATGATGTGACATCTAACCTTCAATTGTTACACTATTGTATTTTTACAATTTTGCTTCAGATTGTGTTTTTAAAAAGTAAAACATTACAGATATATCTAAAGTGCTATCACCCCTTTCATCTTACTTTTATGCCCTCCTCCCTAGAAAGGATACTTCAGTGTAGCAGGTAATTTGGTTTCTAAAGGAAAAATCTTAAACAGAAGGAGCTTTGGTTTGCCATATAGTTCTAATCCAAAAGCCCACGTACAAAAACTGATTTTACATGATGCATTATTCAAGAACCTGTTATTACTGTGCAGTAACAAATAATGTCTACGTGTTTTAAAGTACCGACTGATTTTGGAGGAAAAATTGCTGACATTTTTTATACATCATCCTATTTGATGTCAATCCCATATATTACCACAGATAACAAAGCAAGCGTTGTTTCCTATTTTACATATACGAAAATTGAGGCCAAAAAGGGACTTCCCATTGTCACTGGACTGCCAGGTAATGAAACAGGGTCTTCTGGCTTTTAGTCCATTGCTCTTTCTGTTAGGCTAGATAATTTTCTAGTAACATTAAAATATTCTACAGTTGGAAAGTCATCACAAGGCTAGCATCTCCATTGTACAGTTGATTGGGTAAGAGGATCCAGGTGAAACAATGAAAAGCTCAGCACCATCTAAATTCGTCACCTCTGTGGGTGTTCTTCTGAAAGCAGATCAGCTAGCTTTATTTCTGTATCCAAAGATGGAACCCAGTTAAATTCTGCTTTTTGAAACTACTACTATCTATTAAAATCAAGGTATAACTCTGGGTAGTCTAGGAGTGTAGCGCATTTTGAGTAGATTAGTCAGTGTTTCTTTCATTAAAGAAAAATAAGTCAAAATAATTGAATTCCCCAGAAATGTTTCTCAAATGTTTTTCCCCACCTGCAGATGATATAGAATAAGTTGTACAGTTAGACTCCATCCTTTAATTCCTCCTCCAAAGCAAAGATGAATAGGAAGGTACATAATTAACTTAAATTTTAAACTTGAAGCAAATGTAAACACCATATAAGGTGTTTATCCTCTGATTAACACTATTTCTTGGGTGGGGGTGGGCACGGTACAGACAAGTTGATGTCCTTTTGTTCTTCGGTCTAGTTGTGGAGGACATCGCTTCACTGGCCCATGTTGGTATCATCATTGTGCTCTTCCCGGCTGAGGCAGTTGCTTGCTGGCCATTGGACAGCAGCTCACGCTGGCTGCCTGCCACTCAGGGTAGCTCATGGCAGCCCACACCGTTGCCAGCGACTCACAGCAGCCCAGCTCCAGGTCAAGCTGTTGTTCACCATCTTAGCTGTAGAGGGCACAGCATCACTGGCCCATGTAGGATCCAAATCAGCAACTCAGAACTCATGCTCCCAAGCCAAATCTTAACCAACGTGCCACTCAGTCGACCCGACACTAATTTTTATCATGACTTGAGTCTTTCATTTTGTGACTGTGTAGAAGGACAGACCATCTTTAAAATGACTGATATTCCAGCAAACAGTAAATACACTAGTATTTTAAACTGTTACTTTTTAATTCATATCATGACTAACAAATCTATTGTGTATTGATCATCAGTTTTCCAACAAGCAAAAATTATATTAATATGTTTGATATGCTTGGTATTAAACACTGTAAGTATAATTTATTTCTCTTATGCAGAATGTACTCTCTAGTTAATAGTTATCGTTTTACTAGAGAAGTATACAACCAGCAGTTAGATAAAAGATAGGATAAACCCACTTTTTCTTACTCACATTTTTGCTAGGTTTCATTTATATTCAGTAAACCTTTAAGAATGTATTCACATGCATAGAATAAAATGAAAACTAAGAAATCTCTAAATATTTCTGTTTTGTTTTTATATAAATATAGAATGGAATCAACAGAAAAGTGTGAAGCTGTTATTGGTCATTTTAATGGGAAATTCATTAAGACACCACCTGGAGTTTCTGGTATGTTTGTCTAAAATGTTATCAGTTTTTTAATGTATATAACATGTATAACTGTAGCATATGATGACTCATATCCAAGAACCAACAAACCCTCGTTTAGCTCTTTAAATTTTATTTTTTTGGATCTACAAATAGGACTAAAAAATTCACCTCTCTCCAGACATTGGGTGTTTAAATATGAATGGATGCTGACCCAGTGATCTGTGTGACATGTAAAGCAAAAAGAAGCCTCTTTTCCTTTGATTCATAAGATATCCTCTAATCCACCTTATCACCATTCTCAGTAAATCTGTCATGCAGTCATTCATATCAATGAAGACTGTGCTATTTTCCACCCCAGCTCCTGCCTCTGTTCTGGAAGATTTCTATATGTGTTCCCCCTCACCCTCTTAGAGTGCCTGGACCTCAACTCCTGTGGCCTTTCTGTCTATTCCACTGTAGCCACTTTCTCCCATTCCTCTGCCCTGTATTGTCTTGACCAAGATCAGTACATCTCAGTAGCTTTTCATGCTAAAATAACACTATAACGCCCACTAAACTTGATCTGAAGTCCAAGGGATCCTTCCATTACTCTTTGTTGGTCCTTCTGTACTTCTTTCCTTCCCATTCTTACCAAATCTGGTCTCCATTTTTGAGCACTAAACCCATTTCTGAGCACTGAAACCATTTCTTTAGCAGCATCCTCAGTTTTCTTGTACTCCACCCCTTGGTCACCACAGCTTCACAGAACACTGAACCTAGATTCACCCTACCGCAGTCCACACTTTACCTCCCGTTACATCCAGCCAGGAAAAGGCTGTCTCCAGCTTAACCAGACCTTCAGTCACTGGCCATCTCTCACCTTCCTCACCCTCCCTAGCAGCAATTCTTCTCAGTTCTCACCATCCTGCTCAGTTCTCTCCCTACCCTACCCCCCAACTCTGAGCAGATGACTTCACTTCCTACTTGATGAATAGAATCGAGATGACCAAGTGGAAATGCCATTGTCAATTTCCTGCTTCCTCCCAAGGAGACCTACAGTCCTCCCATTTCCCCCGCGCCCACTCCCCATCCCTAAATTCTCGAAGACCAGAGTTCAAAGCTGTGCCCTTGATCCCATCCATCAGGACCTTGCTCTGCCAGTTACCGCTACTCTCTCCTAAATTTCAGTGTATTTTGTTGTTATTCCTTTTTTTCAACAAAGCCAAAAACCTTTATTTTTTTTTTTTAAGATTTTATTGGGGAATTGGCGGAGGGGAACAGCGTTGGGGAATCGGGGAAGGGGAACAGACAAGTTGCTGTCTTTTCGTTCTTCAGTTTAGTTGCAGAGGATGTTGCTTCACTGTTGGTATCGTCATTGCGCTCTTCCCGGATGAGGCAGATCGGTCGCTGGCCTCTGGATGTCGCTCACCGCGGCTATTGGCAGCTCACGCTTGGCTGCCAGCCGCTCACGCTGGCTGCGGGCCACTCACTGTAGCCTATGGCAGCCCACTGCAGCAGGGGCTGCAGCCCACACCATCACCGGGGCTCGCACAGCCCAGCTCCAGGTGGAGCTGTTAAAAACCTTTATTTTTAATTAATAACAGATCTTTCTGGGAAAGCGAATTGGTAGAGAAATGAGAGAAAATGCACAAATAATACTAGGAACAAAAATTGTGAACATAACTACAATAGACATTTTTAAAGTCAACAGACTAGAATGAACAAAACTATGAAGTACTTTATGTTAATAAATTTTCTAGAAAAATCTACCCATTTGTCTTTAAGCTCATTCAGGTCTCTGTGGTCTTGAAGCTAAATTAAATTAAGCACTCTCTAACTCGTCATGTAAACCTTATAAAAATGGAATCCATTTTCTCACTTTCCATTCACACCTCAACTCTAGCCAATCTAACTTCTTCCCCTAGTATGCAACTGAAATTCCTCATGGGAAACTTACTGTACTGGTCTGCTAGGGTGCCGTGACAAAATACCACAAACTGGTGGCTTAAACAATAGAAATTTGTTTTCTCAGAGTTCTGGAGGCTGGAAGTCCAAGATCAAGGTGTTGGCAGGGCTGGCTCCTTCTGAGGGCTGGCAGGGAAGGATGTGTTCCAGGCTTCCCTCCGTGCCTTGTAGATGACTGTCCTCTCCTTCTGTCCCTTCACATCATCTTCCCTCTGTGTGTGTCTCTCTCTGTGTCCACATTCCTCCCTTTTATAAGGACACCAGTCATTGGGTTAGGGCCCACCGTAGTGATCTCATTTAACTTGAAAGACTCGATCTCTAAATAAGGTCACATTCTTAGGGACTAAGAGTTAGAACTCCAGCTTTCTGTGTGTATGTGTCAACAATTCAACCCTTAACGCCTGCTTCCTGATTATCAAATCTGGAGGCATTCCTGTCTTTTCTATGCTTTCTCTACCTGCTGTGTTTGGTACGGACGGTCCCTCACTCGTCCTTAATATGTGTCCTCCTGTGACGGGTATTTCACCTTTCTCTCTCATCTCTTCCCACCTTGTGTTATTTCCTTCTCTTCTGTGTACATGTTTTCTTCGATCTACTCCTTAATTATTAACATTTCCCTGAATTCCACTTTTGGCTCCTGCTAGGTTGCATCTGTTCTCAAGGTTTCAACTACTGCTTCGATTCGCATGACTCTCAAACATTTATCTCTCACCCTGGCTTTTCCCCTGAGTTTCAGACTGCCTGACCTCAGCCACCTTGCAGTCATCGACTTTAAAATTAAACTCCCCCCCCCCTTCCCATCTAATCCTGCTCCTCTTTATGTTTTCATTACCTCTGTTAGTGGAACCAGTATCCACCCAGGTACCCAAGCCAGGAATCCAGGACTGAATCATCCTGAGCTCTCCCAACCCCTCCATCCCATCATCTCTCACGTAGAAAGTCATTCAAGTCCTTACATTTTTCTTCCTCATTATTTCTAGAATCTCCCCTCTCTCCTCCATCCCGCCTACCAATGCTTGGTTTGATCCTTTACGTCTCACCTGGCCCTTCTATACACACACACACACACACACACACACCCCCATCCACACCACTTGAAGAAAGATCCAGGTTTCCTAGAATGACACTGCTTCGTTCTTCAGCCTTGTCTCCCTCTGTTCTCAGCCTTACTGTTTATCCTCTTCCAAAACTGAACTACAAATGGTACATGAAACATACCGTGCTGGTTCATTTCTCTGACGTGGTTTCCCGTTTCTCGGACCTTTTTAGTCTCGTTTAACCTGTCTTCTCCTCTCCCTGCCAGACTGTTCAGGCTTGCCTCCGCTTCTGATGCAGTTGGGTTACCCTCTGTTTGCATCGCACCCTGAGGACACTCACCCGTGTCGTAGCATTTAACATGTTTATATATATCAGTCCGTTAAACTAGAAGCTCCTCTGAGGCAAAAACTGTTTTCTCATCTTTCTGTTTTCATGCCCAGCACAGCACTTAAACCCTACTAAGCAATAGTAAATATTGGTTGCCTTTGTATGAATTTCACTACACTCTTCACTAAGACAATACTACCTGTTTACAAGCTAGCATGCTTGTGGCTAACTACAAACCAGAAGACATTTCCATTTTTCCTCCATGTCTGAGGTCATGCATGTGTAACTAGTCATCAGTACTTACTCTGCCAAAGCTCCAAAGTTCCAGGTGGCCAATGATGATGAGTAGAGAGGTTCACTTTAATTTTCTGTGTGCAGTAGAGTCTCACTTCAAAGAAAACCTGTAAGGTCATGTGATCCCACACTGTATTCGCCTTGCAACACTAAAGCCTCACAGCACACAGTTTGCATGACGTATTTGAGCTCGAAGTGCCTACAGCACAAGTTTGGAGCATAGAATATCAGACCTGGAACTACACTGTTCCAAGGAACTCAGCCTTGCAAAAGAGCTTCCTTTTTGTTTTTCAAGTTGGTTTTGTTTTTCTATCAACAACCCTTGCGTTGAAAGAAAAGAAAAGAAAAAGGAATGTTTTTACCCTCCAACCAAGTAAGGACAAGGGAGAAATGCCATACATGGGAACCTTCTTAACTCCTGGCCTGGGAAGCATTGTGCGGTAACCCCCATACACAACTGAGTCCCAGTGTTTTCTTCACTCGCCTGTGCTGTCTTGTGCATAGTCTGGGCCCCAGAGTGTTGCAAGGGTTGCTCATCTACCCACGTGTAACCTGTGACCTCTTAACTTTCTCAGCTTATTCTTGCGTGCCATAAGGAAAGTTCGAGAAGGAAAAACATCGCGGCACACATTTATTTTGATGTTTTAGCAGCCTGAGATAAGATCTACCAGTTCCTGAAATGAAGTAGATGTCAGGGTGTCTCAGACAGAGGTTGGACAGTTTCCCTTTTCTCCAAAGGACTTCATGGATTTTGTCATTTCATTTTCCTTTGAAGTGGGTTTGAGTAGTTGCCCACACCCGTTCAAGGAACAAAAGACCTTGGTTTCCAAACCACGTGTAAATGATTGTAGGATTCTCTGTACCTTGCAACTAGTAAAGAATAGTTTCTTTCAGATTGTGCCAAGTGTCAATCGGGACACAAGAAACAGACGATTCCTTTTACGTCCAGATCATCATTGTCCAGGGGGGTGGGCAACTGTGAAGTTAAGCCTTTTTCTTTGTTCTGAATCACAACTTAATTTTATGCCATTTTTTAAAATTTAATGATGTTTCCTGTATATTAGTCTGGTTCCCAACTAGATCGCATGCAGGGGCTGTTTTATTTTTAATTCAGTCCAAGACACAGAAAGTCTGTGTGTCGCCCTGCAGCAGCAGAGGTTATCTAGTGGTTTCCAAGAGCATTTTTCACGTGGAGCTCATCACAATAATCATGGCGATTTTGAGGCCTTGTGGGATACCTTTTTGCATGTAAACAAGACAGGGATTTGAAATGTGCAATCCGGAACTTAGAAGCACACTGTCCCAGTGAAATCAACTTTTCCCCAAAACAAGTCCCCAATGGATTTGAGAACCCACAAGCAACAGAATATGAAACAGTTTTCAACCTCTCTGGATTTTTTCCCCTCTTTTGTGTATATATAATATGAGAATTCTCTTTGACTACTATCTATTAGATGCTACTCTCCTTCTCTCAAATTACCTGAGTGGCTACGCCATGACATGGCTTTCTCCATGGAGTGCATATGATTATTTTCAGTAGAACCAGATGAAAACAGAAATATTGTCAGGCAAGGGTAAATTGAACGAGCCTCCACTGTAATGTTTAAATAATGTTGGCTCATTGCTAGGCAGACATAACATTTCATAAATACAGTCAGAGGATGGTTTATTTAACGATGCAAGTTGTTTAGCCAGCATAAGCAGAATTATCCAGGATGGTTTGTGTCAGAGTATTCAGATTCTTGCATGACTGGCAATTTGCCTGTGACTCTGGAGCCAAGTTCAAAAAAGAAACCCATGTTAGACACAGTCCCCAAGAGACACTTTATGAAAATTAACAAACTGAACAGTGAACTCATCTTAATGGTGACACTCATAAGACAGCCTCTAGATAGCTAAACAGAAGGAAGTCTGCCATGCACATGTATTGTTACATCTCATATGCCACCCACCCTCCTGCCAACACACCTCATACCAGAAAGATGTGGTTGGGTTCCCCCATGCCAGACTTACCCCACCCTGGCCTAGGGCATGGTACATAGTGTAGTCCATGTTTATAGCTCTGTAAAAATCCACATCACAATTTTTAAGGCAATCTGTTTTCTGAAATTGCTTTTCAAAAATCTTGTGCTTGTGTGTCTAATGTTATCAGATCTTCAAAGAGGCTTTATCCTTTTTTACAGCACATTCTTCTTTAGAGTTACACTATCGTTTGTGTTGAAAAAAATAATCGTTCATAAGGCCTTTCTTCCTGTCCTTTCCCACCCAATCTCATATTTTCCTGAAAGTGTTGACACATTGCCCTTTCTTTGGATTTCCCTTGGTTTTGAGTGCTAGCTGGTTTACAATAAGTCAGATTTGCCTAGAATGTCCCCAACTGTGGTAAAAGAACCAACAACTTCTTTGTGAGACAATCTAGGCAAATTCCATAGAGGTTGAAAATAACTACTTAATATTTACTTGATTAAAACTCCATTATAGAGAATTCGTATGGCAGTGGTTTGCCACATAGTTTAGTTACAAGGGATGGGAAGTTTTAGATAGAACCGAGGTCCAAATTAGGAGACATTCCCAAGGCAGAAACAGTGTCCCTCAGGGTCATGATTCAAGGACTTGTCTGAAAATTTCTCTCGTAGCACCTTCCTGGAAGAAAGCATAGTCTCTGAGAAGGGTAATGCACATGGCATGCTAGCTGGGACTCTCCTAGAGCCGCTTGCTCTGTGCCTGTTGTTTTTGCCTCTCTGGGAGACACACACACACACACACAGACACACACACACACACGAACAAAGGCCACACGTGTGTTCAGTGCTTCGGGAGGCAATGTGATCACCCATCTCTCTGGACCTCACCATGACATTTATGGAGTCTGAATCAGTACCTGTGTGCTAAGGGCAGAGAGTTAAAAAAAGAACAAAAAGCGTCTAGTCATTCCATATGTGAGTGCCCGTTAGATTCGCAGTATTGTGCTGGCAGCATTCCACCGTGTTGCCCAAAGCTTGGTCTGCGTCATGGACGCTCTCCAACAAAGTGCATATGTGACTGCTGGCCAACTCCATCCAAAGACCTCAGCGTGTTTTACATCTGCTTTCTGTGTTACTCTGACTTTTTAGATTGGGTATGTGCCCAGCCAGAAGGGCTTGAAAACTGCTCTTGCCCACATTTCATAATTCTGTGTATATAGGTGATATTATTAGGGCATTGTCCTATGCCAGGAGGCAGAAAAAGTAACGTTTAGAAGAAAAATTACGACTCTAGTAAAAAGGCTGGATATCCTTCAAGGGTTTTTATGGCCCATTGTGTTCCCTGAATGTTTGTCTTAAGCATTGTTATTCTGTAAAAACAAAGTTTTGGCCACTCCAGTACAAAAGAAATACTAGAAGATGTGTGTGATGCTCCCAGTGCCTTAAGACAATATGATCGTACCTTTGGGATTGTGATCTGCTTATACCTCCCTCATCCAGTATGTACAATAGAGCAGAGTGCAGAGTCTGATGGCACGTATTGTTGAAGCATAGTGTCTGAGCACTGTACTGTATGAGCACTCACTGCCACGAAAGCCAGTGCTGGAACAGGCCTGGGCGGCCAGTGGAGTGAGGGCAGCCATGCAGATCCCAAACTCGAACTCATTCTCCACCAAGGAGGGAAAGTATAATTTTTTAAAAGTGACAAGGGACCACAGCTGGAAAGGTGCCAGTGTTTTAGCTAAAAAAGCTTTGAGTGCCATGCAAGGCTGGGGCTGGGGCTGCCTTCGGGTGGTTGTTATCACCATCCATCACACCCAGTCTACAGCAGGCGGTTCCAATCAGCTCTGCAACTTTTCACTATCCGGTTCTGCCAGGGAGGAACCATAAATAATGGAGTAACATTGTGTTAAAGCATAAGGATCTTGGGTGGAAGAGTGTAGGAGTTACAATAAAACTGCTTCCTAAAAGGCATTTGTCAGTAACTTCATCCGTAACTACAACTTCAACATTTCTGCATTCTGTGTAAAGCCAAAGCAGCACCCTAGCCAGCTTGTAAAATCCCACAGAATCAAATCCAATGGGCACAGTCAGTCCCTAAAAATGTTTATAACTTCTGAACCCAAGTCCCTCTGCTGAGAATTTATCTTCATAATACAAAAGCACAAGGAGAAACCATAATTAAAAAATTTGAGTTCCTCCTGTTGTCATAGTAGAAATAACAATAGCTAATATTCATTGAGCTGTTCTAAGTACTTTCTATATTAAATATAACAATCTTTTGAAGTAAGTCCTAGTACTCTCCCCATTTTACAGATTATGAAATCAGAAACATTGAGTAACTTACGAGTCACTAGCTAGTAAATGGAAAAGCCAAATTTCAAAGCCAGGAAGACTAATCTGGAGCCAGTGTTCTCACCACCATGCAGTCTGACCACCAATATGGCCGTTGGCACTGGGATTGGGGAGGTAAATAAGATACTCACAGAGATGTTCCTACAGTGTTGTAATAACAAATAAACTATGTATCATCCCTTTTCAAATAAAACATTATGTAACCATTTTTTTAATGATTCTATAACAAGATAGGGAAAGGTCCACAGTGTAAATGGTAGAAGAAAACGGACCTATCATTGCAAATATGAAAAAGTAAACATAGACTTAGAAAAGCAGTCAGTAGAGAATATTAAAATATTTCTGTTGGAGTGGTCGGAAAGGGTTGCATTTTTGTTTTTCATTGAACCTGATTTGAACATTGGTAATCATTGCTTTACTGATAGGTAAAGCTGAGTAGGAGATGGAAACACTTTATAAGGACCAGGAAAGGAGGAGAGATGAAAACCTACCAGAGCAGGCACCGGAGGACAGGCATCTGTATAGGGAGAAGCTGTAACCCTGAGTTGTGGCTGAGTGGGACAGCAGGATTCATTTAGAAACAAAGAGGGGGCTACGACAGGAAGGAACGTCGTGCACGCATTTTATTGAATCCTTACTTTGACGTTTGGAAAAGCCCCAGATAGGTCCTTGCATGTTTGTTAGTTAAGGAAATTTGAAAGTGGGCGACATTGTCAGAAAGAAAGCTAATTACAGGGCTGAGTGGGCTAGTGTCCCACAACTGATGGAAAAGCTTTTATCCATGGCAGTTTACTTTTTATGGAATGGTGATTGGGATAAAATACGACATAACTAGAAAAATGGGAGCTTGGAAGGAACAATTTCCCCAACTGTTAGCACACAGTGAGTCAAAGTCCATTCTGTTACAAACTATCGAAAACTCGAGTTCTCTGTGACACTTGGTTAAATACCTGAGGCCTTCCAGGAGGTCAAATCATAAGCTTGTGCTTAGAGTGGACATTCTAGAAGCCATTTTTTTTTTTTTTTTTTTTTTTTTTTAGAGGGCAGTGTCACTGGCCCTCACATGTGGGATCCGAACCCGGGGCTGCCGTCGTCCCAAGCCAGCTCCTAACCACCGCACCGGTCCGCCGGCCCTAGAACCCATTTTTAGTGTGGGTATCAAGGGAAGACATTTGAGCATAAACCACTATAGTGTCTGAGCTTCAGAAGACAGATAAAGAAACTCTGAAGAGAGAGAGATGCAGTGGTTATGATGGGCCTCACCCATGTAGCTCATCATCCCTTAGGGGTAATGTAGTTACTGCCACAAAGTCAAGGATTCGTAAAAGATCCTCTCCCTCGCAAATCCCTGTTGAGGGCACATTGGAGAACTCAGTAATACAGTTACCTTAGATGGCTCTTCATAAGTGCCAAAAAATATCAGAATCATTGTTTGCATTGGTGGTGCTGCCTGCTGAAGGTTATACTACAGCAGTTAAGCTTTTGGAAGCACAGACTCCTATTGGTTCTAATGAACAAGAAAATAACTTTTCTCTCTTGGTTAATAAGGAGGAAAATCTGACCTGAAAGATCTCACCCAAAAAAAAAAAAAAGGATAATATTTTTTTGGATACTTCAGTTGAAAATTTTAAAGGAAGACCGCCAGATAATTCCTTACCTGTTAGTTGAGGAAGTTTGAAAGTAGGCAACATTATCAGAAAGAATGCTATCTAAACAGTTATTGAGTGGGCTAGTTTTCTGTAACTGATGGAAAAACTTCTATGGAGGACAATTTATGTTTTACAGAGTGTTGATTGGTGTGAAATCTGAGGCACATCCTTTACAAACCCAAAAGACTGTGATTAAGGGAAAATTCAGCCTAGAATACTCTGCATATTTGGTAAAACAAATTGATTAAGGGTAACTATAATTTTTATATCATTTTAATACAGGAATATATTTTAAATCACAAATCATTTGTCAGAACTTTTTGCAATTATTGTTTTGTGCACACTAAGTAAACAGTTGCTAATCTATAACATATAGAAGTTATGGGTTGCTGTTCCCACTAATGATTTAATGTAATTAACTTAATGTAATTTTAAAGTTAAATAAGTCATATGAGTAGTATTCATGGCACTTCCTTTTATGCATGTCAGCCCTCCTCAGTGTGTCCCTTCTAAAAAGAACAATCAGGGAGGCCCTCTTAAGAACTGCTCTTAGAACAAGCTGACATCATGTAGCCTGTGCCATCCAGTCTTTAACCTGGAACCTGTGTATTAGGCTCCAAAACGCACCATAGAGACTTTTTCCCTGGTGTGGAACAAGCCACACATAGGCCAGTTAAATAAGGAGCTCTCGTTTTGTAACAAGCTCGCGCACACTTTAAAACAAGTGGGCCATGACACAGATCTGCGGGGTGGTGGCGGGGGTGTTTTGACTCAGAAATTGAACTGAAATCATCTAACCCTTGCTCAGCTTACTGGTAGCATAAGTGTCTTAAAGAAATTTTTGCATACTGGCTTTCGTGGAGCACATGGTGCCATCTTTGTAGTGAATGAGATATGAAGAACTTATAGGGTTCAGCTGCTTCTCAGGATGTCATCCAAGTACACGAAGCAGCATCTGTGAAAAGAAATACAGCTGTTCCTGTATCAGAGGTGTTCAACTTCTGGGTGGCATTTTTATTAGAAACAAACATCTCTAAAAACACTGCTCTGTCCCATGAATGGCTAAATGGGTTTTCATCAGATTGAGCACTCTCTCTCATTCCCATTAGACTGCAAGCCTATTTTTAGGCATCACTGTATCCCTAGTTCTTAACACTATGCCTTGTACATAGTAGACACTCAATAAAAATTTCAACTGCTGAATAGACCGAAGGGAACTTTAATGGAGGGAAGAAGGAAGCTGTTAGAATTTTATATTTGCTTCACATGGAGTACCGGGCTCTCCTATTTCCGTAAAACAGGGAGCCAACAACTATCTAAAAAATGTATCATTTCTACTAGTCATAATCCTTTAAAATAAGAAATTTGTTTTCCTAAGATATAGAACACCTGTCGGTAGACAAACATATAACTACTTACCTTTTTGGATTTAGAGGGAGAAACAAATCTCAATGACAGCACAGAATCATGTAATAAATATAACTCATTTTTGAAAGATTCAACTACATTCCGTTCCATTTGTTTAATTTTAAGTGATACATTTGCAAACATGTCATCACTCACTTGATGTTTACCTCACCATCATACGTTGTTAACAGGCTTTATTTTTGCCTGAGATTGCTTTTTCTTTGACAGAGGGTAGTCTAGATGAATGGAAATGTATTGGAATCACCTTACCACAGACAGCGACACTTGACCTTTCAACAAATGTGCCCCTTCAGCCCTCTGCAGGGATTGCTAACAACTGCTTTCTTTCACACCTGCCTGCTTTGGCAGCCTACAGTGTATTTCCTGGTCACCTTCTTTCTCTGGAAGAAGTGATGCTAGAGGAGGAAAATGGTCCATTTGCATTATTCTCCATGCCTTGGAAACTCTTTTAAAAAAAAAAGAAAGTTTTTTTAAATTTCAGTCTCGCAGCCAGTCTTCATAATGTCTCCAAATAAAGGCACCTCCTCAAAGTGAAGTGCCACAAAGTGCAGCACACAGTTAATTCTCTCTCCCTTGCCCTACAAGGCTATGGGAAGGCAAAATCCCATAACCTCAGATGTCATTGGAGGTAAACATTTAATGCTATAAGGACCTTGCTAGGCCTGTGGAGAGTGAGATCTTGCTTCTCTTTGTTTGAGTTCTCAGCTTGTCCTTAGAGGTCAAGGTGAGATATCCACAGCACAGCAGACAGACAAGACATTCTTCTTACTCAGAAAGGTTGCCCTTTATCCCTTCCTTCTGCCTGAGGTCTGTGTTCCCGTAGCTCCTGTTTCCATCTATCCCCAAATGCCCCAGTGGTAGAATGAAAGGCCTCATCGGTGGTTAGAAGGTTCCCTTGTTTCATTGCATCCATTTACTTTACCTTCTGGAATTGTTGGGGAAGGTGGAAATTTCCAAAAGTCGATACCTTTTTTAAAAATTTTTTGAGAAGACAAAAAGAATAGTTCATCTACAGTCTAGGATTTGGCCCTATTCCACCTTCCATCACACCTACTTGGCCTTAAATCGAAGTTCCTTGTTCAGGTAAGTCTGGGGGGTGGCATCAGAAGGAAAACAGAGGACCTGTTGCTGAAAGGCGTGGCCCAAGCTGTATTCTCACCGCAATGCCTCACACTTTAGCTCTAACCTCCCAATACCTGCAGTACAGAAGCGAGCTTACATTCCAGTCCGTCCCTCTGGAGTGGGTCACACTAGGGAGAGGAGGAATGAGTGCCAAGCAGCAGCCTAGCCAGCTTGCTGGGAAGGAATTACTGTTGGATTTTTTGTTGTTGTGTTGTGTTTCTTTCTTGGCAGAGAAGTGTTGGAAGGCACTATTGCTTCTACCCTGTCAATAGTGGGTGGTTGTAATAGTGATATAAAATAAAAGATGAATTAGGATAATAAGAGACAAAGAAGAAAGAAGTTAATTTTCCAGCAGTTACATTTTTCTCTTCCTGGTTATTTAACTTGGAAACAGAACTTGAAAGTAGTAATCACCGTTCCACAGTAGACAAGGACAGAATGTGAGAACCAGACAGGAAGGTGTGACTGCCTTAGCTACATTCACTAGAAACGTATAGAAACATGCACAGCTTCCAGGAACGCACTGCAATTTCCATTCTGTTTAAGCAAAGGAATAGTCCATGGGTGGCCTATTAGGCCATCGCCTTTTGTGTTTGTTTATTTCTTTCTTTTTTAAAAAAGCTAACTTGTGTGCATCCCTGTGACACAGCTTCTGCATCTTGTGCTTTTCTGTTAGTTTCTTGAGTTGTTCTTTGGATCATTTTATGATGTGGACATAAAGTAAAGCAACACCAAGTGGGATGATTAAAGGCACAGAAAAACCTTTAATAGAGTGTTTTCAGCTTTCTCACAACTGCTGTCTTCAATGCCGTATCCCAAAAATAAACAAAGGAGACCAATTTGATATTCATTCATTGATTCAACCAAGATGTAATGAGAGCCCACAACATGCCAGACACAGGCACTGGGGAAGCAGTGGCGAACAGAGCAGATGTTACTGCCCCCATGGAGCTTACATTCTAGAGGACAGACAGACACCAAACAAATAACTGCACTCGCAAATTGTTACAAATGCTATGAATAAACATACAGTGTGAGGGGTACAAGTGGGGAGACGGGGGCTTGTTTTCCACCAGGGGAAGCGAAGGGCCTCTCCAGGGAATTATATGGGACACTGCAGGAACATTGTTAAGTTGGGGGAGGAAAGGATGACACGATCCTGTTTACATTTGAAGATTTATAGAGGTGGAACTGGAGAGGGCACAGGGCAAAAGAAAGTGTATCTGTACCTAAAGAAGTGGCAGAAGCGACCTCAAAAGATTCCTATGCTTCCTCAAAAATAGCTTTTAAATGTCTTCTTTCCATTCTGGTTTGAAAAGAATTACTAATATATTTTCTGTATTATGTTTTTCACCAGTGGGTAATCTTAATAAGGGTCTGAGTAAACTTTTGCTTTAACGTGTTCTGTCAGCTCCCTTATGGCGCTCATACTGCTCCTGTTAAAAGAAATTCACACATTTTGTCCATATCCACACATAATTTTGGTTTCATATTCTTTCTCCCTGTTCCTTCAGCTCCCACAGAACCTTTGTTGTGTAAGTTTGCGGATGGAGGACAGAAGAAGAGACAGAACCCAAACAAATACATCCCTAATGGAAGACCTTGGCATAGAGAAGGAGAGGTGAGACTTGTAAGTTCTTTCTTGAATCTTTAGTGTGGGTGTGTAACTGTGAAGGCCTATGTGAATAGTTATAGAAAACATCATCTTAACCTGCCTGCCACACTTCTGTAATAGGTACCAGAATCAAAGCTTTACAGTCCAGATCATGTCAAATTAAAATCCTTCCCAGTGGATATGGTGCTAAGAGAATGATGGTTCAACAGATAGATGATGGAAATAGCTGTGTGTCCTAGTTAGCTACACATAAAATATAGGAGCATTTTAAATAGCTGTAAGAAATGCACACTGTTTTTTAATGTCATGGTTTCTTAGAGAGGTTTATGTTTATAATTATTCAGAAATCATCCTAAATAACATTATTGAAATACATAGTATATTTATTGAGGTTTTGTTTTGTTTTGTTTTTTGGTTTTTTGGCATAATTCTTTCAAATAATTTTTTTAAAAAAAAAAAACAAAGAAAACAAAAACCTCAATTTCTTAAAAATGTTGGACCTTCATTTCCCCATATTTATTTTCAGTGGATTATTATTTTTTTACAAAAAGTAGCATACTGGTTCAAGAATGTCCAGGGAAGTGCCATCCAGTAGAAGTGTTCTAGAATCTGCCCAATGATAACCACTAGCCACATGTGGCTATTTGAACACATGAAATGTAGCTAGCATGCTGGAGGGACTCGGTGTTCCATTTATTTTTATTTATTTATTTTTTAAACAGCACATTTATTTATTTATTTATTTATTTATTAGTTGAGCCATCCTGCCACCTGTTGGCTGCTCAGCGGCAGCTCAGCTCAGCTGGGCATCGAACCGCTGTTGCTCAGAGCTCAGCTCGCACTCTTGAGCGAGCTCTTACCCAACTGAGCCACTTGCCGAGCCCTTCATTTAATTTTAAATAGCTGCACATGACTAATGGTGACAATGTTGCACAGTACAGATCTAAAGCTTAATTCTCATATTAAGTTTATAACTATGTTTTTCTAACAGACACTCCTGATTTTATCAAATACTGCTAAACTATTACTGTTTCATGTTGCCATGACTTAAATAGAAGTTTAAATGGTGCCTTTGCAGATGAATGTTTCTATTTCTTTTTCATTGCCATAGGCTGGAATGACACTTACTTATGACCCAACCACAGCTGCTATACAGAACGGGTACGTCATTAAGATAAATACGTAATGGCTTAAGGGAAAATGTGAAGGTGGAAAATGTCAGACGTTTGTTCCATGAAATATTCCATTTAAAGGATTACTTAATAAAGGCTTTTGTGTTTGTTCTAGATTTTACCCTTCACCATACAGTATTGCTACAAACCGAATGATCACTCAAACTTCTATTACACCCTATATTGCGTCTCCTGTATCTGCCTACCAGGTTTGTACCACTAGGATTCATCAAGAATGTGACAACTTGCTGACCATGAATCACTGCTACCTTTTTATGTGTCTTACAATTTTGAACATTTATAATGAAATTTAAGTCAAATGTTATGCAGCTTGGATACCCAACTTAGAATAAGCTGCTTTTTATTTGACAGACTGATTTACTTTTTATGTAGGAAAACATAAAACAGGAAAATGGTTGTCAGTTGTCAGTCCTTGAAATCATAGTACTTTAGAATTGAGGCAAACCCAAATACTTCTTCTATGATGAGCTCTGCTGTTGGACACCATATGCCCCAGAAATCGCATCTTAAAGGGAAGTGCCATCAGGTGAAATACAGAATAGGTGTGCACACTTGCCTTTGTTTATTCGTCAGGAACTAACAAAAGAGCAAGTAAACATGCGAATAAATACAGTTATGTCTCTTATTAGTAAACATAAAATGAACAATGCGGCGAGATTTGAGGCTAAAAAGAAAGGAGGTGACTCCCTGTTTAGGTTATTTTGTGAGGAAGCTTTATCTTAAAATAAATTCCCTCCTTAGAACCAAGATCTTATTAAACACCTTGTTATAACACTGATTTGGTTTCATTGCAGAGTTTAGCTCCTTCCTGTTCTTCACGAACCCAGTGTTGTAGATCCGTTCCTCCTGAGCAGAGTTCCTCTAGCAGGGTTACTGCCTTGGCCCAGACAGGAACATCATAATGGAGTTCGATTACAGACAGGAATATAGTTCTCTTGTGTTGACTGTTGAGAACCTGTGTGACTAAACTAAACTTGTGTATTCTTGTTTTTAAAACAATTGAATTAGATGATGTTGCCCTGGTTTCTGGGGTTAAAGGATTGCAATATCTATTAACTATGTTATTTTACTTCTGTAAGCCTCAGTTTCCTCATCTTTAAAATGGGGATAATAATAGTTTCTGTCTCATAGGCTTCTTATAAGAACTAAATGAAACTATGTAAAGACCTTGGCACAGTACCTGGCCTATCATTAGCGCTCAACAAATGTTAGCGATGATTATTATCATCATCATTAATATGCAGGATTATCTGGCTGGTAAGAGCATATT
Source organism: Aselliscus stoliczkanus (assembly GCA_033961575.1). NCBI lineage: Eukaryota > Metazoa > Chordata > Mammalia > Chiroptera > Hipposideridae > Aselliscus > Aselliscus stoliczkanus. Next base: position 113,002,011 of record CM066731.1, on the reverse strand, counting down.
CGTTATACTTTTTGCAAATAGTGCATTAATCAACATCAGCAATATCATAAAGGTGGTTTTGTCTAAAAATATAGAAATAGCTTTCAGTAACAAAGAGAAGTGATTAAATGCACTGAAACTGAAATTTTAAAGTAGCGTTCATAGCCTCCCTCAGCTTTTAGGCTCTTTCTCCTCCTTTCCCTCAGCTGTCCCTTCTTTTATCTCTCTGGGTGGTTATGTTACTTACGCTGGTGCTTCAGTCTGTTGGGCACAGTATTCACCTATTTAAAGCCTCTTTAATTATTTTATACTTGAAGATTTCTATGTTTTCCTTGCCTATATAAAACTCAGTGAGATCTGCTCTGGTGCATTTTCCCTAATTAACAATTCCCGGATCTGATATTGAAAGGCCGTCTTCTTTCTTTCTTAACCATCTGACCTGGAGCCCTCTGCAATTGATGTGTATCACTGAAAACAGGAACCAGTGAGTTTATTCTCAGGCAAATGAAAGATCGTGCATATTGATTTGAATGTATGCTGCCATAGATAAGTTACAGCTATGCATGCATCCCCCCAACACCTCATTTCTATAAAAGCAATGAACATTGTGGCCATACAATAAAAAAAGAAATCAGGAACCCAGTGTGGTACTAGAGTTGCTATAGCCAACTAGAAGAAACATTTCATTTCAAAGCCTGATTTCTCCTCCTGTATTTCCCTAAGATACATGTAGAATTTCATTTCATTTGCCTGATGCTCAGCGCCATAACGTGGAAGACTGATTCTTAACCTCATAACTTCAGGGATCCAGTAGGGTCAGCATATGAGTTTTAAATGATCTGCGATTTCCGTAAAATGTGCTTGTGGGAACATTTTGGGGGAAATTGGTCTGTTAAGTTAATTGGGGTGGGGGGTGGGGAGATCTGTTTCTTTCATCAGGTTTTCAAAGGGCTCCATGTCCCAAACAAGGGTAAAGAACCAATGGTAAAGAGTTCATAGGAAATGGATTATTATTCCCATTTTATAGTTAGGGAAAAATGAGGAATAGTAATTGACAGCAGCCAATTTGCTGCTTAAGAAAGAAAATTGGGTTAGATGTTACAGCTCCCTAACCTCATAAAACTATATTAGATTATTAAGACCACTGAAGCCTACGAAAACAATGGGAGCATCTGGCCCAAATTGGGGTCTCTAAATCACGCCTCCCCGTGATTTATTCAGTGAAGGCCTGGCACTCGTGTTGGAGGGGGCCTTTTTCCACTAAACTGCCATATGCTTATACAATTGGATTTGAGAAATGGGCATCTGCAGGACACCACCAATACCCCGCTGGGGAAAGGCTGCAGTCCAGATAACTGAAATGTTAACAAGGCAGAAGCACTTAACTTTGGTCTGCCTTAGGTGGCAAAGGAAACCAGAGAAAACAAGTATCGGGGCTCTGCTATCAAGGTAAATCACAATACATTCTTCCCCCATGACTCTTCCCCATATCCTCTCTGTAGCTCTTCTGAAGTTAACGGTAGGGGATAAGACACAGGAGGGTTTTGTTGTGAAGACTTAGAGACTGAAACTTACTTTTAACAATTACATAGTCTCAGGACAGCTCGGGGCATCACGAAATGGACATAAGTTTTTCTCTTGAGTGGCAGACGGCACCTGCTTTCTCTCCTGCCACAGAACCTGACTCTCACGTCTTACTTCTCAATCCAGAGGGTCTGCTGTGTGAATGCCCTACTGACTGTACATATCAAGATCCTAGTTACTGAAGCTTAATTTGCTAAATCTGTATTTCAGATTTTTATTTTCCACACTAACTAGAAACTGTGGACCACCAGACAGGATTTCTGAAACCTAATGCCCGGGGAATCAAAGACGGATTCACTTTGGGGTATTCTTTTTGAATAAGCACATACTTTAAGGGTTAGTTCCTAAAAAGATGTGCTGGAATTCTCATTCATCTGTATTCCTAAAGTACCTAGTTCATATTTAGATGATAACACTTTTCACTATTTATTGGAGTTGTTTACCTGTTTATCTCCCTTACTTAGACCATACATTTCTTGAGGGTGGGGCCCATGTCTAATTCACCTTTTTCTCTCTGGTGCCTGATACTCAGTAAATACTTCTTGAGTGGGCAAATAGAACTTGGTTTTAAATAATCATTTCATCCTATTCAGAGTGACCAGTTTGCCAAGAACTCTCACAGCCTTAATCTTTGTAATCATCGATAGTGTTGTTTCCTTATTTACCTTCTGTAGATTTTAACATGATTAAGAGTTCTAGAGAAATAGGTAGTATTCCAATGGAAACCAATGTTTCTTTCAAAATCCTTCCTTTTCTAGGTGCAAAGTCCTTCTTGGATGCAGCCTCAACCATATATCCTACAGCACCCCGTAAGTGTTCCATCTTAATGGCTTTGTGGTTTGCAAGTCAGCCATGCATCTGTTAAAACTATTATCTAGGTTAAAACCATTTGCCAAAGATGGTATAGGATTGGGGAATTTTAAGCATGGGATGTACAAGCTCATTCTAAAACTTCCACTCACCTTTGTCTTAAAAATACATCGGTAGTTGACATGAAGTTAAATTTACAATCTGTAAGAACTTAAAATTTATCATATTGGACCCAGGACACCCTTTTCTTCCTCATACCAGTCCTGTAAGAGATCATTAAATTGAGTTTAAGGTTTTTAAATTGTTCATTTTTTAATAGTACTTGGGAAGAAACAGGATTCATTTTTTATATTCTGTTTACTGCAAATATAAAATGTTAAAATTTGCGCTAGGGATTTTTTATCAGTGTTACTTAGCCTCTCCATAGAAGCTATTAATACAAAAGTAGTAACACCTTTAATAAATGTGATTTCTTTAGTGACATGGGCATTTGTTGTACTTATGTGTATTACATTTTTTTAACTGAGTTTCACTTCACCTTATTAGATAAAATGTTTCAAAGATATACGGTTTGTTGAATTAAAACATGGGTTTAAAAAGGTGAAAAGATAAAGGTGGAGAACAAAATCACAAAAAGGCTAAGAATGCCCAACACAATGAGCTACATGCTTGCCATGAGAAGACCACACATTTGGTCCTAAGTTTTCTGGTAACCAGTGGAAAATGGGAATCCTGATAAGCTCTATAGTTCACAGTACTTACAAGATAAAAACAGATCAGTTGCTTAGGAAAAGCACACTATTCTTTGTCCTTAAGATGAAACAGGGATTGCTCTCAAGAGAACCTCCAAACCTCGGAAAGAAGACACTATAAGTGTAAGACCATGTATGTGTATGAAACAGCAGTCGGGGGACAAGTTCTGAACAGGAAATTGCTGAGATGACTTTGAAGAAGTAGATTAAACATGTTTAGTTGATAATATAGGAGAAGAGCTCCCAGATGATGTGTGTATATATGTTGTGTGTATAAACACACGTATGTTTCTATATGCACTCGTACATCTGCAAGCTCACACTTACCTGCTCATGTATGCATATTTATACCCACACATACACAAATGCTCATGGCAATCCAGATCCCTGGTCCTTTGTGCTGTCCTGTTTTGAAATGCTGGAAATGAACTCACTTTTCATTTAGGGTCTCCCTAGTTTGGTGTTCTTACAGATGAATGAGTAAAAGGAGCAGGAAACTCCTGCAGCATATTCTGGGCTTCTTAGTCATTTTCCTGTTGCCACATACTTTTTGATGATGCACATCAAACATGTACAAAGAAGAAACTTTCTTACGAAATGTATTAACAGACTGTTCTGACACACATGTATATCTTTTTGGGGTGGCAACTTTTAGAGACAAAGGCTGCACATACGAGTACCTCAGTGTACATCTTTGAGGCGACAGTAATAGTGTGTGTAGGGCCTGACTGAGGATTCATCCTCTTCTCCCACCCAGATTTAGACTGCCCACAGCCAAAATGAAAGTGCCTGCACATCAGCCTCTGCCATCAATTGTGTAGCTAATTATCAATAAATAACAGTGTATTTAAGGGGTAAGTTGGGGACAGTGATACCAAAAGCGTAGCATTGATATTTGTAGGGTGTGTTAGAATCATTGTATCTCAGGTATTTGGGTGATTGCAAAAGCATCCTTAACCCATAAGGATGTTATATGGGATAAATTAGAGAAGATGCAAAAACCCAGAAATAGAATTAATTAAATTTTGATTTATGCAATCAGTGTACCATTATGTCAATCATTAAAAATGATGACATTGATGGCTGGGCAATGAGTTAGGTAAATTATTTATTTATAATAGAATGTTAAGTTAAAAGCAAAATCCATAATATGAAATTGTTCATGTACCTTTGTTGCAACTCTGTAAAAACATGCCAAGGCTAGAATCTGTACAGCAGTATCCTGACAGCGCTAACAGTGATGTATTAGGGAAAGGTTGGGTGATGGGTAATTTTTTTTTTCCAACCCCCTCCTCTCTGTTTTGTTTTTTTAACTATATTTAATTTTACTCTTAATGGCCAGAATTTTTTTCAAATGAAATCAAAGAATCAGAAATCGGATTATTAATTATATCTGAATCTGCCCTCCTCCGCTGGTACTAAATTGCAGTTCAAAGTGCTAGGAAGCAGAATGCATGAAAAAATGTAATCTTCATCCCAACAGCTTGATCTTGAATCAAATGACTCTATAATAGAACATTTTTGAACAAAACACTGTATTTATAATATCCAATATAGTATATTGTTTTGTGACTGCATAAAACATCAACTATCATTTATTTAAAAAAATAATTAAGCCTTTTTGTAACCCTAGCCAGCCAAAAATAGTTGCATTTTTTGTTACAGCTCCTCCTGCTGGACTAGCTTGCTTTAACAGTTAAGTGAAGGTAAAAGGAGAGATGGTTCATACAGGGATTTCTGTGAAGGCAGTACTCTTTAAAAAGTTGCAGGTAGCGCACTCTAGAAAATATTTAGGGAATTATTATACCATTTGCAAGTTGGAGAGAAGGTTATTTTTGCTTCACGTTGCTCAACAAACTAAGGCATTTCATTTGCAAAAGGTGATTACAGAATCTAACTCCCTCCCTCAGTGTGTCTTCACATTGCTCTTGTCTTCCACTTCCCAGGGTGCCGTGTTAACTCCCTCAATGGAACACACCATGTCACTACAGCCCGCATCTATGATCAACCCTCTGGCCCAGCAGATGAGTCATCTGTCACTAGGCAGCACCGGAACAGTAGGTGGCAAATTAATATCATCTGTCTCGGCAAACAGAGGAGGGTAAATTAATGCAGTCTGTGTCTTCCCTATCAATCTTAGGCTCTATGATGTCAGCTATTATGTCTGACCCCCTTATCGCGCCCCCCACCACCACCATGTTGCTGTCCTCATAGTAATACTCAGATATTTCTTGACCAATTAATGAACCAAAAGTTGATCCTCTAGATATCTCATCTTCACCAGACTAGAAAGCTCTCCTGAGGTCACAGACTGGTTTGTAGGCGGCAGGGAGGTCCAGGAAAGGGGCATGCCTCTCCTGCCTTTGGGAGAGAATATAGTACCCATGTATGACTACATCCAGCCTTAATAACCAGTGTCAGTCATTCACACTGGCAGACCTGATCTCATGAATCAAAAGATGAAGGTGATACATGGTGTTAAAGGCAGGGGATTCTTTTTCCCCCACTTATTTTATGGAATTTGGGGGCCTTAGATGGCAATCTTTGTATTGCATTATTTCCCCAGAGTCCAGGGGATTTAGTTGAATATTGACATTGAGCTGATGCCAGATTAACTTCCAGGGTTCATATTCGTAGTGTTTAGATGGTAAGATGGCCAAAGGCTTTCAGTTCAGACTAGATCTATTGTGGCTTAGAAGAACAAAGGCTAGTGTGTTTTTCCTGTTCCCATTCAAAACCAGCATCAGCTTCATGTGAAGGCTAAACCGGGACCACACACATCCAATGAGACCAACTAGAAAGCTGTCCTGCCTTTAGAAAAGGGTGACTGTCAGTATCAGGAGAGCAAGGGTCCATTTGCTATTCTGCAGTGACCTGTTAAAGAGCTAATAAGTCATTTCCCCCGTGAGTCTCCACTTAGGGAAATAACTCTGGATACTAGCTCAGGGGGCTGCTGGAAAATAATGAGGTCCTTTGAGGAGAGATCTTCAAAAATAACACATTAGTGATGTTGAATTATTGAGGGTGAGAAACCTTAATGATCTTCGTGCAAGTGCGTCTGTGATAGGAAAGCCAAAGAAAGGTGGGCATTGTATTTTGGCAAATTCAAAACATAGGAAACATGTACTTTGCCTTCCATATGATATATTATGTGCACTAATAAACTTTGAGGTAGCCCATTTAAGTTTTTCCTTTGAGACTTCCAGATCCTTGTCATCCCATCTCAAAATAGCCCAAGAATTCAGAATTTTGCATGGTTCATCATGACCCATCCTGACTATATTCTTCTTTTCAGTACATGCCTGCAACATCAGCTATGCAAGGAGCCTATTTGCCACAGTACACACACGTGCAGACAACGGCAGTTCCCGTTGAGGTTGGTACAGACCCTCCATTGGCCATTCTGTCAATGAGGAGTTTCAGAAATGGGGTAACTTAGATGGCACTCAAAGCAAAATCAATCAGCAGTCAAACATTTGCATCAGGATTTGAGTTTAGAAGGAGTATATACCTGGAGTTAGTTTTCAACTATGAAATCTAATTCTCTGCATACAAATTAGTGTAGTGACACCCAGGCCACACCCCCATGTTTCCCAGAAATGTTTTCCAAGCTTGTAGCACATTTCATTACTTTGTCAAGTTTCTGTCTTGTCTCTGTAAAGTAATACGAGCAAATTAAGATAAAACTGGAGTTTGCAATCCTAGTACCAAAGATTATATCAACAATAATAATAACAAAAAAGAAATCAGTTATAATTAAGATACTTGAAAAGACCGATGTTTCAAAACTTTTAACAGGAATGAGGAACAAACCATACCTGTTTTTATAGAAGCTGTTAATATAGCTAAATAACTTTTAGTTCTTGTTATGCAAGATGCTGATACAATAATGATATGGAGGAAGTCTGAGGTTTGCATTAAGATTGGACAGAAAGCATAGCTCTTTCTTGCAAAGTACCCTTAAAATTCCAAGGAAGTTCAACAACCCAGTCAATCCCATCCACTAGGCAGATCCCTTAGGTTGCAATTCCAGAAACAGACCTAGAACTGTGCTAGATTGTGGGGGGTGGGCAGTGTGTGTGTTGTGGGGGGGTCTTGTTTTGTTTGCTTCTGACTGATTTAAATTTGTGTAATTATAGATAGCCGCAGTTATCAGAGCCCTATTTGCAATTTGGAAACTACACACACACATACACAGGGTGCCAAAAAAATGTACACACACTTTAAAAAAGAAAAACTGTATTAAAATTGTAATAATATATACTGATAACAAAAAATGAATACAAGTCACGTTTGACATCTGCAATTACAAGAGGTGCTCAAAGTGGTTACCATCAGCATCCAGATACTTCTGATTACGGTGAACTACTGCTTGAGCAGCGTTGACCAAAGTGTCCATATGTATACATTTTTCTGGCATTCCCGGTATATATCATATATATAAAATAAAAATTCTCTTTGTAACTACTTTAGCAAAAGAAAACCTGATCTGTGGCAAAACCCAACTTGAACTGATGCAATTTATAGCATCAGTTACCCCACTTATTGCACATATTCATATCTTTCCATGTAGACCTGTTAATGTGTTTGATTATGAGGTACAGCCCTAGACCCCACTGGGTATATTCTTTGAGATCCAGCATATGCATACCATATTTTCAGATCCTAAAATCTGAAAATACTGAATTCCAAGTCACATCTGGCCCCAAGGGATAAGAAATTTGTTTGATAAATCGAGGCTTGGTTTGAAGAGACAAAACACACAAGTTGGAGTGGGAGCTTCTTTGAGCCTGTCAGACTTTAACTCCTTAGGGAAATAATTGACCTTGAAAGCTCTACATGACCTCAAGAAAATCACTTTTAAAGAGTGCTTGTTTTGAAGATGTTGGTCTTAGTCAGACCTGGGCAGCAGAGTTTGGATATCCTTGCTCACATGTCTCATCTGTTCTGCTTTGTTGTAGGAGGCGAGTGGCCAGCAGCAGGTGGCGGTAGAGACGTCTAATGACCATTCTCCATATACCTTTCAACCCAATAAGTAACTGTGAGGTAGGACAGAATGGTCTCCATAACTGTAGGGCTCAGGTCAAGGGAAGTTTATGTTTGTTTTTGTTTTTTTAATCAAGATGGTACTTAGAATAACTCCAAATTTGATCACACTGCTTTAATCATGGCCCAGAAATCCAATGTTATCAATATGTGAAAAGCAGGGCCGGCCGAGTGGCGCATTGGTTAAGAGCTGGCTTGGGACACCAGCGGCCCCGGTTCGGTCCCACATATGAGGGCCAGTGACACTGCCCTCAAAAAAAAAGTGAAAAGCAGTGATTTTTGTGGATTTGCTCATTAAATGTCTAAAAAGGACAGTGTCTTACATTGAAGTCAAATGTATATTTACTCTCTCTGTCTCCTTACGTCCTCACCAAAAATCTGTAACATATTAGCAAACACCAGGTACCAACTTTGTCCTGCATTACAAGCTTCCTGCATTATTTATGTTGCTTTCATGCTCACAAACTGAAGGAAATACAGCATGACTTTGAATAATCTAGCATTACAGGATTAGCAGTATCTTGACAATGAATTTAATGTCAATATCCTTAGATGGAGAGGTTGCATTCCCAGCTATCACTTAGACCACAAATCTCAAAACTTGTGATTAGCACTGGCTTTTATAAACCCCCATATCTTTAAAATAAGAAACAGACTACAAAGCTTTGTGGTGTATTATACAAACATACAAAAGCATTTGTGCTTTATTTTTCTCTTCCAGATGTACAGAAGGGTGTTCTTACATGAAGAAGGGTGTGAAGGCTGAACAATCATGGATTTTTCTGATCAATTGTGCTTTAGGAAATTATTGACAGTTTTGCACAGGTTCTTGAAAACGTTATTTATAATGAAATCAACTAAAACTATTTTTGCTATAAGTTCTATAAGGTGCATAAAACCCTTAAATTCATCTAGTAGCTGTTCCCCTGAACAGGTTTATTTTAGTAAAAAAAAAAGAAAAAAAAAAAGAAAAAACAACAAAAACAAAACAAAAGATTTTTATCAAATGTTACAATGCAAAAAAAAAAAAAGGAAAAAAAAAGAAAAAAAGAAATGAAAACAGGAAAAAAAAAAAGAAAACTTCAATTTTCTGGGTATGCACAAAGACCATGAAGACTTATCCAAGTGCATGACCGGATTTTTGTGGTTTGTTCATTTTATGTTTAATTTGTGTGTTTTTTTTTCCAGCTGTATGAAATGGGCTTTCTGACGTTTAAATAGTCCGACTTCACCCACGGTGTTCTGTGCTTGCAGTGCGAGTGTTGCTGTAATTCAGTGTTGCCGTCAGTGTCTCTTTTCTTGCTTTCCGTTTTTCTTTCAATGTAGTGTGAAGTGTCTTATCCTTTTCTATGAATTCCAATTTGCCTTAACTCTTTTGATGCTGTAGCTGTTTCAGTAAAAGTTAGTTCAAACTAATGATGTGTAGAATGCTTTGACCAAATGAGCTGGTCTATTATGCCTTGTAAAACAGCAGCATAGGGCTTTTAAAAGGTAGTCAATAAAAGTTGCTGAAATTTTGGCTTTTTTAAATATGTAATAGGTGTTTTTAATGATTTTTCACATAATGTGTAAGGTAGTGAAATGCAAGAAGGGAAAAATGTTTTGTGTGAAACACATTTTCTGACTGGGGAACTTTTAATAGGGTAAATTGTTTGTAAGGCTGTATGCCAACAGTTTCCTCTGATAGTTTGACTGATTTAGGATATCTGCTGTATGATGCAATGTAAAGTCTTTTTTGCCTTTTTTCAGGAAAAAAAAAAAACTAACTTGATGTTCTAGATTTAGTGTAGGTAGTGTTGGGACTGGGGGTGGGGGGGCGGGGGAAGGGGAGTCCCCGAATGTTTTGTCCTTCCTTTATACTAATGATAGTGCTTTAGAATGAGAATTATGCCTGAGACCTGGCAAACCGAAAAATGTTGCTATTGCAATGAAATGGCAAAAGCTAAAAGTAAGGATTTATCTTCAAACAAGCTGAGATATGAATAGAAGCAAAACGATTGGCTACTAGCTCTCTCTCTTGCTCTCTATTACGTAAATTTGAGAAATAAAAATTACTTGGCACTTTTAAAGGTAACTTTACCAAAGACCGAAGAGCCAGTAACCAGTAGCTCCAACTTGTCTCAGCATCACATCTTCTGTGCTCTTTATTTTTGCCGGACCAGTTTGCGGTTAGGAGAATGTGCCTTTTTTGTACCTTTGCATTTAGGTTTTATAATTTTAACTGATGTATGGACACACACAAACAAACAAAAAAGCATGAAGGAAGATTTGGATCCAAGCAGTGCCACACTTTACATCATCACTACAAGTGTTAAGTGTAAAGAAAAACCAATTTTGAAACTATGAAATTCCTGATTCATAAATACACAGTTATTTCTACTTTAGTACATATAAGATGATTCACTGTTATTAAAGCTCTTTTTATTAAGACAATTGCATACGTTTGAAAAGCAATGGTAAATTAAGTTGTCTTCCAAAACTGTGTACTTTGTCTGGTCAACTGTGTGTGATCAGTTATCTACCTCAGAGTCTATTTTCTTTTGTGCTGGGACAGGTTGCTGGCCCTGCCTGTTTCCACAGACCAAATCCTCCTAGCTCGGGAGCTAGGGCTGAGCAGTTGTTTCTTTCAAGTATTTTTTAGTTCTTAAATTTTATGCTTGTATTTGATTATAGATGTCAGTGACATTTCATAGTTTCAAAAGTCCTTGCTGCTCTGAGAAGTGTAGATTCTAGTGAGAAATTACATAGTCCTAAGAGAAATGTGTCTTTGTTTTTGTTTTTTGTTTCCTTTGTTAAAGTTGTGGTATTATTGGTTCTATGCTCCCTGGAATATTACTGCTTTGTGAAAGTCCAGACTGAACGCAGCACCCTCCTTGTACCTAGTACATTTATGGACCTGGGTCTCTCACTACTTGATATTTTTGCATTAGTTAAGACAGAAATTTGATAGCTCAGTTAGAGGGGAGGGGAAACCTGCTGCTAGAAATGTCTGAACTAAGTGCCATACTTGTCTGGGTAAGATTTGAGAAACATAACCTCTGTACATAAAAAAATAAAAATAAAAAAAAAATCAGTTAAACATCACATAGTAGACAGCCATTAAATTATAAAAAAATTAATTTATGAAGAAAGACCTTTTGTACAGATTGAAAAAAAAAGATTTTCATAGAGATATCTATATGATCAAGAGAGTTAATTTTTTATTTTTGTTTTACTAGTGCCACAAACTTGCCAGTGGTAACTTATTTGTCCGGTTCAAGATAACTCTGTAGTTTTCTTTCCTAGGACTTGTTGTTAAACGCCAAAAGACATTTTTGAACTGTACATTTGATCAGATTGTTAGCTTTTTCTGTTTTATTTCTTTTGAGAACCTTTGAATAAAAAACATCTGAAATTTTATTTTTCCTGTCGATTTTTTTAAGTAGATTACATGTATGTGAAAATTATATTTCATTTCTGACCTCTTCCTTGAGCTCAGATTGGTTTGAAAGATAGTTGAGTTGAAAATTATTTCAGATTTGCTATCTACTCAAAATATGTTTCCTTCAAAAGAATTGGAAAAACCTTTCTACCCCCTTCTTTTTAGCTATTTAAATCTGTGTACAGGGGGGACCAGAGACGTCAACCATCAGCTCACCACATTTCACCTCAGTAAAAGTGCACCTTTGGCCTATTCTGAAAGACCAAAGAGCCAGTCCCCTTTTCTACTTCCTTCCTTCCTGCTACCTTTTGACTGCGGCACTGTTTGTCATTGCCCAGCAAGGACAGAATGAAAACAGTATCCCATCAAGCAGGCACGTGGGTAAGGATGTCTCATCTGTGCCTTGGTGACGGTGGGCCTCTGTAGTGACCTCATTTGGTTTTCCCAGTAGGAGGCACTGGTGCTGCATTCATGGGGGAGAGAGAACTCTTTCCCCCACTGACATGTTTTACGGGAGGCAGTTAGTGTAGGAAATTCACTCCTTTTACCTATGGTGGATTAAACGTTTTTGTATAGCCATACAGCATTCTTTTTCTGCTGCCCAATGGCTCTGTCGTGATGAAAGGAGTGGGCAAGAAAAACATCCTTACTGTCCATTTCTGTATGCCGCCCCTGCAATGTGGATGATGTGGAATGTGAATTAGGTACATGGGGTTTAGAGCACTTAGCTTGCCAGAGACAAAAAAGCCTGGTATTCAGTGGCTCAGAAAAGGGCACGCGGTCCTGTGATGATAACCAGTGCTTCACAGAGAAAGATGTCAGGGCCAAGGGGAAGTGTGACCTCATTTTCTGTCCCATCCTCACCCTGTCCCAGTGCTCCTTCCTATAACCAATCACCAAAGGCAGGAAGGAAGTGGTGTTCAGGCTGCTAAGCACCTTTGGTTTTAACCTATTTTTGTTCTCGTATTTTAAGGCTTTCTGTCACTGGGCTCCTGAGACATCAGTGGCTGCCTTTACACAGAAATTGATACGCACTTTTTCAAGATCAGCTTTCTATGCTACAGGGATAGGCAAACCAAAGTGATGATGGTTCCAAAAGAGCTGTCACACGTAAAAAGGAACCGTGGCGCCTTTCGGGATAAACACCTTGCTAAAAGGCGGTGGCTGCTTCAGTGATCTCAGGAGCCAGGATTTCCTGCCAGCATCTGAGGTGGAATCCTTGGGTTGGAAGGGAGGGAAGAGGCTCGGGCAGTTGCTCCCGTTCTATATCGGCTAGGATGAGGTAGAGCACTGGGTGGATGGGCGAGCAAGCCCCATTTTCTCCCCACCATCCGTGCCCTCCACGGGCAGTGGCTCCAGGTAAATAACAGTGGAGCCTGAATTCCACCTCTTGAATTTCACGAATATGGATTATAAGTCCACTAAGTGAAAGACGGTGCCTCCCAGCCTGAGTAGGGACTCAAAAAAGATTCAGATCTGATGACACTCATTCCACTAGAGTAGCTAACGAGGGAAAGTTCCAGCTCCCTTGGAGTAAAGGTCAGGGGCCTATCACCGGCACCACCGTCCCCAACACAAAATAGAAGGTGGCAACTAGGTGAAGAGAGAAAACTCCGAGCTCAGTTTAAGAAAAGCCGGGCAGTTTCTTCCTCTTAAATAGCTATGTGATGAGATAACCACCCCTCAGTCATCACAGAGAACGCCGGCGCCCCCACCGGCGGCGGCCGGTGCCAGATGGCAGCGGGGAGTGGGGGCTCCGAGGTGAGCGCCCACGGCCCGGGAGGGGGTTTCCTGGCACGGGAGAGGCGGGGCCGTGTGCCCATCCCTCCATGTGGGATGCGCTCTGCCAGCCAGTGGAATTTCAACCCTGTGAAATGGCTCCAGAGTGTCTCTGGGTCTTTGTAGAGCCAGAGAGGGTTTTAGCTTGAGCCACTAGAGGGAGGTTTTTGTTTTCTTCACCGTCCACTGTGAGCTCTACGGCAGGAGCCCGCCCAGCACTCGTGGGCTAGGTAGGGCCTGGGAGGGGGCACTGCGGGTGGGTATTCAGAATCTCCAGGCGCACACTGCTGGGTATCACAGGGTTGTTGAATTGAGGGCTAATTGTAAAAATTAATACACAGATAATCGCCATTTCCCAATGCTGGCAACTTTCTCATGAAGAGCATTGCTGCTCATATTGGGGCGGGGTGGGGAGGGGTAGGGGGGAAGTAACTGAAATGTGAATTTTAAGGCTCAAAGAAGCCAAAAGCCTTGCCAGACCTCGTGACTCAGAGGTGCGTGAAAGCACTGGCTGGTCTCTGAGCGGCTGAGGATTGAAAACAGGTGGCTTTGGATTAAACACAAACTTTAACGCTAATATCCATGTTTTTAATGGTTTTTAATGTGACTGAGATTTAATCCAGTTACCCATTGCTCGTTTACCCAAGATACAGATCATAAACGAAAGTGTAGGTATCTCCTACTCTCTAGTATCCCTGAAGCCACTTCCTGTGCTTGAATACCTCCACTGATGGGGCACTTCACACCTCACCTGGCATCTGTCTTTTGGGAACAGCTCTCAAATTTGCTTAAGGAAGGAGTCAAAATTGTGTGTTTGTAGTTTCTACTTAGCAGCCTCCTTCTGCCAACTGAGATGTCATGGGATACGCCCTTCATTCCCATTCTTGAAAAGGCAAAACTATTGTGACAGAAACATATCAATGATTGCTAGAAGTTAAAGGGAACAGGAGGATAACACCATAAAGGGATAGCAGAAGGAAGTTCGGGGAGGGGGAGATGAAACTATTTTACATCCGAATTGGTTACACAGATCTATGTGCTAAAATTCATGGAACTGTACACAAAAAAGTCTTTTAAAGTATGATCATTTACAAAATAATTTTTTTTTTTTAATAAGTCGGTCATTCCTCAAATGTAGAAAACTGCTGGCTCCACAGATCTCTGGGTTGAACATTCCTCGTGGCTTTAACTGTTCCTCATCAGCCCTGGCTCCACACTCTACACCGCCAGACTCTTCAGATGCATCCCACATGACTCAGGATCAAACCCAGAGCCCCAGGAATAACCTGGGTCTTCACCTGTCTCCTCAGCTCAGCCCATCCTTCTATTACAGGTGAAATGGTTTCCTTCTTGATTTCTCGGACACTCCACAGTTCTTAAAGCTTGTAGCCAATTCAAATCCCTATGTTGTCTGCTTTTTTTTTTTGTCATGATCCATTATATTAAAGGCACAATGGAATATTGTGTAGTCATTTTAATTCTTTTAATTTCTTTAAAGATTTTATTGGGGAATTAGGGAAGGGGAACAGTGTTGGGGAATGGGAACAACCAAGTTGTTGTCCAATCTTAGTTGTGGAGGGCGCAGCTAGCTCGACTCCAAGTCCAGTCACCATCCAGCCACCTGTCAGCAGCTTGCAGCTAATCAGCTCAAGATGTCATGTACAATCTTAGTTGTGTGTGTGTGTGGGGGGGGCATAGCCTACCATCCCATGTGGGGGTCAACCGGAAACCTTGTTGTTAGGAGCACCTGCTCTCACCAACTGAGCCATCCTGCCACCTGTTGGCAGCTCAGCAGCAGCTCAGCTCAGGCACAGCTCACTGGCCCATGTGGGAATCCAGCAGGCGACTCTGTTGCTCAGAGCTCGGCTCTCTTAAGTAAATGAGCCACTCGGCTGGCCCCTGTAGTCTTTTTTTTTTCTTTTTTCTTTTAAGATTTTATTGGGGAATTGGAGGAGGGGAACCGTGTTGGGGAATTGGGGAAGGGGATAAGCCAAGTTGTTGTTTCTATCTTTGTTGTGGAGGGCGCCAGTCGCCATCTGGCTTCCGGTCGGCAGCTCGTGGCCTCTAAGCTCAAGGTGCTGTGTTCAATCTTAGTTGTGGGTGGGCGTAGCCACAATCCCATGCGGGAGTCGAACCCAGCAGCCTTGTTGTTAAGAGCACACGCCCTATCCACTGAGCTCAAAGTACTGAGTTCAGTCTTAGTTGTGGGTGGGCATAGCCCACCATTAAACAGGCAATCTTGTTGTTACACCAGCTGAGCCATCCTGCCACCTGCTGGCAGCTCAGCAACGGCTCAGCTCGGGCGCAGGGTTCACTGGCCCATGTGGAAATCAAACCGGTGGCCCTATTGTTTAGAGCTTGCGCTCTAAGCCAACTCAACAAACTGAGCCACTTGGCTGTCATTTTTTTCCCCCAATGGTCATTTTTAAATGAAGACATTTTAATGGCATGAAAAATACTCAGGATAAAAGGTGAATGGAAAGTGTTAGGTACAGAACTCTAAATACAGTATGCTCATAACTATGAAGCAATAAGTAAATATAAAAGATGAGCAGGTACTTCAAAATGCTTACCTGTAGGTGGAAGATTTATGGAAACTTTTTCTCATTTATACTTTTCCAAAAATTTCCTGGTTTTCTACAATGAAAATGTATAATCGGGGGGGGGGGGGGGAATTAACAGAATATTTTCAGATCATCCTGAAATCATGCAAGTTGCTATATTCATTATATTCCGTTTCAGCACATTTGATTACTTTTTTGCATTTAAAAGATATTGCACCAGACATCAGAAGACACAAAGATGACACAATGTGGTCCCAGTCCTCGAGGAACGTTCTTGTGGGGAGAGACAAGTATATAAGGGACAATATTGTAAGAAGAAGTAACAAATTCTCATCTAAATAAAAAGTTTTGGGGGTCCTGTGAGGAGGCCAAGACGACATAAACTCTCTCTCCTGAGATTCATCTCATTTCCACATTACCAACCGGCTCCTTTTTTGCTGATCAGAAATCACTCCGAAGAGGCCATTTTTCCTCACTGGTTGCTCTGCCTGCTCAGAGATGCAATTTTCAGGCAAATGAAGTCTTGGGTAAGCTCTGGTCTTGCCAGAATGAAACTTGGAGCAGATGTCCAAAGAGTTGATGTTCCTTTGTCACTACTGCTCTGAAAATATTGGGATGTGTCACAAAGTATCATCGTGTTTTGTTTTGTTTTAATCAAGCAGGGTGTAGGATAGTTTCCAAAAACGTCATTTTTACTTGTTTTACCCTTGGTCAAATGTTCTCCACATGCCAGATTGTGGATTTACAAACACCCATGTAGTTTTCTGACACCCTCCACTTTATCTTAAATCTCATATTTATTACTTTCTTCATAGACCTCTCAGCAGGAATCCTATCATATCCACTTTGTTACACATTGTGCTTTGACACATGCCTAAGACCGTGAAGATTGTTCCTGGCTGTCTTGCCCCTTATTTTCTCATAAATACTGAGAAAACTTCTTGATATTCTTGTTATATGCATGTTTTCTTGCTAAAGTTTAGTTCCATTTAATAGGGATATTTAGACATAGCCCTGTGTGGCCCACCATAAAAGCAAAATTTTTTGTGTTTTCTCCACAATAAATGGAAATTTTATATTTACCTTATATCTTTCTCTTTTTTTTCCCAGTGTGACTGTGCCATTTTATTTATTTTTTAATTTTTTTTTAAATTTTGAAGCACAGAAGTTGCAAGTACAATACAAGAACTTTTTCTTTTTAGATTTTATTGGGGAATTGGAAGAGGGGAACAGTGTTGGGGAATTGGGGAAGGGGAACAGAGAAGTTGCTGTCCTTTTATTCTTCAGTCTAGTTGTGTAGGATGTTGCTTCACTGGCCCATGTTGGTATTAT
Source organism: Aselliscus stoliczkanus (assembly GCA_033961575.1). Taxonomy (NCBI): domain Eukaryota; kingdom Metazoa; phylum Chordata; class Mammalia; order Chiroptera; family Hipposideridae; genus Aselliscus; species Aselliscus stoliczkanus. The sequence continues at coordinate 112,984,744 of CM066731.1, read as the reverse complement.
CATTGCACTCTTTCCAGGTGAGACACATTGGTCACCGGCCACTGGACAGTCACTCACGATGGGTCTTGGCAGCTCACGTCAGCTGCCAGCCACTCCCAGTAGCTTTACGGCAGCCCACTGCAGCCTCATTGCAGCCTACACTATCGCCGGTGACTCATGGCAGCCCAGCTCCAGCTCGAGCTGTTGTTCACCATCTTAGCTGTAGAGGGCGCAGCATCACTGGCCCTCATGTGGGATCCAAACTGGAGCCCTGCTGCTCAGAGCTGGTGTTCCAAGCCAACTCTTAACCAACACGCCACTCAGCCGGCCCACAAAGAACTTTTATCCTGATTTGTTTGAGAGCAACTTATTGACCCAGTGCCCCATTATCTCCTTCAGACAAGGACATTCTCTTACATTGACCACAATACACCCATCAAAATAAAAGGAATGCTGATACATTACTGCCATCTAACTCTCAGACCCCAGTTAAGTTTCATCATTTATTCCAGGAATGTCTTTTGTAGTAAAAAGATCCAGTCAAAATCATGCATTGCATTTATAATAGTTGTCGTGTCTCCTCAATTTCCTTTAGTCCGGAATAACTCTTCAGTATTTATTTGATTTTCATGTCTTTGACACAACTGAAGATTACAGGCCAGATATTTTGCAGAGTGTGCTCAGATTGGTTTGTTGGAAGATTCCGTTGGTCTTGCATCTTTGGCAGGAATATCACCAAAGCGAAGCTGTGTTCTTGCTGCATTCCATGAGGAGGTGAATTATTTCAATTTGTCTCTTTATCGATGAGGTTTCCTTTGATCGCTTAATTAAGGTGGTATCTGCTTGACATTTCCACTATAAAGTTACTCTTTCTCACTTGGCAGTTATAAGTATTTTGTGAGAAGGTACTTTGCAACCACGTAAATACCCTGAACTTCCTCAAACTTTGAATTTATTTATTATTTATATGAGTATGGACTCAGGATTTCCTATTTTATTTAATGCATTCTAATCAGTTATAATCATTTGTTTTCATGCTCAATTGTCCCCTATTTGGCCAGTGGGAACCCCTACAAGTCAGCTTCTGTGTTTTGTTAAGACATATTCCCATTATCTCTTAAGCACTTCCCAAGCTCTTCTTGTACTTTCCCTGTCCCAGCTCTGGATTCAGCCACTTCTTTGAAGAATATTGGTTCCCTTTAGTGAAGAATGACTTCTAGAAGGTAAGATCTGGGCATTAGGTGTATGTTTTGCAATTCACATGTCACTCTTCCCAAGCCCTGTCAGTGAACAGGGTTAGGGAATGTGTGTGTGGGTGCAAGTGTGCACACACATTTACGTCTGTATTTTGTACATTACTATAAATATGGACAAACGTGGATTTGCACATCCATACCTCCAATTCTAATCCAACAGCATAGGGTCCATTTTCCTTTTCCACATTTTTAATTCTCTTTTCTGACAGCAAGAAACCTAGTTCCCAATATCCTTGATATACGAGTTCTGCCAATTAAGTTCGCAAACTCATCCTAGAAAAAGTGCGACATACCTCATTGCTGAATATCACTACAGTCACACTTGAAGTACTCCCCTTGGGAAGCTATGCAGTCATGCCAGTGCCATCCACCCTTCAAGTTTGGAACTCTTTTTCTGGAATGGCCATCAGAGCTGTCTTCGTATTACCCTTGATATCTTGAATGTCTTCAAAATGTCTTTCAATATTTTCTTTATCTTCATGTAAGGGAACAAGTCATTGGGGACAAGGTCAGGTGAGTAGGGAGGGTGTTCCAATACAATTATTTGTTTGCTGGCTAAAAACTCCCTCACAGACAGTGCCATGTGACCTAGTGCATTGTCGTGATGCAAGAGCCACAAATTGGTGGCGAAAAATTCAGATCGTCTAACTTTTTCACGCAGCCTTTTCAGCACTTCCAAATAGTAAACTTGGTTACTTGTTTGTCCAGTTGGTACAAATTCATAATGAATAATCCCTCTGATATCAAAAAAGGTTAACAACATGATTTTGACTTGATTTGGACTGATGGAAGTTTTTCAGTCATGGAGAATTGGCTGACTTCTATTGTGCACTTTGATGCTTTGTTTCAGGATCATATTGCTACACCCATGGTTCATCACCAGTGATAAAAGCCCAAAACATCGTCTTGCCTCTCCAAAAGATCTTGGCAAACTTCAACTCTCCTTTGCTTTTGTTCATCAGTGAGCGACTTCGGGACCATTTTTGCACACACATTTCTCATGCCAAGATTTTCGATTAAGATTTTCCTAACTGTTCCTCTATCAATGTTTACTTGGTCTGCTATGCTTCTCATGGTCAGCTGATGGTTTTGACACACAATTCAATGAATTTTTGCAATGTTTTCATCAGGTCTGCTCATTACTGGCTGCCCTGACCTCTCTTCTTCGGTGACATGTTCTCTCCCCTCAGAAAAATGTTTAATCCATTTATACACTGCCATTTTCTTTGTGGCATTAACCCCATAAACTTGAACTAACATATCCCTGGTTTCACTTCCACTCCTACCAAGTTTAACAAGGAATTTAATGTTTATTCGTTGCTCTCATTCAAGCTCAGACATTCTCATGACAGCACACAAAAACATACAAAATCAATAATGAATGCCACTCAGCAAGACATGGCCACACATCGACATGAACACAGCTGTGAGACACTGATATACCAAGGTTATGAAATCTTACCGAGCTGTTGGTACAGTGCTGCCAATGTAAGCGCACAGGGACAAGTTAGCGAACTTCATTGTCAGACCTTCATATTTACTCATTTGATCAGTTCCTCTGTATTTAACCAACCTCTCATTTCTGACATCACCGTTTTGGCCCTACAAATGCCTTAGCCCTGCTCCCCATGCTCAGGCTCTAAAACTTTGCTCTATGTGGGAGTCGGGATGGTGAGGGTGTTGGCTCTCTCACTCTGCCCAGAAGACAGGAACCATATCCAGACAGGGAATCATTCTGCTATACCAGGGTGGGATGATGCTCTCCGCAGGAAGGGGGCCTTTTGTGATCCTATAAACTTAGCATATGAAATCTACTTACCTCTCCTTGTCAGATGAAATGTGGTAAAGGCTTTGAAACACAGAGTTGGAAAGCAGGAATGATGTGGAAGTGGAAAATCCAGAAAGGAGATAGAAAGAAAAGACATGAGAGGATGGCAAAAGGAGAGAAAGGAAGTAGAAAAGAGAGACTTAGAAAGGGATATAGGTAGGAAAGCAAATATGAGAAAGTTTGAGTGGAAGAGAAAAATAAGATAAAAGAACCCTACTGACTGATATCAGCCTCCCAAAGCTTCTCTGTGGGGGCTGGTAAACTTGCTCATCTCCTGGAAGCTCTCAGCCACCAACTTTTGTGTGTATTCAGTTAAGGGAACAGAGATGTTTCTAAGATGTCAGCAGTGAGTTCCCATCTCTGAGGCCACAAATGCAACATCCTACAGAAACTGCAATGCACCAGAGTCCTGACATTCCCAGGTATTTCTCCAGGGCCACCCAAATGGACCTAGTCCAACCTCATAGAGCGTGGGGCTTCTTCCCTACCAGTTAAACCATCTCATTACCTAGGAGTTAATTCTGAAGTCTCTGAAATTAATGCCTTTGAGTTTTTGAGAAGGAACCCTTTATGGTCATGGAAAAATAGTGAATTCACCAATCTAAACCATCTTATCTGTTTTTTTCCTCTCATTGGCCCGCTGCAACATTGGTCAGTACTGCCAAACACACTCATCTCCACACCCCTACCTCTCATCCCACCTCCTACTACTGCAACCTGGTGTCTGCTGCCAGCTCTCCACTGCACGGTTCCCACCTGGGGTGGGGGTTGAGGGGCTCAGGGACCTCCTATTTCCAAGTCAAAGGACCCTCCATCCTTATCTGAATGACCTCTCTGCTGCATGTTGCTGTTGACAATCCTTGTCTGGACATTTCATTCCCCTGACAAAAATCCTTCCACAAGCCCAACAAGTTTAAACACCTGGCTCCCCCTGACTTAACTGCCACCATCATTTCCACCTCCAGCCACACTCCATCTGGAGCTTTAAAATCCCAGAATCTTTGTACCTACTTAGGTCACTTCTAGGATGTCCTCATCCTCCCCCTGGATACTCCTATATATCCTTTAAGATTCAACTCAGTACCTAATCTTCCTGAGAATTCATAGGCAATAATAAATACTTTCTTTTTAACATTTTTTAAAATTGTGAAATAAGATTAGAAAAGTGCATAAAATGTAGATGTACAGCTCAAAGTATGGTTGCAAAATGAGCACCCTGTGACTTCCACCCAAGCTGAAAAATAGAACACAACCCCCTCCCGGGGCCCCCAGCAGAGTTTCTTCACAATCATAAACCCCTCCTTAGGCTCAGCAAGTACCACTATACAGAATTTTAGCGTTCACTTCCTTGCTTTCCTCTATGATTTTACCACCTAAGTATGCATCCCTAAAAACCAGAGTTTACTTTTGCCTATATTTGAACTTTATGTAACTGAAATCATGCATTAAATATTTTGTTCTGTCTGACTTCTTTCACTCGATATTTTATCTTTAATTGTGTTTTTTTCATAATTGTAATGTTTATTTTTATTATTGTATAGTATTTCATTGTGTAAGTATACCAAAGTGTGTCTGTTTTATTTTTGATAGACATGGGAACTTTTCCCAAGTCTTGACTGTTATGACATGCTATAATGAAAATGCTTATACGTGTCACTTGGTACATATGTCCATGTATGTATGTATGCAGGGTATGTGCCCAGGAGATGAATTGATGGATCTTGTGATATGCCTAGCTTCAGTTTACAAGATAATGCCAAAACATATATATTTTTAAACTTTATTGGGGAAAAGTGTGTTTTTCCAGGACCCATCAGCTCCAAGTCAAGTGGTTGTCTTCAATCTAGTTGTGGAGGGTGCACCTCAGCTTCAAGTCCGGTCGCCATTTTCAATCTAGTTGGGGGGGGGGCGGCACAGCCCACCATCCCATGCGGGAGTCGAACCAGCAACCTTGCTGTTAAGAGCATATGCTCTAACCAACTGAGCCACCCAGCTGCCCCCAAAATATTTTCAAAGTGGTAATTACAGACCCTAAGATAAGATGAAATAGCTGTCTTTTTTGCAAAGAATATCTCTACTTGAGATTTACAAAAAACAAAAACAAATGAACAAACAAAAAAACCACACACAACAACAACAAAACAACAGTAGTAAGAGCCCAGGGGGTGAGAGGATGAGTATTGACAAAGATCAGCAGTGAGGATGATGAACAATGGCTGAGGGGGCCTAGTCCTCAAGGGAAGGGGAAGGTGCTGGGGTACCCGTATAAATGGCTTCCTGTGTAGAGTTGTTTGACTCCCCACTATGAACAATGAAAAAAAGCTCCCCTCCATTCTCCTGAAAAGAAGGAATTGAGCTTAACTAAGAAGGATGCAATTCATTATTGGTGGGGGAGAGGTGCTCTGCTGTCTCAGACATTGTTTTCGTGGCTTCCACGGAGACCCATGGTAGCTGTGAAACTGACCAGGCTGCTCCTGAGCCAGCACCCCATCCCCACTGGCTTTCATCCCTCAAACTCTGTATTTCTTCTCCACTCCTGGCCTGGCAATGGCTATCATGGGTTTCTCACAATCTTAGCCCTTCCAGCCCAAAGAATAGCCGCAGCAGCCTTCTGTTGTCACTGCCTGTGTGGGGTGTGGATGTCTTCCAGATCTTTCACTCTTTATTCATGAACAGAACCTGAGAGGGTGGGGGCAGGTGAAGGTAGCACTCTGGGCATTACTCTGAAGTGGAGGCTGAGGGGGTACCTACGTGTCCTCCTGTTCACTGTACAAAGTCATAACCATGTCTTATCTTCATTGGGTCCTTCCTTTTTCCCCAGCCCCACTCCAGTGCATAGCAGAGTTGCTCACACACGGGGTTCGTAACCAGCCACTCATCAAAACAGCAACTTTATAGCATCTGGGGACAAAGAAGGTACCCTGTTCTAAAGAAGGTACCCTGTTCTAAAGAAGGTACCCTGTTCTTAGAACTCTGTACTGCCAAGTGCCAAAAAAAGTCAGAATGGCCACACAGATCTACAGCGACTACGTGAATGGTGCCTCCTGCAATTGTGCAGAGCTCAGCTTTCTCACCGGAAGGTGTAGTCTGTTTGATGGATAAATAAAATCCAATGCCTATAGTCAAATCTCATGTTTGCCAATAAGCGCACATTCTTAAAATGGGATTACCAGAAATACTAAGAAGGAACAAATATCTAAAAGAACATTAATTACTCTCTTTAGGATCCACCAAATAGTTATTTAAGTTCAGGTGGACCAGGAACTGCCAACAAAAAATGTATTGATTGATTTAATAAAATAGCCAGGGGTAGATTTGAATTTTGCCTTAGTATAATGATATATTTTTTTTCCTTGAGGTACCAGAAAGCTGCCAATTTGCAGAGGAGAGCAGACACACCACCAAATTTTATCCTTCCAGTTGTTCATGGTGAGGGGCTGGAAAGAGCAGAGTGGCAGCGTATTGACTGAATCAGTCCATGCAAAGCGTCATGCAGGGTGTGTTTGGCTGAAGAGGGCACCAAAAACACCGCTGGGTCCAGTGGAAGTTGCCTTTTTCTAATTGTCCACAGCAAATGTTTTCTTCTAATTCTCACAAGGACTAGTCCTGGGCAAGATATTCTGTTTCCACCAAGCTGAGCCTAGTAACGGCAGTTCTTTGAAACTAGCATCTCGTGTGCAATCCACAAAGACTAACACCCTGACTTCCCTGGTCGTGACTTCTTTTCTTCTTTCTATGTTAAATTATTTATAACTCTATAAGTCCATGAAAGCTGAGCACAGTGACTTTGTGAGCGGGTATTCCCAGTTTGCTCCTGCAGATGGCTCTTCTTAATTCTGTGTCCAGGAGACAGACCTGTGGGGGATGGGGAGACATCAGACAGACTCCATTGGTTCTGGCTTCCACCTGGGTTTGGCCAGTGCGAAGCACCTGCAGACAACTGACTGGCAGGCTGCAGGGACCAGAGAGTCACGTGTATCGCCCACGCTTTCTCCCTGTGGGCCACAGATTGGCAGTGTCCCAGTCATGGGCTGAACTTGTTCCCAGAAAATTCACATGTTGAAGTCCTGATCCCCAGTACTTCAGCATATGATTGTATTTGGAAATAGGACCTTTAAAGAGGCAATTAAGTTAAAACGAGGCCATTAGGGTGGACCCTAATGACTGGCATCCTGTATGACTGGCATCCTTATAAGAAGAGGAAATTTGGACAAAGACATATGCATAAAGGGAAGACTATGTGAAGACACAGGGAAAAAGAGCCATTTACAAGCCAAGGGGAGATGCTTCACAAGAAACCATCCCTGCCAGCACCTTGATTTGGACTTCTAGCCTCTAGAATGGTGAGAAAATAAATCTCTGTTGTTTAAGCCACCCCAGTCATGGTACTTCTGGAGGTGGGTGGGCGGGGGCAGGGGCATTCTGAACGGACTAGCACAGTCCCTCCACCAAAAATCACAGGTGCAGACCATGCCCCTTGCCCTAGAGCCACAGTTCTCCCTGGGCTTGGGGCATTGCTCTCCGCCCCACCTCCCCACCACTGGCCCCTTGATCCTAGGTTTAGGGAAAGGAAGGAAGGGCTCCCTCTCATATTATCTTCGTAGCATTGTTTTTAGCCATGATAGTCATTAAAACCAGGTATTAAAACAAACTGTGCTTAGAATCAGATTTTTGAATTGTCTCACAAAGTGGTAACGCAAGCTTTTCAAGTAAAGCATATTCAGTTACATATACAGTAAAACCTTGGATTGCGAGTAACTTGGTTTGCAAGTGTTCCCCAAGACGAGCAAACATTTCTATTAGGTTGGTGCAAAAGTAATAACGGTTTTGGCCATTACTCGTAATGACAACAGCTGCAATTACTTTTGCACCAACTTAATACATTTTAACTTGGAAAACGAGTGATGTCTTGCAATGTGAGTAGTTTGTTTCCAGAACGAATTATGCTCGCAAATTGAGATGTTACTGTAAATATAAAAATGAGCATACAACATTAATAACATAGTAAAGCAAACAGGGTTTTTTTTTGTACCACTGAGAAAATAAACAACTTAATACTGTTCCATCTTTTAAATTTCTCTCTGTGTGTTTCTAAATAACATAATCTATTAGTTCAATAGTACACATGTATTTATAAATAAATAACAAGTATTAAAAGTATCTGTTTAAAATCTTTTACTGATTTTTGTGAGCCATCCAAAAGGCCTGGAGACCACTGAGCATTAAAGCGTAGGGCTGCAAAAAAAATAAAATATCCACTGTACCCAGAATCTTAGAACTTCAGAGTCATAATTCTATTTTGTTCAAACTGGCTTCAAAGGAAACAAAGGGCAAAGCATGACAAAATACTGTGACTGAGGGATGGCCAGTGCCTCACAGCCTTCTTGCATGTGCTGGTACAGTATGTTCATTTGGTTTAACCACCACCTCTAAGAAAGTTTTGGAAATATTTGGAATGCAGTGGGAGGCCCAAGGGACCACCCAGTAGTATAAACCCAAATGAAAGCCTTCCAAAAACAATAGGGGGCAAAATGAGGGTCAACTCCCATCCAGCTGCACCTCCGGGCCAGGGCTGGGTGGGAGGGGTTCAGCCATCTTATCCAACTCTGTTTGCATGTTACGTGCATTCCTGAGTGTCACAGAGGGTATGAGCCTTGGAAATCATGTTATTATAGTCTGCAATGTTTGGAGATGACAGAAAACACTCTAGTCATGTCAGAGAGAATAGCCATTTAGACTAGACTAGGGGAAAATGCCCTGGAGCTCAACTCAGCAGGCCTTCTCTCTACTGCTGCCAGCAAAACAAGACCCTCAGCTCCCAGCAGAGGGCTGGTTGATATGCATATTTATTGCTTGGCCTTTCAGGCAAAAGGCTATAAAAATACATTGGTGGTGTGGAGACTGGTGCAATGGATTTTGAAATCAAAGCTGCTTCATCCAATTTATTTTCTGTTATTGTTTTTTTTTTCCTCAGGATTCCTCACTGATTGAAATTAAAATCTGGTGACAAAACAGGGGACCTGAGAGACGTTCACTTCTCTACATCTCCACAGATGAATCCTGCTGCTTCCAGCTTTTCTCCTTTGTCCAAAAACAAAATTCAGCTATGTAAATTTGAAGGTCTAATTAGCTTTTTAAGTGATTCATGAATCGGGCAGCATCCCATCTAGCAACTGTAAGGTACTCTGAGGGGTTGTACAAAAAGGAAGGTTTTTGTAGAAAAAGGGTATGGGTAGGAGAATGATTAGCAAAAGAAAAAAAAGAATTATTTTTATACAAGGACATCTTTTTAGTGGGGGGCAAGATCTTGGCAAGGGTTTTATCATTATTTCCATTGGTGGTGGTGGTTGTTGGGGGTGTGCAATGGAGAGAGACCACATAACACATTATCTCACTGATGTTGACCAGAAAAATCCAGACTGGTTAATTAAGATTACATTTCTTGTTAAGTTTTTTTTTTTTTTTTTTGAGGGCAGTGTCACTGGCCCTCATATGTGGGTCCCGAACCGGGGCCGCAGGCTTCCCAAGCCAGCGCTTAACCACCGCGCCACTCGGCCGGCCTTCTTGTTAAGTTCTAAACTACAATTACTTTAGTAATAAGTCTAGGTTTGGTATCATGTGCTTTAGCACAAGTGATGCCATTTGGGGCCTGTGGTGTGTTGTTTTTTTTTATCACCTTAAAGGCAGGGTAAACCCAAGTCACCTTCTCAATACTGAAGGATGCACCAAAGCAGTTTCATTTCCCTATAGAAACCTCTAGAGGAGAATAGCTGACTGCCTGAAGAAGCCAGCCTTCTTTGCAATTATCTACAAGGAGTCACTGTCTGGTGTTAACAAGACTTCCTTTCTGACCCACATTTAGAGTCATTTCTTTGTGAAATAAGTAGTGGTTTATTGTTGCTTTGTTTTTTGGTTTTTTTTTTGTAATTCAAATTCACATTTTATTGTTTCATAGGTTTTGACAATTATACACAACTTTTAAAGATAGTGAAATCTCAAGGATAAGAAGGCAATATATATGGCCTCTTCTATTCATTCTTCAGGATGGAAAGCAATTTCCAAAGGATGCAGTGTGTGAGACAATCTCCATTGAATGGTGGTCTGATTAGAAATTAATGGAATTTTATAATCTAGGTGAAGTCAGCCCATCCTTGCGTTTTGCTAGACCCCATTATTTAGCCTACTGCTCAGCTCACAGGGGAACTTCTAAACCCTGCAAACCTCCAACTGGATGGAAACACAAACTGCTCTACACCAAGCCACACTCAGTGGAGCCAATGCTGGCAGATGCTGCCATTTTACACAACGGTGATCTCCAAACTGGCTTTCCTTCTTTTCACTCCTGCAAAGAATAAGAAGGCAACATGGTCCCAAATGACATTTCCAAGTTGACCTTCCAAGTGGATACCTGGGGCATCCAAACACCTCCAACTGGGATGCCCTTGTCACTTACTCCACACACTATACTTCAGCAAAACCACCTTCTCAATGTAAAGAATGAAACACATGCTTTAATCCATTTAGCTTTTTAAAAACTGAAGGTGAGGCTTTGATTAGCTGAGGTTTGCCTACCCTACTCTTAATGCCAACAGATTACTGGGTCTGTGGCAGCCTTGAACGTCATACTTTGTGGCTGGGGACATTCCCATCTTGACTGGAAAGCTGAAAGTGGAATTTTAAGTATGAATTTCCTTGTGTTTAATAGGCTAAAGTCAAAAGGCCACATTCTGCTTCAGAGTTGCATGGAAAATTTTCACTGGAATTAACTCATGTATACCTGAGTGTAGTTAACATACCCAAACACCCAGGCATTATTAAATAATATTCTTCTTTTGAAAAAAATCTTTTTAATGTGCACATGGGAAGGTGAAACAGCATGTGTAAATTAATCAAACATTCACTCAGGTTGAGGAAACGTTTGGTTTTTAAGGGAAAAAGCCATTTAGACAGCCCTGCTCATCAATTCCATCTTTATACGTACTAACCTCAGAAACTCTCCAAGCTTATCTTGGAGGCCTCATTTTCTTAGACTCACCTGGTTATTTAAGGGGCAGCTAGTGGAATGGGGTACACAGCAGGCCTGGACCCCGATGAAGCAAGATCAAGTTCCAGCTTTGTTAACAGTTGTATTGACTTGGGCAAGTCACTTAATCTTTCTTTGTATCTATTCCTCTGTAAACTGTCAACTTTGCAAGGTTATTGTGTGAATTCAATACTTAATAGGTGTTAAATTTGTTGTTTTTTTAATTCAAAATGATTTTACCTGTTATACAAGCAAAAAATGTAAACAAACAAAAGCCCAATAATGATGGAGATACTAAGGAGAAACCTATAGTCACACAATGGTAGTATAAGTTGGTGTAAGTCCTTTAGAAAGGATACTGATAAGAATGCAATGCATACTGATAAGAATGAGTATTTAAAATTGTCTTCTTTGACTAATAATTTGACATACAAGAATTTGTCATAGGAAATACAAAAAAATAATGAGAAACCTCTTTGTAACAATTTCCTTCATAGCATTTTTTTATCATGGAAAACAAATAGAAACAACCTAAATTTTAAGCAAATAAGGTAATGTTTAAGCACATTCTTCCATGCTTAGATGATGCTTAGATTAAATTCTTATAGTGTTAAGTGAATAAAAATGAGTTAAAAATACATATTCTATATGATCACACCTTTGTACCATACACATAAGCATTGAAAAAGATTGGAAGGAAATAGAACAAAATTTTCAACAATAATGGGTAGAAGAAAACCAAAAGATGCTTTGAATAAAAGTGCTGTATGAACTTTTGCCCCTCTTTGCATTCCTAATACTGTATGCATAGATGACAGTCAGTATATATTAAGTGAATTTTTAAAAGTATTACAACTTAGCTCCTAATTAACTAGAGCACTCTGCTCAACTAACTTTCCAACTAATCAAAATTTTACCTTAATTAGCCCTGAAAAATAGTTTTAAAATATTTTTTTCCAGTGGTTTATTCTTATTTTTCCATTCAACTATCTGTTAGATCATAGACATTCAGGACCTCACACATTTGGCATTTGGTCAAATAGCAAAAGCTTGGATTTAGCCATTGAGGGTCACCAGGCGCAACATCAAAGGGATTTTCCAGCATTGCTTCTGAATACAGCCTGGTCCATGTCATTTGATCCTCAAGAATGCTGAGCAGTGAGCAGCAGTGGGTGATGAATGCCCATGGCAGGGGAGCCAATGTGTACATTTCCATCAACAGGAGAATAGGCACAAGCCAAGCCAGCGAGGGGTGGCATGCTTTAAGTGTAGACAGCAGTTTTCAGAGAAAACTCATCAGCATATTGTAGTAACTTGTACACAAGGAAGGGGATACAATGTATAAAACCTCATCAATTTACAGATGTAGAACAAAGCATCCAAGACAGGCAACTACATGGACCCTTGATTCTCTAACCCACTAGAGGTAACATTTATTGCCTTCAGATGAAAGCTGACTTCAGGGGTTTTCTTTTGTGATAATATTACAATACACCATTTTATTTCTAGTGCATCCTACAGGCCACTCTGTGGCTCATTTGTGAACAGCATGCCATGCTTAGCACATATTGGGATTGTCCACTCAGGTAACAGAAGAGTGTCTGTGTTAGGGCGACCCACTGAGGAAATGAATTTTGCAGAGAAGGAACAATATCTCTATGGCAGAAATGTAGTCAGTTCTTGAATTTCAAATAGAAGCGATTTCTCACATCTGAGTTCACTTAAAGAGCAAAAAACCAAACATGTACCTCAGTTGCAGGGAATTAAAAGCCCCTTTAGGGCTTATGGAATCACAGGTTAGAAATGAAAAGTGGTTTAAAAATCTTCTAAGACTCCACTATGCACAAGACACACATTCTTCATAGATGAGGAGACAGTTCAGAGAAGTTAGAAGTTTTTCTGAGATTACACAGCCAGTAAATGGTAGACTCGGGATTCAGAACCTGGTCTCCTGGTTCTCTGTTGTTCTTGTTTTTCTACTACTTACATATCACAGGGCTTGCTGTCAAACCTCCACCAGTACAACCCATCAGATGTTCAAGAAGTAGTGTAGCGTGATCGAAAGTGTTCTGGTGTCAGACTAGGAAGTTTAGATCCTAACTCTGTTACTTACTAGTTGTAACCTTGGATGAGTCAACTAATCTCTCTGAACCTTAGGCTCATCTATAGAGCAAGATCATTAACCCAACCTCACAGTGTGGTGGAAAGAATAACATGAGATAACCGCACCTACAGTGCTGAGCCAGGGTTCTGGCACGCATGGAAACTCAATGAACAGTATCCATTCTTACTATCATACCACCTCCTTGAAAGCAGGCCCAAAGCCCTGAACTTTTCAGCCTCAGCGTGGAAAGACAAGTGTGGTCCAAACACTTCACCCTTCTTCACAAAAGTTGTATGGATGTCTCTGTCCTCAGCTGTGCCCAACCCGAAATACATCAAAACCAATCTGGACTATTTAGTGCTTGGCACCATTTTTGATACTAATCTCATCAGTTTTTATTTTCATTTCCCAAACAAGCTATTTTTACAGGCTAGTGATTTTAAACCAAAGCTGCCAATAAAATAGACTTGTCTTGCAACCACCAGGAGCTTTCCGAAGGAATGTAAATATAAACACACACACAGTACAGGAAAGTTTGAAAGGAGTTTGGTCATTGACTTGGATGTCAGCTCAACTCTCAACTTGCCCTGTACTATTTTGGGATATTAAAATCTATATGTGCTTAATATCGCAGCCACCCTGCCATCCATTAAGTTCAAATGTCCTTTATGGAATGAACTTGATCCTCCTGCCTTACTTTTGGTCTCTCTCCAGAGGAGCTAATGCGCTGGCATAGTTCTCCCATTTGTCAGCCAGAAGTCTGGTTACACATTTGCTCGTCAATCTAAACTAACCTATTCTCATACAAGCACTTGGGGTTTCATGTAAATCAACCAGACGTTCTGTCATTCACCAGCAATATCTCTCTATAGTATTCTACACCCATGTGCCTTCATGAAATATTTCACTATGTTTGTGGAAGATATATTCAAACGAATGTGCTTTTTCAGGAATGGTGACACCCGAATGTTATAAATCTGTTCATTACCACAACAAGGATAAATGGTATTTCTGCCAAAGACTTTTGATAACCGGTACAGTAATGAATCTCAGCACTTTCTGAAATTAAAGGTCTGCCCTGAGAGGTAAGTAGCATAATGCATGACTAACAAATGCAAACCCAAATTTCAGAGCTAAGTTTTCCTTGTCAGTGTAACTGATCGTTTCCGACAGACATGGCCTTAGGAAGTTCATACTGTTATTTATATTCTCTTGATATTAATGTCCAGGTCAAACTGACCCCACCATTTATAAAAGGTCAGGCCCTTATTAACTTAGCATGCTTTATTGTGATTTTTCTTACATTTGAATTCACATAGGTTTTAACAGTTGTATTTCAAAACTCTGCTATGGTTTAATGACAATATTTCAGTCAAATATTTTAACATTCAGTTGAATGGTCTCTTATGCTTTTTAAGATACTTGTTTCTGTATAGTGATTGTTGAAAACGTTATTTTTAAAGTAGGTGATTTGACTCTAGCCTTCACTAGCTTTTTTTGGCATTTTCAAGAGGCATAAAGGAGCTAAGAAATTGGGAAGTCAAACGAGAATAAATATCAGTTCTCATTGACATGTGCATGACATTGGGCCGGTTAACTTCACTGTTTCTGGATTGTAAAATGGTGTTTTAATGTAGAGCTAATTCATGACAACTATGGAGAAAATGAAAAGGGGAAGGCTTCTGATCTGACTATCTACAAAGAACACATTTTATTCCTACAGGTGTCTGAAAACGCCTGGTATCACTACTAGTCACTTTGAGCACTGGAAGTATGACTCTCAGTGCTATAAAAGTAAAAAATCCAATATCTGTGAAAGGTTATTAATCCAAATAATACATCCTTTAAAATTAAAGACTCACAGAGAGAGCTATATTGTACTGGCTTTCAAAATGCCCAAAACAGCATATAGATTCTGGTCAGAGGGTAATGGTTTTGGATTCTGAAAAGGCTCAGCAGTTCGTAGTTAAAATTTTGGGGTACTGGGTTTCAAACATAAAGTCATTGGCCATAGTATGAAGATTAGTATCTACTTAAGTAAAATTCTGTGCCTGGTGAAATGCACAAATGCCTTCCTCCTCAGCATTTTCTCCTCTCCATTCCTGTTCATTTTCTCAGTAGCTTTTTTCCTCTATCTGAATTACTCCCTCTAGTGTTTACTAGAAGAAGTGCAGGAACTAAAGCTCAATTTTCAAACAAAATATTATTGCCATCTCTCAATATTTTCCCCAGTTACCATACATTAAAGAAAACTTACCACCAGGTGTTTTGACATGAACTCTTTGACTGCAAGAACTTTTTTTTTTATCTGAGGGCCTCAAATTTAGATTTTTGTATTCCAACTTCAGATCCCACGAGCGGGCGTTGACCTCTACTCTGTCAGGGTTAGATACCTCCTCTGCCTTTGGATTCCTATATTCTATTTGCTTTCATTGTGATATGCAGGAGGGGAACAGATTTGCTAATGAACTAAATCACGCAAGTAGCATTTCTTTGACATTTTTCCCAGGGATGGAACTTATACTTTGATTTTTCTAAGTTACCCAAGAGGTTCGAAGTATTTTGTCTCAAAAGAAAGCAATTGATTTTTTTTTTTTAATGGCCTTACGGAAACTCTTGGTATGTTTTCCGCCACAGAAGCCCTTAGTCAAACCAGGAAGAGTAGCTTCTTGCTAAACTTACTGCTAATGGGCACTTGTTTACAGAGAAGAAAATTGTCAGCTGCCGTTGCTGCTACTTTGGAAACCAGCCACAGCTGATTGTGAGAGCTAACTATAGGCCAAGGTCATCTGGGGATCCATGCAGCTAACTCACAGTGATGGCACCCACACCTCACCCGAGCACATGGGCCTGCCAGTCGTGCCAGTGCAACCCAGGGAGCTATTTTCAGCTGGAGTTCCCACAAGGAGGCCCTTGACTGTCCTTCATGCCGCTGGCATTTGGTTCTGCACTGAACCATTTTGAACCGGAATCTTCTCTATACACCCTCCTCTTCTCTCTTTCACAACACCCTAACTTTTTGAGACCCCCATAGGAAGTTAATAGATATGTCAAATTATAACATCAAAACTGACCTTTGGCTTAACAACATTAAACTTACCCACACATACAGCTCTACACATCAAATTACTTCAATCCAGCAGCACCTGAGCAGGAAACCTCAAGCTTATTTAGCTCCCTTCTGAACTCCAGTTGTCCACCAACCTCCAGTCATTGCCAGGACTTGTCCAATCAGGTTCCTAAGGCTCTATTGTTGATCCTCTTCTCTTCCACTTCCAGTGTCATTACATTTCATCCACTTTTGCCTACCGCTGTAGTAATTTTCCAACCAATCTCCCTGCCTCAAATTTGTCAATATTCTGCCATCAGTTACCTTTCAAAATGACAAATTAGAATGCATCACTCTTTTTTTTTTTTTAATCCTTCCTTGGATCCCGTCACCTACAAGGTAAATGTCAGACACCCTTGTTTGGTAGTCAAGGTTCTTCAAGATCCAACGACTCCTGCCTCTTTTCTAGGCTCAGCTCTTGTCATTCCCATCATGCCATCTTCCCATTCCTCCCTTTATCACACAAATATACCCTACATTTTGGCCAAACTAAGTTGTTTTTTTTTTTAAAGATTTTATTAGGGAATCGGGGAAGGGGAACAGACAAGTTGTTGTCATTTTTTGTTCTTCAGTCTAGTTGAGGAGGATGTTGCTTCACTAGCCCATGTTGGTATCATCATTGCGCTCTTCCCGGCTGAGGCAGATCGGTCGCCGGCCTCTGGATGGTTGCTCACAGCGGCTATTGGCAGCTTGCGCTGGCTGCTGGCCACTCACTTTAGCAGCCCACACCATCGCCGAGGCTTGCACAGCCCAGCTCCAGGTAAAGCTGTTTTTAGCTGTAGAGGGCAGTGTCACTGGCCCTCACATGTGGGATCCAAACTGGGGCCGCTGGCATCCCAAAACCAGCTCTTAACCAATGCGCCACTCGGCCGGCCCAAACTAAGTATTCAATCTTCTGCAAACCCCTCATATTCTTCCATGTCTCCAGATCTGCCTAGTTATCTTATCTACTTAGTGTTCTTCTAATTTCTTCCATGAATTTTTTTTTTAAATTGGGGAATTGGGGGAGGGGAACAGCATTGGGGAATCAGGCAGGGGAACAGACAAGTTGCTGTCCTTTGGTTCTTCAGTCTAGTTGTGGAGGACATTGCTTTACTGGCCCATGTTGGTATCATCACTGCGCTTTTGTCGGGTGAGGCAGATTGGTCACTGGCCTCTGAACGGCTGCTCACAGCGGCTCTTGGCAGCTCACACCAGCTGCCAGCCGCTCACACTGGCTGCCTGCCACTCACTGTAGCCTATGGCAGCCCACTGCAGCAGGGGCTACAGCTATGCCGTCTGGGGACTCATAGCAGCCCAGCTCCAGGTGGCGCTGTTGTTCACCATCTTAGCTGTAGAGGGCAGTGTCACTGGCCTTCATATGTGGGATCTGAACCGGAGCTGCCGGTATCCCAAGCCAGCTCTTAACCAATGCACCACTCTACCGGCCTGAGCATCACTTTTTTGATGGAGCTTTCCCCGACACTCTTCCAAAGCTCCCCACATAACCTGTAAACACACATACAGTTAGTCTCACTGCCTATGATGCTCTGTAGGCTGATGTACACTGAGTTCTTGTGTCACTATACAGAGAGAGAGAGAGAGAGAGAGAGAGAGAGAGAGAGAGAGGGAGAGATTTTGAGCTCTCCCATTAGCCTGTGAGGCTCTTAATGTAGGAACCTTATATTGAGTTGTCAGAAAACTCATGGTGCATTTTTGCAATGAAAAACATAGAAAAAATACGTCATGACTTTTCTGACAACTCAATATTATTTATGTTTGTGTTCCCAATATCTAGAGCCATAGTGAAATTTAAACAGTAAATAATACTGTTAACAAATTAATAAAAATAGAAATCTCATAAACAAAGAAGCTAATTAATCCAAGAAAGTATATTTTAATCCAAGTTCTGTTTTAACCTATGCCCTTCACTAAACAGAACTTGACTTACCAGAGTCCAAGCTGGGTTGTAGTCTAAGGACCCATATCTGCATTTCAGGAAAACAGATGCTTCTGCCAGGAGATGAGCTAGAAAAGCCTTGGGGACCAACAAATTCAGTCAGAGAAAAAGAGTCAGGAGGAAAAATGTGCTGGGGCTGCTGCTTGCTGCCTGATGTGCACAATCCAAGTCTGGAAGACTTCAGAACCAAAGGGACTGTTAAAATTGAGAGAAATACCATGCATGGCTCATACATATTATATGCCTCCAGGCTGTCTCTTTTCTCGCTTATCTCCTTATAGTCTATGTTAGTCTGTGTACATTCCCACCTTGGATGTAGGCTTAATCTGGTGACCTTGACTTCAAGCTCAATTACCAGCACAGTTCCCACATATGCTTTTCCAGGTTAGTTACTCCCCCATTATGTTTTCCCCCAAGACACAAACTCTTCTTCAAAAGGCTGCCAAGGTTTGACTAATCTATGCTTACCTTGGGTGACATTTGGGAGCCAGTTCATGACCCACAGTCTTCTCTGTTCCTCCTTATCACACCAAGTACCAACCCTGCTTAAGTCTGCTCAAAGCTCGGACTCGTACTGATCCCTATAGGCTGTGAAAAATTGACTCCCAGAAAAATATTTTCATTTTGAAACTCTTTTTAAATTTGGTTAGCCTCCATATATCTAAAATTCTCTTGCTCTTTATCTATACAAACTCTCCATGTTTTCATTATCTTATTTTTAAAAAAGTTACTGGACATTTGTGCCACACCTGGGATGGAGGCAGTGAACAAGACAAACACAGTCCTTCCCCCCAAAAGTTTGCAATCCAGCTGTTTTCCATTGTCCCTTAGGTCTTACCAATATATAGGAATCTGTCGGTATTCATCAAATATGATCTCTCCTCCCATCCCTCTGGGCCTGTCTAATTTACATAACTCATCAAAGCTCCATTTAAGCCTCCTTACCAATGTCCAATGGTGTCTCCCTCTCACAGCAGGCTGGATTCTGAACCAGCTAAAAGGTCATACCTAAGGATGCTGCATAGAGAACCAATGCTAATCTTAAGGAGACTTCTACTAGCATCTCCAACGGCTCCATTATACTTATAATTTGTATCAACTGGAGGTTTTGATAAACACAGAAAGGGCCTGCCTACTCCTTGTGTGAACAACACAAAGCTGGATGGGTAAGAAAGATAGCAAACCATGAAATCAAGATGTATTAGTTATCTCTTGCTACATAGCAAATCACATCAAAATGGAGTGGCTTTAAACAACAAACATTTGTTTTCTCACTGTTTTATTTGGTTAAAAGATCCAGAAGCAGCTTAGCAGGGTCTCTCAGCTAGTTGCATTAAGAATGTGGGTCAGGGCTGCAGTCTCTGAAGGCTTTACTGGGCCTGGAGGATCTGTATCCAACCTGGCTCACTCACATGGCTGTGCGCAGGGGTCCTCGGTTCCTCACCATGTGAGCCTGTCTGCCAGCTACATGAGCATATTCAAGACATGGCAGCAACTTTCCCCCAAAGAGAGCAATCCAAGAGGGAGAAGAAAGCCACAGTACCTTTTATGACCTAGTCTCTGAAGCCATACGCCATCATTTCTACTTTATTTTACTCATTAGAAACAAGTCACTAGGTCCAGCCTGTATACAAAAGAGGGGAATTAGGCTTCATCCCTTGAAGGAGAAGTTTCAAAAAGTTTGTGAACATATTTAAAAACAACCACTGAAGCTGCCAAAGAACCTTGAAGATCAGAGCTCTGGCCTAAATCTAATTCCAGGATGTGAACAATGTAGTTTTGCAGTAGTCTGAATGAGAGTTCTTAGGAGCTTCAGTCAACAGAGTTCAGTATGGGCCTGCTGCAAAGGTCAACGTGGTCCTAGGCTACCTGAAGAACCAGGTGCCATCTGGGAATCGTGTCTGTTTCACTGTGTTGGGGTCAGACCACAGTGGAGAGCTGTATTCAGCTGGGAGCACCACATGGAGGGACACACTAGGGCCCATGTGGAGGACAGAAAATAGGGTGGTCAAGAAATTTGAAATCATGTCCATAAAAGGTTGTTGAAGGAACAAGAGAACTTTAGGCCAGAGAAGACTTAGGGGTGTTGTGGTCATTATAGTCAAGAATGTGAAGGACATTCATGTACAGAGACAGACTTGTTCTGCTTTCCTTGTGCTGCATCCAGAACCAATGGGTTGAAGTCACAGGGAAACCACTTGGATCAATGTAAAGAAGACAGTTCCAAGAATCAAAGCTGACCTGATATGAAAGCAGCTGCCTTCAAAGGTCACTCGTATTATCAGAGGCATTCACAGTGGGCTGACCTGGGATATAGGAGGAGGGAACTGGTATGGTAGCCTTGCAGAGTTTCTGTGATCTCGTCTCACAAGTGTTCTTCCCATGTGGTTTTGTAGTCATCATCGCCTCAGCATGAAGTAAATTGAAAGCAGTTGGCAGAATCTGGTCTATATTTGGATTAACCAACATGGCATGATCTTTTATTAGTTCCCATTTCTGTGGTTGGAAATTTGGGTTGGGGGCAGCTAGTCGTTTCTTCTGCGAGACTCATCTGGGTGAGGTGGCTGGTCTAGGATTAGCCTCACTCATGTCTGGTGGTTAGCAGGTTGTCTGTTAGAGCTTTGAGCTTATTTTCATGGTGGCCTCACGGATCCAATGCAGTAGGGATTGGTATGTCTCAGTTCTTTTCAAGCCTCTATTTGTATCATGTTTGCTAATATTTGAATGGTGAAAACAAGTTACATTGTCAAACCTAGAATAAAGTAGTGAAGAAAGAGACTTCTTCTATTTCTGAGGGGGCTAGTGGCAGAGGCAGTATAGCAGGAAGGAAGGTATTTGTGGACATTTTGCAATCTACCACAGAGACCTTTTCAAAGTCACCTGAACGATAGATACCTGGATGTCACTTTGAAGATCCCTTTGCTTTCTTTAATCAAAACTCATACATTGGTGCATTTCTCTGCATAATTTTGACTGGACCATAATGAGGGTGTCCTCTCTGTCATGGCGAGTCCAGTGGTGATATGGAGCGATCACTGCCCAGCAGCCATGTGCACAGTCCAGACTATCCCTGTGAACAGACAAGGAGAGAAAACCCTTAGCCTTCAGCAAGGAACCTCCCATCCACTTGGGGGAAACAGAAAGACAACACAATCCTAAGAAAACCTAAGGGGCAGAAATAGTGACATACTCCATGACATGTTTGGGGAAGAATAGTGTTTTAGAAGAATTTGAAGGTCTATCCTGGACCCCCATTTTCACTTAGCAATAAAGCAACATGGCACTTAGTAAGCAGCTGCTGCCTTGTGACAAACCACAAGCCCTCTTACTGGACACATTCCCCACCACTTCCTTGTAACACTTCCAACTGTCTCTTAACACTGAACCCGGCTGTCGGTTGCCATTTGAATCAGCACTTACCCTATTGTCTTATAGAAGAGTTGAAGAAGATACCCTTGTGTCTATCAAAAATGTGAAAACTAAAGCTAGACCAGCAGGGCTCTGATTTTGTGGCAGAATGAATATTCTTGTGTATTAAATATACAGCAGGTCCTCAAATAACAACCTTTTGTTCCATTATATGTTGATGATGTGCCTTTGGAACTGAACTGTTGTTCATATCTATTAGCCTATGGTAAATTTTGTTTTGTTATACGTCGTTTCATTGCAGTTCCAAGAACCTATTGATTATGTTATGGCCTTCCTCTATAAGGAAAATGTATTTGTGTGAACATAAATAAATAATACCCACTCCCCCCCAAAAAAAACACATCCCACCAAATATACCTGAAGGTGCTATTATGAAACAGCTTCATCCTCATTCATTCACATTGCCCACCTGGCTCCTATAGCCATTTGAGTTTTTCACTCTTAATGAACAAATACCTTATTTTCCAAGCTAAGCCTTTAACAACTTGTGACGTTTTTACTTCTCTCTGCATCCTTCGCTTTGTGGAAAATGCGATGGGGTGGGAGTTGTCAATAACTATTTGGTTGACTAGTTGATAGCATGGATCAAGTTTGTGGGAGAGAATAAATATGAGGAAAAGGAACCCCCCTTCCTCATTTAGCTAACATTTTGTCAAATGGCTGATTCACATCTAATCATTGTATTTTTAAGCAGGACAGCTGGAGCTTACTGCTTGCAACCTGCTCAGCCTTTATTCCTTCAATAAAGACAGGAAACAGAAGGATTCTGCACACAGCAGCCACAGACACTCATCAAAGACAAACCACTGGCATGGGAGCTTACCCAGGGAAGGCTGGCTGGCCCAGAGTTGGTTTTGGGGAGCCACATGCAGACACACATCAAGTAGCACAGGGAGCAGCCTTCTCCCTTCATCCTTTGGGAGTGGGGGCTGAGGAACAAGGCTCCCTCAGTTTTCTAACAAATGACCTATTTCAGTGAAATAAGAAAAGGAGGGCAGTCATGCAGTCAGTCAGTCAGTTAGATGCCAAGTTGTAGCGATGTTAGTATTTTATGCCAGTAATTCTGTCTCACAGAGAGTCCTCCTGGCTTTTTTCCATTCCTTTTAGCAAGATTGCGGTTGTAAATCAGCAGGAGTATCCTGGAGGCTACTTCAGGTTGGATATCAGGAGCAGTCTAGGGGGAAGAATCTTCAGAATAATTTAGAATATGAGTCTAAGAGGGAAGGTCAATTTTGCTATTTAGAATCTGAGCACTATGCCAAATTGGGCTTTGAAGGGGCGCTCTAAATGTCAGCCTTGGAATTTGAATTTAGAATATCTCAAAAACACAATAATTCATATTTTTATCCCTAGGAGACTTAGTTCAGTTTTTCAGCCCTGACATCTGACCTCTGAGCATCCTCGAAATTGGGGAGGCCACTTTAATAATAATCCATTTTGGATTGGTAAAATCCCTTTTTACTCTTAAGAGCAGTTTCATTTGCAGCTCCAAGAGGAAAATAGGGAGGGTGTCATTCTGACCGGAAGAACATTGTGGACAGAAACTGGATTTGCAGGGAGAGTTCAGATCCTTGTCCTAATTCCGCCCCCCCCACAAATCTCTTCCTATGTCCCCCACCCTCCAGTCCCTGGTAACCACTTTTCTATGCTATGTTCCTATGAGTTGACTCTCTTTTTTTTTTTTTTAGATTCCACATATAAGTGATACCATACAGTATTTATCTTTCTCTGTCTGGCTAATTTCACTTAACATAATGCCCTCAAACTCCATCCATGTTGTTGCCAGTGGTAGGATACCCTTCTTTCTTGTGGCTGAATCCAGTGGATGTAAGTCCCACATCTTTTTTTTGAAGATTTTATTGGGGAATTGGGGGAGGGGAACAGCATTGGGGAACCAGGGAAGGGGAACAGACAAGTTGCTGTCCTTTTGTTCTTCAGTCTAGTTGTGGAGGACATTGCTTTACTGGTCCATGTTGGTATCATTATTGCGTTCTTCTCTGGTGAGGCAAATCGGTTGCTGACCTCTGGATGGCTGCTCACAGCGGCTCTTCGCAGCTCACATTGGCTACCAGCTGCTCTCACTGGCTGCCGGCCACTCACTGTAGCCTATGGCAGCCCACTGCAGCAGGGGCTGCAGCTATGCTGTCCCCGGGGACTCACAGCAGGCCAGCTCCAGGTGGAGCTGTTGTTCATCATCTTAGCTGTAGATGGCAGTATCACTGACCCGCATATGTGGGATCCGAACCTGGGTCGCTGGCGTCCCAAGCCAGCTCTTAACCAATGCGTCACTTGGCCGGCCCTCCACATCTTCTTTATCCATTCATTTGTTGATAGGCACCTGGGTTGTTTCTGTCTCTTGGCTATTGTGAATAGTGCTGCAGTGAATATGGGGGTGCAGATATCTCTTCACTATCCTGTTTTCATTTCCTTTGGATATTGACCCAGAAGTGGGATGTCTGGATCATATCGTGGTTCTATTTTTAATATTTTTGGTCCTCCCTCTGAATAACAGTGACACCTTAGGCAAGTACCTTGATGCCTTGGAGCCTTTCCTTCTTTATCTCTAAAATTAAGGTTATTCAGAGGAATAAATGAGAAAGAAGTTTGTAAAGTTTTAAGAAGTTTCAGTTAGAAACCATAGTGCAGGGAGCTGAATAGCCAAAGTCACTCAAGCAGTGGCTGTGGAATCAGGGCTCGAACCTGTTTCATGACTCATCACCCTGCCCAGCACCAGCTGGCTTGTTAACTGAGTGCATACCTGTTTTTCCCCTGAGGTCAGCCCCTGTGCACTGAGGACTGCGTTGATATGAGGAACAAATTAAATAGAGCATGGAAGCTTGGATCTAGCCACTTCCCAGGGCCCTGATCTGTCTACACTGCAATCCTGCCAGACTTAACTAACCCCCATACAGTCACAGACACAAACAGGACTCAGTTGGAATTTTTCAGTGGAAAGAATCTAGTGCAGGAATCTATTATGGCCCCATGGTTGGGAAGCATGGGGGAGAAGGGCACAAGAGGCTTCGGAAGCAATCCATAGAGATGGCAACAATCCTTAGATGTGGAATTCACTGCAACTCCCTGTTTAAAGCTCTCTGCTCTGGCCATGGCCTTGTATCCTCAGCAGAGTTTTCTCGTCCTTGGGTGCCTATGAATGCTTCCCCTTCAGTAGGCTCACTGTTTTTTGTTTGTTTGTTTGTTTTAAAGATTTTACTGGGGAATTGGGAAAGGGGAACAATGTTGGGGAATTGGCGAAAGGGAATAGCTAAGTTGTTGTCCTTCAATCTTAGTTGTGGAGGGCGCAGCTAGCTCAGCTCCAAGTTCAGTCACCATCCAACCGCCCATTGGCAACTCGCAGCTGCTCAGCTCAAGGTGCCATGTTCAATCTTAGTTGCTCTGGCACAGCTGGTTGGCCCATGTGGGAATCGAACTGGCAACGCTGTTGCTCAGAGCTCATGCTCTTAAACATCTGAGCCACTTGGCCAGCCCCCAGTAGGCTCACTATTGAATTACACCAAAGACACTTCTCTCCCCACCCCAAACACGATTTCTGCTGTACATATCCCTAGAGACCTCCCATACTCTGTGGACTTAGAGAGGAAGAACACAGACCCCTGGGGACAAAAGCCAACCCTCCTCCCATAAAAACACCATTCTTGAACAATCCCACACTAGCTTCTGTCAGGAGCCACTGAGAAAGAGAGAAACACCTCGAATAATATTTAACTCTGATCATACTGTTTGCTTTAATTATTAACATTTGACAACCAAAGGTAACAACCGTACTCTCTCCAGATACTTGAGAAAGAAAAAGGACCAGCTCATACTGCAGCCTTTATAAGATGTTTGAGCAATTATTTTGGATGGGGACATGCAGTCTTCACACATACCAGCAAACACCCCAAAGTGTGATAACAGATTCACTCACTCTGCAAATATTTATTACATTGACACAGTTCTAGGTGCTGGGAATACACCAGGGAACAAACAGACCAGAATCTCTGTTCCTGTGGAGCTTAGATTCCAGTGGGAGGTGACAGAGGCAAATATTTAACAATAAACATAATGAATAAGAAAATTATATGATATTTTTAGGAGGTAAGAGAGAAATACAGTAGGGTAAGAAGAATGGGGAGTACCGGGGGTGGAGGGCCCCATTTTACATGGGGTGGTCAACATTGGCCTCATTAAGAAGGTGACATTTTAGCAAAATCCTAAAGGAAAAGAAGAAGGGAGACAAGTGGATATCCTGAAAGCAGTGCTATAGATAGATGAATAGCGAGTGTAAGGGTCCTGAGGCAGGAGCATGCCTGGAGTGTTTGTGGAACATCCAGGAAGCCTGTGTGCCTGGAATAGAGTGATAAAGAGGGAAGTGGAAGAAATGAGGTCATAAAGGAAACAGTGACCAGGTAGGTAGGACCCGACAGAGGGATGTATACATTTTGCTTTCCTTTAGAGAGATGGGACCATCAGAGGCTTGGTGCCAAGGAATGGCATAATTTGACTTAGGTTTTAGTAGGATCCCACTCTGGCTTCTGTGTGGTGGTTTCATTATATGCTCAAATAAGGCCACAGGGATAGGCTCATTTCCACTTCTTTCCTCCAAGATGTTCAGAGTTGGTGGGCTTCCAGGATAACATATCAGCGCATCCCACACTGAAATGAACTCATCTGTGGCCTCTATCATGACTTGCTGCCCCCCTGCAAAGTCCCATCATCTTCCATCCCAGCATCACATGGAGATGGACAGAGAAAGGAAAGAATCTCTTCTTTCCCTCTGTTTGCAGACTTCCCAATAATTCTGACCACCTTGCAAGATCCATTAGAGCTAATTAACGGCCCTCCTTTCAGTAGGTGTCTCTTCATAATGATTAATTCTAGGCAGAGATAGAAAGCTCATTCCGTTATGGTTCTTTTTTAAAAATTATTATTATTATTCAGGCTTCTACTACTGGCATGAACTGCAGGTGAATTTCTGAAGTCATGTTACTTAGCTGTCACAACTAGTAACAGAAAAATTCAATTTATAAAGAATTAGGAAAGGCAGAAGAGACATGCTCTTCAGTTTAGAACAAAGGAGATCAATCCTGCCACAATGGCAGCATGACATTCGTGGACTTTGAAGATTCCAGGCTTCCTCTTCATTAATTAGAGAGAATCAAGAGTTCTGGTGGTTAATTATTTGCAGAAATTGTGCTCTGCAAAAGCAGATGCCAACTCACTCCAGCCGCCTCCAGCTGCAGCTCTGCATGATAATTAAACTGTGTGTCAGTCCTAAGCTCGATCTGGGTTGGCAAATAAACACTTAGATGGCCACTGGTATCCACTACCCTTTGGGTTTAGGCAGGGTCATGAGACTTCCTCACACAGGGACCTCAGGAGGCCAACACTGTTCTGAATGGATTGCCCTGGATAGGTAGTGCATTTAAAACCCACATCAAGAAACATAAGATCAAAATCACCTACAATCTGCCCTTACAAAATATGTTTGGTGGGGTTGAAGGTATTTCCTGTTGGTACTCTTGTGTTGTTGCTGTTGTTATTGCTGTTGTCATTACAGAGTTAAGTAATCAAGTCTCTTAAAAAAAACACAAAACCTTAGGAGTGACCGGTTAGCTCAGTTGGTTAGAGCATGGTGCTGATAACACCAAGGTTGCCGGTTCAATCCCCACATGGGCCACTGAGCTGCGCCCTCCTTAACATGACATCCTGGCATTCCTGCTGCTTTTTCTGTACCCATGGGCCTCTCTATTGTCTTCTGCTTCTCTGCTTCCACAAGCCTCAGGGGCAGATCTAACATAGGGCAACAATGGTCTGGGAGTCTTGCTGTTACATTGGGTTTGATGGCAGAACTGGCATAAGAACACAGGGATATTTGTACTTAGTTGTACAATCTTAATATTTCCATGCAGGAGACAAGAGGTAAATCCGACAACCCCATCATGGTGTTAACAATGCATCTGCAACAATGTTAAACTCCGTCTTTACTCTGACAACAGATGCTGTTGGAAAGTAGAGGAACATGTGCGTTATTAAAGCCATCAGCACTGCTGAAGTACACAGAAGCCTGTGATCTGCTCACACCTACTGGGGGAAGGGAAACACGCTATAATGCTGCTCTTCCAGAAATATAAATGCTGCCGAAGTTAGCCCAGGGCCTCATTTACCATAGGTTAGGCAGCAGACAGACAGACCGGCCTTCC
This sequence comes from Aselliscus stoliczkanus, assembly GCA_033961575.1. Classification (NCBI taxonomy): domain Eukaryota; kingdom Metazoa; phylum Chordata; class Mammalia; order Chiroptera; family Hipposideridae; genus Aselliscus; species Aselliscus stoliczkanus. Next base: position 112,956,874 of record CM066731.1, on the reverse strand, counting down.
CAGGCATCAGTTTCTTGAGGGATTTATCCAGATGACTTCAGGTCTAAAGCTGAGCAAGACTGGCTTGTCTGATTAACATTCAGGAAAAGCCACGGGCGACAGAACAAACATGGCAGCCTGGCCCAGCTTTCCCCAAATGTCCACATTGCCTTGGGTGTTTAGACATTTGCTGGCATTAAGACCCCTTGGCCATTTCACAGTCCATTTATTTAAGGTATTTGAAACTCTCTCTGCAGAGCAGCTAAGATGGTAATATTAGCCTGGCTGACATCAGACACTCTCTCCGATTACCAAGGTCCTTCCCACCACTTAGAAGTTACCAACTCTAAATAGCAGTAAGCAAGTTTTGTCCACATCTTGATAATAGCATTTTTATTTTTTAAATTTTATTGGGGAATTGGGGGAGGGGAACAGTGTTGGGGAATAGGGGAAAGGGAACAGACAAGTTGCTGTCTTTTTGTTCTTCAGTCTAGTTGCGGAGGATGTTACTTCACTGGCCCATGTTGGTATCATCATTGTGCTCTTCCCGGATGAGGCAGATCGGTCACCGGCCTGTGGATGGTCGCTCACCGCTGCTCTTGGCAACTCACACTGGCTGCCGGCCGCTGACTGTAGCCTATGGCAGCCCACTGCAGCAGGGGCTGCAGCCTACACCGTTGCCCGGGTTCACACAGCCCAGCTCCAGGTGGAGCTGTTGTTAGCGGTAGAGGGCAGTGTCACTGGCCCTCATATGTGGGATCCGAACCGGGGCCGCTGGCATCCCCAAACCAGCTCTTAACCAATGCACCACTCAGCTGGCCCAATAATGGCATGTTTTACTCCCATGTGTTAATTGTCTGTCTACCTGGCCATCCCCAGCACTAGAGAGTTATCTCCTTGAGGGCAATGAATGTGTTTAGCATCTTGGCACTGCCAGCAGCAGGCTGCAACTGGGGTACAAATTTTAGGCTAACTCTGTTATACTGGACTTTTATTATGCAGTATTTGTTAGTTTTGGTGGCAGAGCTGGGGTTTTTTTATTGTTTTTTGTTTTTGGTGGTGGTGGCTTTTTTTGTTCATTTGTTTCTATGAATATAATTTGACACAGTTGTGGTGGATAGTTGTTTTACAGGTCACCTTGGGTAGGCTGTAGTACCCAGGGATTTAATCAAACACTAGTCCAGTTGTTTCTGTGAAGGTATTTTGTAGATGTGACTTTCATCTGCAATCTGTTGACTTTAAATAAAAGAGATTACTCTCAACAATGTGGGTAGGCCTTGTCCAGTCAGTAGAAGCTCGTAAGAGTGAAAACTGGAGAAGAAAAAGTTCTGCCTCAAGACTGCAGCATCGACTCCTGCCTGAGTTTCCAAGCTGCCAGCCAGCCCTATGAATTCTGGATTTGCCAGCCCCCACAATTGTCTAAAATTAATCATATCTATCTATCTATCTATCTATCTATCTATCTATCTATCTATCTACATGCCAAAATAATGTATACACATTTTCAGAAAGAAAAAAACTGTTAGAATTGTAATACTCAGTATATACTGATAACAAAAGATGAATACAAGTCACGTTTGACTTCTTCAATTAGAAGAAGTGCTCAAAGTGGTTACCATCAGTGTCCAGACATTTCTGATTACGGCGAACTACTGCTTGAGCAACACTGACCATCTCTTAAAATGTGTACACTTTTTTTTGGCACCCTCTGTATATATAGAAAATGTCCCACTGGTTGTGTTTCTCTAGAGAACACTGACTGACACACACACATAATATACCTAAATCCATGTAAAACACACCATTCATTCACTCATTCATTCAGTTCACTCAACAAATAAGTTTTGAGTCCCCACCATGTGCCAGGCATTGCGCTAAGTACTAGAAGTAATGATAAAAGAGACTGCTCTGGTTCTCAAAGTGTGGTTTAATTTAAGGCAAGTCCAGGGCGGTGAATCTGCAGGAACTAGACTCAGACGGTGAGTCACCTGCAGCTGCCGTGGCCTGGAGCATGTCCGGTCTGGACTGGCACAGAGCCAAGAGAGAATAATACACATTTGCCCAGGCGTTCAGGGCATTCAGGCTTCTTGTGCTAAAAAGAAAAGACACAAAGCTTAGGGAAGGGAAAGGTAATCACGGTGGTGTTTCTCACTATAGGCAACCTTGAGGGTAAAAAAGCTTTCATCCTGGCAGGCACCAGTTCCCAAGAATTCCCCTTCCCAATGTGATGACCTCACCATGACCTCAATTCCTTTCCAGAACCCTTGCGGATTTCTTAGCAGCCCAGAAGCTTCAAGGCAAGGCTGTCTTCTGCTCTGTTGTTGTACCTTAACACGTTGGCCCAGGAAGAGACTTTGCTCTTTGCAGTTTCTCTGAAAGTGGCACCTTCTAAATTTACTTTAAAGGAATATGCTATCCTGACGTTTGTAAGTCTTTGTTAAAAAGATGTTAGTATACAGCGCTGTTTTCTGTGCCTACAACCTGTTTCCAGGAGGGGCCTTTTCCCTCAGCCCTTCTCCCAGGCTTCTGGGAGGAGTTGCTGCAAAGGAGTAAACATATGGAAGCCTTAACAAGTGGTTGGGAGAGTGCTAGTGGATCCCAGCACCATTTTTGAGCACCATCACCCATGGAAGGGCAACGTGGAGGCAGATCGCTCACTAATTGGCTGGTTTCATATGCCAATCATAATTCCTGCTTCCTGTCTGCTGAGAACTTTAAATGAGATGATACACAAAGTGCTTGGTGCCCAGTGGGTGCATAATGAATACTGGTTTCCTGTTCTTAGAAAAGTTTCTCATAAACCTGAGTTACAGAAAGGCCCATGTAACATGCATCACACTAGTGAGGTGGCTAAAAGCAAGCCCCGGGACAGACCCCTGGATTTAAAGCCGTTATCTACCATTTAATAGCTGTGTGACTTTAGTAGGTCTCTTAACCTGTCTGTATCTTGTTTCCTTACTTATAAAATGGGACTGATGGTAATAGTGCTTTCCTCACAGGATTAAGTGAATTCTAGAGCAGGTCCAGGCATGTAAGGCATATACTGACTGTTATTAAAATACATTATTATACTTCTGATTATTATTTTATTTCAGCATCTGCATGCGTTACCATGTCATCTTCAGTTCATTCCTTCATTTATTTCACAAATATTCTTGCACTCTTATGTCACCCAGGATAACATTGTACAATTATGCTCTGCAGAATTATAATTTTTCAGGATATTAATGGGTGCTTTGTGGAAAAAACTAGTTCAATGGTCAAAGAAATTTGTGAATGTTTGGCTTACTGATGCTAACCAGGTTATTTTTACTTCAGGACTTCATATAATATTTACCATGCTGAGCACAAGTCTTTTCCCTCACAGACCCCTCCTTCCCAGAACTGGTGTCACTAGGACATCCTTCGGGAAGTATTAGCCTTGGGTCAGGTAGAAAATAATTTGGATACAAGTCAGTGAGCCTCTCTGACTGGCCATGGAAGCGTGTGAGCATTGCAGGCAGGGGCATGTGGAAGGTGCCACTGGGGACATCAGAGAGCAGAAGGTGCTAAGAAAAGCCATGCTGGGAAGATCTAGGCAGAACTTGCTTGGGGAAGACAAAAATAACATTGCTGTGAGTTACCAACACCTGAAGGTAAACCAGACTATAGTTAGCACAACTAAAAACATAAAAGTAAGGAGGACAAGTAGGCTGTGTAGCTACCATTCAGTACTTTCTTTCTGCTTGCTCTGAAATCAATTTTTTTTTTTAAAGATTTTGTTGAGAAATTGGGGAAGAGGAACATTATGTTTTTCCAGGACCCATCAGCTCCAAGTCAAGTTGTTGTCTTTCAGTCTTAGTTGTGGAGGGTGTAGCTCAGCTCCAAGTCCAGTAGCCACTTTAAATCTAGTTGCAGGGGGAGGAGGGGCACAGCGGGAGTCGAACCAGCAACCTTGTTGTTAAGAGCAGGCACTATAACCAGCTGAGTCATTTGGCAGCTCAGTGGCAGCTCAGCTCAGTGGCAGCTCAGCTCACTGCAACCCCATTGCTCAGAGTTTGTGTTCTAACCACCTGAGCCATCCGGTCGCACTGAAACCAACTTTTTATTGAGCATATACTATACCCCACCCACAGTCCTAGACCAGAATGCCTATGAGCCCAGGATGCCAGTGTGCTCACCAATAGAGCCAGACAGATAGGGAGAAGTTCCCTATGGAAACAGCAGAGAATAAAGAGCTCTAGGGGCCAGGGAGGGAAACATGCTTCAAGTGGGGGAATTCTACGTGGAACACCTATTAAAGGGTGTTGGCTGAGCTAGTCATGAAACACACATATTATGTCAGACAGAGATGAAAGGAAGGGCATTCCAGTCATAAGGGCATAAGTGGGCAAAAGTGAAACAATACTGGCTGTAGATGGGGTCAGGTGAAGAATACATTTGGTTAGGATGTGTGGGGATGATAAGGCAGGATAGCCCCAAGTTAAGGCTGGAGAATATTGCCCAGATAAGACTTGGAGAGCCTTGAAGGTCATGTCTATATGCTTCATTCATTCATTTATTCAACAAATACTTTGTGAGCGCCTGCTATGCGCCAGGCACTATATTAAATATTTGGGGATAGAACAATGACGAAACAAAGCTCCTGTTCTCATTGAGTTTATAATCCTGATGTAGAGAGAAACAGTAAACAAATAAACAGAGAGTACAATGTCAGGTAACAATAGGTGCTATAAAGCAAAATAAAGTGGGCTTAGAAAATGGAAAGTAAATGCGGTGCCATTTTAGATGGGGTGGCCAGGGGTGGCTAAAAGGAGATGATACTTGAGCAGGAACCTGACTGAATGCCTGAATGAAGAGAGCGGATCAACCACGTAAATATGCAGCAGGATTATGTCCCCAGCAAATGGAACAGTCAACACAAAAGCCTGAGGTGGTAGAGTACTTGGAGGGTCTTAGGACAAGTCCTAGCGGTTGCTGGTGTGGGCTGTATGCCGGGGAGAGAGAAGGGAAGAAAGTCAGGGAGGCCATGAGGAGCCAACTGGGCCATGCCTTATGGTCCATCGTAAGAACTTTGTATTTTATTTGAGGTGTAATGGGAGTTTGGGCTGTACTCTATTGGGAAAGGGGTATTGAAGATACTAGAGCAAGACAGCACGATATGATGGGAGCTGTTGTTTTAGATCAGTGGTTTTCTAATTTGGGGAGCACAAACAAATCTTACCAGTGGCATCATACTTAATTCTAATAAATAAAGGAAGCTCTGGTTGAAGTGGGGATATGGGAGTCCAGAGTTCCAACCATTGCCTCCTTCTGGTGCCTTCAGGGACCGCATGGGACCCTCAGAATGCTTGGTATTAGGGAGGTAGCTGGGCCACCTATAGACACTGGATGTTGTCAGGACAAGAGCTCAAGTTTTCTCTAATAACCCAAAGGAGAGATACTGGGTCTCAAAGTGGGCTAAGGGGAGAGAAATGGAGTCAAACTGGTGAAGCAAATCTGGTCTTTTCCGCTTCTCCCTCTCAGCGAGTACATGCTTATGCTGTGATGAACCAGTAAGATATAAGAATGTGCCATGGAGTGTGCCAAAGAGATGACAACCTTTGGGATTTGCAGGGGATGGGTTTTTTTTCTGGATGGTGACCTGTACAGAGATGAGGAAAGTTGAAGGGTAATTTCCACTTGATGGGAGAATCATATCAGGTGGTTGGAATACACTTTCTTCCCTCTCTCCAGGTAAGACTCATATTAAATATTACCTCTTTGGCTTTGTTAACCACCATCTTCCCCTCACCCTGCCAGCCTCTTGGGCTTCCTCCATTTTCCTTGACCTCGTTGGAAATGCTTCTGCCTCAGTCCCTTTGCACCTGTTGTTTCTTCTGCCTTGAATGCTTCACTTCACATATCCATATGGCTGATCCTTCACTGCCTTCAGGTTTTCACTCAAATGCCACTTCTCAGTGAGGGCTTCTGTAGCCACTCTATCTCCTTGACAATTTCTAGCTCACTTCCCTGCTTGTTTTCTTTTCTCTTTAGTTCTCTTTACTATATGAAGTACTATTTTTAAATATTGTTTCCTCTCCTCTCTTCTGCTCTTCAGAACATAAGCTCTCTGGGAGCAGGGACTTCTGCCTGTTACATATCTCCAAGGCTTGCAACAGTGCTTGACATAATGAGGGTTCCATAGAGACTTCTGGAATGAATTTTTTCTCTTGCATGAGCAACTATCACAGATTCTAGGACAAGTTCAATAATTTATTACAGAGGATGTTACTTTTTTTTTTTTTTTTAAGATTTTATTGGGGAACTGGGGAAGGGGAACAGACAAGTTGCTGTCCTTTTGTTTTTCAGTCTAGTTGAGGAGGACATTGCTTCACTGGCCCATGTTGGTATTATCATTACGCTCTTGTCGGGTGAGGCAGATCTGTCGCCGGCCTCTGGACAGCTGCTCATGGTGGCTCTTGGCAGCTCACGCTGGCTGCCAGCCGCTTACACTTTCTGTCGGTCACTCACTGTAGCCTATGGCAGCCCACTGCAGCAGGGGCTGCAGCCATGCCAGCCTGGGGACTCAGAGCAGCTCAGCTCCAGGTGGAGCTGTTGTTCACCATCTTAGCTGTAGAGGGCAGTGTTACTGGCCCTCATATGTGGGATCCGAACCCGGGCGCTGGTATACCAAGGCATCTCTTAACCAACATGCCACTCGGCCGGCCCTACATTTATTTTTAAAGCACATTTATTGTAGGCCATGTGGTGATGTGAAAATAATTTTTTTATTCATTGATTTGTTAAAAACAAGGGATATATATTGTAGTCATTAGGATGTAGGGTGTAGCATAAGGAATATAGTCAGTAATATTGTAATAACTAAGTATGGTGCCAGATAGGTACTAGATCTATCAGGGTGATAGATGAGAATGGGGTTGGGGATAGGGTGAAAAAGATGAAGGCATTAAGAAATACAAATTGGTAGTTAATGCAGTATGGGGAATATAATCAACAATGTTGTAAATATCATGTAAGGTGACAGATGGGCACTGGACTTATCAGGCACAGGATGTTATAGACTGTGTAGATGCCTGACCAATGCGCTATACACCTGAAGCTGATGTAGAATAATATTGAATGTCAACTATAACTAAATATATAGGTATATATAGTCACGGGATGTGGAGTACAACATAGGGAAGATAGTCGATGGTATTGTAACAGCTGTATACGATGTCAGAGTGGTAGTAGCTTAAATATTTAACTATTATGTTGCTTTGTACATCTTAAACTAATAATAAAAAGAGATATAAGCAAATTTATAAAAGAAAACATAGGATAGGGCCGGCCGAGTGGCGTGGTAGTTAAGCGCTGGCTTGGGAAGCCAGCAGCCCCAGTTTGGTCCCACATATGAGGGCCAGTGACACTGCCCTCAAAAAAAAAAAAAAAATAGGATAAACAAGGTATGGTATGTTAGTCCACATGAGACTATGAGACTTCTTTTGGCAAATATTTCTATAGAAACTCCCAATAACCAAATATGGTGCTAGGTACTGGGGTGCAGTGATAAGTGAACTTGGTAAAACACTGAATTCTAGTTGTCTTTTGCAGTTTCTTGAAGCAATTCTCAGCTGCTTACCCTGCATCCACAATGCACTCCTACTGGGTCACTGTACTTGCAGAGAGGGCCCCACTGATTCGCAGGTTGAAGGCTTGTTTTTAATTCAACTGATGGAACTTGGGACACATTGTCTAACAGAATCCTCATGATAAACGGATGAGAGTTTCTCAGGCTGGCCCACAAAAACACATTTAAAAATAATGCAGTCAACATACCATAAATTCAAGATGAAAAACTATAGAAAAGAATACTGTGGGATTACCAATATCAAACCATAAAATATAAATTGAGTTAGAAATGTGTTGTTAGGTACTTTGGGTGACCATGCTTTACAAAAAGCCTTTAAAAATGTTGAAAAGGATCTTTGAATTCCTCAGGAGAAGCTGGAAATCTGGATTTTAATTTGGTGGCCTCATATTTGGTGACTCATTCTGGGCCAGTGCCTTTGTCCCCCAGTCCTTCCCTCTCTCAACTTCTCTTCAGTCTTTTTTCTGCCACTTGTATACTTCTTCATCTACCCCTGCCTTTGCTTTCTGACAGTTGATGTCTCTCTCACCTCTTTCTTGAGCACTATGGTCTTTCCAGATTTTTTTCCCCATCTCTCCTTGTTTTGTTTTGTTTTTTTGCCTGTCAAGACCACCTATCTGGCCATTCCTATTTAGAAAGATGTGGTCTCTGATGTGGAATCCTATACACAGAAGGAAAACTTTCCCATGCCATTCAAGGATATCAGGAACTGTGGCAAATTCACTCTTGGTTTGTTTGTTTGATTTGTTTTTGTTTTGTTTTGTTTTGTTTTGTTTTGTTTTGTTTTAGCTGAGCCATCCTGCCACCTGTTGGCAGCTCAGCAGCAGCTCAGCTCGGGCCAGTAATCCAACTGGCAACCCTGTTGTTCAGTGCTCGCACTCTTGAGCGAACTCTTAACCAACTGAGCCACTCAGCTGGCCCCTTGATTTGTTTTTTTTAATCAATGTTATAAATAATCTTTATGACTCAGGAGATAGGACCAATAGGACTATGAAGGTTTATATCTATTTTTCCACCCCACAGGCTATCTAAGGCAATATAATAATGTACTGTGTTGTAATGAGGTTCAACTCCTCCAAGTAAGGAAAACTAGAGAGGTCTTCAAACCTTACTGCTTCAGATTTCATAGAAAGAAATCCATATGAGACCAGGAGATACCTGGTCCTGTCATCATCTAAGTGAGTCACAGAGTTTGTCTCCCAGGACTCCATTTCTTCATCTTTAAAACGTAGACAGTCAATCTGTTCTTCCAATCTTATTAGACTATTGACAGAAACAAATAGCATAGTAGAAATGAAATTGCTCTTCAGACTTAGAAGCCATGGTATTATAAAGTATCAAAAAGTTAACTCTGGCTAGCTCTGTAATGTTATCATAACCGGATAATTTGAAAAACGTCGATCCTCTTACCTCACCCGGGAAAGTCCCAGGTTTGAGGCGAGAAGGGTTGAAATTACTCAGAATCTGATATTTGTTTTGCAACTGTTATCACTAACATAAGCAGGAAGGTTAAGTATTAAGTGCTATAAAATGTATTTGCAAACAGAAAGCCAGAAAGAACAAATGCTGTGTTGAGTGAATGCTAAACTTTATACCTGCATTTTTTTTCTACTGACTAAATTGGGCCATTCACACTCTAAAATTGGGAAAAGGGAACATACATTTAGAGTATGTCCCAGATAGAAATCTTTCTACGTCACCTGCACAATAAGGAACCTTTCTCCCTCTGGGGCCTGACTCAGGTGTCTAGAATGTAAACTTGCTCATAAAATAACAGGATTATTCAGCATTGTGATTACTTTTCTCCACCTGGGTTGTTTGGGATTTCAATTCACTCTGGGTAAATGATTAGCATGTGTCATCGTAGAATAAATGCTGTGATGTGTGAGAGATACTAACAAAGCACATCAACCATCTGTACCATTCCCCTAGCCATCCAGAGACCAGTTTGGGCACAGCATCTTTTGCTCTAAGACTCACTAACATGCCTTGTAGAGTGTTTCAGTTTGTAAAGATCCCTTCTCAGAGGCAAATGTTGGGGCAGACAGAAGACACTATTGGTTTTTGTTTGTGTTTTTAGCTGAGCCATCCTGCCACCTGATGGCAGCTCAGTGGCAGCTCAGCTTGGGCCGGGGAATTGAACCGGTGGCCTGTTCAGAGCTCACACTCTTGAGGGAGCTCTTAACCAACTGAGCCACTCGGCCGGCAGAAGACACTATTGTTTCAAAGGATCCCTGGACAGAGAATCGGGAACCTAACAGTCTTGTCCTGAATGAGTGACATTGTGACTGTGGGTGAGCCACTTGTCCTCTCTGGGTCTCTATCTCATCCATCAGCAAAGAGAGTCTTCCAGCTCTATAAACGTCAAGAGACAATGCCAATGTTATAAGCACTACCTTCCAGTTGACCACATATGTCATCAGATGGGCCTTATATTAGGTAAATAAAGAGTTAAAAAAAAACTGAGGCCCAGTGAGCCAAATAGAGTCCTAAGGCAGAATTTATAGGTCCTTTATAATGCTTGTTAGAAGTTGTTATTTCATTGCAAATCTTTGAAAATCAGGAGACATCGCATAAGAATCTAGATTTCTGGCTGCTCTTAAAAAAAAAAAAATCAAAAGATCTGGCCACAACTGGGCCTAAATTCCATTATGGCAACAATTAGCTAGAGGTTAGGTGGTGGGTGTTCCCTTTGGATCAAGCATATGCTCTTCAATTTGCCACAGTCCCCACCACTCTTTATTGCCATCAACACCTGGTCTACTTTATAGTATCTTCCTGACCCCTGGAGGCATTTGAAATTATGAACCTTGCCCTAATAGTTCTCCCCATCCAAGATATATGAATCTCTACTTTCAGTACTTTTTCTAAAAGTAGATTTTTATTTATTTTTATTTTTATTTTATTTATTTTATTATTATTATTATTATTATTATTATTATTGCAGAAAGAGATATCATTAATACCCTGGCATGAAATAGGTGAGCAGATCATTGCTTTCCAGACAGGAATATCTGAAAGTCCTGGTGATGAGGGAGGAAGGTCAAGAGGAAGGGCAAACAGTTAGGTAGACCTGCTCTTTACAATAGAAATATCATGCAAGCTGCAAATGTGAGCAATATACTCAACTGAAAATATTCTAGTAGCCACGTTAGAAAGAACTACTGAGAAATAGGTGAAATACTGAATGAAACATACCCCAAATATTTTCATTGCATCATGAAATCAATTTAAAAGTTATTAATGAGCTATTTTACCTATTTTCCCTCTAAGTCTCTAAAATCCAGTGTGCATTTTATACTTGCAGCACTTCTCTGTTCAAACTTGTCATATTTCAAGTTCTCAGTAGCTGCATGCAGTGGCTACCATCGGGGGCACACAGCACAGGGGTAGAGAACCACCTAGCCGGTGGTGCCTAGAGCACTTTCCAGCTACCTGATGGAATTCAGATGAGTACCACATTTACTGAGGGCTCACTATACACTATATGAAATACAAATACAATTTTGTTTGTTTGTTTGTTTCTGTGTCTCACTAACAAAGACAGCTGGAGCAGAGGGTAAAGACCATTGAAATGGGACTTCAATAGGAAGCTCAACTATGTCTCCTACTAGTCCAGGTCCCTGGCCTTAGTGCTTTTAAGCTTCATCTCTAAAGGTTTCTCATCTCTCAAGCTGGTAATAATTGTATTTATCTTAAAATATTAGTGTAGGGTCCGGCCGAGTGGCGCATTGGTTAAGAGCTGGTTTTGGGATGCCAGCGGCCCCGGTTCGGATCCCAGGTATGAGGGCCAGTGACACTGCCCTCTACAGTTAACAACAGCTCCACCTGGAGCTGGGCTGTGAGCCCCGGTGACAGTGTAGGCTGCAGCCCTGCTGCAGTGTGCTGCCATGGACTATAGTGAGTGGCCGGCAGCCAGCGTGAGCGGCTGGCCGCCAGCGTGAGCTGCTAATAGCCACGGTGAGCGACATCCAGAGCTAGACTGAAGAACAAGGGGACAGCAACTTGTCTGTTCCCCTTCCCAATTCCCCAACGCTGTTCCCCTCCCCCAATTCCCCAATAAAATCATTAATATATATATATATATATATATATATATATGTGTGTGTGTGTGTGTGTGTGTGTGTGTGTGTGTGTGTGTGTAAAATTTGTAGAAATGCTTTATAAAGTCTAAATAACTGTACAAGTTTAACAAAAAAAACCAGCCATATTATATTGAATGCTGGTCTCTGTGTTAGGCTCTTTTCACATGTTGTCTTAATCTTTATCATATTGCTATCAAATGGTATTATTATGAAGATTTTAAAAGGGAGAAATGGAAGCCTATAGAAATTGAGGATCTCTGCAAAGTCACACAGGTTGTGAGTGGCAGAACCAACCACAGCTCTGAAAATCGGTTGGATTATATTCATGGCATTATTCTAGTTAGAGAGTGAAAGAATGAATCTTATGTTTCATTTTCTAAGACATGTTGTTAAGTGTTTCAAAGATGAAGAAATTGGGGCTTTATAATTATATCCAGGACCACACACATGGCAAATTAATGGCCCTAGTAAATTTAAAATTGGATAGTCTCTAGAGTTGTCATTCTGGTTCTAAGTCCATTGAATCCTCTGAGCCAAAGGAATCTCCTGATTGTTGAGATTTTTTTTTTTTTTTTTTTTAGTTCCAAAAATGATGAGCTAACCCCTTTAGGGTCAGATCTCTTCTAAGGAGGAAATGAATGCATAAGACTGGTAGGGAAATTCGTTACCATTTGGTGATTTTTCCCTTCTTGGCTCAAATAACTTCAATAAGTATTAGCCTATCCCAATTCTTCTCACCTCCTGGGAAGTGAGTTCCTTTAATGAGATGATTTATCATCTTTGTTTAAGCTGCAACCTGACTTGTGCAAATACAGATAAGAAAGATTATTCGTGGCTGAGTTCTACAATTGTGCGTAGACTCAGTGTGAGCTGAGGCATTATTGGCTCCAAAATGATATTATTTCTATCACAGCAAGGGACATGATTTGTGTTAGCCTACATTTTTTCCAATGTGCCCCCACCTAATCTTCTCACAAGGTGGGCCCCCCTCTCAGCATGCACACCCTAATCCTCCAGGTACCTTTGCACATGCTGTTCCCACTGCCTGAAGTGCCTTGTCCCTCAGCATCTCCCATCCAAAGCATGTTTGTCCTGCAAGGGTCATTAGCTGAGGTCAGGAATCTGACAATTTCAGGCTGCATCTTTTCTACATCTTTGACTTCCAAGCACATATTGTCTGCACCTCTCATTTCAGCCCATCTCATACTCCGCCTTGTTTTGTCATTGAACTAGTTCCTGTGTGTTTTTATCCAATTAGATAAAGGTTCATTAAATACAGGATCCTGGTATCCATAGAGTTCTGCATTTCAGCAGTACTTAAAATATTTCATTTACTGCTTGAATGTACTTTTTCTGTATAATGGGGTTGGGTTTATAATAGGTATGTAATATCTGTTACATTAAATCAACTTTAGATTTGAAAACCATATAGAGTCATTTTGCTAGAGATAACAAAGGTCTGCCATAATTTCAAGGTTCTTATTTGTCTCATTCTCCTTTCCTCTTTGTCACAACTCTATAGACGTTGAATCTGAGTTACTAAATCTTGCTGTATTTCCAATTTTACCTCTGTTTAAGAGTGCTTTGATAATGCTACTCCCTACTTAAAATATGTATTATTAATATCCTCAAGCAAAAGACTGAATTATCTTGCAAAGTCTATGATCCGAGTAACGGAAAGCAATAAAATTAATATGGATATAGAAAAACTTTGCTCCAGGCGAAACTGAAAAATGAATTGAAAGCTATGACTCAGCCGTCTGCATTTTTCCTGGTTGAACAAAGCAGCACAAAATGTACGGTAGCCATGAATAAACTCTTCATGCCCTTCCAGGTAATGAGTAACTGCGTGTGACTAAGACAGAATTAGGAGCATGTCTCAGACCTTGGTGGGGAACAAAAGTTCCCATAACTATCCTGGATACTCCCAGTTCTGGGAAGGATTATCATGTCATAGGTTTGAGTGACATCTGTTTTTATTTGTCAATAAGAACCTGGAAGGGGCAGTTATAGTCTATATTTTAAAAATAAGCACCGTGATAAAATTCAGGGATCTATAAATTCCTTGAGCTCCTAGAGGGGACTTATTTCAGACATTTACCTTTTTTCCCAGGCTTTTTGTATTTCCATCAAGATGTGTGTGCAAAGTCACAAATACCAGGATACAGTGGATGTTGGTAAAGTAGCATGTTCCTTTGGAGTCTGAGTTTTCAGGTCCTTAGAGAATAGACTGGGCTGCCGGTCTTCATGAGAACAGGTACACGGGTTTACCTTTAAGTAAAACAAATTAAATTCCAACGTGAAGACTGTCATCAGAAATCTCCAAGAGCGGCCCAGATCCTGAACTCTCCCTCCCGCTGCTGCTGCTGCCATGGCTATTTCATCTGGGAAACAGAACCATTGGCCATTTTCATGCACTCTACCTGCCTTGGGCTATGTTAAAGTTATTTGACTTTCTAGCCTGTGCAATTGGCTATGGTTTGCTTTCAAAACTGCTTTCTAAAAAAATCTGAAACCAATCAATTCCTCTAGTAGGTTTTCTCCAAGTTTCTCCAGGTGTGGGGGTTGGAGGGGAGTCGGTGCTGGAGTAAGCCGCCCTCCAGATACTTTGATAACCACCCACATCTCGAGCTGGTGAGAGGCTTCTGGCGTCCTCCATTGCCAGCCTAGCAATCCTTCTGGAGTCCCATCATTTCCTCATTCTCCATCCAATCAATCAGCAAGCCCTGTCCGCTGTGCTCCCAAATCCCCTCAATCTGTGTGTGTCCTTCAGGTCTGATATAGTCACCTGATCATCATCCTCTCCCATCTGTCCTACCATTTTCAGACCCCTGCCTGGTCTCCCTGCTGCCTCTCTTGTTCCACGGAAGCACAGTCCTACCACAGCAACCTAAGGTATCTTTCTGGAACATAAATCAAATTATGTGATTCCCCTGTTTTAAACTCCAATTGCTTCCCATTACGCTTAAAGCAAAAATCGAATATCTCTCCTGCCTCACAGAGCCCTCTACCATCCGGGTCCTCTCGTGTCCACTGATTGAGCTTTCCTGGCACCACCCTCTCCTTCCCTAGATGGCTTCCATTCTTTCCATCATCATAGCTCATGGAGCTTGCCCTGCACACTTGCTTTTGCTGTCTCTCTGCCTGGAATCCTCCTTCCTCTGATCCTCACACAGATGGTTCCTTCATTTTAGACTCAACTTGCAGTCAACTCCTCAGGGAGAACTTCCTTGGTGTCACACTTCAAAGGTTCCACCTAGTCACCCCGTACCACATCATCCTAAATCAATTTTCTGGAGAGCACTTCATCACAATCTGATATTTTCTTATTTATTATTTTTAATTAATTTAGTTAGCATTCATTTTTTTCCAAATTAGGATCTCATTCTCTTACTCTTATGACTCCAGTGAGTAGAACAGAGCCTGTCAAAGAGTAGGTGCTTAATAAATAATTTTTTAAGTGGATGGCTAGATAAATACTACTAAATGTCATGGCCAAAAGGCATTCAGTAATGGATTAACCTTATATTACACTGACATGACCAGTTTCAATTTAAGTATAACTTTTATACACATTATCTCATATGATTCGTGTAGGAAGCTGTGGGAAAATTGAGGAAACAGAATCAAAGGCTGCCAAGAAGCTATACAGAATATGCATGTTAGAGGCTCAATGCTTTTCTTGTAGCAAGTCCAGCTGAGCCCAAGCAGAGGTCAGACACATGAGACCAGGACCCACTCACGGTTTCCAGGAATTTATTTGCATGGTTGGTCTGCATCATCTTGTGTTTCAGCTGAAGGAATTACGAAGAGTTTAATGAATGGGTGGTGGAAACGTAGGGAGACATGGAAGGGGTGGGTGTTGTTTAGGATGAGGGAGAGAAGCCCAGCATGGCTTGAGCCCCTAGTGGAGTGAGACCAGAGCCAGAAGCTGAAGAGCTGTTTTCACAAGAGAATGTTGGATCTTCCATCCCAAGCAGAGCAGGTTTAGGAGTCAGAATATTAAAAATGGAACAGGGTGGGGATAGGGTTGTCCTTTCCTCCGCAAGGAATGTGGTGTGGCAGCAGCGTGAGTAGGAATAGCAGGGAACACAGAGCTCTGTGACACTTTGCAGGTGGCGCAGGGGCCAAGAGGCAGCTTTGCAGAACTGGAAGACAGATGCTCGGTGAGGGCAGCATCCTAAGGAACATTCTCATGTGGGACCTTGCAGTGCTTCACTCTGAGCAGCGCCGAAGTCCCAGGCCCCTAAATGCATCCCCAAGCCACCAAAGGGTTCTGTAAGGCCTGGACCCCCCAAAACTAATGGAGGCCCCAGCCAGCAGCTCAACCTCCTGGGCCAGGTGGGGCCGAGGCAGAGACTTGAGCCCCACACAGATATGTTCTCACACAGGGCACTGGCAGGGTGGCAGTTTCAAATGACTAACAAGCCATGTATCTCCAAGAGTTGCAAATGGTTTCTGAGCACACTTGATACATCCTGTGGACTTACCCCAAATAAGCAGAGAGGCTTTGGGAAAGGGGAGGCATAGAGAAGCAGACTTATGCAGATGGAGCAATCAGCTAGCAAAATTTGAGTGAAAATGTAATCTAATTGGCCCCCACAGGCTGGTGAGGCCTGGAGACATTTGGTTACATCCCTGCCAAGGAGGCTCAGGAAACAGGTTCAGACATACTCAGTTGGGAAGCAATTAAGCACCAATGCCAAGGGGGAGCCAAAGGCAACTACAGGCAGAACAATGGCCCTGTTGTGGACCCAGCACTCCGTGGGCTTCTGGGATGGTGCTCCAAGCCTGCTGGCTGCACCGCTTCTACACTTAAGTAGGCATAATTAATTAACAGGAGCTAATGGTAATCACTTCTGCCTTGGGGCCACATTCTACATAAATTTCCAAAATATGGAAAAGAGTTTCTTGCCCTGCAATGACACTATCACCCCAACAGAAAGGAGACCCAGATTGTCAAAAGATCTACGGCAAAAGGGCTCCATTCCAATTGGGTCTGTGAGGTTATCTCCTGAGAAACTAAATATATGTAATTGTCTTTCATGCCACCAACAAAGGAATTTCACTTTGTCTCTTGGGGGCAGGGACTGTAACTTGGGCATCCTCAAAAGCCTTACTGGGATCTTGCACATAGTAGGTACTTAACACTTGTTGCATGAAAGAATCGAATTCCAAAGAGAAATAAGTGTTCTTTCTGACTTGACTTCCTGGAGTATGGTGTGTCCTAATGACACAGAGAGATTCAGGTCCTTTCTCCCATTAATGCTCCCAGGAAAAATGAAACAATTCTGCTTAAATAGAGCTGAGTTCCAACTAAAACAAGAAGTTAATGAAACAATTCTACCTTTTGCAATACTCGAGTCACCCCCACTGTAGAAAAGACCCACACATTAGGTTTCGTCCTGCTGATTGGAAAGCTCAGTGTGTGTATAGATACGATCCATGGGATGTGTACCCCCACGTGTGTTTTTGTGCTGTGTTAACAGAAGGACAGAAATCATCACAGTCTATGGCCACAATGGTGAGTGCTGTGAATGACATTGCTAAGCAACTAGAATAAAAGTTCATCAATGGACAGGATAGAAACTTAAAAGCTGATCTAAAAGCAATGGGCTATGACTGTAGTTGAGTAGCCCAGGAACCACTTCAATGGTCATAAAAGAAAGCCCTGGGTCAGTGTGTAGGGGAGGCTGGTGTTGTGACTAAACAGTATGATAATGGTCTCAGGATAAACAGATGTCTGCTGCAGGTCCATCTCATTTACCCCTTCTTAGATGGGCTTCCCTGGGGCCACTCAGTAGACCAGCCGGTCACATTGGTCCCACGTGGAATACAGGTAGCATTCCCACAAGCTCTGGGAAAGTCTATCTGTCTCAGAGTTGACTTCACAAATGGACCTCCCCGGAAATTTCAGGTGCACTGAGAAGGCCATGGGATTGCAGCATCTTGGGGCTGTTTGGTGTACTGTAATCATTACTGTTGCATCGCTACAGCTGCTGTGACCAGGAAACCAATATATTCTTTCGGAAATGGGTCAGTCCTTAAATGGTAGCCCATCCTTTACAAGAATCCAGACTGCCCAAAGACCCTGACTTCAAATTCACATGACATATGGCAGCCACATACCCAGGTTTCCTAGAATACCGTCACTCTCAGATATCCTGTCCCCTTGCTCCATAAGGACTGGCTTCATGGTTAGCCCTTGTCAGGGTGTGGTGCTTGCTTTGGGCTGGAAATATATCAATGACCTAGTTAGAGAGAAAAAAACTGGGGTTCTTTCCATCAAGAGCTGTTTCTGAAATGATGGTGACTCATCTGTCCCCACCATCTTCAGAGCTCAAGGTGAATCATCAAAGAAGTGAGAGACTGCTGTCCAGACCCTGAGGGCCTGGGTTTAGGAATGAAAAGACCAAGTCAGACATGCCAGGAACAAGCCAGAAGTCCTTAACCACTCTCCCTGAGCTGAGCCATGTTAAGTTTTAAATAAAATTAATCCAGTTTTTCTCCCACCACTTTTCATTTTTGCTTATTACTACCTGTTGGGCCAGAAACAGAATGGTCAAAACATTTCCAGCGATGCTGAATTTTCAGGGTATTTACAGTTAGCCTGGGAGCAGCAGGAAGTAGGATTTATAGATTTGTATTACCAGGCAGGCACTCTCCCAAGCCTCTGCATTGGGACTTGATTTTCATTAAATAAATGTTCAGGCTTTAGTGGGTGGAGATCTCTGGAACCCTGGAGGGTCTCCCAAATAAATTGAGATAAGATCCTTAACCCATAGCATTGGCATCCCCTAGGGAACACCGACAGGTGGGCTTTCTGGCAAGTGAGAAGGATGATTGCAGAGTGAAGCAAACTCCTGGAAGGTTAGCAAGTACTTGGCAGTGTAGAAGATTCTGTCACATGTACTACAAGGAGGAAAAGGTTCTTGCAGCCTGATGACCTATTTCAGCAATGCCGAGGCAGTAGCCATCAGTGATAAAAAGCACAGCTCCTTTTGCTTGGGTTCAAATTTCAGCTCCGGCTGACCTTAGATGCATTATGTGAATTCTTTTAGCAGAGCCTCCCTGCTTTTAGGACAGGAATCATAAAAGCACCTCCATCAAAGGCTCCCATAAGTAAACCTCAAAAGGCTGCTGATTTAAAAGCCTTATCTGCATCCATCAGACTACAACTCTGTTCTGCTCCTGACCCTGTCACGACTTCCTGCCTCACTGAGAGGACAACCCAAGTGCTCTCCAGGACTTTCGGGGTTCTGTTTTCCCATGAGCTCTCTCATCTTCACCACTGTCCCTGGACCCAGGGCTCTGGTCTCCCTGCATGGCGGCGTGCCTGTCATGCTCCGGCCTCTAGGCCTTCAAATTTGTACCCTCCTCCTGAAATACCCCTCACCCCAGGATGGCTTCTCCTTTAGAATTATTTGAGATACAATGTTGGCTCCTTAGAGAGAATCACTCTGATGACACTGAATGAAATAGCCCGACACCAAATGAAATAGCCAACACTTCCCCAATGCTCACTGAGTATTTGGTGAATGAGAAACAGTGGGCTCTCAGCTTCCTCCCAAGGTCTCCCAGCTGCTGCTGGTGTTTGTCTTCAGAGTCTGGAGGCTTGTAGCTACACCCACAAAGACAGCGAGCATCTGTCACCCCAGGTGCCCACTGGTCCATGCTCTTTACTCACAGCTGTGGGGAGCCACTCTGCCACCACCCAACTGCCAAGGGGGCCAGGCTACTTGTTCCTGAGGCCTGCTATTCTCAGGGGCCAGAAGAGTCCTGGGTGCCAGGCAGGCAGGGAAAGAACTGCTTTTCCTGGACCCTGAGGCAGTCCATTGACCACTCCTTGTCTCACTGAGGTTTATTGAGCAGTTTTTATCTGCTTTAGCTATCTGCCCTGTTATCAGAGTTTAGAGTCTTCTAAGCTATAATAGATGAAGAATGAAGAACAACAGGTCCCACCATCTTCCCTACTTTGTTCCCTCCTCTAGCAGCTTCTTCCCCAATTCCCTCTTCACAAGGAAACAAAAAAAGCTCTGTGCATCTTGTATGTAGATACCAATAGATGAAAACAGATACCAAGAGCAGGGGTATATGATGGAGGAACGGGGGTGCTCCAAGTGGACTGATAGTGCCCATGTGGTGCCTTTATGCAAATTGGGAAAGAAGGCACCCTTTCTTCCCTCTTCTACTAAATTGTCATAATAAACAGACAAATCCACCATATCAACAATGAGAGCTGTGCTGACCCAAGTGTCCCCCTAGGCAAGTTATGTGAATTAAGTCAGCACCTTCATGCCGGAGCCTGGCACCCTGAAGGCCAACTTCAGCTTATTCAGTTAATAATGTCCATTAACAGCGGGAGCACGGGGAACAGTCTTGCCCTTCCCACAATATTTACTCATTCGCAGACTATCTAGCTTCCCAGCACCTCTCTCTTAACCTATGAAATTGGAGCAAGAACATTGTGAGTGGCAGGAGGGTCCCGCCTGGTTCCCAGGCCACCCCCAATCACCTTTCAGTTGTGAAATGATCATCTCACCCAGAGCCAGCTGGGATAAAAGCATGAGGCAGAGGGCAGGCTGGGTAGGCCTAGTGCTGACACGGGCGTTTTTCCACTCCTCCAGGCTCTGCCCAGGAGCCAGCAGGGAGGGTGTAGGTCACACTGCCTAGAAGCTGGAGAAGGAGCAGCTCACCTCCTCTCCCATTCCACTATGCGCAGCCTCACCCATCGCACAGGCCACTTCAGACCTGCAGGAGTCTCCCAGGGCTGGAAACTGGCAGCTGAGAGGTCAGACTGTTTGCAGTGTTCTGTTTGTTTTGTTTGAAGAAGGCCAGTCCAGCTATGGAGCTAAGCAAAACCACATTCCCCTGGGATGGCTTTATGCACCAAGAACCAAGATTTAAAGCCTCTGCTTTCTTCCCAAACAAACAGGCCAAGCACTGGGGTGCTCCAGGCAGAGCCCACTACCTGCCCACTCCCCTCCAGGCTTGTTCTCACTCCAGGCCACCCCACTATCCACACCCTCATGTTCCATTTCTCTCTGCCGGAAGCTGCCAGGAGAAGCTGAGTAGAGAGAACTTTCAGCCCAGGCTTTAAAGTGGTTCCTGGGAGAGTACATCCTGAACTCATGACATGGCAGGTGTGGCACTAGCAGCAGTCAATTGAGCCATCCCTCTGGTCCCAGGCCTGGCTGCACCAATAATGCCACCTCCACCATCTAACTCTCTGGGCCTTCCGCCCTGCACCCAGAAGACGAACAGGGAAAAGAGCTGTCTCCTGAGTGATGACACACACCGAGACACAAAGGAAAGAAAACTATGAAAGTGAGCAAGATAAAAAGACTCAGAATGCAGCAGCAATGAAACCAGTTATGACCAGTGCTTCTGAGTGAAAAGGGGGTCTGAATCCTGATTTGAATCCAATTATTATCAGCATGACATTGGGCAAGTTACTAAATCTCTCTTATACGAAGCCTCAGATATCTTATTTATGAAAAGGAAAGGATAATATTTACCTCATTGTACCAGTCAGCACCCCAGCAGTAGACAGAAATGACACCAGTTATTTCAACAGAAGGAATTAAATACAAAGGATTGTTGACAGAGTACAAAGTTGTTAACTAGGCAACTGAAAGTGTAAAAAGATACGTCTAAGCTATCACTGAGGTAGCAACTGGGGGAGGTAGCAAACCACCCTTGGGGCTGGGAGAAAAAAAAGGAAGTATCTGGAATTATTAAAATTTAGGAACTTAAAGAGTTTCCCACACATGGCCAGGACTCACACCCCTGAGGAGGGCACTGCTGGGCTGGCACTGGCATCTCAGAGCGGGCGTGATGAGGCTGGTTCTGTGAGTGCTGATAAAACAGCAAACTGGATTCGACTATGTTGCTGGAATGAGCTCCTCTGCCAGGACAAGGAGGAGGCGTTGCTGGGGAGACACGAGAACAGGAAACAGACAAGCAGCAGCAGGTCCCTTCTCCCTCCTCCTCAGCCTTGAAGCCTCCTTCTATGACCCCTGTTGGCAGCACCAAGCACGAAGCAGCTAACAAAGCAGAAATGGGGTTTGCACAGTCCAGTTTCAGCATCGCAAAGCAGGGTATAGAGGGCTGGGTCAGGAGCTCAGAGACATTCACGTAACAAATGGCCCATTCACATTTAGGATTAAATGGAAAAAAAAAAAAGTGTATAAAATGCTTAGCACAATGCCAGGCACATAGTAGATGCTAAATTACTACCATCATCATCATCATCATCATCACCACCATCCTCCTCCTCATCATCATTATTATGATGATAGATTAGTGGCCTTGGCAATTAGACAGAAGATATGGCAGGCTCTGTAATGGGTTGATTGTGAGAGTAGAGATTAATTTCTGGATTCTTTTTTGGGAGGTTCACAGATTTAAAGTATAATGCAAAGGACAAATGTGCTATCAAATAGTAGGAAGTCTGTAAATTAGTCACATGAATTTGATCTCTAAAACATCCATCCACCTTCGTTCCTGCAGCCCCCTGCAGCTCCCCGTCACCTCTTGCTCAGATTCATTAATTCCCTTCTCCCATCTCTAGTCCATGTGAATCACCACCACAACTCCAATAGCCTCCCTACTGACTACTGTCATCTCATTAGACTCCCATCACCTACAGATTGAAAGCCAAATTCCTGTGACCAACATTTAACATACTCAGTGATGCTACTTTCCATTGGATCTAGCGCTGCCCTCCCCTTACTAGGATTAAATTAGAAAAGTGAGAGTTGGGAAGGAAGTTAGTTGGGCCTAACACCTAAGGTATCTCCCTTCAAAAGCCCTAAAGTCAGCTCAAATTCAGAGTGTCAACAACAGGGTTAATGACCCCTTTGCCTCCTCCCTACCTCTAAACCTTTAATAAGGTCCCCCCCCACCCCCACCCCCACCACTGCTGAGGTAATGTCCTAAGGCCCTGTGTTCATGAGGTGTTGCTTTCCTCTTCCTCATTAAATGAGCAACTCCCTTCTCTCTTTGTTCTCCTTACTGAAGTCTTCTTCTTTTACAGTTGTCTGTATCAGTCAGCTAAGGCTCAAGTAAGCTATGATAACAAATAACTCCAAGATCTCAGTGGGTCACAATGACAATTTTTATTTCGAATGCATGTACGTTTTGGCTCAGGGTCAATAGCAGCTCTAATAAACTTCCTTGTCACTCCTGTATCTAGGCTTAAGAAGCAGCTGCTCTGAGGAAAATTACTAGTTGCATGGCAGAGCGAAAAGGGAAGAGAATGGGACCTCGAAGTAGCTCTTAAAGCTTCTGTTTGGAAGTAGCATGTACTATTTCCACCAATAAACATTAGCTAAAGAAAGCCACATGACTTCTGCATTAAGGAGGATGAGATGTATGGTATTCATTAGGTTAAGGGAGCTGCGAGTCACATTACCAAACTTGATATCAGTGATCATGGATACATAAAATGAGTATCTTGATCAATGAGACAATCTACTGCACCATCCTAATTGACGATCCTATCACCTCACACCTGGATTATTAAACCCCAGGGGATGATGGATTCTAATTTAATCTAGCCTTGAAGGAAGGGTTCCCACAGATCCTTTTGCGTGTCTCTGCTTCTAATGTCTCCATATTACATCAACAGTAGAGTAGTTGCCACTATGTTATTTCCTAAATGCTATTATCACCTTGTTCATAATGATAATATGCCATTCTCTTGCTCAGAACTTCCAGCATCTCCCTATTGCCAATCAGTTCAAATCTAAATTCTGCAGCCTGCTGTTCAAGACTTCCATCAACTGGTCCTCCCATTCAAGTCCAACTGCCTCTTAGCCCCAACTCCTTGGATCCAGCCAGGGGTCATGCTTTTCTTCATAACTACTCCAAGATTTTGTTTGAAGTTAACCTTTCCTTGTGCTTCTTCTTGACTCCTCCCCCACTGCCATTTTCAACCAGTTTATGTCCTTCAGTTTCTTTAGGAGTTGTCTCAAATCTCATCTTCAAAAATGTCCTTGAAGGCCGGCCGAGTGGTGCATTGGTTAAGAGCTGGCTTGGAACACCAGCGGCCCCGGTTCAGATCCCACATATGAGGGCCAGTGACACTGCCCTCTACAGCTAACAACAGCTCCACCTGGAGCTGGGCTGCGAGCCCGGGCGACAGTGTAGGCTGCAGCCCCTGCTGCAGTGAGCTGCCATAGGCTACAGTGAGCAGCTGGCAGCCAGCGTGAGCTGCCAATAGCCGCGATGAGCGACCATCCAGAGGCCAGCGACCGATCTGCCTCATCCGGGAAAAGCGCAATGACGATGCCAACACGGGCCACTGAAGCAACGTCCTCCGCAACTAGACTGAGGAACAGGGGCACAGCGACTTGTCTGTTCCCCTTCCTCGATTCCCCAACGCTGTTCACCTCCTCCAAATCCCCAATGAAATCTTTTTTTAAAAAAAGTCCTTGAATAACTTTCCTCCACTCCCTACACTCCTCAGAATTCAGAATTACAGCTCTATACTCTTGTTTTTATTTTCTACTTCTAGAATTATTGTGTATTGCTGTGGGAAAAGACCTTTGGGATTTTCTACTACATACACACTGCCTCCTTTGAACTTAGGTATGGGAAAATTGAGACCTAGGAAAAGAATGAGAAGAAATTTATAGAGGTTAAGTTGGGAGGAGAATTGAGTCTTCTGGCTCCTTGTTACTATTTTTTCCCCAGTATCAATTAGCCTCTTTTTAAATTTATATCTATTTTTTGAGCTAGATGATAATCTGCTTTAGGGTGGGGATGCCTCATTATAGTATCTATTATACAAGATCCTTAACATATATTATTTCTAGTTCTAACAACAACCTTGCAAGGTAGCAATCTTACTTATTTTACCTATAAGAAGACTAAAAGCTGGATAAGTCAAGTTAAAGACCCAAGACTAAAGGTTAGATAAGTCAAGTTATAGACCCAAGGCCCAAGGTCATTAAATCACAAAGCCAGGGTTTATTGAATGCTTACTGCGTGCTTGAAATTGTGCTATTTCTCACTTCAGAGAAATTAAAATACAACATATTTAAAAAATAAATGTCATGACTTCAATATAGTTCATAATAAATCCTTAATGAATAATATATTCAGGGCTATGGAAATTCATGTAGGACAGGCCAAGGCACCGGAAAAGTGATTGGACTTGAGCTTAACAATTAAGGATGCACAGGATATGTATAATCTACATATGGTGGGTGGGTATAGGCATTTCCCACAAAGATAAGGGAGTGAGCAGAAACTGATAAAACTGAATTGTTAGGAAGTGGGGCAAAATTGTTTGGCAAAAGCCATAGTTTTTATAGGAGGGTCCCACACAATAAATTATAACAATAGGGGCAAAGTTATAGAAGGCTTTGAAAGCCAGGTATTTGGGATTTATTCTGTAGGCTATGGGGAATCACCAAAGATGGCTCACCTATAAAAGTAATGTTTTAGCCAGTTGTGCAATATGCGAGTAGAGGAAAATGAACAGGGAGAGGAGAGGCTCCTTAAAGACCTCACAAAGTGGATTAAAGCCTACTTTAACCACCTACTCTTGAACTGAGAAGTCTGGCATGGGGGTGGGCAGGTTTTGGGGATAATGGAAATCTTTTTTTTTTTTTTTTTAAAGATTTTATTGGGGAATTGGGGGAGGGAAACAGCGTTGGGGAATTGGGGAGGGGGAACAGACAAGTTGCTGTCTTTTTGTTCTTCAGTCTAGTTGCAGAGGATGTTGCTTCACTGGCCCATGTTGGTATCGTCATTGCGCTCTTCCCGGGTGAGGCAGATCGGTCGCCAGCCTCTGGTTGGTCACTCAAGGCGGCTATTGGCAGCTCACGCTGGCTGCCGGCTGCTCACTGTAGCCTATGGCAGCCCACTGCAGCAGGGGCTGCAGCCTACACCTTCTCCGGGGCTCACAGCCCAGCCCCAGGTGGAGCTGTTGTTAGCTGTGGAGGGCAGTGTCATAGGCCCTCATATGTGGGATCCGAACTGGGGCCGCTGGCATCCCCAAACCAGCTCTTAACCAATGCACCACTCGGCTGGCCTGGAAATCTTATTTATTGGTACAAAAATTATTAATGTTGTTTGTGGACGTGGGAGTTGGAAAAGTGAAATGTAAATATTTTAAGTTGCTTGTCCAAAAGCAGACAGTCCTGTTTTCCTGAAAACATGTATGGAAGTTAAGGGTTCAAAAGTTAATCAAAATAGAGATGGGGAGAGGGAGATTCTGTTTTGACAGAGTTAAAAAGCTTTATACCCGGGCCAGCTGAGTGGCGCATTGGTTAAGAGCTGGTTTTGGGATGCCAGCGGCCCCAGTTCGGATCCCACATATGAGGGCCAGTGACACTGCCCTCCACAGCTAACAACAGCTCCAGCTGGAGCTGGGCTGTGCGAGTCCCGGCGACGGTGTAGGCTGCAGCCCCTGCTGCAGTGGGCTGCCATAGGCTACAGTGAATGGCCAGCAGCCAGCGTGAGTGGCTGGCAGCCGGTGTGAGTTGCCAATAGCCGTGGTGAGCAACTATCCAGAGGCCGGCGACCGATCTGCCTCATCCGGGAAGAGCGAAATGACGATACCAACATGGGCCAGTGAAGCAATGTCCTCCACAACTAGACTGAAGAACAAAAGGACAGCAACTTGTCTGTTCCCCTTCCCCGATTCCCCAATGCTGTTCCCCTCCCCCAATTCCCCAATTAAAAAAAATAAAAATAAAAATAAAAATGGAGTTGGTGAAAAAAAAAAAAGCTTTATGCCCCCAATTCCATCCTACCCTTTACATGGTCTTCAGTGGTATACTTCTTATATATGTTCTTTAATTTTGTTCTTTTCTTTCATAAATTAATCTACAGTTTAGTGAGCATCCACAGGAGGCTAAATGTATGCTGCTTTCAACCTAATGGCTTCTAAGTTTATCATATCTCCTCTTCTCATAAATATTACCAGCACCTTTATTTTTTCTATCCAATTATGTGAGAAACCAAAATGAGCCAAATTTATTTAATTTCAAAAAATATTCAGTGTACTGCCAAAGTGTGAATCACCACAAGTAATTTAGTGATGTTAAACCCACAATGAAGTTCAAAAAAATGGGTTGAATAAAATCTGCATTTATGACATATGCATTAATCACATGCATAAAATTCTTTAAACCTTTCTTTAAGAATTTTTTATTTTCAACCCTGGAATTATTGTTGGGTCTCATCTCTGGCCACTCTTAAAACTCGGGGTCTCCTCTAACTTTGGGATTCAGAAAGATCTGGAACTTCAATAGCAATCAAAAGTTGACCACCTAACTCCTAAATTCTATACCTTCTTCTGGAAACCCCAGATCATGCTCATTTTACTTTCCATGGGGCCAATTTGTACATTTATTTGGTTGATCCCACATACGGTCTATCCAGGTTTTAGGAGATGATACATATGTTCCATTAATAGGGGAGTGGCTACATGAGAGCATTTGGACCAAAAGTATTGTGGAAGCTGTTCTTGGACCTAAAAATCTGCCTTGATCCACTTTCAGGCCACACCAATTCATATTTCCTCCACCCACAAAGCACACTAATTTCTTCTCCATCACTCCTCTCTCAAGCTCATCAGGTTTAGGCTTGAGGTCCATGAAATTGAGGCCCAGGAACTACTACATGGCCAATATCTGTGTATCCAATGTCTCAATTTCATTTCAGGGATAAAAGTACGAAGATGATTTCAATGGGTTTTGGAAAGTCTAGAAAAAGAGTCTTCAGGTTTCATGACTAGTGTCTTTCCTTACTTAGGGGTTCTGAACTTTTGTGGCATAGCATGGACCCCTTTGGCAACCTAATGAAGACTGTGATTCCTTTTTCAGAAAAAAAGTTTTGAAATTCCTAAAATAAAATACATGTGATTAGAAAGAAAGACAATTAGATTGAAACATAATTATCAAAATACTGAAAAACAAACTTATGTTATAGTAATATATGTACCTCTGTATGAACACTTTAAATAACAAGCTCTAGAGGCAAGTCTAATGTCTTCTGTGATTTTGAGACAATGATGAGTGTTGACAACATTTTGAGATATCTGCAACAAGTATAAAGTGATATGAAAAATATGTGTGCTTTTTCTGGGTGAGAGTTATAAGTACAGCTAATATGACAGTGTTTTGTAGTCTACATTTATAATGGAAGGAAATATTTGATTTCAGTCTGGGATTAGTACAAATGAAGATGTGATATGTTTCCCCTTCCACTGTCACGGACCCCCCCCCCCCCTACTCCCTACCCCACCTTTCCCCTCAGGTTCTGTAAATAGATAACCCTCAGGTTAAGAATATGTATATTAAAGGACTATTTCTATTGGGTTGTCAAAAAAGTCATGACGCATGTTTGCAACAGATGGCACTAGTTTATTTTTGGAAGTACTAGAGTTATTCACATCTATGTTATTGCTATGTCATTTGACAGCTGACAGTTCTAGCTTCATTCTAAAAAGAATTGAGCAATTTGGTTGGAGATTTTACAAGTTGAAGATGAAAGACCAAAACTGTGCATTTTGGCCATATTTTACTGTTTTACTTCCATAAAGGGAAGAACGTGACTCAAGCTTGTGAAAAGTTGCAGCAAGTTTACAGTGACAATGTTCTACAAGAATGTCAGTGCCAACGATGGTTCACAAAATTCTGTACTGGTGATTTTTTTTTTTTTTAAGATTTTATTGGGTAATTGGGGGGAGGGGAACAGCGTTGGGGAATCGGGGAAGGGGAACAGACAAGTTGCTGCCCTTTTGTTCTTCAGTCTAGTTGTGGCGGAGGACATTGCTTCACTGGCCCATGTTGGTACCATCATTGCGCTCTTTCCAGATGAGGCAGATTGGTCGCTGGCCTCTGGATGGTCGCTCACCGCGGCTATTGGCAGCTCACGCTGGCTGCTGGCCACTCACTGTAGCCTATGGCAGCCCACTGCAGCAGGGGCTGCAGCCTACATTGTCGCCGGGTCTCGCACAGCCCCAACTCCAGGTGCAGCTGTTGTTAGCTGTAGAGGGCAGTGTCACTGGCCCTCATATGTGGGATCCGAACCGGGGCCGCTGGCATCCCAAGCCAGCTCTTAACCAGTGCGCCACTCGGCCGGCCCTCTGTGCTGGTGATTTTGATCTCAGCTACGCTCCTTGGTCAGGGAAGACCACCGAGGTTGATGATGACAAAATAAAGGCATTGATTGAGTCAAACCCACGTTACACAATATGAGAGTTTGCAGGAACATTGAACACCCATCATTCAAGCATTCATGACCACGTGAAGAAGCTGGGATAGGTAAGCAAGCTCGATATTTGCGTTCTTCATGAACTCAGAGAAGTTCATTTGACGGCTAGTATAAACATTTGCAATATGCTCATTAAACATGAGGAGAACGATCCTTTTTTGAAGCGACTGATAACTGGTGATGAGAAGTGCACTGTTTACAACAATATGGTGTGCAAACGGTCTTGGTCCCGACATGATGATTCGCCTCAAGTGACATCGAAAGCAGACATTCATCAGAGGAAGGTTATGCTCTCAGTGTGGCGGGATTTTAAAGGTGTCGTGTTTTTCGAGCTCCTACCAAGGAACCAAACAATAAATTCAAATGTGTACTGTCGGCAGTTGGACAGTTTGAATGAATCCATCATCCAGAAACGTCCAAAGCTTGTTCATTGTAAAGGAGTTGTGTCCCATCGCCACAACGTGAAACCACACACAAGTTTGATCACCGGTCAAAAATTATTGGAGCTTGGGCTGGCAGAGTGGCGCGGTGGTTAAGCGCTGGTTTGGGAAGTCAGCGGCCCCGGTTCGGTCCCACACATGAGGGCCAGTGACACTGCCCTCAAAAAAAAAAAAAAATTATTGGAGCTTGGATGGGATGTGTTGCCACACCCACCATACTCACCTGACCTTGCACCATCAGGCTTCCACTTATCTTGCTCTCTTCAAAGCTCCTTGCATGATATAACATTCAATTCAAATGAGGCTGTAAATCAGCACCTTGTTCAGTTTTTTGCAAATAAAAACAGGTCTTTCTATGAACAAGGAATTATGAAGCTCATTGAAAGATGATGGCAAAAGGTTATCGAACAAAATGGACAATATAGCATTGATTGATCTTTGTTCTTTATATAAATAAATGATCTTTGAAAAACATAGACAAAATACATCATGACTTTTCAGACAACCCAATAAGTAAAACATAAGCTGTTAATGCTCAATAGAGATCATAGAGACACCTACTCAGGTAATTGGGAGGTGATCCACCATCTCTCTGGGAAGCTGCCCACTGAGCTTGCTCACCACTGTAACTAGCACCTACCATTATGCCTTACCAGGAATAGATGTTCAGTGCATATTTATTGATAGACTGTATGAAGAAAGGATTGGAGACAATGGAGTGGGGTTGGACTTGGCTCACTACAGGCTCTTCCTGTTGCCCTTATATTCTGAGACTCAATGGCTTTCTGACAAATGCAGAAGGAATTCACTGAAGCCAGCTCAGAGTCCTATGGCTGCCAGGAATTGACCACAGGAGACAGTGCAGGCAGGGGCTGGAGCATCCATGCAATTCCATGGGGGTGGAGGGGGATGGGGGTTGAAAGCTCAGCACTGAGTTGTAACTCTGTCCCAGAGATAAAGATCCAGATCAGAACATGGGAGCTCTGCATCCGGTGACTACAGAGAGCAACCAAGGGGCATAGAAACAGCAGAAGCTGCCCAGTTGTTTTTCCTGCTGTGTGTCCATTAGGATGGGCCAAGAATAGGAAATTCATTCATGAGGACCCTGGCTCATAATTCTTTTGATGAGAAGGTCATTTGTAAGTGTAAAGTCCTTTTGTGTTTCTGACAAGTGCCATTACATGAAAATGTTTGCTGAGGATGTCGTGCACCCCTACCACCTAAAAATGAAATAAGAGAAATTTAATTCACACAGCCTTGTGAAGCTCCTGGCAGGACTGACTAAATGTTAGAAACTAAGACCATAATATATAACAATTGTTATATGAATAATAGTTATACAAACTAGACACAGTTGAATACATTTATTTCAAATGAGACATTTACCTAATTTAACCCTTTTGTATTAGGGGCCTCCTGTTGTACAAAAGAGTAATAACAAAAATGACTCATTTTTTAAACATGCTTACCATGCACCAGATGTCTGTGTAATTTTATCTCATTTAATCTTTATAACCACCCTGTCATGGGTTGAATGGTGTCTCATCAAGAGATAGGTCCACTCGGAACACGTGATCTTATTTGGAAAAAGGTCTTTGCAGATGAAATTAAGTTAAATATCTCGAGATGAGATCATCCTGAATTATTCGGGTGGGCCCTCAATCTAATGACAAGTGTCCTTATAAGAAGAGAAAAAGACGAAGACAGAGAAGAAGAAAATGCAGAGGCCATGGGAAGACAAGGCATTGGAAGGATGTGTCGAAAAGTCAGTGCCCCAAAAGTATATCTAAACATCAAGGAGTAGGAGAGAGACATGGAAGGAATTCTCCTTCAGAGCCTTCAGAGGAGCCAAACCTGCCAACACCTTCATTTCAAACATCTGGACTCCTGAACTCTGAGAGAATAAATATCTGTTGTTTTAAGCCCCCCAGTTCCCACCAGGATTTATCCAAGGCTCTGAGAATCAGAGAGCTATTGTTCTATTACTGAAAGTTGCCCTTGTGACTATAGCCAGTCACTGACAGGGGCAGACCTGGATGAGGTATGTTCACTACTCTGCTACCTTGCTACCTTCACTGACAAATAACGTACGTAATCCAACTTGAAATAATACTATTAGGGTAACAATGACTTAGTACAAAAGTCAACCACATGCCTGGAATCAGGCTGCCTGGACTTGAGGCTAACTTTTCCATGTGGTAACTATGAGACCATGGCAACCTATTTAACCTCGCTCTGTGCCCCATTTTTTACTTTTGTATATTGGGGAGAATTCAAGAGGAGCCCAAGGAGATGTGGCAACAAATGTACTATAGATTCCTAGAAGGGATTCTTGAACAGAAAAAGGACATTAGGTAAAAACTAAGGAAATCTGAATAAAGCATGGACTTTAGCTAAAAATAATGTATCAATATTGGTTTATTAATTGTAACAAATGTACCACACTGATGTAAGATGTTAATAATAGGAAATAATAGGGAAGACTGGGTGTGAGGCATATGGGAACTCCGAACTAATCTAAAACTGTTCTCAAATACTAAATTAAATATTTTTAAAATAGGGAAAATATCAGTACCTCACCTCACAGTGTGATAAAGATTTAGAACAGTGCCTGGCACATTGAAAGAGCCCTTGTCTGCTACTATTGTTTTAAGGTGATTATCAGGACCAACAATTTGTATTTGTAATGTTCCATGAAAAGGCTAAATAATTTTTTTCAAAAATAAGATGATGCACTATTTGTAGAGTAAGGTTGTACAAAATGTTATTGTAACTGTGGTTTTGTCTCACCCCAAAGCTAGGTAAAGCCAAATAAAGTCACTAAACATTCTTCCATACCTCAGTGTTTCTTGGTTGTTAGATTTTCAAACTATGATTTCTGACATCCACTCTACTATTTAAATGAAGTTCAAATGAATAATCTAGCTTGTTTTTCTGAGAAACTGGAAAAAAAAACCCTCACAGATATAGCTTTGAAATATGTCTTCATGCTTTTTTAAAAATCTGCTATTGGGCTCAATTTTTTAGACATACCTATATGATATTTTACCCTTTCCTTAGAAAAAAATCAAGCAGAAAGTGTTACAGTGACTCTTTCTTTGCCATTTTGATATCCCATAAGGTAGACAAATTACCCGGTTTTATATTTGATTCCCATCTCAGTAAAAGAATAACACTTTCATTATTAGAGAATGACATAAAAACTGATCACTCTGAGAAGTGAGGTTTTTCAAGAGAAGAAACTCAGATTCAAGCAGAATGTTCTCATCTTGCCTGAATCCTTGCATTCTAAGGCCTTGAGAAAGCAGGAAAGAAAACAATTTTGGAACAAAATGTTGCACACTTGCTCATCAGGAGTGTTTCCTACCTAAAGAAGAGAGTGCTGTTGTCTTAAGGGAACTATTCTTTTAGATATCCTGGAAGCAAGACAGATTGATTGATGATTGGCAGGTGAGAGTTTGAGGATGGGCTGTTGTACCAATAAGGAACAAGCAAAGGGCAGACTCAAGCAGCAGTGGGATCCTCTACTGAGGGACAAGTATGTCATAGCAAAATACAGCAGTGCTTGGAATCCATTTCACAAGAAAAGCCAGCCAGGGTCATTCAGTATCAAGACTATAATACCCGGGCTTTCTAAATAACTAAGTCAAGGTGTCAGGGTGAGGGCCCAAGCTTAGAGATTCTAATGAATCATCAGGACCCCAAATGCTTTATCTGAGCTATCATCTAAACAGACCAAAAGAGAATTTTCGCCAGGAGAATCCACCTTGAAAGATCTTTGAATTGGATGATGCATTCAAAATGCTGCAGGAAACAAGTGAATTCACACCTAGATTTTCTAAAGAAATCTGGCTACAATTTTCAAATTTGATTCTTGCTGTCCTTGATAGCAGGCTAGATAATATTTCATAAAACTTTCAGTATATCTCTTCTCTCTCCTAGCACTGCTGAAACTATGTTAGGTGGAAATGGATTCAGGAATGCTAATAAGTGCATGAGAAAAAAAGGCTTTCTCTAAGCAAATACTTTTTTGCTTAATTGTTAAGCAAAGGTATGCAATTTTCTTCACTTTGTTTAATAGGTTAATGTGTATCATGAGTTTCTCATAGGGAACATTAATAATCTGTGTCAACTATACTATAGGAACATTTCATTATCAGGGCAAGGTTTAACAGTTTGGGAAATAATATTGATACTTTATTATTATCTGAAGTCCATACTTTATTCAGTGCTCTTCCTCCAGTGACATACATAAAAATAAATCATTCTGTTGGTTGAATTAACAATTTAAATCCTGTCTTCCTAATCCTGATTGCCTAAAGTTTAGGCCCTAAACCATTTCAATATTAATTTACACTGTGCAACAAATGTCCAACAATCTACCAACGTCAGGACTGAGCCAGAGCTGATAACTGCATTTTCCGTGCTTTTGGGCATTCTCTATCAATGTCCAAGAAATCATAATTTCATCAGTGTATAAGGGAATATATATATTTGCTAAAAAATAATCCCCCAATTTTTGCAGCTACCAGCAGCATTTTTTCTGTCAAAAAAACTTTTATTATACATGTTTTGGTTGAAATTTTGCAACTCCTTGATATGAAGAAAATTATTCACTACTTTAGTAAATATTGAAACTGCTGTTGAGCCATTAGCTGCACTGTGCACCAGTTGAAGAAAGCCTGCTATATTCTCCTCAGCCATCGGGCATTGAGAAAGGACCATCTACAAGCATAGCTTCACCCAAAGTAGTTCTGAGATGACATGTTGCGAGGGAATGCAGGCAGTTTTCATACTCCCTCAAACAAGTCTCCAATATCTGACAACGCATTGGAGACACTTTTTGTCTGAGAGTAATTAAACCCAACAATATATAGATTCATTACTCCTGTTGTATAAAAATTCAACATACCATCTTTAATTAGATACCAGCTGAATTTGCTTTTAAAGACTTTTCTTCTTTCTCCTCTTCCAGTTCTTGAGACATCCCCAGGTGAACGACATTTTGTAAAGCTTGTTAGAATAATTTATTGGTTAGCCTTTTTAATGATTAGGGTGTTTACATCATGCTCAATCCTTTACCCTGTTTGGTTTTGGGTAAGTTGACTGCTAAGATTGAGTGAGTGGGCATCAGCAGCAATCAGAAAAGGCCATAAAATGGCAGGTGAAAGTAATAAATCCTCCACATAGCTCCTCAAAGGTATTCCTCAGACATAATTCTTGGCCACCATTTCTCCCAGCTTTTTTAAAGGATAACAGTCTTCCCTACTATTGCATCTTTAAGGTCAAAAGAATTCTGAAATCCTTCCAGTTTGCAAGGATTTTTTTTTTAAAGTAAAATATCCTGATCTTGCCTACCTTCTTATGGTGGCCTAATGAGGAATACATTAAAAAAAAAAAAAATCTCTTGGGCTGGCTGAGTGGTGCATTGTTTAAGAGTTGGCTTGACATAGTAAACATTTTATGCATTTGTTTTATGTAACGACAAACAGCATTTATTTATAAAGTGTTCACTGTGTGCTGGCACCATGTTTAGGAGCATTATTTCACCTAATCTTCACGTCAATTAGGTAAGAGTTACCCTCCCCATTTTATAGATAAGGAAACTAAGTCTCTGTGGGGTAAATGACTTGCCCAAGAGCACATGGCTTGCAAATGGCAGGGCAGAGATTCAAAATCATGACTGTCGGCCTGAAGAGAGCCTGGGACATAGTGGGTTTATTCTTTCATTCATTCATTCATTCATTGGACACCTACAGATTCTTCCCACAAGCCAAGGGGGAGCTTTACACACATAAGTGATTCACAGCAACTGTGCCATATGGTGCCATTGCTATTATTCCCATTTTTCCAAGGAGGCAGCTGATCTGGGAGGGGCAAAGATCATTTGGCCAGTGAAGAAGCAGGGATTTGAATCATGGTCTCCTGATCTACTGTCCCAGGTCACCGTGGGTAACCCAGCAGCCAGGTGGGCAATGCACCTGCTCCCTTAGCCTAGTGAAGCCAAGTGTCACAGTCAACAGGCAACTCCCAGAGCCAGGGTCCAGCAGCCCCCGCCAGCTCCACCTCTGCCCCAGCCATCATCTTTCAACAGCTTTCAGCCACCTCTCCAAGCACACAGACACCGCCTACCTTCTTCTCTCTGTCACATATTGATTCACAGAGTAGACTCAGGGTAACAAAAAGAAACATCCAACCTGCAAGGCTTATTACCAAGTGAAAGAAGCCAATCTAAGAAAGGCTACATACTGTGTGCTTTCAACTATATAACATTCTGGAAAAGGAAAAACTACGGAGACAGCAAAAATATCAGTGGTGGCCAGGGGTTAGCAGGAAGGGAGGGATCAGTAGGCAGAACACAGAGTTTTTTTTAGGGCAGTGAAACTGTTCTGTATGACACCATAGGTGTCATGTCATTACACATTTGTCAAAACTCGTAGAATGGACAACACCAAGAGTGAACCCTGATGTAAACTATGGACTTTGGATGATAATGATGTGTCTGTGTAGGTTCATTCATTATAACAAATGTACCCCTCTGTCTGGTGTAGGATGATGATAATGGGGGAGGCTGGACATGTGAAGGCAGGGGGTAGAGGGGAGATCTCTGTACCTTCTGCTCCATTTTTACTGTGAACCTAAAACTGCTCTAAGAACTAAAGTCTATTTAAAAAGAAAAAAAAGAGTTGGCTTGGGACGCCAGCTCTGAGCAGCAGGGCCCCCGTTAGGATCCCACATGAAGGCTAGTGACGCTGCGCCCTCTACAGCTAAGATGGTGAACAACAGTTCAACCTGGAGTTGGGCTGCCATGAGTTGGCGGTGATGGTGTAGGCTGCAGCCCCTGTTGCAGTGGGCTGCCGTGAGCTACCGTGAGTGGCTGGCAGCCAGCGTGAGCAGCCGGCAGCCAGTAAGAGCTGCCATGAGCCACTGTGAGCAACCATCCAATGGCCGGCGAGCTACTGCCTCACCCAGGAAGAGCGCAATGATAATACCAACATGGGCCAGTGAAGCAACATCCTCCACAACTAGACTGAAGAACAAAAGGACAGCAACTTGTCTGTTCCCCTTCCCCGATTCCCCAATGCTGTTCCCCTCCCCCAATTCCCCAATTAAAAACAAAAACAAAAACAAAAACAAAAACAAAAACAAAACCTCTTAGGGGAGATCTTTTTCATACTGAAACTGACCTAATAGCCTACCAGTACAGCTAGAGAGGATCATAAGAGCATGGAACTTTCCAGGTTTTCTTTTGCATTCCAAAGGCCATATTATGGATAATTCCAGAACAGAGATGCCAGCTAATCAGAGTTTCATTGGACTGAAGGAACTTTAACACCAGCATATAGACAGTCTCACCACAGAGCATTTGCTTGCATAGTTCTGGCCATTTCTGTTCTGCTACAGTACACATTTTATACAGTTATAACTTCAGGTAACTTCACAGGTCATTAGAGTTGACTAGACCTCATTGTGATTCTATGGATGGG
This sequence comes from Aselliscus stoliczkanus, assembly GCA_033961575.1. NCBI lineage: Eukaryota > Metazoa > Chordata > Mammalia > Chiroptera > Hipposideridae > Aselliscus > Aselliscus stoliczkanus. The sequence goes on along the minus strand of CM066731.1, from coordinate 112,920,036 downwards.
CAGATATCAGATGATGTCTTTCTGACAAGTTTGAAGAAATTTGTGGGTGATGATGGGATTATCAAGTATGGGCCCCCAGGGTCGGCTGAGTGGTCCGTTGGTTAGGAGTTAGCTTGGGATGCCAGTTCTGAGCAGCAGGGCCCTGGTTCCAATCCCACATGAGGCCGCTGATGCTGTGCCCTTTACAGCTAAGATAATGAACAACAGCTCAACCTGGAGTTTGGCTGCCGTGGGTCACTGGTGACGGCATAGGCTGCAGTGGGGCTGGCCAGCAGTGGGTGTGAGATTTTGTGAGCTGCTGTGAGCCACAGTGAGCCACCGTGAGCGGCCATCCAATGGCCGGTGGGCAACTGCCTTACCTGGGAAGAGTGCAATGATAATACCAACATGGGCACAGCTAGACTGAGGAACAAAAGGACAGCAACTTGTCTGTTCCCTTCCCTGATTTCCCAAAGCCGTTCCCCTCCTCCAATTACCCAATAAAATCTTTTTTTTTCAAAGTATGGTTTCCACTACTCTTAGAATCATCCCTGAGCCCCCAATTTCTTTCCTTTTCCACAAGCAATCCATTTATAAACCCTGTCTGTCTTGGAAGTATACCCAGAATCCAACCACTTCTTCAACCACCTTCATTTTTCCAAGCCTTCTTCATCTCTGGCCTCAACTGCTGAAATAGCCTCAAATAAGTCTCTCTTCCATCCTTACTGCTTCTACAGTCTGCTCAGAGTGATCCTTTCAAAACATAAGCCATAGCATGTCCCACTAAAACCAATAAAGGCTTCTCTTAATTTCCAGACAAGATGGCAGAGTAGGTAAATGCTGTTCTTGCTTCCTCTTGCGACCACATCAAAATGACAACTAAACTACAGAAAACCCATCATTGAGAATTGCCTTAAGTGTAGCTGAACAGAAGTCCTACAACTAAGGTCATAGAATAGAAGCCACCTTGAGACTGGCAGGAGGGGCAGAGATGTGAAACAAGCTGATCCTCCAGCCACATATGGCAGTTAAAATCAGGAGTGATATATTGGCTGTGGAGGTCACTCCTGAGTAGCAAAGCTCCCCAGCCCAGGGCTCCAGTGCAAAGAAGAGAAGTCCCCACAAGTTCTGGCTGTGAAAAACAATGGAGAGTGTGGCTAAGTGAGACAGAGGGCTGCCAGATTCCCATATGCTCCTCTTAAAGAACCCCCACATGAACTTACTCACTGAGGGATACTCTCACGCTAAGCTGCAGCACTGGGGCAGCAGCTCAAAAGGCGCCAGGGACATACGGGAAGGAACTTCCCTTTAGGACGAGGACTGGGGGTGGGGAAGCGGAGGAGGCTTTTAGACCAAAGGGCTGGCAGAAGTCCATTGTTCCTTTGATGAGCCCTTCCCAGTCCTGGTGTGCAGACACAGTGACCATATTGAGTCTCCATCAACCAACACCATTCACCCTGCACTGGTGATGCCCTGAGATCCTGTCCCACCCAACTGGTGAGCCCACCCAAGCTGCTTCCAGTGGCTTTTCCATACAAATTGCCTGTCTTGGCTCATGCTTCAGGCTTTCCTAAAACCTCTCAAACATTGACACACTGTAAACAAACAGTATCTAGACTCAGTGTGCCACATGCCTTTTGCTAAGCAGCCTCAAGCCTGGCACCAGTGGCATACCTGGAGCACTCGGCTCAGGTGACCAGGGAGACTGTGCCACTGGACCCCACAGGGCACCTACTACATAAGGCCGCTCTACTAAGAGACTCTACCGAATACATAGAAACAAACACTAGAAGGCAGCAAAAATGGGGAGACAAAGAAACATTTCCCAAATGAAAGAACAGAATAAAGCTCGAGAAAAAGAACTAAACAAAATGGAGACAAGGAATCTATCAGATGCAGAGTTTCAAACACTGGTTATAACGATCTCAATGATCTCAGTGAGATCTTCAACAAAGAGATAGGAAACATCAAAATGGAGATAGAAAACATAAAAAAGAAACTGTCAGAAATGAAGACTACATTAACTGAAATAAAGAATATATTAAAGGGAATCAACAGTAGATTAGGTGAAGCAGAAGATTGAATCAGTGATTTAGAAGATAAGTAGCATAAAACACACAATCAGAACAGCAAAAAGAAAAAAGAATCCTAAAAAATGAGGATAGGTTAAGGGGCCTGTGAAACAACATCAAGCATACCAACATTTGCCTCATAGGGGTACCAGAAGGAGATGAGAGAGAACAAGGAATTGAAAACCTATTTGAAGAAATAGGGGTGTGTTTGTTTGTTTGTTTGTTTTGTTTGTTTGTTTGTTTTTTGTTTTGGGGTTTTTTTTTTGAGGGCAGTGTCACTGGCCCTCATATGTGGGACCCGAACTGAGGCCGCTGGCTTCCCAAACCAGCGCTTAACCACCAGGCCACTCAGCCGGCCCAACTATTTGAAGAAATAATGACAGAAAACTTCCCTAACCTGATGAAGGAAATAGACATATAAGCCCTGGAAGTGCAGAGAGTCCCAAACAAGATGAACCCAAAGAGAACCATACCAAGACATATCATAATTAAAATGCCAAAGGTTAACGACAAAGAGAGAATCTTAAAAGCAACAAGAGAAGAGCAGTTAGTTACCTACAAGGGAATTCCCATAAAACTGTCAGGTGACTTCTCAAGAGAAACTTTGCAGTACAGAAGAGATTGGCACAAAATATTTAAAGTGATGAAAAGCAAGGACCTACAACTAATATTAGTCTACCCAGTAAAGCTATCATTTAGAATCAAAGAACAGATAAAGAGCTACCTAGACAAGTAAAAACTAAAGGAGTTCATCACCACCAAACCAGTATTATAAGAAATGTTAAAGGGACTTATTAGAGAAGAAGAAAAAAAAAATCAAAAATACGAATAATAAAATGGCAATAACTACATATCTATCAACAATTATTTTCAATGTAAATGGATTAAATGCTCCAACCAAAGGATAAGAGAGCTGAATGGATAAGAAAACAACACCTGAAACTGAAAAAAAACACCAAAAACCCTTACATATGCTGCCTAGAAGAGACTCACTTTAGATCAGGACACACACAGACTGAAAGTAAAGGGACCGAAAACACTATTTCATGAAAATGAAAACAAAACAAAACAAAAAGCTGGGTTAGCAATAGTTATACTAGACAAAATAGGCTTTAAAGCAAAGGCTATAACAAGAGACAAATAAGGACTCAGCAATTCCACTTCTAGGTATTCATTTGAAGAAAGCCAAAATACCATTTCGAAGGGACATGTGCATCCATATGTTCATTGCAGCATTGTTTACAATAGCCAAGATATGGAGACAGCTTGGGTGTCCCTGAATGGATGAATGGATAAAGAAGAGGTGGTACATATGTACTAAGCCATAAAAAAAAGAATAAAATCTTGCCATCTGTAACAACATGGATGGACTAGAGGATATGCTGAGTGGATTAAGTCAGACAGAGAAGGGCAAATGCCATATGATTTCACTTAAATGTGGAATCTAAAGAACAAGATAAATGAACAAACAAAACAAAAACAAAATCATAGTTACAGAGACTATTTTGAAGGTTGCCAGATGGGAGGAGGATTGGGGGGATGGGTGAAAATGGGAAAGGGATTAAGAAGTACAAATTGGAAGTGACAAAACAGTCTTGGGGATGTAAAGCATATCCTAAGGAATATAGTCAATAATACTGCAATACTATATATGGTGTCAGATGGGTACTAGATTTATCAGGACCATCACCTCATAAGTTATATAAATATCTAACCACTATGTTATACACCTGTAACTAATTAATATTTTATAGCAACTGTAATTAAAAAAAAATTATTATTCTGTTTTTAAAAAGGTTCTCTCCTCAGAATACAAATCCAGAGTTTTGAACATAACCCAAAAGGATCTCCTGACAGGCTCCCCACCATCCCCTTGCCTCTCTGGCCTGTCCCATGTTACCTGCTCACCTACTCCCTCCACCCCAGCTTCTCCAGCCACTTTGCTTGTCCTCAAAAACTCCCACTTGGGAGCCTTGTACTTGTTCTTCCTCCGGAGAGCTGTGTGACTCCCTCTCTTACTTCCCTAGGGTGCTGCTTAATGCCACCTTATCAGAGGCCTCTCTCGCCATCCCACTTAGGTCATTCACTAACTTTTTTCTATATTCAACTTTTTTTTTCCGTAGCATATATCACTTCCTGACTTCTTTATTTGTTTGTGTGTTGTCTATCTCTCCTATAGGAATGTAAGCTCCATGAGACAGAGATTTTGTAGGTTTTAATCAGCACTCTATACAGAGAACAATGCCTGGGACATTGCTGAATGAGTGAGTGAATGAATGAATGAATGAATGAATGAATCAGAGTCCATTTTTACCAGTAATGACACTGCCCATTGCAGTCCCAAAAGTAAGAGATGGTACTTATCAGAGAAAAAATAATAATAAATTGTTTAAAACTAAGGAATCCTAACACCCACTTACTCTGGTTGAATTACCTTTTTAAAAGAAAAGAGAAAATAATGCTTAACAGTTTTGCAATCTGTAAATGAAAAAAATCACTTTGCAATTGATATTTCCATTTGTTCATGGACTTCCTGCCATGGCATACTATTTGCTTCTTAGGTAGGGAAATAGGGGCTTAAAGAGAGAATCTAAGTCTCAGAGTCAAGTTTGAATAACCTCACATATATTCCCTGATATTTTATGGAAAATCTCATCTTTGGATTTATTCCACAAACTAAAGGACAGAAGGAGCTCAGTTCTTTCAGACTTCAAAGTAATTTCTGAAACCTGAGGTGAGTGTTTCTCAAGCAGGCCAAGCGTACAAAATTTGTGTCAGACTTCCCAAGTGCGACTGCCTGCCTTCAACTAGCAGTGTGACTGACTGCTGAGCCTCAAAGTGCGAGGAGGGTGACTGTGCCTGGAGGACTAGGGAGTTAACCCTGCGTCATCTCCTGGCCACAGGAAATGCCTGTGACCGCCCTCTCCTGGACTCAGCCACAGGCCTGGCTCCCAGACCACCAGCATCACCCTCCCCTGAAGGGCTGGGCAACATATTTCGTTTCGTTTGTTTTTAAGTGATTTGTTCCAGATTTAAATCAGAGCAGGAATAAAAGAGGATCCAGGACCACATTTCTGCCTCATTTTTGGTGGTGAATGAACTACAAAAAAACCCCAAAGGGAGACAGTTAGATGCAGAGCTAGAACTAGAACAAGAGGTCTAGAGATTGAGCGACAAACGCGTTTAAAGTTTTCTTGGAGAATTTTCTTATTTGCTGACAGCTGCTTTATGATTCTACAAACATCTCTTAGCTACCAGGAGGCAGTTTGTAGGGTAATGCAGAGCTCAGGTTGGAGGGAGTGGTCTGTTTCCAAGGCTTTGCAGCCAGTGTGACCTTGGGCAGGTTAGGTAGCTTCTTGTGCCTCAGTTTCCTCATCTAGAAAATGGAGGTAAAATAGTCTCTACTTCATAGGGGTGTTGTGCCTGGCACATGGGAAGCGCTCTGTGAAACTAACTACAATAAATAAGAATCCTGAGTGAAATCAGAGTGGGGGGTTTACCATTAAAGGGATGAAGCCCCAGTTTCAGCCCCTAGCTTGCATGGGTGCCTTTCAGTGGCTGGGAGCTGCAGGCAGCTCCAGGGGTGATGGGAAGCCATATTATCACCAGGAAGCACTTCTGGGTGACATTTCTGGTGAATTGCCTAGGGTGATATCAAGAAGAAAGGGCCTGGAATCTCCAAACCTTCAGTAATTTGTTGTCATTTTTTTTTCTTTCTCATTTTAAATAGACATTTACATACTAATTTATGTCCAATTTGCATTCCTTTTCTTAAAGAGGGTTTTCACACACACACAAACCCAAATCATTGAGGCCTCACAAAATCTGGATGCATTCCAGAACAATATAATTAAATCTTCAACATAATCCTGAAAATTGAATATTATCACTATTTCACACTCTGATAACTAAAGTGCTAAGAGGTAAATACCATCCCCAAGGATATACAGTGGGACCTGACAGGGCTACAATTTGAACCCAGGTCTCTCCATCTACAAAACCTAAATTTTTCCCATTTCACTCAACTTCCTTCCATCTTGGGCATCATGAAGATGTTAAAAAGTAAGCTCCAGATTTGAGCAGACATTTGGCAGCCATGTTCATAGCAGCACTATTCACAATAGCCAAAAGGTGGAAACAACCCAAATGTCAGTCAATGGTGAACAAAATATGGTATATATGTGCAATGGAATATTATTCAGCTTTAAAAAGGAATGAAATTCTGTTACATGCTGCAACGTGGATGAAACTTGAAAACATCATCTTAGCCAGACAAAAAAGGCTTTATTGTGGGATTCTACTTATGTGAGTTACCTAGAATAGTCAAATTCATAGAGACAGAAAGCGGAATGAAGAGTGGTTGCCAGAGGCCAGGGAAATGGGAAGTTATTGTTTAATGGGTACTAAGTTCCATTTGGGGATGATAAAAAAAATAGTTCTAAAGATGGATAGTGGTGAAAATTGCACAATTGTGTGAATGTACTTAATGCCAATGAACTACAGCTTAAAAATGGTTACAATGATAAATTTTATTTTATTTTATTTTTGTGGTTTTTTTAAAGTTTTTTTTTATTGAGGAATTGGGGGAAGGGAGCAGCATTGGGGAACCAGGGAAGGGGAACAGACAAGTTGTTGTCCTTTTGTTCTTCAATCTAGTTGTGGAGGACATTGCTTCCCTGGTCCATGTTGGCATCATCACTACATTCTTCTCGGATGAGGCAGATTGGTCGCAGGCCTCTGGACAGCCACTCACGGTGGCTCTTGGCAGCTCACACAGGCTGCCAGCCTCTCTCGCTGGCTGCTGGCAACTCACTGTTGCCTATGGCAGCCCACTGCAGCAGGGGCTGCAGCTATGCTGTCCTGGCAACTCACAGCAGCCCAGCTCCAGGTGGAGCTGTTGTTCACCATCTTAGCTGTAGAGGGCAGTGTCACTGGCCCTCATATGTGGGATCCGAACTGGGGCCTCTGGCATCCCAAGCCAGTCTCAACCAACGCGCCACACGGCTGGCCCGATAAATTTTATATTATGTGTATTTTACCACATAATAATAAAAAAACAGTAAACTCCAGACTAGAATGTGAGACTTAGGACAGAAAAAACTTTTCTAGTACTTAGCATATTGTGGGCATTATACACTAAGATGACAGAAAACGGTTATACATCTGTTTTTAAAAGAATTTTTCTAAAGGTCTTGATTTGTGAAACAAAGGTATCGCTTCCAGATTCTGGGCTTCCCACGTTACACACATCCGCAAGTCAGCCAGAGTATCCACAAACAGACTGCTGTGCAGTGCATCACACACAGTTACATCAGGGCCAGGTCTAAAGACAAAGCATCTATTTCCACTATCTTCTTTAAGCTACTCGCTCCGAAAGGCTTTTATGGAAAGACAACTGGAGGTGGACTTATCACTGGCACTTAAAATACTTGTAAAGCAGGTAATCATAGCAAGATCATCCCAGGAGCTGGCAGTCATAACTCAGATCCCTAGGGTTTGACTTGGCTCCCAGCCAGGTTGACTCAGTGTTTACTCTCCTAGAAGTGTTTCGAGTGCACTGGGGCTGACCCTGCTGGGCCTTAGATTGTCGTTTTCTTATGTGGCTGATTGGCCAGGTAGAGGAAAGACCAAGCTAAACACAATGAGTCAGATGGGTTCACATGGCTTCCTGAAGTCAGAGTGCCACTGAATATAGCCCATTTCTAAGTCTCAGAAGCAAAGTCCAGTGGAAGGGCAGAGCACAGGAAGTGCTGCTTCTCTAGCAGTGAGGTGTTCTGTTAGTCCACCTTTCCCCAGTTCAGACCCTTTGAAGAGGGCCAGACCCCCAAGTGGATGGTAGGATTCTATCCTATGGGCCTGAGCAGCTTGTCTGAAAATGTAGATAGTATGACTTAAGATCTCTTGATTAAGGAATACAGAGACCACCTCAATCACCCACAAAGGATGGGAATTGGTTATAAAAATATACACTGGTCCAAAAGAAACAGGATGCTGGGGAATCCCAGGAAGAGCCAGGCCTCAGAGAGCTCTGATCTGGAAGGGCATTTGGGATCCACAGCAGCCCTTGGCTGTCCATTCCCTCAACAAGTGAGTTTGTGGTGTTCCTCAACTCCTGTGGCTCAGGGGCCCTTCTCTGCTACATTTACTGCCGATACTCTCAACCCGCCACCTCGTACTCATCACAGCTTTCCTTGGCCTGGACTTCTGTCTCCTGGTAGCTGCCTATTCCTCCTAACACTGGCTCACTCCTGAAACACCGTATTCCCTGCAAGTTCTGTCCTCTCTCTACCAGCCTCACTCAGCTCCCATTACCAAACCCCTGATTTTTGTTTACATTTTCCAGTTGAAGTCAGAGAGAGAGAGAGAGAGAGAGAGAGAGAGAGAGAGAGAGAGAGAGAGAGAGAGAGAGAGAGAGAATGAGAATGAATGAATCTGGTTGGTTGGTTTGGCTAAGAGGACACAGTTTTTTTTTATTCAGGACATTTGATGGGGGCTCTGGCCAGCTCATGGAACAGGGGCATGATGGGTACTTTCCAGGAGAGGGCGCCAAGCACCACACCTTAGGGAAGCAAGAATGTTTCCCCTACACCTTAGAGCCTGAGTGCTGCCGAGGTAAAAACAGAGTGGATGGTATTTTCTTGTAGCCTTGTTTACTTTGTATTTTTCTTTCAAATTCAGCCGCTTTTCTCCACTATGCATTTTGAGCTTTTCTCAGCTTTCATCACAACCCAAGCGGGGGGACACCTTTTTCCTCTCTCAATTGCATTATGTACCTTCTAAAGCCATTTATGCATTTACTCATCTATTTACTTAATATTTATGAAGTACTTATTTTCTAACAAGTACAACACTAGACAATGAAGAAATAAAATTCATCCATTTGCTTGATAAGTGTTAATTGAATACTTACATTATGCTACTTGCTGGGAATATAAAGATAACTAAGACAGTCCCTGCCTGATATCTACTAAGAATTCAATAAAAGCTTGTTGAAAAAATAAATGTCTTAAAAGACCTCATAGCCTATTGAGGGAGAGAGGCAAGGATTTAGGCAATTACAAGCAGAGTCAAAAGGGCTATCTTGGGGAAAGTTCCCCAGAAGAGAGGCCTAAAGAGAACAAAATATTATCCCGCGGGAAGTTCCAGTAATGTCTACACTGAGACCTGATGGTGAATTGAGTTAGACAAGTAAGAGGAATGAGAAGGAGGCAAGGGCCTCTAGGCAGCACAAAAGCTAGGTACAAAGGCTTGGAAGTGAGGGAGGGCTGCACCTGGGAACAGAAAGCAAATAAAGCAGTGCAGTTATGATTTTAGGGACTGGATGGAAGTCTGTACATCTGATAGTACAGGGTCCTTGATTTGAACACAGGTCACATTGAATGTGTGAAGTTCCCCTAGGACCTTGTTGTTACTGAATGTATCCAGTTAGCAGAGGAGCATGGAGATGGTAGTGCCATAGCATATACCACTCCCACTCATATCCCTTTGGCAAGAGCTAAGTCACCGTGTTCTCTTAACTGCAAGACAGGTTGGGAGAGGTAGTCTAATTATGCACCAAGGAAGAGGGATTTTGATGGAAGCTGGTAGCTCGGAGAAAAATTTCTAGGGAGTGGGCAGATGGAGAGTTGTGCAGGCATCCTTGATCCCAGCTCATCCAAAGTGCCTGACGTCAGCTTCCAGAGAGGTCGATGGGCAGAGAGATGACTCAGCACCTGAGGAAACCTCTGGAATCCAGGGCAACACTGGTTAGTCCAACGCATGTCAGGCAGTCTTGTGGGATGCAAGATCTTATCTTCCAAAATGAGATTTGAAAATGCCCAGTCTATAGAAAAAGGGGGGTTTCAAGTAGGCGATTATTGAGAGCTGTGAAGGGCTTGAAATTTTACTTGCAAGCTAACAAGTTAGATCATCAAAAATTCATAGATATTGATAGACAAATGAGATGCTAGGGTCAGAGATAAAGGACTTTATAATTTACAGAAATGGCAGTGGCCAGAGAACCAGCATTTTCTTCCATCAGTTCCTCAAGGACAATTCCCACATGGTGACACAAATAGGAAGAGGTGACATCTGCACAGGTGGTGGTCTGTGTTATAAGAGAGAAAGCCTGAGCTTAGGGAAGCTGAATCTTTTAAAATGGTCAGTAAACACGCCTGCTCCTGGTTCTGGAGGGTAACACTCTATCTTCCCAATATGTAAGCATATCTGCTCTTTAATCTGGAGGGAGACATGATCTCTATATTCAAAGGCTGTTCACTTTACAAACATCCTGGAAAAGATAATCTGGAACAAAGGCAGTCAGTGCCTTGCTTGTAAGATGTGCAGAAATGTGAAAGATATTTGGAGAATTGTCTTCCAACAAAGGTAGGTTCCTTTTTAGCAAGAAGGAGTGTTCTTTAGAGAGCAGCTTTGTTTACTTGATCTTTCTCTTCCTGACCTCTAAATATTGGCTGGACCCTTCAAGGCTCTATTTTCAGAGCTCCTCCCTTCCTTGAGGATCTCATTCAACCTTATTATTTTTAATTTTTCTTAAATTGGAGAACAGTGTGTTTTTCCAGGACCCATCAGCTCCAAGTCAAGTAGTTGTTTCAATCTAGTTGTGGAGGGCGTGGGGATCCAACTGGCAACCTTAGTGTTATGAACACTGCGCTCTAACCAACTGAGCTAACTGGCCAGCCCCATATTTTTAAATGTTATCAGTCTCATATCTTTAAATTCATGTTGATGATCCCAAATTTACATCTGATAGTTTAACATCACTCCATTTGTAGACTCAGGTATCAAACTGCCTATGTGATACCTTCACTTGGTTATCTTCTAGGTGTTTCAAAATTAACATGTTCTTGAGTCCCATCCTCCATACAAAACCTGATCCTTCCACAGGGTAACCTCTCACAAGAAAGAGTATCGTACACTCAGTTGCTTAAGCCAGTAATCTCTGTTTCTTCCATATCAATGTCAAAGTACATCCTGTTTTCAAATTATATTCTGTCTGACTACCCCTACCCGCCCGGCATCACCAACATCCTTGTCCCAACTATCTTGACTCTTTCCTAGAGCATAACGTTATCATAACTTCCTAATTGGTCTCCCACCTTCCAATCTTGCCCCATACATTCTAACCTCTGAGGAAGCTAGAGTGATTCTTTTAAAATGGAAATTAAGTAATATCATTCCCCTGCTTTCAACCTTCTGATGACATTCCAATACATTTAAAATAAAATTCAAGGTCAAGAATACATATGATCTGACCTCTGCCTCTCAATCTGACCTTATTTGCCATCACCCCACTCTCCTGTCTTATCCTCCACTGTCTTTGAAAATGCCAAACATTAGGGCCTTTGCACTTTGTTGCCCATCATTTAGGATTCTGTCAGATGTCAGCTGAGCAGAGAGGAATCCTCTCTGACTATCCTAAATAAAATAACACACCCTTTCTATCCCTCTTTCCTTTTACCTAGCTTTATAATTTTTCATAACCCTTATCACTGCCTGAATTTAAGAATCTGTCTCCCCACTACTGCTCCCCAACCTAGAATATATGCTTCACCTGTCAAGTATTAGGCTTTGTTCACTGACATATTCTCTGCTTCTAGAGTAATACCTGGCACAAAGTAGATGTTCAATAAATATTTGTTGAACGATTAAATTAATAAATGAATAAATTAATGAAAGTTAATACTGGATACAAGCATGGAAGCAATATCAGAGACACAGATAATTTGTGCCTCAATCTTTCTTCTTCATGCCAAATCAACTGATTTCATATATTGGATTTTTTTTTTCCAAAAGACACACTTCTAATTCTTTAGTAATTCTGGTTTCTCTCCACAGGATGCTTGCCATGTTCTTCCAGGTTCTTCTGTATCAAAATTCAACACAGGGGCCAGCCGAGTGGCGTGGTGATTAAGCGCTGGCTTGGGACGCCAGCGGCCCCGGTTTGGGTCCCACATACGAGGGTCAGTGACACTGCCCTCAAAAATAAAAAATAAAAAATATAAATAAAATAAAATAAAATAAAATAAAAGCAAATATAGCTAAAATTAATCTAAAAAAAAAAAATTGAACACAGCCTTCTGAGAAGAACCTGAACAGTATATAATTAATTTTCCTTTCTTCACAGGTTTCAAATGCTTGCTTAGAAATGCATTTTTAAATGATAATCTCCCAGGATTTAAGCCCAGACTATCTAAGTTCAGATAGGTTGGAGAGTAACAAAGCAAATATTTGATTTTTACCTCTTTGTAGTCCCTACAAATCCCAAAACATCCTCTTGAATACATTAGGAAAATATATGTAGTCAACCTCGTGAATTTAGCCATAGATTGTATAGATTTTAGGTTTGTCATTATTTTGTTCAACAAATAAATGCGTCTTATGTGCCAGGTGGTGAGCTGGAAGCTGGGACAGTACCTGAAAAAAAGCATTTGGTCCGTCAGGAGGGATTCAGAACTTTGGGTACCATTGTTCTGTTTCCATGGCTCTTGTTTTGAGACTAATTCTGGTAAAATTTGATTTTAATATATATATTTATTTTCAACATTGTCTTATAAGTAAGAATTTTATACTTACTGAAAAATATTTTTCAGTAAGAATTTTATACTTACTGAAAAATATTTTTCATCCAATTTGAAAAACAAGGGAACACAATGTTTTGCTTTCCTTAGCCTGCCTTCTAAAGTGACTTTAAAACAGTAATTTTTATTTTTCAGGGTTCATTTCAATTCTCTGAAAAGGATTTAACAATGGAATATAAAAATCTAAGGTATTTTATTTTAGCTCATTTAAAAAATTATCCTTACATATAAGTTATATATTTGTATTTTATTTATCATCTTGACTGTTCTTATTAAATTAAAATTATTTTAGAAACAACTTTAAATCATATTTCAATTGCTTTTTTGACATTTTGTTGACCAATATTTTACTAAAGGTATGAACTTTCTCTAGGGTGCAGAGAGACTAATAGAATTTACACAAAATTTTCTGCTGAATAAATTTCCCCACCTTCTTGGTGATTGTACACCTGCCTTCCTTATAAGGAGAACAAGGAAGTAAATCATGTTGAAGTTGCTTTTAAGCACACCTTTTCTTCTTTACCTGTCCAGGTAGCCTCTGTTTTCATTTCAGTCTTACTGAAAACTTTTTTATTTACATCTCAAGTTTCTTTTCAAAGCAGTGTAAGTAATATTTAACATTTTACACTTCAAGAAAGAAAGACTTTTAAAGCTGTTCAGCTTCGGTCTTGTAATGTTGAAGGTAATTCATTTTTTTTTTTTTAATCTGTCTGCACAGCGAGAACTGAAACGAATGGGGATTGAACTGCTTTGCCTGTTCTTTCTATTTCTAGGAAAGAATGATCACGTACAAGGTAAGACTGATGCTCTCGGAAATCTTGCTTTCATGGTATGCTTGACAAACCTGTCATTTGGTTCAGAAACTAGATCTGAAGTCATTTTTTATTTGATCTGTTCGATTGCTTTTTTGCCATTGAGTGCACACTTTAAAAAAATCACAGGCAGACACAGGGTTGTTCCCACAGCAAATGCTCTGGGCTTAAGGTAAATAAATACAAAGGTTGTGTTGGCATTTTAATGAGGAGAATTAAACAGCATTACTGCACAATAGAACTTCTCAAAACCTTTGTGGGAACCATTTTGGTAACTTTCCTAGCTATTTGATTGTACAGCAAGGACTTCCACTTAAGAATAATAATCTTGAGAGAGAAAAGGGATTTAGTTTAAACATAAAAATGTAGAACATTGAAGAAAGAAGTGTTTTTAAATGGGTGCCAATCATTTTTTAAAATTAAAGTGGATGGCAATGAATGAGGATAATAAATATGATTGATCCCATGTTTGTGAATGTTAAGATATTTTTATAGCTTAAGAAGAAAAGAATGACCCTTTCTGGGCAATGAGGCATAGATGTTTTCAACATGATAGATGTAAAATACGAACTTCTGTATGAATTGCTAGCATTTGAGTACTGATCTTTGAAAACTAAAATACACTTTGATATTGCTTTGTTAAGTACTTTAAGAGCCATGAGTCTGGAAAATGGAGTGACTGAGAGTGTGCTGACTCTCCGTGTCTTGCTGGGTTTAAACACAGGTGGCTGTGCCATGGGAGATGCAAAAACCTGTGAAGACTGCTTACTCATTGGACCTCAGTGTGCCTGGTGTTCTCAGGAGGTAAAATAAATGACCTCAACATGTTTGTAAAAACTGCAGTTCCGCTTACGTTAAAGCCCTCAGTGGTTGCTCTGATGGTGTGCTGCTTCCTACGGGGTTATAGGAGTGAAACAAATCGAGAAAGGAAAATGTACGCATTAGTTACATCCATGACTACTTTCAAAAGCAATTTGCAGAGGGACTGAATGTCAAATTATTCTGAAAAATATTTAACTCAGGATCCTTTATTTAACCTGACTCCTCCTGTTATTTTAAAGTCACTTCCTAACAGCTTACATGCCAAGGCTTAGGTCATCAGAGGTCATGGAGATGATATTTTTGTAACGCTAAACATATATTTGACTTCAGTACCATAGGTGTATTCCACGTGGGAGCCAGGATCCATTCTGAATCACTGCTCGGTTCTAAGGGAAGTGTTGTAGGTTGGGGGTCAGCTTTACTATTCAAACAGGATCATTCTTTCAAAAATTACATTTACATGTGCTTGTTGACTCTGTATCATAAAAAATGACAAAGCACAAAGCTGACATTCCTTATCTGATCAAACTGAAAACTATGTGAAAGTAGTATAAGAACACTGGGGAATGTATAACAAGCCATCACGAGTCACAGCCTCTTGTGACAATATAGAGCAATCTGTAAATGATTCTTGGTAAGAAAGAGCTGCCTTAGCTCTTTCTGGATTTAAAACAGTTCTCTACTAAATCTCACTAAGAGATTCTAAACACCAATTAAAATATTACCAATGCCAGTTTCAGCGAGAGCTGATATCATGCTCAAAGGGAATAAGCCTGGATACCCGACTCTCGACCAGGCTAGACTGTTAAAACCCACCTCCCAAGATGAATTTGTATCTTGGAGGAGGCTCTCACTGACCACAGAGCACAAACCCAGCTCACTCCCCACTACTGCCTTGATTGATGAGGCACAAGTGCAAGGGAATTATGCTTTTCTTAAGCTCACGTATCAAAAGTTGGTTTGAGAATATACAAAGAGGGAAAAAACAACAACATTTTTTTACATTGACTCCCGAAAAAGGCAGTAGAATAAAACCTTGGGTTGCAAGTAATGTGGTTTGCGAGTGTTCCACAAGACGAGCAAACATTTCTAATACATTTTAACATGGTAAACGAGAGATGTCTTGCAATACAAGTACAGTGTGGTTTATCGCAGAACAAATTATGTTTGCAAACCAAGGCATTACTGTATTAGTTTCATACTAGAGACATAAAACAATAAATCAGTCTAACAAAATGCTCACTTCTGGAATTTTTATTTAAGTTCATTTTTTTTTTTTTTAGCACTCACTTAAGAGAGTTTAAGTTACTACTGATAGCTGTACTTGTGGATGATACCCCGTAGCCAGTTATCATCTAATCTTAAGGCCAGATTATTCTAAAGTTCACTCTAATAGTATTAGTTATATAAGTTAAGGCAGTTTGAAGACAAAGTAAATCAGACTTCTGCTTAGAGCAAATAGGAAATAAGTTGTATGTTAAAACCAGCTCTGATCTTTTGGTGAAGACTGTGATTATAGGTGGTAACAGTGACACTGTGTAGAGAAGGATTCTGAGGACTTATCCAGCCTATTTGCCTCCCATACATCATGGGCAGTAATGGAGTTTGCTACATCTGGCCTAGGACCACAAATACGCACAGGCCTGATTGATATATAACAAATTATATTCTCAAACATCAGTACCAGAAGAAATGTAACTCTCCTAATTGGTGAAAACAGCAAGAGTAGCTTAGAATTCTAAGAAATGAGGAAAATGATATGAGCATGGTTTGCCACTCTCCAAGCATGAGAGTCAATGGGCCTCAACTTTGTTTAGAGCCACACAAGTTCTAGAGCAGCCTTAGCTATCAGGTAAGACAGGTATTTATCTCTGCACTCCATCTTTCTTTTCCAGGCATTGTAAGGTAGGAATGACCACATCTCTGCCTGGAAACATACATCTCACTGCTTCCTGCTCCCCAGGTGGATCTGTAGGGGACTGGGAAACATCCTGAGTCTCACACAGAAAAGCAGTCCTCTATACCATATTCTCTATCACTTCCTTTTCCCACCTCCAAAGCTTGACAGTTCTAAAAGACCTTGAACTGAACACTTTAAGACACCCAGCTGGGGCTGGTCAAGTGGCTCAGTTGGTTAAGAGCTTGCTTAAGAGTGCAAGCTGAGCTCTGAGCAACAGCAGTTCGATGCCCAGCCTGAGCTGAGCTACCACTGAGCTGCCAACAGGTGGCAGGATGGCTCAGCTGGAAAAAAAAAAAAGACACCCAGCTTAAAGTCCCCAAGAGGTTAACTTTAGTGAAGGAATGCTATTAACATAAGGATGACACATCCATGAATTAAACCAGGACAGAGAGCTAGATAAGGAGATGTCGCAATCCTTGCCCTTCAGGAATTCTAGAAAAGGCTCTGTCACTGGATTTGGTAATAGATACACTGAGAGCTTGGACAGTCCTAGGATTCCCCAAAACTACAGGTCATCTGTGACAAATTCGCAGGCTGATATCAACTCTATAATTCATCTGTTTCAAGGATATGATCATGGCACAGAGATGCTTTAAAGAAATAAGCATTAAAAAACTGTTATGTACAGGCCGTCGGCGCAGTGGTTAAGCGCTGGCTTGGGAAGCCAGCGGCCCCGGTTGGGTCCCACATATGAGGGCCAGTGACACTGCCCTCAAAAAAAACAAAAAAAACAAAAAACTGTTATGTAAATTCAATTGAATATAATAAAAATAAGAATGCAATTTTACTCAGAATTTTAATGGTAGAATTCTCTGATTATTCTCCTATAACTTAACTTGAGACATACGATGAATGTCACGCACATGGAATATGATTTACTGAGTATGGCAAGATGCCTAACGAGCAAAGCAAGCAAAATAAAATTTTATCGTATAAAGAAATTCAAATTTGTCTTCTGTTTCACTTTTAGAGTTTTACCCATTCATCTGGAGTTGGTGAAAGATGTGATACCCCAGCAAACCTTTTAGCGAAAGGATGTCAACTAACCTTCATCGAAAACCCTGTCTCCCAAGTAGAAATAGTTACAAATAAGCCTCTCAGTGTAGGCAGACAGAAAAATAGTTCCAGCATTGTCCAGATTGCACCTCAAAGCTTGATTCTTAAATTGAGACCAGGTACGTTATGATTTACATGAGCATTCACTCATGTAAATAAATCTACTATCGCACGGTAATACCGCTGTTTCACTAATACACCCTCCTTGTAGCATATTACGTATCATTGATTATTATCGCTCAGGTTTCCCATTCTTAAGAAAATAGAGAATTGCTAGGCTAACAGTGTTTTTTATTCACATTGGTCACTTGTGCTCCAAATGTGTTACTGAAAAAGCCTTATCTAGTAGTCACCACTTGAATTGCTCAAGTGTTGTTAGGGTTTACCTCACATTTCTTCAAGAGTTGTAATGCAGCTCTAAATTCGTTTTTATTTTGCTCTCCTTTTCTAAAACCACATACAAAAAAAATTCAGCTTATCTTCCATCTAAATGGATGCTAGCTCTCCCAAGGAGATATAAAATATCCCAACTCTTACCTCCTTCAGCAGCTCAAAACACACGGCTGAAAGATTTTTGGATGGGCTCATTCATTTATAAACTTGACCACACAGTTTATGAACTCCTAAATATCTTCAGCAACTTCTTATTGAAATGAAATAGCCAGCTGACCCAGAGACTGGCTAGTCCTAAGTAAGTCTCGATGCTTTTTTATGGACTTGTTTCTCTTTGCGGTGGGGGCTCTGCAGGCAGTGATCAGACCCTTGAAGTGCAAGTTCGTCAGACCGAGGATTACCCGGTAGACTTGTATTACCTCATGGACCTCTCGGCCTCCATGAACGATGACCTCAACACAATCAAAGAGCTGGGCTCCCTGCTTTCCAAGGAGATGTCTAAATTAACCAGCAACTTTAGACTGGGCTTCGGCTCTTTTGTGGAAAAACCCGTCTCCCCTTTTGTGAAAACAACACCAGAGGAAATCGCCAACCCTTGCAGGTAAATAATTCTCTGGCGTCTTTGGACACCGATTTTCTGTAGAGATAGCCCTGCTCTGAGTTACACTTGGCAGGAGCTTGTTCACTCCCTGGCACGTCCCACCTGTCTGGTTTGGGTCTCAGCAGCTTGCTCAGGTGCCTGGGTTTTTCAGAAACAAGGGGAAATCATCTTAGTATCCATGGTTCTAGCCTTGGGTCCCTGCAGCATCTGTATAGGACAGGACATGGTAAATATGGCTTTGTGTTCTTCAGATAAGGGGACTGAGTCTTTCACTATAGGTTCCACTGACCTGTGCCCATTCCTAGCCTCTTTGAGACCTTCTGTCTTCAATGGCCACCACTTTCTGTGGCCATTTGACAGTAGCACACACTTTCTCAGAGTACTTTTTTCCATACAATGACTTCTGCCAAAATAACATTTTTTTGCAGCTTTCTGGGACATACTTAGGGAAATGTGTGTCTCTCTTGTTTGAAGGCCTTTGCGCCTTCACTGCTACCAAATTCAGGAGGAAATTAGGCAGTGAGTCCATTCGAATATACAATAATCAGCTATTAAAATCATGTATTATCCAGCTGATGGCCAAGGGCAAGTTGCTTTGCGATGTCTTACCGGTCCAGTCAATGACATGTTCAAAATAAAATTTAATATCTCTATTGAAAAACAACTACCATTTGGTCTGTGCCAGGCCCTATGCTGAAGATTTTACATTCACGACCTCATTCAGTCTTCATAACAACAGCCAGTCAAAACAGATTCCATCATTCCTGCTTTGAAAGGTTAATAATTTGCCCAAGGCCACATGACTAACCAGTGGTCTGTACCAAGATCTGCATTAGTCCAAAACTAAGCCCTTTACTACTGTGAATCTAGTATATATGAAATGACTTTCCAACCTCCCACCATTGACTTTTTAAAAAAGATTTTAGTGGGGAGTTGGGGAAGGGGAACAGTGTTGGGGAATTGGAAAAGGGGAACAGCCATGTTGTTGTCCTTCAATCTTAGTTGTGGAGGGTGCAGCTAGCTCAGCTCCCAAGTCCTGTCGCCATCCAGCTGCCCAGCCACAGCTCTTGGCTGCTCAGCTCAAGGTGCCGTGTTCAATCTTAGTTGTGGGTGGGCATAGCCCACCATCCCATGCGGGTGTCAAACCAGCAATCTTGTTGTTAGGAGCACATGCTCTCACCAGCTGAGCCATCCTGCCACCTGTTGGCAGCTCAGCAGCTCAGTTGAGGCACAGCTCACTGGCCCATGTGGGAATCGAACTGGCAACGCTGTTGCTCGGAGCTTGCCCTCTTAACCAACTGAGCCACTCAGCCGACCTCCCCCGACCATTAACTTTTAATACTTGTATACACCCCAGGCATCTGTCTATATAAAAGACAAACTAATTTTTTTATTGGTGTGACAATGGTGTTTGGTTGCTAGTATCAGGGATAGTATCTATCCCTCATTGACTTTATTTTTTTTTGAAGTATAATTGACATGTCCTAAAGTACACACATCTGAAATGTTAAGTTTGATGAATATCCAATGTAATCACCACTTAAAACGTGATGGGGAACATTCCTATCACCTCAGAAAGTACCCTGATGCCCCATTACAGTCAGTTCTTCTCCTGAGGCAACACTCTTGGGTTTCTATAATTTAGCTTGGTTTTGCCTATTCAGGGATTTTATATAAATGGAATAATGTAGTATGTACCTTCTGTGTCTGCCTTCTTTTGTTCAAAATATTTTTTAATTTCATCCATGATTTTGTGTGTATTAATAGTTTGTTCCTTTTTAAGTAATAGTCCATTGGATGGATTTACTACACTATGTTTATTCATTCTTCTATTAGTGGACATTTGGGTTGTTTCCCATTTTTTGGCTATCATCAAAAGTGCTGTTATAAATTTTTTTTTTTTTGAGAGCCATGTCACTGGCCCTCATATGTGGGACCTGAACCGGGGCCACTGGCTTCCCAAGCCAGTGCTTAACCTGCGTGCCACTCGGCTGGCCCAAAAGTGCTGTTATGATTACTTGCATTTAGTCTTTGTGTGGATGTATTTTTATTTCCCTTGGATAGACATCTAGAATTGGAATTGATCAATTCCATGATAAGTATAGTTTTAATTTTTTAAGAAACTATCAAATTATGTTCCAAGAGGGCCGGGCGAGTGGCTCAGTTGGTTAAGAGCTCACTCAGGAATGTGAGCTGAGCTCTGAGCAACAGCAGTTCGATGCCCAGCCCAAGCTGAGCTGCCACTGAGCTGCCAACAGGTAGCAGTATGGCTCAGTTAAAAAAAAAAAAAAATTATGTTCCACAGTGGAACCATTTTGCATTTCCATCCGCAATGTGTGAAGGTTTTAGTTATTCCAAATCCTTGCTAACTCTTGGCATTGTCAATCTTTTTCATTTTACCCATTCTAATAAGTATGTATCTCATTGTAGCTTTAATTTGTATTTCTTTAATGACAAATAATGTTGAGTTTTTTTTCATGTATTTAGTTGCCATTCCTATACCTTATTTTGAGAAGTCTTTTCAAATATTTTCCCACTTTTAAAAATTAGTTTTTTTGTCTTCTTCACATTATGATTTATGAGTTCATTATAAATTCTAGATAAAAGTTCTTTTTTAAATATATGTTTTGCAAATATTTTCACACTGTCTGTGGATGTATTTTTATTTTTCTAGCAGTGTCCTTGGTTAAGCCAAAGTTTTTAGTTTAGATGAAGTCCAATTTACCCATTTTTTTTATTTTATGGTTAGTGTATTTGTTGTCCTAAGAAACCTTTTCCTACCTTAATGTCACAAAGATTCCTCATATGTTTTCTCCTAGAAGCTCTCATGATTGAAGTTCTTGCAGTTATGTCGATGGCCTCCAATTAGTTTTTGTATTTGGAATGAGGGAAAAGTCTAGGTTCATTTTTGCTTCCATGCAAATATCCAATTGTTCCAGCACTATTTGTTAAGCAAGATTTTCCTTTCCCCATAGAATTATCATGATGCCTTTGATAAAGAGCAATAGACTGAATATGTGTGACTCTAATTCTGGGCACTCTGTTCTCTTCCATTGATCCATTGTATAGACCCATGTAACCACTGATGTCTTATCGTTTTGCTTACTGTCGCTTTGTACAAAGTCTTGCCATTGGGACTGTGTGTCCTAACTCTTGTTCATTTGTTTTGGCTAACCTAGATCCTTTGCATTTCCACAGAATTTTAGAGTCAGCTTGCCAATTTCTTCAAAAAGTATCCTGAGATTTTTATTACAATAGCATTGAAACCAAATGTCAATTTGGGGAGAATGGCCAGCTTTAAAATAGTGAATATTCCAGTCATTGCCCATGACATTTCCACTATCATCATTTACATTCATTTAGATCTTGTCTCATTTCTCTCAGCAATGTTCCATCATTTTTAGGGTAGAGATCCTACATATCCTTTGTTTGATTTATTCCCATGGACTTTTTAATGCTATTGTATATGGTATTTTGATAAATTTTATTTTCTTTTTTTTTTTTGTTTTTTTTTTTGTTTTTTTTTTTGAGGGCAGTGTCACTGGCCCTCATATGTGGGACCCGAACCAGGGCCGCTGGCTTCCCAAACCAGCGCACAACCAGCGTGCCACTCGGCCGGCCCGATAAATTTTATTTTCTATAGTGATAACATGTAGAAGTGCAATTGATTTTGCATATTCACTTTGTATCCTACAACCTTGGTAAGTTTTCTCATTGGTTCTAGTCTGATTTTTTTGTAGATTCCTTAGCATTTTCTATGTATATGATCATGTAATCTGTGAATAATAACTTCTGTGAATGACCATGGGAAACAATGGATATAGAATATTAATAGAGAAAACAGTCAAAATTAATAAACTTGGATGGCTCAGTTAAGCTGGAAGCCTAGCATCCTGAACTACAAATAACACCCTGTCCTTACTAAGCCTTCCAGAAATAAAAGCAGTCTGTCTTTTTATAGCTTTGACTGCATTTCATTCATGCATTCATTTATTCACTCATCCATACAACAAAAACTTACTGGATTCCAACTATGGACCAAGCATTGTGCTAGGCATAGCGGTCTCTGAAAGAAAAAAAATCTGGGCCCAGTTTCAAGGAGCTAAAATTCTTTGGGGAGCAGACACATGGTAGGGAATGGTAGTTAAGAGCGTGAGCTCTGCAGTCAGCCCTGGGTTAGGTCCTGATTCATCTACTCTGTCACAATGTCATCTTAGGTGAATCATTTCACCTCTCAAAGCTTCAGGTTTGAATAACAGCGCTGACCACACAGAGGTGGTTGTAAGGATTGGGTGAGATAATGAAAGGAAGTATTTGGGACTTGGCTTGACTTTGCAGTAAATGGTTGCTACTATCAACAGCAATAGAGTGAGGTTAGGGGGAGGCCTGAGCATGGGAACCCAAAGAAGGATTATATAGTTCATCTCTCTTTTTTATTTTTTTGGAGGGCAGTGTCACTGGCCCTCACATGTGGGACCCAAACTGGGGCCGCTGGCCTCCCAAGCCAGCGCTCAACCACCGCACCACTCGGCCGGCCCAGTTCACCTCTTTAAAGGCCAATATTTTTCTACGTTTTAAAGGTGTTTCTTTTATTCTTATTGGCAAAATTATCATTAGTTAAACATATAAAGTTCTTTTTTTTCTGCAAACTTATATTTTTTCCTTTTCCATTACACCCTTAATTCTCCCAGTTTTTTTGTCCAAACATCACCATCCCCACCTCAACATATACACATTTACACAAGAACTCAAATACTACACATAGGAGTCAATCCTTTGATCAATCCAAACCTTATAATTATGGAATAAAAATGTTAGTTAACAGGAAGGCAATAGAGGTTAGAGGAAAGAACGTGGAGTTTTTCAGATCTGGGTTTAAATTATAACCTTGGACAAAAACTTACTCTCTTTGAACTTGGTCTCTACACCTATAAATGGGGACAATTGTAAGAACTGAATGAGCTCAGAACATAACAAACATTCAAAACAAGCATTAATTTTTTTCCTTTCATCAACATTTAGTATCTCTAGTTATTGTAACCTAGGGGTCTGCAAACTTTGAGATCTCAGGACTCTCTTACACTCTTAAAAATTAAGACCCCAAAGAGCTTCAGTTTATGTGGTTATATCTAGCAATATTCACTATATTAGAAAGTAAAACTGAGACATTTTAAAAATAGTTAGTTATTGATTTATTTAATAATTATAATAAGAAATGCACTGCATAACACAGATTTATGAAAAATAACTATATTTTTGAAAATAAAAAAAAATTAGCAACAGGAGTGGCACAGTTTTACATTTTTACGAATCTCTTAACATCTAGTTTAATGGAAGACAAATGGATTCTCATACCCATTTCTGCATTTAATCTGTTGCAATATTTTGTTTTGGTTGATTCCATAAAGAAAGACAAACTTCACATGTACAGTTGGAAAAGAAGAAGCATCTAACAGCTTTTTCTAATGCCTGTGGAGATTTTTTGACATTACATTCCAACTAGACAAGAGGTAACAGTTTCAATGTGGCATCTGAAACAATATCAATGAACTTTTCATAACCAGACTATGAAATATTTTCATATGAATATTTTCATATTCATTAAAAGCCACCGGTCTGTCTTACACTTTGAATGGCTTTTACAAATGTGTGTGATTTTGTAGTTTCATGCTTTGGCCATTTGGAAAATATTGCTTCACTGAGTTATGCAAGTCTTCCAAATGTCATGATACCAAAAAAAAAAAAAATCACATTTGTTAATATCACCATCAGATAAATCTTGATGTATTGGGAAGCTATTAATCTCATGGATGGCAGATGACAATTTTCCAAAATTCTAATTTTCTAGTTACTTTAAATTTTATCACTGTCCATAAATACAGACAATTGTTTTCGTTGAAGTGACAGGCTCACTTTCTTCGTTTTGAAGAGCAGCCTGCCAAATACCTAAGTTGGAATACTAGTTTGGCTGTCAAGCATTCTTTCGGGTAAAAATGATATTCTATAAAAAATGGGGGTGGGGGAACAGTTCAGCTCAAATCATAACAAAAGTGCTTTTCAACTATAATCATTGTATGTCAGTGTGCATCAGAAATCCTGTATGAATATTTCTGATTTGGTCACACAGAAATATGTATATTTTAAACATGTTTTCAAATATATTTTTTTAAATATATATTTTTAAGCGTGTTTATTAATTCAAGTTAATAAAATTAGTAACTTTTACTGCTTCATCAAGGACAACCAAATGAAATTAGCATTTTTCAAATTATTATGGTAAATGCTTACTGGTAAAAAATATAAGGACAACTATATAGTTTTGTGACATTGCCTTGATTCATGCTAAGACACCAACAGTTTTACTCACCACTGCTTTCCATCATCAATGCAAATGCGAATGCAGTGAAAAAGGCACTAACATCTTTCACTATCGTGAAAAGGATTTAATCTTAAGGAGTCTGACAAGGTCTCAGGGACCTCTGTGGGTCTATGTACCACACTTGTAAAACCTCTGTTTTAATCTAATCTGTAACCCATTTTTGGATGGAGGATCACTAAAAATTTATTTTAACATGTAAAATGTTTACATTTTTTTAAAGAAGTTCCTTAGTGCTGTTATCTAAGATACAGCAACAAAACACATACTTCCTCCATTTTCATATTTGCAGATGAGATGTGATGTGCACTTAAAAATATTTACTGACACAAAGGTCAAAGTTTCTCCCTCTAGCAAACATTTTGAGGGATTTCTTTTTTAACATCATCTCACATACGTTATGGTATTTTGTTTTGTTTGGAATTTGAAACCAACAATGAGGAATTCATTGTAGTTTTGCAAAGGAGGAAACTAAATCATGGGGTGCTTAAATTTTCTATATGTACACAGATAAACATATGTAAGTGTATTGTTTAGTTTCTGATTACAAAGGTCATGACGAGCCATGTGAGTACACAGACAAAAAAAAAAAGAAAATGGAAATTATGTCTAGTCCTACTCAAAAAAGATGATGTCAGTCTTTGGGTATATATAACTATAGTCTTATTTTATAAATATTATTTAAAATTCTAATAGCACATGAGTAGTACTTTTTCATGTTGTGCTTCATAATTATCCTGCATTTCGAATACAAATCTATTGTTATCAAGGGACTCAAAATCAGATTATTTGGTTATGAGTCCCTATTTCCTTCAATTGCTATATTAAGAAAGTAACAACCAAATATGACATTTGTTAGAGGAAGAAATATGGCCAAACAGGGCCAGTCTCCACTCAAAACTTCCTGGCATCACCTGGCTCTGACTCTGTTTTGCTTTAGTTACACTGGTCTCCTAGCATATAAATCTGTTTTGTGAATTAAATGAAAATTTAATTCCGCTTTCCAAAAGCATAGTTCTGCTAAGATGTACATAGCAAAAAATTCTAACCAACAAAGATGTATATTTCTTACAAAAGATAAAAATGCTCATTCTTTCATTACAGAAGATACCCAAATGCCATTTGGTACAGTGTGAACAGCTTCAAATAAAAGATTAAACTAAGAACTTCAGAGAATGTTAGGTTCTAGGGACAATGGTACACCTTACACAGTTACAATCCTTTTATCTCATGTGATCTCTACAAGAACCTCCAGAAGTAGGTATCATCACTCATTTCACAATTGAGGGCACTGAGGCCCAATAATGTTAAGTGAATTGCCCAAGGATAGATAAGTATTCAATCTTTTTTTGTCTAAATCTAATGTATTTTCTTCCACCCAATAACTATTTTAAATACTATAAGGCTAATTAGAACAAATGCTACTATATTGTCGCTTAATAGATTAACTATAAAAACATTAGACCTCTTTCTCATATAACTCTTGAAAAAACACATCTCACATTTGAAGGTGGGGAAAAAAGTGACTACATTAAAGTTTTAAGGTATTTATCCAAAAACATCATAAACAATACTAAAGGAAAAACTACAATGAGTGAAGATTAATATTCTTAAGCGAGAGTTCTTAAAATTAAGTTAGAAAATGTGCAAAGGATATAAGCTGACAAAAGAAATGCAATGTCAATAAATATGAGCAAGTGCTCAGTCTTCGTAGTAATAAAATGGAAATTAAAAATTAAATTAAGGGGCTGGCCAAGTGGCACAGTGGTTAAGCACTGGCTTAGGAAGCCAGCGGCCCCGGTTCGGGTCCCACATATGAGGGCCAGTGACACTGCCCTCAAAAAAGAAAAAAAAAATTAAATTAAGATGCCATTTTAACTAACCAACTGGTACAGTTTTTGTTGTTGTTTGTTTTTTGTTTTCTTAATGATGCATCTGATGCAAACTTTTTAGAAAAGAGTTTGCTAATATAGATCAAAAGTTACCCAGAAATTTCCCTTCAAAAAATTGATTCTAAGCAAAGATATAGCATAGCTTGCAAAGATGTATGTAGAAGGATCACTACATTATTTAATTATAGAAAGACTTCTGAAATAAATTTTCAGTAGTAGATCATCAAGTAAACTATGATACATCTTATAAACATTAAAATTTATGTTTTCACTTTCTTGTTTATACTTTCATTTAAACCCAAATTTTCTTCAGTGAACATGCATTATTACTTTAATCAGCAGAAAACCCTATGATGCTAGAGATATCACTAGCCAAATCTATGATCTCTCCTTAGGTCTGTGCTGGACTCCATGTGAAGTGATTTCTGTAAGAAATGACACTAATGTTTAGTAAGCAGTTACTTGGAAAAGCTCATTGTGCCATGTGCTTTGCGTCTTTTGTCTCATTCAAGTCTCACAACAGTACTACTAGGTAGATGCTATCTGTGGTCAGCACTTCAGAGTTTCAACGGAAGCCACTGCAAGATGTTAGAGATAAGAGAATAGCATTGCCTTCTGAGAGTTAAAGTTAAACACAATGAATCAGAAAGGAAATAGGAAAAGTTCCCTGGAAGTGACAGGTTGGCTCCTGGTTCCACCTGAACAGGTGTCTTATCATAGCTAAAAGAATTAACAGGCCTGGTAGGTTAGGGGAGTACCGAGAAATGGGGGTCACAGACACAAGTATAGGCCATGTTCATCCAAGAGCCTTAGCCAAGGCACTACCAGAGTTTCTAATCCCATTGGCTGCCATAACTTCCCAAACTTTTGTTAGCTGAGAACACAGATGAGGGAGGAGCCAGGTGTGACCAAGAGCATCCATCCTAGAGATGGCTGTACTGGGACATCTCAAACTGTATCAGTCAGTGCTGGGGTCCTCCAAGGCCTCTTGTTCTGAACCCTGAGGACACATCAGATTATGACCTGCTTTCCACCAAAGCCTACCAACAGTAAGAAAATGACTACCCTTGCAGACACTAGCATTCAGGTCCCAGTCAAGCTCCATTTCTTAGGGTGAATGAATCCGTAGTCATTCTGCTTTGTCCATATAGTTGCTTCTTATTATTCATGGGTGTTTTGTTCTGTAAAGTCTCCTTGACTGAATAGCAAATGCTGAACCATGACTCCTAGGAGAAACAGAGGTAGGTTCCTGTGAACCTCTGGTCTTGTTTTCACCACCTGATCAATATATAATTTTGTTTTCTGTGTGTTTCTGCTTAAAGATGCCTTATTTTATATATATATATATATATATATATATATATATATATATATATATATATATATATACATACATACATACATACACACTGTGGATTCATTAACATTGGACTCACAGCCAACAACCACTATAACTCATGCCAGAACACACTTAGGTTCTCTGTAAGGCACATCACAGCCTAGCCGCACTGAGGAGCACAAGACAGCACTTCAGCACTACACTTGAGGGTCATCCTAAACAGCAAAAATCATCAACAAAAAGCACAAGACTGTAAAAAAGAAAACATGGCACCACATAGGCCACAAAAAGGGCACTGGTTTACAATGTAAGAGCCAAAGCAAGAAGTCAAAGCCTTGTCTGACCTCAGCTGGGAGCATGTGTATCGGGTGACTTAATTTTTTGCCACTCTGTGCACTTACATGTAAGTGTAACTGAGAAAGCACTGAGGGTATTGATTTGGGGGTTACAAAGAAATTTTCGTGAGTAGGCGAATTTGCAGAGATGGGATCCATGAATAACGAGGCCTGACTGTATATCTCAGGCAGACAAACTTGGTGAACAGGACCCTGACCCCGAAAGAAGTACCAGCTCTTCCTGTGCTGACCACACAGGCTCCTGAACCTGCAAAGCTGCTCTTACAAGAGTCAACCAGCTCTTCCCAGGCAGCACACCACAGCCCCACTGGAGGCTGTACCTTTTTGTCTCTGTATTTCTACGCCAGTGTTTCTCAAGCTTTAGGACGACATAGGTTGCTGAGCCCACCCCTACGATTTCTAACTCTGTAGGTCTGGAGTAGTACCCCAGGTTTTGCATTTATAACAAGTCCCTGCGTGATGATCATGCTACTGATGTAGGGACCACACTTTGAGAATGTCTGCTCTATACTAGTGCCTCCGTTTTACAAATGAAAACCCAAAGCTCAGAAAGGTTGAGTAACTTGCCCAAAGTCGTCTTCACAGATATTAACTGGCTCTCATAAAATGTGGCTGAATGTATGATCAGCAATTTCTGTTCTACTGCAATATTTTGGGGACAGATATCATAACATGGCATTCTTCCTGTGTGTAAACTGTTTTCAGTGGTGCTTTTATTCCTAAGCTGGTCCACAACAATCTGTTCAGTCAGAATAGAGTTGGGCCCTAGAATCAGGAGCTCTGCTTTGATTTCTGGCCCCTTGGCAGGCAGGGTTGGGAGTGCAAGAGGGAGTAGAGAAGGGAGAAGAAAGCTCCTCCCTCAATCTTGCTACAGAGTGACTCATGCTTGATGACAGCTTAAGATATTGCAATACAAAGAAATTGTTGTCAAGTAAGCAATGGTGGATTTTGGTTGATAGGCAATAGAACATAGTGATTACACACACACACACACACACACACACACACACACACACACACACCCCAAACACACACACATATAGGACTGGGGAGTCTGATCATCTATATCCGTAATCTGAGCTTGAGCAAGTGTAAGACACGCAGTAAGTTCTAAGTATTAGTTAATATGGCCAATTTGGCAGGGATGGTTGGGTGATGGTGACAACCTTAGCAATGAGACTCATAGCCAAGTTACAGAGGCAGGCACTTCAGAAAAATTCATTTCCATTGAAGGAAATATTGTCAGACTATTAGATCTACTACTTGTGTGTTATTTCATATTTCATCAAGAATATTTGCACATTTTACTTTTGCAGTAGTATTCCACATTTCTGCTTACCTACGTTTGGATTCAAGCACATTTTGCCACTGACAACTGATGCGGAAAGATTCAATGAAATTGTGAAGAATCAGAAAATTTCTGCTAATATTGACACACCCGAAGGTGGATTTGATGCAATTATGCAAGCTGCTGTGTGTAAGGTATGCACAGGGGAACCATGCTTCACTCTGATAACACAAATCTCTCTATTAACACATCTCCTTTGAAAATCTTAGCTAGCTTTCCTTTAATTGCCATGTTTCTACATTTGATACTTTCCTTAAAACAAAATTTCTGTAAAATTTTTAATTCAATCATGTTAAAATGAGACTTCTTATGCATAATCTTCAAATAATCTAATCAAGTTCTAATCATGTATGATTAATCTTCAAAGACTGAGATAAGATTAATTAGTTTTTGAATTAACCATGGTGAAAAAAAATTAAAGGCAGAAATTAATGAAAAAAAAGTAAAAGTGCCCTGAATCAGCATAAATCTCTATATATGATTTAGGTGTCTATCATTTTGAACCAACAAAATAAGCATCCAAAGACTTCTATTACTTAAAATAGTTGGATGACATCAGTAGAAAGAGAAATATGTGCCTAAATGTTGGGTGATGTTTTAATAAAACAGGCTTACACTGAGTCCATTTCATACTGCATTCTGACTAGTTTTTCTTCAGTTTGGATTTGGGATCATCTATGACCTCCCTCCCCTCATTTTTCTGGTAATTTGAAAGCTGGACAGTAAAAATAGCTAACCATGTAAAAGTCAAGATCAACTGAATACTGATTATAGTGGAAATACTTT
This sequence comes from Aselliscus stoliczkanus, assembly GCA_033961575.1. NCBI lineage: Eukaryota > Metazoa > Chordata > Mammalia > Chiroptera > Hipposideridae > Aselliscus > Aselliscus stoliczkanus. The sequence goes on along the minus strand of CM066731.1, from coordinate 112,889,667 downwards.
TTCCTGAGGCATAAATTATCTAAAAATGTTATCCAGGGGAAAGCAAATGTCATGGAATTTTGTGCTTTTAATACTTTAATATTATTAACTCACAATAGACGAAAAAGGCTTATATAGATAGACCAGCAACCCAGCTTTTATAATCTGAATGTGTCCAACCATAATTAACCACTTTTAATAAATGCTTGCTACTATTTGATACAAACCAAATGTTCCTTTCTCATGGTAGGAAAAAATTGGCTGGCGGAATGACTCCCTCCATCTCCTGGTCTTTGTGAGTGATGCTGATTCTCATTTTGGAATGGACAGCAAACTAGCAGGCATCGTCATTCCTAACGATGGTCTGTGTCACTTGGACAGCAAGAATGAATATTCCATGTCAACTGTCTTGGTATGTAACCTGCACTCTACACTGTTTTCAGGGCCACAAGGAGTCAAATGAAGCAATAATTACTGTGATTCATAGCAGATCAACCCAACGTGTGAAAACACTGCACCTTTTCTGATTTGAGATTAACAAATTGCCTTGTCTCCATTCTGACCATCTTGTCTCAGTTCTCTCTACCATTAGAGGTTCCTACCAGAACACAGTGGGTGATGACTATTCTATGAAATAGAATTGAATTATGAAGCATCAATCTGGGAAGGCCATATTATCCTCATTTAACATTTGGAAAAACATGGTACAGAGAATTTAGGTGACTTATTTATTTTTTATTTTTTTTATTTTTAAAGATTTTTTTTATTTATTGGGGAGTTAAGGGAGGGGAACAATGTTGGAGAATTGGGGAAGGGGACCCGCCAAGTTGTTGCTCTTCAATCTTCATTGTAGAGGGCGCCAGTTGCCATCTGGCTTCCCGTGGGCAGCTCTTGGCCTCTAAGCTCAAGGTGCTGTTTGTCCAGTCTTAGTTGCGGGTGGGCGTAGCCACCATCCCATGCAGGAGTTGAACCGGCAGCCTTGTTGATAAGAGTGGACGCCCTTGGGGGAGGGGAGTTGTCACTTTGAGGGGTAAAAAGTGTAACTATTGCACTGTGCTGTATACCTGAAGCCAATTTAAAAAACATGTTTATTTCACAATAAAAGAAAAAATTAAAAATTAATTAAATAAAAAAATAAAAAGAGTGGACGCTCTATCCACTGAGCCATCTGGATGGCTGCTCAGCTCAAGCTGCCAAGTTCAGTCTTAGTTGCGAGTGGGCGTAGCCACCATCCCATGTGGAAGTCGAACCAGCAGCCTTGTTGTTAAGAGCACATGCTCTATCCACTGAGCCATCCGGCCGGCAGCTCAGCTCAAGGTGCTGAGTTCAGTCTTAGTTGCGGGTGGGCATGGCCCACCATCGAACAGGCAATCTTCTTGTTACACCAGCTGAGCCATCCTGCCACCTGTTGGCAGCTCAGCTCTGGCGCAGCATTCACTGATCCATGTGGGAATTGAGCCGGTGGCCCTGCTACTTAGAGCTCAGGCTCTAAGCCAACTCTTACCCAACTGAGCCACTCGGCCAGCCCCTAGGTGACTTCTTAAAATGACAATGCTGTAGAAATGTATTAGAACAGAGAAAGAAGGGGGAGGGGAGAGGAGAGAAGAGAAAGAGAAAGAGAAAGAGACAGAAGAGAAAGAGAAAGAGAAAGAGATAGGGAAAGAGAAGGAGAAGGAGAAGGAGGAAGAGGAAGAGGAATGGGAAGGGAAAGGGGAAGAGGAAGAGGAAGAGAATCCTGAATATCAGATTGGAAAAAACTAGTCTCCAAAAAAAGAATTCAATGAGATAATGTATATAAATGCTTAATACAGTGCTGGAAATTATTTTTTAAAAATCTAATGGTTCATGAATTACCTACTACCATTCCTTGCCTCAATTTCTAAACTTCAATATGAATGTTTTCCCCTAACTTTTGATCAATAGTATTCCCCAAATTTACATATTCTTTAATCATATAAACTGCCTTTCCACATTACAAGATCAATGAGGGTAGCCACATTTTGTGTGCTAGCCAATGAGGAGTTTTTTCTCACAAAAAATTGTGAGAAATGAATCCTTTTTTCATTACCTTTTCTTGTAACTATTCAAATGTCCCTTAATGGGCATCTTGGAAACAGCAGGACCATAGAAGCAAAACACTACCTGTTACCTAATATGACCTCCTCATCTAATAAATATGCAATTCTTTCTTGCTGAGTAAGTTGCTACATATGCACAGAAGCCATGAACTATTTCCATGTCTGCCTGGAACATAGCCCCTTGTGTTCTTTGAGCACTTCCTATGCACTCAGTATGGGACCAGGCTCCTGGGGCCACCAAATAATAAGACATGGTCTCTGGCCTTAAGGAATTTACAATTCCCACAGTATAATTGTGGGAATCAAACCAACTGATGTGGATCAAATAGAAAATCATACTTGCCCACTTATGAAGTGGGCCACATGGTGTGATTCTGGCCATACTGTAGAGCTGTTAAAAGGTTCGAGAACATGTGGTGATGAGGAGGGGCCAGGGGCCAGCACTGGAAGAATTCACGCTTAAGGATGAAGGATGTTTAGTGTTGGGCAGTTGACAGCAGAAGAGACTGAAAATGCCAGGCTCAGGAAAATTTATATTATCTGGATTCTACTGTTATCTACTAATAAAAACCCAAATGGCAGGGCAAACATGTATTACACAGCTAGATCTGCAATTGGGTTATTTATCTGAGTATTTTAGGCAAAACTATTCTTTTCCTTCAACTTGAATCTTATGCCTGAAGAAGACATTAAACAAAAATACTCCACAAGTGCTGAGAATAAGTGAACCCACCACATTAGTGTACAGCGTGCTTCCACTGTGGCTGATTTCAGACATAATCAACAAATTGTTAGTTTAATTGTTTGCAGGCTCCTCTTGCACTTGAGTTTCGTCTTTGTACATTATCCATGTTTGGATTCATCCAAGAGGCAAATGGGCTACATGTTTTTGAGCCTTGGAAAGTAAAGTCCACCTTCAGATTTGATAATTAATGACTTCTTTATTTTTGAAAGTACCCATATCACTTGGTAACGAATGTGTCAATGGGAGAGAGGTACAATATGTTTTCAACTGTCCTGTAAAAATATTGCAGGATCCCATAAAACTGATGAGTGACATCAAAAAGGCAATAAGACCAAACCCAAGAACTGATACAGAAATGTCTCAAATCAGATGGACATAGGAATTATAGTGTGTCATTTCTCAGCAGGCTGTCCCTTCCTCAGCCCTCATCCCGCCTCATACAATTCCAGTACGAGTTTCAGAGCTATAGGAGTCACCCAGTGCCATCTGTCACTGTCTGCCTGCTTCTCCCTCCACTCTAACATTCCCTGCTGGCAAGTGGCACTTAGAAGGAGAAATGTGTCTCTACCCTTGAAAATATGACACACTACATGTTGTTAAATAAATTTCAAGTGATCTTCTTAGAAGTAGCAGAGAATAATATACCACATTGACAGGCACTGACTCTTAGGAATTGGATTTACAAGATTTAGAAAACAATTATTAAACCAATTAAGTAAATAATGCTAATTGTGTATTTGTTTACTTAGAGTGGTAGATACAATAATGCCTATGAGCATTGAAATGCCAAACTCAGTTTGAAAGAAACATTCCTTTCTTTATTTTACATACTTTTGTTAAGATGATACTTAAAACCTGTATGTTGATTTTAGGAATATCCAACAATTGGACAACTCATTGAGAAACTGGTGCAAAATAACGTGTTACTGATCTTTGCCGTAACCCAAGAACAAGTTCATTTATATGAGGTAAGCACCCATAATTCAGGAAATTCCTTCAGGGAGGTTATTCAATATGAAACTTTACCATTAACTCTATGAGTTTAACGCATGGGCTACCATTAGAAAATCATTAACACATGCCAAATAGCCTGGACACTTAGCCAAGTGGATTCAGTTACTGTTTGCAACTTAAATTATAAACACGGAGGTACTGAGGAGAGCGAGTGACAGATGGTAGGACAAGGAAGAAAGAATTATGGAAATGAAAAGATAAGTTGGAAGAGAGTACCAATAAACATAAGACCACCTACCTACCTAATGGAAAATTAGTCTGTCTTTCCTTGAGCTATTTCATTTGATGAGGAGGACGTTAACAGAAAGCAGAGAAAATTATGAGACTGGGAAGTGAACTGACTTTAAATGCTCTGATATTTGCAAATTAGATATGTAGGAAATACGTAAGTAGAGACACAACTCAGGCTATTGAGAAGTGGAAAGTTGAAAGAAAAAAACTTGTTAAATGGAACCAAATAATAATTTCCCCCTTAACTTAACTGGATTTGAAGTTCAAGCTACAGAAAGAGAACTCTTTTGTTAGATGAAATAACATTTGTAAACCAATACACAAACTGTAAAATGCATATGCAAATGTAAAAGATTTCTGTGGTTCTTTCTGGCCTAACATAAACAATATGTCAAAATGTCATGAATTGGAGTACTAGCAAATGGTCCACTCAATGATTTACTCCTACCTGATTTATTCCTAGTGTCACAGAGAAGTAAGGACTCTAGACTGGGCCCCAGAAAATGTAGAGAAAATAGGTGTACATTAACTGGTCTCTGACTTCTATGCAGGAGCTTCATATAAGCGTAAATTCAGAGTCTGATCTCCCTTTCCTTTTGAAAGGACCTCTTAACTCGCTTGGTGACTTTACAGGGCTCAGAAAACACTGAGATTATTTCACAGAGGCTTTGATTAAATGCCACTCACGCTAAGGACGGTGCAGCCCATGAACTTGCATCAGGTTCTGTAGAAAGGACCAGGAGATCCTATCTTGCATTTTTAATGAGAGGAGGGTATTGTACTCCAGGTGAGATTGCCTTCTGCTGAAAACCAAGGAAGTCCCTTGCAATCAAGCTGCATACTCGAGGCCTTTGTTCTACTCAGAGACCATGTGGGTTCACCTGATCTGGGCATTTTCTTAAGGCTCCTTAGTATGTGATACTTGTTTCCAGTGGTTTTAAGCAGTAGAGCTGAGGTAAAGATTAAAAAAAATATATACTGCAAATACAATAGCGAGTCTATTCTGCCTTTGATCCTTAAGGCTAGCGTGAGAGGACCCTAGGGGTCTCAACACCTCCTCCACAGCAGGGCTCCTGTTTAGAAGGGGGAAGGGGGGTGGCACAGAACTGTTTTTAAAAAGGAAAGTCTGGGAAACACAATTGATGATCATGAACATAGATGCCCATAAATAACTCGCTTTGGTTATAGACTTTAAGACTCACAACTCACTTATACACACCTCTTCAAAACTGCTATTAAAAAGACAGAGGAAAAGAACTACATGGCAAAACAGAACTTGTCCAATTTAAGCTAGTTGCATGCACAGTTCCCCTGTTGCAAAGGAAATGATCATTTCCAAGGAAAACATCAGATTAGAGCCTGCCTCTAATGTAACAGCAGGCCATTGATTTTGCCTGCCCACTAATCTCATTATGAGGTGAATTTATGTTTGGTCATGATCTGTGGTTTTTACCATCCAGTCTCCACTAAATGCAAAGGGACATTTTCAGGGAGCCACGGAGTGGACCAGGTCAGCAGCCCACTCTAGGACTCTGATGTTTCCATTATTTTATTTTTCTTTTGTTGGAATCACCATTCCATGTGCATTAGTGGGAGCCGGCAGCAGCCTGGCCTTAAGATAATGACAGCAACATTGCACTTCCCTGAAAGCTTCACCCAGCATGAAAATGCTGATTTCTTGTTTTATTGATAATGAAAACTGAAAATAGACCAATAATGGCTCATGTTGCTTTTCCATTTAAATCTCTTAGAAGGAGCCCTGTGTGTGCAGGAGCCCTGTGCAACCTGATGTTTGGATAGCTGTGATAGAGGAACATAACTACCAAAGAACTGCTGAAAAATAAAACCAGAGATAGGATAAATAAAGCAACTAAGTGGTCGGATCTAATGGAAATTCCAGAGGGCAAATTGCTTGCTCCAGGTCTGTGTTAAGCATAGTTATGTGTATACACAGGCAGGAGATGGGTCAGGTTCAATGGCAGACCCGTCTTATAGCAAATAAGCTTTATGTTGCTCATTGATGAAATGCAGGAAGATGACTGTTTCTTCAGTAAGTTTGGTAAGATGCTTTGGACTGCCCAGAGGTGTAGTGTTGCTGTATTTTGTGATAACAAAAATGAACAAACAATGGAAAGGATAAAGTAAGCAGTTTCGCCTTCACTTCACTATAACTGCAGTGTGCACCCCAGACTCCAGCAAACAGATAATTTTGAACAAACTTATTATTATGAATAGTTTCCTGTTGGTCCAATTATAGGGTTCAAGAGATAATGATAGATAGTAGACTGAGCAGTAGGTAGTATATTACATTCTAGTGCTAAATACCATTTTGATTCAGGATTCAATTACCCAAACTTAAAAAAAATGTTTTTACCTCCTCGTTGTTTTTAAATGTTTACTGTTAATTTATATTAAGGTAATAGCAGGCTACTAAACCCCAACTGTCTAATTTGTCTAGTCTTTCCTTCCTAGTGAGATATTGAGATAAAAAGCAATCAAATCAGCATTCTTTACTACATTGACAAATCATATTATTAATCACCTGGGATTATTTGCAAGACTTGAAAATATCTTATATCTTTAAAAATGTCTACACCTGTCTGGAAAAAATGAGTTTTATGAAGTTAATAATAATAATTATTATATGACCTGGTATTTATGATGTAATGTTGAAACACAGCACTTACAAAAGTAAACATATTGGTATATATTGGTATAAATATATTGGTAATAGCCACATCCTGTTTAGTAACTAACGTCTATGACTATTCATTGATGTCCTTATGGTTGATAGACGGAGTGATGTGTCTAAAGCATGGGGACAGAGGACCCAAGCAGGTTTTTATACCAGCAAAGGGCCCTTCTCCCTGGAGGCAAAAAGCCTTCGATTATCAACTCTTTGAGGAGACTTATTCATCCTTCTGTTCCAGCCAATTCTCAATATACAGTAGATTCTAGGTAAAATATTTGTTAAATGAATTTTTTAAAAATTGCAATGCAAGCACATCATCTTTTCTCAAATTGGGTCAAAGTTTCTAAATGAGACTTGGAGTTTTGGGTGACAACTACCTGTCAAGGTTGAGGGAACCTGCGTACAAGAGCGGGGGTGGGGTGGGGGGTGGGGGGTGGCTGGTGCCTGACCCTTTGCTACTATTCCTCCAGCGCTGGCTGTCCCTCCTCCCCATTCTTCCACTTCGGCACCAGAGAGGAAAGGAACACTCTGCCATCAGTCTTAGGACCAACCCGCTGGATAAGCTCCCGAGCTTTCCAAGGCCATGGAAGGAAAATCCCTGAGCAATGACCCTTTGGACGGTCATTCTATCTAAAAACAAGCATAGAGAGTAGCCACAATATGCTCTGAGCCTGATGTTCTCTTGTGGCTTGTGAGAATTATTGACCATATACAAGTTTCAATTTTTCAGGAATCAATAACCCAATTTTTATTTCACCCCTTTTTTCTTCTTTTTGCTCATCTTTTGAGCTTTTCACTGCAGCAAGAGAGTTGAAAGAAGGCAGAGAAATAAGGGAAGAAGATAAAACAAAAATTGGATCCTTCTGCTATTTGTTAGCCTTCTCTGTATTGTTTTGTTTTATAATGTTCACTGTTGGAAAAGATCAAAACAATTTTGCTATGATGAAAATCCCTTTATCTTCGGCTTCAGTTTTTATAAACAAAACAAATAACAACAAAAATGACCTCCAAATTTGGTAGTCAGTGACTAAGACTGGAGGAGGGAATCACCAAGAGTTCCAATGATCTTTGCACAGATAAAATATAACTAGCTGTAATATAGCTAATTCTAGGGCATGCCCTAGAAAGTTGTTCTTTATCCTATCAACCCCATCTGCAAGGGGGTTCCAAATTTATGCTTCTCGTGAAAATAAAACCATCTAAGAATAAAAAGACAATTTGTGGATTCTGAGAAATACCCATGGAGTTAATAAGTTGTTCTCAATCCATGTGTAATGGAAAAGCATTTTGATTTCTCTTTAATTGATGGTACCTGGAAATAAACAAATGAAGAGAGACAGCTGTCTACATTTTCCCCATTAATAAAAACCCCTCTTAGAAAGGGAACACTTAGAAATAAAACTAATGTCCTCAGATTATCAGGGCAAGGTTGCTAGTATTTTCCAGTCTAATTAATAAATCGCAACCATTAAAAGTCATCAGTAGCTACCCTTTAGATTCCATACGGTACTTTTCTTTTAAAGAACTCAAAGACTCATAATCCATAAAATAAACACAAATAAAGAAAAAAAAAGATACAGATTTAAAGTAGGGTCTTGGTGAGGAGCCCTATTAGGTCAACCCACGTAGAAAATACAACATGGGATTTCAATACAAGGTCTCAATATTTCAAGACTTGCACAATACCCAGAATGTCTGGTGCATCATTGAGACCAGTATGCTGTTGATTGCAGTCATTCATTCATTCATTCATTCATTCATTCCTTTATCCATTCATCAAGCATTTCGTGGGACCCTCCCATGAACCAGGGTGTCTGATTATCGAGGAGAATAAGACACAGTGCCTACCTCAGGAAGTCCCCTAGACCATTAACAGGCTTGTAGACCAATAATTTGCCAAAAGAACAAGATAAGGACATTTTAGAAGTTGTGTTCTGGAAAATGACCCCAAGGCAGTGTTTTACTGAGGGGCCAGAGTTTTCAAATATGTCAATGTTTTCACTCCTTTTCTATTCACCATTGTTGTTAGAAGGGGCTGCAAGTTAATTGGCAACCATAAACTACCTGGGATGCTTACAGTATCATAGCTACTGGACTAAATCTTTCACTCTATAGCAGTGGAAACTAAAGGCCAGAGATGACATGCAACTATGACTATGAGAATAAGAGGGAAGGTTTGCTGAGGGCTTATTAGGTGGCAAACTAGGGTTAAGTTATTTTAACTCATTGTATCATTTAATCTCGACTTTATCATTTAATCTCCATTTTATGGCTATAGATCCCAAAGTAACCAAGCAAGTTGCATAGGAGAATCAGGATTTGAACCCAGGCAGCTTGAGTCCACAACTGAGTGAAGCTGCAATTGAATCTGGATTGCTGTAGTGAAAGAACATGCTAATTTCTAGGCACTAGACAACCACAGAAGCAGCTTTTTAAATAAAGTAACTGACTTTGAAAGTCACTGAGCAGTGAAAGCCCAGAGTCTAAGGGTGGAGCAGAGCTGCCTAACAGATGAACCAACAGGCAAAATTCTTATAAATGGCAGAGCCCTTCGAGGCCTGTAAACACTAGGGTTCTTTGATGTTGCTATTAACTTAGAGGAATACAGCAATTTTTAAATGAATGGATTCAAAAAAAAAAAAGATGTGGGTTCCTTAAGCACCGAGTGGTAAGGATAGGCCAAGGAGCATGATACCATTGGCCAACCATCTAAAACATCTACCGTCTCTGGTAATCACTATCTATGTCTCCAACCAGAGGGGGAAAAGGAGACACACAGTCTGACAAAAGCTATAGGTTTATTATGATGTAGTTCAAGCACACAGAAAAATAGAGGAATATAATGAGCATCCACACATCTACCACCCAGATCTCTCAAATCTTAACATTTTGCTTCCATATTTGCTTCAGGTTTTTTAAAGAAGTAAAACATTTCAGATATAGTTGCCTGCTATTTAACTGCCTAATTCTAACCCGACTCCCCTTTATTTCCAAAGAAATATAAGTATCCTGAACTCAGTGTTATCATCCCATATTTATTTTTCATACTATTAAAAATATATGTGTAGCCATAAATATATGTGTAGCAATAATTACATAGTTTGGACTTACAAGTTTAATTTCATATTATTTCTACAATTTGCTTTTTGTTATGTTTTTGGTTGTTGTTGTTTTTTTAATTATGGTAAAATATACATAATAAAGTTTACCATTTTAACAGTGTTTAAAAGTATACAATGGCATTAAGTATATTCACATTTTTATGCTCAGTGTTGTTTTGAAGGCTTATCCATGGAGATATGCAGAGCTCTCATTTACTCTGTTCCACTGCTATGCATATCCTACTAAGTGTAGTTACTGCAGTGTGTGCATTCTGCAGCTGAGGGCTGCAGAATCACTTCTAATTGTGCAACATGACAAATGTTTCAGCCATGCACATCCTTGCACACATGTTCCCTATCGAGGATCCATTTCTAGAAGTGAAGTCCCCTGTTCACAGACAGGGGAATGGCATCCTCAACGCTCCCGGGTGTGTCCAAGTTGCTTTCCAAAGTGCTTGTATCAGTTATTCTCCTACCAATAATGTGGGACTGTGGCTTCCTGCACCCAGCCCATGCCCGCCCCCTGCTCCCCACCCCGAAAAAAGTACCACACACTTTAAATTATTTTTTCCGATAGTAAAATTAACATATTATTTGAAAGAAGAAGAAGAAAAAAAAGCAGGGATACAGAAAAGCACAAAGAAGAAAATAAAGATCACCCAAAATTCACCACTCAGACATACCTAACCGATCCTGATATTTCAGAACAATCCTCTTTTTTCTTTGCATGTATTTACATATTTTAACATAATTGTCATTGTATTGTACATATCAAGTATGTTCAATTTTTTTGTATGGGTTTATATGTTTACGGTCTTAAAAAGGCATAAATTTTAAGTTGCATTTAGCTATGTGTCAATCGCTTTTATTGACTAGAACAGGATTAGATGAAATCAAGGTCATTCTACAAAATTCTGAATCCGTGGCTGCTGTACTTACAGGGTGTCTGTTTTAAAATAAAAACTAACTTACTCCCCTCCCTCCAGATGCTCCAGAAAATCACAATTACTACATTTTTACTTCCCAGGTTACTTCTTTGTATATTCACATGATACTTAGCTATTTTTGTTTACAGGATCATGTGATAACTTTAATAGGAGCCAGAAAACATTTCTAGTATTTGTTTCCTTATCCCTTGAAAGCGCCCTCCCCGGCCCCCACATCCCCACCCCGCCACCCCCCCAGGTGAGGACTCTACATCTGTGAACAAACTCAGTTTCTCCAAAGGTTTCTCTCCGTACTGCAAAGTGCTCAAAGCTTTTCTCCATGCCCCACAAGATACGGTCACTCCTGTTTAACTCAGTTACCCATCTACCCCCTGAAGCCTTCCCTACAGTATCAGTTGGCCACTCCTCTCTGTGCCTGCAAGCCTGGCCCAAATTATAGCTATGCTAAAAGGAAGCTCACCCCAGCTTGGACCACCTTGCAGGGATTCAGCTGCAAGCAAGCACTCTCCATGTGGTAGAGCCTATTAAACAGTTGCATATGGCATCAAGGCACGAGGGACAAGTTAAACTGACAGCCCCCTGGACATACGAAGAATTTGGGAATATTATATATTCTAATTTTGTGCCTAATTATCTGAAAGAGCCCAAAATATGCTACAAAGGGACTAGCATTAATTAGAATATAGTTCGATATTTCATTACCCCTGTAGTATTGAATCCTCAAAAAGTAAACAGAAAATGCTGTTGAGCTTGAACAGTTTGGGCACACTTTATTCATTAATTCAGGCATAGGCGTATTTTTTTTCTGTTAAGGTTGCCAGATTTAGCCCATAAAAATGCAGGATACCCAGTTAAATTTGAATTTCAAATAAGCAACAAATAATTTTTAGTATAAGTATGTCCCAGACATATTGGAGGAACACTTACACTAAAAATGTTGGAAAATTTACTAAAAACTAAAAAAAAAAACCACACACACAAAAAAATGGAATAGTGTACAGGGATAGAGAATAATAAAAGAGGAAAGACTGGGATCTTATTTCAATAGGATCTTCAGGGAAGACCCCTTTCAAGGAGTGATTATGAAGCATCAACCTGAACGTTTAGGAGTTTTCAAGAGAAGGCAGGTACAAAGGCCCCCAGGCAGTAAAGGACTCAGGATCAGTGTGTTTGAGACCCTGATAAAAGGCTAGCCAACCTGATGTAAATTGTGGTAGAAGGAGATTAGGTGGGAGAGGAAGGCTAAACTCAGACCGCCAGTCTTGAAGGCCAAGGGCAGTAAGCATGATGCAATTCCATGGGCAGCAGGCATTCAAAACCACTGCTTTTGTTGTTGAATAGAGAATAGGTGTCAATAAAATATTGGATTATATTATAACTGAGGACCCCTTCTGAATTAGGGGTGGACAGATTTAAAAACATAACACCTTTTTTCCCCCCAGAGTGCCACAGCCCTTCCTGGACAGACCATTCTATACCAATTATTCTTACACTTTGGTGCTCGTTAGAAATGCCTGGGGAGCTTTCTAAAAACCCCAATGCCCAGGCCACACCCTGATCCAATGAAATCAGTGTTTTTTAAAGTTTCTCCGGGTGAATCATCTGAGAAGTGTGTGAACATGCAGGCTGATGCCTAGGAGGTCTGGGCTGGGCCTGGAGATTCCACCTTTCTCACAAGGCCCCAGGTGACACTGATGTTGCTGGTCCACCCACCACACTGCAAGTGGCTAGGGCCAATATACCCTTCAGCAGTTCTCGTATGTACATCCGCTTTCTCTTTCCTATTCCCTATCATTGTGTGCCTCCTAGTCATCCTTCAAAGTTTTATTACCTGCCAGAGGGTCTGCAAAGCAAAAAAAAGAAAAAAAAAAACATGCTAATAAACCCAACATGGCTTTCCATTTTGGAGGAGCTTTCTAAGGCTTTGGGATTTGCATTCACCAGCAAAGATCTGCAATTCCCCTCACCATTCAGGGTAATCTTATTAGGAGAGACAATCTGCAGTATCCTCAGCAACACATTCTCCCTGTAGCCGCTTTGTGCTCTAAGTCCATTCTCTTTGTACTTGTTTGTCTCCGAATACTCATACACGGGTGGGTCCATTTGTCTTTCCTTATCACTCGGTTACTGCTGCTGAGCACTCACTCAGCTGTGCATAACAGCTTCTTGGCTGACAAGATAATTACATTCCAGGGCAAACTGGGAGAAACAGGTAGTGCTCCAAAGTTCCGGAGCTGACTACTAGTCATGGCTGGTGCAGACTTCAAGACCAAGCACCTGATCTAATTAATTAGCACACTCCCATCACTGCCTGCCTGGCTGTGGAATGCTGACAATTGAAAGCCTGAAGGCAAAGCAAGATATCCTGCAACTCAAGAGAGAGATATTCACAGCTACCTTGTGCCAGAAACAATTACATATTCTTTTTGGAATCTTGGGTGTCCTAGTAACACAGCTGAGCCTGGGGGTAAACTTTTGCATAATACTGGGAGCCCTGCATTTACTGATAATGAACACAAGAGCCAGCGGAATAAAACCTCACAAGAATGAAACATCTCCAGGGAAGAAAGCCTTCCGATTGCCTTCTGAAGGAGGACTTGTTTCTGCAAACCCAGCCCGCCCCTAGCTCTGGAGGAAGTACGCTGCTTGACAAATGCAAAGCTTCACCAGCAAAGAACTGTCTTCCTTTGACCAGATAAATAGCACAATACAGTCCTCAAGGGGGAAAAAAATGTTATCTCTAGCGTTTTGCTACTTCCTACAATTCTTTTAAGATGTAGCCTTTCAGTTTGAAAGTGATTACAGTGACAATCCTTTCTCTTCCTTTCTTTTTGCTTCTGGTAGGAAAGTGTCCTATAACACCCAAGCTCCTACATGTAAATACAAGTCATTATCTTAACTTTCTGATGAGATTCACCCTCGATGGCTGTTGGCATTTGCACCAGCTCCTGGCGCAGCCTGGTGGAGCAGAGAGCACTAGCTTTGGAGTTAAGACCTTCTACCACTTATTAGCTCTGTAAGTGGGCAAGGAACTCGCTTCTCCAGCTAAAACTAAGAATTTAAAGGTTAAAGAAATCAAAAGAACCCTGGCAGAATGTTGTGGGTTGAATTGTATCCCCCCGAAAGACACTTTAAAGTCCTCATGCCTAGTTGACCTTCAAATGTGACCTTACTTAGAAACAGGGACTTGCGGGTGTAATTAGTTAAGGTAAGGTCATACCTGAGCAGGGACCCTTAATCCACTATGACTGGTGTCTTTATGAGAAGAAACACAGAGACAGAGACACAGGAGGGAGAACACCATGTGATGATGGAGGCAGAGATTAGAGTGATTCATATTCAAGCCAAGGATTGCCAGGGATCCCCAGAAGTTAGAAAGAGGTAAGGACAGAGTCCCCCTCTTCAGGTTTCAGAGGCCCTGCTGACACCTTAATCTCAGACTTGAACTATGAGACAACCAATTTCTGTTTAAAGCCACCCAGTTTGTGGTACTTTGCTAGAGCAGCCCTAGGAAATGAATACATCCAGTTAATTGAGGCTTACTCTTTAACCTCTCTCATGCTCACCTATGGCATCACCAGACCAGGACAGCCATTGCCGGGGATCCTTCCATCAGTGGCCTGGTTAGGAGATCTGGCTCTAGGGCAGAGCATAGGGGATGGGTCCAGCTTTACTACTTCCTGGCTGGATGACCTCAGGCAAGTTTACTAAATTCTCTGGGCCTCAGTATCTTGGCAGTAAAACAAGGATAATAAATAATAGAGCTTCTTTGAAGAATGAAAGAAGTGACACAGCCAATTACAAGTGTTAGCACTAGTTATTCTTTCCCAGATGATGGTAGGAGGAGAGTTCTGGGCACCTTTAGCCCTGTCTACAGTGTGGGCTCATCGCACCAGAGCAGTGAGCTATATGGAACCAAGGAGATAAAGGGCAACGTGGTCTTGGTCCCCAGGCATTCCTGTCACTTCCCCAAGGCTGTCCCAGAAGCCCCATGACAACGTATGCTCCAGGAGCTTGGGGCAGGAAGCACTTGGGGTTCTCAAGAAGCTTGTGAGGGTCTCTCCATCTTGTTGTGAAGCCCCCTGAATTGGTAACTGCAGCTTATGAGGGCTTGGTCCTGGGACCCACTCCTCAGAAGAAGGCAGGCTATTCTGTGAGCGCTGAGGTTACCCAGTGTATATCTCCCCTGGGTACCTCTTCCCTATGCAGAAAGAAACCAGGTAGGAACTGATTACTCCTTGTGGCCAAATACGTGAGAGATTGGAGACCCTTTAAGAATTACCTGCTCTTTCTCCGATTTAGGTGACATCTTGATTACCTAAAAGCATCCTCTTGACAACAAGAACAATAAATGTCTCTCTTTGCATTTGTTTGTCTCAGAAGAGTCGTATATTATGGGTTTATTTCTGTTGTGTGGATACACCTAGGAGTTGAATTGCTAGGTCATAAGTCATGCTCATATTCAGCCTTAGTATCTACTGCCAATTTCCAAAGTTGTCCCAGTTGTAGACTCCCACTGGAAGTGTATGAGAGCACCGTCAGTTTTTTAAATGCTGGTGGTTCTAGCAGATTCATACTACCGTCTTTTTGTGGTTTTAATTTATATTTTTCTAATGATTAATAATGCTGATTATTACTCTTTCGTTACTTGCATATCTTTTGTCACTTGCATATGTATTTCTATCAAGATGTCTTTTCTTTGTTGATATGTAGAAGTTGTTTAGCTATTCTGGTGCCAAATCAAATGCATGTACTACAGATATTTTCTCCCACTCAAATGTCTCCTTCTCACTTTCTTAAAGGCATCTTTTCAGAACAGAAATTCTTAATTTTAAGTCCTACTTATTAATTTTTCCCTTTACAGGCAGTGCCTTTGGTGTTCTACTTAACACATTTTTGTTTCCTCTAAAACAACAAAGATATCCCTTTGGACTTCCATAGTGATAAAAGTCACTATGTGGTTAGGCTTTTTGGGGAGAGAAAGTGATAGGGAGGCAGTGACCCTGGAGTGAAGGGAGGGTTCAGGATGCTGACTATGTTCTATGTCTTGATCTTGGTGGCAGTGACATTTGCTTGTTTACTTTTTAAGTATTCATTGGACTGCATACTTAGTACTGATAACACTGTGCATATGTGTTATACTACCTTTAAAGCTAGAGGGGTGGAGAGAGAGAGAGAGAGAATGCATAAACAAGAGCCACTAAATGAAGAGATACAAGGTAATGACAAAAAAAAAATACTCAGAGAGATTAGAGGAATATTTGTGAACAGATTACAGAACATCATAGGTTCTCAATCTATACAAGCCAACCTGTTAGTAAATGTATTTTATAAAAATACCAAAATACAATAAGCAAGTATAATTGAAGACCAGAAACACTGATGTCGGTTAATAATATCAGATTGAAAATAAATAGTCCTGAGCATAAAATCCCTCAATATTAGTGAGGTTTCTCAAAAAGTTAAACAAGGACACAGCCTAAAAAAGAAGCAGCAGGTTGCTCTAAATATTTGGCTTTACAAATTCTTTTTATTTTTATTTATTTTTATTTTTTTGAGGGCAGTGTCACTGGCCCTCATATGTGGGACCCAAACCGAGGCCGCTGGCTTCCCAAGCCAGCACTAACCCACCGCGCCACTCGGCTGGCCCTGCAAATTCTTTATTAAATGTTGTTAGCAGATTACAGCAAATGGACTTCTGTTTCCCACCTCCTGCTGAGGGCCATGAGTAAGTGGTCCATGCAAAATGGTGGCTAATGAGTCACAGGTGGTGAGGAGTGTTTGCGACAACAGCAGAAATGTCACAAGAAAGTAGGACATAAGGGTCCAAGAGAGTCACCATCCAAGGCAGGAACCCAATCAAGATGCCCAGAAAAGATACAGTTAACACTAAACTGTATCCAAGGACACAGCCAGGCTCTGAACCTAAAAATAAGAGTTAACCCAACAGGAAGTGCAGTCAAAGTAGGAAGGAAGGTCACTGTCAGGAGCTGTCCTTTGAGTGGGCAAGAATGCCAAGACAGCACCAAAAGCAGCCATGAGTCTGCAAGGTCCTCAGCCTGAGTCTTTTTGAAGAGAAAGCCAACCAACAGCCTGTCCATGGCTAGGTGGGGCAGCAGGTGTGTGTCTGCCTTGCTCTCTACCCTCAGCCAGGCAAGTGTGCACACCTGACAGCTGGTTCTGGCAGCAAAACACCAACAGGCACTGAACGGAGACAGCCTCTGAGAGGAGCTCAGAATGTGCAGGTGTGAATTCAGTCATTTTCCTCTGTATCCTTTGATGCCTGCCTGCTAAATGACCCCCTGTCCATTTTTTGTCCTGTATCTTTGACAAGCTGGAGATTTCTAGAGAGCGAATACAGACTTTTGGACAAATAAGAAATCTTTTTGGAGATGCGGACAGAGTGAACAAATAAATAGGGCTTGGCAAAGGAAGTTAAGAAAACTAAGGCAATCAGAAAAATCCAAATATAAGTGAGAAAAGCAAACTCAGGAACCACTGGGTGGCATGGTGGGGAGGAGGGAAGAAAATCCATAATTAGCGTAATCTATGGACAGATAACAGGGGATTCAAGCCCAAGAAATAGGAGTTTGTATTTCTCATCTGCTCGTGCAACATCATGTTTTCAGAGTTCACCATTTCTAATATCCAAGAGTCATCTTTTATAGCTACAGTGCCATAATTTATCACATCAAGGCATGCAAAAGCTTCCTGTTTCTAACATTAAACATGTTTAATCAGGACAGTTTACAATAACACTTTAAAGCTTTAATGAAAGAAGGCATTTGACACATGATATTTACAGAAATCATAACACTACAAGATTTAAAGTATAATTTTTTATAGTATTAAATCAGGAAGCCAAGTTGTCCATGTTTCTAGTTAGTTATTTGCAATGCTTGGTGTGTGTGAGGTGGGGGAAACTCAGCAACCTGAAATTAATTAATAATTTTCCTCTAGACAATTGTTAGTGTTATCACTGGGGGCTGCCGCTGGCTGCCAGCTCCTTCCTACCCTCGCTCTAGTGGCAGCCAGCAAGTCTGATGAACGCTAAGCCACTTGTTCTAATAGCCAAATGCCAAATGTCACACCACACGCAGGATCATAATTATGCTTTAGGAAGTGGATGGGTTTGGCTTTGGGAACCAAGAATTAGCCCCAAAGCTGGAAGCCACTTGAACTAGTGCTTGTGGGAAATACCCATTATACCTCAGCCTCAGGGATATCGGGACAATTTTAAGGGCAGCAGTTTCGTGTATAGGTATGAGCCTTGACATTCTTTTTCAAAAGGCTCTAAACCTTTCCTCCTCAAGCTCTGAAGTTTCCGCCTGTCTCCTTTTCTTGTGCCAGTCAAATTTACACACATTCCAGCTCCACTGGAGTGAAATTCAAGTTCCTATTTAGGCATTCACTGTTAACCACAGGTCTCATGCTTCGTGGCCCCTTTGACATGTGTTTATTTGAAAAGGTAAGTCGATGAACCAGTGCCTTCTCATATTTGACAAGTTCTACCTGACTCAGGGAAACAGAGTGGGGCCCACCTTCACCAGGCAGCGATGTGGGGTGCGGAGTAACAGGAAGAATGTTACCTGGATATCTGCCCACTGCCCCTCCAATAATAAAACAGCCTCAGGGCAGAGTGACAACTGACCTAATTCAGATTTCCATCAACTTCAAATTGAAACACAATCATGAACACTGAAATAAGTGGAACATTATAAAACCCACAAATTAAAACCAAAGCTCATCTTTTTAATACAAGAGGTGTAGAAAGCTTGGACTTAACCCAGGCACCCACCTCTACAGTGCCCGGGACCCTTGTAGAACATGTTGGTGATCTAACATCACCCTGGCTTCATTTATTCTTCTCCTTGGTTCCCCTTGTCCTGATTTATTTACTTAGTATCATGATGTTAATTAATGAGAATGATTAATCCTAATTTAGCTTTGTGTATTTCCTAAGCTACTTAAATCTTCTGTGGAGTAAGATAAAATACCATTATGTTTGAACTACAGGAGATGTCCTAAATCCTTCACTCAAAGCTTATTTCTCTTTTCTATGTACAATTTTAAGAAATCCATTCATCTGATTTCACAACACACAGCTACTTAGAAGATAACAGCTGACAGAAAGAGTGATTGTCTCTTTTTTCTTTTTTTTATTGGGAACAGTGTGCTTTATTCCAGGACACATCAACTCCAATTCAAATAGTTGTTTCAATCTAGTTGTGAAGGGCGCAGCTCAGTGGCCCATAGGGGAATCAAACCGGCAACCTTGGTGTTATGAGCATTGAGCTCTAACTAACTGAGCTAACTGGTCACTCCAGTGATTGTTTTTTCCTGATGTCGCATAGCATATTAAACCTACTTAATAGATGTAGTTGATGAAACAGTAAATGAATAAATGAGTAAATCTGTAGGGGAGTGATACTTACAGCTAAGCAAGAAGGAGATAGAAACTATTTAAAAACAAATAAAAGAAGCAAAATCATTGCAGTTGGGGCCCACTTGGTACTAGTGTGATCTACCCATGGATTTTTAGAGGCCTTTGATGATTATAAAACTATAGTTAACACTGGTAAGTATGACTCTATTTCGTCAAGAAAAAAGTCAATGTATGCTTGGGAGTCATTAAGAAGACAAAGATGTGTACTGTACACTTTAGCAAACTTTTTGTTTGAAAATAGTTTTTAAAACATAAAACTTAAAGGTGGGGTAATTTTCAGCTGTGTGGAAAATTCCCTTCTTTGCCATGCCTCATTGCCTGCTGGATACCTGGAGTGTAGATGAGCTCATCTCCTCAAGTGGGAATGACATCTTGGGAGAAACTATGTAGGTGGAGAATGTAGACAGTTCAGAGATAGGTTGTGACTCACTCAATTGTGATGAGTGTGGGGAAATTCCAACTAAACCCAGCACTATGCTCACACCCCTAAAAGAGAGGGGGAGTTAACAGCAAGCCCCCAAATAATACTCCTTTTCTCCATCAAGCGATTGACAGTTAATACCCCTGGACTGAATGACTAACAAAGCCACCTGATGGCAGTGAGGGGCCCAAACCTTGGTTTCCATAGTGTTAAAAAAAAAAAAAAAAAAAAAAAAAAAAAGAGAAGATAATTCCTGGTAGTACGCTCAGAATATTTTTGGACAAAAGATGCTCCATGAGTAGAAGATGTTATATAAGTGTTATTATTTGAGGCTTGACTTTTGTCGTGGTGTAAATCACAGCCCCAGACTAAGGCAACCCCGGACCCTAGATTTCCCCAGTGGCAGCTCAGGCCAATCCCATTTCCCACTTGCGTACAGGAAGCAATGTGAGGTAGGGCTGCAGTCTCAGGAGAAAGGCCTGTTTATTATCAGGAGCCTGTTTCCCACAGCCAGTTAAATAAAGGCAATGTCAACCAGCAGGCTGAACCCCACACTTAGCAAGTCTCAATTACAGTGAGCACAGAATGACTTATTCTTTTTTATTTTACAGAATTATGCAAAACTCATTCCTGGAGCGACAGTAGGGCTGCTTCAGAAAGATTCTGGAAACATTCTGCAGCTGATCATCTCGGCTTATGAAGTAGGATATTTCACAGTTGGCTTCTCTTTCTGCATTTCTCTGGTATTCAAAAACTAACACGTAGTGTAGACAGTTAACTGCAGTTTCATTTGTGGGTAGAAAGAGTGCTTATCTGGAGAAACCTCTGCATTAATGCAGCCAAAATATAAATTTTGTTCACTTGATTTGCAGATACTCTTCCTGAGAGGTGAGGCCTAAGGGAGGAAAATCAGATACTTGATCATAAAGTTGAGGTTGTTTTTGTAGTAATAATCAACAACCATCATGCTGTCACCTGCAAAATTTTAATTCTACCGAAAAGGATCCATGAGTTATACAATTAAGCTCCCTTCTTCTCTACCTAAAAAAAAAAACCAACACAAAAAATGAAGTTTAAATTGTCACCTCCACAGGCTTAATGAGACTACATTATAACTCCAGTAAAAAAGCACAAAGCACACCAGGAACTCCACTTTGTAGATTCTCTGCTTTTGGAAACCGGGGAAATTTTCCATTGGTTTTAGACTTTTTTTTTTTCCTTTTTGCCTTGATTTTGTAAATTAGTACTGGAGGACAGAATTCCTCCCTTAAAATGAGATTTATACATAAAGGGTCACAATGTTCTCCTTCTTTGTCCCCATTTCATAACTCAGTTCATCAATGATGGATGGTCAGTTACCAACTCTTTCTTATATTGGTTCCTAAATATTATCCTTCTTTCTTGTCTTTACTTAAAAAATAAAACACACACACACACACACGCGCGCGCGCACACACACATACACACACGTACACACACGTACACACGTGCACGCACATGTGCACACACATGCACACATACACACATGCACACACACATGCATGTGCACACATGTACACACAGTGCACATGCGTGCGCACATGCACACACGCGTACACACACATGCACACACGCACGCACACATGCGCGCACACATACGTACACACACATGCACACACGAAGACCTTGATGCAGCTCTAAATTAGGGCATGAATAAAAAATAAAATTTCATAAAGCACCAAATCTCTAATATTTTCTCTAAACAAAAGTTACATAATAACAAATGAATAAAATTCTCATTTTTGATGTTTTAAAATTACAACTAAATCCCAGATGTACTCTACGCCAATACTTAGCATATACTGAACGAGTGTTCCTTAACTAAATGATATTTCAGAGTCATCTGGGAAGCTGTTTAAAAATAGGTGTGTCCAGATTTCTTTCACAGACGTCTTAGAAAAATGTTAAAGGAAGGAAGAGCTACACATTAAAAAAAAACAAAAACTCCCCAGTGATTTTGACATTGCCCCACCAATTTTGAAACTCACCTCAAGTGGGAAAAGCAAATTATTCTTTCTCAAATACATTGCTTCAGAGAATAAAATATAGATGTGTCTATTAAAATTATAGGATGGGGTGGTTTGTTTTTTTCAAATTTACCTCCTCAGAAACTTCAGTTTTCTTAGTCCACATCAAAACTTAACCACCACATTAGCTCATGCTTGAAATTCTTCCAGGCAGGAAAGCTTGTCAACAAAATACTAAAAAAACCTTCCTCCTCCTTCTGTAGTAATTAAAAATTTTAATGTGTAGAATTGAGTAAGACCACGTAGTGATCCTTCACCCAACTAGAACACACTCAGTTCTCTTTAACCAACTAGAACACACTCAGTTCTGTTTAACCCAGTACTCTCAAAAGTGTTGGCCATTAACATCTTCAAAGGAATTAAGGAAATCGGAAAACAAAGAATTGTCAAAAACATTTCCCCCTCCTGTCCGACCGGCCTGGTCCTTGCTGGTGCTTGCTCAGTCAGAGGTCATGTCTCACTTTATGGCCCCAAATCACTCACATAACGTACAGGGTTGTTGAAATCAAAGCATCACACACTTTAAGTGAACCTCATGTCCTTATTTTACCATCTCAAATATACAAAGATGTGTCTATTATTCTTATACCAAATCATCTTGATCTGGAACTATAATTGAAACTTTATGATTCACTGGGTGGAGTATGCAACAGATCTTGGCACTTGCTCAAGTTATTTTTCTATTCTGTTATTTCTAAATGCATTCTAAAAGGACTTTAAAATATGGGGATTCATAGGCTGGCTTTCTTTCTAGTCTATCAAGAAAAAGTGAAGGAAAGACTATATTGAGAGAAAACGCTTCTGACTTCTAGTGGGGCAGAGGCAGTTTGTGTTCATAATTAGTGACTGTAAACTTCTGCTCAATATTTTACAGTGCCATATTGACATATAAAACCTTAACTAACAGGTGTATATTCATCTGACCATTGTTTGTTAATTTCCTTCCTCCCCTAACCACATAATACAAACTACTGAAATATTAATGCTCCCAAGGGAAAGCCCCTCTCCTGGCATTTAAGAGCAATAAGGGAAGCGAATTGGTTTGTTTTGTTCTGCCTGGTTCATAGTAGATGTTCAATAAGTGAATGAAGGATTTGATAAAATATACAAATAAACATTTATGTTCTTTCTTTGGGAAATTTGCATTATGATATTTCAATTATATGAATTTCAATGCTGAGATTTCTTTCCTTTTGGTCAGATTATGTCACCCACTACTCCTAACTGCTGTTATCTGCAGACTTTCAAGTCATATCCCTCATTTCTCAGTTAGCTCCTGACTCACCACTGTCTTCAACACAACTGATGTATTAATTCTTGATAATTTTAGTCTAAATGTGTGTGTGTGTGTGTGTGTGTATAAGCTCTCTCTCTCTCTCTCTCTCTCTCTCTCTCTCTCTCTCTCTATATATATATATATATATATATATATATATATATATGCTCACCCATACCCTGGCCTCTCAATTTCTTGAACCCTGGTCTTAAAATGATCTTGTCCTCCTCCCACTTAATGACCTTCCCATATCTTCACTCTCTGGTCACACCTTAAACCTTGTCTTTGCCAGTATACCCTTCCATAATCTCAACTACATGCAACCCATTCCCTGCTCAGCCTTCCTATCTTTCCATCTTCCTCCTGCTAGTTCCTCTAATGTTTCTTTCAGCCCATCAGGGTTTATAATGAATTGACCCCTACCCTATCTTTACAGTTCCTCATCCCCTTGATGTCCTCTCTTGCCAGGAACCCGCCTTAAATTCATTCCTTAGACACACCCTCAACTCCCCGGCCCCTTATTGCTCCTTTGAGGTTGCTTGGCCAAACATGGTCCTGGTTAAATCCAGCTGTCCACTCACTCTGCACAGCTGAATAGGAATAGGAAAAACACAACCATGCTAACTGTTCCCACTTTAAATTCATGACCATGGACCAAAAGTGGGTTCCAGCAACAGGCTGTATTTCTGTAGTATATATCTGAGGAGAGATGTCTAGGAGTTGGCGGATAAGTTAGTTGGCAATTCAGAAGAGTAACCTGGACTCTCCCAAACACAGTTCACTAATAGTTTTCTCCTCAATTGATGGTAATTCCATCCGTTCATTTGTCGTGGCCACAAAACTTAAAACAATCCTTACCCACCCCCTCCCCGTTTATCTTACATTGCAAATTCCATCTATCAGAAAATCTCTTTGGCTCTATCTTCAAAATTATTTACAATTTGATCCAGTCACTGCCCTCATCCTGGTCAGACCCACCATCTTCATTCACCTGAATTATTGCAAAACCTCCTAAATGCTACTTCCCATTTCCACCTTTGGTTTCCCTACATTCTGTTTTCAACCAAAGAGTTAGAATTTTGCTTTAAAAATGTTAAATCAGTTCTTATCACTCTTCTGGAGATATCACTAATTGTTTGCTCATTTTATGTAGAGTAAAAGCTGGATCCTTATACCAGCCTGCTAGGACCCTACAAGACCTGTTCCCCTTCACCCCGTTACTCTTCTGACTTCACCTCCTATTGCTCTCCTCTGACTCTCTGCTCCAGTACATCAGCCCTGGCGTCCTTGCTGCCCTGTTACTAGAACAAACCAGACATGCTCCTCTCTTACGGTCTTTGCATTGACTATACCTTCTTCCCGGTACAGCCTTTTTACAGATGACTAATTCCTCCTCCCTTCCTTGAAATGTCACCTTCTTAATGAATCTTACTCTACTTTTTTTTTTTT
Source organism: Aselliscus stoliczkanus (assembly GCA_033961575.1). NCBI lineage: Eukaryota > Metazoa > Chordata > Mammalia > Chiroptera > Hipposideridae > Aselliscus > Aselliscus stoliczkanus. Next base: position 112,865,222 of record CM066731.1, on the reverse strand, counting down.
TTTTTTTTTTTAGCTGAGCCATCCTGCTACCTGTTGGCAGCGGCTGCTCAGCTCGGGCTGGGCATTGAAATGCTGTTGCTCAGAGCTCAACTTGCACTCTTTTTTTTTTTTTTTTTTAAATTGGGGAATTGGGGGAGAGGAACAGCGTTGGGGAATCGGGGAAGAGGAACAGACAAGTTGCTGTCTTTTTGTTCTTCAGTCTAGTTGCGGAGGATGTTGCTTCACTGGCCCATGTTGGTATCATCATTGCGCTCTTCCCGGATGAGGCAGATCAGTCGCCAGCCTCTGGATGTCGCTCACCGCGGCTATTGGCAGCTCATGCTGGCTGCCAGCCACTCACGCTGGCTGCTGGCCACTCACTGTAGCCTATGGCAGCCCACTGCAGCAGGGGCTGCAGTTTACACTGTCACCGGGGCTTGCACAGCCCAGCTCCAGGTGGAGCTGTTGTTAGCTGTAGCGGGCAGTGTCACTGGCCCTCATATGTGGGATCCGAACCGGGGCCCCTGGTATCCCCAAACCAGCTCTTAACCAATGCTCCACTAGGCCAGCCCTCAGCTTGCACTCTTGAGTGAGCTCTTAACCAACTGAGCCACTTGACAGGCCCAACTCTGACTACTTTTTAAAAATTACACCCCACAGTTACTGCGTACACTCTCTTAATGTTCATTTTGCCACTCTAATTTGTTACCAAAGCATTTATCATCTTCTAGTGTGTTATGTAATTGTCTTATTTATTATATTGTTTCTTTTCTGTCTTCCCATACTGGAATATAAACTCCAAAAGGTCAACTATTTTAGTGGGTTTTTTTTTTTCCCCCAAAGCGCCTAGAACAGTGTCCAGTACAGAGCGGACACTCAATAAATATTTTTTGAATGAATAAACTTATAACGCAACTAGTTGAAATGAAACAGATTTAAAGAATAAATTTTAATGCTAAATTGGCAGAATTTAAAATCTTAAGACATGATGAGAATAACCTTATAGGGTTGAGAAGTGACATTTCAATCTCTGATAAAGACCATATTCTGAAAAGTTAGCCTGTGTCCATCTACTGAAGGGGTGACAATATGGGGAAAATAAAAAAACAGAGAAGGGGAGTGAGTCAGAATTTACAGTCAGCAACTTAGAATTTGGAGGAAGACAAGGTCATCTTACTATACAATTAGCAAAATTATACTTAAGGAAAATTTGAAGCTGAATATGCTTTTAAGATCCCCACAATTAAATTTGTATAAGGACTCAAATCCCTTTAGATGAACTGAAGTATAACTTAATTCATAATATTTTATAATTTATTTATACTATGTTTTTTTTAATAATTTGGTTGTGTCCCCCACATAAAGACTTTTATTTATTTATTCATTCATTCAACTACAGTTGACATTCAATATTATATTATTTTCAGGTGTACAGCATAGTGGTTAGACATTTATATAACTTAAAAGTGATCCAGCCAATAAGTCTAGTACCCATCTGACTGTTATTACAATATTATTGATTATATTCCCTATACTGTACTTTACATCCCCATGACTATTTTGTAAGTGTCAATTTGTATTTATAATCTCGTCACCTTTTTCACCCAGCCTGCCAAAGCTCCTCCCATCTGGCAACTATCAGTTAATTCTCTGTATCTATGAAACTGTTTCCGTTTTATTTATTTGTTTAGTTTGTTTTTAAGATTCCATATATAAGTGAAATCATATGGTATTTGTCTTCCTCTTTCTGACTTATTTCATTTAACATAATACCCTTTAAGTATTATGGTATCATAATGCCCATCCATGGTGTTGCAAATGGTAAGATTTCATTCTTTCTTATGGTCAAGTAATATTCCATTGTATGTATGTACCACTTCTTCTTTATCCAATCATCTATTGATGGATACTTAGCTTGCTTTCATATCTTGGCTATTGTAAATAATGCTGCAATTAACATAAGGATGCATATATCTTTTTAAATTAGTGTTAGGGATTTCTTGGGGTAAATGCCCAGAAGTAAAATTACTGGGTCAGGGCTGGCCAAGTGGTGCAGTGGTTAAGCGCTGGCTTGGGAAGCCAACGGCCCTGGTTCAGGTCCCACATGTGAGGGCCAGTGACACTGCCCTCAAAAAAAAAAAAAAATTACTGGGTAATAAGGTAGTTCTGTTTTCTATTTTTTTTAGAAACTGCCATACTGTTTTCCATAGTGACTGCACCAATTTGCAATCCCATCAACAGTGCCCAAGGATTCCCTTTTCTCCACATCCTCACAAACACTTGTTTGTTGATTTATTGATGATAGTCAATCTGACAGGTGTGAGGTGATATCTCATTGTGGTTTTAAGTTGCATTTCTCTGATGATTAGTGACATTGAGCATCTTTTCATATGCCTATTGACTATCTGTATGTCCTCTTTGAAGAAATGTCTATTTAGGTCCTCTGCCCAATTTTTAATTAGATTGTTTGTTTTTTTTGGTGTTAAGTTGTATGAGTTCTTTATATATTTGGGATATTAACCCATTATTGGATATATCATTGGCAAATATCTTTTCCCATTTGGTAGGTTGTCTTTCCCTTTTGTTGATGGTTTTCTTTGCTGTGCAATAACTTTTTAGTTTGGTGTAGTCCCACTTGTTTATTTTTTCTTTTGTTTCCCTTGCCCAAGGAGATATATCCAAAAAAATATTGCGAAGAGCAATGTCAACAGACTTTGATTTTACAAAAGAAAGAGGAACAGATACAGTATGCATAATAACACTAGCTTCCCCCAAGACAAACAGCTCTCCCTTCCACCTTTCTTGACATTCTTCCTCCTGAAAAACCTTGCCTTTATCTCCTCCTCTGCCATAACCAATATGCCTCAAGTCTAGTCTCCCTCCCTTCTATCTATGTTATCATATATCAACTACCCCCAGTTCCTGATCCAAAGGCCTCAGGCCAGGGTGAATGCATCAGCATCCCAGCGTCCTTGACTCAAGTCTTCCTATTTCCTCCACTAGTCTGTTCTGCACACACCTTCCAGAAAATTTCCTTGCAGCTCTATTTTCAGTAGATTGGGCCCCTGCTTAAAAGCTTCCGGAAATGTTTCCTAGAGATCTCAGCTCCTCTCTCCAAACTGCAGGGCTCTTCGTTGTCTGGTGTCTCCCAAGACAGTTGACATGTTAGCTTGGTCTGAGCCCCCTTGTCTTTGTCCTATAGCACTCCTGGCACTGAGCTTTCTCTCTTCTGATCCCGTCACCTGAAATACCATTGTCATCCCCTCCACATCTCTAAATCCAACACAGCTGTTAAGGACCCGTCTTCTAATAATACTTCAGCCTTCAGTGACCACCTTCTTTTCTGAACTGTCCCAAACCCTCATTTGCATTATACATTTTTTTTAATCTTATTGGTATATTGACTGACATTGTATGTTAACTGCTTCACTTGGTTCCATCTTGCTTTTTTCAGTAAGATGATAATCGTCTTGAGAGCAGAAATCCAGTCTTATACTCATTCCCATAGACTTGACACTACACTAAATGTACAATAGGTGCTCAATAAATTCCTATATTGATTTCAAGGCACAGTTTATCCCATATTTTAATACCTTTAAAACTGGGATACGCTTTATAATTAATGGTGTCTTATAAATGCTGTCAGCCAGGCGGAAGTCACAATGTATAATAATTGTGACTCTCATTGCTTGTGCATGTGTGCACTTTGCCTTGACTGCACGGCTATGTGTTGTCACTTCAACTTGTTAAATGCTCTGTTGGTACTACCAGTGTTGAGTATAATTGCCATTTTAAAATATCTTCAAAAGTATGCACTATGACTTGATATTAAAAAGAAAAGCTAGGGCCGGCCAAGTGGCGCAATGGTTAAGCGCTGGCTTAGGGAGCCAGCAGCCCCGGTTCGGTCCCACATGTGAGGGCCAGTGACACTGCCCTCAAAAAACAAAAAAATAAAATAAAATAAAAAGAAAAGCTATTGTATATGCTGAAATGTACGAAAACAGAGCAGCAGGGTATAAATTTGATATCAGTGAAGCAAATATTCATTGTTGGAGGAATGACCAATTCTGTATTCCTTGCAAAGCAACAACCAGGTCATGGGACCTGGGAAATGATCATACTTACAAGAAAAGGAAGCTGTTGTTACATTTTGTTACTTAGCACAAGCATAAGAACTTCCTTTTTTAGGCTGAGCAGTGCAACTCAGTGCTGGGGAATTGGCCAATTCCCTCAAAAGGGATAAAATTATTTTCAAAACAACGATAGACTAATGACACTGATTCGTATGTTGTGCAGAATGATCTTGAGGTAGTTTGTCATAGTTTGTCATAAATTAATGGAGCATCTTATAATTAATGACATCTTAAATTCGATAAAATACAATTGTGTGTGTGTGTGTGTGTGTGTGTGTGTGTGTGTATCTGCTTGCTTGCTAGTATGGTAACTCTCAGAAAAAAATTAATTTTATTCATTTGTAGCTTCATCAACATGATTCTCAGATTCTCCTTCTGTCTGTATATTTTGGTTGCGAGTTCATTTATCTCTTTATGTCTTAACTACAGGAATTGCGGTCTGAGGTGGAACTGGAAGTATTAGGAGACACAGAAGGACTCAACCTGTCATTCACAGCCATCTGTAACAACAGGACTCTCTTCCACCAAAAGAAATGCTCTCACATGAAGGTGGGAGACACGGTACGTAGATGGCCAATAGATAGTCTGAAAAAATATTCAGATAAGTCAGAAGTTACCTTAATACACTGAAACTGGACTCTTCCTTTCAAGAATTTCAAAAGCGATTTTCAAAGATGTCCTAATACATGCTTTTGGCAAAGCTGATCCCCATGTGGCTTTGTTTCCTCCCATTCAGTGGATGAAAGAAGATAATCAGTATTTTCTTTTCCAGGCTTCATTCAATGTGACTGTGAGCATATCAAACTGTGAGAGAAGAAGCAGGCACATTATCATAAAGCCTGTGGGGCTAAGGGATGCCCTAGAAGTACTTGTCACTCCGGAATGCAACTGTGACTGTCAGAAAAAAGTGGAAGTGAACAGCTCCAAATGCCACAATGGGAATGGCTCCTTCCAATGTGGGGTGTGTGCCTGCAACCCCGGCTACATGGGTACTCGCTGCGAGTGCGGAGAGGACATGCTGAGTACAGATTCCTGCAAGGAGGCCCCGGGTCACGCTTCGTGCAGTGGAAGAGGCGATTGTTATTGCGGGCAGTGCATCTGCCACTTGTCTCCCTATGGAAATATTTATGGGCCCTACTGCCAGTGTGACAATTTCTCCTGCGTGAGACACAAAGGGCTGCTCTGCGGAGGTGAGCTATGTCTAAACCCACTTTCCACGGTGGCTGTGTAAGTACTAAGAAGGGGCTGTGTATCTTTGCACTTTCCACAGTTGCCTGGGCATAGTAGGTGCTCAGTAAATAGTTGCTGATCAATGAAGTGCGTTATCTTTAGACTTAAAGTAACTGATGTTCTCTTGTATTTTTTTCTGGCTCTTAACATTTGTCTAGAGTGAGATCTCTGCCAACTGAACTTGCACGTCTATTATGATTTCACTAAGAGTAAGTAGGTAAAAGATGGAAGTGCCTTCTCTTTGGTTATTACCCAGACTCCACAAAACTGCCTGTAATTTGAACTCTGTTATCTTCCAGGCTACACTGGATCAGGCTGCTAGGTATCTGACCCAACTCTTAATGTCTGTTACTTTGGAAAAATTAAAAGCTAGGCTGCTTCAGGAGCATAATGCCAAGGGCAATAGACACACACACAAAAATACTAAAAGGACTTTTAGGGACTTCATTCATTTCACAAATATTTATCAAATACCTACTATGTGACAGGTACTAGGTCAGGCACTGGGTATAATAAAGATGAATAAGGACTTATGTAAAGAAGACCGTGGAAAAGATAAAATTGAAAAATTGCTTGGAATATTTTGAGATTGAGACAACTTTTAGATTGCAGAAATATTTATGTTTTAATATCCTTTGTAGATGTGAAATCATTGTAGTTTAAGAATAAATTGCATATAACATGACTACTGTAAAATCATTCCAATATATACATATACTGAGGGTGCCAAAAAAGTATACACATTTTAAGAAAGGAGAAAACTGTGTTAAAATTGTAATATTCAATACATACTGATAACAAAAAATGAATACAAATCATGTTTGACTTCTGCAATTATAAGAGGTGCTCGAAGTGGTTACCATCAGCACAAAGTTAATATAGTTTTCTCCTTTCTTAAAACGTGTATACAGTTTTTGGCACCCTGTGTATTAAGTGTGATCTTTTAAGACAAGAATTACAAATGTGTTAATATACTTTAAATGGTATAAATGTGTGTTACAGTTGAAATATTAACTGCTGAATTTAAGTTCTCGTGGCTCTCTTTTTCACAGTGTGTGAGCAGGCAGCTTTTCAAAACAGAAAGCCATTATCTTTAGAGAAAAGTAAGCAAATTATGTTTTCAAAACCACAGTGTCAGGAGCATATAAAAGAGACTGATTTTCGTGGGGACAAAAAGGCCTGAGAAAAGAAGCCTCAAAGAATTGCAAGCTCTTTGAAAAACATTTGATGTCCTTAGATGTGCACCTACGTTTTTCATTCCTTTGCTGCTATTTCTACCAATCGGTTCCTCCGAGGCTGCCTTCTTTCTTCACCCCAGAGAGTGAAAAATTAGTATCTGTCCAGACTGAGACACACTTCTCTCCCCTTTCATTCAGAGGTGTATTTCTTTATTTGATGGGTGTGTTCCCAAACCCACATCAGTCCTCTTTTCACAAGATGTAGACAGGACACAGTCTGAAGCCAGAGACTGTCACCATGTCTTAGAAAGAACATATTCAGCAGAATCCCAGATCATGTTTCTTTTTTTCTTTTTAAGATTTTATTGGGGAATTGGCGAAGGGGAACAGTGTTGGGGATTTGGAGAAGGGAAACAACCAAGTTGTAATCCTTCAATCTTAGTTGTGGAGGGTGCAGCTAACTCAGCTCCAAGTCCAGTCACCATCTGGCTGCCCGGTGGCAGCTCAGCTCAAGGTGCAGTGTTCAATCTTAGTTGTGGGTGGGCGTGGCCCACCATCCCATGTGGGAGTCCAACCAGCAACTTTGTTGTTAGGAACATGTGCTCTCACCTGCTGAGCCATCCTGCCACCTGTTGGCAGCTCAGCAGCAGCTCAGCTCAGGCGCAGCTCACTGGTCCATATAGGAATAGAACTGGCAACGCTGTTGCTCAGAGCTCGCTCTCTTAACCAACTGAGCCACTTGGCTGGCCATCCAGATAGCATTTCTAATCCAAAACTTTTAATAAAATATGTGCTCAAAATATTTGAAATTACCTTTCAAAAAAAAAAGTCCTTAAGTATAATCTAATACAATATAATAGCAATACGAACCCCACCTATATTTCACCCTCTACATCTTAGAGCAAAGAGATCTGGGCAGTGTGAATTGCTTAATTGTTCAGCAGCATGCTTCTTCCAGTGTCTTGATAGTCTTTCCTTTTATCTTGTATCATGCATGTGAACAGAAATAAACCCCAAAAGAGATGACTTGTTCTGTTTATTGTAGTTCTGAAGGACTGACAATAGTGCCTCTCTCTGTATAAGATTCAGTGATTGCTAAAGAAATTCTATTTAGAAAATACAATCATGTTTTCAGTTGGACTCAGAAAACTCCACCAGTGCCAACTGCCTTCATACTATGGGGTAATTTACGACACTCAACCATTACTGCTTGTCAAAAGCTATTTTGTTTTTAAGTAAAATCACAAAGGATGTTACTCTAGTTCTTAGTAACTTTTTTTATAAAAGGTATAATAAAAGTAAGTACAATTATTCAAAATCAACAAATAGTTATGGAGTACTACTATCTGCCTGGCATTGTGCCTAGTGTAGGAGTAAAGTTTTTGCCTGGCCTTGTGAACAGATATTCTATTGGTGTTGTTTGCAACAGAGGCCCAAATAGGCTACAGCCTCACTTCTCATGTAGACCTCATTTATTTTGCAACTAATATATTCTGCAATGTGCTGCGTCTTTGAAGGGCTATTATCACAATGTTCTTTTCCATGCACCTTTTTCTATCCATTCGTAAGCACTCACAGATACAGGACTCCATTGATTTTTTTCTGCTTGCCCGAATTCCATTAGTCTTTTATATTTGGATTCTAAGAGATTTGAAACTCTAATAGGCAAATGGCATTGCAAGAAAAAAAAAAAATTCCTGCCATTATGCACTTACAGTTATCAGTCAATGGCATTCCAGAAAGATCAAAAGAGCCTGATAATTTTTTCTTGATCTTTGGTTATCATCCAGCCTCTACATGAAGCCATTAGAAAGGTTTTGTTGTTGTATGAAAAGGTATTTGGATAATTAGTTGCTTGTGAATACCAATTAGTAACTTTTGTGACCCGGTTGATGGTTCTGGAAGACCCGCAGAAAGGAGGATTTCTTAATTCTGAATGGAGCTCTTAGAAGTGTTTTCTAAATTTCTGCCAAGTCATTCTTACATGCACTTGGGCATTCTCAAAGCATTTGGAAATACACACTTCACTTGAAAATATTTATAAATCGTATTAGTTTTTTCAGGATAAACTTCAATATAAAAATATCTCCCAGGCTGGCTGAGTGGTACATTGGTTAGGAATTGGCTTGAGACGCCAGCTCTGAGTAGCAGGGACCCGGTTCAGATCCCATATATGAGGGCCAGTGACACTGCCCTCTGCAGCTAAGATGGTGAACAACAGCTCAACCTGGAGCTGGGCTGCTGTGAGTTGCCTGCAACCGTGTAGGCTGCAGTCCCTGCTGCAGTGGGCTGCCATAAGCTACCGTGGGTGGCTGGCAGCCAGCATGAGTGGTCGGCAGCTGGCATGCGCTTTCGTGAGCTGCCGTGAGCTGCCATTAGCTGCCGTCCAATGGCCAGCAAGCGACTGCCTCACAAGAAGAGTACAATGATGATGCCAACATGGGCCAGTGAGGCGATGTCCTCCACAACTAGACTGAAGAACAAAAGGACAGCAACTTGCCTGTACCCCTTCCCCAATTCCCCAATGCTGTTCCCCTCCTCCAATCCAATTCCCCAATTTTAAAAAAATCTTATAAAAAAAAAAAAATATATATATATATATATATATATATATATATATATATATATATATATATCTCCCTGTCATGAAAGTAAGTTTCCCCTTTTGCTGAGGAAGAAACAAAAAACAATTGTAGCTTAGAGGATAACTTACATTTAAAAGTTAAATTAATGGTTTTGGTCTAAATCACCTGCCATTTTTAGCTTTGAATTAATTAGTTCAATTATGAAGTAAATAGGTTATGAAATATAGTTGCAATATGTCTTAATGTCATGGATCAGATAATTTTCAACTTTCATATTTCATTAGAGAAGTATATGTCTTTTTAGGATGTATACTGAGGGTGCCAAAAACATGTATACAAGCGAGCATTTTGGTTAATGTTGCTTAAGCAGTAGCTTGCTGTAATCAGAAGTGTCTGGACACTGATGGTAACCACTTTGAGCACCTCTTGTAATTGCAGAAGTCAAATATGACTTATATTCATCTTTTGTTATTGGTATACATCGAGTATTATAATTTCAATAGTTTTTTCTTTTCTTAAAAAGAGTACATGTTTTTTGGCACCCTCTGTATATATGCATATAGTATATGTATATATATGCATATATATGTATTGCATGCATACATATGTATATACAGAAGGTGCCAAAGAAAGATATAAAGTTGTGTGTGTGTGTGTGTGTGTGTGTGTTTGTGTATAAAACCCTTGAGGAACATGTGTCTGAACTGTATGGGTTCACTTACTTGCAGATTTTTTTCAATACACACTTAAATGTATTTTCTCTTCCTTATGATTTTCTTAAGAACACTTTCTTTTCTCTAGCTTACTTTATTGTAAGAATACAGTACATAATAATGTGTTAATCAACTGTTTGTGTTATTGGTAAGGCTTCTAGTCAACAGGAGGCAGTTAGTAGCTAAGTTTTTTGGTAGTCAAATGTTATATGCATATTTTCAATTGTGTGGTGGAGGGAGGTGTCAGCAGCCCTAACCCCTGTGTTGTTAAAGGGTTGACTGTATTCAACTGCCTATTAGGATGTCCCACAGGATCCTCAAATTCAACAGAACCAAAAACGAGCTCATCCTGTCCCCATTCAAAACTTCTCTTCCTCTTCTGCTTCAGAACAATGTATTCATTCAATAATTAAGCACTACTATATGCCAGCCACTGGGGATAAGACACAGCATGGGTTAGCTTCCATTCCAATTCTGTGAAAAGATGCACCATCCAGCTAGCAGCCCAGTCTGGTCACCTGGGCAGGATTTTATTCCCGACCCCCTCTACCTGCCCCAACCCCACACCAAACACAGCCAAGCCCTAAGCATTCCATCCCCTGAATTACATCCTTTTGCTCTCCATTCCCACAAATGCAGCATCTCATATCTTCCTAACTGGTTTTCCTGTCTCTAGTTTGACCCTCTCTACTGATGCCAGGATGTTTCTAGACACATACCTGTTTGTTCAGGTATTTGTTCTCTCTGCTTTAAAATCCCATAACTTTCTGGACAGAAGTTCGTACTTGAGTCCATAAAGCTTTTCATGATGAGATTTCTGACTTTTTGTTGACCTTTCTCTCCTCCCCTCCTGCTACACCCCATGGACTCTCCTGGTTCTAATCACATGTAACTACCCTGGGTATTAAGCAGGTCACATGGTTCCACATATCTGGTGTTTACCTATGCTTTGTTCTCTGCTTAAAATGCATGTAACCTTCTTCTATCTTTATCTTCCAAATTCAGCTCAAGCATCACTTCCTCTGGAAACTTCCCCAAATCTCTAGTCTCATTTGAAACAATTATTAGCATTGTATTGTATTTAGTAGTAGCCGTATGTATTTGCCTATTTCCTGACCCTGCACTATAAGCTCAGTGACCTTGTCTTATTTAATTTTGAATCTTCATGCCTAATACAATTTTAGACATATTATATGTTCAGTTAAAGCTTGTTGAATAAATGTATTTGTTGAGCAGTCACTATAAGCCTGTGGGCATCTAATAGGTGAATGCAGAGCTAGGAGACTGACACATTATCACATCTGACCACAATCTCTGGAAGTAGATTTTATTCCCTCATTTTATAGATGAGGTTCTCATGATCACTCAGCTCGAGTGTTGTAGAGGTAGGGTATTACCCAAGCCTGTCTTGTAACTTTGTCATATGGCACTTTAGTTAAAAACAAAATATTGTAAAACCAATTATATACGTACACATACAATAGTCACAGACGTACACACACACACACACACACACACACACACACACACACACACACACACACCCCAAGTAGCTATTATAGGTTTCTGGATTATCTTCTTCATCTGGCTGTAAATTCTGTTTGATAGAACATCAGGTCATCGAGTTGGTCTTCATTTAAGAGACCAGATCAATAAATATACACCGTTAGCAAAATACCTTCCATAAAATATATCTACACTCACCTCTTTCCCCTACACACACACACACACACACACTCACTTTTTTCTCTCTTTTTTTTTTCAGTCTGTTTGATGGCATTTAAAGGCAAACAGAAAAGATGGCCTCCAAAATCTGCAAGTGGTGTTTGACCTTAAGAAACAGCACGTTTTGTGTTACAGATAACGGCGACTGTGACTGCGGCCAGTGCGTGTGCAGGAGCGGCTGGACCGGAGAGTACTGTAACTGCACGACCAGCACAGACGCGTGCATCTCTGAGGAAGGGGTGCTCTGCAGCGGGCGAGGTGACTGCGTGTGTGGCAAGTGTGTGTGCACGAACCCCGGAGCCTCTGGACCGACCTGTGAACATTGCCCTAGCAGTGGCGATCTCTGTAACTCTAAACGGTAATGTCTCTGCTTTCTCCAGTCCCCTTTGTCCATAGCTTTCATGAGGATCAAAGTTCTAGTGTCATTTTATAAACTCAGACCTCAGATTGATTTGCTGGGTTTGGTCTCTGAGCATCCATCCAAAAACCCACCAGGCCTCTGTGATCGTCAGCCTGGAACACCAGTCCCTTGTTTGCCTCTTTCTCAGTCCTGTTTATCCAGGACCACAATGTCACATTTCTGCTAGAAACTCTCAGGGGAAGCTGAGCTGATGTCCCACACTGATAGTGTCAGATCACCTCTCAGTTACAATGCCAGCCACACATAAGGAATGCCCTGGAGGTACACTGACGACACCCACATTCAGTACTTTTTCAGGGGAAACAGACAAGCTCCTTTCTTACTGAGAAGTTCATAGCCTGACCTTACTGGTTCGTTCCTATCTATAGACTCATGGGAGCAGAGACAGAAAGACAATCTTGGCTTTTAATTCCTTCCCTCTTCTTTACCACTCATGCTCTTTGGCACCTTTCTTTGGTTGTCACTCTACACAGCTATTGGGCATTGTAGTTTTGGGGGGGGGTTTTGTACCATAGGAGCAACAACAACAAAAGCAAAAACATATTTTCTTATTTTCCAGTAAAGAAATTATTTTTGGGGTGGCAGCTAACTTCTGAATGGAAATGGGGCAACATTCATAGATCAAGTGAAACAAATTGGCTGTGTTATGACATTGTGGTGAATGAAGTATTATGCAGCAAACATGCTTAAGAAACTCATATTTTCATTAACTCTGATACCCAAAATGTGGTGATATTTGCATTTCCAATGTAAATGAAGTAAGAAAAGCAATATTCGCTCAGTGGGCTGACAGTTACAATAGGAGCTATAGAAGGTGCTATATGGAAGGAACAGCATAGCGGGAGACAGGGCTACGAGACTAGCTTGGGCAGCTATCAGTGAGATAGATGCAAAGAGGAACAGAGATTCTAAGGGCTTCACAATATTCAGCAGCCCCCTGTAAGGCCACCAAGATACATGCAACATACTTACAATGCAAATGCTAGCTTCAGACAAGACCCCTATCTCCACCTCCACATAGATTGTTGTTCCTAGGCGCTTCCTGCAGAGGAATTCACAGGCTTGTACTGCAAGGGAGCTCACTGGTAAGGGGCCCGGAAGACTTGCCAAAAGAAATGTAATTTTGGCTGAGGTGTCATGAGGCATAAGTGGGATTGGGCAATGTTTCCAGCACATAGAAGAGCGTACACTTCCATGGCCAGGGGAAGAGAGAGGCAGCATGATGTGTGCCCACAGTAAGAAAACTTTGGCTGTTTTGGCGTGCTTAAAACACAATCTGTTTGTAAACTGATTTTCATACAAGATTAATTCAGGGTCTAAATTTTACTTTGCTATGTAGACATCATTAGAGTAGCTTAATTTCTGGGCTATGTTCTTGGAAATATACTTTTCTACAACTAGCCATCTCTTATTCAAAAGCCTGTATTAATAAGGATCCAGGCTGTAATGCTCAGCTTTTGAAAATACCTCTATCAAAGGCTTGACTTCATTCAAAAGAGATATAAAAAAGTGAAACTTTTAAATAGTCATTCTTTATATATATATATATATATATATATATATGAATTCTTGGACTTCTTGAGAAACTTCAGACTATTTCTGTTAAGAAATTCAAACTTGATCTAGTCTATTATATTTTAGCACCATACACCCTTTCCAGGAAAATGTAAAATGAAAACATAGCTAAATCAAATACCAACGTAATTGGGTGTTGTTGATTTTTTTTAACTTAACCAATCAGAGCAATCATTAGAGATAAATGAGAATAGTAGCTATTATCAAGGCCACTCAGGGAACATTGATTACTGAGTGGAATTAAGAATAAAGCAGTTTCCTCTTGGACATCACCCAACTATTTTTCTGAAAGTAACAAAAGGCATCATCCTCTAGGAGACACTTCTGTAGCAACATACTGACAGCATTAAGGCAACATCCCAGCTGCATATCTATTTTCTGTCAACATGAACTGATAAACTCTGTTGAATAATGTTCACAGGAGCTGCATTGAATGCCACCTTTCTGCAAATGGCCAGGCCGGAGAAGAATGTGTTGACAAATGCAAACTAGCCGGTGTGACCATCAATGAAGAAGAAGGTTCTATTTGTCTTAAATTGCTTTCCTTTCCTTTTATTATACTTAGTTCTTGAAAGGCAGACGCTCTGTGACGGGCTTTCCAGTAGCTGGACTTTGGGCATCAGTTCACGCACGCTAGTTATTAAGGGTAACTGCAACCCGTGGGCCAAAACTCTGAGGGTTGGGGATACAAGCCATGTGAAGTCACGGATACTCTTCTTTGCCTTCAGCTCTGTTGGCAAGTTCATCTCTGTTTAACAAAAGAAATTGTAGGGATGTCCAGAATGCTATACTCTGTCAAATTAAAAGGGAAGGAAATTGAAGAAATATCTAAATGTTAACCCCAAACCTGAAATCATCCGCTATCATCTGACTGTAAAATAGCACAAAGCAAGGTATAATAAGGGTTTCCTGAGAGCAGCCAATAGACACCTTACTGATTAGTGGCCATTTTTTCTCCTCTCCCCTCCCTCCGTATGCTTTACTCTCAACTTTCCAAACATGGACATTACACGATAATCCTTAATTCCTTGCTGTGTCACCCTCCAAATATAAGAAGGGCCTGTTACCTTTAGCTGCCTACAAACCCTGCTCTTGCTTTTACTTGTCATTTTTAAATTTAATTACTTAAAATCAAATTCTTCCTAATGGCAAACTACCATCTCGGATATTTAAAAGGGCTGTATTTTAGCTGAGAAAACCATTGAAAAAATAATTAGTGAACTTTAAAACAAAGAAGAGGACTGACTCCTCCTAAAAGGACAATCTGGGAAGGACTGGTTTTTCCGTCATCACATTTGCTCTGCGTTATCATGCTGCTCAGGTAGGACTGCTGCTCTGCACTCTGTAGAGATGGGACCGAAATGTATCTCAGGCAAAGTGGCATAATCAAGACAATAATTTATGACATTCTAGGACATGTGTCTTGAATAGACAGAATTAGAATACAGAAATTAATCCATTTCCAAAATGGAATAAGTTAGTGACATTTATATTGTTTTGAAAATTACCTACATTGTTTCACAATTGAGATATCTGACTGTGCACAGTTGAATAACCCTGTAGGGAGGGGCATGATTAGCACTCGTACAACCCCTAGTCTGTGCTCTTCTAGGGACTAAAGAAAAATATGCCAAATAGCCATAAATTGGACAAAATGGTGTGTACCTTACACTAATACTGAAGATAAGATGCTGTAAAAGCACTGAGTAAAGTGGTATTTGTGGACTGTCCACATTAGTTAGTAACTAGTACAAAGTCTCAGCATATCTTTCTGGCTTTATTTCACAGCAAACATCTGGGATATTTACCAGGTATTTCCAAGGAATGACTAAAAATTGCAGAAAATGCCCTGCCAATTACTAGAACTCAGTTCAGTAGCCAAATGAATGAGGGCGGGGGGCGGGGCGGGAAATGAGTGAACATTGGAAACATGTAAATCATGAACAGGGAATTACTATATTTAAAAACACATTTTTCTAAGTACATTATCTTAAATGCTTGGATTTGAGAGGTCTAAAGTGACATTTAAAATATTTACATTGTTCTTTTTGTGCAACTGACTAAATTATCTTCAACAGAGGGGAATGCAACTATTTCTTACTCATAAATTGAAAATAATCATTTAATATCACTTAAAGCACTAATCTCGATGAATTTGAGAAAAAATATATTTGTCAGCCTGTGAATTAAAATGTCACTTTTCTAATGAGCATTTTCATAGGTCTGTGTCAAGTTACCCAGTTATGTTAGTGATCAGACCTCCTTGAAATGATCACAATCATTTGCTCTTCTGAAGGGTCTTTTATCAGCCCACCCTTCCGCCAACAAGGATACAGAGAGTAAAATAAAATAAGTATAACTTTATAATCCAAATAAATTGTTCCCCAGGGGTGCTGTGGTGACTTGTGTGAACATTTCTAAAGATGTGTAGGTTTACTTGATTCAATCCGTTTTACTGAAAGAGACATTTTTAATTTACCCAACATTCATGTACTCAGAGCATTGTTACTCAAAGTGTACTCCATGGAACACTAGTTCTGAAAGTGTCAAATGGAAAAAGAAAACACCCGTGGTCTTATAAATTTTGGAAATGGGAAGCTAAGCTTTTTATTTTCTTGAAGGACTCCGGAGTTCTTATGCACGTTAAATTACATGTGCATTGCAAGTTTTCAGAAGAGGCAAGAGAAGAATTAAGAGTAAGGAGGGATTCCCAAACTTATTTGACCACCGAACACTTTTTTTCCCCCTTTGGGAAACTGTTTTCTCTGACAACTACTGGCTTGGCCTCAGGGTAGAGGTGTTAAACACACACTTATCTTAATTCGGTGGTGCAGACGGTTTATATTTTCCACATTTTTCCTGGACTTTCCTAAACCCTGGCCTCTTCACCCCCATTCTCACATTTCTTCTTTTTCTAAGTATGATTTCATGAACCGCCTGAGATCTAATTTTCATTGTATTATTCTAGAAGAGCACTGCTGGCACTCATAAAGGTGGGTGAAAAAGAAAGGTCCGTTTCTTATGAACAACAAAAGAAAACCTTAGCGGCTAATTATGCAAATCTCCAGCCCAAGCTGCACCCTTTCACTGCACATTCAATAATACCATTTTAATACCCAAACACTATAAAACAGGCTAAATCTAGAGTCCTAACAGTCATGAAAAGGAGTGGTGAAGTAATTAAAGCAAGAAGGGAGTCATGACTCAAAGGTCATATTAGCAGTTCCATTAAAACTTAAATAATCCTGGCCAAGTAAATTAAGCCTCCCTGGGCTTCAGTGTAGCTATTTAAAAGAAAATAAAAAAGCAGGATTAATATTACGGAAAGGAGTATTATAAACTGTTCGCATATTTTCTACCTGAAAATAAAATGGTCCACTAAAGAAGTTGGATACGAGGTGGGTGTGCATTGTCATGGTAGAGAGGGTAAAGGAAGGGAAGAAACCACTCCAATGGGAAAAGGCGTGCTCCCCAAGACTTCATGAATCCTAGTGAATTGGAGTGGTATAGTAGGAGGACGTGTGGTGAAGGTCATCTAAAAATGACCAAAGCATGAATTACACATACAGTTCTGTTGCTATCAAACATGTGAAATGACACAAATTTCACTAATCAAGTATTGCCAGGAGGTTCCCAAACCTCTTAATCAGAATTGCCTTATTAAAAATAGTACTAAACAGGGCCGGCCGAGTGGCTCAGTTGATTAAGAGCTTGCTCAAGAGAGCGAGCTGAGCTCTGAGCAACAGCAGTTCGATGCCCACCCGAGCTGAGCTGCTGCTGAGCTGCATCCTGCTGCTGGCAGGATGGCTCAGCTAAAAAAAAAAAAAAAAAAAAAAAAAAGTACTGAACAACTCACTAAGTATACTACACCTATGTGTACCACTGACCTCTCGAATCAGAATGCACAGGGGTGGTTCCCTGAAATCCATATTTTTCAGAGCTCCCATGTGATTTCAATGATCATAAACATTTGGGAATGACCAAATGAGAATGATTTGTAATTAAATTTCTTAATAGTTCTTTGTAAATACATGCTTTTCATGGATTTAAAAATAGTGTGTTTATGTAAATCTATCATCTGAAATCCTATTTGTAATGCTAAATTTTTTACTACTTTTACTAGTCCCTGTTTTCATAGATCATACGGGCATACTTCTCACAGACTCTTATAGATTAAATGCAAAACAACTTAATATTTCTGTGTTTCTATGACTCATGCTTTTTTGAACCAAAAATAGCCTATTATTTAAATTTTCTTTGTTAGAGACAGAGTAACATATATAGGTTCTGTTTTATTAAAACCTTTTTGTATTTAAGCTAATGAAAAAAGTTATAAATCTAGCGAGAGTATGTCCAAGATTATCTGGGACAGTCCCAGTTTTAATATTCTGACCTATTGTGTCATAGTACACTAATATTGGATCATATATCTTAAAATTTTAGGTTAATAGTAAACAGTCATTCTATTTACAGGTTTCTGTAAAAGTGTTTGTAATGGTATCATTAAAAAGTCCCAACTTAGAAGATAGGAGAACTTTAAGCAAGTTTTTTTTTAATTAGGAAAATGCTACATAGTTTTGGCATAGGCGCCAGACCACTATAATTTCTAATAGAAAGTATTAACATCTCAGGTATACCATTTTACTATATTTTTAATTTCTGTCTTGACATTCATTTTTTGCCTCTTGAATAAGCTCAACAGAAAAAAAATTTCTATTTGGAAGAGATTTGAGGAAAGCTGGCTATTTATTATTATATGTTTTGTTTTTTTTAATTAAGAAAAGGGCTATGAATGGTTAGACATACTGTCATGTAGGTTCCTTTGAATCTGGGGTTTACCTTTATCCTGCTGGTCCCTGAGCTACATAACCCTTCAGTCTGCATTTCCTGATATTAATTTGTATGTATTGTTGTGACAATACATGGCTAGAAATTTTGACTATGCCATTGTGGGAAAGTCCCCTTTAAAGTATCAGTATGTTTGGACTGTGTAGCCTCCTTCTGAAAGGTAATCTAGGCTTCCTCCCAGATGCTCTCAGCCAAGAACATATAGCTCCCTCATTACCATAATCAGGGCCACTCTGTTCCCAAGACTGCTAGACTACCTGCCTTGAAATATTTTCCCTCTATTGAAATCCTGCCCCCATTGGTTTGATAGGTGCATTTGATGGCCTGTCCTGATTGACCACACCTGGAACTGTTCTTCTGGAACATGAGTAGAAACTAAAACCTCCTTTGGTGGGAAAAATTCTATGTCTTTTCTATTCTTATTATGTTGAAAATGTTGAAAATTCCTATTTGCATATTAAAACTCAATACTACTTTGCTTTAAAAATAATCTCTTTGGGGATCTCATTTACCCTAATGAATGACTCCTTTATCTGCAGATTTCTCAAAGGATAGTTCTGTTTCCTGTTCCTTGCAAGGAGAAAATGAATGTCTTATTACATTCCTAATAACTACAGATAACGAAGGGAAAACCATCATTCACAGCATCATGGAGAAAGGTGGGTGGCATGCCTTCCATTGTCAATGGTAAGTGATACTACACGAGAGGAAAAAACAACCAGAAAGACACTTTGGGTAGCTTGCCAGGAAAGACATTTCCAAATTTTTGTTGAAAGTGCCTCTACTTTCACAGTGATTCAAAGATATCTACTGAAAGATATGATATGTTCCAATGTCTTTTTATTAAGACGAAAGAACAAGATGAGTGTATTTGTACCAATCATCCTCTCCAGGAAAACTGGCTGATGAATTGTAGAGAGGTGAATAAATTAAATACAATCTAAGCAAAAAGGTGTACCTTTTGGAAAGACTAACAGGAAGAAGCCTAACAGGCTAAGAGAATGAGTTTTGAATCAGGCGAAACTTGGCTCAAATCCTGCTCTACCACTTAATAGCTGCTTGGCATTCTTAAAAGACTTGCCTCTCCAAGTCTACAGATGAGATTTCCTCCTCTGTAGAATAGGGAAAATAATAGTCCTTTCTTCTAAGAATTAGAAGGGATTAAATGCATGTGCCAGTTCCTAACCTACAGTCATGGTTCTTTAAGTGATAATGGTGAATCAGGAAAGACATGAAGCAGAAAGTGAGGAAGGAAGTAATCTATAAAGGAAGCCAGAGTCCATTGCTTCTGTGGCTTTTCCTCCACACTAACTTATGGAGTAGGCTTGGGACTCGGGAAGCCCTCAAAGAAAAATCTCATCTTCAGTAAAAGGGAGAGAAGTTTATATTAGGTAAAAAATAAAATAGTGGGGGCCAGCCGAGTAGCGCGGTAGTTAAGCGCTGGCTTGGGAAGCCAGTGGCCCCAGTTCGGGTCCCACATATGAGGGCCAGTGACACTGCACTCAAAAAAAAATTTAAAAAAATAAAAAAATAGTGGGAAAGGTACTTTGTTGAAAACTTCTTAAATTTTAGAGTGTATCAGGCTCACTGGGGAAGTGTGTTAAAATACCTGCATCCTGAGTCAGCAGGCCTGGTGTATGGCCCAGGCAACACTGGTGCAGATGGCTTCAAGACTCCTTTTGAGCAACTCTGCCCTGGCAGCTTTAGCTCTATTCTTAGATCCTCACACGTGCCTCACCTTTTCTGTCTTCAGAAAATGTGTCCCTAAACCTTTCCAGTAGAAATGACAATTGCATTAAATCAGATCATTTCAGACTTTGTCAGCATCCTCTTCTCCCTTCCTGCAAAAGCTCAGAGCCTACGTTCTACCCCAGACAATAGCAGTGAGGGCAGACTAGAAGGCACGTGTGGTTTGTTGTGTGTGCTTGCTTATCAAGGTGCTGACAAAATACTAAGTCCTGAATTTGAAACCAAGAGGATCAAACTGACATCACTTAAGAATGTAAAAACCAAAGCAATACCAACGTAATCAAAAAGTAAGTTCAAGACATTATAAATGAACCAAGAGAAGATGATGAGAAAAATATCACAATGCAGCACTGAGGGTCAGGGAGAGGTAGAGGTCGGGCTCAATGCAAGAGACAAGGCTCTGGTTGTGACTGTGACCTTGAAGCTCAGATGAGCAGAGTGCCCCTGGAGACTTGCTCTTGAAAACCTCATGTAAATGGACTTCTTTGAAATGCATATATAAGATACATTATAGAGGCCATTACATAGGTAGGAAAATTTAAGGTGAATCCCACTTCACAACATATAATTACTTTATAGTACAAAAAAACCCTGCCTCCTCATCTGTTTATAAAGTCAATTTCTTCAAGTAGACCCCCCAACCCTCTGTTGGCTTTATCAAGTTTTTCTGAAATCAAAGCCACTTCTTATAATCTTAATTCTATTAGAAAAATGAGTTCCAAGCAACAAGAACAAACTTCCAGAATAGGTTCTGTTTTCATTCATTTGGGGGTTTTTTTTGTATCTAATACGTTTGATTTTGAAGTGTGTGTGTGTGTGTGTGTGTAATGTGCCTTTGGCTGATAAATGCCCCCTCATTACTGGACTATTGGTTTTCTTTTCCTTTTATTCTTCCACACAATATGAGTGGCACATCCACATGCCATCCTTCTAAGCACGCAGATTCCCTGAAGCTTTATTATTAAGGCTTTTTATTCTCCCTATGCTTTGTAGTAGGGATACCTTACCTCCCTGAGGCTTAACAAGAGTCACTTGACAGCTCCAAGGAGGCTGCTTTCCTGGCAAATGTTGGCATTCCCTGACTGGCCAGGGCCCTGAGGGTAGAGCCCATCCCATTCCCAGGAGTGCGTTGTACCCTCTCACAGTGTTAACATCAGAGACTCCCAGGGCAGCTGGTGGGAGACCTGGATAGAAAAGAGGTAACATGAGAAAGGAGAAGGTTAAGGATTCTCAGGTTCCTCCAAACAAACTGAAAAAGAAACCAAGGAAATGGTCACCATTAGGGTATATGTGGATGTGGGCACAACTTCGCTCATCTTTTTTTCTTACATCTAGAGAAACTCTCAGAGGTAAGGGCCACATTCATAAGGAACTCAGCCAAGAACTGGGGAGCCTTCCTGACAGGGATTTGGGTGTGGATGTCACATCCATGGTTTCCAATTGGGAGATTCCAGGCCCTTGAGGTCTTGAGGATAGAAAAGGGCGGAGAGCATATTCGTTGTAATAATGATGATGATAATAATATTAATAATAAAAATAACAACAACAGCTCCTTAGTATGGGATTTGTTGATCCCATACTAATACCATATAACCAGGTATTAGTCCAAATGTTTTACATGTATTAATTCATTTAATGCCTTCATTACCCATATGAAGCAGGTTTTTCTATTATTTTCATTTTATAGGTAAGGAAATGGAGGCATGGAGAAGTTAAATCATTTGCTAGGTTTTGCAGCAATTAAGGAACCTCACTGGTTGGGGACTGGCAGTCAGGCGTAGAGTCCATGCTCTTAACTACTGTGTTATACTGCCTCCCACTGGCTGTACCGTCATAATGACTATTTGAATCCTGAAAATGTGAGATCAGCACTGTCCCATGGAAATATTAATGCAAACGATACGTACAATTTAAAATTTCTAGTAACCATATTAAAAAGTTAAAAAACAAGTGAAATGAATTTTAATAATGTTTTATTGAATTCACTAGATCTCAAATACTGTCATTTCAAAATATTATCGAAATCAGTGTGTATTTTGCATTTGCCAGGCAACCTAATTCTGAAGTCACATTTCTAGTGCTCAGTAGCCACATGTGGCAGAGCTACCAGGCTTGCAGCGTTAGAAACTCAGGACCTTAGAATTAGGTGACCCGAGAGGCAACCCCAGACTGCACACAGTGATGGAGATGGCCCTCTTCTCCCATCTAGAAATACATCCTCAGTTTGAGCATCTCAAGAAATACTAAAGAGAGTATGAAAAGTGGGAATTTCTATTGTGTAAAACTTGCTGTGGTATGCAGGCCAAACTCTTGTCTTGAGAAATGTATAATTCCCATTTATGACTCTAAATTCTTAAAATAATTCCCTCTGCCAGGCCATGCCCGTGTCTCCTTTCTTTATTCTCTGCTGGGGACCCTTCTAATTCAGGTTCCTACTGCAGGGTCTTGGCAAGCCTCATCTGGCCTTGAACAGAACATTCTATGCCCCACCCCAGACATTTCAGTGTCAAAGATGCAGCCAGTATATATTCTCATTGACAGGCACCTGCTACTTTCTTTGCAGGAGTGTTGCTAACCTATTAGAAACAGCCATGGTTCCTGTGCTGTGCTAGAAACAGTCTTTAGATCTTCATACTGTAGTTGCTATTTCACCAGTTCCTTTACTTATTTCTGCATGATCTCACTACCTATTTTTTTTGGCCAAAGAACAAAGGTGTATGAAGCCAGGCCACATGTTATTAGTCCTGCTCAAATTCAGATTGGCTATAGATTCTTACCTTGAAAGCAGCATGACTAGTCCTGGGTGTATAGTTCTCCTTATTAAATATCTAAAAGCGATAAGAGTTAGGATAAACTAAGCATGATTCATTTCCTCCCCGGATACCATAGATTTGCTTCACTTCTTGCAGAGGGAGGCAGATAGTTAATGATAATTTTTATGTGGGATTTTTTTTTCCCCCATGAAAGCAAGGGGAGAGCTTAATTACAATATTTCATTAAGAAATGTATCCTCTCCCAGACATATTGCAAAGATTATTAGTTATCCTGCTGTCAATGAGGGAAGGTACTGTATAATTGCAAGATTACATTACTGTCAATAGAGTCAAATATAACATGTCATATAACTTTCAAGTTAAAAGGACTATACAGAACATCTGACTTTCCAATCTTCCCTGAAGATAAGAATCACGGGATACTTTTAGTAATAAAACATCTCTGGCTCCATCCAAGACCCACTGAATCAGAATCTTGGGGGAAGTTTCTAGGAAGCTGTGGGTTTAATGAGCATGAGCACCTGGGCTTAATCTTATTTTCAGGGAAGTTAAGGGAACAATGTAAAACACACTTTGTTTTACAGATGAGGGTCCTGGACTCAGAGAGATCAAAGGTTTTGATGGATTTCCGGCAGCTACTGTACATCAGATGGAAATTAAACATACCTCCCCTGACCCAAGTACAGAAACTTTCCAGGACACCAGACATTAGAGTTAAAATAAAACAGAAAACTATGAATGTTTTTATATTTAAAAAAAGAAAGAAAGAAACCCATGGGGTAGCCAGTTAGCTCAGTTAGTTAGAGCTCAGTGCTCATAACACCAAGGTTGCCAGTTCGATCCCCACATGGGCCACTGAGATGCGTCGTCCATCAGGGGATAGTTTTTATATAATTTTGAGTATAGTCCCCTAGACAGTTCATATTTCAAGAAAACCCATGGAAAAGTAATTATGTGTGTGTGTGTACACACACACACACACACACACACACATTCCTTTTCTACTTTATCATGTACCCAAAAGAGACCAGCTTTAGTGATGAAACTATAGTCTTTTTTATGGTCCCTTAAACATTGCATGTGCATTAATTGTCACTCTTTTGAATTTTAACTCTTTTTGAGTCAGCCACTCAAGTGTATATCTACAGGGGGTGCCAAAAAATGTATACACATTTTAAGAAATGAAAAAACTGTATTAAAATTGTAATACTCAATATATACCAATAACAAAAGATGAATACAAGTCATGTGTATACATTTTTTTGGCACCCCTGGTATTTGCTTTGAATAACCAAACTCTTAACTTTATCTTTTGTTCTACTTTGAAGGAATAAGGCCATCTTTCAACAAATAACTCATCTTATTTAAAAAAAAAATCAGCAAAATGAAAGGTGTTACTACATTCCCTCTACAGGAGAAAAAGTATGGTTGGAAAATTCAATGAGAAATGTTTACCAAAACGTTAATTGTACCATCTTCTTAATATAATTTTCTTTGATCCCACAGACTGTCCAAAGCCTCCGAATATTCCCATGATCATGTTGGGGGTTTCACTGGCTATTCTTCTCATTGGGGTTGTCCTACTGTGCATTTGGAAGCTGCTGGTATCATTTCATGATCGTAAAGAAGTTGCCAAATTCGAAGCAGAAAGGTCAAAGGCCAAGTGGCAGACGGTATGTGAACTCTTAGGAGCTATCCTTGTCTAGGGCAAAAAGCTTCTGGTGGAAGAGAGGCGCTATCAGCTTTGAAAGACACCCATCTGTTCTAAAAGAGTGTTAGAATGGCATGTTCTTTCTCTAAGCCTCTCACCATGTTCCAACAGCTTTGACTTCTGCTTTGGATCCCAGGTAGCCCTCATAACATACATTTTTCTCTCTGTGAAGTAGGGGGATTTCCCCTACTCTGAAGAGCCTCATGAAACTCCTTATCTAGCTACTTAAGAACATCAAGGACATATATTTTTATTTCTCACCACCAGGAGGCCCTTCAGTCCGCATTTGATAAAGTTTAGGTGATATACCTAAACATTTCCATAAATTGTTTATGTTATAGCTAATGGAATAATGTTTATGAGTATAAACAGTTCATGCCAATTACCATGGAAATACTCATTACTCATAATAGGTTACAAAGAAAAGTTGAGAAGAATTTTTATATACCACCCAGTTAGTTTTTCTGAATAACATAAATTTTAAACAGCTACCTGGGGGAAAAAAAGCAAAAAGTATCAACCTTTAAATATATGTACTCAATAGATATAATTTATGTGTCTCTTCTTCACAGTAAGCAAACACAAAACAGGACTCCAATTTTCTGTGTTTCTTTTCCACAGGAGAGATAATTACATTTCTAGAGGCTCATAGAAACAATTTCATGGTTTTAATTTCATCTCTCTATCGCTAATGGTGCATCCAGCTATCTAATAGCAATTATCTTACATTGCTGATTCTAAAAACAGTAATATCACAGGAGAAAATACAAGCAGACACAGGGCTCCTTTGGGTTCATCTGCGCAAATAAATTGGTATTCACACTTTTTTCTCTAAGTCTACAGTGATATCTTCAATTCCTAAAACAAATGGAAATTTTCTGTTTTGGACAAATTTATCTTGAGAACGGATGTTTATATCGTATGCAGATATTTTGAAATA
This sequence comes from Aselliscus stoliczkanus, assembly GCA_033961575.1. Classification (NCBI taxonomy): domain Eukaryota; kingdom Metazoa; phylum Chordata; class Mammalia; order Chiroptera; family Hipposideridae; genus Aselliscus; species Aselliscus stoliczkanus. The sequence continues at coordinate 112,839,661 of CM066731.1, read as the reverse complement.
ATCATAATGTATGGTGTAGGACAATGGACAATAAAAAATTTTATCTACTTTATGAAAGATGCCTTTGGCCACAACAATCAAATGCACTGAATGGATTTGGTTTTGGTCTGGATTTGAATAGTCCAACTGTAAAATACATTTTTTTGGACAATTGGAAAAAGGTTAATATAGGCTGAGCATTAAATGATAGCAATGAATTAGAGTGAATCCTATTAAGTATGATAATGGCATTATGGCTTTGCTAAAAAACTAACCCAGATTTTAGGGTGAAAGGAAATGAAGGCTGGGTTTGCTTTGAAATAATTCTGCCCAAAGAGGGAGAGGGCTAACTGAAGCAAGTATAGCAAAATCTTGATAATTGTTGAATCTGGGTGATGGGTCTACAGAGGTTCATTGTACAGCTTTCCTCTTCTTTTGTGTATGTATGGATTTTTCATAATTAAAACTCTTCAGGAGAGTAAATTGTAGATTTGCATTGAGAATATAATTCATCCATCCCTAAAAGGGCCAAATGTAACCTGACAGGTTAGTTTGGTGACTTAGCACATAGTCCTATGAGGCCAAAGTGTTGGCCTGGTCAGCTTCACCCAATGCCCTGGGTGTAGCTGTTTCTACCTCTCACCAGCTCTGATGCCTGGCAATGGTAGAAGGGCAACCAGGCAAAAGAATGTGGTTGAATTAGCACAAAAAAATGATCGCAGCAGTTGAACAACCACCAGTCCTGGGAAGTCTGTTTTTTTTTTTTTTTTTTTGAGGGCAGTGTCACTGGCCCTCATATGTGGGATCCCAAACGGGGCGGCTGGCGTCCCAAGCCAGCTCTTAACCACCGCGCCACTCGGCCGGCCCTGGAAAGTCTTTCTGATGTTCCCATTATGAATGTAAGGAAACTGAGGCTCAGAGAAGGTAAGAGATTTGCCAGACTGATGACCCTAATTGCAACCTTTTCCTCCAAGCACAGCCTTGACCCTCCTAGAAAGAATAAGTAGGTGTTCCACAAACAAGCACTTGGGCAATTATGTGATGTTATCTACCAACGAGCACATTTTAATGTTCTCATACAAAGGCATGAATACTGACAAATGATTAATATCTTTAAAATAACAATTTAATTAACAATTAATTTCTCCAAAACATGAGTTGTTTTCCCTCAGGGTGTAGAACATGACTATAATTCAAATGCTGAATTTTTGCTGTTTCTTCAACTAAAATGGGACAAAAATGTGCATTAAATAGATAAAAGCATGAATGAAAGATGTTATTCCCTTATTAAACTGAGTTTCTTTGAATAACAAATGTTTGATGTTCTTGACTAGATAATGACTGGGTAATAATTATTCACTTGGATGCAAAGGAGGTTTAATTCAAATAATTCAATTCAAATGTCACTAATACATCCTTTGGAAAAAGTGTTGCTCAGCGCCTCCATTTTGGGGTGCTCGATTTGATTCTGTTTTTTATTTAAAATCTATTTCTTCTTGAAGAACTGAATTTGATTGACCTTCAAAACCTGGGACCTCCATGGATGGTAAAGGTAGTTGGGTCTCCTGACCCATAGAAACCCCCTCCCTACCATTGGATTCTGAAAGTGACAGAGCTCAGGATGAGGAAGAGTTTCATTCTTGCTCCTGAAACATTTCATCATAACCATAAAAAAAGGCTACCTTTTATTACACTTTTAAAAATACCCCCCATCCATATTCTTTATGAAAACAGAAAGGGAAGATATTTAAATTCATCTTTGATTAGATATTTTTTCTAGGATGACAAGTCATTAACTAGACGCAAAAAAAAAAATGTTCAATCTGACATTCCTAAGGTCATGGATTGATTTTGCACTGTGCTAAGCAAATCAGGTCTGCATTTGGCAGTTAGGCTCATTAAGAGAGCTGTGGGTCATGACAGAGAGCTTTCTTATTACCACTTTTTCACACGCTAAAAATGTGTCATTGCATTTGCAGAATCCATGGCCTAAATTAGCATCTACATACTCCTAGAGGAATCGGTCTGGTCACCCAGATGGTTGGGGGAAACCCAGCCTTGTCTAAATAGTGAAGGAGTGCAGACTCACCTGAAATGGAGCCAGACACAAGCCCGTGTCTCAGCTGGAAATCCTAGGTGGGCGGTTGCTACTTGAATGGCACTAGAGGAGGCAGTACCTGACTTGGCCATACTTCCTCCTGCCAACAAAACCTAGTCTGAGCTCGTTCTGCTGAGCTTTGATCATCAGCTGTGGGCAAGGGACGCTACTGTTCCCACTCCTCCCTCAATATGTACTTGCTCTTCCCCCACTTTTAAACTTCCACCAGAACCTCCCATTACAGTGGGGTTTGCTTCATCCATCACCCCCTATTAACATGGCCAGGCCCTATCATTAGCTGTGCAACAAACCCACGAAAATGTTGTAGACCTGAATAAATGAAGCTGCTTCAAAATACAGAGTGAAAACAGCACAATCAAAATTAAACAGTCAGCTAAATGTCTACAAAGTAACATTGCATATTCAGTCAATTGCAACTCGAATCACCTCCTTTATAGTGCATGTAAATTATAGTTAGATTAGGTTTGCGGTGCATTTTAATATGTTTGACATGACATGAGATGAAGCCCACTAAAGAGTTCCTGATCCTGGGCCTGCCGAGTGGCACAGTGGTTAAGAGCTGGCTTGGGACACCAGCGGCCCCGGTATGAGTCCCACATATGAGGGTCAGTGACACTGCCCTCAAAAAAAAAAAAAAAGAGTTCCTGATCCTATACAGATCTAAGGTGACTCTTCTCCCAGTGATTTACTCTGAATTTTCAGAGTCTTTTCTCTTCCCTAAACCACCCTCTTCCTCCAGGACAGTGCTCCATCCATCATCTCCACTCTGCACGTCTTATTTTCTTTCATCTTTCCTCTCCAATTGAGCTCCTTATTCTTCTGTAACCAACTTAAACTTAATAGCTTATAGTCTCTTAAGCATAGTAGAATTCTATACATGATTTTTGTTTGCAAATGACAATCTACCAGCTTCTAAGACCACTTCGGTATGCTCTTCACCCTCCAAATTCCAAGTTCTTATGGCAACAAGACTAAATAAAGACCAGAGGGCCCTCAGAATTACCCTGGCTGACCTCAGGCGTAGAGGCGATATGGTGACTTGGCCTTCACTGATCATCCACCACCAAGGGATCTCTTTTCTACTTGCCCTCATTACTGAGAGCATCTTTCTCCAAAGGCACATGAACAAAGGTAACGTGTTACTCAGAGGTTGGGCCACTGGCTCTGGACAACATAGAAACAGGTGTAGGTGTCATTTCTCCGAATGAAGACACTGTGGCGAATCCAAGGGCAACAGGTGGGAGAGGCCAGGGAACAATTTTCATTTTATTCAGATCTTCTGAGAGCAGAAAGAAATATACTGAGAAAGCGAATGCAATCATCATTTTTCAAATTGATGCCCAGAAACTGAGACTGAAGTATAAAATTGAGTAATTTGTAGTGTCTCAGATGCCATACATACTCAGAAATGGGCTTGGAAATGTTAAGAGAGCCAAAACCCTGGGGAGAAATAGCTTTATGACCCCTCCAGAACATAAAAGAAAAGGAAATTCCTAATGTGAAGAACAGCTGTAAGAGCTGATAAGAAGAAGCAGCATTTAGGGAGAATTTACTATGTGCTAAGCATTGTGCTATAGTACGTTACCCCATGGACAAGGTAGGCATTTTGATAACCTCTCTTACAGATGAGGACACCAAGATTTGGAGTTGGTTAAGTAAGGTCACGTGGTGCAGTTGGAATTGATCCCAGGCTGTTTGACACCAAAGCCTATGTGATCAACTTAAGAAAGTGGGAGAGAAGAAACTGTACCTTAACCAGATGTCTTGTGCCTGCCAGGAACAGTTAAACTAAAGGAGAGAAATAGAAGGATCAAACTTGGTATTTCTTCAAACACCTCAAGAGCTTTGATCCTTTTGGTCCTGGTGATGGCACCTGGACACACACAGCTGAATTTTCCAGGATTGACACATTACTGCCCCACTGCTGCAAGGGCAAAACCGTTTTGTCCAACTTGCCATGGGACCTATGCTCCTTTAAGAGGCCAGTATCCTAAACACCAGCCCCTTGTGACTCTGTAATTCGCATACTGTTATTTTCTAGAAAGCAAAAGCCACCTAGTTCTACTACTCAGAGCAGGTGGCAGTGCTGTGGGGATTTTTTCCTGCTTCTCCCAAGCAGCTACTTGCTTGTTTTTCTGAGTTTTGATCTCATTTTAGCAAAATGATTTGTGACCTTGTTTGATGCCTCTCACCAGCACATTTCTTAAAGGCACATACTGTGTTATTCACCTCTGTATGCTTCTACAAGTTCAGTTTCCCCATGTTTTACTTTACATTTCACTTTTGGGTCCGCTGTTGGTTCATTCTATTCATTCAGTAAATAGCGAGTGACTACTATGGGTTAGGCACTCTTTTCAGTGCTGGTAAGATAGCAGTGACCAAAACGGCTGAAGTCTTGTTTTCTATCCATGATTTAGTGCATTTCCAAAAAGGGTAAGATTTTTTAGAATACAGATATTGGATTAGTTCTGCACATTAAAAATAAAATAAAATGGAGATTTATAACTTTTAAAATACTGCAAGTATGCATATCAAATTAATCAAAATTATTAAATGGCTTCCAAGATGGAGAGTGACTCATTCTTCCAATTGGTAATGTTACAATTAAATTATTTAGATATATGAAAACAATTTTAAAAAATGTACATACTTTCATTTGAACCTTTTAAAAAAATTTTTTTATTTTTTAGGGAACCAACCCACTGTACAGAGGCTCCACCAGTACCTTTAAAAATGTAACCTACAAACACAGGGAAAAACAAAAGGTGGACCTTTCCACGGATGGATAGAACTACTTCGTATATGGAAAAAAGTCTGTTTCACTGATATGAAATGTTAATGCACTGTTTAATTTTCTTGTTTTGTTATTTCTGAATGAGGTTGGTTTAAGATAATAGGTCATTCGGACATCAGTCATTCTCTCTACGAAGGTTAGAGACTATGTTGGCAGGTTCAAAATAATCAAGAAGAGAAATATCGTCAGCAAAGGAGTGACTTCGGGGATCATTTGAGGAATACTAATTCTGTTGCATTAGTGTCTCAAAAAATCATCAAAATGATTCATGGAGGCCTGATTTGCATTTGAAAAATGTTTGAAATTAGAATCTCATTTGTTGCAGGAATACAGCTACCTGAAGTCTTTGTCTCAGCAAAGTCACAAAGTCCATATTCTTACATTATATACTCCCACTTGCCAATTAATTCCAAACTTTTGGTAAAACTGTCCTATCCTACAGGACTATTTTTTTTAAAATCTATGAGAAATGAGATTCTGATTTTACTTCAGATGAGAGAATGCAATTCTTCTAAAGATGTTCCAAGTGCAAAAATGAAAATTTAGTGTTAATAATTTCTGTTAATTTGTCTGCATCTAAAAGTCAGGTACACAAATAAGTATTTTATTTGTTTTACAGATGAGGAAGAAGTAATTCATAAATTAAGAAGTTGCCAGTAAAAAAAAAAAAAAATAACAAGACTCTTCATTTAGATTATTCTCAATTACCTAAAAAATAAACTTCTATACTCAGTTTCCCTCCTAATTCTGAGTTTTCAGACTATTACTTTTCCCATTTTTCTCAATCCATTTTACTCAGTTTCGCAATCTTATAATTATAATTGTCATATGAAATTTTTAATTTCTTGTTAAAAAGTTACTTTAAATGATTAGATAGTTTATTCAAACAGAGGCCCAATAATACGAAAGGAACGTGAGTTTAACAATATAAAATTTTAAGTGGTTTTAAATCAAATACATCAAGAGTACAAAAGTTCCTCGTGAGTAATAGGTTTTTTAAAAATCTATATTCTTTTCCCATTTGTATAACCCAACTTGACATTTCAGCTGCATGTGGTAAATATGCATAATATATTTACTTTAAAATGTAAGATTTTACTTGCAAAATACATGTGAATAATTAGGGATCTATATGTTGATTGAAGAGATGGACTCTGCAGAATCATATTTCTTATAGTAAATACTGCTTCAAAAAACACTCTCATCTTCTTCGCTCCTCATAAGGAAACTAGAGTTCAGAGAGTAAGCAGAAGAAATGGGTTCAGAATCCAGACCTTCTCGCTCCAAACTGTTTCTCCTTCCCATGAGACTGATTCTTGTCGGTGAAATAATAGGAAGATTTTGTGAGTTAAGTGATAATTATCATTTGCTTAAAAATGTACTGAGACTAAACATATAGCATTTAAACAACTAGAATACAGGTGAAGTTGCGTACTTTTGTGCAATGCTTATTACCTTTGAGTAGAGTGTAATGTGAAGTCTTTTATAGGTGAAGAGTTCATTATGTAATGGAGGCTTCATGTTTATTAATTGATTTGGTGCCGAGTGATCTCTATAATAAGTTTCTTCAATCCTACAAATAGACCCATACACATCCATCACTTGGAGACTTTTTTTTTTTTTTTTTTACTTTCTGGTTTCTAAATAACTCAGGTAAATCAGACACTTGTGGAGTACACCGCTCTATTAAATGAATTACTAAATCACCTTGGAAACCTGAAGGGCTAATGTACCCCCTAGGTTCCTGATTGAAGCCCAAGGTTGGGGAAAATCTAGAGCAACAAAGAAGTTGTAGTGCTGATGACACAATACTAGTATTCACCTCTACATGTGATATTTTTATATTACTACTGGAATGCGACTTTAGAAAATATGTTTCCCTCTTGTGTGTATATATAGAGAAGAATCTGCTATTTCTCTGAATGCTGTTTTGACCCAAGGCTGGACCTTGAAAAGGCCAAAACATTAACAGTAGTACTTCTGTTCACTGAAGAGTTATGTTACATGAAGATAAAATGGGTTTTTGTAAGTTGTTTTATTGTATTTTGTGTTGACATAAATAAACATGGTAGTTTAAACAATGAGCCTTAGATGGATGAGAATTCTTTTTATTTGTTTGATACAAAACCCTCTTCTTGGATTTCTGGATCCCACTGTGACCTGCTCTGACTGCCTCGCTGATCTCAGCCTGGAGCCAAGGAGGAAAGCAGAAAGAGTCAGCCCCTTAAGGCACGAGACAGCAGGAAATGGGCTGTCATTGGCTGCATGGTTACTATACCCACATCACAAAACCTTTTAAAACAGGCCTAGATGTTACTCCATATTTCATAAAAACAGGGTTAATGTTATGGGATGAAATGTGGTCCCCAGTCTAAAATTCATATATGAAGTTCTAACTAACCCTTAGTACCTGAGAATGTGACTGCGTTTGGAAATAAGGTCTTTAAAGAGGTAATTGAATTAAAATGAGGTCATTAGGTTGGGCCCTAATCCAATGTGATTGGTATCCTTATAAGAAGAAGACACTAGGACACAAACTCACAGAGAGAAGACCATACGGACACAGAGAGAAAATAACCTTCTACAAGCTAAGGAAAGGGGCCTCAGAAGAAACCAACCCTACCAACATCTTGACCTGGGACTTCTAGTCACCTGAATAATGAGAAAATTAATTTCTGTTGTTCAAGCCACCCAGTCTGTGGTACTTTGTTATGACAGCTCTAGCAAACGAATACTATCAGGTAGTGCTATTTTTCTGGGCAAAACCATTTGCCCAGATTCCACAATGCCATGCTCATTTTCCAAATCAGAAAAGATAAGCAGAGAGAAGGCAAATACGGTAATACCTTTGTTTCGTTCCGGAAACAAACTACTCATATTGGAAGACATTGCTCATTACCACGTTAAAATGTATTAGAAATGTTTGCTTGTCTTGCGGAACACTCGCAAACCACGTTACTTGCAATCCAAGATTTTACTGTACTAACAAAACGAGTCAGCTTAGAAAAAAGTCTTGTCTTAGGAAGTCCCATTCCTTATCAAAGGACAGAGAAAGTCAAGTCAAAAGTGATTATATTCTGAAACACGCTGTTTCTTGTAGACTAAAGACCAGATGTCTGAAAATCCAGAAACTGCTCCCATTTCGAAAAACACTGAGAAAATCATTTTTTTTTCTTAATTTTTCCACCTGTAAGCTGATGACAATGCCTGTCTCTTCTAGTATGACAATCCCTGACATGTAGCAAGGCTCAATACATTCATTCACTCAGTATTTTTAAATGTCTAGTATATTCTAGAGTCTGTTCTTACTATGGACACAGCGCTGAACATAAGCCATCCTTGTGCTCCCAAGTAGGGGAGAAGATAATAAACAATTATATGCACAATACCAGGATACACAATGCTGGATCATCCACCCCAGCTCACATAGTTTCCTTGTTAGTAAAGCCCCAACTTCCACCTAATTCTCCAGGGGTTGGGACCAAAGCAAGTCCTGTGCCCAAGTGCATAGTGGCAGCTGGATCTGGGTTATAAAGAAAACAGGAATTTTCAAAGAAGAATGCTGCTAAATTGATATGAACAGTAAAGCACTGAGCCAATGAAGGGAGGGTAAAGAAATGAAGAGCTTACTGCCTGGGCTTGGGAAGATTGCAAAGTTTGGGAAGATTGCAAAGCTTGGGAAGTGGGAAGAAAAAGTCTTTGGCAGCAACTATGTATGGGCAATATTGAGAATGAGACACATGGGGATGAATGGTTGGCTGTTCATTCAAATGTCCTCATCCTTTTGGGAAGGCTGTTTCCTGACTAAGGCAGCCTGAGGGCTTTAAGGCAAAAGCAAGAAGGCCCAGCTATATGGGGGTTTCAGCTGAGAGTCTATGTGGTAGATTTAATTTGGTCCAGTTTCTTTCCCCTTAAGATTCTTCATCACCAGAAACAATTGTGCACTGAAACACCCCTGTGAAATCCCCTAAAGGGCAAACCACAAACCCTCCCGAAGCGACCCAGAGTCCTCCAGTTTGCTCTCACCTTCACCTCTCCACTCGCATTCCTTCCAGTACCTCTTGAAGGGACATGATACTAGAGAAGCACCTCACCAACAATATTCTTTAACTACAAGAGAAAGCTGACTTGTCAAAAAAGCTAATTTATTGAAATATCATAACGATTTGATATCATCCTCATTTTATGGGAATCTAAATCGGGGGGGGGGGATCCTTATTCAGAGGGAATGAGAAACAGGGATGGAATGAAACATGACAAATAGAAATTCTCCCTTCTGTTAAATTTTATTATATTGCAGCAGACTCAAATCAACACAGCTAAAAAGCAAGTCAATTTAAATGTTTGGAGCATCACAGTGGCTCTTTTAATAGGTACGGATACTGAATATTGGACATTGGGCTAAAATGCTCTAGTATTAGATGCCTGAAGTCCCAGATGAGGCTTCTGCACTAGGAGGGTGGGCACACAACTTGGGCCAAGACATTAATTCTTTTTGGCTGTGGACTCCAGGGTGGAGGCTTAAATGCTGCTTCTCTGTGCTTTAGAGACATCTAAACCTGAACCACCCTTGGCTGAGTGAAGGGTTGAAACTTGATCTTCTGCTATCCGCTACTTGGCTGCACAACCCACAGAGAGAACGGCATGGACACCCCACAAGTTTTTCATCTCATGGGCTTGTCCTGGAGCTAGGTTCTGGGAGAAACCAGACACTGAAAGGCCCAGATTCAACTCACACACATTCTCTGGTGTCATTAACAACTTCAAAACTTTACAGATGGTTCTAGGTCTGTCTGAAATTTCAGTGTGACCTTTATAATTTCTAGGTACATGTCTTATGAGGGTTTACCACTCAGAGAGTATCTGCTCTTTCAGACAGAAATGCATTTACATTCGTGGTCCTTGCAGAGCAGGCAATCCTGTTCCAGGTGAACACCTAAAGATAGTGCATCATGAACGCCATTGTCTGTCAATAACTGACTGGGGGAAATGTCACTATGTTCATTTCTTTCATCCAGTTGGCTTTGCTGTAACTAATAGAAGAGTGTGTGGGCGTGCACACATATATTTCTTATTTTAACGTATGTGTCTTTCTGGACTTATTTATATCTATTGCTATTTATTTATATCTATTACTACATAGTAATTGTATCTTACTATATAAATGTATAATTTCTTTCTTAGTTTACAAGCATTAAAAAGCTGGCCTTGATAATAAAAATAGGTAACACCTACTGGTCCAAGTGCTTTATATAATCTAACTCATTCAGAGCTCACAACCATCCTATGGGGTTGTATTATCTCCTGTTTTACAGATGAGGAAACTGAGGCAAGAGACATTAAGTAACTTGCCCGGGTCATATACCTAACAACCTTTGAAGCCAGGATTTGGACTCAAGCAGCCTGGGTCTGAAATCCATGCTCTTAACCACTATGCCACACTGTCTTATAAATTCCAAAGACATAAGAATGATAAAAGCCATCATTTGCTGAGTATCTACTATATGCATTATGCAAAGCATGTTATTTGTCTTGCCTCACTCAGTCTCTGAGAGGCTTACATTGTTTTCTCCACTTTAAGAAGGAAACTGTGGCTCACAAAGCTGAGGGACTTGCCCAGAGATTCCAAGTTTATAAATAAATGTCAAGGCGGGATTTGGACCTGACCACGTCTCCCTCCAAAGCCCTCAGGCTTAACCACTGTACTACACTGAAAGGCTCCCCTTTTGCTCTGCCCTTTCCTGTGTATGCAGTACTGCCCGTACATAGTTGCTGCCCTAAAGACTTTTTCTTCCCTCTTCCCAAACTTTGCAATCTTTCCTGGATATCCCCCAAGCCCAGGCAGTAAGCTCCATTTCTTTACCCTTTCTCATCTGTCCCTGGTAGGCTATGCCTTAGAGTTGCTTTCCCAGATGTAGTAATGAATTTGCACGGAGCCAAGTAGGCTTAACTGCAGTTATGATGAAATCTAGCCATAAAATAAAGGGCCTTTGGGGGCATTGGACTCTAACCAACCAAGTTAGCGAGCACGAGAATCAGCGCAGGGCATGTCTGGCTCAGTTCTCATTCTACTGCCCTGTCTGCCACCCTTTAAAGTCAGATGCCTCCAAAAACTACCGCTATACACACATGTGTGAAGTTCAACATCATGGGGTCTAGGGGAAAGTTTAGCATGTTTTGGAGACACGGATCTTAGCAAGTCAAGGAATCCACTCTCAGCAGCAAAGACTTCTACAACCACACATGCATTTTCTAAAACCCTGCTGTTTTATGCTAGGTGGGTAGAACTGGTTGTCTGACAGGGGAAATTCCCTCTTCCTACAATGTCTTCACCAAAGGCACACACTGCTGTCTGCATGGCTGCCCTGCTCCCTTCCGGGATGGTACCAACCGAAGCAGGCACCTGCATGCTTTCATTCAGCACATTGGAGGGGCCGCATCAGCTTGACAAGAGAGAGTACCTGGAGGGAAAACTGGACAAATGCCCCCCTTGGATAGCTGATTAATTAGAAGAAACAGACGGGGTGGGTGATGGTGATAGCAAGCGCAGCCAGAAAAAAATAATGACAGAGACATAGAAGGCTCTTCAGTTTGGGTGAGCCCTTGTTCTTTGCTTTGGTTTGGTTTGGTTCCAAAACAAGCTAGTGGAGATACAAGTTGTTAATAGTCTTTTTTAAAATTAAAGATGATGATTACCATTTACTTAAAATTTCTTCTTAGGCTACACTGTCTAAAACACCTTGAGTTCAGATTATCACTTTTATGAAGTGTCTTACAAAAAAACACATTTTAATGTTACTAATAAACTTAACAACTGTTTCATGATTTTTCCCTTTGATTAATAACTATTTCATTTCATACTTTCCTTTTTAAATAAGAACTATGTCTCTTTATTTGTTTATTCATCCCCTTCTATAATAAATGACTATATTCTACCATATTCTCTACAGAATACTATTAGTTTATAAACACTGCAGTGGGATCATGAAAATTTAAATTAAGTAGACTAGCTGTTACCAGTGTTTTGCATAGTTTTCATATATTAAATTTCTACTTTATTGATTTCAAGAAGTGGGTCAGGTTTTGGGAAATTTTTTTACTAAGAAGGTAGAATTAGAGAAGAAAAATATAAATAAAAGAAGGTTGGAAATATTGGGAATAAAAGATATAAATTTGTCTTAGAGGCAAAAAAGAAATGTTTTCCTCTTAAACTTTCTTGGTCATGTTCTGCCATTGTTCGATTTAATCAAATCTGTTTATTTTAAGAGATAATCAACTCACACTTTAATAAAATTCTATGGTTCATTCAAAAACCTAGAAACAGTTTCAGTTCCAGATGGACACAGGAAAGCGCATATTATCATTCTTATCCTGTGGTTGTAGATCAACTTCCTCAGCACACAAAATTACCATTTAATATCCCAGGCTTAGATTTCGGCAGTAACAGGATGTGAATATTTAATTGTGTCTTAACTTTATATATGAGAATTCCACAGTGAAAAGAGCCATCTGATAGATATTTCTGTCCTCAACCTGGTTCTGTGTTATATCACTATTGCATATATTCCCCTTATTTCCTATGGTTGTTGTGAGAATTAATGAAGTAATATATAATAATCTTTGACATATATGCTCGATGAATGTTCAATAAATGGTAGCTGTTTTCATTAACTGAGTGCCTCCAATAATCACACACTTGGAGAAAGAGCAGAGTATTCAAGGTTGGGGTGTTGGTATGATTGGAGAACTGGGGAGGTAAAACAGAATACACATTTTAAGAAAGAACCATGAAGTGCATGAAAAAGCATAACATAGAAAGTTCTTTGGTACCACGAGTTAGATAGCTCGGAACACGGGTCAAGTTGTAAGAGTAGAATGCTGGTTCTGAGTAAAGGTGGTGACAGCTTCTTTTGTTTGTTTGTTTGTTTGTTTGTTTGTGGTTTTTGTTTTTGAGGGCAGTGTCACTGGCCCTCATATGTGGGACCGAACTGGGGGTGCTGGCTTCCTAAGCCAGCGCTTAACCACCGCGCCACTCGGCCGGCCCAATGACAGCTTCTTTAACCAGCCCTTAAAAGAATTTTATATAAAGTGAAGTGAAGTACTCAGGGCCCAAGCAAATCTACTGTGAGGTCAGTTTGAAAAGAGGGGAACACAGAACACAGGAGCTGCTTCCCGATGGTCAAACAAAGATGCTCCTTGTGGGTTCAGAAGGCAGAGTATCGTGCTGAGGATTGGAGGTAAGTGGCAGCAGTGGAGTGGGTGTCTGCCAGGGAACACTGTGAGTGACAGGAGCCTCAGGTGGCGCCGGGAGGCAGGTGCTCAGCTCAGGCAGCGGAGTGTGGAGCAGTGTTCTGCGCCCGTCCACGGTACTGTGCAGGCAGCTGCGGAAGCGGCTCCCTCAAGGAGCATCAACAAGTTGCCAAGAGGCCTGTGAGGTGCCCCTGAGGATTCCCAGAAACTAGAGGTGAGCATGAGCTTCCAAAGGGGTCCCTTAAGCCTTCCAGCACCAGAGTGAGGAATACAAACAACAAAATTCAGGTCTGAAGGTTATAAAGACCATCGAGGGCTGACATTTGGTTTCAAAAAGGTTTGAGGCTCAAAGGATAGAAATATTTGATATGGATATAAACAAAGGAAAAACAGTTTAGAGCAACATTTTTCAAATTAACATTTATGGCCCCTTTGAGGCCATTGCTGAATTTTAATAATAATTTCATGATAATATATCATACTCAATCTTTCCCTAACCAGCCCCACCAGGGCAACAGCCCACAGAACAAATCGCAGACTTTTCTGAGAAGTAGGAAAGCAGTGGGAAAACTGGGGATGTGAAGTAGAGAAATAATGTAGGTCACGAGGACCTACAGGCAAAATTAAGATTACTGGTGGAAATAACAAGGCCGCAACTATAAACACAAGTGACAGATTTCTGATTTCGTTTTCTCAGAACCTTGAGCTAGTAAGCCAAGACCAGTTCAGAATTGGGGTTTTAGCCTTTCTTGAAACTAACTGCTACTACTAACAAACAGGAATTTGCTTGACTACAAAGCATAAGTCAAAACGTAGAAAGATCTAGTAAAAAGAGATGCACAGGTTTTCGGTAGCTCACATAGGTGAGTCATACAACCCCCTCAGGGAATACAATTCAAAGCAAAGGACCAGGGAGAAATCAAGAAGGCAGAGTATTTTATCACACTGGAGAAAGTGGAATGGTACAGAAAGTCTTGTGCTGCCTGGGTGACTTGGCGTAAGCACAGCATATACCTTTATCCAGCCCACAGGGTGGGAGTGTGCCATCCCCAGATGGGGAATTAAATTACTCTGGAAATGAAGCGAGTGAAAATCAGCATAACTGGAGATGATTAACCCCTTGAAGAAATAACCCAAGAGACCATCTTCCAATAAGTGATTCAGGAAGATCTGGATATCAAAAAATAAGGCAACTAGAATAAGGCTGGAATGTGGTTTCTGTAAGAAAACAACAAGACAATTGATGGTACTGTCTGTTGTATGGTCTGAGGAAAGAGAGTACGAAATGGCCTTCATGGAGCCGAGAAAAGGAAAGCTGAAGGAAAGATCTGGTCAGTGTTTTTCCCGGCACTGCCTAAGGTGGACGGGGAGCTTCAGACACAGGCCTGGCCTGGCCCAGAAAGGGGTAGCTGCTGAGGTGCAGGGGCACAGGGACCCCTCGGCAGGCTTCCCAGTGTGAATGCCGAGTGCAGCCCCTTGTTCTTCAAACATCATTTCTGTGAAACTGACTTAAAACCTGAAATCCCAATGTTGGCATCGTTTATAACGTTAGAGTGTGGGTCTGAAGTGTTCTCTTTAAATGAAACACAGACATTTTAGCCCAGAGACTACAGGAACATGCTTCTAAGATTTTACATCTAGTTTGGCAGCTCAGATATTGTTGGCTTTTTAAGTTTCCTCATTGGTTCTGAAATATGTTCTAGGAAAGTGTTAAATGCATTCAGATATTAACAGTACACACACACACAGCACAACACAACACAAACACTTCTTGAGAAAAACCAAGCGGAGTCATGAACCATTTAATAAAATGTTATGGTACAGATTTCTAGAGTTGCTTATGCTAGTCTTTATTTCCTGCCTCCTTTTTTTTCATCTAAAGCCAGTCTGGAGGTCAAATGCAGATGTGAAAAAATATGTATATCCCTCAAAAGGGATGAGAGTTCTGCTTCCAAAAGAGAGGCAGTAACAGGGCCCAGATTTCCCCTCCCACCTATAACAACAACAAAACAAACAAACAAAATGTGTGAAACAATGGCTTTTGAGATACTGAACATGATGCATTAAAGGACAGTGATCTCTGAGAGACAGTAAATCAACAAGGTGAGTTTTACAATAGTCCCAGCTTAATCTAATTGAATTTATAGAGCGCTCTTTGCAACAACAGAAGACATAAGCTTTTTAAGCACACATGAAATATGTAGCAAAATAGACCATTCTCCACGCCATAAAACAAGTCTCAAAAAATAAAAAAATAGAACCCCTCAACTCATACAAAGTATGCTCTTTGACCATAATTGAATTTTATTAAAAAGAAATCAATAGAATGTATAACAAACTCTCAAAACTTGGTAATAAGAAAAAAATTAATGTTTTTTAAATGGGCAAAAGATTTGAACAGGTATTCCATGAAAGGACATATATGGATATCAAATAAGCACATGAAAACATTTTCAACATCATTAGTCATTAGAGAAATGCAAATTTCTCTTTATTTGTTGAAGTGTAATTGATGAATAAAATTGTATCTATTTAAAATGTACAACACTGATGATTTAATATACATGTACATTATAAAATGATTACCATAATCAAGTTAATTAACATATCACTCACATTGTTACCTTTCTTTGGTGAGAACATTAAAGATCTACTCTCAGCAAATTTGAAGTATCTCACATATACTTATTAACTATAGTCACCATGCTGTATAAGAAATGCAAATTTAAAACACAATAAAATACTTACTATATTAGAATGGCTAAAATTTAGAAGACTGAACATACCAAGTGTTGGCAGGTATATTTGTTTCCTAGGGCTTTTCCTACAACAAGTTAGGTGGCTTAAGCAACAGAAAATTATTGTCTCACAGTTCTGGAGGCTAAAAGTCCCAAATCAGTGTCAGGTGGGTTGGCTCCTTCTAAAAGCTGTGAGGGAAAGCTGTTTCTTGCCTCTCTCCTAGCATCTGGTGGTTTGCTGGACGTCTTTGGCATTCCTTAGCTTGGAGATGGATCGCCCCAATCTCTGCCTTCATCTTGACATGGTATTCTCCCCTGGGTGAGTGTTTGTCTCTGTGTCCAAGTGTTCACTTTTTATAAGGACATCAGTCATGATAACCTCATCTTAACTTGATCATCTGCAAAGACCTTGTTTCCAAATAAAGGCACTGGGAGTTAGGACTTCAAGAGCTTTTGGGAGAATATAATTCAACCCAAAGCAGGATATGGAGGAACTAGAACTCCCACATACCACCAGTGAGAGCATAAAGTGGTACAACCACTTTGGAGAACACTTTGGTAGTTTCTTAAAGTTAAACATATAATTACAATATCATCCAGTTATTCTACTCATAGGTATTTACCCAAGAAAAATTTAAAGGTGTGTTCACACAAGGATGTGTACATAAATATTCATAGCAACTTTGTTTGTAATAATATAAAACTGGAAACAACCCAAATATCCCATCAACAGGTAAATGGATAAACAGCTTATGGTAGAACCATACAATGAGATATTACTCAGCAAGAGAAAAAGTGAATTATGATGCATGCAACAATGTGGCTGTACTTCAAAAAGACTGAGGTTTCTGGCCGTATATTAATAAATTGTTGTGTTTTTTGTTTTTGGATAACAAAATGTAAATAAAGCCATTATGCCAGAACAAAACTACAGGAAAAAAATTTATATTCATGGATTCCTGATTAATCAGCCATTCATATCTTCATGTTTCACAAAATCTAGATATTTGATAATATTATAACTCCTGTTTTAACCTAGAAAAACGTAAAGCTATGGAGAAACTAAAGAGTATGCTTTGGATGCTGACTAGAAGAACTAGCAATATAAAGCAGGTTTGCCAATTTCTTGGTGCTCTATTCACTGAACTTTGCAGACTTTCTCAGAAAGCTACACTAAACTGTAATATTTAACTAGTTTAACCTGAAAAAGCGTAGGTGACTACCTTTGTTTACAAGTTTCTTTTTCTAGCCCCATGGCTATCTCATGTCTAATCTCCATTCTCTCTTCTTCCCTGAGCTTTAGAATTTTGAAGGCTTAGAAATAAAACTTGACAACATCTCCAGTCCTCTGTGTGTGCCAGATAAGATAAAGATGAACGCATGAGAGGCTTGTTCAAGTCCCTGATCCATTAGGATCAATCGGTTCCCTCCCTGAGGTGACTGTGGCTATATTTCTGGGGGCCCTGTTTGTGGCTGGTATTTGGTTCACATTATTTCTCATCTTACAAATGATCCTGCTAGGTAGGTTTTTATTGTCTCACATGTAAAGAGGAAGCTCAGCAAGATTATGTAATTTGACCAAAGTAACAGAGCTAAGAAGTAACTGGAAGAAAGATTTTTAACCCATTAGTTCTACTCTGCTTTCTATCTTTCTCCTCATTCACCTCTTTGTGTATATCTACTCCTTCAAAATGCACACACACCCACAGACTCTGCCTGAATTTTTCGGGTGAGCCTTCGGATGAAAATCAAAAGGCGCAGCTACCCCTCTATTTTGTTTAAAAGGAGCATTGGTGATTACAAAAACTAAAACACTTTTCTTTCTTTCTTTTTTTTAAAGATTTTATTGGGGAATTGGGGGAGGGGAACAGCGCTGGGGAAACAGGGATAAAATACTTTTCTGAAGAGTAAATGGGACGAGACATGTAAATTACTAGAAAATGATTAATAGATATTAAATAAATAACTGATCACTTCCCAGCCTTTCGGCCTAAGTTCTAGCAAAGTTACAGCCCACAGGGTGACAACCAGAATTGCTGGTTCCCAAATGGGGGTCCTAGAGTCAGGCAGTAACATTCGCCCATGACAGCCACACCATGCCTGCTTGGCTCCCTACGCCTTGCTCCTCCCTCCTTTTGTAATTACTTCGCCAATTGGAAATTTCACTTCTAAAATCACCTTCCTCTCCCCTCCTTCGCTCCAACCTGAGAGGTTTATTGTAGATTTCACTTCCTTTTCCTGTCCCAAACGTTACCTCCTGCTCTCATCTTTTCAGAACCCAACTTGGGCTCTGAGCACAGACCCAGAAGTTCTCCACCTTAGCTGCCTATTACAATACACTTGGGAGCTTTCAAAGAAAATACGATGCTGGGGCCCCAGCCCAGACCACTTGAATCAGAACCTCTGGGGATGGGAGCCTATGCATTGGTTTTTAAAAGCTCTCTAGGAGCCCTGGCCACAGTGAGGGCTGAGTATTACTGGGCCAGCTGGGATGCAGAGAACGCATGCTACTGGGGCATTCTCTGCAGAGGGTTTTCCTCTTCCTTTGATGGATGCAGGCCCCTTTGCTTGCTCCCACTGCACATCCTCAACAAGGTTACAGATGGGGAGCAAAAGGAAAGCATGAGCAGGCAGAAGTTAGGCTATGCACTGATGGGGCAGAACCCATCAAGACAGAGGCTCCACTGAAACTTCCAAGCGAGTGGAACTTTCTTTCTGGCTAAATACCACACTGGGAAAGCTGTTAATTAAATTAAAGTGCTATTAAAGAGCTGCCTGGACTAAGGTAAAAAACTAGTTCATTAGCTCACTACTGAAATTGGCCGTTGGCCTAATGAATTTTCACTTGTTTTCACCCCTTCGTAGTGTAGCCACTGCAGGTGTTATTAGTAAAAAGACCACGGTGCTACTAAATCACAATATACAGTATTATTTTGAGTATGACCAGAAGTGTTTAATAAATGGCTGAGGAGAGCTGCTAAAAATACATATGAAATAGGTTAGAAAACTCAGGTCTTATATTTACCAATATTTTCTTTTACCTATGGTACAGTTTCCTCTTAATGAGATAGCTTATTACATGAAGTTAATGGGTGGCTCAGGGTAGAGTTTTTAACAATAAGTCACTTAAACTCAGTGTCCTCATCAGTATGTAATGACTGTAATACCTACATTGTGGTGTAACTGATGTGGATATTATCTAAAACTGTAGTTACATTTCATGATCACTCGCTATTTGCCAGGTTATGGGTGCTTTCCATGTATTATGTTGTAGGGAGGACGCGCTTATTACTCCATTTTACAGAAAGCAAACTGAGGTTGGGTGACGTGTAATGACAGGGCATAAGTCCCAGAGCAGATTCACATCCAGGCAATCCAACCACTTAATGACTACATCATGAGCAAAGTATGGCACATAGCAAGCATTTTGTAAGTAGCAGCTACTAAGAAGAAATGGGGACAAGAATATGGCTTTTCTCTTCATCCAGCAAGAAATCTAATCAATACTCATTCTTTGTTTGCCCCTAAAATATATTTCATTTGTTTTAAATAATAATGAGTATTAATAGAAAGTACCTTTGCTGAGTGTTTACTATGTGTCATCACTATTCTAAGCACTTTTCAGCTATTAGTTCATTTTATATCCATAAGAAACCAATGAAATAATAGCCTTATTACCCCAATTGTGCAGATGAGGCAAGTAAGGCAAATGGAAGTCATGCAATTCACCCGAGTCACATAACTAGTTTCTGAAACTGACAGTCTGGCCCCAGGTTCCTCTCTGCGTGCCTCCTCTTGCCCATCTGGGATCATGGAGCCAAGTCCTAGGAGATCACAGCCTTTCTCTTGCCAATGTCTTCAGCTCACTTGGTTGTAACATTCTGATTGGGTAACACCAATCTGGATGAAGCCCAGTCTCCGCCTTTTCCCTGAATGTACCTGGGCTGCTAAGTATTGTTCAGAAAATACATGACCCACTGTATATTCATGGACACTGATCACATCCTCCCTCTTAAACATCTCGCAATATGTGTTCACTTCTGCCAATCTTCCACTGTCTCCTTTCTAGTCCAGATAAGGGCCATTTTTGTATCTAGACTCCTGCAGCAGCCTCCTAACCCTTATGAATCATTCACCTCCAATCCATTCTCCATACTATAGCAGGAACGTTCTATCTAAAATGCAACACATAAATCTGGTCACAAGGAGACCTCTTAATGGCTTCTTGTTGACTTTAGCATAAAGGTTTTTGCTATGATTTTGGACCTACCCCCAGTTTCCATTGAGCCTCATTTCTCCCACCCAATTTCTCTGCTGTAAGAGCTTCTTGGTACCATATGACCATTCTTGTTTCCTGTCTGAAACAATTGTCTATTCCCTCTTAGTTAAGTCTCTCTCCTCTCACTATCCCCAATTCCCATTCCCATTCCCACTCCCATTCCAGGCAGCCACTAGTCTACTTTTTGTCACCACACACAGATTTTATATTTTCCAGAATTTCATACAAATGAATCATAAAGTATTATATATACTCTTTTTTCTTTTTTTGTCTAGCTTCTTTTACTCAATATTGTTTTGGGCCGGCCGAGTGGTGCGGTGGTTAAGTGCTGACTTGGGACGCCAGCAGCCCTGGTTTGGGTCCCACATATGAGGGCCAGTGACATTGCCCTCAAAAAAAAAAAAAAACATTGTTTCAAGCTGCAGCCATGTTGTTGCATGCATCAATAGTTCATTGCTTTTTACTGCTAAGTAGCATTCCATTGTATGGATATACTTCAATCTTCCCATTCATCCCTTGATGGACATCTGAGTTGTTTTCAGTGCTGGCTCTTACAAATAAAGCTTCTCTTGGGCCTGACAAGTGGTACGTTGGTTAAGAGTTGGCTTGGAACACCAGCTCTGAGCAGCGGGGCCCCGGTTTAGATCCCACATAGAGGGCCAGTGATGCTGTGCCCTCTACAGCTAAGATAGTAAACAACAGCTCAACCTGGAGCTGGGCTGCTGTGAGTCTCCAGTGACGGAGTAGGCTGCAGTGGGTCTGACTGGCAGCTGGTGGGCGCTTTTGTGAGCTGCCTGAGCCACTGTGAGCAGCCGTCCAATGGCCGGTGGGTGACTGCCTCACCCATGAAGAGTGCAATGATAATACCAACATTGGCCAGTGAAGCGACATCCTCCATTAGAAATAAAGGACAGCAACTTGTCTGTTCCCCTTCCCCGATTCCCCAACGCTGTTCCCCTCTCCCAATTCCCAATAAAATCTTTAAAATAAAATAAAGCTGCTATGAACATTCATGTACAGATTTTATATGGATGCATGGTTTCATTTGGAGTTGGGGGTAAATATCTAGGAGTAGAATGGCTGGATCACATGGTCATTGTACTGGATTAAATAGCATTCTAGGGCCAGCCCAGTGGCTCAGTTGGTAAGAGCGTGAGCTCTGAACAACAGGGTTGCCTGTTCGATTCCCACATGGGTCAGTGAGCTGTGCCCTCCGCAACTAGATTGAAGATGACTTGAGCTGAGCTGCCGCTGAGCTGCTGATGGGAGGCCAGATGGCTCAGTCAGTTAGAGCATGTGTTCTTAACAATAAGGTTGCCGGTTGGACTCCTTCATGGGATGGTGTGCTACTCCCCCCACAACTAGATTGAAAACTGCGACTGGACTTGGAGCTGAGCTGTGCCCTCCACAACTAAGACTGAAGGACAACAACTTGACTTGGAGCTGATGGGTCCTGGGAAAAACACACTGTTCCCCAATAAAGTTTTAAAAAAAAAGTTAAAAAAAAATTTGTTAATTTTGACCCTCAACATGACCCATACATTGAATTTTAAATCCCTGAATTTTCTTCAGTGTTTTCATTCAATATAATTCACTTTTCTAATATTTTTATTGAGTTTCAAATGACTAAAAATACAGTATTCCTTTCATCCTCCTTCCTTCCTTCCTTCCTTCATTCAGCAGAGACTTTTGAACAACTTACTAAGTGCTGGAAACTATGCAGCCCTGGAAATTCAAAGAGAAAGAAAATATAGTTCGTTCCTCAAGGAACTCACATTCAGATGAGCAATATAATTAAATAACAAATTCTAATTCAAAATGACAAACTGAGCAATGGAAAGGTGTACAAAGGCCTGCACATACAGAGCTCTAGTGGCCCTGTTCTTGGCTGGGATCAGGAGACATCATTACAACAGGACAGTGCTCTGTAGCATGTGTCTCTGAGCTCTCACTTGCTCGTCTCTTTGATGCCCTGCTCCCTCCCCATGCACTCACAGCTCCCATAAAAGAACAGACACCATGTCAGACTCTGTGCCAAACGCTGCACATATGGGTCTGACAATTAAGTTTGCGAACTCGTCCTAGAAAAAGTGCTACAAGGGCTGGCCGAGTGGCTCAGTTGGTTAAGAGCTCGCTCAAGAGCGCGAGCTGAGCTATGAGCAACAGTGGTTCGAGGTCAGCCCGAGCTGAGTTGCTGTTGAGCTGCCAACAGGTGGCAGGATGGCTCAGCTAAAAAAAAAAAAAAAAGTGCTACATACCTCATTGCTGAATATCATTATGGTCACCTGAATATCATCATGGTCACCTTCGAAGTACTCCCCTGGAAGCTATGCACTACACCAGCATCTAGTCCACCCTTCAAAGCAATTTTGGAACTCTTTTTCTGGAATGGCCATCAGAGTGTCATCATGTTACCCTTGATGACCTGAATATCATCAAACTGTCTTCTTTTCAAAATTATCTTCAGGTAAAGAAAGAAGTCATCAGGGGCCAGATCAGGTGAGTAGGGAGGGTGTTCCACTACAGTTATTTGTTTACTGGCTAAAAACTCCCTCACAGACAATACTGTGTGAGCTGGTACATTGCCATGATGCAAGAGCCATGAATTGTTGGCGAGAAGTTCAGGTCATCTAACTTTTACATGTAGCCTTTTCAGCACTTCCAAATAGTAAACTTGGTTAACCATTTGTCCAGTTGGTAAAAATTCATAATGAATAATCCCTCTGATATCAAAAAAGATTAGCAACGTTGTTGCAACAAGCTCGCAAACTTAATTCTCAGACTGCGTACTTATCTCATTTAATACAGCAATACTATGAAGCAAATGTCACCATCTGCGTTTTACACAGAAGGAAACTGAAGCTAAGGGAGGCTAAGTCAGGTGCTGGTAGATGGCAGAGTGCCTCTTTTGACCATTGCATTACGCTGTTCATAAATCTGAAACTTGCACAAGACCAGGTTATGGGGAAGGATCATTTCCTCACAGGCTGAAAGGCTGTCTGCCACAGATATCCACCTCCAACCTGCAATACTTCAGGAAGAGATAAAAACTAACTGTTTTAAGAGTCTTCTCATGGGCCGGCCAAGTGGCCCATTGGATAAGAGCTGGCTTGGGATGCCAGCTCTGAGCAGCAAGGCCCTGGTTAGGATCCCACTTGAGGGCCAGTGATGCTACATTCTCTACGGTTAAGATGGTGAACAACAGCTCAACCTGGAGCTGGGCTGCTTTGAGTCACTGGCAATGGTGTAGGCTGCAGTGGGGCTGCCGCGAGCTACTGTGAGTGGCTGGCAGCCAGCGTGAGCTGCCAGCAGCCGATGTGAGCTTCAGTGAGCTGCCATGAGCAGCCTGTCCAATGGCCCGAGCGATCTTCCTCACCTGGGAAGGAAGAGCGCAATGATGATACCAACACGGGCCAGTGAAGCAACGTCCACCACAACTAGACTGAAGAACAAAAGGACAGCAAATTGTCTGTTCCCCTTGCCTGATTCCCCAACGCTGTTCCCCTCTCCCAATTCCCAAATTAAAAAAAAAGAAGAGTTTTCTCATCGTTAAATAGGAAATATAGTGTCAGTCGGCCAGGAAGCTGTCATCACCCTTCTTCATTATACTAATTGCTCTAGATATTAAATATGGTTTGTTTCCTCCTCTTTATTCTGTTCATATTCATAGCTCTGCTAGTTTAAAATATTATCTGCTGTGGGTCAGGGAAAGCTTTTTCTGTTTTTCATTACAGAGGATGAAATGGAAGCTCGTAACTAGGTGAATATCTCAGCCAGATCCCACAGACAGTGGGAGGAAGCGCAGTGTCCCATGACTGCTCTCATTTGCCAAGGTGTCCCAATAGCTCCTCTTTGCTCTAGCCAAGCCCGCCTACTCACTGTCTCCCATACAAGCTTTTCTTACTCCAACCTTTGTGTTTTTACTTGTAACGTCTTCCCATCCTAGAATAGCCTCTTCTTCCCAATACCTTCCACCCTCGCTGAGCACATCTCACCCTGAGCAATCACTCTAGCTCCTCCTGTCTCTCTCCCTTTGATTCTCACTGCACTGCACCTCACCAAAGATGAACATCAGTGTTTCAGTTTACTACTTAATTATGCCATGGGATTGCACTTGGCCGCTGCAGCAGATGCCAGCCCATTCAGACAAGGCTGAATCATCTACTTTGGAGATATTCCCACAGCACACACTGTAGCTCTGAGCTGTAGGAGATATTGATAAATGCTACGTGATTGGATCTCTATGGTATATGGTATGCTGAAAGCATCGCTGTTCTACATGTTTTGAGACAAGGAATCTGACTTCTACATACAGTGATATTCCTTTGACTCTGGACACACTGGAACCTCTCAGCCCACCTCTTACAACAGCCACCTCTGCAGCAGCCAGGTCTGCACATCCTTTCCCCAGGTTTCCTCTGAGGCAACCTGACCGCACTTTACCTCTGGCCATCTCATGCACCTGTTTCTGCCCCTGCGCTTCTCTAATGCCAAGATTGGGACCATGCTTGGAGCTTCCCACTGCCACGGAAGTGTGCGGAGCTGTTAATAATCCCAGGATTACCTTAACCAGCAGTGACAGTGAGCCTACATCCCCAGGGCAGGCAGTTCTGAGGCCTGAGGTGACTGCCGGTCTGAGCACACGCTGCTACTGCAGCAGCCCAGGTAGAGGTTTTCCCTCCTTCCCTATTTCACTCTGATCTTCAATCCCACACCCAGTGCAGGATCTCATCCCAGGCTCTTCCTCTGGGGAACCAGGCTAAGACAGTTTATTAGTTTGCTTGGGCTGCCATAATGAAATGTCATAGACTGGGTGATTTAAACAGCAGAAATTTATTTCTCATAGTTGTGGAGACTGGAAGGTCCAAGATCAAGGTTTTTTTTGTTTTTGTTTTTGTTTTGTAAAGATTTTTTTTATTGGGGAATTGGCAAAGGGAACAGTGTTGGGGAATTGGGGAAGGGGAACATTATGTTTTTCCAGAACCCACCAGCTCCAAGTCAAGTTGTTGTCCTTCAATCTTAGTTGTGGAGGTTGCAAGCTCAGCTATAAGTCCAGTCACTGCTTTCAATCTAGTAGCAGAAGTCAAACCGGCAACCTTGTTGTTAGGAGCAAGTGATCTCACCAGCTGAGCCATCCGGCTGCCCATTGGCAGCTCACAGGCACATCATCTCAGGCACAGCTCGCTGGCCCATGTGGGAACCGAACTGGCAACCCTTAACCCTTGGTTAAGCTTGTGCTCTTAACCAACTGAGCCACCAGGCTGACCCTAAGATCAAGGTTTTTGATAAGGGCTCTCGGATGAGTGGCTTGGTGGTTAAGCGCTGGCTTCTGAAGCCAGCGGCCCTGGTTGGGTCCCACATGTGAGGGCCAGTGACACTGCCCTCAAAATAAATAAATAAATAAATAAATAAATAAAGTTGATAAGGGCTTTCTTCCTGGCTTCAGATGCCACCTCCTCACTGTGAGCTCACATGACCTTCCCTCAGAGCCTGCAGGTAGAAAGATTGTTCTTTCTTTCTCTTCTTATAAGGCCACCAATCATATCCAGGGCCCCACCTTTGCAAACTCTTTTAAACTTAATTAAGTCCTAAAAGCCCTATCTCCAATACAATCACACTGGGGCGTCAGGGCCACAACAAATGAATTGAGGGAAATGCACAATTTAGCCTACAGCAGACTGTGTTACTAAAGGATTGATTTTTATCTTGGTCAATAGGCAGCTGAGAAAAGCAAGGTCTTCCAAGATCCCACCATCTTCCCTTTTTTAAAAATTCTCTTGTGCCTTCTTTCTTATGTTTTGATCATTAATGTTAAGATCCTGTTTAGGGGGCTGGCAGAGTGGCATGGTGGTTAAGAGCTGGCTTGGGATGCCAGCAGCCCAGGTTCAGATCCCACACGTGAGGGCCAGTGACACTGCCCTCAAAAAAAAAAAAAAAAAAAAGCCTGTTTAAAAAAGTTCTTGTATTCTCTTGTTTTCATGGATTCTAAATGTTTTCTAGTGTTCTGCTGGTTATTTGAAAGACCTTAGAACGATTACATTCTAGTCAAGGTTTTCCTACTTACTAGTTTAAGTAGTAACTTGTTAGATTAAGAAGTAACCTAGAGCAAGTCACTTTGTCTTTCTGGATGGGTTTTCTGGGGAATAACGACTGTAAAGTGAGACAACCCAGCTATTTCCCAGGGGTAGGAAGATCCAAAGAGATGGAAGGCGGAGGTTATTTTAAAACCGGA
The DNA here is from genome assembly GCA_033961575.1 of Aselliscus stoliczkanus. Classification (NCBI taxonomy): domain Eukaryota; kingdom Metazoa; phylum Chordata; class Mammalia; order Chiroptera; family Hipposideridae; genus Aselliscus; species Aselliscus stoliczkanus. The sequence continues at coordinate 112,813,270 of CM066731.1, read as the reverse complement.
GGAAGCTCAACAATGGAAGAACCTTCGAGGTACTCTAGAGTGAGAAGGGTAGAGATCAGCATGCACCTCAGAGATCTCCAGTGGTCTACATTCCAGGCCAGAGGGTGTCCAGAGCGCTTCCAAAGAGCCTGGCTTCACTGAGCAGCTTGGTTTATCTCTGCTGCCTGCTGCCAAACCTGCAGTGATTATACCAGAATCCGGATGGTTTGCAAACCCAGATGTCAGACTTCCTGTGCCGGAGATACTCAACTCCCTCACCCCAAGCAGCAGGAGAGGGACCGGCAGCCTCACCCCTCCACTCTCCCCACCCAAAGGCAGGAATTTCTGGGACGGGCAGATGGTCCACCCCCTCCTCTTTCTCCTCCTCCTTCTCTAAAGCCGGAGTGGGTAGGGCGGGGAAAACCACCGCGACTTTCCCATCTCCCAGCCCGAGTGTCCGTACACTGTGGCTACCGGGGAGACAGAGTGGGTCTCCGGGGCGCAGGGCTGGCGAGGCCCCCGGGAGGGGTGCAGTGCGAGAGGGCTGAGTTTCTGCTTCCAGAACCTCAGGGCGGGGCGCTCGGGCTGCAGCGCTGGTCGCCTCAAGCAGGACACTGGACGGCCGGCGAGCCCAGTGGTTAGCGATGCTGCTGCTCTCGTCACTGCTGCTGCAGCTGCTGCTGCTGCTGCTGGGGGCGCCGCTGGGCTGTGCCGAGCGCGCAGCCGCGGCGTTTACCCCCGAGCGCGTCCTCGAGTGGCAGGGTGAGTGTCCCCCCTCCCCCCGGATGAGGGACCAGATCGGTAACGTCGGGGGACTGGGGTGGTCAAGGGAGAGGAGAATGGGCGAAGCTGGGGGCGGGCGAGGGCAGCGAAAGCAGTTGGGTTTGGATGGTGGCCGCTTCTCTGCAGTCTTGAGAAAACCCTGTGGATGGGCCAGTCCTGCATACAGACTGGCCCTGCACCGCTTTCTTCTAGCCCCGCACCCCCTCCCTGCGGCCGGCATCCTCTAGGCTTCAGCCCCGGATGCGAGAGGCGGGGCTTGGGCTTGCAGGCCACTCGACTCTGCTCTGGCCGCACCGCTGGTTAGGAGACGTTTCAAAGTGTAGGACTCCAAGAGGTGTTTATTTGGGAGGACCCTCTCTTAGATACACGATGGCAAAAAGATATTCCATTTTGTTCCCTCCCAAAGCAAGCGCTCTGGGTGTATGACACCACCTGTGAAGTGGCCCCAAGGGGGCCTCTCCCCTCCGTCCCTTTCCAGAAAGAAAACTTAAATCTTCTCTATTAACGCCTCTCAGACCAAATGGAGGAGAGGCGCCCCTGCGGCCCTGAGGAGCTGTGCGAGCTGGAGCAAATGACCCTCTTTAAGCCTTAGTTTCTCTCATTAGAAAAATGGGGTCTGTGATACCCATAGGACCCCTGAGGATTAAGTGAGATCCTTTGGAAGGCACCTGACATCCCAGTGAGTGAGAAACGCTTCACGTTATCCTCACAACACACCTGTGCACACACAGATCAACTCATTTATTGAGCACCTACTATACATTAGGTTCATAAGGGACGTGGAAAGAGACATGAGGAGAGACAGTTCTTCAGGGGCCCACATTCGTGAATAACTGTATGGGCTGCCTCTGAGGCACAGAAGCCAGCGTCCAAAAGTGGAAACTCAGGTGTGGATGCGGGGTGGGATGCAGGAAGGTAAATCAACCAGGAGGAGCCTTCTACCCCTCTGCCTTTGGGGATAAGCTTAGAGAAAGGGGGTAAAACAAGTGTCATCAATGTCTATGCTCACTTTTTTTTCCCTCTCAACATACTGTGTATACATTTTCAAGGTATTTTTTCTGAAACTATATTCTCTAGCACTCCCAGGAGGTTCTATCAGGGACAGGTTGAGCAATTTTTATTCTAAAATGGCCAAAGGTCAGAGACCTCTTACCTCCTTAGTCCGTCCAGTAAAAATGCTCCCATGGATGCACATCTGACCCCATGGTGTGATCCATCTCCACTAAGAGTTTACTGTGCAGTGTTCTTTTCCTTTCCATTTTAAAATGGGAGCTTTGCCTGAGCACTAGGTAGCCAGAACAGGGCAGAAGCCTGGAGGACACAAGCTGGAACTGAGCCCCACAGAGAAAATGCACTGGTGATCCCCTGAGCAGGGTGACCGCTGATGGGCTCATCCCCTCTATAGGTAGCAGACCCACATCCTGGCGTGAGGTAGCTTCTAATTGGTGCCTTCTCTTTAGTACTCAAGGACACTCTGAAATCAGAACTATATGCTACCTGCTGTACACTGCAGGTGACAGTTTGCAAATCTGAAGCATTTGATATAGGTGGCACAGAGGCTCTTTAGATGTGAAAATGCTGCTATTGGTGTTCTAAAGAGCATAGAGATTATTTGGCATTGAATGTACCAATCTTCACACAGACTGCTCTCCTTGATTCCAATCACCCACATCAGTGGAATTTCAAGTGGAATTTCAAGTGTAATCTAGATGGGTTTGAAATCAAGTTTTTCCTGTCTATACTAAGATGGGAAAACAAAATCATGGGAGAGACCTGAGATACTGTCTACTCCAGTCGTCCATTTTTCAGATGTGGAAGCTGAGGTATAGCCATGCTTTGGGGTGCCTTGGTTTACCACTGTGTTCACTGTACCATGCTGACTGGCTTTTAGCCATGCTTGGCATCCACAGAACAACCAGGTGTCAATATGCACCCGTTTAAGTTTCATATCCACTCATAAAGACATGTAATAGCCAGCGGCCCCGGTTCGGTCCCACATGTGAGGGCCAGTGACACTGCCCTCAAAAAAACAAAAAACAAACAAACAAACAAACAAAAAAAAGACATGTAATAATGCACGGCAGATTATTAGGATTTTTTTTTCATCTGAATTGCTTGATATGTATTGTTTAGTATGCATTATTGATTGTTCTGATATGTATTATAAGGATCCCAGCCCTGGGAGGCAGATAATGGATGGTATTGTGCCGACTTTTCAATCATTGATCAATAATTTTATGTTCAAAAGTCATTAGATGCAGTGTAATACAGTAGCTAAGTTCATGGGCTCTGGGAGCCAAAATACATGGGTTCAAATCCTGGCTCTACCGTTTACCAGCTGTGTGACTTTGGGAAAGTTATTTAACCTCTCAGTTTTCTCACATGTAAACATGGACCTAATAACAGTATTGGCCCAAGTGCTTTCGTTTTGTTTCAGTATCACCACAGTGCCCTCTTCCTCTGGCCAGTCTGTATTATTTTGACAGGTTGACAGCCTGTAACATTTATTTACTACCCTGCTCTTGGCACCATGGTTGGCATGTCTGCAGCCTGTCTCCTACCCCTAATTGGTTATACCAAGGGCACTTATTGTGGTTCTGGAATCAGAGCCCTCCTCCTAACAAGTGCTAAGACTTGATGACTCCACTTACTCAAGAACCCCAGGTACTAGGAGGGCAGCAAGGAGAATGAAGAAGGACAGCCTGGAGAAGGGTGGGTATTGTCACTGTGGAGGCTGCTAAAGGAAATTGGGGGCAAGTAAAAGGATTTTGACTCAACATTGAAGGTTGAAAATTATAAAATTATAAGTGTGAAATGGCCCCAACTGACATAGGAGAATTTCTTTTTGTAGCTTTCAGCTTTCCATTGGCAGGAGTGGAGCGAGCCCATGCCTGTGTCAGTCCTTGGGGACAGTCAGGGTAGGCTCTTCTGAATGACCAGTGACCAAGGGAAGTGAAGGTGCTAATGAATGTGAGGTCAAAGTGCTTAACCGTGGGGTCCTATCTGGAGAGAAGAAAGTGCACCAGGGGGCGGGGGGACATCTCTTGACATTCTTTGCCAGTGGGAAGAGGAGTGAGGGGCTGGAGGTCCCTCACTGTGTGTTGAGTGCTATGTGCTTCAATTCTCTGTGTTGGTTTGGGTTCACCCAAAAACAGTCACTGAAATGTTTGGGTGCAAGTAGTTCATTTGGGATGTGATTCTATTGGGTTGTTGGAACAGTCATGACATGTTTTTGCAATGAAAAATATAGAAAAAATACATTATGACTTTTCCAACAACCCAATAGAAGTTACGGTGAGGGAGTGAGGAAATGAGACAGGGAAGAAAAGGAAGAAAGCCATTACAGGTAACTGGGGCTCAATTTCACAAGAGCTCTTGTGAGGGACGGTGAAGAATACAGCGGACCCACTAAGGGGTTGTAGGCATAGGCATTCCATCTCTCTACCAACCCCTATCTGTCACTGATGGAGGGTCCCTTCTGGGGCATTCATCTCCCAGTGGAGCTTCTGGAGCTCTTAGGCAGGAATGCACAGAAAGTCAATCAGAATAAATGGGAACTGTACCAGGTGAGTGACCTCCAGAGTAGGGAATGAGCAGAATCTTCTACTCACCCACAGATTGGGGAGACAAAAATATGAACGGGATATGATACTGTTTTCGAGAGGCTGAGAGTCCAGAGACTGATATAGAAACACAATTTCAAAACAGTACAGTAGGTGTTATGATAACAGGGAATGAGCAAAGTCTAAGGGATGCAGAGGAGGGGCTGGCCTGAGGGGCTGGGCACTGACAATAGGGCAGTTGTTTTCTGAAGGATGCGTAAGTAGTTGCCACATGGGAAAAAGGAGATAGAACATTCTGGGGAAAACATAGAATATGTGTGTGCAAAGGTACAGAATCACGCATTGGGCAACACTAAATTAGCAGTTCAGTGTGTAGAAAGTTCTAGTCTGGGCTTCTTGGATAGAGGAAAATGGGTCCTGAAAGTCACTCATACAAATGTGGGACTGGACGTAGAGATACCAGGATCTCAAGGGGACTCAAGGACAGGCTCTCCTGTCCAACCAGGCCTCTTGGGAACTGAGAACAGGCCACTGAAATGAAGAAGCAACTACTTTCTGTTTGTCTCTTGGGACTGTTTGGTGGTCCCTGTTTGGTTCTCTTTCTGTGGACTGGTTTCTTCTGCTTCAACTTGCAGGACCTTTCACATGTAGCTCCCACAGCACCCTTGGAGGAGTCCCGTAATTTCCTAGGAGAGGAATTTGGCCACAATGGTCACAGCAGGCTGGCCAGTTCCTGTGCTCAGCCCTTGAATCAGAGGCCTTCCAATGACTGGTAGGCCACGGTTGGGGTGTGAGGTGCACACAGGGAAGCTGCTTTACCAGGGGCTGTGGGTGAGCATATCCCCAGAAGAGGGTCATGGTAGGGCAAGAAACTGGGACATGTCAATATTTGCAAGCATCCGGGAGATGAAGAAATAAAGAGTTTGGTTAGAGGCACTCTGCTTCAGGAGAAAACAAATTCTGATGGGGTGAACTGGGTACTCCTGAGAAGGGTCTCGTGAGTTTGGACAATGGGGAACCAGATCACAGTTTTAAGTTTAGGAATGCCATGGTCAGTTTGGGACTTGAAGAGGGTGATTCTGAAGGACAGAAATGAGACTCTCTGGAAGGTTAAAGCAACTTCCCATGAAGTAAGTTGACCTGCACTAGTAAGTCAGTCCCCATAGAAATACTGAGGAGCAGAATGCTTCGATTCTATAATAGACTTAGTGAAAGTTAGGAGAAATAGCAGAATCGAAGGGGTAGTGATTATACAATAGAAAGAACTAGGCTTGGAGGTGGATACATTGCACGGTGACCAGATCCAAAGTATGGCTATAGGAGTGGCCACTAAAATGGTGAACAGGAGAAGGAAGAAGGTCTTTGGAGCTGAGAGGGTTGAGAAACCCAGCATCCAGAGCCATACATAGATGTGTCTGAAACAAAAATTCCCATTAAAAAAGCACCCTAAGCTAATAGACGCATCGTTACTTTTCTAGCCTCTTCCAGTCCATTTTGCTTTGAATGCTGGTTGTGACCACAAAATTGATTTCATGACCCATGAATGAGCCCCGACCTGCAGTGGAGAACACACCGGGTCAGTGCTGGGTCATCTGTGTGCAAGTTAAAGGCTTTGGAGTGGGGAGGACAATGGGGCGTCTATTGGTAATGTCAACAAAAAACATCCAGCCTAAGAGAAAGCTTCTAAGAGTTTCTTTGAGCCAAACTGATGACAATTGTGGGGAAGCAAAGTCTCAACGGATTGAGAAAATGCTCCGGAAAGTGGCCGTTTTGTAACTTACTTTATACATTAAAATCAAAGGAGGAGGGTTACATCAAATCCATTGATTGTAGGTTAAGGGAGTGGAAGAAAGAAAAGTGGGGAAATCTCTGGGATTGAATAAAAAGTAAAATGGAGAGACACACTTTTTTTTACATTGGTGGGTACAGGATAGTTAATAGTATTTTACAGCACAGAGATAGCATTTGGGTAACAAGATAACAATGAGGGATTTTGTGGATTACTGCTCTGGTGTGGTGGGTTGTGCCCCCTGGGGGATCTGGAAAAAGAGATTACTCTGACATTCCAAGGGTATGTTACCTTAGATGCAAAAAGACAACAGAGAGGCTCACTTAAGGTAAAGACTGATCTTTGTCAAGGAAGCTACAGGCCAAGGGTGTGACTACTGGCCTGACTTACTTTAGTTAGGAATTTTTATATTCAGACCATCTTAGGCTGTTATTTTTCAGTCTCCTGAGCTTGTCATGTTTAATATGTGGCCTCTTCTCCATCCACAGTATCACATAGTGGAAGTGAGGAAGAGGTTCAGGGTGGTGCACCCAGATTGAGGAAGGGAAGAGGGGGTGCCATCTGGGAGAGGCTTGTGAAGGTGGGCAATGAGAGCATACTTGGAGGCAGCAAAGGGGAGACATCATGGCCCTGAGATTTTCCCCATGGCTCCCATTTCTAATACTAAGGTAATAGTATCTGACATTTGGGGAGCAGTTACTGCATGCCTTTACAAACATTAGCACATTGAATCCTTACCACAGTCAAGTAGGTCTATTAGTACCTACGCTTCTTTTACAGATGAAGAACAGTTAAGTAACTTGTCCCTACAGGAATTTGTAGAGTGGGGATTTGAACCAGGTACTTAAGCACTAATGAAAGGAACCCCTGGATAGCCTTGTGACCCCATAAAATAGTTCATCCTGTAACCCCTGTTTGATGGGAGCATATGATTTTTTGTGTGTGGCAGGAGGAATAGGTTCAACTTCTTGCTCTCCACAATTCGTCTTTCTCCAAACCAGTACTTCCCACACGTATGAGTGACTATTTTATGAAGCAAAAATGTGCAAAGAGTTTGACTGTTGTTGCTTTTTTTGTTTTTTATTTTTTCTAAGTAATTTCTATACCTCTGGGCAATGAGCCATTCTTCTAGTCTGGAGATTTGGAATTGAAGGAAAAGCATCATCAGATACTGGTTTAGCTGCCTTCTCTGGTCATAAATCACTCCAGCTATCTGACTCAGTTTCTCCCCAACTCCATGAGTCATCTCTCAGAATTTCTTCCACTCCATACTATTCTCATCTCAGCTTCCTTTCCTCAGAGCCATTGAGAATTGTCATGTACTTCCAGTTTTTCTGGTCCTTTTTACTCTTTCTCATTAAACTCCTAACCTCTTTTCCTATTGTTGGTTATCACAGTAACTGATACCACACAATGGGGATTTCAAGCCAATGACCAGAAAGGTTGAACCACACAGAGAGCTCAGTTGTCCCCTCAACTCGCTTTCTTTGACCTAACAATTTGCTTATTTATATCAGATTTTCAGAAGCAATGATTCCTTCGTTTTGCCTTTTTGAACTCATCCCTATGTGATGAATCCTCCTATGATCTATCAGAGTAATATATTTGAGACCTTTATAGATCTTTGCCTCATTTTCTTTTAGAAATTATCCTTAAAAGCCTTTTAGGAGATGTTCCAATACAAACCTAGGAACATAAGTCATCGTTTTTAATTGATCAATGTAAAAAGAAATATTATAGTTCATAAAAGAAACAAACAAAAGAACACCTAATAAACACTATATTAAGTCATTTAGAGAACAATGTTTTATAAAGTCACTTAAGAAAAAGAGGAATATTATTAGAATTTCTTGAGTACTTTTTTTTTTTTTTTTTTTTTTTTTTTTTGAGGGCAGTGTCACTGGTCCTCATATGTGGGACCCGAACCAGGGCCCCTGGCTTCCCAAGCCAGCGCTTAACCACCACGCCACTCACCCGGCCCTAGAATTTCTATAAATTGGGTTCTTCTCTAATGAAACAGGGCTAAACAAAACAGACAGGAGGTTTCTGCTTTCATGAGTGTCCACATGACTTTTCAATTTATGACACTTTCCAGACTACTACAGTTCCAAAGAAATAAAGAAACATACTAATGAGAAAAGTTTTACTGTTTCAGGTTTTTGACATCTGCTCTTGATAAATTTCAATTATGAAAATATAAACAAGAAACTCTACGTGATTAATTATAAACATGGTTGTCCGATTTTGCTGCTATTTTGTACTATCCATGCTCAAAGTTAAGATTTGCTTTTCTCTCATCAGCATTTACAAAGTGCCTATAGGGAAGGGACTCAGGTACTCCTTATCAGGATCCAGGATCCAATGAGGCCAGCAGTATTATTAAACCCATTGCGCACATGGGGAAACCAAGGCAGATACTCCAGTTTCAAGCAGTTCTACCCTAAAAGAACTACTCTGCAGTTTTCCAGTCTTTTTCCTATAGTATTAGCTTTGTCCAAATAACAGCAGGGAAGGCTTTATGGGCATGTGCCAGGGCAGTCTCATAGGGACCCATGCTCAGAGGGCCTTGCATTTGGGGTTTTTTTTGTTTGTTTTTGTTTTTTTGTTTTTGAGGGCAGTGTCACTGGCCCTCATATGTGGGACCCAAACCGGGGCTGCTGGCTTCCCAAGCCAGCGCTTAACCACCACGCCACTCGGCCAGCCCCATTTGGGGTTTTATGCTCTGTGGTTTGGGAACTCTTGGAATTCTTAATAATTTTTACCTTTGAATTTGTGCTTTGGGCATGAAGTCCCTATGAGACAGTGGAACATGAGCCAGGCACTTAAAGCCGCACCTCCAGCTCAGTCTTACCTCCGCACCTCCCCTGGATGGGTTTTCAGCCTCCCCCTTCATACTATTGTCCTCTACCCACATGGCAACCAGGTTGCCTTGGGGTTGGGGAACTGGAGGCGCAGGACCTGGGAGTGGATGGCCAGTGGCATCGGGGGGCTAGGGCAAGGCGGTGGCTGTCCTCACTGAGCTGGCAGCACCACTGTAAGTTCAGTGGGAACCGAGTGAGAAACTGTCACCTAGCCCCAATCCAGGTACTGTGTACTTTCCCAGCTCTTTCTGCCATGGACGTTGCAATCACTCATGGGCCCCTGGGAAGTAGAGATTGACTTAACTTCCCTGTCCCAGCTAGGGCCCTGCAAATTTCATTCTATTCTGGGCCCCGCAAATTAGGTAGCCAGCCTGAATAAGAAGCATGAGGACAGTTATGGATTGAATTGTGTCCCCCTTTAAAATCTATATGTTGAAGACCTAACTCCTCAATACCACATAGTGAGAGCTTATTTGGACACAGGGTCTTTACAGAGATAATTGAGGCAATTAGGGTGGGTCTTAATTTAATATGACTCATGTCCTCACAAGAAGAGGAAATTTGGACACAGAAATATGCATAGAGAGTAGATGATATGAAGGGACACAGGAAAAAGATAGCCATCTATAAGCCAGGGAGGGAGGGCTGGAACAGATTTTTCCCTCACAGACCTCAGAAGGAGCCAGCACTACTGGAGCCTTGATTTTTGACTTGTGGCCTACACATCTATGAGACAATGCATTTCTGTGGTTTAAGCCACTCAGTTTGTGATACTGTGTTATGGCATCAGTTTGTGATACTGTGTTATGGCAGTCCAGGAAAACTCATACAGGAACTAACAATATATCTACCATTAAAAATTGGTTTTGGTTTTGTTTCAATTTCTATGTCCCATTTAAGTAAGTGGTGTTTTTTTGTTGTTGTTGTTGTTGTTTCCTTAAATGGTATATTTTCAAATCAGTTAAGATTGGATAGCTCATTGTAAATACTTTTTTTTTTTTTTTTTTTTTTAAGGGCAGTGTCACTGGCCCTCATGTGTGGGACCTGAACCGAGGCCGCTGGCTTCCCAAGCCAGCACTTAACCACCGCACCACTCGGCTGGCCCTCATTGTAAATACTTTTGCTTTCAATAATGTGACATCCTTTCCAGGGTTGTTTTGTTGGTGGTGGAGTTCTTTGGTGTGTTTGTTTGTTTTGATGACCAAGTCTTTGAACATATTCCCTGGGGCCTCATCACACACAAGCATTTGTGAGAGGAGCTTAACAACCTTCTCTGTCTTATTGTGTCATGCCATAACTTGCTCATATATATATATATATATATATATATATATTTTTTTTTTTTGAGGGCAGTGTCACTGGCCCTCATATGTGGGACCCGAACCAGGGCCGCTGGCTTCCTAAGCCAGCGCTTAACCACCACGCCACTCTGCCAGCCCTAACTTGCTCTTTTATAACGAGGCTCCCTGATGACTGAGATGGTATATTTTCAACGCAGTCTGTAAGATGGACAACAGAGCCTCTGTGACTAATGATTTTTACATCAGCAATGTCTGTTAGATACTTTGGAGTTAAATAAAGACAAAATGATGTAGGAATAAACTAAAAGCTCAAAGGAAAAAAAATGCTTTCGATTCAGTTTAACAATTCATTGGTAAGATATACAGAGGTTCAGCAAAGAACTCTGGAAGACAACATAAGATTTTCTGCAAGGGTCACTACTGCCAAATACGATGGACAGATAGGGAGGGACAGGAGAGAGAAAGGGAGTGGCAAGGACAGTCTGAAAGGGTTAACCCACTTCCTACAGAGGTTGGTAACAGGCAATTTGAATCCTCACAAAACTGGAGCCCAGTGGAGCTGATTAAACCAGGTTTCATTTTTCCCTCCACAGGTGAGAAGGGTATTGTATGCCTCATGAAACTTGCAGCGATTTGGGAGATTAGAGGAAAAGGGGAAGAGAACACATGAAAAGGTTTAGCTAGAGGGGTCCCGCCATCCTGTGGAGGTGGTGATTATCCAGGCTCAGAAGCTGCGGGAGAAGAAAGAAGCCTCCAAGGCAAGGACAATGCTAGGGCAGGGAAAGAGAAGGAAGTCCTGAGACAGGACGAGGAGATATTTTAAAATGTACTTAACTTTTTAGTTGATTAATAGAAAGCAATTGCAAGGAAGCCACAGGCTTTGTTAGGAGCTGTCAGATTGTTAGGAGACAAATACCAGCTCAGAGATGATCTGGGATAAAATGCAAACATTCATGCAGAGAGGGCCAAGCAGGGCAGGCCCACTTTTTACTTTGTTCTTTCAAGTACAACACACGTGCTGCGTGGTGGTGCACGCATCGGAAATTCCTTGCTTATTGGTTTGGAAAGTCGTGTTAAGAATTCAGGTATTCTGCCATTGTTCAGCCATGAACGAGAATGAACGAGAATTAATTGGGCTGCTCACAACATCCCTTTTTGCTACAGAGTAACCTAAGTAAGGAACACAATCAGTTCTGATGCCATTGTTCCCTGAACAGAACAAACACAAATTTGTGTAGCTGGAAAAGGTCACTACATCTCAAGAGAGAAGTTGTTCACCTTTAGATTGGTTACAGGGCAGAGATGCCCTCCCCCCACTCCCTCCTGGACCCCTTGCGTTCCACAACTGAAATACTGTCATAGCAGCAAGGAACTGGGCAGATTCAAGAGATGATACAGGGCAGGAAGCTGGAGCCCAGCACCAGCTGTGTGAGTGAATGGAGCAGAAGAGGTTTAAACCCAGGGGAACCGGGTAGGAGATTGAAATTGGATTGCAGTTGGCAAGCTGCAGCTTCCTAATAGCGTGTCTTTTTTTTTTTTTTTTTTTAAGGGGGCAGTGTCACTGGCCCTCATATGTGGGATCCGAACCCGGGCGGCTGGCATCCCAAGCCAGCTCCCAACCACCACGCCACTCGGCCGGCCCCCCAAATAGCGTGTCTTAAACATTGCACTTGTTGTGAACCGTGAGTTTGAACTTTTCCTTCCAGTTCCCTTAACATGAAACAGCACACGAAGCCAACTTGGAATTTTATGTGCATATTGCATTAGGCAGTCACTGTCATGATGTAATTTATTGAATACCAGAAAGGCCTATGCTTGCCTAAAATCCACTATAAAAAGAGTTTTTCTTTAGGAATTGTTTTGTTTCAAATGTTTTTTTATTAAAAGTACAGAAATCTCACCAAGGCTTAACACTTCAAACCATACCTTATTCACTTAACATCTCAAACCTTCAGCCAGTTCTAAGAGAAGAGCTGTTTAAAGCAGAAGGGGACAGCAAAAGGCAGGTGGAGGTGATCAGAGTAGTGCTGAAAGTGAAGTGGGAGGGCCTCAAGAGAAACCTCCCCCAAATCCCCCCAGTCAGCACCATTCAAACAGACGGATCAAGCTGTAATAACAGCCCCAGGCTTTAGACTCCAACCTCATGGTATCCTAGGAATTGACAGGCATCTGGCAGCTAATTGAATACCTGATACCAGAAAACAAGTCATTGCAACTACATTTTCCAGAATCATCACATTCCATCGATCTCCAAATCCTATTATCTCTTCCCCCTTTGAATTCTCTCTAGTAGCTGGAGCCTAACCATTCCCTCTTCCTTTCTTGTCACTACCAGTTGAATTGACACCTTCCATCTCCCTTGATGGATCATAGAAATAGTCCCTAGAATGTTTTCCAGTTCCACTCTCATCTCATCTAAATGAGAACTCCTCTGGGGCAAAAACTTGGACATCTGCCTTCATGCCTATATTCTCAGCTTCTACAACAATGCTTGGCACAGAGTAGGTGCTCAAAAAATGTTTTTATTGAATGATTCACCACTGTGATTCATCTTCTACCCCACAGCTCCAGTCATGCTGTCTCCTGTTCCAAAAGCTCCCTTTCATCTCAAGTTTAATCTACAAATTTCTGAATAAAATTCAAGTTCTTTATAAAACAACCCCAAACCACCACTTTCCAGCCTCATCTTCTATGACTGCCAGTGTCTTTTTTTATGTCTAGACTCTCATCACCCTAAGCTGATTATTTTTATCACCTCTAGGCTTTGGCTAAATTCACTCTGTCCAGAGTGCCCCCTTGCCTCACCCCGCAGCTCTCCATCTATAGGCCTTCTCCACTACACTGAACTCTCTTTCTGTAATGAGGGAAAGACATCTATGCTAATCTGGTTCACCACTGTACCTCCATGTGTGACAAATAGTATGTCCTTAATAAATGTTTGTTGAATGAAAGTGTGTGTGTGTGTGTGTGTGTGTGTGTGTGACAGAAAGCGAGAGAGAGAGAGAGAGAGAGAGAGAGAGAGAGAGAGAGAGAGAGAGAGTTCTTTGATCTTCTAGGTCAAACTGATTCCTTTTACCCCTGGCTTCTACCTCATTGTGCTTATACATTATGTCAAAATATATTTTGGCATTAAATTATATTTATTCTGTATATTTCATGATGTGCTGCCAAGGAGAACATCAGTTTTTTTGAGGGCAAACACTATGACATGTATATATCCTTCTATCGGCAGGATTCCTGAAACGTGCCATATTAGGCACTCAATAACTGTCTGAAATTTCAAATCTCCTACTTTAAATTGCAACAACCTCCAGTTTATTTTCTTCTTTCTATCAATACATTATAAATGAAGGTATGTTAAGTAAAGCTAGACCTAGACTTATATGGCCCTCACCAGTATACAGGCATAAAACTTCTAAGACAAAATGAATTTAAGGGGAAAAAAATGTAAAAGATTCAATTAAATGAGTTTTATAGTCCCATCCAGCTCTAAAGTTCATGGTTCTGCATTTATGGGTAAAGTTAGCCTTCCCTGCCATGTTTATATTCCTTCCAGCACTGCTTTGCTGTCCATTCCCTAGGAAATGGGCAAGTATGTGTGTAGACACACCCTCCACTCAGAAAGGTCTGATGATGCTGAGGAGTCATGCCCACCTCACTCAGGACATCAGTTGAGGTTCCAGTTAAGTGTTTTTAAATTTTAGTCTATTTTCTTTAGTTTTTCTTTTTTATTATATTTATTTATTTATTTATTTATTTATTTATTTATTTATTTGTGTGTTTTTCCAGGATCCATCAGCTCCAAGTTGTTTCAATCTAGTTGTGGAGGGCTCATCTGTTGTGGGGGGCTAATCTCAGTTGCCCATGTGAGGATCAAACCTGCAGCCTTGGTGTTATAAGCACTGCACTCTAACCAACCAAGCTAACCGGCCGCCCCTCTTTTACTTTTTTTTTTCAAGATTTTATTCGGGATCTGGGGAGGAGAACAGCGTTGGGGAATCGGGGAAGGGCAACAGACAAGTTGCTGTCTTTTTTTTTTTTTTCTTTTTGAGGGCAGTGTCACTGGCCCTCATATGTGGAACCCGAACCGGGGCCGCTGGCTTGCTTAACCACCGCATCACTCGGCCGGGCCCAAGTTGCTGTCTTTTTGTTCTTCAGTCTAGTTGTGGAGGACGTTGCTTCACTGATCCATGTTGGTATCGTCATTGCACACTCCCCGGATGAGGCAGATCGGTCGCCGGCCTCTGGATGGTCACTCACCGTGGCTATTGGCAGCTCATGCTGGCTGCCGGCCACTCACTGTAGCCTATGGCAGCCCACTGTAGCAGGAGCTGCAGCCTACACCATTGCCGGGGCTCGCAGCCCAGCTCCAGGTGGAGCTGTTGTTAGCTGTAGAGGGCAGTGTCACTGGCCCTCATATGTGGGATCGGAACCGGGGCCACTGGCATCCCAAAACCAGCTCTTAACCAATGTGCCACTCGGCCGGCCCTAATCACTTGTTTTTAAGAGTTTCCTTTAAATGCAATTATAATGTTTTCTATGGAAATGATGGAACTCCCTTCTTTTCATTAACTAAGAGAATTCCCATGATTCTAGAACAAATAGATACAGTGTCAAGGGACAGATACTTAGGCAAATAATTTCTCTCTTTCTCTCTAGCAGCCTACGCAGTACTACCACATAGCTAGCACCCAATGAATGCTTGTTGAATGAATGAATGAATGAATGAAGTAATGTTCTATATGCAGTCATGAAAAGACCACCCTAACCTTAATTTCAACGCTTGATTAAGGAAACATTCTCCTCCCATTCCTTAGAAAAATACATGTTACCCTGTGGGCCAAAGGGTGAGTCTAAAATGATTTCCTAAAAGGAACTGAGAAGTAGAAAGCAGAAACACAGTCTTCCGTGGATTTTTTTTTTTTTAAAGTATGAAAATTAGTTGATAAGTTACTTCTAGTAAATCAATTCTTTTCCTCCCCCCTAAACTTATAATTATGAAGGGAGGTATAATAGCATTTTGCTGCAAGGGGATTTAGTAATTCTGGCAGAACTTCATTAATCACTTAATCAGTGTTCAAGCAGAACTGATGTCCTTGGCATCTATAATCAATCTTGATTCCTTCTACATTTGATTTCCATCCTTTTTGAAATCTGGCTACAGACACTAAGGGTTGGTGGCTTATTTTCAAGTTATGTTTTTGTTACAGACAACCCATATGTACATATAACAATACTCAGACTATCCATACCTATATTGGGTCTCCTCATCATCCATTTGAAACAATTGTTTTCTCTTCAGCAAATTTATGGAGATTAATGGTGCTAGGACCAGATTCTACATAGCTTAATGGGAACGTGGGGTTGGGTCATTTTTTTAGCTTAGTATGACACAGTATTCTTTTGGAGATGGCAGGTTTCTTGGTATTGGTAAGCCAGAGCTACTTGTTTTTTTTGTGTTTTTTTTTTAAAGGTTTTATTGCGAAATTGTCGGGGGGAACGGACAAGTTGCTGTCCTTTTGTTCTTCAGTCTAGTCGTGGAGGATGTCGCTTCATTGGCCCATGTTGGTATTAACATTGCGCTCTTCCTGGGTGGGGCAGTTGCTCGCCAGCCATTGGAAGGCCATTCACAGTGGCTCACAGCAACCCCACTGCAACCTACACCATCAACAGTGACTCATGGCAGCCCAGCTCCAGGTGGAGCTGTTGTTCACCATCTTAGCTGTAGAGGGTGCAGCGTCACTGGCCCTCATGTGGAATCCGAACAGTGGTCCCGCTGCTCAGAGCTGGCATCCCAAGCCAACTCCTAACCAACAGGCCACTCGGCCGGCCCAGAGCTACTTGTTTATGAGACATTCTGAAGAACTTTTCCAAAGCTACATTCTAAAGGTAGCTGGGCATGGAAATGTAATAGCAACCCCCAAAATGAGCAGCATGGGATTAAGTTGGTATAATATCTTCTGTGTTGGAAAGGTATTTTTTTGATCACTGGTGTGACTACAGAAGTTTTGATTCTATCACTCCTGTTCTCTTATCACTTTATAATTTGGATGTTTAAAAACATTATTCCCCCAAAGCTCTTTTTAATCATGATATGTAATTTCCATGTCCACTTACTCAGAGAACATCCATCCATACACTGCTTGTCAACATCATGTATTTCTCTTTAGTATAAAAGAGCTGCAGTATAGACTTTATAGATAGATAGTATAAAAGATGAACACATGAAGACTCTTATTCGTAACTCATAGTTGCACATATATTTGAACAAAGAAGACAAGAATATTGTTATTCAGCTGTTTGAAGAGTATTTTTTTTCTCCATAAAAACTGATAGCATGGTATTTGAGGACTGTTTAAAACTAAAAGTCTGCACCTACGGTATGCTACAGAAACAAAAGTAAAAATGAGCTTCCATGCTAATGATGAAGGAAGAGAAATCTTTCGGGGTGCTCAGATTAGTACTCTAGAGGTGTCCAACCAAATCTACAGCTGGCTCTACAGACCAAGAATCAGGAAGCCAGAATAATAACAACAACAACAACAACTAGCATTTACTGAGGTCTTTCCGCGCCAAGGTAGTGTGTGGTGCGCTTTGCATGGGTTATTTAATGGAATACTCTTAATAGCCCTATGAGGTCAGTATCATACATATTTCCAGCTCATAGAGGAAAGGCAAGGCTCACAGAGATCAAAAAATTTGCTCAGAGTGACAAGACTAGTCTTTGGCAGGCCTGCCTGACTCCAGAACTTTTCACTGCTAGCCAGGTAATCTACTCGCCTACCTTAGATTTATAAACTGAAGCAGTAAGTGGCAGAACTGGATATATTTGAATATATAGTATATAGATGCTAAACTACAGAGCAATTATAGTAAAATAATTACCCTTTAGTAAAAACTTAATGGAACTCTGGGCTAACTAGAAAGTGATTAGTAACAGAAATTAAGGTTAACTTTCTACCCTGGCATGAAAAGGTGAAAAGGAGAGCTGTAGAGAAGGTTAATTATCAGAGTCCACATCACATTGGCAAGAGGTAGATTTGATCTTGAATGACTATTACTAATAACCATACAGACATGGGATTCATTAGGAAAACAGATTTCCTGATCTAAATGAAATCTCCCTAAAACCATTCATTCTCTCCCTCCCAACCCCACCCTGACACACACTCCAACACACATTCCCTTCTCTTTTTCTCTGATGTATGGTGATTAAAGCAATTTTCTGACAACTCATTCAACTCCTCAAATATATGGTTATAAGTAAAATTATCAATTATTAAATGAAGTATAGCTTTCATTTATACATTGACAAGCCTTTTTTTAACAGTGTCTTGAACGATTTTTGGTTACTTAAATCAGTTCTTCTTGGCTTCGATGACTTTGGAAAAACCCAAAGAACTTTAACTAAAATGAAGCATTGTTCCCATGCACTGATATGTGAGGAGGTTCATTCGGCATTGCTCCAAAGCTCTAGGAGGCCTCTGCCTGTCCCTGCTATGCCCCTGCCACCCAACATGACTTGCCCTAAACCATAGCCATTTTCAGGGAACCTGATAGTGTTCCTTCAGATATTTGAAGAGTAGACAGGAAGTAAAATATAATGGGAGAAAAAGACAGCTCTTGGACCTGACCAGACACCCTGAGTTGATGTGTACCCTCAGCAACCAGAGGCCTAAGCAGCAGCCGTCAGCATGTTTAATCAACATCAAGCGCTTATTAAACTTCAAAATGTGTTCAGTATCCTCTGTGCTTTGACTAAAGAAGTTAGACATAGTTTCCACCTTCAAAAAAACCTGTGGGAGGACAAATCCATTAGTGTTGTATAATAGGTGTCTTCCAGGCCAGCGACTTGAGGTAAAGTCAGATAGCAGGCAGGTAGCTAACACATATTCCCTGGTTGGGCCCCCAGGAAATTCATCCAAATCTCTTCTGTGTCCAGGAGGTTGGAGGCTCAAGGATTTATCACAGAATGCTTACTTTCCACTTGGCCTTTGCTTCTGCTGCCTCAGCAAGCTCTTCCACCTCTCATGTGTCTAGGTGTGGGGTCTCAGCTAGCATCCCACCCAACAAGACTGCTCCTGCAGAGGCCATCCCATAGCAAATGTCCCCACCTTCCTACTCCTGACAGAGCCAGCACAGAAAGCAAATGTGGAAAAGCATTTTCTCTCACCAGCATGGCATCTTGTATCAAGACACAAAGCACTACTTCATGTCTAGCGTTTGGGTTTCCTAAAGGAATTTGATTGTAGACATTTTCATCTCAGTAGGTCTTGATTCAGCAGCTATGTTGCTGACATTCAGACACTTGTCTGAAGAAAACCAAAGTGTCACCATATCCCTGGGCACCCAATGTCCCTCTCCTCCAGCCATGAGTTTTTATTACCATTGCCTGCTCTTTATCCATCTGTGGCGAGCTCCTTCTCTATCGGTACCTTTCCTGAGTGGATTGACAGGTAGCCCTTGTAACTGTAGGGCCATGTAGTTCTGAGAGCAGAGGTCTAAGTCCATTTAATATGTAGCTCCAGTAAGTCCATCAGTGCTTCCCAAGAAACACCTCTGCTTTGAGCAAATAAAACGTTTCTGGTGGACCCCGCCCATCAACTCCAGATCTGTTCAAAATGGCTGCCAGTTGTGATATATGACCACTTAGACATGCAATGTGCACCCCTCATGACCCAAGTTAATTATATATAAATCTTCCATACCATGTCTTCTATTTTGCTGTTTCAGATAAAGGAGTATTCATTATCCAAAGTGAGAGCCTCAACAAATGCATCCAAGCAGGCAAGTTTGTTCTGACCTTGGAGGACTGCAAACCACTAAACAAGTACATGCTGTGGAAATGGGTTTCAAACCACCACCTCTTTAACCTAGGGGCCAGCGGTTGCCTAGGCCTGAATTTATCCGATCCCCAGCAGCCCTTAAGCATATATGAATGTGATTCCACTCACGTGTCTCTGAGGTGGCGCTGTAACAGGAAGATGATCACCGGCCCTCTCCAGTACATGGTGCAGGTGAAACATGACAACACACTGGTGGCCTCGTGGAAATATCTTCATAAATGGATTTCTTACATGTCAGGCGGTGGAGGCATTTGTGAATACCTGCACAAAGGTAAAAAGTAATTCAAACCAAAGTACTCATGAAATGGTATATTTAGAAAGTTTGCCCAGAAGTAAAGATTTGTAAAATACATTATATGAAAGAGGCACACAGCACGTAGAACCTGATGGGACTTTTGGTAAATACATTTTAGTTGTTTACTCATTTATTGTAAAAGGATTACTGGAGTCTTGGAATGGACTTGCCAAATTCTGCTAAAGGAGCAGAACTTCTCAGAAGTTAAAGGTATCAGAGGAGGAGACATTTAACTTTGGGAATGAATGGAAAAGAACAAGAAAAGAGGGAGAAAGAAAATGAAGTTAGGTGGGAAAGATCATTGAAGTTAAAGACTTGGCAGGGAGAATATAAGAAACTCTCCTGCCACCATTTCTTTTGTAGAAACTCAGTTCTGTGGATGGAGTATGTCTGCAGAGCACCTCAGTGCCTCCCATGCCTAGATGGCATCCATGTGGAGGTCAAGTTACAAGGCATTTAAACAAGGCATTTAAACACAGTCTTATCAGGCATTATTTGGTGTGTGCCAGGGAATGGGGAAACATGGTTCTTTCATATTTCATAGTTCTGTAGTATTTGGCATTTTTAAACAGAAAAAAAACACCCACAATAGAAGAAAGAAAGCAGCATAGTTAAATTCTGACACTCCAAACTTGTTTCTCAGGTTTTGTTTTGTACTGCTATCCATCCATCTATCCATCCATCCATCCATCCATCCATCCATCCATCCAACCATCCATCTATCCATCCATCCATCCATCATCTAGCACACATTTATTGAGGGCTGACTGTTTCTCAGGCACAGTGCAGGGCATTTGCTCTACAAAGGCCAATAAAACAGATGAGGTCCCTGCCTTCATGTTGCTCTGTAGAATTATGCCTTAAGAAGAGCATATCTTTCTAAGAATCTGTACCAGTCCTAGGAAGCAAAGCAAGGAACTCCTAAAATCCAAAGCAGGACTTTCTCGTGTACCTACAAGACATGAGTAAAAAGAGATGGAACTAAGAGCAATAATGAAGCGAGTGCTGCAAACCAGCTCTCCAAATAATCTACAATTCTAAAGAAGAACTGACATTTTGCTTCATGTTAATATTTTAGCTGTATACCCACACTCACATACATGCACGGGAAGACTGAATTGAAGGCAGGGATGGAAACAAGAGGATGTGTCCTGAAATACCAGTAGTTCCTAAATAGCCTTCACCCCCAGGGCTGGTGACGCTGCGTGAGCTCAGTCCAGCCCCTGCCAATTGTGGGAAAGTGGTTGAATCTTCATAGGCAGCCCTTTCCCTCCAGGACCTACTGCCTTGGTGGAGGGTGGCACTGATCCCCCTCACCTGGAAAAGTTGCTGTTGTTTCCTGCTTGAGGCCAAGGATAACGGATTATTGAAATGCTTGAGGAAGCAGCCAGCAGGCCACCATACTTGCACCCTCACTTTACTCAGTTCACAGAGAGAGAGAGAGAGAGAGTCATTCTGTCTTCTTAACCTATTTTGTTTTTCATGGCATTACCGTTACATAAAATCATGTTTACTTGTATATTTGCTTTCTTTTTGTCTCTCCCCACCAGAAGCCCCATATGAAAGGGAATTTTTGATGGTTTGTTCACTACTATCTCCCCAGGGATGCATGCATTAAATGCTCAATAAGTATTTGTTGGAGGAACAAATCCATAAAGGCCTATGAAGCATTTGAGGTTCAAATGCTGATTACTGATCCCTTTGGGGACTGGAAGATATTTTAAAGCAAAATCTCCATTATGTTTTCCCCTTTATCCCTTCACAAATATGTATGTTACCGTAGAGGAGCACCATAGTGAATAAACAAGTAGGATAAATATAGGAACACCCCATGTATGAGCATGTCCTCCAAACCCAGCACTCTACCTTGCACTTTTATACTCACTACACAGAGAGGTCCTGAGGCTCGTCTATGCTATTGCGAGGGCTATTGGTTTTGTAGGTTTTCAGTCACCAAAAAAAAAAAAAAAAATTCATTCACTCTATGACAGCGTCCAAAGATCAAGCTGGCATAACATTTCTTTGAATTTGTCCTTTTTTTCTTCTAGATTTGTATACACTCAAAGGGAATGCCCATGGGACACCATGCATGTTTCCCTTCCAGTACAACCACGAGTGGCATCATGAATGCACCCGGGAAGGGCGGGAAGACAACTTATTGTGGTGTGCCACGACAAGCCGCTATGAAAGAGACGAGAAGTGGGGATTTTGCCCAGATCCCAGTAAGAATGACATCTTCTCTTCTTCATATATCATGAATGAATCAAGGATGATTAGAAAGTTGTCTGTATCGAAAGAAAAGCACTGCGATTGATATATTGAATTCTGAATAAGCACTCTGATTCCATTTACCCAGATTTGATATGGGGTTTGTTTTTGCCTTGAAAAGACAATACTGATGTATATTCCTTTTCTTTCCTTACATTCAAAAGATGTTAATTAGCCATTCTTCACTAAGCTCAGGATACAAGGATGCTTTAACTGGAATCAAATTACATTACTCTGTGATCTCATTAATCCCAGCTTTCAGGCAAAATACTCAAAACAAACCTGAATGCGTATAAAGTTCGGTTATCCTTTCAATCCATTTTCTTTCATGAGTTGTTGCCTCAGTGTCTCCATGTTCAGACTGCTTGTCTTGCCATTGTCAAGTCCAGGGATCAGCTGGACCCTTGACAACCTTTCTAAAATGGCAGTTGCCCTTATTATTTCTCCACAATGACTTCCCATCTTGATCCCTTTTCCTTATTACTCGATTTCTAGGAAGAACCTCAAAATCTTTTTCTCTTCTTAACTTGATTTTCAGGGTCCAGTGACAGCTGCAATGCTCTAACTTTTTTTTTTCAGTTAGTACTTTATTATTTTATTTTATTTTATTTTTATTTAGCTAAAAGGTTTCCAGTGGTTCCTAAGTATTAGGGAATATTTACACATACCTTCTACTTTCTATATTTAATTTCTTTCCCCTTGGTTCCTGAGAGTCAAAGAGTATAGCTTTTACAATATCCTTATCTTCCGTGCCTACCTCCTCTCCACATATATAATAAAATACAACAAATAAACTTGAAACAAAAGCAAGTTGAAGAGATTAACTTCAAAGAATCTGATTTATAAGCTATCTATAGAATTGTTTTCTAATCTAAGAGCCAGTATGGCTTAGTGAATAAGAAAGAATATAGGGGGCCGGCCGAGTGGCACATTGGTTAGGAGCTGGTTTTGGGATGCCAGCAGCCCCGGTTCGGATCCCACGTGTGAGGGCCAGTGACGCTGCCCTCTGCAGCTAACAACAGCTCCACCTGGAGCTGGGCTGTGTGAGCCCCGGGAATGGTATAGGCTGTAGCCCCTGCTGCAGTGGGCTGCCGTAGGCTACAGTGAGTGACCGGCAACCAGCGTGAGTGGCTGGCAGCCAGCGCGAGCTGCCAATAGCCTCAGTGAGCGACCATCCAGATGCCGGAGACCGGGAAGAACGCAATGATGATACCAACGTGGGCCAGTGAAGCAACGTCCTCCACAACTAGACTGAGGAACAAAAGAACAGCGGCTTGTCTGTTCCCCTTCCCCCATTCCCCAACGCTGTTCCCCTCTGCCAATTCCCCAATAAAACCTTAAAAAAAAGAAAGAAAGAATATAGGCTTTGAAACCAGGAAGACCAAGATTGGAACCCTTCTTTTTCTCCTTTTTTTTTTTTAGAGAGCAATGTCACTGGCCCTCATATGAGGGATTTGAACCGGGGCCACTGGTGTCCCAAGCCAGCTCTTAACCACCGCGCCACTCGGCTGGCCCTGGAACCCTTCTTCTCAATGAAGAGATCTTGAGTCTCAGTTTCTTTACCATAAAATAGAGATAATAACAGTACCTATTAGAGTTATTGAGAGGATCCAATTAAGTGATGCATTTTGGGCACTTATCATAGTACCTGGCATATGATAAGCACTCACCAGGATTAACCATCATCATCATCATCATATCAACACCATACCTCACTTATCCTGTCAGCATGCACTTTTGAATCAATGACCGTTCCTCTTAATTGTCTGCCAATAGCACTAAGCCAGGTAGTAGTGAATATCAAGTGATAGGACTTAAGACCCTCCCTTCAAAGACTTTGGCATCTAGAAGAATACAGGACAGACAGATTTGCTCTATGCCAGAACATGCAGGCTATATTTGATATGATGCTCTAGAATCACCTGGGGGAGTTAAAAATGCATATCCTAGCCCCCTCCCAGAGATGCAGTGGGTCCAGTGTGTGGGACCACCCAAATGTCTGCATTTTTGACAAGTGGCCCAGGTAACCCAGCTGCAGAAAATTCTTCATCAGACAATTCATAATATGGAGGTAATTCTGTGCAACATGCTGTATCTATCTATTGCTAAAGGTGGGTAAGTACACAGTGGAAAGTTTATGAACTTAACTGTCCCACCTTCATATATTCAGGGATGACATTAAGACATTTAGGGTTAAAAAAAGAAAAAAGACATTTAACAACCAATATGGTATGTTGACTCATCCAAGTGGGGACCTTAATGTGGGGTTTAGGAGACCCGAAGGCCCAATGCTAGCATTAACCCCTTGGCTACTGGAATGTGAGGAGGTGAGGTGGAGGGGGAGGTGCAGGAGAGACTAGGGCAGCAAAGGGCCCTCAAGGAGCACAGAACAGCAGCTATTCACCAACTAGAATGAAATTATTTCTTTATTGAAAAATACTGTCAGATTATCAGCCTTCTCAATCTAAATTTGAATGCATGTATGTAGGTATAAGTGCACGCAACCCCTGAACTTGCTGGATTCTGAATTAGATGCCTTATTATTAGCATCATCTTCTCTTTCTATTTCCATCTCTAATAGATGTCATTATTAAAAATAAATAAACCAATACTAATAAAATTAACATACATTTCACTTGACCCTAATACTAGGGAGTTTTTTTAAACTACAGTATTTATTTTGAGGTTCTGCAAAGAGTGCTGTCACTATCCTTTATCACTTAGCCAATTATGGTTTCCCAGGTGGAAGCCTGTGTTTGGTGATGCTCGGGGCTTCTCCTTCTCTATACTATCTATTTGTTCAGCTTCCTACAGTTCAAAGTCTTCCTCTGACAGCCTGCTAGATTTCAGCTCTCCTGACCTTTACCACAACCAGCAGAGAGCATGTTTATTTCTACAGTGCCAAATTACAATACCAGTTTTCTTCCCTTCTTGTTACTTTTGATTCCTGGTGTCCAACATAACTCAAAATGGTGTGTCAGAGACTAAAATTTCAGCAAGCTGATAGCTCTTTCCATGGGGTCAACAAGAGGATAAAATATAGAGGACTACATGGACTAAAGATTTGTACTTCTGTATCTCATCTTTCTTACATGGAAGTGTTTTTAGTATCGCAATGTAAAATGATGCTGCCTTTTTTTTTAAAGATTTTATTGGGGAATTGGCGGAGGGGAACAGCGTTGGGGAATCGGGGAAGGGGAACAGACAAGTTGCTGTCTTTTTGTTCCTCAGTTTAGCTGCAGAGGATGTTGCTTCACTGTTGGTATCGTCATTGCGCTCCTCCTGGATGAGGCAGATCGGTCGCTGGCCTCTGGATGTCGCTCACCGAGGCTATTGGCAGCTCACGCTTGGCTGCCAGCCACTCACGCTGGCTGCGGGCCACTCACTGTAGCCTATGGCAGCCCACTGCAGCAGGGGCTGCAGCCCATACCATCACCGGGGCTCGCACAGCCCAGCTCCAGGTGGAGCTGTTGTTGATGCTGCCTTTTTTAAAGACTTGATTGTAAGTGAGCGAAATTTAGATTTAGCATTAGTAAACACAAGCATGCCAGCAGTGAAGGATGCAAAAAAACAACTGTCACTATAGATCTTCAGAAAAAAGGATGGCCTATCGGAATCTTTCTGTGTTTGTTTCAAGGTAGTTCTGGGCCATGCTAGGCCCTTGTTGGTTGGGTGTCTTACACATCTGGAGAGTCATGCTTAGTTAGTTTGAGATTTTTTTTTTTTAGGATTTCAACCTTCCAGAATGATCTGATCACCCTTAAACCTGGCTTTGTACCAAGGGTAGTATGGGGAGGGCAGCTTTCCCCCATGAGGCCTGATAGGTAAAGGCTTTGTAATTGCTTATGGTCAGGCCTAGGTTTTTACCAGGAGTTAAACTTTTCAATGGTAAGGATAGACTTGGAGGATAAGAGAGAAAGTGGGGTGTTAATTAAGACCCCTGCATAGCTAAATTAATTTCTGCATAGCTAAATTAATGGAAATACAGATTTGGACGAGAAAAACAACCATTCAGATTGGGACATGTTATATGTTGAGTCAGGCATGTGGAGATGTGGAGTAGGCAGTTAGATGTTAAGTTCTCTATGTATTTGACAGCTATAAGGAGCGGACTTTATGGGAATAGGTTAGATAGTCTGGAGTGTGTATAAAATAAAAAGAAAGGGCCCTCACAGCCAAGTCCTAAGACCTCAACAGTTAGTTTAAGTAAAGAAAAATGAACCAGCCAAGGAGACTGAGAAAGGGCAGCCATAGAGGTAGAAGGGTGACCAGGCATGTGAAGTCAAGAAATTAGAGTATATCAGCAAGGAGAGGGAGGGAGTTCAACTTGCCAAATATTTCTGAAGGGTCTGCTTTGACAAAGTCTGAAACTAAATGTTTGGATTTAGCTCTATGAAAGTCATTGATGGCCTTAACAAGATATCCTTTAGTTGTCAGATTGAGTGAGTTAAAGAGTAAGTGGAAAAATAAAAAAGGAAGGAACACTTCCCAATTCATTCTACAAGGCCACTATTACCCTGATATCAAAACCAGGCAAAAACATCACACACACAAAAAAAGCTATAAAACAATATTTCTTGTGAATATAGATGCAAAATATCCTCAACAAAACACTAGCAAACAGAACCCAACAATGTAAAGAATTGTACAGCATGATCAAGTGGAATTTATCCCAAGAATGCAAGATTGGTTTAAAGTCTGAAATAAATTAATGCAACATCCATATCAAGAGGATAAAGGACAAAAACCACATTATCATACAGGAAATCATTTGACAAAATTTCGTACTTCCCCAAGAAATAAAAAACACTCAGAAAAACTAAAAATAAAAGGGAATTTCCTTAACTGATAAATAAAATCTATTAAAAAAATCCCACAGCCAATATACATAATGATGAAAGACTGAATGTGTTCCCCCTAAGGTCAGGAATAAGGCAAGGATGTCTTCTCTCACTACTTCTATTCAGCATTGTACTGCAGGTTCTAGCCAGGGCAAGTAGACAAGAAAATGAAGTCAAAAGCATCCAGATTGGAAAGGGAAGTAAAACAATCTCTATTTACAGATGACATGACCTTGTGTATATAAAATCCTAAGGAATCCATTAAAAAACTATTAGAACTAATAAACGCATTCAGCAGATAACAAGATACAAGATCAATATACAAAACTCAGTTGTCAGGGCCGGCCGAGTGGCACGGTGGTTAAGTGCTGGCCTTGGAAACCAGCGGCCCCGGTTCGGTCCCACACATGAGGGCCAGTGACACTGCTCTCAAAAAACAAACAAACAAACAAACAAACAAACAAAAAAAACTCAGTTGTATTTTATTGCAGTAGTGATGAACAATCCAGAAATTAAATTAAGAAAACAATTCCATTTATAGTAGCATCAAAAAAATTTAATACTTAGGAAGCAATTTAACAAAAGGAATAGTAAAAACTTATGCACTAAAAACTACAGAACAGTTGAAAGAAATTTTAAAAACCTAAATAAGTGGAAAGATAGCCCATGTACATGGAATCAGAAGACTTAATATTGCTAAGATGGCACTACTATAGCAATCTCTATCAAAATTCTAGATGGCTTCTTTGCAGAAATTGATGGGCGTAACCTATAATTTATATAGAAATTCAAAGGATCCAGAAGAGCCAAAACAATCATGAAAAACAACAAAGCTGGAGGACTTACACTTCCCAATTTCAAAACTTATACAAAGCTACAGTAATCAAAACAATGCAGGACGGTCAAAATGGAATAAAATTGAGAGTCCACATTTATGGTTAATTGACTTTTGACAAGGATGCCAAGACAATTTAATAGGGAAAGAATAGTCTTTTCAACAAATTGATTGAGGGAGAATGGGGGTTGACTGCTGATGGATACTAGGTTTATTCTGGAGGTGATGAAAATGTTTTAAAATTGACTGTGCTGATGGTTGCACAATACTTTAAATATACTAAAACCATTGAATTGTATACCTCAAATAGGTGAATTATATGGTACATCACATTATATCTCAATAAAACTTCTTTTTAAAAAAGAGTAAATGAGAGATGAGGAATTGGAAATAGTAGAGTATAAAAGTATATGACTAATGGGGTAGAGAGAAGACAGTGACTGGACGAGGAGGCCAAGGGAGGGAGTTTTGTTGTTTCTCATTTTTTAAGGATGAGGCATGGTAGGCCATCTTGGAATGCATCTGGGAATGATCTAACAGAGAGAGGTTGAAGATATAGAAAAGTAAAGCATCCAGTGAAATATATATGGTCCCTCAGAAGACAGATTCTAGATGGACAGACTGGCCTTTCATAGATGTAAAGATAGTTTCTCCACTGGAGGGAAAAGGGAGAAGATAATACAGGTCCAAGAAAGTTGATGGGTTAGGTGATGGAAGAAAGGAGGAGAAATTGGTCCAGTGCCTGTGGACTTTCTCAGAGAAGGTGGAGGCAGTGACAGATTTGGACAAGAGGAAAGTCATGCAATGGGCGTTGTGGCTGCTGGGTGAACAGGCTTACTAGAGGAATCTAGTAATATTTCCCAGCAGTATTGAGAGTGGCTGTTAACGAATTAATGGGAATAATTTTCTTTGGTACTGTTCATCTGTTAGAGGCAGGCAGAGAGAAGGCAGGCGATTGAGTTGCTCCATTGAAACAGTGCTCCCTCAAGTCAGCTATGCACTCAGTCCTCATCTCACTCAAAGAGTCAGCAATAAGTAACAAAATGGACACCATCTCTTTCCTTGGGTTTCTGGGACCCACACACACTAGTTTTCCTCTTTCTTGGGTGGCCATCACTTCTCAGCTTCCTTTCATGGCATATTCTCTTTTACCCAATAACATTTAAATGCTGATGGGAAGGCTGAGGAATAAAAGGAAAAAGATGGAACATGGTACCTCTTTCCTGATACTTACATTTTATCAGAAAGAAAACCAAAAAACAGAAAATCTACAAGAAATCACACAATGCATCATTTAAATTCCATTGTGATCAGGGCTACCAAGGAACATGTAAGGCATTGAGAATGTATAGCAAGAAGTCCTGACTTGGCCTGATATCCCTTTCACATGAGATTTATCAACATAGCACTTTGCAGGAAGCACATAGTCAGTAACTATTTGCTGAGTGTATGAAAGAGCAAACGGAAAAGAAAATAGTAACTTTGCATATTGGAGTTGCTCTAATAGTATAAGAATTCATTTTTTTAAAAATTCAACAATTTTAAAAAGTGGCAGAAACAGTACACCTGGGAAAATGGCAAAGCTGTATCCTTAGGGAAGTAAAACAGGACACATTAATAGAGAAAAGGGGATGACTGCATCTCAATCATAATCCACGATAGAATCAGTGCTGATGGAAGTACACCTCAGTTCATTAAGAGAGGTGCATTTTGGGAGGGGGAATATCACCTATTTATAATATCATGCAAAAGATTTGGGTCATCTCTCATCAAATAATAGGAGATTCAAAGATATACACACACAGTTGCTTCCCTCAAGGAGTTCATAATTTAGCAACAGAAGAGATCATATAAAGACAACTAAAGATGCAAAGAAATATAACAATAGGATTCTAGCCCTAGGTTCTAATTTTTAAAGGTAATTAAATGTACTTGAGACACCAACCTTTAATCTTGCATTTTCAGTGGCCTGGAAAAAGAGATTATATATGAAAAACCTGGAGAACTAAAAATCAATAAATGCGAAGTCCCCAGGTCAAGGTGGGAGCCTGTACCAAGTCCTATGCCAAGTGGGTTCCCAGGGAGCAGTCTCTGAGGTAGAGATTAACCTGCAGGAGGTTTCTTCGGCAGTTTTCTCAGGATCAAAACATGTTGAAAAGAAGGGAAGAGAGCAGGATTGTGATGCAGGCCTGACTGGCTCTATAAGGTATTTTCAAGCTAGATTTCAAGCTAGTTAGGGAAATCATGACTGACCAGTCATGGTTTGCCAGTGCACCTTGAGAAGGGAAAGTAACATTGGGCAGAGACTCTTCAACCAGGGAAATCCTTGAAGAAAGCTTAATGTTAAGAGATGTCAGCTGGTAGCAGGGGAAATAGGGCCTTTAGTCCTGAAGAGATATCAAGACAGCACATCACGGAACTGGGCCCCAGGTGGCATTTTCATTCCATTTGTTACTGTAAAACCTTCCACTAAGATCCATGGAGTGACATGCAGCCCACCTAGAGAAGCAGAGAGATGACTGGTGTCTGCCTGCACAGAAGTATAAATGCTCATATTTAAGTTAAAACCAAATTTCAATGACAAATAAACTTACTTATTAGGAGAATATGAGCACCTGTTGCAAACATTTGACTGGAAATTTTCTTTCAATTAAGCTTAACAATCGGCACAGATAATCCAAAACCAAGGGAAATCTAACAAAACTAGGCTATATAGAGGAGATCCAAGATGGCAGAGCAGATAAACACTATGCCTGTATACTTCCATGAACACATTAAAATTACAACTAAATTATAGAACAATCAACCTGGAGAACCATCTGAAGTCTGGCCAAACAGAAGTCTTATAACTGAAAATACAAAGAAGAAGCCACATCAAGACTGGTCGAAGGGCTGGAGATGCAAAATGGGCCCCAAACCTCCATGTGGCAGTTGAGAATCAGGAGGCATATCTCCACAGCAGAGGTTCCATCCAGAGGAGTGAGAGACCTCACATGAGGCTCCCCAGCCCAGAGTTCTGGTGTCAGGAAGAGGCGTCCCTATAATACCTGGCTGTGAAAAACAGTGGGTATTCCGACCATCCAGGTGGGACAAAAGGCTGCAGGAAACCCAGATATTCTCTTAAATTGCCCATGCACAGACTCCCTAACTCATAGACACTCACCCTGAGCTGAGGGATGGTGACTCAGAACGTGTCAGAGGAATATGGGGACAGACTGAGGTGTGTGGCTGCAGGGGGAGAGCAGAAAAACAGTTGACATTTTCCCTGTGAAGAGTCCTGCTCCCATGCAGCTGGCAGGTGGCACCATCTTTCCTGTGTTGAGCCCGCCCCCATAGGCCAAATCTGAATCTGATTGGTCTGGTGAGCTCCGCTCACTCCATTCTGCCGACTCACTGAAACCTTGCCTCACCCAACTCTGCTAATGCCATGGGCACTTTCTTCCTGAGCAGCCAGCTCCACCCACATTGCACTCTTTCTTGGAAAACTATCAGAGTCCAGCAGGCCCCAGGAAGGCTGCAACTGCCTCAGTGTGCTGTGAGACTTTTTTTTTTTTTTTAATTGGGGAATTGGGAGAGGAGAGCAGACAAGTTGCTGTCCTTCTGTTCTTCAGTCTAGTTGTGGAGGATGTTGCTTCACTGGCCCATATTGGTATTATCATTGCTCTCTTCCCGGGTGAGGCAGATCGGTCGCCAGTCTCTGGACAGCCGCTCACAGCAGCTCTTGGCAGCTCATGCTGGCTGCCGGCCACTCACGCTGGCTGTCGGCCACTCACTGTAGCCTATGGTAGCCCACTGCATCAGGGGCTGCAGCTACGCCATCGCTGGTGACTCAGGGCAGCCCAGCTCCAGGTGGAGCTATTGTTCACCATCATAGCTATAGAGGGCGCAGTGTCACCGGTCCTCATGTGGGATCCGAACCGAGGCCCTGGTGCTCAGAGCTGGCATCCCAAGCCAACTCTTAACCAACATACCACTTGGCTGTCCCTGCTCCGAGACTTGCTGAGTCATTCCAAGCTCAGCACCGGCACAAACCAGAATTTACATTAACCTAGTAACCACAACTCTTCCCACTGTAGTGACTCCCTAAGACCTTGCCTCACCCAACTTTCATACTGCATCAGGCTCTATCAACTGTTAAACTTTAAGGGAGCCAGCAGGTAGCAGCAGACCTAGGGGTATACTGGCTTTTTGTGTAGCTATCTAGGCCGGGTGTTGGTGGTAGCCGTGTTCAGTTCACAGCATGGCCTTTCCCATGTGACTCCAGGTTTAGCACAGGCAGTAAACAACGGTGGATTGCTTTATAACTCTTATCATGTAGCCCCCAGCTGGTCATAGAAAGTGGGTGACCTGGGCCTGCACCAGAGCCCCTCCTAAGAGGTCCCTGAACCAACATACCACTGCCCAATTGGCCCCACAAGTGGCACACACAAAGGAAGGTCTCAACAGGCACCAGACCCACTGGGTCAAATCCCACTCTGTGAGGTAAGCACCCCAAACAGCAGCCCATAATCTGTGAATGTGGCCAGACTCCACAACCAATCAGCCTGAGAGTCAATCCCACCCACTGACTTGCCAATAGCAATCAAGGCTCAACTATAACAGGAGAGCACACACAACCCTCACAAGGGACACTCTTGGAGCACCCAGAACAGGTAACCAGGGAGACTGTACCAGCAACCCACAGGACCTGTATTATTCTGTGGATCACACTATGGAAAAGTCTGTTCTAGATTTTAGCAGATTGCCTGTCCATCAGTTACAATGATGCTGTAGCACAGTTCACATTTTCTGTATTCTGAAATTCTTTGGCTGAGTTTGATTGTTCATGGAATTCTTGTAGCTGCTTAGTTTTCCTTGAGTTTTGACTTAAAATTTTAGCAAAAGCACCCAAATCAGGTCTTCATTTCAATAAATTTCAGATTTCGGATCCACATTTCATAATTTATTGTACTTTAAGCACATTATGCAATCCTTAGTCAGTGTTTTACAAGCAGATTTTGCTTTTCTTCCTTTTGGCTGAAAGAACTTTCTTAAACTAAATATCAGTGTTCCTATTCTCAATGTTTATTTGAAAACTGTGTTCATTACAGACTCCTATTTCAACTGTATCCTTTATTCCCTCTGACATTTTGGTATTTGGGAGGGTGGGGAAAGCCTTTTTAAACAACATTTGTGTCTATCTCAATTAAACATTTAAATTCACATAATTTTCAGTATGAAGTTCTAAATGACTACTTTTCAAAGAACTCAGGTGTTATTTTCACAAATAGTTCACTTCTATTTCCTTCTCTTAAAAATAGCTTCTATTATTTCCCCAGAAAAGAACAGGCCTTCCTTATTGATAATTTCCAGAATTTCCTTTAAATCTTGAAAGAGTTTAACCATAAAGTGCCAATGGGGTAACAATGCAAATTTCATCATGGAGACCTAATCAAGAAGCTATAAGGCACTGAAGTTTTAGATTGTAAGTTTAGGTTGCAAGTTGGATTCATTCCGCTCCAATTTCTCCTAGAAATGTATTGCTGTATAGATAAAATAAGATGATAGTTAATGTTTTGATGGACTTTGTTTGCAGCATCTGCAGAGGTGGGTTGTGACGCTGTCTGGGAGAAAAATATCAATTCACACATTTGCTACCAATTCAACCTGCTTTCATCTCTCTCCTGGAGCGAGGCACATTCTTCATGCCAGATGCAAGGAGGTGCTTTACTAAGTATTACAGATGAGACTGAAGAAAATTTCATAAGGAGTAAGTAGGTGAATAGTGCTACTGATACAATTAAAATGACTGTTGTTAACAATTTCCGTCCACGTATGAAACGATATATTCTGGAAGAAACAAAAATGTTCCTTGGAAAATATTTTTCTTGTATTCATATGATCCAAACTCACACCCAGAATTTTGACCTGAACCCCAGGCCATTCCATTTGGTGCCCAGTCATGTCTTCCTTATTTTGTCCCCCTTGGAGAAGAGAAGTTAAGGCCCTAGCAAGGGACCCAGGAGAGTTCACAGCTCAAGCAGTTGAATCTGGCAGACTTTGAAACTTAAGTACAAATTCCTGCTCTGCTAGAGAGCTTAGCCATTCAGCATCCATTAGTAAATAACCAAGTCATTCATTAATTAAAACCTTACCTATTACTCACTGTCCAGGTACCCAGGAGGCCTTCTCATGAATGCCTGAGAACTTAGAACTTAGTTGGGAAAGCAAAAGCAAACACATGTTAACTAACAGTATAAGAGAATGATATCAGATGCCAAAAGAGTTGTGTTAATGAGCTGGGTTTTGTGTTTCACCTATCACCCAAACTCTACTTATACTTCTCATTTAAAGATTAAATGTGGGTGGGCTGAGTGGCGCAATGGTTAAGTGCTGGCTTGGGATGCCAGCAGCCCGGGTTCGGATCCCACACATGAGGGCCAGTGACACTGCCCTTAAAAAAAAAGAAAAAAGTAAGACATTAAAGATTAAATGTGTCTGTATATGTGTACATGCATATTTTTTTAAATAACTTTTGGAAACATTTGAAAGTGTCACAAAATTAGTCACTTTCATTAACAGTTTCTGACGCTTTTTTCTAATGTTATTGCACAGGTAGTACATGTTTATTCTAGAGTCGTTTTAAAATTTCAAGTATATAGAAAGAAAAACCAAAGAAAAGTCTCTCACAATTCCACAATCCAGAGATAACTATGTTTTTCTGCAAAACATGGACACATACATGGTCTCTATGAGAAATGGAACTGAATAAAAATAGGAGGCAGCTGTTGCACAGTGGTTAGGAATAGGGGCCAGAGAGCCACCTGCCTGGGTTTGAGTCCACCACTTACAGCCAGGCTACCCTGGCCAGCACTTAACCTCTCTGTGCCTCAATTTCCTCCATCAAGTGGAAATAATAATGATACTGCTTGGCAGTGTGGATTACCTGATATATAACACAGGTGAAGTCTTAGAGAAGTGCCTGCGTGGTACACACAACAAACATTCAATGTGTGTTAACCATTTAACAACAACTATGCATTCAATTTGATCACACGCTTATTTAATTTATCTCCATATAATGAGTATCTGTTCATATCGATAAATGGAGATCTACATCATAATTTTAATGGTTACATAGTATTATAGGTTAGCAGTAATATATTTATCTAATATATTATTAGATGCAGATAGATGATAGATACAATTATTTTTGTGTTTTTGTTTACATATTTATTCATTGCTATTATAAATTCTCTCTGCACATACCTTTGTGCATACATCAATTACTTTTCTGTAAGTTTGTAGAAGGAGATTGATTCACGGGATGGAAGAGGGAGCACATTTTACAGTTTCTGAAAGTCATTAATATCTTCCTGAAGATTGTAACAAGTGGATGAACAGTGCATGCCTGCCCCTTTCCCCACAGCCAAGCAAAAGTGGGAGATTATCATTAGAACTGATTTGAATGAGTCATATTACAGAAAACCACCCATTTCCAAAATCATCGTTAGCCTATAGTGGTTTTTATGGAAAATTTTTCACACCATTTATGAATTACAATGTTTTTTATCTTGACTGCCAGGATTTCTAATAATCCTGGCATTTGGATTTATTCATCAAACTTGCATAATAATTAAAAAATAAGATATGTCATAGATATTGATTTAAATACATCAATTCTGCAATTAGACTTTTTGGATTGTTTAGGAAAACAGAAGTCCATGCATAAAGAGGAAAACCTATTCTGACCAAGGTATTTTTTTTTTTTTTTTTTAGCTGAGCCACCCTGCCACCTGTTGGCAGCTTAGCGGCAGCTCAGCTCAGGCTGGGCATCGAACTGCTTTTGCTCAGAGCTCAGCTCCCACTCTTGAGCGAGCTCTTAACCAACTAAGCCACTTGGCTGGCCCTTGATCAAGGTATTTTTTAATGATGAAAATAGTCCACTGTTTCTTGCTAATCACTGGTGAACATTAACTATGGTATATGCATTATCTAAGCTGTCACAAATGTCAAGAAGTATCCAAAGAAATGTAGATTTGAGTTTGTTACAAAATTATGAGCCAATTTTATTGTAAAACCAAATAGACTGTTTTGGTACCTTTAACCAAAGATTATAAATTACACAATGACTTTTTATATGTATTGTTAAGACAATTGAACAGAGGGTATTCAAAATAACTCTAAGATAATTAATATTTATTTATATTTTTTAAGTAGATTATTTGAAAATACCACTCATCACTTCCATATGAAATGTGGAAATTTTTCCACCTTGTCAATCCATCTTCCATTCCACATCCTGTCATCAGGATGACATGATTTGAATTAATCAAATGGTACTATTGAAAGGACTAATCAAATCCACTTTTGGAAGAGACTTCGTGTTAATGTCACAGGAATTTGGAAGGGCAAAGCCCATGAATGTTATGGTGTTTCATTTTAGTCATTTCTGGGGCCTCAAAATTAGAAAGCACCTTCTTCTCTTTCAGTAAGTGGGTTAGGTCTTCCAGTTTTCCCTGCTGTACTGAAATGTCCTATCACAGAGGACGCTACAACCTTGTCATGTGAATCTTTATAATCTGGGTGACCATACAATGGGTCATCCAAACTGAGACTCTTTTGAGAAACTGCGATTCATAATTATTCTGGAACTACCAACATAAACCATGAGTTTTCCAGGCACACTGGGACATATAGTCACTCTATTTATAACTCTTATCTGTCAGGGTCTCTGCATCCGGCTCAAAATAAATTGGGCTCCGAAGAAGATGAACCATAACAGAATAATGTTCTGCTATATAGATTAAAATTTTAAATGGATAAAGAGGGTCAAATATATGGTGACAGATTGAAACTAGGCATTTGGTGGTGAGCATGCAATAAAATATATAGATATTGAATTATAATGTACACCTATAATTTATATATTGCTATGAACCAATGTTACCTAAATAAATAAGATTAAATGGCAATATTTGAAAGTGTCACACAAAATTAGTCACTTTCACTAAAAGTTTCCAATGCTTTTTCCCCCAAAATTTTATAGTATAAATAGTACATGTTTATTCTTGAATAATTTTTTTAAATTCAGGTGCACAAAAAGAAAAAAACAAAGTAAACTTTTCCCCTAATTCTATAATTTTGATAACCACATTTTTCCGCACAAGTGTGTCAATGCACATGTTTACCCATAGCATTTGTAACCAAAATGATGTTGAAGTAAAATGTGAGGGGCTGTGGTGCAGTGGCTAGGAGCGGGGGCCAGAGAGCCAGCCTGACAGAAAACCTTCTCCCACCGCAAGCTGAAGAAGCATTTGCGTAATGTGTGGCCCTTATATCCCGACCTGCTATGGATCCCCTTGGTCCTCTGGTCCCTTGGATCCAAACTTCTTGGCTGGATTCCTGAGTGTCCAAGCTGAGGTCACCAGACATATGTGGCAAGAGAAGGAAGACTTTCTGGGAGAGGCCCAGCACGCTTCCTTCTCTGCCCTCTAAAACCCATATGTGCACAAGTTCACACCCATCAGAAGGTGTGAAATGTGTAGCCACGCACTCTTTGATGGATGGATTGACAACCATTGGGATGCTTGTCAATCAACCTTTCTAGATGCTTAGATTGAGCACTTCACAGCTGCTTGCTGTCAGTGAGCCTTTAGAGAAGGGCTATGTTTCTCAAGCCAGTGAGAGGCTGGCTTTTTTTATTCTGAAGCACCAAGGTGGGATTTAGTAGCACTTAAACCTTCTTCTGTCATTGAGTGGAGTTAATTTATGACTCCAGTCTCCAGGAATAAGAAAACTAGAAAGAAGCGTAACATTGATTTTTATTTTTTTTTAAACTCCATATTTCTCTTCATTTCAGAGCACTTGAGCGGCAAAGCGGTGGAAGCATGGATGGGTCTGAATCAGTTGGATGAAAATGCTGGCTGGCAGTGGTCTGATGGAACACCTCTCAACTACCTGAACTGGAACCCAGGTACCTGCAGCATTTTAACAGGTGGCATCATCTCACATCCTGAAACAGTGGCATTTCCCACATATATGTAAGGCATATTATTTTGAAAGTGGTGTTTAAAAATTTTTAAGCCTGACTTAATTCCCATAAGGCTTTTCCAGACAAGAAAATGGAGGCTAAGAAGGTTAGCTATGTATTTAGTCAAGGTTGCAGAAGAATTTGGGTCAGAGCCAAGATTTTAGTCAGCTATTTTAAAAATAGCCACAGATAACAAAATATTTCTCTACTTTAAAACAATAAAATCAGTTGTTGCTATCGTTGGGAAATTATTCCATGATCATGCCTGGGCTTCAACTGCAAGATCATAGATCTAACATCCTTTAGGATTTACCATATATGCTAAAGAAAAGAGTCCTCTCCTTGATGCTAAAATGGCATTTCAGTATATGCGAAACTAACTGCTTTTGCTTCTAACATTAAATATAGACACACTGTATTTTCAGAAATAAATTTTGAGCCATTTGTTGAATATCACTGTGGAACATTTAATTCATTTATGCCAAATGCCTGGAGAACTCGAGACTGTGAGGCCACTTTGCCCTATATATGTAAAAAACACCTAGACCACACCAATCCCAAAGTAGTCGGTAAGTGTTTTTATTTTAGTCATTCTCATGAGTCGCTTATGTATCTGTCCTCTCCACATATTCAAATTCTGCAATTTTTTGCTACTCATTTATAATTTAAAGTTAGTTACAGCTAGTTTTTATATGAATAAAAATGTATAACTAGATAATATCTGTTATGCCAAAGGCACCATGTATTTAACAAATGCATTTAAGTGTTTACTAAAAACTAAAGCAATGTAACCTAAGCATGAAAACATTTTCTCCCTCTCTTTTTAAAAAATTTACATTGTTAGTCACCTTGCATTAGAAAAACAAGATATGCTTCCTTTTCTGTTCCAGCTTTGAGTTTTGTTTATAGTTACCATAGAAGTTAAATGTAAGTTAGAAAATAGTTTTATAAAATTTTTTACTTCATTGATTTTCTATTACACTCCATATATACATATTTTAGTAACACATCTTCTTGCCCGAAATAACATACAAAACTTTTAGGTGTAACTAAGACTAAAGTACTACCTAATTACAATGTAGTACTTGGAAACCTAATTATTTCTGTTTTTAAGGTCTATTACCTCTTTTTAGTTTCTGTGGGTATTAATGTGTTAACTCAGAACATAGAGATAAAAATATAACCATTGTTAAAAGAATATTACCAGCATAATTAGGAACTCTAGATTTAAAACAATAAGCTGAACTATCATTTAAAAACATTATCCCTTCCAATTAGGCTTTAACTTTCATTTAGAAGCCTATGGGTATTGTAGAATATGAGGGAGGGGGTAGAAGAAGCATCATGCCTTTTTTATAATGTAGAGATTTTTTTTCATTATTTCACGAATGTCCTGAAATTGTTATTGTCATTATTGCTCTTTCCCTCCCTCTCTTCTTTCTTTCATTTCCTTTCTCCAATTCTTCCTTCTTCATTTTTTTTTTCCTTCTGTCTTATATCCTCCTGCCACCTTTCTTTTCTTCTGTTTTATTTACTCCCTTATTCTACTGATTCAGGCCAGAGACCAGAAATGAAGGTAGTTATGCTAAATATGTTTGGATTATTTACTGTTGCTTCAAGTTCAACTAATCCTTTTGATGTTCCAGTCCAGTGTCTTCCAACTGTGTTTCCAGGATCCCCAGGTTCCAAGCTTGGGCCCACCCTTGCTTAAATCAGCAAAGTTCCTGTTTTATCTTATCTTACCTTTACAGTGAAGTTAAGGTTCCATTTTTAAAGGAGCTCTGTGACTCATTTTTTTAGGTTGAAATCACTGGACTAGATGACATCTAAAATGTTGGTAACATTCTTCGGCTATGATTCTAATTGCTGCTGGAGTCCTAGAAGCAATTTTAAAAGAGTGTCCTGTTTCCCTAATAGCAGTGGAGTTATATCTAACTAAATTAGTGCGTAAGAGTGGCATTCAGTTGTGGTTAATAAAATAAAGTAAAATGCTATCACCAGGTTAGGGGCAAGCTCCTGGAATAGGAAAGCCAAAACTTGACACTGCCTTCCCTCCCAGTGTCAAAGCATTATGACACTATTTTCCTTTAAGTCTAACCTGGAGTCCACACTCATATGAACCCAGAAGGACATTACAAGCATTCAGACTGCCCCTCAAAATGAAAGTTATTTATCATCTCTGCTCTAGAGGAAGTGCAGAACTTCAGACCCTTTTCAGCCGAGGATGCATATCTACCTCCACCCACAGACTGCACATAAATTAGAATATCATTTAAATTGCTTTCCATAATATTCCTTTGTCAGCGTGAAAAGCTTTTAAAAACAGACAGCTCTAGGTGGTAAATTTTATATCTAGCCCTAACTCTCAGCTTTGGTTATATGACCTTTACCATGTCTCCTTACCTATTCGTGCCTTACATATTTGCTCTGGAAAATGATGCACTGAGATCCATGAGATCCTAGATCTAGATCTAGATCACGGATTGGATCCTTCTCAACTCTGAGCTCTAGAATTCTATGATTTATATGTTATTGTCTCATATGTTTTCTGTTTTTCAAAATTTTAAAGTAATCATGTACTGATGGCAACTTATATTAAGGATAATAAGTAACATTTTTAAAATGTGGGAAACGACATTGTTTTACTGTTGTTGTTTGCTGTTGCTTTACAAAGAAAAAGATGCTTGGAAATATTATGCTACCCAGTGTGAGCCTGGCTGGAATCCCCACAATCGTAATTGCTATAAACTTCAGAAAGAAGGAAAGACCTGGAATGAGGCTTTGCATTCTTGCCAGTCTGAGAAGAGTGCATTAATAGACATAGCTTCATTAGCAGAGGTGGAGTTTCTTGTAAACGTTCTTGAAGATGGTGAGTATTAAATGCCTTTGATTCCATAAGTCTGAAATATAATGTAACTATCTTCATTAGTGGTGTTGAAAAGAAATTAAGCTATTTAAACATGATTATTTATGGGACATATATCTGAAGTTTGTAAATAACATCCAGGAGTGAAAATTCATTGGATTTTTACAAAATACATGATCAGAAACTTTGTAAAATCTCATCTATGCCAGAAAAAGTAGATTTTTAAAAATTTTTTAAGGGGTAGTTCATTTCCTGAAACTTCTAAAAAAAATAAAAATAAAATACTGAACTTGTAATTCAGCTTCATGGCCGCTAGAGAGCAGTAGTGTGTTGTGGTCCCCTAATCCAAGCAACAGAGGGAATTGCTTAGACAAATAATTAAACAACTTTAGCCAGTGAAAATAGATAATTTATTTAGTGTGGTAGTTTTCAAGCTTTGTGCCATGGTCAAGAGTTCCAAGCTCGTAGGCCTCCAACCAGCTTTGGCCCATCAGAGCAGGTGTGCCTCTACTTATGTCATATAGTATTCAACAGAAAATTCCACTAAAAAACATTGAAATTGCTAACTTAGAGTAAATTTAAAAAAAAATAATCTCTAGACTCTATTCTGATGAGTTTTTCCATATTAACTTTTAGTTTAGAATGAAAACAAAAATCCATCTCTGTCTTTTTTTTCCCGTTACCCTTTGCATTTGTATTAAAAGAATCCTATGGCTGCCTCTATCTCAATAGGGGAACCTGGATATCTCTCTCAACTACGCAGGGTCTTTCAACCCGACCTGGGCTGTCCAACTTTATTTTCCAGC
This sequence comes from Aselliscus stoliczkanus, assembly GCA_033961575.1. Lineage (NCBI taxonomy): Eukaryota > Metazoa > Chordata > Mammalia > Chiroptera > Hipposideridae > Aselliscus > Aselliscus stoliczkanus. Next base: position 112,772,225 of record CM066731.1, on the reverse strand, counting down.
AACCCCATTGCTGTCATTTCAATGCTTCTAAAAGATTCTGCCCCTTTATCCCATGGCAAAAAAAAAAAAGAAGAAGAAGAAGAAAAGGAAAGGAAAAGAAAAAAATATATTGCAAAGCTAGACTACCATTAAAAGCTTCTTTTGTGTATTCTTTTCCTAAAGCAATAGACCTTCCTGTATTTTCTGTTCTCTAGGCAGAAACAAAACCAGACTTTTCAGACCTGCTTTCCATACAGTAGCAGGATCTAGAGTCCCAGCAACCTGACTTGCTTTAAAGCTTTGTCCTTGGATTGGTGTTAGCTCACACTCTACCTCACTTCCAAGGCCTACATTGAGCAAATCAGATAGGACAGCATAGCAGGAAAAGGCCTAGGCAGGTATTTTATACTGGGACTGAAACAGGTTTCATCACATGAAGAAATCACTTGCCAAGTGGTATGTTTTGGTAATAGCCCCAGTAATTATCTCCTTTACATATAATAGGATTCCTGTAAGTAATTTACATTTTTCTCTTACAGCAAATGCATCAGAAACATGGATTGGTTTGAGCAGCAATAAAATTCCAGTTTCCTTTGAATGGTCTAACGGCTCTTCAGTCACCTTTACTAATTGGCACACACTTGAGCCACACATTTTTCCAAATAGAAGCCAGCTATGTGTCTCAGCAGAGCAATCTGTAAGTTGATCTATTTGTTCAGTGCTCACTTTGCTGGCCTTGTGTGGAGGGCCACCTGTACCAGGGACCTGGGCTGTGGCAAAGACCAAGACGTACAGTCCCTGCTCCTCCCAGGGCTTCCATGCTAGGCTGTCAACACTTACCCACAGGAAAAATGAGCTAATTATAGTTGTCAGTATCACTCTGAGGGAACAGGTGACATGATGGTGAAAACCTTGGGTTGGGGCAGCTACTTCAGATAGGTCAATGAAAGCTCTCTGAAGAGGTGACATTTAAGCTGGGGATTGAAGAATAGGGGAAGAAAAGCTCTTGAAGAGCAGGGCTTCACGTTTAGGATCCTCTGGAAGACAGGAATTATTGCTAACTGAGATATGGGGGTTAGAGAGAGGTAGGTGTTTAGCTTGAGGAACTACCATTTATGGTGCATGGTGAAGATGAGGGGAAGAACTGAGGTGTTGGGAGAGTTTTCTGGAGAGTGATGATGTTTAAGATCCTTTATCTTATTAACAGAAAAGGATTTCAACAGTATGTGCAACTTCTTTGAAAACTGTGAATCAATGGGTAATTGCTTTTCCTCGCATGAATGTAAGGTTTCCCGTGGCCTTCACATCACCATGCTTATCCCTATGCCCTAGTCTCTCATTTATCGACACTGTCTGATTATACAGAATTAGTTTAATCCCAAGCCATCTGAAGGGATTATTACATGTTTAGAATAGATTTACTCTCTTTGATCATCAGATAGCTGTTGAACGCAGTGGCTGCGTTTTAGGAGGCTATGGGGATTGGGTGGAGTGTCCTCACACTTTCAAATCACCAGGATACCATATCAAGTTCCTCCAAGAAGCAGTTTATTCATATTCCTTAAGTAGCTTGACAAAGTAATTGTGCCAACCAAACATGGAAAATTTCCAAATACTTACTTTTATGGTGTTTTTATTGTTTTATCTTTTAAGCAGTCACTGATATGCACAGTTACAATTAGAGTGCTAAGACAGTGTCTCAGGATCACATTTGAGTCAGGACAAACAATGACCTCTCTAAATGTTTGTCTTGGGTCTAACTCTGCTGAAAGCCACCACAATTTCTTCTACAATACGTGATGCTTTGGTGGTTTGTTAGTTTTGATATAATTAAGTTGACCTTCATTTCCCATTGACATTCTCCTGTTTTACTTCACAGATATGGCTATTTCACTGAACATGTTCACAAAACAGGAGCCAACATTAGGATAGAGAAATTATTTTTACAAGAGTAAGGATAGGGATTAATATGGGATATGTGAGGACAGTACTGCTGTGTGAATATGTTGTGGCGCCATGATGGCGGCTCAGTAGCTCCTTAAATAGTAGATGTATAAAAAGTAACGTTTATTCCCATGACAGAGAACTCAATGTGAATATAATTATTATAATTAACAAGTTACCTAAGCATGACTGAAGCCTAAATTTGAATGTGAGAACTTAGGAAACTAGTTATTCATTCATCCCTCCATCCAATAGTTATTAACTGCCATGTGCCTGACATTATTCTGGAACTGAAGATTCCATGGGGGTGAGGGGTGGGGAGGGGGGCTACAGGGCTGCTTTTATAGGTTGCGGTGTAGCCTCCTTCAAAGTATATTTCTGGGGGTCCTGGAAGGGCCCCATATTCCCCTAAAAGACTACATGCCTGAGATACCACCTAAAAATTTGAATTGTGTGGCTTTAGCCTAATGGCCTGATTTGTGCTAAAATAAAACACTCTTTGGAAAGAAGGATAACATTTCAACCTACTAGCAAGTTGTACCTCACACTTAGATGTGCTTGAAGGGTGGAAGCAGCATTCTTTGGGTCCATGGAATGGTTTCATCCAAGTGTTTGGCTCCAGACTGGCAGCATCAACTTCAGCTGAAAACTTGACAGAAATGTGAATTGTGAATTGTCAGCTCCCACTTGACTTACTGAATAAAACACTCCCTGATCATGAGGCCCAGCCATCTGGGTTTCAGTAATCCCTCGGGTGATTCTGGGGCACACTAAAGATTGAGAAGCAGTGCTCTAACCCATTTTTTTTTTTTTTAGCTGAGCCATCCTGCCACCTGTTGGCAGCTCAACAGCAACTCAGCTTGGGCTGGCATCGAACCGCTGTTGCTCAGAGTTCAGCTCGCACTCTTGAGCAAGCTCTTAACCAACTGAGCTACTCGGCCGGCCTTTAACCACATCTTTTTTAAAAGAAAAATTGAGGGCTGCTTAATGGAAAGCCAGCTGAGCCTGGTACTAAATCCTCACTCCAATTTTCACTGACTGCAAACTATTAAAACTCACCTTTAAAATGGGAGGAATAATGCCTACCCCACAGGAATGCTGAGATAATATATAAAAGTCACTCAACATTAAGCCTGGCACACAGCAAGAAATACTTGTGGCTGCTCCCCTCCTGCCCACCAATCCAGGATTGCAGGTCTTGGAATCATTTACATGTTGGAGAGAGAGCAGGGCCTCCCACTCCTAGGCAGAGGGAGAATTAACCCTTTCGAATGACAACACAGGTCCTAACACGTTTCTCCATCCTGAAACACTGATTATTAATCATATTTTTATTTAAAATAATTGGCGTTGCCTATCAGTATCACTAATGGAATGTAGTCATTCATCTTGTTATTACTTTTCCCCTTAGGAGGGACACTGGAAAGTGAAAAATTGTGAAGAAACCCTTTCTTATATTTGTAAGAAAGCAGGTCATGTCCTTTCCAACACCAACTCAGGTTGTCAGGAGGTAAGTGCTGTTAATCTTGTGATCTGGGTGCAGGGACTTCATAACAAAAACAATTTATCCGCTGTCAACTTAAAGTGACACTTTCTCCTTCCCTCCCTCCCTCTTCTACCTTTGCTCCCTCTTCCCTCTCTAACTCTTCCCTCCCCTATTTCCTTCTCTCCTTCCCTCCTCCTTTTTTCTGAGTGTGGAATACTTTTAACAAACCAATTATCAACTAGAAACACATGAAAGATTTACAACTCTGCCAGGATTGTCTTTCCACCCTCTTTGACCTAAGACTACTTTTCTTTTGAGATTAAACAAAAAAAAGCAAATGATACTATTACACCATCTGTCCAAACAGTGGCTGTCATGCAATGTCCTTCCTATTTGTGGTTTTCATCATCTTCGAGAGGGTGTCATAGTGAAAACGGTGCATTCCTTTGAGCCAGAGAGTGAATTTCTGCTCCCAAAGTCTTGCTTTCCTGTTCACTTTTCTTAAACTTAAATAATTTGAATAGACAACAATAATGGAGAGAAGTGCATGTTTGCAAAATATTTATTATTTGGAAAAGGAATAGAAAAAAAATACTTTAATATTTTAAGTAATAAAGCATTTTTGGTACATTAAGTAATAAAAAATACTTAATATTTTAGGTTTAAACTTACAAGGAAGACAGTTATGTTTTAAATTTCTTAAAATACACTTATATCCTACAATAAAGTTACCCAAAAAAACTACCTATTAGTGTCCTCGACACATTCCTTTTCTCTTTCTCTCTCTTTCACACACACACACACACACACACACACACACAAACACACACACTTTTTCCAGACCAGTTTTTATGCAGTTCTGCTTTAATTATTTTCTCTTGTAATCCAATTATTTATGTTCTAATTAAACAATGACCCATCTCTTCAGAAACTACATTTTATTCATTAATCAATGTGTAAACATGTGAATTACTCTTCATACTCTAGCTTAACAGTACATATGGTAACAGCTGACATGTTACAAAACATTTTATCTACTGATTACAGTTCCTGAATTAGTTATAGCTTATCACTGATCTAACCTCTATCTGAGCAGAAATATTGAAAAAAACTTCTTACTGTGGCTTTCAAGGCAACTCAACATATTTTGTGTTGAGAGGGCAATTCACTTCTTACATAGCAGAAATAGAACTGATATTTTATTCAAATTTTTGTTCACTGCTTTCTTTTTCTGGGCAGCAGTACAGTATTTCATTCTGAGGTTAGACCCAGTTCTCTAAGTTTATGGTGAAATTCCCATTAATTTCTTCATGTATCAATCTATGAGTATGGTTTCAAAAGTCCTTTCTTTTAGCCCATTGCTTCAATATAATTCTCTGAACAGTCTGCATGTACAAACTCAATTTATACAGTAAGTCTTGATCATTTCCAAGCCAAAAAAAAAAGGTTTAATTTTCCATCTGAGTCACTTTTTGGGGGGATTGCACAATATAAGCAATTGTTTCAGTGTTGTCATCATCACCTCATTTCCTTTAAAATGAAACAGCACATCAGGTACAAAGGATATTCATGGATACCATCAATTATTCTTCCCACTTTCATTATGTGGCAAAGGCTTGTAGCAAAGAGGCTTTGTTTTTCTGGTTATTACTAGGCCACATTTTTTAGCCTGTCCAGTTCTTGGATTTTTTTGGGTTTGCTAAAAGGCCTGTGATCTAAAAATTACTAATGAAGAAAGAATACTTTGTCAGAAAGGTCATGTTGTCAGGCTTCCTCCACCTGTCCTTCCAAATACAAAAGCAGTCTCACCTCCCTGCCCCGTCTGCAGTGATGCACAGAGGGGCTCTGGCTGGAGCTGTCAATTACTCACACAGATAAGGCTGGGGGCAGGAGGGCATTCAGAGAGTGAGTTCAGAGCACACACTGGCTCATTGGACGTGGAACTCCTGTGATCCACACCTCATTTAATATGTTTTGAGCTAAAATAGCTAATTTTTAAAATAAGGTTTTCTTTAATTTACTGCAAGATGGAGACCTTGTCCAAGAAATATAGCAGAATTCATTTTATAGCTTGTCAAATTCTGGCAAGCCACGGCACGACACAAAAACGAAGTGTATTTTAACACCGGTGAATATGTAAAAATCGGTATAAGTGATGTGATTTTATAATATTGAAAGAAAAATAACTCAGTTGAAATGCAGAAGACTGATGAATGCATGTGTCCTGTGTATTGTATGATTTTGAAGAATAGAGCCACCCTTCATCACTCCTAGGGCTGAGCCATGGACCACACATTTGTCATTTTTTGTTGGAGTGCCGAAGCTTCTTTTCTTTCTCTCTAAAAGTTTAGCTAGTTGATTTAAGAATACTCTTTATCAAAAAATACATATTTTGGCCAATCTCTATTTGGATACATTATGATCCAGCCAAGGCCATCCTGGATTGCATCAGGATTGGGTTCCAGGTCAGCTTATCCACTAGTCTGTGATGTATCCAAGCCCCTAATCTCAGTGTATCTCAGTGGGATAACATGAAATAAGAAATATGAAAGAAATATACAGTATACCCTTGATACATATGCCCTCTTCATTCCTGTTAAGTTCCTGTCTCTATTTTTAAGGTCTCTGCCTGCATTGTCTCCCTTGAGTCACACAACAGCCCCATGGATACTATTATTACCCCATTTTACAGAGGAGTAAACTAAGACATAGAGCTATTAAATAAGGTCACCCAGTGATCGAGCCTGGATTCAAACCCACACATTCTGTCTTCAAAGACAACATTCTTTAATTTCTACCAGTCTGTAGGAACCATTTGTCTGAAATTCTATCTGTCTGAACTATGTGGTGTGTGTGTGTGTGTGTGAGAGAGAGAGAGAGAGAGAGACAGAGACAGAGAGAGAGAGAGAGAGAGAGAGAGAAACAGAGAGAGAAAAATATTTTGAGATAGTGCCCCTTTATTTTCATTTGCTTTTAAGGTTTTACGTTTATTAAAAGGTTTAGGTTTCAAGAATTAAATAAATCTAGAAGTAACTATAGTTAATGGCATTGCCAGATAGAATAAATATAAAGACATCAAGACAAAATTCAAGTGTTGAGTTTGGAGTGGATCAGAGGAGAAAGTAATGTAAGTGGTAAATGAGAACACACCAAAAAAAAAAAATCTTTTGCTATTTAATATTTAACTAAATCAAATTATGTCCTCAATTTTCCTTTTCCTTTTTTTAAGGGATGGGAGCGCCATGGTGGTTTCTGCTACAAAATTGATACCGTCCTGCGAAGCTTTGACCATGCATCCAGTGGTTATTACTGTCCTCCTGCACTTGTAACCATTACAAACAGGTAAAGTAGAAATTTTCTATAAGAAATATCACTGTGCTTTTGACATGAGGGCTCTTGGAATGATGAAATCTCACCACAATCAGTAGCTGGTCAAAATCTAACAAGTACTGTACATTAGAGTATTAAATTATTTAAAGTATTGATTGAGATGAATTAAAATCATGCAATGTTATTCCCAAATTGATTTTTGAGTAACGAATAGTAAAATTTAAGATGACTTTTACTTTCTATAAACATTTATTCATTATCTAGCTTTGCTAGTATATTCCATTGTACCATTGTATTAGATTTTATCTTCCAAGTGTTTATAATGGAAAAGAAATGTGTTATTTAACAATTAAATATTTTTTTAATTTAATGTGTGTGAGTCATGTGGGATTTTTTTTTTCTTTTTAGAACAAAAGTAAGTATAACTGAGCTATGGAGGATATTCAAATGCTTCCCCATTGCTTCTCAGGTCTATGTTTATGCAGAGTCAGACGTCTCTGTACACAGGTATCTTCTCAATGCTAACAGAGAAACTGTGTCCTTTTGACACTCCATACAATTCACAGCATGCTACAGATGTATAATAGGGGATTAATGCATTAAAGGCAGAAGTGACCTCAGTGTCACCATCAACATCAGGAGGATGGTGAGGGCTGGGAGACCAGTTCCTCCCTGCAGAAGACAGAAAGAAGCAACGTAGGACTCTTTAGTGGTTCCATGGGACAACTATACTTGCAAAGTAAGTCATTTGCTTTTGTACCGAGACCATTGCCTTTAAAATATCCATGGAATACAAGGAAACTGAACAACTGGTGTTATGGTTTTATCTAGAGACCCTTCACACATAGGTCTAGCCTGCAGGAAGAATGCTGTATGTTTTCTCTGCTCTTCCCACAAAGGGAGCCAACATTCAAAGCCACTAGTATTTCCTTCCTCCCCTTACCTTCTTGCTTTTTTACCTTCTTTCCCAGTTTTTTCTCCAAACATTACCCAGGAATGCATCCATGCACGTGCACGTGCGCACATGCACAAACAGATTGACAGCATTTGGTAAACTAAATTGTCTGATAAAACATCCTACGCTCAGGAGACTCTTCCTTCGGGGTATAACACTACCTTTGATGTAGCTCAGTGTTGTTTTTAGTTCTGCCTTCTCCTTCCCAGCATAGCTGGGGAAAATACAGGGGAAAATCCTTTATCCTCAATTTGTTAATGCACCCAAAAGGTTTCAATGGCATATTGGGTTGGAAGTCCTCCAGTCAACATAGGACTTGATTTAGTAGCCTGACCAATGAAACTATGCTCTTTTATTAATTATACTTTAACTACAATTTTCACTGAAGAAAATAAGTCTGTTTCATTTTCTTTCATCTCATTCTCTCCCTCTCTTCTCTCTCTCTCTCTCTCTCTCTCTCTCTCTCTCTCTCTCTCTCTCTCTCTCTCTCTCTCTCGTCACATACCTGTTACTGTGTTAATTACTTTTCATATGTTGTCTGACTATGCAAAAATTCAATAGTCAAGAGTTTATTAGAAAACTATTTATTGAATACCTACTTTGTGAGAAGCACCATATTGCCATGTTATTACAAAAGAAATAAAAGGTGCAGTGTAATCTTCCAGGTAAAGAAGCTAAAGAGATAGAACATAGATACAATGCAACAAGTATAGAAAGTAGAATAACACAATAAGTGGATAAACTCAAAGTGACAGTTACAGATAACCCATAGTGCCAAAGTGACCCAAGGTAAGGCAGAAATCTGTTGGAGTTCAAACACTTCATTTTCTAAGTATCCTTTGGGGACCTCCTGCAAAAGATAGAAAATGTCTGGAAAAAAACTTCTCTGTTTCATTTCCCCTAAAACTGGGTACAAGAGCATGTTGTAAATACTTAAGATTTTTTCTTTGATAAACTGTATCCAGTAGCCAATATTAATGTGTGAGCCAACTCTAAAGTAGAACTGTGGCATAGGTAAGTTTGTTTTGTCCCAGCCTCAGCTTCCCAGGCCTGCCCCAGTGACCTTGTGCTGGCATGCTACTCAGTCTCCAGCCAAGATCCCAGGGTACCACACGCGCTCCCCAGTGAGGCATCTCTCCCAGGCATGTAATGTTCATATGCACTGCTCTGCAAACATGTCTATATCCAAAGCAACATGGGACATGCAAGCTGATGGAAGGAAAGGCATCATGCTCCTGATTTTTATTCATCTACACCCCAATAGTTTAGAAAACAAGACCCACGCTGCACCGTTCTTTGAGTGACAACACATCTTTGAATATTTTCCCACACCATCTTTTGCCTGAGAAGGTTGGGCAGTAGGTGGAAAATCTCCTCAGATCCAGGAGTGTCCACTAGCAGCCTTGGTAATCATTTTCTTCCATTACTGATTTCCGTTTCAGTTAAGACACTCCTGTCACTCACCAGGACCCAAGCTTGTAGTTGCTAATTGATTTTCCACTCTTCTGCACAATTGAGCGACAGGTTTGATAGGCACAATTAGAGCCACCTGCTACAAATTACTTATTTCTTTTGTTATCTAGTAACTGCTCCCGGTCTAGGACTTTTAACACTTTGTGGAATAGAGAAGGGAAGAAAAACAGACTCTTAATGCTGAATAACAGAATTTTATTTGCTTGCTAACTGTTACCAAATTTTTTCAGGTCTGGTCACCTTGCTTCCAGACAGCATGAATGGGGAGTTTGAGTTCCAAAGTTACCATGGATAATTATCTAAATACATGTATATCTAAATCTTGAGTCAATCAGTCATGGTATATTGGTACAAAATAATCCAAATGACATTCAATTTTGTGGATTTTTCCAAAAGTTAGAAATCACAGTATCTCATTTTATCCTCAGTTTAAATGTGCATGGTTTTCAAACATATGTCAGCTCTGTTATTTTCCTGCATCCACCATATCCCCCAAACAATTTTGTAGTTAAATTTTTTATTGTGTTAAAATATACATAACATAAAATTTATCATTTTAACAATTTTTAAGTGCATAGTTCAGTAGCATTGAGTACACTCACATTGTTGTACAACCATCACCACCATCCATCTCCAGAACTTTTTTCATCTTCCCAAACTCAAACCCTGTCCCCACTAAACAATAACTCCATTTTCCCTCTTGTCCCCAGCCTCTGACTACCACCATTCTAACTTTCTGTTTCTGTGAGACTGACTACTCTAGTTACCTGATATGTGGAATCATACAGTAGTTCTCCTTTTGTGCCTGGCTTATTGCACTTAGCCTAATGTCCTCCAGGTTAATCAGTCTTGTAGCATGTGTTAGAATGTCCTTCCCTTTTAAGGCTGAATAATATTCTATAGCATGTATACACCACATTTTGTTTATCCATTCATCCACCAATAGACATAAGATGCTTCCACCTCTGGGCAATTGTGAATAATCCTGCTATGAATAGGAATGCACAGATCTGTCAAATCCCAGCTTTCAATTATTTTGGGTAATATACCCAGAAATGGAATTTTTGGATCATATGATAAATCTCTTTTCAATTTTTGAGTAACGGCCATGCCATTTTCATAGCAGGCGCATCATTTCACATTCCCACCAGCAGTGCACAAGGGTTCCAATTCCTCCACATCCTGGCCAACACTTGTTCTTTTCTGGTTTTGTTTTTTTTTTAATTTTAATTTTAAATTTTTTATAAATAGCCATCTTAATGAGTATGAAGTCATATTTCATTGTGATTTTGATTTGCATTTTCCTACTGATTAGTGATATTGAGCATCTTTCATGTTTTTATTGGCATCTGTATATCTTCTTTGGAGACATCTCTATTCAAGTCCTTTGTCTAATTTTTAATTGGAGTGTTCTCTGTTACTGAGTTGTAGGATTTCTTTAAATATCATGAATATTAATTCCTTATCAGATACATAATTTGTAAAATATGTTTTCTTTTTTTTTTTTTTTTTTTTTTTTTTTTTTAAATTTTATTTTATTTTATTTTTAATTAGTTTCAGGTGTACAACACAGTGTAATAGTTATACATTTTACCCCTCAAAGTGACAAACCCCCCACCCCCAATACACCACCCCACAACCCCCCATATCATATATATCTATTACTCTTCCTCTGACTCTCTTCCACAGTATAATCCACATCCCGTGACTATCTATATATATTCAATTACAGTAGGTATACCACCTCCACTTTAGTAATACAGTGCAGTGATCAAACCTCTACTCCATCCATGAAATGGTCTCCCTAACAAGACCTATGATCATCTGACATTCCACAGAATATTTACAACATTATTAATTATATTCCCCAAACTGTTTTTCCTATCCCAGTAGCAATATTGTAGTTGCCTATTTTTGCTGTCTAATCCCTTCCCTTTCTCCCTCATTCCCATTCCTCTCCAAATTAGCAACCCTGATTTTTCCTCTATATCTATGAGACAGTTTCTGTTTACTTTGCTCATTCATACAGTTTTTCATATTCCACATATAAGTGAGATCATATGGTATTTGTCCTTCTCTGACTGACTTATTTCACTCAACATTATAGTCTCTAGGTCCATCCATATCATTGCAAATGGCACGATTTCATTCTTCTTTATAGCGGAGTAATACTCCATTGTATAAATATACCACAGTTTCTTAATCCAGTCATCTACTGATGGGCATTTTGGTTGTTTCCAAGTCTTAGCTATTGTAAATTGTGCTGCTATGAACATCGGGTGCATAACTTTTTTTGAATAAGTGTCTTGGTTTTTTCAGGATAAATACCTAGGAGTGGAATTGCTGGGTCAAAAGGTAGCTCTATTTCAGTTCTTTGAGATACCTCCATACTGACTTCCATAGTGGCTGCACCAATCTGCAGTCCCACCAACAGTGCAGCAGGGTCCCCTTTTCCCCACAACCCCGCCAGCACTTGTTGTTTGTTGATTTGTTGATGATAGCCATTCTGACTGGAGTGAGGTGGTATCTCATGGTGGTTTTTATTTGCATTTCCCTAATGACCAGTGAGGTTGAACTTTTTTCATATGCCTGTTGGCCATCTGTATGTCCTCTTTAGAGAAATGTCTCTTCATATCTTCTGCCCATTTTTTAATTGGGTTGTTTGTTTTTTGGTGTTGAGTTTCATGAGTGTTTTATAAATTTTGGATATTAACCCCTTATCAGATATATCGTTGGCAAATATATTCTCCCATTCAGTAGGCTTCCTTTTAGTTTTATTAATGGTTTCCTTTGTTGTGAAAAAACTTTTAAGTCTGATATAATCCCATATGTTCATTTTTCTTTTACTTCCTTGCCCGTAGGTATGTATCAGTAAAAATATTGCTTCGGTAATGTCTGCAAATGTACTCCCTATATTTTCATTTAGGATTTTTATGGTTTCAGGTCTTACATTTTAAGTCTTTAATCCATTTTGAATTTGTTCTTGTATAAGGCGTAAGGAGATGATCCAGTTTCATATTTTTGCATGTGTCAGTCCAATTTTCCCAGCACCATTTATTAAATAGACTATCTTTACTCCAGTGTAAATTCTTGCTTCCCTTGTCATAGATTAACTGTCCGTAAATGCTTGGATTTATTTCTGGGCTCTCTGTTCTGTTCCACTGATCGATGTGCCTGTTTTTATGCCAATACCAAACTGTCTTGATTACTGTGGCCTTGTAGTAGGTTTTGATGTCTGGTAGCGTGATCCCCCCGACTTTGTTTTTATTCCTTAGAATTGCCGAGGCTATTCTGGGTCTTTTATGATTCCATATATACTTTAGGATTATATTTTCTATTTCTGTGAAAAATGCCCTTGGTAGTTTGATAGGAATTGCATTGAATCTATATATTGCTTTAGGCAGTATGGACATTTTAACTATATTAATTCTTCCTATCCATGAGCATGGTAGGTGTTTCCATTTATTTGTATCTTCTATGATTTCTTTCTTCAGTGTCTTATAATTTTCTGAGTACAGATCTTTCACTTCTTTGGTTAAATTTATTCCTAGGTATTTTATAGTTCTTGACCTTAATTGTAAATGGGACAGTTTTTCTTAATTTCTCTTTCCGTTAGTTTATTATTGGTATATGCAAATGCCACCGATTTCTGAACATTGATTTTATATCCTGCTACTTTACTGAATTCGTCTATCAGTTCCAATAGTTTTTTGATGGAGTCTTTGGGGTTCTCTATATACAGTATCATGTCATCTGCATATAATGACAATTTTACTTCTTCCTTGCCAATTTGGATGCCTTTTATTTCTTTTTGTTGTCTGATTGCTGTGGCTAGAACTTCCAGCACTATGTTGAATAAAAGAGGAGAAAGTGGACAGCCTTGTCTTGTTCCTGATCTTAAGGGGAATGGTTTTAGCTTTTCCCCATTGAGTATGATGTTAGCTGTAGGTTTATCATATATGGCTTTATTATGTTGAGATATGATCCCTGTATTCCCACTTTGGTAAGGGTTTTTAACATAAATGGCTGTTGGATTTTTGTCAAATGCTTTTTCTGCATCTATTGAAATGACCATGTGACCTTTATCCTTCATTTTGTTGATGTGGTGTATCACATTAATTGATTTACGGATGTTGAACCAGACTTGTGCACTAGGGATGAATCCTACTTGATCATGATGTATGATCTTCTTAATATATTGCTGAATTCTGTTTGCTAATATTTTATTGAGAATTTTTGCATCTATATTCATCAGAGAGATTGGCCTGTAGTTTTCCTTTCTGTGATGTCTTTATCTGGTTTTGGAATCAAGGTTATAGAGGCCTCATTAAAAGAGTTTGAGAGCTCTCCCTCCTTCTGGATTTTTTGGAATAGTTTGGGGAGAATTGGTGATAATTCCCTTTTGAATGTTTTGTAAAATTCACTTGTGGCCGTCTGGTCCAGGGCTTTTGTTTTTTGGGGAGCTTGTCAATTACTGATTCAATTTCCTTGGTAGTAATCAGGGTATTTAGATTTTCTGTTTCTTCTTGCGTTAGCTTTGGAAGGTTGTATGTTTCTAGAAAATTATCCATTTCATCCAGATTGTCAAATTTGTTGGCATATAGTTGCTCATAGTAATTTCTTAGAATTTTTTGTATTTCTGTGATGTCTGTAGTCATTTCGCCTCTTTCATTCCTGATTTTGCTAATTTGAGTCCTCTCTTTTTTTTTTTTTTTGATGAGCCTGGCTAGAGGTTTGTCAATTTTGTTTATCTTCTCAAGAAACCAGCTCTTGGTTTCATTGATCTTTTGAATTGTTTTTCTGTTCTCTATATTGTTTATTTCTGCTCTGGTCTTTATTATCTCCTTTCTTGTACTCCCCTTAGGCCTCTTTTGCTGTTCTTTTTCCAGTTCCCTTAGGTGTAAGGATAACCTGTTGATTTGAGATTTTTCTTCCTTCTTTAGGTAGGCCTGCACTGCTATAAACTTCCCTCTTAGGACTGCTTTCGCAGCATCCCAGAGATTTTGGGTCGTGGTGTTTTCATTTTCGTTTATCTCGAGGTATCTTTTGATTTCCTCCTTGATCTCATTTGTGACCCACTCACTATTTAATAGCATATTGTTTAGCCTCCATTTACTTGTCAGCTTCCCGGATTTCTTCTTATAATTGATTTCTAGTTTCATAGCATTGTGGTCAGAGAATACAGTTGAAATGATTTCAATCTTCTTAAATTTATTGAGACTTGTTTTGTGGCCTAACATGTGGTCTATCTTAGAAAATGTTCCATGTGCACTTGAAAAGAACGTATATTCTGTAGCTTTGGGATGAAATGCTCTGAAAATGTCTGTTAAATCCAGCTGGTCTAATGTGTCATTTAAGGTCGCTGTTTCCACATTGATTTTCTGTCTGGAGGATCTGTCCATTAGTGACAGCGGGGTGTTGAAGTCCCCTACTATGATAGTGTTACTGTTGATCTCTGTCTTTATGTCTGACAATATCTGTTTTATATATTTAGGGGCTCCTATGTTAGGTGCATAGATGTTTACTAGAGTTATGTCCTCTTGTTGGATCAATCCCTTCATTACTATGAAGGCCTTCTTTGTCCTTTGTTATATTCTTCAATTTAAAGTCCATTTTATCTGATATAAGTATCGCTACTCCAGCTTTTTTCTCAGTACCATTTGCATGAAATATTTTACTCCATCCCTTTACTTTCAGCCTGTATGAGTCTTGGGATTTGAGGTGAGTCTCTTGTATACAGCATATACTGGGGTCTTGCTTTCTTATCCATTCAGCCACCCTATGTCTTTTTATTGGAGCATTTAATCCATTTACATTTAATGTGATTATTGATAGGTGTGTATTTGTTGCCATTTTCTTATTTGTGTTCGTAGTCTTTCATAGGTTGTTTTTCTCTTCTACTTAAAGAAGCCCTTTTAGCATTTCCTGCAAAGCTGGCTTGGTGGTAATGAATTCCCTTAACTTATGTTTTTCTGCAAAGCTCCTTATCTCGCCTTCGATTTTAAATGATAACCTTGCTGGATACAGCAATCTTGGTTGTAGGCCTTTATTTTTCATCACTTTGAAAACCTCCTGCCACTCTCGTCTGGCCTGCAAAGTTTCTGTAGAAAAGTCAGCTGATAATCTTATGGGGGTACCCTTGTAAGTAACTTGCTGCCTTTCCCTTGCTGCTTTAAGGATTCTGTCTTTGTCCTTAACCCTTGCCATTTTCACTATAATGTGTCTTGGAGTGGGCCTGTTTGGAATCATCCTGTTTGGAACTCTCTGCACTTCCTTGGCTTGTATTTCAATGTCCTTTGCCAGGTTAGGGAAGTTTTCAGACATTATTACTTCAAATATATTCTCAATCCCTTGCTCCCTCTCTTCTCCTTCTGGTACTCCAATGACCCTTAGGTTATTGCGTCTGATGTTGTCCCCAGCTCTCTTAAACTATTTTCCATGTTTTTCATTCTTTTTCTTTTTGTTGTACCGCATGGGTGATCTCTGCTATTTTGTCTTCTAAGTCACTGATTCGATTTTCTGCTTCATCCAGTCTGCTAGTGATTCCATCAAGTTTGTTATTTAATTCAGTAATTGTGTTCTTAAGTTCTAGCTGGTTGCTTTTCATGATTTCTCTATCCTTCTTTATATTTTCATTAATTTCCTTGAACATTCTAATAATCAGTGTTCTGAACTCTGTCTCCGATAGGTTGGTTACCTCTATTTCCTCTATTTCCACTGATTCAGGAAGTTTCTTCTGTTCTTTTATTTGTGTTATGTTTCTTTGTCTCCCCATTCTGGCTTACTCTTTGTGTTTGCTTCAATATAACAGATAGATCCCCCAGATTTCACAGTCTTTTCTGGGTAAACTTATATGGTGTGTATCCTTTTATATTTGAATTACTCAGTCTCCCTATTCTCCTGTGCTTGTATCTGAGGTGTTCCTTGTGTCGTGGCCTCACTTGTTGAAGTTTTAGTTTTGATTACTTTTGGTTTGTCATTAGGTGGGATTGACTCCCAGATTGATTAGCTGTGAGGATCAGCAGCTTCTGCAGTTTATGAGCTGCTGTGAGAGGATTGACCCCTCTGATGAAACTTGGACCCTATGGGTCTTAGTACCTGTAGTAACTTCTTTGGGTGTGACTCTTGTATGTCAAACCCAGAAATGCTCTGGTTTTATCTAAAGTTGGCCTCCGGGTATGATGATTCTTGTGTCTGTTTGTTTGGACCCACTGCTGCAGAGTGATTTTAGAGCATAACAGATCAACAAGAATAACCTCCGCAGCCACCAAAGCAAACCAAATGCTCGCACAATTAAAAACAACCAACCATCAAACTACAGTCAACTTGTACAGAAATATCAATCATACTAATGAAGAAAACAAACAGAAACAAAACAAAAACCGCATACTCAATAATAACAGAAGAGGAAACAAAATAAAATACAATATCCTAAAATAAAAAATAGAATAAACATGAGAAACCGATTAGCTATACCTAAAAAATAAAAAATAAAAATAAACTAAAATAGTAATAAAAGAAGTAAGAAAAATTAAAAAAAATAAAATTTGCAGAAAAAAGGAAAAGAGGAAAAGTATAGCAGTGAGAAGAATGAATAAAATAAGAGAGAAAGTGAGGGTGGGGGAAAAAAGGAAAAGAAAAGAAAGAAAAAGAAAAAGAAAAAAGGAAAAAAAAATATATATATATATTTGTCTACACACCCATATATATGGACATATATTCACCTATATACACCTATATATATATGCCTATATTAAAAACTACAATATGATTATAATGAAATAGAAATAAAAACCAAAAACAACCAAGATAAGCAGCCAATAAAGGGAAAACAAAACAGAATAAAACCAAACAAACCAAAAATACCCTTGCTGGTCTAGGCTAAAGTCCACCAAGCTCTCTTCAGTTTGTCTGCTGTACAACAATTCCTGTGCGTCTTGTGGGAACAGTAGGCCACCTGATGCCTAGCGTAATCCTAGCACTGCAGGTTTGCTGTACTTGGAGTGTGGTTGTGACGTGTGATTGGTGGTTTTTACAAAGTCACTGCCTTTTTGCTTTTGCCTGTCCCAAGGCAGGCTGCACCCCCAAAGGCTCAATGAGTGTCTCTGGGCACCCTTTGCTGACAGCCGTGGAGAATTAAAGAATTCCTCACTACCAAAAGCCTGCTGCTAAGAATCTGTTAATTAGTGCCTCAGCAGATGAACCTGCCCTGCCTCCCAAGCCTTGCCTAAAGGTGGGGGCGGGGTGGGTAGTCTCACTCTGCTGCCTTTACTGGGTGGAAATTCTCAACCCCCTGCAGGTAAGGATATCTTCCTAGTCTGTCCCTATTGCTCCCTTCAGGAGTCAGTTTAAGACTGTCTTGGCAGGGGACAAAGTTTGTGGGAGTGGGTGAGTTATTGGGTTTTTTTTTTTTTTTTGCTTTCTGTTCAAGAGTAGAAAAAGGGGAAAAAAATAAAAAAAATAAAAATAAACAAAGCCACAGTTCCAACACTGTTTCAAGCTAAGGCCTTTGCCTCTTATGCTCCAGCGGAGTTCCTGCTGCTCTCCCAAAGGGTCTGCCGGGATTTAGGGAATTGCGCGCACCCTACCGTGTGGCCAAGATCCCGCTCCGCGTCTCTCGGGACCTGCGTCTCCACCCGGCGCACTGCTTCTGTCCGAGCGAGTCCTCTTTTTCCCCTGCTCCCGGGTTCCAGGCTTCTGCCTCGGAGCCGGCGCGCCCACGCGGATCTCCTGCTGCTCTCCCAAACGGTCTGCCGGGATTTAGGGGACTGCGCGCACCGTGCCGCGTGGCTCCGATCCCCGCTCTGTCTCTCCGGGACCTGTGACTCCGGCTGGCGCTGCGTCTCCGCGGGCGAGTCCTGTGTTTCCCCCTGCTCCCGGGTTTAAGGCTTCTGCCTCGGAGCTGGCGCGCGCCCGCGCCGTTCTCCTGCTGCGCCCTAGAGGGACTGCCGCCGGGGTTTAGGGGACTGCGCGCACCTTTCCACGCGGCTCCGATCCCCGCTCCGTCTCTCCGGGACCTGCGTCTCCGCCCAGCGCGCACTGCTTCTCCGCGGGCGAGTCCTCTGTTTTCCCCTGCTCCCGGGTTTCAGGCTTCTGCGCTCCGCGGGACCCGGTGGGCACAGAGACTGATCCCTGAACCGGGAGGGTGCAGGGACTGATCTTGCCCTGCCTCTGCGGGGCTCTGCACCCTGCTTCCTGGGGACCTGGCGAGCCGCGGGTGCAGCTCGTACCTCTGCACAGTCGTCTCCTCTCTCTCCTCCCGCACTTGCCCGGCCTGAGCTTCTGCCTCAGACCGCAAACCAACGCGCTCTTGCTGAACTCCAGGTGGGCCGTGGGCCGCAGGGAGCGGGCCGGGGAACACTCACCGTGACTCAGCAACCGCGGGTGCGGGCTGCACCTCACGCGTCTCGCTGCCTTCTTCCCCTACTCGCCCAGCCTGCCCACCTTCCAGCAATCCTTGTGTGGAACTCTTAGTTGCTCTGTGTGATGAGTAGATGTCTCTTTGAAGCGTATTAGAAGTTCAAATTGTGGATATTTCCAGGGGAGATTTCATGGAGCCCTCCTCACAGCCGCCATCTTGCCCCTCCCCTCCAAAATATGTTTTCTTATTCTTTGGGTTGCCTTTACACTCTGTTGATAGTGTCCTTTGATATGCAAAAGCTTTTAATATAGATAAAGTCCAATTTATCTATTTGTTTCCTGCGCCTTTGGTGTCATATCCGAGAAATCATTGCCAAATTCATTGTCATGAAACTTTTCCCTTATGTTTTCTTCGAAGAATATTATAGTTTTAGCTCTTACATTTAGGTCTTTGGTCCACTTTGAATTAATTTTTGTAAGTGGTGTAAGGTGAGAGTCCAACTTCATTCTTTTGCAGGTGGATACCCACTGTATGGTCTTGGCACCCTTGTCAAATATCACTTGACCATATATGTAAGGATTTGTTTCTGGGTTCTCTATTTTATACCATTGTTCTATATCTTTCTTTATGCCAGTACTTCACCATTTTGTTACTGTACATTTTAGTAAGTTTTGAAATCAGGAAGTGTTAGACCTCCAACTTTGTTTTCCTTTTTCATCTTTGGTTTTGCTATTCCATGTGAACTTTAAGATGGATTTTTCCACTTCAGCAAAAAAAATAAAAATCATTGGAATTTTTATTAGAGTTGCATTCAATCTGTAGATTGCTTTTGATATTTTAAGAATAAGTCTTTCAACCCATGAACATAAGCTGTCTTCCCATTTATTTGTGTCTTCTTTTGTAGCATACATGTTTTGTACTTTTCAGTATACAAGTCTTTCACCTCCTTAGTTACATTTATTCCCAAGTATTTTATTCTTTCTGATGTTATTATAAATTGAATTGTTTTTGTAGTTTCCTTTTCATAGTTTCCATTGTTGGTATATAGAAATGCAACTGATTTGTTTGACTTTGTATCCTGCAACTTTACTGAATGTGTCAGTTTTAACAAGTTTTATTGTAGAATGCAGTTAACCTTATTTTTAAATTTTTTAAATTTTTTTATTATTTATTTATTTATTTATTTATTTATTTATTTATTTATTTAGCTGAGCCATCCTGCCACCTGTTGGCAGCTCAACGGCAACTCAGCTCGGGCTGGCATCGAACGACCGTTGCTCAGAGCTCAGCTCGCACTCTTGAGCGAGCTCTTAACTAACTGAGCCACTCGGCCGGCCCTAACCTTATTTTTAAAAACACATTTTAATTATCCCTTTAAAAATTATACAATAAAAACATTTTCATTGGCACAAATTCAAGCAAGCTGGGAGAATGTAGACTAAAAAGTGAAAGTGTACCCTCACCCCAACTCTTTCCCCTTCCCCACCAATTCCATTCTGCTTCCCAAAGTTAACGGCCATTAGCAGATTGATATTTGCTCCTCCAGGTTTTGTTTTTGTGTATATATTAAGTATATTTTCTAAGTCTATATTTCTCTTCTAGCCTTTCGCAAGAAACAATATCCAAAAACTTAATATTTCTAGCTCTTGAAGAATACCACCAGAAAATTATTACAATAACGACCATGATGTGTGTCTCCCATTTTAAAACTACTACTATTCTCTTTCCATTCTTTATTTAAAAGAAAGAGAAAGAAATCTATCATTTTTATAGTAGTTTAGCAATCGAGTCATTTATTTAAAAATGGTATCAAAAATGTTAACGGTTGTGTTACTGGGATAAACCCAATGGCAATTACTCAGTTCAAAACTGAGTCCCTTCTAACAGGATCATTATATATAAAGGCTACCACTGTGGCTTTTTTGTTTTGTTTGCTTCATTTTTAGTTGAAACAGCTCTCTAGTGAAGTTACTTCCAAAGCATTACTTTTTTCATTCTCTTGTTTTAGGTAATACAAACACAATAATTATAGCACTGCTGTCTGCTAAGGTGTATGGTGTTCACAGACAAAAAAAAACATTTTTTTTTCATCTACATAAGGCTAAACTGATGAAAAATATAATGTTCAATTAAAGATTTAAGTATAAAATATACCCTTTGAAGTATACACTTTTGAAAAGCAAAATGTTTATTTTGAAATTAAAAAATTGTCAGTGTTTGCCAAAAATAGTATTGCTATCTTCAAATTGCATTTTTAAATTAAAATTTAAAATTAAGCACTATCAGTAACACTTTCTTATGAAAGTGATGGAAGTTTAAGATATAGTTTTCTTTCTTACACTCAAAACCCACATTTTACTTCTTAATTTTTTAAGGAGTTGACTAGAAAATTTAATTTCTTTCAGATTCGAAGAATTATTCCCCTACAAAATTTGATTTTATAAAGCGGTACACACAGCAAAATATGTTATCATTTGTTTTTTTTAAAGAATAACAAAAAACGTTTACTGAATTCCTTAGAGATAACATTTTATCCTGGTTAAAATAATAAACATATACATATGGTTATATTTTGTTCTTTGAATTATAACATTTAAATTAAACATTTAATTTAAAATAACATTTAAATTAAACATTATAACATTTAAATTAAATCTCAGTGAAAACAGACAAAAAGGCCAGATGCTGTAAAATTCTGGAGTATTCTGAAATGAGGAATTCTAAAACAAAAGGCCAGTAAAGACTTTAAAAGGTCATCTCCCCTATTACTGTAAGCCATGGTTTCACAGCCCTTTAGTGTTTGAAAGCAAATAGAGTGGTAAAGAATATAAAATGTTCTCCTGTTTCTTTATCAGTTGGAAACAGATACTCAAGAGATTGCATGCTGTTATCCAGAGTTAATTTCTTAGAATACGTAGTTAAAAAGGAAGGTATATTTACTGAATTTCTTTATTAACAGTACCATCTTCTAACCTGGACCAAGAAAACTAGAGCCCTGTTTTGATTGGAAGGTTTTAGGATTTTAGGTATGAGTATTATAAGCAACTACTTTACTTGACAATGAAGGTTTCTATTGTTTTAAGCATAAATGCTAAATGGAGATAAAATAAATCATAATGGAGTAAATCTAAACCCAACAAGTGCCAAAAGCAAAATGTTGCCATGAATAATGATACCAGAAGCCAAGTTCACAGACAATGTTATTTCTCTCTATTATCCCACAAATGTCATAGTACAAGGTAATGGAAGAACCAGCAATGCCCCCGCGTATAGAACCAACACAGTGAATGGTGGTCCTGGCATAGTTTCCATGGTGCAGTACCTTGCTGGCCTCCTAGCACAGCAGCTTCAGGCACCAGCTGGGTAAGATAACATGCTACTCTGCCCCAGAGGGGAAAAGGAAAAATCAGGTTCTGTTATAAGAGCATGAACCAATGGAAGTGTCAGGAAAATTACAACAGCATCTAGACAATGTTTAGCTTGATATACCTTCCTTTCGAAGTATATTTGCATAGGTTCTGTCACTGCAATCTAGTTAAAAGAGAACTTTTCTAAATTCAAATGTGTGCTAGTCAGATGATTAATAGAATACCTGCAGAAAACATTTACTAAAGCATGATGAAAATCCATATGATCTGTCAAGATGAGTATCATGGATGCCCAAGACCACCAACTGTTGCTAGTGATGTTCAAAGGCAGTTTAAAATTTTACTCCTTTGTGTTCATCTGTTTTTCCCTCCCCTATTTCTTTTGAGCCTTTTCTATTCTTGAATAACCCCTATTGCTTTCACTTCCCTTTGCGAGTTAAGGATGCAAGGTAATGAAACAATCCAAAATTGGATGAAAAGTTTATATGTATTGAAACTAAATTTTTCAAGATACTCCCCAAGTTAGCTTAACGTTTCAATGCTAGTTAAATTTTAATACATTTCTCTTTTAGGTTGTCATGTGAAAGCCTATTTACAAGTTTTCTAGATTCTGCTTTTGATGCATTTGTGTTGGGAACGGACCATTGCCACCAATCAATGAACACTAACTCATTCAGCTGTTTGGGGAAGATATTACTGGGTGTACTTGCTTTTGTTTCTAGGGTTTGAAATTTCTCTTCAGTGAATGTGCACATCTGAACACACTTGAATAAGCCAATGATTCCATGTGCCTGTGAACAAATTGATTTGGGAGACATAAAGTTGCTACTCCAATGTCTGTTCCATTTTCAGCAAGCAAGGGTGGTGGGTGGGTGCATGTGAGCTCTGTTGGCAGCTACTCATTCAGAAAAAACATAATATCCTTCCTTATCCACACTGCCAACCCCTCACCTCATGCATGTTATGGCATGGCATGTGCTGTGTGGCCTACTTACAACACAGGGCACGTGTTGTGCCAACAAATGTATCATTGCTGACTTTGTGGACTTGACCACCTACACTTTGAAGCCAGAGCTGGACTCTATTACTTGAAAGAATTAAGCCCTGCCTGTAAGAGTAAACTTCTCCTCGCTCGCTCATGTTTTCTGTGAATTGCACTGACATTTGGCATTTATTAATAACATATTAGGGTCCTCAGGTATTTTTCTGCTCCATATTCTAAAGAATTCATGAGCAATGTTTATTCTGGTGCCATTCTGTACACCTTATTATGTTTTAAGGATATTTTTTTATTGCCCAGAATCTTTCTATAACCATTTCCTTTTTCCCTTCTTAAGGTTTGAGCAGGCGTTTATCACCAGTTTGATCAGTAGTGTGGTAAAAATGAAGGACAGTTATTTTTGGATAGCTCTTCAAGACCAAAATGACACAGGAGAATATACCTGGAGAACAGCAGGGCGGACGCCTAAGCCAGTGCAGTACACACACTGGAATGCACATCAGCCCCGTGAGTAGAGGAAAAAACTGTGATACCATTTCTCCCTCCTGTTTTTTTTGCCCCAAATTCCTTCCACCTCTTGGTACACCTCCTTTGATTCTTCCTTAATGTTTCCTTAATGCCTAAATCAACTAAAACAATTACCACAGGTTCTCAGGGGATGACACATGGCTGGTCATTTTTAAAAACAAAATCCATGAGTCATATGAAGGCATAAATCCATTGCTCAGGACCACATATGCCTTTATTCGTCCAAGTCTATGTTCTCTCACCTAAATTCCTTCCAAGAATCCCAGGGACTTAGTCCAGAATAGTTTGTGATACTTCACAGTGAAAGGGCACATCTAATCAGTTCACAGTCATTGCCATGGATCTTTGCTGAGGAATGTTGACCCCTTACTTAGGTAACATTCTTGTCAGTCTCTCTCCTCCATGGACTTCTGTGGTACCTTAGCAGGATTCCAGAGGTACAGCTCTGTTAGTTCACCCTCATGTGCTCAGCTCTGGATCCCAAAGCATGAAACTGCCAGGTTAACCAGTTCCAGAGAAGCTAATGGATTTAGCCATATCCTGCCCTAGAACCAGCCTGCGTGGAACAAGTTTTAAGCCCTTATATTAAGCTTAAGTCACCAACCTAGGCCCAACATCCCTTTGCCTCAATGTGAATTTCTGTTTGAGTGCCTTGATTCCTTTCTTGCCTGTGACTCTCAATCAGGGCTACTCCAACAGATGATAGGCAGCAGGTTACTACTAAATTTTTATCTGGAAGAAATTGATTAGAGACGTCAGGTGCTTCCTTGAGAAAAGATAAATATTGTTATATGACAATTATTATATATTAAACATATAACAATTAGTCAACAGACTAATTATACTAATTATAAGACAGAGATGATCAAAATGGATCAAAAAACAAGACCCAACTATATATTGTCTACAAGAAACCCACCTTAAATATAAAGACATGTATAGATTAAAAGTAAAGAGATGGCGGTGAGAAAAGTAAAGAGATGGGGGAAAATATAGCATAGTAATATTAATTAAAAGAATATAAGAATAGCTATATTAATTTCAGAAATAACAGACTTCAGAACAAGGAAGTATTTCAGGGATAAAAAGGGATATTACTGATAAAAGAGTCAGTACTCTAAGACATAACAATCCTTAATGTGTATGGACCAAACAACAAAGTGTCAAATACATGAGGGAAAAACTGATAGGACTGCAAAGAGAAATAGATGAATCTTCTATTATAGTTGGAGATTTTAACACTTCTCCACCAGAAATGGACAGATCCAGCAGGTAGAAAATTAGTAAGGATAATGTGGAACTCAAGAGCACCATCAATTAACTGGATATAATTAACACCTATAGACTATTTCATCCAACAATAGCAGATTACACATTCTTCTCAAGCTCATGTGGAACATTCACCAAGATAGACCACATCTGGGCCATGAAACATGCCTTCCCAAATGTAAAATAGAAATTACACTGTCTGCTCAGGCCATGGTGTAATTAAACTAGAAATCAATAACAAAAAGATAGCTGGAAAATCCCCAAATACTTGGATATTAAATAATAACTTCTAAATAACATATAGGTCAAAAAAGAAAACTCAAAATAAATTTTAAAATATTTTGAACTAAATAAAAATAAAATACAATTTATCAAAACTTGTGAGATGCAGGGAAAGCAGTGCTTAGAGGGAAATTTGTAGCATTGAGTGCATATATTACTAAAAAAAAAAAATCTAAAAGCAATCATCTAAGCTTCCAACTTAGAAAAGAGAAAAGGAAGAACAAACTAAATTCATAGTAAGCAGAAGAAAAGAAATCATAAGAATTAGAGATGACATAAATGAGACTGAAACCTAAAAATCAATAAAGAAAACCAATAAAACCAAAAGCTCATCCTTTGAAAATATTAGTGAAATTGGTAAGCTGCTAGCCAGGCTCACTAAGGAAAAAGAGAGAAGACATAAATTACTAAAATTATAAATGAAAGAAGGTACATCATTACAGATCCCCTGGGTACTGAAAGAATAATAAAGGAATATTATGTACAACTCAAACCTTACATCCTTCTCAAGAATTAACTCAAAATGGATCATAGGCCTAACTATAAAAGCAAAGCTATAACACTCCCAGAGAAAAACATAATAAAAAACCTAGATGATCTTGGCTATGGCAAGGACTTTTTAAATACAACACGAAAGGCACAATTCATGAAAGAAACAATTGAGGAGCTGGACCTCATTAAAACTAACAACTTCTGCTCTGAGAAAAATGGTGTCATGAGAATGCGAAGACAAGCCACAAACCAGCAGGAAATATTTGCCAAAACCACATGTAATAAAAGACTGTTATCCTAAATATACAAAGAACTCTATGCAAAGAACAAGAAAATGAAGAACCCAATTTAAAAAAGGACAAAAGACCTTAAACAAAGAAGATATATAGATAGCAAGTAAGCATATGAAAATATGTTCAAGATCATATGCCATGAGGTGATAGCAAATCAAAACAACGAGATACCACTATACACCTATTAGAATGACCAAATTCCAAAACACTGACAACACCAAATGCTGAGTAGCATGTCGAGCAACAGGAATGCCTTGTCTATTGCTGGTGGGAAGGCAAAATCGTACAGCCAATTTGGAAGACAGTTTGGCGATATACACACAAGTAAGCATACTCTTAACCATATGATCCAGTGATCACACTCTTTAGTATTTATCCAAATGAATTAGAAGCATGTTCACACAAAAACCCATACTTGGATTTTTATAGAGGCTTTCTTCATAAGAGCCAAAAATGGTAAGCAATCAAGGTGTCCTTCAGTAGGTGAATAGATAAATAAACTGTGGTACATCCAGGCTATTGAATATTATTCAGTGCTAAAAGGAAGTAAGTTATCAAACCATGAAAAGACATGGAGGAAACTTAAATGTATATTACTAAGTGAAAGAAGCCAATCTGAAAAGGGTACATGCTGTTTGATTTCAACCACATGACATTCTGGAAAAGGCAAAACTATGCGGACAATAAAAAGATCAGTGGTTGACAAGAGTTAGTGAGGAGGGATGACAGATGGATAATCAAAGCACAGAGGATTTTTCAAGCAGTGAAACTATTCTATATGATACTACAATGGTGGATATATCATTATACCTTGATCCAAACCCATAAAATGTTCAACACCAAGAGTGAACCCTAATTTAAACCATGGTCTTTGGGTGATAATAATGTATCAACACAGCTTCATCAATTTTAACAAATGTACCATTGAGGGATGGGATGTCAATAGTGGGGGAGGGAGGTTTTGTGTATGTGGGTACAGGGTGCATAAGGAAAGTCTATACTTTCCACTGAGTTTTCCTATAAACTTAAAATTTTCTAAAATATATAGTTTATAATTGTTTCTAATACTGTACTTTTTAAATATGTATGCAAGGTGAAGTTAAGACAAATTAGATTTTTTTGTGTGTGTAATCATCAGTTTAGGAAATTTGTACAGAAAGTGGTAACTTTGCATAGTTCTAAGCAAGAAACATCCCAGTTCACTCAATCAACAACCTTCTCATTCTACAGATCTATGAATATTATTAAAATGCAGAGAATAGTAAAGCTTCATGTCACACTTTTACTGAAAAAAAAGGCTCAGGTATCATTTCTAATATACTTTGGAATTTTGTTAAGAATGTCTATACCTGTCAAAATAAATTA
This sequence comes from Aselliscus stoliczkanus, assembly GCA_033961575.1. Classification (NCBI taxonomy): domain Eukaryota; kingdom Metazoa; phylum Chordata; class Mammalia; order Chiroptera; family Hipposideridae; genus Aselliscus; species Aselliscus stoliczkanus. The sequence goes on along the minus strand of CM066731.1, from coordinate 112,745,100 downwards.
ATACATTTTGAGTAGACAAAATTCTTAGTTTTTAACGTTACCTACCTTGAGGCATATTTGGATGTCTAAAAATCTGACATTGAAGCAGAGCTCCTTGTCATTCACAAATTTCTGCTGTAATTTATTTGAGTGGCACTACTCTTTTTCTCTTTTCCCTGAAGCAAAAATAATACCGTGATGTTCAGTGTGGCTGCTCATGCTGATTGACATTGAGTAAATTGTCTCTGAATAAGGTGAAAATGTAAATCTTTCTCTTTTTTTAAAGAAAATAGCAATATAAAAGCTCCTGTGTTTCCTTTTTTCTTTTAAATTGCAGTTTGCAGAAACACCATCCTAAATCACATTTTTTCCTGCCTGTCACAAAAAAAAAAAAAAAAATCCATTGGCTTAGTCCTCATTGTCAGAATCTTAATCCAACCCAGACTGACTGTATACATTGACCCCTGAACAGGAAGCCAGTAGCTTTTTATAAACTCAGCCAAGACTCTCTCCTTATATCATACCATCAAAATATTCACTCTGTGGTGGAATCATAGTTCTGCCATTGTTTTCAACTTTATATTATGTTCTCCAAATAGTATAAGGAACCACCATATATGTGTCACCAGTGTCATCAATTATCAATTCATGTTCAATCTTGTTTCATCTCTACCCCCAACCACTTGCCACATTTCACAGATTGTTTCACAGCAAATCCCAGACATTATATTGTTTCATCCATAAATATTTTAGTATTATCTCTAAAAGATAAAGACTCTTTTTTCAAAAAACATGAATACCACGATAACATGGTAATGGACTATAATTCATAAAAAAACCTTCAGTTAATGCTCAAATTTCTAAATGACTCATAGATGTGATATAATGTATTTTACAGTTTGTTCGAGTCGAGATCCAAAAAAGGTTCACGCATTGCAATTGGTTGATGAATCTCCTAAAATCTGTCCTAAGGTCTAGGTTTCCCTCTTCCTTGCCCCTGTCTTTTTATTTTTTATTTGTTGATACAAATGGGCTGTTTGTCCTGTAGAGTTTCCCATAGTCTGGACATTTTTGATTGTATTTCCACATGTTGTTTAATACCTCCATATGTTGTTTAACTCTACCCCTTTTTTTCCCATAAAATTGACATCCTCATTTTTAAAAAGTTAAAATCAAAGGCCTGGCTCAATTCAGATTTTCTTAATCTTTTTGGGAAAGAACATTTCATAGGTAGTTGTGTGTCCTATTTTGAGGCATATATTGTCCAATTTTCTCTTTTTGCATCCATTAATGTTAGCATCCATTAATGATCACCGCTTAGATCCATTGATTCATAAAGAGTTGTTTTATTTGTAGCTGGGACAGTATATTTTTATAAAGTTATAATTTCTTTCAATCAATTTTTCATTACTTTGTGATACAGTTTCTATAGGAAAGGCAGAATCAATGCTTAATTCTTTCCCTTTACTAGTTTTTTAAATAACTATTTGTTTAATAGCATCCTGCAAGAGTGACCAAACAGTTTGGGTTTTTTTTTAGCATTACTATGAAGTAAGGGTTTTTAATATATTTGATACGTTTTAATCCACTACAAGTATTGTCACTTTTAATGAAAATAAAAATCTCAAGCACTACTTCCTGAGTCCTTTTAATGTAACATGAGCAGCCGTTGAAGGCTTCTCTGCTATCTTGTATGACAAGATGTACATTTCTGCTCTAGACCTAGAAACATCCATTTTATCAGGGAACCGTGGTTTGTCTTAATGGGAAATGGTATTATTTCAGTAACAAAATCCAGGCATAGGATTACTCATTGCTTGTTGGTTTGTTATCATTTACAGGCCATTTCAATGAACAGAGCTAGAAAGTGTGTGTGTGTGTGTGTGTGTGTGTGTGTGTGTGTGTGTGTGTGTGTGAGATGAAATACTTCTGGAGTTCAAACTGATACTTTCATTTTGAATTCACGACTACAGGGTTTTCGCTTAACCCATCTTATATCTGTATTTTGTTTTCTTTCATGTGAAAATTCCCTGTTCTCAGAACACTAGGAAATTCTCCTATTTTTATTTAAAAAAACAATAACAAAGAGACTCTATGGTACTTGGTATTTTGAGAGAAATATTTATTCAGGTAAAACAGGAAATAGTTTTGATCCTTCCTAACTAGTGCCATTGATTAAAGGGAAAATTATAAATAGGGCCTTTTTCATTGAGGGAGAGGCTAATGTATAGAAACTAAATATACCTTGTACTTAGATTAATGATTCAATATAAATGGAGGCTACTCAATGGTGAAACAAACAAACAAACAAACAAACAGGTGAGTACATACTTGTCAAGATAGTAAAAAATGTTTTTCCATGTTATATTAGAGTTTCATAGATGTCTGGACAGAGAAAAAGAAACACTTTGAAATAACTATTGTGCCTCCATCCATAACTCAGGCTCAGAAAGTTTGTGTTTCTAGAGCTACATACCACTTCAGAAAAGGCAGGTGTCACTCATGTGGGATACCTCCAGCATATACTTCCCCAATTGTCCCAGGTCAGTGAAATCTTCTGCCAGTGACAGGGGAAAACAGGATCGCGGTAGAGCAAGTCAGACCTGTTTTCCTGAGACTGCCCCGCTCAGCGTGAGGAGTAGTGAGAAGCCTGTCCAGCTTGCAGTCCACGTTAAGGCTCCTCAGAGTTCTGGAATGAACCATCACATAAATGAGGACAAACCGAGTCTCATTACTGAGCACCCTATGGAGCATTCTATACTCTTCTCATAATCATATAAGTAACTATTGTACAACGTAAAGATGGGATAATATTGTAGATTGTCAAGGAAATGCTGTAGCCACACAAGGGAGAGAACATGACCAGGGTAATGACACAGAGCTCCAAGGAAATGGAGGCCTATTATTTGACGGGACTATTCAATCATTCATTAAACAAGTATTTACTGAGCGCCTGCCTACTCTGTACCTTTAACATTGTCTCATACTAGACTCAAATAAATCTGCTTTCAATTTCTAGATCAAATCCTCGCTAGGTATCTGGCCTTAGGCAAGTTACTAAGCTTCTATACCTCCTTTTTTCCATTTACAAACTGTAGATACTAATATTTGCCTCAAATAGTTTTCGAAGTTCAACAGGGAAAAGACCATATAAAATGCCTAGCACAGCACCTGGCAGATATACAGAACTCCATAAAATCTCACCTTCCCTGCCCCAATAGCTTTCTTTTCTCCATGGAGAATGAGAGAATGAAGGTGGGTAGGGCAGAGGACTTGACAAACAAGGAGGTGAAAGGGTTGACAGGCTCAAGTTAAAGCATTGTCCAGAGGCTCTGAAGGCTCAGCTACAGTTCCCTCCTGGCCCTGAGGCCACAAATAAACTTTGTTTTCAGGTATTTGGCTAGAAGGTGGAAGGCAAAGAAGCTTTCCCACCTCAGTTCATCTCATATGGTTGGATAGCTTTGCAAAATGAAAGAGACTAGAGTAGTGAATTGGAATATCTTAAATGACTGAAAGCCCATTCATGTTTGATGGAGAGAGCGAAAGGGGGTAGAGGGAGGATAAGGCAGGTAAGGAGAATTGTTCGTATCTTAAACTTGAGATTTACCGCTGTGGAATAGGGTGATAGTTTTTCTTCTTCAATGAGAAATGAGTTATCAAATTTGAGAATAATTTCTCTGGGAGAAAAACCATTTCTGCTCTTTCCCACACCCTACCCTTCTTATTTGGCTTTGCAAGCATCCCAATATAAGATTATAAATTTGGTTTATCTCTCCCGCAGCCCAGTCTCCCTTTATTACACCACTTTAATGCTTCTTTGAGGCTGAGATTCTAAAATTTGGGTCAAATGTCCCATTAAGTTAACCGCTTTAGAATACCAATAACACTCCTGCAGCACATCTCATCTTCATAGAAGTTCACAAACATCTCCTCCACTAATGAAGATGAGTTGAATATCTATAGTATCTAAAACCAAAACTATTTAATCATTGTCTGATGTGGGAAAGTAAGACAAAATGCAAGGCCAACAAAAAAGTATGTTACATTTAAACTTGCTGATTCAAGCTTTTTAAAAATTCTTTGAATGTGCAGGCAGAACTCACGCTACAAAGTCCCAGCTTTTGTCATGAAAACAGCCAAAATAGGAACAGAAGCATCATCTTAGGGGTGGTTTTAGCCCTTTCATATCTTTCAGGATTCTTTCAAATACATCATTTCATTTGCTTTTCATGCAAACCCATGAGAAGAAAATGGGTTAATATCCCCATATTTTATATTATTTTATTTTATTTTTTTAAAGATTTTATTGGGGAAGGGGAACAGACAATTCCCCCTTTTGTTCTTCAGTCTAGTTGTGGAGAACGTTGCTTCACTGGCCCATGTTGGTATTGTCATTGTGCTCTTCCTGGGTGAGGCAGATCTGTCGCCAGCCTCTGGATAGCCTCTCAAGGCGGCTCTTGACAGCTCACACCAGCTGCCAGCCGCTCACTGTAGCCTATGGCAGCCCACTGTAGCAGGGGCTGCAGCTATACCATCCCCGGGGACTCACAGCAGCCCAGCTCCAGGTGGAGTTGTTGTTCACCATCTTAGCTGTAGAGGGCGGAGCATCACTGGCCCTCATATATGGAATCCCAACCAGGGCCTTGCTGCTTACAGCCAGCATCCCAAGCCAGCTCTTAACCAATGCGCCACTATGCCGGCTCAGTAGTATCCCCATATTTTAGGTAAGCTTTTTTTGGTGATTAATATAACCTGTTTAAGTTTTAAGTTACTAAATATTTGTGCTGGGACTAGAACCCCAGACTTCAGGCTCCAAGTCAGAGGCTGTTGGGAAGGGAAGGATGGAGGAATCAGGTGGGAGTGCATGACTTCCCTTCTCTTTCAACTAGAGCAACTCCTTTAGTATATTACGTTTTGAGCTTCCACATGGATTTGCACAATTCAATTTTAATAGAATTCCATTGCACAGAGCTGCAGCCTCTCTATTATTCATGACCAGCCAGATTGTGAGCTTTATTTCAAAATTACATTCAACAGGACTGCAAAGCTCCATTCACGGCAAGTTGCGGTTGCATGCTATAATCTCCCTTGCCTTTTCTGTCCCGCAACCCTCCGTCTTTAACACTATCTAGCTGTTCTGTTCAGTGGAACTGACTGATGGACTTTCTCTGGACCAATTCTCTCTTGACTTCCTTTTCTTCTGTTTGAGTCATACTGATTATGTTTCCTTGTTTAGGACTAGTCATTTTCACCCTTGTCGGTCTCTGATGCATCAGTGTGCACGTACACATCGGATGCTGAGCTTCTTGTGGATGGTAGCTCTCTTTCCCCATCATATTCAGTGTGTGCATCCAGGATTGTTGAAGATAAGCACTCATTCTTTAGCCCCCTTATTCTTTCTCTATTTTACAGTTTTTTTCATTCCTTTAAGAGAGGCTCGTTGTACATCTTGTCTGTCATTTTGCTTGTCTCACTCTTCATTTTCCCTCTCTTTTGTTTCTGTCAGCATAAAACAACCAAAACATGGCTGACAAGGATAATACCAGTTATCCTGTATGAGAAAGAAAGAAAGAAAGAAAGAAAGAAAGAAAGAAAGAAAGAAAGAAAGAAAGAAAGAAAGAAAGAGAGAGAGAGAGAGAGAGAGAGAGAGAGAGAGAGAGAGAGAGAGAGAGAGAGAGAGAGAGAGAGAAAGAAAGAAAGAAAGAAAGAAAGAAAGAAAGAAAGAAAGAAAGAAAGAAAGAAAGAAAGAAAGAAAGAAAGAGGAAGGAAGGAAGGAAGGAAGGAAAAAAGAAACAATTAATTCTGAAGGAAAATTAAGAAAGACAAATATCCAGTACCAAGTGACTATATTTTAAAAGTTCCTTTAGGTCCAGAAGCATCACAATTCAGTTATAATCACTTGCTGTTTTATAAGTGGTGCTTATAAACTCTTGAAAACTCTTTTCTCCTTTTCACCTCCAAAACTCAGCTCAGATGTCACTTCTTACAAATCCTTTACTGACATCCCCAGGCAGACTCCATCATCCTTCTGAAGTCTCCCCACAGAAATTTGAAAATACACACTGTTACTATAGCATTTTACACATTATGTTTATTGCAATTAATAAACTCACACTAAGCTAAGAGTAGGGTTTTGTTTGTTTTGTGTTGTCCTTCTATCTCTAGCAGCTAATATACGGCCTAGCTTTGTATATAAATGTAGATGCACATTTTTTTTCTCTTCTTGTTGAATGTTAATTTAGTTAATTAGATGATTACTCTGGATTCAAGGGAAAAAGCTCATTCTTTCTCAATTTTATTTTATTTTTGGAATGGGATTGTTTTCTACTATTCGCTGAAATTTGAAGTATACTTCTTAGGTGTCTGAGGAATTGTATAGAATGATGACAAACTTGTGGATCTTAACTCAGAAATAGAAATACAGAAAAATATTTTATTTGGCAAAATGTTCAAACATGCAGAAAATAATAAAATGGAGTTTTGTCCATAACTAGATGTTCGTTCCCTTTTCGTTGATGTCTTTCCCTATTCCTGCCTCCAGAGTTTTACCCCGTTTAGAATTGATCTCATTCTCTCCACTTTCACATGGTTTATGGTTTGATTTTCTGTTGTGTACCTTACAACTACCTTGAATCCATCACTTACGTATTTTTTTTTCTGTTGAATCTAGTTTTCAGAGGATATGCACTATGCCTTTTTCATTGTCAATTTTTCACAATGGGGTTTCACAGTATACAGTGTACAGAGTAGGTGTTCCAGAAATGATGAGTTAAGCTTTTTTCTGTACAGCTGAAATGTCAATAACTCAAAGAGAGGGATGTTGGTGTTTGATGAGATATAGGAGATATTTCAGTTTCAAGTTGGAACAGCTCCTAGTTTTCCATCATCTGCCATCTGAGCTCGAAATGTCCAAATTTCAAGCTTCACAGTTTTTCTCCTCTCACTTTTCCATCTTCTATTCTTTTCTCCAGAGAGGAGGAAACATGAGATAATTATGCCAATAAAGCATCATTTTTCTTCTTTACTGTTTTTGTCTGGGTGCTTCATTATAAGATGTCAATTATTCAACACTCTAAAGAGTGTTGAATAACAGCACAAAATATTTTAGTTGTCTGGTATTAAAAGTGTTGTTTTTCTGCTTTTAGGCTACAGTGGTGGCTGTGTTGTCATGCGAGGAAGGAGTCCACCTGGCCGCTGGGAAGTGAAAGACTGTAGGCACTTTAAGGCAATGTCCCTGTGCAAGCAGCCAGTGGAAAACTGGGAGAAAACTGAGCATAAAGAGAGATGGCCCTTTCACCCCTGCTATTTGGACTGGGAATCAAAGCCTGGCCTGGCCAGCTGCTTCAAGGTGATGCCAAGGTTACATGGGTATTCTCAATAGGACCAACATTATTTCAACTTTGTCCACGTTCCCAAATTCTTGATTTCAGAACAGTGACTGGCACACAGCAGGTGCTTAATTCATATTTGTTGACTCTTTCTATCCTTTCAGTTATATTCCAAAATAATTTTTAAGCCAAAGGATTGACGTATCCCTGGTAACACTGAAGTCTTCCTTATGAGGATTGATATCAAGGTCTGAATCAGTACTGTTCTTATTAATATACAAATGAATGAGGCAGACACTCTCTGGGCATGAAAATGTGCAATTTCATATCATGCGTAAGCAAATGAATAAAGTCCTTATTATGGACTAATACCATTTTGCTGCTAAGGATAGCTTTTGCTGCTTGCCAGACACCTGAAGATCAAAGAATTATTAATTTAATATATATAGTTGATGTGTGTGTGGGTTAGTATAATATATGTGTGAAGAAATGTCTTTTTGCACATCAACTGTAGATCTTAGATTTAAATCACTACCTACAATCATCATGTCAGGAACACATTTAAAAAATATATATATCATGGGTTTTTTTTGTTGGTTTAATCTTTGGTTCATTTTATAATTAGTGATTTCCAAAATGATGGGAGAAAGTGATTCTCTGGAACACAAGCACATGCAAACAGAATGGAGTTAGCTTCTATCTCTATAGACATTGCAGTCTCATAGATGGCGTGAAACACCTGTGAATGCACTCAACTTAATGTACACGTATAGAAACCTACATTGAATTCATGGAATAATGGGCCCAGAAGTGACCTCACAGAGGAAGTTAAACCTTAGAAATGAGTAAGCTGAGGCTAGTGAGATGAAGTAATTTACCCAAGATCACAACTATTTATTGACAAAGTTGGAATAAATCTCTGGTTTTGGGACTCCCAGCCCAGTGCTTTTTTTCTCCTATATATCACTCTGCTATGTCAACAAATGTATGGTGTATTTAACAGGCCTGGTAGTAAGATTTATTAATTTAAAGTGATTTGAGAAAAGATTTCCAAAGAAGGCGAGTTTTGACATATAATTTAAAAGATGGAAAGGCTGCACTATGGTCCATAGGACTGGGAAAGCCATTCATTCTGGTCTCAGCAAATCAGAGGCTGGTGGAGGTTGGCTCCAGAGGCTCAGGCTTATACTGTTGGGCATTTAAAAATGAGGAGGGGGCAGAGGCCCAGGATCCAGAGCTCTGGGTCTTTGGACCCTCACTCTTGATCTTAAAGTCAGAAGCAGACCCTTCATTTGACTGATTTCTTCCTGCTACTGTGAGGACAGCCAAAAGGACAGCTGAGAAACAGGACAGAATTTAGGCAGTTAAGACCCAAAGACCCTAGAAATATACCCACCTTAGGTGCCAGATCTGATTTCTCATGAGTCAACCAGATTCATGGTCATTCAGCCAATTCTAATTTGTCAGAAGGCAATCTGTTGGGATGGAAATTCATGGACTCTGGAAGCAAGGAGTACTGGGTCTAATCCTAGCTCTGCCAGTTGGTAGCTGTGCGAGCTGAAATTTGTAAACTGTCTTAGCCTGATTCTCCTCATCTCTTGAGAACCATTTATTAAGGGACAAGTATATGCCAGTCACAGGAAATGTAGGAGGGGAAAAAAAAAAGAATCCTCAAGGAGCTCATTGATAAAACTGTTTTTCATATCCTCCTCATTAATTTGTTTTGAGGATAAAATGAGATAATAGTTTTATAATGACTATACATATTCTATCTAGTTCAGTAAGTGTTATTTCTCCCTACTGGGTCAACCTTTTCATAAAGAATAATGATAACAATTATATTACTATTATTTTCTAGCCTACAATCAAATAACCTTATCTTATGTGTGACAGTGTCAACTTTTTTTTCTTTTACTATACAGGTATTTCACAGTGAAAAAGTCTTGATGAAAAGAACATGGAGAGAAGCTGAAGCATTTTGTGAAGAATTTGGAGCTCATCTTGCAAGCTTTGCCCATATTGAGGAAGAGGATTTTGTGAATGAGCTTTTACGTTCAAAATTTAATCGGTAAACATTTATTAATTTTGAAAAAATTACAGTGAAATATTTGGTCTCCCATTAATGGCTGCTTAGGGACAAGAATCCCAAATATTTGTTTAAAATCTCAAGTATTTATTTCAAGCCTACAACCAACTGGCTACTAGTTGTGGAGATATATATATATATATATATATTCCATAAAACAAATTTTTTCTAATTCCATAAAACAAAAGAACAGTGATGATTGCCTTGATATTTAAAACCTTGTCTGTGTGCCTCGCATCAGAATTTTAGAACTTTTCTGCCAAACTCAGTAATCATCTAGTCCAGTGGTTTTCAAAGTGTGTGAGAATATTGAGGGTCCTGGAACTCCAAGAGCAGAAGTCGGCCAAGTAGACAAAGTTCCTGGTTCCTAGCTCACTGACTCATCAGAACATCTCCAACTACCTCCACTACTAGTTATGTTGTATATAGTAGGAGTCCATGGAATATTTTGTCTGAAGAAAAGTCCCACTGATTAAAAAAAAAATCCAATCCAACTCCCTAATTCACATTTGAGGAAACAGGTGTTCACTTATCTACATCCATCTTGCAAAGTTACAGAATTTTGAATTCCATGGAGATAGAAAATCAACTAAATTTAAACTGGAAAAAAAATGTAAGAGATCTTGAGCTACCTTCCCCCCACATGCAGGAATTCCTTCCACCACATCCCCATGGTGACCCACTGTCTGCATAATTCCTTTCAGTTTCAGCATGCTCCTTACTTGGGAGAAAGCCCATTCCATTGTTGAAGGCTGGTTCCAAAGATCAACTTTTTTGTAAGCCAAAGCAATATAGATCAAGTCTACTCTATATTCAAATATTTGAACACAGCTACCATGCCCTCTTATAGTAAGTCTTCCCAGCCCTTAGCCTCTTTCTCAAATGTTCTCATAAGAATACATTTTAGGAATATCTTCTATGAAAGATATTCCCAAAATGTTATGTGCATAACTGACTGGACAATCCAACAGACATGGCAGACAAAATCCTGCCCCTGAGGGTGGTGTGCTCTAAGGGGGTGGGGTGTCATGCCTCCAAGGCTCCATACATTTAATTAACGAAAACAAATGTAACACCACGTACTCTGCTCCAAGCTCTGGAAATTTGGAGTCTCAATGAGACACTTGTATGAATCTGAGAAAATCCAGAGCTAATTTCTGAGGAAAATTCTGGCCATCACTACAAGTTTCCTTTGGGATACTATCATAGGAATGTTAATATGTACATCTATTGAACTATTTATCTCTAGAATCTACAAAAATGATCTTACAGTCTTATAGAGTCTTATAGAGTACTCTGTGGGAGAAAAAAACAGGATCTTGTGGTCAAATATGTTTGCAGAACAACATACAATCTTGTTAATTTGCCACATACATTAGCTTTGTAAAGGCTTTTAGATGGAAACACGTTTTCTCACCACAAAATTCTGTTTTTGAGAATACTTTTCAACATCCCATGGAACTGCTAGTCTCTGCAGGATATGCTGACCTTGATTCCCAAACCTGGCTGCTGTTTATCACATTCCCTTGGGATACCTTTTAACACACGGTCCTCTGGGCTCACACCAGAGCTGCTAAATCAGATTCTGCGAGGCTCCAGAAAAGTTCAAGAAGCTTCCTGTTTAGTTGGATTTTTATAGCTAGTAGTGGAGCCACAGATCCGAGGAATATGAAATAATCTCCATTGTTTAAAGCTGTAACTTTGCTTATGACTTTAGTCCCTTGCGAAACATCCTTGCATACTTGTGTATAGGGAGCCTTGGTATATGAAACAACCACATGCAACATGCTTCCACGTTTTCTGTAAGATCAAATATCATTACATTGTTTCTATCTATGTACGTTCTCACACCTGGGATTTCTAGTAGAATTTAGTGCCAACCGTCTATCAAGCTATTAATCTTCAGCACCTAATCACAAAAGCTATATAATGTATGTTTTACTTTTGCTCTGACTGCCAGGGAGTTCAGCCAAATCAGATGTTTAGTTATAGCAAATAAACCAGTTCTCATAGTTAGCATATGTATTTCTCCTTCCTATGCCACTGCTTTTCTATTTCTGTTTTACTGTTTACATTATTATATTATATTATTAGGCATTATACAATTTTAGGAAATTGATAGAGAAAAAATAAGTACTAATTCATCTTCTAGGAGCCTGTATATAGCAGGAAAACTGCAGAACTCTGACTTCAGTGTGGAAAGAAATAAAAAGTTCTCAATACAGGGAGAGTAATGTGGATTTCTAGCCTAGGACATTGTGATTAATATGTCTGGCTTAGCCTTGAGGTAGCATTTCCACTTTTCCACAGCATAAATGTAAGAGAGGTAATCATGGCAGTGACCAACCTGGCCCCAGTGATCTCTTAGATTTTCTGTTTTATTTTCTGTTTATTTTTATCATTCAGGCAGAGGAGCTCAAACATCCGAGAAGGGGCTGCTTCAGAATAAGCTTGTTTCTCTGCATAAAGAAAATAAAGCATCTGTCATGACTTCTGAATCTTTTAAATTATTTTTATTACCCCCTCCCATCAAGAATCTTTTAAATTTTTAATTCTTCAAATCATTCTCAGAAAATGATCTTAGTGAGATGGCTTGTTGTACAATTAGGCTTTATTGCTTGATTTATTAAGTACTCTGCAGTGTGACATATTTGTCCTCCACCTAATAGGAGGGAAGACAATTCTCTGTGGGGCTTCTGGCCAAGTCTAACCAGGTGGTGAAGGCTGAAGTTAATCGACTGTGCTTCACACTGCTTCACTGTGGAAACATTTACATTGGGATCTGGGAAAAACAAACAAACAAACAAAAACCTGGCATGTACCTTTTATTAAATGGAGGTTGGTGATGATTAATCCTCAGGAATACATGAACATGTGACAAAAGAGCAACAAATCAAAGCAGAGTAAAGTAGTAAGAAGTCCTCTAGGGAAGAGAAGTTCCAAAATTTCTGCCAACTCGCTTTCATGTGTTCTTGTACCAATTAAAAGTGTTGCCATTTCTAATGGACATGAGGAAGCCATGTCCTCAACATGGACTGATTTTTCCCCAATGGCATATCACCAATGAGCTCCCCATACAAACCAAGAGAAATAGGAAGCCTGGCTAAATCTTCTCAGTTCATTTCAGAGCTCAAGTTTTGCACATAGGAAATGTTGAATAAATGTTTGTTTGATGATCAATCCTGCCAGCAACATCAGCTGTTTCCTGCACACACAAATACTTACTTGAACTTTTTTCATAATGCCAAGGTTTTGTTCTCTTCACAGGACAGAAGAAAGGCAGTTCTGGATTGGATTTAATAAAAGAAACCCACTGAATACTGGCTCCTGGGAGTGGTCTGATGGAACTCCTGTAAGTCTTTTCAAACCAAAGAAAAGGAAATGAATTCAAAACAAGTGGCCCTGAAGCCACTTGGTAAACCCACCAAAAGAACGTGGAAATAATGACCTTATTTCCCATGACTCAGACCCAAATCAAAAACTGCACCAGACCTTGGTACAAGAAGTGTTATTTCAGCAACCTCCTGGGGAGCTTTTGCTAGTCACACAGTTCTGAGGCCAGCTGTAGGATTTTTTTTTTTTTTTTTCAGGGCAGTGTCACTGGCGCTCATATGTGGGACCCGAACTGGGGCTGCTGGCGTTCCAAGCCAGCTCTTAACCACTGCTCCACTCTGCTGGCCCAAGCTGTAGGATCTTAACCTGAAAAGAAATCATACCTATGCCTCCAAAAAGGTCCCCAACCATCTCCCATGAAAAAAGTCTCCAGCAGAGAAGCAGCTGTTCTTTAAAATAACACCAGGCTTTCTTTACCCTACCTTCCTCTCCTGCCCAGGAACCTTATTATATAAGCGTGGGACTGTTGTCCATGTCACAGTGAAAATAACCATTTTCAGTGTATCTCACTATAAAAGGACAGAAATGCCAGCCTTAAAAATATCACCTCCTTCTCAGCCAGAGCAAGTTATTTGGAGGAAAAAAAGACTTGCTTTTCATTCAGCCTCATATTTGTAAAAATCTCACTGTTACATATTTTTGCAATGAGGAATTCTCACATTTTTTTCAAGAAAGTAGGGGGAAAAAAACCCCAAAGTAGTGTCCCAGATTGACATGGATCCATCCAAGGGCCCATGCAAAATCAAGCTGTTCAGTTTCATCTGTGGACTGGGGAGGCTAGCAACAACCTGCAGTGAGCATTTAAATCAGCTCCTGCTTACTGATCCCTAATCTGTTCTAAGTACTAAGCTGAGTACACCCCTACATGGTCTCATTCCATCCTTACGATGATTCAGTGCAGTGAGTATTGCAATGATTAAATAGTTTGCTTAAAATAATACATAGAGCCAGGATTGGTACACAGATTGGCTGCCTCCAAAGCCACAATGTTATAATGTCTCCTCATTGGCAAAAAATATCTATCAGTACCCAAACTTTGAAAAAGATTAATAGAGAAATGAGATCTCTAGGCCCACTATATAGATAGTGTTCAAATTTGTGTCAAGGAAGGGATTTGTAGAAAAGTTATATGCTTATAATGGGAAGAGAATAACAAGGGCATGCTAGTGAATAAACAAACAAACAAACAAACAAACAATTAAAGTTTCCACCCATGTACTGCTTCTTAAGAAGAAGAGCTTCAGCACCAGAGAGTGAGAAGAGATCTTAGAGATCACCCACCCTCATCCATCTATTTTTACCGATGAGGAAACCAAGACCCAGAAAGCACAAGGGGCATGGCAGTGTCAATTCGCCCCATAAATGACTAACATCAATATAGCATTTAACAATGAAATGTAGTACGTAGAAGTTGAGACTACTTCATTTTGTTTTAATGAAACAAACTCATTAGTATCAGGAGTGCAATAGACAATGTTGATTCAAAATAAATGAGATAAAGTCATGAAGCAATGCAATGAGTCCCTCCTCACTCCCCACTGGATAAAATGAATATTCAAAGTCACACCGAATCATAACTTATATATATTTTAAGTTAGATGAATTGTTGCATGACTGTGTATGTTTGACGAGGAATATAAATGGTTTCAAAACATCCTCTTGTCTCCAAATTTTTACCCTAATTTTATTTGCAATCCATCCACCTTCTATCAGATAGTCTTTAAGTCATTAAGGTTGAATCTTTATTTAATACCCCTATAGTGTGATTATTCGTGGAAAGTGTTGAATAGATAGTTTCCTGATAAAGTGAGTGACGATTTAGAATTTAGTGATTAGAGACACAAAGCTTAGTGTCTATACACAAGCATCTACATCAAAGGTGAGACTCAAATCTGACAGATCTCTGAGCCTCTGAGTTTACCCAGATCCTAGGGCTTGAGCCTAATCATGCCAGGGAGGAAACCCTGCAAATTCAGAAGGAAGCCTGTGTCTGATTTGTTCCTTATGGAGGAAGGAGTAGCATGCCTCTTTTAAAAAACAAAAACGTCTGTAAGAAAAAAAATGCTAATGTTTGATTAGCCGCTCTTCACAAGTATGGAACAACCTTTAACTGGAATCATATCCAGATATTTCTGAAGTTTCCTCCAGAAGTCTATTGTGGTTTATTTACAAGGGTGCCTTTTTTGATCTTTTGAAACTTTTTGTGGGGGATCATCATTAAGGAATAATGAACTTCATCTGCTGCAGGTTATCTCTTCATTTTTAGACAATACTTATTTTGGAGAAGATGCAAGAAATTGTGCTGTTTATAAGGCAAATAAAACATTGCTGCCCTCGCACTGTGGTTCCAAACTCGAATGGATATGCAAAATTCCAAGAGGTAAAACTATGAATAAGATCTTTACTATAGGTTTCCTTTCTAATAATCTATAGCACTTTCCCAAGTGGAGAGTTACAGAGATCTAAAATGTAAGCAGCCCGGACCACAGTACCAACAACCTCCATGACGAATCAAACTGCACTATTTTAGCAAAGAATGTGTTATAGGGGAATGAGAAAATACAGCAGTGCAGCATGCTAAGTCAGTTATAGGGAATGAGGATAACTGACTGTATTGTGGAGTGTTATATTTTGTGAGTACAATCTGGAAGAAATGTCATGGTGACATTACAAGCAAACAAAATTACTTGTCAAATGAGTAAGTGAAAACACCTAGCACAGTGTGTGACACACAGTAGGCCTTCAACAAGTGTTCCTGTCCTTCCTTCTTTAATCAGGGGCCTCCCTTGAGTCTTCTCTTCAAGTATGAGAATGAGCTATATACCAAACAGCACAAAGTACCTGGTTTTTAAATGGTGTTTAAAAGGTGAAGTACAAAATATTCTGTGTAGAAGTAATTCAGAGATGATCACACACCTGCGAGGAATGGTCACTCAAAGTGGTTTGCTTTCACTTTGCAGATGTGAGACCCAAGATTCCACCCTGGTACCAGTACGGTAAGAACTCTCTTGAATTTCTAAGTATGTGCTATTACATACCATTACTGTACTATTACAGTCCTCCAATCAAGTCTCTTTTCTTATGTCAATCTAGAATTAATTTGTTCAAATTAACAAATTAATAATTAATAAGTAAATTATTAAATGTCACTAAATTTGATTAAAGACTAATATCATAGCTTAACTCCATTTTTATGACACATGATTTTAAAATATACATCTATCCCAGAACTTTGAATACAAATGAAGGTTTCTTATATGAGATAGACCACGGAAAATAAGCAAATTATGTAATTATGTATGTGTGTGTAAATATATTTATTTATACACACACAAAAAATTTTTTTTAATGCTGAGTTACCAAATTATGAATTTGGGGTCAATCATAACATTCTATTTAAGTATGCATTATATCAGTCAATAGTTTTTGCATCATTTGCATTGTTTATTTTTCTTTCAGATGCGCCCTGGCTCTTTTATCAGGGTGCAGAGTACCTTTTTCATACCTATGCTTCAGAATGGTCCTCCTTTGAGTTTGTCTGTGGCTGGCTGCACAGTGATCTTCTCACAATTCATTCTGCACATGAGCAAGAATTCATCCACAGCAAAATAAGAGCGGTACTTGAATACAATTAACCATGAGAAATTTAGAGCATAGCTCCTTCTTCTGTCCTTGGGGAATTTTTTTTTTTTTTTTTTTTTTTTTTTTACTTTAGACATTTATTTACATTTCATTAAAAGCCATAGATTTTTGAGAACTGCTTTTTTTCTGATACAGAGATTAAGAGAAAATAATGGAAACACAGGTTTATTATGTTGGTCAGTCATTTCACTTCTTTTTATTCTTTTTTTCTTTCTTTCTTTATTAGCAACAGTGGTAAGTAGGTTCTTTTGATCATTCAACATATATTTATTCAGGGACTGGGGCTCTATCAGTGATTAAAATAGGCCAAAATTTCTGCCCTCTGGGAGATTATACTCTACTCTGGGAAGAAAAACAGTAATCAATATAAGTAAATAGAATTACATAATATTTTAGGAAAAGATAATGGATAAATGGCATGGAGGAAAATAAAGCACAAATGAGGGACAAAGAGTACCTGAGATAGGGGTGCATAGCTATTTTTTTTGAGGGCAGTGTCACTGGCAGTCATATGTGGGGCTGAACCGGGGCCGCTGGCTTCCCAAGCCAGTGCTTAACCACCGCGCCACTCGGCCGGCCCGCTATTTTTATTTTATGTATAATTTTTTTTATTGTTAGTTTCAGGTGTACAAAATAATGCAATAGTTATGTTTTTCACCCCTCACAAAGTGATAGCCCCCCTCCCCAATCCACTGCCCCCCACCCCCAATATCATACATATCTATTACAATTCCATTGTCTCCACTCCCACACTGTACTCCTCATCCCGTGACTATATGTATATTAAATTATAGTTGAAATATAATATTTTTCAATGGCAGCTTCAGATGTGCAGTGCAGTGGTCAGGTCTCTACACTGTCCATGAGGTGGTCTCCCTAACCAGACAGGAGTCCATCTGACCCCATAAAAATATTTACAACATTATTATTTATATTGCCCAAACTGTCTTTCCTATCCCTGTGGCAATATTGAAGTTACCAATTTATGTTGTCTTGTCCCTTCCCCTCTTCCTTCCTCCCCACCCCCTCCCATCTAGCAATCATCAGTTAGTGCATAGCTATTTTAAAGTTTTTAATTTTACTTCCAAGGGTACAATATTTTTAAATTTGTGAAAGACTCGATATATAGAAAATGGTTAGGAATGTTCTTCCATTTCAACTTCAGATAAAGACTAAACTTACCCTTTTGAGGAGCTAAGCTAATTAGAAATGAGCATACAGAACCTGTTAAATAATATTAGAAATAGACTGCCAAGGAATTGAGTACGTTTTCAGTGTATTTCTTCAACAAGCTTTTATTGAGCTTTAGGCATCTGTCAGGTACTATGGTATTTTTCAAAAAAATGTGAACGACACCAAAGAAATGTGAACGACACAAAAATGAGATTCAGTCTTTATTTTTAAAAAGCTGGAAATAGTGTGACATAGTAAGTAAAAAGGGAGCAATATGTATACAAATCAACAAGGAGGCACTGAGGGTGGAAAACCTCTCTCCCAATTGTCCCTAGGAAATCTTTGAAAGTAAGAAAAAGCCTTTTTTATTTTTCTATAATTTAACATTATTTCATAATCTCCAGGAATCCTTTCTCACTCTCTCATCTTTTCATGTTTGTAAGCTGACTTTTAAAATGAAGCTCTGTTGGGCCAGCCGAGTGACTCAGTTGGTTAGGAGCTCGCTCAAGAGTGTGAGCTGAGCTCGGAGCAACGGTGGTTCGATGCCAGCCCGAGCTGAGTTGCCGTTGAGCTGCCAACAGGTGGCAGGATGGCTCAGCTGAAAAAATAAATAAATAAATAAAATAAAATGAAGCTCTGTATCTAAGCATTCTTTACTTCTATGAGAAATGTCCTCCTCGCAGCTTATGGGGTTTTCTCGTTTCTGTAATCCTGTTTGAGGTGCAGGCAGGTCCGGACTCCTACTGAGCTCTGATGGCAAAGCTGAGAAACAGAGAGGTTAGGTGACAATCCCACAGTCCCACAGAGACTCTGTGGAAGACCAACCACTGGAACGGGGTAGTTCCCCAATATTGGTTTGTGCTATTTTACCACCCTTCCACTCCTGCACACAGAACACTCAGGCCAAAACTGTAATGTGAAGTATCAACAAATTACATATCATCATGTCAGGAAATATGTTTATTTCTTTAGCAAGACAGCAGACTCCTCACCCAGGTGATAATAACAGAGCATCAGATGAATGCCTGAAAACCAATCCATCCACCTGGCAAGGCACTCATCTCATAAAGAACTCCTGTGGGCCAATACTTATCATAACCGTGTCAGGCACTGTGCTAGGTACTAATATTTAATGGCACTTAATCTTCCCAAGAACTCTGTGGAAAGTCCGTTATTAGTACCTTTTACAGATGAGGAGGCTAAGACTCCAAAGAGGCGAAGTGACCTGGTTGCACAGTCTCTAAGTGGTGGAATTTGGAAGTGAACCCAGGCCATCTGACTTACATCATTTAAAAAAACCCTCTGCTGGCAGCAGAACAGCAACTTTAAGAATAGATAAGAGCACAATGTCATCATTATATTAAAATGCTAGTTCTAAAACCCCTCCCCCAAAAGATGGCTCCAGCTCTGTCTCAGACACGAATAATGAAAGGCCTCTTTGATCTTTCCAACAGGGCTTAGCTCTCTTGGGAACATCTGCAGGTCTTTTTTCTTCAACTTTCCCTTATTTCATTCTGCCAATCTTCGGTGGTTGGGAAGCCAGTATGGATAGTGAAGTCAGTACCTCCCATACAGGGGCAGTAAAACCCACGGGTTTAGCAGTTGGAGAAATCATAGTCATTACCATGTTCCAGTTGAAGACTAGATATACAGAGGGTGCCACAAAAAATGTATATACATTTTAAGAAAGGAAGACAGTATTAAATTTGTAATACTCAATATATACTGATAACAAAAGATGAATACAAGTTACATTTGACTTCTGCAATTACAAGAGGTACTCAAGTTACCATCAGCGTCCAGACACTTATGATTATGGTGAACTACTACTTGAGCAATGTTGAGCAAAGTGTCCACTTGTCTACATTTTTTTGGCACCCCCAGTAGTTGTGATCTCAAACAAGAAAAACCTTGTGGTGTCTTATATGGCAAGATTGTTACCCAGCCTGTGACCACATTAATAAAGAATGCCCTGTCAGTGTTATGGGTGAACAGCTGGCTGATCTAACACCACATTGTGCTACCAAATAAAATTATTGGATGGTATAGGATATGGAGACTAAGGGGCAGGGGAGCCAGAGGGCAAGGGTAGCAATTTAGAAACAAGAAAGTTGTAAATTTCTAAAGCAATTCTTATTTCTGCCTAATCTGTGATTGGGTTAGGTACTTTTGGTTGGTGATAGTGGTGGTATACATGGTGACCATTTACATTTCATAAGTAAGAACTCCCATATCTAAGAACATCCTACTGGAATGCATTGGTCCACACGTTATTTTATTCCAGGATGAGAAACTAAAGATGTAGAATAGTAACTTAGAAATGTGAAAACAAAAATGACATTTAGTTGAGGGGAAGACCTAATTATTGAAAAAGAAAGTTAGGTACAGTTTTAAAAATCTGAAGCAGAATTTTTTTTTTTTTGTGAGGGCAGTGTCACTGGCCCTCATAATGTGGGACCTAAACTGGGGCCGCTGGCTTCCCAAGCCAGTGCTTAACCACCGCTCCACTCGGCCAGCCGCAGAAATTTTTTTTAACAAAATATGTCCATCTTGGAAAAGCAATGAGTCAGTAGTTCCTCTACGAATAACAAAGGACCACAAAACATGATGAGAATGAATTTTTGAGTACCTGCTTTTTGAGCCATCTTGCTGGTCAAATCAGTGCCAAAAGAAGCAAAAAACTGCAAGCTCTATAGGAGTTGTTTGACATGAACTACTAGTCAGTTTGTCCATTTGGCTATCATTTTTACGCTGTGTTTGTGAAATATTTGAATTTTAAAATTTTGATTTTCTCTTATTTTAAAAATTTCATTTCTAAATATTTCTAACAAAAATATATCACATTTATTAGTAATTTTTTCAAAGTCTGGTGACTTAAACCCTTAAAATGACTTTGTTTTGCTATTTTAATGGAAAATTTTAAGAGATGATGGTTTGTTCTTCCTTATATTGTTTAGTAGAATAATACATTGGCTATTGCTGTGTTTTCTTTTTCATATTGTTCTTCCCATGTGATGCTATCTCGAATGGCTGCCTATAACAAAACATAACTGATATTATGAAATTCATAGTCATTACTTTTTTTTTTTTTTTTTTTTGAGGGCAGTGTCACTGGCCCTCATATGTGGGACCCGAACTGGGGCCGCTGGCGTCCCAAACCAACGCTTCACCACCACGCCACTAGGCTGGCCCTAGTCATTACATTTTTAATATTCTTTTATATAAAAAAGTATCAATTTCTTCCATTGTTGTGGTTTTATACCTAAGCTAAACTTTAAAACATCCATTGGACTTTTCACTCTGGGTATCTTCTGGTTTGTCCTTTGAAGTTCTGCTTCATATTATAACAGGTTATGATATGCCACATGGAAGATTACCACACTATAATTGAGGTAGTAATAAATATGCCACTTAAGTAGCAGTAGTTATCATTTCTCTTTAGAGGTCCTTAATTGGGGCAGTAACAGTCAGGCCGTGGTTTCCACTGTTGTACGTGAGACCCCTTTAGATTGAGTAAAATTGTTGTGGTTCTCCCACTGAGTTCACAGCCAGTCTCAGTGGAACCATTCCAAAGTCTGACAACAGGAATCTAAATTCAGCATGTAAGAACACGTCCACAAAACAACACCTCAGGGATCAAAAATTATAGTTGCTCCATGTTGTATTATTTTCAAATTGCTGATATGGCAGACAGCCACACTGCTTAAGGAGTCAAAACACCTGTTTATAAATTAGAGTGTTAGAGAGTTATGTGGTTCTCTTTTATAATGACCTGAAAGTCATATATGGAAATATATATGTGTGTGTGTGTGTGTGTGTGTGTGTGTGTATTGGGGGGTGCCAAAAAAAGTATACAAGTGGACACTTTGGTCAGTGTTGCTCAAGCAGTAGTTCGCCATAATCAGAAGTGTCTGGACGCTGATTGTAACCACTTTGAGCACCTCTTGTAATTGCAGAAGTCAAATGTGACTTGTATTCATCTTTTGTTATTGGTATATATTGAGTATTACAAATTTAATACAGTTTTCCTTTCTTAAAATGTATATACTTTTTTTGGCAACGTGTGTGTTTGTGTGTGTGTATGTGTGTGTGTGTGTGTGTGTGTGTCTTAAAGTGTATCCTCAAGCCTTTACAGAGGAAATGGAAGTGCAAATTTAAATATATAATGCCTTCAAATTAACAGGTTTTTAGCATAAAAAATTGGGTTACAGTTCACACACATTTCTCACACACACACATATACACAGCACACACACAGTCCAGTACGTTGATTTAGAGACCTTAGAGAAATGCTTATTGCCTCTCTCTTCCTCTTTTCTAATTTAGGAGGGAATTTCAGTTTTGTGGGTCCTAAGTTCAGTCTTACATCTGTTTTAATGTGTGTCTGTGAGCATGTGCAGGCACATGTGCATGGTGTTTCAATTTTGTACTGTGTTGTCCTGAGATCTGTGTTATAAATAATAGTGCAAAATTAATAAAATACAAAAGGATAATTTTCTAGTTGCCAAACACTGGAAACTTGGTAGTATGGTTTTGTCTTGTTTTGTGTCTGCTTATTTGAATGGGAGAGGGTGTTAATACTCAGTTTAAAAGCTTACTAATCAGACTAATGCCTGGGCTGGCCCAGTAGCGCGGTGGTTAAGCACTGGCTTCGGAAACGAGCAGCCCCGGTTAGGATCCCACATATGAGGGCCAGTAACACTGCCCTCAAAAAAAAAAAAAAAAAAAAAAGACTAATGCCTAAAATTCAAAATCTTTTCACTATTGATGTCTTTGTGCCTTGAATTGTTTTTCAAATAGTGTGACATATGCGATGAACTTCTATAAATCACTAAGAGAACAAAACACTAAATTTTCAGTTTAAAAAAAGGGAATCTATATCCTATTTTATTTTACAATATTACTTTTTATATTCAAATTATGAGACAAAATTTGCTTTTAAATACATAGGGAAAGTTGTAAGAAAGATACTGCATGTTGTATGAAACTAAAATTATTTTCAATATTTGATTCCAATTTTCCTTCATAATGAGGAGGAAGGAATATTTTAGGATACTGAAGTTTCAGGTTGTGTCAAGATACAGGCCTTCGTGTATGTACTTTTCTTTAGATAATTGGGTAAAATACTGAAGAATAGAAAGCTATTAACAGCAACCCCATTAATCTTAATAATGAAAAGGGAAACAAGTGAATAAATGCTGACATTTTCTTTTTTTTTTAAATAGCTATCAAAGTATGGTGTAAATTGGTGGATTGGACTTCAAAAAGAAAGAGCCAATGATGAATTTCGGTATGGACCTAGATTAATTTGCATTTAATTTTGTTTGGCAGGTTTATTTGCAGAATGATTGGATGAGATCTTAGTGATCAATTTGTTGAACAGGCTTCAAACATTATCTTTAGCTTATAAATTTTCATTTCCCTAACCAAAGACATGAGTATATTTTTTAACTTAATGAAACATTATGCCTTCAATTCATACCCCAGTATTCCAAGAACAGTGTTGGAGACTGCACATGCAGAATGAGGGAAGACCTTAAAAACTTTAATTTTCCTACAGCTGGAGAGATGGAGCTCCAGTAATCTTCCAGAACTGGGACAAAGGAAGAGAAGGATCTATGAATAACCAGAGCCAGAGATGTGGCTTCATTTCATCCATAACAGGTTATTTGATTCATCCATTTTTGTGTTTATAATACAAACTAATAGTTTACAGGAGCCTTTTCATGGCATTGGTTCAGTGAGAAAGTTTTGTTCGGTTATTTTGCTTTTCAATTGAATGTGTTCAATTTCATCAGTCTTAGGCCAAAGGATGGCCATTCCTAGAGTTTATTCCATGCATCAATGTGGAAATAATTTACATCCAGGTAAGTCCTTCCTCGTGAGCCAAAACAGCACTAAAAATGGGTCCATTGAAACGGGTCAAAACTGTGCCTGCCCAATACTATTCCCTATAAAATTTCAGTATAAGCCCATTTTTTAATCTCTTCCTAGTGTCCAGTTTATAATTGGCCAGATCATTAACCTCTATGAAATGTACTTCCAATTTTCCTATTTAAGAAAAAAAATCTTTTTGAATTCAGTATTCTTTTTTTTAAATGCCTGGCATTGATCACTGCTTGCCTTGCAACACCACCTGTTTGCAAGTGGGGTTTAGAAGTATATGTATGTTGAAGAATGTTTTGTTAATTCTATCAGCACAGTGTTACTTACGTTGATTGTCCACTTGTATCCACCCCACTCTTTCTATCCAATAAAAGGTAATGATGTTTCCCATGCTGACACATTCATAACAAACTTGTGCATCAAGTTAGGAACTGGATAAACATGGAAAGCAATCTTAAGTGTAGACACTGGCATCTTCAGAGAAAGTTAGGAAAGAAAAAAACCATGTGGTTAATCAGCTCACTTTTGCCAGCAGGTGTCACAACAGCCTATTGAAAGGCTGTTTTGTGATTCTGGGAGAATAGAAGCTAATCTACATTGAAAATATCATTCCAGCGCCTCCTTCAAAAATTCCATCATCTTTTTGGCTCCTATTCCTCCTACCAGAAAACTGATTCTGCCCTTGCAATTTACATGCACCCATGCCCTGTTCTAGAATTTATAACTTGAATGCTAGAAAAATGCATTCTGCCATCTTCTCTGAAAATACAGCACTTCTAAATGACAAAACATTTTCCAGGAGGTCTAGGACTTTGGATATATCTTCCTGAAGGCATGCTTATATGTGTGCCTGTTTTGCTTAAGGATCAGTATTCTGACCTTTTTTCTCAGAAGTTCATGAGCTAATTTTTCTAAACTATTATATTTTCTAAAGAATTATAAAGTAGAAATGATCATCTATTGTTTTAGAATCTTTTCTTTCTGTTTACATTGATGTTGAACATTTTAAAACAAAAATATTACTCTACAAGGTACAGAGGGTGCAAAAAACTGTATACACATTTTAAGAAAGGAAAAAAACTATACAAATTGTAATACTCAATATATACTGATAACAAAAGATGAATACAAATCACGTTTGACTTCTGCAATTACAAGAGGTACTCAAAGTGGTTATCATCAGTGTCCAGACACTTCTTTTTTTTTTTTTTTTTTTTTTTGAGGGCAGCATCACTGGCCCTCATATGTGGGGTCCGAACCGGGGTCGCTGGCGTCCCAAGCCAGCTCTTAACCACCACACCACTCGGCCAGCCCTAGACACTTCTGATTATGGCGAATTACTGCTCAAGCAACGCTGACCAAAGTGTCTACTTGTATACATTTTTTTTGGCACCCCCAGTATTCTTTTGCCTACCAAGTCAAATATTCTTCGAATTTTAATTAGTTCTGTGATTTCAGCTGTAGCATTTGTTTAGTTAGTTGTTTGTTTTTGCGTTTGCAAAATTTCTATATTCTGGAATTAGAATTACTGATTTGGCACCTTGCCCAGTTAGCTCTTATCTCTAGAGAATTCTATGATTAGTAGTTAAATTTAGTTCAATTTTTAGATTTACAAAACAAATTATGATAAACCATGGTAGTCATAAAAATAGCGTTCAATAGAGAATGTGACTGTTTTTTCTAATAATTTCTAACCCATTTTCTCCTCCAGGACTCTGGGCTGGTGAAGAGTGTTCAGTTTCCATGCCTAGCGTCTGTAAGCGAAAAAAGGTTTGGGTCATAGAGAAAGAGAAAGATACACCAAAACAGCATGGAACATGTCCCAAAGGATGGCTATATTTTAACTATAAGGTAAACTTGTTTTCATACAATGACTTTGTTTCTCTTTTGCAGATGTTAATTTTAGCAAGTAATGAAAAAGTGGATGTGGCTTTGAAAAACCATAATTTGTCCATTGGACCTGGAATTTTTTTGTCACAACTTTTAAGATATTTGGGAAGTTTTCGATTTAGAGACAAACTTCTTGGAATAAGAAGTGTTTGTCAGAAACATCCTTGACCCCACCCTTCATTTGTATATTGAGTGTTTGCTATTGACTCGGTCGTTCATTGTGCTGTATGACTGTTTCATTAGTTGTGATGCATCTGTGTCTGGGTGTGTGTGCCATCTTATGCCCTGCTCCCAAATGAGCTGTCAACTACAGAGGGCCTCGACTCCATCATCTCTTTCTTCCTGCCTAGAACCAGCATAGAGCTCTGCCTGCCTTGTGAATTGACCAACTAATAAGATAGCCCATCAATGGCTTCTGGAGCCTCATCAAGCTGGTGCTTCCATGCAGAATTGATTTTTTTTTTTTTTTAAATTGTCAGTGGGGATATTGAAAACCAGATTTATTATTCCAGCTACTGCCTCCAATTAAGGCCAAGACTTCCCCTCTACTCCTTTTGCTTGATAATAAAATAACTTTATAGACCTTAGGTGAAAGGAATTAAAATGCATCCCAAATTATAAATGGTTACCCTTCTAGTCATGGACAGCCAGTTTTTAAACTCTATGTTCAGTTGTATCGGCAGGGCATTCTCTCCTGTGTGACCTTCCTTTCATTGTTAATCTGTGAAATGTGGCCATTGGGATTTTATACATATGTATTGAGCACCTGCTACATATTTGGCACTGATTTTTAAAATTGGGATAAAATTTGCATAATGTAGAATTTACCATCGTAACCATTTTTACATCCATAGTGCAATAGTGTAAACATATATTCACACTGTTGTGCAGTGAATCTGCAGACCATTTTCACTTTGCAAAACTGAAACTCTTAACTCATTAAACAATAATCCCTCATTCTCTCTGCCCCCAGCCCCTGGCAACCACCAGTCGATTTTCTGTCTCTATTTATTTGATTACTTCAGATACTGCAAATAAGTGGAATCATAGAGTATTTGTCCTTTGGTGACTGGCTTATTTCACTTAGCATTATGTCCTCCAGATTCATCCATGTTGCAGCGTGTGTCAGAGTTTCCCTCCTTTTTAAAGACTGAACAATATGCCATTATATATATATATACCGGGTGTGCCAAAAAATTTATACACATGACTTGTATTCAGCTTTTGTTATCAGTATGTATTATTATGATTTTAATAGTTTTTCCTTTCTTAAAATGTGTATACATTTTTTGGCACCTTCTTTATATGTGTGTGTGTTTATTATATATGTTAAATATACATATATTACATATAATAAATTATATATATATAATTTTGTTTTTCCATTCATCCATCGATGGACATTTGAGTTTCTTCCACCTCATGACTAGCTGTTTTTGTTGGATGATTTCATACATATTTTTCCTGTGTGCCTGGCTTATTTCACTTAAAATAATGTTTAGTGTTTTATTCATGTTACAGCATATATCAAAACCTCATTCCTTGTTATGGCTGAATAATATCCCATTGCATGAAGTTAGATCTCACATTTTGTTTCGCCATTCATCTGTTGATAGACTTAGGCTGCTTCCACTTTTGGGCTATTGTGAATGAATCTGCCATGAACATTGACATACAATCATCCCTTAGTGTCCCTGTTTTCAATTCTTTTAGGTGTAAACCTAGGAGTGGAATTGCTGGGTCATATGGGAATTCTAGGTTTAACTTTTCGAGGAATCAACAAACTGTTTTCCACAGTGGCTGACCCATTTTACAATCTCATCAGCAGTGTATGAGCAGGGTAATCCTGCCAGAATTTTATAATCCTGCCAGCAGTGTATGCTAGCAATTTCTCTACATCCTCATCAACATTTGTTGTTATCTGTCTTTTTTATTTTCACCATCCTAGTGCATTGTGTAGTGTTACCTCCTGTGGTTGTGATTTACATTCCCTAATGGCTAATGACTTTGAGCATCTTTTCATGTACTTATTGGCCATTTGTATATCATTTTTGAGAAAATGTCTGTTCAAGTCCTTTCCTTGTTTTTAAATTGGGTTATTTGTCTTTTTGTTTTGTGTTGTAGGAGGTTTTTATATATTGTGGATATTAAACACCTCTTAGATATGTGTTTGGCAAATATTTTCTCCCATTCTGTAAGTTTTCTTTCCACTTTTTTGAGAATGTCCTTTGATGCACCAAAGGTTTTAATTTTAATGAAGTCCAATTTATCTAATTTTTCTTTTGCTGCTCATGCTTTGGGTGTCCTATCTAATTCCACCTTGCCAATTCCAAGGCCCTGAAAATTTATCCCTTTTGTTTTCTTCTAAGAGTTTTGTGATTTTACTTTTTCTAGATTTAGGTTTTGGTCCATTTCTAGTTAATTATTGTATCTGCTAGTTTTTCACAACTATTATAACAAGTGCATTCTGGCAGTGGTCTGTAGGGAACAGGCACAAAGAAATACCTATCCTGTTTAAAAATCACATTTTTCATACAGACAATGACCAACCCCAAAGCATGAACACAGCTGTTCTCGTTACTAAGTCATAATTCCTCCCAGGTCTAAAGAGGATATCTTAAGGAAATTAATGGTAAATCAAATCCTTGGCAGTAAAGAAATCATTCTTAGAAACTCACAATGGGTAATTTTGGTTCAGCCCTTGGTTTTTCTCCTTTCCCCAAACGTTTTTATCCACAAAGCTGAGCACTGTGCCATGTTTCCTCCGAGAGTGTGTACACACATGGGCATGGGGGCAGTGATGGTGGGGCAGACCCCATGCAAAGAGCCAGCAAATGCTTCCTTTGAAAGGAATAGAGAAGAGCATGAGTAAAGCATAGACACATACATGAGAGGAGAAGGGCTTTCTGAAGCGAGCTGTGAAGCAAGATTAAAACAGCCTCCGTGTAGCTCAGGGTATTTTTTTAAAAACCTTTATTGATTGATAACTAACAGCTAGATTGGGATTCACAGGCCTGATCAAATATTTAGAATCACCAGGTGAGCTTTTTAAAAAGATCAAGGTCCAGGTGACATCCTAAACATCCTGACTTAATTGATCTGCATGGGATCCAGGCATCAGTATTTTTTAAATGTTCCCTCAGTTATTCTAATGTGTAGCCAATATTTGCCCAATGAGACAGTAACACGTCTTAGTCTGCAAGGTAGTCAGAGGATTTGATTACAAAGGATACTGTCACTGCAGTCTTCGTGAGAAGGTGACCTCTTACAGAGTGTGGTTTCACAGTCCCCAAGTGTACTCTCCACCCACAGTGCCTTCCCTGCATATTAATGGCCAAAATCCCACCACTGGCGTCTTACTCATTTGCCGTAACTCTCTTCTTTATTTTTTTAAGAGAAGTATTTCTGAGATTGACTCATCTGTCATCTACACCTTGGAATTAGTGAGTTTATCAGATTATTAGAAAAACTGATACTAGGATTGATAACAGAGGAGTGGAGACCCCAGTAGGGATGGTTCCCCTAATTAATTAAAAAAAAAACTGGAGAAGAAAAATTGGAAGAGAGCAATGACAGACATTACTCACTTCACAGTTCTGAATGAGTATCAATATATTATGTCCCATTAAACTTTGCATCTTGTTTGTCAACTTCTAAGACTAATTTTTATTGGTTATTTCTAAGAAAAAAATCTTAGTTGGTTGACTAATCTAACCTTTAGAGTTTTAGAACAGATACCAGAAGTTAAGCATCTTTTCTAATGTTCACAAATGATTTCCTCCATATTTGATGATATAAAAGAGGCTTGACCAAGGATGACCCCAGGAAGAATGAATCATCTAAGATACTTGTCATAGCAACTGTAGGAGGAAGAAAGTCTAAGAGAGTGTGTGTGTGTGTGTGTGTGTATTAGATTAACTCTCGTGTTTCTACTTACATATTTTTATTAAGGGACCTGAACGAAGTGCTAATGGCTGCTTTGCACCACCTGGTTTGGGATTAACCAATATTTTATTTCATATACAACTAGTTTTTCCTTTAAAAATATTTTGTCTTCTTTTAAAAAATTTATTCAAATTCTTATTTTATTCATTCATTCATTTAACTATGTTGGATATTGGTAATTCAATGGTGAGGAAAAATTAACACAATCACTGTCTTTTGCAGCTTATAGACTAGGAGAGGAACAAACGTTAGTAAATCAATTAGGTAAATAACTAGAATTTACAACTGTGACACATGTGATGAGGGGAGTTTTAAAGTTCTAGAACACTGTGTAACAGGAGGACCTGACTGAGGTGGTCAGAAGGACAGGAAGCATTAAAAGTAGGAGGAACAGCATGTGTTAATATCCTGTGGTGAGAGGGAATGCGACATAGAAACCGTGGAAGAAACTAAAAGAAGCATGGAGATCTAGAACATGGAAGGGGAGGGAGATGAAAGCAGGCAACAGTGATATCACGTTTGAGTTTCTGGTTTTTATCCTAAGAGCAATGAGAAATCTCTGAAGGGTTTTAACTGAAGAGGGACATGATCAGGACTGAATTTTGAAAAGAACCACTCAAGCTTTGGTGCCAAGGATAGACTGGAAGTGGGCAAGGATGAGAGCAGTTCAGAACTTACTTCAATAGTCCAGGCAAGAGATTAGTAGCTTGGGCTAAAATGATGGTGACAGAGACTGTAGGGCAGTGAGGATGGTAGGGGACTGAGACGGGATTTCCGAGGATAGGACTGAAGGGGTGATGGAGTGGGAGGGTAAGGACAACTCCCAGGTTTCAGGCTTGTATAAAGGCAGCGCTGACTGTGTCATTCAATGTCAGTAAGAACACTGGCAAAGGACCAAGCCTGGGAGGAAGTGCATGAATGCCATGTATAAATGTTGAGCTGGAAATGACTTTGAGACAAAAATGAATGTTATAGTCAAAACTTGGTTGGAATACAGGAGGATAGCCCTAATTCACAGTCATCATCAGAGATGCATCAATCGTGATCACATTTTGCAAATTAGTAAATAAACAATTTAAAATTAAGGATGCTGTACTTCATCTTGTTGTTTTGCTTGAATTACTAATGACACCGTTTTGAAGTGTGTTAGTGAATATGATATATTTTTAGAAACACTGAAGTCCTGGTAAGAGGAGGCTACACTGGCATAATCAAGCTAGGAAATCTTGGCTGAGGCAACTGCTGGGGGCAGGGGTGGAGGAAGAGGGAGCTTGTGTGTGTGTTTTCTGGAGAGATTCATTGAGACAACTGAACCAATAAAGTTCACTGGTATTTATGAATGGTTCATTAGTGTGACTATCTGAACACAAGGTGAACTCGCATTAAATGATAAGACTTCTCAATAATTAGTATGTACCAGTCTTTGGAATTTGTAATTAGAGGAAAGAGGAAAAAATGAAAGAAATAGATAAAAGGGCAGCTTTTGTAAAATGAAAATCCTTTAAAGCCAATTCCGTTTCTTTGTGAAGCAAACAAGGTAAAAGAAACCAAAATTGAAAATGTCCTTTCCTCTCTTCGTTGGTAACTCACTGTCAGACTAGATCAGGGTTCCTGGTTTTTAATCTAAGAACAGTGGAAAAATCCCTGAAGGATGTAAACTAAAGAGTGACAGGATCAGGACTGAGTTCTGAAAAGAATTATCTGGGCACGATTAACATTTGGGGCTGGAAAATCCTTTGTCCTGGGAGACTGACCCATCCATTATAGAATGCTTAGCAGCATCCCTGGTGTTTGCCCACTAGATGCCAATAACAACCCCACTCCCACCCGCACAAGAGCTGTGAAAACCAAAAATGCCTCCAGACATTATCAAAATATCCCCTGAGGGGCAAAGTGGCCCCATTTGAGAACCACTAGACTAAATCTAGAATACCTGAGAATGTCATTTGACAACCATTTCAGTGTCTGTTGGCTTTTATTTCATTCTGTATATATTTATTGGTGACCTTCGTTGCTGTGATGTTCAAAGAGGTGCAGCATTTCATCTCTGCTTTTTAAGGACTTTATGATGGGGGAGAAGGGATGGGAGACTGACAGATTTAGAAATTAAAGAAGGATGGGGAAGGTATCATCATTCCAGAGGAGGCTGGGGGAAAGAAGTCTCTCTCAAGTGTAGGGCGTCCACACTAGCTTGGGATTATCTTGTAGCTGGTGGGATTTTTCTCAGTGGCACAATCTTGAGATCTGACCTATCAATGACCAGGGCTGTCTATGTTTATTGATATGAGAGAATATTCCCATGGAATATCCTTTGCAAAAAGTCTCTGGATCTGCTCTAGCCTATCTCTTTTATCTCTCTCCTTGACTCCATCTGGCCCTACTAACATGTTTAAATTTCACTGAGTTTGGGAGTGGGGTGGGGGTGGCTTTCCTTCAACCCTGCTTGTCCTGCCTAGTAGCTACTGTTCCATTTCTCATCCCATGAGTAACCCCTGCTATGCCACAGACACCATTCTCTCAGGAGTACCAACCAGCTCTCACTGCCAAATCCCACAACCTTGTTGTTGTGTTCATTTGACATTGGTGGGCCCCTCCCCTTTGTTTCTCCTTCCTAGGTCTCCTTGGTCCTGCCCTAACGTCTCTTCCCTATGGGCTCATGTTTCCTCTCCTGGCTCATCCTCTGGACTTGCTGACCACATAGCTGAGCCTATGTTCTTAGTGAATTTAAACACCTGATGTGGTTTTTGACTCTCCAGTATTTCTTTCTTATTTAAAGAGAGGAGGTATGTTTGCAAATGAAATTGAACTAAGCTGCTATTAGCCACCCACAGAAAATTTTTTTTTTTAGATTAAAATCTGCCACTATACATTTTGCAATCAGGCTGGCTCCTTTTTGAAAGGCATACTCTTTTTCATTGAGCAAGAATCATTGTTCTGATATCCACGCATGACAAAACACATCCTTGTCTCTGTTCCTGCTCGTTGCAAATGAAAGCTAGGCATGGAGGCACCCTGAAAGCCGGGTCCCCTTTGTTTTACTTTCACACCTTGGGAGCAGCTGAAAGACAAAAGGAGTCATTTCTACCCAAGAAAAGTATAAAGAATTTTCAAGGCTGATCCTCATTGTCTTTGGGAAATTGTGAATTCATTATAAAATTACAGAAAGGAATGCTTTTTTTTTTTTTTTTGTCATTTTTCATAGTGCCTTTTGGTGAAAATCCCCAAAGACTTGAGCGGTGGGAAGACCTGGATGTCTGCTCAGAGTTTCTGTGTGGAAGAAGGGGGGACACTGGTCGCCATTGAAAATGAGGTGGAGCAAGGTACTCAATGTTCAGTCAGGCAAAATAAGCATTTGTATTCAGGTATTGATTAAAATATTCCCCCCAAATACTAACATCTCCAAACCAGTGTTTCCATAAATTGTCAGTTTTACCTAGAATGTTCGTATTATGACATCTGTAAAAGTTAAGACACTGCATTGGACAAACTGTTGATTTTTGGAGACTTTTGTCACACTAATAGTAGTGGAAAGAATAAGGACATATTCATGATTTGTATTTCAGAATGACTAAAATAATCTGAGGTATAGTCTATTATAATTGCATGGTATATTTTTATAGATCCCTTTAAATTTACCTCTACACTTTTATTAGATATTTAGGCAATTATATACTTTAGTTTGAACAGCGCAAATAAATCCTCTTTTGTTAAAAAAGGCATTCAGTGAACACTGGAAATTGTTTTGTTAATGATAGGATGAAATCTCAGGCTTAGCCAGCTAATTTCTGTCAATTTAAAATGAAACAAAAGTGAAAGAGGCTGCATTACCTTAATAAGGACAAAGTAACACATTCCGACAATTGATTAGTAATTAAGTTTTGCTGTCAATTAAATAAAATCATGGCTATAAACAGAATTGGCTGATTACCCAAATGGTTTATATAGTATTAAATTTTATAATGTATTCTTATTTTTCAGCTTTCATTACTATGAATCTTTTTGGCCAGACCACTAATGTGTGGATAGGGTTACAAAGTGATGATTATGAAAAATGGCTAAATGGAAAGCCCGTGGCATATTCTAACTGGTCTCCATTTGATATAATAAATGTAAGTTCTAAGATTTATTTTTTAGAAACCATTTTAGCAAGAGATTCAATTCAAGGTTTGTTCACTAAAGTTTTTTTTTTTTACTTCCTATATTTTGTTGGCATAAATTTTTATTAGTTGGTAATTAATATATTTTAATAGTGTAATTTCATATAACTTTTATATGTTCCATAAATGTAATCACTTTACTCATCACAAGAATTATTTATGTTTTAGGTTATGAAGTGATTTTTAAACAGATTTATTAAATGCAAACAAAAGAATAATGGTGAATTTTTTAAATTACATCCTTGATAAAAATGTCCATGTTTTAATAATGTTATGTTACCACTTTTTTGAAAACATGTATCCTTTTAAAGATTTCAAGTCATAACACTACCGAAGTTCAAAAACACATCTCTCTCTGTGCCTTGCTGTCAAGTAATCCTAACTTTCATTTCACTGGAAAATGGTATTTTGAAGACTGTGGAAAAGAACATTATGGGTTTGTTTGTGAGAAGATGCAGGGTAAGAAATGCTTGCTTTTTTTATCCTTTTTATTTCCATGGCCTACTCTTCTCTTCCATATTTATTTTACATGATGTATAACTGACAGTTTCATAGCTAACAGTTGCAGGCATTGACTGGTTCTTTGAGCTTTACGTATATACAATACATAGTCATTTCATCTCCACTTTCCCAGGACTATGCCCTCTAGTGGGGTTCTAAGGACTGCAGAGACCACTTGAGTGGATGGATGGCCAACTTTACGTATTCATTTTGGTTATATTAAAAGGCTTTATTGCTTTGTTCTGGGATTATTTGTCTGTTTAGGCAATAAAAAAGACACTGAGAAAGTACTAGAAAAGATTCAAGGAAATAAACCAACTCAATACTTCCCTCTTTCTCAGAACTCAAAATGATCTCTTTGACTCAACCCAGCATGCAGGATGTAGCTAGATCTACTGATGAGAAGCCCCAATGGCTTCTGGTATGAAATCCCAAAACCATACAATTACAAGTAGCCAGTGGGGTCGATGAAACAGTGTGAATGCACCATAAGTGACCTTGAGTAATAAAAAAACAACAACAACAATAGCTCACATCTCAATACTTTACTGACTGCTAGGCTTCCCTGTACCATGCCACCCTAGAAGGCCATAGTTTGTGTCTGGAGCTGTGTGACACTCTGGGCAGCCTCCTATGTATATGCTCACTTGTCATATGAATTATACTCTTACTGTGGCATACATATGAACCCTTTAATGATACTAAGGCTCATCAACCCATCCTCAGAAAAGCAGTTCCAGGGAAGCCTGTTTCCTTGTTCACAGGTATCACTTAAGCATAACAGTGGTCAGAACTGAAAGAAGACCCCAGATCCATTTACTTGGTAAAAAGATTAATTTCACTTTGGTTTTCACTTCACTTTGGTTTTCATTTTGGTAAAACCAAAGTGAAATTAATCTCTTTACCAAGTGAATGGTTCTGGGGTCTTCTTTCAGTACTGCTGTTATATTGAGGTAACATCTTTAAGTAGAAGTCAAATTCGCACTTCATCATTTTTATTTCGGAGAGTGTGGCAAAAGAAGGAGAAGGGAGCAAGATGCAACGTTTACTGAATGACTACTATGTGCCAGGTACTATAGTAAATGTATTATGTGAAGAGCAAGTCTTGTAGGGAAGAAATAATATCAATATACCATGTGCTTGCACACTTGTGGTGTACCTGGCGCCGTGCCTTGGCTTTGTAAGCATTATGCCATAAAACCCTCACAACAAATCTATGAAGTAGGTGAAAGTATCCTCATTTTAAAGAGGAGGAACTTCAGTATTAGGAACAATAAGTAACACATTCAAGGTCTCTCGATTAAATGCAATGATTCTATTCTGCAAACTTGATGTTGATCTCTTCCTGAAATGTACTGCAGACCACTTTCTCTCTGATATTTTTGGGACTAACAATGTATTTTTTCTTTTGGAGATAGTATAGAGCAGTAATGGTTGAGAACATGGGCACTGGAGTTCATACAGCTCCTGGGTTTCTACCTCTATCTCTGTAAATTAACTGTCAGTCAAGTTTCTTCTCTGAGCCTTGATTTCTGCATCTATAAAATGGAACAATAACTATCTCAGGCTCTACGTGTATACAGTACTTAGCAAGTTCCCAGGACATGTTTTACAAATGATAGTTCTTTATTATTATTTCCAAACCATATTATTCAACTACACAAATTTTTGCAGTCTAAAATGAATACCCAAATTCTGCTCTTTTTCTTTATGTGCCATATAAATGTGTTCATATTGGGCTCATAGCCTAACGTCTCTTATCTGTGTGAAACAATAAAAATGTCTGAATAAAAGGAGGGACAAGGGCAAAGTCAACACCTTCAATTTGGAACTTGGTTTCCAATGGATCCTTCTTTTTCACAGAAATGGTGGCAAAATCGTGTTGTTCAAAGTCACTTATGTCTTGAAACTTGATGAAATCAAATACATAAAGAGAAATCCATATATGAAAATACAGATGTATAACAGTGGGGAAAAACAGTTACCTTGGTATTTGGGTCACATAGACAAAAGAATTTCAGTTACTTTAATTTTACTAATTGTGATCATTTTAAAATCGCTACTTTGGTACTGTATTGGTTTTGTATAAATAACATTATACTTCGCACATAGGCTGGAAAACAGGCTTTTAGCAGGGAATAACCAAATGATAGAAGTGTGGTCCATCACAATTTACTTGGTGAATTGGTGAATTTCACTTTGGTTTTGCAACATGTACTACTGCTCTATTGAGGTAACATTTTCAGGTAAAAGTCAAATTGCACTTTGTCATTTGTATTTGGGAGAGTGTGGCAAGAGGAGGAGAAGTGAGCAAGACACGTTTACTGAGTGACTACTATGTGCCAACATGGTTTTGCCAGCTTTTTCTACTGTAAATGCCCTTTGTAGATAGCACTTGAATTCTACCCACACGCCTCTAAGGAATGCCTTACTAGTATTAGAGACTAGAAATGGGAGATTTTGAAAGACTAGCTACTTTCCCAAGGTTTCTTAGCCATTTAGTGTCAGGATGAGGGCTGAATCGAGGTCTTCTAACCTAGCTCCTCACTATGCTCCTTTTCAAGCCCAAATGGAACAAAACCAGTAAACAAGTACAGAGAGGAATCCCAGCCACTTTGGATCAGACAGTTAAGAAACCTGACCTTGTTTTTGTGTCTTAAGTTTTCAAAAGTTAGCCTATCCTAGTACATTATAATACAGAACAAGGTGGCAAGTGTGTGTATTAAACATCTGTATGAAAAAAACAGGCTTGGTTTTTACATTATCACAGCTGCTCACAAACAAGAAAGTACCAGCAACCACACGTGGGAAAGCCTTGCCTTTTAATTTCTAAATCTTGACTCTAACAGGTGACGTTAGTAGTAACTGTTTATAAGAACTTGAATTTCTAAGCGTTTATTAATTTTTAAACTTTTTATAGAACTTATACATGTAAACATTAAACACGATGGTAGCTATCATGCGGTCTCAAAAGTTTAATAAAGTATTATATTTGAGAATTTGCACTGGTAAAATTGTTTGCTGTGCAGTATAGGACTACTTAATCTGTGTCAATGTTCTCTTAGTAAGTAGGAAGCTCTGCGAGGGCAGCACTCTTAGGCCCAATGGAGCTAGCAGAATGAAACCTACATAAGGAGATCGCATCAGTTCCACCAACGAGGAGTTAGTTTGACAAAGGACAGTCAAAAAGGGGAAACCTTCTAGAAACGTTCCATATGAGTTTCACAGAAATTCATTTATTAAATTTCCTTAGTGTTTTCATTCTTTAGCATCACCTACGCTGTCAGGTAGTATTCTCATTTTGAAATAGTCAGTCCTGGGAAGAAAAACGCTGAGGTTCACAGCAGCATGGGTCATTGTGACAGGTTTCCATGCTAAGCCTCTCCCTTTCTCATCCAGATGCTACAAATGATTTTTGTTGTTCTTCTTCTTTTAGATACCTCTGGACATGGTGTAAATACATCCGATATGTATCCAATCCCCAATACCTTGGAATATGGAAACAGAACTTACAAAATAATTAATGCAAATATGACTTGGTACACAGCAATAAAAACCTGCCTGATGCACGGAGCAGAACTGGTCAGCATTACAGATCAATATCACCAGTCCTTCCTCACTGTGATGCTCAGCCGGCTAGGACATGCCCACTGGATTGGCCTGTTCACTGCAGATGTAGGTGTCCTGAACTCCCTTGAACAAATCTGACATAATAAGTTTCACATCTCAGTGACACAGCACTGAAATGAGTACAAAAAAAAATTCCCAGGAAGAATAGTAAATGCATCATTTAAGTAATGAATTAAGACAAATAACAACTAACCAACTTTAGGAGCAGCCTGTGACTACAAAATGAAAGTGTCCACCTGTTTAGAGTGAATATCTAGTTGCCTAATTTTTGGAAATTAGTGCCCGTCAAAGGTTTTCCAGAAATTTCTGAGAAATTTCAGGATATTCCCTCATGTGTGCACTGGGACACATCCTAAACTCAAGCACCTGTATTTGGGTCATTTGTTGCATTTAAGAAATCTCCAAGAAAAATGAATCATGCTTCCTGTCTAGAAATTTGGTTATTAATGAATTCAGTACCCGTGGAAATGTAACATGTAGGTTATTTTTCCCCCTCCAGGGATGTAGTTTGGAGAGTCAGGTTATTTTTTAGTTTCCTTTTTTCTTTAATAAAAGTGTTACACACTCAAAATAGTGAAAAGTAAATCTATTCTATCCTGACGCCTAGTTCTACTCCCTAGTGTCAATCACTACAAACAGTTACTTGTGTGGCATTTAGAGATTTTCTGTATAGACATATATATATACAAATAAAATGGATGAATAGGGGGCTGGCCAAGT
Source organism: Aselliscus stoliczkanus (assembly GCA_033961575.1). Taxonomy (NCBI): domain Eukaryota; kingdom Metazoa; phylum Chordata; class Mammalia; order Chiroptera; family Hipposideridae; genus Aselliscus; species Aselliscus stoliczkanus. Next base: position 112,706,770 of record CM066731.1, on the reverse strand, counting down.
GGTGCGGTGGTTGGGAGCTGGCTTGGGACGCTGGCAGCCCCGGTTCGGATCCCACATGTGAGGTCCAGTCACACTGCCCTCCAAAAAAAAAAAAAAAAGAATAAATAGGTATATTGTTTTTTAAATACAAATGAGATCATACTACATATGCTGTCCTTAAACTTGCTTTTTTATTTAATATACCTTGTACAGCTTTCTATGTCAGCACATAAAAATCTAACACATATAAGGATGTACCGCAATTTATTAAACCAGTCTCCTGCGAATGGACATTTGGGTTCTTCCCAGTTTTCACAGTTACAAACAACGCATAACAAATACCTTTGTGCAAGTAGGATGGGTTCCCAGAAGTGAAGTTGCTAAGCACACTTCACATTTGAACAACTAGTGCCATATTTCCCCCACTAAAAGTTTGCACCAATTTACTTGCCAACAACAGTGTATGACAACATCTAGTTTTTTCACATCCTTGCCAACACTGGGTATGTCAAAATTTTAATCCTTGCCAGCAGGATAGGTGAAAGGATAGTATTTCATGGTTGTTTGCTGTATTTTTGTATTACATAATAATTTAACCTTATGGTCAATTTTTGCTTTATGACCTCTGGATTTTGTATCAAACTTGGAAAGATTTCTCCCCATACTAAGAGTATAAAATATTTAGCCAAGTTTTCTTTAGCACTTTTATGTGTTCAATTTTATGTTTGAATCTTTAATCAATCTGGAATTTATTTTGATGTACAAAACAAGGTACCAGTCCAACTTCACTCTGATTGTTGGGAAAATTATGATGGCAGGGAGCCAAGTATTCCCAAAAATCTAAAAAAAAATACTGCTTGTGGCAGATATTCCTAGACCCCCTGAAATATAAATGTAAGACGTGGAAATATAAATCTACATGTGAAACAAGGGGTGCTCAGCCAGCACTGGGTGATGCCACCAGCAGTGCCATCCTTGGCCAGGAAATGATGGCTCCATTTCCCTCCACAGAATGATATTAATTTTTACTGGTCAGATGGCACCAAATCGTCCTTCACTTTTTGGAAAGATGATGAGTCATCCTTCCTCGGTAACTGTGTTTTCGCCGACACCAATGGGCGCTGGAGTAGCACAGCCTGTGAGTCATTTCTGCAAGGAGCTATTTGTCATGTACCAACCGGTAGGTTCAGTTCTTTTCAACTCAAGAACTATGTACTGTGCATATTTCTATGCAAGGCACTATACTAAGCAGGAGCTATGAGGAAGAGTAGTAAGGAGTATCTTTCCTCAAGAACCCTCTGCTCTGGTAGGTGATACACCAACAAATAACTGTTCAACAAGGCAGGGCTACCAAATGATATGAGAGGTAGCTACTGTGGACATTAGCAAGACAAAGAATACATCATATTCACTTGAGGAAAGGTAGAAAGACTTCTTGAAGGACTGTAGAGACTGCCCTTGAAGAATGGCTGGGATATAAACGGGGCCATGATGGGACCTGGAGAGGCATTGTGAGCAGAAAATGATGGGCTAAGACATGGAAGGAAGGAAGGGCTGGGCATGTAATGGCAACGCTGGTGTTGCGATTTTCCTGCATCGCATGTAATGGAAAAGGGAAAGGTAGGAAATTAGGCTAGAAACTTGGCTTAGGAGCGTGTGTGGGTGACCTTGAATGCTAGATTGAGGATGTATGTTTAAGTCAAGGACTAATATGATTCTAGAGTCATAGTAATAATAATAATGGTAATAATACTGATATCTATGTTACATCTATATTTATATGTTAATAATGATAATAATAACTCATTGCATTTAAAGTCCACCTGGCACAACCAGGTGAACTTTATTTTAAAGATGAAACAGGGCCGGCCGAGTGGCGCGGTGGTTAAGCACTGGCTTGGGAAGGCAGCGGCCTGGTTCGGGTCCCACATATGAGGGCCAGTGACACTGCCCTCAAAAAAAAAAAATAAATCACTTTGAGGGGTAAAAAGTATAACTATTGCACTTTGTTGTACACCTGAAGCTAATTAAAAGTATATATAAATAATAAAAAAAAAGAAAGAAAAAAATGAATGCATAAGCTATTCTCAAAGAATACATTTAAGAGTAAACGAATGAGTGAGTGAACAAATGATAAGAGTTGCTTTCAGGAGAGTTAGAGGTCTTGGCTCAACTGTCATAAGGATCTTAAGAAAATGCAAAATCTGGAAAGAGCGTAATAGAGGAGTAAAAACAATGAAGAGAAGCAACCTTTTAAGACTATCAGAACAAGCAAGTCTTATAGACCATCTTGACCAATCCTCATCGTACGGACAGGAAAAACACTCTAGAGAGGTCAAGAAGCTGGCTCAGCGTCACTTAGTGAGGCAGAGCATGGCCCTGGACTCACTCTAGGACACTGATTTGTCCACCCTTGAATCATATATCCATCGGTCAATGCAAAGCCAGCCTGTCCAGGTCAGTTAATGACTGGGTGCCTCTCACCTCTACCTGGCCCCTCTTCCCAGTGCTCAAAACAGTCATCTAGATGGTTCCTCCTGAGACGCCTTCTCAGAGTCCACGCCTCTGTGGGCTTAAGGGCCTTTTTATCAATAGGGTTATTTTATTTGGGGTATTGTTACTGTTTTTAGATTTTTATTAACTATTCAACTTGCCTCTCCTAGTGCCTCACAAGTGGGGTGAGTGAGATTGGGGTGCAAGTATCCTCTAATTGCTACACCTAGGGTAGAGCCTCCACCCTATAAGAGGGGGCTGATGGGAGAAAGGGAGCCCCCAATCTCTCAGCTGCACTGACCATAAATTTAGCTTCTGCAACTCAGAGTTGGAGGAGATTGGAAATACTGGTGGCCTGCCCTGCTGCATGATAAACATTCTCTGTGCAACTGAAAAAACTGTGTAGCCTGCATTATTGGGTGGAGTGTTCTACAAATGTCAATTATGTCAAGTTGGTTGGGAGTATAGTACAAATCTTCTGTATTCTCATTTTCTGTCGGCTTGTTTTTCAATGATTGAGGGAAGGGTAATGAAACTTTGACTATGACGATAGATATTTCTACTTCTTTCTGTTCTGTCAGTTTTTGCTTTGTGTATTTTGAAGCTCTGTTACTAGATTTATAAACTTCTAGGATTAAGTTCTTTTGATGAATTGACCCTTTTGTCATTTTCAAATGACTCCCTTTATCCCTGTTAATATTATTTTCCTCTAACGTCTATTTCATATGCTATTAATATAGAGTTGGGTCTTTAAAAATTAAATATGACAAATATCAACTATAATTAAAAACATAGTCAAAGGATGTAAAGTACAGCATAGGGAATATAGTCAGTGGTGTTATAATAGCTGTGTATGGTGTCAGATGGATAGTAGACTCGTTGGGGTTATCACTTTGTGAAGGGTGTAAGTGTCTAATCATGTTGTGTTGTACACCTGAAACTAATAATAAAAAAATTAAATCTGACAATAAATAAATAAATAAATAAATAAATAAATAAATAAAATAAAGATGAAACTAAATACCTTTTTTTATTAGTTCAGATGTATAAAACAATGCAATAGTTATATTTTTCACCCCTCACAAAGTGACAACCCCCTCTCTATATCCACGGCCCCACTCTCCCCCATATCATTCATATCTATTACAATTCCATTGACTCCATTCCCCACACTATACTCCACATCTCGTGACTATATATATATATTCAATTGCAGTTGACGTACAATATTATTCAACATCAGCTGTGGTCAAGCATCTACACTGTCCATGAAGTGGTCTCCCTAACAAGACATGTGACAATCTGCCACCCTACACAATATTTACAACATTATTAATTATATTCCCCAAACTGTCTTTCACATCCCTGTGGCAATACTCCAGTTACCTATTTGTGCTGTCTAATCCCCTCCCCTTTTCCCTCATCCCCATCCCCCTCCCAGCTAGCAACCCTCAGTTTTTCCTCTATACCTCTGAGACTTTAAATAGCTTCTTGAAGATCTCGGAGATGTCCATCCACAGCCCCAGGAATAGAAGGCAGGTTTCCTTGCTTTCTGATGTGATGTTTATCCCATCACACCAGATCCCCTTTCCTTGATCGCTGTGGTATCCATAAAGAGAGTTCTCTAACACTAGCTGGTCTCTTTGGATCTCTCATTCAGTAAAAGTGCATTTATTTCTTACATTCTGGATATTGTAAGTCAGATAGTATGCACATTATGTAACTCCACATCAAAGTATTCAGGATAAAAATGTAAACAATAGCCATATACTCAGGGATACCAAAAAATGTATACACGTGACTTGTATTCATTTTTTGTTATTGGTATATATGGAGAATTACAATACAGTTTTTTTTTTCCTTTCTTAAAATGTGTATACATTTTTTTGGCACCGTCTGTATATTTGAAAAGCTAATTCGGCTTCTAAAACAGCATAAAAGTTAGCCTTCTCTCTTCAATAACACTGTATTTATCGAGAGCTTAAGAAGCATCCAGAACCAGCTCATTTGCACTTCTCAAACTGTAAGAAAGATATTGTTAGCTCCCGTTTGTAGATAAATAATCCAAAGTGTAAGGAGCTTAGGTATTGTGCCAACAGCCTGTACACATCTAGGATCTCAGCGTGGATGTGTCCCAAGTGTCATGCTTGCCCTCTGAGGCAAAGTCCACCCCAAATATCCTTTAGTTATGTATTATGTTATGTTATGTTAATGTTGCTTTATGTTATATGATATGATACTTTATTGACTGTAGTGTTTTCCCTAATAGTTTGATTAGCAAGTAAGGATTTGCTAAATCTGTAATATTTAGCACTGCATAGGACATATTTTGTACTTTTGGAATTGCCTTTGCCAGCTTCATTCAGCTGCCAGTGTTTCTATGAATGATTTCCCCCAGTTTTCCTAACCTTCAGGATACTAACTGTAAACATGAGAGTCAGCCACCCTCACCCAGGCAGCACCCAAACTGAGCCTATGAAGCTATGCATTAATATACCTGCGATGTGTAGGTAAAGATGATTTCTACCAGAAATGCTGTAAGCCAGTCCTAGTTTTGTACTCATGTATATTAAACCCACTCTTCAGAGTATTACCGTGAAAATTTCATTACATGTATTTATTATCTTGGTCTTTCAAAAAACGTAACGCAAAGTTTATCTAAGCCCAGTCACCACACTGAAATCGTAACTGATGTTTGTTCATAGAAATAAGACAATTTGGACACCCTGAGCTATGCCCAGAAACATCTATTCCCTGGATAAAATTCAAAAGGAATTGCTACAGTTTTTCTACAGTCGTAGACAGTACGACTTTTGAGGCTGCTCATGAATTTTGCAAAAAAGAAGGTAATTCTTTTGTGATGGTAAAATGCTTTTAATGTGCTACTTCTTGACATTTCAGTAAACGTGTTGCTTTTTTTTTTTCATTTGCCTGATTATTTAGTGACTTCAGGAGTAACAAAAAGAATTTAAAAAATAAATGCTATTGAATTTGCTTATTTGGGGGGGGGGCAGGGATGGCAAACATATGAAACTCAGTGTCCAGCATAGAATTTAAAAACCTTAAATGATGTTTCAGACAACTGCACTTTCTCCAAAAAAATGTTTTTTTTTAATGCATTTGAATTATGAATTTTTAATGTTCCCTAAAGTTAATATTCTATGCTTTGACTTCTTAAGTACAAGCTTGTATCTTTTCATCAATGTGATTTTCCTTTAACATTTTAAATCAAAAATCACTTATGTGCAACGGAAATGTTCACTTTTCAAAGCCTGAGCTTTACAAATTATGGGGTGGGAGACATTTTTAAAATTGTATTTACATGTAAACACAAATACTTGTTCATTTGCTGTTTGTCTCTTTTATAGGATCTAATCTTTTAACAATCAAGGATGAGGCTGAAAATTCATTTCTCCTAGAAGAGCTTTTTGCTTTCGGATCTTTTGTCCAGATGGTTTGGTTGAATGCTCAGTTTGATGATGACAGTAAGTGATTTAGGTAGAGAAGAAGAGAGGGCATAAATAAATACAGAGTGGTCAAAGCTGATGAAAATGGCATCTACAAACCAGAAATCTCTCCTTGGATACATTTCCTCTGAAAAAAATGTCATGAGTCTTAAAGCCATGTCTTCCAAAGATGACACTGCTAACCCTTTTCTCCATGCCCTCTTCTCCTAGGAAATAACCCCAAGTTTATCTTCCTGAAGATGCTTGTTAGGAACCTTATATTCACAGACTTGGCCATAGACACCAAAACCGTATTTACTTGAAAATACTCCCCGATCCTAAATGTTATAAAAGAACAATTGAATTATGGAAATGTTTCAGTGATAAACTATACTGTTAGAATTATTTGCTACTCATAAAAAAAAGAATTTGTAATCAAATAAGAGGATGGTATTCTGTCCTTCATGGAAATGATGACTCTTGAAAGAACTTGTAAAGACAATTATTTGAATTGGTATGGACAGCTTGTTATTGTGATGTACCAAGGTGGAGGGTGGGTCCACCCTGGCAAGGAGGCGTATTTCAACCACGGATATTGTTTAAAATTTCTAGCACACTATAAAAAGATGACTGACTTTCAGGTAGTTTTATTGTTGGTTTTCAATCCTTTTCAAACAAGGCGCCCCTTTATTGCCTACACATGGATGGACCCTTCCGTGTCATCCACCCTTTGGTAACCAACCACTGGCTACTTAAAGAAACTCACTGTAAAATTCTTTTAGAAAGTGAGCCATTTTGTAATGATATAGATATTAGGACTTCCAAGGATTTGTCTCTATGTTGATTAGTTTATTAAATGATTTTCTTAAATTGCTTATAACAATAAGAAATATTTCAAAATTCAAACTTAACACTGCGAAACATGATATCCTGAGTGAACTACATTAGAACAATATATCTAAAATAAATAAAGAGTAATGCACAAGGCAACTTTATTAACACCTACCGTTTGTTGTTGCGTGCATGACTGTACTTACCGAGTTGAAAGCAACAGACAAAGAGGGAGACTCATTAAAATTAGGTTGCTTTTTATGGTTCATTCCAGTGTTAGTGTGTTTGATAACCATGCACATCACTTATAAGTCGGCAATTTTTCCACAGATAAAACCATAAAGTGGTTTGATGGAACTCCTACAGACCAGTTAAACTGGGGCATTCGGAAGCCAAAGATGGACCACATCAAACCCCACCTGTGTGTTGCCCTGAGGATCCCAGAAGGAGTGTGGCAGTTATCCCCATGTCAAGAAAAAAAAGGGTTTATATGTAAAATGGAGGCAGGTGGGTGAAGTCAGAGGTTAAGTCTTCATTTTGATCCTACCCTGACTAATGTTGACTCACCGCTTTGACATTTAAAGGTTTTAAAATCCAAGTATTCAGGAAATATTCAGATAGATTCTAACATTATCATCTTGTTCTACATCAAACAAGCCAGAGACCATTTCAGCTCCTTCTTTCTCTAACATGGGAAAAAAAATCAACTCCAACACTATAACTTTCTTGTGTCACCCAGCTATTAACCTAAGGGGTAAGAAAGCAGTTTAGTGCAAGCCAATAGAGCTAGAAATGTGAAACAGCAACCCTCATTCTGGCAATTGCTACTTAGGGTTTTTGAGTTTCATCTTTGGTTTCAAGAAATATAATCTAGGCCTAGGTATTCTTGTGAATAAGTAGATGTGATTCTCTGCTGCAAACCATAACATGTTATAAGAGTCATGTTTTAACTTCATATTGAGCTACGTAGTTTGTGGTGATAAAAAAAAAATAACTGGGCTGGCCGAGTGGCTCAGCTGGTTAAGAGTGCGAGCTCTGAGCAACAGGGTCTCCGTTTCAATTCCCACATGGGCCAGTGAGCTGTGCCCGAGCCTACCTGCCACTGAGCTTCCAACAGGTGGCAGGATGGCTCAGCTGGTGAGAACATGTGCTCTTAACAACAAGGTTTCCTGTTTGAGATGGTAGGCTATGCCTGCCTGGAACTAAAGACTTAACTTGGCACCTTGAGCTGAGCTGACGCTCGGGTGGCTCAGGGCATAGAGCACGTACTTTAACAAGGCTGCTGGTTCAACTCCCACATGGGATGGTGGCTATGCCCACCTACAACTAATTGAACACAGCACCTTGAGCTGAGCAGTGTGACTGGACTTGGAGCTGAGCTTGCTGAGCCCTCCACAACTAAGATTGAAGGACAACAAATTCCCCAACAGTTCCCCAACACTGTTCCCCACCCCCAATTCCCCAATAAAATCTTAATAATAATAATAATAATAATAATAATAACAACTTTAGAATCTAAGACAGAAAACTCTAGTCCATTGCAAACAATAACAGAGATTTCTAAGAAAGGATATTAGTAAGGATCATTAACAGTGCAAAGGTGTTTATAATAATCACAACAGTATGTAGGTGCCAGTATTATAAAGATAGAGGGATTGTTGTGGTCTGGGCTGCTGGAGAAGACTTCACAGAGGGGACGAAGGCTTGAAATCCCAAAAGATGAAGAGAAGAGAGGAGGGAAAGCATATTGGACAAATGACCAAGGCAGCAACTGAGAATGAGCTTAAGTTGGAGCAAAGGGCTCACATTAGGTGGTGATAGAAATCAAATTGGACAGTAATGTAGGATCCATTCAGAGTGCCAGCCAAAAGAGATCAACTTCATGGTGAAGGAGACAGGGTCCCTCCCCTAGGGACTCTTACAGTGGAGTCCCATTGAACCAGATGTAAAGGGAGGCAGTTGTAATTTGACTGATAGAACTAGGAACAAAAAGGGAGCGTAGAAATAGGAAAAGAATCATCAGGACTTGGTGACTGATTATATACTAGAAAAGACAATGAAAAAACTGGTAGATGTGGGCACCAATGTTTGACATCCCAATAGTGTTAGTATCAACTCTGTGTGATAAGTAACATGCCCAAGTGATCAGTAGCATTTAAGTATTGAGAACAAATCAGAAACACTTCATGTCTGTACAAGACTTCAAAACTTCCTATATTGCATAGGATGTCTCTTTCATCCCTCACAGCAACTTTCAAAGGCAATGGAGCAGATAAAATCTTCCCATTTTATAGATGAGAAAAGTACCTTGTCCAAACCAAGGCTACATCGAGGACTATACTCCAAATTTTCTGAGTATGTGCTCCTTCTATAGCTTCTCACTGCCTCCTGAGAATAAATACTCTTTTAACAGTCTTTCTTAAAGAAGTATCTTCACACACACAATAATACATATTTTCAATTATGTTATGCAAAATTATACATATTGTTTTTTAATTGCAAAGTCAAGTTTTTTTTTAATGTAGTTTTGCTATTGGTAACAATGTTGATGTTTCTTTTAAGTCTATAAGAACAATGGATATGAGTATTGCACCAAGGCACTTCCTCCACACACAAACCCTTTATTCATCTTCCTCTGGATCTCAAAAATAGCAGAGCTCCAATTTGGAGTGTGTCTACTTGAAGGACATACATTTCTACAATAGAAAATCCTCAGACAGGAACCCCCTAACTTTTTGAGTGGAAGGGCTATTATTCATTTTGCAAGATTCATTTTTATTAGTTTCAGGTGTACAAAGCAACATAATAGTGAGATATTTACACCCCTCACAAAGTGATAGCTCCCCTCCCCCAATCTACTACCCCTCTGACATCGTATATAGATAGCTGTTACAATTCCACTGACTATGTTCTTTATGCTGTACTCCACATCCTATGGAGTGCCACAGAGGGTGCCAAAATATGTATGCACATTTTAAGAGATGTTATCTATGTAGCAGTAGTTCGCCATAATCAGAAGTGTCTGAACGCTGATGGTAACAACTTTGAGCACCTCTTGTAATTATAGAAGTCAAACGTGACTATATATTGTGTATAAAAATTTTAATACAGTTTTTTCCTTTCTTAAAATGTGTATACATTTTTTGGCACCCTCTGTATATATTTAGTTACAGTTGACATTCAATATTACTCTACTTCAGCTTCAGGTGTACAGCGCAGTGGTCAGGCATCTACACAGTCTGTGAAGTGATCCCCCTGATGAGCACAGTGCCCATCTGGCAGTCTATATAATCTTGATATGACATTGCTGATTGTATTCCTCACACTGTTTTTCATATCCCTGTGACTATATTGTGACTACTAATATGTACTTTCTAATCCCTCATCCTTCTCCCCCAGCCCCACCTCCATCCCATCTAGCATCCATCAGTTTTTTTCCCCTATATCTCTGAGTCTATTTCTGTTTTTTTGCTCATTTATTATGTTCTTTAGATTGCACATGTAAGTGAAATCATATGGTATTTGTCTTTCTCAGTCTGGCTTTGTTCACTTAGCATAATATTCTCTAGGTCCATCCATGTTGTTGCAAATGGTAAGATTTTGTTCTTTTTTATGGCTGAGTAATACTCCATTGTATAAATGTACCACAGTTTCTTAATCCAGTCATCTACCAATGGGCATTTTGGTTGTTTCCATATCTTGGCTATTGTGAAGAGCACTGCAACAAACAATAGTGGTGCATATATTTTTCCAAATTTGTGTTTTGGGTTTCTTTGGATAGATATCCAGGAGTGGAACTTTTTTTTTTGCAAGATTCTTGAGATCACATAGGTGAGAAAAAGTAGATTTTAAAATTCCTGCATAAAGGCAGAGAGGTTAACCAGCTGGACAAACTGCACAGCAGATCCCAACAATACTGAGTTCCTTGCAGGCAGGGGCTATTTTACTCACATTTTTATTGCACCCTGCACAAGCTAGATGGGAATTCTTCAGCTTAAAAGAAAAAGCAGTGTATGTGTTTGTAAGCATTAATAATGATTACTGTAAATTAGAGGTAAGTGAATTTTTCCTGTAAAGGACCAGGTATAAATATTTTAGGCTCTGGAGGCCACATGGTCTCTGTCATGCTGCCATTATAGCATGAAACCAGCCACAGATGATGCAGAAGCAAAGAAGTGTGACTGAGTTCCAATAAAACATTATCTATTAAAACGGGGGCCCAGGTTTAACCCATGGGTCATAGTTTGTTGAGCCCTGCTAGAAATAATAACATAATTTTGCTGAATTAAAAGCAAAATTTCGTCTCACTTTTTTTTTAAATTTGATTTTAGATATTCGCGTGGTAAAGGAACATCCAGAAAAAGGTATGTTTGGAACAATAGAGTATATTTTGATTTTTCTTAGAAATAATAAAATAGAAAGTAACCATGTGACAGTATCTATCTTACTTCATTGTTATTGAAATTTTCCTTTTTTGCATCTTTCAGGACCGAGTCACAGCATTGTACCTCTTGCAGTTGCACTGACATTAATAGTGATTCTGGCAATTTCCACCCTTTCCTTCTGCATGTACAAGCACAACTGTGGTATCTTCAGGAGACTTTCAGAGTTTGGCAATCCTTACTATCCTCCATCCAACTTTAGTACAGCACATTTGGAAGAAAATATTCTCATTTCTGATCTTGAGAAGAATGACCTATAATAATAAAATCAGAGAATGCCACAACCGTGAGGACAAGATGCCATTATAATATGAATTGTGTCACTAATTATTCTTAAAGTGACTATTGGTTTTGAATTGTAACTAAATCAAAAGGGTGTTGATTTATTCATTTCCTCAACTGTGATCTATTCTTAATAGGGGGATATCACACAGTGGTTACTATTCAGAAAATAAGAATTATTAAAAGAAACTCTCTATTGAAAACTCCTGAACCAATATAAATTATAGTTTTTGCATTACTGTGTTTCTACCACAATTTTTTTGGAATTTTAAAACTAGGCTGGTGTCTACTGAGAGATTTCACCACATTCATTCCATTAAAAGAGAGAGAGAAGAAGCAAATAAAAATTTAAAATCCTGCATTTATATATGATAGGAAAAGGAAAAAGCTTCCGAGAGGTTTCTTCTTTGTTTCTAATGTAATCTTTTAAATTCAATCAGCTTTAACAGCAGTGTTTGGAAATACTGATTTCTAAGCTTAAAACTCACAGGTTCTTGGCTCTAAACTAAAATTTAGGGTGACATTCATTTTTATTAGCTCTGATTTCTCAAACTAAAGGAGAAGAAAATTTCCTTAAATGGTAAAGATCTTGGTTGGCAGCATGCTTTCATAGCAACCGCAGGATATGGACCAAAACTTTCAACTACTACATGATGACTAAGTTTGATAGTTAAAAATATCTTATAGATAAACTTAAAGGAATTTATTGAATTTTAATACTGTGAAAACTCATGGGTTTTATTAAAAACTAAAGGTATAAAGTATATATAATACTCCTAACAACCAAAAGATATAACATGTAAGTTGAATTTAAACAGGAAAAATTGAAGATCTGACTTAGAATACCTTTAGAACCAGACTAGAGTATATGTTGAGAAGTACTAAATAAATTATTCTCCAATAGTAATCTAGATACCTTTGCTATATAAATGAGTTAAATAAATTATTCTCCAATAGTAATCTAGATACCTTTGCTATACAAATGAGTTTATTAGATGTGTTCTATGTAGTAAACTATGGTTCCAGGAAACCATCTCCATTTGTGTTGGACAAGTTAGTGCAGTCGGTAAATAATGACTAAAGGCATGATAACTGTCCATAATTTAAAATCAGATTTGATCTTCCTTCATTAATTTCTTATAAAGAAAAATGACTTCATCGTCCATATTAAAAAGTTTACACATTACATAAATGTTTATTGAGTTCCTTTTAAGAACCAAGCATCAGGGCTGGCAGAGTGGCCCATTGGTTAAGAGTTGGCTTGGGACACCAGCTCTAAGCAGCAGGGCCCGGGTTCGGATCCCACATGAGGGCCAGTGACGCTGCACTCTCTACAGCAAAGATGGTGAACAACAGCTCAACCTGGAGCTGGGCTGCTGTGAGTTGCTGGCAACGGCATAGGCTGCAGTGGGGCTGGCGGCCAGCTGGTGTGAGCGGCCAACAGCTGTCGTGAACAGCCATGAGCCTCCATGAACGGCTGTCCAATGGCTGGTGAGCGGCTGCCTCACCCAGGAAGAGTGCAATGATAATACCAACATAGGCCAGTGAAGCGACTCCCTCCTCAACTAGACTGAGGAACAATAGGACAGCAACTTGTCTGTTCCACTTCCCCAATTCCCCAATAAAATCTTTAAAAAAAAAAGAACCAACCATCATTCTTGAAACTGGAGGTACTGGGGTGAGCCAGTCAATGAGATCTCTGTTTTCATGGCACTTATTTTCTCAAGAAAGACAACTGATGGTAAACCAGTGAAGAAATGCATGAGTAGAAAATATCAGGTGGTTATGAAAATGAAAGAAGATCTTGTGATAGAGAAAAGCTGGGGGACTCTCAGGGCCTCCCTAGAGAGTGTATTTTAATTAATTACAACCAGCTGCCTCAAAACCGGTAGCCACTAGTCACAAGGTGGAGCTCCGGGAGAAGGTATGAACAAATTTCTAAGTGGAAAACCATCATCATTAGGAATACAGTTTGGGGCTGGCCGAGTGGCTCAGTTGGTTAAGAGTTGGCCTAAGAGCGTGAGCTCTGGGGCCGGCCAAGTGGCGTGGTGGTTAAGCGCTGGCTTGGGAAGCCAGCAGCCCCGGTTCGGTCCCATATATGAGGGCCAGTGACACTGCCCTCAAAAAAAAAAAAAAAGTCTGGAGTCCAGAAGGGATTCCTGGCAGCAGAATTTGAAGTGTATGGTGAAAGCTGGTGGTGGTGGTGAGAGCAGAGAGAAGGCAGGACAATACAGTGGTGAGAGAGAGCTAGGGCTCCTGCTCCCCATATTCTACATTGTAGGCCTATCCAGAGAGAGCAGGGAGCCAATTCCTGGTGTTGGGAATGTTTCTACCTAACAGGGTATTAGGGTTGTGGAAGCTAGAGAGAGGCTGATCAGAGGAGAAGTGATCTACTCAAGACATTTTGCTTGTTAAGGAAGGCCGGATCATATAAATCTCTCCCTGGCCAGGTGCTGTAGTTTCTTTTGATTGATGGTGCCTAAATTGAAGGTGATTCCTCAGGCTCTCTACTCTTCCGTTTGCTCTTTTGGGAAGTGACAGAGGGAACTTTGAAGCTCTCCAACAGAGGTACAGGGGAGAAATGGCTTTTCTATTGACTTGAAGCTGATGGGTCCGGGAAAAACCGTTCCCCAATAAAATTTATATTATATAGAGAGCCGGCCGAGTGGTGCGGTGGTTAAGTGCTGGCTTGGGAAGCCAGCGGCCCTGGTTCGGGTCCCACATATGAGAGTTAGTGACACTGCCCTCAAAAAAACAAAAACGAAAACAAACAAAAAATAAAGAGCGTGAGCTCTGAGCAACAGGTCCACTGGTTCAATTCCCACGTGGGCCAGTGATGCTGCTGCACCTGAGCTGAGCTGTCACTGAGCTGCCAGCAGGTGGCAGGATGGCTCAGCTGGTGTAACAACAAGATTGCCTGTTCAATGGTGGGCTATCCCCACCCGCAACTAAGACTGAACTTGGCACCTTGAGCTGAGCTGCCTCCCAGATGGTTCAGTGGATAGGGCGTGGGCTCTTAACAACAAGGCTGCCTGTTTCGACTCCCGCATGGGATGGTGGCTACATCCACCCACAACTAAGATTGAACACAGCACCTTGAGCTTAGAGGCCATGAGCTGCCGTCGGGAAGCCAGGTGACAACTGGCGCCTTCCACAACGAATTGAAGAAAAACAAGTTGTCTGTTCCCCTTCCCCAATTCCCCAACACTGTTCCTCTCCCCCAATTCCCCAATAAAATCTTTTTTTAAAAAAAGAAATATAGTTTGAAGAGTATGCCTTAAGAACGAAGCCCCTGTGGCCTGAAACAGTTAATACAGCTTCCAAAAGCAGCCCTGTGTAACTCCTGTGTAGTTTTACACACTGGAACAAACAACTTCCATAATTGCTTCTAAGTTTTGGGCCTTTATTTTTAAAAGATATTATATGATGTGACAGTTGTATGTTTATGACTCAAAAGAATGATTGGCTTGAACTAACCAGATGATATAAAAGCTCCATGTAATAATCTGTCAAGTGGAATTAAAGTTCTGTTCTTCTCGATGGACTTGGTAAAAACAAACAAACAAACAAAACATTAATCAATTATCCTTCCGGTCAAAGTATATTGAAGTGTAATAGTCACGCATAACAATTTGACAAAGTATGTTATTAGTAAAGTGGTTTTGCAGAAAGAAACTGTACTGTTTGTCATGCTCTGTACTTTGATATTTAGTATTGAACCACATCTCCGAAGAGTCTGTCCCTGTGGATAACTCATGCAATCCTTCACATGGCGGAAATTTCAGAAATAGGAAGTCCTGAGATATTCTGTTGTATCCATATATGTGCACTCTAAAAAACATGTATTTTTTTTCCACATCTATTTTGAACCTGAACAATAGACTTCATAGCTACAACATGAAAAAGAAAAAAAGTAGCAGGGTCACAAGCTCATTCACATACAATTAATGTTTCCTCCTCAAAAAACAAAAAAAATTTGTTTTCTATGACTCTGGGTAATGGAAAATTTTGCATTTCCCAATTAAAGGTATCTTGGGCTCTTCCAACTCCAATAGGTTTTTTACTGTTTAAATGTTTCTTCTTTGGAAAGTTCTACTCCCTATCCAGGGTGGATTCGGTGGTTTCTTTAGAGAAACAGTCAGTCTTTTGGAGCTCCCTTTCCCTCCTCAAAATGGGGGTTGGATATACAAGAACTTGTGTCCTTGTGGTCCAGGGGAGAGAAGGTGGATGTGTGTTTTGTAGTGTCCACTGAAGGTAGGTGTCTGGCCCGACTCCTGGGAACTCTGCAGGCATCTGCTATGATGTTTGTAGTTGGCACAAACTATTCTTTTTGATTTGGCCCCATCCTGGCTCTCCCTGGCACTGCCTTATCCCTGGAAAATTGGCTGTGACTGCCATTCAATTCCCTGCCTGGACACTGCAGTTCTTGGTCACGAGGTCCGATCACCCCTGCAGCAGTGAGACTATCCAGCACCATCCGTTACTCTGTTAGTCACTGGAGCCTAACTGCTATAGCAAAGAATCTCAAAATCTTGGTGGTTTAACACAGCAAAGATTTATTTCTCATCCACACTGACATGGGTTTACAGGAGGACTTGGCCTCTATTAGGTCATTCATGGGTCCAGGTTCTTCCTATATTCTAGGGCCTCCATCTCTAAGGCCTTGGAGTCCTCCAATGGGTCTCCTACCTTTACCTGACAGAAGTTAACTTGAAATCCATCTTTCATTAATTATGCAGCTTCCAAGGGCTATTGAAATACATTTTCTAAGTGAATAGTCCTCAAACTTAGGACACATACCCTAAAGGTGCATAAAGATTTCCAAGGGACACAGGGGCATGGGTATTTTTAAGGAGCTCAGTTTCCAGAATCTTTTACCTTCATATATATACTTTTTCTTAGAATTATAATAACTTGCATGAGAATTCCCCTGAGATCATGGTGTCATACTGGTTCTTCCTACCTCTCTTTGCACAAATACCTGTCTCCACCTTAAAAAAAAAAAAAAAAAGACATGGGTTTCACTCTAAATTTTACCTTGGGAAAATCCTGCATGGCACCAAATGAAGAAAAACATTCAAAGCAATGATGTCAGTGAAGCTTTTTTTAAAAAAAGGAATTATAAAATGTAGAGCCTCATTTCTTTCCCTGTGTTTGTACATTTTTCTGTTAAGGCTGAAATGATGAGTTACAAATTCCATGTCATGTTGAGGTATTCTAAATTAATATGTATTAATATTAATATCAATATGTGTAGTGGAACATCAGGAGTGATAACCACTTTGTTTAAGGATTTATTTCATCCAACTCTTGACTATTGTCAAAGAAAGTATTTCTGGAGAGGAAATCTGGTGAAAGCAAGGAGAGTGTAGATATTGATAAGAACCTGATGTTTTAGCTTTATCCTGGTGAAAAGCTCATGGCAAAGCTCTGTGCTTTATCTAGCTTAGATTTCTAAGTGAAACATTAGCATGTTTATTGAATGGAAAAATGAAATCAGACTTTTTCTGAATGTTGTCTTATTTGACCCGTGGGTTTGACAATGAGGATTGGCCTTACCAATTAAGTTTTATGATGAAGATGTTTCATTAATTGAATGAACTAAATTTGCAACTCTAGTGTTCTGATTAAAAGACATTTTAATAGAAAAATAGTATTGACAAAAGTATAATGAAATTAACAGTATTGCATTTTTCCCACCCTTACTTTGTATATCAGGTAAAATAAGGTGCATATAAGTGAAACAGTTACAGGCATAATTAACAGTCATTTGAAAAGTCTTAGTGAAGCCTTTCAATTTTACTTCTATGAAACAGACAAAGTGAATCATTCAAATGAATTCTAATTAAAAAATTCTTTCACAAGTCAAGTGTTTCCAATTCTTTGCTTTAAGCAAAAGTCAAGGAGAACATAATCAAATTATCAGTTGATAGAGGATGAAAAATAATTTTTAATGTAGGATCACTGTGATTTTTGGCACATATAAGAAAGGAATTCAAATAATGGAGTTATAGTGCTATCACAAACCTTTCATTCACATCTACTTATTTATATGAACAAAGTTTCTATTTTATTCAGGATAGGTTAGGGTATGCTATGCAATCAAACAAACCCTCTAATGTCAGAGGTTTAAAACAAAACTCAGAAGTTAATTTCCTGGTCATGCAAAGTCTGCTGAGTATGGTTCCATTGGCTGTCTGGGGCAATTCACTTCCAAGCAGTAATAATTCATAGATCTAGGATGCATGTTCCTACCTTTGGAACCTGAGGATTCCAGATACTATGCCAGGCAAAAGAGGTAGAAAACTCTTAAGTCCCTGGGTCTTGAAGCAATACATAGCACTTCCATTCACATACCATTGGCCAGAACTAGTCACATGGTCCAACCTAACTGTAAGGAAGTATAGGAGATCTCCCAATGAACCCAGGAAGGAGAGGATAACTGACTACAGTGAGCACCAGAAATTTCGACCAGCTTCCCAACCCATAAAGCTACCAAAAAAAAAAAAAAAAAGGAATGCAAATCCTCGCTCATTTTAACAGCTTTAAATTAATATTAATTTATCAATGATACATCCATTTCATTAAGAGATGCATTACCTATAACAATTTGGTGTGATGTATACTAATTATTTATTAACTGTTATATTTATGCTGTTCTGATCAACTGTATACTAATAATAATTGAAATAACAATGTAATATAGAAAAATGTGTAACACTGAGAGCTTATGTTCACAGGGAAACTTTTTTTAAACATAATTTTAATTTATATACATAGTTTTTACTGCAGGCAAATATAACAATGTGATAAATGAAATATTTTCAAAAGTAAAAGTATTACATTAGGATAAAATTCTGTGGGGAGACTAGAATAGAAATAAAAGACTACAGAGAAAAAGAAAGTAAAATCTCTGACTGCTAAAGAGCTTGTGTGTGTATATTTCTATTTTAAATAAATTATGATAGAATTCAAATTGTTTTGGTATCTCCAATCAAAGAAACTAGGGTTCCTTGGAGAAGTGGCCAATTCCAGGTATGGGGCAGAGAAAATACAAGATGAAAGTGGAATATCTTGAGGTGCCAGAAAATAAAGTGCTCACAGAAAGACAAGGCCATGTCCAAAAGACACAGGACTCAAACTGAGAGAGCTCCCAAATGGCCAAAGTTGGAACAATTTGAGCAACAAAATAATGATCATATTCAAGTATAACCCATAGAATAAATATGCATAAATCAATATTGATAAATAACTGAGTGAATGAATAAATAAATTGGGGAAGAAGCAGCCGTTCTTCTCCACAGAAGAGTTCCAAGCAATAAACGGGGAGGGAATGAAACAAAAATCACCATTAGGTAAACACAATGGTAATAATTGTTGCAGGTAAGACCTACCAGTGGGTGCTAAAATTAGTGGGTGAACGTTTGAGGAGAAACCAGAAATTTGCATAGCCTTAAAGTATCTCCCCCAAGATAGTCACTAATTACAAGGGGAAAGTACAAACTTTACAATGGCAAAACCTCTTCAGTCAAGTGATCAAGGTTAACATAAACAGTAATCAGCCATATCACCACCATATACCCCTGGTATGATGTCCTAAGGTGGGCACAGGACTTCTTTGATACCCTCTCTCTATCATACATAATCTCAATTTAATAATAAAAAGCATCACACAATTCCAAATCGAGAAACATTCCACAAAATAATGAACCATTTCAAGTGTTCAGGTCATGAAAGACAAAAAAAAAAAAAAAAAAGATTGAGGAAATGTCACAGATTGGAGAAGAAGGAGCCATGACAACTAAATGCAAGGTGGACTCCTAGACTGAATCCTGGACCAGAAAATGGACATTATGGAAATTCTGAAATTAGGATAAAGATTACTCAGTTTAGTTACTAGTATTGTACCAATATTTATTTCTTAGTTTTGATGCTTGTACTATGGCTATGTGAAATTTACCATTCGAGGAAGTTGGGTGAATGATGTACAAAGTTTCTCTGTTGGTCAACTTTGGTACATTTTCTGTAAACCGAAAATCATCTCAAAATAAAATGTTTAAAATCTGCTCTAACATTAGATCCCATTGGATATATTAAAAGAGTGACATGACACTTTTACTTTAAAATGTCATTGTTTATAATATGCCGAAAATTGCATCTTAATTATAACAAATTTCAGATGTCAGCTTAGAAACGAGTGAAGAGATATGCATTTTTTTCAAAATTCTTTTAGGAAGTATGCAAGCAAAAATGTATGAGGACCACTGCTTCAGGATGTTCTTTCTCTCCTGTCCTACATAAGAAATAAGCAAAATGCAGTTTTTCTTCAATCTGCCTGATAGCCCACCCACTGGAGGATTTGAACAAACATGTCTTGCTGTCAGCCATACTTGCTTCTATGTACTCTTCCCTTTTACTTTCCTGTTTTTTCAGCACATCTAATTCTCTTACTCTTGTTTATCCACTATAATCTCATAGCTTGGATTTCATGGTAGACAGAGTACAGAGATTAAAAACAAACAAACAAACAAAAACTAACTTAGTTTCCTCTTTGTTCTTAGGGAACAAAAATTGGGAGATATTTCAAAAACGTTAGGGCCATCATAATTCTCATTGCCAACATTTATAAGAAAATTCAACTGTAGTGATTATTACGATTCATGGTTGTAATCTCTATTCCCTCTTCCACCATACCTCAAAACAATGATTTAGAGCAGGAATTGTCAGGGCCAAATCCAGCCTGCTGCTGGTTTCTGTAAATAGAGTTATTGGAACACAGCCAATCTCATATGACCCAGTTTCAGACTTGCAACAGCAGAGCTGAGTGGTTGGGACACAGCCTGAATATCCCACAAAGCTTACGATATTTCCATCTGGCTCTTTACAGGAAAAGTTTGCCAAACCCTGGTTAGGAAATGGAAACCTACCTGGGAAGTCTAACATACTTTGACATGTCTTAGCAAGCACTAGTACAGATATATGGGCAGCACTTACAGTGAGTGTACTGATAAGCAATTCTGATCAGTAAACATTTATTGAGAGCCTACTAAGGCCCAAAGAGGGTCCTCACCTCTGGGGCTGGAAATATGAATAAATACAAGTAAAACATTATCTCTGTGTTGTTGGGGTCTATGTGGGAGAGACATATGTAAATAATAAGTGCAATATAATGTGATACAAATCATAACAGAAGGAATAGAATCAGAAAAAAAAGGGTACTGATTAATTCTGTAGAGAAAGAGGATTACAGGGAAAATGGTGCCTATTAAATAGTGGAAATTTTAAATAAAACAGCTTTCTTTGATATCTTTTTGACTTAGAAAGTTTTAGCTCAGGTACAACAACAACAAAGAAAAATGGAAGAAATTTATGTAAAGCAAACCTTTGTATCCAGAAAAAAAGACAATCACAAGAATGGCATATATTACCTTTATACTATAGCTAAATCCATTCAAAGCCAACTTGTTTATGGTGATTCCTAGTTATTACTGGGAGTGGATTGGAAGAGGCAAGTAAATATGCATTGCTGATCGTACCATGGCATTTAAATATCAACTGGCATAAACAATTTCAGTTTAAAATCTGTGTTATAGCATATGTTGTATGAGCAATATAATTAGCATATACAATGGTTCTCTTATAATTCTTAGGCATAAATATAATGGCTTACCCTCAAAAAAAAAAACCCTGAAGATTTTATATTTGAACATTAGAAATAAACACTTATAAGTTATATTCATTTTAGAAATACTGACTTAGTTGTTTATGGTTATATAAAGCCTGATGAATATTTTGGTATCTTTGATTATTTATAAGAATTTACAGCATTTACGAGTGGTTTAGGGAGGATGCCATTTTGTCAGGCTTGGGCCCTCCCACGGAGGATCAGCTCCGAGACCTCATTGGTCTGGTGGAATTGGCGCAGAAGTGCGTGTGCGTGCGCACGCGCCTGCGGCCTTGGATCCCCACCTTCCGCCCAGCTTATACTGCGTTGCCAGGGAAACGCTGGGCGGGTGCCCTCCAGCTCCAACAGGCTGCTCACTGAGACCCGGGAGTGCAAGACCGCCTCGGATCCCCACCCTCCTGACAGCTTGTGCTGCGTTGCCAGGGAAACGCCTGGTGGGCATGCTCAGGCTCCAAAAGGCTGCTCACTGAGACGCGGGAGTGCGCAAGCCGCCTCCGGTCTCCGCAAGCTGCCTCCGGTCTCCGCTCTCCGCATTGCGCTTGCAGAGTTGCCAGGCTGGTGATTGGTTGTCGGGCTGCGTGGCCTGATCTGCGAGCAGCTGATTGGGACAGGCTGAGACTGGGAATTTTTCTGCAAGTGTTGGGCCGTGAGCTGTGTGCCTGCGTGATCCAGCCAGGGCTCTCCTGGTGATCTAGCTAATACATCAAAGCAATCCCAGAGCGACAGCCAGAATGGGGAAACAAAGAAACATGTCACAAGTAAAAGATCAGAAGAAACCTCCAGAAATGGAACCAAATGAAACAGAGGGATCCAACCTTTCAGAGACACAGTTTAGAACACTGATGATAAGAATGTTTAAGGAACTTAGTGAGGACATAAAGAAGGATAGGGAAACCATAAAAAACAACCTGTTAGAACTAAAGAATACAATAACTGAAATGAAGAACACACTCGAAGGAATCACCAGTACAGTAGATGAAGCAGAGGAGCGGATCAGCGATTTGGAAGATAAAACAGCAGAACTCACCCAGTTGGCACAGCAAAAAGACCAAAGAATAAAAAACAATGAAAATAGTTTAAGAGCCCTATGGGACAAGGTGAAGCACAACCACCTTCGAATCATAGGGATACCAGAAGGAGAAGAGAAGAAGCAAGGGGTTGAAAAGGTATTTGAAAAAATAATGACTGAAAACTTCCCTACCCTGGTGAAGGAAATCAACATACATGCCCAGGAAGTGCAGAGGGTTCCAAACAAGCTGAACCCAAACAGGTCCAAACCAAGACACATCATAGTTAAAATGACAAAGGTTAAAGACAGAGACAGAATCCTAGAGGCTGCAAGAGAAAGACAGCAGGTTATATACAAAGGAACTCCTGTTAGACTAACAGCTGACTTGTCTACAGAAACTCTGCAGGCCAGAAGGGAGTGGCAGGAGATATTCAAAGTGACACAAAATAAAAGCCCACAACCAAGATTGCTCTACCCAGCACGGCTATCACTTAAAATTGAAGGAGAAATACAGAGCTTCTCAGAAAAGAATATGCTTAAGGAATTCATTACCACAAAGCCAGCATTGCAAGAAATGTTAAAAGGGCTTTTTTAAACAAAAGAAAGGGGTAAACAAGCTAACCCTGGGAGACCAGGAATACAAATAACAAAATGGCAATACATATGCACCTATCAATAATCATTTTAAATGTGAATGGGCTAAATGCTGCAATCAAAAGACAGAGAGTGGCTGAGTGGATAAGAAAATAGGACACGTGTATATGCTGTTTACAGATGGAATAAGATATTTCATGCAAATGGAAATGAGAAAAAAAAAGCTGGAGTACCAATACTTATTTTGGACAAAATAGACTTTAAAATGACTACAATAAAAGACAAAGAAGGGCACTATAACCCTAATAAACATCTATGCACCCAACATAGGAACTCCCAATTACATATAACAGATTTTAACAGACATAAAGACAGAGATCAACAGTAGCACTATCATAGTAGGGGACTTCAACACCATTGTCATCAATGGACAGACTCTTTAGACAGAAAATCAGCACAGAAAGAGTTGATATAAAGGAAAAACTGATGGTTGTTGGCTGGGAGGGAGTGGGGAAGAGGGAGAGGGGGAAGGTTTTGGACAGTGTAGATGGGACTACAATGTGGCCGCAGGGAGATGGAGGCAGTTCTGGGAATGTAATTGATAATGTTGTGAAGAGACTATTATGTTGTGTGAAATAAGTCAGTCGGAGAAGGACAGGTACCATGTGATCTCACTTGTGTGTGGAGTCTGAAGTGCTGAGTGAATGATCAAAGTAAACAGCCTCGTAGATGTAGAGGAAAAACTGAGGGTTGCTAGTTGGGAGGGGGGTGGGGATGGGGGGGAAGGGGAAGGGATTAGACAGCATAAATAGACAACTACAATATTGCCACAGGGATATGAAACACAGTTCGGGGAATATAATAATGTAAAAATTTTGTGGCATGTCAGATAGTCACATGTCTTGTTAGGGAGACCACTTCATGGATGGAGTAGAGGCTTGATCACTGCACTGTACACCTGAAACTGATGTTATATAGTATTGTATGCCAACTGTAACTGAATATGTGGATGGTCACGGGATGTGAAGTATACTGTGGAGGGGAGTCAGGGGAGTTGTGATAGATATGTATGATATGGGGAAGAGTGGGGTGGCGAACTGGGGGTTGTCACTTTGGGGGGTAAAAAGTATAACTATTGCATTGTGTTGTACACCTGAAACTAATAAAAATAAATAAATAAATTTTAATAAAAAAGAATTTACAGCGTTTAGAATTTTATCTCCAATGTTTTATCTACACTTCAATAGAAAATGACGGAAAACTCACATGTGTTAATTCTTTATGTTATAAAAATTGAAGTACAATAGTGTATGCAGTTTAAAATATTCAGTTGTAATATTCAGACTCAGGTAAATGGTCAATATTTAAGTATACTTATAAAATGTTGAACTATGTATTTCATTTCTTAAGTCAATTCCATTATTATTGTTACATTTAAAATTTTTTAGAGAAAAATCAACAAATGTGCCTAAATCTGAAATGCTAGATAAAAAAAAGTGAAAATCTGCATGTGCCTAATGAAAAATTCTAATTGCAGAAGAAAATCTATAACTAAAACAACAAAATGAGTCCTATGTATACCAGTGACCTTCCTCACTCAGAGTTAATTAACACAAGCACTTGCTTCTTGCAGAGCACTTTGCTGTAATTTAAAGCAAATTAAGGGGAAAAAATCATTCAAGTGCTGTTTTCTTCACACCATGAAGTGAGCATGATGGGTAAAAGTTAACTCATTTAAAATATTGCCATCTATTTCTTGTAATTATGAGTAGCAATACACTTTTTTTTTTTTTTTTGAAAAAAACAACAACAACCATCCGGATCTATGCTATTTTTAATTTGTTTTCTGTGTTTCTATTTAATAATGGAAATTGATTTTAAAAGTTCATATAAAATACCCTTTTCCATTTCTCTCATTAAATTCAAACAGTGTATATTTTCCTGGTTATTTTTCAAATACCTATATTTTGAATTTCATATGGCAAATTATTAAAGAACTATATTAATATTTTATCCTGCCCTTCCTCCAACTCTGAAATTGTGACTATTGTTCCCACATGGTGGTTTGTTAATTAACTTGAGCTTCTTCAGCCCCAACTTATGAGGTCATGTCCCCAAAGGTTTATTTAAACTTTACTGTTTACCTTCTTAGACAGTAGAGCTTGGTAGAAGCTGGAAACCCAACTCAAAGATGTAGGAATTAGCAGGGCTCTTTCCTTATAGACTTTGGGGAAAGGGAGAGACCCAGAGCCAAAAGGCAGAACAGGGGAAAAGTCACTGAAAGGAGTAGGGAGAGAGAGGTGGCACTTCATAGAAAGTGAACGCAGTGTGTCACCAATGCCTTTGAAGTTTCTGATTCAACATGTGGTTCTGTGGAGAGTAACAAGAAACTTGTTCAAGACTGAACATAAACCCAAGATGGTGGAGTAGATAAACCCTATGCCTGCTTCCTTCCATGAACACATTAAAATTATAACTAAATTATAGAACAATCAACCTGGAGAACCATCAGACGTCTAGCCAAACAGAAGTCCTATAACAAAAATATAAAGAAGCCACGTTGAGACTAGTAGAAGGGGCAGAGATTCAGAATGGGCCCCAAACCTCTCTGTAGTGGTTGAGAATCAGGAGGAATATCTCAGGTACAGAGGGTCTCTCTCCCTGGAAGAGTGAGGGACCCCAGCCCTCCATACCATGCTCCCCAACCCTGAGTATTGGTGTCAGGAAGAGAAGCCCCGACAACATCCAGCTGTGAAAAACCAGCGGGGATTTGGACCATTTGGATGGGATGGAAGGCTGCAGGAAACCCAGAAAATCCTCTTAAACTGAAGGAAATCTTCTTAAATGGCTCACATACAGACTAACTTGGCGGAGGCACTCACCTTGGGCTCCAGCAGAGGTAACTCGGGGGGCCTCAGAGGTGTATGGGGGGCAGACTGAGGTGTGTGGCTTCAGAGAAAGGACTGGAGGACAGTCAGTATTTCCCCTGTGTGGGGTCCTACTCCTGTGCAGCCAGCAGGTGGGCACCATCTTTCCTGTATTGAGCCCTCACCCACAGGTGAAATCTGAATCTGATTGGCCTGGTAAGCTCTGCTGCTTCACCCTGCTGACTCAGCTGGGACCCCACCTCACCCAACCCAGAGGCACTTTCTCTGTGAGCAGACAGTCCCCCCTGCACTGCACTCTTTCTTGGAAAACTTTCAGAGTCCACATGCCCAAGATAGGTGGTGACTGGTCTTGGTGTACTCTGAGACTTTTGCTGAGTTGCTCCAGGTGCAGCACTGGCACTAATCAGAGTCTACGTTAACCTGGTGACCACAATTCTTCCCACTCTAGTGACTACTTGAGACCCTGCCTCACCCAACTCATGTACCACAAGAGGTTTTATCATTGGCTGAAACTTAAGGGAGCTGGCAGGGGGCAGCAGGCCTTGGGGTGTCCTGCCTTTTTGCAAAGCTAACCCAGGCTCAGTATTGGTGGCAGGAATACTCAGTTTGTAACATGGCCTCTCCCACATGCCTCCAGGTTTAGTACATACAGTGAACAACTGCAGATTGCTTTGTAGCTCCTATCAGGTAGCCCCAGGCCAGTCACAGGCAGTGGCTGACGTGGGCCTGCACCAGAGCCCCTCTCAAGAGGCCCCAGAACCAACATACTTGGAGGTTGGCTTCAGACCACAGCAGAGCACTGCCCAATTAGACCCACAAGTGGCATAGCCAAAGGATGGTCTCAACAGGCACCAGAGCCTGCTGGGGCAAATCTCACTCAATGGTGTAAGCCCCCACACAGCAGCCTGGAAGCTGTGGACATGGCCAAACCCCACAGCCAATCAGCCTGAGGGCCAATGCCACCCACTGATGTGTCAATAGCAATCAAGACTCAACTATAACAGGAAGGCACACACAACCTACACATGGAATGCTTCTAGAGCACCAGACCAGGTAACCAGGGAAACAGTGCCAGGGCCTCACCAGGCACCTACTACATAAGGCCACCCAGCCAAGACGGGGAAACATAGCAGATCTATCTAATATACAGAACAAACAGAGAGGCAAAAAAATGTAGAAACAAAGAAATCTGTCCCAAATGAAAGAACAAGAGAAAACTCCAGAAAAAGAACTAAATGAAATGGAGGCAAGCAACCTACCAGAGACAGAGTTCAAAACCATGGTTATAAGGATGCTCAAAAAAGAAACTTAGTGAGAATTTCAACAAACAGATAGCAAGCATAAAAAAGGTCATAGAACACCTCCCACCCCCCGCCAAAAAAAAAAAAGAACCAGAAGAACAGAAATGAAAAATGCACTAGAAGGATTCACCAGCAGACTGGATGAAGCAGAAGATCAAATCAGCACTTTGGAAGACAAAGTTGCAGAAAACATCCAACTGGAACAGCAAAAGCAAAAAAGAATCCAAATAAATGAGGATAGTTTAAGAGACCTCTGGGACAACATCAAATGTAACAACATTTGCATCATAGGGGTATGAGAAGGAGAAGAGAGAAAGCAAGGGATTAAGAACCTATTTGAAGAAATAATGACTGAGAACTTTCCTAACCTGGTGAAGGAAATAGACATACAAGTCCAGGAAACACAGAGAGTCCCAAACAAGATGAACCCAAACAATCTCACACCAAGACACATTGTAATTAGAATGGCAAAGGTTAAAGACAAAGAGAGAATTCTAAAAATAGCAAGACAAGGCAACTAGTAACTTATAAAGAAGCCCCCATAAGATTGTCAGCTGATTTGTCAACAGAAACTTTGCAGGCCAGAAAGGATTTCAATGTGATGAAAAGCAAGGACCTACAACCAAGATTACTCTACCCAGCAAAGCTATCATTTTAAATCTAAGGACAGATAAGAGAAAAACTAAAGTTGTTCATCACCACCACACCAGTATTACAAGGAATGTTAGAGGGATTTCTTTAAAATGAAAAAATAAAAAATAAAAATCATGAATAATAAAATAGCAATAGCTACATGTCTATCAGCAATTACTTTCAATGTAAATGGAAGAAATGCTCCAATCAAAAGACATTGGAGGGATGAATGGATAAGAAAATAAAACGCTTACATACGCTGCCCACAAGAGAATCACTTCAGATTGAAAGACACACATATATCGAAAGTAAAGAGATGCAAAAAGATATTTCATGAAAATGGAAATGAAGAAGAAAAAAAAGTTGGGGTAGCAATACTTATACCAGAGAAAATAGACTTTAAAACAAAGGCTATAGGGCCAGCCGAGTGGTGCGGTGGTTAAGAGCTCACTTGGGACACCAGCGGCCCCGGTTTGGATCCCACATATGAGGGCTAGTGACACTGCCCTCAAAAAACATACAAACAAACAAACAAAAAAAAACAAAGGCTATAACAAGAGACAAAAAAGGATGTAGTAATCCCCCACTTCAGGGTATTTATCCACAGAAACACAGACTCTATTTTGAGGGGACAAGTGCATCCATATGTTCATTGCAGCATTGTTTACAATGGCCAAGATGTGGAGGCAGCCTGGGTGTCTGTTGATGGATGAATGGATAAAGAGCGGTGGTGCATATATACAATGGGATATTGCTCAGCCATGGAAGGGAATGGGTTCTTATCATCTGAGGAGGAATGGACGGACCTGGAGGGTATTATGCTGAGGGGAGTGCCAGACAGAGAAAGACAGATGCAATGTGATTTCGCCTATATGTGGAATCTAAAGAACAAAACAAACAAAACAGAAACAAACTCACATATACAGAGAACATTTTGATGTTTGCCAGATGGGAGGAGGGCTGAGTGTGAGTGAAAAAGGGGAAGGGATTAAGAAGTACAAATTGGTAGTTACAAAATAATCATGGGGATGTAAAGTAAAGCACAGGGAACATAGTAATATAGTAATAACTATGTATAGTGCCAGATGAGTACTAGACTAATCAGGGGAAATATTTCTTAAATTATATAAATGTCTACCCATTATGCTGTACTCCTTAAATTAATATAAAATAATATGGAATGTTAACTGTAACTGAAAATTTTAAAAAGGGAAGAAAAGATGAAGGGGAATAAGAGGTCCAAATTTCCAGGTACAAAACAAGTAAGTCATGGAGATGTAATGTACAGCATAGGGAATATAGTAAATAATATTGTGATAGTGTGGTACCATGTCAGATGGTTGCTGGACTTATCATTAGATTACTTCTTTAGGCATATAAATGTTGAATTACCATATACAGTATAAACCAATATATTGTATGTTAGCTATATTTTAATAAAAATCTTAAAATCAACAAAAAAAGAATACAATATCGGGATACAGGAAAAAAAAAAAAAAGACTGAGCATGCCAGAATAAATGCAGTGTTTATCCAGGGCATCAGCACATGTAGTCCTCAAGCAAGAGCTCTTCCGGTCAGATAAGTAATCGTTTTACTTCCATTTACTCCAGATGACATCTAAAGGTACAGAATAAAGCAGTCTGCTACAAGGCTACAGTAATCAAAACAGTATGGTACTGGCATAAAAACAGGCACATAGACCAGTGGAACAGAACAGAGACCCCAGAAATAAATCCATGTATATATGGACAGTTAATCTATGACAATGGAAGCAAGAATTTACACCGGGGTAAATATAGTCTATTTAATAAATGGTGCTGGGAAAATTGGACTGACACGTGCAAAAAAATGAAAATGGACCACCTACTTACACCATTTACAAGAACAAATTCAAAATGGATTAAAGACTTAAATGTAAGACCTGAAACCATAAAACTCCTAGAAGAAAATATAGGGAGTAAATTTGCAGACGTTACTCTGAGCAATATTTTTACTGATACATCCCCGTGGGCAAAGGAAGTAAAAGAAAAAAATGAACATATGGGATTATATCAAACTTAAAAGTTTTTTCACAACAAAGGAAACCATCAATAAAACAAAAAGGAAGCCTACTGAATGGGAGAATATATTTGCCAATGATATATCTGATAAGGGATTAATATCCAAAATTTATAAAACACTCATGCAACTCAACACCAAAAAAACAAACAACCCAATTAAAAAATGGGCAGAGGATGGTGCATTGTTGGTGGGACTGCAAATTGGTGCAGCCATTATGGAAATCAGTATGGAGGTATCTCAAAACACTGGAAATGGAACTGCCGTATGACCCAGCAATTCCACTCTTGGGAATCTACCCAGAGGAATCCAAGACGCTAATTCGAAAAAATATATGCACCCCTATGTTTATTGCAGCGCTATTTACAATAGCCAAGACTTGGAAACAACCGAAATGCCCATGGGTAGATGACTGGCTTAAGAAACTGTGGTACATTTATACAATGGAGTATTACTCCGCTATAAAGAGAATGAAATTGTACCATTTGCAACAATATGGATGGACCTAGAGACTATTATGTTGAATGAAATAAGTCAGTCGGAGAAAGACAAATACCACATGATCTCACTTATATGTGGAATTTGAAAAACTGAATGAATGAGCATAAGAAACAGGAATAGTCTCATAGATATAGAGGAAAAACTGGGTTGCTAGTTGGGAGGTGGGTGGGGATGAGGGAGAAGGGGATAGGATTAGACAGAATAAATAGGTAACTACAGTATTGTCACAGGGATATGAAAGACAGTTCGGGGAATCTAATGTTGTTAAAATTTTGTGGGGTGTCAGATGGTCACATGTTTTGTTAGGGAGACCACTTCATGGATGGAGTAGAGGCTTGATCACGGCACTGTATATCTGAAACTGATGTTGTATAATATTGTATGCCAACTGTAATTGAATATATAGACAGTCACGGGATGTGGATTATATGGTGGAAGAGAGTCAAAGGAATTGTAATAGATAGTATGATATGGGGGGGAGGAGTGGGAGGGGAGAATTGGGGGAGGAGGGTTGTCACTTTGAGGGGTAAAAAGTATAACTATTGCACTTTGTTGTACACCTGAAGCTAATTAAAAGTATATACAAATAAAATAAATAATAAAAAAATTATTTAAAAAATTATAAAAAAAAAGAAAAAAGGAAAAAGCATAGCCTCAGGTGGCAAAAATGTAAAATATAGTTAGGAGAAAAGAAAACCCTGGGTGTGACATCATCTGGAAGTTCTGCTATAATTTCAAACTTGCTATGCCCCAAACAGAACGTACTATATATCTGCCACACCCGTCTCTCTTTTCTTGGAACATCGCATGCTATCAATAACATTAATTCTATTAATAAAAGCATGAGTCACTAAAAAAAAATAAAAAAAAATGGGCAGAGGATATGAAGAGACATTTCTCTGAAGAGGATATACAGATGGCCAACAGGCATATGAAAAAATGTTCAACCTCACTGATCATTAGGGAAATGCAAATAAAAACCACAATGAGCTTACCACCTCACTCCAGTCAGAATGGCTATCATCAATAAATCAACAAACAAGTGCTGATGGGGCTGTGGGGAAAAGGGGACCCTGCTGCACTGTTGGTGGGATTGCAGATTGGTGCAGCCACTATAGAAGTCAGTATGGAGGTATCTCAAAAAACTGGAAATGGAACTACCTTTTGACCCAGCAGTTCCACTCCTAGGCATTTATCCTGAAAAATCCAAGACACTAATTCAGAAAAATATATGCACCCCTATGTTCATTGCAGTGCTATTTACAATAGCCAAGACTTGGAAACAACCGAAAAGCCCATCGGTAGACAACTGGATTAAGAAACTGTGGTACATTTATACAATGGAGTATTACGTAGCTATAAAGAAGAAAGAAATCGTACCATTTGCAACGATATAGATGGACCTAGAGAACATTATGTTAAGTGAAATAAGTCAGTCAGAGAAAGACAAATAACCATTTGATCTCACTTATATGTGGAATCTAAAGAACTGAATAAATAAGCAATGTAAACAGAAATAATCTTAGAGACACAAAGAAAAACTGATGAGGGCTAGATGGGATGGGGATGGGCATGAGGGAGAAGGGGAAGGGATGAGGCAACACAAACTGATAACTACAATACTACTGCAGAGACAGAAGAGACAGTATGGGAATATAATCAATAAGGTTGTAAATATTTTTTTAGGGGAACAGACGGATGCATGTCCTTTTAGGTAGACCACTTCATGGATGGTGCAGTGGCCTTACCACTGCACTGTACATCTGAAGCTGCCGCTGAACAATATTATATGTCAACTATAATTTAACACATATATAGTCATGGGATGTGGAATATAGTGTGGGGAAGGAGTCAATGGAATTGTAATAGATATGTATGATATCGGGTAGGGGGGCAAAGGAGAGGTGGGGGAGTCACTTTGTAAGGGGTGAAAAAATAGCTATTGCATTGTTTTGTACATCTGTAACTAATAATAATAATAATAATAATAATAATAATAATAATAAAACGTTAAAAAAAATAAAAGAATAAAACAGTCTGTCTGCACACTGACCAACAGAGGGCGTATCTAAATGAAGCAGCGTCTCCTGGCAACAGGGAAGGATCAGAGAGCTTGTTGCCATATACGCACCACAGAAACTCCCTGGAGTTAGCACTGCAAATTATAATTCCCAAAGGGAATTTAGAGAGGAAAGAGATATATGGAGCAAGAAGGCCTATTTGTTTATGTACTGCTTTAGAAGAGTATCTGTAATTACATGTTAATAAATAAATTTAATTTTCCACTTTAATAATAAACTATGTTTACTATTCTATTATCTATCACCCCATCAAATCTAGTATACAGTTCCATGGATGGTAGCCATTATAATTATCATACTGTTATTATCATTACTTATACTTCATTTGAAGCACTCTTATCTGACTTAATTGGGACCTCTAGTAAAGGAATCAAAACTATCAGTTAAAGCAAGGAATCCTAAAAATTGATAGATGCATACTTAGCTTAAATATTTTTTCTATTAGAACACATAAATATACATTTATCCACAAGTTTTTGGTGTAGGGATTGTATTATTCATTTAATATTGCTTCCTGTTGGTCTCGTGCTTAAAGCATATCCATAAGGTTCTGTTCACAATCTCCAGTTCCAGTATCTTTAGAGGAGCAAAAATTGAAAGATAGCTGTGCATCAATCTGACTGCCAAGCCCTAAATTTTTATCATTTTCCCCAATATTTATAATTGTCTTGTTCAACAATAGAAATTTTAGCTCTTCACCATATCAGTTCTTTGCAAAGCGTTTAATTTAATTTTCATAAAGAATTCTCTTTTCATCTTGTATTTCGTATATAATTTAAATGATAACATTGTACCTAGTAGCTTAAATGGATTTGGTAACCAACACAACAAACTCACATTAAGCATATGAGGTAACTGTAGGAACAGCAGCCTTGCCCCCAACTTTACCAGCAGATTTGAGAGGGCCTGGCTCATCCAGCAGAAAGGTAAGATCTTAAGCTTCATCTTCAGCTGCGAGTATATAAGGCTTACTTCAAATTTGAAGTGATAATCTCCCTGAGAACTTTGAAATCCACACAGGTTGGATCTGAGCATATATAAGCAACTCATTGACAGGAGAGAAAATGGCTCCCCCAGCCTACACTATCCAGATTGTCACTTGATTAAACATGTCTGAGGAAAGGAAAGTAAGAAGGTGTAGAGAAAGCAGGTGGGCAGGGGGATCCATCCCCAGCAAAAGCAGGCTCAGAGACAGACATCCTCAGCAGCTTTGGGGGGAAGAGAGCTAGGCTATTGGGCAGACGATATTTCTACTTCCAAAACTTGTAGAAGCATGACCAAAGTATACTAGGGTTCCCAGGACATCCCTGGGTGAGATGGATGCTCTAGACCATCTTTCCTTGTGCTATCAAGCAGAGCTCCCTTTCTTGCATTTCTATGCTCACCAAAGTCTCTAATTAGGATTTGGGTCCTCAGTGCATGTCTGCCTACTGTTGAGACAATGTCTGATCTCCCAGACTTTGAACACATTAGTTTCCAGGAAAAGGATGGCTTCTGATAAAGGAAACGGCTTATGATTGTGATTCAGTTTCCCCATGCAGCTTGTGAGAAGGGGCCGATTGTGTAAGTACTCTTGCCTTAGATTTCTAATTATAAATTAATACATTAGCATTGTGATAACTACTTCAGTCCCTTGTGTGATTTTGTTGGGGCAGCAGTGGCTCCAGAGTGGTGTGTAGGAGATGCTCAGGTGTGGGTGGTTTCAGTGGAAAGTGGCTAGACCAGAGGTTGGCAAACTTTTGAGATGGAAGACCAACCTGGGGTCAGCAAACTGCGGCTCGCGAGCCACATGTGGCTCTTTGGGTAGGTATATATGGCTCTGAAGCAAAATTGAAAATGAAAATAAAACTATCATAGTTTCATTTATAAAATTTTTAAAGGATATTATTCCCACAATGGTGATTTCATTTGTTTTATGGCTCCCAAATAATTTTTAAATTTTTGTGAGGGACAGAATTGGCTCTTCCATCTCAAAAGTTTGCCGACCCCTGGTCTGGACCCAAAGAACCTGTCCTGTTGCAGTGGCTGGAGAGCAGTGCATGGTACTTAGAGAGCAGAACCGTTGTATATTGGCATTACAGCCTCTGTCTCAGCTTTTGTGGGTGTTTAGTTAAGGCGAGTCAAGGCATGACATTCCCCTGGTCTCAGACAAGAATAAGTTTCTGTGGCTTAAAACAATTGTGATCTTCAAGGTCCAACCCCTACCCACTTAGCCTCCATTTCCTGGGAAGACCAAGAGGCCTTTTCTACAGCTCTTACTCTATTTCATGGTAGTATTTGAGGGATCACAGGTGGATATCATACACCCTGTTTTCCACATGATAAAAGCAAGACTTTGAAATATTTGATCTGAGCGATGCTATTATGGCTAATTTCTGGCAAACTTGGAGTCAGAGCTTAATCTCATGATGCCCAGTTCTGAGCTCTTGTCAACAGCTCATGTTGCCTGTGGTACAACTGACCCCAGAGCACTGCAAGAAAGGTAAACATTCTGAAGAGTCGGAAGTGTGGTAGACCAGGGACAATGAAAGAGGCCATAAAATCAGAGAAGAGCAAATAGGCTTCTCAGCTAACTGGGAAGGTAAGACATAGTTGCAATTCCGGAATCCAAACAGTTCCATGGAGCAGGAAAGGAGCCCCAAGGAGAGCTCTGAAAATGGGGAGCTGAAGAAAGGAGGTGCAGGAGGCAGAGGAGGCAGGAACCCCAGGCATGCTATATAGAATACCTGACAAACAACTAAAATCAAAGTTACCTATCTCCCTTTTTTGATGGAGCTTGTGAATGGTAGGGTTGCTTCCTGCAGTCTTGGACAGTAGCAGGAACTGAGTTGTTTCTATTTTGTTCTGTGTTCCTAGAGACTAATGCATTCTTGTTAAACACTAGTGAGTTGCATTCCAACCTGATGAAAGATATAAAACAAACAGCTCTGAAAATCACAAAACCCTGGGGTGTGGAGGAGGTGGAAAGAAACTTGAAAGAGCCTTTTTTATTAGGAATGGCTGGAAGCAGAAAAATGGGAATAGAAAATCATCGAGTGTAGATTCTAACTGGTTACATCTATGTCAGGTATAAATGCCATCTTTCAGCATCAGTTTTGCTCATCCTTCCTCACTTCCAGTCTCGTATGTGTGTTGGCTATTCCTCCGAATCCATGTTCAACCTGCTCTGTGCCTCAGACAGCATCACTTGGTCTTCCTTGTCCTGGAGCTACAGTAGGCTTCAGGCCAAGGGGAGGCTCCAAAAGAAAATTCAAAAGTGGGGAAAAAGAAAGTCTGGGGATTTTTATCTTCTTGGCTTCCCTCTTGACTTGCTGCAAGGCAGCAGTGGCCACTCAGTCCTTCACTGAGGCCACAGCACCTGCCACCTGCCCCTCTCCCACAGCCACAGTATCTTCCAGATCCAGGAACAGCAAAACTGTTTGTCTCTTCAGGCCTAAGGTGACAAAGGCTCCCTGTTGCCTGAGTTCCTGGCTGTTTCACCACCCCTGGTTGCTCTCCTGAACCTTCCCACACCTTTATAACCACTTCCTCCATCAAACTCTCTTAAATGACCACTTCTCAGGAGCCACCCATTTCCTGGAGGCCCCTAAGACA
The DNA here is from genome assembly GCA_033961575.1 of Aselliscus stoliczkanus. Taxonomy (NCBI): domain Eukaryota; kingdom Metazoa; phylum Chordata; class Mammalia; order Chiroptera; family Hipposideridae; genus Aselliscus; species Aselliscus stoliczkanus. Next base: position 112,670,951 of record CM066731.1, on the reverse strand, counting down.
CAGCCAGCTCACGAACATGGCCATGCTTTTTATGTTGGAATGGCTCACTCCTCAGCAATCTTTATTCTCCAGCTTTCAGTTTCACTTTGGTGTGAAGCATTTCCAGGAAAACAACATAAAATTCCAATTAAACACATGTTCAGCCCTAGTGGACTCCAAAAGCAAAGGGAAACCATTCCCAAATAAGCCATTCTTGGGCTAAAATAAGAGTGGATACTGTCAAAGAGGAAAAAAAGGTTACTATAAGCCCAAACTGTTAAATTATACTTTCATGACTGAGCACAACTGTAATCCATATTATTATTTTAAATTACACTATAAAAGGCAGTCATTTATTGCCTTTCCAAAACATAGTGATAATATATTACCAAATTATCAAGGGTCCTTTATTGAAAGCCTTGAATTTGATTTATAATGCATGATGTAGCTTACCCTTGAGAAAGATCTCCTAAAAGGTATACTTAGTCTTAAAGCTAGTGAAATAAAATCTCCCTCTAATCAGCCACCAGGAAGCTTCCGCTTCAATGCTTTGTTGATACTGGTGTCAGCAGGACATTAAAAGCTTGAAGCTTTTTATGTTTGATCAAATACCAACATTATGCTGAAGCAGAAGTATTAATTCATAGAGTGAAGCTTCCAAAACCTCTAAAATTCTCCTTCATCTTTCCTTCCCCCACCACAAAGGTCACATCTAATCAGGGTGGTTGAGAACAAAAGAGAGATGCACATGTTGTGAACATTCGACACACACAAAACCACTCTACAACCCAAGGGAGAGACAAGCACTAAAATATACTTTCCTAAAAATGCCAATCATATCTATGAAAAGGAAAATAACTGGTCCTGGAAAGTAAAAAGGTGACATGGTTATTATTCTCATCTTATAATGAGAAACGGAGTGTCAGAAAGGGTCAGGAATTTGGCCCAAACTTTCCAGCCTAGTGTTTGGGGAAGCTGGAATCATTGTCAATCAGATCATAATAGGCACTATAGTCCCTTCCTGAAAAAAATCTCTCAACAGAGAAATAGCAAGCTTCCAAGGTTAAAGAAAAAAAATCATTTTTATCCACAACTTTATATTTTTTCATCACTTTGATCCTGGGCCTTCTAAAAGAAAGTTTTTATTATGCTGCCAGATTAAAATACACACACACACACACACACACACACACACACACTCTCTCTCAAGAGAATGAATTGAATTTAAGTGTCTTATAGACCTGCAACAAAGTGTCAACAATAAAAGCAATGTTCTGAGAAGATTATTTACACAGAAGAGCCAAAGCTGCATTTACAGTGGCATCTATATAGTTGTTATAAATGCTAATCTCAATACCTTTGCATGGTTCTCCCCAAATTGGAGAATTGTTCCCACCACAGCAATCTGAAAACTGCATCCTATCATAAGTGCCTACAATAACTATAACACTAGTAAGACATGGCAGATCCTAACAGATAATGTGATTTTTTTTTTTTTTTGACAGGCTGGTTAGGAAAATGATAAAAATTAACTGCTGACATGGAGGCACATATTGCATTGAGGAAAAGGGGGGAGGTCCAAGAAGAACCTTTCAGTTTGTTTGAAAATCACACATCAGGAAGTTGAAGAAACAGAAGTCTACATCTCTTTGCCCAAGTCCTTATTGCCATAAATGTATCAATGCTAGGCAACGTAGGAGTAGTATTCATCAGACCAGACAGGAAACGGAAGTTACCATGACATTATAATCAAAAGTCATTCTTAATGAAATATAGGATCTAATTAAATTGTCCATATTAGGGTCCTATGATCAAAAGAGGAACATAGCCTGAAAGCCATACCTGATGTTTTTGTTTTCTTTTGGTTTGCTTTGTTCCTCTCCTCAAGTCAAAGAAAATGGTTTTCTATATTGATGGTTTACCTTGTCAATAGTTGTATGATTTAAAATTTGGCGCCAAAATATTCAACCACAAGTAGCTTTTCTCAATTTAAAGATTCTGGCACCAAGTTCATTTTTATGAAGCTTTATAGACTACTTTAGTTGTTATTTGACATATATTTGGGCCACCTATCATCGCTGAACACCTTTCATGACAAGCTTGCTTCCCAGCCTCTCTTGCAGCTCAGAAGCAGACATATGACCTAGGAGCCACCAATAAGAAGTACACAAGTGAGACTTTAATTCAGAAGCAAATGCCATTGTAGTAGACTGAATAACGGCCCTCAAAAATATCAGGTCCTAATTCCTGGAACCTCAGACTGTTAACTTATATGGTAAAGACTTTACATATGCAATTAAATTGAGGGTATTAAGACAAAGAGATTAACCTGCATTATCCAGGTGGCCCCTATAGGAAATATCATGTATCCATTTTAGAGGTGAGCAGAGGAAGATTTGACACACACAAGGAGGAGAAGATAATGTGACCACAGAGTAGAGAGGGACTTGAGGATGCTGGTCTTGAAGATCAGAGTTATGTGACTACAAGTCATTCCAGAGCCATCAGAAGCTGGAAAAGGCAAGGCAAGTATTCTCCCCTAGATCCTCAAGAGGGAATACAGCTATGCCAACACCTTCCTTGATTTCTGCCCAGTGATACTGATTTTGAGCTTCTGGCCTCCAGAATAGTGAGAGAATACATTTCTTTTGTTTTAGGTTACTCAGCTTGTGGTAATTTGTCACCAAATGGAAACAAATACAAGCATGAAGAATGAGGCCAGAATTCTTTGTGGTGAGGGTGGTGGCAGACACATACAGCTAAGGTTGTGAACAACAGCTTGACCTGGAGCTGGGCTGCTATGAGTCGCCGGTGATGGCGTAGGCTGCAGTGGGGCTGCAGTGGGTTTGCAGTGGGCTGCCATGAGCTACCACGAGTGGCCAGCAGCCGGCATGCGCAGCCAAGAGCGGCCGTCCAATGGCCAGGAACCTATCTGCCTCACCCGGGAAGAGCGCAATGACGATACCAACATGGGCCAGTGAAGCAACGTCCTCCACAACTAGACTGAAGAACAAAAGGACAGCAACTTGTCTGTTCCCCTTCCCCGATTCCCCAACGCTGTTCCCCTCCCCCAGTTCCCCAATAAAATCTTAAAAAAAAAAATTGTAGAATATTGTAAATGAATACTATACAGTTCCTGCCCTGGGATCTTGCCCTGTGGCTTAGTGAAAGAACCATGCCCTAGGGCCTTGCCACTCCAAGTCTGGCCCAGGGGCCTTTGGCACAAAGACGGGAAAATGAGGAATCCCAGAATTTAGCTGAGACCTACTGAACCAGAATTTGCATTCTAACAAGATGTTCAGGTGATTCCTATGCATATTAAAGGTGTAAAGCACTTTAAGAGCTGAGCAGGAGGAGGACCTCATAGAGGAGATGGCATTTGATTAACACTTAGGCTGGCCCACGGAAAGACACGCCACCTAAAGAAAACACCCTCAGCAAAAGCACAAGGGTGAGAGATATGGAACATGATCACAGCATCAAACGTTAAGAAAGATCTCCCATATATAGGAGTAAGGGGGAATTAGATGAGATTAGGATCAGGTTGTGGGTGGCTTGCGTCACGCTCTAGAGTTTTCACTTTAGCCTGAGCATGAAAGATGCATAACGGGACACAGGCCAGGGTGATATAACCAGAATTGTGTTTTAGGAAATTTAATCTGACCACATGTGTTAAGTTGATTCAGGGGGACAACTAAAGGTAGGAATTCAGTAGGGGGCATATGACAGCTGTTCAGGCAATTACAAGGTAATGACACTATAGGGAAAGAAAAAAAATGACACTATAGGGTCTGGGAAAACAGAAAAAGTTGGTACTGTTTGTTTGGGGATGTGAGGGATGCATAGACAGAAAAATCCAAAGTCAGGATGCTCAGCAAGAAAGAGTGATTTGGACGAGACGCAGGTTTCCAGCAAGATGGAAGTCGGAGCGTCTGAGTTTTGTTCTTGTTGATTTTGATGCTGATAGGTCGGCTGGTAAAGGAATTTGCACAGTCAGGCAACTTAAGAAAGTTTAAGAAAGCCTATTTTATTGAGAAAGAATCTATCAGGCTGAGCAATGATGGCTACAGCTCGGGTCTGCACGTCTCCTTTAGAGTGAGGAGGGAGTGAGGTGGGTTTAGAGGGCAGTGCTGACAGGGTTGAACAGAACATGCTGACTGCTTGTAAGCCAGTAGCTATTTTGTGGTGTTTTCGGTTATCGCAAGTTTGGCTCTGTCTGCAGGTGCAGGCCAACAGACATTTTGTTGTTTTCTTGCAGACATGGTTCTGTCTGTCACAAGTCAAGGTCTCTGGGACCTAACATTCAGAGACCTAACAGTTGCATTGGAAGGACATGCAGCAGGACTGTATTTGGAAACATGAGATTCAAAGAAAGTTCAGGAAAGAGGTGGTACCTGGAAAAAGATTTGGGAGAAATTGGCATAAAGGTGATAACTGATACCTGGGAAATAGATAATCCTGCCATTGAAAAAGTGTGGCCAGTGAAAAAAGACAGGCAAGGGAATGGCTCTGAGTAATAATAACTTCACTTCGGGGTTGGAAAGAGGAAGAGAAGAAAATGTACTTACAAGCCAGGGATCTTGGGAGCAAACCACAGACCTGAACTCTGGTTCACCTAAGCAGAAAAGGAATTTTCTGATAGGATATGGGCTTGCTCACAGAGAGAGCAAAAGGGAGAACTAGGATCAGAAAACAAGAAGGAACCAAATGAGGCCAGCAGTCGTGGGTTGGGACAAGCTCACGCAAGCCACGGGAGTGGTTTGATGAGAATGCCACCGCAGTGCTGCCAACAGGGCAGGCCATGCGACACCATTGCCTGAGGTAGGAGACTTTTAGTGTTCCTTCCACCTGCAGAGGTTATTTCTGACTGTCCTAGGCAGGAGCCTCTGGTTGGCAAGGTGCAGGCCACATGCCAGCACACTAGCTGCCAGAGGGGAAGGGAGGAGGGGGAGGTAAAGCCTCTACCTCACGGGTGGGTTCTGTCTGCCTCCCCACCCCCAGCCGGACAGGGGTCCAGATGTGAAGCAGCCAAAAACTGACAAAAGTTCGCTGAAGCCGCAGGAAGGAAAGGCAGCAGAGGAATCAGGATGGCGTCTCATAGGAGAGGGAAAGAGCGGGACGTCAGTGGTCACGTGGTCACCAGTGGCAAGCAATGTGGAGGCCAGGGAGGATGCTGGCAAACAGTTCCCAGATCCGGCCATTGCAGTCATGGCTACCTTTAAGAGGAAATAAAACAGACTTCAAGAAAAAGACGAGAGAGGCAGAGTGAGGTTACAACATGGAGGCTGTAAACTATTCCTTTTTTAAAAGTGTGGAGATAGAAGGATAGCCAAGGAAGGGTGTTTTCGAACAGGTGACACGGGAGCATATGTCAGGCCCCTAGGAAGGAAGCTGGAAAGAGGATGATTGGAAATTTAGAAAAAGAAAAGGAGTGAAATAAGATCCTAGAGGATGTGGGAGGGGTAGGTGGTGGTGGAAGGAGATGGCTGGAAAAGAATGGAAATGGGGACAGGCAAATCTTGGTGAGGTACCTATAATTCAATTTCACTAACACTTATGATGTGTCTACCAGAAGGAAGTACTATGCTAGGATGTAGAAATATTTGTCAGGCAAGCCATATCCTCAAGAAGCTGATGCTCCAGCCACATTAGATGACCTCTAATGTTCATTCAACCTTAAGTACGCTGTAACGTTAATATTTTTAACTGCAAATACCCATAAAAACAAATTAGAATTTAGTAAGGTCAAACAAGATACAAATTGCTATGGGAGTTCAGGGCAGGAAGCCTATACCTCCAAGCTGCGAAGGTTTCAAGGAGGAAGCTGGATCTTAAAGGATAAGTACACGTGGAGGGGATAATGAGCATTGGCAGGGGGGTGTTACCAGAGAAAGCAAAGGGCACAAACTCTAGTACTCACAAAAATTCAGTGTTAAAATAAATATTTTTGGGGCCGGCCGAGTGGCGCGTTGGTTAGGAGCTGGCTTGGGACGCCCAGTTCTGAGCAGGAGGGCCCAGGTTTGGATCCCACATGAGGGCCAGTAACACTGCCCTGTACAGCTAAGATGGTGAACAACAGCTCAACCTGGAGGTGGGCTGCTATGAGTCGCTGGCAACTGTGTAGGCTGCAGCCCCCGCTGCAGTGGGCTGCCATAAGCTACCGTGGGTGGCTAGCAGCCAGCGTGAGGTCCAGAGGCCAGCGATCGATCTGCCTCACCCAGGAAGAGTGCATGATAATATCAACATGGTCCAGTGAAGCAACGGCCTCCACAACTAGACTGAAGAACAAAAGGACAGCAACTTGTCTGTTCTGTTCCCCTTCCACAATTCCCCAACACTGTTTTCCTCCCCCAATTCCCCAATAAAATCTTTAAAAAAAAAAAAAAAGAATAAATATTTCTCAATTATGAGGCATCCCAGCTTCTGAATCTCTTCTCTGAGATTCCTCCATCTTATGAGGCAGAGCTGTCACTCTATAAGCTAAAAACTCAGACCCTCATTTTCCCTTCCACCTTCATGTCTAGGGCAGAGGGGCATGACTTAGATTCATCAGCTAGGTTTACCTGCCTCTGAGTTCAGCAATGGCAGTCATTGCACTGGTTCTGTCACCTGATTTCATCTGTGTCCCGCCGTAGATTCATTCTCAGAGCCTGGTTCTCCACCCTTCCCAGCAATTCCACAAGCTATCTAAAATCTTTTCAATCAATTTCTTTTTTTTTTTTTTTTGAGGGCAGTGTTACTGGCCCTCATATGTGGGACCCGAACCAGGGCCGCTGGCTTCCTAAGCCAGCGCTTAACCACTGCTCCACTCGGCCAGCCCTCAATCGATTTCTTTTCTTTTTAAATTAGGTTTATTTTCTTTATGTTGCATGCAACTAAGAATATTGACAAATAAATATAATCCTCACCAATACCAGTGTGATCATGGGAAAACTCGTAATCCAGTTTAAATGATGAATTGGGAGGATGTATTAGCCAAGATTATATTAGAAAACTCTGTAAGCAACTCAAGGAAATGGATTTAAGACAGACCATTAGAGGATTACACAGTCTCTGGAAGGTGCTGGGGAGCAAAGGTCACAGAAGCTACTGATGGAATTCAGTAGACTGAAGAAACTGCTAGTGAGGATCTCATCCCTCTACAGCACCCAAGTAGGTGATTCTCAGGAGGATTGCTGGAAACTTACCATGTCTGCCCAGATGTCAGCCATGCGCCGATGCTCATGAACTTGCCTAAAGCTGCAGCTGGAGAAGAATGGCTTCTCGTCTTCTGCCTTGTAAATCTCAAAACCACTGCCTCTCATTGGAGGATTCGAAGCTGAAACTCCACTGGCCAGGGAGTCTGAGAAATGTAACTTCCAAATTACCAGTCCTGCCATACAGGAGAGCATTTAAAAGGATGGTGATTGAAAGGAATGGGAAATAACTGTCCCCACTCTGTAGGCTCAGATGCCTGGGTCCAACTCCCTTCTCTCCTTCAGCTTCCTTACTCTCCTATTCTCCCTACCCCTGCCACAGCAGTAACCTCCCTGAGACTTTCAGGACTTTGATACTTCTGTTTTCTCCAGCCTATCAGCCTCCTCCATCTTTCCTATTAACTTCAATTCCCTTGCCTCCATGTTTTCCAAACATGGCCTCTCTATACAGTGTAAAACTCCAACATCACGCCAATCCAACTGCCTGGTTCTTAGATCCAAGCTGGCAGACATCACTGGAGAAAAAAGTCCTACGCCATGAGGATTGTTGTCACTAGCAGTTTATAGCCTGTGGTGGGTGACAAGTGAGCTACAGCTTCCGGTACCCAAAGCCACTATTTAAAGTTTAATAATACTCCTGTCAAGTCTGACTGTTACCCATTTCCTCCCCACTCCACACACACTCTAAGCAATGGCCTTGTCTCCTATGCCACAGAGAAAATAAATAACATGAACTTAGGATTTCCCATATCTTCCCTTCCTCTTCCTCACATAAAAGCTCCATACTTGTAAGTTCCCAGATCTTACCACTTTTCTCCTTTTTTTTTAAATTAAAGTTTATTGGGGTGACAATTGTTAGCAAAGTTACATAGGTTTCCGGTGTACAACTCTGTACAACTCTGTATATATTGCATTGTATGTTCACCACCCAGAGTCAGTTCTCCATCCATCACCATGTATTTGAGCATTTTTACCCTCATCTACCACCTCCCTCCCTCCTTATCCTCTGATAACCACTAAACCGTTGTCTGTGTCTGTGAGTTTTGTTTCTTCATTTGCTGTTCTTGTTCTTTTGTTCTTTTCAGTTTTATATCCCACATATCAGGGAAATCATGTGGTTCTCTATTTTTTCTGTCTTATTTTGCTTAGCATAATAATCTCAAGATCCATTCATATCACTTTCCTCCTCTTAATGGAAGAGGCAACCTCCTCCTGCTCAAAATTGAACTTCCCTCCTGTGCTCTAGATTATTAGGGATTTTGTTACCAGTTGTCATCTCTCTTGCCTTATTGCCTCAAATTCTCTTTCCTGCTTTATTCCCTTCACCACGTAAGAATGCTCTATTCTCACACATCTTTTAAGGGGAAAAAAATGCCCTTCTTGAACCCAACACATGGCCATTTCCCTTTCTGTTTGCTCTTGTCCATAGGCAAGCTATGTGGCTATGTGGAAGAGTAGTTGTCTCCACTCAGTCTCCGTCTCCACTAACCCTATGTTGGCATTACTGCATATGACTTAAGAGCTCAGCTTCTGAGATGGTCAACATGGGTTCACAATGTTTTGTTAGGACCACTTACCGTAACCTAGTACAAGTCACGTAGATTCTGTAAGTCTGTGATTATTGTCTTAAACAGAGGTAATCGTAACTTCTTCTCAGGGTTGTATAAAAAGTTCTTAATTAGCACAGTGTCTAGTGTGTAGTGAATGTGCGTTAAATGTAATCTGTTATTGCTTACTCCGTGAACCTCCACCACCTCGCTGCCCCTCTTCCACTATTGACACTGCCCCCACCAAGCCCTCCAGTGACTGAGTTGTTAATGAACTTTTTTCCATTTTTTTTTTTTAAAGATTTTATTGAGGAATTAGGGGAGGGGAGGGGAACAGCGTTGGGGAATTGGAGAAGAGGAACAGATGTGTTGCTCTCCTTTTGTTCTTCAGTCTAGTTGTGGAGGACATTGATTCACAGGCCCATGTTGGTATCATCATTGCACTTTTCCTGGGTGAGGCAGTTGCATGGCAGTCATTGGATAGCCACTCAAGGCGGCTCACAGCAGCTCACCAAAGCATACACCAGCTGCCGGCCAGCCCCACTGCAGCCTACAGTGGCCACTCAAGGCAGCCCAGCTTCAGGTGGAGCTGTTGTTCACCATCTTAGCTGTAGAGGGCAGTGTCACTGGTCCTCATGTGGAGTCCGAACCAGGGCCCTGCTGCTCAGAGCTGGCATCCCAACCCAACTCCTAACCAATGAGCCACTCAGCTGGCCCACGTTTTTCCATTTTTTTATAGATATTTCATCTCTTCAAGGTGTTCCACACTGTTGACTCCTCCCTCTTGATTTAAAGCCAATCTCTAAAGAGGGCCACACAAGATGGATGATTCACTTGGGTGGAAAAAGAAAACATTGCAACTTCTGTTGGTCAGAAGATGCACCATTAGTTTATGTATCACTAAGAAGGAAAACAGTTAAATATGTCACAGCATTCTTGCCATTTACAAGTTTAATTAATATTTATAAGAATTCTTTCAGATTTAAAGTTATAAGTTTATTTAAACTGACAAATAATGACAGTGTGATTCATGGTGACTAAGTTCATATACATGTGGACATTGACATCATTTTAGCTCTTTGGGGAACAGACCTTAAAATGGGGAAAATATGCATCTTATTCTAAGTAAAATATATTTATTTTATGCCTAAAACTTTAAGAAATTAAGTTTTACTAATTGTTACTATAAGGTTTGAAAATATATGTATGTAATTATAAGTAAGTATACATATATGGGGATTATTCAAAAAAAATATTGCTTGGATATACAATTTAAAAGGTTTAAAAAATACTGAGTTAGGGCCAGCCGAGTGGCACGGTGGTCAAGAGCTGGCTTGGGAAGCCAGTGGCCCCGGTTTGGATCCCATATATGAGGGCCAGTGATACTGCTCTCTGGAAAAAAAAAAAAAAGAATACTGATTTAAACCATCTCCCTATAAGTAAAAGTCCCTCGTGGTTTTTCTCCTCCACCTTTACTTCTTGACTTTCTTCATGCTTCCTTGTTCTGCCTCCTCTCCTCTTTTCTTTCTTTCTTTCTTTCTTTTTTTTTTAAGATTTTATTGGGGAATTGGGGAAGGGGAACAGACAAGTTGCTGTCCTTTTGTTCTTCAGTCTAGTTGTAGAGGATGTCACTTCACTGGCCCATGTTAGTATTATCATTGTGTTCTTTCCGGGTTAGGCAGTCGATCGCTGGCCATTGGACAGCCGCTCACGACGGCTCTCAGCAGCTCACACCAGCGTTGCCAGCCACTCACAGCAGTCCAATTCCAGTTCGAGCTGTTGTTCACCATCTTAGCTGTAGAGGGCGCAGCTTACTGGCGCATGTGGGAATTGAACCGGCAGACTTATTGTTCAGAGCTCGCCCTCTTACCAACTGAGCCACTCAGCCGGCCCTTCTCTTTTCTTTCCATGTTAGTATGCCCTAGAATTTTCCATTATTTACACACTCCTAAAGCTTTATCTACTCCCTGTACATTGACAACTCTCAAATCTCTCTCCAACATAGATCTTTTCTGAGCTCTTGGCTGAATGGATTAATGAATTTCTCCACCTCTGTACCATGGAGCCCTCAAATTCATCAACTCTAAAATACATGTTATGTTCTCCTTAGATCTTCCCCCTTCTCCCTTCTCTCTTATCAAAGCAATGGTACCATCATTTGTCAGTTGCCCACTTCAGAAGCCTACAATTTATTCTTTCAACTCCCACTCTCCACTTTCAGATATCATACCTTCCAAATAGCTCCCGAATATGCCACCTGCTCTCCTCCACTGCTACTGTTCTGATTTAGGCCCTGGCTGCAACGTTAAAGGCCAAGAGCTCCATCTACATTGTAAAATTCAAATGAAAACCTAATTTGCATCATTAGTTTATTGTGCTAGAGTTACTGAGATCATCAAAATGGTCCAAAACAAAGACATCTGTTGTTGGAGGGTATGTGCCAGGACACAACACAATATTGTTTTGAGCTGATAATTACCTGGGATGCTGAATTGATTTTTTTTTTTATCCCATAATTTGGTATCTAGTGACTTAAGTATCTGGCTGTTAGAGAAAATTCCATTACTGTTTGGCAAACAATTTCAGACTGGATTGATTAGCCATGAAATGAATGCAAGTGCTTTGCACAGCTTAAATATGCACTTAATAGTTCAATATGAGATGACATTGACAGCTTTCCAACTAGTGCTGATATTCTAAAAGAACAATTTGCTAACATCTATCAATATAATCCTGATATATTACCATTACAACCGTTTTTTTTCTTTATGCCTCCAGAATTTCCCGTTTTTATCTTGACAGTACTCCTAAACTCTTCATTCTGACATCTTTCAGGGACGATGGACTGTGGCAAATACAAGTCCAGCTACAATAACCATTGCAGCTTCATTGCTGACTTTATTCTCCCCTTCCAATATTTACAATTTAAACAGAGACAATAAGTTTGATTTGAAAGTATAAAACCCAAGACCACAGTACATAATTAGAAGAGAAATGCAAAGAATCTCAGTTGTACATGGATTGAGAGTTATTAAAATGAGAAGTTTCTTTAGAATAATTGGGAAGTCCTAATTATACTATAAATAACAATTATATCTCTAACCCTTTCAATAGCAACTTATTCTATTCTGTCTCCCTGATGAGCTCCCTTCTCTCTTATCTCTTCTCTATCCCCATTGTTACTGTCTTAGTTCACACTCTGTCTCTTGACTGGACTTTCCTAAGAGCTCTTCCAATCTTACTAACTTTAAATTTTACACAGCTGCTAGTCATCTTGTCATCTTTTAAAGATGTAAATCTGATTATACCTTTCAATGGTCTGCAGCGCACAGAGGATAAAGTCCAAGCTCCTGACTGTTGCACACAGAAATTTTTTTAATATGGCTCCACCTTTTATCATCCACCATCACCTTTAGCCACTTCTGCAGACAGACCTTGCTCCACTCCTGGGTATCCACTCAAGCTCCTAAATGTACTGCACTGTGGTGTGTCTTTATGACACTGCATCTGCAAGTCTTACTACTAGAAGTCCCTTCACCCCATTCCCGTATTGCAACCTCTCTCAGCCTCCAGAGTCAAATGTTACCATGCGGCCTTTTACTTTGGAAAATCTTTTCATTCTCCACCCAAGTAAAATTAACCACTCCCTTTTTTGAGCCAGGACCCTGGTGTTAACATGTCTCTAATGTTGCACTGAATCCTACTAAATCATGAATGCTTCTTCACATTTCATTTTCTGTTAAGCCCAGAGCTACTTGAAAAGAAGGACCATACAAGATCTGGCAATTAAGTTTGTGAACTTCTTGCAATGATGTTGCTAACATTTTGTGATATCAGAGGGATTATTCATTATGAATTTGTACCAACTGGACAGTTAACCAAGTTTACTATTTAGACGTGCATAAACAGCCGCATGAAAAAGTTAGACGACCTGAACTTTCTGCCAACAATTCATGACTCTGGTATCACGACAATGAACCAGCTCACATGGCCCTGTCTGTGAGGGAGTTTATAGCCAGTGAACAAATAACTGTATTGGAACACCCTCCCTACTCACCTGATCTGGCCCCCAATGACTTCTTTCTATACCCGAAGATAAAGGAAATATGGGAAGGGAGACATTTTGATGATATTCAGGACATCAAGGGTAATATGACAACAGCTCTGATGACCATTCCAGAAAAAGAGTTCCAAAATTGCTTTGAAGGGTAGACTAGGTGCTGGTGTCTGTTCATAGTTACTCAAGGGGAGTACTTCGAAGGTGACCATAGTGATACTCAGCAATGAGGTAAGTAGCACTTTTTCTATGATGAGTTTGCGAACTTAATTTTCTGACCTTCGTATAATGTCCATTATTTAGATCTCCAATACTGATTTTAGTACCTAACAACAATAATAACTATCAGTTATTGCACACTAGAACTGTTTCAGGTGCTAATCTAAATGCTTCCTTTATTGTATCTCATAATACCTTTATGAGGTAGGTAATTTTATGAGCCCCAAGTTATATTGGGTTGTTGGAAAAGTCATGACGTATTTTTCTGTTTTTCGTTGCAAAAATGTGTCATGACTTTTCCGACAACCTGATAGATAAGAAAAATAAGGCACATTTATTTACTCAATAAATGTTAGTTAATGAACATTGTTGTTTTTTAAAAAATGTAATGTAGTCATATCATCATTACTCCTGAGAGCTCAAAGATACTATTACAACTGGAAGTTGGAGCCTTGGTGTAGGTAAGGTGCATGCAATGTCACGGGTACAACTACAGTGTGTTTGGTTTGGGAAGGCCTAGGTTATCTGCCATTCTGAATTCAACTCTACATATCCTGGCATATACTGGTTTCAAGATTAACTCCTTTTTGTTTTCACATGCTTTGAACATCGTGTTCCCCTTCCCTAATCTCATTTATACCTAACAATTATCTACATGAACAGTTGGTGCTAGTATTACTTGTATGTTTCTTTAAAATGCCAGATACAGAGATAAGGTTGGTAGGCCGGTAAAAATGCCCTACTCAATACCACTAAGTGGGCAGCTCTTGTGCTAATTTAATGTTTATCTGGTTGAAGTCCTCTCTCCAGCAAGTCTCACTGCTAAGACAGATTCAAGAGTTAGATTGTAAGAGATAGTTGTTCTGTAGAACTAGAGTTTTGCAATTCTTTTTTTTTTGAGGGCAGTGTCACTGGCCGTTATATGTGGGACCCAAACTGGGGCCACTGGCTTCTCAAGCCAGCGCTTAACCACCGTGCCACTCGGCTGGCCCGAGTTTTGCAATTCTTTAGCTACATTCCTACACCTGTGTACATGAACTTAGATTGTTAAGTGATATGGGTTATTTCCAGAAAATATTTTCATTTTAACGATTCAAATATGCTGAGCTCAATTGCATAATAAATGGGGGAATTTGTGGCTGGGTGGAAGATGAAAGGCTGTATTTTGTAGTCCAAAGATTGGTGTCAAATCACCTACCTACTGCCCACCCTGAAGTTAGCCTTGCCAGTGAGGTAGAGAAGTGTTACAAACAATGCCTTCAGTTTCTAGATTAATTCACCAAGACACCTATAACCCATATTGAAAAATCTCAAAAGGATGAGTTCAGTAACAATCTGGTCAGTGGAATTCACACCTCATCTGACATAGACAGGTGAGGAGAAAAACAGAAAAACAGAAAGAAGCAGAATGATAAAAAAGTTGAACCCAAGGATTTGACTATCTGCCTCTCTCAGGTAGGGGAGTCATGCCTAATATCCTTACTTTATAGTTAAGGCATTCTGTCATTACAAAAGCAATGGTAGAAAAATGAAAAGCAACATCCCCAGGGGAATAAGAGAGTACAGCTGAGTGAAACCAGGGCATATGCCCACACACAAAGAATATCAATTCTGTACATTTTGCTTCTATTCTTTTCAACTCTCTCTGCATCTTCTTGCTCCGGGATCCTACTGCTTCATGAATTCTTGCTAACTCTCTGTGCATGTCATACTCAGATGCCTAAGAGAAGGGATCTGATTAGTTCCATGACTCACAATAGCCCCTGCTGAGCAACCTCTCCCACCCACCTAAAGAGCCCAATGACTGCCCTGTGCAGGTGCCCTCTGATGGCTGCGTTATACTTCAGTCCTAGGGAGCTTGCACTCCAAACAGCCAGCACTTGCATCGCTTTGTCCAGAGCGTGGCCCTCGGGTTGCGGGAGGCCAGTTTTTTCTGCATGCAAGGAGAGCAGACAATGCTTGTGAATTTATATCCCCCCAGGCTCAGCCCGTCACCAATGATTGACAAGCGTGGGAGTATAAATACCCCAGCTCCCTCACATCATGGGATTGTCTGTGATATCACCCATTTATCTCCAAACCTCTCTAGAGAATTGTTAACAGTTACCTCTGTAGGGCTTTGTTTAATATTCGACCCTTGTTTGTCTTACTTTCCTTCCTGGTCCCATGTCCCCACTAATCCAATTTTTTTCTGGGAATACTTCCTATCTCAAAAGTCCTGTGACAGCAAGACAAACCCTAGATTTTATTTGCACATTCTTTTCATCAGGGCACTTTTACACTGTCATCTGGGGCCTAATTCTAGGCAACCCATCTCAGAAAAGGCCATTTCATATTCTGCTAAGCCACATAGAGATTGGCAGCCTTTGAAACAGGAGCCCATCCTTGATCTAATCAGCTGTGATCAGGGATCTGTGGAATAGAGTATTATAACCTGTGCATACCCTTTATCAGGGGCTTCAACCATGAGCCATGACAGCAGCTCTGAGTGTGAGAAGCAGAAGCCCAGAACCAGAGATCTCTCCTAAGACTGCACTCATATTCATTTCCGTAATGCCTGCTGGGCATACATGCATCATGGGATAACAAGTGAAGGTAACAATTGCCAATTGTGTATGTTATATTGAAGAAACTAAAGTGCTCTCTGTACCCAGTGTGAAAATGATGATGTGTCATTGGCAATCATTAAAGCAGTACATTCAAATAGGAAAGACAAAGATGTAAGAAACAAACCTAGGAGTACAGTATCAATAGGGAAAACACATCTACAGATAAGCATGTACACACACAGATGCACACGTAACCACATAAAAGCTCCTTTTCTCACTAAAGGGCAATGTGAGGTCAAGCCACATTTAAGAACCTTTACAGTATCCCCTTAGCTTTCCATTGACTCACTCACAGGGTAAGTCTGACCACCCATGGGGCAGAAAGATTATGGCTATTTACAAGGAAGCAAGAGTACATTTTTAGTTTTGGTTGTGTCCTGTTTTTAATTTTGGAATTGTTAGGTATCTATCTTTCATTCTGTAAACTGCATACAGTGACCTGGTAGGTGATTTACAGACTAAATTATTTTACTGTAAAAATAAAACACTAAAAAAAAAATCTTTTAGACTCAATAATAACAACTTACCTTAACTCTCACACAGACGTCACAATGTGTAATGCTGTTTTTTCTTAAAAAAAAAAAAAAAAGGCATACAATAAATGAAATCACAAAACAAACAAAGCACCTTTGAAGAAAGTGAGAAGAGAAAGGTCCATAAATATTCTACTTAAATTTGTTTGTGGTTACTTCACATGGCACAGTGGTCCAAACTCTACCCACAAAAGGGGGGGGGTGAAACCAGTGTCCTTGATGGAACAAGCACAGGCTTAAATTTTTATTCTTGAATTATCATCCCTTGTTGCCTAACAGAATCCTTTGCATTAAAAGGAATTGTGAATGGGGAATAAAGACCATTAAGACCATAGTGCCTGCTCCAGAGGGAATGATGAGCACACAGGTAATTTTAATACAAGGGAAAACCATCAAGCATTCTCCCTCTAGCTGATGGAATCAGGGCTGGCTTCAAGGATAGGGTCTATTTGAACTAGACTTCAGAGAACAATATGATTTCCAAAAGAAGAAGTAGAGAACAGGACTGATTTCTATGATTACTCTTTTTTCACTACAACCAGTTAAAGTCACCCCTGTAAGTCTTAGCTTCTTTCTCCTTCGGAGCTTCATTCATGTCTTTAAGAAGAGAAGCAAGAAGCCCAACTGGGTCTTTTTCTTACAGAAGGGAGTAATTATTCATTTCTAAAATGTCTCTCATGTTTATCTTATCTCCATTACCACTTCTTCCACTAAAATTCACTTGCATTATGTTCCCCTAGACCTTTGCAAGAATCCTGATCGACTTCTCAATCGATTACTTTAGTCTCCAATCAAACTGCTACCACTTTCAGACCAACATTCTCAAAGCAAGTCCCTGGTCGTGTCAGCCTTTCCACTCAAAAACCTTCAGTGGAACCCAAACAACTGCCAAATCAGGTACATACCCCTCAGTTTAGCATTCATACAGACAGAAACAACTAAAGACCAAACTAAAGAAATAGTGATACGATGGTCACAAAGTAGGAAGACCAGCACATAAAGATGTTATTTCTCTCTAATTCGTCTTTAAGTTAAATACAATTCCAATAAAAAAATAATCATAAGGTTTTTCATGAAACTTGACAAGCTGATTCTAAAGTTCATATGGAAGAGCAAAACGGCAGGAATAGCTAAGATCATTTTGAAGAGGAAAAAGAAGTGCAATGTCTCCCCTATCAGAAATTGAGACTTATTTTAAGGGTATAATACATAAAAGTAGTGTGCTACTATTGATGCACAGGTGGGAAAAATTTTTTTGTATGTAGCTACATTCAGAGCCCAGATATTATCCCATGAATTTATGAAACTGTGTGTGTGTGTGTGTGTGTATATATATATATATATATAAAATATATGACAGAGGTGGCATGAATCAATGAGTAAAGGATAATGTTGGGATAATGAATTAAATTTGGAAAAGGTATTTGTAACAGAATACATAAAGGACTCCTAAAAAATAATAAGACAAGGCCGGCAGAGTGGCGTGGTGGTTAAGAGCTGGCTTGGGATGCCAGTGGCCCAGGTTCGGATCCCACATATGAGGACCAGTGACACGGCCCTCTTAAAAAATAAATAAATAAATAAATAAATAAATAAATAAATAAATAATAAGACAAATAAATCAGTAGAAAGATGGGCAAAACTATGACTACCAACTCACAAAAGAGGAAGCTCAAAAGGCAATAAACACAGACTATTCAACCATGTGCTACCACATGCTCACCACAATGTAGAGGAGTGGAAACTGTGAGTTCAAATTGCTACAACTTTGGTGAGCAATTGGCAACATCAAATCAAGCTGAACACACACACCTTATATCTAGCAATTTCCTGCCAAGCTGTATATTTTAGAACAATTTTTGTGCATGCACCCAAGGAGTCATGCGGCCCCCCGTTTCCTTATCATGTGTTCATAAAATATTAATTTATCTCCACTGTTTACTTTCATGTAGAGCTTTGCTAGTCCTCACCCTCTCTTTGGGGGTGAGGGTAATAGGTGTGAAAGGTGCAAGGGGAAGGATTTTGAACCCTCAAAGTTACTCCGCACATAAATATTACAGTTAAGAAAGAAGCTTTCGAGGACATACAGATAATTAATAGACATATGAAAAGATGCTCAAAATCACTAATCATCAGAGAAATGCAAATTAAAATAACAATGAGATATCGTCTCACACCTGTCAGAATGACCATCATCAATAAATCATCAAATAACAAATGTTGGCAAGATGTGGAGAAAAGGGAACTTTTGTGCACTGCTGGTAAGTTTGCAAATTGGTGCAGTCATTATGGAAAACAGTATGGAGTTTCCTCAAAAAATTAAAAATAGAACTGCCTTATGACCCAGTAAGTCCACTTCTGGGTGTTTATCTAAAGAAATCCAAAACACTAATTCGAAAAGATATAGGTACCCCCATATTCACTGCAGCATTATTTACAATAGCCTAGATATGGAAACAACCAAAATGCCCAACAGATAACTTGATAAAGAAGTGGTACATATATACAATGGAATACTACTCCACCATGAAAAGAATGAAATCTTACCATTTGTGACAACATGGGTGGACCTAGAGGGTATTATGCGAAGTGAAATAAGTCAGACAGAGAAAGACAAATACCATATGATTTCACTTATATGTGAAATCTAAACAACAAAATAAACAAACAAAACAGAAACAAACTCACAGATACAGAGAAAAGACTAATGGTTGCCAGATGGGAGGGGGTTAGGGGACTGGGTGAAAAATATGAAGCGATTAAGAAGGACAAAGTAGTAATTACAAAATAGTCAAGGAGACATAAAGTGCAGCATAGGGAATATAGTCAATAATATTGTAATAACTACGTATAGTGCCAGGGGGTACTAGACTTATTGGGAGAAATCATTTCATAAATTATATAAATGTCTAACCACTATACTGTACAGCTGAAACTAATATAAAATAATATTGAATGTCAACTGTAATTGAAAAAGAAAAAGAAAGAAGCTGTGCAATGACTCCTACCAGACTCTGAGTCATAGCTCTGCCACTTGCTACCATCTAGTCTTGGGCAACTTTTTTAATCACACTGTTTCAATTTTCTGATCTGTAAAGAAAAGCTAATAAAACCCTCCTCAAAACTAAGACATTAACATTGGAGTAGTACTGTTACGTAACCTATGTACTTTATTTGGATTTCCCCAGTTTTTTCACTGATACCCTTTTTCCTAAATCCAGTCCAGGACATCACATTGCATTTAGTTGTCATATATCTTTAGTCTCCTATCTGGGACAATTCCTCAGTCATTTCCTATCTTTCATGACATTGACACTTTTGAAGGATAATGGTTAAGTATTTTATAGAATATCCCTCAACATGGTTTTGTCCAATATTTTCTCACAATTAGACTAAAGTTAGAGATTTTGAGGAAAAGAATATCACAGACTGATGAGCCCTATTCATTGCGTCATACAGAGGGCACAGGATATCAACATGCCTTATTACTGGTGATGTTTAGTTATATAGGTTTTTTATTCTGTGGTAATTCATTAAGTTGTACACCAAATCACTGGAGATATACCAGGGGTGCCAAAAATTGTATACATATGACGGATATTCATCTTTTGTTATCGATATATATTGAGCATTGCAATTTTAATACAGTTTTTTCCTTTCTTAAAATCTGTATACCCTTTTTTGGCACCCTCTGTATTGTATATATATTTGGATATATTCTTGAAGTATAGCTATGTATAGTTATATATGTATCGTATATATATGTTATATACATTATATAATACAACACCTATAATAAGCACTTAAATAAAGCTTAAAAAAGGTAAACCACATTTCATCAGATGTATAAAGAAATTGTGGTATATTCATACAATGGGATATATGCAGCAGTGGAAATGAAACAATGCACAGCTACGCATGAAATGAACAAATCTTACAAATATAGTGTTGAACAAAATAAATCAGTTGTATACTAAGGAATACACAGATCATGAATCCATGTATATGTAGTTCAAAAACAGGCAACACTAATGGGTCTACTCGTAAGAGGACCAACTATGAAGAACAGCAAGAACATTAGTACCCTACAAGTGCAAATAGTGGCTACCTCTTGAGAGGAGGGAGGGCTGTGTGATAAAAAAGGGACACTTCTGGAGTTCTGGAAATGTTATACATATTTTCACTCAGGTGGTGGTTCCATGGATATTCACTTTGTAATTTAATTACACTATACGTTTATGCTTCACATATTTTTTCCTATATGTTAGATTTCAAAATAAAAAAAATAATAAGACATCTTTGCTATCAATGATATGACATTATTCTTGGGAAGAAGACATAGCTCTGGAAAATGATTGAAACAATATGAAATATATGATCAAATACTACAGATAAGAGGTACTAGTATAGAAGGTCGAAGAGGATAGGTTTTGAAGGGTTAACATATGCATAAAAGAGAAAGAATAGTCTAGGTTGAAGGAACAACAGGAACCAAAGTCACATATTCAAATTTCCAGGATTTGGTATGAGGAAGTAATGAATGATACAGTTGAACAGGTAACATTGGATCAGATTATTGAGACTACTCTATTTGGTAACCCATGTGGATGGATATTCTATAAAATAGTTGACCATTACTCTTCAAAAGTGTCAAGGTCATGACACCTGTGTTAATGAAAGACATTAAATATTAATAGCTATATGTATTGGTGCCTTATTCTGTTCTAGGCAATTTAAAGCTCACAATAATCTTAAGTGTTGTTATCTATTCTTTTTCCAAATGAGGAAACTGAGGCTCAAATTAAGTATCTTGCCTAAGAACATGGCTAGCAAGTGGTGGGGTGAAGACGCAAATCCAAATAAGTGATCCATCAGGCTGGCTGAGTGGTGTGGTGGTTAAGAGCTGGCTTGGGAAGCCAGCAGCCCCGGTTCGGGTCCCACATATGAGGGCCAGTGACACTGCCCTCAAAAAAAAAAACAACACAAAAAAACAAATAACTGATCCATGATGGACATAAGGACCAACCTATCAGGAATGAGTATCTTAGTACCCAGTTGTGATCTCTAAATACTATTTACTACAAGGAAGCAAAGATGTTTAGTGAAACGGTTAGTTCCAGGGGTGGGACAAGAAATATGCCGGTTGAAGCTGAAACATCTTGTCATTCCAAATCACGAGGAAATGATGAAAGATTCCCACGGCCATGTCTCCCGTGGCCAAAGTGAATCATCAATAAATGTACTGCAAAGGATTGAAACACATCAAATATGTCTAAATGATAATAAAAAAAAACCAAAAATCTCATTGGTCCTGTTTAAAGGATGCTAGGGTGCTGGGGGCCGACAGCATCCCAGTGTCTGACAAGGCCACATTGAAATAAAGATCCATGCTCAGCACTGGATGTCTGGGATGCTGCCTTATGGTTGGTCATGTAATATCGCCTATCTCTATGAACCCATGTGCCTTCTCTTCTATAGGAGACAATACACTCACTGCATTTGTGACAAGTTCCTATGGTACCCTGATGATAGCTGGCTGTGTAAGTCAACGACGGGGCAAGATTTCCTAAAGAAAAGGAAACTCCCTAAAACAGGCTACAGCCCGAGGGGACCCCTGAACTGAGATATTGGGAACTCAAGCCCCTTGGCCTTTGCAGTTGTGATAGGTTTCCTTGGAGATCAGGAGACCAAGGTCTCTCAGCCGTCAAGGTCTCTCGGCCGTGAGAGTTCTGATAAGAGACAATTTACTGACCATGAGGTATTTTAATTAACAGCCTTGTTTTAACTCTGCTTTGTACATTGCTGTAGCAACAAAAACTGAAGCTCTGACTGAGAAACAGATGTTCCCCTCTATTGCAATAATATGCAGCTCTTCTTAGGATAGAAAAAGTTTGAGACTCCTTTTGCTACTAAGTTCAAGTATATGCCCTGTAAGGAAGTCATGGTAACCAGTGTACCCTGGAAAGATACAATTACAAAAAGGTAAAAGCTCTGAGAAAGAGAAAAACATCCTGATCATGTGAAACATAACTTGCAACATAACTTGCAATTGAGGTAATGGTCAGAAGCCCCTGTAAAAGGGGCCAGGCTTTAATAAGAAAGTGTGTGTGTGACGCTCCTGTGAACCTCTTTCTGGTGTCTCCCTCCATCCTTCTTTCCCCTCGCCGACGCCGTCCCACCCGAGGGAACCTCTGGTCCTTGTGGGGGCTGGCACCCCGCACTAGGGAACCACCTCCTTATTTTCACATAAGGGAAAGAATCAAGTATTTTCCTACTTTTCCTATATGATCTGTAGCTGTGGATAATCAAATAGTTGATAAGGGAAAATTTCCTTTGAAAAAAGCATGCAGCTAATAAATGAAGGAAAAAAATGATATAATTAGAATATCTCCATTTTCTAGTTCTTAATAAACTAAAGGATCCAGGTAATGATCATCAATGGCTGATAACATCACCAAACTACAAGAAAAATTATGACATTACCTGTCTCCTGAGAGAAAAGCACAACACATATGAAATAGTACTGTGAAGAATAAATTGAATTTGAATCTCATAAAGCCTACTACTAATCTCATAAAGCCTACTACTAATATAAGAAATATGAGGGACGATGGTATATGTTAAACAACACAGCAGTGATGCAATAATCAAACTGCAGGCTGTGAGAAATTCTACAAATGAGCAGACTTTGTTTCACACAATTACAAGGGAAAAAGAATGGAAAGAGAGGGTGCCTAGTGATTAAAAGATATTTAAGAAAAATATCAACCAGTGTTAATGTAAAAAAGTTATTTGGATTCTAATTTAAACATACTGTAAAAATGAAACAAAAGCATTTATAATTGTGGCAATGTGTACACCAATAAGACATTTAACAGTATTAAAAACTACTGTCAATATTTTGAGGTGAGATAATGTATTGTGGTTATGTCTTTCAGTCCATCTTATCTTTTAGAGATATTGTCCCTACTTTGAGTGTAGTATTTATATTCTATAGTAAAAGTTAAAAATAAAAACACAATGGTTTTTTTTTTGTAGTTGTTGTTGTTGTTTTTAAATTGGGGAATTGGGGGAGGGGAACAGCATTGGGGAACCGGGGAAGGGGAACAGATAAGTTGCTGTCCTTTTGTTCTTCAGTCTAGTTGCGGAGGACGTTGCTTCACTGGCCTATATTGGTATCCTCATTGCGCTCTTCCTGGGTGAGGCAGATCAGTCGCCGGCCTCTGGATGGCCGCTCACAGCAGCTCTTGGCAGCTCTCACCAGCTGCCGGCCGCTCATGCTGGCTGCCTGCCACTCACTGTAGCCTATGGCAGCTCACTGCAGCTGCAGCTATGCCGTCCCCGGGACTCACAGCAGCCCAGCTCCAGGTGGAGCTGTTGTTCACCATTTTAGCTGTAAGGGCAGTGTCACTGACCCTCATATGTGGGATCCGAACTGGGGCCGCTGGCATCCCAAGCCAGCTCTTAACCAATGCTCCATTCGGCCAGCCCCAAAACACAATATTTAAAACAGGCTCAGAGTCTTTCTTTCTCTCATGGAGAGACAGAGGTGAAAAATATTAGACAGGAAGGAATATGGATTCCTGGGAGCTCAGTTATGTTCGAAGGAAGGAAGGAAGGAAGGAAGGAAGGAAGGAAGGAAGGAAGGAAGGAAGGAAAAAGGAAGAAAAGAAAGAAAGAGAGGGCCTGATTTTTTTCCTTCAAGGCTAAGAAAAAGATACGTTTACAGAGAGAAAAACAGAGACATGGCGAACTCACATTGCACGGAGTCGAGTCTATCAACCAAGTAAGAGGCACATTCCTTTCCCTGGAGGAAGTCCCTAAGAGGGAGAACTGGGTCTTGAAGAGAAAAAAGTTTGGACCATCTGCTGTATGGAGATATTAGGGAGTTGACGAAAGGCAAATAAATGGTGGAATTTGTAAATACAGTAATGTCATGGTATCATACCTCTCATTATTAACATTTCTTCATAGGATTCTTACTATTACATTTTATAAATGCTTCTAAAAGTCAGTAAACCAACATTCTTAACTTCATCCATAACTAATAGGTTAGGAAGCCCTAATCTTGGTCCCTGGGTTTCAAATTGGCTTTGATACCGGGTCATATCACTCTCTAATTTAGAAAGCTGAAAAACCTGACCTTCTCTATCTTCTGCTAAAGTCGGAAAAATAAATGTTCTAAAGTGTAAACCTGATCAGTTTCCCCAAGGAGCAAGGACTCCTGGGCTTTGGTTATTTACCATCTGAACTGTTGTTTTCTTGAAACAGATTTTGGCAATGGATTTAGTTAATCCGAGAAAACAGTCTCCAATTACATGAGTTAAGAGCAAACACATCACCCTAGTTCTTGTCTCTTTGCCAAAACAGGGTGAATGCATAACTCTCCCAAAATTGAAACTTACCTCTGATCACATTTTCCACAATTGGAAAATCATCTGTACCACGAATATTATTTCTTCTTTCTTCAAAATATGCACCTTTGATGAAAATGTTTCCTAGAAAATTCCCACCATGCTTGAGATATTGCATTCCTATCCAAAATACACTACTGACCTTTGCAATACACTCCTACCAAATACAGAACTCTTATTATTATAACACCAGCATCTTCCTGATCTGTGATCCATCCTTGCATCATCACCTCACACCTCTGCCCCATGTCAGGAGCAGTTATCTAAACCTAAGGTGCTCTCGTTGGTGTTTCTGTACTCTTGCCATGAATCTCAAGGGTATATACATCTCCCCTTGCTAGTGCTTCTCATATCCACAATGGTCACTGAACCTTCTGAGCCTCAGATTCCTCGTCTATAAGATGAAAGAGCAGAGAATGGACTTCACAGTTCTTTGGTATTTGTATCTGAGGTTTAGCTGAGTAAATAAATAAGCCAACCACACTGGCTGCTTGTCCAGTGTCTGTGCCCAAGTTCTGTAGACATCCTAGTGGAACACTTTCTCATCTGAGAAGTCCATGAAGGAAGTTCAGTTTAACAAGATGAGCTGCTTAATTTTGTTCTTTTTTTTTTGTTGTTACTTAAGTGGGTGAATTGCAACCTTATGATTGTCCTTTGGGGGTGTATGTCCATGATATCTTTAGTCCTCATGAGTTTAATTATAACCAGTAATAAATACAGATCTTTATTATCGTGGTAGAGTGGGAATTGTTTAAAATCTATTCTTAAACCGAGCCCTTGCCTGGGCCTCCTGGGTCCTCCTTACTACACCTGGGACCATCCATGGGCATCATCAAAGCATGCAACTCACACTGGCTCTCCTTATGTCAAAACTCCTTGTGCAGTTGAATATACACCATTTAGACTTTTTCTTGTTCATCTTACTCAATTTTGGATGCTGTCTCAATTTTTTCAAATGTTGAATCAGTATCATTAAGGTCCAGTAAAGAGAACAAAACCCATGCTAGATAGTTCAAGAGAAGAAATTTAATATAGGGAAATAACTAGTTACAGAGGTGTGGTAAGAGCTAAAAAAAAAACCGAACCATGCCAATGAGACTACCCAGAATGCAACAACTTCAAGAAGGTGTACTACTGCCCATGGGGCTTGAGGGACAGAAAAGGGTGGTGTTAGCTGAATAGAAGCCAGGGTTACCCTGTGTGAGTGAGAATCTTGGAGAAGAAAGCATCCAAAAGGAGCTGGAAACACTGCAGGGGTTACCTAGTAGGAATTGGACCACAAGGGTGAAGCTTCCTGGTAGGAGCTGGAATCACAGAAGAAACACAGCCACTGCTTGACATACTCCCAAAGGAGAGAGGACAGAAATACATTGGGTTCTCTCCTTCCCAAACTTCCATCTCCTGCAAGAAACTCCCATTGGCTGAACCTAACCAGAAGGCAGTAGGTGAGGGAGCCTGAGAAATGCAGAGTAGCCCCTTAGGATTCAGAGCAAAGAAGAGCAGGAATGGATCTAAGAGAAAACAGAAAAATAACCTGTACAAGAATTCGAAAAATAAATACAAATAACCAGTAAACATAGGAAAATATGTTCAAAGTCATTAGTAATCAGGGAAATGCAACTTTAAACCAAGATACCATTTTAACCCCCACCAAAAATGTTAAAATACCAAGTGTTGATGAAAATGTTCAGCAATGGGAACACCATTGGGCGTGCAAATTGGAACACACATTGGCACTGTCTAATAATGATGCTGCTGAACATATCTTATGCTCCAGGAATTCCACTTCCAAGAACACACACTTAGGAATATCTAGCAATGTGCACCAGGAGACATGAACAAAAACCGTCATGGAAGCATTGCTAAGGACAGCAGACTACCCAGCTGGAACCTACCCATTGTCCACCAATAAGACAATGGTGCAAGTGTGCTTTATTCTTATATGTAAAAATGGAAGGAACTATAGCTACACACAACAACACAAACAAATGTCACAGGCATAACTTGGAGCAAAAAAGTTAAGTGGCAAAAAAAACAAAAACAAAACAAAAAAAAAACCCCAACTTGAAATTATACCATTTACATAAAATTAAAAATATGCAAAGTTACATATAGTATTTAAGAAGTGAATCATATATGGGAAAACTGTAAAGAAAGGAATGATAAACAATTCAGAATGGTTACTTCTGTGTAGAAGATGGATATGACCTGGAGGAGGCCCATAGGATAACTGTTTTGTTTCAGACATGATATATTTTACCATTAAAAACATGACTTTAGGGCCGGCCGAGTGGCGCATTGGTTAAGAGCTGGTTTGGGGATGCCAGCGGTCCTGGTTCGGATCCCACATGAGGGCCAGTGACACTGCCCTCTACAGCTAACAACAGCTCCACCTGGAGCTGGGCTGCGAGCCCTGGCGACGGTGTAGGCTGCAGCCCCTGCTGCAGTGGGCTGCCATAGGCTGCAGTGAGTGGCCGGCAGCCAGCATGAGTGGCTGGCAGCCAGTGTGAGCTGCCAATAGTCACGATGAGAGACCATCCAGAGGCCAGCGACTGATCTGCCTCATCTGGGAAGAGCGCAATGACAATACCAAACTGGGCCAGTGAAGCAACATCCTCCACAACTAGACTGAAGAACAAAAAGACAGCCACTTGTCTGTTCCTCTCCCCCAATTCCCCAATAAAATCTTTTTTAAAAACCCAAAACAAAACAAAACAAAACACATGACTTTAGAAGCCCTAAAAGCTCTTGTTTCCTCTCCCTAATTGTAATTGAGAATAAAACCATAGTAACACTCTCACACATTCATGCAAATTCTGTAAGTTAGCTTTCCATCTTGATATCTTCACGTATGGCTGTTGACCATGGCCAAGTTATCTTTTTTGTCTTTGTTGTCCCAGCTCCCACATTTGTAACATGAGGATAATAGTTGTACCCTTACAGGATGCTTGTTAGATGGGAGAGCACATGGGAAATGCTCAGCACAATGGCCTGGATGTCACAGTGGCTGTCACAGTGCAGCACAGTGGATGGCAGACGTCTGTTATTTCGCTCACACCATTGCCTCAGCTTGGAGTCTCCCCCTCATTGTCTCTATCTACTGAATGTTACTCATCCAAGGACATTCATCCCAGTGCCTAAAGACCTTCCCTCCTACCTTAGATGATTTTCCCCTCTTTTAAATGCCTAGGCCTCCTGTTGCCTGTACCATTTTTGAGTACTTACCATGTATTTATTCATTCATCCAGCAAATCATGGGCCTGGTCCTGGGAATAAAGAAGTGACTAAAACAGACAGTCACCACATTCATGGGCCCTGCAGCCAGGGGAGGGAGGCAGACATTCAGCAAATGAGCAAGCATATTAATTAATCCAGCTCTGCTAAACGCTATCAAGACAAATTGTGGGATGCATTGAGAAACTGTCACAGAGGAAGCTCACCAAGGCGGCAGTCAAGAAAGATTTCTTTGAGGAAGTGATATTCAAGGTGAAATTTGAAGGATACACTGCTTTCTATTGTCACCATAGACAAAATATTTATTGAGGATCTACAACCTAGGTGGAGAATCAGTGCACATAAACCTACAGACAAAAATAGCAGCAGGAGGTAGCATGTGTCCAATACAAAGTGACTAGAATGTATAATATTATACAGATGTTTGGAATGCCCAAGGGTTAGGGCCCTTCTTAAAAACATTTTATATAAAACATGAGATTTGAGCAAAGCCTTCACTGGAAAGGTGGAACTAAGACAAAAGAGGGGAGAAAGAGGCATTCCAGGAATGGCATAAGGGAAAATGCAAATACAGTAATACCTTGGTTTGCGAGCATAGTTTGTTCCGGAAACAAACTACGCGTATTGCAAGACATCACTTGTTTACCACATTTAAATGTATTAGAAATGTTTGCTTGTCTTGTGAAACACTTGCAAACCACATTCGTTACTCTCAATCCAAGGTTTTACTGTATATGGGCAGAGATACAAAAAGGCAAGGCAGATTTAAACAGGTTGCTTAAACCAAGGAGTGACATAGAAAGGTAATTAAAGATAAAGGGTCAGGAGCTTTCTTTCTCCTAGATGGAGTTTTCTTTTTGTATCATGGATTTGTTCTCCTCATTAAAAAAATAATAAAAGTGCATTCACAAAGCTGTATACAATTTCAGGTGTTCAGATTCCCCTAAACTATTGGTTAAGAATCACTTCTATAAGTAAGGAGCCCTGAAGGGATTTGAGTAGAAGGAAAGTACCTTGTTCCAGACAGTGTTTAGAAGGGTCTGTGTGCAGGAGAGGATAACAACTGTTGGTAGTGAGGTCAATTGAGAAACTATTGCAATATAATGCCAGCAGGAGCTCATATGGCCCTAGGCTAAGGCAGGGGCTGTACAAATTCATTAAGTAATATGTATTGAGAGCTCACTCTGGGACAAGCCTGGGGCTCCATGTTAGGGACCTGATAACAAAAGAGCTCTCAAGGAGCTCCAGGCTGGGCAGGATCAGAAAGGCTGCAGCCACAGCTGCAGAAGAGCAGAGCAGCAGCAAAGTGTCTTACTCAGAACTTTCCACTGCCCATTCCCTAGAGAATCAAGTCAAAATCATATCATAGTCAGAGCACTTCAAAAAACAGCCACCATTCACCTGTCTGCTATTATTTCTGCTTTGGCCACCACCACAATACTTTCAACACCCACACACACATGCACCCTGCAAGGCAGCCACACTGGACTCTTGACTGTCTTCTGACACTGTTTTGCATTTTCCTGCCCCCATTCTGTCAGTATTTTTCTACCACCAGCTGTGCCTGGTCAAACTCCTATGCAACTACGCGTTCTTCCAGGCCCAGTTGAGGCACTGCCTTCCTTGAAACTTTGTAGAGTCTCCCCATTCATTCTTCCCTGGGTTACTGTATGTGTGCATCAGTCTCCCCCAGTACTCAGTAAGCTTGAGAGGGCAGGGATGTTGCCTTTGTATGTTACACTAGAAGGTGCCCAGTTCCTGTGATGGCAATCGCACTATGTAAATACCTAACTGAAAGGTGGGAGTCTGGAAGGAGAACAGGCCCAAGGTAGATTTGAAGCCACCAGCAACCCTTGACAGTTGAAATCAGGGAAGGCAACCTAGATGTTCACCTTCTCATGGAAGAACTCCTTCTTGGGGAGCAGGAATGGAGGCCATCTGAGGTACACACCACCTGCTCAGTAAACATGGGGTTAAAAAATATAGCACCCCTAAAGAACAGAACAAAGGAACAAACAAAACAGAAATAGACTCACAGATACAGAAAACAGACTGATGGTTGCTAGAAGGAAGGGAGGTTGGGAGGATGAGGGAGAAAAGGGAAGGGATTAGGAAGTACAAATCGGTAGTCACAAAATAGTCATAGGATGTGAAATACAGTGTGGGGAATATATTGTAGTTAATAATGTTGTAAAAACTATGTATGGTGTCAGATGGGTCTAGACTTATCAAGGGGATCACTACTTAAAATTATATAAATGCCTAACCATTGTGCTATACACCTAAAACTAATGTAAAATAATACTGAATGTCAACTAATATAGTCACAGGATTGTTAAGTACAGCATAGGGTATATAGTTAATGGCACTAAAATAGATATCTATGTACAGTATCAGGTGGGTAGTAGACTTGTTGGAGTTATCACTTTGTGAAGTGTGTAAATGTCTAATCATTATGTTGTTTTGTACACCTGAAATAAATATTAAATAAATAAAATGGTAAAAGGCAAATATATATATATATATATATATATATATATATATATAATCTTCATATCCAGGCAACTGAGGTCACCCTATTTATAATGATAGTAAGTCCCACAGGGAGAAGATAAATTCTACTCTCACAGTTGCCTCTTTTGGGTGCAGACTTCCACACTTGTACTGGATTATTATTAGTTGTTATTATTATTATTATTAAATTTTTCTTTTTTAAAAAAAGCTTACTTGGGCCAGCCAAGTGGCGGGGTGGTTAAGAGCTGGCTTGGGAAGCCAGCAGCCCCAATTCAGGTCCCACATACGAGGGCCAGTGACACTGCCCTAAAAATATATATAAATAATAATAATAATAATAATAATAATAAATAAAATTTAAAAAGAGCTTATTTGCAAGGGTCAAATGGTTATAAGGCCTAAAATCATCCTTGGAAATATTGTAGCGTCACTCGAATAGCTCTTGCTTTTAATTCTTTAACAACTTGTAGGTCGAACTACAGCACATATGACCTCACCTTTGAACTATCAAAATGCTCAAGACGTTGCCAAGAACGACTGAATTCTTGGGTTTGACCGCAGCCCCATCATGACGGGTGCACATTTCCCACTCTGAGGTACCAGAGGATATGGGATGCCTTTCCAATCCAGCCACGCAGTGAAGAACCCACCCACCAGGGCAGTGCCAGCAAGTCCCAGCAAGTGCTGCGTGTCCTCGCTTTTACTGATGAAGAAGTGGGCTCCAGGGCCCTCATGCCTGGCATTCTGCGCGGGGCACTGCTTTCCAGCTCCACGCTAACTTCCAGCCTCCTAGCGGGTTCCGCCGGTTCCAGGTGCTCGGAAGTCTCGGCGCCCCGCCCACCCCACCCACCCCGCCCTGCTCGGGACTCAAGACTTGCTCATCTGATTGGCCGAGGGCGGCGGGGGCGGGCGCCCGGGGCTCCGCGGAGCAAAGGCGCTGGTCGGGCCGGCTGGGCGCACTGGGAAGGTTGGATGCGGCCGGCGCCCGCGGACCAGGCTGGCCTGCTCGAGTCGACTCGGGATGCGGACGGCCTGGGCGACCCCTCGCCGCACGGCGGAGTTCCTCGTGCTGTTCTTCCCCTGCTTAGGATTGGCGGAGGCCTCTGTAGGCGCAGGTAACTGCGGGTGCTGCGAGAGACCGCCACGCTGCCGGGGCTGCCGGTTCGGGTGAAGGCTGCGCTCCTGTGTCATGTCATCTCTGCTTTGCACCGGGGTCTGAGGCCGGACTAGCGAGCTGAACAGGAGGTCTGGGGTGAAGGTGCCCCATTCCCCGCGCGGCCGGGAAAAGGGCTGGTTGAGGCGTGGCAGGGCGGGGCCTCTCTGGTGCAGAAGGGCATGGAGTCTCCCGCGGGGAGACGCACCGAGCCTTGCCTAGGCGGGTCCCGCCTCTTCCTCATCCTCTCTCCGCTAACTTGCTTCCCTGGAGGATGGGGCTCCTCAGCAGCCCCTACGCCCCATCCCGCCCGTCTCGCTTCTCTTGATCCCCGGTTCACTTTGGCCATTCAATGTCCAGAGGAGCTTTCTACCCACAGCGCCAAGGATGAGTAATGGTTCCCCATCGTCGCTGGGCCCACGGATGCACCAGAAAAAGGAAGTCAGGTTAAGCTGTGTCTCCTAAAGCGACCATGATCCTGACTCGTGTTATGATGCCCTCCCCTAATGCTTCGAGCAGCGAGCGACCCTTTCTTCTCATTGGCTTATCAGCTCCGAACGATCCCCGTGAGACCAGTGGTCCCACGAGGGATGGCAGATAGTTTGCCCGGAGATTTCCTGCCTCTTTTCGGCGGAAGCAGGACAGGAACCGACGCTTTTAGTTGATGCTCTGGATAGTGCCTACCCCACCATCCCCCTTGGCACCGACCGGAGTTCACCGAACCGAGTTTGCTTTTACTTTCTCTTTTTGCCTTGGCAGAATGTGTGCGAGGACTTTGTTTCTTAGTCGTGCTGCATATGCGCAATCAGTGGACCGTCCCCACCCACCACTTGTTACCTTTTCTGTATGAGGAAGTGAAAGATGTTCAAGGGAGTTTTTGAAAAACGTCCCATTGCTTGTGTCTCTTGGTTTCTTTGCAGCTAACCTTAAGAAACTGATTTAGACATTTCTCAGAAAGTGATGGAAAGAGGTTTCTCAGACGGTCGGTGGCATCGCCCTATCTACATCAAGGACCTTTGAGTGGACCCTGCTCTGATTCACACTTCTCCATTCTTTTTGGACCCTCCGTGTTGGAAACTACCAGAAATCCTTTATTGCTGGGAGAATTCTATTCTGCCTGCCCCAAAATCCAGGCAGAAAAATTTCACTGCAACAACTAACAATCAAAACACACTAACCTTTCAATCACCAAACTCTTGGTTTCCCTCTACATCTATTTAAGGCTTATCTATTTTGTCAACCCCACAGAATTCAAGATTTCCCTAATTTTTTTTTTTTTTTTTTGAGGGCAGTGCCACTGGCCCTCATATGTGGGACCCAAACCGGGGCCGCTGGCTTCCCAAGCCAGCGATTAACCACCGTGCCACTCGGCCGGCCCAAGATTTCTCTAATTTTTGCAATCTCTACAGTCCCTTGCCTTTCTCATTAACTCAAAGCAGAGAGTGTGGACTTAACTCCATTCTCCCTGCACTAAAGGCTCACAGGTATCTTTTTTCCTGCATCCTTCCTCACCCTTAGCAGCGGCTCTGGTTGGCCTTCTCACACCCTCAGACCACACTTGTGACCTTATTCAGGAAAGCATAGGAATTTTGAAACCCCAGCCATTTGGGTAGTTTGCTTGGCAGCGTGTCAGCTTCATGATGCTAGTAATGGCTTGCACTTCATCGTATGTACGCAGCTAGGTTTGTGCAGGTGGTCTCGGTTGCTCAGATGCTAGAGGAAGAGTACCTCTGTGTCCTTGGGGAAATGCCAGTTGCTCAGTTTATCTTTTTGTCTCCCTGGAGAGTTGACAGCTTTAAAGTCAACAAATCCTTCTGGGATTTCTAAGTCTCTCACAAGCCCATACCACCCAATCTGAACTCCATGACTTTCTGACTCCTGGTAGACTGCCATGGACCCAACTGTCACTTCAGAACCTGTGTTTGAGCTGGCAAACACAGACTTCTGGTTCTGTCTTACTGCACCTGTATGCTGCACACGTGGTAATGACTTCCCAAAATGCTTAACAGGGTGGGCTGGGAAAGTTCCCCTGAAATAAAAAATGCTGCCATCTTCATCTTCTTGCCTTCCCAAGCATCTCCCTCTCCATGTGTCTGTGGTTATGAAATGCTGATGTCCAGCTTCTCTTTGGAATGTACAAAGCTCTTTTTAGGGCTTGTAAAACAGAAGTTACGTAATGATCAGATGCTAAGAGATAGTTTTCCTTTGATGGATGTGGAAATACTAAAAATTCATTTTCGATTTATGATAATACTACTTAGCCATGTCCTCTCAAGTACCACTAGAATGTGTATATAAAATGAAGCATATAAAAAGTGCTACTATAGGCGATGAGACTCCTTTTCATAAATCTCTGCCTTTTAGACTTGTCCCAATGTTGTATTTGGAGGTAAACATTAAATTCCATTTAGGACCAATATAGTTGTAAAGTGAACAAGATGTGATATACGTAAGGCTATCAATAAAGAATCTGTTTTATAAATTGCTCTGTAATTACCTTTTCAAAGTGTAGTAAATTTCTGAAATATTTTATATACCCTTATTTAACTAATTTTCTAAATAAGGAATTATTTCCACACTTTCTTAGTCCTTCTTCCCACTCTTCAACCACCATCCCAATAGGGTCACAAGACTGAGGCAGACAGAAGAGCTACTATTAAGGGTAAGGAAAGTTATGGGGGAACATCGTGAAAAGACAAGACTTTCCCTAGCTTGTACATTATGTATGAATGCTTATACATACATTATGTATGAAGGCTAATAACAAGTTTCCTTAAATCATATCAATAATTAATGTCTGTGCTTAGTGACCACTATAGGTCACAAACATTGATATTCCATAGTAGAATAAAAGACGGATTTAGAAAGAGGCAAGGATCTATCATCATAGATGTTGCACTTAGGTACGAAGCTTGGCAACTCCTTTTTCGCATAACTGCTCCATGCTACACACCTCTCCTGCAGTCTTTCAGAGTTCCTACAAGCTTGTCAAGTCCATGGGTGTCCCAGAAGTAACACATATAGTAAATGGAAAAGGGTATATAATTTTCTCTTCTAAAGGGTATTTCTGAAGCCTCACTGTCACTCAAGTGCTCAACGGATTCAAATGACCCAAAATGCTGATAGAATCAAGTTGTGGGCATCTGTTTAAGGACAGTATGCAGTGAATTGAGCAAAAACCAGTAATACCTGCAAAACTAGGGACACTGCTATCTTCTTGGACATATAGGATGCTAGTTTTGGAAGTATCTTGGATAACTTATGCTGTACTCTTTTCATCTTACATTGGGAGATATGAAGACCTTGGGGAGCTTAGGTACCATCCCTGAGGCCTCCCAGCTAACTGGTAGCAGAGGTAGGTCTTTAATCTAGGACCCGTCACTCCTTATTCCACTGCTCTTTCCCCTGGACTAAGAGCCATAGCTAATCCATTGGATTCTGCAATGGCAACTTGAAAAATCTGAAACTCCACACTGCAGATTTACGCCAAGCTGCTGTTTGTCCAGTTCACCTGTTTGGGGTTAAGGGGCGTAGAGCAGAGTGCCCAGGAAAGAGAGCAGGGAGACTACAGAAGAGGGGAAGTCCCCAGTGTCAGTGGCAGCTGCCCATTTTTCTGCGGGAGCAGACTGCTTTTTTCCTGCAGGAATTCCTGGTACTTTGGAACACAACATTTATTTTGGAGAGGTGAGAGGAAATAGATTTAAAAAGAGGCACATCACAGGTCTGAAAAGCTCTTAGATAGACATGTGAGAGAAGGACATTAGAGAAAGTGTGTTACTCTTCTAGGAGAGCACATTTTCCTCTTTTGTTGATTATCTTCCCAAAGTGTCCATAAGGCAGAGAATGGCAGAGTGATGTCAACGAAGAGAGGGATGGAGCTGGTATGGCAAACATCCTTAGACGCAAGCCTTTGCAGTATTTTTAAATACAGACTTGAAAGCAGAAGTTACGAAGTTTTAAAGGATTTTGTTCCTATTGTATCTCGCTGCTGCTGCTGCTGCTATTTAAAACAAAAAGTTCTATCCAAAGTACCAACTGGAGTCGGACTTAATTTTATAGTTATTATTTACATCAGGAAATTTACCCCTGAAGTCGTTGGTATGAAAATGTTTAATTCTGAAAGCCTGTGAATTATTGGAAGAGGTATTTAGTGTTAGTGAAACTAGTGATTATGAAACTACTTTCAAAATGGAAGTGTGTTTGGGGAAGTAAAATTTTACCGGTCCTTCTGCGAAATCCTTTGGTTCATTGATAATGATTATTTAAGTTTGTCTAAACAATTTCAGCATCACTCTCATCAACATGAAATTCTGTGCTATAACTTCAAAACCTTTTTTTCATTGTAAGAGCACTGACCAAATTATTCTGCTGTAATTTGTTGTAACATATGTGAATCTTGCTCCACAAACTCAGGTGTGCGAGAAACAATGCACTGTTTTCATAAAATCAAATTAAACTTTATTCTGAGGTCCTATTTCACCAGATTAACAGAACTTCGGTCTCTCTCATGACTGAGGTCTTCCCCAGGTCAGGCAAAGCTACCAAGGGAACATTCAGGGCGGTCCTTCCCTTTAGCCTTCAGCTTACACTGGGTTACTTCCAAGGTTCCCATTGTCCAAACCTTCCGGGTCTTGAATCTTGTGGCTCAGCTAGAGCTCAGGTTTGGCCTCCCTAAGTGATGGATGCAGTCAGCCCCAGCCTCTCCCCAGGGGTTCCCCTGGCACCTTCCTGGAGGTGCTGCAATGGCGCTGGCCACAGGTCCCTCCCCCTCTGCAGAACCCAGACCTCCATTTCGCCTCCTCACTTCTGCCCCTGAGAAGTCTCCCCATCTCCTCTGAGACACATTGATGTCATGGAATAATGGACCTTGCCGTAGTAACAGTTAAGCAAGACAGCATTGTAGTCCTGAATAGGCTCAGGATATTTTTTATTGAATGTAGAACTCCTGTCTAAAGAAGATGCAAACTAAGGAGCGTCTTCGTCTCATTAACTAAGGAGCAAGGGATATTTCATGGAATAACAATAACAAATATACTATTCTAAGTGTTTTACGTGTATGAACTCATTTTATCCTCACATCTGCTTTATGAAGTACTATTTTACGAAGGAGGAGACAGAGGCATAGCGGTTAAATAACTTGCCCTGATCACATGGCTAATAAGTAGTAGAAGAGATTAGGAACAAGCAGATGGGCTTCAGAACCCAGGCTTTCATCCCACCCTGTCCTGCCCCGCTGGCCTTGTGTAGTACATTATGGTTTATACAGCTTGGAGGGTGGGACCAGTCCAGTGGCACTCAGACCCTCCTCATCAAGCAGGGGCCAAGGCACAATAGCCACAATTCAGAATCCTGAAATGCCTTTGACTGTCTCTCTCGACTCAGGTAATGACCCATTCACCATCGTCAATGAGAACACGGGCAAGTGCATCAAGCCGCTGAATGACTGGATAGTGGCACAGGACTGTGACAAAACCGAGGACATGTTATGGAAGTGGGTGTCCCAGTATCGGCTCTTTCATTTGCAATCCCAGAAGTGCCTTGGTCTGGATATTACCAAACCCACAGACTCCTTGAGAATGTTCAGCTGTGACTCCAATGCCATGCTATGGTGGAAATGTGACCACCACTCCCTGTATGGAGCTGCCCAGTCCCGGTTGGTTCTGAAGGATGGACATGCCATAACCAGTACAAATTCATCTGATGTCTGGAAGAAAGGAGGCTCAGAGGAAAACCTCTGTGCCCAGCCTTACCGGGGTGAGTACTGGAGAGGGACTTTGACGCATGTGCTGCTGTGTTTGGTAACTGTGGCATTAAACATGCACAACTGATCACAAATCAAGTCATACACTGGTCGGGACAGTGAGCTAGCATTCAATCCCCGTCCCTGGGTAGTAACTGTGAGCTATCTGTATGATGTCAGTGCTATTAGCCCTGTGGGCCAGGAGAGGTTAGGTGCCTTGTCAGAGGTCACACAGCTATTCTGTGGCACATGGGAATTTGAAATCTCTCTGATGCCTGAGTGTATGTACTTCCTACGATTGCATCCTGAGCTCCAGAGCAAAGGAAAAGTTAGAGTAACAGGAAATCCTTCATAGAAGATAAAAGTCAAATCATCTAATAAAGTCAGATCTAGTCTAAATTAAAAATAAAGAAGAAAGAAAAAAAAAGGAAATGTATTCTTCCTTGTATGCAGATTTTAGTATAGCAGGAAACTTTTAAGACTTTCGGGTGGGTTTACTTACTTATTTTTATTTTTGGCATGGCTATCACACTTTGATGTTTGTATTTATGAGTCAGCATTTTAAGAGTGGATTTTTTTTTTCTCAGTTGCTTCCAAAAATGAGTAGATGAATATTGCCTTTTGGGGATCTGATCTGAACTTTGTTTTGAATCCAGAGACTGGATTATAAGAAATATCCAAGTTTAAAAAGAAGGAGTAGATTTATTTTTTTTAAACCTCTAAATGTAATTAGCTATCACCCAAGCAAATCTTTTTTCATTATGTTGCTCTAAATTATATCAAATGTTGATATATGTATAATATATATTTAAGTATTCAAATCTTAACTGTTCTTTCACTTTTGCTCTTTGTAAAATTTACACAGCTTTACAGAGGTGTTCTTCTTGTCTTAAGTTCATCTAAGCTAAATTGGGCCTCCCAGCCTTCCCCTTATCTGCACAAGATTTGCCCTGGGGGAAACCTGTTTCTGTGTCTTAGTGTAGATGCAGTTGCCTCTGAAATGTCAGGTTCTACTGCTCTGGGGAAATATTAGAGAATTCAGGCTGGGGTTTTCCTATTCTTCAAGCCTCTACCCTTGAATAGTTGAAGTCTGTTTCTCCTGGCCAGCTGCCTCCTAACCTTAAAAAGCAACTGCTTTCTGGGATACCACTTAATGGCAAATTTAAATTTTGTGCTCTAAAAATCTTTCTCCAACTTGGCAACTAAAAGGAAACATGGAACCAAGCAAAATGCCTTCTGAACTGGATTTGACTTGTTTTATTGTATTTGTTCAAGAATCAGAAAGGATCATTTTCTTTGTCTCCTGTCCTTAATTCTCTTGAGAGACACAGTTGTAATTGTAAATTCCTTCAGCCCCCAAAATGCCTTTATTTCAATGTAACTGGTTTTCTTTGTAATCTTATGCATTTTATGCATTTACAATATTCTTCTGAGGAGGGGGCCCGTGTACTTCACAGGGCTGCCAAAGTGATCTGTGGCCCAAAAAAAGGTTAAGAATCCATGTAGGGCACCACCCCAGAGAGAGCTGAACAGGCATAAAGTGTTTCTTGACCTTACCAAATAACAATATTTGGAACACTAAATTTCCTGCTAAGAAATATAGAAATTTATAAGAAAAGGCACATGTCATTTTTTTTGTTGTTGTTGTTTGTTTGTTTTTGAGGGCAGTGTCACTGGCCCTCATATGTGGGACCCGAACGGGGGCGCTGGCTTCCCAAGCCAGCGCTTAGCCGGCCAACACGTCGTTTTGATTGGTCAACACATACCTCAGGTTTTAATTTGCACAGAAGCTAGGACCAAACTTGCCTTCTCTGCTTCATTCCTCTCTGGGTAACTGGTACCATCCACGTCATATATGTCAGAAATCTACAAGTCCCTCTAGAGTTGCCCTGCTTTTCTCTCCTGCCATTCAAATTTAATCAAATATTGAGTCCTGACAATTTTAGTCTTCTAAATTTATGTGGTTCCTTCTTGTTCTAGGGGAAAACTTTTAGGCTGAAAACTTCTAAGTTAGGGACATTCTCTAGGACTGCTCTCTCCGACTCCCCCGTTGGTTCCCTCCCCATCCCCAGCTTATCTAGCTATATAGAGATAAGAAAGATAAGATAACTGAGTTCCAATAAAGTGAAGTCCAAGGGTCACCAAGCTTTGTTACAGCAAAGCAACAGCTCAAAACCAGGATTGTGTTCCCCCGATATAGCTACTTTATTTCTCCCCTGGCGTTTGCATATAATTGTCATTTTTACTCTTGTGTAAGAACTTTTATTTGCCATTGTGTCCTGGGTTGCCTTGCTCCCAACACCCATCCTGTGTGAGTCATGTTCATCAGAGAAAACTTTAGTTGTATACATTTTATGAATAAACTGCTTTGACTAGTATGCAGATGTACATTTAAATCATTAAGATAGCTTGGCCTCACTAGCATGCTTCAAATTTTGAACATTTGGTGAATCCTGCAGAGGAAATGGACTTTTACTGGCAGGGTGTCTGTAGAACTCCTGAAGTTTGACCAATTCTTAGAAGGCTGCCAAGGTCTTTAACCATGGAAGCTATTTCATCTCACATTACTGAAGAAATTTGTATTCGTTTTCCACGTAAGCACCTCGTGTTTTTTTAAAGGCTGGCATCCCCATAAATTCATACATTCAGAGAAGATTCTTCTCAGAAAAGTCTGTCTCTGTAGCAAATCCCATGGGACTTAAAAGGCGGAGCAACAGCGAAGAAATGTGTGAGAATAAAATTCTTAGTGGACAGTCAGCATAATTTAGCTGCTGCTGTGGTGGTGGTGGTTGTATGCTTATCATTCTGCAGGGCCCATTGTGAGTAGACACAGCTTCTTCACCGCTTCGAGTTATGCAACATAACTTGAAACCTGAGAAGCCAGCCACTGATGTCACAAGGTGTCCTTATATGTCGAGGCCTCTAATCAGAGAGCCAGTTCTCATCCTTGTCCATTACAGCTGAGGAACTGAATGTTTCACTTAACTGCTCTGCAAAAATGGGGCTTTCACAGACAAGTGTCATACTTGCCTACTGAAGTCATGGGCTTCTGGTAAACAGCAAGTGAAAGAAATGTATGTGAAAGCACTTTGTATTGGAAACACAAGTATGTAGGGTAAAAAAAACCCTGATAGTTCTACAAGTAATAGTCATTGTGTTCAGGGACTCTCCTGATAAGTGTTGTAATATGGGAAGAGAAATTGGTCATGAGCTACTGGGAGTTTGGGTATGGTTAAAAAACAAAGCATAAGTAATAAGCAGGATCCTTATAAAATATAAGGACAAATTAGTCTTTAACACGAGTACCCTGTTCAGACCCTGTTCAGTCCGAGGAAAACAAAAGCAATGTTCCTTAAAAGATTGTTTGCAAATAAAAACCTCTAAATTATTCTTACCTTTTGTTGTATTACTGCTTAGTGCATTCTAAACTATTAAATTAAGTCTCATACTTTAGTAAAATGAACATCTGAGAGTAACAAAGGATGTGAAACGAAATACTATCTTAAGGACACTTTTATGCAAATCCATGAGCCATTCTGTAGGGCCCTAATTGCCTAGTAATAGGCGATAAGATCTGATTATTGTGGTTTTCCTCATAACCATTCTTTAATCTGTTAATGACCACAGTTTAAAACAAATTAAGGATGTGGAAAAGGTGACTGAAATAGTTACAGGGTTAGCTGTCCTATAAAACCACCTTGCCGAGAGAAGTATTATCACCATAAGAATTGAGCATTCCCTCTAGTATTTCCAGGCATACTTGAGGTTAGAATAATTTTTCCAGTTCCTCTTCATGCACCTGGGAAAATTATAAAAATGAAAAGCTAGTTCTGCTGCCTCACTGGCCACCAGCTGGTCCTATGACTGCCCAGGAGAAGCTGGTTCTTCTTTCATAACATGAATGACCATGTCCCGCCCCTCTCCAAAAATGCACTGAGATCCATAGCTAGCTCTTCCTCTCACTTCCTTAAAACCCACACCCGCAATTCTACCACGAGTCTGTGAAGAACGGGGCTATTTGTCCATCTCACTAACTCCATGGTTAGTTCCCAAGTTCACACCCATCCTCAGCAATTCCAACGTGTTTTTCTGGCCCCACTTTTCCTCAAGAAAAGAAAATAGATTGTAAATTTAATCTCAGGCAGGGAACCCCCTCTGGTGAAGTACTCTGCCAACCACAGTAATCAGTTGATCCTCACTGGATCAAGCCACAGTCTTTTAGCTCCTCCTCACACCACAATAAATGAAGCTTTACATGGATTATCTCATTGAATCCTCATGAAAAAAAAAAACCTATGAGCTAAGAACTATAATTCCTAATCTGCAGATGCAGAAATGGAGGCTAATAGAGGTTGGAGAGCTTTCCCGTAGCCACAGAGTTGGTCAGTGGGGCAGCCAGCACTCAATCCCAGACCCAAGCAGTTGGCATCCTTGCTCTTGAGTTCCCACACTGTGCAGCCTCTCCAGATATTATATTCTCATAAATTAAAACAATCTTTCTTTCAAAGCAGTTTTAGAAATTAGTTAGCTGGAACTGACTATCCAGTTGTTAATTCTCTTTTCCTCTATTCCCTGCTCTGTCCCACAGAGATATACACCAGAGATGGGAACTCCTATGGAAGACCTTGTGAATTTCCATTCTTGGTTAATGGGACCTGGCATCATGAGTGCATCCCTTATGAAGGTGACAATGAGACCTGGTGTGCAACTACCTTAGATTATAAATACGATCAAAAGTGGGGCATCTGCTTAAAACCAGGTATGTATGGGCTACTACACTTTATATATGGAAGGAAAAGGATACCCTTTCTATGAGGCAAAAGGGAGAAGGAAGAGTCCAAGATGATTCCAAAATAATAACAACAAATATTACCCTAGATAAGGAGTATATATTTGAGGAAAGAGGGAGAAGTAGTGTGTCGCTATAAACTTGCTTTTAGAAGTAGGCCAGGAAGAGAACAAAGGCAGGATGGTATCATGGAAGACAAATGATGAGGGAGTGTTCTGTAGCACAAATGCCCCAGGAAGAGGAAGTGGAAAAGGCATGGGCTAAAGTTAGGAAATTGCTGCTGACCTTTCACAGAGAAGTTTCAAAGACTGGTGGCTGTAGAAACTGGGTTATAGTGGACCGAAGCGTGAACAGAAGGTGAGTAAACCCCTAAAGTTTTATGGGGAAGAGAGAGGGAGGGTGGCAATTTGAGAGGGAGAAGGTTGAAGAAAACCTTTTAGGATGGTGGACACTTAAATGTGATTATGGCCTGCAACAAAGAGTGGGGGCGGAGGGAGCAAGAGACAGATATCCCTAGCCCTCTAAAAATTGGTGACATTGATCTCTCTGCCATTCCTATATATTGGTCAGAGCATTTTTTAAAATTGCTTTTTACTTGAAGCACACAATTCAGGGATGCTAAAGAATTCACTCACTGTTCTTTAAAGAGAGAGCGAGGGGGAAAGGAGGGGGAGGGAGAAAGAGATAGCAGTTGCATCATTACCTGGTATATAACTCACCAATCAGGTGAGAGTTATAGGGGCTCACAGGTACTGTGGTACCTGACATGTGGTAGGTACTCAAGAAATGTTTTTCATGGGCAACAGGTTGGGAGAATCTGTAGTAAAGAAAAAGGGAACAGCTTCAGACCGAAATGATAATGCTTAATACTTACAGAGCCCTGCTAAGTGTCAGGTACTATTCTACACTCAACCTGTATTAACTCATTCAATCCTCACACAAACCTGTATAATAAGAACCATTACTTATCCCCATTTTTCAGATGAGCAAAATGAGGTGCAAGGGAGTTAAATCACTAGCCTAACGTCACACCGCTAATAAACTTCAGAGCGAGGATTTAAAGCCAGGAAATCCTGCCCTGTAGTTCTTGGCCCAAACAACTATACTATCCTGCCTCATTCAACAGCCATCTGGGTGATCTATAATAGTAAAGCTGATCCCTCCTTGAGGGAAGCCAAGCTTCAAGGTGCAGAGCTCTAAATGACTTGAAGAGGTTATACTGAGCCAATGATTCTCAAACTTTAGGATGCAACAGCATCACTTGGAGAGTTTGTTAAAACACATTTCTGAGGCCAACGTCCAGAAATTATAATTCAATAGATTTAGAGTAGGACCCAAGAATTTGCATTTTAATGAGTTCCAAGACTATGCTGATAATAATGATCTGGGGAGCACACTTTAATAATTACCTTTTTAAGTAGAGGCATGGGCTTTTCAACTCTTACAACCTGTTGAAAGATTAAAAAGCCAATATTTGCTTCAGCTGTAATTAATAATAAGCAGAGTTTGGTCAACCAGGCACCAGTTTCATTTAAATCTGACTAGAATCTGGATCAGAAATTTTAGATGTACCAGGGAGGTTAGGGGTTGTCCAGGGCAAACCTCCACTCCTTAGGTGAGGGGCAGAAAACCCAGACTGATGAAATGATCTGTCAGGGTCAGACTCACTCATGTGGAGCCTGGTGGCAATCCCAGGATTCCTGAACCTCATTCCCCAATGGGTTTATCCCACTCTGCCTTGACTGGCAGGCGTCTCAATACCTTTAGCTTCCTGTGAGCCATAAGGGGAGGATTGTTAATGCATTCATATGACTCCCAGAGTTATTTTTATGGAAGAAGCAAGACTGGGAGTTTTTCAAACCCAAGAACGGCTAAACCATGGAGATTTTATTTTATAGCAAACACACTGCCATTCCACTGGAAGCTTCTGGATTTACAAGGATAGGGTCTCGGAGGTAATAAGGAACCTTTAGGCAATATACTTATAAATCCTCCTGTTTTGTTTTCACCAACACTCATGGCAACCTCTATTGCTATTTAGGCCATGCAAAAGTGGCCGAAGGAGCAGCGTTCTGAATGGCTAAATTCAGATCAATAAGACCAGACTTAGAGAGCAGTGCTCTGATTATAGCTCTGCCACAAACATCTTTACATTTTTTTTCCCATCTGTGAAATGAGGACATTAGCCTTCCAGTTTGAAAGGCCATGTGATGTGTGACTGGTTAGGGGAGGCCCTTCGGAAACCCCAGGATGAAGCCCAGGACACACTTGATGTAGCCTCTTGTAGAGGGCACATGGGACTCCCCGAATATATTTTTGCACCAGTTGTATCAAGACCTATATATCTTAGCCAGGAAACAGCTTGAAGGTCTTTTGCCCAAAATGATACATGCTTTTTAAATATTAGTTAAAGAAAACACTATGTACATCTATGTACGTTATACAATGAATGTATATGTTTGTATACATATGCACACATGTACATATACCTATATAATGATAATCATATCATATTAATTATATATCATATACTATATCATCTACTAAAATATTAAGAAGAAACTTGCACCGAGTTTCCCAAATAATGTAGCCACTTGGGCTATAAATCTTGAG
This sequence comes from Aselliscus stoliczkanus, assembly GCA_033961575.1. Lineage (NCBI taxonomy): Eukaryota > Metazoa > Chordata > Mammalia > Chiroptera > Hipposideridae > Aselliscus > Aselliscus stoliczkanus. Next base: position 112,626,354 of record CM066731.1, on the reverse strand, counting down.
CACTTAAGCAGCATGTCTGCAGGCTATGGGCAAACCCCTCTGCAGCCTGAAACCATCTTCATGTGAGTTTATTATCTCTGGGGTTTAACAGTGTGAGCACAGTGGAATACTCCTACCTTAGGCAGAGGGCAGGCCTGGGCTAAAATACCGCCTCGTAAAAGGAGAGTGGAAGCTTTACCCAGCCTGAGTCATTTGGGGTCCTGTGACTTCAAATTCTTTGTGTGACCAAAGAATCACAATGTGGTCTAGTCAGGCAATAAGCTTAGCATATCCTGAGAGTACGCAAATTGAATTGCAGTATTTATAAGCATTACGTATTAGAAAACATTATGTCCTTACTTTGTGATCACTGACGTATCTTTTTATCAACAGAAAATGGCTGTGAAAATAATTGGGAAAAGAATGAGCAGATTGGAAGTTGCTACCAATTTAATACTCAGGCAGCTGTTTCGTGGAAAGAAGCTTATGTTTCATGTCAGAATCAAGGAGCGGAGTTACTGAGCATCAACAATGCTGCTGAATTAACTTATCTTAAAAGTAAGTTGAACTTGCATGTGGTAGAGCACGTTATTGAAATTATAAAGATGCTGTCTGTCTTCCTCTATTTTCATATCCAGGTGTGTTGTTTTGTGTATATATTTTTCTATCTTTTCTTGGTATATAAAGTTCAACAGTGAAACCCACAAGCAGAACAGGACTGAATATAATCCTGTTCCATTCATTGAAAAGACATCTCATGATGGAGACTAAAAAGAGGTTAATGTTCAGAAAAGGGGGTGAGGTAGCAAGATTAAACTGCTTCTCAACCCTAAATGAAAGGATTTGGTTACGTAGGGTGCCAGATGGACTTAGGGAGGGGATCACATCATAGACTGTGTAGATGTGTGACCATTGCACTGTACACCTGAAGCTGGTGTAGAATAGTATTGAATGTCAACTATAATTAAATATATACATACATACATATATATACCGGGGTGCCAAAATAATGTACACATTTTAAGAGATGTTATCAATGTATTACTTTTCGAAGTTGAATTGAATTACAGTAGCAATGTGCAGTATGACTTTTGCTCAAAAGATGGCATTAATCAAATAAATGAAAGTGTAATTCATTGTATTACAATTTTTTTGGGTTTTTTTTTAAGCTAAGCTATCCTGCCACCTGTTGGCAGCTCAATGGCAGCTCAGCTCAAGCTGGGCATCGAACTGCTGTTGCTCAGAGCTCAGCTCGCGTTCTTGAGCGAGCTCTTAACCAACTGAGCCACTCAACTGGCCCAATTGTATTACAATTTTAATACAGTTTTTTCCTTTCTTAAAATGTGTATGCATTTTTTGCCACCCTCTGTATATACAAATATGTATATATAATCTCCATGTATTCGTTTTTATTTAGATCTATATCTATGTGATTTGTACAGAGAAAATCATATCCACACTTTACCTTGTATACACATTTGTGTGATTTACATAGATAAAACCATATTCATATTTTTAGGGGTTTTTGAGGGTATTTTTGACTATACACAGTTTTTTGCCTTACTGCAGAATTTAGAACTCAATGGTTACACCAGGTGACTCCAGTGGAAATACATATATATATATATATATATATATATATATATATATATATATATATAAAATTTCCTTGTTCCTAAAGCCCTGTCTATTTCTTCCACAGTCAAGCTCTTGGTAAGTGCAGTGTATCTTTGTAATTCACTCCTAACACCTCACTTGTGCTCATAGGTGGAGCCGTAATTGGACCTCTGTCCCGGCGCCCTCTTTCCGGACTCCTGCCCATCCCCTGAACGTTATTGGTGTCTGTGTTACTCCTGTGTTGGCTCCTTGCACCTTTGCTGTTGCTATCTGTGCTCTGCCCAGGGGAGCTCTTCCACTGCCTAGGTGTCAGTTCCAGTGGAGTCACCTAGTGTGGACTGAGTTCTGAAGTCCGCAGTAAGGAAGAAAATTGTGTATAGCCAAAAGTACCCTCAAAAAGCCCTAAAAATATTGATATGGTTTTATATATGTAAATCACACGGATATGTATATAAGGTAAAGTGCGGATCTGGTTTTCTTTGTACAAATCACGTAGATATATATCTAAATAAAAATAATGTATGGATACACTTTTCTACATGCAAATCACACTGATATATCTGATATATATAATGGAACAAAATATACTGGGGGTGCCACAAAAATGTATACACATGACTTGTATTCATATTTTGTTATCAGTATACATTGAGTATTACAATTTTAATACAGTTTTTTTCTTTCTTAAAATGTGTATACATTTTTTTGGCATCCTTTGTATATCGGATATATCCATGTGGTTTGCATGTAGAAAACATATCCATACTTTAAAAACTATTTATAGGTATATAACATAATGTACATATAAAATATAATTATGTCATATGTATATATACAGATATGTAGATTTTATATATATATAATACAATAATACATCATACACAATTCCCTGGGAGGAATTAAGAAACTGTTATCAAGTGTTTTACTGCTGAGACTATTTCAACAAATGTGTAGAGACTCCAACCTGTGAGCTGTTCCTGTTTGTCAGTGTCATCCTGTCTTCTGTAGACCATTTTATCAGAGGCTCTCTCTTCTACGGGGTCCTGAATATCTTCACATTCTTCCTTCATGATGTCGATGAAGTATTACCAGGTTCTTGAATAAGAACCTGTTGACTTCCTTGATAGTGGTGTGAAAATCTTTACAGTAATTCACACATTCTTTACATTTTTTTTCCAATGCACATGGACCCATACTAGCATGGTTGCATCCATTGCTTGTGGGTATATGCATGTGGGTATTGGCACATCTGTAGGTGGCTTCATTATTTAAATTGTTTCTGTTTCTCTGTCTTTCTTTTTTTTTTGCTGATGGCATCTTGTTGTCAACTAATAAGTTAGAATGATACATCTCCACTGTGTGTGTGTGTGTGTGTGTGTGTGTGTGCACGCGTGTGTGTGTGTCCTATTCTGTATCTCTAGCCTAATGTCTCATTCGGACTTTAGAGCTGTATGCCAAACAGCGTCTGAACATATTTCTGAAACAGTACTGGTAACGCTTTACCATTTTGGAGATCCACAAAAACCTGTCTACTAGATTGAAATCCTCATGAGGGCAGGAACTTTTATTTTTGTATCTTTTGTATCTTACCAGTACCTGGCAAATAATATGTGCTTAATGAATTTAAACTGCCAGTCTGGGGGTCGGCCGAGTGGTGCGTTGGTTAAGACCTGGCTTGGGATGCCAGAGGCCCCAGTTCGGAACCCACATATGAGGGCCAGTGACACTGCCCTCTACAGCTAAGATGGTGAACAACAGCTCCACCTGGAGCTGGGCTGCTGTGAGTCCCCAGGGATGGCATAGCTGCAGCCGCTACTACAGTGAGCTGCCATAGGCTACAGTGAATGGCCGGCAGCCAGAGTGAGTGGCTGGCGGCCGGTGTGAGCTGCCAAGAGCTGCTGTGGTCACGGCCATCCAGAGGCCAGTGAAGCAACGTCCTCCGCAACTAGACTGAAGAACAAAAGGACAGTAACTTGTCTGTTCCCCTTCCCCGGTTCCCCAACACTATTCCCCTCCCCCAATTCCCTAATAAAATCTTTAAAAAAATAAAATAAAATAAACTGTCAGTCTGGAATACAATCAGATCTTCAAAATCTAGACATGCAATGGAAACTGCTTTTTCTATAATATTTAACTGCGTTTTTAAAATTTATTTTTTAATTAACAGTTGACATATATTATACAGTAATACCTTGGTTTGCAAGCATAGTTCGTTCCAGAAACAAACTACTCATATTGCAAGACATTGCTCGCTTACCACATTAAAATGTACTAGAGAGCTGAGCTCTGAGCAACAGCAGTTCGATGCCCAGCCCGAACTGAGCAGCTGCTGAGCTGCCAACAGGTAGCAGGATGGCTCAGCTAAAAAAATAAAATAAAATAAAATAAAATAAAATAAAATAAAATGTATTAGAAATGTTCGCTTGTCTTGCAGCACATTTGCAAACCAAGGTTTCACTGTATTAGTTTTAGGTGTTCAACATTGTGATTAGACATTTATAAACCTTACGAAGGGACCACCTCGATAAGTCCAGTACCCGTCTGACACTATACATAGTTATTAGAATATTATAACTATATTCCATATGCTGCACTTACATCTCCCTGCTATATAACTGTTTTCTGACGAGGAATACAAGCAGTGAAACAGCTATTCTTAAAGATTCTGTTCTTACCTTAGAAGAAAGGGAATTGCAGAATTGAATTAGCAGACTTCATGTTTCTCAGTAGTCTGAGGTTTTGTTGTCTATGAGCATCACTTGCCTTGTTGGATAGACAGCCTCCTACAGGGAGGGATTCCTGCCTTACAATGAAGGCCTTCAGATAATGCTATTCGTAGTAACTTAAATCTGACTTAGATAATAACATAGGTAATTTTGTCTCTTGTTAAAATTATGTAATTCTTACAGAAAAAGAAGGCATTGCAAGAATTTTCTGGATTGGCTTAAATCAGCTGTATTCTTCTAGAGGCTGGGAATGGTCTGACCAAAAGCCATTAAACTTTCTCAACTGGGACCCAGGTAACTGCACCCTCCTCCACCTACTATGCACTGAGCAAAAGCTATAAATACATACATACCTACATACGTACATATATATACACAAGTAAGTAAGTAAGTATGAGCTTCCCATTCACTGAGAACTTAAAAAAAACTTCAAATCTTGACAACTCTCATTATGATTATCTCTCAGAAGAATTTTTTTTCCCTAGCCCTACTTAGGCTTAGCCATTATAGCCCTTAGGCCATGATAGCCAAGTTGATACCATGATAACCAAGCGGAACCACACCATGGGCAACTGAGCACTTGCCTCGAACCTTTATAGTAACTGTACATGGTTAGGTAAGAGCAGAATGGATCCCACCACATGGCCCAGGTGCCATTCTGTGTCCCTTAGAGGACATTCCATGTCTATGCTGACCCACGTTGTGTTTTATCTGCAGCTTAACTCTAATATGGAAATAGTTCCTCCTTTTAAAACTCTTAGGGTCTCCCACTGTAGCACCCAATTACCGGCAACATAATAGTTATGTTACACAAATAAATCTTAATACCTTAAAGAAAAGTCTGTAGTGAATAAAACAAATAAAACCACAGTTAGCCAAAAGATTTTCTTTCCCCAAAAGGAAGGTTAGGGAAACCTTCCTTTCTGTTTACATTACCTAATTTAATTTTATTTAATCCAGATGGCAATTCTCTGTTCATCCTCATTGTACAAATGAGGACATAGGGGTGCAGATAAATTGGGTTGCACTTTCAGTTAATGATGAAGTCAGGTAGTTTAAAATAACAATTCATTATTTTTCTCTGATAGCATTCTAGGATTTGATGGGCTTGCCTGGCTGGTTGTCACTTGAGGTCCTTTATACAGTTGACTTTATATAATCAGATAGTGGCTAAGACTGAGTGTACACGTCAGGAGCCAGGGCTTGGAGGTCTAGAATAGCCAAGGGCAAAAGGGTCATCTCTGTCCTAGTGGCTGGCTTGGGCTACCTCACAGCTTAGCAGTCAGAATGGTTGAATATCTTGGATGGCAGTTGACCAGGCAGAAACTAAAATTTCTTAATGACCTTGCTTCTAAAAGCATACTGCATAATTTCCACTGTATTCTTCTAACCCTACTAATGATCCATTTTCCAGAACTTAGCCCTGGTATAGAAGTCTGAACAGTGTCCCTTGATTTATCACAGAGATATCAAATATCCAGATACCTTTTCAAAAAATAAAACCTTAGGTTTCTGACAAATATAGAACCTAAAAGTTATCATTAGCTTCAATACTAAAGTATTCTCAACACATGTAAAAAAAAATGAGTTAAGTTCAATAAAATACCAATAGGTCATTTTACTTTAATGAAATTTCATTATTTGTATATAAACTCTCTATTATCTCAGTCAGTAGACTCTTTGAAGATAATCTGTAATTCAAGGTCTTAAAGGCATTACAGAATCATAAATTAGTATATTCACTGTGTAGAGTAGCAGATTAAGAGCTGCTGGCCGCAGGATGTGATGTGGGTGTTGACTGGGGGCAGATTTGGTTTTTGGTTTGAGGTTTTCTTTTTAATTAACTACAGTATATCAGAGTATTTTCCCCTATATTCTATATTTTAGAAGAAAGACACATTTAAGCATGATTGACCATTTAGGCTGATACATTTCAATTTAGTAGAAGTTTTTCACTATTTTATGGGTTTTCATAAAAGCAGAATATTAGGAATACAAATGATCTTTTCTAACCATCACTTGGCTCTAACCTTTTGCTTTTAATTGTTGAAAAATTTTATCATTGAAGATATGTCCAGTACACCTACCATAGGTGGGTCAAGCTGTGCCATCATGGATGCCACATCTGGTCTCTGGCAGAGTTTTTCCTGTGACTCTCAACTGCCCTACATCTGCAAGAAACCATTAAATAACACAGTGGAGATAACAGGTATCTTTCTCATTACCTTGTACAAATACCGGAGAGCCCCCCAAAATGTATACACATGACTTGTATTCATCTTGTGTTATCAGTATATATTGAGCATTACAATTTTAATACAGTTTTTTCATTCTTAAAATGTGTATACATTTTTTTGGCACCCTGTATAGTTCTTAAAATTACAGTTTTGTGAAGTCAAGTCAATCCATTTCTTCTACTGTTCTTTCACCAATTACTGCCAGTGCTGAAAAGTATTGATTTTGACCCCTGTGGTTAGGTATTATCAACTATAGGGTTGTCGGAAAAGTCATGACGTATTTTGTCCATGTTTTTCAAAGGTCATTTATTTATATAAAGAACAAGATCAATCAATGATATATTGCCTATTTTGTTCGATAACCTTTTGCCATCTTTCAGTGAGCTTCATAATCCCTCATTCATAGAAGGACCTGTCTTTATTTGCAAAAAACTGAACAAGGTGCTGATTTACAGCCTCATCTGATTTGAACATTATATTACCAAGGAGTTTTGAAGAGAGCGAAACAAGTGGCAGTTTGACGGCGCAAGGTCAGGCGAGTATGGTGGGTGTGGCAACGCATCCCATCCATGCTACAGTAATTTTGACGGGTGATCAAACTTGTGTGTGGTCTCGCGTTGTCGCGATGGAACACAACTCCTTTATAATTAACGAGTTCTGGACATTTCTGGATGATGGATTCGTTCAAACTGTCCAATTGCCGACAGTATACATTCGAATTGATTGTTTGGTTCCTTGGTAGGAGCTCAAAATACGTGACACCTTTAAAATCCCACCACACTGAGAGCATAACCTTCCTCTGCTGAATGTCTGCTTTCGATGTCGTTTGAGGCGAATCATCACATCGGAACCAAGACTGTTTGCGCACCACATTGTTGTAAACAATCCACTTCTCATCATCCGTTATCAGTCGCTTCAAAAAAGGATCGTTTTCCTCACCTTTAATGACATATTGCAGATGTTTATACTAGCCGTCAAATGAACTTCTTTGAGTTCATGCAGAACCCAAATATCGAGCTTGCTTATGTATCCCAGCTTCTTCACGTGGTTGTGAATGCTTGAATGATGGATGTTCAATGTTTCTGCAATCTCCTGTGTCGTGTAACGTGGGTTTGACTTGATCAATGCCTTTATTTTGTCATCAACCTTGGTGGTCCTTCCTGACCGAGGAGCGTCCTTGAGCTCAAAATCACCAGCACGAAATTTCGTGAACTATCATTGGCACTGACATTCCTGTAGAGCATTGTCACCGTAAACTTTATGCAACTTTTCACAGGCTTGATATGCGTTCTTCTGTTTATGGAAGTAAAACAGTAAAATATGGCCAAAATGCACAGTTTGGTCTTCAACGTGTTGTAAAACCTCCAATACTCTACCAAATCACTCAATTTTTTTTTAGAATGAAGCTGGAACTGTCAGCCATCAAATGACATAGCAATAACATAGATGCAAATGATTCTAGTACTTGCAAAAATGAACTAGTGCCATCTGTGGCAAACATGCATCATGATTTTTCCGACAACCCAATGTATATGAATAACATGGTGGTTTGGTATATGCCCATAAGAAGGCAGAGATATCCTAGACAGGAAAATATTTCTGTTCTCAGGTGGCTGTTTTTCTCACTAGAGCAATAGTTCTCGAAGTGTAGTCCCAGATCACGAGTATCAGCATTGCCGGTACTTGTTAGAAATGCAGATTCTCAGACCTACCCCAGATTTACCAAGCCAGGAGCTCCCAGGGTGGGTGGGACCCAGCTCTCTGTGTTGTAGGATGCTTCCTGGTGCTGCTGCTGCACACTCAGCTCTCATGTATTGTCACCTGCCTCTGTGAGAAGTCAGAAAGGACAGGCACAGGCACACTGCCAGGCACTCCCACTTCCTGCCCCCCCACTCCCACCCCTCTTCGGGTCTTTAGGTTTTTGTGCTGATTAATCAGGTAGAAAAGGAGAGGTGCAGGACAGATGTGGATGGTTTTTTCCCAGGGAGTTTGAGGGTGAAAGAGACACAGGGCAGCTGAACTTTCTGAGGAGTCTTTGAAAGAGTGGAACAAGAAGTGCCCTGACTGTCATGCACAGTGCCTACCGTGTCCCTGGTATTTGATTAAATCCTCGCTGAAAAAGAAAAATGAGGACCCAATACTCAGAGGAAAAAAAGAGGGTTTAAAATGTCTTGCTTTAAAGGGGATGTTGGGGGAAGGGACTAAAGCATCAATTTTCTTATCCACATAGGAGCATAAAGCTATCTTTTTAAGGTTAAAAAAATAAGTATGTAGAGTAAGGAAGGTAAGGAGATGTCATAAAATAATAGGGGAAAATGACCATTTATCTTCCAAGTTGATTCAAACCAAATTTAGCCCATGTAACAAAAGACATAATAGAAAAGACAGCACAAATGAAAATAAACCACGGAGGCTGATGATAGGTCAAATAAATACCCTGTAGTAGCAATAATTAAGTAAATCATGGTGTTTCCACATGATTGAATAATATGCATTTACTAAAATAACTATGCCAGCAGGAAAATACAAAGAGCAGAACAAAATGATATGCCTACTTATCATTTTAATCTTGTAAAAATATGAATTCATAGAGACAAACACTAGAATAGAAAAATGATTGTTTTAAGTTCAATTATGTGATTTTTCCCCCTCCATTCCTTTATTATAATTGTAAAATATAATAAGTGCTGTTTCAGAACCTTAAAGTTAATTGAGTTATCTTGCAAGTGTGAGAAGCTCGCTGAACCTGAATTTTATCCTTTCATAAAAACCAGTGTCCACATTTTTAAAATGCTGTGTTTTTGTACAGTAAACATCCCAAACAGTTCCAAATCCATGAAGTCTGAGTCCCCAAACTACTTTCCAGTTCTTTAAAAGGAGTAGAAGTATTTCCTATGGTTTTATACATCATTCTTTTTTTTGAATCTTTCTTGACCATTATTTGGGTGAGTTTTGTCATGGTCAAAACAAAGAATCACTAATAGCATGAGGGTTAGAGGTCTAGCAGAGGTGAGGCGAGAAGCGGTCCAGAGATGCCCTCTGCCCTTTCCCTCCACTGCTGCCCTCTGATGGTGTGGAGTATATAAATGTCTGAGTGAGCATTAATGCATATCCCTGCCGAATTGACTATCCAGGAGACTCAACTCACAATCTCTTAAAGGCAGAGGCTGGAGGGGAACCTAACAAATTCCATACCAAGGAAGAGATTTGTCAGCAACTGGCTTGCCCCACACCTTTCTTCTGTCTACTGGCACTAAGGGCAGTCCCTCCTTAAATAACCTGAGCCCAGCCATGGAGCACATTTGTATCACATTCAAGTTATATCATCTGAATCCCTGCAGTCACTCTTATGATGCTATGTAGACATTAGGCACCCCATAAACTCATGTCACTGTACTATCTGATATTATGTTCCCCAGTTTTCCAGAAGCCTTATGATTCAAAAAAGGAGAATTTGTAGTCTTTACTGATTCACAATAGATGTAACTGTACTGGAATATCAATAGCTGCTTCCCCCCCTCCCCAGATGTTTGGACATATTCAGATACCCGCTGTGATGCAGACTGGCTGCCAAATAATGGATTTTGCTATCTGCTGGTAAATGAACGTGATTCCTGGGATAACGCACATATGAAATGCAAGGCTTTCAGCGGTGACCTCATCAGCATTCATTCTTTAGCAGATGTGGAAGTGGTTGTGACAAAACTCCATAAAGGGGGTAAGTTTTTAAAATATCCTCTTTGAGAGGTTGAAAACATTTTAAAGTATCCATAGTTTCAGACTTTTTGTGGGAATAAAAAGCTTACAGTTTGATTCTTATAGATCAGCTCTGTCCAATAGGATCTTCTGCAGTGATGGAACTCGCCTATAATCTGTGCTGTCAATACAGTAGCCATCAGCCACTTGTAGCTTTTGAGCACTTGAAATGTAGCTAGGGAAACTGAGGAACTGAATTTTTAATTGATTGAATAATTTTCCTCTTCTCATAAGTGAAATGTTTATTAAGTTCTCCAAACACTTAAGTGATGATTCTTTCACATTTGTAATTGTTTGAAAGCTAAAGCCTGAAGAACAAAAATACACTACACTGGCAGTCTTATAACATCCTCCTAGGGTTCACTAATAGCCATAGCTAATAGTAGATACCTATTCTGTGTCAGCATGGTGCCAATTGTTTTACCTGGAAAGTCAGCACATTCCTTCGAGGTACTAAATAAGCAACCCACTTCCTGTCCGAGAGTATCGGCTCTGGTCTGAAACAGGTCAAGAGAATTATGCCAGATTCTTGTGTCAAATTGGTTCCCATAAGCTTCTTTCTCTCAGGACTACCAGTGTGATATTTACATGTAGCCATCTGATGGACAATATTCTTATTCTACTTTTTTTTTTTTTTTTTTTTTTTAGAGGGCAGTGTTACTGGCCCTCTTATGTGGGACCCGAACTGGGGCAGCTGGCTTCCCAAGCCAGCGCTTAACCACCATGCCACTCAGCCGGCCCAATATTCTTATTATAATTGGTATATCTATGAATGTATTTGTCTAATTTTATTATTCCCCATAAAGCAAGATTTATCTAAATCAGATAGCAGGAAACCCAGCCTACAGGTCATGGTATAGCTGTTCTGCCTGTGTGCTTTACCCACAGGAGTGACCTGAACAGTGCTCATTACTTGGCTTGTCTAATTTATCTACATTTTAAACAGGTCAATTAAGAAACTATCTTGTGGGGCCAGCTGAATGGCTCGTTGGTTAAGAGTTGGCTTGGGAACGCCAGATCTGAGCATCAGGGCTGCCAGTTCGGATCCCACAGGGGGCAATGACACTGCACCCTCTATAGCTAAGATGGTGAACAACAGCTCAACCTGGAGCTGGGCTGCTGTGAGTCCCTGGCTACAGCGTGAGCTGCTGTGAGTTACTATGGGTGGCCGGCAGCCAGCGTGAGCGGCTGGCAGCTGGCCGGAGCTACCGTGAGCCACCGTGAGTGGCTGTCCAGTGGCTGGTGACCCATCTGCTTCACTCGGAAAGAGCGCAATGATCACAATACCAACATGGGCCAGTGAAGCAACATCCTTCACAACTAGACTGAAGAACAAAAGGACAGCAACTTGTAGATTCCCCTTCCCTGATCCCCCAACGCTGTTCCCCTCTCCCAATTCCCCAATAAAATCTTTAAGAAAAAAAAAAAAAAAGAAAAGAAACTATCTTCTGAATTAAAACTTTAAAAGAAAAAAGAATACCATCAAGGCTCTTAAAGCCCATATCAGAATGTAAAAATCAGTAACAATGTACATACTGAAATGTGTAATTGAGTAAAACAAAACAAATAAAACATTTTTCTTTTAGATGCTGAAGAAGCAACATGGACAGGTCTGAAGAACATAAATACACCCGCCTTATTTCAGTGGTCAGATGGTACTGAAGTTACTCTGACGTATTGGGATGAAAATGAGCCAAAAATTGCCTACAATAAGACTCCCAATTGTGTTTCCTATTTAGGGAAGGTAGGAAACCCTCCTGTGGTTTATTTATATTCTTATTGTTATACCTGATAATAATAGTATGAGTACTTTGGTTGGCATAGTTGTGTTTAAGCGGGGAAAGAAAATAAAAGGTAAGAGCCCTGTAGATTGTCTTTCTGGTAGCTACTGATAAAAGGTAAATAAAACAATGACTAAATAAACAACCCACATCCTGTCTGAGAGTATCAGCTCTGAAACAGATCAAAAGAATTGCTTTAGGACCCAAATTCTTCTGTCAGATTGATTCTAATAAGCTGCTTTCTCTCAGGACCACCAGTACAATATTTACATGTAGCCATCTGAAAAATCCCATCTTCTGAATTCATGTTCAGATTAAGTTTTATATTAATCCCACTTTGAGCAGTGACAAAAATATTTTTATTAACAAATTAGGTCTAATTTTGTTCAGAAAATATTCTACTCATGCAGAATGCTTAAACATTTATTGAACCTGCCGTAGTTAAGTCCAAAATAAGCTGTATGTTGAGCAGAAAGGACATATGTACCTCTATATTTTGTTTGTATCACTTTCCTATGGACTCCTAATTGTTTAGGAAGCTGATTGTATCACCCAAACTTCTACAGAGACTTAAGTGGAAGTACTAAGTGGTATGTATTTAGAAGTGTTTCAAGGCAAAGATGTATTTGGAAAGGTGTCAAAGATTAATTTGAAAGGATGTCATATTTGGTATTCTAGTTAAAAGGATTTCTAAGATGTCTTTAGAAGAGTATCAAAGGTAGAAAAAGACTTCCCATAGGAGGGAAGGAACTGATAGCATTCCTGGACAGCGTTCCCAGTGTCCAACCAGAAAACTCAGTTCTCAGAAACCTTATCACAATTGACATTGAAATTTAATTTGAAGACAGCAGAATGACTTAGTTAAGCAAAATAAATGTTAAGTAGTGTATTTGAAAGAGAGCATTGAAGTCTAAGCTGAAGTAGAGTTGGAAGAAACTTTTGTTTCTAGAGTTCTTGGAGAGTAACTATTCTAACCATCATTTTACATTAGGAGGAAACAAACAGGGAGGCTAGTTGACATGCCCAAAGGTTTTTAGCCTGTGGATCATCTTTGGCCATGTCATATGGAAGAAGACTGGAACACTGGCAACTGCTTGTGGGCTGAGTTCTTCTCTCTGCAACGTGCATACTAAGTACCCTTTGATGGTTTTATTGCTGCTCTTTATAGAAAATGAAATTCATCCCCATTGTGACCTTGAGGTGATTCTGAAATAATGCAGGCCTGCTGGGTAGCATTCTCTAGGAGTATGTTCTCATATTTCATCATTCATTTATATTCATTCTCTCCCCCTACCTCTCTTTCCTCTCCTCCTCCTTCCCCTCTCCCACTTCATAGTTCTGTGAGAAGAAACTATCTTGACTTAAAATAACTTAGAGTTCAATTCTAAATATATGTCAAATAATGTCTCTTGGGGGAAATTTGTTTTTTCTATTTTTTAAAAGCTAGGTCAGTGGAAAGTCCAATCATGTGAAGAGAAACTTAAATATGTATGTAAGAAAGAGGGAGAAACGAGTGATGCGAAATATGATAAGAAGTGTCCTCCAGATGAGGTATGTAAAACCTCTACAAACATTTTTCTAAGCAGTATTACACCTTCTTGGTTTGGGATGGTAGTTGAGACTTAAATAGTTCAGACTTGGAAAATAGAGGAATGACTGGCTTCTCTTCACTTACATTAGAGCAAATCAGAGTGCAGTGAATTCATATACGGGCATTCTTACAGAACAAAAAAGAGTTATGGGAGAAAGAGTTACCTATTTATGAATTGCTATAAAAATGTATGAGATTACTATCCTCAATGCTGGTATATTTACTTCCCTCATGTATATTATTCCTGTTCAAAAATAATTCAACCAACATTATCCTCTTAGGATGAGCAAGGCACTGGGGGTAAAGAGAGCTAAGGGACACCTTGTGTCTGACGCAGGTTCACCATCTTGTGGAGATTCTCTATGAAATTATACCCCACCCTCGTCACGTGAATGAATTCCCTGGTCATGTCCTTAATTTCCATAAGTTGTGAGCATAGCAAAGCCTTGCTTGTCAAAAGGGGTGTCATCAGGGCCAGCCGAGTGGGACGGTGGTTACGCGCTGGCTTGGGAAGCCAGTGGCCCCAGTTCGGTCCCACATGTGAGGGCCAGGGACACTGCCCTCAAAAAAAAAAAAAAGGGGGGGGGTGTCATCAAGCCTGGAAGACAGTTTGACCATATTTCTCCTCTGATTTAGGGCTGGAAGAGACATGGAGAAATCTGTTACAGGATCTACAAGGATGAGGTCCCTTTTGGAACCAACTGCAATCTGACTATAACTAGCAGGTGTGCCCATCAGTAAACATGTACTTGTGAACTTTGAACTCTGGGTTCCTTTTCTAAATAAGCTTCCTAAGGAAAAGGTGCATCTTCAATTTATATAGTAATTTAATCATTGTAAAAATACCTACTAATTTGACTCTTGTTTTTTAGATTTGAACAAGAATACCTGAATGATATGATTAAAAAGTATACTAAATCTCCAGGAAAATACTTCTGGACTGGCCTGAGAGATGTAGATTCACTTGGAGAATATAGTTGGGTAAATGTTGGTGGAGTAAAGCGGTCTGTAACCTTCTCCAACTGGAATATTTTTGAGCCAGGTGTGTGTCTTAGCCTTTAAAGTAATAGACTACAGTGGCCTGTGAAATACAGCATGTTCCCAAATATGTTCTTCACTTACCTTTGAAATGGGAGGGAAATTATGATCTTCCAGTCTGAAGTTTTATCGATGGGACCGTAAATACAAGTAGTGATTATGTCTTCCCTATGCAACCCATGGGAACACTCCAGTAAAAGCGGCTAGAAAACTCAGTTCTCACTAATGGCATAGAGCTAGAACTCTCAGTGTTAGGTTTTCTCTGTTGGTTTGTTTTTTATCTTTGTATCAAGCAGAATTTAGAAGCTTCATTGTGAGGCACTTTATATTTTTCATCTCTCTGATTCTTAACTTCTTTCTCCCAAATGGAGCGTGTTTATTTCTATTATTCTCAATTAATGAGAAAGTAAGGAGACAATATATTGTAGGGACTATTTATTCTGAAAGTTAGTTAATCCTCCTTTAACCAGCCTAAAGCATTGAATGCAACTAACCATAGAATCGGAACATTTAAACTGGAAAGGAACTCAGAAGTCCGTTCTGTTTTTTAGAGTTGAGAAGACAGGCTTAGAAAGGTGATTTACTTGACAAAGGTCACTTGGTTATTGAATTACTATAACCCAAATCTCCTGATTTCTATTCCAGTGCTTTTTAGAGGATTTTGGTTTTGTAGAAAGCAGCAGTTATAAAGGATTCAACTTTTCTCCCTTTTAATTATTTATAATTTCGTGTGTGTGTACAATGTGATTATGAGGACTAATTTTCTTAACACAGACATTGAAACATGTGAGTGATAATTAAATACAATATTTGAAACAGAGAATGCCCACAAAACTTGTAACACGTGGTCTTTATCGTAAATGTGAGTAGAATTGATAACAAAAGTCATCTTTTTAGTAGGAGATAATGGAGATACAGATATTAATCCTGGTGACATCTCATCTTAAACTAAAATATTCTATTATGTAAAATACATATGATTTCTTTTATACACTCAGACATCTGAGAGTCAATGTTACATTCTTCATGGATACAGCTCAGTGATTGGAGAGGTGCCCAGGAAGTAACTAGGTTTATCCTCTCAGTCCTATAGCAGAAAGATGGACAGTAAGCTCTTGGTACCATTATTACTCCCAATTTCGACCAACCTTATCTATAATAGGCAAGCCATGGGTAGAGGCCAGAACAGAGGCACACCCATCCAAGGTAACACAGTGCTATTTTCCCCAGTACCTTGTTCCTCGTTCTGTGCATGTATAAGTATGAGACATGAGGCCATACAGGTTCTCTGTTTGTGGGCTGGAAGTTATCCTCCTCGCTTCCAGTGTATGCTGTTGTCTTTGCCCACGTGATGGAATGGAAAGGGAGCATGGCACTTAGCTGGCAAATCTGGGCTTCAGGACTGACTCCACCACTCACTAACTATGATTGTGAGCAAGTCACTTATCCTTATCTGGAAAATGGATCGGATAATACAAGCTATCTTTTAACATTTTTGTGAATAAACAAAATTCTGGCTGCCATAAAATAAATAGTAAACAAATACATACCTCCTTCTGCCTTTACTGTACCAGCCCTTCATTGAGATCTCAATCCTGAAGTATTTTGTTTTTTGAGGTTTACCAAGTTGCTTAAAAACTGTTCAAAGTGGCTTAAAGCTGACGTGAACCACTTAAGCTATCTTGAGCAGGATATTGGTTCCAGGTATGGTTCTGCACACAGACCGCCTGGGTCCCAGTCCTGGGTCAAACACTTACTAACGCTTGACCTTGACAAGTCACTATTCCTCCCTGTACCTCAGTATGACAATAGAATTCACTCTATAGGTTTTTCATGAGGATTCAATTCATTTAATCCTCTTGGAATAGTATCTGGCAAGTAACAAACACTTCTCTCTATTACTGTTGTCGCCATCATATCATCATCATAATGAATAACACATTTCTCTTTCTTCTCTCTAAGTCACATAAAGAGTTAAGGGCATTGGAAAATGTTTCAGGTTTCATTTTAAAAATGTAATTGTTAATTAAACTTTCCAATTCAACCCCAGCTTTTCCAGGCGGGTGTGTGGCTATGACAACTGGAAAGCCTCTTGGGAAGTGGGAGGTAAAAGACTGCCGGAACTTCAGAGCGCTTTCAATTTGCAAGAAAGTCAGTGGACCTGTCGAGCCTGAAGAGGCACCTCCCAAGCCTGAAGACTCCTGTCCTGAAGGCTGGTATAATTCCCCCTCCGATCTTTCTTGTTATAAGGTAAAGTAACATTCTCATTCAATTCCTCAATAAAGTTACCTATCTACTATCCTAGTCCATGACCTTGTACAAATTATGCTCCTCTCCTACCTAACCTACCACAGTGTTGGGGAGCACGGAGTCCTTGTCTGGGAGGGCATCTGACGTTGAACCTCTGGCGTCACACAGCTCATCCCCATATAAACTCATGTCCTACCCAAAGAGGGGGCGTCGTCAGAACTGGCTCTTTCTTAGGGGTCTTTTGATCTGGGAAGCTGCGTGAGCTTCATGCTATGCTGACACTGATTGTGGTTCTCATATCCCTCTAATTCTTGTTATCAAAGAATGTAAAATAATTGATTTTAGTGTCTGTATCCGTCAGCTGTTCCTACAAAGAAATCGTTACATACTACCTCAAAATTCACTGGCTATGACAATAAACATTTAGCCTCATGTAGCCAGGTCTCTGGGGTTGATCAAGTTTGGGCTTAAACGGTCAGCTCAGCTTTCAACTGCAGGTTGGCTGTACTGGGCTGCAGGCTTTGCGTTGGGGTCTGCTGCCCTTCAATTTGGGTCTCAGGCAGAATGGGCAGCAGCTGTCAGGGGTTGTTCTCATTGTCAATCACGGGAGCCTGAGAGGGAAGCCTAACCCTGTGAGCACATTTCAGCCTCTCTTCACTTTACCTCCACTAATGTCCCATTGATCACAGCGAGTCACATGGCAGAGCCCCAAGTCAGTGTACAGGGAAGTATACTGCACCCATCTGGAGGCCATGCAAGAATATATAATTAGGGCCGGTCGAGTGGCGCGGTGGTTAGGAGCTGGCTTGGAACGCCAGAGGCCCTGGTTCGGATCCCACATGAAGCCAATGACGCTGCCCTCTAAAAAAAATAAACACATTTAAAGAATATATAATTAGATCACAGGGAACTGAAGAATTGCGACCAACAATTCAATCTACCATTGGATCATCTGCTCCTTCACTTCTTTTGCAATGATTGTGGTTCTTTTGACATAAAATTAGTTGTCACAAACCAGAGAGACAATCCGAAGGGGCAAATTTTGTTATGCCACCTGTTGTCAATGTTCGCACACCAGTGCAGTCAGCCCTTTGATTCTTCTTGATCAGAAAATAGTACTGTACTTGTCCAGGGCTCAGTGGATTATGTTCAGAATTATATTGTTAGCGCATTTCTTTGCAGAAGTCTCCTCCCAAACCATTCATACATATCCTTTACAGCCTCAATTGATCTCTCAAGGTCCTAGGAATGCAGGAAAACATGGTATCTTGTTGGAGCAGTTCCCCACCCTGGCTGACGAGGGTCTGGTAACAGTGACTGGCACCTGAGCTGGCCTTTCGTGACACTTTCAGCAGATCCTGTCTATGACACAGTATATGCGCATTTACCCACATCATCATTACACCTATAAGAATCCATTTCAGGGGCCCATACATTTGATTATAATTGACTTTAAAATTATGACTATTTTCTGATTACACCCGAAAACAAATTAACTTGTATTTTGTTAAGCTATTTCATATAGAAAGAATTGTAAGAAAAAGGAAGTGGGAAGAAGCTGAAAGATTCTGCGAAGCCCTTGGAGGACACCTTCCTAGTTTCCATCATGTGGATGAAATAAAGACATTTCTTCACTTTTTAATGGACCAGTTCAGGTAATACTTTTAGAATGAGGTCTTCTATGCTAAATTAGATGTCTTCTATGTATTCAGAATTGACATGTTTTATTCTCTAAAAGGGTCATTGAGTGCTTAGCAGTCATTGAACATCAAGTATTTTTATGTGCAAGACACTTTGACAGATTCAAAGATGAGGGAGATAGAGACCCCACCCTTTTCATAGCATAATAAAGTCCAAAAATCGGGATAAGAACAGTATGGTGAAAAATCTAGCACATAGGTAAGGAGGGGCCATGGGAATTCAGAAGAGGGAGAAAATGTTTCTGGGAAGTATAATTGGGAAAAATGTTATGAAGAAGAATGGTTCTTAGAAGATAAAGTAATATTTTGAAAGGTAATATAGGAGAAGGAGCCAGGGAAAACAGAACATAAGAAAAGGGTCTGAGACCAGAATATATGGTGGGCGGGGGGGGGGGGCTACTGATGATTAAATCATGAAAATAAAAAAGAACACAGATATTTAAAATGATTCCTGAGTAAAGGATTATGAAACCCATTTCATGGAGAAAGTTTTCAATTGATAAGAATACTATACATAATTCTATATTATACATGCAATTATGAACAATTTCTAGTGGAATACAAATTATTATACCATTGAGTTGTTAAGTAGAAACCCAATAATCCAATAGCCAAGGAAGAAATTGAAAAAGTTGCCAAAGGATATCTTTCAAAAAAGAAGTGGGAACTACATGGTTCTATATGTGAATTCCTTCACATTTTACAAAAGAGATCGTTACCATGTATTTCAATAATACAAGCAAGAGCTTGTGTTCTATTACATAGAAACTGAAGCTGACATCTGTTTTTTTCACAGACTAGTCTAATTCTGATATCAAAGCCTGTCGACAATAGCACAAAGAATTACAGACCAAGCTCATGGCTAGTAAATACTAATGAATTACAGACCAAGCTCATGGAAAAGTAAATACTAATGACTGATATAGTAACAAACACTTACATAATGCTTATTATGGGCCAGATAATGTCCTAAGTATTTTCTATTAGCTTATTTAATCCTTACAACAACTTATGAGGCAGGTACTGATACTATGCCCAAAGAGGAGACAGAGACACAGAGAAAACTTGCCCAAGGTTATATAGCTAGAAAGTAAAGGATCCAATATTTGAACCTATTAGAACTCATTTTCTTAAACCCCTACATTACAATGCTTCAGAATTACACACCTTGACAATGTAGGATTTCTTCGAAGAATCCAAGGTTGGGCCAGTACTAGGAACTCTATATATGAAATTAAATATCTTGCGATCAACTTAATAATAGGTGCTGAAAATGGATCTAGTAAAATTCACTATTCATTCCTGGCTTCATAAACAAATACATCATATACTTAACATATTTAATTAATACAATTAGCATAGAAATTCTTATTAAATTAAGAATAGAAAGATAGCTCAACTAATATCACATTTAATGATTAGACATTAAATGCATTTCCCTGAGGGCCGGCCGAGTGGCGTGGTGGTTAAGCGCTGGCTTGGGAAGCCAGCGGCCCCAGTTCAGTCCCACATAGGAAGGCCAGTGATACTGCCCTCCAAAAAACAAAAAACAAAAACAAAACAAAAAAACAAATAAATGCATTTCCCTGAAAGTCAGAAAAAGATAAAGGTTCTTATTGTCATCACTATTGTTGATCTTTGTTTGGAACTATTCCCTGTGCTTTCAGATTTTTTTAAAAAGGAATACTATAAGATATTTATATATAGTAAATATTTATAGTATATTAAGTGGTGGGAAAAACAAATTATAAAAGAGTAAAAAAACATACTATTTACATTTAAAAGTGGACTGCAAAAATGTATCAAAAAAGGTAATCATTACCTCTGGGAGATAAGAGTTTGAGTGATTTCTTTAAATGTTTGAATATTTTCCAGATTTGCATTAACATACCCACTATTGTATTTTTCTCATTAGAAAAGTGTCACTACAGTGTGCTGGGAACCTGATAAAAATACAAGACCTGTGTTCCATAAATATTCATTTTTTAAGCATCTATTATAGAATTTCAGGTATTCTAGACTTTGTTTTCTAGCATTAGAAATTAATATACAAAATTTCATTGCAGACTATCCTAAGCTTATTTGGATATACTAACACTTAGGTTCTCTTTGAGGTGAGTGTTTCTTATCAACTGCCCACAACCTTGAGAGTAGATTATAATGAATGCAAAGCTCAGACCAAATCTTTCCACACATACAGACATTTATTTAAAAAATATTCATTGAGGCAGGCACAAAATGTTTCATACAACTTATTTTTGTAGTTTGACAACATCCCAGCAGTCCATCCTTTTAGGTGTTCCAACCACCAGTTTGAATGGAAGGTTTACTTGAGGTTGATGTAACAATGTTCCAAAGGCAACACTCTGTTCCCATAATAGTTGACATCAGGCAGTTCCAAGCACCTGTCTCAGTGACAGGACATGAGTCCATTTGGAGCTGAAGCCCCAGATCCATTTCTAATAGGCTCTCAGCCTCACCAGATTCTATTAATAATACCCTTTCATAAAGGGTGAGAGTGTCTCTAAATATTTTAGCCATTCCTCATATCTTGAATAACTTCAGTTTTACCAGTGAGAGTGCATCTCTAACATCCAGCTGATTAACAAGCTTCTAATTTCACTGATAGAACCCATTTCTTACATTCACTCTGTTAATGACCAAAGCCTCAGGTGTGGTGGCTTTGGATGACACACGTCCTTGTGGTGGCTGCCTCTGGAACATGGCCTTTCTAATACCCTGCTGATCTTCCCTGAAGGGGGAATTTCAAGCAGGACAACTTTCTGGCTCCTAGACCTCAAGCTTAACACACACAATATCGTGCTGTCTAGAAAAGTATTTTTAAGTAAATACTGACATAAATAAACTGGATTTTGAATAACATCAAGCAAGAGGTTAGGAAACTGTAACTAGAACAGGGAACCTTGGATTAAGTCCTAAGCAATGAGATTGTAGATATTGGTGGGAATCAACTGATGGAAAATGGAATATCATATAATACAAATAATCCTTAAGAGCTTCTATATATGAAATAGATTACACTAGAAAACAAAACTAAAATCAGAGATAATTTAGGAATCTTTCTTGATTTATTCTGATCACACTTGCTGAGGTTCCCCCCACTCCCAATTAAAAAGTAATTCAAGGGCCGGCCAAGTGGCATGGTGGTTGAGAGCTGGCTTGGGACGCCAGAGGCCCCTGTTCGGATCCCACATATGAGGGCCAGTGATACTGCCCTCTAAAAAAAAAAAAAAGTAATACAAGTTCATTATGTAAAGTTTGTAAAATATAAAAAACAACGAAGAAAATAAAAATCACCTGAAATACTAGTTCCCAATTATAAACAGAGTTAACATTTAGTGTAGCTTATAATGTACAATGTTTAATTTTTTTCTGATCACAAACATAATGCATGCTGAATTTAGAAAATGGAAAAGCACAAAGAAAAAACAAATCATAATCCTTTTACTCATTGGGGCCATATTTTACTGTACTCTTATCCCAGCAGTTAAGACGTTTCCATATTAAACAGACTATGTTGTCTGCTTAATATGTTCTCCATTAACAAAGAGATCATTCGCCCATGCCATACTTAGGAAGACAACATATTCTAAAAGCAAACTGTGACCATGACTTGAAGGAAAGGAAGGAAGCCAACCTATTTATATCAGAAAATGATTCTAAAGCTTACTTCTTGAACACCTCAGCTTGTTATTGCAGGAATTGACCTTTCTCAGCAAGGTGGCCATTGCCCAAATTGTGTATTGCATGCCAAGGAGTTAAGTCAGATTACTGTGTACTTCTCACAATCTACGTTCCACGTCTCTCTATGTATTTCAATGAAAAGGATTCACGCTGCACCAAGTCATTAAGTCTCTAAGATCTTTGCAACTCTTAATGGCAGCCCACCAGGGAAAGGCCCTGCAGAACAAAAATAGTCATAGGATTAGAGACGAAAGCCTTGTTTGCAGTGCCATTGCTGCAGTGTGCACTACCTCCTGTGATGTGGCATAAATGGATTTAGATATAAATCTAAGGCTTTGCAGACTAAGCACCCTCATCAAATAATATTATTGCAGGTTATGGCTGAGATACTGTTTTCCTTAGAAACCAAATGCAGCAGGAAATTTGATTGAGAGTTAGAATTTGAACACAAATACACATAATAACCTTTTATGCAATGCCTTCTTAACCTAGCAGCCTTAAACTTGTATACTTAGTATTTGGAATAGAAGAAATTCCTAGAGAGAGAGAAAATTTCAGTTGATTTGATTCTCTAGTTATGACCAATTTTTTTCCTCAAATTTTCTAAAATCCGTATTAGAGTTGTGCAATGATTATTGTGATTTCCAATTTCTTTATCTGCCTACATATGTATCAGGTCAAACCAGGAATAAGCTATAATTGAGGAAATATTTTCCACCTCTTACCACACACAAAAGAACAAAACACACAGTAGCTACTATTTTCTTTATTTATAACACACTAATGAACTTCTTGAAATGGAAGCTGAAAACTATAAATGTCTGGATTTCAGAAAGCAGTGAAGATTAGAAATTTTGGACAATAGGGCAAACTCAGCTCTCTAAAGAAACTGTTCTCTTGAGATGCAGCAGAGGCAGAAATGGGCTTGAAAGCAGAGGTTTCCAAGTAGGAAAGATGGATTGGGTGGACAGGTTGGGGACATATTCCTTTTTTTTTTTTTTTTTTTTGTAGCTGAGCCATCCTGCCACCTTTTGGCAGCTCAACGGCAACTCAGCTCGGGCTGGCATCGAACCACCGTTGCTCAGAGCTCAGCTCACACTCTTGAACGAGCTCTTAACCAACTGAGCCACTCTGCCGGCCCTAGGGGACATATACCTAAAGAGCCTTCATTTGGAACTGACTAAAACAAATGCATGTGACAAATGACCTTTGATCATTTTTCTCGTTGTACTGTTGATAGTGTGAAGAAGATAAATGTCTAATGCTTATTTTAGAGAAACAAAAAATTATGCACAAGTTTCCCCAAACTTAACCTACTCCTTATTTTAGCCTTCTGACTTTAGTTATACTGTATATGCCAGTTCCCTAGACCCTGTGGTTTAGCTATCCCACAGTTAGGAAGAATGATAAATTTGGGAGGCTGTAAGAAAGCTCATTAGTCAAAGACACAAACTGAAAATTCCTCTTATGGCTACTACAATTAAACTGGGCTTTGTCTACACTGGGTTTATCTTAGGTCTACAAATGGGTGATCTTTCCCTGTGAAACAAAACAGTATAACAATAAAAACTGAAAGGGGACAATCCTCTTATTCCATTGCAGTAAGTTGAAAAGCTTAAAGTTGAAAAGACAAAAAAGTGCTTATTGGTATTAAAATATGAGGGAATGTTGAGTAGAGGAAAGAAGTAAAGCAATTATTTTATTAAAAAATGAGGAATTCACAAAATTAGATTTGCCCTAGCCTTTGATCTACTAGCAAACTTTTTAATTGCAGACTTCTTGTATTTCCCAGTGGCCTTGCAGCTATACAGTCCATATATTCCATATATTTTACTAAGCTTGAGAGTAAGAATTAATTTTAGATTTTGATCCTATCCCTTCTCTACTATGTGTTATATTTATGTCCATATAACACATATATACTTATGCATGTGTAATATACACTCATGTGTATTGATCGTACATAGTATATACAATCAGGAGGTTAAATTATATGGAAAGAAACAAGCATCACCAAAAAAAGTACGTGGAACATGGTCTACTTCTTAAGGCTTAGAAAGTATAATACATTTTCGAGACTATTTTCAGGTTGGGTTAGAAATGGAGAAAATAATTTTTTTATGGTTATATACCTTTATTTATATTGGCAAATATATCTCTCTGGTGAGAGCATACATTTCACTGAGGCGAAGGGATCACTTACAATGTGTGTCCCTGCCTCTATATGTCATTGTATATATTCTTCTTTGGAATACCTGTCCTTTTCCCACTCAGCCAATCTGAACACTGGCACATGGTAAACTCTCAGATTATGGCTCGAAAGAAACATTAGCTACTGTTTGAAGACTGTCTTTTGTCCTGCCAACCTCAGAAAATGTTTCCTGACTTCCTACAGTACATAATGACATCTCATTTTCTGAACTTTTATAGCACCAAAAAAATACACAAATTTTATATAATATGATGTCGGTCAAAAATGGTCTTAAAGTTTCTTTGTTCATATATATCTTGTCTCCCTGACTAGTTTATGTGCCACTTGAGGGTAGATGCTAGGTCTTGTATCACCATTTCACGTCACTCCATGCCTTGTACACAGAAGTATAATAGTTGTGAGTGTTAAATATAATCACTTAAGTGATTGCTTAATTATATTGCTCTGGCATAGCCCATGGACTTTGGGATTTAGAAAATACTTGTTTACTTTAAAGTTAATGAGCAATGGGAAATAATTTTTTAAAATAATGTTTAATAAAAATTTAGCCAAATGGTTTGTTCTACATTTTAAAGAAAATCTTTGATAGTGTTATGGACAGATGCTTTAAGGAAATGACGTTGTTGTATTTGACTGTAACTGAAAACATTGTCTAATATTGAAGCTTTGTAGTAGAAGTTTCGGAATAATCAAATACTTTTTTTTCCCCTCTTAAATTCAAAACAGAATAGTTTTTTGCCTTTATGTGAAGGAAAGAACTTAAAATTTAATTTTATAAAGTGTGGTACTTTTTCGATAACTGCCCTATATTTAGGGTTCGGTTTGTATTCGGTTATGTTAGAAGACTTTTTTTTTTTTTTTTTTAAGATTTTACTGGGGAATTGGGGAAGGGAAACAGCTAAGTTAGTCCTTCAACCTTAGTTGTGGAGGGCGCAACTAACTCAGCTCCAAGTCCAGTCACTATCCAGCCACCCGTCAACAGCTCGCAGCCACTCAGCTCAAGGTGCCATGTTCAGTCTTAGTTGTGGGTGGGCATAGCCCACCATCCCATGCGGGAGTCGAACTAGAAACCTTGTTGCTAAGAGTACACTCTCTAACCACTGAGCCATCCAGCTGCCCGTGGGCAGCTTGTGGCAGCTCAGTTCAAGCTGCTGTGTTCAGTCTTAGTTGTGGGTGGGCATAGCCCACCATCTTATGCGGGAGTCGAACCGGCAACCTTGTTGTTAAGTGCACATGCTCTCACCAGCTGAGCCATGCTGCCAGTGGCAGCTCAGCTCCTGGACAGCTCACTGGTCCACGTGGGAATCAAACTGGTGACGCTGTTACTCAGAGCTTGGGCTCTTAACCAATTAAGCCACTCAGCCAGCCTAGAAGACTTCTTTATATAGTTTGAAACTGTGCTTTTCAGTGTGTGATAGGTCTTCTGAAGAAACATACATGTCCTAAGCATTTTAGACATTATGAATGCTAAATATTTTTGCCAAATGTTGTGCTCAAATTTATTTAACACTTCATTTTTACGTAGTAACCCGCGTTGGCTGTGGATAGGTTTGAACAAAAGGAGCCCTGACTTACAAGGATCCTGGCAATGGAGCGACCGCACACCAGTAAGTTTGACTTTCTTGTTTAGGATAACATGGAAAGAGTATTTGTTTCAATAACAAGGAAGCTGATTGTTAAATAATACATCCACATACCATACAACCATTAAATTAATTTTGTAGATGTATCTTTATTGAAATGGAAATAGATTCACAAATATGAAGTATGGGGGAAAAATTACTAATCTCATTTTTGTTAAAAAAAATAAACATATGTATAGGCTCTCTCTGTATAGTCCAAAAATATAAAAATATAGACATACGGATATAGTGGTCATCTTGGCGTGGTACGACTGATTTTTTTTTTCTTTTCTTTTTTTTCACAAAGAGAAACTTTCATTTTTAATATCTAAAAATGTAAGGGTTATGTAGAAAAGAAAGTATCTTTATTGGAGGAAATAATTTATTTGGGTATACCTTAAAATGCCCTTTAATATTATTTCAGATGTTTACATTATCCTGAAGAGAAGTTTGAGGTGACACTTTCAGGGACGGATTATTCTCATATATTAAATATTTGTTCTATGTTAGCGTGTTAATTTATTGTGTATTCTTTCTAAATGTAAAATCCCTTGACTTTTGTTTTCAAATTGGAGCATATCTGAGAATAGTTCATCAAATAATTAGCATTTCAACGCATGCAAAAAAGAAAAAAAAAGTCTTTTGCGAGCTCCTGATTCTGTGACTCCAACAGTGAACATAATACACCTTTACCCCTCCACTTCCAAAACTGTAGCTTCCTTTGTTTGGAAACTGTTGACGTTAGAACATTTTCTAAGTCCTCTGATGATTTAGCATCCTGATATAAAGAAAGAGATGAAAAAGTTTTCATTCCATGTCATAGGAATGCATTTGGGTTATTAAAGCTGCGTAAATTACATCTAAATTGCAAATATTTATATATTAGTCTTAAATTCTCAAACCTCTCTTGTCTTTTAAGGTGTCTACTATGATCATGGAAAATGAGTTTCAGCAGGATTATGATATCAGAGACTGTGCTGCTGTCAAGGTCAGTACAATGCTGGACAATCTGCATATTTTAAAAATAAAGCTGGCATCGTGTGCAGTCAGGCAACAGCTCCATGAAGTGCTTTTGTGTGTGGAGCATGATATTAAGTGTGATGGGAGGGAAGATGTATACCCATGGCCCGGCCTTCGAGCAACCTAACTTATACTTAATTTGAGAAGATAAAATTCATATTCAAGAAGGACGACTCTTATTACTATGCAGTAATAAGCTCCAAATAAGTGGGCCGAGGAGGACTAATGAAACACAGAAGAGAAAGTGATGCCTGTGGCCTATTTCCAGAAAGAGGAAGAACTTGAACTGGGTCTTCAGGAGGGATAGGGGTTGGTCAGGTAGATAGGGTAAGGCTTTCTCATGAGGAAATGGAACACGGACATGGCATAAAATAAAATAGGAGTGGAAGGGAGAGGCTAAGGCAGTGAGCAGAACAGAATACAGATCAAGAAGTTTTCATTGGTGGTTTGGAAGAAAACAAAGTTGGGAAATTAGATTGCTGCGATGTTAAGGAGTTTGTACATTTTTTTTTTTTTTGAGGCAGTGTCACTAACCCTCACATGTGGGACCCGAACCAGGGCCGCTGGCTTCCCAAGCCAGCACTCAACCACGGCGCCACTCAGCCAGCCCAGTTTGTACATTTTTTTGGTAGGCAACAGAATATTGAAAGGTTTTTGACATGAACTAAAGCAGGTATGGAAGATTCATCTTGAAGACAGGTTTCAAAATGCAACAAATAGGAACAGAAGACATAAAAGACCAATTAGGCATCTTCCTTTGCAGAATTCATGCGTGTATTCATTCCATAAGTAGTATGTCCGAGCAGTCTGGGATGCTCTGGGTATACATCTATGACAAGGTATAAAACAGCCATTGCCTTCATAGAACTTACAGTCTGGTAGGAGATAACTACAAGTAACTAAGCAATTATAAGGGTTATGACAGCCAATGTATAAATTACATGGAAAAGCAAGAGTGTTATGGGAGAATAATGATGGTCACTGTGGTAAAGATGACAATGATGAGAGCAGCCATTAACACTTCTTAACTCATGAGCGAGGCAGTGCTAGGCATGTCACATAAATTATTTCACTTAATACCTAAGCCAGGTACTTAGGTACTGTTACTGAGGTAGGTACTGTTACCAAATTCATCTTACAAGGAAGATATTTGAACTCTGAGTGGCTTATGTGGTTACAGAAGTAAAATTTAAACCCATGTGCCTGGGTCCACTGTGCTTTATAACTAGGCATTTATAGAAACAGTAAAAAAATGCTACTGGTATATGGGAAAATAGTGCATTTTAATTTAGATATTTTGAATCCAAGCTAGCAGTAAGAAATATCCTACAGTAAATAGTAAGCAAGACTGGAGTGGGAAGAAAATGTATATAAAAAGAAAGTGCAGGGGCTGGCTGAGTGGCACGGTGGTTAAGTGTTGGCTTGGGAAGCCAGCGGCCTGGTTTGGTCCCACATATGAGGGCCAGTAACACTGCACTCAAAAAAAAAAAAAAAAAAAAGAAAGTGCAAAGAGCCAAGAAGTAGATTTGAGAGACTCGCTAACACATAAAATGTAAGAAGATGAGGAAGGAAGAGACATCTAGATAATGTCTTCTTTGTTATATAAGCCCAAGAAAGAGAGTCAAGACAGCAATTGACCAGAAATGTTATAGGAAGGTTGAGACGAGAACTGAGAAGGCCATGGTAAAGTATTACTGTATAGTATCATGCCATTTTTATAGAATTCCCAATTTAACATATGAAAAAGGGAAAACTTCAGAGAGCTTGTGAAGTTCCCAGGACACTGATGCAATAGACTGTGTTCTATGTAAGGAAAGTCCTCATGTGAAAAGATCAAAACATCTACCAAAAACTAAATAAAAGAGTCCCTGATGCAGCCTGCATCAGAAATTAGGCCAGCCAGGGCAGTGTTTTAGAAGGAGAAACTTACCTGACCTGTCACAGCTCCCACCAGAATATTGGCCTCAATAGACAACCATCCAAAAAGTGATGGATGCTCCTCCCAGATCATGCCCTCCCCATTCCTTACTGCCCTGCTTGCTGGCTGGAATTTGTCAAGTGCCATCATGGACCATGTGGAGGAGGGCAACCTCCTAAGAACACAGAGCAACAACAGAGAAGTAGCCTGGGCCCCTGAGGCCAGACTTTTATGTCACTTTTCACAAATCTGCTTTCATACAGGCAGGTGTTTGGAAACCACTGAACCAAATATTCTTTTCTAACATGATCTTTCCAAATTTAAAGGTGCAAGATTCTACAATTTCATATCAACAAAATACATAAGGAGAAAAAAACCCAATAATTTGCATTTTGGACATAAATATGACCTTATGATATATTCCCTGTACCAGACCCTTTGAAGGCTCTTGCTTAGGCTGTTCTGTTTCAACACTTTATGCATTCATGTGTTCATTCATTAAGCAAATACCTTAGGTGCTAGAGGTAAAATAGAGTGAAAGGCCTTAGGGTGTACAGTTTAGTGCATCAACTTCAAAATACTCTGTGATCCTTTTCCTCCTTTAGGTCATGGATAGGCCGTTGCGAAGAAGCTGGTATTTCTATGACCGAGAATTTATATATTTAAGGCCTTTTGCTTGTGACACAAAACTTGAGTGGGTGTGCCAGATTCCAAAAGGTGAGTGAACATTGAGAATGCTGAGCCCAAAATACCTAAGAGAGCATTTTCATCTATAATTATGATTTTTAAAAATATATTCATTTACTTATTAGTACTTTCTAATTATTAGCTATGTTTATCCATCTAGTATTCCTTTATGATTCCTGTGATGTAAGGCAGAATACCCACTAGTAATACTTTATTAACACATTTTTTTGCGGGAAACGAGTAAACTCGTCATATAGTTTTTTATGCCCGCTTACAAAGTGTTAATATTTCACAGACCTGCCGTTTTGATTGCCTCTAAAACAGCCATAGCATAGGCTCCACAAAATTCAAACGGAAGCAATCATAATATGAAAGGAAAGGGATTAGCCCTCAATGGACAAAACTCAGCAATATTGCAAGTCCTCTTGAGTTAGATTAAAGGCACTTATAGCCATGACCTGTAATTGGATACGAAACTTAAGCCACTTGCTTTCTTCCTTATACAGGTCGTACTCTCAAAACACCAGACTGGTACAATCCAGGTGAGTTAAGAAAATTAAAATGTAGCCAATGCTGCTTTTACTTTTTCAATAATGTGTTTACTTAATTATTTAAGCCCAGGCCTAAGTGCCAGCTTGTTCTTTCTCACTTCTTAAGTGAGATGAAGTATATCCATCCAGGCAGGGAAGGTAGCTGGCTGGGATGGGATGAGATTAGAAAGCTGGGCAGCAGAGTCACGCACTGGCTCAGGAGTCCTTGGCTTCTCTCAGGCAGCATTGCCCGGGCCAGAGAGATCCAGTAATCTAACTGGATTACTATTTATAAATAGTTTTGAACAGTAATCCATGCTGAGAGGGTGCAGTTTGGTTTGCACGTCATAACTCTGATATTCTTCTCTTTTAGATCGTGCTGGAATTCATGGACCTCCAGTTGTAATAGAAGGCAGTGAATATTGGTTTGTTTCCAATCCTCACTTAAACTATGAAGAAGCTGTCCTGTATTGTGCCAGCAATCACAGCTCTCTGGCTACTCTAACATCCTATGTGGGACTAAAAGCCATCAAAAACAAGATAGCAAATGTAATTCAAAAGAATGTATTTTTAATATTTTTCTTGGTTTTATATTTATTCCATTAAAAAATATTTCAAAAATCTTGCCAAAATCGACAAAAATTGCAATAGGACACTATAAGTCCAACTAATGAATGTGCATAATTACAGCAACTGTATTTTCTGCATACAAAATAGGGCCTTTGAATACACAAAGAATTTTCAAACTAGTTTTTTGGGTGAAAGGACCTGCTTTGTGTAATTTAGAGACCAGAGTCATGGAATGTCTGGAAAGTTTAGTGGTTTGTGGTTATGGTGGGACAGGGTATTTAAATCAAAACTCTTCTGTAAAACTCAGCACATGTAAGGGTGGATGTTTGTTTTTGGTTTTATTTTTCCAGATATCTAATGATGAGCAGAAGTGGTGGGTGAGAACTACTCCGCAGACCATAATGGATCATCATTTTATGCAGTACGTGACCTCATTGATGCTGCCTTTCTAAAGTTATCATTTGAAAGACACAATCTCAGATTTCCTTTTATTAAATGGATTACTATTCATAATTCGTTTTGAACATTAATCTATAAACTGCCTCGACTAGAGAAACTGAGTCCGTTTGCATATTAGCATCAGGAATAAAGTGGTATAAAATCATGGTATAACATTAAATTTAGAAGTGAAATTTTAGTAAAAAACAGAACGAAACATGTAACTACATTATGAGTAATCAAACCTCTCATTTTCTTTCAGCTCACGACACCCATGGCACCACTTTCCTTTAACCTTTGCAGAGGAATGCCAGTACATTTCTGTCAGGACTTGGCTTAGGGGTAAAATTAATTCCAAATCCTTTCATATTGATTATATAATATGTGAAATGCAGGTTCAGTTAGTAGCTTAATCTTGTTTTCCTTTTGATTATATGTTTGGTGGCTTCATTTATGGCTAATGAGAATAACTCAAATTCCAAATGCAAAGGTGTTTTCACTGTGAATATTTTGACTTCCTGTATCCTAAAACAATTACTTAGAAATAAAGTTACCACTTTCATAACTAATAAGCATATAGACAAATTTGCAAAGATAAACAGGCAGCGGTTCTAAAATATAGTTTAGTTCCCTTTTCCCCTCATTAGCCTTCCTCAACTCTATTTCCTGCCATCAGGAACTGGGGTAACTCGTTGTTACACTGACTGTGTGCATTTTTATAGGCAACATTGGTATGCTGTAATCTACTGATACAAATAGAAATGGAAAACAAAAATGGCTAGAGAAGAAAAGGACTGTATATTTAACCATTTGGGGAAGGTTGATTTAAAGCAACTTCCTTTGTTACTGGATTATTTTTTAAATGTTTTGAGTAGAAAATTCTCACCACACTAATCCTACTTTTCATATCTTAGACTTAAATAGGCCAGCAAACTGTACCTCCAGGTTGCCCTTCATCTGTGAAAAATATAATGTATCTTCATTGGAGAAATATAGTCCAGATTCTGCAGCGAAAATACAGTGCTCTGGGGATTGGATTCCTTTTCAGAATAAGGTAAAAAGAGAATTGCTACCTTGTGTAAATGATGATTGCTTTTGTGGTGGCTGTATGGCCTGTGGCAGAATGGCAACCCATTAAATAACTTCACGAAGACAATCTCTGCATGTTTCAAACATCTCAGTTGATCCTCTACATTGCCAGGAACCAGGTTAACTAACTCTCAAGTTAGTCATGCCTACAGGTCTTTCAAAACACTGTTTCTATTCTGTTACTACCAGTGCTTAACTTGCACTGGTTGATCTGTCAATGGATAATATAATACATTCAATCGTCAGGGTTATCTCTGTAGCATATTGGAAACTGACTACGTTTCTGGCTGATAAAATTTCCCCCTTAAAAGAAAATATCTAAGCGGCATCTACCCATCAAATTATATCATCATTTCCCAAACTCCTTTTTGGGAACTACACATGCCAGATGTTAATCATTGATCTTGCTTCCAAAGTGGAGTTTATGATTAAATAGGTTTGAGAAATGCTGCATTCTATATTTGCTTCTTTGAGATGCATAATCCACATTGGTATATGTATCTCTTAGGAAATGCATTTAGGTGCTAAAAAGAGAGATTGCTACAGTATGTTAAAACCGTTATTCTGTTACATAAAAGAAGTGTGAAGGTAAATAGGCCCGGGTTAGTATGTAAGCTCCATGTGAAGTCTTCAAAACCAAGTTCTTTTTGTCTTTCAGCTTTACCATCCTTAATCTAAGGCTTCCAAACTCAAATTCAGGGTTTCTCTAGGGTCTCCTAGAAACTTCCCAATGACTTATATCTCACTGGCCACTCCAATCCATAAGGAGGCTGAAATGAAAGCATTTTCTAGAATGTTTCAAGGAACACATTTTGGAAGATACTACCACACAATAACATGATCAAAAAGAAAAAGTATCTGATAGCTGAAATCATTTGTCCTAAAGTTAAAATATCAGGGGTATATTTTGACTTTTTAAAATTAGGACAATTTTTTTTCCCCTCAAGGTCCTGGGACTAAATTAATTTATACAGTTGATATAAATTTGAATTAAAATAGTCTGCCAAGGGACAGGGGGATGGGGATGATTTCTTTTAAAATGTGGGTTTTTAAAAATATATAAGGAGGTGATAAAGAGTACAGACTTTGAAATCAGATGTAACAGAGCTGAGACCAGTGCTGACCATATCATTGTATGGCTATTTCACTTATAGGTAAAGTTACTTAACTTCCCTATGCCCCAGTTTCCCCATCCATTGTGAGAGTGAAATGAGATAATATTATGCAAACTGTTTAGCACAGAGGAAGTACTCAGTAAATGGGAGGTTTAAAAAAACAGCTTGGGGGCTGGCCAAGTGGCTCAGTTGGTTAAGAGCGTGAGCTCTGAGCAATAGAGCCGCCAGTTTGATTCCCTCATGGGCCATTGAGCTGTGCCAGAACTGAGCTGCTGCTGAGCTGCCAACAGGTGGCAGGATGGCTCACCTGGTGAGAGCACATGCTCCTAACAACTAGGTTGCTGGTTTGACTCCCACATGTGATAGTGGGCTATGCCCACCCGCAACTAAGATTGAACATGGCACCTTGAGCTGAGCTGCCCTGAGCTGCCCACCATAGCCGGATGGCTCAGCGGTTACAGCGTGCACTCTTAACAACAAGGTTTCTAGTTTGACTCCCCCATGGGATGGTGGGCTATGCCCACCCGCAACTAAGATTGAACATGGCACCTGGAGCTGAGCAGCATGAGCTGCCTACAGGAGGCCAGATGGCAACTAGACTTGGAGCTGAATTAGCTGCGCCCTCCACAACTAAAATTGAAGGACAACAACTTGGCTGTTCCCCTTCCTCAATTCCCCAACACTGTTCCTCTTCCTCAATTCCCCAATAAACTCTTAAAAAAGCAAAATAGCTTGAAGCCCACTCTTCAGTTGTTTAAATTGAGAGTAAACATCTGCATTCTTATGGCACTACTGTACAAATTTCCATGTCTCAACAGACCAAAACTTAGCAGCCCTCTAAAAGATGAGGCATTTATTTCCTATGCAAGCTTTCTCATGTCTGGAATTTTATGCTTCATGTATGTTCTTTGTTTGCAGTGTTTTCTAAAGATCAAACCCCAGTCTGTCACATTTTCTGAAGCAAGCGAGACTTGTCACACCTATGGTGGCACCCTTCCTACAGTGCTGAACCAGAGAGAACAAGGTAGCACACTTGTTTTGAAAACATGTTGCATTCTGATCTGGGGGCGAAGTTAGTTTTGGGAGGTCGAGGGGAATTAACATATTTTTAAAATCCAATTACACTACTTTTTTTACAGAGTAGGTCAAAGACTATCTTGGTAGCTGGATAAGTAAGAGATATTCATTAACATTTTTAGTGTATTTGTAATCTAAATCACATGCTTTTTAAAAAATCTCTTTCTGACAGATTTTATCACAGTCTTGCTTCTGGATATGGAAGCTACTTTATGGATTGGATTGCGCTGGACAGCCTATGAAAGGATCAACAAGTGGATAGATAACAGAGAGCTGACATACAGTAACTTTCACCCATTATTGGTTGGTCGGAGGCTAAGAATACCAACAAACGTAAGTTGTTTTGAATCAATCTATGTAGCTCTGTGAAATCCTCGAGTCTTCCATAAATTATTGGTTTAACAACAAGGGACTATGCTGTGAGTCCATTTATATGAAACTTCCAGAATAGGTAAATCTATAAAGATAGCAAGTATAGATAGCAAGTATAGATTAGTGATTGCCAGAGGCTAAGGAGGATGAAAAGATTGGGGATGATGGTGAAAGGGGATGGGGTTTTTTTTTGGGGTGGTGAAAATGTTCTAAGATTGATTGAGGGTAATGATAGTGCAACTCTAAATATACTAAAAACTATGGAATGTATGCTTTAAATGGGTGCATTATTTCATATATGAGTTATATCTCAATAAAGCTGTCACAAGAAGAACAATCACTGGAACTTTGCAGGCCTTCATGTACTGTATGCCCTGCTTTTTCACAATAGCATCAGATCCATAGCACTTATTTCACAACCATGTAAAACCACCAAGTAGTGAATTGCCGATAGAAGTAGTTTATAAATGCTTTACTTAACATTTTACAATTTGGAGCTGTCAGCCTCATTCTCCTGAGGCTAAAAGTACAGAAATGGAGTTAGTGATCATTTTTCCTTAAAAGCTGAATATAAAGAAGCTATAGAAGGGAAGACAGCGTTATATTACAAATGGTTGAGATGGCTTCTATCTTCCCTGTTTGCTGGGTACACACCACCTTTAGCACAAGGGACAAAGATTAAGAAATTAACTTTAAAGTTGAATTCCAAAAATACATCCTAGATAATAATCAACTAATGTTCCTGATGAAATGTAACTTTGCTCAAGGTTGGTGGGTTAGTGGCTAAGGGAACTCTGAATCATATGTTATTATGTACAAAGTAAATATCAAAATAACCCTTAGTTATTATAGAAAATTTGACAGTTATAGAAAAGTAAACACGATAGAGAAAAATATCAACCTTTATCCCACTTTTATTTAGGCCAGTGGTTTTTAAACTTTTAATCATGACCGATAACGTTTAAATCACCATCCAGCACATAGATATAAATATAAACATAAATATTATTGACACAATAGTTTCAGGTTTATGCATAATGATATTTCTTTCTATTCTGTACTACTCTAATCTATTCATTATATGCTATCCTATCCTATTTCATTATCACAAATGTGAGTCAAGATCCATTGCAATGATTTCATGATCTACTAAATGAATCCCAACACATATTTGAACCCTGACCTAAGAACTCACAATAAATATGTCAGCATTTTTTTCTTCTGGGGCTTTTCCATATATTGTCTTCTTGGGATAGATAAGATCATATAGAATATATACTATTGTATTCTACTTTTCTCACTAAGTATTATATCGTAAGTACTTTCTTATATCATTAAAAGATGTATTTGATAAGCATTTTCCTGGTTGCACAGTACTTCTTGATAGATACACCGTCATTTACCTAAGCAATGGTGGGTATTTAGATTATTTCCAGTTTTATATAATCCTAAATAGTGCTTCAGTGAACATCTTTGTACATAACCTTTCCTTTTCTTTTTTTTTTTTGAGGGCAGTGTCACTGGCCCTCATATGTGGGACGCGAACTGGGTCCGCTGGCTTCCCAAGCCAGCGCTTAACCACTGCACGACTCTGCCGCATAACCTTTCCTTATATTTAGGTTACCCCCTTAAGATAGACTTTGGAAGTCATATAGCCAGATGAAAAGAAATAAATAGTTGTAAAGTTCTGGTTACCGAATTCTTTCCCAGAAAGATTTATGAGTTTATTTTTTTGTCGGCATTATATTGTGATGGTCCTTCTATCCATACCCATATATTAATAATTTCTAACATTTGTTGAGCAGCTAACTTGTGTCAGACACTCTGCTAATGCATCACAGGCATTATTTCATTTAATATGCACAATAGATGTGAAAAGGTCTGTTATTCCATCTCTATCTTAGAAATGTAAGGACAGACATAGAGAGTCGTGTAACTTGTCAGTGATGACGCAGCCTATCCGTGCACAGCCATCATTCTTAGCTTTCTTACTACATTGCTTCTAAAGAGCGTTATATTCTAAAAATTCTTGCTAATTTGGTGGTTTAAATTATATTATCATTTATATTTCTCTGATTGCTAATGAAAACAAGCCTCTATAAATTCTATAAATTCAGTAGTAATTTGAATTTTATCAAATGTGGATGTGCTTATCCTTTGCCCATTCATCTATCATCTGCCCATTCATTATTTCTTACTGACTTTATGACTATGGCAATATTAAATGTGCTTCCCTTGTGTTTCTTGTGTTTATTGCAAGTATTTCCTGAGGTGTTTTTCTTTAGGTCTGAATCCCAATAATATTACAGAAGTAAGTTTTGATTTTTTTTTTCTGTATTCAAATCTGTTTATTTCCCTTTTTTACCTCCATTGTTTTTAGGTCAGAAAGTCCATCGTGTTAATGGTAGTTAAATGTATGATTCTATTTTCTTCGTTTTGTTTTATAGATTGCCTTTTATTTCTGGCAGCATGATGTATCCATGGTATATGGTCTAAATTGTCAATGACTACTTAATCCTTTACCCTAATCCTAGCCAATTGTCTAGCATTACTTATTGCATATACTTCCATTTATCAAAAGCAATATAGGATGCTTCCTTTATTATATATGAAGTGTGTGTATGTGTATAAGATATACTCACTGATCAAGATACTATAATTTTTCTGTATTTAAAAAAACATAATATGATTAGTTATCTTTTATTATAAGGCTTTAAAACATTTTTAGCTACTCTTGTCCATTCTTCCAGACATTTAGTCAGTTTTCAAGTAAAACAAATGAAAAACTTCTGATGAGAGTTTCACAGCATTTCAGGGAGAATTCACATCTTTTGATCAATCTTTCAATTTAAGAATATGGTATAACATATCTCTCCATTTATTCAAGTCTTCCTTTAGATCTCTCAGGGAAGTTTTTATAGGGTATTCTTTTTTTTTTTTTCCCAGAAATTTTTTTGGGGAACAGTATGTTTTTCCAGGATCCATCAGCTCCAAGTCAAGTAGTTGTCTTCAATTTAATTGTGAAGGACACAGTTCCTTGGCCCATGTGGGAATCGAACCGACAACCTTGGTGTTATGAGCCTGTGCTCTAACCACCTGAGTTAACCGGCTACCTCAGGGGTACTCTTTCTTTCTGCCATTGAGAATGGCAGCTTTTTCTTGGTTTTCTTACTAATATATAGGAAAGCAATTGTTTGGGGATTTTTATATATTTATTTTGTAGGCATGCAACACTCAGTTTTTCTATAGATTTTCTTAGGTTTCCTAATTAGA
This sequence comes from Aselliscus stoliczkanus, assembly GCA_033961575.1. Classification (NCBI taxonomy): domain Eukaryota; kingdom Metazoa; phylum Chordata; class Mammalia; order Chiroptera; family Hipposideridae; genus Aselliscus; species Aselliscus stoliczkanus. The sequence goes on along the minus strand of CM066731.1, from coordinate 112,588,051 downwards.
CATTCATAATTTGCAAATAACAGTTCATGCTTCACTATATATGGTAGGACTTCTAGAGCCATGGTAAATACTAGGAGTGGTAAACACCATCCTAGACATGCTCTAGACTTAATGGAACTGTGTGCAATCTTTCATTGTTATACGTATATGATGCTGACTCTTTAAGGTATATTATTCTATAACTAGAATTTTTATTCAGGGATAAGTACTGGATTTTCTAAAACCTGTTTCTATTGAAATTGTCATATAATTTTTTCCATTAGGCCTATTGATATGTGGTATAATACATTAATAGATGTTACATTAAACCATCTTTATCCTCTTGTCATAAAATCTAGTTGCTCCAAATGGGTTATTATTGTACTATTCTAATGAATTAGATTTGTTCGAATTTTATTTGGGAATGTTTTCATCTCTGTTCTGAGTTAATATTTTTATGCCATATTGTCACATTTTTTTTCTGATCATGGTAGTCATAAGATGAACTGATCTAGCTTTCTGCCTTTGTGTTTTAAAATTAGGACTCCCTGAAAGTTTGAAGGAAATACCTAAATCCATGTGATGTTAGGATCCTTTACAAAGATCATTTATTAATAATAAAGGGATTTAGGGCAGTAGTTGATGTCCTAATTCAGGTGTCAGATTGTCTGGGTTTGAACTCCATTCTGACATTTGATATGCCGTTGGAAGTTCAACTAACTTTTCTTAAGCCTCAGTTTTTGTCTATAATGTTTTATCTGCTACTGCTGAACCTGCAGTGTAATGTGAGGATTACGTAAGACAATTCATTTAAAGCTTTTAGCACAGTATGTGACACATAGTTTTTAAAATGAGCTATTTAGGGCCGGGCGAGTGGCACGGTGGTTAAGCGCTGGCTTGGGAAGCCAGAGGCCCCGGTTCGGTCGCACATGTGAGGGCCAGTGACACTGCCCTCAAAAAAAAAATAAAATAAAATAAAATAAAATAAGCTATTTATTATTAATTTTCAATTTCCTCCAAAGTTCCTGGTACATTTTGGTGTTTCTACTCTCCTTATAACAATTATGCTAATTCTTATTTTTTAAGAAAGCTGCCTATTTCATTTAGATTTTTCAAATGTATTAATATATACTATTATATTTTTAAATCCCCATATCTTATTTTGATCGTTTTTCCTTTCTCTGAATTAGATTTTTATAAAAACTCTGATATATGTTATTGGTTTTCTCCTCCTCTTTTTTTTTTTAAGATTTTATTGGGGCATTGGGGAGGGGAACACACAAGTTGCTGTCTTTTTTTTTTTTAAGATTTTTTTTTTTTTAATTGGGGACTTGGGGGTGGGGAACAGCGTTGGGGAATCAGGGAAGGGGAAAAACTGAAGAGGTTTTTTGTTTGTTTGTTTGTTTGTTTGTTTGTTTGTTTGTTTGTTTGTTTGAGGGCAGTGTCACCGGCCCTCATATGTGGGACCGAACCGGGGCCCCTGGCTTCCCAAACCAGCGCTTAACCACCGCGCCACTCCGCCAGCCCAAGTTGCTGTCCTTTTGTTCTTCAGTCTAGTTGCGGAGGATGTTGCTTCACTGGCCCATGTTGGTATTATCATTGCGCTCTTCCCCGATGAGGCAGATTGGTCACTGGCCTCTGGGTGGTCGATCACCGTAGCAATTGGCAGCTCACACTGGCTGCCGGCCACTCACTGTAGCCTATGGCAGCCCACTGCAGCAGGGGCTGCAGCCTACACCGTCTCAGGGCCTTGCAGCCCAGTTCCAGGTTAGCTGTAGAGGGCAGTGTCACTGGCCCTCATATGTGGGATCTGAACCGGGGCCGCTGGCATCCCAAACCAGCTCGTAACCAATGCGCCACTCTGCCAGCCCTTCTCCCTCTTTTCCACCCTCTACTCCTATTATTTGAGATATATTTACCAATACTACATTATTCTATCCTGTTTTTCTTGGAGTTATATTTTTGATGATTTTCTAATCTTAGTTCATCTTTCCTTTAAAATACAGAATACATTTATAATAATACACCTTAAAGTTTGACTCATATCCCTTATAATAGTGCCCATATTATTCTTTTCTGTATTTATTTTTTGGTTTAATGAGAAGCATGTGTGTAAGTGTTGTTGTTTTTTAATCTGTATCTCCTGGGATAAACTTTTCTTATTTTTCTAAATGTGTTATATTTCAAAAATTAAGAAAAGTATATGGACAGTATGCTTTGAATAAATTTTTTATGTCTATTATTATTGATTTGTGGTTAGAGAATGAAATCTAGATAGAGACTTATATTTATGGAAGTTTTGTAGTGACCCGTATAGAATCAAAGCTTCAAAATGAGTTCTCTATTGTGTGATACACAATTTGTCATTATAAAAAGTTTATAAACAGCTAATAAGATGCATTAATAATCATTATTTTTTTGCTTCTCAGAAATGATAGCAGAGTGTTAAATATTAGGCAATTCTGTTTTGGTGCATTTCTAACTGTTTTTCTTTATCTGCTTTGAAGATATATTTCTCAATATTGCCACTATTTTGTTTTATAATTTCTAAAGTTAATTGCCCTTTTCTCATGCTTTGGAGAATCTTAGGGATTTCATAGCTTCTTAACGGAATTTTTTATAGAAGGAAAAATCCAATTTGGAATGTAAAGTTCTCTTGCTAGGATCTTCAGCCTAATCTTTTCATGACTACCTAAGCCTATTTGCCTTTTTGTTTAGATTTTTGATGAAGAGTCCCGCTACCACTGTGCTCTAATGCTCAACCACCGGAAGTCACCTTTTACTGGAACCTGGAACTTTACTTCCTGCAGTGAACGCCATACTCTGTCTCTGTGTCAGAAATACTCAGGTATAGATTATTATCTAGATAACTATGGTATTTTATGCTATTAGCTATGTACAGTACTTTTTCACAAAAATCTTATAAATGAATTAATATTAATTTGTAATCATATAGCTTCCATAAAACTTCAGCATGACTAAATTCATATTGACTGAGTGAGTCAGATTATCCCAAATGGAATGTGGTTTTTTTCAAGTATTGTGGCCATATTAATTAAATATCAAAATTAAGTATCAGATAGAATTTATTAATAAGGGTTGCCTAATGATGATAAATTATGGTTGAATTTTATTCTTTCTATGCAGCATTTTTTCAGACTTTACTTTCTATCATGAGAAAAGGAGGTGAAAAATCTTAATGTTTTTAGTTGAGCTCAGTATAAACATTCACGATAAATTTAGGACCTAAAAAAAGGATGTGAAACATTATAAATGGTTCACTGTCTATGACTTCCTGTAATCCAAATAAAACTAAAATGTGTACTTAAAATAGGAATCATCCATATTTTCAAAAAGATATTTTAAGAGGTATTAAATTATTTTCATTGATCCCAATATGTTTTTAACAAATAATTCTAAACAAAAAACAAAAATAGCTTTGTTATGTGATGAGAACCTGAAGTAGATAATTCATGTACTTCTGAAACCATTTTGCTAAATTAATCTTTGCTCGTTTGTCTTATACTTTTTATTAACTGTCTTATTCAGAAAAGTAATGTAAAGCAATAATTTAGATATAACTTCTCTTGGATGATTTTGTACATGTTCTCATGGGAGCTCTCCCAGATGAAAACTTTGTAATGGAACACCTAATGCCTTCTCTTATTGAAGCAGTTCAAACAAAGGAAGTATTTGACACCAACCTGAAATGGTACACTTACCACAGGCTACTTTTATTTATAGCTTTTCTTCTTCCTAAATTAGATAAACTAAAACAGAATTTTCTTCTGATTTTAGAAAACAAACGTAGCTCGTACATTTTACCTAAGGCATGCAGGAAGACATACCTAGTTCTTCCACCCAAAATCTAAAATAAGTGAATAGATGAGTCATATCTAAAGTACATTATTTGGGAGAAAATTTTGAAAAAATGCCCAATGACTTACAAAGTGTGTGGATTTTGTGGGGTTTTTTTTCTTTTACACACAGAAATTGGAGGCAGACCTACCTTGAAGAATACTTCAGAAACTGTAAAGCATCTAAATAATCTGTACAAAATAATCTTGAAGACTCTGACCTGGTCTGATGCTCTAAAAGAGTGTGAGAAAGAGAAAATGCGTCTGGTGAGCATCACAGACCCTTACCAGCAGGCATACCTAACTGTGCAGGCCGTCCTTCATAACGCTTCCTTGTGGATTGGACTCTCCAGTCAAGATGTAAGTTTTCCGTCTCAACTGCCAGGATTGGGTGATGGAATGTGACATTTGTTTATGGCTCATCTCTCTCATATAAGACTAAAAGGAACTGGAAATTATAAAATGTTACTCCAGTGAATGAATTATGTGAAGTATATAATTTTCAGGGGCCGTCATCTTTCCAGTGCTGAAAGATCTGTTGCTTTATTATTTAAATTAAGAAAACAGTTCAGTGGACATCTATAGCTGAGCCCTTCTTTCTGTTTAATCTCCAGAAAGACTGAGCTGGAACTGGAGTGGCCATGTCTCCTCAACCAGCGAAGGGAAGAATTAAAACATCAAATGGGATTGGGTGGGTAGAAGTGCTGTAGATGGTGTTGAAGAATCCTTTTCATCCCTTGCAGAATCAGCAGAGTGAAATTACATCCCTCGAAGAAGGGATTAGAATAATGTTTTGCCACATCTCAAGCTCTGATCTTGGATAGATGTCTTGGGTACTTTTCGTTTATTTCAGAGCCCTGCAAGGATTGCTGGTCTCCTGTTAATTCCCAGCACTAAACTACCTACAGGTAGCACAAATGGGAATATTTATACTATGGAAACTTTCGGTTATAATTAATAGGTTTGTTTTTTTTTAAATAAAGCTGTAGTATTCTTCTCAACATTATAGGCCGTTTTTGCCTCTTTTCTAAGCCTTCTATGTAATACTTCCAATCTCTGCCCACTGAGATGTATTGAAGGGTACAGGGCTGGTGCATAGGCTGCATACCTTATGCACTGCATAGGGGGTGCCATTTACAAAGATTATGATCTGACCTTTGCCCCTTGCATCTGCACACCCAAGTTAGATAAATTGCTCACCTAGACCAATATTCCTAATCAGCTCTCAGAGAGAGGGTAATTGGCAGAGTAGGAGAGAGGAGTCCAATGCATTATGAAGCAAACGTAAGTTATATATATACACCTTAGAATAACCCTGAATATACAAAGATAGTTTGGGGCTGCATGGAGGAAATGTGATGGAAGACAATTTAGTCCTAGCACAAACCCAGGACTAAACTGGGGAATAGACTCAGAAGTAAACATTATCTTTGACAAACTTTGGATTCATTACCACCAGCAGTTACCAGGACCTCAATTAAAAGAAGCGGTATTTAGGGCCGGCCGAGTGGCGCGGTGGTTAAGCGCTGGCTTGGGAAGCCAGCGGCCCCGGTTCGGTCCCACATATGAGGGCCAGTGACACTGCCCTCAAAAAAAAAAAAAAAAATGTACCCTGAAGTCAAGCCAGATTATCAGCTTAATCTGCTTCCCTAGACCTCACAATATCAGTTTCTTTATAACTTTGCTTTTACTTACTTCCCTTTTGGTGTTTGGTATCATGTGAAATCCATAATAAGTTATGATATTTCCTAGTTTCAAGTGCCTTAAACCTTTGCAACAAAAGCAATATCGTCACTGTAGAAACATTTTTAAAGTTATAGTAAATTAAAAGAAAAATATTTAAGTCACCTGGAATGGAAAAATAAACAGCCTTCCCTTGTGGGTACTGAAAGGAAATAGCCTCTTGGACAAGATAGGTTTTAATTAAGGTCAAGAATTTAGTAAAGAGAGACATATAGTCTTAACGAAGAGATTTAGTATTCAGTAAGGAGATAGAAGGTGTGGGATGATTTATCTACGAGGAATACAAATTCCAAAGGCCCAGGACCTGGCTTACTTGGGAGTGCAACAAAGGGGACTGAACCCAGGGCAATACAGAGTGCAGGCAATGTCACATGGCCAAAGGGCCACATTTGGGGCCACGTTGCCTGGGATTAGCTGGCCACAAGGCTACAACTGGAACTCTGGTAGAGAACAGGTCAGAATGAAACCTTGGTAGTATTGAGGCTTGACCGTGTTTGCTATTTATGGTGCGTGGCCTTTGCCCAATATTCCAAATAAAGCAGTGATGCAAACTTGCCTTGAGTTCCAGAAAAGCTTAGCTCCCTGTGTCATTGTGTAAGGCCTGGTGCTCTGGCAGCACCATGGGGAAGCTCAGACAGGGCTGGACCCCACACTACACCTTCTAGACTTCTGTACCTACTCTGTAAAGCCTCTCAAGATAGGTGGGTGGTCAGGCCCTTGTCAAGAGGTAAAGACTTTGAGTGCACAATAGAATATAGTGAGTAAGGAAGCTTCTCCCCAAAGACAAGTGTGAAAACAGTGGTGTGAGATCCACAGGTCTGAGGGACTAAGAGGAAGGGAGGTAACATTTATGTAGCTTTTTGTGTGTGTACCAGCCAGCCAATGAGTTATGTGTTGTACACTTTATCCCATCAATTCCAGCCATGAGGTTAAGTGTCAACATTCATTTAATAGTTGAGGGGATGGAAACTTGGCGAGGTAAACTCACAATCAAAAATGAGTAAGTGACCAGAACCAGAATTCAAAACTAGGCATGCTTAGCTCTGAAGCCCATGGTCTTTCCACGATTACATGTTGTCTCTAACTTCATCAGTGCTTACAGTGGTCCTCATTCCATTTTAGCTTTCTGATTTCTAACAACCAGTGGTACCAATTCCATGTGAGGCAGTATAGCATAATAATTCAGGCAATTAACACTAGGGCCTGATGACGTGGAGGAGAATCCCAGCACTGCAGTTTGAATTCTGCATGACTTTGTATGTGTTACATGCCTTCAGTTTCCTCATCTATAAAATGTATATAATGATTATGATGAGGATTATTATAAATAAGTTAATATTTGTAAGACACTTAGAGCAGTGCCTCGCACATAGTAAGTGCTATATAAGTGTGTGTTAAATATAAAATTAAAAGTCAGTAGATTGACCATGAGAGCCAAACTAATGCAAAAGGGATAACGTGAAGTATTGCCTCTTGAAATATATTTCTGCTCCTTGTAGGATGAACTCAACTTCGGTTGGTCAGATGGGAAACATCTTCAATTCACTCGCTGGGCTGAAAACAATGCGCAACTTGAGGACTGTGTGTTATTAGACACCGATGGATTCTGGAAAACGTCTGATTGTGATTCTCATCAACCGGGTGCTATTTGCTACTATCCAGGAAGTATGCTAAATTCAATATTTTAATTCTTGAATTACAATCAATATCACGAGTAGTGGAATTTTTGGGGAGTGGTTTTGTAAAATCTGGTTCTGGAATTGTGAAGAAATGATAATATCCTTTTTACAAAACAATTTTATGTGAAAATTTATATTCAAGTAGAATTATCATATATTAAATATTTTGCCATTAATTTCTTATTTTAGACATGTTTTATCTTTGTCAGCTGACAATGGCAATTGACCTTTTAATTTCAAGCCCCCATTAGCCTCATTTTGCATACATTTTGTGTTTACATTCTTATAAAAAGCTTATATTTATGGGAATTCTTTTGTAATTCTTATCATCAACAACTAACATTTTTTCTATGACTTGCTGTTAAGGTTCATCTGGTTGTAAGTAACAACAACCAGCTCAAGCTAGCTTAAGCGAAACTGGAAATTTACATCCTCAAAAATGGGGGTAGAGCTAAGCTTCCTGAGGAGCTGGGAATCAAACAGAATGGGAAACAGGACCCCAGAGAAATTGTCCTGTTTCTCTCTATTGATCTGCACTCTTCTCTTTATATACCTTCTGCTTCTCTCTGCTCACGGTGAGACATGACAGCCCTGCCGCTCTCAATTATAACCATAACTGGAGATGAATTGACTGTCTCTGAATTTCACTTTTCAGTTTCTTAGAGAGATTCTGCAGGACTCAACGTGAGTCAAGAACGCAATCTCTAGCTCAGTCAGAAGAAAAAGGTTTTACAACTACCAGGGTCCACATTTGTGGGTGTGGGGTAAAAAAAAGATACTACTTCATGGATGAAGAGAGTAGTTGTGAGCAGGGAGCGATGCTGAATGTCTCTACTACATACCAAAGCGGTTTGATTGGCTTTGAGTAGAGCATATCTGAAGTGGCGTCTTCTTGAATGTATGGCCTTTTCACAAAATGAAAAAAAAAGAAGCCTCAATCAGATTTTCTAGATGTCAGATTTTCAACTGTTTGCTTTGGTTATAGCAACAACGTTTGTATAACATCAAATACTTCGTTAAAATGTTCCTTTAAAGCTAGAAAAATATAAGTAACCAGAAACTTGAAGATGAATTCTCAGTTATAGTTAGGTGCTGATTATTAATATGGTTGCATAGTTTCTCCGAGGTGGTCCCTGGTGTTTGAAGTTTGGAGATGCAGGAAGACAGAAGCTGTATTTAACCTAATACTTCATTTTTCACATTCTTCCACTCACTCCACAGCAGGAGAAAGAAAATTATATGTTAAATAATTTCTTTCCTACAGAAAGCCAGTTATGAGGTCACATTATATTTAAGTATAAGCAGGACAAGCATCACCAGCCTATTATTTCTTGGCTTCCTGAATATTTCCTACAAATCAAGTCTGACTACTACAAACAGGATTTTACATTTATATCTGAAATTACTATTCATATCATTAATTCTTTTTCTAGATGAGACTGAAAGAGAGGTCAAACCGGTTACCAGTGTTCGATGTCCATCTCCTGTTTTAAATACTCCATGGATACCATTTCAGAATTATTGTTACAATTTCATGATAGCAAAGAATGTATATATGACAACAAAACAAGGTGATGTTCATTCTAGGTGCCAGAAACTGAGTAAGTATATTATGTGGTCATTATATTTTACACTATGCTCATTTAAAAAATCTCACCTGAGTATGCTATAAATATTTCTAATCATCAGTGGTAACTAGATCTCAAAAATATTCATCTCTTAATTTCTACATCACCAATGACAAAATATTAAAATTTAAAAATGGAAGTATAGGAGTCACCTCTTTCGTTAGCCATCCATTAGACAACTGTCTTTACATGTATAAACAAAATGGGTTGTGCTTTAAAAGGAAAAGAAATGACACTAGAGAGCAGAGACCTGGATATTAGATCAAGCCAGGCTGTGGGCAAAGTGAAAATAGGTTAGTGTGAGTGATCGAAAGCTTAGAAAAGCCACAAAGAAGCAGCTGTGATTAAAGGAGATACATGTTTCCCACTTTCAGTTCCCAGGACTCTTCAGGTATTTCATATGAGATCCACGGACGATCTATGCCCTCAGCACTGGGCCTGTGAACTTTGTGGAAAGTTCCTAAGGAAAGTATCAAACTGTTATGCCCCAAAGTGGGCTGTATAAAACACTAGTCTTGAGAGATAACCTACAAAAAGCATCCTTAGAAAAAAGATACACCATCTCTTCTTGTTGGACATTATCAAACATACATTAGCGTATACTTTAGGGAACACTGGCATAAATAAACTAGTTTAACCAATATTTGCAAAATTTTTATCCATGTAGCCCTTTTCTGAGGAACTCCTGTTAATTTCCTGAGGAACACACTTTGGGAAATACCAAACGTTTTTAACCCTAATATAAGAGTGATCTCTAAGGAAAACGAAGATCAGGCTTTAGTTATTACAGTCTTTGACAATGTTTCATTAATATAGCTGGATTTGTAGCAACTCAAAATAAGCTTTAAGTGGGGAAAAGTGAAGTGAATCAGTGTTTTAAATTCTCTATGCAGCTACCAGTTTGTCACTTTTCTATGAGACCAAATTTAACATCAAAGTGCTTAAAAACTTTTTAATTAACCTATTCATTTCAGTACAATGAGATGGTTTTAATTGACATGCTTTTCTTATTGTCTGCTATTGTTTAAGCTTGGGAGTATATTAAACTGGGAAATAAACATTTCTAAATCTGTCAAACAAAATAAGGTGTTCTGGTTAAGTAATTGTTAAAATTGTTGACTATTTTTCTTTTAACAGATCCAAGATCACGTATTCTAAGTATTCGAGATGAAAGAGAGAACAACTTTGTCCTTGAGCAACTCCTGCACCTCAATTATATGGCTTCATGGGTCATGTTAGGTATCATTTATGAAAGTAAGTTGCAAATCTGTATTTACATTCATACTTCATTATAAACCACTTGTTTATCAAGCTATAAAAATATAGTTCTTCAAAGTATATGTTTATCAATATACAAAATTATTATTATGCTCTTAGCATAACTTACATAAATACCAAGACAGTTTTTGTGTCTCTGCTCTTGACAATAAGATTCTTTTACCACCAAGCTTAGAGTTAAATGGTGGAAAATGATTTCCCTTCTCTACTCTCCTCCTAGCAGTGCAAGACTAAATAAAAATGACTGCACTCCCATATTAATCTCCAATACTTATTAGATCTGTACTATATATGTGGGATAAGTGAGAACAGAATTACATTTCTACCAATGTTGCACCTTTGGGTTTATAGCACTGGTTTGTGCATACATTAGGAAAATGACCCACATAGTCTGACGATAGAATGTTGGAATCAGGATGGTCTAAATACCACATATCAAAGAGATAATTGCTATAAAAATTTTTAAACACAGACTCTAATAATAGGGGAGATAAGACCAATTTAAAAGATGCTCAACTAGAGATATCCTGAAAATCATAGAAGTTTTAGAAATAGGAAAAAAAGAAAACCACTCTGTAGACATAAAACATCAAAAGCGTACATTTACCCAAAAACAGGGCTTAATAAGGGGCACAGGATAATGATAGCCAGAGGGAGGGTAGGAAAAGAAGCTAAAGTTCTCAAATCTGACCATTTTAAAAATAGCCTTCTCTGTGAGATCTAACTTTTCTTTCTTAGAGTTGTAAAGCCTTTTCTTAAATGTTCATGGCTTGCAGATGAGTTAACAAAAATTAAGCTATCAAACAATAGGTAAGACTTGGATTACCAGTTGAAGATGAGTTCATAATAGGGCTTAGTTGCCCAAGTCTTTTCTCCAGTGACACTTGAATACCTTAAATTTAGAAAAGGGGGAAAGGGGAAATGGGGAAAAACTAGGTGGAAAATTCCCAGACTTTATCTGAAAGTGACTGAGGAAACGGTAGTCCCATATGGAGCAGTGGAGAACATACCCAGGATATAGTTAGAGATTTCAATCATACCCTGTGATGTACTTTGTTAATTATATTATCAGAAACAACTGACAATCTATTCTGTATTTTGAAAAGTATTTTCAGATCTGTACTCCTGCTTTTAATCATCTTAAGTTTTTTAATAAAACATATCAGGAACAAAAGTTCTATTAAAATATATAGACAAATGAGCAATGTATAGAAAGATATTTCAAGCAAACAGCAAATTTGGTTTAAATCTTATTCTTACTGGCTTAATTTACATCCATAGGTTGTTTTTTTTATTAGTTCAGTACACTTAAATAATACTTAACTGTACATATGCAAAGGATTTTGTTTTGTTTTTTTAAAGTTCTGGCTTTTCAAAAGTAAGGCCATGAATAGAAATTATTAAGAGAAGCCATGTGTCAACTGAAAGATACTTCAAGCCAAGTGAAAAAGTGACCCTTTTGAATAGCAACTTCAGAAATATACCATTGTTTATCGTATTAGCCAGAAAATTGTAACTTTAACATTTGGGGAGAGGCAAAGAGGGAGTAGGAGACACGAGGTGATACAAAGCTGCAAGCAAGGACCAAATCATATGCACAGTATTTCTAGTCAGGTGGATGTTTAGTTAGGTATGATGCCTTGGGAGATGGTAATCAGTGGAAAGTAGAAATAACCAGAACAGCAAGGGGTATCTGTATGTAATAATGACATCACTCTTCATACCAATTTACAATTTTAATAGACTTAGTAGGTTGTCTTTCCACAGCCTTTACTGATATAGCCACATATCATATAATTCAGCCATTTAAGGTATACAATTTAATGACTTTCAGGAGAGTCAGAAAGTTATGCACCTATCACTCCCCCACCATAAAACACCATAGCCCTCGGTAGTCCCTCCTCATTCCCTATCCCCTCTTCCAAACTTCAGCAACCACTGATTTATTTTCTGTCTCTATGAATTGCGTATTCTAGACATTTCATATAAATCAGATCGCACAATATGTGATTTTTCTGTGACTGGATTATTCCACTTAGCATAATGGTTTCAAGGTTTATGCATGTAGCACTGTGGCATGTATCAATATATTATTATTTTTTATGGCTGAATACTATTCCATTGTTTGAATATACCACATTTTATATATCTGTTCAACAGTTATGGGCATTTAGGTTGTTTTCACCTTTTGTTATTATGAATAATGCTGCTGTGAACATTCATGCACAAGTTTTTATGTAGATATATGTTTTCATTTCTTTGGGTATATATCCCTAGCAGTGCAATTAATTGCTATGTTTTTTGTTTAATCCTTTGAAGAACTGACAGAATGTTTTGGCAAACATTCCAAAGCTGCTGTACCATTTTCTGTTAAGGGTTCCAATTTTTCAATATCTATGCCAACACTTACTTTTATGTCTTTTTGATTATAGCCATCCAAGTGGGTATGAAGTAATATCTCATTGAGATTTTTAATTTCATTTCCCTGATGATTAATGCTATTGTGCATTATTTCCTGTACTGATTGGTAATTTGTGCCATTTTTGTAGAAATCTGTTCAGATCCTTTGCCCATTTTTAAAATTATTCTTTTTATTGTTGAATTCTAAGCATTCTTTATATATTTTGGATGTAAGTCCCTTGTCAAATAAATGATTTGCAAATATTTTCTCCCATCACTTCCTTGATAGCATAATTTATAGCACAAAACTTTCTCATTTTAATGAAGTCCCACTTATCTATTTTGTCTTTTATCACTTGTGCATATCTAAGGTTTTACCCACCACAGGGTCATGGAAAGATGTCCTCTTACGTTTTCTTCTAAGAGCTTTATAGTTTTAGTTCTTACATTGAGGTCGATGATCTATTTTCAGTTAATTCTGTATATGGAGGAAGAAAAGGATCCAACTTCATTTTTTTTTTTTTTACATGCAGATACTCTGTTCTCCCAGGAACTTATTCATCATTGAATTGTCTTGGCACTCTTGTCAAAAATCATAAATGTGCACAACTGTGCATGGTTTAGGTCTATAGAAGAGGTTTCTATCACTAGTTTTGTAATATAACATTTTCTGTAAAATAGCTATAGTCATTTTCATTGCAATTAAATGTGTATGTAGGAGAAATGAGTATTTGATGAAAGATAACAAAATGTAGTTACTGCAGGATAAGTAAATTTTAATTTTTATGTATATAATTTGTACTTTCCAAATTCAAAATAAGCATGATTTACTGTTATAATCATAAAATATTCTAGAGGGATACACATAATCATACATCCTTTTAGTAGGTGGGAAAGAAAATAGAAAACTTGAGTTTGAAATATTAATCTCATAATTATAATTCTAGTCTTGAGTTAATCTCTAAGCTTAGGAAAAAATGTTTCTTCTCTAGATAATTCTCTCATGTGGTCTGATAAAACTTCGCTGTCATATACACACTGGAGAGCAGGAAGACCAGATGTAAAAAGTGACCAGTTTTTTGCTGGTTTGAGTACCGATGGCTTCTGGGATATTCAAACCTTTAATGACATTGGAGACATACTTTACTTTCATCAGCACAGCATTCTTGTTTGTAAAATTGAAATGGGTAAGTATCCTAATATAGAGTTTCCACCCCAGGAAAAGAGCATATAAGGCCATTGGCTCCACTAGTGGGAATCCTGCAATTGTATTTTTTGAGTGCTTCCTCTGTATTCAGTCCCATGAGAGGTGCTATAGAATTTACAGAGGAAGGAAAGACACAGTCCCTGATGTCATGGTCTTTATCTCAGGGAGTAAAATGTAGTTGGGGAGACAGCATTAATGTCTTCATCATTGTGTTATGTAGATTAGTCTTAGGTTATTTAGTAAATGTATTGGGAAGTCAAAAGAGATCAATGAAAACAAGGAATGCATGGAAGAGGTAAAATTTGGTTGAGCCTTGAAGGATGGATAAGATTGTTATGAATATGAAAGTGTGTGTGGGTAAAGTTTCGACATTCCAGGCTAAAAATGAATGTCTCTCAACCTTGCCTGATTCCTTAAACAAACCTATGTTTAAATGCATGTCAGTTTTTAATTTTCCAAAGCTTAAAAACAGTTATTTTATGGCCACTGTGCTCTCAGCCCTCTGCTAACATGGAGTCTGTCCCAGTCACGTCCAGGCTGGCCCTCTTCCTTCACAGTGCTGCAGGATAACTTCCTGTAGCACCATTTCCATCAACAGTCTCCAAGGATTTTCTATTATCAATTACTTTGAGTCCATGTAAGCTTTGGAGACAGTTTGGAAATCACTGTTCATTCTAAAATTCTAGGCTTTCTCCCAGCCCCAATTTTTTCCCCTTTCTTGGCTCAGTAAGGATATTTTTCTGTCAGGCTGATCTCTTAATTATCCTGTGTACAGTGTATGTCCATCCTCATTTGCGCCTTTATTTATGTTTTTTTCCTGCTAAGAAGTCTCAATTTCTTTCTATTTTTTTTTTGATCTTTAATAAGCTTTTCATCTTAAAATAGTTTTAGGTTTACAGAACAGTTGCAAAGATGGTGCATAGAATTTACGTATATATAATTCCACAACTAGTTTCTCCTATTGAAATCTAATATTAGCGTAGTACATTTGTCACAGCTAATCAACTAATACCAATAGGTTATTATTAACTAAAGTTCACACATGATTCAGATTTCCTTAGTTTTTCCCTTAGTTTATACTTAATGTCCTTTTTCTGTTCAGGATTCCATCCAGGATACCTTGTTACATTTAGTCCTTACATCTCCTTAGGTTCCTCTTGGCTGTGACAGTTTCTCAGACTTTTCTTACTTTTCATGACCTTGACAGTTTTGAGGAGCACTGGTCATGTATTTTATAGAATGTCCCTCAGTTTTGGTTGGCTGGGTGTTTTTCTCCTGCTTAAATGGATTATGGGTTTGGGGTTTAGGGAAAAACCACAGAGGTAAAGTATCATTTTGATCACATGATATGAGGTCATATGCTATTAACATGACATCGCTATTGATTTTAACCTTGTAGGTAGTATTTCTCCTCTTTCTCCACTGCAAAATTACTCTTTCTTTCCCCCCTTTCTGTACTGTACTCTTTGTAAGGAAGTCACTCTACTCCGTCCACACTTACAGAGTAGAGAGTTATTCTCCATCTTCCTGACAGGGGAGTATCTATATAAATTATTAGGAATTCTACTGCACAGGAGACTTATCTATTCTCCCCCATTTTTAAATTTATTCAGTATGGGCTCATGGTTATTTATTTTATACTTGGGTTATAATCCAATATACTATATTATTTAATGTGTTGCTCAAATTGGCCATGGGGAGATCTTTCACTTGGCTCCTATGTCCCTTTGAAATAGCCTCATCATTGTGGTTTTATTGTTGTTTGTTTGTTCATTTGTTGTTAGCTTACTTTGTTACCTCATTTCTTTTAGTTCTCATTTTCCCTAACCTAACCTCTGGGGACCTAACTTGTCACACAGGCTTTCTGACTCCCTCAATTCAGATGAATCTCTCCTTCTCTAGTTAGTCACACATAAGCACACAGTGGCAAGTTCGCGAACTTAATTGCCAGACCTCGTATTCTAATAGATAATTATTTTGCCCTCATTTCAGATGTTGTTATTTTCTGCACCCAACTATTATGTGAGCTCCCTAAATGAAAGATAATATTTATGCCTCTTTTTAATCAGCCAGAAAACTAATATTTAAGAGCCTGTTATATGGCAATAAGAAAAATAAAGTATGCATTTGAAACCCAGTTTTATTTAACTTTTGAAGTGATTGCATGATCAGTCTTACCCAAAATATATATTTTAAATAATTCAAATTTAATCACTAACACTAAATTTAAATATTATAGTTGACTACAAAGAAGAATTTAATACAACTCTGCCACAGTTTATTCCATATGAAGATGGTATTTATAATGTTATTCAAAAAAAAGTAACATGGTATGAAGCACTGAACATGTGTTCTCAAAGTGGAGGTCATTTGGCAAGTGTTCATGATCAAAATGGCCAGCTTTTTCTGGAAGATATCGTAAAGCGTGATGGATTTCCACTATGGGTTGGGCTCTCAAGTCATGATGTAAGTATTGTTTTGTTTTCCAGAAATTTTCCATATATGTTAAAGATTTGGAAATTAGAGCATAAACTATCAGTTCAAAGTATTTAACTTCAAATTAAGTCCTAGGATTTATTTTGTATAGCATAGTGCTTTCTTATCTTTTCACATACAGAACAAATAGAAAATTATATTTGTTGAGTACGCAAATGGCCAGGACTGCAGCTGCCTTACACGCTGCCCCTACACACTGCCAGGGCCCAGTGGGTTAACATCGCAACAACACTTCTGTAACCCATTTGGGGCAGATTAATTGGAAAGCTCGTGAAAAGGGAATAAATATCAGAGGATGAGAAAAGAAATCTGAGTTCCAGTACAAATGGCAGGTCTTCCATTTACATGATGGGCGATCATGAACAAGCTGTTTAACTTTTTGCAAGTTTATTTCCTCATCTGTAATATCGGAGTGATAATATTTTCCTTATATAGGATTATATTGGAGATTAACATAAAAATGTATATAAGGTACCAAATAAAATTTTTAACATTAACACTAATAAATGTGTATTTTCTTCCCATTTTCCCCTTAGAAATTGGCACTATTTGAGAATAATCCTCTGCTGGTAAACACGTCTTTTGTGCCACTATTTGAATCCTATTAATTACTATGTTCATGTACCTATAATAATGTCTAGTATACAAAAAATAGACTATCGAGATTACAAATGAAGGCCTAATTTAAATAATCTTTAGAACAAAAGGGGGAAAATAAAAGAAAGGATGGCAAATTAGGATTATAGAATCAAGGAAAAATAAAAAATAATCTTTCCATATAAATTTCTTGGGAAGTATTTTCCTCTTCCAGCCCCTGCTACTTGATGGCTTCTGCAATATGAAAAAATGTAGCCAGAGACACAAACCACAAAGCTATAGAACATAAAAAAGAGTACTTAGAATAATATCAATGTTGGGTTTGTAAATCTGTAATTGTGACAAACGAAAGCCATTTGCACATCATTTAATTTCAAGTGTTATAATATAAACTCATCCTTGCTCATCCTTAAAAAGAATAAAATCTAGAGACAGAGTTACTGTACTCTGTAGAGTAACTCTGTCTCTAGATTTAAAATCCTAGGTAAATTGTGCCAGAGCAAATGTCTCAAACAATGTATCAAAAGTAAATTCCCAATTTTACAAATAGGTCCAGACCTACAATATTAGTAAGCAAGTAATTAACACTCATTCCAATATTTCTTAAAGTATGTATGTTTTTGTTTATGTTCTTTTTGAAGTCATACATCTGGATACAGGTTATCTCTATTATTCTTAAAACAGGGAAGTGAATCAAATTTTGAATGGTCTGATGGCAGCGCATTTGACTACACCCCATGGAAAGAAAAAAATTCTGCTGGAAATTGTGTTCTTTTGGATCCAAAAGGAACTTGGAAACATGACCAATGCAAGTCTGTTAACGATGGTGCTATTTGTTATAAACCTACAAAATGTAAGACGTGATTTCAAATAACTGAAATATGACATTTGTTTTATGCATTTGATTAAGCTCTCAAAGGAATTTTTATAGATTTCTAAATAAGGGTTAGTCACAAATCCTATAAAAATAATTTTGATGCTTCGCAAAGAGAAATAAATAAGTGCAATATACCCATTTAGAGAGGTTGTTCCCAAAGACTTTCTCAGTTGTTCTATCACTAGGTAAGTTTTACTTTGGAATTTGCAAATTTTAATTTCACTTAGCAGTGTTTTCAAAGACTGAGATGCTCCTTTTTAAAAAGAGTTTCACAGCATGTAAACTTGGGAAATGCCTCCGGTGACCTACCATGTTGATGGTTCTGAGAGTTTCCGTAGTAAAGAAGTCTGCTTAACTTTGTGTAACTAAGCATTTTCCATACTGATGTGATCCTTAAAATCTAAGGGAGGAGCCCCATCCCCCAGCAGCTGGACTTGGGGTCATCCCAGCTGGGTACAGCATGAACCTTGAGGGAGAGCACAAGACCCTTGACCATCCAGGAGCTGCAGGGGCTTGCTGGACAGGCCAAGAGATGATGATGGCATTGGTCTCTGAAACCTGAATCTCCTTGCATGCCCTGCTTTCTGCTCTGAAGAATCCTCAAGAGAAGATGCAACAATTGGAACTGAACAGAATCAGGCAGAAGAAAATGTGAAAATCTTATCTTGAGAAACAAGTAAATACAAGAAAGGGAGAAGGATATAAAGAATGAGAAATAAAGGCACAATCGAGAACTGACATCTCAGTTGTTAGGAACAGAAAATGAGTGTAATTTTTGAGGGAAATAAGTGGAATACATGAGGTATATGATAAGGTATGCAGAAATGGAGAGGATGTGGAGAAATTGGTACCCTTATACATTACCTGTGGGAATATAAAATGATGTGTAGCTTCTGTAGAAAACAGTATGGTGATTCCTCAAAAAATTTAACCTAGAATTACCATATGATCCAGCAAGTTCACTTCTGGGTGAATTCCCAAAAGAAGTGAAAGCAAGGATTCAAACAGATTTATTTGTACAACTGTGTTCATAGCGGCATTATTCACAATAGCCAAAAAGTGGAAGCAAGCGAAGTGCCCATTGGTGGATGAATGGATAAGCAAAATGTGGTATATATGTACTGTGGAATATTATTCAGCCTTAAAAAGGAAGGACATTCTGACACATAATACAACATGGATGAAACTTGAAGACATTATGCTAAGTGAAATAAATCAGTCACAAAAGGACAAATACTGTATGATTCCACTTTTATGAGATATCTAGAGTTGTCAAATTCACAGAGACAGTAAGTAGAATTGTGGTTGCCAGAGGGTGAAATGGGTAGTTATTGTTTAATGGGTGCGAAGTTTCTGCTTTGTAGGATGAAAAAGTTCTGGAGATGGATGGTGGTGATGGTTGACTAATAATGTGAATGCACTTATTGCCACTGAGCTATGCACTTAAAAATAGTTTTGATGGTAAATTTTATGTTATTTTACCACAATTTAAAAAAACATGACTCTTCTTGAACAGCAATAGAATAAATTTACCATAATACTGGCCCATGCAAAAAAAAAAAAAATGCAAGAATTGGAGGTAAAAACTCCATGAATAGCAGTAAAGAAAGAAAATGTTTGCAGCCTAAGACAGCCCAGTTGCAGACTGGACTAGAAACAAATGCACTTTGAAGATAAGGTATTAACATATGTTCCCGGCATAAGAAGAATTTTCTTAAAAAACCAAGCCATTCAGAAAAGTCCACCAGACCTAGCCATACATTGGTAGCCAGTGTTCAACATGTTTTGCATCTAACGAAGCAACACACATCATTGCTTTCTGCAACGATGGAGTTGTCAGCCATATATTTTTGGGAAAGCAGCTGTTTTCACAAGGTGGTAAAAGTAAGAGCTTGCTAGTAACATCTCCCCCCAGCGTTAATGAAGAGGTGTCACAAGTCTCACAGACTTTAAAGATAAATTTGCAAATGAGCTTTGATCATCAGCTGGGAGGAAACTTACCCAGGCGTTTATCAACTGTCAAACTGAAGGAAGACTTAGAGCTCAAACTAAGGGCATGAGAGGGAAGAATAGAGGCAAAAGCCAATCAGACAAGTAAAGTTCAAAGAAAATCCAGCTGGAGAAACAGAAGATAGAGAAGCAAAAGGAATTAAGAGCCATCAGAAAGCCTTGTGATGAAGAAGAAACGGCAGCAGCCATTCTTTTGGAATCACAGGGACCACACATAAGAACTCTACCCATCGAGACATGGAGAGAAAAGCAGGGAAAGCCTTCAGTAACTGAAGGACACAGACCATACATACTGTGTACAAAGCAATAGTTTGGTCTGAGATTACTGACCATACCAGATCAAATATCTGATTCAAATAATCTGTACCTCACCAATAGGATATTGACAATTTCCTTTCCAGTTCTCATACTCTCTTCTGTTGAAATTAATAATGAGGTGCAGGCTTCGTGACACAAGCTTCTTATGTTATACAGCACAATTGAAACTTAAACAGTTTCAATGAAACCAGGGGAATTTTAAGAGCTGAGAAGCCATACCTACTCTTTTTTTGTTTGTTTGAGACAGATTTTGCTTTGCTGATATATTGCACTTTGTAAACATATTACCAAATTCTGACTTGTGATTGTGATTTTTAAAAGTAGTTCTGTAAATGGCAAGGCAAAATTAGGTTTATATTAACAAAATAGAAAGGAATCCAAAGAAAGAAAGAATTTTAATTATTATTTCAAAGTAGGCACAGGCCTGCCTTGCCTGTGTTTGCTTCTTTTTCTAGCCTGCCTTTCCAATTGTTTTTACTTTAATCTAAATCCACCTAAGAGGGCTAAATACTTTCCTCTGTCTTCTAAGTTTTGAAAATGATATTCCAAAAAAAACTATTTAGAATATATAGACTTAGAATATGGGCTCTGGCTTCCCCTGATGTGTGTATTGAATTGAATGCTTCTTACTCACAGGAACTACAGTTCCAAAAAGGGCATTTAATCAGATTTTTAAAAGTCAGTCATTTTTTTCTGTGCATTTTTACAGTTATGTCTCATATTTTTATAGCTAAAGAAAGGTCTTCTCAGACTCTTGGACCCTCATCGAGATGTCCGGCAGCAAAAGGGAACGAATCACAATGGATCCAGTACAAGGGCCACTGTTACACAACTAACCAGGCATTGCATAGTTTCTCAGAAGCCAAACAGTTTTGTTCAGAAGCTGGTGAGTTAAAATTCATTGATTTTCCTTGACTTCATAATTTAATCATTGGAATATTCTTAAGGAAATATTTTGAAATAAAGATTATATTTTTGAAAATATCTTTAAAGCATTCAATATTTATAATAGCATTATATCCTAATTGCCTAGTGGTGAGGAAGTGGTTAAGTATTTTATCATATATGAATGAGTTCAATGAAATATTGGAATAAACATTAAAAATGGTCAATCTAAACTAGTATTGGAAAATGAAAGTAAGTGGGAAGAACTCTCATAAAAATTGCTAAGTGAACTGCTACGTGAAAATACTGACAAGTGAAAAGGTTTTACATATAGCTAGATATGCTTAGATGAAGGGATTAAGAGGTAAATTTTTTTGTAAAGTTAGTTAAGTAGTAAATACAAAATTGCAGATTTTCCATTACTTAGTTATTAAGTAAGCTTAGCCTGACCAGAGTAACAAATCAAAAAGCGTGGGTTTTTCATTCATCCTGCAATAAGAACAGCTTACATCTTCTGAACACCATAAGGGATCAAATGTAACTATTTTAGAAAGAGTGGCAATGGTTGACTCTCTCCCTTGATAAATTTTAGCCAATAATTAACTGTGAAATGACTTCCAGGAGACCACCTAGAGTAGTTCAGAGACCTACATCCTTGGGTAGCAATTTAGCATCAGGTAGCGTTTATCTCATTTATCCACTCAGTATTGTGGAGATACTGGACAGATTTTTAAATCTCTGTGTTACTGCATAACTACATGGTGGGAACTTTGGTGTGGGAACTGTTCTGTGTTCTGTGTGTGTGTGCGTGTATAAACACACATGCACTTGCGCGCGCGCGCGCACACACACACACACACACATATATACTCACACACGCAATGGAAACTACTATGAGCTATATCTATGTTCTGGAAGCCAGAAGCCCCTTACTTCTAAAAGAGGAAACAGAAAGGTTTACTGTCATTGTATTGTGGGGATTAGGCACAAGCCTGGAGGCAAATAGGTCGGGGTTCAAATCCCAGCTCCCATACTTATGAGCTGAGGGGTATTGTAGAAGTTACATAATTATTTCTCTTTTCTCATCTGCAAACAATAAGAACAAAAATACAGTTGAGTTGACCTTTGAACAATGAGAAGGTTAGGGGCACTGACACCCATGCAGTCAAAAACCCACGTTTAACTTTTGAATCCCCCAAAACTTAACTACAGTCGTTCCTTAGTATCCATGGAGAAATGGTTCCAGGCCCCCCATGGATACCAAAATCCAAAGGTGCTCAGATGCTTACATATAATGGCAAAGATCAGTGCATACAGTTGGCCCTCTGCATCTATGGATTCCTAACCGCAGATGGAAAATACTGTTTTTGATCCAAGAATGGTTGAATCTGTGGATGCAAAACCCAGGGATACGGAGGACCAACTGTATATTGAACAAAAATCTGTGTAAGGGGACTCACATAGTTTGAACCCATGTTGTTCAAGGGTCAACTGTAATACTTACTTCAAAGTTTGGGTAAAGGGGTAAAGGTTGGGTTGTTGTAGTTAATGAATGAAATAAGATAATGTATGCAAATGTAGCACAGTGCCCTGCAAATAGCATTAATTATTATTCATATTATTATGCATTAGAATTGACTTTCTAATTCCATAATTGGCTAGCTGTGTAAACCTAACCAATTTACTTAATCTCCTTGAGCCTCAGTTTCCTCTTCTGTAAAATAGTGATAATACCTTCCTCTACAGGAGTATGTAATATTAAAGAAGATAACACATAAAGTACCTGCCTGCACACTGTGGCTATCTATAAAGGAAGAAAGGCTTTCCTTTGCCTTTCTTTAAATCCTCCCCACCACAAAAGTTCAAATATGGAGAGGTTTATTGCTGTTGAAGATTATTTGATTCTACTTAGGATTGAGTTCCAAGTTTAGTTAGTAGTTTATTTCTGCCCCTTGCCTGATGCTGGAGATAGCACTATTTTCTCTATGGGTCTAGGGCAGGGGTCGGCAAACTTTTGACAACAGAAGAGCCACCAGTGGTCAGCAAACTGGGCTCGTGAGTGTGTGGCTCTGAAGTAAAATTGAAAATGAAAATAAAACTATCATAGTTTCATTTATAAAATTTTTAAAGGATATTATTCACATAATGGTGATCATGTAAAAATATATTTACAACTCTCGAATAATTTTTAAATTGTTGAGAGGGACAGGATTGGCTCTTCCAGGAGTCGGCAAACTTTTGGGACAGAACGTACCCAAAGAGCCACATGTGGTTCGTGAGCTGCAGTTTGCCGACCCCTGGTCTGGGGTGACCTTTCAAACTTCAAGAATACTCACTCTTGGGCCTGCCGAGTGGCTCAGTTGGTTAAGAGTTAGCTTAAGAGCGCGAGCTCTGAGCAACAGGGCCGCCAGTTTGATTCCCACATGGGCCAGTGAGCTGTGCCCTAGCTGACCTGTTGGCAGGATGGCTCAGCTGGTGAGAGCACGTGCTCCCCACAACAAGACTGCCTGTTCAATGATGGGCTATGCCCGCCTGCAACAAGGTTATAACACAGCACCTTGAGCTTAGAGGCCATGAGCTGCCTGGGCAGCCAGATGGTAACTGGCGCCGTCCCCAACTAAGATTGAAGAACAACAACTTAGCTGGTCCCTTCCCCAATTCCCCAACACTGTTCCCCTCCCCCAATTCCCCCATTTTTTTTTTTTTAAAAACAGCTTCCTTTAAAAAAAAACAAAACTCTTTTGATTCCATACTATTAGGTACTTGCAATGGGCATGACCAATTGCACTTAGGTATAAAATAATATTAAAAGGAAGGCTAATGCTCTCCAATATCCCAAACCTATTTGCTTTAATTTTCATTTTAACAGAAGCAAATTTTTACAGAAATGGTTTTTGAGGAAAGAGTGCTGAAAATCTATAAGGAAACACATCTTTCTACCATCACATACCCCATTGCTCATGACTAGCTGTTTATACACAAAGGTCTCACTGGTTAGGCAGTTCCAAGATCAAAAATGTTTACCAGATAAACATTTTGAAGAAACATAAAATTTCTAAGTGCCAAGTTTCAATCTAGAAATATTTCTGACTTTTTTTGGAAGCTATTAATGCTATACTTTTAAAAATCTGACAGATACCAGATTTTAAAAACATTCTCTGTGTCATGTTTGAATTTCTCAATGATCTTGATCATGATAGTTGTTTTGTTTTGTTTTTTCAAATGGGTGGTTGAGAATAAACCACCTCTGTAGTTTGCATGAAGCTAATTAGTTTGGGGGTTGTTTTCCTTCAACAGGTCATTCTGCAATTATTGTTACCATAGAGGATGAAGATGAGAATACATTTGTGAGCAGACTGATGAGGGAACATAATAATATTACCACGAGAGTTTGGCTTGGTTTATCGCAACAGGTTTTCGGTAAGTGACATCTGTGTGTGTGCATATGCAGAGTTCTAACTTGTCTTAATATCAAGTCAGTCTTGCTGAAAAATGTCAGGTAGTGGTTGATTCACATGCTTCTTATTGATAAATAAGCTAGTTCTGTGGCTGGTTGGGAGGCTTATAAATTCCTAATGAATAAGGGTGTGATTTACTAGTAATGATGGAAAACACTAATAAAATAGAAAATCAGTTGACATCAATTGAAATTTTTCTATAGGCTTAGATACTTGGATTGACAGGATATTTTTTTCTCCTACAGCAACATCTGTATCCCTGTGCCTCTACAAGGATTCTTCCCTCACTTCACTTAGAGTTTCGGTGTCTATCACCCCAAATTTTCAGCTTATAATTCTGCTATTCAGAAAGTTCTCTTCTTGTTGTTCCCTTTCCTCTTGGAACAATTTTACATAGAGCAAAATTAAATCGTAGGGCTGGCCAAGTGGCTCAGTTGGTTAAGAGCTTGCTCAAGTGTGCGAGCTGAGCTCTGAGCAAAAGCAGTTCGATGCCCAGCCTGAGCTGAGAGGCCAATAGGTGGCAGGATGGCTCAGCTTAAAAAAAAAAAAAAAAAAAAAAAATTAATCTTAATAGTGATCTTTTTTCAAAACAGCTTAGTAAAATTACAGAGAATTAGTTTAAAAGATCTGTGGAAGAATTTTTCAATAAGGAATAATAGCTACAGGGTTTGAGTGAACTTGGAATTGATAAAGAATGAATTCAGAGTACAAATTTGATAGAGTAATAGGAAATCTGTTTCATATTTTATGCAAAGTTGAATTCTAAATAATTGAAATAAATGTGAATTCCAAAATATTAAGTACTTGTCCAAAAAATGAAGGGTTCAAAGTTGACTAAATGAATTATAAATTGTGTTTATACTACCACCACAAGGTGGTGCTACCTCAGCTGGAAAACAAAAATGGAGTCATGGTGGGGAGACTCTCCTAAATCCTTCCTTCCCACCAGCATATCTTTAATGATATTTGTTTTTTGTTTGTTTGTTTGCTTGCTTGCTTGCTTTGTTTGTTTGTTTGTTTATTGGGAAACACTGTATTTTTTTCCAGGACCCATCAGCTCCAAGTCAAGTCATTGTCCTTCATTCTAGTTGCGGAGCGCACAGCTCAGCTCCAAGTCCAGTTGCCACTTTCAATCTCATTGTGGGAGGGTGTAGCCACCATTCCATGCAGGAGTCAAACCAGCAACCTTGTTGTTAAGAGCATGTGCTCTAACCAACTGAGCCATTCGGCCGCCCCGATATTAGTTTTTTAATTGGGGCAGGAGAGGGAAGGGGATATAGGTCTTTAGAAGTCTTGTCTCTCACACAATAAATGTGTAAGAATTCTGCACTTTAATCAAAACACTACATTCTGAATCAGTCTTGTTTAATAGAACTTTCTGCAAAGATAAAATTGTTCTATATCCATGCTGTCCAATATAGTAGTCACTAGCCATACATGGCTATTGAGCACTCAAAATGTGACCAGTGCAACTGATGGACTGATTTTCAAATTTTTTCACTTTTAATAAATTTCATTTTAAATAGTGACACAGAATGCTATGAGGTATGAACCTCATGCCTTTTTACCTTAGTAATTTAGTGACAATAAACGTGTTTAATTTCTTTCTTTAGATCAGACTTGGAATTGGTTAGATGGATCAAAAGTGACATTTGCCAAATGGGCAAATAAACGTAAGCATGATGGTGGAAGATGTAGCATTTTGTTAGCTTCAAATGAAACATGGATACAGGTTGAATGTTCACGTGGCTATGGAAGAGTTATCTGCAAAGTTCCTGTGGGTAAGTATGTAAGCTGTCCTAAGGGAACATTTTTACAGAACAGGTTAGAATATAAATGTACAATTCAGTAATATGCAGAGTTTTGTATTTGATCCTAAAGTATTTATTCCTTAAAGTATATCCAAAAATATCTTAAGTCATGGAGATTCTTTCCCTCGGAAAAATAGATTACAAGAGACAGTAAATGCACCAGATGCCTAGGACTTCCAGAGGAAGCTATCAACAGTCTAAACTTGGTACAATTCCTTCCTAAGAAAAATGGAAGCTGCCAGAGTATTAGGGAGGTTATATCTTTGAAAAGCTTATCTTAATAGCTTCATAGCTAGAGAAAGGTCTAAACTTTTCACAGCAACATTTGTAAAGATCTAGGATAAAAATGTCTATTTTTATGCATGAATATTAAAGACAAAACCCCAATTCTAGGTTACCAGTATCCATATAATCGTGTATTGACTCCGCAAATATTTCGGGTGTCTACTGTATGTCATGCCCTGTTCTGTGTGCTGGAGTGCACCTGTGAACAAGACAAATAAAACGCCTTTTCTCACAGGGTTTACAATCTGGTAGAAGAAGACAGATAATAAGTAACTAAGCATGTCCATTTTTAAGAGTGTAAAATATCAAATAGTTATAAACTCTGTGTGATCGAGAGCAGGGGGATGGCTACTCTAGATTGGGTTATCAGGGAAGACGACAAAGAGCAGGAGACTTTGAAGCTGAGATCTGAAAAGCTGGCCAAGCAAAGATCAGGGAAAGAGGCTCACCAGACAGAGGTACCAGTTGCAACAAAGAGCCGAAGGCAGAACGAGCCTTATGAGTGTTCAGGGAAGAGCTGAAAGGTAAGCCAGTGCCAGACATTTAGGGCTCTGAATGCAAAGTTCAGGAGTTCAGGTTGGGGGCCGGCTGAGTGGCGCTGTGGTTAAGCGCTGGCTTGGGAAGCCAGCAGCCCCGGTTCGGGTGCCACATATGAGGGCCAGTGACACTACCCTCAAAAAAAAAAAAGGAGTTCAGGTTGTATTCTGAGTGGAATGGACAAGGACTGGAAGGTGTTGGGGGTGGGTGGGAGCAAAGTTAGGGTGGTGTAAACCAAGAATTCTGTTTTGGCCATTTTTAACTGGCCGTATTTCCATATGGAACGTATAGTATGCCGTTGGACCTATGAGAGAGAAGGGAGGTTCAGCATAGAGATGCTATTAAAGGCATTGGACAGAATGAGTCCGTCTCGGCAGTATGCAGGGAAGGGGCCTGGGACAGCATTTGAAATTGAAAAGCAGGTACTAAATGAGGTCATCCTAAAGACTTAAATCATTTATAGTAAATAATATTTTATGTGCTCCTAGGTAGGTTAAACACAAAAATTTACAGCTTTTAACAATTTCTATCAAAGCAATGTAATATACAGGGAGTGATATTCTCAAAAGGGTTATGGGAAGGAAAAGTGAGAATAATGACAGTGCTCGAATGTCTTTGGAAGAAAATTGCTATAGCAATATGAAGAGGATTTCAAGAAAAAGGAAAACAGTTGAATATGACAGGAAAGCACTTAAGTGTTGGATGAGTTTGAATTCTGTATTCATGCTACGAAACAGGAACGTATTGTGTCTAATTTGTACAGGGTTTATGTATGTGACACACAGCTGAATGTATACAATCAATAATGATCACTTTCATATTCTCTCCTCATGTTAAACCTTCCCCTGTTCTAGGCCCTGATTACAGAGGAGTAGCTATCACATTTGCTGTGCTAAGTATCTTAGCTCTCATCAGCGGACTGATTTGGTTCCTCATTCAAAGAAATCGTTTGCACTTGGCGGGATTCTCCTCAGTTCGATACGAACCAGGAGTGAATGAAGATGAGATTATGCTTCCTTCGTTCCATGACTAAATTCTTCTAAATGTTTGCTAATTTGCACTAATGTGTTAGGAAAAATGAGCCATTTAAAATTTTCCCAGTGTCAGTATTTACTGTGTTCCAAAGTAGAAGTCTTAAATACTTGTTCAGTTGGTTAGTTGCTATTCTGGTATCCATGTTTAATTATCTACAAAAAGCCGTGTATATAGCTCTACTTAATAGAATGGAGAGTAACCAAAGCTGAAACTAAAGTGCAAATAGTTTGTAGGGTAATAATTTAATGCATATTTTCTCTATAAGAATGTGGTTGATGACTAGAATATGTGTATTTTAATGGCATTTTAATACAATTTCTTGGAAAATTTAAATTGACACATTAGGGTCACACACCTACCTTTTAATTTTTATGAACATCTGGCCAAATGCAAAATTAGCACCTCATGGTAAAAACACAACTGTAAATAATATCAACATTGTTTTAAAATAGTGATTTGTAGCATTTGGGAGAAATTTTTGAACAATGAGAGACATGCTTATTTTTACACAACAAAAGGATACCTCTTGGCAAGATGCTTCTTACAGCTGTTCCAAATATATTTCATACCAAATTATATTTCATACCAAATTAATTGTAAAAATTTTGTTCTGTTCATAATTTTTCATAAAATAATGGCTTTTAAAGATTTAATATTTAATATTTTTCTAAAGTGAGGGAACATTATTTGTAGATTGATTAGATACTCTGTAACTGTGTTTTTTGGTCTTATGTACAATACATATCTGTTTCCTTTTTAAAGGAATCAGCTAAGAGCTTTTGAAAATTTCATGATTTATATACTTTACGTGGTTTGTTCACTGTTGACAAAAAATTTTATTACTTGGTTGCCTTTTTACATGTGCTAAAGAGATGGAGTCTTTGAAGGAAACTGTATATCTTGCATTTGTAAAACTGAAAATTGTACAATAAAACTAAACTTTGTGATAACTACTAAAATATTTAAAATTATAAATAATTAAGGAAATACTATTTTGTGGTTATCACTTTAAATTTTACCATCTAGAATATATTCTTAATAATAGCTTGCACTGGATATGGTGAATGTTTTTCAGTTTTTAACTTATATTTGTACTTTAGAATATTTTTGTATAAAATTCACAGATTTATTTTGAAGTGTAGAATGTTTATACTATGATAAATTTGTAAATAATTTTCTAAGACAGTTTTAAGAAAATCTAAAACTATACTATAGTTGTTCTGAAATTTTTTTTATTAAATTTGTTAGACTAGTTCTCTTGGCCTATGACCTGTACAATTTTAGTCATTAAGACTTTCTTTCAGCCGGCCGAGTGGCTCAGTTGGTTGAGTTAACTTAAGAGCACGAGCTCTGAGCAACTGGCCTGCAGGTTTGATTCCCACATGGGCCAGTGAGCTGCGCCCAAGTTCAGCTGCCTCTGAGCTGCCAACAGGTGGCAGGATGGCTCAGTTGGTGAGAGCACATGCCTGTTCAATGGTGGGCCATGCCCGCCTGCAACTAAGACTGAATTCAGTATTTGAGCTGAGCTGCTGTCTGGATGTCTCAGTGGATAGAGCATGCGCTCTTAACAACAAGACTGCTGGTTTGACTCCCGCATGGAATGGTGGCTACGCCCACCCTCAACTAAGCTTGAACACAGCACCTTGAGCTTAGAGGCCACGAGCTGCCAACGGGCAGCCAGATGGCAACTGGTGCCCTCCACAACTAAAATTGAAGAGCAACAACTTGTCTGTTCCCCTTCCCCAATTCCCCAACACTGTTCTCCTCCCCCAATTCCCCAATTCAAGAGAAAAAAAGACTTTCTTCAAAGAAACAGAAAACTTTCTTCAAAGAAACAGAAACAGAAAAATACATCTGTACAAGTATATAGTAGTGATGCTGCAATAAAGTTTTCTTTTACTTTTTAGGTAAAAGTGTTGCTGATGCTTGTTGAAAAAAAATGTGTTTAGATTGGGTTTTATTATGTTAGGTGTATATTTAACAGGAAATAGTGTCCAGCTATTGTAAAATAAAAGAGGCATCCTTTAGAATTTGTGTATTTTTAAAGAATAAATATAATTATCCTTACATTTCTGCGTGTTTGATTTTAGTCCCTTTTTCAAATTCCTCCGAATCAGTGTCTTTTAACTATCAGATCAGCAGAAATTCCATTTATGATCCACTTCTCATTCCTGGTCTCCCCTCAGAAGACCTTGTCCACTGCATCCTACCCCCAAGGCATTCATCAACCACTTCTAAGTCAGAACTTCAGATATCTAGTTCCAGGTTCATCTTACCAACTCTCACCAGACAATCTCCTTAAAGTCCTTCTTACCATCACAAGAGCTGCCCATACTGTGTTCTCTTCCCTATGTCCCCCTATTCCAGAATTCTCACAAGAGCTGAAGGCAGCCTTTTCCAGTCCTACCTAACTAACCCAAGCCCCACATGTGGTCTGACAAAACTGAACTCAAAATCAGGCTCCTCAAAAAACAAATAGGGATGGCTGGTTGGCTCAGGTGGTTAGAGTGCAGGGTTCTGTGCTCATAATACCAAGGTTGCTGGTTCGATTCCCACATGGGCCACTGAGGTGCTCCCTCCACAACTAGATTGAAACAACTACTTGACTTGGAGCTGATGGGTCTTGGAAAAAAACATTTCCCCAATAAAAAATTTGAAAAAAAAAAAGAAAACAAGCAAATAGACCTAATGATCAGGTGTAGGAAACAAATTTAGATGTGGTACAAACAATAACCCTTTTATCCCCCCTCTGCTCTCACACAGCATGTTCACCTCCCTGATCCTAAGACAAGACACTTTCATTACCTAGGAATTCTCCCCTGCAAATAAATGGCTACTGTAGTGTTATAACTGACGCCATCGTTAAATTATTCTGGGGAAAGTCAGAGACTCAGATTCCTTTATCTTAGGTTCATTTAATTCTAAAACCCTCTTGCAGAAACGAAGATCTAATTGTTATTTAACTACTTTGGCTTAAGATGACAAATTTTAACGGATCTCAAAGACATTTTTGTCTACAAGGCCTCATGATCTGTACAAAGTTACCTCTAATTCCCTGCATATCCCAAATTAAAGCATTCTCACAATTATCTACATCTCAACAAACCTAGTATACAAGTATTTCCCCTTTTTTCCAAGCTAAATTAATCACAACCAGAATTTTAGAAGCTTTTTTCCTATTTCCCCAACCAGTTTTGCTTTTTATATTCTTTCAGTTCATATAAAGACATCATACCCCTTGTCTCCCAAGCTAAAAATTCAGACGTTGTCCTCAAATCCTCGTTTTCATCTCTGTATTCCAACAGTCTGTCAATTTTATCTCAGACTTCTCACAGAGTGGCTATGTCCATTATTAATTGTTAGCTCAGGCCTTTTTCTCCTTGTATTATTTGCACTGGCCTTGTTACTGGACTTCCTCAATAGCCTTCCCTCTTCACTCCACACCTGGGCCCAGGGGAGCTCAAAACATACAGGGAGACTCACCCTCTGGTTTTTTTTGTTTTTTTTTTTTAAGATTTTATTGGAGAATTGGGGGAGGGGAACAGTGTTGGGGAATTGGGAGAGGGAACCAGCCAAGATGTTGTTCTTCAATCTTAGTTGTGGAGGGCACCAGTCGCCATCTGGCTTCCCGTTGGCAGTTCGTGGCCTCTAAGCTCAAGGTGCTGTGTCCAGTCTTAGTTGTGGGTGGGCGTAGCCACCACCCCATGCGGGAGTCAAACCGTGCAGCCTTGTTGTTAAGAGCGCTCGCTCTTTCCACTGAGTCATCCGGGAGGCAGCTCAGCTCAAGGTACCAAGTTCAGTCTTAGTTGTGGGTGGGTGTAGCCCACCATTGAACAGGCAATCTTGTTGTTACACCAGCTGAGCCATCCTGCCACCTATTGGCAGCTCAGCGACAGCTCAGCTCTGCCTCAGCATCACTGGCTCAGGTGAGAATCAAACCAGCAGCCCTGTTGCTCAGAGCTTGTGCTCTAAGCCAACTCTTAACCAACTGAGCCACTCAGCCGGCCCTCCCCCTCTGTTTTTGTTCTGAAGTTATCTAGGCCTAACTACCTTAAGCCAAAAGGGGAGCTTAGCTATGCACAGTACAGGGTCCTTCCCCAGGAATCTTATGTGGGCTGATGATCCATCCTGAGACGTCCTAGGGTTTTGGTTCCCTGGCCAATTACCATTTTAATACAGTGTTGGACAAGTCAATATTGTTCCAACTGCTAAACAACAGAGAGGCAAAGTCAGATAAAACCAATTCTATGAATTAGGGAAACACTGGTGATCTTAGCCAATGACAGGCTGCAGAATCCACATACGCGTGAGCTGAAAAGAGGAAGGGAAATTAGGAAACTGGGGACATGAGAATTTGAGAAATATTTTAGAAATGGGAAGGAGAAGGATTGGGCCATAGGTACAGGGAGAATGAGGATTGAAGAAGGTTGTTTTTTTTCCCCAAAGAAGAGGAGAAAGAGATTTACTGGTTTAGAAGCTGAGTGAGGGAAAATCAAAACAAAAACAGTGGACAGAGAGAAGATGCAGGGGAGATGGGGGAAGGGGGGTATTAATAGAAGATCTGGGAAAAAATGGGACGAAAAGGGCAGCTCTAATCCCAATTCCACAG
Organism: Aselliscus stoliczkanus; assembly: GCA_033961575.1. Lineage (NCBI taxonomy): Eukaryota > Metazoa > Chordata > Mammalia > Chiroptera > Hipposideridae > Aselliscus > Aselliscus stoliczkanus. Next base: position 112,555,362 of record CM066731.1, on the reverse strand, counting down.
AAAGAGGAACCAGGTTTCGATAGGATGGGGGGAAGAGTGCCTTCTCTGAGGCCACAAGAGGAACACCTGCATGAAAGAGAAGTATAGAGCAGATAAGTATTTGAAGATGTTTGTCTTCACCTGAGAGACCCCATTTTTTTGTTGCGTAGAAGGTAAGGTATTCCGCTGAGAAAGATGGGTAGTGAATGGGGCCTCAGTTTGAAGAGAATAAAACATTGAAATACCCGCTGATGGGAATGGGAGGGGACAATGACCAAGATGAAACAAAAAGATTAAATATGAGGCAGAGAGGATCCAAATGAAATTAAATGCCATATACTTGTGAAAACTATCAGGAGAATTGATAGATTTCCTGTACTTGTCCTCAGTTACTTCAGTAAAGTTGAAGAAAAGGAAACTGAAAAAGAAAATGTGTATACAGGGCCGGCTGAGTGGCGCGGTGGTTAAGAGCTGGCTTGGAAAGCCAGCGGCCCCGGTTCGGGTCCCACATATGAGGGCCAGTGACACTGCCCTCAAAAAAAAAAAAAAAATGTGTATACATTCTTTGGCACTCGATGGATGGATGGATAGATAGATAGATAGATAGATACATAGATACATAGATACATAGATACATAGGTATCTAGATAGATATAGATATATATATATACACACACAATGGGAAGTTACTAAGCAATGAGAAAGAAGGAAATTGCCATTTGTGACAACACAGATGAACCTTGAGAGCATTATGTTAAGTGAAATAAGACAGACATTGAAAGACAAATACTATTGTATATGATCTCACTTATATGTGGAATCTAAAAGAGCCAAATTCATAGAAACAAAGAGTAGAGTGATGGTTACCAGGGGCTGGTGTTCGGTGGGGTGGGGAGGGGAGGGAATGGGGAGATGTTGAAAAATGGGGTGTAAACTTTCATTTATTAAATGAATAAATTTGGGGGGTGTAATATACAACATGGTAATTATAGCTACCAATACTTTATTATATACTTGAAAGTTGCTAAGAGTAAATGTTAAATGTTCTCACCACAAAAAAGAAATGATAATTATGTGACAGGATGACAGTGTTAGTTAATGGTGGTAATCATCTTGAGATATATGAGTGTATCAAATCAACACTGTACACCTTAAACTTACACAATGTTATATGTGAATTATATCTCAATAAAGCTGGAAAAACAACTTTAGTTTTAAAGAGAAAGAAGAGACTCCAGGTTCGGAGTTGGCCAGGTGAATGCAACAGAGGAATAAGAGAGGGAATGTTTTCCATGCTGGGTGAAGAAGGGAGAAATAAAAGCCCAGGGAAAACAAAGTTAAGGGACAAAAATCTGGAATGAGGTCAAAGAGGTGGTAAGTTGGAGCGAAAGAGATGGAAAAATAAAAGGTGTGAGATGTGAGTAGAAAGTAGGGCATCATAACGAGAGACTTTAATGAAATACCACGTTATTCCATGGAGAGGCAGTAAGTAGTGTATTTTGTCATATTAATGTAAAAATGAGGAAGTGTTCACGAGGCTTAACAGTGGAAAAAATGCCTTCCTTAGTTCCAATGACAGAAACAAAACACTGTTGAAATGGGTTATTTGCCTAAATTAAATTGATTTGCTATGATGCCGATTCTATTGTAAATCTAACCATCATTTGAAAATTATCTTAATGCAAAATAATCCACATATGTAGCTAAAATATACTTTGGTGCCTGAGGTGGGGATGAAGAGAATTTTTCAATTGCATGATTACATAGAACTGTTCATTACTTGTATACTGAGCGAGACAGAAGAATCCAGAATTAGCACGTTTGAATATATAAACCTAGTGTACCTTTGGAAGGATTCATTTTGGATATGGGTTTAGTATATAAACCCATTGTTGACAGTCTGAGAAGAAGAATGGAAATAAAGTGAGCAAGATCTTGATACTTTGGCAAAGGGGCTGACCCTGGAATGGGTGGGAGAGTCCAGCAAAAGACCTGGGCTCTGGTTCCTTTTTTCAGCATCTAATGTGTGCCTATGGATAAGTCATACCTCTTCTTTTTTTTTTTTTAAATTGGGGAATTGGGGGAGGGGAACAGCGTTGGGGAATTGGGGAAGGGGAACAGACAAGTTGCTGTCCTTTTGTTCTTCAGTCTAGTTGCAGAGGACGTTGCTTCACTGGCCCATGTTGGTATTGTCATTGCGCTCTTCCCGGATGAGGCAGCTCGGTCGCCGGCCTCTGGATGGTCGCTCACCGCGGCTATTGGCTGCTCACGCTGGCTGTGGGCCACTCACTGTAGCCTATCGCAGCCCACTGCAGCAGGGGCTGCAGCCTACACCATTGCTGGGGCTTGCACAGCCCAGCTCCAGGTGGAGCTGTTGTTAGCTGTGGAGGGCAGTGTCACTGGCCCTCATATGTGGGATCCAAACCGGGGCCGCTGGCATCCCCAAACCAGCTCTTAACCAAGGCGCCACTCGGCCGGCCCGACACAGTCATACCTCTTCTTTAGGCCTCAGTTTCCTTATCAGTAAATGAAGATGGCCCTACCACCTCTAACACTCTATGACTCTCCTTATAGGCCCCGTTGGTTAGATTTCCTTGATGTAAGCACTCCATTTCATACTGGACTACCACAGGCAACGAAAAGGTTAGAAGGGGTTGGAAAGGATTAGATTTAATTTTTTTAGGATATACTTTAATTTTTTAGCAATTTTAGGTTTATAAAAAATTTGGGCACAAAGTATAGAGAGTTTCTAGATACATTCTTTCTTATCTGTCCTACTCTTTCCCCTACCATTAGTGTCTTGCATTAGTGTACTACCATTTGTTAAAATTGATGATCCAATATTGATACAGTATTATTAAGTAAAGTCCATAGTTTACATTAGGGTTCATCTCTGTGTTGCACATTCTATGGGTTTTCACAAATGTATAATGATATCTACCATTACAATGTTATACAGAATAGTTTCACTGCCCTAAAATATCTTCTGTGCTCCACCTATTCATGCCTCCTTTCTTCTCCTCCTCCTCCACCCCTACCCACCTCCACCAACACCTAGCAACCATTGATCGTTTTATTGTTGCCATAGTTTTGCCTTATTCCAAAATGTCATGAAGTTGGAATCACACAGTATGTAGCCTTTTAAGATTGGCTTGTTTTACTTAGCAATACATACTTAAGGTTCCTCCATGTCTTTTCATGGCTTAATAGCTTATTTCTTTTAAGCACTGAATAATATTACATTATATGTATGTACTTCAGTTCATTCATCCATTCACCTACTGAAGGACATCTTGGTTGCTTTCTGGTTTGGGCAATTATGAATAAAGCTGCTATAAACATCTGTGTGTAGGTTTCTGTGTATATACAAGTTTTAAATTTGCTTGTGTAAATATCAAGGAGCATGATTGCTGAATCCATGGTAAGAGTATGTGTAGTTTTACAAGAAACTGCCAAACTGTCTTCTAAAGTGGCTGCACCATTTTGCATTTTGATCAGCAATGAATGAGAGTTCCTCTTTAGGGGGCTCAAGAATTGGTAGTTTATTACTTTGGAAACAGGAAAAAGCCAGAGCAGTGGGCAAGTACAGGTTATCTCTTTATTCTGGTAACAAGCTAACCATTTCCTGGAGGGCTGGGTTGAGTGCTTCTGCTAGATGCTCTTAGGACCACACAATATTTTAAGTGCAGTGTTGGCCCTGGGGGTTATTAAGTAACTATCATCTCTCGTCCTGGCCACTGCACAGACCAGTGTGAAGATTCGAGGATCCTGCGGAAGTTCGGGGGTTCTTCTTACCAGCTCCTCCTCTACACTCTCTTTGCAGGGCTGGCATCAACAGCTTTCATCTTTCTAGGTAAGGAGTCCTTATATTCAGCACTGTGCACTTTGGACTTGGAAACTGCTTTCATGTCACAAATTGCCCCAGATGACTAGCAGTCTACTCTTCTGGTTGCCCCTAAATACTTGAGGTAGGAACTTCCTAGCAGTAAAAACAAGACAATAAACAGGATGTATCCAAAATGTGTTTATTGGGATGCTTCCTCACTCATCTCAACTCAGGGTGCTTTTAGTGCTGTTTCCTTCTGAAAGAGCATCCTTCTGTAAGCCTTGCTTTTCCTCCTGTAGGCTGACAGAGGACCATGGAGCAGCCGATACACAAAACTACCGTTTGTGCATGGCTAAAGACGGTTGTGATTTTATAGCATCCTGGGCATTTCACGTCCATGAAGTAGGAATTGGGGCTCTGCACCAGGTGCTTCTTGTGTTTCCTCTTCTCCTGGAGAGGGATGAAGGAGATCCTTAGCAAGAGGCATGTTCTCGTGGGGAGGTCATCACCACTGGAAAGGAGAGCTCCTCTTGCTTCTCACCGGCATTTAGTGTGGTCAGTCTTCTAGATTTTGGCCATTCTAATAAGTGTATAGTGGTATCTCATTTTTGTTTTAATTTGCAATTCTCTGATGATATATGATTTTGAGTGTCTTTATGCTTATTTGCCATCTGTACATCTTCTTTGTTAAGGTGTCTGTTCATATCATTTGTACATTTTTTATTTAATTGTGTTTTTATGGTTGAGTTGAAACTCAGTTTTAAAGGACTCTATAGCTAATCACATGAGACTCTCTCAGGGCTTAACCCTTTCAGTGCATTAACTGATTTCAAGTTTTTTCGCCACAATGTGTCAAAAATCCACAAAAAATAATTATAGTATTTATAGTTTTAAGTAAATACAGGTAAGGTGCTACATTTTATTAACATAAATGATTACTTTAAAGTATAAACATTTCCTATTGTTCTTCATTCTTGAAAAGCACAAAAACATAGAAAAATGTACATCTGCTTTCCTAAACTTCCTTTCTGGAACACTGAACTCGTAGGGTAAAGTCCAGTGCTGCAGTCAGCGGCATGGAAATATCATTCGACTATAGACAAACGTCGCAGCAAAGGTGGTAAATAAGCAGCCTGGACTGGCCCTGGTTTGTGCATTGTGTTGTCTGGTTCCAGGGGCCCTCGTATTCAAGTTATAGTTGCATAGTTTTACATACATTATAGCAAGCATAGTTTTTTGTTTGTTTTTCTTATTGTTTGTTTTGGCATAAACAACAGACATTTATTGTCTCACAGCTCTGAAAGGTAGAAGTTCAGGGTGAAGGTGTCGACAGAGTCGGTTCCTTCCAAGTGTTGTGCAAACATAGTTTAAAGAACCTTAATCCAGCCCCTGGTGACATAGAAAAGTTATCTGAGGGACATAGTCCATGGGGAGGAGCCTTTGAAAAAATTTCTGGCCGTTAGATCCAAAGGAGAAACCCAGCAGACACCACTTTCACCAGTGATGTGACACACTGTCATCGTTTCCCGCCCTGGGCATCACTTCCCGCCCTGGGCATCACTTTTGTGGTACTCATGCCCAAAAGAAAACAACCCGAATCCTGTTCTTCCCATCTCCCTCAAGAGGAAACATCAGACAAACCAAACTGAAGGGCATTTTACAAAACAACTGGCCAGTACTCTTCAAACTTGTCGACTTCGTGAAGCAAAGGATGACTTAGGAACCGTCCCACCTTCGAGAAGACCAAGGAGACATGACCTCTCAATGCAATGTCTGCTCCTGGATTGGACTGAAAAAAAAAAGAACATTAGAGAGACAATTGGCGAAATGTGACAGGAGCTGCAGAATAACTGATAATTCGACCAGCGTTCCCGTCTTGGCTTGGATCAAGGTGCTGGAATTAGAGGCGATGTTAATACTTAGAGAAGCGGGCTGAAGGGTGACGAGCATTCTTTGTCCTGTTTTGCAGCATTTTTGAGAGTCTGAAATTATTTCAGTTCTAATGAAAAGTTTTAAAGCATTCCGGAGAGACGCAGAGCCTTTGCAGCGCGCAGCGCGCCCGCAGAGATGTCACCGCGGGGTTGGCGAGCTGGGCCCCCGCCCCTCCGCCCCTCCGCCCCTCCCGCGGCCGGTGGGTGGGGTGGGGTGGGGGGGCTGGCCGCCCGCACTTCCGAGACGCGCCGCTCGGCGCCCGCACCGCAGTCATGCCCGGGGCCGCGCTGCCCTCGCTCCTGCTGCCGCTCCTGAGCCTCGCCGCCGCCGCTGTCGCGGGTAAGCTGCCCGCTTGGGCGTCCCCTCCGCGGCCTAGGAGCCCGGACCCGCAGCGACCGCCTTTGCCCCTGGCCGGCGGAGACTGTGCACTGCGTCCCTTCTCGAGGCGGCCCTCGGGGGCTGCCTTCCGACCTGGCCTCTCGCCCTCACCTGCGCGTGCACCCCGTGCGCCCCCGTGGGCCCTGGTGTCTGGGCATTCCCCCACGCCCCTCCCCTTTCTGTGGGTTCCAAGAGGGCATCCCCGGGAAGGGGGGGTGGGGGCCGCAGAGCACCCGAGAGTATCCTGTCCCTTCCACTCTGTCCACAGCCTCAGCGCACTCGCGGGTGGGACCCCCAAACGGGGCCTCATTGGCAGGAGAGCTGAGGGACTTAGATAAATGCCACGACGAGCATAGTTTCAGGGCCGTTTGGGGCTCAAATGAGAAGCGGGGGGGAAGCTGGCTACGGAGATTTCCCCAGATCCGCGCAGCGGGGATGGAGGGTGGGGGTAGGAGAAAGCAGGCCCTCTTGCTTACGGCGTTGTTTGTACAATTGGTTAGTGTTCCAGTTGTTGAAACAGGAAAACAGTTCAGCCAAATAACCCCTGGATCCAAGTGGGACATGAACAGGCGAAGCTTGGATTCCACTTAAGTCGTGCAATTTAAAAATCTTTTAGTCTGCCATTGTGCAAGTGACATCTGAAAAATTACACATGATTAGTCAGTCAGTCATTTCCAAAATGACTCCTGAGGAAAACAGACAATTCTATTGAATATGGGTTTTTGGTTGTGTGTGTGTGTGTGTGTGTGTTTTTGTGTTTTTTTTTAAACACAAGTTTCCAGTACCTGCATGTCAAAATTGTTGGTGGGGTAACCTCTGGGGAAAGACTTCCATCCAAAACACTATTGATTGAACGATTCCAGGAATTAAAGAGGAAAATAAACAAGAAGTGAATACTTGTGTGGTTTTTAATAAAACGATTATGCAAGAGTTTGAGATTTGTCCCTCCCTGAATTTCATTTTCCAAGTTCTTGCTGGAATCCTGCTGACCGGCAGGAATGTTTTAGAGGATCTCAGTGATGGAGGCAGCAGCAGAGTAAGCAGCTCAGAGCTTGCTTACAAATCCCAAGTTTCTTTCCTGAAAGCTTTTGTCCACCAGCATTTATGACCAGTTATGTCATCTGCCTGTGGAGGAGCAAAAACAAGATGTGCCGATTTTCACATGGTTCAGAGTAAGCTCATTAGTTTGTCTAAGACTAGGCTGCACTAGAGCGTCTGTGAAGGCTGGACTGTGTTGAGCCATTGTTATGACGCCTTCATTACGTGCCAGTAATATCTAGCTGCCCATCTAACCCACCCTCTGGGTGGCCATGCCTTCATACTTTAGGCTAGTGAAAAAATACTTTTCTTGTCAGATTAAAAAAAAAATCAAGGGGCCGGCCGAGTGGCGCATTGGTTAAGCGCTGGTTTTGGGATGCCAGCGGCCCCGGTTCGGATCCCACATGAGGGCCAGTGACACTGCCCTCTACAGCTAACAACAGCTCCACCTGGAGCTGGGCTGTGCAAGCCCCAGTTATGGTGTGGGCTGCAGCCCCTGCTGCAGTGGGCTGCCATAGGCTACAGTGAGTGGCCCGCAGCCAGCGTGAGTGGCTGGCAGCCAAGCATGAGCTGCCAATAGCCGCGGTGAGCGACATCCAGAGGCCAGCGACCGATCTGCCTCATCCGGGAAGAGCGCAATGACGATACCAACAGTGAAGCAACATCCTCCGCAACTAAACTGAAGAACAAAAAGACAGCAACTTGTCTGTTTCCCTTCCCCGATTCCCCAACGCTGTTCCCCTCCGCCAATTCCCCAATAAAATCTTTTAGAAAAAAAAAATCAATTTCTAGATTTTGATAGCTCTCTTCTTCAGATAAGATATGTATTTTTAAAATTTTTATTTTTATTGGGCAAGTGTGTTTTCCAGGACCCATCAGCTCCAAGTCAAGTAGTTGTCTTCAATTTAGTTGTGGAGGGCACATCTCAGTCGCCCATGCAAGGATCGAACCTGCAACCTTGGTGTTATGAGCCTGTGCTCTAACCATCTCAGCTAACCGGCCACCCAGAGAAGATGTTTTGATCAGTAATAGAGGACAAGTTATCTTTGGAAAGTTTTGGTCTTTTTTTCCTTTTATAAGTCCAGTATGGTTAAACAGGTTTTTTAAGAGCTTAAGAAGTGCATGTTGAATAAATTAATGCTATTAACTAATCAGCTCTCAGTCAGGAGGCTTTAAGGATTAATTTAGAAAGAGCATGAGCTTTGGAGATAGCTACAAACTGTGTGTCCTTGATTAAGTTTACCCAACTCATTGTATTTCCGTAAAATGGAGACAATACGCCCCGGGCTAACTGTGAATATTAAGTGAAAATTCTGTCTGATACCCATTACAGGCATGGGACATCTTGGTTTCCTTCCCTTTGTTCCTTCATACAAAACGAAAGGTAATTTTTGCAACTAGAAAACATCCTGAGTGCCACTTTATGTGGATGTATGTTAGGTTTTTATGGTTATTGAACATGTTCACATACATGTTGATGACGTAGGGCTGAAAATTATATATGTTTTTCATCGTAATACTTCACAAATCTTCTGTCCAGACAAGATCAGGAATCATATTTAGCTTAGAACTAAGTCAAGAAAGAGCTTTTCAAGGTTATTGAAAAGATTTAGCTGAATGGCAAGATCTTAACAGCAAAGCTCCTATAGTAGTGCATAAAGTATAAATTTCATGTTGAAATGGAAATCATTGTTATTGTTCTCTGTTATTTTGGACTTTAGTAGTGTAAGTGATCTTATGTTGCTCTTCATTATCTTGAAAATTACAGTGAAGAAAACACTCTTAAAATCCTGAGTACGCTTCCATGGCATCCCTTTTAAAAAGTTATTCTATATAATGGTGATTTTTGCACACAGTAAATGATCAGTATATGTATGTTTACTGAGTCAGTGATTTCCCACAGGTGGCATGAGATGAGTGAATATAAACATGTTCAGAGTAAATCCTGATTCTGTGGGCATCACGTGGATTAGAATCTAGGTTTCTAATTTTTTTTTTTTTTTTTTAGTTTTTTGTGTGGAAGCAGTCCTATTTAAATTTTTTTAACATTTGTAAATTAAATTTATTGACGTAAAATTGCTTCATAACATATAAATTTCAGGTGTACAACATTATAGTTTAATACCTGTATACTATATTGCATGCTTACCACCCAAAGTCTAGTTTCCATCCATCACCATATACTTGCCCCACTTAACTAATTCGCCCTTGCCTCAGCCCCCCTCTTCTCCTCTGGTAACCACCATGCTTTTGTCTGTGTCTATGAGTTTGTTTTGTTTGTTGCTTTTTGTTTTATATCCCACAGATGAGTAAAAGACAGTTTTTGTCTTTTTCTGCCTGACTTATTTCACTTAGCATAATACCCCCAAGATCCATCCATTGTCACAGATGTCAATAATTTTCTTTTGTATCACTGAGTAGTATTCCATTGTACATATATACCACATATTCTGTGTCTGTTTATCCATCAATGAACACTTAGGTTTTTTCTGTGTCTTGATTATTGTAAATAATGCTGCAAGAACTCATACAACTCAACAACAACAAAAAACAATCCAGTTGAAAAAATGGGCAGAGACATTTTTCTAAGGAAGGCATACAGATGGCCAATAGGCATATGAAAGATGTTCAACATCACTAATCATCAGGAAAATGCAAATCAAAACCACAATCAGATATTATCTCACACCTGTTAGAATGGCTATCATCAACAAGACAAGGAATAACAAATGTTGGAGAGGCTGTGGAGAAAAGGGAACCCTCATATACTGTTGGTGGGATTGTAAATTGGTGCAACCCCTATGGAAAACAGTATGGAGGGTCCCCAAAAAATTAAGAATAGGGGGCTGGCCGAGTGGCTCAGTTGGTTAAGAGCTCGCTCAAGAGTGCGAGCTGAGCTCTGAGCAACAACAGTTCCATGCCCAGCCCGAGCTGGTTCAGCTTAAAAAAAAAAAAAAAATTAAAAATAGAACTACCATATGATCCAGCAATTCCTCTTCTGAATATTTACCCCCCCAAATATGAAAACACTAATTCATAAAGATATGTTACTAATTTTGAATTGTCATAGCCTACACAAGGTGCCCTTGCCTTCCTCCCTGAAGTCATCTCTTACCACTCTTCCTGCCATTCACTCTGTTTATCCACATTGACTTCCTGGGGACTCAGCAACTTCTGGTTCTTCTGCCCCAACCACCCACCCCCTTCCCTGGTCGGTGGCGTAGCTTCCCCCACCCACATCATTCAAATCTCTGTTCATAGGTCACCTCCTCAGGCCTTCCCTGAACACTCCACATTCTCTGTCACATCTTCATGTTTCATCTTCTTCAAACACTTAATACTATCTGAATGCATCGTGTTTATTCATCGCCTTCTTGCTTGTTTCTCCCTTTACCAGAAGGAAACTCCATAACGGCAGAGACTTAACTGTCTCGTGGATTTTTGTTTTGTTTTGATTTGTGTCTCTGTACTTTATTCTAACTTATAATGAAAGGACAAAACATTATATAAATGATTTAAAAAGTAGGGTGATAATGAGATTGTGATTTCTTTTTAATTATTTTACTTTGCCATTAACTCATCTCATAATTGAATTCAAAGCATTAAGTCATCTTAATCTATTGATGTGACTTTTTCTGACCCTTGTGGATGACACAGTTAGTTATGTTTCAGGAGAAATTTTCTCAGATAGATTTTTGTAAAATTTTGAAATGTTAATAATGTTTATTTTTATTCCAATGAAAAAGTGATATTGCAGTAAGTATTATTTGAGGACTGTTTCCATTGTTGAGAAGCTTTGAAAAATGTGCTTATGTGTTGAAAACTAGTTTTGCAACAGGGTTATGGTCCTCACTTTATGATACCTATCCAATATTTCATTCCTTCTGTGGGCTATTTTAGATTTTGAGGGCAAATCTTGAGACTGACTCTCTTAGAAAATGGACTAGTGATGTCCAATCAGAAAAGTGCAGAGTAACACTGACTGGCACCCCCATCCTATAAATAAATATGACAGCTCTTCTGAGAAGGGACGTGAGGGGGTAAAATGCAAGAGGACATCTTGGAACCTATGTTGGGAAGAGTGATGTGGAGAGGACATGGAGTGTCAGAGTGGCTGGATTTCCTTGAGATTCAGAGAGATCTTGCAGCCCAGGGTAGTAGGTTCTAGATCAGTCAGGGACTGGGAACAGCACTCTCTCTTTCGTACATAATAAATGTAATAATCAGCTCCTCTTCTGCCTCTGTCTGCCACAGTTGCCCTTGTGGAAAGTAAGAGACTGCAACTCAGATCTTAATGGGAGAAGGGCAAAGGTCTTATTATTGACAACGGGAAAATCTACAGTTTTTGCCTTTTCGTTGTTAACATTCAGAACAAGTATGTCTCAAGGATCACTTCCTCTTACACTATGCCTGGCTGTTTAAAAAAAGAAATTATAAGGGAACAGAGAGTTCTATCAGAACTGAACAAGTAATGCAAAATATTCCTGTAGATATGCCATTTTATTCTTTTAGCACATGGTAATTTTAGCAGAGGCACTATATGGAAACTTTTGGTGTTACATTAAGTACGAGCATTTAAAATTTTCATCAGGCTGCTAAACTTTTCGATGTTAGTTTCTAATTAAATCGCTAGAATTATAAAATTAAAAAATCCATAAAGAGTCATTTAGGTGCATTGTTAATATCAATCTCAATCTTTTAGGACTGCTATGAGGAAGAGTAACAGATAATCACTTTGCAGAGAGCTTTGTGGGCAGGGGCTTTTTTGTTTTGCTTTGCTTTTTAGCTAAGTATATTTATGGAAATGTATTTATTTTATAGAAAATATTATGGAACCTGTAATTGAAAACTTGTGGCACTATTTTGGGGAGGCAGGTTTTTATATAACAGGATTATAGTACAGATAGCATTGGAGAAGACTTAGTTTAGCCTTCCGCTTTTGAAGTGCATGAACCTGAACAACTTTCCTCACAGGAGGTGTCCAACCTCTATTTGAACACTGTTCTTCCCAGAGTAAAACTATGTCTCATGAGTAGTGTTTAAAGCTTGTTTCTGGGGCAGACATTCTGGCCTGTAGCATGAGAAGAGTTCAGTGCTGAATTAACTGGAGATACTGCTAATGCTGAAATGAGCCTAAGGAGAAGGCAGTTGAAAGGTTTGAGGAAGTGAGTCAACAGCAATTTGTTTTCTATTTTTCTGCCTGTAGCCCGTTCCTTTCCTTTCCTTTCCTTTCCTTTCCTTTCCTTTCCTTTCCTTTCCTTTCCTTTCCTTTCCTTTCCTTTCCTTTCTTTTTTTCTCTTCTCCTGTATTGCTTATTTAATTTTTCAATAATGGTCTTCAGTTTGCTATGAGTATCATTATCATCATCATACTCACTCCCATTTCACGGGCCTTATGTTTCCTATTCCATCTGTCTGACCTAGATATCCACATATCTTTTCTCCTTCAGCTCATTCAGATCTTTTTTTACATGTCATCTTTATAATGAGACTTTCCTTGGACACGTCTAAGATTGCAACCTAATCCCTACCCTACACTAAGGACCTTGCTTCTCTGTTTTAACTTTTCTTAGTACTCATTATCTCTGTGGTTGCCAGCCTCCCAGATGGCCGCAATGAGTCTCACCTCCTGGGATTCATTCTCTTGTGTAGCTCACCGCCACACCAAACAGGACTGACCTATATAACCGATAGGATATTGCAGAAAGAACAGAGTGTGACTCCTAAGGCTGGGTCATAAAAGACATTGCACTTTTACCTTGTTCTTATTTGAACCACTTGCTCTGAAGGAAGCCACCTGCCATGTCATAAAGACCCTCAAGCAGCCCTGTGGAGAGTCCACATGGTGAGGGATGGAGGCACCAGCTCCCCATCCACATGCGCGAGCCCTCTTGGAGGCTTGTCCTCTAGCCCCAGTTCAGTTTTCAGATGACTGCAGCCCTGGCCAGCATCTTCACTGCAACTTCATGAGACAACCCCAAGCCAGAATCAGCCAGCTGAGCAGTTGCATCTGAATTCCTGACCCAGAGAAACTGTGTGAGATAATAAAGGTTTTTGGTTGGTTTAAGCTGATAACTTGCTGCATAGCAATAGATCACTAACATACCATCTAAATATAAAACACCACCTAACATATTATTTTACTTATCTTGCCTTTCTGTATCTGCCTCATCTGGAATATAAGCTCCAAGACAGCAGGAATTTTTTTTCCCTTTTTACTCTGGAATCCCTAGCACCTAGAGCAATTTTCTTACAACAACCCGGAGATAGGTATTGTTATCATCCCCATTTTACAAACAAGGAACTTGGGGCACAGTACAGTAACATTACATAGCCAAGATCATGTAGTCAGAGCCAGACTTGGCTCCACAACCTAATCAATATGCGGAGAACCCTGCACTGCCCCACGTCTCTTAGATTTAAGACATGGCCTCTTCTCATGCAGTTAGCAGCCCAATTGGGAAAATAGGATAATTACCAGATTTCTAGCATACCGAGCAGGATTTAATCAGTGCCATATGAATGTGTGTAGGTCATCAAAGGGGAACACAGCCCCTTTTCTAAGAAGAATGGCTATCTATGGTTCTTATGCATAGGTCCCCATGGTGTATGCCATCTTATGCTCACCACTCTAACCACAGCTAATCAAAATAGGGAGACTTTCCTAAATCAAAGGCCGACTGCTCTAGGCTCTGCAACAGCCCAAGCTGGGGACCTGGGATAAAAAAGCCTATGAGGCCTGTTTGCTGACATAGGGTCCTCAATTTTGTTATTACCCCATGTGTCTTTACTACAAATCTCTATCATTTGGGGTAACCTGAACAAATCTGTAGTCCTGGTAAGCAGAGAGGACCTCTCACACATAGTGCAGTGCCTAGTCCTGGAGAAGTTTCGAGGAGTCAGAGGATATAGAAGGTGAGCGTTGGAGAATTGACGTGTGAGCTTCCACTAAAATAAGAGGATACTTTAATCAATAGATGGTGTAGGGAATCAGAGTTCATCATAATTTAAAAAGCATAAGAACTAACTACAAGTCTACAAAGAAGTAATTTGTAAATTTTGCTTCACTTGGTGCTGATTATATTTTTGCTTTATTCATAGACATGCTTTATTCCATATAAATATTCATTTTAAAAAGTATTCATTTTAAAAATATTGTTGAGTTATTTATTACCAGTGGGAAATACTATGTGTAGCTTTGACTAGAAATAATACAGGAGAGCATTTCTCAACTTGTGGTTCAAGATCTTCCAATGATTTATAGAAGTGTTTCAGATGTGACTAAATGTGTAATGGAGTTTATTTCTATTTCAATATTGTTGTTGTTTTAATTACATAAGGCTAAAGAAAAAGCAACCAGAGGAACCAGGAAAAAGTAGAAGAAGAAAAAGAAAATCGAAGTTTGCAGTTCAAAATTTCTGCCCTTGTGACTTCCAATTTGAGTTTCATTCTGGAAATGAGTGTTTGTTTTCTCTTTCACGTCTTAATACAAAAAGCATGTGGTGGGAGAAGGGGGAGGAGGGAGAGACCTGATAATCCCCACATTCAGTGAATATTTGACTCCTTTAGGTGCCTGTCATTGTGCTTCTTATGGTAATCCCTCTGCCTGGAATTTCTTTGTATTTTTTTTTTCTTTTCTGCATGGCAATCTCATTTATCCTGTGAATTTTAGCTTAAATATTGCCTCCTTTCTGAAATGTCCCTTACTCTACCAGTTATTTACTCTTTCTTCTATAGTCTTATAACATTTTGCCTGTCATACATTTGCAGTATCTTTTATGTCTAGATCAGACTCTCCCATCAGACTGAGCACTTTCAGTGTAGAACTCATTCCTCTTTATATCCCTTTCTCTTTACTCCTGAGCACTATTCATTCTATCATAGACACATAGGAGTTGCTCAGCAAATGTTTGTTGGATGGGTGATAGCTAGATGGATGAAAAATTATTGATAACTTGTTCAGAAGTGTGAAGGTGGGAATTCTGCTCCTGACTATAATGGAGGGGGAGACTAACACTCCCCCTAAAAACAACTAGAAAGTCTAGAGAAAATTCCATAATAACCATACTTGCAGCTCAGAGAACTGCTAAGGCACTTCGTTGAGGTGAGCCCAATACTATTCTGTGTTGCTTTTTCCCTTAGGAGAGTTGCCAAAATTTTAAGCAGCTAAAAGTAGAGCAGAGTTTTTGGCAGTCTCATGGTGTTTAAGGAGACAAACATTTGAGTTTAATTTGCCAAAGAAGAGGGGCTCTAGTTAAGATCCAGGTTTTCCATTGAGATCCATGGATCTTGGGCCCCACGAAGGCTCTAACACTTCCTCAGGTCAACTTCAATCTCTGATTGTATTAAGGTGATCTTTAATAATCCTGCTGCATGCCAGAATCCTTTCTAGGGGAGAATAACAGCATCTAGAGTCTCTTCAGTTTTTCCTCCATGGTGTCTGGTATTTGATTCAAAACAAAACAAAATAAAAAAAAAACTACCAGGCATAACAAGACACAGGCCAAAAGGGGGGAAAAACAAAACTAAAAACAGACCAATAGGTGACCCAGAAATTAGTTATTCAAAACAGACTTACTATTGTAATTTCCAGGATATAGATAATAAAATAGAGAATTTCACCAGAGACCCAGAATCTATAAAAATCTATACAAATTGAAATTCTGTAACTGAAAACTCAGTGACATTATGAACCCAATAGATGGGTTTCACACCATTTTTGTTAAACATGAAGAGTAGATTAGTAAACCAGAAAGAACAAGATTATAGTATGGAGAGCCAAAAGTATTAAAAACATAGAAAAGAGCAAAGAAGATATATGGTTCATGGTAAAAAGGCTAACATATACATAATTTGAGTCCCAGAAAGAAAGGAGAGAGAAAGTGGAACAAAAGCATTATTTGGAGTGATACTGGCCAAGAACTTTCCAAAGGTGACCAATGAAAATAAGCTACAGATTTGGAAGGTGATTTATTAGCAGGGTTAAACCAAACCAAATCAAACCAAACCAAACAAAAACAACTGGTTATACCACTGTCAAACTGCTAAAAAGTAAAGATAAAATCTTGAAAGCTGCCAGAAAGAGTGACAGTTAGACTGACTGGACTTCTCAATAGGAAGGATCAAAACCAAAAAACAATAAAACTACATCTTAAATGAAAGATAAGCTGCCATTCTAGATTTCTGTATTTGCAAAAATATCCTGCAAACATGAAGGCAGGCAGTATAAAGACTTTTACAGAAAATCAAAACTTGAGGGAGTTTGTAGTAGATCTGCAAACTTAAAGAAACACCAAAAGAATTTTTTCAGGCAAATGGAAGATTATCCCAGTTAGTAACAGAGAAACATAAGGAGAAATGAAGAGCAACAGAGTAGGTAAATATGTGTTTAAATCTAAAGAATATTGACCATGCAAAATAGTAATAAAACAATAAAGGAAGGGGGGGGTCTATGAAACTAAAATATTCAAAGATTCTAGCATTGTCCAGGCAGCGGTAAAAACACAAATTTATTTTAGGTATTAAGAAATCAAGATTGCATGTTGTAATTTTCAGGGTACCCACTACAGAAATGAAGATAAAGAATATATAATTAATAAGCAAAAAGAAAAAATGGAATTTAAAAATGTTAGTAATCCAAAAAGAAGGAAAAAGGGGAAAAAAGGAACATAAAACAAGTAGGAGAAATAGGAAACAAATAATAAGATGGTAGATATAAACTCAAATACATCAGTAATTGCATTCAGTATTAAAGAAAACACTCCAATTAAACGACAAAGATCATCAAACTGGGTTTTTTTTAAAACAACCTACTTGCTGCTTATAAGATTTATAACTACTTTGGAAAAGTGTTTTTCAGTATCTGTTAAACTAGATACACATATATACTCTATGATCCAGCAATCCACTTCTAGAAATATACTCACAAGAAAGTATGCATATGTGGACCAGGATGTTTATAGCATGTTACTTGTAATGGTCACAGACTAGAAACTACCCAAATATTCATCAACAAAAGAATGAATAAATTCACACAGTAGATAGCAATGAGAAAGAACTTACACCTACACATTACAGCATGAATGAATCTCATAAAAGTAATGTTTATCAAAGGAAGCCAGACACAAGAATACATACTGAATGATTTCATTACTATGAAGTTCAAAAACAGGCAAAACTAATAATCTATGATGTTACAAGTTAGGATGGTTATTACCTGTGGAGGGGAGTGGTGATCAAAAGAGGTTCATCTCGTGTTTCTTCATCTTGCTATGATTATATGGGTATGTACATGTATGAAGATTCACCAACCTGTATTTATGACTTGCACATTCTATAGTGTATTTCAATAAAAAGTTTACTTTTAAAAAATATACCAGTAAAAGTATTAGAATTGGCATCGAGGTCAATCTGATTATATTTTAGGATATAAGAAACTTAGCATGATTCTAGAAGGAAAGGATGAATACATAGGTAAGGAAGTGTTTGAAGATGCTGAAGAGATGATAAATTAAGCTATTGAAGGATGAAGAAGATATAGGATTCATTCAGTAAAGTGTTTCACATTCCTATTGTAGTCCAAGAGCTTACTGAGGTGTTGGGGATCCAGTGATTAATACAGCTCAGTCCCAGACTGGCCGAGTGGCTCAGTTGGTTAAGAGCTCACTCAAGAGTGCGAACTCTGAGCAACAGGGTCGCTGGTTCAATTCCCGACCCGAGCTGAGCTGCCGCTGAGCTGCCAACAGGTGGCAGGATGGCTCAGCTATAAATAAATAAATAAATAAATAAGTAATAATTAAAAATACAGCTCTGTCCCTATTTTCAGAGAGGTCACTGCCTACTGGGTAAGGGTACCAGAATGGTGATAGTCAATAAAAGCTACATGAGCACCTTCCTTGTATTGGGCACTATGCTGTCCTTTTTTGTTGCTTTTTGCCTAATGTTCACAACAATCCAGTGAATTTTTGTTTTTGTTTTCCTAAGGAAACACAGGAAATAAGTTGTCCAAGGTCTCTCCAAGATTAAAAATTCTAGTCTGTCTGACATCAAAGCCATATGCCTTCTGGTACTTCACCCAGCCATTGGATGGTGACTTAGAAGATGGGCCGGCCGAGTGGCTCAGTTCGTTAAGAGCTCGCTCAAGAGTGTGAGCTGAGCTCTGAGTAATGGCAGTTTGATGCCAGCCCGAGCTGAGTTGCCATTGAGCTGCCAACAGGTGGAAGGATGGCTCAGCTAAAAAAAAAAAAAAAAAAAAAAAAAAAAAAAAAAGGAAGAGAAAGGAGTATGTGATGAGATTACAAGTAGATGTCAAAATAAATTCCAGTGGTGAGGTCTTGAAGAAGGTGGTATATACGAGTATAATTCATAGCCAGATTTTCTTTTACTTAATATTTCATTAAGAGCATTTTCCCGGGCCGGCCGAGTGGCGCATTGGTTAAGCGCTGGTTTTGGGATGCCAGCGGCCCCGGTTCGGATCCCACATGAGGGCCAGTGACTCTGCCCTCTACAGCTAACAACAGCTCCACCTGGAGCTGGGCTGTGCAAGCCCCGGTGATGGTGTGGGCTGCAGCCCCTGCTGCAGTGGGCTGCCATAGGCTACAGTGAGTGGCCCACAGCCAGCGTGAGTGGCTGGCAGCCAAGAGTGAGCTGCCAATAGCCGCGGTGAGCGACATCCAGAGGCCAGCGACCGATCTGCCTCATCCGGGAAGAGCGCAATGACGATACCAACAGTGAAGCAACATCCTCCGCAACTAAACTGAAGAACAAAAAGACAGCAAATTGTCTGTTCCCCTTCCCCGATTCCCCAGCGCTGTTTCCCTCCGCCAATTCCCCAATAAAATCTTAAAAAAAAAAAAAAAAAAATAAGAGCATTTTCCCAAAGGAAAGTGCTTGTGGCTAAAATACCCTTATCTAACTACCTTTAAGCCACCATAATGGGAAAGTTCTAGATTCCTACCAGAGTTCAAGCAAAGGTAGTCACATGTGTAATGTAAATATTTATAAAACAGCAGGAAAGAGAATACCTGTACACAGAATAAATTGTATCTTGGGGGGACATCTACCCACATTGCTAGTACATCTTGGATGGTCTAACTACTAAATGAAGCAAGCAGTCTGAGGCCAGGGAAAAACTCACATCTCACACATCAGGATAATTTTAAGTAGCCCAGTGTATTAATTAGGTTATTGTTCCAGTTGCTATAACAGTGACCTGAATTAACAATGGCTTAACAAGATAAAGGTTTACTTTGATTCTTGTTGCAATCTGAGTATGATATGATAGGTCCACCTAGGATCCTTCCGTCTTGTTGCTTTGTTATTCCAAGGCTGTTTCCATTGTTTACAGGGTTAAAAGTGGATAACTACATTTTACCCAGTGGGAAAGAGGAAATATGGTCCAGGGAGCACATTTTTTCCTTTATTTATTTATTTATTTATTTATTTATTTATTTATTTACTTATTTTTAATTAGTTTCAGGTGTACAACACAGTGCAATAGTTATACATTTTACCCCTCAAAGTGACAACCCCCACCCCCAATTCGCCACCCCACTCCCCCCCCATATCGTATATATCTATTACTCTTCCTCTGACTCTTCCACAGTATAATCCACATCCCGTGACTATCTATATATATTCAATTACAGCAGGTATACAATCTCCACTTTAGTTATACAGTGCAGTGATCAAACCTCTACCCCATCCATGAAATGGTCTCCCTAACAAGACCTATGACCATCTGACATTCCACAGAATATTTACAACATTTTAAATTATATTCCCCAAACTGTTTTTCATATCCCAGTGGCAATATTGTAGTTGCCTATTTTTGCTGTCTAATCCCTTCCCCTTCTCCCTCATCCCCATCCCCCTCCCAATTAGCAACCCTGATTTTTCCTGTATATCTATGAGACAGTTTCTGTTTACTTTGCTCATTCATACAGTTTTTCAGATTCCACATATGAGTGAGATCATATGGTATTTGTCTTTCTCTGACTGACTTATTCCACTTAACATAATAGTCTCTAGGTCCATCCATATCATTGCAAATGGTACGATTTCATTCTTCTTTATAGCTGAGTAATACTCCAATGTATAAATATACCACAGTTTCTTAATCCAGTCATCTACTGATGGACATTTTGGTTGTTTCCAAGTCTTCGCTATTGTAAATTGTGCTGCTATGAACATAGGGGTGCATAACTTTTTTTGAATAAGTGTCTTGGTTTTTTCAGGATAAATACCTAGGAGTGGAATTGTTGGGTCAAACAGTAGCTCTATTTCCAGTTCTTTGAGATACCTCCATACTGACTTCCATAGTGGCTGCACCAATCTGCAATCACACCAACAGTGCAGCAGGGTCCCCTTTTCCCCACAGCCCCGCCAGCACTTGTTGTTTGTTGATTTATTGATGATAGCCATTCTGACTGGAGTGAGGTGGTATCTCATGGTGGTTTTTATTTGCATTTCCCTAATGACCAGTGAGGTTGAACTTTTTTTCATATGCCTGTTGGCCACCTGTATGTCCTCTTTAGAGAAATGTCTCTTCATATCTTCTGCCCATTTTTTAATTGGGTTGTTTGTTTTTTTGGTGTTGAGTTTCATGAGTGTTTTATAAATTTTGGATATTAACCCCTTATCAGATATATCATTGGCAAATATATTCTCCCATTCAGGAGGCTTCCTTTTTGTTTTATTAATGGTTTCCTTTGTTGTGAAAAAACTTTTAAGTCTGATATAATCCCATATGTTCATTTTTTCTTTTACTTCCCTTGCCTGTAGGGATGTATCAGTAAAAATATTGCTCTGGGTAATGTCTGCAAATGTACTCCCTATATTTTCTTTTAGGATTTTTATGGTTTCAGGTCTTACATTTAAGTCTTTAATCCATTTTGAATTTGTTCTTGTATAAGGCGTAAGGAGGTGGTCCAGTTTCATTTTTTTGCATGTGTCAGTCCAATTTTCCCAGCACCATTTATTGAATAGACTATCTTTACTCCAGTGTAAATTCTTGCTTCCCTTGTCATAGATTAACTGTCTGTAAATGCCTGGATTTATTTCTGGGCTCTCTGTTCTGTTCCACTGATCGATGTGCCTGTTTTTATGCCAATACCAAACTGTCTTGATTACTGTAGCCTTGTAGTAGGTTTTGATGTCTGGTAGCGTGATCCCCCTGACTTTGTTCTTATTTCTCAGAATTACCGAGGCTATTCTGGGTCTTTTATGATTCCATATAAATTTTAGGATTATATTTTCTATTTCTGTGAAAAATGCCCTTGGTAGTTTGATAGGAATTGCATTGAATTTATATATTGCTTTAGGCAGTATGGACATTTTAACTATATTAATTCTTCCTATCCATGAGCATGGTAGGTGTTTCCATTTATTTGTATCTTCTATGATTTCTTTCTTCAGTGTCTTATAATTTTCTGAGTACAGATCTTTCACTTCTTTGGTTAAATTTATTCCTAGGTATTTTATAGTTCTTAACGCAATTGTAAATGGGACAGTTTTCTTAATTTCTCTTTCCATTAGTTTATTATTGGTATATGCAAATGCCACTGATTTCTGAACATTGATTTTATATCCTGCTACTTTACTGAATTCGTCTATCAGTTCCAATAGTTTTTTGATGGAGTGTTTGGGGTTCTCTATATACAGTATCATGTCATCTGCATATAATGACAATTTTACTTCTTCCTTGCCAATTTGGATGCCTTTTATTTCTTTTTGTTGTCTGATTGCTGTGGCTAGAATTTCCAGCACTATGTTGAATAAAAGAAGAGAAAGTGGACAGCCTTGTCTTGTTCCTGATCTTAAGGGGAATGGTTTTAGCTTTTCCCCATTGAGTATGATGTTAGCTGTAGGTTTATCATATATGGCTTTTATTATGTTGAGATATGATCCCTGTATTCCCACTTTGCTAAGGGTTTTTAACATAAATGGCTGTTGGATTTTGTCAAATGCTTTTTATGCATCTATTGAAATGACCATGTGATCTTTATCCTTCATTTTGTTGATGTGGTGTATCACATTAATTGATTTACGGATGTTGAACCAGCCTTGCGCACTAGGGATGAATCCCACTTGATCATGATGTATGATCTTCTTAATATATTGCTGAATTCTGTTTGCTAATATTTTATTGAGAATTTTTGCATCTATATTCATCAGGGAGATTGGCCTGTAGTTTTCCCTTTTTGTGATGTCTTTATCTGGTTTTGGAATCAGGGTGATAGTGGCTTCATAAAAAGAGTTTGGGAGCCTTCCCTCCTTCTGGATTTTTTGGAATTTTGAGAAGAATAGGTGATAGTTCTTTTTTGAATGTTTGATAAAATTCACTTGTGAAGCCGTCTGGTCCAGGGCTTTTGTTTTTTGGGAGCTTGTCAATTACTGATTCAATTTCCTTGGTAGTAATCAGGGTATTTAGATTTTCTGTTTCTTCTTGCATTAGCTTTGGAAGATTGTATGCTTCTAGAAAATTATCCATTTCTTCCAGATTGTCAAATTTGTTGGCATATAGTTGCTCATAGTAATTTCTTAGAATTTTTTGTATTTCTGTGATGTCTGTAGTCATTTCCCCTCTTTCATTCCTGATTTTGCTAATTTGAGTCCTCTCTCTTTTTTTCTTGATGAGCCTGGCTAGAGGTTTGTCAATTTTGTTTATCTTCTCAAGAAACCAGCTCTTGGGCCGGCCGAATGGCTCAGTTGGTTAAGAGCTTGCTCAAGAGTGCAAGCTGAGCTCTGAGCAACAGCGGTTCGAGGCCAGCCCGAGCTGAGTTGCCGTTGAGCTGCAAACAGGTGGCAGGATGGCTCAGCTAAAAAATAAATAAATAAGTAAATAAGTAAATAAATAAATAAATAAATAAATAAATAAATAAATAAATAAGAAACCAGCTCTTGGTTTCATTGATCTTTAAAAATATGGAACACTTCACGAATTTGCGTGTCATCCTTGCGCAGGGGCCATGCTAATCTTCTCTGTATCGTTGCAATTTTAGTATATGTGCTGCCGAAGTGAGCACCATTTTTTCCTTTTAAAGGCACATTTTGCACATTTCACTTCTCACACTTCATTATCCAGAAGTTACCACAAGACTGGGAAATAATCTAGCTTGGTGACCATGTACTCTGTGCTATATAAGAAGCTGCAGTCAAGTACTGGGGACAACTAACAGTCTCTGCTATATTACAAGATTAGTAAAATCAAGGTTTCTGAATTCAGACTAACATAGCTGACTGTTAAGTTCTGATCTTTGTAGTGGGGCATTCTTCTACTTGTTTATATTAAAATTATAATACATGCAGGACTGTAAAATAAAACTAGGTAAAATCTTAGTGATTTCCCCTAGACAGACCTAAGAGAATATGGAGGATGAATGCCTTATGCCCCTTTATTCACTGGAATTCAGTAAAATCCTTATGTTCTTTGTCCATTCTGGCTAGTGAAACCAAGGTCTTATGGGCTTATTTTTGCTTCTATTGCTAACAAAATTCCAGAACCAAGGCTTAAAAATGTATACCTTTGTAATGAACAACAACAAAAGAGCCCAAGACAGAAACAAAGGAGAGGCACCTCTACTTCACAGCAGTAGAGGAAGAGAGATTTTTTGTCATAGAACTTGTTCAAAAGTCTGCTTTAATGTGATGTTAAATTAAAAGCATCAATCTTATTTTCCTGTGCAATATGAAAATTTGTCTAAATCAAAAAAAAAAAAATCCAACCTGTTCAATTTGCTGTGATCAGACTGATCACTGTTTGGTTGAGAAAAATAAATATATGTAACTTCTATTAAAAAAAGAAAATGTGGGCCAGCTGAGTGGCACGTTGGTTAAGAGCTGGCTTGGGACACCAGTAGCTCAGGTTCGGATCCCACATATGAGGGCCAGTGACACTGCCCTCTACAGCTAAGATGGTGAACAACAGCTCCACCTGGAGCTGGGCTGCTGTGAGTTCCCAGGCACTGCTTAGCTGCAGCCCCTGCTGCAGTGGGCTGCCATAGGCACAGTGAGTGGTCAGCAGCCAGTGAGAGTGGCTGGCAGCTGGTGTGAGCTGCAAAGAGCTGTTGTGAGCGGCCGTCCAGAGGCCAGTGACCGATCTGCCTCGCCCAAGAAGAGCGCAATGATGATGGCAACTTGGGCCAGTGAAGCAATGTCTTCCACAGCTAGACTGAAGAACAAAAGGACAACTTGTCTGTTCCCCTTCCCCAGCTCCCCAATGCTGTTCCCCACCCCCAATTAAAAGAAAAGAAAAGAAAAGAAAAGATAACGTGTCTCAATATTATTTATAACCTAGCAACTTGTTTTCTTTTCTGTTCTAGAAGTATAATTCTAACAAAAAGATTTTAACAGATTTTTAAAAGACTTTTGAAATTGTTACTGCATACTGTGAAGATAACCTTAAAGAGAGCTTGTAATTCTGATTTGATAGTTTGTTGCCTTGGCAATAATGCTATAATTTATTTACTTTTTTTTTTCTTTTTAAATATGGAATGCTTCACAAATTTTGTGTGTCATCCTTGCGCAGGGGCCATGCTAATCTCTATATAGTTCCAATTTCAGTATATGTGCTACCGAAGCGAGCACATAATGCTATAATTTATGACTGAATTCCCAAGCAACCCACAGACTTAGAACTTTACTTTGTAAAATCAAAAGAGAATCATATGCATAGTTCTCTTTTCCCACATATACAGTAGAGAAAAATAAATTTCTATTACACTCATCAATTTCTTTGTAACAAAGACTGAGAGCCTTGTTGCCAAATTAACAAGGGGTATTACCTTTCTTTTCTTTCTGTGAAAATTTAACATTTAATATTCGTATCTTTAGGAATTCATGAAATTCTTATTCTCAAGTTATCTAACAATATTTCTCTTTTTCCACACAGACTGTCCTTCATCTTCCTGGGTTCAGTTCCAAGACAGTTGTTACCTTTTTCTTCAAGAAACCATCAAAGTAGAAAGCATAGAGGATGTAAGAAGTCAGTGTACTGACCATGGTAAGGAATTTATTTTTGGGGGTTTGTTTTTTTTCACAAATCAGTAAATAGTAGTCACCAATTTCTTTTAAAATAGTGGTTTTTGTCATGTCTCACTTTTCCCTGGGTCCTTACAATTTTATTCTACAGTACACAAGCCACAGGCAGTGGAATTGCGTGTACATTAACTCTTGAGTTGGAAGACAGCTGTTAGACCACACTGTCCAAAGCAGAGTGACAGAAGTTTAGCAATCGGTGACTATTTACTCTGCGTACTTTGTGCCATGCACTGTGTGCTTATATTTGAACTGGCTTTAATTATAACAAACCTATCAGGTAGTTTATTATTATCTCTTTCATCAAGAGAAGAAATTTAGTTCAGTTATTGGTTCAGGTTCACGCAGGTAGTAATTGGCAGAGCCAGGATTCAGACCCAGGTCTGACTGACTTTCGGACCAAAGTTGTTAATCCCTCTGTTATTCTGCCCTGAACGTGCTGTTTCAGGCATGAGTGTGGGCAGAAGTCTGACTACATGGGACCATGAAGTGAGAAGCGGTCAAGAAGGGTACGTTAAAGAAAAACGAGAACAAGGCTATTTCCTAGAGGCTATGCTCAGTATTCTCTGGGAAATATACTTGTAACTTCACACATTGTGAGATATTTTAAATACAAATGTTACTTTTAAAATGCCGTGCTTGGGTAGTCTTTATATGTTTGATTGTTTGGCCCAAAGTGTGTCCTTGTTGTTAAGCCTCTAATTGTGATCTTCATCAGCTTAAAAAGTAAACTAGGATGTGAACTAGCGCCTTTTTCAACTGAAATATCTACGATGGTGAGATGAGAGTCTTTGATTCTCGACTGCTTTTTATTACTGTTAGAAATCTAAAGAGCTCTTGATCATTTTATTAAATTTTGTCTTAGTCATCTTCATCACTTCAACATTTGGAAATGCTCTTTACCTATAAAACACAATTTCTGACAACCCACCAGTATAACATTTTGGAAGACTATCAAATTGTATTTGGGGTACTTTAATTAAAACCATATTCACTTATTATAGAAGGAATAAATGTAAGCATAGTTTTTAATCCTCTTAAGTGTCATGTAGTACGCAATACATATTTATTGTTTCCTTCTGAAAAACTCTTACCCGATAAATGGTGTTGAACATTGGCTCTTTGAAAAGAAGATGAAATTTTCAGCATGTCAGCTTGGTTTCATTTCAAGGGTATTGAATAATAGGAATTTTGCTGGTCTTACAATATTTTTTAACTGGGATTTCCCCTACAACTATTTTTATCTCTTTTTAAAAAACACTTACATGAGTTATACTTAGACATAAACACAGAGTTCAATAAACAGAAATTATATTAGAGGCTGAGAGCCAGGAAGAGACATGTTCCGTACTCTTATTAGCTTGTCTGAACCACCAGGTGAAAGTTCATTGTCCAGCCTTAATACTTATCTTAAACAGTTACACAACTGCCTACTATACAGAGGAACAATTAATACTTGTGACTAACTTCCTCTACAACTCAGCTGTAGTTAGCTGTATTTGCTATTTTTTCTTTAGCAAACAAAGCAAAACAAAATTGAAAACACCCAGCAAATCTGTGGCCCAATTTTTGATTGCTTGTTTCAAAGTCCATTAACTATTTTTTCAAGCAGGGTAGCCATTTAGGAATTTTAGTCCTTTTTTTAAAAAAGATTTTATTGGGGAATTGGGGGAGAGGGACAGCGCTGGGGAATCGGGGAAGGTGAACAGACAAGTTGCTGTTCTTTTGTTCTTCAGTCTAGTTGCAGAGGACGTTGCTTCACTGGCCCACGTTGGTATCGTCATTGCGCTCTTCCCCGATGAGGCAGATCGGTTGCTGGCCTCTGGATGGATGCTCACTGTGGCTCTTGGCAGCTCACACCGGCTGCCGGCCACTCACACCACTGCCGGCCACTCACTGTAGCTTATGGCAGCCCACTGCAGCAGAGGCTGCAGCCTACACTGTCGCCAGGGCTCGCACAGCCCAGCTCCAGGTGGAGATGTTGTTAGCTATAGAGGGCAGTGTCACTGGCCCTCACATGCGGGACCCGAACCGGGGCCGCTGGCGTCCCAAACCAGCTCTTAACCAATGCACCACTCGGCTGGCTCATTTATGAATTTTAATTTGTTATGTACCAGTTTGCTTCTACAATGTTTCTTGTGTCTAAAGAAAAATGTCTTTTCTCCAGTAATAAATTCGGATTGTCTTACTGGTATTTTAAAAATTTCTCATATATTTCTGATAACCTCACCATTTATTTGATAATCCTCTTCATTTACTTCCACTCTGGAAATAACCAGTTCATTGATGAATCAGAAAATTAACTAAAATTAGTTTATAATACTGTTACTTGTTTTTGGCTAGGATAGTGTTTTGGTTTAAAACAATAGGTAGAAATTAATTCAGTGTTTGCTATGTATGCAGAAGAAAAAGCACAAGGAATACTAGAATACTTAGATTTAGATTTATAAAATCTTCACAGCTATACAAAATTGTATCTTAAACCTATCATGAGGGGTATGTATAGAAAACAAGTGACTTGTTACCTTTTGGGCTGCAGAGAGCTATATTTAGAAATATTTCCAGTGCTTTGTGCTAATTTACTTGATGTTACCTTTCCTTTTTCTTGATACTATTATTCATTTAGGAAAATAATTGTGAGAGGTTAACATTTTTATTTATTTTGCAACAGTTAGTTTTAATTTATATATTACCATTATAATAGAAAAAATAAATATTTTCAGTCTTTCCTGTTTGTGATCTGTGAGCTATGTCACTAGCCATAAACAGAATTAAAGACCCAAATTACATCTCAGCAGGTAGTATCATTGGTAATACATTGTAAAAAGAAATTTGCTTATGCATGTATATTCTTCAGGGTATTATGCTGTCATTTGTTAAAAGAAAATGAAAATGTGTCTTATTTGCCTGACATAGTAATTTAAGTTTATACAGTATTTACTTCGATTACAATGTTAGAAATCATTTAAGTTCCACTGGCTGCTACAAGGTCAGAGAAAAGGATGAAAAATTCATTTCTGAACACTTACGTCTAAACTATAACCTAGTTAAGTATTTCCCTTGAGGAGTTTTCTAGTGTGGCTTTTTGGTCACATTTCACAAGTACAAGTAAGTACTAGGGTAAAAGAGATTAATGTCTATATGACATTTAACAGACAGGAGGAGATAGCAGCTGGAACCATCACAGAATTTTTTAAAATGGAGATAATGACTCAGAGAAAGAATCTTGCTGAATCCTGACTTTGGACTCTTGAAAGTTATTATTACAATTTTAAAGGTCAGTCTTATTTTTTTCCTTTAGAAGTTCTTCCTTAATTACACAATTAATGCGTGATCACTATAGAAAACTTAGAAAAACACATATGCACATACTTTAAAAATAAAACAAAATTATCCTAAATTGTACTACCCTAAGGAAATGTAATGAGTTAACATTTTAGTAAGTATCCCTCTAGACTTTCCCCTCCCACCATGCAAATATATTTCAATATTTGCTTAAAAAAATACATACACACACACACACACACACACACACACACATATGGATATTAGGCAAGCTATTCTGTAATCTGCTTTTCCCCTTTAAAATGTCTTTCCATGGCAGTAAATATAGAATACATATTTCCTAATAACTGTACATTATTTCACTATATAGACATACCATAATTGATTTAATTGATCCTCTAATATTGGTTATCAAATTATTTCGTCTTTCAGTGTCCTAAGCAATGTGATAAACATTTGCGAGTGTGCCTGTTTTGAGCAGAGCCAAAGATTGCCTTAGCATAATTGTTGGGTCAAAGAATATGTGTATGTTTTTAAGGGCTTTTGATACATCTTGCCAAATTGTCTCCAAAAAGGTTGTACTAATTTTTACTCCAACTGACCACTTATGCGTTCCTATTTTTCTACACCAAGGTCAACACTGTTTAAAGTCTGCTTATTTTCATTTCCCTACCAGTGATATATTTTTCACAAATTTTTTATTACATTTCCTTTTGTGAAGGCAAATTGCCCTTTTCACATCCTAAGAACAATTTTTTTTTTCTATTAGGGTGTATGCCTTTTTATTTATAATAGAGCTTTAGTCTGCCTAGTTTGTGATTTTCTTCTTTAACAATATGGCATATTTTGGGGACATTTTTGTCCCTATAGTTTTCTTTTCTCTAAGTAGTTAAATTTTTTGGTTAAGGCTCTTTTTATAAAAGATGTAAAAGCAGGCCGGCCAAGTGGTGCGGTGGATAAGCACTGGCTTGGGAAGCCAGCGGCCCCGGTTTGGTCCCACATAGGAGGGCCAGTGACACTGCCCTCAAAAAAAAAAATAAATAAAAGATGTAAAAGTAATAACCTAATACAGATTTTTCTTACCATATCAGGACATAATAGGAGCTCTTTCTCTTCCTCACTTAACTGTTAACTTATTACAAAAAATATTATTGATTTTTAGAATGATGTCAAATACAGCTTATTATTTAAGCCTCCTGTCATTCCAAGTGTGGTCTCTGTATCAGTAGCAGCAGCAGCAGCAGCAGCAGCAGCATTTCCTGGGAACTTGTTAGGAATGCACATTCTCGGGCCCCCATCTCCCTCCTCTGCATCAGAAACTGGGGTGGGGCCCAGCACTGTTGGCACAAGCCCAGGGGATTCTGACCACGTTCAGGTTGGAGAATCACTGATTTAAGACAATGCAGGCAAACCTCGTTTTATTACACTTCACAGATGTTGTGTGTTTTTTTTTAATCCAAATTGAAGGTAAGACCCTTCACCGGCAAAAAGATTATAACTTGCTTTATGGTAATTCTCATTTTATTGCAATCCTCGCTTTATTGAGGTGGTCTAGAACCCAACCCGCATTATCTCCACTCTGTGCCAGTGTTCTGAAGTTTTCAGGAACCTTTGTTGTCAGGATGATTTGGGAAGAATGTAATTCAACAGTAGGAAAGACTTCTTCCTCATCTCTTCATGTATTTTAATTCATTGTAGTACACAAAGCCTCCAGGATAACTTTCAAATACGTGTAGGATCCACAACTTCTTGGAAAATAACAGGAAAGTTGTTACTTTTGTAATTTCTGAGGCTGGAAAGTCATGTTTCTGAGGGACATTCTGTTATATTCCTCATTTAGCTGAGTACAGCTGAAAGGATGCTATCTGTTACTTTTGTCTTCCCCAGGGTTTACATGTACCATCCCCACCAGATTTCTGGTTGCTGTGAGCTTAAGCTTTGAAATCATCTTTCATTGTGTTATCTTACAAAAACATATAATATCATGAGAGCAACTAACTCCACTAGCATTTTCTCATAGGTATTGTCCAATTAAGAGAGTGGAATGATTTTTACTTTGTAAGAGAATCTTTGGGTTAAGAAGCAAGGTTAAATACTCTTGGAAAAGTGAAGTCATTGCTAATATTTGTAGGGTGCTATGTACCTTATAGGTTGTAAGGATGAAAAAAAATTAGTTATGTGAGACAAAATACACACGTATGTGGCTGCTGCTCTTTACTCTTGAACCAAGCGAGAGACTCCCAGGAAAAAGCAACTATCCAGTGATAACGAGGACCACCTTTATTAGTCAGTCTCCTTAACCGGGACTTAGTTCTAAGGATGATCAGAGGGAAACATGGGAAGGCACAGGCTTCGGGCAGCGGGCACATGAAGGCCGGTTAAGTGCGACTGCTTGTTACTTAAACTTCACCAGTTTTGGGGACTGTTCTGGCCAGTTGCCCTCACACTTTGCAGCTCTCCTGGGGTGTGGTCGTAGCTACACCTCCTAACATTTGTGAAATGAGGGCAGGAGAGGCCATGATTGGTAGAGGAGGCTGGTAGTGGGAAAAAAGAATAAGTTGAGAGATGCATCAAGTGTGTTTAAATGCTCAAGCTTCCCCATGGTGTTTTGTCTCCCTGTTGTGTATGAGATAATCAACTGTAGGTGAATGAAATCGAGTTACAAAATGATTCTGCTCAATTTATCATATCACATCATTTTACTTTTCTCATGATTATATTCTCTTCAGAAAAGTGCATAATATTCTCAAGCTGAATTTTTTAGAAATGTAAAAGTGTAATGTGTATTATAATAATATATTTTATATACTTCATATGATTTTCACTGGTTCTGGGAACAGGCTGACTTTTTTCCTTCCTAAAATAATTTCAGGAGCGGACATGATAAGCATACATAATGAAGAAGAAAATGCTTTTATACTGGATACTTTGAAAAAGCAATGGAAAGGTCCAGATGATATCCTGCTAGGCATGTTTTTTGACACAGATGGTAAGTGATACTTACCTTGAGAGATATCACTTTTATTTCCTTAATATTAGTCAAATTGATGACTTTTTAGATTCAATTCTCTAGTTCAAGTTGATGTTTCCTCTGGTTTCCACATACTGTATTTTCAGTATGGACTCATGACTTGACCACAGCTTTCGCCAGGGCAACTCAATGTGTTTCACATGTGTGAGACAAATGGATTCTTTTGTCTGGATTAAAATGTGGTTCTAAGCTCAATATTTTTGTACTATGGTAGGGCTAGAACAAACAGTATTAGTGTCAATGATTAATAAGATACAGATAGATCGAGCTGTCAAGGTTTTGAGGTATGCGTGTATTTATTGTCACTGTAGAAAATAACAAGTACTATATAATTGTTTTCAAAATGAAATGACTATGGTCAGTATTACTAATTTATTTCTTGGCTACTTCCCTTAAAATGTTGTATTCTTTTTTTTCACAAAGGACATCTTCAGAACCTTCTTGAACCGGTACCTTTGGTATTTCCTGTACACAGGATATATTCATCCTAACTTAAATCCTACAACCGAAAGTTTAGACCAGACATACTTTAGTAGTAACTTCCCACCTTTAATCCTAGACCCTTTTCTTTGGCTTTCTTTTATCCTGTGATAATGTTGAAAATATTCTTAACTGACAGATGAGAGTTTCAAGTGGTTTGATAAGTCAAATATGACATTTGATAAGTGGGCAGACCAAGATGGTGAGGAAGATCTAGTTGACACCTGTGCCTTTCTGCACACCACGACTGGCGAATGGAAAAAAGGAAATTGTGAAGTTCCTTCTGTGCAAGGAACCCTTTGTAAAGCAGCTAGTAAGTATAATGGAAGACCTTTTTCCATTCTAAGTAGGGTGGGAAAGCAGGACTGGTTTTAAACGAATTTTCTTTGAGATTAAGTGTGCCTCAATTCAGGGAGGAAGACTTCAGAATATATTAGGATGGTTTGTTCCCAATTCTCTTGGAAGTCAAACATGTAATTCTTTTACACTTCAGAGGTATGGCTGGACTGGATCCGGTGAACCATGCATACTTTTATTGTATCTGCTTATTCTTAGAGCTTCCAAGAGGTCAAAATTTCTTCTATTCAAAGGAATTATCATAGCCTCTTAGCATGTGATTTGATTGAAGTGTGTGTGTGTGTGTGTGGGGGGGCGGTTGGGAGTGGGGGGGAGGGATAATGTCTGATTCTAGAATTCTAAAGATTCCAGAATTCTAATGTTAGTTTATGAAGTTGGTTCTGTACAGGAACTAATATCTTTTGTGTAGGCAAACAAAGAAAAATTGTATTGTAGTTTATAATTTATTTTAGATTAAAATGTACGTTTTTTGACCCATCAGAGTGCTCCCTAGTGAAAATTATCCTGTCCCACCGTATTTTATTATTAAACATTAGATAAACTTTGTTCTAAGTTTTAGAAAGAATTGTTTTCTCTTTAAAGACAAAGTTTCAAAATACGATTTTGGGATGCTTGAAACATGACAGCCATTCCTCACTTTGCATCCTTAGTATTCCCCGCTTCTACTTCAGCGCTGTAAACCAAAACTGTACATCTGCCTCTGATTATTTATTTCCTTTCTATACATTTGGAATTAGATACACTTTTTTTTTTAACTTGCTTTAGCAGAGTTCTTGACTAGTTTTATGGTGACTATATTCAATCTGTCATAGATTCATGGTAGTAGCATTCAAATTTTAGTATTTATAGAATTGAAAAAAAATTCTTTTTATGTATATGCCTCGGGGCACCATTATAAAAACCAAACTTTTCATTAAACTTTGAAACATCAGAAATAGTGAGAAATTCCATACTAATGAGGTCAAGTCACAATTGTATACTTTATAACTGTTTTCTACTCTCTCCAACTAAAATCCTATTTCCCTTACCTCATTGTTGTCTCTTTCTTGAGTTCCCTTATTCTCTTTCCATCCAACCAAGCTATGCATTTTGTTAGACCTCAACATCATTTTTTTAAAAACTAAGTTTAAAACATAGGCAATTGACCAAGCAGTATAAATATGGATATTAAGCTATTAAATAAATTTTAAGCTATTAAAGGGTTCATTTTTTACTGTGAAAGTGTTTAAAGGGAATCTTAGAACAAAGCATACTTAAATATTAACTTTGATTTTTTTTTTTTATATTATAGTCCCATTTGAAAAGAAGTATTTATCAGGTAAGTAATGGTCTTATGTTAAAAATTTTCCCACAAGTAAAACTATATTAAGATTCTAGCATGTTAAAATACTACCTAAGATCCTTTTAAAATATAATTTTAACATAGAGCAACTTTTATAGAATGTAGAAAGGTCTCAGCTTAGAAATAAGATTTGACATTTTAAGTATGATTAACTGCAAGTTATGTTCAAAATGATATATATATATATTTTTAGCTGAGCCATCCTGCCACCTGTTGGCAGCTCAGCAGCAGCTCAGCTCGGGCTGGGCATCAAACTGCTGTTGCTCAGAGCTCAGCTTGCACTCTTGAGCGAGCTCTTAACCAACTGAGCCACTCGGCTGGCCCCTAAAATGAACATTGTTTTAAAGCATCAAATTTTATTTTCTCACTGAACTCCATTTTGTGTTTTTGTGGGAAATGGATTGCATTTTTGTTGAAAAAAATTTCACCTCATACTTATAATTGCAACTCACAAAGCATCGGTCTTAAGGGCTTACTTACTAAATGCATTTTTTTTAAAAAAGAAAAAGGGATAATATATTTACATAGTTCAAAAAGCAAAAGTATACAAGGGAAACACTGAAAAGGCTGTCTCCCATTTTGCTCCTATTCTACCTTTACCTTTATTGGGCACCATTTCTGCAAACTGAGATATATGACTTATTTTGCCCCTTTTATTCACTAATATGATTTAGATAGCTCTCCTTATCATTATGTATAGATTGATCATCCTTTTTTACAATTATGCACTTTTCCATTCAATGGATATACATAGTTATTTTACCAGCTACTGACTACTGTTGGGCTGTTTCCAAATATTTGCTATTATAAACAATGCTGCAATGAATCAATCACCTTGTACAAATACATGTTTATCTGAATGACCTGAAATGTAATTGCTAAACTGAAAGCGAATATATAACTTCGATTGATACTGATATTGTTTCAGAGGAGTTGTACCAGAAGCAATGTATGAGCGCCTATGAAACTTGGATTTTTGGCAATTGGATAGTATAGTTTTTAATCTACATATTTTGAGGTATAAATAACAGGGTAAAATGCACGAGTCTTAAATGTACAGCTTGATGTACAGCTTATGTATATACCTGTGTAACTACCACCCAAATCTAGGTATAGAACATTTCCATCATACCAGAAAGTTCCCTCATGGCCCGTCCCAATAAATGTCTACCCTACCCTCACTCACCCACAGGTCACCACCATTTATGCTGTCACTATATGTTAAAAGTTGCTTTTCTTGAACTTCACACAAATGTAACTCTAGTTTCTTTCATTCATGGATTTTTTTTTACCCATGTTATGCATATATATTGTATTTTCTCAATTATTGCATAGTTTTATTAGTATACCGGTTTGTCCATTCTCTTGTTTATTTGGATCATTTCTAGTTTGGCACTAATATGATAGAGCTCCCTATGAACATTCTCATGTTTCTTTGGACCAATGTTCTCATTTTCCTTGAATATATTCCAAAGAGATTTACAGGGTCATAGGATAGCTCACGTTTAACGTTATTAGAAATTATCAAATAGTTTTTCAAAGTGGTTCCTACTACTAGTGTTTGCTCTGTCTATATCCATCCCAGGATGGTATTGTCAGTCTTGTTTAATTTTTGCCATTCAGATAGGTGTGTAGTAATCTATTATAATTTTTGTCATTTCCCTGATGAATAATGAGCATCTTTATGTTTATCAGCCATTTGGATATCTTCTTTTGTGAAATGCCTTTTCAAGTCTTTTGCCATTTTTATTTGGTTCACTTGCTCATTGATTGGTAGTTTGTTTTTAAAAATTCTGGATACAACTCATCTATCACCATGTGTATCATAAATATTTTCTCTCAGTTTGGGGCTTGCCATGATGTAACTATGATGGAAGAGGAGAAAAAGAGTGTTCAATGAGAGTTTGTGCATATATAATTTTCACTCTTCTGTAAGAGGAAATATAACTTTTGAAAAAATCAAATAAAGCACAACCTCACACCCATTAAGTTGGCTATCTGAAAAACAGAAAAGAACAATTTTTGACAAGGATGTGGAGAAGTTGGAAACCTTGTGCACCATTGGTGGCAATATAAAATGGTACACTCATTATGGAAAACAGTATGGTAGCTCAAAAAATTAAAAATAGAATTATTGTATGATCCATCAATTCCACTCCCAGGTATATACCCCAAAGTGAGAAGAGGGATCAGAGATATCTGTACGCCCATGTTCACAGCAGCAATATTTATAATAGCCAAAAGGTAGAACTAACCCAAATGTCTATCAATGGATGGATAAGCAAAATGTGGTACATATACTATTATGGAACATTGTTCAACCTTAAAAAAACAATTCTGACACATGCTACAACGTACATGAACCTAGAGAACATTAAGCTGTCAGTCACAAAATGAGCCACTCATAAAAAGACAAATACTGTATGATTCCAATTATATGAGGTACCAGTAGTAGTCAACATCATAGAGACAGAAAGAATGGTGGTTGCCAGGGCCTGGGGGGTGGGAGATTAGGGAGTTATTAATACATGTATATACTTTTAGGTTTGTTGAGAGTTCTATGGATGAATGGTGATAACATAGCACAGTGTGAATGTACTTAATGCTACTTAATTGTACACTTAAAGATGGTTAAGACAGTAAACTTTGCTGTGTGTATTTTACCATGATTTTTTTTTTAATCAAGAAAAGCAGTGTAAGCATGTTACTTAAAACATGAAAGCAAACAGGAA
Organism: Aselliscus stoliczkanus; assembly: GCA_033961575.1. Classification (NCBI taxonomy): domain Eukaryota; kingdom Metazoa; phylum Chordata; class Mammalia; order Chiroptera; family Hipposideridae; genus Aselliscus; species Aselliscus stoliczkanus. The sequence goes on along the minus strand of CM066731.1, from coordinate 112,518,947 downwards.
TGATTTTGAGGACTAGAAATTAGTGGGGCAGAAGGAATACAGTATTTTTCATTGCATACCTGCAGAACCATGAATTTTATGCTATGTACATGTATACTTAGGGGAAAAGGTATAGGCAAATTAAAACCTGTGTAGAAAAATCAGGTAGTTCTATGATGGGTCTGAAAAGCATGTCAGGAATAGTTCAAAGATCTAGCAACATTTTCTTTAGAGTCCAGCTATCTTTGAATTCACTAAAAAAATATATATCACATAAATGTGTAACTACTGCTACATCCCAAGCTTTCTCCTATTAGACATTGAAGACAGAGAAGTTAATAGAAAAAGCCTGTTTTCAAGCTTACATCTTAGTGGGAAGGTTAAATATATGTAAATATATAGAATGTCAGATGGTGACTGCACAGTAGGAAAAAAGCAGGAGGAATGCGAGTACAGGGAGAAAGGGGGAGGGGACATATATTTTTTCCTTTTAGTAAGGTGGCCAGGAAAGGCCATACTTGAGCAGAATGAAGATCTAAAGGAAATGACGTTTGAAAGCTGGTCATAAGGTAATTATGTTTAGTCTAACTTTATGGAGTAACAGTACCAGGTAACAAAGTGGTAAATGGCAATGTTTGGGTAACAGAGTTCCCTTTCATACAAGTATAGGCTAGAAGACCCCCTAACATGGTGTGGTAAGCACACAGGAATGGCGAAGTTAGCCAGCCCAAGCTGGATTCAACAAAGGCTTACTGGAGATGATGATGAGTTAAGTCTCCAAAGGCAAGTAGATACCAATATTAGGCAGGAAGGAGGAAAGGTTACCCAAGAGGATGGATCAAAATAAACATAGGTGAATGTTTGGATTTTTTTTCTTGCCACTTATTAAAGGACTTGGGCAAGTCATTTAAACCCTGTGCCTCAGTTACTTCATATATAAAAAGGGGTAAAAAATCTGAGGGTTGTGCATACATTGGTAAGCACCCAAATTGGCCTGTGATAATGAGTCCAACAAAGTTTTCTATCGTTTTTAAAAGTTTGAGCCTCAGACAGTGTTAGAACTAGGCTATGAAGGTGGCAGGAAGAGGAATGGTCAGACTTGGAAAAGGACATAATGTGTGTAGTCTTCAAATGATTAGTGAATATGAAGTCTAGGATAATTAGGTTGTATGACTCGGAAGTGGCTATTGGTGTTATTAAGGGAACTTGAGATAGAACGGACTTGAGAGTACAGTGAGATGCATCAGCTACACACTCATTTTTCATAAAAGGTTTAAGTGATTTAGATCAACCAAGCAGAGTTTTAAGTCCACAAAGATTAGGAGGGAGCAGTTTGAAAAATAAAAGGGAAAGGAGATAGCAATAGTAATTAATGTCAGGGAAACCAGGTGAGACCGTCTCAAGGCTGAGTGGCTAATACTCCAGCTGCAATAGATACAAGAATGAAATTATGTACATTTCTGCATTTAGTCAGAGATCATTGGTGACCTTAGGTTGAGCTGAATTGTATGGGTTTGAGAAATGAGAAGGGAGTGAAAGCTTGTTTTGTTACGGTTTTCCTCAAATCCCTTTTGTTAGGCTAAGTAAGATTTCTTGTTGCTAGCTGAAAGCTGTTTTTGCTCTTTGTAGTTTAAATTAGTATTAGATAATAGCAATTATTTACAGTAAGTCCCCAACTTATGAATACTTGAGTTGCGATTTCATAAATGCAGCCAATCAGGCACCCAAGTGGGCCTTAAGAACGAATCCGACTTACGTTCTTCCGGAACGGAACTCGTTCGTAAGTCGGGGACTTACTTGTAGTCAGTAAAATGGGCAGTGGATTTTTCCTGTGATAATAGATTTTCTAATGTAGCTATCTTTTCTTCGATAGAAAACCTATATATTGTTTTAATACACCATTTATTAGTTGCCTCAAGACTGCCATTCTTCCACATTACAGTAGTATGCAGCTAGCCGGCCAAAGGCCCTGGAGGAATCTTGGCCACAGGTCACTTGCAAAATATGAATATACAAGGAGCACATAGACTGCCCCATCAATGCTGGATGCTGTTTAGTTCTTAGGTTACTAGGTATTTCAATTTATTAATTAATGTGTGTGATTATGTCTGTGAACCACTGTCTCAATTACTGTGCTCTTTTAGACTAAAATTTCCTTTATTGAGCTATGATCACTATTTAGACAGTAGTGATTATGAATATATTGTACATTCATTAATAGATTGTGTTCATTAAAATCAGTTTGTTCACATTGGTAAGAGTGCTATACTACAAATGGGTTAAGTTTAATAGAACTATTAACTGAAAGAATGCCATTTGAACTGTTTACAGAATTCTTGGGTTAACATTTTTCACATAAATGTCTCATAACACACCCAAACACATTAATAAATTGAGATCAGTACAAAATTTTTATTTTAGGGTTGAAACGAATTCGGCTATGGCTATTTATCCACTTCTATTGTATAAAGATGACTGTCAATATTTTAAAAATATTAATAGCTTTCCCTCACCTTAATAACTTTTGGTCAGGTTTTTTATTTTTTTTGCTAAGCTTTAAATTTTCCAAGTCTCTTTATTTACTTATTTTTCTTTCTTTCTAGTGGCTGCTCAGCTCAGGCCGGGAATCCAACCGGCCACCCTGTTGCTCAGAGCTCACACTTTTTTTTTAAAAAGGTTTTATTGGGGAATTGGAGGAGGGGAACAGCGTTGGGGAATCGGGGAAGGGGAACAGACAAGTTGCTGTCCCTTTGTTTTTCAGTCTAGTTGTGGAGGATGTTGTTTCACTGGCCCATGTTGGTATCTTCCCAGATGAGACAGATCGCTCACCACCACTATTGACAGCTCATGCTGGCTGTCAGCTGCTCACTGTAGCCTATGGCAGCCCACTGCAGCAGGGGGTGCAGCCTACACCATCCCGGGGCTCTCACAGCCCAGCTCCAGGTGGAGCTGTTGTTAGCTGTAAAGGGCAGTGTCTCACTGGCCCTCAAATGTGGGATCCGACCCGGGGGCGCTGGCATCCCCAAACCAGCTCTTAACCAATGCGCCACTCGGCCGGCCGCCAAGTCTCACTTTAACAAGCATCAGCAGAAAGCAGCATTATGAGTATATTCAAATAATTACAATGCAAAAAAAATACACCTGTAGAGAAAATAATTCTGGGATTTTTTTTCATATACTTTTACTACTAAAGACAAATACCGGGCCGGCCGAGTGGCTCAGTTGGTTAAGAGCTTGCTCAAGAGTGCGAGCTGAGCTCTGAGCAATGGCAGTTCGATGCCAGCCCGAGCTGAGTTGCCGTTAAGTTGCCAAAAGGTTGGCAGGATGGCTCAGCTAAAAATAAATAAATAAAAAGACAAATATCTTCACCTTCCTTAAAGCACTATCCTACTAACTCCTAAACTGAGTAAATTTCCTTGATTGAATTCTTACAGAAAGATTACAAGGGTTTTGAATAGCCAAGTACTGTAAGGTTGTACATATTATTTCAAGAATACACAAAAATATGTAGTTATTTGAATAAATTTAAAAGAAAAAAATTTTTTTTTAGGATCTTAAGAGTGGAGAACTGCAAAATTTACTTGAAATTTTAAAGTATGGCAATAGTTAAAGCTAAGAAATATAAATCTTGATAGTAATAAATGTATGTTTTTCTCATCAGTGTGCGAAATTCTCAAAATAGGTAAAATTTACATGAGGAATCTATACCTGTGCTCCCCCAAGTGCCATACTAGCAACTTGTGTATCCTGATTTCCCATATTTTCTTTTTGTCTTTTCCTTTTCAGATAACCACATTTTAATATCAACTTTGGTGATTGCTAGCACAGTAGTTTTGACAGTTTTGGGAGCAATCGTTTGGTTCCTGTACAAAAGAAATTTGGATTCTGGTTTCACCACATTTTTTTCAACTGCATCCCGATCACCTTATAATGACGACTGTGTTTTGGTAGTTGCAGAAGAAAATGAACATGCTCTTCAGTTTGACTAATTTTGGTAATCTCAGATTAAGACATCAAATATACTGACAAGAGATTCTTGTGCAAGATTTTAATATATAACTTGACAATGAAAATTAGTATTTTTATGGTAAATTTCCTTATTTCAGTAACATTCCTTATTCTCATGTAATAAAAAATAATCTTTGGGTTCATTATAAAGTTTTGGAAAAGGAATGATCTTAGATATGTTAGTGGTTTTAACCACATCCCCAAATGTTACCTTTCACTTGAATGGAGAAAGCTTAAAGCCCAAGCAGATAAAAATAAAAACCCAGTCTACCTGTTTTACTTGCTCTATCTTCTCTCCCATTTTAGTTGAGCCAACTTATAGCTGGGGGAGGTTGGGGGGGGGGGCGCAGGAATTTCAACCTACCACTATAGTTTTAACAATCACTAGGTATTTAGAAATTTATTAGTAAACATGACACAAGGAATAAACCTTTTAAATAAATTCTATACATTTAGATATCACTTATATTACTCTGGCAGATAATTCCTGTAATGTTTTTATCTTCCTTTATGATTTAGATGTAGATATTTTACAGATTTTAACACCTCATATTCCACATAATTCACGTAACTTTTCAATTTGATTACTTTTGGAACACCATTTTGGACAACAAGCAGTATTTAGCACTGACCACAAATGGTTAGAATTTTAATAAAAAATTATACATTTTTTGAAACAAAAAAATTACAGCCATATCAGGAAGTTGGGGAGGTTGACAATAGGGTAACAATTGTATCAAAGTGCCCCTTTCAAGATTTTTCTCCTGTCACCATATCTATTCCTATATGAGGTTATCATGCTCCCCGAGCACTGATAATTTTTATCATTCAATGACATAAAAACTATGCAAGCAAAAACTGCACAAAAACACTATGTTCTACTATCTATGATGATCCTCCAAGTTTTCAGTACACTTATTGTATAATTTAAGACAAAGGTGAAAATAATCATTTGGGGGTAAAAAGTGAAAATGGAAGAAAGCTGCAATGTTATTTTCTTTACCATCTCTTTACAGTTCAAAAACAGTATTAAAAAGCAAACGACTGTATCGAGTTCACATAAAATTATCGAGAAACTTGAAAGCTCTGGAAAGTAAGTCTCTCTGCCTAACCCACAGTCCATCAATTATCTTATAGAGAATACTTCTCTTACCTGGAGGTACACTATTTCTCAAGCTTAACAGACGACAAAAAGTCCCAGCTTGTGCCATCTGTTACCTTTGGCCACCAGAATCAAAAAAAATCCCTCCTCATAATTAATGGCACTACTCTTAACAAGACATGAATAACTACAAAGTGATGACAGAAGACTATAGAGTGTGGCTATCTGGTACTAAAAAAGCAAATGTTACACCAGCTATATTATACAATTACGCTCTTAAGGGCTTTAAATTTCTAAAATTTTATGTAGTGGTGATTTAGATGTCTACTTTTATTATTCATAGGCTATTAATAGTGGTACTAACAGTGAACATTAGACTGGAATTCCTTCTTGCTTTTTCAATTCAAATTCTACCAGTCCTTTAAGAACTAAGGATGATCTTCTGTCTTCCTCAAAACTGTCTCTAATTGTCACAAATCTCTATAATGTCCAATATAGTAGTCACTAGCCACATATGGCTATTTAAATAAATTAAAACTAAAAATAACTTAAAGTTCAATTCCTCAACTATATTTGCCTATTTCAAGTGCTCAAAATCACATGCAGTTAATAGCTACCATATGTGGGCAATGCAAATTATGTATTATTTCCATTTTTACAGAAAGTTTTACCACTGCTGCTCTAGAATCCCCCCTTCCATTCAACTCCCATACAACTGATTTTCTTTTGTTCGTTTTGATAACTTTTACCTAATGGCAGCTCTTGCAAAATGGCTTTTAAAAACTGATAATTTTCCATGTTTGATTTCATTTTTCAAGCAAGTCCTAGAGGACCCTGGTAATGAAGCACTAAATCTTTATGTATCTGACCATCTGTAAACAGGCCCTTGTATCTATTTGGTGGTCAACACATAATGGGATCATCCAAGTCCGTATTTATTTATTTATTGAGGGCAGTGTCACTGGCCCTCATATGTGGGACCCGAACTGGGGCCGCTGGCTTCCCAAGCCAGCGTTTAACCACCGCGCCACTCGGCCGGCCCCCGTATTTATTTTTAATATTAACAAATAACATATGCATGCTTCTTTACATTCAGAATGTATAAACTGCTTTAATATCTTGGTTCTAGCTAAAAATGACTGTATAAATTCTTATGTTTGGCAGTTATCTAGAGAATAACATTACTTTTAAATAACACTTTCCTAAGAATTTTGCATTCTTTGTAGTGAGTAGTGTATGGTCTCTATTTTTGTTCACAGTTTAAAAGTGATAACCAGTGAAAAGACTTCTTATTCCCTCTAATTCCTCTAATTCATATTTACAGAATATCAAGCTAATACAATATTGAAATACTAAGTGGTGCTAAGGAACTACAAGAATACTATAAAGCTCAAGCCATCATGGTCTGTCATTTAGCATTTAATATAAAAAACTATTAAAAAATTGTGTATACACCAATGGAATGTTTTCTACCAGTTTTGTGAGTTAAAGCAGAAGACAATTTTCATGCTGAGGTCTATTAAAATTATAAATGTTTTAAATTCAAAGCATCCCTAAGAACTCATAGAATAAATACTGAATCTTACATCCTTAAAATTTTTTATTTTTGCTTTCAATAAAGCAATGTAAAGATAATAGGTAAAAATTGAGCACATGTTCTAGGGAATGGAATATGAAATTTTAATAAAATTCTTGCCTTTAAGGTTGGAAGTCTACTTTGAGCACCAGTTTGAAAGGAAACATCTCAAACTATAAAGTAAATCAATCAGTATGCATTTTATTTCAAGCCAAGGTTTTACAATAAGACCAACAAACTAAGGGCAAACTGTTGAGTCATATTTGAGAAATTACATGGTTTATATTTAGGTTTTGAAAAAGAAGTGTGTTGCCATGGCATAAGACTTTATTTAACTTGAAACCACCTGAAGGTGTTTTTAAGTGTATCCTAAGGATGTTAAAGAGAAAATATATTGTTTTAGAAGTATACAGAACTCATGATCACAGTGTAGATCTATTCATGGTGAATAGGTAATGTTCACCTGTTTTCCCAAGGTAGTGAAAAGTCGTAAGTCACCAAATAAATGCTCAGAATTAGTGAGGAACAGTTAAAAACGACCCGGATTCAAACAGGTTATTTATATCATATTTATAAAGTGACAACACTAAAAAACATACTGAAAACCAGTGTTTTAAATTTTGAATGTGGGATTTAAAAATATTCCATTAACTTGAGATTGCAGTAATTTTTTTTCTTTTTTACCAAATAGCATTTGACAATTCTGATATAATTTATAACTGTAATATTCCTAAAAGGAATATCTACATACCATGGCCTATCAAATATAATCTCGTTTTCAAATCAAATACAAAAATTTATCCATCATTTATACATTTTATATTTATATATTTTTTTAAAAGTTAGATTTTATTGCTAAGTGAATTTAGAATTCAAATTAAATTTGGACACTTAGAATGCTCTTCATAACTTACTCCCCATTTCTTTTAAACACCGGAAGCAAATGATTATGAAAATGAGACTGCAACCTAAGGCATTTTAAAAAGAAAAATAATTAAGTGCCATTTAGCATTTTACTTTGAAAGAATATTTTTGTCTTTTTTCACTAACAGGAGACTAAAACACGAATCTTTTTCATAAATATGACTACAGTAATCAGAACACAAAAAAAGGGTTGTCGGCATTGCTTAGATACTTAAAACAAGGGTTAACACTTTCCCACTCACCTAAAAGAAAAATACTTTTGATTACCAGTTTATAAACATCAGAATCGCTGGCCATGTTAAAAGGTCCAGCAAGTAGAATTTGAATTCAGCAACACGAGAATGAATATATATATATTATATATACATGCATACATGTATATACATATATATATTCATTTTATATAGTTAATGTATTTAATAGGCATTCCCCACAAAATTAATTCATACTTAATTGCCAGTTTTAATAAACACTTGTTCACAGATCATCCATTTGTCTTATGTGCAGTTAGGCAATATCAAACGTTCTGTTATGCTCTCCATCTTCTTCAGAATCATCCTCTGAAGCTGTTGAAAGAACACAGGATGATCAAGAGTGATTTTCAAGGAGACAAGAATGGAAGTATAAATATGAAGCCAACACAGCAGTGACTTGTAAAATAAAATCCCAATTTAGTATACTGTTTGGTCAAATGACAGGTTATGACAGGGTTAGGGGTGGTTTGACTGAGGGTGATGCCCATCCACAAGACCCCCACCCCACATCGTTTTATGTTAATTTTTATAAAAAGGAAAGTGTTTAAAAATGTGGTTCAAGAATGTCTTCTAAAAAGTTTCTGAGATCAGTTTGTGTTCACAGTAGCTAATGATATATGCACTAGAGAAAAAGTGAACTTAAGGCAAGTGCTCTCACACCGGAGGAGAATCTGGCATATAACCGCTGCATGTTTGCTGCATCAGATGAGAATGAAAAAAAATGTCCAAAAATGTTACGGGTGTTCTTGCAAATTACATCAAAGCTATGTTTATACAATGCCAAGAAAAAGCTCTGTTTAGTCAAAAAAAGCTTTATATATCCACAGCCTATATTGAAATAATTGGATTTAGTAAAAAACCTATTGTTGAGATTATTCCTGTCTCCACATTGTCAGAAACATCACTTTTCCAACATTCCTGAACTCTTAAATTAGGAGTCATTAGTGGCTCTATTTTATAATATAAAACGTCCTGAAATACCTTAAGGACATAGTAAGTACAAAACTTCATATTCTGTCAACTGCTCTGCATGTTGAGGAAAATGGAAGTTCACTAAAATAAACATCTAACCAGCATTTCCTCTATTATCAAGGGCAGAAAGGTTAAAAGTAGAATTCTGCTTGTATTAATAAATTTAAAAGCACCCGGTAGGGCCAAGTGGCACGATGGTTAAGAGTTGGCTTGGGATACCAGCAGCCCCGGTTTGGATCCCACATATGAGGGACAGTGACACTGCCCTCAAAAAAATAAAAGCATCCAGCAAACAGAATCAAGAAAATGATGCTACATTCATAGATGAAACTTTACTTTCCATATTTCAGTCTACTTGTTTACCTTGCAGAAATGTTAGTTCATTTTTAAGAAATGATATCAAACATATACTTAGCTCATGAATGAGTAAATCCTATGGTTAAGTTTTATGCTATTATTATGGAGAAGTATCAAAGTAAAAAATAAAATAGCTTTGCAGAGAACTTAATGTTTTCTATTTGATTTACTCCACAAAAGAAAATTCTGTCAGAACCATTTTTTCAGAATATATTAATACTCTGGTACTTGGGAGTTAACTTGTAGCACCTACGCTTTCACTCTCAGCTGAGTCTGCATCAATACACCTGCATCATTTTCCGGTCTTTCATAGGTTGGGTGTAGACAATGCAAATGTTTAGGAAACTAAATTTTAAATGAGAATGTTTAAAAAAACAAAACAACAAGCTAGGGAAAATGTGCACTGAAACAAATTACTATAATCATCTGACAAAGTATAAATTATAATTCACATAAAAGGAGAAATCTCTGTATTAGAAAATATAAGGGATCTGAACTATAAAGGTATAAAGGAAATAAAGATTTATACCAAATGAATTCCTGTTTTATAAACCATTTGACTCCTTTATGTACTAACATTTTCATACATACTAAAATTCTGAAAAATGCATTATCTGGTTGTACTTCTAATACTTTTAAAACTTAAAAAGAGTACAGAATGACAAAAATCCATGTCTTAGAATAATCAAGGAATTAAAAGGTTCTTATGAGGACTAAGTCTTCCTCTAAGCTTACCTCAAAGGATGCTGAGCTTTCTCTAAAGGTAAAAATGTTATGCCCACTACAGATAACACTTCAAGTATTTTGGAGATTAGTATAGAAGGTAAAGTATTGGAGAATATATATTTTAAAACACTTCAAAGAGTGTACTGGAATCTGATCATGGGGAGACACTTGCTTTGGGGGAAAAAGTACTAGGTAGGGTAATCTTGGATTCCCAGGTCCTCTTCCAGAGACACCAATATCTGTGCCCATCTGGTATGAAGCACCTTGGAGCTTGTAGGACTTTCAGTAGAAGGTAAGCTGTACAGATGCCTATAAAGATTTGAGATTAAGTGCCTTCATACAGAAGGCTAGGCAGAAGTCCTAATGCTGGAATGTGATCTTAAGAGACTGTAACTGCTGCTAGAGCTGGCTGCCTATTCAAGGTCCATGAGGACCTGAACATGGAGCAAAAAACCCAAACCAAAATCTATGTCTTCTGTTATAGGCTCAGAATTAGGACTCTTTTCATCCTTATTTTCCTACAACTATATGTAAAACCAGGGAAAACCTTTTATGATCTAACTAAGCTGAATAACAAGTAAAATTTCACAAACACGAAAAAATCTAATGGATTAAAAAGTGTGATTTGATTAGTAGTCAAACATGTCTCTTTCATTAAGTGTTAAAATTAAGGTGATCAAAAACAAAATGTAAAATAAAAGTAAAATTTAAGGTTTGGAAGTTATACATACCTTAAAATTAATATAATTTTTAAAATGTATGTTTTTTAAAAAGTGAATGTCAGTTGCCCAGCCCATCTTTCCCAAATCAATTAAGCCTATAAATGAAGCTTGAATTTGATAGAAACAGTATATACTTAGGTTTTGCTCTGTAGCTTTAATTTGCAAAAGTAAATTCAACAAGTCTAGGGAAGGGAAATTCCACCTACTTTCGAGATCTTCCATATGTGCCTGAAGAGTTCTTGCAAGGTTAATAAACTAGAAACAATGCAGAAAGAAATACAGTAGTTGAAATGTTACAAATGGATCTAAAGAGAATCAGTATAGGAGATTCATTTCTATTTAAAAAGTCAAACATTATTTTAAGCCTTTAAAATAGGGGTCTTTCTCCCCCCATGTCAAAAATTACAAAGCTTTAAGGATATTCTTTTAAAATTAAAAAAAAAAATTATTAGTCACGCAGAAATAATGTATTAATCATGTAGATATTGGGAGCAAATACAAAATTTTATCCAATGAAATTCCTCTTGTATAAATATTACACTTCAAAAAATTATGAAGAAAAAATAATTAAAAGCATCACAATTTGGAACCAAATAAATACCATTTTAGTGGTCAATTAAGAAATTAAAACGGAAACAAGAATCAATATTTTCCTGCCTAAATTTGATAGCTCTGGAAATATTACATTTAATTTTGTATTTAAAAAAAGAAAATCATAAAAATTATTTGCCCTTTTTTTTAACTCGTCTATATAGTTTTTACAAACGCATGAATTCAACAGATTTTATATGCTTTATGTTTATTCATTCTAAAGAGATGTTACCTTTTTAGACATCATTTTATGGCATTAATTAAATTTAGGTATTATGATTCGAAAGTACCCTAAAGCCAAGAGATCTTTGCTCAAATTCTGAATGCTCTTACATAGTTCATTCTCTTTTCTGTCAATGAAAATAATCTGTCAATTGGCTCATACGTATAATGTTCACATGATGGTTACAGAAAAATGGTTTATCAATTTAGAAGCAGTATTACATACAGTGAATTATTTGATAATTTTAAAAATAGAAACTTTAGACCTCACCATAAACTGCGAATTTTTTATGTGAAAAGGTTTAAAGGATATGTTTATGAACACATTTTAAGATATGAAGTATTCATAATGTTACAGGAATGAGATGCCTACAGGCAGCCCTAGCCTTTGCTACACAAAATGGGAAAGGCAGCCGAGTATAAATTTCCCTGGTACACTGAGGCAAACAGTATTATTTACTTGTAAATACCTAACCAAAAAAAAGGTAGCCTAAGTGTTAAGGTAATAATGTACAGATTAGTAAACACCAAATAGTCCTTATCTTAGTTTGTAATATGGACATACTTAAAAATTAGTACATGGGTAATCTTTTACATGATAGTAACAAGTAAATTGAAGTTTGTCTCCCATATTCCCTTGGTTTTTGGAGTTCAATTTCAGATGTCTAAGCTATAATACTGAGGTGTTTTGTTTTGTATTCAATTAAAAAGAGACCTTTTCCTTAGTGTTTCCAGTTCTGTTTCCCTGAGGTATATATATTCCAATTATTTTAAAAAGCCTGAAAATTACATATTTCTCTAAAATAGCTTTATGAGAAAATTAGCCTCTTAATATAGAAGACAGCAATTGCTATTAAACCTACAATATCTTTATTTTTAAGACACATTTTAATATAAAAGCTCCCCAAAGGAAACAGAATGTGAACACATAAAACAATCTGCTTTCCAAAGCAAACACTTGGCATCACACCTTCCCTTTCCCCCACGCCAATATACTTACTCGGACTCGTGTGCTTGGTTCATTTGTATTTCCCATCATATCAGAAAAGCTTTGTTCGCACAAGTGCAGTAACACAACTAGGTAGAGACCAGAGCTGATAAACTCATACTCAGCCTTCAAAAGGGAAGCAAATGAGAGAAAAAAGAATATGAAGAATGAAAAATTAGACTCGAGACTGATATTCACAGCATAATGACAAACTAGAGGAAATGTATTCATGTCTAGTTCCTAGTAAGAGATATGGTGCCATCTATTAAATCAGTAATAAAGGACTGCCCGTCATCATTTCACAGATTTTTCCTATGCCAAATATTGAGTCCAAATAAGTGCGTGAATATCTTTAGTCTCATATAGTCTTCCCGTATGTAATGATGTACATAAAGTGGGACTTTTAATTAAATCATTTGATGGTAGAATGAATTCTCTGGTTCTCTATAAAGCTCATAACAGATTTCATTGCAAAAATAAACGACTATAAATGTTTACTTAAAAACACCATTTCATCTACAGCTACATCAATATACTATAACTAAACCTATTATGATAGGTCAAATGTTTCTTATGTAATGTGATTAATTTAAAGGCTACAGTAATTACAAAAATGAGCTAAAAAAGGAAATAGAGTAACTGTTCCTCAAACAGTTCTTTGATTCCAAACTGTTTTGTTTTTGAAGCTAAGCATACAAATCATGAATATATGGTTATTAAAATCTAAATTGTCCTGTATTTTTATATAGCAAAGTTGTACCATTTTTTTGGTAATTAACTCATCTGAAGTTCAGAATTATATGTTCTTAGTACCAACTTCAGCAAGTTATCAGATTCTACAGAGTGTTCAAGATATTTGAAATTGATTTACTAGTTTCTTTAAATGCATCGCTTAATTACTTTGCTTATTTTTAACTTAAAAGGAAATCATATATCCGTAAGATTAAAAAAATGTTAATGGTGGATTTCCAGTCATTGAGCTTGCCTCCTCTCAGGACCACATCAATTACAACAAAACTAGAGAACAACCATCACTGAGAAGTGCCTGAAGTCGAGCTGAACCAAAGCCCTACAACTACTGATACATAAAAGAAGCTACCTTGAGACTGGTAGAAGGCACAGAGACACAAAGTGGTCTGGTCCCACACCCGCCTGTGACCATTAAAAATCAGAAAGGCTATCTCAGCTGCAGAGGTTCCCCCACCACCCAGAGGAGCAATAGGTCCCTGCCCCACAGCAGGCTCCACAGCCCAGGGTTCCAGTGCTGTGGAAAGAAGTCCCTGTAACTGCTGCCTGTAAAAACCAGCGGAGATTGTGGATGAGGGAGCCGGTGGGCTGCTGCAGTTCCAGGCACTCCTCTTAAAGGGCCCGCGCATGAACTTACTCACTGACGGACTTACTTGCTCTGAGCTCCAGGGCTGGGCCAGCAGCTCGAAAGGCATCAGGGACATACGGGGAAGAGCTGAGGGTAAGGGCTGGAGGGGTAGCTTTCTCCCAGAGGGAGTAGCTGGAGGAAGCCATTATTTCTTTGTTAAGCCCTCCTACTCCCTGTGTGCTGAGGCAGACAGATGTTATATCTGAGTCTCCATCAAACTGGCTATCACCTTTTGTCTGCCCCACCCTAATTATTCCCTGAGACCCTGCCCCAGCCAACTTTCTGGCATACAATGCTGCTTTCAGTGGATTTTCCCTACAAACAACTTGTTAGGTCATACTGTAGACTTTCATCAAAACTCTCCAAGGTTCACAAACCCAAAGAAGAAGAATCTGGCTTTGGCATGTCCCATATGTCTTAATTAGTAGCTGTAAGCCCAATAATAGCAGCAGCCAGCCTCGGTTCACAGATTGGCCTATCGAAGCACCTCTAAGCCCAGTGTAGCATTATTTTGTGGCTCATACCAAGTGGCCTAGGGCAGGTCACAGGCTGTGGCAAAATTCGGCATGCAGTGGGTCCCCTCCCAGGAGGTCCCAGGGCTGGCACACCTGGTGACCAGCTTCAGACCAAGCTGGAGCTATCACTTGGCTGCCTCCAAGGACAACACACTGGAGGGCAGACTGGGCAGGCACCAGAGCCGCCTAAAGCGAACCTTGCTTTGTAGAATCAGCCCTTGCATCACATCAACTCCACTGTAGTCATGGCCAGTCCCACAACCAATTAGCCCGAGGCTAAATCCCTCCCCTACTGATGTGCAAACAGCAACCAAGGCTCAAATACAACAGGGCGGCACACACAACAAACTAGAGACACACCTAGAGCACCTGGTTCGGGTGACCAGAGAGACTGCACCATTGGGTCACAAAGCACACCTACTACATAAGGCCAATTTAAGACTGGGAAGAATAGCAGCTCTACCCAACACATGGAAGCCAACACAGGGAGGCAGCCCATAGAGAGACAAAGAAACACGTCCCAAATGAAAGAACACAACAGAGCTCCAGAAAAATAGCCAAACAAATCGGAGACAAGCAATCTACCAGACACAGAGTTTCAAACAATGCTTATAAGGATGTTCAGTGATGTCTGTGAGAATTTCAACAGAGATAGTAAACATAATAGTAGAGATGCAATACAAAAAAGAGCCAGCGAGAAGTAAAGACTACAATAACTGAAATGAAGAATACACTGATGGAAATCAAAAGTAGATTAGAGGGCTGGCCGAGTGGTGCAGTTAAGCGCTAGCTTGGGATGCCAGCGGCCCTGGTTCGGTCCCACATGTGAGGGCCAGTGATACTGCTCTCAAAAAAAAAAAAAAAAGTAGATTAGATGAAGCAGAGGATCAAATCAGCGAATTAGATGATAAGGTACCAAAAAACAAGCAAAAAACAAAACAATAAAAATAGAAAAGAAAAAAAAAATGGTAGTTTAAGGGGCCTCTGGGATAACATTAAGTGTACCAATATTCCCATCATATGGGTACTAGAAGGAGAAGAGGAGCAAGGAATTGAAAATCTATCTGAAGAAATAATGACTGAAAATTTCCTAACCTGGCGAAGGAAATAGACATACAAGCCCAGGAAGTACAGAGAGTCCCAAACAAGATGAATCCAAAGAGGCCCACACCAAGATACATTCTGATGAAAATGGCAAAGGTTAAAGACAAAGAGAAAATCTTAAAAGCAGCAAGAGAAAAGCAGTTGGTTACCTATAAGGAGCTCCCATAAAACTGTCAGTTGATTTCTCAACAGAAGCTTTGCAGGCCAGAAGGGAGCGGCAAGAAATATTCAAAGTGAAGAAATGCAAGGACTAAAACCAAGATTACTCTACTGAGCAAAGTTATCATTTAGAATTGAAGGATAATTTTCCAGACAAAAAAAAAAGCTAAAGGGAGTTCATCACGACCAAATCAATATTCCAAGGAATGTCTGAGGGACTTATTTAAGAAGAAAAGATCAAAAATATAAATAAAATGGAAATAACTACTATATATCTATCAACAATTACTCTGAATGAAAACAGATTAAATTTTCTAATAAAAACTAGGATGGCTGAATGCATAAGAAACCAAAGCCCTTACATATGCTACCTACAAGCCTCACTTCAGATTGAAGGATACACACAGACTGAAGATAAAGGGATGGGAAAAAGATATTTCACGAAAAATGGAAACAAACAAACAAAAAGCTGGGGTAGTAATACTTACACCAGACAAAACAGACTTTAAAACACAGGCTATAACAAGAGACAAACAAGGACCTAGTAATCCCCTTCTGGGTATTTTTCTGAAGAAACCCAAAATGCTACTTCAAGGGGACGTGTACATCCATACGTTCATTGCAGCATCGTTTACAATGGCCAAGATGTGGAGGCAGCCTGGGTGTCTGTCGATGGATAAAGAAGAGGTGGTGCATATATATAATGGAATATTGCTCGGCCATGGATGGGAATGGGTTCTTATCATCTGTGGTGGCATAGATGGACCTAGAGGGTATTGTGCTGAGTGCAGTATTTCGGACAGAGGAAGACAAATGCAATGTGATTTCACTTATATGTGGAATTTAATGTACAAAATAAACAAAACGGAAACAAACTCATAGATACAGAGAATATTTTGACGGTTGCCAAATGGGAAGGAGTATGGGGGAAAGTGAAAAAGGTGAAGGGATTAAGAAGTACAAATTGGTTATCACACAGTAGTTATGGGGATATAGGGTATAGCATGGAAATATAGTGAATAGTATTGTAATAATTATGTATGGTGTCACATGGGTACCAGATTTATCAGTGTGATAAATGTGAAGGGGTTTGGGTGCAGGGTGAAAAGGTGAAGGGATTGAGAAGTATAAATTGGTAGTTAAAAAACAGTCATGGGGATGTAAAGCAAAGCACAGGGAATATGGTCAATAATATGGTAATAGCTATGTGTAGTGCCAGGTGGGTACTGGACTAGTCAGGGGATCACTTGTTAAATTATATAAATGTCTAACACCACTATGCTGTACATCTGAAATTAATATAATATTAAATATTTAAATAAATGAAGAAAGAAAGGAAGGAAGTATTAAAAAATGTTAATGGTTATCACCTTGAAAAAGATGAAGCCACTGGAGGAGGAAATACAAACCATATTAAACTAATCATTTAAAATGACGGTAGCTGGCAGGCTACTGGAATCCATGATTTATAGAGATCAAAGAAGTTAAAGGTAGGAAGCTTAATGAAAACTGGCATTTTTACAATGATTCCACCTAACATTTCCTAACATTTCTAAATTACTTAAGACGTAGATCATTAAAATCCTTGGAGGTAAAAACATTCCTGGTTGAACTGAAAAGCCAACAACACATTTAAGAGACATGATGGAGCACCAACAGAAGGAAGAATGGCAGGAGAAAATTGTCTTTTAAAACCTACTCTCATTTTGAGAAGACACAAAATAACTTCTTTGCATCACTCCACCTTTCTATATTCTTTCCCCTGTTCTTTAAAATATCAATGCTCAGCTGTCTAGGGAGACTCCTCGGAGATTTAAAAAAATTCCTTGCTTAAAGTGGTATTCTTTTTGGACAACTGGCTCATTAGAGAATAAAATAATAGTTAGTATTATAGTAGCATTTGTGCTACATCAAGTGCCTAATGGTTCATTCACTAGATCAGTGATTCTTAACGTGGGTCTAAGCAATTAACTTCAAGGAATCTGGGAATCCCTTAAGTTATATACAGATTTGTGTCTGTATACTTGTATTTTGTAAGGCGTGTCCATGGTCTTAATCTGAATTTTCAGAGGGTTCCATTATTCCCACATTTAATAGGGTGTCCACAAATGATCACATACTGACTGCATTATTATATGAAATATCCAGAATAGGTGGAACCCATCAGGACAGAAAGCAGATTGGTGGTTGGTTGCCAGGGGATGTGTGTGTGTGGGGGTAATGGGTAGAAACTGCTTAATGGGTACAGGATTTTCTTTTGGAGAGATGAAAATGTCTTGGAACTAGAGGTGGTGGTTATATAACATTGCTAATGTACTGACACCACTGAACTGTTCACTTTAATTGGTTTTCATGTTATATGAACTTAATGTCAATAAAAATAGGGGGGGCGATTATTCCTTCATTTAAAAAGTGTTTTTCAAGTATTCATACATTCTTTCACCATAATATATCTCTTTTTATAACAAACATGCTAAGCACACTTGCATAGTACAGCTCTAGGATCATCCCTGTAATCTCCTCTAACATCTTTTCTTATTTCCCTAGAGTTTTCCTTTAAGCTCTTCACATTCCACCTATATAATTTAAACATCTCAAAAATTTTAAAAAGTTAAAGCTCTTTGGGCTGGCCGAGTGGCACGGTGGTTAAGCGCTGGCTTGGGAAGCCAGCGACCTCGATTCGGGTCCCACATGAGGGCCAGTGACACTGCCCTCAAAAAAATAAAAAGCTAAAGCTCTTCAAGAAATAAAAATTAGTGATTAATTCATTTACTGGAAGGAGGAGTTATCAATACATACTGAAATATCTGAGAAATGAGAACAAAAATTTGAAAAAACTTAATATGATCGAAGAAACACTGACATTATTCATTATATAAATAACTGCTAGACTGTAATTATACAAATACTAAAGGAAAGAGAAAGAACACAAACTTGGAATAAAAAGGTTTCATAAGATTAACTTGTTCAACATAAAGTTGGTGGCAGGAATGGGGAGGGTAAAGGGAATCAGGATAGTAGAACCAACGTGGGTCAGATATGCATATAAAAATTATTCCTAGGGCCAGCTGAGTGGTGCGGTGGTTAAGCGTTGGCTTGGGAAGCCAGCGGCCCCAGTTCAGGTCCCACATATGAGGGCCAATGACACTGCCCTCAAAAAAAAAAAAAAAAAAAAAAAATTATTCCTAACATAAAAAATACAGAAATAGGATGCAAATCTAGGGCTTGGTGTTTTAAACCTATTTCAGCACTCAGAGGGATTCACAACTAAAGACAGCTCTGGGGAGACATAGTTGGCATGCCTACTTTGGAGTTGGCATGCCTACTTTGGGACCACCTTCCTAAGCCTTTATTATTTTCAGGTTTATTTAAAAAGAATATAATGTATTTTATCTTAATAAATTAAAAATCTGTGACTTGGTTATTTGCCTTTCACTTATAAAAAGTTATGATGGGAATTATAGAAATTATAAAATTACAATAACTAATGCAGTAACAGAGAATGATGTTAATAACATTGTTACTATTTTTATTATTTTAATGCTGGTTTTCTGACCATGATTTAATCTTTTCTTCAAGAGTTGTCCTTTAAGCATAGAACAGACACTTACCAAATTAGGCAAAATATACTAACTTGTTCATTTGCATGAGCTCTATGTAGTTCATGAATATCAAAATCCTCCAGGTTAAGCTGCAACTTCTCTTTACAAAGTTCACAGGTGGTTACAGCCTCTAATGAAGAACCTGGTAAAAATGGAATAAATAAAGCTTAGTTTTGCTATGTCTCCACAAAACATTTTTCCTTGTTAAGTTTTCAACTTAGAATATAGAAAGTCAAAAGGAAGGGAGGGACGGGAGGAGGGAGGTTGCATTACTGTCGTATACCAGTAATGTCTCCTAAAATAGCAACCAACAATACTTGATGTGCATGTCAGGTCCTACTCCATGGTATTTAAGCCTCCACCCATTATTACATAGCTATTGTTTCCTCCCAGATACTCATACATTCCTGATGATGGGAAGTTGACAATTGAATGTCATCTGTACTTCCTACTTCCTCTTTAAGTACTTTGACAAGATGGCATGAAAACAATGTTTAATAATATAGTATCTCAACTAGTTACATACACCTAGGCCAGCATCTTTGATGGGACAATACCAGAGGTACCAAAAAAATGTATACACATGACTTGTATTCATCTTTTGTTATTGGTATATGCTATCACAATTTTGATAGTTTCCCCCTTCCTTAAAATGTGTTTACATTTTTTGGGCACGCTCTGTATATACCTAGGACCTTTTGTGGCTTAAGAAATGCGTGATCCCTAGGTTAAGAAAGGAAAAAAAAGGAATCCACTTTTGTTCAAACCAAAACAGCTCCTTTCAGCCGTAAAAGGAATGAAGTCCTGATACATACTACAACGTAGATGAATCTTGAAAACATCATGCTAAGTAAAATAAGGTAGATACAAAAAGGACAAATACTGTGTTATATGAAACATGTAGAATAGGCAAATTCAGAGAAAGTAAATCAGAAGTTATCAGGGATTGGGAGGAAGGTGTTACTACTTAACGGATAGAGTTTCCGTTTGGTGTGATGAAGTTTTGGAAATACGTAATGGTGATGTCTGCACAACATTGTGGATGTACATAATGTCACCAAATTGTACACTTAATAATGGTTAAAAGAGCAAATTTTGGGCCAGCCGAGTGGCGCATTGGTTAAGCGCTGGTTTTGGGATGCCAGTGGCCCCGGTTCGGATCCCACATGAGGGCCAGTGACACTGCCCTCTACAGCTAACAACAGCTCCACCTGGAGTTGGGCTGTGCGAGCCCCGGTGATGGTGTGGGCTGCAGCCCCTGCTGCAGTGGGCTGCCACAGGCTACAGTGAGCGGCTGGCAGCCAAGCGTGAGCTGCCAATAGCCGCGGTGAGCGACATCCAGAGGCCAGCGACCGATCTGCCTCATCCGGGAAGAGCGCAATGACGATACCAACAGTGAAGCAACATCCTCCGCAACTAAACTGAAGAACAAAAAGACAGCAACTTGTCTGTTCCCCTTCCCCAATTCCCCAACGCTGTTCCCCTCCGCCAATTGCCCAATAAAAATCTTACAAAAAAAAAAAAAAAAGCAAATTTTATATTATATGTATTTTACAACAATTTTTTTTAAAAAAGTTTCTTCGGTTCCATATGCATTCAACATTTGGTTACTAAGCTTCTAGTTACAATTAAGTAGGCAGGAGCCTTGTTAAACTAAACATATAGCTTGTTTGTTTATTTTTAAAGATTTTATTGAGGAATTGGGGGAGGGGAACAGTGTTGGGGAATTGGGGGAGGGGACCAGCCAAGTTGTTGTTCTTTAATCTTCACTCTGGAGGGCACCAGTCACCATCTGGCTTCCCGTCAGCAGCTTGTGGCCTCTAAGCTCAAGGTGCTGTGTTCTATCTTAGTTGCGGATGGGCGTAGCCACCATCCCATGTGGGAGTCGAACCAGCAGCCTTATTGTTAAGAGCTAACAGTTTATCCACTGAACCATCTGGGAGGCAGCTCAGCTCAAGATGCCAAGCTCAGTCTTAGTTGCAGGTGGGCATATCCCACCATTGAACAGGAAATCTTGTTACACCAGCTGAGCCATCCTGCCACCTGTTGACAGCTCAGCGACAGTTCAGCTCGAGTGCAGCATCACTGGCCCATGTGGGAATTCAACTAGCGCCTTTGTTGCTTAGAGATCGCGCTCTAAGCCAACTCTTAAACAACTGAGCCACTCAGGCATCCCCTCCCGTGTTTCTTTTAGAGAGGGCTTTAACTTGGTTTAGATTTAATTCAACTAATGCCTGCTGAGTACTCGTTATGTACCAGGCAATATCAGAGGTTTTGAAGATTCAGAAAGAAAAGAGCAAGTAGGAACCCCTATCTTTAAAGAGTTAGTGTTCCTTAGTAACAGCAATTCTTTTTTGTGTGTGTGAGGGCAGTGTCACTGGCCCTCACATGTGGGACCCGAACCGGGGCCGCTGGCATCCCAAGCCAGCGCTTAACCAATGCGCCACTTGGCCTGCCCAACAGCAATTCTTTAAATAGTAAAATTTGGCATAAAGTCCACGACAGCAGTAGTAACTTATACGCATTCTATAGAAAATAGGTGAAAGGAAAGTGAATGCTATTCTGAGAAAATGTTGTCTTTAGTCAAATTACGTTAAGATATTTACTATATTTCACATATATGAATAAAACAGTTGTTGTTTTAGGAGTCTAGCACACACGAAGATGTTGAAATTAAAATGCACCTAGAATATTTTTTTAATTTTTGAAAATTAATATTGTGCCACTGAAGTAAATTCAGAATAAGTCCACATTATGACCTGATGGAGGATATAAAGAATGTAAAAGACATTTAGAAGGCTTTCTCTTATTAGACATTTCTTAAACTTATTCTGATTCAGAAACAGAAACACTCCGGTGATCACAAAATACGTGTATGGACCTTGGAGATCATTTAATACAAATTATTTTACATCTTATGGCTTCATTTTTCTCTTCCATGGACTAAGTGACTCACAGAAGTTGTTCCCAAAGGTCACACATACTGGGAGAAACTCATTTATCCTTACCTTCTTTAATCCAGGGCTCTTTCTATTATACTCCACCCTCATTCAATAGGCCCTGACTACATTTGCCTAAACTTGTACTAGACTTGCTTTATTCATCTTTGTATATCCTGTAAGAGTTTAGCAGTCTATATATGGCAACTGCTTAATACATGTTTAAATCACTCTCTATTAATAGAATGAATCTTCTACCAGATGGGTTCTTTATGGTATGAGAAAGGCTTGTGAAAATTTATCAGGAAGGTTCAGTTCTTGAGATCTTTACATTCATTTGACCACATCTTATTTTTTTAGCTGAGCCATCCTGCCACCTGTTGGCAGCTTAGCAGCAGCTCAGCTCAGGCTGGGCACTGAACTGCTGTTGCTCAGAGCTCAGCTCACACTCTTGACCAACTGAGCCACTCGGCCAGCCCCATTTGACCACGTCTTAAAAAAAACCCATCTGAGTACTTACCATGTGTCCAGTACTGTGAGAAACTATTTATAAATACCACCTCATCTGACATTCACAACAACCCTATGATGTTAAGTATTACTCAGTTTTACTCATTATGGAACTAAGGCCCAACCCCAGACTTACCTAAGAATGTTCAAGAATGGATTTGAGGTATCTACATTTTTAAAAACTCCAGTGGGTAATTTTGATCAGTAGCAGGGTTGAGAACCAATGTTAAGAAACTTACTCAAGATTGTATAGTTAAGTGCTGGAGCCATTATTTCAATCTAGGTTTGTCTAACTCCAAAAGCCAATGTTCTTAAACAATATACTGTATTATCTGTTTCCCCAGATACACAATTCAATTGCAAATATATCAGAAGATGAGACAAGCTGTTTTTCATTTTGGTAATAGCTAACATTCCCATGCCCTTACTAAATGTCAAGGACCACGCTGAGCACTTATTTAATTTTAACTCCGGGGCAGTGACTAATAAAATCTGTGAGACTGTCATAATACCATACAGCCAAGAAGAGGCTGCTACAGGTGAGATGGTCTGTCCCACAGCTTTGGAGTCAGCTAACTTAAAAAAAATAAGTCACCTACTCCAAGGAAACCTTTGCTACCTGGCTGTAGGAAGACAGTTTCCCATTAGCCGTATTATTTCCAGCTTGAACAGATTACCTGAGTCCTCAACATATGAGCTTGAACAGATTACCCAAGTGATCAACATTTAAATTAATTCCATCATACCTCACAACCTATTTGCCAAGTCACCAAGGTATTATTATTGGACTGTCAATCTCACACAATTACATAGATTTATTAATCTGATCTAGTTTCCCACCTTTCTCACCCTACTAGTTATTTCACTATGTCCTCTAAGTAACCATGGTCTAAGGTAAGTAAATTCTCATAACCCATCTCATTTGAATGATCTCTTCAACCTCAACCACAGTACCCATCAGATTGACACATACTCTTCTGAAGCCATTTTTCCCCCCATAACTTCTTGTACCTCAGGACCAAGAAGTGGGGACAGATGCCCCCCACACCTACTGCTATTTTGAAACTCCAAGTCCCTTCTCATTCATTAATGACTAACATCTAGCTATATTCTTTACCAACTTATTCCTGGCTATTTCCACATCCACACAGACGATTCGCTTTTGATTCTGACTTCCTCAAAATCCTTGCTTCTAATATTATCCTTCCCCACCTCAACTACCCACTCTATGGTCATACTCTTGACACTGTTATCACTGTTGACTACTACTAAATCTGTACCTTAAGCATCCTCTTCTCCTGTGTACCTAGAATTTCTCATCCTTCTAGCTCACCTACTCTGGCAATTGTCTTCCATGTCAATGAGACTCAAAAATACCTTACTACTTTCTCACAATTCACTTCTTGATATACTTACTCCCCACTCCTGATTTTAATTTCCATGATCACTATTATGTCTTTACAAATACCTTTACAACTACCTTTAACTGCCTTCATCGTTTGTCTGGTAAAGGTCCCAACCCCACAGAACTCAGATCCATCCATGGTTATACCCAAGCATCTAAAAACTGCTTCTAAAATGTAATGTATCTCACTTTTAAGTAACATTCATGTTACTGATTTTTATGAACACTAATATTTCCTGAAAACATCTTTGAATGTTATTCGACCACCCCCACCTCCCCCCATACAAATTCTCTTAAACTGTCCCCTAATCAGCTAAAGACTTTACTTCCCTTTGCTAAGAAAACAGAAACAATTATATTGGCATCTTCTTATCAAAGTAACAAACCAATCAACATCCATAACGACACTAGCCTTCTTGAGATGAAGTATTCTTTTTCCTATTAAAGGCTACTCAACTTGTGCTCTGGATCCCATCTTTCTCTCTTTTCATAATTTTTTTCTCTCCATTGTTATTTCTTGTTAAATTTTAAAAAATACCTAAAATCTTCTACCTCAAAATAAACCAAAACAAATACATGTCCCATGACCCCATATAGCCCTCCAGTTCCTCTTATATGTCCAATCTCCTTGACAATAAAGCTTATTCAAAGAGGGGTCAGTCTATGTTTCCCCTCTGATCTCATTTTCTCTCCTCAGTCCAATCTAGTCATGCTCTGATCTCCACCACTCCACTGAGACAAGCTACCAAGAACACTCATGCTACCAAACTCAACTGTCATTTCTTTGTTTTTATAATACTTTTTTCTTAATGCTCCAAATTTCCTAGTTTTCTTCTTACCAGACTGAGGTTCCTCCTCAAATCTCCTTCTCTGTTCCCACTAAACATCTGGGTGCCTCTAAGGCTCTGTTCTGGGCTCTTTTCTTCAATATCTGTTCTTGCTCTAATCCTAATACTTAAACTATTACTTATGTACTCATGAGTCCCCAAACTGTAATTTTCAATGCTGGTACCCTCTGAAATAGCAGGCTTGTCTAGCTAACTGCCTAGATGACACTTCCATGTGGTTATGTAATAAGCAGTTCATATATATTTCCAAAATAGAACTCTTGATTTCTTGGGCCAAACTTATTCCATTCCGTCTTCTTTATTTCAGTAAATGACCCTACCACTTACTTAGTTGACATGGCAAAAATATGAGCTTCCCTGATTATTCTTTCTCCTTTACTCCACCATCCAATCCATTGGCAAGTCTTACAGAATCTTTCTCCAAACCACACCTGAATCCATACATTTCTATGGTGACTACCACCACCTCTTGTAAGACAGATTCCTGGTTGGCCTCCCTGCTTCTACTCTTTGCTCCCTAAAATCCATTCTCCACAGAACAGTCAAAATATAAATAAGATCATTTCATTCCCCTGCCCTTCAAAAAAAAAGTTTCAGATATTAGCTCTAAAAGTCTTGAATGAGATAGTCTCTGTTAATCTCTTATTTCAACAGCCCACTTTTTATACTCCAGACACACCAACATTCATTCAGTTCTAAGTCATTGCCGCCTTAAAGTCTTTGGACTAGCTGTTCCCTCCGCTAGAATGCTCTGGCCCTCATTCCTGATTAGCTGGCCCCTCTCTGTTCAGTTTAAATGCCCTTACCTCAACATGGAATTCCTCTTACACCCAATACTACCACCACAAGTGCAAGTGTCTTGTTTATCTCTCTAGACGTCACATCTAGAATTGTGCCTGGCTCCATAACAGGCACTCTATAAACAAATAAATCCCTGTAGTAATATTATTACTGCACAACATTAGACATATTAGACAACAGCATTAGAAACAATAAATCTTTCTCAAGGACATGTAGGTGGTACGTATATTTCTTTGGCTCAAAAGAATCTTACATGATATAAGGGTCATCAATGATAACAAATTAGTTTTATTATACCTATGAAAAAGTAAATACTTTGTTGTGCATATGAAATATAAGAAATACTACTATAAATTTATGAATCAAGACTAATGCTCTTTAACAAAATGATCAAGAATCAAGACACTTCTAATAAGTGTATAAATTTGACAATCAATAATATAAACAGATTTGTTAATTAAAATGTATATACGTGCATCTCTTGGACAAATTGTGAAAACAAAATAAACAAAGGGGTAAATCTTACCAGAGTTAATTTTGGCCTGTAACCACTTTTTCATGCACTCTTGGTGGACATACTGCAAACTTCCTGTGCATTTGCATGGCTCTATCAGCAAGTTAGATGATGATGCAGCTGCCATCTGACAAATTCTACATAAGTCACCTTCTTCTTCTTCAGAGTCCTCTAAAAGGAGGCTGGAAAAGAAGGTACATTTCCTAAACAGAGCCATCATGACTTATCTGGTTGGTCATTTCTAGTCACACATAATCCCAAATAATATCTCTTTTATTATTTCTACTCATACTCTCTGGATTAACAAAAAAAAGCAAACAACAATAATAACAGCAACCACCACAAAAAAACATTCTAGTGAGAATGACAATTATAATAAATATTTTAAAGGTTTGTGAAATAAGTTATCTCATTACTTATCTTCAAATGTATGTGAAGTAATTTTATCTTTTGCACTACAGTTTAAATTCCATATTTTCCCCAATCACTTTACAAGTATTTCTGAGAGATTTTCATTTTGGCAGTGTCATACACTACTTCAATCCCAAGCATGTAAAGATAATGCACTCATCACTTTCATCCCCCACCACCTCCTAAAAACTTTTAAAACAATTGGATGAATTAAATACCGAGATGTGACTTCGCAATTACATGTTGTCAGAACTACGTATGTTCAAACTGATAAACTTTTCTTTAAAGAACAGTAGAAAATAAAAGAATAGATTTTAAAATTCTCCATTTCCCCCACTGCCAGCAATTCTGGGGATCATCTTGATTTATACAACAGTATACAACAGCTTTTCAAGTGTAGAGTAACCTATGTACTCTATTTAATAAGCCATGTAGAATATTTTAAATGTAAAATAGCTTATAATAAGAAAGTAATTTTTTGTTAGAATCCTGATTGCCTTAGTCCACTGCTGGCATGAAAGAGGTACTCAGTAAATTGATGATACTGAATGCTAAACTGCTATTGAAATATAACCCATACAATTATATGGGTGCCTAATGAATTCATCGATATATGTGTGGAAAGAGGAATAGGTCTATAGCTGTTAGGTAACTTTCATGTCCTGGCTTAATCAGAGGTATGATCTCAAGTATAAATATTTATATCTTACATTTAGATTTAACTTGCTTTGGTTTATAGTTTCAATTTTTTAGGGGGGAAATTCCATTTTTTTACACTCATATAGTAGCTCCCCCTCATATGCAAGGGATACCTTTCAAGAATTCCAGTGGATACTTGAAACTGCAAATAATAGCCAACCCTATATATAACATTTTTTCCTATACATATATACCACCTATGATAAAGTTTAATTTATAAAGGAGGAATTGTGAGAGATTAATAAAACAGAACAACTATAACAATACACTGAAATGAAAGTTACAAGAATATGAATGTGTTCTCTCTCAAAATATCTTATTGGTGCTGTAAATGCAGGGTAAGTATGCTGGACAAAGGGATGATTTCCACCTTGGGAAGATGGAGCCAGATAGCGTGAGATTTCCTCATGCTACTTAGAAAAGAGTACAATATAAAATTTATGAACTGTTCATTTCCGGAATTTTCCATTTAAATATTTTCAGACTGCAGATGACCACAGGTAACTGAAAACATAATTTAAATGTACAGTACCTTAAAATCCTCACTAAGCAAAAGATGTAATAAAGGAACACACGCACACAGACACACACACACACACACACACACACACACACACACACAAACACTATGGCAAAATAATTTTAAAATGCTGCATTTTATACTATCTAACCAGACAGGGTGGTGTTGCTTAATTTGTTTCTCTCTATAAATCACTAAACTTAACGCTTTGCCCTCTGCTTACACTACTGCACTTAAATTAACCTAACTTTGAGGACAAGAAATGTAATAGGTAACTACTTCCTTAGTAGACAGCTTGCAATCAGACGGAGTTGCTATAGTAACATTAAAGGTAATACTATCAGGGGAGAGTCAATCTTTCTCCAAGAAGAAAAACCTGTGAATTTTAAAAGCAGAACAGTCACATGGTACAATCTGTCCTATATAAGGAAAAATATAAATACCAGCAGTGCCAAAAAAAAAAAGTACACATTTTAAGAGATGTTATCTATGTATTACTTTTCAAAATTGAACTGAATTACAGTAGCAATGTGTATATGATGTTCACTCAAAAATGACATTAATCAAATGAATGCTAGCATCATTCATTGTATTACAATTTTAATAGTTTCCTTTCTTAAAATGTGTATACATTTTTTTGGCAACCACTGTACAGGATCCCAGTTCCCAACATCTCAGAAAGCATGTGAAGTTCCCTTTATCTCCAGAATTAGATTTGAATGTACCTCCTCTTAAAGTACAAAGAAACCCTAAAATGATAGTAACAGCTATGCTTCCCCCAAAATTCCACTACATCAGGCCTTTATGAACAAGAAAAAAATAGCACAAAAACACCCCATAACCTTAGCTTTACATAGTCTTTTCATCCTACAAGTATATTTTACATGTACTACTCTATACCATTTTAACATTAAAAATAATTTACTGGATGAAAAAACTAAGTAACTGCACTAAGATTACAAAATTAATCAAGTTAGGACTAAATAAAGCCTCTGATCTTTCATCTTTTTACTCTGACTAGAGATTTGTAAGCAATCTTCAACTCTAAAAAGGATTTCATTTATATAAAGATTCTATATCCTGAATTTAAACTGGTATACCAAATAGTCACAAAACATAAAGAATATTCAGTATATACCTGGACTTCAGAAACAAAATAAAGAAATTGTGCAAATGATTTTACTTCATTCTAAAAGAGATTTGAGGTGAAAATCCCAAGTAAATACATAATCTTAGTATAGGCTAAAACAGATCGTCTTTGATAACCCATGACCACTTGGGCTCCCTTAAGAATTCCAGTTAAGTATGTTAGTTATATTTTATTAAAATCTGTAAAAAAACCAACAGTCAAACCTCATTTAACACTACTCAACCAAGGAATAGAGGAAGAGATTAAGATTTTTTGACTTTGTGTACATCTCTATCCAAACCTGATTAAAAATAATCTTTAGATTATTTCTTGATGCAATCTATACCCCAACGCCTACCTCCACTATTAATTCTCATCCATTTTACATCTGAATAAGAGGTAACATCAAAACTAACATTTTACTGCAAATTTTAAGGGGGAAAAATTTAGATATCAGTGTTTTAAGAAGCCATTTAGAAATAAAGACTTCTTTCTCTCATCAGCTCTTGCTTTATGGGCTTAACGGGCATTCAAATTTACCTCTCTTTTATTTTCTGCAGTCTTTCTGGGTCTCTTGAAGGTGCATTTTTAGTTTTATCACTTTTTCCATCAGATGAATTCCAACCTGAAGGGATAATATCTACGGTGATCATGACATTGTCAGTCAAATTATTTCCAAGTGCTGGGGGGACTGCAAATCGGAATAAGGAACCAGGGAGGATCCCTGTTATTCCTGAGTTTCGTCCATTGTGCGCCGGATCTGATGTGGAACCACCGGTAGCAGCATTGCTCGATGCTGCAGGTGCTTGTGGTCGGCTGGCAGCAGCCCCAAGGGGGTCGCTCGGTGCTTCAAGGTGAACCACTTCACTTGATTCTCTTCTAAAAATATGATGAGATCTAGATGGTACATCAGAGGCAGGTATCCTTGAAGACTCATCTCGTCCCTCACGCCTCCTTCTAGAGAACAAAGGTGTGCATCTATTTCTAAGTGAGGAAGATAGCCATGGTCCTGTATTTCTACCTTCAGATTCTTGGTTAAAATTTTCTGAATCGGGCTCAGAACTATGATTTTGGCTAAGAGATGACAAACCCCATCTTCGCCTAAGAAATCGAAATCCCTGAGGAGCTTCAGATGCCCTATTATCGGGGACGTCAGAAGTTGATGCTGCATTACTACGTGACTGTGAAGATGTCAAGATTCTTGGAGAAATGTAAGAATTTTCAGAACTCAATGATCTTGTATTTAAGGATTCCTGACTAGACCTTCGTGAAAAAAAAGTAGATGACATACTAGATGCTATACGTGACAGCAATCTCCTGGTCGTACGTCTACCTTCATTGTCAGAAGGTTCTTGAAAAGACCTTTGAGATGAACCAACCCTATCTGAACTGCTTATGGTGGAGGTTTCATCTCTATTTGAAATATAAGAAAATCCAGGTTCTGCACTACTTTGGGGAGATTCCGCTTCCCTTGGAGAAAAACTTGATCTTAAAGAATTTCTACTCGGGTCCCTAGAACATGGTATGGTCTGGTGTTCAGAAGGCATCTGGTGGTTTGTGGATGATGTATTTAATTGTAAAGTGCTCACTGAGTTCTCTTTTGGTCTTGCTCCCTGTGAATATGAAGAAGGAACTCTGTCTTGAACATCTATTTTTGAAAGAAAGGAAAAATAACCAATTATGTGAAATAGTTTTACTATTATTAAATCTGCATATATTACCTACTAATTACTGCCAAAATGAAACACTGGATTCAAATTGAATACTGCTATATCATAACTACACAGCTTAACTATTATTATAGAAAAAACCATAAATGTACTTCTTTTTCTATACCTTTGAAAAACATCCAGTACTACTATAGAACATCAATATTACATACTCAAAAGAAATGACAGCTTATAAGAGACAAATATCAATCTACCAACTTGAGGAAGGTAGAATAGTTGAATTTGCTGATCAGAAATTGATATGATGGAATATCTAAATATCTGAACAGATAAGGAATTTTAAATGGGCCAAATAATTCAATGTAAATGACTCTTGTAACAAATTAAAACAAAACCCTGGGGAGAGTGTTTTGGACATTTTTCTTACTCTGCAATAAGTATAAAAGTCATTTCATATAAATATTATCACACTTGCAATTTTATGGCAAACCTTGCTAACACCTAAAAATTTCTCCCATCTTTTCTTTCTTGCAAGGTATCAAGTGGTTCTTAAACCTGGTTACACATCAAACATACCTTTACTTTTGTAATATTGGCTGGGAGCTATGAGTCAGAAAAGAGTCCTGACAACTGCAATTTTAAAATGTACCACTGGTAAAAACAAACAAACAAAATAAAAGTACATCATTGGTGGTTCTAAACTTCAAATGAAATGAGAAATACTTAGCATTCCTTTGTAAAGAATACTCATCCACACACCTAGTTTAACAGCTACATTGCTAACTGCTAACACAAGGTGTGTCATAAAAGGGTAAACTGTTGGGGTAAATCTATTCTATTCTGTACTTTTGTACCCCCAAACCTATAGAAGCTATTGATACTATCTACTAAAGCTCCTCCATGCAAAGTCAAGCAAATCAATAGATGCTTTCATTTGTATTAAATAAAGCAAAGGCTTGAGTCAATTAGTTTATTTAAAATAAATAAAACCTTAAAAACAAATGTATTTTCTATGTAAATCTAACTCCACTTTTGCTTGCTATATTTGTCTATTTCAAACAGCACTTTTTGTCTTCAGTAACTTAGTACTATTGTTTTATGATCTTTATTTTTTCCAAAGTTTAAGCTTATGTACACTGACGAATGATGTGGGTGTTTATTTCAACTGAATGAAAATAAAAGCACATCTGTGTTAAACAAAGGTAATTCTAAATTATTTCTTAAAATGGTGATTTCATGCATTAATTCAAATTTAACTATAAGTAGTTACTTATATATTACACTACATAAGGCAATTTATACTGGAGTATACAAGAATTATTTAGTGTACTTTATGACATATGCCTTCTTAAAAGAAAAAAATCCAAGTAAAAATAGATCAGCAGACAAAATCTAGATATCCATGCACATCATTTTTAAATTGCTTACATTTTAAAAAGCAAACCAAATAAAGTAGTAGGAAACATATTGAGCTATTTTGAAATATTCATAAGATTCACTTCATTTCGTCTTTTGCACTGTGATTTTAGTGATATACATAAATAGGAAAAAATAACATTAGATCAGTTATATATAACAATGCAGTTTATACATACATGATGGAGATGTAAAATCACCACTTCGGTGACTATAATCCATAAGATTACTAATGGAGGAATCTGCTCTCCTTTCTAAATCTCTCCTCTCTCTCATTAAGTCAGATCCAAATGATCCAAGTACCATTGATGAAGATCTGGGAACTTGACTATGCCTCCAAGAAGAATCTTAAAATAATCAAACAAGTTTTAATTCAGAGAAAGCTTTCAAGGTTTCTGATAACAAATCCTCAGTATTGCAAAGGGGGGTTGTGATTTATTATAGGAATCCCCAGTTACATAGTTGCAATCACCAACAAAATTTAGCAAAACATAAAATTATTCACTAACTCATCACTTAAAGAATTATTTCCTACTCAAATACATTCTTCTCTAACACTAAAATATATCCCTATCCATGATGCCAATGTCTCAGTCGTTCTCTAGAACACCTAACTGTACAATTATCACAATGTAAAATGATTAGAGAACAAAAAGCAATGCAAAGCTTGCCAAAGATGCAAAATTTCATGAAGTCAATGAAAGTGATGTTGAAAAACAGCCAAAATCAAAATGAAAGCCATCTTGTAATGGAAGCTATTGTACTATAGGTTATATTGATATAATACTATTTATCAGAAATACTGTCATTGCACATTTGGTTCATTCCTATTCTAAGCATTAATCATCATTGCAATTATAATCTAAATTGTTAGATATTTCATTTAAAAATAAATTAAAAATTAAGTCTGAAAACTCTGCCCCCCCCCCATACTATTTCCCTTGAAACTTTTGTTCTTCCTCTCCTAGTCCCAATAGCCTTAATAATTTCTCTTCATTAAGGAAAATGGCACAGGGTATTTAAGGCTATTCCTTCAGAGAGCAGAGAAGGAAATCTCCACACAGTGGTGTTTGTCTACAAAGTTAAGGTCAGTGTGCTCTGACCCATCACACTACTCTTAATATCCTTCAGATAGGCAGTGTCTTTCCCATGGCGGTCCTGCTTATTAAGATGGAAAGGAATCGCTTACACTAATTCAACCGGTAATACATATGCACTTTAAGAATTTTATCTCCAACTGTGTCATCACAAGTTCCATCTCCCTGTAGAAGTATTTCAGGCACTAGCTAGTGTTTCATTTGAAGAGGAGTATAAGTGAGGGAGGAGCTTCCTGCCTTCTGAACAAAGGATCTTTTCAATTTGTGCAACAAATGTGTCTGTGAGTACAAAATATCAAGCATAAAGCTTTATGGATAAACCATCTAAATCTCGGAATGGTTAAGTGACTTATCCAATGCCACACAGGCTAGAGGGCTAGAATCATGGCTTTCTAATTGCTAGTATAGAACTCCTAGTACAATGTCAACAATTTTTTAACTAAAGAATTTATGTATGTTCTGAAAATAACGATCATATTACCACAATGTTTATCATTTACAAAAGATATGCTTTAAAATATTTTTAACCTACTTCAGAAAAATTGGCTTTCCTAATAACAATTTAAAAATTTACCTTCTATGATAACCAGCACAATACATGCATGCCCCTTTACCAATTTCATCACCATAATCATCTATTCTAATTAATTCAAATTTGCAAATCCTACTTGTGTAAAACATTTGTATGAAATTTAGAAGAAGAATTCAAAATGGAGAGTTAATTTTAGTTCTAGCACTAACTTAAAGTAAGATGTTGGAAACTCCATGACATTTCTGACTCACCGTTTTATGTGTGCTCAACTTGCTTAACATATTACGTCTTGGGAAAAGGGCTATAGTTCAAAATACACATATAATGACTTGTAGACAAATTTAATTGTTACCTGATACTGCATTTAATTCATGTCCAACATTTCTCCCTGCTGAGGTAGATGTACAGTTTGTACAGGAAAGTTTAGGTCTTTTTGAATCGTGATCCCGTTGCTGGTTTTGTGATCTTGAGCGTGCTCCCTGAGTTATCTCAGACTCACTATACCATGTAGACTGAAATGGAGATGCAGATGCAGATGGAGACTATAAATTTAAAAAAAAATTTAAAGAACAAAATGTTTGCATTCTATATTAAATTGAATCTACAATACTCTAAGACATCCCCAAAGGACCATTCATGCCTCCCATACAAATTTTTCTACCATACAGGTTTTTCAGTCTTTCTTCCCTTCTACTCATTTGTCCCTTTACTTCATGCTGCCATTGTACTTTGTTGAGTAATATATCTGATTTAGATTAAGTCTTCTGTGCTGTATATAAACATCTGGTTAGGAGACACTGAAGAGCAAAAACTTGATTCATTTTGTTTTCCCAGTTTAATATTTGAACCTTCTGAGGAACCTATTTCCAGTACTGAGAGGTGGACAAGACACCAAGAGAGGCACTAATATATAAACTGATTGTGAATACTCTCCTATAAAAATACTATTTTTCGGGCCAGCCGAGTGGCTCAGTTGGTTAACAGCACGCCAAGAGTGTGAGCTGAGCTCTGAGAAACAGCGGTTCAATGCCCAGCCCGAGCTAAGCAGCCGCTGAGCTGCCAACAGGTGGCAGGATGGCTCAGCTAAAAAAAAAATAAAATAAAAAAATAAAAATATTACTTTTCAAGTAATAAAAAATTTATCCCAGATCTAATGTTCATTCTTAGGAATACAATTATATAACACTATAAACAATATGTTTTAAAAGAAATCTAAATATCTGGAATTTCTTCATCAATGAAGCAAGAAACAGCTTAAACAAGTACATATTTTAAAACTCTTAGCTCAAGGTTTTCTCTATTAACATACAAATATACATACACAAAGAAAACAACCCAAAACACAAAAGTAACTCACAATGTACAAATTATTTCATTTCTCCCTAATTTTTTAATTGGCTAAGTAGTGTACCCAATATAATGCACAAAAAGGAAAAGTAGTCTGTCTCCTCAAAAACATAGGTTTAAATCAGAACATATTTCAACCCAATTACTGAAATGGTCCTTACAAGACGTTTCCTTCATTGCAAAGTTCTTATCTAGAAAGACAGAAAGACAGACACACACACACACACACACACACACACACACACACACACACACGCTAAGAAAGATACATTTGACATACAATCCTAAAGTGCTTGGAGACACCTAAGACTAAAATAAATTTCTAGGAAATACCAGAAAAAAAAATTTTTTAAGTAATTTTAACATGTATGTGTAGTTGATGTTTTATTAAAGGACAACAAAAGCAAACAATGTTCTTTTAAGTGTTATATTTCTTGACAAAGTTAAAACTGGAATGTATCATGAGGCATAAATTCAGTCGGTTAATCTAACATTTAGTTGATAAACATTAAGAAACTAAATAATGTGCTCCATCTAAGAGTTCTAGAGTACAGATAACAAGTAAATAAATAATTATAATATAAATAGGCCTATAACAGGGGGTTATGTTGGAAGTTTTACAGAAAAGAGTCCAACTATACCTGAGGAAATAATCAGGGCAGGATTCATGGAAGGTGACAGAGTTCACTGGGCAGGCAAATGAGGACGATTTATAGATAACACAAATGGATGTATTAACCACTCTACCATGGAAATTCTTCTAAAGTACTACTACTTACTTGATCTCTATTATGCTTCAATTATGAGAAACATGCTGCATGCGTTAAAGGAACTTTCCAGATAAATTGCACATATACAGAAAAGAAGGATTTTAAACCTGAGAAAGTAGGAATAGGCTAGATCAGGATTTCATCCATCTCTTCCCCAGAGAATACTTTGCTAATTGAATGTGGCACTCGTCACCTACAAAACCATGCGGTTTTCTGTGCCATTATCAGGGTATCAGGAAAATTACTCTGCATGACAGTGATTTAATACCTTTGGATTTCAGAGACCAAAATAAAAAATGTTTTAATTAAAAATTTAGAAAGAATTGCCACTTTTGACAAGGAAATCTAAAATAGCAAATACCATCTAATCTTGTCCCCAATTTTTTTAAAAGGGCATCTTATGTGCTCACAAAACATGAAGGATATAACAGAATAAAACAGACTTTTCAACTGAATACATTTTATTTGTACAAAATCCATAACTTGTCATTTTTCTCATTTTGCATGGACTAAAACTGTTATTGAATAGTACTTCCGTAAATATATATGATTTTTGGAAACTACTGAAGGAGAATATACCATCAGATGAATTACTTTTATAAAGATCCTTAGAGAACTGGGAAAGGTAAAATGGTAGAATAAACCGAGTAGAAAAATCAACTATGAAGTCACTGAAATAGCAATACATAAGTTCTTACAACAAAATTAATGAAAACAGAGAACAATTACAAAAGATGAAATTTAGAGACAATGTGAGAAATAATCAATACGTCTAAAATCACGGTTGTCTAGCATTGGCTACTGGTGAGATAAAGAAACACTCATTACAAAGGAAACAATTTTCATGACTCACAATTCCAAATGGTAGCCTATGAAGCTTGTATGGCATCACAGAGACAAAAATACTTACTAATTTATCAGTAGATGGAAAGGAAAAATAAAGCTTTTTCTGCTGGCTTAAATTCACAATTAAACCTTTTCCTGGTCCATTGTTCAAAATATCCTCAGTCTAAACAATTAGTTTTTTTCCCTTCTGAACTTTTTTAACAATTAAATAAAGTATGAGAATCATTTAACAATATATTATCTTATCTATTCCACTGTCTAGAACTACTGGTGGCCAAATAAAATCAGGGAATAAGTCTGTCTCCCAAATATACTGCTTTGTAGATACCAGATGCTTTAAAAAGTGGTTTTGGATTGGGCAGAGGACATGAACAGAAAATTCTCCAAAGACATACAGATGGCCAAATGACATATGAAAAGATGCTCAACATCACTATCATCAGGGAAATGCAAATCAAAACCACAAAGAGTTATCACCTCACATCTGTCAGAATGGTTATTATTCAAAAGTCAACAAATAACTAGTGTTGGCAAGGATGTGGAAAAAAGGGAGCTCTTGTGCACTGCTGGTAGGAATGAAAACTGGCACAGCCCATACTATGGAAAACAGTATGGAGGTTCCTTAAAAAGTTAAAAATAACCCAGCAATTCCACTTCTGGGTTATTTATCTGAAGAAATCCAAAACACTAATTCAAAAAGGTTTATGAACCCTTATGTCCACTGCAGCATTATTTACAATAACCAAGATATGAAAGCAACCCTGGTGTTGTCCATCGATAGATGAATGGAAAAAGATGTGGTATATATATCCAATGGAATATTATTCAGCAATAATAAAAAAAAAATGAAACCTTGCCATTTGCAACAGTGTGGATGGACCTAGAGGGTATTATTCTAAGTGAAATAAGACAAATACCCTATATGATATCACTAACATGTGCAATCTAAAAAAACAAATGAAACAAGTGAATAAACAAAACAAAAAGAGACTCCAAAACAGATCAAACCGATGGTTGCCAGAAGGGGTGTGTGGGAGGATGTGTGAAAAAGGTGACAGGGAATACAGTCATAATAATATTGTGAGAATTTTGCATGGTGACAGATAATTACTAGATATATATACTGTGGTGATCACATCACAACATATATAAATGTCAAATCACTATATTATATACCTGAAACAATTATAATATTGTATACCAACTATATTTGAATTAAAAAAAATTTGTTTAAGTAGCTTTTGGGTTATTTCCACTTTTTGTCTATCATAAATAATGCTCCTATGAACATTCGTATTCAAGATTTGGGGCCGCCCGAGTGGCGCAGTGGTTAAGCACTGGCTTGGGAGGCCAGCGGCCCCGGTTCCGGTCCCACATGTGAGGGCCAGTGACACTGCCCTCAAAAAAAAACAACACAAAAAAACCCCCACAAGATCTGTATAGACATGTGTTTCTAATTTTCTGGGGCTTAAGTGACGGGTCACATAGTAACTCAAAGTTTAACTTTTGGAAGAATTACTAAACTTTTTTCCAAAGTGGCTGTACCAGTTTACAAGCAATGTATAAGAGTTGCAATTTCTTCACAACCTACCAACTCTTGTTCTTGTCTTTACTTTAACCAATCCAGTGGGTATAAAGTGCTATCTCATTGTAGTGTACATTTGCATTTCCCGAATGGCTGATGAAATTGAGCATCTTTTCATGTGTTTATTGCCCCTTTTCATATCTTTGCAGACATGTCTATTCAGGTCCTTTGCCCATTTTAAAGTGGGTTGTCATTTTTTTATAGTTAGGATGTAAGAATTCATTGTCTTTCACTCTCTTAATGGCATCCTTTGACACAAAAGTTTTAAAATTTATTAAGTCCAATTAATCTTTCTGCATTAATCATCTACAAACAATGAATATACATATGAAACTAAAAAGCAAATACACAGTTATTAAACTTCCATTCAAGTTTCATGGAGTTCCTTTTCATTTTCACTAAATTTCCGGTCTACACAGAATGGGTAACAGATTTGGCTCAAGTTACTTTCAACTCAAAAGACTGTCTAGGATAAAAAAGGTGAATTGTATGGTATGTAAATTATAACTCAATAAAAGGAGAGAGGCTATTTAATAGCCCAAAGTAGCTGAAGTACTACACTGTACAGCTAAGAAATCATATATAAATAAAAGCTTAAAAACTTAATGGCTATAAATGTTGTATTCACATGGAACAGAAGGAAATTTCCCAAATTTTCTGTAACTAGCAGACATCCATTTTTCATTTCAGATATATACTTCTATTTTCATACTTATTTAAGTTACCCTTCCAACAAGAGGATTACTGGAAGAGCAGTCAATGAAATCATTACTCATTTACTGTTAGAATTATATAAATAGGTATTTGCATTCAGAAAATTATTTCTAAATTGGTTTAAGAGTCTCATGCGGGCCGGCCAAGTGGCGCATTGGTTAAGAGCTGGTTTGGGATGCCAGCAGCCCCGGTTCAGATCCCACATATGGGGCCAGTGACACTGCCATCTACAGCTAATAACAGCTGCACCTGGAGCTGGGCTGCGAGCCCCGGCGACGGTAGGCTGCACCCCCTGCTGCAGTGGGCTGCCATAGGCTACAGTGAGTGGCAGGCAGCTGGTGTGAGCTGCCAAGAGCTGCGGTGAGCGGCCAGCCATAGGCCAGTGACTGATCTGCCTCATCAAGGAAGAGCGAAATGATGATACCAACATGGATCAGTGAAGCAACATCCTCGTCCTCCACAACTAGACTCAAGAGCAAAAAGACAGCAACTTGTCTGTTCCGCTTTCCCGATGCTGTTACCCTCCCCCAATTCCCCAATAAAATCTTTAAAAAAAAAAAAAAAACAGTCTCAAGCTCCACCGAGTAAGCTAACAGGGAGACTATTTCTAAAATGGTTTAAAAAATATTCCCAAGATAAATGCCCTTAAAAGAGTGCAGTAGGGCCAGCCGAGTGGCGCATTGGTTAAGAGCTGCTTTTGGGATGCCAGCGGCCCTGGTTCGGATCCCACATGAGGGCCAGTGACAATGCCCTCTACAGCTAACAACAGCTCCACCTGGAGCTGGGGCTGCGAGCCCCGGTGATGGTATAGGCTGCAGCCCCTGCTGCAGTGGGCTGCCAAGGCTACAGTGAGTGGCTGGCAGCCAGCATGAGTGGCTGGCAGCCAGCGTGAGCTGCCAATAGCTGCGGTGAGCAATCATCCAGAGGCCGGCGACCGATCTGCCTCATCCGGGAAGAGCGCAATGACGATGCCAACATGGGCCAGTGAAACAAAAAGACAGCAACTTGTCTGTTCCACTTCCCCGATTCCCCTATGCTGTTCCCCTCCCCCAATTCCCCAATAAAATCTTAAAAAAAAAAGCAGTAAAAAAAACCTTAATGAGAAAATACTTGCAAGTCATATAGCTATTAAGGAATTTGTATCTAAAATACATATAATTATAAACCCTTACATCTCATAAATTGAATCAATAACTACTAATCTTCTGCAACAAAAAACACCAGGCCAACACCAGGCCCACAAGGGTTCACTGGTATATTCTATCAAACGCTTAAGGAAGAAGTTATATCAATTCTCTATGAACTCTTTCAGAGGGACAGAAGCAGGGAAAATACCTCCTAACTCATTCTATGAGGACAGCATTACCCTAATACCAAAACCAGACAAGGGCGTAACAAGAAAATAAAAAAAACTACAAACCATTATATCCTATGAACATATATGTAAAAACCCTCAAGAATATATTAGCAAATTGAATTAAAAAAAGTATACAAATAATTATACTGCCTGACCACTGTGCGCTGTACACCTGAAGCTGAATACTGTATGTCAACTATAATTAAATATATATATATTTATATATATATATACAGTCACGGAATATGGAGTACAGCATAGGGAATGGTGTCAATGGAATTGTAATAGATATATCTGATGTCAGAGGGGCAACAGATTGGGGGAAGGAGGTTATCACTTTGTGAGGAGTGAAATGTCTAACTATTACCTTGTTTTGTACACCTGAAACTAGAAAAAAAAAGAAAGTTATACACCACAACCAAGTGGGATTTAATCCAGGTTTATAAGACTGCTGGTTCGACATCCAAAAATCAATTTAATCTATCAATAAGCCAAAGAAACAAGACCCCGGGAGGGCCGGTTAGCTCAGCTGGTTACAGCGCAGTGCTCACAACACCAAGGTTCCCAATTTGATCCCCACATAGGCAGCTGAGATGCGCCCTCCACAACTAGATTGAAACAACTACTCGATTTGGAGCTGATGGGTAATGGAAAAACACACAGTTCCCCAGTTATGAAGGAAAAAAAAAAAAAGAAACAAGACCAAATGATTATATTAGATGAAGAAAGGCATTTGATAAAATCCAATGTCCTTTATGATAAAAACTCCAATAAACTGAAAATAGAGGGTAACTTCCTCCATTTGATAAAGAATACCTAGGGGCCGGCTGGGTGACGCAGTTGGTTACAGTGTGAGCTCTGAGCAACAGGGTCGCCAGTTCGATTCCCACATGGACCAGTGAGCTGCGCCTTCTACAGCTAAGATGATGAACAACAGCTCGACCAGGAGCTGGGCTGCCATGAGTCGCCGGTGACAGCATAGGCTGCAGTGGGGCTGGCCCGCAGTCTGTGTGAGCTGCTGTGCGCCACCGTGAGCGGCCGTTCAATGGCCAGGGAGCAGCTGCCTCACCCAGGAAGAGTGCAATGATAATACCAACACGGGCCAGGAAAGTGACGTCCTCTACAACTAGACTGAAGAACCAGAGGACAGAAACCTGTCTGTGCTGTTCCCTTTCCCTGATTCCCCAACGCTATTCCCCTCCCAAAATTCCCCAATAAAAAATAATTAAAAAATAATAAAATAAAATAAAGTCATTTGAGGTGATATCTCACTGTGATTTTGATTTGCATTTCCCTGATGATTAATGATGTTGAGCATCTTTTCCTGTTCCCATTGGCCATCTGTAAGTCTCCTTTGGAAAAATAACTATTCAGATCCTCAGGACATTTTTAAATCTTTTTTTTTTTTTAAATTTTAAAATGTTTATTAGTTTCAGATGTACAAAGCAATGTAATAGACATTTACACCCCTCACAAAGTGGTAAGTGCCTCCCAAGCTACTACTCCTCTAACATCGTATACAGCTGTTACTATACCATGGACTATCTTACCTATGTTGTACTCCACATCCTGTGACTATACCTATGTATTCAGTTAAGGTCGACATTCAATATTATTCTACATCAGCTTCAGGTGTATGGCGCATTGGTCAGGCATCTACAGTCTATTCCCCTTGATAAGTGCAGTGCCCATCTGGCACCTACATGATCTTTACAACACTGTTGATTATATTCCCCATTATGTATTAATTACCAATTTGTATTTCTTAATACCTTCACCTTTTTCCCCGTCCCCCACCCCATTCCCATCTATCACCCTGATAGATCTAGTACCTACCTAGCATACCTAATTATTACAATATTATTGACTATATTCCTTATGCTATATCCCACATCCCCATGACTACTGTGTAACAACCAATTTGTATTTCTCAATCCCTTCATCTTTCACCCATCCTTAACCCCCCTCCCATCTTTAAGACATCCCTCTAAGATTCCTTGTAATACTGGTTTGGTGGTGGTGAACTCCTTTAGCTTCTTCTTGTCTGGGAAGCTCCTTATCTGTCTTTCAATTCTAAATCATAGCTTTGCTATCTAGCAATGTATGTCATTGCTTTTCATCGCTTGGAGTCTTTCTTGCCACTCCCTTCTTGCCTACAAAGTGTCTAAGAAATCAGCTACCAGTCTTATGGGGGCTCACTGCTTTTCTCTTGTCACCTTTAAGATTCTCTGTTTGTCATTAACTTCTGGCCTTTTGATTATGATGCATCTTGGTGTGGGCCTCTTTGAGTTTACCGCATTTGGGACTCTCTATGCTTCCTGGACTTGTATGTCTATTTCTTTCATCACATTAGGAACTTTTCTGTCATTATTTCTTCAAATACGTTTTCAATTCCTTTGCTCTCTCTTCTCCTTCTGGTACTCCTATAATGAGAATGTTAGTATGGTTGATATTGTCCTGGAGACCCCTCTAACGCCCCTCAATTTTTTGGGTTCTTTTTCCATTTTGCTCTTTCTGGTTGGCAGTTTTCTGCTACCTTACTTCTATACTGGATCCTCTACTTCATCTAATTTACTGTTGAGTCCCTGCAATGTATTCTTTATTTCCATTATTGTATACCTTATTTCTTTACTGACTGGTTCTTTTTCAGGGTTTCCATCTCCACTTTTATGCTTCTATCTCTCTGTTGAAGTTCCCTGAGATTACTGAGCATTCTTATAACCAAGGTTTGGAACTCTGCGTCTGATAAACGTCTGATTACTTCTCTCCATTTTGCTTAGTTCTTTTTCTGGAACTTTGCTCTGTTCTTTTATTTGGGACATGTTTCTTTGTCTCCCCATTTGGGCTGCCTCCCTGTGTTTGTTTCTATGTATTAGGTAAGGCTGCTATATCTTCGGATTTTAGTAGAATGGTCTTATGTAGATGTGCTGTGGAGTTCAGTAGTGCAGTCTTCTGATCACCTGAGTCATGCACTCCAGGTGTGTCCCTTGTGTGGGTTGTGTATGCCCTCCTTTTGTAGTTGAGCCTTGGTTGATAACTTCACATCAATGGGAGGGACTGACTCTTGGGCTCACTCATTGTGAGGACTGGCCTTGGCTACAGTGGAAGAGTTGTTGTGCAGGGAGTGAGCCTATGGAGCAGGATCTGCCTCAGCAGGACTCTGGCACCTGCTACACCCTTGGGTGTGTTGTACTTGGAGGCAGTTGGGTAATGCTCAAGTTCGTTTTGAAGCTGCCTACTGGGGGCACCAGCCCTAGGACCACCTTGGAGATCAGCTGCAGGTCAAGTTCAGCCCCAGCCAGTGCCCCACCTGGGGCTACATGGCAGGAGCCACAAATAAATCTGCATATGGCTGCTGTCCAGTGCTGTGCTTAGAAGCACCTTGAGAAGCCAAGTCATGAACCATGGCCGGCTGCTGCTCATGCCCTGCATAGGGCTGCTCAGCCAGAGGGACAGGACATGCTCAAGCCAGGTGCTGCTCTTCTAGTTCCAAGAACCTTTGAGAGACCCTAGGAAAAGTTTATAGTTTGAGCCAAAGCAGGCAATCTGCACGAAAAAGCAACTGCAAGTGGCCTGGGTGTGCTGAAAGTTTGGCAGGGTCAGGTCTCCAATTGCCCTGGTCTCGAGTTGCCAGGAACGAATGGCAGAGATCAGATACTGCTGCCATTGGTCAGCCAAGTGGCGTGGTGGTTGGGCCCCGGTTCGGGTCCCACATATGAGGGCCAGTGACATTGCCCTCAAAAAAAAAAAAAAATGATATTGCAGCCACCTGCGTCTACATGTGTGGAAGGGCGAGGGCTCAACCAAGAAACAATGGCCTCCACCAGGTACTCAAGTCTAGGAGAAAGCCGCCTCTCCAGCCCGCATCCAAAGCCAGAACACTCAATTCCCTACCATATGTCCCCGTCGCCTTTCCAGCTGCTGGCCCAGTGTTGGAGCTCAAAGCGAGTGATTCCATTCGTGGGTAAGTCTGCGCGCAGTCCCTTTAAGACGAGCACCTGGGAGTGCAACCGCACGCAGTCTCACTCAGTCACCATCTCTGCTGATTTTCACAACCAGAAATTATGGGGACTTCTTTCCCGGGCACGGGAACACTAGGCTGGGATTTCTCGCTCCTCTGAGGAACTGGTTGCGGGGGGGAGAGGATATCCCCACAGCCGAAATACCACTCCCAATCTTTAATGGTCACACGTGGGTGTGGGACCAGCCTGTTTCATGTCTCTGCCTCTCTACCATTCTGGAGGTGGCTCCTTCTGCGTGTCCTTAGATGAAAGGCTTCAGTTCAGCTTGATTTTAGGCAATTCTCAATAATGGTTGTTTTGTAGAATAGTTGTAATTCTGATATGGTTGTGAGAGAAGGTAAGCACAGCATTTACCTACTGTGCCATCTCGGTTTTTCCAGTTTTGTTTGTTCTTATTTTCTTATTGAGTTGTGGGAGTTCTTTAGATATTTTTGATATTAATCCCTTATC
Source organism: Aselliscus stoliczkanus (assembly GCA_033961575.1). NCBI lineage: Eukaryota > Metazoa > Chordata > Mammalia > Chiroptera > Hipposideridae > Aselliscus > Aselliscus stoliczkanus. The sequence continues at coordinate 112,474,189 of CM066731.1, read as the reverse complement.
AGATATAGCTATGATTTACAAACATTTTCTCCCATTTGCTAGGTTCCATTTTCATATTTATCATGGTTTCCTGTGTTGTGCAGAAGCATTTTAATTTGATGTAATCCCGCTTTTTTTTGTTAACTTTGCTTTAGGTGTCAAATCCAAACCACTCATCTCCAAGATGCACATCAAAGAGCTTAACCACCTATTTTCCACTATAGGATTTTTGATTTCAGGTCTTACACTGAAGTCTTAAATCCATCTTGAGTTAATTTTGGGGTATGTTCTAAGATAGTAGTGCAGTTTCATTCTTTTGCATGTGGCTGTATAGTTTCCCCAACACCAATTATTGAACAGACCGTCCTTTCCCCATTGTACATTCTTGGCTCCTTTGTGATAAACGGACCCTCAAGGCATGGGTTTATTTATGGGCTCTCTGTTCTATTCCACTGATCTGTGTGTCTGCTTTTATGCTAATACAATACTGTTTTGGTTACTATAATTTTGTGGTATAGTTTGATACCAGGAAGCGTGATACCTTCAGCTTTGCTCTTCTTCCTTAAGATTGTTTTGGCTACTTGGGGTCTTCTGTGAGTCTATACAAATTTTAGGTTTGTTCCATTTCTATAAAAAATGCCATTGGCATTTTGATAGGGATTGCATTAAATCTGTGGATTGCTTTGAGTAGTATGGACATTATAAGAATATTGATTCTCCCAGTCCATAGCATGGAATACATTTCCACTTATTTGTGTCTTCAATTTCTTTCATTTATGTCTTAGTTTTCAGTGTACAGGTCTTTCACCTCCTCGGTTAAATTAACTCGTAGGTATTTTATTCTTTTTGATGCAATTGTAAATGCAATTTTTCTTTCTGATAGTGCATTAATATATGGAAATGCAACTGATTTTTGTATATTGATTTTGTATCCTGAAACTTTACTGAATTCATTTATTAGTTTTAGTAGGTTGTTTTGTGTTTTTTTTTGGGCGGGGGGGAGTATTTAGGGCTTTCTATATACACCATCATCTGCAAATATAGTTTTACTCCTTTCTTTCCAATTTTGTTGCTTTTTATTTCTTTCTTGCCTAACTACTCTGGCTAGCAGTTCCAATGCTATGTTGAATAAAAATGATGAGGGGGCATCCTTGTCTCATGTCTTGTTTCTGATCTTAGAGGAATGGCTTTCAGCTTTTCATCGAGTATGATGTTCTCATATGGTGTAACTGCCATATGTAGCCTTTATTAAGCTGAGGTACATTACCTCGACTACCAATTTTGTTGAGTTGTTTTAAATCATAAGTGGATGTTGAACTTTGTTAAATGTTTTTTCTGCATCTATTGAGATGATTATATGATTTTTATTCTTGGTTTCATTAATGTGGTATATCACAGTGGTTGATTTGTAGATGTTGAACTAGTCTTGCACCCCAGGGATAAATCTCACTTGATCAGAGTGTATGATCCTTTCAATTCACTGTTGAATTTGATTTGCTAATATTTTGTTGAGGATTTCTGCATCTATGTTCATCTAGGATACTCACCTCTACTTTTCTTTTTTTGTAGTATCCTTGTCTGGTTTTGGTATCAGGGTATTACTGGGTTCATAAAATGAATTTGGAACTGTTACCTTCTTCTTTTTTCTTGGAAGAGTTTGAGAAGGATAGGTACCAATTCTTTAGCTGTTTGGTAAAATCCACAAGTGAAATAATCTGGTACAGGAGTTCTATTTGTTCAGAGGCTTCTGCTTATTGATTCAATCTCCCTGCTATTATTAGTCTGTTCAGATTTTCTGTTTCTTCATGATTCAGTCTGAGTAGGATGTGTGTTTCTAGGAAATTATTCATTTTTATAGATTGTTCAATTTTTTGGCATATAATTGCTCATAGAAGTCTCTTATGATCCTTTGTATTTTTGTGGCATCACCTGTCACATCTCTATTTCATTTGAGTCCTCTTTTTTTCCTCAGTCAAATTAGTTAAAGGTTTGTCTATTTTGTTATTCTTTTCAGAATAGCAGCTGCTAGTTTTACTTATCTTTTCTATTTTCTTTTTAGTCTATAATTCATTTATTTACGTTCTGATCTTTGTTATTTTCTTCCTTCTACTAACTTTGGACTTATTTTGTTCTTCTTTTCACCATTCCTTTCTAACAACGTACTGGAAGCTCCAGCTAATACAGTAAGACAAGAAAAGGAAATCAAAGGTACACAGATTGATCGGGAAGCAAGAAATAAAACTTTCTTTATTCACAGAAGGTATTATTATCTTTGTAAAAATCTGTCAGCATTGCCAAATACTAAATGATTATAGTCAGGTTGCAGGATACAAGGGTAATATACAAAATTCAATCACTTTCTTATATATCAGCAATGATAAAGTGGAATTTGAAATTAAAAACTCATGTATAGGGCTGGCCGAGTGGCTCAGTTGGTTAAGAGCTGGCTCAAGAGTGCAAGCTGAGCTCTGAGCAACAGCAGTTCGATGCCCAGCCCAAGCTGAGCTGCCATTAAACTTCCAACAGGTGGCAGGATGGCTCAGCTAAAAAAAACAATAAAAAAAATTAAACAAACAAACAAAAGAAACCTCATGTATAACTCAGTAAGAAAATAATACCCCAACTTAAAAATGAGCGAACGATGTGAATGGACATTCCTCCAAAAATATAAAAATAGTCAGTCAACATGAAAAGATGCTCAATATCATGAGACAACAAGGAAATTCAAATGAATATTGCAGTGAGATAGTACTCTACATCCACGATAGGATGGCTAGAATCAAAATGTAGGGTAAGTGTAGGCAAGGATGTGGAGAAGTCAGAACCCTCATATATAACTGCTAGTAGAAATACAAAATGGTGCAGCCATTTTAGAAAACAGTCTAGCAGTTCCTTAAATAACTGAATACAGTTACCATATAACTCAGCAATTTATGTAGGTATATACATAAGATAACTGAAAACTTAAGTCCACACAGAAACTTGCACATAAATGATTATAGCAACATTATTCATAATAGTCAAAAGTTGAAAGAAACCTGCATATCCATCATGATGAATGGATAAACAAAATGTGGTATTATATCCATCCTTACAATGGAATATTATGACCCCATAAAAGGAATGAAGTACTGATGATATATGTTACAACACAGATGAACCTTAAAAATGTGCTAAGTACAAGAAGCAAGTCACAAAAGACCACGCAGAGGTGTTTCCACTCTTGTATATGAAACTACAAAATAGGAAGATGCAGAGAAACAGAAAGTAGATTAGTGATTGCTTACCGATGGAGTGGAAGGGGAGGTGGTAGTAAAGTGACAGCTCAAGGATCTGGGTTTTAAATCTACAAATCATGCTTTCTAAGATGTCTACTGTTTTACACTACAACTATTGTGTTATGCCCCTAATAAGTCTTTTCAAACAGCAAAGTGCTGTCAGTCCTAAGGAAAATTAGCTACATAAAAAGAGTACTTGTGTAGCTTATTGTAGATTAATCAGTGTAGTCATTACTAACAATAAAAAACCCAAATTCACCTAAAAGATTGTTAGTAATGTATCTTCACAAGACAGCCTATTAACTTAATAATCACCTACCACTAAAAGCAAAATATTTAGAAGCTATACTGTCCAAAAAAAGAGAAAGAAAACACAACAATCATTATTCCATCACTACTTTGTATACTTACAGAAATAAGTCACACTAATGAATGCAATGTTAAAGGAAAATGGATGCCGCCCTTTCACTACTGCCACAGAGTAGCTTGGAGGCGGAGGCTTGGGTGCATTCAAGATTCGCCTTCACCATAACCCACTGCTATGACTAAGGAAAGCATTGCTGCTGGAGGTGTAATGGACATTAATACTGCTTTACGAGAGGTGCTGAAGACCAACCACCCTCATCCATGATGGCCTACCACGTGGAGTTTACGAAGCTGCCAAAGCCTTAGGCAAGCGCCAAGCCCATCTTTGTGTGCTGGCATCCAACTGCGAAGAACCTATGTACGTCAAGTTGGTGGAGGCCCTCTGTGCTGAACACCAAAACAGCCTAATTAAGGTTGATGACAACAAGAAACTAGGGAAATGGGTAGGCCTCTGTAAAACTGACAGAGAGGGAAAACCCTGTAACGTGGTTGGTTGCAGATGTGTAGTGGTTAAGGACTCTGCAAAGAGTCTCAGGCCAAGGATGTCACTGAGGAGTACTTCAAATGCAAGAAATGAACAAACAAACTGAGCTTTTGTTTCAATAAAATAAGATGCAATTTTTTAGGCTTCTGACAAAATCTTCCATATCAACTTAAATTGATACTTATGCTTTTAAGTAAAAAAGTGCCCAAGTCTGTGTAAAGTATGATGATTTTATATAGCCCTTATTCATAATTCTGAAGTCCAAAAGTTTGAAAACATTAAGTTTTTTTTGCTAATTGGTATGAACAGTCATTCATTTTGCTGCAGACATATTAAATGTGTTTTGACTACAGGATGCTTCAAATTCAGCTGAGGGTGTAACACACACTACTTTTCATCTAAAATCTAAAAAAGCATACGTGGCCCCAAGGATTCTAAAAAAGAGACTGTGTACATATATTTCAAATTAAGATGTTACCTGATATTCAGAATCCAGTCTAAATGAAGAGTCTCTTGAGTGATAGGTATCATTTAAGCTACTTCCTCTGCTTCCAGACATCATCCTAGCACTTAAAGAGCTGGATGGTTGAACAGAAATTCTCCTTGGAATCCTTGAAGGTTTAGACTCCATTCTTGAGGTTTCCTGTGAAATGCAAATTTTGTTTAATTGCCTTTGGGAAAACATGCAAAACTTCTATTCTTAATCCTCCTTTATCATCAGCTCAAGTAAAAAATTAACTAGATAAATTAACTATATCTGGCATGGTAAATTATGAGACCATCGTCACCCCTCTTCCATGAGGCAAAGGTCTAAAGTCTATCAAAGGCTCCCTACTGTCCATAAAATGAACAACACAAAAGTGGGATAAAGAACTGACGTTTGTTTCCAAAGCCTGGTCTCTTTTTCTTGGTCAATGTTGTCTCTCTATAAAATCTTACATGAATTTGCCCTTGATTATCTTGCTATTGTTACCTTTAGTGTGTTCAATACTCATACTGTGAACATTAGCTAAACTGTACCATTTGCACACTCATTAACACAATATGCTCTCGTAGGCTTCTGTATGCCTAGAAAGTCTACACATTCCTCATTCTATTCCTGGTTGTAGTCTCAAAACAAGCATTTTTATTTGTGTGCTTCCATTTTGTACATACTTTCATTAAGACATCATCCTACCTTACATGGTAATTTGTTTTCCTGTCTATCTCCCCATCTCAAAAGTGAGACTAACATTTTTTTCCTTAAACATTCTTCAACCCAGGCCAAGAGTAACCATTGCTATAGCAGATTTTTAACTATACATAAATAGAATCATATAAAATGTACTTTTATGTCTGATTTCATTTGCTCAACATTATATTTGTGAGATTCGTTTGTATTGTTGCATGCAGTTGTAGTGAATTCACTCCAATTGGTTTATATAGCATTCTATGGTATCAAAATACACAATTCATTTGTGTATTCTACTGTGGGTGGACAATGGATTGTTTCCAGTTTTAGGCTACTACAAATAGTGCTACTATAAAAATATTACTTGTATATAAAAAAATTAATAAGTGTCCTGGGGAAAGGATTTACAATGAGACCTCTGGATAACTGAGATGCCACCAGTCTTAAGAGTACAAAGAAGGACAAAAGAAAGTAGCAAATGAAAAGAAATCACAGTAATCTTTTCAATTTCTCCTACCCAATTTCAAGGCAAAAAATTATTCCCTTATTGTCCTGGAAGTGTTCTTGAATATAAGGATATAAATTTAATAAAGTATAAACAAATACACTTCAATTATTTGATGTATAGCTTGGATAAAGTATATAATTGCTTTATTAGAACACTCAAATTTGAACATTTAAGTTACAAATACCTAATTCATTTTAAATCAGTCACCTTTATACCTGAAAACTTACTACAAAAGAATTTCCTTTTTTAATAATATTTGTCTTAGAAATGGTATCAGGAACGACAGAAGAGAGGATGAAAAGAACAAAAAAACAAACCATATGGTCTGTATTGCAGTAGGAGACAAACAACACAAATGAAAAAGATACAACACAAGCTCAATATCAATTCAACTAAGAATATCTGGCTAATGAGAAACCAGAGGGAAAGCTATACTATGGAATATGATTAAATCAAAGAAAGCTTATCAAAAAAGTCAGTTTTGAATTTCTTGTTAAACATGACAGGTTATCCTTATACAAGTACATCTATTTTGGCCCCTCTTTCCAAAACTCTTTACTGTCTATAAAATGATAGTAAGTCAATTCAAAAGCTTTAACCATGAAAAGAACTGGAAGCAGAGTCTTAGAAGGCAAGATTTCAATGTATGTTTGGAAAATCCAAAGTAGGAGAAGTAGAATAATTCAGCAGAGGATAAAACTACACCCTAGGCACTTAGAAAAAGGTAGAACTACAAGCAAAGTATTTGACCTTAGCACCCTGGAAAGAATCAATACCTACCTGGAGGTACAAAGTACCATTAAAAGGGTTGAAAAGCAAGGTGTTGAATTAAAATCTGTAGTTGGAGCAGTAAAACCCCACAGTCTTCCCCTAGGTTTTCTTCTAAAAATAGCATATTTATTCTCTGGAGACTAAGGATCTCACAAGCAAGCTCCCCCCCTCCCCAATATACAATCATCTCTGTGGGAGTTAAGTATAAGGAATAAAAGAAAATCTATACACTCAATGTTGAGACCAAGGGCTCTTTCCTGGTTTTGGTTCTACAATGCTGTCAGAATACGAAGGGATTTTACTCCTGGATCACCAAACAAAACACGAGAGAGAGTATTTCTGGTTATGGACATTTTGAATGCTCCTAATTGCAAAGCTAGTTTACCTATCCCACAGCAAAGTCCACTAGTCACCAAGAGTTTCTCATCAATATTTTTAGTGCTTCCCTTCAATAGACAAACATCAAGTACCACTAAGTATCCAGGAAAGAGCTCCAATATGAAAGACCAAAGCAAACAATAATAAAAGGATTTCAGAGAAAATCTGGGGAAAGGAGCTAATTATTATCTTCAAAGGGATAAGACGTTCATTCATAAAATAATAACAGGATGCTTGAGAAAGCAATTACAATATAATAAAAAGCTTATGGAAATTCACAATGTGAAATAAATTCCACATAAGAGTTGTGAGTAAACTGAATAAACCTCCCAGAAGTAGAAAATGTAACTTGAAAATAGATTTGTCCAAGGGAGTTATCATTTGACTGTAATATGGTTATAAAAAGAGAAAAGAACATGGAGAAAAAAACTATCAAAAAAAATGAAAGAATCTAAAATTAAAGAATATAAGTCTACGCACTGAAAGGTTCAAAAGCACTCAGCAAATCAAAAGGAAAAATACAAACACTAAGCAAAATTTATCATCTTGAAGTTTCAGAACACCTATAAGTTACAAGACAGAAAAAACGGGTCACATGCCAAAGTAATCAGAATGGCTTCTTAATTACAGCTTTAAAAACTTTTAAGACAATGAAGCAATAATTGCAGTACTGAGAAAAATGTCTGGCCTTGAATTCCAATCTGATAACTAACCTTGAGATGGAGAAGAGGCAGGCACATTTTCAGATGTGCACAATCTTCTAAAAAACAATGGAAAAATAAAACAAAAACCACAGGAAGCTAAGTGAAGAGCATATCCTAGAGAAATGGCAGTGTGAGGAACTCAAGAGCCAGACACAAAATCGGAAACAGTTACAAAGGTATGTAGAAAGTAGAGGAAGCAACTTATCAAGACTGGAGCAGGATGGCAGATAATGGAAGCCAAGTTCTAAGAAAAAAAATAGCACCAAATAGAAACTATTTTGGTATGTGGCAATAGGAAAAGAAAACGTGGAGTACACAGAACAAATGGCAATTTTCTAACTTTGGAAAACAGAGCTATTGTTCAAGAAAGGAAGTATTGCTGTGTTTGGGTGAACTCCTTACTATTTACATAGTTATAATAATATAAACAGTCTACTGATTTAGCTACAAACATGCTGTAGGTTGATGGTGGTTAGGGGAAGTAAGGACAATGCTGAATAAGGAAAACACATATAATATTGAAAAATCAAGAAATAACATTATAAACACATCATTTAGAAATATGAAGGTAAATCCTAAAACAGCTAAAGAGTTGAGGTTTGCTTCGTTTGGAAAATGGGGCTAGGAATGAGAGAACAGGGTAGGGCCAAGGATTGCTGTTTTCCCGTTAAGTAGGATGACCATATTTCCTGGTTTGCCTAGAACAGTCCTAGTTTATGGCCAAAAAAGTGCTGATTTGTGCTCATTATCCCAGGACAATTATTAATAGTGCTTACATTGTCTCTTGAAAGTGGCCTGGTTTGGATGATAAAGCATAAAATCACTTCAGCTTTTTACAAACTATACATACCCATCTGTAAAAATATTTTATTTCAGCTTTTTATAAGCTATACACATACATCAGTACAAAATTTTATTTAAAAGATGTGTTATGAATTGGACTTTTAAATAAAGCATACATTAGTATAAATATTATATTAATGGCTAAAACACTGACATGCAAAAGTCCATAAATGATTTGACAAGTAGTATATTTGTTATTTTATCAAGAAGGCTATGAAAATACTAAACAAAGGACTGTATTTGTGATCTGAGTATTTTAAACAGAAAGACAAAATGCTTTTTAAGAAGTACAGGCTTATAGATGTTTCTTCAACAATAATAATGCTTCTTAATCATACCTCTCATTGCTTACTTTGACTATATTTATACCTGATTCTTACTTGCAGACTTCCTTGTGGAATGAAGCTAACCTAGTAGAAAATCTACTCAAAACCTCTTGAGAGAAGGCAAAGAGGCAGAGCCCTCAGAGAGATAATTTATACCATAAGAAACTATTTTTGGCAACTCCTCTACATAAATTGATTGAATTTTGACAACGTAGGTGTTACCAGAGAACTTATATAATTTGGTTGCATAAGTTGTAGGTCAAAAGCACAAATAGCAAAAAAATTAAAATGTGCAGTCCTAGAAAAACTTCTACCAGACCACTTACAAGGTACTATAAGGCATCTTTTTAAGTTCATTCATTCATTTATCAAATTGTTTTTTAGATGCTTAGTATGTGCTAGGCACATTAATTAATACAAACAAAAGTATGAGGTGAGGAGACAATGTTGAATGTACTGGGATAATGATTATCAAGAAATTGTAGTGCAGCAGAGAACAAACAAGCTACATAACCACATAATTTAGCTATAAGTGCTATACAGGCAAAGCTATAAGCAAAAATAGCACACTAGCAGGAAAAAGGTATTTGAAGCTTAATGCTTTTAACCAAGATTTAAAGAGTAAAACAAGCTGAAGTTAACAAACAAAACAAAAACTCATAGACACAAACAGTTTAGTGGTTACCAGAAGGTAAGGGGGGAGGAGAGGTGGTAGAAAAGGGTAAAGGGAGTCAAACATATGGTGATGGAAGAACTGGCTCTGGGTGGTGAACACACAATGCAATATACATATAATATACATATTTTATATATATATATATGTATGTATTATAGAATTGTATACTTGGAACCTAAATAATTTTACTAACCAATGTCAGCCCAATAAATTTAATTAAAACAAAAAGTACAACACAAGAAAATATGTTATGTATAACCTTTTCTCAATGGTCAATATAATGGTATCTTAGTTTCTTTCTGTCGCTATATAGTGTTGGTTTTCCAAATTTCTTTTTCTTTTTTTTTAGCTGAGCCATCCTGCCACCTGTTAGTGGCTCAGCAGCAGCTCAGCTTGGGCTGGCATCGAACTGCCGTTGCTCAGAGCTCAGCTCGCACTCTTGAGCGAGCTCTTAACCAACTGAGCTACTTGGCTGGCCCTAAAACATTTTTTCTTTTCTTTCTTTCTTTCTTTTTTTTTTTTTTTGAGGGCCGTGTCACTGGCCCTCATATGTGGGACCTGCATCGGAGCCAATGGCTTCTTAAGCCAGCGCTTAACCACCGCGCCAGTCGTCCGGCCCCAAATTTCTTTAGATATGATCTCACAGTTGGACAGTCAAGCTCTGCTTGGTGATAAGATAAAAACTTACCACACCAGGGCTGGCTTCACAGTGTGACCTACATAGATGTTCAGGGCCCCAAGCTTGATTAAAAACTCTGCTATTGACATCTTGACCTTAATTTCATCTCTAAACTTGTACTTTACAGGTGAAGTCAGGACAGTGGAGCCTGAGCTTGAGCATACAAGATAATGTGCCCAAGTGCCACGTCTTGCAACTCAATTTGCATACAGCACTCATCATTACTATGAAACTTGCACAATACAATTCGTACTCTCTTAGAATCTCCCTGACATCCTAGCATCATGTTCAACTGGAATAATGTGTTCAAGTTTCTTATCAACAAATATGACTAAAGCTGAGGCACCACCAGTTGCAAAAGGCCACATTTCCCATTCTCCAGAACTTGCTTCAAATGCAGAAAGAAGGTAATGAGCCACAAAGCCTCAAAAATCTTAAGATTAATATTTGGAATTTTTACTTTATTGAACTTTTCAACTTTGAAAATAAAGTCTCTTGGATAAAGCTGTTATTTAACTGTTAGTTTACCTAGTCATATTTTTACTTATGTTAAGAGTGCCCTCACCTTGAGAAATTTTAATAGTGACTGACGTAAGAACAGTAGTGGAAAACAGGTATTCATACTAACTCCACATCCTATTTCATAAAACCAGGGCTTGTTAGCTACTAAAAAAACTACCTTTACTGTAGGTAATTTCATTCTTCTGGACTTCCTAGGAAACTCTGAATAGCTTCTTAAAGCAAAGTTCATGTTTTAAGTAGCCTGGAACACTATAAAGGATCACTAAGACCAAAAAAAAAAAAAAAAAAAAGAAGTTTTCCCTAACTATAAACAGCACAATTCAAATCTATTCTGTCCAGGCAGAAAGCCTAAGGAATTCTATGTCATTATCTGACATACAAAATTCTATAACTGGTTCTATGCCTGATAATATCTGTAAGTTGCCAAGGTCTCACAATCACATTAAACACAACTAAAAAATACCTTACAACTTATAGTAGAATACAAACAAATACAAATTGAATTTTACAATGTTTTTCAACAAGATTTTACTTGGATATCAGACCTACTCTGGGTAAACCAACAAAGTTTGTCTCTAATAACACCATGCTAGGCTTTGTCTAACGAGAACTCATCATTAATCTACACATTTTCTTCTTTTGTATTTTAGCTTATGAATAATGACACCATTTCTCAAAATCAAACTTTAAATTGTTTTCTACTACTTTAAAAAGGAAATTTAAATTCTTTGATCCAGCATCCGGAACTCTAACCTACACTTTTCACTTAATTTCCAACTACCACCGAGAAAAAACAAACAAACTAGTTTCAGCTCAATTTTTAAGAGTTAGTTATTGAGTACTTTTGCCATCACATTTCCAGAGTTTAGCACATCTCTGGAATTCACATTTCAAGAGTAGGGGAGTGAATGGAATTAAATAAATATGTAAATAACTACAATACAATGCAATAGCAGAGATATACACAAAATGTTATGCGGGAGAATCTTCAGTTCTTGATAATGGCTAATTATTCAAGCCAATCCTTCCCCTCAAACCATGAAAACTGTTAAATAAAACATAATGACATCCTTTTTAAAGCAATGAAGGGTTGACAAGATAATACGAAATTGCTACATAAATAATGAAGGGAAAATGGGAATCCCAAAGATATGAAAGTACAAAAAGTCATTTTTGCTCTGAGGGTATTTGTAAACCCAGAAAATTTAAATTTTCACTTTGCCAGTCTCACAGAAGGAAATCAAATCCAAGACATGCACAAAGTTTGAATCTAACAGGCCACCTCATCACAATGAGCTAGACTCCAAAGGTCCCCATAACAGGGTAAAAGTTAAACCAGAAATAAACCAGTTCTTATGCAGATTTGCAGCTAAGGTTGCTATTTCCAGGATGGCAAATTAAGGTCAAACCTTCAATTTGGTTTAAGGTGGTCCCAACCTAGTTTACCACCAAGTACCTGACAGAAGCAAACACAAATCTTCCTGGAGGAATATGCCTTCATACTTGGCTTCAGATTATTTCTACAATCTTTCAAGTATAATGAGCAGGAGATAACTAAGACTACAACGAAATAAGGCACCATAAACAAGGTCCTTGAGATGCAACACATGAGAGAAAAAACACACTAGCAAAAATGTCAAATCAAGTGTTTCAGGCAGATTATATAAAACAATTATATTCACAACATTTAAATAAAGAGAAGGCTTAAAAATATGTGCAGAGAAAAGAACACTGCAAAAAGTAAAGCACTTGTAAGCTGGACTAAACAAATTTTAGAACTGAAAAACACAATAAACATAATTAAATGTAAATGACGCCACAAGGATGAGACACACCCAAAATGGAGGATATCCTGTAAGATAACTAGCATGGGTTCTTCAAAAAGTCAATGTCACAAGAAAAAATACGAAAGTACTGTACCATTCTAGTTTGAAACTAAAGAAACAAAATCAGATGCAATGCATGAATCTTAATTGGTCCTTATTCAAAAAAACGACATGAAGTTTGATTACAGACTGAATTTTAGTAGTGTCATGATGTCTGCATTTTAATATTCAATGGTTCTAAAATAACAACTCGTATTTTAGAAAATAAGCACTACATGTAAACTTACATATAACCTATATAGATATACAGCAAATACGGCAAATAATATTAACTACTGAATGTAGGTGAGGTTATATGGATATTAATTTTACTATTTTCCGAACTTTACTTGAATATTGTCAAGCAAGATAAACCAAACAAATTGGGGGGGGGAGTTTCATCTCTGCTTAGTACGAAGTCAGCCACAAATCACTCCTACTCTACCATGAGTAAGCCAGATGATCTCTAAATCATTTTTCTTGAGTCTACCAGAACTGAGGTTGCAAGGCAACCAGATGAATTGAAATACAAAGAATGGCAAGTCCCTCCAACAAAGAGAGATGGGACAAAGATGGCCAACTGCAAAAGCTGACAAGAAGAAACATGTTTTCTCAAATTCTTAAATTCCTAAAGGCCAAATATTTGCTAGTGTGACAGTTTAAAAACTCTGGGAGCCTCAATATAAGACATCTTTTCCATAGGCCTCTGAGTGTTCATACGAAAAAATGAGGTCGAACAGGAGACCTGGAAGTCACTTTCTGGAGTATGGCCACACAGGGTCTGCCTATGTTTGAGAGCCTGAAGAAGCTCATCCATGCTCCAGACTCTGCATGAGTACAAGGTAAGAACAGCTTTCGTTAGGAAAGGGATAGGAAACCCACTTTCTGCATCTATACAAGGCAGATTGTCTTGTGGCCACTGGAGAAGGGGTATGAAACCTGCCTACCCCAGACACTCCTCCAGCACATGGCAAAGATCAGATGGAAGGGACGGGGGCAGTGGCAGGGGTCTGCCTGCACTGTAGACTCCACTCCAGAAGGCAGGGAGAAGGGCAAAAATCCTGGGACAGTCCCACCTCTGAGGATAGGGCAAACAGAGCTTGCCTAAGGCTGGAGAAGGATGCATAGAACTAAGAACACTCCCAGTCACCATGAGCTTTGCTAAATAATAAGCAACAGCAGTCTACTGCTGCAGGAAGTTGAAGCTGGTGAAAGAATACTAAAAGAAATTCTGACAGTCCAGGCCTCACATTAAGCACCATGTAATGGCCATATACGACACTACTGGAGCGGTGGAAGGCAACTTATGTGGTGCTTAATGTGCTTTATCTGAAGGGTAAATAAAGCAACAATAAAGCTCAAACCCAGCTCAACTACATATTAAACCAACTAAACCCACCATAGTAACAGTCTTGACAGAAGTAGTATGTCCATGTCCATGCATAAATATTTAAGTCTCTACTATTCTTTTATTTATTGGGTTGTCAGAAAAGTCATGACTCATTTTTGCAATGAAAACATAGAAAAAAACGCATCATGACTTTTCCAACAACCCAATACAATATTTGGCATTCAATCAAAAATTACACCACACAGGGATGGCCGGTTATCTCAGTTGGTTAGAGCGCAGTGCTCATAACACCAAAGTTGCTGGTTCGATTCTCATGTGGGCCACTGTGGTGCGCCCTCCACAACTAGACTGAACCAATTACTTGACTTGGAGCTGATGGATCCTGGAAAAACACTGTTCCCTAATTAAAAAAAAAAAATTAAAAAATGTTTAAAACTTACACCACACATTGCAACAACATGGATGGATCTAGAGGGTATTATGTTAAGTGAAATAAGTCAGACTGAGAAAGACAAATACCATATCATCTCACTTATATGTGCAATCTAAAGAACAGAATAAACCAACATACAAAAAGAAAGACTCATAGATACAGAGAACAAACTGATGGAGGCTAGAGCGGAACAGGGTTGAGGGGATAGTTACCAGGAAGAGATACAATGGCTCCAAGGCAAATTAACGAAGGCCCCAAGTAAATGGAAAGAAGGCAGATTCAATACATCTCAAATAGAAAAGAGTGGTGGGGAGAGAGGAATAATTCAGAGTACTAAAGAACACACACACACACTACCACACGCGCATACGACGCGCACACATACTTTTTTGCATGGAGTTGGGAGTGGAGGACAAAGAACACACACTAAGATGAGTTGGTTTTAAAGAATGAGTAGTCTGAAGAGGTCTAGAAGCATGTTAGAAATAGTTTACAAAACACAGGACAGCAGTCTGGGATGAGAATATATTTCTGATCACTTAACACTGATTTACTTTTTCCCATATACATATGATACCTCCTTGCCTTTTCTTGGTGCTGTACTTCTATCTGGTCAGCCTTAGTGTCCCTCATCCCTTCACTGATTATGTCTAATTAGTAAAATTTGGGGCATTATGAAAAAGTAAACTGAAAACCTTCTGGCAGCATATAAGAGAATATATGTAGTAAAGGAGGTCTACCTATTACTCTACTTAAGAGTAAAGCTTTTTCTCTGAGCATTACCACAAGTTTACTAACAAGTAAGGCTTGGATTTTGTGTTTACTAAATTTGGAAAAGCTGTTAATTCCTAAGATCAGAGAAATAACAGTGTAACACTCAAGTTTTTCATTGATTCTGCTTATAAAGAGATTTGTTCAGGATCTGTCAAGAGTCACAGGGTAGTGATAAACCAAATAACCTGATTAACAAAAAGGCCCCAGCCCTATCCATATTAATACATCTATGACTTCCTTTATGTTAAATGCATTCATTAATAAAGGGTATTTTTTCCAAAATAGGAAACTGAGGTTTGGCAAGATATATTAAGCACTGTGCAATTTTTAGTACATGAGCCAACTCCTAACTATTTGTAAAAACAGGACAGAGTGCAAACTTTGGAGTCTGTCCTTTACTTAGATTCGAGGTTTAATTTCTGTAATGATGAACCTCTTCCTCTATGAAAATGAGAACAAGAGTACCAACTTCATAGGTGTATTGTGAATTTTGCTGGCACATCGTATGTAGTCAGCAAATGCTAGTAGCTATTACTAAGCAATACCATCAGTGTTAAAAGATTTTCATTACAGCTCAGTAGACATTTTTATTGTCTTTTCATTATTTGAAATGTCTTTAACACATAGAAAAAAAGAATTTTTAAACTCATTCACATTAATGTACACGAAGATAATCACTACAGAGTAAAGGAACTTATGTACCTAACTTACATAAGTACATGTATAAAAATTTGAGGGCCAGCCGAGTGGCGCAGTGGTTAGGAGCTGGTTTGGGACACCAGCAGCTTGGGTTAGGCCCACATGAGGGCCACTGATACTGCCCTTTAAAAAAAAAAAAAAAAAATTGAAAAACTGGGCTGGCCGAGTGTCTCAGTTGGTTGAGTTGGTTTAGTGTGTGTGCTATGAGCAACAGGGCCATGGTTTGATTCCCACATGGGGCAGTGAACACTGGTGGCAGGATGACTCAGCTGGTGTAACAACAAGATTGCCTGTTCAATGGTGGGCTACAACCACCCACAACTAAAGACTGAACTCGGCACCTTGAGCTGAGCTGCCACCCGAGTGGCTCAGAAGATAAGAGTGAGTGCTCTTAACAAGGCTGCTGGTTCGACTCCCGCATGGGATGGTGGCTACGCCCACCCACAACTAAGATAGAACACAGCACTTTGAGCTCAGAGGCCACCAGCTGCCTACTGGAAGCCAGATGGCGACTGGCGCCCTCCACAATGAAGACTAAAGAACAACAACTTGGCTGGTCCCCTCCCACAATTCCCCAATAAAATCTTGAAAAAAAAACTGAAAAAACAGCTGTTGACATTTTACTGTATCTCTGGGTGGGTTCTGTTTCCTTTATTCTTAAGTTTTCCAAAATTTCTTTAATGTCTTGGTCTTATAAGGGAAACAGTTATTTGCAAATGAAAAGACATGTTTTTTACAACTTATAATAAAATCTATAAAAACTAAGATTTGCTTCCTATAATGAATTGCAGTGCTGTTGGTTTATACTTCTTAGTATCTATATACCACAAAGGAAGTAGTAAATACTAGAACAATGAAGTACTATTCTATTCTATTCTAGTAAATACTAAGTGGAAGATAAGGTTAAAAATCACTTCACAAAATGCAGTTTAAATGACCTGAATATGCCTTAAAATTGTTTTTACTATGAAAAATCCCAAACATACACGAAAGTAGAGACAATAATGATTCTCATGGATAATCAAGTCTTCAATAATTAATCTATCTTGTTTTTTATTTTACCATCCTCTATTTTATTTTTTTTTTATATTTTTTTTTTTTTTTTTTTTTTTTTTTTTTTTTTTTTTTTTTGTGGGCAGTGTTACTGGCCCTCATATGTGGGACCGAACCAGGGCCGCTGGCTTCCTAAGCCAGCGCTTAACCACCAGGCCACTCGGCCAGCCCTAGATTTTTTTTTTTTAAATTGGGGAACTGGGAGAGGGAACAGCGTTGGGGAATCATGGAAGGGGAACAGAAAAGTTGCTGTCCTTTTATTCTTCAGTCTAGCTGAGCACGTTGCTTCACTGGCCCATAGTGGTATTGTGATCATTGCGCTCTTCCTGGCTCAGACAGATCGGTAGCCAGCTCTTCGACAACTGCTCACGAAGGCTCACAGCAGTTCACGCAGGCTGCCGGCCACTCATGGCAGCCCACTGCAGCCCCACTACAGCCTACACCATCGCCAGCGACTCACTGCAGCCGAGCTCCAGGTCAAGCTGTTGTTCACCATCTTAGCTGTAGAGGGCACAGTGTACTGGCCCATGTGGGATCTGAACCGGTGGCTCTGCTCCTCAGAGCTCACTCTCCCAAGCCAACTCTTAACCACCGAGCCACTCAGCCGCTCTTACCGTCCTCTATTTTAGAACAAATGCCAATTATGACATCAATAAGGATGTGTGTTCTTAAAATGTTCTAAACAACCTGTGGTAAAGTACAAAATATGGCTACAAATCCCTCCCATCCAAGTACGCACACTCCTCTGCATTGCGATGTTCGTTGCTGCCCAGGAAGAGGTGAAATCTTATTTCTGCCCTCTGTGAATGTGGGCTAACCTTGTGAAACTTACTCTGACTAAAAGATTGCAGTGTTAAGTAACATTGTATGATCTGCCAGGCTGTAAGAACTCTTATAGCTTCCACTTTTCTTCTCTTGGATTGTTGTTTTAAGAATCCCTGATCATAAAAGAACACATGGAGTAAAGCTTAAATGATAACCAACACCAACTGCCAGACATGTGAGTAATACCATCTTGGATCTTGCAGCCTGAAAAATCCTTCAGCTAAATGCTGGTACATGAGTAAACCCATTTAAAACCAGAATAACTGTCCAACAGGCACACAGAACTGTAAAAAAATAGTAAACACTTTTAATTCACAAAATTTTGAGGTAGTTTGCTATACAGCAATAAAGCTTAATAACTTAATTTTTACTTTCCTACAATTATATCATTATATACCCAGTTTCTATGAAAAATCGGATTCAATTTCAGGGTCTAAGTTAGAATTTGTCTTAAATATCCAAGGGAGTTACAGTTACTGAACTACCAAGAGCACATTACTATACAATGAATTCATGGCATGAAGGACAAAGTTATTACACAAAATACCAATGTATTGCAATAGTCAATTGTCTTCCATAAGTGCAAATACAGTTACAATTCCATTGTTTACCTCTACTTGGTATATCTTTAGTTTTGTTTTGTTTTTCTTCAAAAGGAAATCCTAGTGTTTTATTGATCATAGTGAACATGGAGACACAAAAGCTAAGGGTGGTCACATGAAGCAAGCACTTTAAAAGCACACAATTTCTTAGGTCTTTTAAGAAATGCCTCTTGATTTTTCGCTTACTAGTATGTAAGACACACAGATACAAGTATACCCAAGTCTTAAAAAATAATAACTAGAAAAAAGTTTAACATTTCCATGAGAAATATGACTGTGATGTTAAGTCTACAATACAGTACTTTATGAGACAATCTGTTCTCCTAGACAATCTGTTCTTAAGTATATATTTAATCTGTAAGTCTCAAATTTCAATCTTCATCCAGTAAGTGGAAACTGTTTTAGGTTTTTTTCTGGAAAGTGAGAAATATGTTACACTGAAGTGCAATGATCATAATGGAAAGATGAGAACCAGATTTTAAGATTCAAAATTTGCCCTCTTTTAAAGCTGTTGGCAAAAGTGGGTGTAGAGCAGTAGGTGATTTTAAAATCAGGTATTCAGCTAATCTAGTCTAACCGGTAGAGTCACAGAGAGATATATTTGAGAGCAAGAAAAACCAGCTTTGATCACATGAACTCAGAGAAGAGTAGAAAAGTTAAAAACTAGGGTCAGTGAAAACTGAACCCCAGCCAACCCTCAAATTATAATTTTATCTCCTCACTTTTGTGTTCATCTTATGATTAGCAACTATATTAAAGATAGAATTTTTGTAAAATAATGAGTTGTGAAAAGACAAATTATTTTCATTTTAACAGAATTCTGCTTTGTGAATTCAAGTGTATCTTAGTAGGAACTCAAAATTTTACTCATTTTAAATTGAAATCATCCTGATGTGATCAGTTGTTGATTCTGTCATTTAACAGTTAAGATTCATTAGGTCTTAAATTTGTTGGTTAAAAATGAGATTTGATGCAAGTCTGTGCATTTCCCACTGTTTGTTATTAGCACTGGCACTTAATTATTTGTAGTACAGAAGTAGGTATCAGGAAAGATAATAAAAACATCACTTTTATTTGGTTTAGGGATTCAATAGCTTTCCACTCCCAAAAAGCACTAACTTTGTAAAAATACAGGTCTTTCATCTCATGCTTTCTATTCAATTTGTTTCAGCTATGAGGAACAAACTGTCCAGTCCTAAAACCATGATACCATGACGTTGCAGTTTCCTTATCAAACTCTTAGTCATTATTCACATCTCAGTTAAAGCACTACTTGTGATAAAATTTCCCCTAAGATTAAACACCCCTCCTCTATGCTCCCACAGTACTACAGTGTACTTAGCTAAGATAATAGCAGTAGTTGTTTATATATTAGTTTAATGACTAAATTGTGAGTTGTGGAGGATAGATGCTATCAAGCTCATTCATGTAATGTGAAGCCAATCTAGTAGTCTGGATACAACAAATACCAAATTACCAAAAAATGTTTTATATAATTTTATAGTTTTGCACTATTACAATTATTTCCCTAAAACATAATTACTAAAATGTGTATAATTTTTGACAATACATCAGATGAAGAGTTGTGTGAAGTGGATAGAGCCAATTAAAAATTGGCTGAATGATGGGCCGGCCGAGTGGCACGGTGGTTAAGCGCTGGATTGGGAAGCCAGTGGCCCCGGTTCGGGTCCCACATGAGGGGCAGGGACACTGCCCTCAAATAAATAAATAAATAATAAAAATTAAAAAAAAGAAAAAATTGGCTGAATGAGTGCCAGGGATGACTTTTTACATCCAAGTTGATGGTATGACACCTTCAAGTAAAACCTCCGTCCAGGTGTATATGGGGGAATCTGTGCTTTATCTAGGAAAATAAGTTCTTCTGCCAATATGGCAGAAGGAGAAATCACTTGTACTTCAATCAGTAGGAATTTTTAATCTTATTCAAGACATCGGACCCAGCATGCGACATTGCAAAGAACCCACGAATGCATACCGACCATGCTTCCTTACATCTGTGGTATTAATTTAAGGCAAAATAAGAGTTGTAGAAAGTTCTTATCTAAAAATATCTGTAGTAGAGAACTTAAATATATATATTGTGTGTGAAGCAGTCAGCACTTGGTGGAGGACACCTTACAGGCCGAGGAAAACATGAAGGTTATTCGGACCAGAATTCGTGAATATAAACAACTGGCCCTCAGGTATCAATTCCAATTGTTTGTCTCCATTGAAAATTCACGCCGGAAGTATTAGGTCCACCAACATGTTGACTGCTACCCCACCACCCCATCTGATTTAATCACCACCTCATGTCTAGGAATTAACTGCTATACTTCTAAGGAAATCTGAAGAGGTTAAATAATTTAGGCAAAATCAATACTCAAACGCTGAATCTGAAGCTTCATTTATCACTGGAGTTTCACAAAATGCGGCAGAGCTGTAAATGCAATACTGACCCCATTTCTGACACAAAATTTTATCTCACGAAGAAAAAAAACTTAGTTTTACATCATATGTCTGCCTTATTGATTTTTTAAATCAAAAATTCATCTTTAACCTTACCTCTTGGTTCCAGACAGAAACGGACGGATGGGATAAAAAAAAAAAAAAAGGGGGGGGGCGACTTAAAATCATGAAAAAAAAAATACGTAAGTCCTACAAAATCGAAAAAAAAAAAAAATCTAACTACATTCAAATTCCCTTGGCACGTTTACTCCTTAAGAGCGCCACACGACACTTAGTCGTGGCGAATTCACACACCCAAGAGTTTTCCCCTTATTATATGATCTACAGTTGGACACGGGATAAAGGATGAATCGTAGTATTTTTTTTTAAATGTGTGTGTACACGCTGTGTAGTCTTCAGCACGCAGTTTTCACGCAAAGGAGGGAGCAGTCGACGCCGGGGGACTTCCATGTTTTTCTTACGCCCACAGGTCCGTTTTGTAATACCTACCATCACCTATTTCAATCTGAAGACCAGGTAATTTACCCCAAAACAAAAAATACTTCCTACGTATCACGATATTCAAGACCTGGAACAGCTCAGCGGCCGGGGGAAGAAGCCCTGTCAGTGCGAGGCCGGGGCCGGCGGGGCCCGAGCCGCCCGGCTTCCCACGTCGCGCTCACTGACCACCTCGCTTCCGGGACCCTCCGTAACCCCACGGAAGAGGGGGCCGCCCAAGTCAAGGCTCACGCGCCTTGCCCTCGCCCACTGCGCGCCTGTGAGACGTACAACCCGTCCCATCGGACCCCTTCCCCCTGTCACGAACTCCACCGCAGGCCGGACGGCCGGCCGCCGGCCGAGGAGGCCGCGCCCCGCACCCTTCGCAGCCGCGGTGCGGGAAGGAAGCGGCCTCCGCGGCCCCCGGCCTCCCCTCCCCCACCCGGGCCTGGACTAGAATCGCTTCCCCAGGACAAGCCCGAGCTGTGGCGCTTATTACCTCGGCTCCGGAGCTGGCACGGAACCGGGCGCGTCCCGCTCGCCGCCACCGACACCGTCGCTTCCCTCCGCCCAGTTCTAGGACTCCAACGGAGACCCAGGAGTCGACAGCGAAACACAATGGCGCCCGCCCCTCTCCCAGCTCCGGCGCAGAACCAGCTGCCACCGTGAAAGGCCCCTCCCTTCTCCTTCCCCGCAGTTCGCGGCCTCCGCCGTCTTCTCGCGAGAGTGGCGGCGCTGCGGGGCGCCGAGAGCTGCCGGCGGACCCGACGTGCCCCGCCGCGGGGTGGTGCTCTGATGGCGGCAACCGTTGAAGGGCTGGTCCCGGAAGAGGCAGCGTAGGCGCCCCCGGTAAGCGCTGCGGCTGGGTGGCCCCGCGGGCTGGCGGCTGGGCCGGCGAGGGCGCGGGCGCCGGGCGCGGAAGGCCCCACGCTGGGCGGCCGCCCTCACTGAGCTCCCGAGAGGCTGGGATCTAGTCCTGCGGCTCCCCGGCGCCCGACTCCCTCTTACAGGCTCTGGCTCCCTGCCGCAACCCTGCAGGGCCCGCTGCTCTAAATATCGCTCATCTAATTTATTTTACTTAATTAAATTTTTTTTTTTTTTTTTTTTTTTTTTTTGCCGTTGGTAAGTGGCATAGTGAATGTTGAGCATTGACTTGAATCAAGCACTGCTTTTCCCGACCTCTCCTCCCATGCTTTGCCCGCCCTATGTTACATCTGCGAGCCCTCCCCATTCAGGGCTGCAACGACCCGGACCTTTGGTTCCTTTCGGGAATTCAGTTTTGCTGGTGCTGTCCTTTTACAGTCATGTCTTTTTAAG
Organism: Aselliscus stoliczkanus; assembly: GCA_033961575.1. NCBI lineage: Eukaryota > Metazoa > Chordata > Mammalia > Chiroptera > Hipposideridae > Aselliscus > Aselliscus stoliczkanus. Next base: position 112,451,639 of record CM066731.1, on the reverse strand, counting down.
TCGTTGATACCAATCTTTTTGTGTGTTTTTTTGTTTTTTTTGTTTCTGTTTTTTTCGAGGGCAGTGTCACTGGCCCCCATATGTGGGACCCGATCCGGGGCCACTGGCTTCCCAAGCCAGCGCTTAACCACCAAGCCACTCGGCCGACCCCGTTGATACCACTCTTGGATAAGGTAGCAACAGCTTTTGCAGTAAAAATCCATCCATTTAGAAAGAGGAAAATTGTGAGGGAAGTGTGGTCTGGTGAAATTAGATGAAACTTTCAAAAAAATGAAATGTGGTAAACTAAGATGTAAAGGAATGCTAATACATAAAAGGGAGTAAGTTAGAGGAAAAAAAACACAATTTATATGGGCTTAGGTAATAGTGTGTGGATTTAGGCGATACTGTATGGATTTTGAATAATGTTATCAAACATAAACGCTCTTTACCAGTAAATATGTTGTTAGAATTTGTAGGCATACTGACGGCACTTGATTTTTAAAGTGACCTGTGTGATTAGGTGGTTGTAAGCAATTCATTGCATTTAAGTAATCCCAATAAATGAAATACGAGGTTTATAAGTATTTTTTTTGGTCATTTCATCTTAAGGAAATACACGATTACGATCATCTTCATTTCACCGTCTTGAAGGCTACCAGGCTGTCCACGATTTTAAATAGTAAAATATAATTGTTAAATATTTGAAGCTTAATTATTATGTTAGTATTTACAGTTGGCACATAAATACCAGTCTAACTTTTTAGGATGTGAGTTGAAGATTAAGGATCTGGTATAGGATAAAGGAAACACAGATTACTTTTGAGGACATTAATTTGCCCTTTCTAGAAAACTGACTTTTTTCCAGCCTGCTTGAGTATACCTGTCGCACTGTGGTTATGAGTATACGCTAGTATGCACCCTGAAGCACCAGGTTGCATGAGATAAAAATCCCAGTTCTGCCTCTTAGGACCTTTGTTGTCTTGAGCAATCCTTAACCCTGCTAAGCCCAAGTTTCCTGTAAAATGGGGTTAATAAAACTACCTATACCCCCAAAGGTTTGTTGAAAGGATCAAATGAGAGAATGCATTATTAGTTCCTGGAACATAGTAAACATTCCATAATTGTTAGCTGTTACATTCCATGTCTAAACCAACACTAATGCTGTCTTTCTGGGACTTAATATTACAGAAGTCCCTTAAACATCTTCTCAAGTATATACTGCACGAAGAGAAATGACAGAACCATTTTCCTGAGCTATGGCAGTCAGACCTGGTAGCAGTCACTTCTCTACAGAACCCTCAAACCTGGCAAGTATGGTTCAGATTTTGGCAGATTATGGCTTCATCCCCACCCAGCACTGGTGCTACCAGCAAAGGTGAGTTGGCACCAATTTCCTAAACTAAACAGACCTTCCAGACTCTAGTTTCTAGTTAATCCTAGTAAATAGGTAAAGACCAATGATAAGTGTATTTTTGTTCTTTAAGAATGGTTACTAGTTATTGGTTTTTTGTTTTTTCTTTAAATGTACTTTCTCTGATTTGAGTTCCCAGGTAATTTTGTTATCAACAAATAATTGCGATTTTCCTATGTTAAAGACAATTTTATAGGAATTGTGGATATGAATAGGTACCATAATTACTATATTTTCTGAACAAAGAATCAGAACACAATGACATGACAGGCAAAATAACTAAAATCAGAGCTGTTCTGACCACTTTAGACCCCATGGTTGCCTTTTTTTTACAGAGTTCCCCCGTTTGACCTTCCTTTGCTGAACTTATTGTCCTTATTTCTTTTTTTTTATTATTAGTTTCATGTGTACAACACAATGCAATAGTTATACTCTTTAACCCCCAAAGTGAAAAACCCCCTCCCCCAGTTCGCCACCTCACTTCCCCTCATATCATACATATCCATCACAACTCCCCTGACTCCCCTCCACAGTATACTCCACATCCCATGACCATCCACATATTCAGTTGCAGTTGGCATACAATACTATACAACATCAGCTTCAGGTATACAGTGCAGTGATCAATCCTCCACTCCATCCATGAAGTGGTCTCCCTAACAAGACATGTGTCCATCTGACACGCCAGAAAATTTTTACGTTATTATATTCCCCGAACTGTGTTTCATATCTCTGTGGCAATATTGTAGTTGTCTATTTATGCTGTCTAATCGCTTCCCCTTCCCCACTATCCCCACCCCCACCCCACCCAGCAACCCTCAGCTTTTCCTCTACATCTACGAGTCCGTTTACTTTGATCGTGCACTCAGCTCTTCAGACTCCACACACAAGTGAGATCACATGGTACCTGTCCTTCTCCGACTGACTTATTTCTCGCAACATAATAGTCTCTTCACAGCATTATCAATTACATTCCCAGAACTGTCCCCATATCCCTGTGGCAACATTGTAGTCCCACATACACTGTCCAAAACCTTCCCCCTCTCCCTCTTCCCCACGCCCTCCCAGCCAGCAACCATCAGTTTTTCCTTTATATCTGCTTGATATGACTTCAATCTTTTTAAATTGTCTCTCTGGGTTAGATTGTTTACCCCTTTCTTTTGTTTAAAAAAGCCCTTTTAACATTTCTTGCAATGCTGGCTTGGTGGTAATGAATTCCTTAAGCTTATTCTTTTCTGAGAAGCTCTTTATTTCTCCTTCAATTTTAAGTGATAACCGTGCTGGGTAGAGCAATCTTGGTTATAGGCTGTTATTTTGTGTCACTTTGAATATCTCCTGCCACTCCCTTCTGGCCTGCAGAGTTTCTGTAGACAAGTCAGCTGTTAGTCTAACAGGAGTTCCTTTGTATGTAACCTGCTGTCTTTCTCTTGCAGCCTCTAGGATTCTGTCTCTGTCTTTAACCTTTGCTAGTTTAACTATGATGTGTCTTGGTGTGGACCTGTTTGGGTTCAGCTTGTTTGGAACCCTCTGCACTTCCTGGGCATGTATGTTGATTTCCTTCACCAGGGTAGGGAAGTTTTCAGTCATTATTTTTTCAAATACATTTTCGACCCCTTGCTTCTTCTCTTCTCCTTCTGTTATCCCTATGAGTTGAAGGTGGTTGTGCTTCACCTTGTCCCATAGGGCTCTTAAACTATTTTCATTGTTTTTTATTCTTTGGTCTTTTTGCTGTGCCACCTGGGTGATTTCTGCTATTTTGTCTTCCAAATCGCTGATCCGCTCCTCTGCTTCATCTACTCTACTGGTGATTCCTTCGAGTGTGTTCTTCATTTCAGTTATTGTATTCTTTAGTTCTAACAGGTTGTTTTTTTATGGTCTCCCTATCCTTCTTTATGTCCTCGCTAAGTTCCTTAAACATTCTTATCATCAGTGTTCTAAACTGTGTCTCTGAAAGGTTGGATCCCTCTGTTTCATTTGGTTCCATTTCTGGAGGTTTCTTCTGATCTTTTACTTGTGACATGTTTCTTTGTTTCCCCATTCTGGCTGTCATTCTGGGATTGCTTTGATGTATTAGATAGATGACCAGGAGAGCCCTGGCTGGATCACGCAGTCACACAGCTCACGGCCCAACACTCCCAGGAAAACTCCCAGTCTCAGCCTGTCGCAGTCAGCCACTTGCAGATCAGGCTGAGCAGCCTGACAACCAATCACCAGCCTGGCAACTCTGCCAGCGGAGTGCGGAGAGCGGGGACCAGAGCCGGCCTGCGCACTCCTGCGTCTCAGTGAGCAGCCTGTTGGAGCCAGATCACTCCCACTAGGCGTTTCCCTGGCAATGCAGCACAAGCCGTGCAGAGGGTGGGGATCTGAGGCGGCTCGCGCACTCCTGGGTCCCAGTGAGCAGCCTGTTGGAGCCGGAGGGCACCCGCCCTGCGTTTCCCTGGCAACACAGTATAAGCCCGACAGAGGGTGGGGATCCAAGGTCGCAGGCCTGCGCGCACGCACACACGTACTTCTGCGCCAATTCCACCAGACCAATTAGGTCTCAGACCTGATCCTTCTTGGGAGGGCCCAAGCCTGACAAAATGGCGTCCTCCCTATACCACTCGCATGCAGGCTCTGCACCACGGGAACAACAGTTCAAAAACCTCCAGCCTTTGCACCAAAGGTGCTCAGTTCAGTCCGTCCCCGCAGGCTCCCGGCTCACACAGCCACTCCCTCCACCAGGAACCATGTAAGTGCTCACCGGCGAGCAAGCCCAGGCGCCGGCCCCACTGATTCTCCAGCCGCTCGTAGCCTCACCGAGCTGAGCAAAGAGAGTCCTTACTAATTTACTGCCAGCTATCTTAGAACTTCTCTTCCCGGCAAAGGAGCTCTGGGCTGGTGAGCTTGGAGTGCGGCCGGAGGGTCTCTCCCCCAACCAGACAAGCTTCCCACGGCTGGGACTTCCCTCACAGGGTTTGCCCTCTCTCATCTCCGCCCGTCCTACCAGACCCGACGCGGCTTCCTCTTTAAGTTCTTCGTTTAGTGGTTCTGTTCCTCCAGTGTTCCGGGACCTCCAGAGTTGAATGCTGTATAATTTGCTTGTAATTTTGGTGTGATCCTGGGAGGCAGTTAGCACAGCGTCTGTCTATTGCGCTGTTTTACCGGAAGTCCCCTGTTACATCTTTCTGTATCTAAATCTTTGTTCACTACTTTCCCATACTACTCACGTTAGTTCACATTTTTCAATTTGGCTTCTTTAAATTAAGATCTTACTACTATTATTAATTTTTTCCGTTTTTACTTTATAAATTTGTCATTTGGTCATGATCATAACAGCCCTTTATTCTTATATTAAGTATTTATTTCTTCAACTACCTGATAGCTTAGAATTTTCTTTTAGATATTGAATTTCAAAGTTCCTGTTTTTCCCACTTTTTATCATCCCTCATCCTAACCTTCTAAGAAGCTTCTGGATCACAAGGGCAATTTTATAGCTATTTACTTTACACAAATGGTGTGATCTTTAAAAAGTGTGGTTATAGCCAGCCGAGTGGCGCGGTGGTTAAGCACTGGCTTGGGAAGCCAGCGGCCCTGGTTCAGTCCCACATACGAGGGCCAATGACACTGCCCTCAAAAAAAAAAAAAAAGAAAAGTGTGGTTCTATTTGCTTTTTGTAAATCAAATCATTTTTTTTTTTTTTTTTTTGAGGACATTGTTACTGGCCCTCATATGTGGGACCCACACCGGGGCCGCTGGCTTCCAAAGCCAGCGCTTAACCACCATGCCACTCGGCCGGCCCTCAAGTCATTTTTTTAATGTAGGTTATTTCTTAAATTTTTTAGGAACAGGAGGTATTACCTGAGATGAGAGGAGAGTGCTAATAGGGAGGTCCCTGAGTTGAAAATAAAGGATGCCAGTTTCTCCTCAAACGGGAGTTTTATTCATCCCTGGAGAAGGGAACCTTGTGGCATTAACTGACTTGAGGATGTACTATTTAGTTATAGGTAGCTTTAAATATATAGTATTTATTATTTAACAATAGTCTGTAGATTGAGGACTCTTCCTTTTAAGGAATACATTACTTAAAGGTCCTTTGCTTTAAATCTTTGATGTAAAGAATCACTAAATTCTTGATTTAGTGATTTTGTAAATTTTAATTTTCCCCTTTTCAAGTTTAATTAAAAGGTGCCATATTTAATAAATGAATATTCAAGATATTTTGTTGGTTGACTTCTGCTAGATTACCAGCAATAACTTTCATCCCCAAAGCTAATAGATAAAACAATATAAAAACAAGTAAAGAGAATATCATATGAAACCCTCTCTGAGAAATTTTCTTACACTTAAGCTTATGGTCTAGTTCTCACTAGTTCTAGGAAGATCATTCCTGCTCATATTGCTAGGTGCTCCAGAATACCTGGCCTGGTCAGGAACAATTCCCAATTTATGGGGTACTTGGAATCCTTATCTATATGAAGCAAGTTTCACACTGCCTAAAACATAGGGTTTTTAATAAAAGCAACTATCTTTTATCATAGTTGTGCTAACCACCAGAGTAAACTGTAAATCCAGGCAGATGGAACTGAGACCCCTTTTCCTTTAATATGGTCAAACTAAACACACACATAACTTCAGAATGATAATAATCGGGGACAATGTTCAGCCTCCATGGCCACATCAGACTACATTTTATGAGACTTCAAGAAGAAGAGCATCCAAATACTGATATAAATCCTTTGGGTATTTCCTGAGGCAAGTTTGATTGCAATCCCAGTTTATCTTAAATTTTTTTCATGTCCACATTTGTGTACAATTTCATAACAATGTGTATACATGATTACATCATACATACTAGCTATTTTAGTGTAGTCCTTTTCTTTGCTTTTTTCTCTTCTGCTTTATTCCCCCTGTATATTTTATTTTTTCTCATTTCCTTTTTATTTGGCTTTCCCTCATATATTTACTACTGTACAACATTCTTGCAAAATTAGTGAATATCCTGAATTTTTTTCTGCATGGTCACACAATCTTAAAAGGATAGTTATATCACACACATACATGTACACACAGAGATACTCATATATAGATTTTTTTTTAACCATTTACGTTATAAAACAGCATCAGATTTCAACATGCATATTCATCATATTTTTTCAATCAAAAGTACCTCTTCTTTAAATCTCTGTTTATACTGCTTGATTATCCTTTCTTTTCAACTTGTAATAGATACTACCTATCTGTCCTGTTTTCATTGTTTTTCTACTCTATCAATCTGCCTGTCAACTTTGACATAGATACATTCCTATAGTAAAATGTGTCTATGATTTATTTTACAACTTTTGGGTTTCTGGCTTAGCTTAAAGAGTCTTACCTATTCCTGTATTGTGTCATGCAGTAGCCTAGATTTTCTAAGTTGTTTAATTAAACTCAAATTAATTTTTGCATGTGGAATAAAGTAATAGGCTCTAATTAATGATCTTCTCAGTGCAGCTAGTTGTGCCAATAACATTTCTTAAATAATTGGTTCTTTGTGATTAGAAAGGCTACCGTTGCCGTACATTGAATTTTCAAATTTATACTGGGTTTATTTCTGCATTTTTTATTTTGAAAAATTAAATTATTCAGAACTATAAACTATATAGAAAACTATTGTTTAGCTCCCTTTTGCATCTTATTCTTGTATTAATACTGTTCTACATTTGTCACCTACCTATTCAATGATAAGAAATGGTAACTAGGTTGAGAGAACCAAGATGGCACAGTAGGTTAACGTTGTGCTTACCTTCTCTCACAACCACATCAAAATTACAACTAATCCACAAAACAACCATCATCAAGAATCGCCTAAAATCAAGCTGAACTGAATGAAGCCTTTCATCTACAGAAGAAGCCAACTCCAGATTAGTAGGAAGTGCAGAGTCAAGGGGCTGGTCCCACACCCATGTCTGATCATTACAGATCAGGAAGGATATTTCAACTGTGGAAGTCCTCTCCACACAACAGAAGAGCGAGAGGTCCTAGACACCCTAGTCCAGGGTTCCAATGCTGGGGAGAAAAGTCCCCATAATTTCTGGTTGTGAATAGATAGTGACTGAGTGAGAGATAGTGACTGAGTGAGACTGAGTGTGGCTGCACTCCCAGGCACTCCTCTTAAAAGGACTGCACGTGGGGCCGGCCGAATGGCTCAGTTGGTTAAGAGCTCGCTCAAGAGTGTGAGCTGAGCTCTGAGCAGTGGTGGTTCGATGCCAGCCTGAGCTGAGTTGCCATTGAGCTGCCAACAGGTGGCAGGGTGGCTCAGCTAAAAAAATAAAAAAAATAAAAAAATTTAAAAAAATAAACTACATTTAAAAAAAAAAAAAAAAGGACTGCACGTGGACTTACCTACCAACAGAATCACTTGCTCTGAGCTCCAGTGCTGAGGCAGCAGCTGAAAAGGTGGCATGGATATGGGATGGGGGTAGACTAACTTGTCTGGCTTGGGACGGGGCCTGGAGAGGCAGCTTTCTCCTGGGTTCAGGAGCTGGTGGAGGCCATTGTTTCTTTCCTGAGTCCTCCCCCTTCCCTGTCTGTGGACATGGGGGCCGCCATAGCTGAGTCTCCACTGTTTGTTCGCTATGCATTGGCAATTCAAGACTCAACGCTGCCCAACTTTTGGGCACACCCAGGCCATTTCCAGTGGCTTTTTCAATGCAGACCACCTGCCTTGGCTCAATCCTCACACTTCCCTAGGGCCTCTCAAAGGTTCCTGGAACACAGACCAGCAGCACCTGGCTTGAGCATGTCCTGTACCTCTGGCTGAGCAGCCCTAAGCATTAGCAACAACCGGCCGTGGTTAATGGCTTTGCTTCTCAAGGCTCCTCCAAGTACAGTATGGGTAGCAGCCATCTGTGAATTTCTTTGTGGCTCCTGCTGGGTGGCTCCTGCTGGGTGGCCCCAGAAGGGGCACGGGTTGGGGCTGAACTTGACCTACAGTGGATCCTGTCCAATGTGGTCCTAGGGCTGGTGCTCCCAGTGGCCAGCTGCAAAATGAGCTTGAGCATTACCCAGCTGCTTCCAAGTACAACACACCCAAGGGGCAGATGGGGCAGGCACCAGAGTCCTGCTGAGGCAGATCCTGCTCCATAGGATCAGTCCCTGCACAACAACTCTTCCACTATAGTCAAGGCCAGTCCTCACAATGAGTGAGCCCAAGGGTCAGTCCCTCCCATTGATGTGAAGTTATCAACCAAGGCTCAACTACAAAAGGAGGGCATACACAACCCACACAAGGGACACACCTGGAGTGCATGACTCAGGTGATCAGAAGACTGCACCACTGAACTCCACAGCACACCTACTACATAAGGCCATTCTACTAAAATCCGAAGATGTAGCAGCCCTACCTAATACATAGAAACAAACACAGGGTGGCAGCCTCAATGGGGAGACAAAGAAACATGTCCCAAATAAAAGAATAGAGCAAAGTTCCAGAAAAAGAACTAAGTAAAGTGGAGAGAAGCAATCTATCAGATGCAGAATTCCAAACCCTGGTTATAAGAATGTTCAGTGATCTCAGGGAGAACTTCAACAGAGAGATAGGAAACATAAAAATGGAAATGGAAACCATGAAAAAGAGTGAGTCAGAAATAAAGGATACAATAAGAGAAATGAAGAATATCTTATAGGGAATCAACAGTAGATTAGATGAAGCAGAGGATCCAACCAGTGATGTAGAAGATAAGGTAGCAGGAAACACCCAACCAGAACAACAAAAAGAAAAAAGAACCACAAAAATTGAGGAGGGTTTAAGGAGCTTCCAGGACAATATCAAGCATACCAACATTTGCATTATAGTGGTATCAGAAGGAAAAGTGAGAGAGCAAAGAATTGAAAACCTATTTGAAGAAATAATGACAGAAAATTTCCCTAACCTGGTGAAGGAAATACACATACAAGTCCAGGAAGCACAGAGACTCCCAAACAAGATAAACCCAAAGAGGCCCACACCAAGACACATCATAATTAAATTGCCAAAGGTTAAAGACAAAGAATCTGCAAGAGAAAAGTAGTTAGACACCTACAAGGGAGGCCCTATAAAACTGGCAGGTGATTTCTCAACAGAAACTTTGCAGGCAAGAGGGTGTGGCAGGAAATATTTCAAGTGATGAAAAGCAACGACATACATACAACCAAGATTACTCTATCCAGCAAAGCTATCATTTAGAATTGAATGACAGGTAAGGAAGGAGCTTCCCAGACAAAAAAGCTGAAGTTCATCACCAACAAACCATTACTATAAGGAATCTTAGAGGGACTTCTTTAAGATGGGAGGGAGGTTAAGGATGGATGAGAGGGGAAGGGATTAGGAAGTACAAATTGGTTGTTACCCAGTAGTCATGGGGATGTGGGATATAGCATAAGGAATATAGTCAATAATATTGTAATAACTAGGTATGCCAGATAGGTACTAGATCTGTCAGAATGATAGATGGGAATGGGGTTAGGGGTAGGGTGAAAAAGGTGAAAGTATTAAGAAATACAAATTGGGGCCGGCTGAGTGGCTTGGTGCTTGGGAGCTGGCTTGGGATGCCAGTGGCCCCGGTTCGGATCCCACATATGAGGGCCAGTGACACTGACCTCTACAGCTAACAACAGCTCCACCTGGAGCTGGGCTGCGAGCCCCTGCGACCGTGTAGGCTGCAGGCCCTGCTGCAGTGGGCTGCCATAGGCTACAGTGAGTGGCCGGCAGCCAGCGTGAGCTGCCAATAGCCACAGTGAGTGACCATCCAGAGTCCGGCGACCGATCTGCCTCATCCAGGAAGAGCGCAATGACGATACCAACATGGGCCAGTGAAGCAACGTCCTCCGCAACTAGACTGAAGAACAAAAAGACAGCAACTTGTCTGTTCCCTTCCCCAATTCCCCAACTCTGTTCCCCTCCCCCAATTCCCCAATAAAATCTTAAAAAGAAAAAATCAACAATGTTGTTAAGATCATGTAGGTGCCATATGGGCACTGGATTTATCAGGGGATCACTTCATAGACTGTATCTAATGCACTATACACCTGAAGCTGAAGTAGAATAATATGAATTTTCAACTATAACTAAATATATAGGTATGTATAGTCACAGGATGTGGAGTACAACATAGGGAAGATAGTCAATTGCATCGTAATAGCTGTATACGATGTTTTACGAGTAGTAATTTGGGGGTGGGTTATCACTTTATGAAACTTTTAATCTAACTATTACATTGCTCTGTACATCTGAAACTAATTAAAAACATTTTTTTTAAAATGTAAAAATAGCTGAAGGGTTAAAAAAAAAAAAGGAAGAAATGGTAACTATTTCCTCCAGAATTACCAATACACTTTACTTGCTTTGCATTATATTCTTCATATTATCCTACTATCCTGCCTTGGACTTAGCTTAATTTATTTTTTCCATTATTCTTTTTGTCTCATTCTCAGAAGTTTGCTACAGCCATTGAATATACTTCAGTTATTTAAAACTACCTCATCTATACTTTGTATATCATAATAATTGAAAAAACTCTATACACATACATACTACTTAGTTTCTTAAATAACCTTGTTTGCCATCCGAGGGTCCAGTCTATGGTTTTCACTATGGAACTTAGCCACTCTTGACAGCAAGTTGGCCATTTGAACCATTGACAATGTAGAAGAAATCCTACATTTTTCTCTATTATGTCATAATAAATGCTGTGAGAATGGTGACATGCTTTAAATATATCACTTGTATTTAATGTTTGTAATTCTTAGTGTTAGTGCAGCATATAAACGTGGTGGTGGTTGATTTTGTAATGGTTTGAATATTGATCTCTTTAAAGCTAAGAACTCTGCATTTAAAAAATTATATTTTAAGTCAGTTTTTTGACAATATTCAGTATTTTTTGTTTATTTTCATATAATTAATTTTCCCTAAATTTATGGGAAGGCTTTACTCAGGAAAGTGATTATTTCATTGTTATCAAGTCCATTTATTAAGGTATTTTAAAATCTTATGGACTTTATCTCAAATAGTAACTTGAATTGTAAGTTTTGAATGTGTTTACATGTTAGGGTCCTAAAATGTGAATGAAAATATGAAATATAATTTTAATGAATATTTCATTTATGTGTTTTAACAGTTTTATAAATATATATTGATACAATTGTTTTGTGTTAGACTTTACTTTCTTGAGTTGATAACCAAATGTTTTCCTGGTACATCAATTTTGCCACTAGTTATAGTAATATAAATTGCTGGAGTACTTCTACAATACAATTATTATTTTTTTTAGAGGGCAGTGTCACTGGCCCTCATATGTGGGATCCGAACCAGGGCTGCTGACGTCCCAAGCCAGCTCTTAACCTCTGTGCCACTTGGCCAGCCCAATACAATTATTTTTTAAAATACTATATCAGTATTTTAATAAGCCTTATTAATATTAATACATTAATCAAATTGTAGCATTAAAAGGTTAATTTGGTAGATGAAAATTTATGTCTGAAAAGTTTGGGTAAACAGTTTAAAGTTAAATTTTAATAATTCTTCTTGATAATATCCAGAAATAGAAACTGTTAATATTTATTCTTACCTATGCTTGGAAGAAAGCCACCTAGGCACTATTAGCATTTATTCTCTATATTGAAAGAAAAAGGTATAGGAAGAACTATACTACAACACTTTGTTTCTGAATCAAACAAAATGAGAATAAAGCAACTCATACATTTTTTTATGCCCTACTTAGAAGAATTGTTTTATTGCTAGCAGAACCACATGTCGATTCTTTGTTCACAGCAAAAGTGGCACTGACATTTTTTGCAATACGTATTTCTAATTTATATTATGTAGGAAAATGCATAGTAGAAAAGAAATGAACTAAAATTATTAATATAAGGTAGATGAAAAAAGAAAAATGCTTTTAAGAAAAATAAAATGTGCCTTTTAAAGATACAGCTACAACTATTAAATATTATGTTGTAATTTTAAAAGTGGTAGTAAGAAAACATTTCATGTTTTTCCTGAAGTTTTAGAAAATATTTTGAATTTGGCATCCTATCAATTCAAATAGATAAATGAGTAAATCACCTTTATTTATGAAACAAATGATAGAGGTTTTCAGTCTTTAAGGATGAGACCATATATTCCTGTTAAAAATTCAGTTTCTGGTTTCATATGTAAAGAGTTTGGCTGTCCACACTTCATTCTACCAACACGTATAAAGCTGAACAGACTGAAAAGTCAACAACTCTTGGATCTATAAGAGAGGAGAGATTACAAGGCAAATTACTATCCCAAAGAGTGGAGACAGGCGAATAAAGGGAGTTGCTGCTTACAGAAGCAGAGACTCAGGAGCTGAAACCACCACATGAAAGAGTGCCTAGGTAGAAAAACCTGAGCTATAATTGAAGAATTGCTGGAAATTCAGAGTAGACAACTCTAAGAGTTAAAAACTCCAGGGAGACCCACTTATAGAGGCACCACACAATATTGTGAGATTCACCTACAGGAGCTATCAAAGAAATATCCCATTGGACTTTTGTTGGGGAAGAGGAAAAGGAACCTTTTTGAAATACATCACAGCACTCTGTTCTTCTTAAGAAACATTGCCCTTAGGGGAACTAGTTAACCAGAGCCTAACCTGCTGAGATATTACCAGAGCCTAGGAAAGAGAAATACCTAACTCTAGCTCTAGCCAACTCTAGCCATCCTGCTCCACCTAAGGGGGTAAAGAAAAACTGAGAAACTCTTGTGAAGTTCACAGATCAGAGGAGGCATTGGCTCACTGAAAAGACTGAGACCTAATCATAGGACTTTGAAATGCTTTGCCTGCAACACACCTCACCACTATATTACTATAGGCCTATTTATAGTAGTTCCATTTACCCACTATATTGTATTCACATTCTGGGACATAAAATGCACCTTTCCAAATTTAAAAGAATAGACATCATACAATGTCTCCTCTTGGACCATATTGAAATTAAAGTAGGAATCAGTCAGAGAAAGATAGCTGGAAAATCCCCAAATGCATGGAAATTAAACAACACACTTCTAAATAACATATGGGTCAAAGAAGAAATTTCAAAAGAAATTTAGATATATCTTGAAGTTAATAAAATGAAAACATGGCATATCAAAATTTATGGGCTACTCCAAGAGCAGTATTTAGAGGGAAATTTGTAGCACTGAATGCATGTGTTAGAAAATAAGAAAGATCTAAAATTAATGTTTCTACCTTAGGAAACTTAGGAAACTAGAAAAAAAGAACAAATCAAATCGAAAGTAAGCAGAAGGAAAGAAATAATATAAATTAGGATAGAAATCAATGAAATTAAAACCAAAAAATCAATAAAACCAAAAGCTGTTTCTTTAAAAAGATCAATAAACTTGTTACATCTAAGAAAAAAAGAGCATGCAAATTATTAATATCAAAAATGAAAGAGAGAGGATATCACTACATGTTCCATGGAAATCAAAAGGATAATAAAGTTGTTTTATGAAGAACTTTATGCCCACAAATTTGATAACCTAGGTGAAATGGGCCAGTTTCTTTATAAACTATCTGTCAAAACACAGACAAAAAACTAGGTGATATGAATAAGGCTTTATTTATTAAATTGAATCAATAACTTATATACTTCAAAACAGAAAGCCCTAGGCCCATATGGGTTCACTGGTGAATTAATTCTACAAAACATTTAAGGAAGAAATTATAACAATTCTCTGCCATCTCTTTCAGAGGATGGAAGCAAAGGGAATACTTCTTAACTTATTCTATGAGGCCAGCATTACCCTAATATCAAAACCAGATAAAGACATTATAAGAAAATAAAACTAGAGACCAATATCTCTTGTGAACATAGATGCAAAACTCTTCAACAAAATATTAACAAATCAAATGCAAAAAGGTATAAAAATAGTTATATGTCATAACCAAATGGGATTTATCTCAGGTATGTAAGCCTGTTTCAACATTTAAAAAAATTAATGCAATCCATTACATCAACAGACTACAAAAGAAAAATGACATATCAGTAAATGTAGAAAAAAACATTAGAATCCAACACACATTTATGATAAAAACTCTCAGCAAATTAGGAATAGAGGGGAACATCTCAACTTGAGAAAGACTAGAAAAAACCTACAGCTAACATGATACTTAATAGTGAGAAACTCAAAGCTTTTAAATCAGGTACAAGGCAAGGATGTCTCCTCTCACCAGTTATTTTCAACATTGTTTTGAAACTCCTAGCTAATGCAATAAGGCAATAAAAAGGTATACTGAGTGGTTCACAAGGTATATATATATCAAGTCACCACAATGTACACTTTAAACATCTTACAATTTTGTATGTCAATTATACCTATATAAAGCTGAAATTTGAAAATAAAAGGTATATAGATTGGGAAGGAAAACATAAAACTGTGTTTATTTACAGATAATATGATTGGCTATATAGAAAATCTGAAAGGATCAACAAAAAACAACCTGGAATTAATAATTATAATAAGGTTGCAAGATACAAGGTTACTATACAAAGGTCATTTGCTTTCCTGTATACCAATAATGAATGAGCAAGTGGAATTTCAAATTAAAAACTCAATAAAATTTATATTAACACCCTTCAAAATGAAATACTTGGGTATAACTTTAACAAAATATGTATAAAATCTATATGAGAAAAAGTACAAAACTGATAAAATGAATCAAAAAAAATTAAGTAAATGGAGAAAGATTTCATGCTCATGTTGGAACACTCAATATTGTCAAGATGTCAGTTCTTCCCAACTTGATCTATAGATTCAATTCTATCCCAATCAATATCCTAGCAAGTTATTTTATGGGTATCAACAAACAGATTCTAAAGTTTATATGGAGAGGCAAAAAACGAGAATAGTCAACACAATATTGAAAAAGAAGAACAAAGTTGGAGGACTAATGCTACCAAACTTAAAAGACTTACTATAAAGCTACAGGAATCAGGACTGTGGTATTGGCAAAATAACAGACAAATAGGTCAGTAGAATAGAGAGCCCAGAAATAGACCTCTATAAATATATGTAGTCAACTGATCTTTGACAAAGGAGCAAAGGCAATACAGTGGAGCAAAAATAGTCCCTTCAACAGTGCTGTACCAACTGAACATCAATATGCAAAAAAATGAATCTTGACACAGACCTTACACCCTTCATCAGATTAACTCAAAATGGATCATAGACCTAATGTAAAATACAAGACTATAAAATGATAGAAGATAACATAAGAGAAAACCTAAATGAACTTGGGTATGATAATGCATTTTTAGATAAAACACCACATGTGATCCATGGAAGAAATAATTGATAGGCTAGACTTCTTTAAAATTGAAAACTTCTGGGCCAGCAGGGTAGTGCATTGGTTAAGAGTTAGCTTGGGACACCAGCTCTGAGCAGCAGAGGCCCAGTTCGGATTCCACCTTAGGGCCAGTGACACTGTGCCCTACAGCTAAGATGATGAACAACAGCTCGACCTGGAGCTGGGCTGCTGTGTGTCGCCGGCAATAGTTTAGGCTATAGTGGAGCTGCAGTGGGCTGCCGTAAGCTACCATGAGTGGCTGGCAGCTGGCCTGAGCAGCCGACAGCCGGCATGAACTGCCAAGAGCCACTGTGGGTGGCCGTGCAGTGGCTGGCATCCAATATGCCTCACCCATGAAGAGCTCAGTGATGATGCCAACATGGGCAGGTGAGGCAATGTCCTCCACAACTAGACTGAAGAATAAAAAGGACAGCAACTTGTCTGTTCCCCTTCCCCAATTCCTCAATAAAATCTTTAAAAAAAAAAAATTGAAAATTTCTGCTCTGTGAAAGACAGTGTCAAGAGAATGAGAAGTCAAGCCACAGACTGGGATAAAATATTTGCAGAAGACATCTGATAAAGGATTGTTATCCCACATATACAAAGAACACTTAAAACTCAACAATAAGAAAAATTACCCAATTTTAAATGTGCCAAAGACCTTAACAGACATTTCACCAAAGAATATATAACTTGGCAAATATGCATATGAAAAGATGCTCCACATCAAATGTCATCAGGGAAATGCAAATTACAACAACAGTGAGATACCACTATACTCCTATGAGATGCCCAAAGTCTGCAACACTGACATCAAATTCTGGCAAGGATGTGGAGTCACAGGGACTGTGGGAATACAAAATGGTATGGCCACATTGGAAGACAGTTTCTTAAAAAATTAAAATAGTTTTTTCCAAAGTGAAATCTATTCTTTCCATACAATCCAGCAGTTGCACTACTTGGTATTTACCCAATGGAGTTGAAAATTTACGAAGTCTGACAATTAAGTTCGTGAATTTGTTGCAATGATGTTGCTAACCTTTTTTGATACCAGAGGGATTATTCATTATGAATTTGTACCAACCGGACTAACAGTTAACCATGTTTACTATTTGGAAACGCTGAAAAGGCTTTGTGAAAAGGTTAGATGACCTGAAGCTTTCACCAACAATTCATGGCTCTTGCATCATGACAGTGCATCAGCTCACACGGCAGTCTTTGAGGGAGTTTTTAGTCAGTAAACAAATAACTGTATTGGAACACCCTCCTTACTCACCTGGCCCCCAATGACTTCTTTCTTTACCTAAAGATAAAAGAGTATTGAAAGGAAGACATTTTGATGACATTCAGGACATCAAGGGTAATACGATGACAGCTCTGATGGTCATTCCAGAAAAAGAGTTTTAAAGTTGTTTTGAAGGGTGGACTAGGTGCTGGCTCCGGTGCATAGCTTCCCAAGGGGAGTACTTCAAAGGTGATGGTAGTGATATTCAGCAGTGAGGTATGCAGAACTTTTTCTAGGATGATTTCGCGAACTTAATTGTCCAACCTCGTATGTTTAAGGAAAACCTGTACATGAATGTTTATAGCTATAATTTGCCAAATCTTGGAAGCAACCAAGATGTCCTTTGCTAAATGAATGGATAAACTGTGGTATATCCAGGTAATGGAGTATTATTTAGAACTAAACAGAAATGAGCTATCAAGTCATGAGCAGACATGGAGGAAACTTAAATGCATATTGCTAAGTCAAAGAAACCGATCTGAAAAGGTTACATACCATATGATTTCAAGTATATGACATTCTAGGAAAGGTAAAACTATGGAGACAATAAAAAAATTAGTGGTTGCCAGGGTTAAGGATGGGGAGAAATGAGTAGGCATACCACAGAGGATTTTTAGGGCAGTGGAAATACTGTGTATGATATTCTAATGATGAATATGTATCAATATACTTTTGTCTAAACCCATAAAATATACAACATCCAGAGTAAACCCTAAGGTAAGCAATGGACTTTAGGTGATAATGATGTGTCAATGGAGGTTCATCCTTGGTTAAAAAAAAAAAAAGGTGCCATTTGGTGAATGATGTTGATATTAGGGGAGGTTATGCATGTGTGGTGATGGGGTATATAGGCAGTATTTGTACCATCCTGTCAATGTACATCCTAAAATTGCTCTTACGACGTAAGGGTAACTGACATTAATCACATTTAAATTTAATTTACCGAATAATTCATAATATTATTTTTGATTGCCATTGATTAGAAGTTGATTTTATTCTGTAGTTTTTATTAAAAGCCAAGCATTGTGACTTACTATAATTTGCTCAAAAATAGAGCAAGTATTATTTTTTTAACACATCAAAATGAAGTTTTATAGTACTTTAATCAAAATTTTGTTTGCCATTTAAATTTGCTCTAACATTTTTTCTTTTGGTCTTTTCATTTTTTATTTTTTAATTATTTTAAAGATTTTGTTGGGGAATTGGGGGGAGAGAACAGTGTTGGGGAATCGGGGAAGGGGAACAGACAAGTTGCTGTACTTTTGTTCTTCAGTCTTGTTGTGGAGGACGTCACTTCACTGGCCGATGTTGGTATTGTGATTATTGTGTTTTTCTCAGGTGAGGCAGTCGGCCTTCGGCCATTGGATGGCCGCTCATGGCGGCTCACACCAGCTCATGCCAGCTGCTGGCCACTCACACTGGCTGCTGGCCACTCAGGTTAGCTTATGGCAGCCCACTGCAGTCCCACTGCAGCATTTGTCATCAACGGCCACTCATGGAAGTTTAGCTCCAGGTCAAGCTGTTGTTCACCATCTTAGATGTACAGGGCACGGCATCACTGGCCCATGTTGGATCCAAACTGGTGGCCCTGCTGCTCAGAGCTCACGCTCCAAAGCCAACTCTTAAATAATGAGCCACTCAGCTAGCCCAATTTGCTCTAATATTTATGATTAGTATATCAGATGTTTAATTTAGCTGTGAAATCTGCAAAGCACCTAGAGTCTATGTAGGTAATATAAATGGACAAGGTCTTAGAAATATATAACCTTCCTAGACTGAATCATGAAGAATTGGAAAATGTAAACAGACCAATCAACAGTAAGGAAATTGAAACAATCACCCAAAACCTCCTCAAAAGCAAAGGCAGGACCAGAAGGCTTCACAAGTGAATTCTACCAAACATTCAAGGATGATTTAATACCTATCCTCAGTCTCTTCCAAAAAAATTGAAGAAGAGGCAATACTTCCTAACTCATTATATGAGGCCAACATTGCTGTGATACCAAAACCTGGTAAGGATAACACACAAAAAAGAACACTACAGACCAATATGTCTGATGAATACAGAGGCAAAAATGCTAAACAAAATACTAGCAAATCGAATACAACAATACATTAAAAAGATTATACATCACTTATTTTTTTAAAGATTTTATTGGGGGATTGGGGGAGGGGAACAGACAAATTGCTATCCTTTTGTTCTTCAGTCTAGTTGTGGAGGATGCCACTTCACTGGCCCATGTTGGTATCATCATTGTGCTCTTCTCAGGTGAGGCAGATCTGTCGCCGGCCTCTGGACAGCCGCTCACGGCGGTTTTTGGCAGCTCACACTGGCTGCTAGCTGCTCACGCTAACTGCTGGCCACTCACTGTAGCCTATGGCAGCCCACTGCAGTAGGGGCTGCAGCTGTGCCGTGCTGGGAACTCACAGCAGCCCAGCTCCAGGTGGAGTTGTTGTTCACCATCTTAGCTGTAGAGAGCAGTATCACTGGCCCTCATGTGGGATCCGAACCGGGGCTGCTGGCATCCCAAGCCAGCTCTTAACCAATGTGCCACTCGGCTGGCCCTGTACATCACTATTAAGTGGGGTTCATTCCAGAGGTGCAAGGATGGTTCAAGATATGCAATTCAATCAATGTGATATACCACATGAACAAAATAAAGGATAAAAATCATGACCATATCAATAGATGTAGAAAAAGTTATTGACAAGATACAACATGCATTTATGATTAAAACACTTAATCGAAGGAAAGTACCTAAATATAGTAAAGGCCATATATGACAAATCCTCAGCTAATATCGTAATTAATGGTGAAAAACTGAAGCCTTTCACTCTACATTCAGGAATAAAACAGGGATCCCCCCTCTCACCAGTTATTCAACATAGTGTTAGAAGTGCAAGCCAGAGCATTCAGGCAAGAGAAAGAAATAAAAGGCACCAAAATTGGGAATGAAGAATTCAAATTGTCACTATTTGCAGGTGACATGATTTTTTATATAGAAAACCCTAGACTCCACCAAGAAACTATTAGAAACAATAAATACAACAAGGTAAAGTTGAAGGATACAAAACAAAAATCCATTGCGTTCCTATGTACTGCCAATGAAATTTCAGAGAAATGTATAAAAGAATTCCTTTTGTGTTTGCAACAATAGGAATAAAATACTTAGGAATAAACTTAACAAACGATGTGAAGGACCTATACACTGAAAACTATTGGGTTGTCGAGTCATAACGTATTGTTTCTGTTTTTTGTTGCAAAAATGCATCATGATTTTTCGAACAACCCAGTATAAGACATTTAAAGAAACTGAAGAAGACACAAAGAAATCGAAAGACATTCCATGTTCATGGATTGGAAGAATCAGCATAGTTAAAATGGCCATATTATGTAAAGCAATATACAGATTTAATGCAATCCCCATCAAAATCCCACTGGCATTTTTTAAAGAAATAGAACAAAAAATTCAACAGATTTGTATGGAATCACAAAAGACCCTGAAAAGCTAGAGGAATCCTGAGAAAAAAAGAACAAAGCTGTAGGTGTCACACTCCCTGACTTCAGTTTATATTACAAAGTAACAGTAATCAAAACAGCATGGTGTTGGCAGAAAAAGAGACACACAGACCAATGGAACAGAATTAGAATCCAGAAATAAACCCACATATATACAGGCAGATAATTTTAGACAAAGGAGCCAAAAATGTAAAATGGAGAAAAGAAAGCCTCCTCAATAAATAGTGCTGGGAAAATTGGAATCCATGTGTGAAAGAATGAAACTAAACTGCTGTCATCATGTATCAAAATTAACTAAAAATGGGCCGGCCGAGTGGCTCAGTTGGCTGAAAGTTGGCTTGGACATGAACTCTGAGCAACAGAGCCACTGGTTCGATTCCCACATGGGCCAGTGAATGCTGCACCCTAGCTGAGCTGTCACTGAGCTGCCAACAGGTGGCAGGATGGCTCAGCTGTTGTAACAACAAGACTGCCTGTTCGATGGTGGGCTATGCCTACCCGCAAGTAAGATTGAACTTGGCACCTTGAGCTGGGCTGCCGCCTGGATGGCTTAGTGGATAGGGCATGTGCTCTTAACAAAAAGGCTGCCAGGTTCAACTCCCGAATGGGCTGGTGGCTATGCTCACCCACAAGTAAGACTGAACTTTGCACCTTGAGCTGAGCTGCCGCCCAGATGGCTCAGTGGATAGGGCATGCACTCTTAACAACAAGGCTGCTGGTTTGATCCCACATGGGATGGTGGCTACACGCACCTGCAACTAAGATTGAACGCAGCACCTTGAGCTTAGAGGCCATGAGCTGCCGACGGAAGCCAGATGGCGACTGACTCCCTCCACAATGAAGATTGAAGAACAACAACTTTGCTGGTCCCCTCCCTCAACTCCAAGACACTGTTGCCCTCCCCCAATACCCCAATAAAATCTTTAAAAAAAAAAATGGAACAAAAATCTGAAACCATAAACAGCATCGAGGAAAGCATAGGTACTAAACTTATGGACCTTGGGTTTAAAGAGGATTTTATGAATTTGTCTTCAAAGGCAAAGGAAGTAAAAGCAATGGGACTATCTTAAACTATAAAAGCTTCTGCACAGCAAAAGAAATCATCAAAAAAACAAAGAGGCAACCAACCTAATGGGAGAAGATATTTGCAAACAACACCTCCAATAAAGGGCTAATATCCAAAATATATAAAGAACTTGTATAACTCAACAACAAAAAAATCAAACAGTCCAATTAAAAAATGGGCAAAGGACCTGAACATACCCCTCTCCCAAGAAGACATACAAATGGCCAGCAGACATGAAAAAGTGCTCAACTTCATGAGCTATTAGGGAAATGCGAATCAAAACCACAGAGATACCACCTTACACCTATTAGAATGGCTATTATCAACAAGACAAGTAATAAGTGTTGGAGAGGTTGTGGAGAAAAAGGAGCCCTCGTGCTCTGCTGGTGGGAATGTAAATTGGTACAACCACTATGGAAAACACTACAAAAGTTCCTCAAAAAATTAAGAAAGGAATTACCGTATGACTCAGCAATCCCTCTTCTGCATATCTACCCAAAAAACTCTGAAAACGTTTATCCGTAAAGATGTATGTATCCCTATGTTCACTGTAGCTTTATTTGTGATGGCCAAAACACGGAAACAAGCAAAGTGTCCTATAGATGATTAGATAAAGAAGATGTGGTACATATATATAATGAAATATTACTTGGCCATAAGAAAAGATGAAGTACTGCCATTTGCGACAACAGGGATGGATCTTGAGATTATCATGCTAAGTAAAATAAGTCAGACAGAAAAGCCAAGAACTGTATGATTTCACTCATATGTGAGATGTAAAACTGAAAGGAATGAACGAAGAAAACAAAAAACAAAAACTTACATACACAACCAACAGTTTAGTGGTTACCAGAGGGTTAGAAGGGAGGGGGTGGTAAAAGAGGGTAAGAGGGGATACTAGCTCTGAGCAGCAGGGCCCCGGTTTGGATCCCACATATGAGGACCAGTGACACTGCCCTCTACAGCTAAGGTGGTGAATAACAGCTCGATCTGGAGCTGGGCTGCCGTGAGTCGCTGGCGAAAGTGTAGGCTGTAGTGGGGCTGGCCAGCAGCGCACATGAGCTTTTGTGAGCTGCTGTGAGCCACCATGAGTGACCGTCCAATGGCCGGTGGCCAATCTGCCTCACCTGGGAAGAGCATAATGATAATACCAACATGGGCCAGTGAAGCGACGTCCTCCACAACCAGACCAAAGAAGAAAAAGACAGCAACTTGTCTGTACCCCTCCCTGATTTCCCCAATAAAATCTTTAAAAAAAAAAGAAAAAGAAAGTGAAAAGACAGCTTACAGAAGAAAAAGTTTATAAATCATATATCTAACAAGGGCCTTGTATCCAGAATATATAAAGAGCCTCTTACAACTCAACAATAGAAAGACAAATAACCTAATTTTAAAATGGGCAAAGGATTTAAATAAGACATTTCTCCAAAGAGGGCATAAATATGGTCCATAAACATGAAAAGATGCTCATTATCATCTGTCATTAGGGAAATGCAAATCAAAATCACAATGAGGTACTACTTCTCACAAACAATAGAGTGGCTCTATCAAAAGAGAGATGATAAGTGTTGGTGAGAAAGTGGAAAATTGGAAACCTCATACATTACTGGTAAGAATCTATAATAAATGGTGCAGCTGCTTTGGAAAACAATTTGGTAGTTCCTCAAAAAGTTAGATATATTTACCATATGACTTAGCATTTCATTTATAGCTATATACCAAAAAGAATTGAAAACACATGTCACACAAACACCTATACATGAATGTTCATAGTATCATTATACATATTAGCCAAAATGAGAAAATAATGAAATGTCTATCAATAAGTGAATGAGTAAATAAAATGTACTATATCATACAATAGAATATTATTCAGCCATAAAAAGTAATGAACTTCCGCTACATACAACAACATAAATGAACCCTGAAAACATTGACTAAGTGAAAGAAGCCAGACATAAAAGGTTACATTTCATATTGATATGAAATGTCCATTTTAAGCAAATCCATAGAGAGAGAAAATAGATTAGTGGTTACCAGGGAATAAGGAGAGCAAGAATTTCGAGTTCCAGCTAATGGGTACAGGGTTTCTTTTTGGAGTGATGAAAATGTTCTGAAATATGATTGCGATGATGGTTGCATAAACTTGTGAGTATATTAAAAAACACTGAATTAGATATTTTATATATAAGTTTGCCAGGACTGCCATAACAAATATTATAGATAGGATGACTTCAACAACAGCTCTGGAAGCTAGAAATCTGAGATCAAGGTGTCAGCTGGGTTGATTTCATTCTGAAGGCTCTCTCCTTGAAGCCTGCAGATAACTATTCTCCCTGTGTTTTTTTCATGGTTGCCCCTTGGTCTGTGTGTTGTATGTTTCCTAATTTCTTATAAGGACGTGAGTCATTTCATTAGGTCTAATCCAGATGTCCTCATTTTACCTTAATTACTTCTTTAAAGGCCTTGTCTCCAAATGCAGTCACATTCTGGAGTACTGAGTCTTAGAACTTCAACATATGAATTTGGGACGGTAGGGGAGGGGGTCACACAGTTCAGCACATAACACTAAAATGGTGAATTTTATGGTATGTGAATATATCTCAATTTTTAAAAGTAGTATAAAACTCTTCTTTGCAAACCTCTCTGCAAAACAATTAAAAACCTGGATGAAATATATAGTTTCCTGTATAAGTATAGTTTATCAAAGTTAACCACATTTGAGATCATTCAATTTCTGTACAAGAAATAGAGAAAGGATGTCAAGGAACTATACAATAAAGTACCAGATTGCCTCAATGCTCTAAAAATTGTTTCAGAGCATTGAAAGTAGATAATACCAATTTCTAAAGGCAGTGCAGTACAAAAAAGAAGTTATATATCAATATCAATTATATTGATGCGCAGGGTACTGAATAAAATATTAGCTAGCAAATTTCAGTGCCATATTAAGAAAATAATATACATGGCCATGGGGGATTTATTTTAAGAACACAACATTGGTTCAATGTTAGGAAACCCATCAATGTAATACACCATATTAATGAATATAAGGAGACAAATCACATACCAATACTGAAATGAACTTCTACAAAAATCAACACCTAATAAAAAAACTCAACACAACAGGAATTAGTGGATATTTTATTAATATCATCTTATTGAATGGGAAACACCAGTGACAATTTTACTACTACCAGGACAAAGATACCTATAATCCACTACTGTTCAACATTTTACTAGAATATTAGGCAGTGCAATTAAACAAGAGAAATCAGTATCGGCATAACAATTGGAAAATAAGAAATAAAATGATCGCTTATTTGTAGATGATACAGTGGTATACCTGGAAAACTCTAGAACAAGTATCAGCGAAGTAGCCTGGGAGCCAATCTGGTCACATCATTTTGTGTATCCCTGTAGCTACTTTTGCCCTACACTGGTAGAGTTAGATAGTTGTCATAGAAATGGTTTGCCCACAAAGCTGAAAATATTCTGACATTTTATAGAAAAAGTTTGTGGATTCCTGCCCTAGAGAAATCAATAATAAAACTGACTCAAGCAACGAAATAATTCAATAACAAGCTGACTATAAAAATCAGCATTCAGGTTTCAATATCCTTTACATATACAAACATTTACCAGTCAGACGATATAGTGGTAGGGAAAACCTCAGTTAAATAACAAAGAAAATAAAATCCTTAGGAATAAATGTAACAAGAAGTATACAAAAACTATTTGAGAAAAACCTTAAAACAGTTTTGAAAGACAAAATTAGATTTGAACCAATGAAAAGACAGTTCTCCCTAATTTATAATTTTTTTAACATAATAAAAAATACCAACAGGGCCAGCCGAGTGGCACATTGGTTAAGAGCTGGTTTTGAGATGCCAGCAGCCCCGGTTTGGATCCCACATATGAGAGCCAGTGACACTGCCCTCTACAGCTAACAACAGCTCCACCTGGAGCTGGGCTGTGCGATCCCCGGTGACGGTACAGGCTGCAGCCCCTGCTGCAGTGGGCTGCCATAGGCTACAGTGAGTGGCCGTCAGCCAGCATGAACTGCCAATAGCCTCAGTGAGCGACCATCCAGAGGCCAGCGACCGATCTGCCTCAGCCGGGAAGAGCACAATGATGATACCAACATGGGCCAGTGAGGCAACGTCCTCCGCAACTAGACTGAAGAACAAAAAGACAGCAACCTGTCTGTTCCCCTTCCCCGATTCCCCAACACTGTTCCCCTCCCCTAGTTCCCCAATAAAATTAAAAAAAAAAAAACAAAACATATATTTTTTTACAGAATTAAACAGATTGACATAGAATTCATTTGGAAATACAAATATGTAAGAATAACCAGAAATTATTTCAGGCAGGAATCATCAATGGATCATACAACTAATGCATGAAGAGTTGATTACAAGTAGGTATTTTTACAGCCTCAAAATACCATCCCACACAATACTTCCTAATCACTGAAGAAAAAAATAGCAACTTTACAGTGGATACGCTACCTGATCAAGTTGTCAAAGTTAACTTTATTAGTAATGGGGCAGATAGACATCATCCATCCTAGTAGGATGCATTGAGAAGAGCATAACATCACTTCTATGGTATTCCTGTAAAAATATACAACCAGAGGTCTGGCCGAGTGGCGCAGTGGTTAAAAGCTTGTTTGGGGCGCCAGCAACCCTGGTTCAGATCCCACATATGAGGGCCAGTGACATTGCCCCCTAAAAAAATAAAAAAATAAAAGTACTTAAATATATGTATATATATAAAAAACCAGAATTTAGGCATGAAGAAACCAAATTGAGGGATGTTTCACAAAACATGGCCTGTACTCTTCAAAATGTCAAGGTCAAGGAAAACAAAGAATGAGGAATTTGTTCCAGATCAAAGAAGACTAACGAGATTGGACAATTAGATACAATGTATGACCCTGGGATAGATCATGGGCCAAGACAGAAACAATTATTATATTATTTTTATTTTATTATTTGATTCTATTTTTGTCATAAAGGACATTAGTAGAACAATTGGCAAAACGTGAAGATTTCTAAATTGTATTGTATTGATAATTTCCTTATTTTGATTATGTGGGGTTTTTTTTGTTTTTTTGTTTTTTTTTTTTTAAAGATTTTATTTGGGAATTGGGGGAGGGGAACAGCTTTGGGGAATGGGGAAGGGGAACACACAAGTTGCTGTCCTTTTGTTTTTCAGTCTAGTTGCGGAGGATGTTGCTTCACTGGCCCATGTTGGTATCGTCATTGCGCTCTTCCTGGATGAGGCAGATTGGTCGCCAGCCTCTGGATGTCACTCAGCGTGGCTATTGGCTGCTCATGCTGGCTGACGGCCACTCACTGTAGCCTATGGCAGCGCCCACTGCAGCAGGGGCTGCAGCTATGCCGACTCTACCCGGGGCTCGCGCAGCCCAGCTCCAGGTGGAGCTGTTGTTCATCATCTTAGCTGTAGAGGGCAGTGTCACTGGCCCTCATTTGTGGGATCCAAACCGGTGCTGCTGGCGTCCCAAGCCAGCTGTTAACCAATGTGCCACTCAGCCAGCCCTGTGTTTGTTTTTTTAAGGAAATACATGAAAATATTTAGGATTCAAGGGAAATGATATTTGCAGCTTGTTATCAAATTCTGAAAAAATCTGTAGTGGAAAGAGAGTGATAAAGTAAATGTGGTAAAATGTTAAGTTTTGGGAATCTGAGTGAAGTATGTATGGAAATTCTTTGTACTTTTTAAAAAATGAACTTTTTCTTTTCGAATAATTTAAGATTTAAAGAAAAGTTGAAAAGATAGTACAGCCCTCACCCAATTTCAGTTTCCTCTAATGTTATTTTAAATTACTGTGATACATTTTTCAAAATTTAAGATAACAACATTGGTACTTTACTGTTAACTAAAGCCCAGACTTTATTCAGATTTGACCCATTTTCCATGAATGTTCCTCCAAACTCCAGACTTTAGTTACAATTCAGTTTTTTATTTAATGTCATTCTTCTGCTCCAAGATCCAATCCAGGGTGTACCCCATTGCATTTAGTCATCATCTCTCTCCAGTCTCCCTGGTCTCTGTCAGTTTCTCAGTCACTCCTTATTTTTCATGATTTTGGTAGTTTGGAGGAGTACTGGTGAAATATTTCTAGGATGTCCTCCCATTTTTGGTTTGTCATATGTATTTCTCATGATTAGACTGGGTTAATGGGCTTTTAGAAATAACACTACAGAGGTAAAGTACCCTTCTCATCACATGATAACAGGGAGTAAATGCTCTCTATAGGGTATCTATCTCTGGTGAAATAAACCATGATATCTTGGTGAAGGTAGTATATTCCAGGTTTCTCCTCTGTAAAGTTCTGATTTTTCCCACTGTTTTTGGAAGAGAGTCACTAAGTTCTGCCCACTCAAAAGCAGGGGCAGGACAGTTTAAAGGTAAAGCTTTACCTCCTAGATGGGATAGTTCCTACATATATTATTTGGATTCCTCTGTAAGGAAGATTTGACTCTTCTCCCCTATTTATTTATCGTTTATTTACATTTGTATGGACTTGTGTATATTTATTTTATTCTTTGGGTTATAATCTTATACATTTTTTATTTTGTTACTCAGTTCCAGCTTTGACCATTTGGAGTTCTGCCAAACTCCTGTGGCCTTTTGACATGTCTCCATCCTTTTGGTCTGTGGGCAGTTTCTTGCTTTCTGGTGCTGCAAAATGCTTCTGGCTTGTCTTGTGTTTTCCCTGCCCTAACCCTACAATTGATTACTTCTCCTTTTATTAGAAATTAATATTTAGAAACCAGGATCTTGGCACTGAATTGTTTGTACTATTTTGTAACTTTTCTGTAAGTCTGAAATCATTTCAAAATAAAAAGAAAAAAAAGAATTAAAAGTTGGAAGATGCATGTCCTATTTGTTATTCTTCAGTGTTCTATCTTAGTTAAACTGTTATGTCAGTTACCAAATGTTACATTTTTAAATTCATAGATGCTTATTTTTTCTAAATAAAAATTATATTTTACTTGGTACCTGGAAATTATTAATAAAATTATACCAAAACCATAGTAAAACATTTTGTTTATTTTATTTTCATCTTTCAATACAGTGGAAACACTTTGTCGTATTTTCCTTTTATGAAAAGCGTAGAGGTCTATGATTAAATTCATAAAAGCTTACATAACAAAACTAATAAGTAAGCAGTTTAGTTCAATAAGACTACATAAAAGGGCATAGGTGGGATATAAAGGAAGATCTTGACATTACTCATAACTCTTTCAAGCAGTGATACCTCCACCCTCAAATTCCACTTTAGTAAATGAGCATGATGTGGACAACTTGGCCTGTTTGACAGGAAATTCTATGTATGAAAATGCAGCATTTCTTAGTGAAGGGCTTAAAAATACCTCTTAGATCTGTGACATAAGTGAAAGTTATAACTACATCAGATCATTCTATTCTATATCTTCAAAAATCATTTCAGAAAATAAATTATTATGGGCCGGCTGAGTGGCATGGTGTTTAAGAGCTGGCTTGAGATGCCAGCGGCCCCAGTTCAGATCCCACATATGAGGGCCAGTGAAACTGCCCTCTAAAAATAAAATAAATAAATGGGCCGGTTGAGTGGCGCAGTGGTTAAGAGCTGGCTTGGAACGCCAGCGGCCCCGGTTCAGATCCCACATGAGGGCCAGTGACACTGCCCTCAAAATAAATAAATAAATAAATAGAAAATAAATTATTTCTTTTAGAATAGAATAATGAATTAGGAAAATGCCAATGAGAATATAGCTATGCTTTAACTCTTAGTGACATTAAAAGTATAATAAATAATGTAAAAAGAAATATGAATAAAGACAAAGACAGTTACAATGTAACAGATATAATTGGTGTGGTCTGATTCCATTTTTATGTAAAAAGGATGTATATATGCATGTTTATATATACATAGAAAATTTCTAGATACTGGCAGTCTGCAGGTTGCTACCAATTGGTGTGTCATGAAATCAGTTTAGTAAGTCACAATCAGCATTTTTTTAGAGTTAAAACAGAACAAAATGTCAGTGTTTGGTACATATAAGTGTAATTACTGTTACTGAAACATCTGTGTCAGATGTTTATGTGTGTGAGCGAGTGATGATATCTAGGTTGTGGTGTAAAATACATTTTTATTTTGAGCCTAGGTAAAAAAAAAAAATTTGAAAAATGTGATTCTAGAATTATAGACCCAAAACACTTAAGAGTGGACCTCTGGGGAGCAAAAGAAGGATTTTTGCAGGAGGGGTGTGTTTGGGAGAAACAGTCAGGAAAATGTTAACTTCTTTATAGGTTTTGCATAAACAGTACAGAGAAACAAGGTAACAAAATCACACAAAGTGGTGATCTAATTTGGAGGCTCCAAACAAAGTTAGTACAGTTCTGTCAGATATTCTCCACCATGAGCTCTCTATCGCATCATTTTTCCACGGAAGCTTTGGGAGCCTAACATCAAGACCCTTCCTCTTACTTTGCTACTTAAGCCTTATCCCTCAGAGCTGTCTAAATGTGCTACTGGTGTGCTATGTAATATATAGTACATGTACCATATTCATTTTCCTAGCATCCCGCATCCCCTCATAAAATCTGATTTTTGAAATATGTCTGCTCCCAATATTTCATATAAAAAGTTGTAGATTTTGTTTTACTGTATTAATGTCTGGCCTCTGCTATTTTTGGTGAAATGCCTGCTGTCAGTCTTAATTTTCAGTCGTTTAGGTAATCTGTTTATTTTCCCTGGTAGATTTAAGGTTTTCTCTTATCTGTAATATCCCATATTTTCATCATGTGGCTGGGTATAACTGTATATTCTTGTGCATTATCTGTGGATTTAAATATCTCCCCAATTCTGAAAAATTTCAACTGTTTAGCTATTCAGTATTGCTCCTCCATTATTTGCTAAGTAATTTCTAGAATTATTATTGATATATGTTGGAGCCTTTAAAACTCCAGTCTCTTAAATGCGTTTTTCTCTTTTTATTTCTATGTATTTCTCTATTGAGAATTTGTCCTTTTTTTTTTTTTTAAGATTTTATTGGGGAATTGGGGGAGGGGAACAGCATTGGGGAACTGGGGAATGGGAACAGATAAATTGCTGTCCTTTTGTTCTTCACTCTAGTTGTGGAGAACATTGCTTCACTGGCCCATGATGGTATCATCATTGTGCTCTTCCTGGGTGAGGCAGATCCGTCGCCGGCCTCTGGACGGCCGCTCACAGTGGCTCTTGGCAGCTCATTCTGGCTGCCAGCCACTCATGCTGGCTACAGGCCACTCACTGTAGCCTATGGCAGCCCACTGCAGCAGGGGCTGCAGCTATGCTGTTCCGGGGACTCACAGCAGCCCACCTCCAGGTGGAGCTGTTGTTCACCATCTTAGCTGTAGAGGGCAGTATCCGTGGCCCTCTTTTGTGGGATCCGAACAGGGGCCGCTGGCGTCCCAAGGCAGCTCTTGACCAACGCTCCACTTGGCCAGCCCTTGTCCTATCTTTTTGGTAAACAGTATTGTTCAACCAAAAACTTACCTGTTGCACTTTTTCTTTATGAGCACTTTTTCTCTATTTATGTAGTAGGTAATTGTGTGCTTCATAAAGAATGGAAGGAGTACAGGTACATTGGAATACAGTTTGGCAGTTTCTTAGACAATTAAACATGCGCTTACCATGTAACCTAGCTATTCTCTTCCTACATATTTACCCAAGAGAAATGAAAGCTATCTTCATGCAAAAAACTGTCCATTAATATCGCAGTGGTAGGCTATATAACATGAAGGTATGCTGAATAATGCCTCCTCCCGAGATAATCATGTCTAATTTCTAAAACCTAAAAAGTTATTATAGGGCCAGCCAAGTGGCGCATTGGTTAAGAGCTGGCTTGGGATGCCAGCGGCCCCAGTTCGGATCCCACATGAGGGCCAGTGACACTGCCCTTTACAGCTAACAACAGCACCACCTGGAGCTGGGCTGCGAGCCCCGGTGATGGTGTAGGCTGCAGCCTCTGCTGCAGTGGGCTGCCATGGGATACAGTGAGTGGCCGGCAGCCAGTGTGAGCTGCCAATAGCTGCGATGAGCGACCATCCAGAGGCTGGCGACCCATTTGCCTCATCCGGGAAGAGTGCAATGACGATACCAACATGGGGCAGTGAAACAACGTCTTCCGCAACTAGACTGAAGAACAAAAAGACAGCAACTTGTCTGTTCCCCTTCCCTGATTCCCCAATGCTGTTCCCCTCCCCCAATTCTCCAATAAAAAAAATAAAGAAGTTATACCTTTTATGGCAAAAAGGACTTGTAGATGTGATTAAAGATCTTGAGATGGGGCAGCTTTCCTAGATTACCTGGGTGAGCCCTAAATGTAATCACAAGAGTTTCTGTAAGAGTAAGGCAAGAGGGGTTGGTAGGGGAGATTGGAGTAGTATGGCCAGTAACAGAGAATTCTGTCAGTCTCTAGAAACTGAAGAAACAAGAAAGAGATTCTTCCTTGAAGCCCTCAGAAAGAACCAGACCTGCCAACACCTTGATTTTATCCTTTACAATTCATTTCAAGGTTCTGACATGCAGAACTACACATTTGTGTTTATAAGGCACCAGGTTGCCATATGTTGGCTATTGTAAATAGTGTTGTAGTGAACATGGTGGTGCAGGTATCTCTTCAATATCCTCTTCTTATTTCCTTTGCATAAATACCCAGAAGTTGGATTGCTGGATCATATGGTAGTTCTATTTTTAATTTTTTGAGGAACCTCCATATTGATTTCTATAGTACCGGTACCAATTTACATACTCACCAATAGTACACAGAGGCTCCCTTTTCTCCACACACTTAAGTTAACCTAGCTAAACATTTGTCAATTTTATTTATCTTACAAAAACAAAAAAGAGCCCTTAGTTCATTGACCGTTTCTTTTCATTTATTTCTGCTCTAATCTTTGTTATTTTCCTCCTTCTCGTAACTTTAGGCTTAGTTTGTGTGCTTTTTTCTTTTTTTAGTTCCTTCAGGTAAAATTAAGGTTTTGTTTTGTTTTTCGGGGTGTTTTGTTTGTTTGTTTTTCAGATCTTTCTTGTTTCTTAATGTAGGATTTATCTCTATAAACTTCCTTTTTAGAACTGCTTTTGAAAC
Organism: Aselliscus stoliczkanus; assembly: GCA_033961575.1. Lineage (NCBI taxonomy): Eukaryota > Metazoa > Chordata > Mammalia > Chiroptera > Hipposideridae > Aselliscus > Aselliscus stoliczkanus. Next base: position 112,418,919 of record CM066731.1, on the reverse strand, counting down.
ATACCATAGATTTTGATATGTGGTGGTTCTATTATTTGTTTCAAGATATTTCTTGATTTTCCTTTTGATTTATTCTTTGACCCAGTGGTTATTGAAGAAAATATTTCATCTCCACGTATTTGTGAATTTCCAGCTTTCCTCCTGTTACTGATTTCTAGTATCATACCATTATGGTCAGAAAATCTACTTGGTATGATTTCACTCTTCTTAAATTTGCTAAGACTTGCTTTGTGATCTATCATGTGATGTATTTAAAATGTTCCCTTTGTGCTTGAGAGGTCTGTATATTCTGTTGCCGTTGGGTGAAGTGTTCTGTGTGTCTTAGTTCCATTTGGTCTAAAATATGGTTCAAGTCCAATGTTTCCTTGTTGATATTCTCTCTGGATGATCTAGTGTTGAAAATGCCTGTTGAAGTTCCCTGTTATTATTGTATTGTTTATTTCTCCCATTAGTTCTGTTAGTATTTGCATAATATATTTAAGTACTCCGATATTGAGTGCATAATACATTTATGATTGTTATGTCTTTTTTTTTTTAAGATTTTATTGGGGAATTGGGGGAGGGGAACAGCATTGGGGAACCGGGGAAGGGGAACAGATAAGCTGCTGTCGTTTTGTTCTTCAGTCTAGTTGTGGATGACGTTGCTTCACTGGCCCATGTTGGTATCATCATTGCGCTCTTTCCGGGTGAGGCAGATCGGTTACTGGCCTCTGGACTGCCACTCACAGCGGCTCTTGGCAGCTCACACGGGCTGCCAGCCGCTCACGTTGGCTGCCGGCCACTCACTGTAGCCTATGGCAGCCCACTGCAGCAGGGGCTGCAGCTATGCCAACCCGGGGACTCATGATGGCAGCCCAGCTCCAGGTGGAGATGTTGTTCACCATCTTAGCTGTGGAGGGCAGTGTCATTGGCACCCTCATATGTATGATCCGAACTGGGGCCACTGGCGTCCCAAGCCAGCTCTTAACCAACGTGCCACTCGGCCGACCCTATCTTCTTGATGAATTGACTCCCTCATCATTATATAATGGCCATCTTTGTCTGTTGTTAGAGTTTTTAGCTTAAAATCTATTTTGTATGATATAAGTATAGCTACCTCCGTCTCTTTTGATTACCACTTGCATGGAATAACTTTTGCTACCCCTTATATTTAAGTCTATGGGTATCCTTAAAGCTGAAGTGAGTCTCTTATTGGTAGCATATAATTGGGTCTTATCTTCTTGTTCACCCAACCACTCTATGCCTTTTGATTGGAAAACACAATTCATTTACATTTATAGTAATTATTACTAGGTGAGGACTTATTAATGCCATCTTATTATTTTCTGGCTGTTTTATAATTTCTTTTTTTTTTTTTTCTTGTGGCCCACCTGTGTGGATTAATGATTTTCTGTAGTGGTATGCTTTGATTCTCTTCTCTTTATCTTTTTGTGTAGCAACTGTAGATTTTACTTTGTGTTTACCATGAAGTTTACATAAAACATCTTTTGTATATAACAGTCTATTTTACATTGGTAACAATTGAACTTTGATCGCATATAAAAACTCTGTCCTTTTACTCCCCCCTTTTATGTTTTTGATATCACCATTTATTTCTTTTTGTACTGTGTATCCTTTAACAAATTGTCAAAACTTTAGCTGTTTTTGGGCCGAGCGAGTGGCTCAGTTGGTTAAGAGCTTGCTCAAGAGTGTGAGCTGAACTCTGAGCAACAGCAATTCAATGCCCAGCCTGAGTTGAACAGCCGCTGAGCTGCCAACAGGTAGGAGGATGGCTCAGCTAAAAACAAAACAAAACAAAAAAAACAACAACTATAGCTGTTTTTAATACTTTTTTTTCTTTAACCCTTTTACTAGAGTATAAAGGTATAAGGTATAAACTTTATAGCTTTATACATCACTATATTGCAGCATTAGGGAGGGTATTCTGAATCTGACTATATGCTTACCTTTACCAGTATGTTGTATATATTTCTATGTTTTCATGTTACTAATTAGCTTCCTTCCTTCCTTCCTTCCTTCCTTCCTTCCTTCCTTCCTTCCTTCCTTCCTTCCTTCCTTCCTTCCTTCCTTCTTTCTTTCTTTCTTTCTTTCTTTCTTTCTTTCTTTCTTTCTTTCTTTCTTTCTTTCTTTCTTTCTTTCTTTCTTTCTTTCTTTCTTTCTTTCTTTCTTTCTGTTTGAAGAACTCCTTTCAGAATTTCTTGTTAGGCAGGTTTAGTGGTGATGAATTCCCTCAGCTTTTGTTTACCAGGGAGTCTTATTTCACCTTCAATTCTGAAGGACTGGTTTACTGGGTAAGGTTTCCTGGTTGGCAGTTGCTTTCTTTTAGCACTTTGACTATATCACCCCATTCTCTCCTGGTCTGCAAGTTGTCTGCTAAGAAATCCATTGATAGCTTTATGTGGGTTCCCTTGTATGAGAGCATTTTTTTCTCTTACTGCTTTTAAAATTCTCCCTTTGTTCTTGGTTTTAGACAGGTTTATTAGATTGTTTTATATTAAAATTTTGAGGTGACCTATTAGCATCATGAACTTGAATGTCCAAAAAGCTCCTAAGATTTAGAAAGTTCTGATACATTATTTCTTTGAATAAGCTTTATACCCCTTTTTCCTTCTCTCCTCCTTTTACGGTTCCAGTGATACATTACATTATTTAACCTGATAGTGTCCCATAACTACTATAGGCTTTCTTCATTCCTTTTCATTGTTTTCTTTTTGTTCCTATGATTAGATAATTGTAGTTGACGTGTCTTCTAGGTCTCTGTTCTGCTCGTTCAAGGCTACTGTCGAAGCTGTCTTCTGAATTCTTCAGTTTCATCACTGTATTCTTCAGCTCTAAAATTTTTGGTTTTGGTCCTTTTTATGTTTTCTATCTCTATATTGAACTTCTCATTTTGTTGCTCTGGTTTCCTGATAGTGTGAAATTATTTTCTGTGTTCTCTTGTAGCTCTCTGAGCATCTTTGGAACAATTGTTTTGAATTCTTTGTTGGGTAATTTCTGGACCTCCATTTCCTCGGGGCTAGTTACCAGAGGTTTACTGTATTCCTTTGGTGGAGACATGTTTCCCCGAGTCTTCATGATCCCTGTAGCTTTGCATAGGTGTCTGCATATGAAGAAGTAGTCACCTCTTCCGGACTTTACGGACTGACTTTGATAAGGGAAGCCTTTCACCTGTGGGTGGGGACACACTGGAGCTTGTTGTAACCTTGGTTCTAGTATTTGGGGGCATGTGACATTACCAGGTCCAGCAAGGGCATGATGTCTCCCTGGCTCATCCCACTGGGGTCCATAGCACTGTAGGAGGACTGCAGTGACAGCAAGGGCCATTGGCATTCTCAGTGGCTTTTCCAGATCTGGCAGCTAGGGACCAGGGCGAGTATGGCGGGGGCTGAGCCAGTGGTGTACACACACTTGGGTGCAGGGGTCAGCTGCAGGAGCTTTGTAGTGGCAGGGCCAGATGCAGATATGTGTGTAGTAATGGGGCCAGGGTAGGTAACAGGGCTGGGGCTAATTATGGGCTTACTGGCAGCTGCAGAGGCCCTGGCGGTCAGTGTAGTCTCTGGTGGCTGCCCACTCTTAGGCTGAATATGCACATGCAGAGGAGGCTGGTCGTGGGAACTGGGCTGGGGACATGCAGGTGCACAGCCAGAGGAACTAGCTACAGGCGAGCACTGTGGTGCCACCTAGTGACAGGAAGTAGGGCCTCATTTGGGCCCATAAGCAGCTACAGGGCCCTGGCTATCTGTGTGTTCATCTGTGGGTGTACACACTCGTGCAGGTATGCACTATAGTGGAGGCTGATGATAGGCATCAGGCCAGTGGTGTGCAAGTGCACAGCTGGAAGGGCTAGGCCTGAGCATGGCAGTGGGGCTCAGCCAGGTGAGTCTAGACTGGCATCTTGCAGTTGTGCAGCTGCAGAAACTGGAGCTGGCTGTGGGTGTGGCCACTGGGCTCTGGCAAAGCTGGGGAGAGACTCAAGCAGCCAGTGCCTTCCACTGGTGCAGATGGGGTTAGCTAATTCCTGTGGGCTAGAAGCTGGTGAAACCTGGATTCCTTGAAGGCTTTGCTGGCTGTTGGCTTTGTCAGTGGTAAAATCTGCTGAGTTTGCCTGCAGAGCAGGTCTCTGTGAACCTTGATCACTCGTGCTGCATGTCAGTTAGCAACAGCCTCTGCTTTTCTTCCTCACGCCCGACTCTCTATACAGCTCAGATTTGCTGCTCTGGGCGGGTGAAACTGAAGCAGTTCCTTCATGCAGCTACCCAAGAGGCTGGAGAAGCTGGTCCCTTCCCTGCTCTTCCTTTCCTGGTCAAAGGAACTCTGTCTGGGAAGTTCCTTCTTGGTGCTGAACGATGCCAGCTTGGGGGATGGGACAACACAGGCAAAATGAAGTTGTCTTCCTTCTCTTCTGGTGAGAGTATTCTGTTTGTTTTGTTCTCTAGAAGTCTCACAGAGCTGAGTTTGTTCATGTATCAACTTTTGTGTTTGAAATATAGGAAGGGAGTCCAAGTATGTACTTACACGTTTAGAATCTAACACTGATGTCTAACAGATTGGTAGTATGAAGACATAAAAACACAGGCTTATTATCAAATAAGTGCCAGACAGAAAACTGGAAGAATTAGCTTAATACAATGGATGACAAATAAGGTTTTAACAGGTTTCTTATCTGATTGTAACTTCTCCCCTTCCTCCTCCTCCTTTCCCCAAATTAGGCTCCTTTCCCTTGTAATACTTTGGATTTTGTTCTGATTTTAATGTCTTCCTAGAACTACCCTGTCAGTCTTTTCTCTTGCTCTGTCTTGTGAAAAAATCAAACATTTGTAAGGTAATAGGCCTAGGATTAAGAATGCTACAGAATGCAAACAGGTGTTGACGAAGATGTAGAGAAAAGGAAACCCTTGTGCCTTGTAGGTGGGATTATAAATTGATGCAGCCACCTTGGAAAACAGTATGGAGCTTCCTCAAAAAATTAAAACTAGAACTACTGTACAACCTAGTAACTTCTGTGGGTCTATCGGAAGAAAATGAAAACACCAATTCAAAAAGATACATGCACTCCTTTGTTCACTGCAGCATGATCCACAGTAGCCAAGATATGGAAGCAACCTAGGTGTCTATCAATAGATGAATGGACATCTGTATATCACATGCAGACATACAATGAAGTATTACTCAGCAATAAAAATGAATGAAATCTTGCCATTTGGGTCATATGGATGGGTCTACAGGGTATTATGCTAAGTGAAATAAGTCAGACAGAGAAAGACAAATACCATAGCATTTCACTTATGAATCTAAATAAAAAACAAAAACTGAACAAACAAAACAGAAACAGACACATAGATACAGAGAACAAACCGACGGTTATCAGATGGGAGTGGGGTGATGGATGAAAAAGGTGAAGGAGAATAAGAGGTACAAACTTACAGTTATAAAATAAATAAGTCGTGGATATGTAATGTATGGCCCAGAGAATATAGACATTAATATAATAGCTGCATGGTGACAGATCACACCATAAGAAATATAAATGTTGAATCACTATGTTGTAGAACTGAAAGTAATGTAATATGGTATGTCAATTACACTTCAGTAAGAAAAGAATGCTGCTGAACATTATTTAGTTCCTAGAGCTAAAATAATTTTATACAGATTGCAGTTTATTCTGAATAATGTCCCTTAAACCAGAAATGGTGGCAGCCTAGAGCTGTGCACTGAGCCTTCGGAGGCCACATCAGACTGTACAGCAGAGTGTGCTTGCCTGATTGTTGACACATGCCATAAGCAGCGGAAGAGCGGATAGTGGCCCGATTATTTGCCGTATTTATAATAAATGCTCCTGTTTAAAGGAAGCTGTGTTATTCAATCTTTCTGTTTCACTTTTTCTACATATAAGTAGAAATGTCTTCTTAATACTAATTCCTGAATAGTGATGAAGTAATTTAGGCATTAAAAGTACTTAAATTTTTACTCTTATGAAAGTTCCATTTTTGTGTCACATTCTGTATAAACATCTGATTTATGGAAAGTTTCTAATATTAAATCGTCTACGTTTAAAAATTAGAAAAGAAGGGCCCACCGAGTGGTGCGGTGGTTAAGCGCTGGCCTGAGAAGCCAGCGGCCTTGGTTCGGGTCCCACATATGAGGGCCAGTGATGCTGCCCTCAAAAAAAAAAAAAAAATTAGAGAAGAATCTAGTCCCAAATGCTGTGGACTCTCTATTCACAATTACCCCAAATGGGAAACAGCCCACAAGCTCTTCAATGGCTGATAAGAGTACCACAAACTATGGTACTTCTCTTTACATTATGCACCATCCCATATAATATATAATATACTATAGAATACTATTCAACAATAAAAAGGAATGAGGGCCGGCCGAGTGGCGCATTGGTTAAGCACTGGTTTTAGGATGCCAGCGCCCCGGTTCGGATCCCACATGAGAGCCAGTGACACTGCCCCCTACAGCTAACAACAGCTCCACCTGGAGCTGGGCTGTGCGAGCCCCGGTGATGGTGTGGGCTGCAGCCCCTGCTGCAGTGGGCTGCCATAGGCTACAGTGAGCGGCCGGCAGCCAGCGTGAGCTGCCAATAGCCGTGGTGAGTGACATCCAGAGGCCAGCGACCGGTCTGCCTTATCCGGGAAGAACGCAATGAGGATACCAACAGTGAAGCAACATCCTCTGCAACTAAACTGAAGAACAAAAAGACAGCAACTTGTCTGTTCCCCTTCCCCGATTCCCCAATGCTGTTCCCCTCCCCCAATTTCCCAATAAAATCTTAAAAAAATAAAAAATAAAAAAATAAAAAGGAATGAAGTATTCATAGATGAAACAACTTAAATGAATCTCCGAGACAAAATGCTGAAATAAGGCATTCTCAAGAGGTTATGTTCTATATGATTCCCTTTATAAAGCACTCTTGAAAAGATGAACTATTTTTTTTTTTTTTTTTTTTTTTAGCTGAGCCATCCTGCCACCTGTTGGCACCTCAATGGCAACTCAGCTTGGGCTGGCATCGAACTGCCGTTGCTCAGAGCTCAGCTCGTACTCTTGAGCAAGCTCTTAACCAACTGAGCCACTCAGCTGGCCTGAAGATGAACTATTTTGATAATAAATAGACCAGTGGTTGTCAGGGGCTAAGGACTGAGAATGTGTGACTACAGTGGTATAGTACAAGGGACTTGGGGCGTGGGGGGTGGTGATAGAAGTGTCTGTATCCTGATTGTGGAGGTAGTAACATGAATCTATACATGTGTTAAAATTTATATAATAACTACTCCCCAGGAAAATCAATATTATAATTTTAAACAAATTTTATAAAAGAGTGTAGAATTGGATTTTGAGTTAGCTTCAGGCTTTAAGTGTGGTATAAGAGTGAAAGGAAATTTTGAGAATTAAAATAAAAGATCTAAGAAATTCTATATACAAAAAAAACACCCCAGTGTATAGCGGTTCGGTAGTTGGAGTTAGTATTTCATATTTCATGAACTTGGCTTGTATTTTGTAATGGAAAAGGTATAAAACACCTGAATTATTGATACTTCTCTATTACTAACTGCTTGAGTGAACTCAAGCAAGTCATTTAATTGCTCATCAGGCCCTTTTTCTATAGAATAAGTTTGGACCCTGTGCTTTTCAAGCTGAAATACTCCTAATAAGCATTCTACTCCAGAATCTGTGTTTGCCTTAATACATAGCATTACGTAAAATAGGTGCTCTAGGAAAATCCTCCATGTTTTTTTCTGAAGGCTTCACATAGTTCCTGATATAACATTACATCCTCTAGTTGGAATACCATAAGACTAAAAAAGCTAATACCTCTCTTAGCTATAAAGTTTTAGTTTAATTTTTGCACATAACTTTATTTAGTTTTCATATTGTAAGTATTCATTTTTTTAATACTCTGAAGAACAGAAATCTTAGACCACTAGGTGGGGATGTAAACAATATAGCATTTGTTTTTCTTGTGCTTGGAAGTCACTTGATACAGCCTTAAGCATAATTCCCCGGAAAGAAGTGAGAAAACAAAGAACAAATCCACAATAGTACTTGTTTTCATTTTTCTAAATGTATGGTAATCTGAACTTGGGAAAAATTAAGTTTCTGAATTAAATAGTCATCTGAGCTCAAATAGCATATAGTAAAACCACAATTTCTAGAATGACTCTCCACTGTCGCAATATGGGTTTATTTTGACTTGCTACATGTTTAAAGATAGATTTGAAATCAGAAATAAAATTTAACAATTAAGATACATTGTAATTTCTTCTGGGTTTTTTCATTTTCTTTTTGATACTATAAAAAAGAGTGAATGATCATTTGCCTCTTTTTAAAGATATGTTTAATGTTAATTTCATGGTTTATTGGTAATTTTTCATCTTCTACATATAATTAGTAAAAAAAAAACTAAACAAAACATTAAAAATATCTTTAAAGAATTGCTTTATTACAAAATTCCGTTGTACTGTGTTGCAAGCAATCTTTCAAAGAGTACTTAAGAAAAAAATTAGGGAAGGAGAAGTTGTTTGTTTTTTTTAATCTCTAAAATGAGAGGAGCTGTATGTATTCAGGAGTTAATATTGTCTTATTCCTTGAGATTTTTTTCTTATTTATACTTTATGTTTTTATTACTTTTCAGGCAAATGCACATGGTTAACGATAATTATATGAGCATTGGTGTCTATACATCATATCACCATTGAAGAGTCCTTGCAGCACAGCACAGAGCGTCTACCCAATAAAGGCTGACACCCATTTTCTTTCAGGAGTCTGTCTTAGGTTTTTAGTTATTCATTCTCTGTATTTTGACTCGCTAAAATTTTAAAGTTTTACCACATTTATTATAATTGAAATGATTTATCTAACAGGGAAAACTCAATAATTGGGATGAATTATAGATTATTACATATCTGCGAAATTCTTAGGTAAAATCTAGCCCAGAAATGGAGATCTGAGACTATGATATATTTAGTATTTACATCTTAGTTAACTAAATGTAACAATTTTCAACAGAGTAACCTTTCTTGTAAGTGAATGACCACATTTGTAAGACTGTGGTTAAAATATATATAAAATTTACCATTCTAACCATTTAGTAATATTGTGGTAACATATCCGTAACATAAATTTTACCACCTTCACCATTTTTAAGTGTACAATTCCGTGATATTAATTATATTCACATTGTTGTGCAACCATCTGCTGTTTCCAAAACTTTTTATCACCACAAACAGAAACTCTGTAACCATTAAGCAATAACTCCCCACTCTCCCCAGCCACTGGTAACCTCTAATCTACTTTCTGTCTCTATGAATTTGCTTTGATGACTTTATTTTAATATGATTGTATATTTGTAATGTTTTCACTTGGATGAAAAACATTTAAGGTCTACTATTGTCATCTAGAAGAAATAAAATATAATACTGAACAGGACTGAGTAAATATATGCAAATACACAAATAGCTATAAAGCATCCAAAGAAGTCACTGGTATCAGTAAGTTTACTAAACCTCTTATTCATTCTTAGGGTTTCCTAAGTATTTGCAAGAAGAAGAAAGCTTACAATTCTTTTCTATTATGTGCTTTGGGCCGTCCGAGTGGCGCGGTGGTTAAGCGCTGGCTTGGGAAGCCAGCGGCCCCGGTTCGGGTCCCACTTATGAGGGCCAGTGACACTGCCCTCAAAAAAAAAAAAAAAATAAGAAATCTCTATTATGTGCTTTGTCTTAGAAAAAAATGAAGGAACATGCATATGTACATACATAATTAAAGTCCTCATTTTATTCATACCCAGATGACAAGTGTAATAAAATAATATAACAGAAAATAAATAAAAGTATATGAATTAGAAGGAAAAAAGATTCTAAAACTTCTTTTATTTTAAAGGTTCTTCCCATTTGTTTAACAGTTTCATGCCATACACAAGACATATTAGCTGAAAACTATCAATGGAAGCAGCAAATAAATGGTATGTAAAATGTTTTTACGAGTCTTAAAAAGCTGCCTCTCAGATAAAACAATTTTTAAAGAAAGGGCCTGCACTAGAAGCCATATATAGTCACTGGGTTTTTCTGAACAAGAACAAATAGAAAATTTTAGATTGGTGTCAACTGTTAACTGTCCACATCTAGAATTTTATGAAGAGGAAATTTAGACATGATTCATAATTTAATAAAAGGCTTCACATTTTTATGTTGCTAAACGGGAAGATACATAGTAAATAGATCAACAAATAAACAGAATCCTTGTAGAATTTCTATACTAAAACAAATAGTTTGATGCTGCTGTGACTTATTTGAAGCCTCATTGACCACATTTTGGCACTATGCCAAGGTTGGGCTGCTGGTTGCTCCAACCCCTGCTAAGATCTGTACAGTTACACAGAGTTTGAAAGAGTCACTAGTGCTCAAACTGGTATCTTCAAACAGCTCAGAATTAAGGAAGCTCTGCTGCATGGTTTGGTGGCCACTGAGATGTGGATGTGGTTTTATGTCTGTAAAATCATATGCAATTGTGGCATCGTTAACTATAATGTTTGAACATCAGTATTTAACATCTGTTTATTTTTGGTTTATTGTTGGAATCTTGAACCATGTGTGATCAAAGTGGTATTTGAATAAAATATGTCAAAAAAATAAAATTAATCTGTTTTATGCTGTGTCTTAAGATGGCCTTTCTATAACAGGAAAGGTTTATCCTTTATAATGTTTTATTTGTGGTGCTATCACATTCTTTACCTTGAACTTTACCTATTCTGTCTTGAGTAGAAATGGAGAATAGTTTTCTAATGCAAACAAATATTTCCTATCTCTGATAGAAGAATCAGAGGGATTTTAGAGTTGTTTAGTTCATTCAATGTCTATTAAATTGCATCCTGTTGTGCCTGTACTGAAGAGACTGCAAAATTACAAATCACTTTTCCTGAATCTCTTGCTGCTAGGGTTCTGAATGCACATTAAGTTCTTCTAATAAAATGCATTCCTGCAAAATTTGGAAGGAAGAAGTGAAATGAAGGCAACTTTTCTGCTTCTCTTGGCTATTGCTGCTAACCAGTAGGTTCAAGATGTTCAGCGATTTTGCTCTGAGAGTCATTTTAAGAGTCTTTTTAGAACCTGTTCCTCCAGATATTCCCACAATTTTGTATTCATCCAATTCCCTGTGTTAAGTATCTTTGTTAATAGAGAAACAATAGAAGTATTGCCACTAAGTCAGAAAAAGATACTAATATTGCCATGGAAGTTGGCAAAGAATTTACAGGCATAAAAATTGGAAAAGGAAAGGTAATCATTTCTGTTTGCAGATGGTATAATTCTATAACCAAAACCCACCAAAGCCTTAATAGAAAAACTAGTAAAAACAATAAGAATTTAAATAGGTTATAAACTAAACATAATGCCTAAAACCACATGAGATGAAATATAAAACACCCAGAAAAATTTCAAAGACAACATGAACAAATGGAAAGGCATATTATTTTTTTGGCTATAAAACTTATCATCAAAAGGTCAGTTCTTATGTTAATTTATAAATTGAAATTTAAACCTCAATACAAATACCCTCTGGGCTTTTTGTTTATGGAAAGAAAAGTAGATTATAAAGTTTATTAGAAAGAACAAAAAGCAAGAATAACCATGAAAACACTGAAAAGAAGAACAATGAGGGGAGGCCAGCTTTTCCAGATATTAAAATACATAGTTCAGCTAATATAATTGCAACAGTGGTTCCAGCCCATTGAAATGCAATTAAAAAATCCATACTTATACTCAAACATGTCTGTAAAAACAGCATTTAAAATCAGTGAAATAAAGGACTTTTAAACTAGTATTGTTGGGATAAACTACACAGACATATAGGAAAAGTAATAAATGAAATTCTTCTCACACCACACACCGAAATGAATTCCAAATTGAACTGTGAAAACGGAAATGTACAAAATGAAACGATAGGTACTGGAAGAAAACATGGAGGAATTCCTTTTTCTATGAGTGGGTAAATCTTTTCTAACCATGATAATGAAATAAATTTTTATCATTAGTTTCAGATGTACAAAACAACAGAATGATTAGACATTTACACCACAAATTGATAACCCCAATAACTGTACTACCATCTGACACCATACATAGCTATTACAATACCATTGACTATATTCCCTATACTGTACTGTACATTCCATAACTTACGTTTTTTAAATTATAGTTGACATTCAGTATTTTAAATTAGTTTCAGGTGTACAGTGTAGTGATCAGACATTTATTTAATTTATGAAGTGATCCCCCGATAAGTGTAGTACCCATCTGACACTATACTTTTAAAAATATTGACTACATTTCCCATACTGTATTTCATAGCACTGTGACTATTTTGTAACTACCAATTTGTACTTCCTAATCCTTTCACCTTTCTCACCCATCCTCACAACTCCCCTCCCATCTAGCAACCGTCAGTGGGTTCTCTGTATGTATGAGCCTGTTTCTGTTTTGTTTGTTCATTTATTCTGTTCTTTAGATTCCACATATAAGTGAGATCATATGGTATTTGTCTTTCTCAGTCTGATTTATTTCACTTAGCATAATACCCTCTAAGTCCATCCATATTGTTGGAAATGTTAAGATTTTCTTTTTTTATGGCAGAGTAATACCCCAGTGTATATATGTACGTCCCACATTGTCTTTATCCAAAACTATTGACAGAATTGATTATAGAAAAACAAAAAAATTAAATTTTTATTTTTCAAAACGTGTTTCGTTGTTGAAAAATAAAAAGTTCAACTTTCAAACTTATGGAAGAATTTTCTGTATCTTTTACCTCAATTCATAATTGTTAGCATTTTCCACATTTGCTTTTTCTTTCTTTCTGTACACATGTTACTGTTATTGTTGTTGATTTTCTGGACCATGTAACAATAGTTGCAGGCATCATGACCTTTTGCTTTTATTTATCTCAATGTGTATTTTGTTGATACAAGGATATTGTCTTACTACAGTATAATTAAAAAAGTCAAAATTTACCATTGACACAATGCAACTATCCTGTTCAGTTCTTTTTCAAAATTTGTTCTTTGTCCTAATTGTTCTTCATAACAATTATTTTTCTCATGTATAGTCACATATTCCATTGTAATATTTTGTTAGTCTTTTAAAACCTGGACTAAAACTACCTCCTTAGTCTTTCTTTGTCTTTTATGAAAATGACAGTTTTGAAATGTATAATCCAATTGTTTTATAGAATTTCTTTAAAGTTAGATTTGTCTTGTTTTCTCATTAAATTCAGGTTAAGCATTTTTTTCATAGTTTTATTGAAGCATCATTCACATTTCATAAAATCGACCCACTTAACATGTAGGTTAGTGGTTTTTAGTATCACAGAGTTGTAAAACCATCACTATGAACTAATTTTAGAACATTTTCAACTCCCAAAATGAAACTGGCCATCATCCCAATTCGTGCTCCTCTCCCCACCTCCATTGTCCCACTGCTAGGCAACCAGTAATTGACTTCTGTCTCTATGGATGTGCCTAATCTAGACATTGCATATCAATGGAATCATAAATATGTGGGGGCTATTTTTTTTTTTTGAGGGCAGTGTCACTGGCCCTCATATGTGGGACCCGAACCGGGGCCGCTGGCTTGCTTAACCACCGCGCCACTCGGCCGGCCCCTGTGGGGGCTTTTTTATTGGTTTCTTTTACTTAATGTTTTCAAGATTCGTTGTTAAAGCGTGTATTGATCTGTCATTCTTTTTTATTACCAAATAATATCCCATTGTATGACTATATCACATTTTGTTTATCAATTCATCAGGTGATGTACAGTTAGGTTGTTTCCACTTCTTGGCTATTGTGATTCTGTGAACATTCATATACAAGATTTTGTCTGAGCATGTTTTTAATTTGAGGTATATACCCATAAGTAGAATTTCTGGGTTACATGGTAACTCTATGTTTAGCATTTTGATGAACTGCCAAACTCTTTTTCAAAGCAGTTAGGCCATTTTACCACAGTGTATGAGGGTTCCAAATTCTCTGCCTCTTCACCAACCCTTATTATTGTCTGTCGTTTTTTATTTTGGCTATCCTAGTGGATGTGAAGTGGTATCTTACTGGTTTTGATTTGAAATTCCCTAATAATTTAGGATATTGAGCATCTTTAATGTGCTTATTGGCTATTTGTGTATCTTTTTTGGAAAAATATTTAGATACCTTGCCCATTTAATTTTTTGTTTGTTTGTTTGAATGGTAAGTTCTTTATATATCCTGGATAAAATCCTCTGTTAGATATATGAGTTGTAAATATTTTATCCCATTCTGTAAGTTGTCTTTTCACTTTCCTGTTTGTATCCTTTGTTTTTAATTTTAATGAAGTCTGCTTTATCTACTTTTTCTTTAATTGCTTGTATATTTTGGTGTTGTATCTAAGAAACCATTACCTAATCCAAGGTCATGAAGATTTACTCCCATGTTTTTCTTATAGTTTTATAGTTTTTGCTATCATATGTAGGTCTATGATTCATTTGAATTAATTTTTGTGTGTGTTGTGAGGTAGAGGTCCAACTAGTTCTCTTGTATGTGGATATTGTTTTCTCAGTACCATTTGTAAAAAATGTTCTTTCCCCACTGAATACTCTTGATACTCTTGTCAAAAATATGCCATGGGGCCAGCCGAGTGGCATGGTGGTTAAGAGCTAGCTTGGGAAGCCAGCGGCCCCGGTTCGGGTCCCACATATGAGGGCCAGTGACCGTGCCCTCAAAACAAAACAAAAAAATATGCCATAGAGTTATTTTTGGTCTCTCAGTTCCATTTTATTTATCTGCATGTCTATCCTAGGCAGTCTCACACTGTCTTGATTACTGATGATTTTTAGTAAGTTTGGAAATTGGAAAGTTTGTCTTCCAACCTAGTTCTTACTTTACAACATTGTTTTGGTTTTCTTGGATCCCTGTGGATTCCATATGGATACTAGAATCAGCTTGTCAATTTCTGGGGGAAAAAGCAGCTCAGATTTGGATGGGGATTTTGCTGAATCTCTTCATCAATTTGGGGAATATTGCCATTTTAGCAATGTTAACTATTTGAATCTATGAACATGAGATTCTTTACATTTATTTAGAGCTTCTTTAATTTTTTTCAACAATACTTTGTAGTTTTAAGTGTACAAGTCTTGTCCTTCTTTTATTAAATTTGTTTCTAGGAATCTCATTTTTGAGCACTACTTTTCTTTCTGTTACAAGATATTTTATGCTTGTCTTGCACATTTCCTTTCTGCCTTAGAATGAGCCATTTCTATAAGGAGCGCTGGTTCTTTTTAATGGGTAATGGGATTTAGAAAACATTAAATTGGTGCTCAATGTGTACTAAAATATTCATTTTATTTTAGTAAACTATAGCCTTCTGAGTTTAAATATCTTCTTTGTTGGCCTTCTGCAAATACTGTTGTACACTGAAATGAGGCAGAATTCTTTGGAGAATACTGCTTTTGTATTTGCTGTCAGAAAAAAACAAAACAGTACTGGTCTGGAATATATTATTGTTACAAGAAAGCAAGAATACTTCCCAAGATGCCTGGAAGTACTGACAAAGATGCCAGCTTCAAAGATCTTTTATTGGCTAAATTTGGATATTTCAAACATGAAAAAGAAGACCATGATTATAATAACTGGAACCAGTTGAATCTGTAAAAATCCCTAAGTCCATGATGCTGCTCGAACAGAACAAATTGTTCTTAGTAAAGTCATGCCTATATATGAATGGGGATCTATGACCCCCAATTACCAAAAAAATACAAACGTGTATACCTCATGGTTACTGGCTAAATGATAACTCACTAAACATCAAAAAATGGACTATGGAGAAACGGATTTGTGGCTGGGGTACTAAGGCGGTGTTTAATCTCCCAAATACAAATGTGGTTGCAGACACATTAAGGGAATCTTCAAGGGAGCCTTGGGCCTGGTTTAAGACAAATAGTAAGGGAAGCTTGGGATTTGACCTGTAACTCGCCTCCCTCCCAGTAAACTCCCAGAAATATGCTAGGTGTATGTTGTATACACTCCCCAGAATCTCAAATAGTAGGAGGAGTCAGGAATCTATTACATCCCCCTTACTCCAGAAGAATAAAGTAGGTGCTGCTTATCCATGGAAAAACTTCCACTCTGGTCAGTATAATTGGCAACTTTGTATTTCCACAAGGACTCTGAGCACCCAGGGTACTGGGTACAAGTTGTCTAATTTCTATTTTCTTCTATTTTAATGAAAACCATACAATTCTATCTTTATGTGTTTATCTTTCCCAATTGAGAGAATTATAGGAAAGGAAAAATAACCAGTATTGACAGTTGTTGAAGATTAAACAATGTAGAATGCAATCTCTTGAAACTAGTGATTAAAAGGCTATAATTTGGGCTGGCTGAGTGGCGTGTTGGTTAAGAGCTGGCTTGGGGTGCCAGCGGCCCCGGTTCGGATCCCACATATGAGAGCCAGTGACACTGCCCTCTACAGCTAAGATGGTGAACAACAGCTCCACGTGGAGCTGGGCTGCTGTAAGTCCCTAGGATGACATAGCTGCAGCCCTTGCTGCAGTGGGCTGCCATAGCCTACAGTGAGTGGCCGGCAGCCAGCGTGAGCAGCTGGCAGCTGGAGTGAACTGCCAAGAGCCGCTGTGAGCGGCCATCCAGAGGCCAGCGACTGATCTGCCTCACCCGAGAAGAATGCAATGATGATACCAACATGGGCCAGTGAAGCAATGTCCTCCACAACTAAACTGAAGAACAAAAGGACAGCAACTTCTCTGTTCCCCTTCCCCGGCTCCCCAAAACTGTTCCCCTGCCCCAATTTAAAAAAAAAAGGCTATAATTTGTATAAAGTAGCTAAATTATAATCCCTAAGTATATTCACAGTTGTTACACCATTTTACATTCTTTCTTTTTTATTTATTTGTTTAAATTATTTTTTGTGCAGTACTTTTATTCTTTGTTTCACAACCATTATCGCATTTAGTTCCATTAATTATTGTATGAAGCAGAAAGGTCAAAGTTTGAGATTAGGGTGCGTGCAAGGTATGGTTCTGATGAGAACTCTGTTTCTGGCTTGCAGAGAGCTACGTTCTCAATGTGTCCTTACATGGCAGAGAGAGAGAGAGAGAGGGAGAGAGAGAGAATGAGAGAGAGAGGGCACACTGACATTCGTTTTTCAAGTGTGTACCATAAATCCTGATTTTTTTCCATTGACTATGAGCAGTCTTATATATTTAAACAAAATTACTATATTTTTGTGACTAGAGAATTGTTCGTACATACAGAAGTATAGAATCTTATATGGAAAATGAAATAGTAATGTTGACTATACCATGAGAACAATATAAACAGAGAGAGAGAGAGAGAGAGAGAGAGAGAGAGAGAGAGAGAGAGAGAGAAGGTTCCTGGGATGAACATGAGCTGAAGAATTTTCAGGTCATTGTGAAGTCTAAGAGCATAGCTATATCCTTGGGCAACTCCCAAGAGAACCATTCTAAGAGTAGTTTAACAATATTATAGACTATTAGGATTAGTTGTTTTAGAAAAGAACTTACTGATATGGTTACAAACTACATATCCATGAGAAGCGGCCACTAGCAAACTACATGCTGAAAGGCAATTAGCATAAGCATCTCCAGTCTTTGATCTTGGTGACATAAATATATCAGATTATTTACTAAGAATATGTGAACACTTGTTTGACCAATGTCTTGAATATCCCTGAGAAAAAGAATTCATGTTTACTGATTGAGCAGGCCTCTGATAACTTCAGAAATACTGGACAATTCTCTTTTGTCTAATTGGTGAAATCACCCCTTACATTATAATTATCCTATCTGTTCTTGCTCTCTAGTTTTTAAAATTAAAACATTATCTTTCAACTTATTTAAAAGATATATTATTCACTTTTAAAAGGATTTAACATAGTGCTTGCTAGAAGGAGTTAGTTTTTGATATCCTGTGTAGCTACTAAGTATTTTCTGCCTTAGTGTTGTATTCTCTCCTTCATGCATTTTTTTGTTTTGTTCTGTTTTTTGAATGGCCTTTTGGGAGAATTAAAGTATTGCCAAAGAAATCTAAGGGCTCAGTTGAATTTTAAAAATCTACTTGTAAATAAGTAGTTTGGTTTTTTTTTCTTTTTGAGGGCAGTGTCACTGGCCCTCACATGTGGGACCAAACTGGGGCCGCTGGCTTCCCAAGCCAGCGTTTAACCACCACGCCACTCGGCTGGCCTGTAAATAAGTAGTTTTGACCATTTCAATATGACAGCTTATGAGTGAAGAAGATAGTAAGGGAGGGCCAGCATTAGAGGACTAATATATTAAATACAACAGAAAATCAAGTGATGAGGCATGCTGAGGTACATTTTGAACCCTGTGGGCTATTCTAGGATAACTATTCCTAGACACATTACAATATAAAACTCCAAGATAAAGAGAAAACCTTGAAAGCAGACAGGAGAAAAGTGATGCTTTACATACAAGAGATCAATGATTCAAATGCCAGCAGCTTTTTCTTCAGAAATCATAGCAACCAGAAATGTTTTTGTTTAAAAGCAAAAACAATAAATCAGTCAGCTCAAAATTCAGTGTCCAGTGAAAATATTCTTCAGGGATGATGGCAAATTTAAGACAATTTTATAAATGGAAAACTAAGAGAAATTTGTCTCCAGCAGACCTGTACTACAAGAAATGGTAATGGAAGTTCTTCAAAGGGAAAGGAATAATATTAACAGAAAAACTTGGATCTTCAGGAGCAACTCAAAAGGATTAGAAATAGTAAATATCTGGATAAAAATAAAAGTTTTTATCCTCTTGAATTTTTTTTTTTAATATTTTATTGGGGAATTGGGGGAGGGGAACAGCGTTGGGGAGCTAAGGAAGGGGAACAGACAAGTTGCTGTCCTTTCTTCAGTCTAGTTGTGGAGGACATTGCTTCACTGGCCCATGTTGGTATCATCATTGCTTTCTTCTCGGGTGAGGCAGATCGGTCACCAGCCTCTGGACGGCCGCTCACGCTGGCTGCCGGCCACTCACTGTAGCCTATGGCAGCTCATTGCAGCAGGGGCTGCAGCTATGCCGTCCCGGGGACTCACAGCAGCCCAGCTCCAGGTGGAGCTGTTGTGCACCATCTTAGCTGTAGAGGGTAGTGTTACTGGCCCTCATATGTGGGATCTGAACTGGGGCCGCTGGCTCCCCAAGCCAGCTCTTAACCAACGCAACATTTGGCCTGCCCTCCTCTTGAATTCTTTAAAAAGACCTGTGGTTGTTTAAAGCAAAATTATAACATTGTCCTTTGGGGTTTCCATGTATGCAAATGTAATACATAAATGTATAATAAAATAAATACATAAAACTACTAGGACATATGTAAAACCATAACAAAGTATGGCATGTGTGTGTGGGGGGGGTGGGGATTAAAAGGACCTATATGCTTGTGAGGTGTTTATATTTTACATGAAAAAGGTACAGTATTCTGGTTGAATATTATTCAGCCAATGAGAAGGGATGAAGTAGTGTTACATACTATAATGCAGATGAGACTCAATAACATTATGCTAATGAAAGAAGCCAAACACAAAATGTCATATATTCCATGATTCTATTTATGTGGTATATCCAGAATGTGTAAATCTAAAGATGGAATCAAGATTGGTGGCTACCAGTGAATAGGGGAAGGAGGGTATAGGAAATCACTACTTAATATGGGGTTTTTATTTTGGGGTGATAAAAATTTTTCCAAATAATGTGATAGTTGCACAACATTCTAAATGTACTAAGTGCCACTGAATTATTCCCTTTAAAATAGTTAATTTTATATTCTGTGAACCTCCTACAGAGAGAGAGAGAGAGAGAGAGAGAGAGAGAGAGAGAGAGAGAGAGAGAAAGACTTCTACATACCAATAACAATAATAAAATTTAATAGCCTGACCATACCAGGTTTTGACATGGTTGTAGAGGAATTGGAACACACTTACTGCTGGTAAAAATGAAAAATTGTAAAACCACTTTAGAAAACAGTTTGACAGTTGTTTAAAATTTTATTTTTTTAAATTTTTTTTTGAGGGCAGTGTCACTGGCCCTCATATGTGGGACCTGAACCGGGGCCGCTGGCTTCCCAAGCCAGCGCTTAGCCACTGCACCACTCGGCCGGCCCAAAAGTTGTTTAAAATTTTAAAAATATACCTACCACATGATTCAGCCCATCCACTCATAGGAACTTGCCCAAGACAAAAGAGCATATGTCTACCTGAACTTATATTGCAATGTTTGTACCTTTATTTGTAATAGCCCCAAATTGGAAACATCCAAAATGTCCACCAACAGGTTAGTGGATAAACACATTGTGATATATCCATAAAATGGACCACTCCTCTGCAATATACAATGAAGGGAACCAAGCCAAAGAAAAAAAGAATACATGCCATATGATTTCATTTATATGAAAGTCTAAAAAATACAAGCAAATCTAAAGGGTCGACCGAGTGGCTCAGTTGGTTAAGAGCTCACTCAAGAGTGTGAGCTGAGCTCTGAGCAACAGCAGGTCGATGCCCAGCCCCAGCTGAGCTGCCGTTCAGCTGCAAACGGGTGGCAGGATGGCACAGCTAAAAATAAAAAAAACAATAATTAAAAATAAAATGAAAAATACAAGCAAATCTATAGTGATAGTAAATAAATGGTTATTTGGGTCCGGGGTGGAGGCAAAGGGAAAAAGAAAGGATTACAAAGGAGATGACAAAACCTTGTGGGTGATGGATATATTTACTGTATTAATTGTGCTGATGGTTTCATAGTTGTATTCTATTCACATGGCAAGACTTATCAAATGGTACACTTTAGATGTGAAGTTTATTGTATATCATTTATACCTTGATGCTGTTTAAAAATTTGTATTGGCGAGGATATGGAGAAATCGGAACCCTTTTACACTGCTTATGGGGATAAGAAATGATGCAACCATTTTGGAAAACAGTTGGCAGTTCCTCAAAAAGTTAAACATACATCAATCAATTCTACAACAAAATATATACTCATGAGAAATGAAAACATATATCTATAGAAGAAATTTCAGAAAATTTTGATAGCACTATTATTCATAATAGCCAAAAGGTGGAAACAAACCAAATTCTGTCATATAACAAATGGGTAAACAAAATATGGTATGTTCACACCATAAATATTATTCATCTACAAAAAGGAATGAAGTACTGAAACATGTGTCAACATAGTGGACCCTTGAAAATGTAAGTCCAAACACAGAAGAGCAAATATTGCGTGATTCCACTTGTATGTGGTACCTAGAATAGGCAAATTCATATAGACAGAAAGTAAATAGAGGTTACATGGGGCAGCGGGTGAGGGAGGTGGAGAGGAAATGGGGGAGTTATTTTTTAATGGGTAGAGAGTTTCTCTTTGGTATGAAGAAAAAGTTCTGGAAAGTGGTGGTGGTTATACAATATTGTGAATGTGCTGAGTGCCACTGAATTGTATATTTCAAAAATGGTTAAAATATAAATTGTACACTTTAAATATCTTACAATTTTATATGTCAATTATGCCTCAATAAAATTGAAATTTTTTTCAAAGTGGAAAAATTACTCAAAAATCTATTTCAGGGCACTGGAAATCAACCAAAAGCAGATAACACAAAGAGCAACGTTTCTTCCTGATAAACTAATGCAATTTCAAATAATAATAGTGGCATTCTTCCACAACTAGACTGAAGGACAAAAAGACAGCAACTTGTCTGTTCCCCTTCCCCGATTCCCCAGCGCTGTTCCCCTCCCCCAATTCCCCAATGAAATCTTAAAAAGAAAAAAAGAATAGTGGCATTCTTATCTGTAACTGTTTCTCTACTTC
Source organism: Aselliscus stoliczkanus (assembly GCA_033961575.1). Taxonomy (NCBI): domain Eukaryota; kingdom Metazoa; phylum Chordata; class Mammalia; order Chiroptera; family Hipposideridae; genus Aselliscus; species Aselliscus stoliczkanus. Next base: position 112,397,055 of record CM066731.1, on the reverse strand, counting down.
ATTCCCCAACTTGGTGGATAAGAACTGTACTTTTACCAGCTTTTGACTGGTCATGGAAACTGCCACATTTGATGTCAGAGTAGAACTCAGAGGTGAGGAGTGAAAACCCTTATCGTTGCCAACTAAAATTAGCCAAATAAAGTTGGAAATGATAAGGAGAAACTTCCATTTTGTTAGCCAGATGTTGCAGTTCCAGTTGGGGTGAGAGGTGGACCACTCAGCAATTTGATGGACGTTCTTGGAAATGAGATAGATATATAGGGGTTCAGGTGAGCTCCCCACATATCTCTGGCCAACTGGGAAACTACACATATGCAAGGCATTGCCAGGAACACTTGGTGGAAAGTGAAAAGGCCAAAGAAACTAGAGAGGTAGCTCAATCTTTGAAAATGTTCTGCATCCCACACACAGATTATTGGTAAGTGGTAGAAGCTTTATTACTTCAAGGTATTTGAGCACAATCTCTGGCCAAATCAGTGACCAATACGTTATTCTGAAACACAGGCAAATTCTAGGAAGCCATATTACAAAATAATAGGAATAATTTTTTTAAAACTGAGCAGCAGCATTCACAGAAGAAATTATAACATTTATCATGTATTCCAGAAAATAAAAGCAGAGATAATACTTTCTAACTAATTCTGTGAGTCCAATATTACCCCAACACTAAAACCAGAGAGACCAGTAACAAGAATGGAAAAGTGCAGATCAACATCTTTCAGGAACATAGATTCAAAAATTATCAGTAAAATATTAGTGAATTGAATCCAATGATGTATAAAAGGATTATATTCCATGACCAAGTGGGATTTATTCCAGGTATGTAAGGTTGTATCAATATTTGAAAATCAACTAATGTAATCCACTACATCAAGCTAAAGAAGAAAAATCACAGGGTTATATCAATAAATGCAGAAAAGGAATTTGTATTTGAAACCGTCCAACATCCTTTCATGATAAAAACTCATCAAACTGATAACAGAAGGGAACCTCCTCAACTTGACCAAGAACATCTATTAAAAAGTCTACAGCTAACCTCATACGTAATGGTGAGAAACTATGTACTTTCCTTCTCAGATCAGGAACAAGGCAAGTTTGTTCACTCTCACCACTCCCATTCATCATCATATTGGAGATCCTAGCTAATCCAATATGACAAGACAAGGAAATGAAATGTATAGAGATTGAGAAGGAAGAAATAAAACTTTTTGTTCTCAGGTTCAAAGAATCAACCAAAAATCTCCTGGAACTAACAACCAATTATAGCAAGGTTGCAGGATACAAGTTTAATATACAACAGCCAATTGCTTTCTTATGCCAGTATTGAGTACTTAGAATTTGATATTAAAAACACAATATTGGGCCAGCCAGGTGGTGCTTTGGTTAAGAGCTGGCTTGGGACGACAGTGGCCCCGGTTCAAATCCCATATATGAGGGCCAGTGATGCTGCCCTCTGCAGTTAAGATGGTGAACGGTGGCTTCACCTGGAGCTGGGCTGCTGTGAGTCTCTGGGATGGCATAGCTGTAGCCCCTGCTGCAGTGGGCTGCCATAGGCTACAGTGAGTGGCTGGCAGCCAGCGTGAGCTACTGGCAACGACTGTGAGCAGCTGTCCAGAACCCGGCGACCCATCTGCCTCACCCAAGACGAACACAATGATGATGCCAACATGAGCCAGTGAAATGATGTCCTCCATGGCTGGACTGAGGAATGGGGAGACGGTGGCTTGTCTGTTCCCCTTCCTTGGTTCCCCAATAAAATATTAAAAAAAAAAAAAAAAAAAAGAAAAAACATCTTTCACATTACCACCAAAAAAACATGAAATATTTAGATATAAATATAACAAAATATGTACAAAATCTATATAAGGAAAACTAAAATTCTGATAATAAAAGATCCAAGTAAATTGAGAGATAATGCATGTACATTCATATGAAGACTCAATATTGTCAAAATGTCAGCTCTTCCTAACTTGATGTGTAGATTCAGCATACTCCCAATCTAAATGCTAGCCAGTTATTTTGTGGATTTTGACAAATTGATTCTGAAGTTGATACGGAAAAGAATAAGACTCATAATAGCCAGCACACTATTGAAGAAGAAGAAAGTCAGAGGACTGACACTCCTGTTTCAAAATTTCCTATAAAGCCATAGGAATCAAGACATTATGGTATTGATGAAAGAATAGACGAATTGATAAATGGAACAAAATAGAAAACTCAGAAATAATCCAACAAAAATGTATTTAACTGATCTCTGAAAAAAGGTGCAAAGGCAATTCAGTAGAGAAACAGTAGTCTTTTCAACAACTGGTGCCAGAACAACTGGACATCTATATGACAAAATTGAATCTAGACACAGACCTTACAGCTTCACAAAAATTAACTAAAAATAGATCATAAACCTATATATAAAATTAAGAACTATAAAACTCCAAGAAGATAACATAGAAAATCTAGGTGACATTGTGTTTGCAGTGAATGTTTAGATACAACAACAAAAGCGTGATGCATGAAAGAAAAGATGGTAAGTTAGACATCATTAAAATTAAAACCTGCTCTGACAAGACACTGTTAACAGATGAAAAGACAGGCCACGGACTGGGACAAGATATTTATAAACCACATATCTAATAAAGTATTGGTATTCAAAGTATACATAGAACCTTTTAAAACTCAACAATAATAAAATAAGCAACCCAATTAATAAATGTGCTAAACACCTGAACAGAAACCTCAGCAAAGAAGACATATAGATGGCAAATAAGCACATGAAAAGATGCTCCACTCATATGTCATTAGGGAATTGCAAATTAAAATTAGATACCACTACACACCTATTAGAATGGCAAAAGTCCAAAACACTGACAACACCAAATGCTGACAAGTATGTGGAGCAAGAAGAGCTCTCATTTATTGCTATGGAGAATACAAAATGGTACAGCCACTTGGGAAGATAGTGTGGCAATGCCTTACAAAACCAAGCATACTCTTAACATATGATTCAGCAGTCACACTCTGGTATTTATCCAAATTAGTTTAAAACTTATGTCCACACAAAAACCTACACTCAAGTGTTTATAGCAGCTTTATTCATAATTACCAAAACTTGGAAGCAGTATATATATATATATATATATATATATATATATATATATATATATAATTATATATAATGTAATTAATATATTGAGTTGTCAGAAAAGTCATGTCGCATTTTTGCAACAGATGGTGTTAGTTCATTTTTGGAAGTACTAGAATCATTTGCATCTATGTTATTCCTATGTCATTTGACAGCTGACAGTTCCACCTTCATTTAAAAAAAAAAAAAATTGAGTGATTTGGTTGTGTTTTGGAGGTTTTACAAGTTGCAGATGGAAGACCAAACTGCATTTTTGCCATATTTTACTATTTTACTTCCATAAAGAGAAGAACGTGCGTCAAGCTTGTGAAACTTACATCAGGTTTACGGTGACAATGCTCTACAAGAACGTCAGTGCCTACGATGGTTCATGAAATTCCATCCTGGTGATTTTGATCTCAGTGACATTCCTCACTCAGGGAGGTCCACAGAGGTTGATGACAACAAAATAAAGGCATTGATTGAATCAAACCCACGTTACATGACACGAGAGATTGCAGAAACATTGAACATCCATCATTCAAGCATTCATGACCACCTGAAGAAGCTGGGATACGGAAGCAAACTCGATATTTGGGTTCCGCATGAACTCAAAGAAGTTCATTTGGTGATGCATATAAACATCTGCAATATGCTCATTAAAGGTGAGGAAAACGATCCTTTTTTGAAGCAACTGATAACTGGTGATGAGAAGTGGATTGTTTACAACACTGCACAAATGGTCTTGGTCCCGACATGATGATTCATCTCAAAAGACATGCAAGCAGACATTCATCAGAGGAAGATTATGCTCTCAGTGTGGTTGGATTTTAAAGGTGTTGTGTTTTTCGAGCTCCTACTAAGGAACCAAACAATCAATTCAAATGTGTACTGTCAGCAATTGGACAGTTTGAATGAATCTGTCATCCAGAACCCTCCAGAGTTAATTGTAAAGGAGTTGTGTTCCATCATGACAACCCAAGACCACATACAAGTTTGATCACCCTTCAAAAATTATTGGAACTTGGATGGGATGTGTTGCCACACCCACCATGCTCACCTAACATTGTGCCATCAGACTTCCACTTGTTTTCCTCTCTTCAAATCTCCTTGTGTGGTATAACATTCAGTTCAGATAGGCTGTAAATCAGCACCTTGTTCAGTTTTTCCCAAATAAAGAGGACCTTCTATGAACAAGGAATTACAAAGCTCACTGAAAGATGGCAAACGGTTATCGAACAAAATGGGCACTATATTATTGATTGATCTTTGTTCTTCATATAAATAAATGACCATTGAAAAACACAGACAAAAATATGTCATGACTTTTCCAACAACCCAATATATACAATTTATATATGTAATATAATTATATATATATATATGCACATTCAGCAATAAAACAGAATGAAGTACTGATTCATGCTATAATATGAACCTTAAAAACATTATGCTATGTGAAAAAAGCCAATCACAATAGACCATATACTGTATGGTTCCATTTATATGTAATGTCCAGAATATGCCAGTCCATAGAGAGAGAAAGTCGATTTGTGGTTTCCAGGAACTGGGGGAAGAGAGAAATTAGTAGTGTCTGCTAATAGTTATGGGGTGTCTTTTTAGGGTGATGAAAATTTGGAATTAGTGATGATTGCACACGTGTGTTTATACTAAAAGAAAATTGCATACTTTAAACCAGTGAATTTTATGGAAAGTGAATTATATTTCAATAATAAAAAAATCTAACAAATGACATCTTCCTAGTAACCCTGTGATAGTGATCCCATGAGTGTAATTGTGAAAACAGCAATATATGAAAACCTACACTACTGCCAAAAAGTTAAAATGGTTAGTAGCGTGATTAGGAGACTGTACAATGTGTATTCACTAACTCTAAAGGGAGAGCTGGAGTAGGAATAACAATTCACATGTTTCCCTATGTAAAAGAAAAACAGTTCTCGTATTTGGGAAAAAACTGTAGCGTTTTTTTTCTCTGTGCTATCAGTTCCCCTGATTGAAAAGAGGTTTGTATTAACAGAAGGCTGTACAACTATTGCATTACCATTTTATAAGATGGCCATAATACCACACCAACCCTTTCCCATTTTTTTTCTGTATTCACAATGTAGGTAACTGGTAGAATAAGGACGCTGCACTCGGATCCACGAGTGTGGTTCTCCACAGGTATGAGGAAAAGGAGTATCTTGATAGCATTATGTGGTGGGAATTATAATTACTATGATTTTTAACAGGAATGTTTTAACAATTAAAGATAAATAATAGGGATTTCTGTTTCTGAACAAGATGGAGTAACTGGACAAGATTTACCCTCCCCTGAAATAAATGGGGATAAAAAGAATATATGAAACAAATGTTTTTCACTATGCTGGACATCAGGTGACAAAGGACATTATTCTCTGAGAAGTCAGGAATCAAACAAGATGAGCCTCGTTTTGCCTCAGCTTACTGCACTGAGAGACTTCTCAGGCCCTGTCACAGGATAGGAAAATGGAGGGAAAGCTAGAGACTCCTCGAGCTGAGAAAACATAAAGATGGTAATATAAATATAAAAGATTTACAACATTATTAGTCATAGGGAAATGCAAATTAACACACAGATGCCACTATACACCTGTTGTTAGAATGTCTGCTATTTAAAAGATAGACCACCCCAAGTTTGGGCTAGATTGTAGAAGATCTGGAGCACTCATTCACTGCTGGTGGGAATGTCAAATGGTATAGTCTCTTTGGAAAAACAGTTTAGCAGTTTCTTAAGAAATTAAATATATACTTACCATATGAATTAGCCATTCCAATCCTTGGCATATACTCAAAGAAGGAAAAAAAAAAGTGGTAACATGCATCCACATAAAATATTGCACATGAGTGTTTTATACCAGCATTATTTTTAATAGCCAACAGTGTGCATTACAATCCAAATATCAATCAACTAATGAAATAGATGAAGTCTGGTATCTGAACAATGGAATACAACTTAGCAATAGAAAAGAATGAACAATTTATACATGCAACAAAATTGATGAATCTCAAAATAATTGTACTAAATGTAAGAGAGCAGACAAAAAAGAATATATACTACATGATTCTATTTATGTAACATTCTAGAAAATGCATACTAATCCATCAAAAGCAAATCCTTGGCTGCCTAATGATTACAGAGTTCGGTAATATGGGAGCATGGGAAGGAGGTATTATAAAGGAGCATGAGGAAACTTGAGGGTAATGGGTATATTCATAATCTTGATTATGTTGAAATCTCACAGTATATATATATGTATATATATATATATATGTACAATTTATTGTATGCAAATTACAAGAAGTCCTCACTTTGCACTGCTCTAATATGCATACATTTAAATCAGCATGTCCAATTAAATTACACCCATCCCCTAAAAACATGGTTCAAATTTAATTTACCACAGAATATTTGCTGTAAATAATTGCTTGAATTATAAACTTTGTGGCTAGCCCTTCAGCAGCAAAGTTTATATAGCAGATGCACACCATGATCAGTGACCAGTCATATTCCTTTTCTCAAAGTCTGTTGATGGTTTTACACTGCACATCTGATATTCAGTTCATGTACAGGAAGCAAAGCATGTAGTTGCATCACCGTTTTGACTCCCAGCAATCAACCCACAGGACGTTTTACCAAAATGAATAATCAAAAAAACAGGTAATTGGCTGACTCTTATGGTTAATTTTTTTTTTTTTTTTTTTTTTTTGAGGACAGTGTCACTGACCCTCATATGTGGCACCCGAACTGGGGCCGCTGGCTTCCGAAGCCAGCGCTTAACCACCGTGCCACTCGGCCGGCCCTCTTATGGTTAATTTTAAAGTTAATTTTAACTTGACAGGGCCATGGAGTAACCAGGTCTTTGATGAAACGTTATTCTCAATATATCTGGGAGGATGTTTCAAGATGAGATTAACCAGCAGACTGAGTAAAGCAGATTGCCTCCCTAATACGCATGGTGCTCATCAAAAGAGGGCTTGAATAGAACACGACCCTGAGTGAGAGGAAACTACTCCCGCCTGACTGATGAGCTAGGACATGTCTTTTCCTGCCTTTAGCATTTCTGGAGTCTTATCCAGCCCCACTTTGGATTGAAACTTACACCATGGACTCTCCTGTTTCTTAGGCCTTTGGACTCAGTCTCCACCATCAACTCTCCTGGGTCTCCATCTTGCCAACTGCTGATCATGGGACTTCTGAGTCTCCATAGTTGCATGAGTCAACTTCTTATAATAAATGGCTTTCTGCATATATCCTGCTAGATCTATTTCTCCGAAGATCTCTGATTAGTACAGATTTTAGTTCTGAGAAGTGGGGTGGCTGCTGTATAAAATACCTAAAAATGTGGAAGTGGTCTTAGAACTGAGCATCGTGTAGAGGCTAGAAGAGTTTTGAGGTGCATGCTAGAAATATGGACAGTGAAGGCCATTAAAGGATTCAGAAAGAAAAGAGAGCTGAAGAGAAAGCTTTCATCTTCTGAGGGAATACATAAATAATCATGGACAGAATGTTGGTAGGAAAAAATGGGCATTAAAGGTCATTCTACTGGTGAGGTCTCAGATGATTGGAAACTGGAGGAAAGGCAAACCTTGTTAAAAAGTATCCGAGAACTTGGCTTTACTGGGTTTTGTGGACGACAGAACTTGTGAGTAACGAAATTGAATAGTTAGCAGAGGAGATTTCTAAGCAAAGCACTAAAGGTGTGACTTGAGTCCTTATGGCTTATATTAGGTTGTCGGAAAAGTCATGACGTATTTTTTCTATGTTTTTCATTGCAAAAATGCATCATGACTTTTCCGACAGCCCAATAGTAAAATGTGAGAGGAGAGAAATGAATTGAAGATATAATTGTTAAGCAAAAAGGAACCAGAACTTGGAGGTTTGAAAAAATTTCAGCCTATCCATATTGCAAAAAACGAAAAGCTTGTTCTGAAGGGAACACTAAGAGAGTGGCTGAACAACCATTTGATAAGGAGACCATGGGTGCAACTTATGGATTTAGCCAAACCATTTCAGCAGAAGCCGGGAATAAGAGATGTAATTATACCAACAAAGACTCTGTCAATTTGAATTAAAGAGGAACAGAGAAAGCCAGTTGGAATGAAGGATGGCTGTAGGATTTCTTGATTCTACAGGATAGGATCAAAGACTGATTAAGCTGCAAACATACAGTATTCTTAGAGAAAAATAAATAACGACCCCAAAGGAAATTTAGAGATCATCAAGGCTGCCTCTCACTACGGGTCCCAGGGATCATGGCTGATTTAAGTTTTAGATGGAGTTATACATGAAATACCTGACCATGGAAATATTCATACTGCTGTCATTCAAAAGACTCTAGATATTAAGTCATAGGAATTTAAGTGAAGGTGAAGTTATCAACATAAATAAGGGAAATGGTTGTGATAAAAAGGATTAAGATAACCCAGAGGAAGTAATCCAGTAAAAAATATCTAGATAAAATGTTGGAAGCTGATCCAGACTTAAAAACTATGTGAAATTTATCAAGGTGTAGAAAGATGGTGCTTACTCCTCACCTTAATTTATAGGATGAGAAGACAAGTCTGTTTAAACTACTCAATCGTTTTTTGTTTTTCTTTTTTTACAAGGAAGAAAACACTTTAATCTCAATGTTTCTAATTTTTAAAATTACACTGTTGTAAATAAATATTAGTTTTAATTTTTAAATTTCCCTATAAATTTACAGCCAACAGTAAGAGTTTTCAATTTTTTGACAAAAATTTGTAAAGGTTATGGAACAGTCATACTTTTTTCCATTAATTACTAAGAAAGTTGTGTATGTTTCAAGTTGCACAGTCATTTTTATGTCCCACATTATTGTACACAGTGAAAGTTGCTTGTATATATCAATTAAAACTGCCAAAAACTAAACTAATCATAATTTAAAATACTGATTTTGAATTTTATTGTATTCAAAGGAAACAAAAAGAAATTGAAATATTAAATATAAATTAAATTAAAAGGTTTTATTCAATTAAGTTCAAAAGCTTTGAAAAAAATCAGAATTAGCCCAAACAATACCAAATAAAAAATGTTTTAAAAATATGTAAAAACATTTTCCATATGAAACACTGAGATTTTGTTTTCTGAAGTTTCATTATGTTTTTCTCTACATTAAATCTTTTAACTATTGTTACTTGTTAATAAGTTTGATATTTTAGCAAATCATTCAGTAGAGTATTAGCTCTCAATAAATTGACTTTTGGTGAAGTCACCTGATCCCTAGAAGACTCAAACCACTTGATGAAGACCTACTTGATACTGGGAATTGAATAATAAGCTATACACACTCACACAGTCATATATAGACAGGTAGGTATAATATATCAACCTGCCCTTCAGGTATAACCCATGAAGCTGTGCACAAAGGAAGTCCATAAAGTAGCCTATGGCAAGCACTAAATTGGTGGAGCTATCTTATTAAGATGAAAGAAAATAGAAAATGGTCATTAAGCAATCTATGGAAAACACGTTATAGAACAAGAGAAAATGAGTATTATCCCCTAAGTCAAAGTAAGAGTTTAACACAAAATTTATCAAGTATGATCTTGATAAAAGTTGAGCAGAAAGCTGAAAGTAGGACGGAAAAATCTCAGGATTAGATAAAAAGGGAGTTGAGTGGTATAAAGAAAGGCTTTAACGTAATTAAAAATTCACGGATAGAATTTAAGTCTAGAGGCAATGTGTACTTAAATGACCATGCAGATAAATCAGTGATGTGTTCTTGAGTTTACCCTGTAAGCAGGGGAAAAGAAGAAAATATGCAAATGATACTGTATTTGAAACATATCCAATTTAGGTATATTGTAAAATAAAGCACTGGAAAAGAAGCAAAAATCAAAATGATACATTTTTTTAAAAAATTTAGGAATTCCAACTAAACATTTCAGCCAATTAAGAATAATCAGGGCCAGCCGAGTGGCTCAGTTGAATAAGAATTGGCTTAGAACTCGAGCTCTGGGCAACACGGCCACCTGTTCGATTCCCACATGAGCCAGTGAATGCTGCACCCAAGCTGAGCTGTGGCTGAGCTGCCAACAGGCGGCAGGATGGCTCCGCTGGTGTAACAACAAGATTGGCTGTTCATTGGTGGGCTACACCCACCAGCAACTAAAGATTGAACTCAGCACCTTGAGTTGAGCTGCTGCCCAGATGGCTCAGTGGATAGGGCGTGGGCTCTTAACAACAAGGCTGTTGGGTTCGACTCCCGCATGGGATGGTGGCTATGCCCACCCGCAACTAAGATTGAACACAGCACCTTGAGGTTAGAGGCCACAAGCTGCTGCTGACGGGAAGCCAGATGGCGACTGGCACCCTCCACAAGGAAGATTGAAGAACAACTTGGCTAGTCCCCTCCCCCAATTCCCCAACACTATTCCCCTCCCCCAATACCCCAATTAAAAAAAAATCTAAACACCAAAAAGAATAATCAACAGGGCCGGCCAAGTGGCTCAATTGGTTAAGAGCATGAGCTCTGAGCAACACTGGTCACTGGTTCAATTCCCACATGGGCCAGTGAGCTGCCAACAGGTAGCAGAATAGCTCAGCTGGTGAAAGCACATGCTCTTAACAACAAGGTTTCTGGTTGGACTCCCGCGTAGGATGGTGGGCTATGCCCATCTGCAACTAAGATTGAAAACGAACCTTGAGCTGTGAGCTGCCAATGGGAAGCTGGATCATGACTGGACTTGGAGCTGAGCTAGCTGCGCCCTCCACAACTAAGACTGAAGGACAACAACTTGGCTGTTCCTCTTCCCCAATTCCCCAACACTGTTCCCCTTCCCCAATTCCCCAATGAAATCTTTAAAAAAAGAAAAAGAGAATAATCAAAAGAAAAGAGAAGCCTTCTTAAATCTACTTGAGACCATTTTTTAATTATAATAAGAGAAATAAATACTCAGGCAGAGTTATCTGTCATGTTACCTATAGGGAAACAATAATCAGGATGTTCCCAACTTTATAACTGTAAATTCTGAAAGACTGCAAAGAAACAGAATTTTAAGGAAAGGATTGATTTAAGAATTTTGTGCTCAACTGATTTTTTTTTTCATGTGTGAAAGGAACATAAAAATATTTTCAGATTTTCAAGACCTCAGAAAATGTTTACCAAGCCACTGTAAAAAAAAAAAAATTATGAAGACACACTCATGAACTGAAAGATGATTTTTAAAAACTGTCTCCAACCACCACTTCAGCGACACAGCTGTGAAGTCTGTGTTACAAATCCAGTTGTCAATCTGTAATGTTTATTTTACTCGGTTTATCAATGGCAGTTGAAACAATCCATCACCATGTCCTTTTTGAACATGCTTTTTACTTGATTTTTAGATTATTTTAGATTATTACTCATTTCAGATTACTCATTCTTAATGTACTTTCCTGATTTTTCCTCATATCTCTATAAGTATTATGGCACCATGGGGCTTAATCTGTCTGCAGTCACTCTTTCATGATCACAACCATTTCATATGTATTTTTATATTTTTAATGAAAATGTAGTTAGCATACCCTACTATATTAGTTTTAGGTGCACAACATAGTGATTCGAAATATATTTTACAATGTGAGCAACCATTTCATATTTAAACTACTATAAAGACTTTACGTATTACAAGCAAGTAACTCCCAAATTTGTATGTCCAACCTGGATGCTTTCCCTGAACCCCAAACTTATACAGCCATCTTTGTATTTAACTAACTGGATGCTTAGTTAGCTCTTAGCAAGTACCAAACCAATCCACTGATATACACCAAGCCCCCAACTCCCTCACCCAAAACAGCTCTTTGGCAGTCTCTCTATAATAAATGCTGACTTTAGTCTTCTAGTTCCTGAGAACAAAAACTGTGGTCATCATTCACTCCTCTTTCTCTTATTGCACGTATCCAATCCATCAGCAAATCTTTTAGTCCTACCTTCAGAATCTGACCACTTCCCATTTTTTTCAATCACTACCATCAGTTCTAAGCTAGTGTCAACATTCCTTGTTTGGATTTTTTAGCAACCCCCCAAAATGGTCTTCTAACTTTCATTCTTGTTTCACTACAGTCTGTTCTAACACTGCAGCCAGAAAGATCTTTTTGAAAGGTAAGTCAGACCATGTTATTTTTTTGCTCAAAACCACTCAGTGGTTTTCTATTCAGGGTAAAAATTCAAAGTCATTATGTACTGGCTTAAAAAGTCCTACAAAATATGGCACCATCTATGGTAGTCTCTGACCCTATCTCTTGATGCTCTTGTTCTTGACCACATCAGCCTACTTACTGTTCCATGAACAAACTAAGCACATTTCTGCCACAAGGCCTTTGCAGATCTTCCCTCTGCCTGAGAAGCCCTTCCCCCATATATCTACATGCCTTTATTCCATCACAAAGTGATGGCTTATCTTGGCTCAAATACCTTATCACTGAGACCTTTTTTCATTATTCCTAGAACTTCTACTACATCTTTTCCACTATTGTTCTCTACAATACTTGTCACAATCATATATAACAGGAGTTTGCAAACTGTGGCCAGTGGGCTAAATCTTACCTACCACCTATTTTTCTCACATAGGGTTTTCTTGGAACACAGCTATATGCCCACTTTTTTACATGTTGCTTATGGTTGTTTTTTCACTGCAGTGGCAGAGTTGAGTAATTGCAACAGAGACATGTGGACCACAAAACCTAAACATTTACTATTTGGCCTTTTGCAGAAAGAGTTTGCGGACCCTGATATATACTAGGTATTTGCTTGTGTGTTTTTTGCCTATCTCTTCCCACAAGAAAGTCAGTCCTATGAGGGCAAGTTCCATTTTTTTTTTTTTTTTTTACTGCCGTACCCCAAGCACCTAGAATAGTACCTAGCACATAATGGGAATTCAATAAGTATTTCTGGAACAATTAAATGACTGAATGAAAGAAAAGACATGGTATGGTATAGTAATTAAAATATATATTAAAGGATTTTAGGCTTTAGAGACAAAAATTTCTCTAGATTGTAAGCTTTGTTATTATGTGTCATTATCATCTAAAAATATTTAATATGCTTTCAATTAAGCATGTTTTCAATTAAGAAAAGAGACTCCTGTGTAAGGATGGTAGAAAAAAGCTACAGAATTTCCCTCTTCTGATACCTAATCATATGAGCTACAACAATTTTTTAAAAAGTATAAGAACAGTAGAACCAGAAGAAAAACAAAACATTTCATCAGCAGTAACCAGAATCTCATGTCATACATTTCAAATAATGAAAATCAAGGAAAGAAACAAGGTTTGCTGAAGCATAGAATGGCATCTAGCTGGTCATCTATTCCCCCAAATTTATCTTAATCTCGAGATTAATGTTGAATTGGAGAATCATTAATACATGTTAAAATAGGAGAGGGGTAGATGTATAGGGTCTCCTTACATTGTTTTTTTTCTTACCATGCGAAAATAGAAATAGCTGCTAGAAAGAAGTGACTAAAAGGTGAGAAGTGAAGGATTAGAAATGATCTCTTGGCAGAAGCAGAGTCTTCAAGACTCCTGTATGGAGGGAAAGATCCACAAGGGCTGTCTCCCTGTGGAAATAAGATATGTTCCCTCCCCTGAGTAGTTAGGGCAAACTTCTAAGAAAATCTCAAAGTAAACCCAATTCCTCTAACAAAAACTGCACATAAAAGCTGCCACTAAAATTCCAACTGAATTGTCTCTCTCTGTTTGTATACTTTAGCCATACTTGGTAGCTCACAGTTTGTAATATTTTTTTTCCCATTTTTAAGGTCCAGCTTATATTATGTAGTTTCCAGGTGATTTTTGTCATTTGTTTTCCTTCTCAGAGGGTAATTTCTCTCTCTATTGGATTGCCTCTTTTGAATGACGAATGGGAGAGGGAGGGAGGGAGGGAGGGAGGGAGGGAGAGAGAGAGAGAGAGAAAGAGAGAGAGAGAGAAAAGATGGGGGCAGAGAGAGGGATTAAAAAAAAGTAATTTGAATCATTTGGGTAAGGATATTTTAATGTCATTGACTCTCTTTTAAACAAAACCTAATGATAGTTTGTGGTAAATGATTCTGGTAAAATAGTAAAAGCTTCCCAGAATAAGCACAAAATAATGCTTTTCAGTATTTTTGTCTTAGTGGAGAAGAAACTAAAGCTAAGGAAGTACTAATTCAGTGTTGCACTCCTCAGAACAAAAGCAGATACAGAACCACACAGTTGCCAGGTTTATCAAACTGGCAGCAAAATAATGAAAAAGTATGTCTAGCAAGAAGTCAGAATTAACTATTAGCAAGATTTCTTTAATACGATACTTTGGACACCGTAGTATCAATGATATATGATATGAAAGCACAGTTGCTCTAATGTATGCATGCCAAGAGATCCTTGGCTTTTCAGTTGGATGAAAGCTTCTATGTGAAGAGCACTCATAAACTTTTTACCTATGTACACTTCACTTCTGAGGGAGAAGTACTTGACAACCTCTTGGGTTTTGTAATCACTGAAAATCCATGCTAAAGGGGAAGAGATTTAAAAAATCTGATTCATGATTATTTGTGAGTCAAAAATTTTTCTGGAAAAGGTGTGTTGGATCAGTATTGACAAAGTACATGCTGTAGGACAAGGAACATCATCGCTACACTAGTTAAAGAGTTGACATTTGAATATTATTTCTCACACTGCATTATCCCCAGAGCACAATGGTCTGTAAAACAATATGACTCAGTTTTTAAAGGAAGTAGTGAAAATTGTGCTTCTGATTGAATTCTGGTCCTTGAGTGTGTAATTTTGAGATGCTGTGAAAATAAATGAGCAGTGAATATAAAACCCTGGTTTTCCGACTGGAAACATGATATCTGTCAAGAGGAAAGGTAGTCATATGAATTTTTAAAATCAGATAGGAGATAAAAATACTTGTTCATGACCTTAAAAAAGACCATTTCTGTGATTTCAAGAGTGCTTTCCCAAATGGCATGTGTCATTACCTTGAATAGCTTGAAACTATCCTTCAGGGCTAAATTATTACCAAGTTTAATGCTGATAATAATACATCAGGACAAACTATAATGCAAAGAAGTCTTAATCACTGTGACATGGACTCTTTCAGAAATTGTATGTATGCTCCTTCCCCCATCTCCACCTAGAAAAAATAATCACTCTTTCTAATGTGCACTCGTTTTACTTTGAAAACCTCAATGAGAGTATTTGTCACATTGTGTGAGATATTTGGGGGTGTTAATTTCTCTAAATTGGACTGCATTCCTCAAGGGCTGAAGATTGGGGTCTTCATCAACAGAGGTGCAGAGGTATGCTAGAAAATCTTTTTGGGAATAAAAATGTGTGTGTGTGTGTGTGTGTGTGTGTATACATTATATATGTAAAATCTCTATTGCCAATTGATTCTCATGGAATGCTTTAGTTGATTTTTACCAAACTCTTTGTTTGTGTCTGTAGTTCTATCTGTAGCCAACCTATAGTTGGAATTGTTGAAGAATGTAGTTCTGACAGAAATGGTCATTCATATTTTTGTTTAAGTAAATGAATAAGATGAAAATGAAATGACTTCATTTTTTTCATCATTGAGGTGAGTGACATCTTGTAACTTGTTAATAGTTTTTCAATATTGGAAGATAATTATTTTCCCATTTTTTGGTGCTGTTTCATTGTAACACTTTAAGTTTAATTTGCATTAACATTTTTTCCATTACTTTCTTAAGTCTAGACTATCAACAAAGAATTAAGTTATGCCCTGATGTGTAGTGTTTGCCAGTTTCCATGGTGTAAACATTCCCTCTATGGTCGATTTCAAGCTGCAACATTATATCACTGATCAAATAGTTGGGAATATGTGGGCATACCACTGCTGTTTTTAGGTTTTTTTTTGTTTGTTTCTTTGTTTTTTGCCATTATACAAATGACAAATAACTTCAAGCACATAGATGATCATAAAGCATAATAAAATGTGGTGAGCTTTGAGTATTTCTTTTTAATATAATTTAAGTTTCAAAATATTTGGTTTTGGTAATGACTGTGTTTAACAACCAGCTTTTCTGAGAATTCCTGTAAGTTGAACTTTTGACTGTCAGGAGCTGGTATGAGTTGGATTCAGCACATTACTGCCCCTGGAATGCTGCTGTGCATGATTTGCATAGCCTCATATGACTGACTTGGGTGAGCAACAGTTTAATTGAGTTAATTCAATCAATTTAGTTATATTCATTATTACACCCTTAGTTTTCATGGAAGATTGCTATGGGAAAGACCATACAAATGATGTCTACACTTGCTACAAAATTACTTCAAAAACTTTGTTTGATATGTTACTCAGTGTTTTAAGTTCATCTTAATGAATTAAGATTCTTATTCACCAGATAAGGAGAATGGTATATTCCTGTTTTGTTTTGTCTGCCTTGAAACTCACAGGTAAATTGTATGCTTGATCATAATAACTGTTAGTACAGGCCAATAACATTTTTAAACTTTAAAAAAAAATTAAGTCTTATGTTGAAATCTTAAAATATATACAGAGGGTGCCCAAAACACACATTTTAAGAAAGGAAAAAAGCTCTATGAAAATTGTAATACTCAATATATACCGATAACAAAAGATCAATACAAGTCACATTTGACTTCTGCAATTACAAGAGGTGCTCAAAGTGCTTAGCGTCAGCGTCCAGACACTTCTGATTATGGTGAACTACTGCTTGAGCAATGTTGACCAAAGTGTCCACTTGTGTACATTTCTTTGGCACCCTCGGTATTACATATGTACATATATACATACATACAGACACAATTTCAAATAATGTTTCCTAAGGTACATTTATGGGAAATGTTTAATAAATTCTTAATTTGCTTGCTTTTTTTTTTTAAACAATTTTCAAAATAAAGTTGGTTCCCTAGTATTCTTAAAAGGTGAACAGTGAGTTTTTTTTAAAGTGTCATTATGTACTCATATATTGATATATTTATTGTTTAAATCCACTGTAGTTGTTCATCTTTGACCAGTGGGAGCCACTTGAACTTGGCCTCTTCAAATTGGCTCTCAAGGTCTTTTAACATGACCCAAATAATCTTTGATAGTTTTCATGCTTATTGGTATGATAGATTTTTCTAGGTTTATTTTTAACATTTCCTGTCCCAAACCTGACTCAGCCTTTGCTTCAAGGATTTTTTCTTTTTTTAATAACTATAGAATATTGGTTCTTAAGTACGATTTTATTTTGAGGACATAATTAAACTGTGTCACCACCCCCCACTCCAACTTCAAGAAGAGGTAGTACAGTGAATGTTATAAAGCAGATATGAACACTTTTTGAAGGATTGGAACCAACATTAGCTGACAAAGAACAACTTCCATCTAAAAAATCACAAAAATGTTTATGTAAAAAGGAGAAAAAAAGAAGGAAAGAAAAGGGAGTGCTCGAAGATTCAGACTGAACATGATCCTCACATTTCATCTAATGCTTTCCATTCCAGCTAGAGTATACCAAAATGGAAACAGCATTACTATAATACAAAACTTCCACCGCGGCATTCTGTACACACTTGTGCTTCAAGGCCTGCGGGCAAAGGTGCACGTAGGTCTTTGCTTTACACCAGTTTGTTATAAGGCTGGTATGTCTGGATATCAGCTTGATAAACAAGGCAGCTGAGGTGTGATAGATCATCAATAAAATCAAACAACTGACTGACGTCATATGTGATAGAGGGACTTTTGGGATTCAATTTCTTCAGATGTTTTTCATACATTTTACAACTACCTTCCATGCATTCATTCAGAGATACAGTCAGTATAAATTCTGCCTTCTGGCCTCTTGTAGGCAAGATGGTATTTGACATCATACCAATCTCTTTTGCTGCAGCCACTGACACCGCTGGGGCACATGAGCTTTAGCGACTACTCTGCCAACAGCCATTCCCTGCGAGAGGAGTTGTGGGAGGGAATTCTTTTTAGGGGCAAGTGGTCTTTAGAGACTATATTCTGGGCATACAGATGTCTTCCTGTTGTTACTGCAATAATCCTTGTTTTTAGGCATTTACAGTGGGCTGAACTAAGAAATATGCATTTTTTCATATTCCCCTTTACCTTTAAAACCCTTATTAAATTTTTTGAGTTACAGTGACATTTAATATTATTTTATATTAATTTCACGTGTAAGGCATAGTGATTAGACATTTATACAATATAAGAAATGATCCCCCTAACTGGTCTAGTACTCACCTGGCTATATAGTTACTACCATATTATTGACTATTGGGTTGTCAGAAAAATCATGATGCATGTTTGCGACAGATGGCACTAGTTCATTTTTGGAGTTCTAGAGTCATTCGCATCTATGTTACTGCTATGTCATTTGACAGCTGACAGTTGTAGTTTCATTCTAAAAAAATTGAGCGATTTGGTTGAGCTTTGGAGATTTTACAACAAGTTGAAGATGGAAGACCAAACTGTGCATTTTTGCCATATTTTACTGTTTTACTTCCATAAGGGGAAGAATGTGTGTCAAGCTTGTGAAAAGTTGCATAAAGTTTACGGTGACAATGCTCTACAAGAACAGTGCCAACGATGGTTCACAAAATTCCGTACTGGTGACTTTGTTCTCAATGACGCTCCTCGGTCTGGTAGGCCCATGAGGTTGATGACGACAAAATAAAGGCATTGATCGAGTCAAACGCGTGCTACATGACACGAGAGATTGCAGAAACATTGAACATCCATCATTCAAGCATTCATGACCACCTGAAGAAGCTGGGATACGGAAGCAAACTCGATATTTGGGTTCCGCATGAACTCAAAGAAGTTCATTTGATGGCTAGTATAAATATCTGAATATACTCATAAAACATGAGGAAAATTATCCTTTTTTGAAGCGACTGGTGATGAGAAGTGGATTGTTTACAAATGGTCTTGGTCCCGATGTGATGATTCGCCTTAAAAGGCATTGAAAGCAGACATTCATCAGAGGAAGATTATGCTCTCAGCGTGGCTGGTTTTTAAAGGTATCATATTTTTCGAGCTCCTACCAAGGAACCAAACAATCCATTCAAATGTGTACTGTCAGCAATTGGACAGTTTGAATGAATCCATCATCCAGAAACCTCAATATGAGACCGCACACAAATCTGATCAACCATCAAAAATTACTGGAGTTATGGGGCCGGCCGAGTGGTGCCATGATTAAGCGCTGGCTTGGGAAGCCAGCGGCCCCATTTCGGTCCCACATATGAGGGCCAGTGACACTGCCCTCAAAAAAAAAAAAAAATTATTGGAGTTTGGATGGGATGTGTTGCCCCACCCACCATACTCGCCTGACCTTATGCCGTAAGACTTCCACTTGTTTTGCTGTCTTCAAAACTCCTTGTGTTGTATAGCGTTCAATTCAGATGAAGCTGTAAATCAGCACCTTGTTCAGTTTTTTGCAAATAAAGACAGGTCCTTCTATGAACGAGGAATTATGAAGCTCACTGAAAGATGGCAAAAAGGTTATCAAACAAAATGGGCAATATATCATTGATTGATCTTTGTTCTTCATATAAAAAATGACCTTTGAAAAATGTAGGCAGAATACATCATGACTTCTCCGACAACCCAATATATTCCCTATGCTTTACTTTACATCCCCATGACTATTTTGTAACTGCCAATTTGTACTTAATACCTTCATCTTTTTCATCCTTCCCCCCAAACCCCTCCCATTTATCACCCCAACAAATTTAGTACTGACACCATACATAGTTATTACAATATTATTGACTGTATTCCTTATACTATACCCTACCTCCTAATGACTACTGTGTAATAACCAATTTGTACTTCTTAATCCCTTCCCCTTTTTCACTCACCCCCAACCCCCCCCTCATCTGGCAACCATCAATATAGTCTCTATATCTATGAGTTTGTTTCTGTTTTGTTTATTTTATTTATTTATTTTTTCTGAGGGCAGTGTCACTGGCCCTCATATGTGGGACCGAACCGGGGACGCTGGCTTCCCAAGCCAGCGCTTAACCACCGCGCCACTCTGCCGGCCCTGTTTATTTTATTCTTTAGATTCCACCTATAAGCTAAATCACATTGCATCTGCATTTCTTTGTCTTACACTCTACTCAGCACAATACCCTCCAGGTCCATCCATGCCTCCGCAGATAGCAAGAACCCATTCCCTTCCATGGCCAAGCAATATTCCATTGTATATATGTACTACCTTCTCTTTCCATTCTTCCATTGACAGATACCCAGGCTGCCTCCACATCTTGGACATTGTAAATAATGTTGCAATGAACATATCGATGCACACATCCCCTCAAAGTAGCTTTTGGGTTTCTTCAGATAAATACCCAAAAGTGGGATTACAGGGTCGTTTGTCTCTTGTCTTTGTTTTAAAGTCTGTTTTTTGTTTTTTTCTGGTATAACTACTGCTATCCCAGCTTTTTTGTTTTAGTTTCTATTTTCATGAAATATCATTTTCTATCCCTTTACTTTCCATCTGTATGTGTCTTTCAATCTGAAGTGATTCTTTTGTAGGCAGAATATGTAAGGATTTTGTTTTCTTATCCCTTCAGCCTTTCTGTGTCTTCATTGGAACATTTAACCCATTTACATCGAAAGTAATTGTTGATAGATATGTAGCTATTGCCTTTTTATTATTCATAATTTTGATTTTTTTTTTCCATCTTAAAGAAGTCCCTCTAACATTCCTTATAATATTCGTTTGGTGGTGATGAACTCCTTTCACTTTTTCTTCTCTGGGAAGCTCTTTATCTGTCCTTCGATTCTAAATGATAGGTTTCCTGGGTAAGTCCTTGCTTTTCATCATGTCACATCGACTATTTTGTGCCAATCCCTTCTGGCCTGCAAAGTTTCTGTTAAGAAATCATCTTACAATCTTATGAGAGCTCCCTTATAAGTTACTATAATAGTTGCTTTTCTCTTGCTACTTTTAGGATTCTCTCTTTGTCTTTAACCTTTGGCATTTCAATTATAATGTATGTTAGTGTGGGCCTGTTTGGGCTCATCCTGTTCGGGACCCTCTGCATTTCTTGGATTTGTATGTCAATATCCTTCACCAGATCAGGAAAGTTTTCAGTCATTATTTCTTCAAATAGGTTCTCAGTCTCTTGCTTTCTCTCTTCTTCTAGTGCCCCCTGTGTGATTTGAATGTTGTTATGTTTGATGTTGTCCCAGAGGTCTCTTAAACTATCCTCATTTATAAAAAAAAATCTTTTTTCTTTTTGCTGTTCCAATTCAGTATTTTCTGTTACCTTGTCTTCCAAATTGCTGATGCGATCCTCTGCTTCATCTAGCCTGCTGGTGATTCCTTCTAGTGCAGGGGTTGGCAAACTGATACTCGCAAGCCACATGTGGCTCTTTGGGTACATTCCATCTCAAAAGTTTGCCGACCCCTGGAAAAGCCAATCTTGTCCTTCACAACAATTTAAAAATTATTTGATAGCCATAAATATATTTTTACATAATCACCATTATGTGAATAATATCCTTTAAAAATTTTATAAATGAAACTATGATAGTTTTGTTTTATTTTCATTTTCAATTTTACTTCAGAGGCTCATGAGCTGCAGTTTGCTTACCTGTGGCGGATCTTCCATCTCAAAAGTTTGCCAACCCTGTTCTAGTGCATTCTTCATTTCAGTTATTGTATTCTTCACTTCAGACTGGTTCTTTTTCATAGTTTCTATGTCCTTTTTCATGCTTGCTATCTCTTTTTTGAAGTTCTCATTGAGTTCTATTAGCATTCTTATAACCATAGTTTTAAACTCTGTATCTGGTAGATTGCTTGCCTCTATTTGGTTTAATTCTGTTTCTGGAACTTTCTCCTGTTCTTTCATTTGGGACATATTTCTTTGTTTCCTCAATTTTGCCACCTTTCTGTTTCTATATATTAAGTAGATCTGCTATGTCTCCCAGTCTTCACCAGGTGGCCTTATGTAGTAGGTGCTCTGTGGAACCATGGCACAGTCTCCCTGGTTACCTGTTCCCTTGTGTGGGCTGTGTGTTCCTTTGTGTTATACTTGAGCCTTGATATCTATTGGCATGTTACTGGGTAGGAATAATGCTCAGGCTGATTGGCTGTGGGTTTCAGCCATGTACACAGCTTACAAGCTGCTCTGTGGGGGACTTACCCTATTGAGTGGGATTTGCCCCAGCAGTTACCTGTTGAGACTGCCCATTGTGTGTGCCATTTGTGGGGCTAATTGGGTGGTAGTCTGCTGTGGTCTGAAGCCAACATCCAGGTATGTTGGTTCTGGGGCCTCTTGGGAGGGGCTCAATGCAGGCCCTGGTTATCCACTGCTTGTGTCCGATTAGGGGCTACCTGGTAGGGGCTACAAAACGATCCACAATTCTTCGCTGCCTTTGTGCTAACCCTGGACGTATGTGGGAGAGGCCACCCTGCGAACTGAGGAAGGCTGCCTGGGGTATCTCCCCAAAAAACCAGGACATACCAAGACCTGCTCTACCTGCCAGCTCCCTTAAGGGTCACCCACTGATTAAACCTCGTATGGTATACGAGTTAGGTGAGACAGGGTCTCAGAGAATCACTAGAGTGGAAAGAGTTGTGGTCACTAAGTTAAAGTACACTCTAGTTTTATGCCAGTGCTGAGCCTGGAGCTACTCAGCAAAAGTCTCAGAGCACTGAGGCCAGCTGCCGCCAGCCTAGGTCCTGCAGACTCTGATAGTTTTTAAAGAAACAATGCAATCCCGGCAGTAATAGCTGCTCTTGGAATAAGTACCTCCAGCATTCAAGGGGGATTGGGTAGGGCCAGTTCCCGGTGAGTCAGCAGGGCGGAGCAGCAGAGCTTATCAGACCAATTAGATTCAGATTTGGCCTGTGGGTGTGGGCTCAACACAGGAAACATGGCGATCACCTTCTGGCTGCTTGGAAGATGGACCCCACACAGGGAAAATGGTGACTGTCCTCCAGTCCACACTTTGAAGCCGCACATTTCATTCTACCTCCTATATGCCTCCAAAGCCCCCTGAGTTACTGTCCCTTTGCTGGAGCCCAAGGTGAGTGTCTGCAAGTGAGAGTCTGTGTGCAGGCCGTTTAAGAGGATGCCTGGGTTTCCCACTGCCTTCCCTCCCACCCTACTGGTTGGAATCCCCAGTGTTTTTCACAGCCAGATGTTGTGGGGAACTTCTCTTCCTGGCACCAGTACTCTGGGCTGGGGAGTCCGGTATGGGGCTTAAAATCTCTTGCTCCTCTGGGGGGAACCTCCATGGCCAAGATACCCTTCTTGCTTCTTAACTGCCACACAGGTTTGAGGCCAGCCATTTTTGTGTCTCCCTCACTCCTACCAGTCTCACATGGCTTCTTTTTTATACCTCTAATTATAAAGCTTCGGTTTGGCCGACTTCAGGTGGTTCTCCAGATTGATTGTTCTATAATATAGTTGTAATTTTAATATGTTCACAGAAGGAAGCAGGTATAGTGTTTATCTACTCTGCCATGTTGGATCTCTTCTCCTTAAGATCAGAAATACGTACTTTTAAATATAAAACATAATGAGTTCATTCTATTTCACCCAGTTCAAATTCAGGATCACAGTTTTTATGTAACTCATTGATTTTATATCTGTTTCCTTTTTTTGTCCCCTACCAAAAATTAATTTCCAAATACACCAACTTATTCATTTGCTTTTTCTCAAACTATGCATGCAACATTACAACAACACCAATTAATAGCAAAAAATATTGGTTAGTGATAACAATTTAAGTTCCTATTCCTGCTTTAAATTTATTTTTCTTAGTTTATATCCTATGAGGGATATACTATGAAATTACTGTGTTTGTGTGTACTTTTAAAAAATTACCATGTTTGATCACTTGGAATATTTTTCTCTGTGTCATTATGCCACTGACTCCATATACAATTAAGTTCATTTATTTAGCTTTCATTTTTATAGCATTGCTTTTTATATTAAATTTGTTTTATAATTATGTAAATGATTTTATATGGTTCCAAAATCGTATCTACAAAACAAGTCTTAAGAGAACTCTTTCTACTATTCTCCCTTTACTACCCTATTCCCTTCCTCCTTATAGATAACTATCTTTTTTTAAGGTTTTGATTTTTCTTTTTATTTAAAAAATTAGGCAAATAAATAGATGAATGATAGCATACTATCCAAGTTATTCTTCACTTTGCTTTTTTTACTTAACAATATATACTAGGCTTGACTGTGAAATACTTTATACTACAATACATAACATTCTTTATTCCTTTTTAAAAATTGTATAGTACACCACTGTGTACATGTACTATAATTAATTCAACCATTTCCCTTTAGACAACACTTGTGTTATTTCCAGACGTTTGCTATAATAAATAATGCTTCAGTGAATAATTTCTTATATACCTATTTTATATACTTTTAACTGTTGTTCAGATTCTCGGAAGTGGGATTTTCTAGTTGAAAAATAAATGCATAATGTAACTTTGTTAGATGCTGTCAAATTGTCTCTTGTTGGGGTTTTTCCATTTTTCACTCCAACAAGCAATATTTGAGAGTGTCACTTTCCCTCACAAGTACCTCACTAGCAGGCTGTGTTGTGAAACTTGGATTTTTGCCAGTTTGTTGGGTGAGAAATAGTATCTCAGTGATTCTTAATTTGCAAGAATGAGAGTGTTTCTATTTAAAAGCATTTGCATTTCTTTTTCTGTAAAATATCTGTTCATATCTCTTGCCATTTTTCTTTCAGGTTGTTGGTCTGTTATTCATATTTTTTTTTTTTTTTTTTTAGCTGAGCCATTCTGCTACCTGCTCAGCTCAGGCTGGGCATCGAACAGCTGTTGCTCAGAGCTCAGCTCGCACTCTTAAACGAGCTCTTAACCAACTGAGCCATTCCACCAGCCTGCTTTTATTCATTTTTCGATACTCTTTATATATAGGGTTATTAAATTGTCTCATATAAGTTACAGTTTTTTTTTCAGTTTCTTATTTGTCTTTATACTTTGCTTGTGGTATGTTTTATATTATTTTTGCCATACAAAAGCTTTTTATTTTTACATATTGAGATTTACCAGAATTTCACTTTATTGCATCTAGTTTTGTCCATTGTTAGAAATAGTTGCCCTATTCTCCAATTATAGAGGAATTGACCCAATTTTTTCCTAGTATATATGTAATTCAAATTTTTATATTTATATACCTGATCTTTTTAAAATTTATTCTTGGAATAGTTCCAAATTCATCCTTTTCCTTATGACTACCCAATTATCCCAACAATACTTATTAAAAAGTACATCCTTCACTACTTTGAAATACAGCTTTTATCTATATTAAATTTTCATATGCACTTGGGTCAATTTCTCAGTTTTCTGTTGTTTTCTGTTAGTCTTTTTTTCACATGCCAATACCAAGCATTAAACTGTAAAGGCTTCAGAACATATTTTAATATCTGATATGACACACACCCACCACTCCCAATGCTCTTCTTTTATAGTGTTTTCTGGCCTTTCCTGTTTTTTTTGTTTTTTGTGTTTTTAAAAAAAATTTATAATCAGCTAGTACTTATAACAGTGTTCTTAATTAGGAGTGTTTATCAGATGCATTGTCAGAGTTTTAAAAAAAAGAAATACGTCCTGATCCCAGACATAGTGAATATCTGAATATTGGGCCTGGGTATGTACATTTTGAAAAAGCTCTCCAGTTGCTGCTAATTCCATTAAAAGTGACCTATAAAGTATACATTCAAGTGCTAATTTCAGACTACCTTATGGTTTGTTTTCTCTCATGTATTTCAGACCTTACTTAATGACTCCAGTGTTTACCCAATTCCCTATGACAGGAATCTCTGTAGTCTCACTTCAGTTCTTCCTTTCCTTTTTCTCTGCTTTTAGTTGGTCACCAAATCCACATTTTACCTCAAAAATATCTAGCTTTAAACCTCCAATGCATGGTTTTTTTTTTTTTTACCATCTTTCTCATGGACTGTTAGGCAATCTTTTCATCCTACAGTCTATCATCTGCACTGCCTACACAGTTATTGTTCCCTAAAAACAAGGCTGATCATGTCACTCCTTTGCTGACTTTATTTGTCTCTCAGGATAAATTCAACCACTTTACCATCATGGTACATCAGGCCTTTCACTCTCATGTCTCAGCCTCCGTTTCCTCCTTCATCCATTATTCCACACGTCAAATTGGGTATTCCTGTTATACTGAATTTCTCACTAGTGAATGGACACCTGAACTAGTAGTCCTTTGTATTTAAACTTACGTTTTATTTTCACTTAGATTCTACTGCCTCCTCCCTTTGCTTCTTAAGCTGTCAGTATTTGAGATGCAGTTCAAATGGCATCTCTTTGACAAAGCTTGTTTTAGACTCCCAGTCAGAATTAGTTCCATCCTCTTTATTCTAGCAAAACTTTATTATTTGTATCTTCATAATGTGATTTATGTGAGTCTCTAATCTCCCTGGAATTTCATACTTTCAACATCAACCAGAATGTGAGCTTTTCATGTTTTTCCAGCCTCTAGCAGAGTGCATAGCATATAGCAAGCACTCAAATGTTTGTTCAATGAATGAAAAGCTTCATTAGTCTGTACTGATGAAACAGAAACAAGACATGACAGTGGGCAGCTTGTTCTACTATTTAGATATCTCTTTCTTTGGGCTTTTTGTAGTCGGCCTTCCTAGACTTTGTTCTCTGTACATGGTAATTCCTTACTCTTTGAAGATCCATGTACAATACCTATAGTAGTAAATTAAATATCTGTCCATCTTTACCTCTTTCTCTACCTATTTATGAAGTTCTGTCTTGGTCCTAAAAATAGATGCTGCTTTAAAGAAGAAAGTGCAACAATTGAGTCTATCGTGGTGGGATAGGCATATATTATATATAGAAGTTCAGAAATAATTATCAGTAATATTGGAAAAGATCTGTTTGATCATTTAATTCTTTTACAATTTTGTACATGATGAAGTACTAATTTGGATAATGATCTTAGGTAGAAGACTAAGTGCTATGGA
Source organism: Aselliscus stoliczkanus (assembly GCA_033961575.1). NCBI lineage: Eukaryota > Metazoa > Chordata > Mammalia > Chiroptera > Hipposideridae > Aselliscus > Aselliscus stoliczkanus. The sequence continues at coordinate 112,369,926 of CM066731.1, read as the reverse complement.
AGCTAGATTGTTTTATAACTATAGTAATTCTTCCCCCCCCCACACTCTGTAATCTCTGAGACAGTCAAATGTGAGAACATGGAAAAAGGGAAGGAATAATATTTAAAAATATGAAGCACAACTTTTGAGTAAGAGTGTATCAAATACTGGAGTAATCCAGTTTTAAATTCCTAGTGTAGCATTATTTTTAAAAATCAGTTTTTAAAGTATAGATTAAATTGGAAAATTAATATATTTGAATTACCAAGTAACACCAAATTATTTGTTATATTTTAATATAAAAATTGAAGCTTTATTTTTATTGAAATACAAGAACTCATGAATTTTAGATATCTATGTTTTTATCAATTATTTTATTAATTGATTTCCATTTAACTGCATTTCATCTTCGAGAATGTTGCAAAACTATTTTCCAAACTATGTAAAGAGCTCTTGATGATAATAAAAATATCCTTTAAAAATATTTTAAAGACATAAAATCAAGTTTTTCATTATCATTACTTTTATCCTTTATTCTAACATTGATTACACTGTTTACTTCATCGTTCAACCAAGGAAAAGACAACTTTGTATTGTATGTGGTTTCAACTAAAAATTATATATATATTCTTTAAAAAAAATTTTGAACTGTGGTCTAAAATTACCCAGGAGAATGATTTGAATGTTTCATTAACATGAGTTTTTATAGCAGTTCATCAATTTCATTACATATGTACCATTTTTTTCTCTTGCTTAGATATCTATCTAAACTTTGAATTAATAAGTGAATTTTACTATGTTAAATATTTTTCCCACTGGTTTCTTCTCTAAAAATCAGGCAATGGAAATTAAATATCTTCTTGAAACCTATTGTTTGGAAAACCAATGTGCCATCTTTAAACCCAATATTATTTCAAAATATTGAAACCAAAAATTGAACAATACTTTGCAGCATATTTTAAAAAGTATTTAAGTAAAATATATATCCTTAGCTATCCTAGTTATTCAAGTGTGCCATTTAACTTTATTTAAAGGAAAATCTTTTAAAAGGATTCTGTATGAAAATAGAGACAACTTGAATCTAGCCCTTTTAAAAAATCCTTTCAGAAGTTATGCTAGTGATTAGGCAATGTGTTAGAAATATTATTATACTTTATTTATATATAGAAATATCAGTCAATTGCCTTGTTTACTACCAAATGTTTTAAATACTGTCTGAGTAATTACCACTATTATATAAAAATTCATGAACTTTTTTGCATGTTGCTTTGGATGTAATATCTAAATTCACAGTTACATTTTAATCTACATTTTTCTTCTGGAGCATTATTAGTAAATTTTGAGACTGCAGAACTGTTGACCCAGTCATACATGTACAGAGCTTGGCCTCTGAGTTAATTAAATATGAGTTAATAATATATTAAAGGAAATTATTGTCCTTATTACAGTTATTAGGTAGTTACTCAAATTATAGCTTCAAAGGAATGCAGAGCATGGAAAACTCAGGATTAAATTATGCATTTGAACCTTAGGCCAGCTTTTACTGTACAGACAGTTTTCTGCTAAGAGAGAAATTGTATGTCATTGAAATTAAATGCTTTTCTGGGGATGGAAGGTTCCAGTTTTTAATGAAATTACCGAGTGTGGTGTAGTGAAATGATTAAAATCTGTATTCCGGGAATGTGGCAGGGAAAAAAAATCAATAAGTGCTAGCACAGCTTTGCTGCTCAATGTGAATCCTGAGAATGAAATAAACTACTACAAAAATAATAATTAAAAACATATCAGCACATTAATTTATTTAGCATCAGTCTCCTGAGACATCATCTTCACTAATTTTTAGCATACATTTTACTATGTAATGAGCAGCCTTCTTTTCAGATACCCCCATTAGACAGGCAGTATTTCCGCCCTTCCCCCAGTGCTCCTCCTGCATTGCAATCATTGTACTTGCACTTATTATGTTACAAATGACCGAGGTAAGGCTGACATTCTCAGTGCATGCAAAAAGACCTAGTCTGCCAAGCTTTCTTTTTTTTTTTTTTCCTAATGAAGCAGCTTTGTGAAATCTCCCCATGTGTTAATACTAATGAAGATCCTCCAGCACAATTAAAATCACAGCCAGTGGTTGAAGAGGAAACATAAAACAATAGCGTCTTTTAAGATACATTTATCCGTAATTATATGTACAAAATATACATATATGGTCAAGTTAGTTTTTCTAAAGCTTGCCTTTCCTTTGCTCTTCCTGATGATGAAATTATGTAATTTTTAATGATCTGAACTTTGAGACTTTAATGTTTTGCGTGATGGGGGGGTACTAACTGCCTCAAATAAAAAATTTTTAAATATGCATCTTCTTGGGTAATAAAGCATTAACCAATCTAAAGACTTTTTTTTACGAAATCATTTTTAGGAAGCTATGGGGTGTGTGCGGGTAGAGGTAATGTTGTTTGTGTACTTTAACTTTAGTGGTTTTGGGCTGCTGGAATTGGGGGGGGGGAATGTAGGGTAAGAAACAAAGTTCAAAGAGGTTCTGGAGGGTAGACAAATAGCATACCTCGTGTGTAGTTTAAAGATGGAACAACGGGTTACCAGTCTTGATATTTAAAAAAACGTTCAGTTCCTGCAATTAGCTTACCCCCTTTTTTTTTTTAACCTCTCAGAAACTGGGGGGAAAAAAACTACTGAGGTTACCTTTTAAGTTTTAATTTATAACTTAAAAACCATTTACTATTTTAATGTGTTTTATTTAAATTTTAACTCCGTGCATAAACATTACAGCCTGCTTAACTTGCCCGCGTTAGGGTAGTAGCGTTTAATCCCGGGACCATTTTGCGTCCTGCTTTTTCTTTTGACTTCCAAACATCCACGAATTCTTGGCAGATTAAGTTAGTTGTCTTGTAGACTTCAACCTAATTCTGAGTTTATGGCAAAAAAAGTTTACGTGAAAATGGTTATTCCCTATGCTCATGTTGACGTTTTTGAAAAATCTACGTTTTCGATCCTATTTTCGGTCTTGTCCACTTTTAAAAGCCAAACAAAACATTTAAGTTTCTTAACTTTTTCCTGGGACAAGGAAGAGTGCAAGCTCAAAACTACAGTATTCTTGGGAGGAAGAAGCAACCCCCTCCCTCCCTTGGTTCCTTTAGGAGCTGATAGGTCATTTATTATTGGAACTGAAATGGTATAAACAATTCTGTCTCTTTTTTCCCTTGTTAACAGCAACTTTCATTGTTAGAGGAGAGAGAGAGAGAAGCCTTGTTGGTTGACGTCACTTGGTTCATGAAGCCTTCGCCTAGAAGTGAAGCTGCTGAACAAACCTTGAGAAGAATCATCTCCTGCTTCAATCTGCTGCTGGATAGGAACTAATCAGAGAGAGCGAGGCGGAAGGCGGAGAAGGAGCGAGTCAAGGGCTTTCCCGACCGCAGATCGCACCTCCACTCCAACTCGGTACTTTTCTGGCAAAAAGAATAGGAATAAGGAGGTGTTGGGGCTTCCGAAAACAAAAATCGTCACCTTCGACCATCCGGGGAAGGCAAAGATCCCATCCAGCGCAACTCTCAGTTGGAAAGTAAAGGTGAGTTAGAAGCCCTCGGGGGCGCGGGGTGCGGGTGAAGGTTTACATTCCTAATGCTTTCAAGCCGGTGGAAACTGAGAAGGAAGAAGTACGTTGCGAGCGAGCCAGCGAGCGAGGAAGGCTCCGGAGTTGCCCTCCCTGGCGGCGCCCGCCCTGCCCGCCCTGCCGGCCCCGCCGCCGCGGCTGTTTACCCTCGCCGGTCGGTGTGTCCCTTTGTTGTGCTGGCTGCGAGGCTGGGGTGGTGCCGGGGTCCCAAGTGGAGTTTGGGGGAGCAGGACGCGGAGATGCGCGGTCCTGGGTGGGAGGTGGGGGGTGCGGTCTCAGGAGAACGTAAACTTTATTCCTAGCTGCCGGTGCGGGACTTCGGTCCAGCAGGGCCGCGGGCGGGCCGAGCCTCCCGGCGCGGGTGCGCAGCCTTTGTGCCGGCCGCCCCGCGCCGATGCCCGGCTCCGCGTCTCCTGCTTCCTGGCTCCGGCTTCCAGCGCTCAGGTTGCTGCCAACAGTTTTTGCTTCTTAAAAAACAAAAACAAAACACAAAAAACCCTCAACAATCTCTGGCATTGTTGAGATTGCTGTTCCTACCGGGGAATATCCGCTGCTCCCCCCATTCTTGCCAGGGTAGTTTCAAGATTACCCTCCCCCCCCCACCAGTCCGCCTACTGCTGCCCCTTTTTTTGCCTCCGCCCCCTCCGGGACTGATTAGCTGCGCCGGCCACCCCCCCACCCCACCCCCCAATTCAGGCCTCTTTTGCGCTTTCCCAGCTTAGCTAGGAACTCTCCAGTTTACTGAAAATGGACTGGGGGTGGGGATAGGAGTGGGGGCAGGTGGGACCGGGAAAAACACCTGGGGAAATGTCTATGTGCCTACACCGAGGGTTGGAGGAGCGTAGCTGTTCCTGCTGTAATGTCTGTCTCCCTGCAGTTCTTCCCCAGGAACAACCGCCAGCTCGCAACTCTTCTTCTCTCTTTTAATCCTCTCGTCGCTCCCCCTCCCCTTTGCCCTTTCGCAGCTCCCCTCCCCTTAAAGTAGTTCCACGAACCCCAGAATTGGGACTAGGGAAAGGAAGGGTTTGGAGAGTCCAAGCTGGCTCTGCCGTTGGGGAGATTTTTCTCTTCTCTTCTGGGCCTCTGTATTTATCTTTTGTGTGTTGCTTCCTTATAAAGGGAGAAGCAGCTGCAGTCCTTGGCCGACTTGTTGAAATTTATCCCTTTGTGTATATTACAATATCCTCCATTTTTTCCCTCTGCCCTCTAAACAACAAGCGTTTCGCCATCTTGGGCAATTTTTATTCCCAAGTCTCTCTCTGTCTCTCTGTGTTTTTTTTTTTATTTTTGAGGAAGGGAAAGAAGCCTTAGAAAGGCAAAAAGTGTATGTGGATAAGACTCAAAGTTTAGGGAATGTTCAGGGGGCCCAGTGACGTCATGTAAACTTTATCAAGAAATTGTCCCAAGAGTAAATTTTCCACTGAATTTTTTTTCCTGTTTTAAAGGACCGTGTAAATTACTGGTTAACGATAAGTTGTGCGGTTTATTTTTATGTTCTGCTCTCAGAATGAACCCTCAACATCTACACGTTTTATGTTTTGGTAACAGGTGGAAAATTATGTGCAAAAAATGGTATAAGCTTTTAAAAAATGGTATAAGCTTTTATAGTGTCCTTTGGTATTCACAGCTTTTGTCTAAGTGTTGTTTCATTCTTTAAAGGTATCAAATGTTATTTTTAGCGTATTCCTTTTCTTATTTACTTCACTCTCTGCTGTGGATTTTTTAATCAGCTTGGTTGATATTTACTGTATACTTACTTTATATTACCTAGATCCCCTTTTATAATTAAATTTTATACATATTTGTTCTATTTTATGCATATTTGTTTACATTTAAAAAATATGTAACTATTGAAAATACTTGGAGATACAGGATACTTTTGAAATTTAGTAGCAGATATTAAGTCAAATAACTGGTAAAAATATGGTTAGTATTTAAAAGGCAGAATTGATTTAAAAAATATATTTTATAACCTCAAGCTATAAGCTCTGCCAGCCATTATGAAAAGATAAACAATAAAAACTAGTTTAAATTTGCTTGTCTAAAATAGTTTTTCACATCACAAAAGTTCAGTTGGTCACATGATCAAACTTAATGATACACTGACTAGTATATAAATAAGAGGCACTGTAAATTGAATGGCAAAGTGGGATTCTGTCTCCTGTAGTCATTTGCAGTCAGCATATTTACTTCTCTTCTAACAAGGACATGAAACTGTCTGTATTTAATTTGCATTCTCTTTGTCTTCTGGGTTGGGGAAAAACATTGACTACAATTAACTCAAAAAAAAAAAAAAGCTAATAGAAACAATTCTGAATACACTGAAAAGGTTGGTCTAACACATAAAAACTTATGTTGTATGTGGTATGTTTTTATCTCTGTAGCAGTCTTCTTTGGTGTTATCTGCTATGCTATTTATCTAGGAATTTGCTTTATGTAAAATGCTATATAGAAAGCTTCACTGAATTGACTGTCTGCCATTTATGAGAATTGTAGGTAGGCGAAAAATGTTTAAATAGTTAAAAGCACATAGAACAGATGGTTCTAAATTATACATGCAACAAAGGACTAGAAGATTTGGCAGATTATAAATAGCAAGCAACAGAGGATAAGCAGTTTAAGAAAATGGTAGTTAAGTATATTTGATGTCTCACACCTATTGTAAACATTACATTGTCACTGTGCTGCATAATCAATAATTTGGACAGCATGGAGGCACTTATAAGTTTCAGATAGAAAAAAGTAAGATTTTACAAATGTTTGAAATGAATTGTTGAATGTAAAATTACTTTAAGCCTGTGATAAGCTTTTTTTTTTTTTTTTTTTAGGAAATCAAATTGTATGCTTTAAAAATAGGAAGTTATTTATGAGAACTTAATACTGTTGTATTCATATAATGGTTTGGAGAGAAGTAGGAATCGGCACACGTTTTAAAATCCAGAGAATAGTACCTTTACTGTTCTCATATGTTAAACTAGTGCTGAAGTATAGCAGCCTTTACTCTTTCCAACACTACAGAAAAATATTTTTAGACTATTCAGTCTTGGAAATGTGTTTATTAGAATCCTGTTGACATACATTACTAGTTATTAAATGAAGGAAGGATGTATTTTAGTATTTTTGAATTTTGTTCATAACACGATAATGATTTTATTTGGTGAATATAGTTTACGCTCAATTTAAAAAAAGTAAACATTTTTGTGTGTAGTTTTTGCCTTTCTAGAAGAATCTGAGTAATTATATTTAGCATTTTCAAAAGATTTAGACTAACTTAAAGTAACTTGGCAGAAATTTGTTTTTATTTTTATAAGCCATTTATTTAAAATGCATATAAGTCTGTAATGGAAACCTTGGAATTTTAATTCTGTTGCCCTTTCTCCTATTTCTTTGTTTGCATGTTTATTATAGAACTGCAGTGTAAAGGAGCAGATGTTTTGCCAAACATCCTGATGTGTTGCTTTTTCTTATGGGAGTGCATAACTGTTCCTTCTGATACATCAACTTGACAGCTGGTTGATTTCATGGAGCTGCTAAGAAGCCATTAGTGGTGTCATTGAATTGAAACAGAACAGTCACTCCCAGCTTGAACTGCAATTGTTAATGTCTTTGTTGCTACTTTTGTGTTACTACACAAGATGTAGGATATCACAGTTGCATGAAAGTTCATGTTTTCTGTCTTATCTCCTTGAATTAGTGAATATATATGTTAGAACTTGATTACTTTTAAGTTTAAATATTTCTCAAAGAAAGAGATTTTAAGTGGTAGTTTTGGAGTTTTTGACCTACTCCTAGCTAGAACTACCAAAAGAAGATATAGTTTATCACAAACAAAGTAATGTGGTGATTTTGACTTCTGGGTAAAGTGACATCATCCAGGTTTAATAATATTTAATATACTTGATATTCTGAGGGGTTAATTAAATTGCCTACTTAGGTATTTTAAGGTTTTTGATTATATAAAGTTAAATATTTCATACCATGAGGTTTTAAAAATACAATGCTCTAATAAATGTTTACCCTTTTGATTAAATACTTCCTTAAACTTTTGTTGTACAAGATAATCAGAAAAGAATTATTGAAGTAAATGGGCAGCTTTGCGTTTTTCTTTATAAGAAAGTGAAGATATTAAATAATTGTAGTCATTTAATTATTTTAAAAATTGAAATCATATTTTTATTGCACTAATAACTTGAATTGATGGTTTTAACTATCAAACTGGTACTAAAATGGTGTCAGATCATTCCATTGGTGCCTAGTGTTTTCTTTTACTAATTATTTGCTGCTTTTTTTTTTTTTTTTTCTTGGTGGGAAAGGAGATAGGAAGGAGGAAAAAAGAATAATCTCAACAGAAAAGAAAAACACTTTAAAAAAATTTGTGTAAAAACTTTAGGATGATGAGTTATAATGTAGCTTGTCACTTTGTCAAGAGATCTTTTCTAGTCCCAATATTTATTGACTTTTAATTTTTAAATTTTTAAAATATTATGCATTTAAACAATTTTTCGAAGACCATAAAATTTACATTTTAAATAGTTTACTTTTAAAATACTTAAAATGTGAAATTGATGATTAGAATATATAATTTGCAGAGTGAAATCCCATAGTAAGGACTTACTATACAATATAAATAAATTTTAAACACTTATAATACACTGTTGAGTGATTCCAGAATTATGATTTCCTGAAATCAAAAGTTTGTAAAAATGCTTTCCCTTTTGGTAGATCGTACATTACTTAGACTAAAGCTAAGATTTATCTTCAGGTAATATGCTTTCTCAACCCTTTTATGTAATAGCCACACAATTCCCTAAAAAGAAAATTGTTACCTTATCCTAACAATTTTTAAGAAATACATTTCTCATAACATATTTGTTTTAAGGCAGATATTCATATAAACTAAAGTGTATAAACTGTGTTAAATTGAGTTATAAAATGTAAACTTGTCTTTTTTTTTTTTAAAGGAATCTCAATGCTTAGCTCATTTCTAGAGGTAACATAGTGTTAATTGTGCAAATAAGTATCCCATAATTTAAGTAGGAATTTTTCCCCATGGGCTTTCTTAAAGGAAGGCAATTTTAAATGAAAAAGTCACAAAAAGTTTAAACTTTCATTCATAAGTTTTTCTGTTGACCATATTACCTTTGAAGTTTTGGGCAGTAAATATACTTAGCTAATTTACAATTACATGTGGAGTCATAAAATATTGGCAACATGTTTGCTGAAAGAAAAATAATATGAATTTATATGACTTTTACATGACATTTACATGATTTGTGATAAGTCAGTACAGTTTGAAATGTAAGATATTTAATAGTCCTGATATTTGTAAGTTAAACATTGAGATTTTAAAACGAATAGGCTTTTAAAAGAATATGAGGTGAAAATACTGCTATTTTCTCACATATTAAAAAATTTACTGTATACGATAGGTGTTTTCAATTTGTGTTTCAAAAATACAATCAGTGCTTTTAAGGTAGTTTTATAATTTATGACATTTGACATGTACACTGGTTTTTTGAATGCCTTTCATTCAAACTAAAAGTTGTGTTAGCAATGGTACTAATCATGGAGGTAATATTTAGATAAGAACCTTTACAACTTTTTGCGCTTACATGTGTGCATGTGTATATGAGGAAAATGGAGCATTTGGTTTGAAGATAGTTATTGCATTGATAAGCTGAAGCTATGTGTAGACGTAATTGTGTGTTTTTCCTGTTTTCTCCTCTTAACACTTTTCCACAAGCATGCACTCATTAATCAAAGACGGTGCACTCCTGCTGAGGGCAGAGAGGTTCATCAAATTGGCAGTCAGTTTGGTGTAAAGAACGGTGTACTGAAGCTCTTAACTTGCTGGGACATAAATAAATCTAAGGTCTTTGTATGCAAACCCTGGAGGTTAATACTGTATAATTCAATGTCCTGTCTTTGTTTTTATGATTGATGTTTTTGAATGTTTCAAGCTTGATGCAAATCTTCTAGTAGGTCAGGGCTGGCAATCTGATTGGCTGAAGTAAGAAAGCATTAGGTTGTCAGGACTTGGAGTATGCTGCAGAGATTTTGATTTTTTTTTTTTTCCCTACAAGATCATTGTCATATTGCCTGAGCTGTTATAGGAATGTACCGATGATTGACATCCCCTGCTGTGATAATGGACCCAGTGCATGAAATGCCAATAGTTTGGTCCTATTTGTTCGGAAGCTTACTGCTATTTGTATCCTTAACAGAGCTAACATGTAGAACAAGCAAAACTACTGGGATTTCTCTGTAGAAATAGTGCTGGGATTTGGCTTTAACATGAATTGGTTGCATATTCATAATTTAAGAACAGCTGGTTATAGCAAGCACATAGTCATTTGCAAGCTATTATAAACCATTCCCCTCACACATGGAGCCTGTGCTTGGTGGATTTTTTTTTATTTTTTTTATTGATCTACCTGCATTTAAAATCTGGTCACTGCTGCCACTGAAGCTCTTCATTTTAGCTGTGTTTGCAACATAGAACAGCTTCAATTTTAAATATTTAATTTAAACTAAATGCTGAGTAAAATGAAGAAGCTTTGAAGGAACCAAGTGTAAAAGGTCAATAATGTATTACCCATCATATATAGCTCATCTTTGCCCAAACCAAACAAACCTAGATTACATAATCATTGTACTTTTTGGAAAATATGTTGTCTTATGATTTTTGTCCTTAGGTAAATAACTGAATTATCTTTGATTTGAAAATATTGTTAACTGTATATTTTACTGGTTATATATAGTTTTAGGAAACAACACAAGCAATACATTGTGATTGATTAGCCCGTAAAACAATTTCATCTAATATGTAGGAAAGGGACAGTGCGCTTCCCTAATGAGTGTGTAAGGCAAAATAGGAAAATCAACAAGAGATTATAATTGGATTACAAAAATGCTAATCCTAAAACTAGAAAATACTCTTAATTTTTTAGAAGGCATCTAATGAATGAGAAGTCTCTCCTGCTTTTTGGGTCACTTGTGGAATACTAAGCACAGCTGTGCTCTTCCAGTATTTACATGATCCATGTCAGCTATGATAGTTTCCTGTGTGCTGTGCTGCAGAGCAGGGACTGAGAAGGGAAAACCTGTCTTCCCAAGCTTCCAATGGGAAGTGGGGGAGGCGAGAATGTTAAATGTGATTTCAGATACCCTTGTAGGTAGTAATCCCAGGGAGCTCTGCCTTGATTTGTGTATGTTAAAGTAAGTGGGTACCTGAGTAATGATTTACAAGGACAGTGATGATGCTGAGCTCGCCACACAACCTGTGTTCGGTTCACGTGTGCATGCGTGTGTTTGTCCTCACACTAGATGATGAAGTAGCTTTTAGCACTTCAAGGTTGAATACCAGTCCTAAGAGTGCATTTTACTCTTTCTTCGCTTCACAAATGGCTGGATATGTTGGTAATATAACAGAATATATGGCCAAATGTAATCTAGCTGATAGTGGGCTGTACTTTTTCTAAATAATAAATTCAAAGGTTATTAAAGGACGCTGTGTTACATTTTAGTTTTGAGTTGCATAGGATAATAACTTTATACAGTTAACTTGACATTATTTGAGGTTATATTAGTCATTTTGTGAATTACGCTATGCCATTTTTTCCCCTCCCTTTGACTATTGTCCTTTCAGTTATCTCCCTGCTCTTTAGCATATCATCACAAAACAAACTAAGAAAATAAAAGGAAGTAAAATTCAAATAAATCTAGTTTCCCTTTCTGCCCTACTTCTTGATAGTTCAGATGGAAGATCCTTCGATTTTCACCAAAATGAAGGTTTGGGATTTTCTATACATTTTCTGGTCCTCACTGCACCAGATAATTATATTTAGATTAAATACGAGGTAATGGACTAAAAAAAAAAAAAAAAATGTTAGTAACCCCCCAAAATAGTAGAAAATTTAGCCAGTACTTGAAAAATGAATTGACTCACCAAGGACAACCACAGGTATTTAACACTTATTGTTCTAGTACTAATAGCAGGAGAAAGGGTGGCAGCTACCTTCATTCATCACTTTTATACTGAATGCTGTCTTCAAGCATAGCCTTGGAAGACTGGATGAAAGTCTGAAAGCTCAGAATAGGGCAGAGATGACTTCTGGCTGGGATCATTAGAAAAGGGTCTTTGGTTTAAGTAGCATTGAATTAGACCAAGAAGAATGTGTAAACTGAATATTTAGAGATCAGGAAGAAAGGATCCAACAAAAAAGAACTGTACGAGCTCTCTATAGGACAAGTACATTCAAGATAGGTCTAATGGGCATCTGGAGTGGTTCTGCAGCCATTTTGATGTCACCCGAATCAACGCCTTCTCCCAGGATGAAAAGAAAATGTCATGGGATCCTACCTTTTTTCTCCATTGCTTTCAAAATGCTTGGCTTTCTCAGGAGAAGGTGGGTTAATCAGTTTCAATGATAGGCTTGTTGTTTGTGAAGGCCAAGTTAAAAACCAACAGAACTGCCCTTTCTGGTCAGTTATCCAAACACTGCATTTCATGTGATATTAACCAGAACCACTCCCTTCTACTTAGTTCTTTTCCTGTGCTTTTATTAATGGTTTTTCTTGAAACCTAATGCATGGTCAGATCTGCTGACAACAGTGAGCTAGGGGAACATCTCTCTGTTTCCCTTTTCTGAATTTGGTGGTGAGGAACTAGCTAGCCTTCCAAGGGGATTTGATGACTGACTCAGAAAAACTCCTTTACACCTTTTAGTTCCTTTGGCTGAAACAAGACAGACTGGCAGGACTGCCCAAAATAGGAATAGCCATAAGAACAAAACCCAACAAAATTCATAATCCCTACTTAATTGCATTTGTACTGAATTTCACTAATAATAGAAATCCCACTAAAAAATAGTATAAAAAGGAAAGATTCAAAAAAATCCAAACACAAATACACCAGATCTTAGTTTTCAGTGGCTAGACTTTTACTGACTTCATTATTGCTGCATTTAAGATAATAAAATTTATTTAATTTTTCATATTTGCCATATTGTGATGAGCCTTTACTTGCAGGAAATATGCAGAAGAAAACCTTAAAATTTTTGTATAATCATTTCAAACTTTTACCTTAATCTTTTTACGTGATCATTGTCTGATGTCTGGTATAATAAATAGCGTTTTCAGGTAAATGAAAGGTGGAAATCAGTGGAAATAGAAGGCTATTTAGTGTCTGAATTTAGAGAGAAGCCCTACTTATTATCTTTTCCAGTTTTCATGATGACATGGTTGTTAAAACATACTTTTGCACTTCCTTGGGAAAAAGATTATTAGTATAAACCATGATGGTGACAGAAGCAGCAAAGCCCATCTTGAGCATCTGAAAAAATCAGGGACAGCCTGTACGTCACCGATGATGTGTTTCTCCATTTAAGGTTTGTTAGTGTAGCACTTTGAAAGAAATAGGGTCTGAGAGGCTACAGTAACTGACAGAGGATCCAATCTCTTATTTTAAAAGGGGTTAGGTAGAGCAAAAGGAATTGTGAGCGGGTGGGTAATAACAACAAAAAGAAGGGACAGTTTTAAAGAAGGCTTTTAAATGGGGTTAAGAGGTTGGGACATAGTTATATAATTGAGTCCTCTTGGAAAGTATCAAGATTTTCTCCAGTGTGGTCTAAGTATCTTAGCATTAAATTCCTGTGCATTGTCATTATTGTTTTCTGCAAACTTGTTGAGAAAATAGCTCTTATCTACAATCATATCTTGGGGATTTGAAGTAGGAAGTGAAAGGGTTAGGGAAGGGCTGTGTAAACAGCAAATAGTTGGTCCAGGAAGAGAACATGTAGTAACTTTGGCAGGTTAGGTAAAAAAGCTCTTTCCTCTTCCCTCTCCAGAAAGTCTGCTCATAGATATATTTGCCAAAACTCATAAAAGAAATTGTTTAAAGAATATGTAAATGCTCTTTTACTATGTGTGAAATGGGCGGGTAGGAGCCAAGGCATGCTTAGGAGGAAAAACAAAAAAAGCTAAATATTGTAGAATGTGACCAGAATTTCCCTGTTTTTTTTAAAAAAAATATTTTTTTATTTTTCAATTACAGTTGACATGCAATGTTATATTAGTTTCAGGTATACAGCATAGTGATTAGACATTTATATACCTTATGAAGTGGTCATCCCAATAAGCCTAGTACCCATCTATACACTATACATAGTTTTTACAAAACTGACTGTATTCCCTGTGCTGTACTTTACATCTCCCTATTTTGCAACCACCAATTTGTACTTAATCCCTTCCCCTTTTTCACCCAACTCCCCAAGCCCCCTCTCATCTCCCAAACATCAAAATGTTTTCTGTATCTGAGTTTGTTTCTGCTTTGTTTGTTCGTTTATTTTGTGAAATGTTTTTGTTTTGTTTTTTTAATGAAGTGTTCTATGATGTACAGTACCTTGAATTTGACCTTTTTCATTTTAACCTGAGACACCTTTGGGGGAACAAGTCATTTGTTTTAGACTTATTACAAATATTTTATTCTAGTGGGTGTCATTTGATACGCTGCAGCTGAAGTCCATGGGTACTGACTAAATTAACCACACATACCTTGTATGTTTGTTTCTGTATTTGTAATCTCAGCACTTCACAAAGGAGCTAAAAATAATCCTGTGGTTATCCATGGAAACAAAGAAATCACTTATTAGTTTCTCATGTTTGGCACTGTTGTGATGTGCTGCTAGTAGTTCCATATTAGGCTGTAGTGATTAGTTAATAAATTGATCAGTAAGTTGAGAACAAGAATCAGGTCAGCATCTATTTCTTAATAATTAGAAACAATTCAGGATGCCCCTGCTATGCTCAAGGAGTTCATAATTTGCTTAGAAAAGATGGATGTACATAGAGTGAAGTCTCATCTTTTGTGTTTTTGACTCATGGAAATTTCATAATTTATGTTAGGAAAAAAATTGGGGGTGGGGAAGGAAAACAATTTTAATAGCCATCATTTACTCAGTGAACTATGCTCAGGTAGGATGCATGAGTCAGGTGCTCTGTTCCTGGGTCGCTCTCACAGCGTGAGCATCGTATGCTAATTGTGGCTCTTAGGTCTTAATATAAATAGTTTTTTTGTGTACCACAGCTCCTAAAATGCAGGTCAGCTATGGGTATCTGGAATTCTGTAAATGACATCTGCTTTAATGCTGGCCGTGAAAGTGGCTGTGTTGGATTTATTGAGAAACAGTATATTCTTCTCCAGTATGGTCCATGTCAAAGATAATATTTACTCTATTTTAATACTAGAAACTGTCCACACTCCCCTACCCCTCAATAAGGTGAGTCTCTACTGTATATGAAGGTAGCATGGTTCAGGATAGTTCATATGCTTAATTATTGCTATTGATATCCTCCAAAATGTAAAAAAATATGGGTTTGGAATTAAAGGGGTTCAAGGAGATGGTGAAACTTCAGTTGGGTTTTAAAGGAAGTATTAGATGTTTTATCTTAGAACAGCAACCTGAACAAAGGAGAGGATGGAGGGAAACCTACCTAAAATTTGTTTGAAAGTAATGGGGTAAAGTTAGAAAGGGGAATTTGGGTTAGCTAATAGATTTTTTTTTTAAAAAAAGATTTTATTGGGGAATTGGGGGAGGGTAACAGCCAAGTTGTTCTTCAATCTTCATTGTGGAGGGCGCCAGTCGCCATCTGGCTTCCAGTTGGCCGCTCGTGGCCTCTAAGCTCAAGGTGCTGTGTTCAATCTTAGTTGCGGGTGGGCACAGCCACCATCCTATGCGGGTGTCGAACCAGCAGCCTTGTTGTTAAGAGCACACGCACGCCCTATCCACTGAACCATCCAGGCAGCAGCTCAGCTCAAGGTGCCGAGTTCAATCTTTAGTTGCAAGTGGGTGTAGCCCACCATCAAACAGGCAACCTTGTTGTTACACCAGCTGAGCCATCCTGCCACCTGTTGGCAGCTCAGCAACAGCTTAGCTAGGGCACAGCATTCACTGGCCCATGTGGGAATTGAACCGGCGGCCCTGTTGCTCAGAGCTCAAGCTCTAAGCCAACTCTTAACCAACTGAGCCACTCGGCCGGCCCAGCTAATAGATTTTTTTAAGCAGAGGTGTGATATTATTGAAAAGTGCTTTAGAAAGATAAAGTTGATGGGGTGACTGGTTAGCTCAGTTGGTTAGAGCGTGGTGCTCATGATGCCAAGGTTGCCAGTTTGATCCCCATGAGCTGTGCCCTCCCTAAAAAAGAGTCAACTATGCCATTGTAGCATGAAAGCTATGTGTAATCAATGACCATGGCTGTTCCCCAATAAAATTAAAAAAAAAAAAAAGAGGAAAAGAGTTGATATTAACCTGTTCAATGGATAGAAAGAAGAGGCTGTTGGAAGAAAGACCAGTGATTTATTGCAGAAATTGTTGTCAGGTGGTAATGACTAGACTAATAATAGCAATGGGAATGGGCAGAAGGATAAATATGAGGTACATAATAATTTAAAGGAATGGGGTTGAGCTAGTTTGGGGAGGTCAGAGATTGGATTGCCTTACATTCAAATCTCTTTCATATGACTATAACAATTTGATGTAGTTGAACACTTATTTCCTCCTTTTCAGATGATGAAAGTGAGAATTCAAGATTGACTGTGGCTTATCACTTGCCAGTAGTTATATATTCTTTCTAATAAATACATCATGCATGGATTATGATGAGTTTAGTTTAAGACAGATTGTCATCTGTTTTTTAAAAACCTTCTTCTTCCCTCCTGGTATATCGTATTATACATAGATGAATAATGACACCCAGTTAGCCTAATATTTTTTGTTTGTGTTTGTGTTTATTGCTCTGTATGTGTTTATACCACTGCCAAACAAACACCAGTTTCTGAGACCCACTGGGAGATGGGAGGCAGTAGCATGTCCTAAATATATCACAGACATACCATGCATGTTATGGATCCCTGACGGTAGGCCTCATGACTCCATGATTTTTAACCTGATGTATCCTGTATGCATTCTTATTTCCTCTGTTTGTGCTTGGTAAAACCTGCTTATTTTCTAATACCTTTGTGAAGAGTTGTTTTTGTGGTATCTTCCTAACCCTCCACCTCCCCCCATCTGTTTCTTCCTTCGTGTCCCAATATAGAATGCTGATAGTAGAGCTCATGGTTGCTCATATATATATGTATATATCGATTCCTTTCTTCCTTCCTACTTTTATAAATAATGCTTCAGTGAACATTTTTATGCATAACGCTTTTATTTGTTGTTGTTTTGCATTATTATATAGGATAGACTCCCAGAAATCCAATTTCTGGGTCAAGGGCTTAGGGTACTTTAAGGCTCCGAAGATATATGTTATGAGCTTGGCTTTTGAAAGGATTTTTAGTTTATATTTCACTAGCAATATATAACCATACCTATTTTACTACACTTTCATTGGATTGGGTATATTCATGATTTTTTTAGTTCTTGCATTGCAAAAAATTGTACCTTATTTAATCTGCATTTCTGTGACTAATTAGAGTATTTTTCAGTATCTTACCCTGTTGTATTTCTCTTTTGTCATTTGTCTTTGATATTTGCCTACCAATGCACTTGAAATCTCGGTATATATAAGCCATTTATAAATTCTTCTAAGTATTATTGATATGCTTTTATTACATTTACTATAATTATTTTGCATTTTAATGTTTATTTTTTACAGAAATGTAAAAATTAACTTCAGGTCTTTAGATTTTAAAAAACATTTTCTTTTCATTTTTAAGTTTAATTTTTTTTTTTTTTTTTTTTTTTTTTTTTTAGCTGAGCCATCCTGCTACCTGTTGGCAGCTCAACGGCAACTCAGCTCAGGCTGGCATCGAACTGCCGTTGCTCAGAGCTCAGCTTGCACTCTTGAGCGAGCTCTTAACCAACTGAGCCACTCGGCCGGCCCTTCTTTTCATTTTTAAACTTAAAAAATGCCCAACTTGCCAGAGATTTTATACTCACTTCTCATATTTTTTATTTTTTTGACATTTTATTCTTCCTTATCCCTTTTTGCTAGTAAAACTGTTGTTTAATGCCCATTTTAAGGCTCAGCTTCCCATCAACACTTGTTATCTATAGCACATTTCCATTTGTATACTTTAAAATCTCTGTTATAAGAAATATTGCATTAGATAATTAAAAGTCAACGTTTTGGGTTTTTTTGAGGGCAGTGTCACTGGCCCTCATATGTAGGACCTGAACTGGGCCGCTGGCTTTCCAAGCCAGTGCTTAACCACTGTGCCACTCGGCCGGCCCAAAAGTCAACTTTTTAAAGCATTGTCAGTTTTTTGTTGTTTTGTTTTTACCTCTTGTAACAAAGGCCTCTTTCTTAAAAATACTTAGATGTTGATAATTTTTAATATTTGGCCTAAGCAACATGGTGAACTGAGTAACAGGAAATATAGTTTGAATATATTTTCTCCTAGGACTTTTTCTCTGAATCTCAAGATCTGTGCTGTGTGTGCACCTATGATCTGATGTATGAGTGTCAACCTTTGATTTTTAGTAGTTCCTCTGCTTTAGGGAGAGCCTGGCATACGTGCAGATGGGGAGGAGGAGAATTGCCACTCTGTAATACTGTGGATTATGCGTTTTGAATGATGAGTCAGTGCTTACTTATGTCTGCTTAGTCAAATTTGATCATCACCTGCAAAACTGGCTCCTTTTCAACCCTAATAACAGGCTGAAGAAAATTAAAATGATGAGGCCCAATGGTAGTCCTTGATGTCCTTTTGCTGTGCGAACATGGGTCCCAACCTCTGTGATGCCTCCTTCGCTTACAGGCCTTCCATGTCCCTAAGCATCAGTTTTGCAAGTTATGGGTTGGGACATTTCAGAATATTCTCATTTATTTCCTAAAATCTGCGCTTTGTGGTACTCGTGGCAGATGTGCATAGTATCAGAGTCTTGTTATAATGTTGTTATTTTCCCTGCCTTCTTTGTTTTTAAAATAAATTTTATTGGGGAACATCAGGACCCATCAGCTCCAAGTTCCCTGGCTTTTTTGATGATGTCATTTTGCTCACTAGTTTTGGTCTTTTTTGTGGATTTTTAGGAGATATTATACAAATGAATGCTATCTTATTCAGATTTTAATAAGGCTCTTTTCACATATCTAAGAATGCTCCCCAGAAGAGTTTGTCCCATTTTATACCCCTGCTACTGAATTCTGAGAGTTTTTTTCACTGTATTTTTTAATGGGAATAATTTCATTTTAAATTGTATATTCTTAATTGTTACAGTTAATCAAATGTTCCTAAGTTTTTTGGGGAATTATATTTGTGTTTGAAATGTTTAGAAGGAGTGGTTTTGGTAAGATGTTTAGAGAGGGATGTGATCATAATAAGCTTAAGGATTTTTCTTTATCTCTAAAAAAGGCTGGTCTCATTGTGAGGTACAGGTGCTTATTTCAATAGGCTCAGTAAAGGTGTTGGCCATATAGGGCTCCTTGAGTTTGTGTTTGCATATCTGGAGTCTATAAAATATTATATAACTACTAAGACTATAAAATTACTGTGACTAACTTTTCATGAGGAACCTCAGCTAAGACATTTAAAAGCCACTGTTAATTGCTTTTCTCAGGCTAGGAAAGAAGCCCAGGACACTACCAGATTTCACTTATAGTGGTATCCTTAAATATCCCTCAAATTTCTTGTTCCTGGTCTGCCAGGAAGTGAGTGATCTTATCACCTATAAGGCTGGGGCCCTGTAAGCCAGGGACCAGACCAGTTTTCCTGGTATGGCTTTATAGACATTGGGTCTGTAAGTAAAGCCAACCTTAATCCCTAACAAGTACCTTGTCATACCTGTTTAATTGAGCATTAAACAGGTTCTCAGTGTGACACTCCAGGTAAAACTTTAGGTTTGTCCAATTATATCCTGATATAAAGAAGATGAAATTATTATTGAATATATGCAAACATTTTTGTTGCCATAAAAAGGAGATTCTCTGAAGAGTTTTTAAATTCTGAGGATTAGTGAGAATCAGATACTAATTTTTTTTTAAAAGATTTTATTGGGGAATTGGGCAAGGGAAACAGCCAATTTGTTCAGTCTTAGTTGTGGAGGGTACAGCTAGCTCAGCTCCAAGTCCAGTCGCCATCCGGGCCACCTGTTGGCAGCTCACGGCCGCTCAGCTCAAGGTGCCATGTTCAATTGTAGTTGTGGGTGGGCATAGCCCACCATCCCATGCGGGAGTTGAACTGGAAACCTTGTTGTTAGGAGCATGTGCTCTCACTAGCTGAGCTATCCTGCCACTTGTTGGCAGCTCAGTGGCAGCTCAGCTCGGGCGCAGCTCCCTGGCCCATGTGGGAATCAAACAGGTGACCCTGTTGCTCAGAGCTTGCGCTCTTAACCAACCAAGCCACTCTAATGGCCCCAGATACTAATTTTTTAAGTGTTATATTTTGGTTTACAGATGCAGAGTTTACTAAATTATTGTGGTTATAGATAGCTTAACATGAAGGAAAATAGAAGATTAAAACAATATCGATAATATTCTAATCAGATTTTCTATTGTCAATTCATTACAATTCTTGTAGTTTTTCTTGTTTCTCTGGAGCTTGGGTTAGCTGTCTATTGTAATGAAGTTGCCTAATTCAAGACTAACAAGGGTCCTGGAAATTTGATAGAGTCAAAAGATGGTCGGAAGGTTGTGTGAGAAATGTCACCCTAGCCACTTGTACTGATAGTCTGTTTTTTAAAATATTAAACTTTGAAGTACCTGGTACAATCCTTTCCTTTGTTGGAGACACAAACTCTGGCCTGTAGCTTGTTGCACAGCTTTTAAGAAAACATCAGAGCAAAACAAAAGCTGTCTATGGAAAACAGAGACTTAAAGGCTGTGGCTTAATTTGTTATTCAAATTCATAATATCAGGATGGAGGAGTGTAAAATTTTCTATTGGGATATAGTATGCAACTATTTCATGAAAGTTTTGATCAATATTTCCCCTCAGGGTAAAAATATAATGGAGAGTAACAACACTGACACATCTCTAGGGACTTCTCACAAAATAAAATTTCTGAAATATTTATGTTTATAACATTTTACTTACACAAATTTGATGTAGGAAAGAGTACGTTGGCAATATTTTCCTTGTGTTCTTACAATTGTAACATATCAAACCAGCCTAATTCTTTTTAGCAACTATATTTCTATGAGGTGAAGTAACAAACCTTTTTGGTTTTCTTGAGGCACACTAGGAAATGTCAAAGATAGTGTAAGCATAAAATATTGTAAAAAGTTTTATATTTTTTATATTTAGGTTATGATTAGGATAATAGAAAAATTGAGAATCGTTAGAAGATTTGGGGCTTGATTATAATAGAATCATGGGTGCCTGAGAAACAATACTTGGTTACCTATTTAACAAAAGTAACAATAAAAATAAACATAGAAGATAATAGTTTTGCTGTGTTAAAGAACAAACACTCAATCAATTTGAAGATCTAATTGGCCTTATTAAGTGATTTCTGTCAGGCAGCATCCCATTTAGCCAGTAGAAAGGTGTGCTGAGAAGATGTAGAAGAAGGAAAGCTTTTATAGGCAGCAACTGGACAGGACAAGAAAGTTATTAGCAAAAGAAAAGGTTTGTTTCAGGAAAGCTTATCTTACCTTAGGGCAAGGTGGTGGGCTTATCAAGAGACTGCCTCAGCTTCCATTTGGGAAGATAGAGAGGGCCCATGTGACAGATTACCTCATTGATACTGACCAGAAAATTCCAGACCCACTGATTAAGATTGCATTCCTGGAGAAGGTTGAAACTGCAATTAGGTCAGCCATTAAATCTAGATTCAGTATCTTGGCTGTTAGTATCATGGGCGTTGTTAGTACATGACTCCATTTTGGGCCTTTGGTTTTTTTCTTTAACCCCTGATTTCATAAATGAGAGGAATCTTTATTCCTTTTTTTCCTTTTGATAATCAAGGATGTAATAAAGTCAGCATAAAGCACAGAAAATCATTCCTTAGGACACAGGATTTCTGCTATTTAGGCAAATTACATAGAAGCTATAGAATAGCCTTTCTTATTGAAGATGAAGGTATTAATACCCCCAAAGAAAGCAAGCCCATCAACATTGAATGAAATTGCTGGAATTTAAAATGTTTCATAACTTCTTTTTAGAATTGGCTACTATCAAACAAGGCAAATAAAATGAACTTTCTAAGTTAGGTTCTTCCTTATCATCTTTCATATTCTGGAACAAATGAATACTTTACCTGAGGCCAGTGGTTCTCTCTAAGGGAATGGATGAAGTCAGAACTATTTTAGAAACAATAGTAAGATATTATTTGTGTTAATATGCAATGCATTCATTATTGTTGTCTTCAAATATATCAATAAATAAATATTTAAAATAATATCTAAGGTTTGATTTTTCAGTATAGTAAATATCGATACCTATAATCCATATAAAATAAAAGCTGTTTGGAGTCCTCAATAAGTTCTAAGCGTGGATAGGGGTCAGGAGACCACAAAGCCCTAGAATCCTTCCTTTACAATAAAGCTCTTAAAGAAAAAAAAAAAATGCACGTAGCCCGTTGTACTTCTCTGTCACTGTTGTTCTTGGAGTAGTCTTAACCACAGACATTGATTGTAACTTTTAGCCAAACTAATTTCTGTTTCAGAGAGAAATGTTTGGGGTGGATATTGAGAGCTGTCTGCCATATACCAACATTTTAACAGACTAAGCAGAGCTCAGGAACACACATAACACAACTTTTTATAGCCACAACTTTAAGGTATAAAGTGGCAAAAATGGACACTTGCATTAACATGACGCAGAACTATATAGCATAAGTATATAAGCTTAAAACTATGCTTAGTAATCAATGTTTCAGTATTATATCTTACTTGAAAATTATCTAGGTATCTAATAATCATCACTTAATTAACTCAATATAATATCAATCCAAATTTTAGGTTACCTAAAGATCTTGAAAATTATCTTCAAGCTTTCTGGTACAGAACATAGTTACTATTGAAATAAACATTGCCGGAGTAATGATTCAGTTATTTAAACATAGAAATTTATATTTTTCAGAATCGTGAACATTGTATGGGATTAATGTTAGCTTGTTTAGTTAAAGCCATAACATTTTTTTTTTATTAGTTTCAGGTGTACAACACAAGGCAATAGTTATACTCTTTACCCCCAAAGTAAAAAAAACCCTCCCCAAGTTCGCCACCCCACTCCCCCCCATACCATACATATCCATTACAACTCCCCTGACTCCCCTCCACAGTATACTCCACATCCCGTGACCATCCACATATTCAGTTGCAGTTGGCATACAATACTATATAACATCAGCTTCAGGTGTACAGTGCAGTGATCAAGCCTCTACTCCATCCATGAAGTGGTCTCCATAACAAGACATGTGACTATCTGACACGCCACAAAATTTTTACAACCTTATTATATTCCCCGAACTGTGTTTCATATCCCTGTGGCAATATTGTAGTTGTCTGTTTATGCTGTCTAATCCCTTCCCCTTCCCCCCATCCCCAACCTCCTCCCAACTAGCAACCCTCAGTTTTTCCTCTACATCTATGAGTCTGTTTACTTTGATCGTTCACTCAGCTCCTCAGACTCCACACACAAGTGAGATCACATGGTACCTGTCCTTCTCCGACTGACTTATTTCTCGCAACATAATATTCTCTTCACAACATTGTCAATTACATTCCCAGAACTGCCCCCATATCCCTATGGCAACATTGTAGTCCCACATACACTGTCCAAAACCTTCCCCCCTCCCTCTTCCCCACTCCCTCCCAGCCAGCAACCATCAGTTTTTCCTTTATATCTGCTTGATATGACTTCAATCTTCTTAAATTGTCTCTCTGGGTTAGATTGTTTACCCCTTTCTTTTGTTTAAAAAAGCCCTTTTAACATTTCTCGCAATGCTGGCTTGGTGGTAATGAATTCCTTAAGCTTATTCTTTTCTGAGAAGCTCTTTATTTCTCCTTCAATTTTAAGTGATAGCCGTGCTGGATAGAGCAATCTTGGTTATAGGCCGTTATTTTGTGTCACTTTGAATATCTCCTGCCACTCCCTTCTGGCCTGCAGAGTTTCTGTAGACAAGTCAGCTGTTAGTCTAACAGGAGTTCCTTTGTATGTAACCTGCTGTCTTTCTCTTGCAACCTCTAGGATTCTGTCTCTGTCTTTAACCTTTGCCATTTTCACTATGATGTGTCTTGGTGTGGACCTGTTTGGGTTCAGCTTGTTTGGAACCCTCTGCACTTCCTGGGCATGTATGTTGATTTCCTCCACCAGGGTAGGGAAGTTTTCAGTCATTATTTTTTCAAATACATTCTCGACCCCTTTCTTCTTCTCTTCTCCTTCTGGTATCCCTATGATTCGAAGGTGGTTGTGCTTCATCTTGTCCCATAGTGCTCTTAAACTATTTTCATTGTTTTTTATTCTTTGGTCTTTTTGCTGTGCCAACTGGGTGAGTTCTGCTATTTTATCTTCCAAATCGCTGATCCGCTCCTCTGCTTCATCTACTCTACTGGTGATTCCTTCGAGTGTGTTCTTCATTTCAGTTATTGTATTCGCTAGTTCTAACAGGTTGTTTTTTATGGTTTCCCTATCCTTCTTTATGTCCTCACTAAGTTCCTTAAACATTCTTATCATCAGTGTTCTAAACTGTGTCTCTGAAAGGTTGGATCCCTCTGTTTCATTTGGTTCCATTTCTGGAGGTTTCTTCTGATCTTTTACTTGTGACATGTTTCTTTGTTTCCCCATTCTGGCTGTCGCTCTGGGATTGCTTTGATGTATTAGCTAGATCACCAGGAGAGCCCTGGCTGGATCACGCAGGCACACAGCTCACGGCCCAACACTCCCAGGAAAACTCCCAGTCTCAGCCTGTCCCAATCAGCCGCTCGCAGATCAGGCCAAGCAGCCCGACAACCAATCACCAGCCTGGCAACTCTGCAAGCGGAGTGTGGAAAAGCCATAACATTTTAAAAACCAAATTTATTAAATGAGTCTAATTTATCAAAGATTTCCCTTAATTATGCAAAGTTGGGTTCTTAAAAGGTCCTGACTTTGTTTTTTTTAAAATTAGGCAATTGGGGGAGGGGAACAGACAAGTTGCTGTCCTTTTGTTCTTCAGTGTAGTTGTGGAGGACATTGCTTCACTGGCCCATGTTGGTATCATCATTGCGCTCTTCCCTGGTGAGACAGATCATTCGCTGGCCTCTGGATGGCCTCTCACAGCAGCATTTGGCAGCTCATACCGGCTGCCAGCCGCTCATGCTGGCTGCCGGCCACTCACTGTAGCCTATGGCAGCCCACTGCAGCAGGGGCTGTAGCTATGCCGGCCCGGGGACTCACAGCAGCCCAGCTCCAGGTGGAACTGTTGTTCACCATCTTAGCTGTAGAGGGCAGTGTCACTTGCCTTCATATGTGGGATCTGAATTGGGGCCACTGGCACCCCAAGCCAGCTCTTAACCAACGTGTCTCTCGGCCGGCCCTGTATTTTCTTTTTAGCATTTCAGTTGTCACTTGGAGGTTGGGGTTAGATTTTTTCTGTTTCCTTTAGCAGTAGAGCGAACACTTTTGGTGTCAGTTTTGTCCAAACTGCATTACATGGTAGTGCTTAACTTTGTCATTTACTTATTAAGCATTTACTCTAGGCAAGGAACTCTTAGAGTTGGGGTAGGGGGAAATAAAAAGGTGAGTAAGATACTTCATTGACTAATTCTGTTTAGCAAAATAAAGTTTAGCTGCTTAAAACAACAAATATTTATTTCAGTTTCTGTGGGTCTGGGATTGACTTAGTTAGGTGGTTTTAACTCAGGGCCTCTCGTTTGGCGTCTGTCAAACTTCCAGTTAGGACAGCAGTCATATGAAGGCTCAGCCGAGACCCAGAGGCTCTGTTGCCAAGCTCATGGATGTTGGCAGTCCTTAGTTTCTTGTTGGCTGTTGGCAGGAGGCCTCGGGTCTTTGTCACATGGTCATTTACATAGTGCTGCTCCTGACATGGCAGCTTGCTTCCCCCAGTGTGAGTGATGAGAGACAGGCAGAGACAGGGACATCGACTTTTTAGAGTGACAATGTTGTGAGAGAGGAAGAAAATTTTGCATATAAAGGAACTTGGAAAAGAAGATACCATTTAAAGGACCTATGGAAGTTATAATTTTGGATACTCATAAACTTAAGATGGCCTCAGAAATACTTGGAAAATCTACTGAAGAAATTTCCATTCCAGACATATTATATTGGTATAAGACAATACATATATATGAAAGGTTCATATGAATATATTTTTTAAAGACTATGTTGGGGGATTGGGGAAGGGGAACAGTGTTGGGGAATTGGGGAAGGGGACCAGCCAAGTTGTTGTCCTGCAATCTTAGTTGTGCAGCGTGCAGCTAGTTAGCTCCAAGTCCAGTCGCCATCCAGCCACTGGAAAGCAGCTCACTGCTGCTCACCTCAAGGTGCTGTGTTAAATCTTAGTTGTGGGGGTGTGGCCCACCATCCCATGTAGGAATCTGACTGGCAGCCTTGTTGTTAGGAGCACGTGCTCTTACCAACTGAGCCATGCTGCTACCTGTTGGCAGCTCAGTAGCAGCTCAGGTGCAGCTCACTGGCCCATGTGGGAATCGAACCAGTGACCCTGTTGCTCAGAGCTTGAGCTCTTAACCAACTGAGCCACTTGGCCGACCCCTTCATATGAGCATTAATGAAAGGTTTATTTTTACTTTTAAATGTAGCTGCTTCTGCTTGACTTCAAAGGTCATATGAAAATCAACTTTTCAAAGAAAATCAAAGTGTAATAAGTCCTAATTAGAATCACAAAATATGCTATCATATTTAAAATCTTTAATTCTAGTACTGTGAATTTTTTACTAGAAAGTGAGTCTCGGCATTTTGGTGATTTTTAGGTTTTGGTTTTGGTTTGGTATTTGGCCACCCATAGTGGGAGTGGAATGAAATTTTTGGAAAAGTTATAAGTAAAATGTAAACACTTTTCCATGAAAACAGTCAAGGAAAAAATACTGCACTGGCATGTTTCTCTCTTTGAGTATCTTTAAGATTGTATGAATTGTGATTCCCTTCTTCCTTTCTACATTTTAGATTATTTTCTTAAAATTAAATCACCATAGATTGCCATTCAATACTTGACTCTCCCCGCTTAGGTATTACCTTAAGGTGTTTGTTTCTGTTTCCTGAATTCTAATTGTGTTATCATAGAAACAGAAGTGGACCAAAGAACTTGCAAGACAGGCAGCAACTGAAATTAATGAGCATTCTGATTCTTCACCAGTAGTTAGTTTTGTCCCATTACAATTCCTGTTTTAATAGAAATAAGAGAGCCATGTAAACCCGTCGATTAGAAGGGGAAAAGCCTGTAACTGAACTCCCATTTGCTTCAGACTTGTTCATTTGCCTAGAAAGATATTAGGAAAGAGCTTTTCTGATAGTTTGGAAAAGAGTTTTTCATACTTGTGAATGGTTAGACTACTATCCATTCCATACTGTTATACTTTTAAGTGTTTTAATGTGCTTTTTTATTCACAGATATTAAAATAATACATGTTTTCTAGTGAATGAGATTTGATATTATTTGATGTAAGCCTACTGTGGGCAAAATGCTTTGGCAGTCTCCCATTTTAGCTGTAGAGGGTGCAGCATCACTGGCCCATATGGGATCCAAACTGGCAGTCATGCTTCTCAGAGCTTGCGCTCCCAAGCAAACTCAACCAGGGAGCCACTTGGCTGGCCCTAACTTAGTCTTCTTGAGATCCTCTCAAATCCTTTTTCGCAGTGCCACAAACTTCTAATCATAATATAATTACCACAAACTCTAGATCTTCAATAAAGTAACAATTAAATGGCAATGGGGTTTTAGGTTTAATGTGACATTTTAATGTTAAGGCTGGAATTGTGGAATAAATAATTATATTGTTATAAAAACAACAGCGTGCATCTTTACCACACATGAAAATGGACTTATTAATACATTTAAATTCTAAGTATTAAATTTGTCGTACTCATACTTAAAAAAAGTTTCTGCGTGAGCAATGTAAATATGACTTTTGATTTAAAAAAAACATGGAATAAGTAGGCAAGTAAAGAAAAAAGTCATTTGTTTCTGCCACTGATTTTGAAAACATTATTTTTAAGTAAGCATTCGGGCAGCAAACAGGTGATAGCTGAAGAAGCTTCTGATAAGAGAGAACTGGAAAACTTTGAAGCAGCCTGGCTGGTGCCCGTTAGCATAGGGACAAAGTCCTAGTCACGTAATGAGGGCATCGCTATATGACAGCTGTAAAGTGAATACACTGCAAATATTGAGTTGATTTTGTTAAATGATTCTGAGTGTCAGAAAAAAGACAGACTCTTATTTAAGGAGGAAGGGAAAATATGTTAACTATTTTATTTAAAATATTATATTTCTAATATGGATACTTAAATTTAAAAAATAGCATCTGTTATTTGCATAACTAATAGGAACACAAACTTCTTATCCAATGCAATCTGAGCTTATAGCTCTTCATTTAATCAAAAAAGTCAAAATGGGAAATCATAAAAAAAGATACACACACAGATAAATGTAAATATTTAATAACTTAAAACTTGCACATTCACTTGCAATTTTTTTTTTTTTTAAATCTCTTTGTGGGGACCAACCAGTACTTTTTCTTTGGGGATGGATTCCCTAATTAGAAATCATTGTGCCTTTCTTGAACACACCTCTAAAATAAAAGTTTTACACCAGATTCTTTCAAGTGGAGCAAGAACTTAGACATTTACAAACCTTTTCTGGGTGCAGAGTTCCTGTACATTTCTATGATGTTTGCTGCCAGTATTTTATAGTTGTCTTACCTACATCTAATTTAACAGTAACTTAAAAAACAAACAAACCTACCTTTATCAAGTTTTTTAGTAATATTTAATTTTCAGGGAAATAACCTTTTTACACTCATTTCATTGTTTTACGTTATAATTAGTTAAATTATATAAATACAGTATGAAATCTTGCTAGCCTTAATAGGCTTGGGAACAAACAAGATTTCTTAGGCATGTAAATGAAATAGGGGGAACAAAAACAAAAGTTCCCACTATTTGAGGACCTACCTGAAAGAGAAAGAAATGTTCACCATTAAGGTTTTGCCTTTGAAAAACTTCTTTGTTACATGTGTCTATTGTAGTATCACCCACACCAAATCAAATCATCTTTGTGAGGTATCTGAAAGAGATCTGCCTTGAGGTCATTCTGGGAGGTCAGCCTGGTACACTCACCTTCCTGCTCCCCCAAACTCCAATCTTGTGTTTTATTAAATGGATATGACCCCCCCCATAGAAAAGAAAAAAGATGGGTAAACCCCTTCTGTTTTCCTGTAGTTCCTTCATATTACTGAAATATCTCCCTTTCTGCATCGTCATTTTTCCCTCTCTTGGATTATTACCATCAGCATACTAGGAAAAAAAAACCCTCTCTTGACCTTTTCATTCCTTTCATTATTGCCCTAATCCTCTGCTTTTCATTCAGTAAAGTTGTATTTGCTACCTATAATGCTCGCCTACCATTCATTCTTGATCTGTCTTCAGTCATACTTTTGCGTCATATCAACTCCACTGAAACTGTTCTTAGAAATGTCCCTTGTGACCTCTGACATTGTTCCTTTATCAGTTCTCATCTTTCTTGACAAAACCTGTAGTATTTGATACAGTTTATCACTCTGTCGTCCTTGAAACATTCTTTTTTTCTTTCTTTCAGAATTTCATATTTTATTTTTCTTCCTAGTTTTCTGTTTTCCCTTTCTTTGTTGGTTTCTCTTCATCTCCCCACCCATGCCCCTGGCCTCAGCCCTTACACAACTTGTGTTCTTTCACTATAGTCACTCTTGGTGAAATAAATGAACTACTTGGATTTAGACAGTATCTAAATGGTAATAACCCCCAAATTTGCTTATTCTTTTTTTAGCAGATTTAAAATAATTTGAGATATAATTTATATATAGTATTATATCAGTTTGAGATATATAACATAATGATTCAATATGTTTATGTATTGTGAAATGATCACAGTAAGTCTGGTTAATGTCTCTCACTATACATTGTTACAGGTTTTTTTCTTGTGTTGAGAATTTTCAAGTTTACTCCCTTAGCAACTTTCTTTTTTAAAGATTTTATTGGGGAATTGGGGGAGGAGAACAGCGTTGGGGAACATGGGGAAGGGGAACAGACAAGTTGCTGTCCGTTGGTTCTTCAGTCTTAGTTGTGGAGGATGTCGCTTCACTGGCCTATGTTGGTATTGTGATCATTGCGTTATTCCCGTCTGAGGCAGTTGGTCGCCGACTGTTGGATGGCTGCTCACACTGGCTGCCAGCCACTCACAGTAGCTCACTGCAGCCCACCGCAGCACTGCTGCAGCCTACGCCGTCGCCTCATGGCAGCCCAGCTCCAAGTTGAGCTGTTGTTTACCATCTTAGCTGTAGAGGGCGTGGAGTCACTGGCCCTCATGTGGGATCCAAACTGGCAGCCCTGCTGCTCAGAGCTTGCACTCCTAAGCCAACTCTTAACGGACTGAGCCACTAGGCCTGCCCTGTTGCAACTTTCAAATATACAATACAGTATTATTAACTGTATCACTATGCTGTACCTTGCATTCCATGATAATGATGTATAATTTTTAATCATTCTTTTATTGACAGACATTTATTTGTTCTTAATTACAAGAAACACTGGGTTATACAAAGTTAAATATTTTCTTCAATACAGCTTATGATTCTCCAAAGAGGGTAAATGGTGTGCATAATTTCCTGATCTTATTTCACAAGTAGAACTTTTTTTCTCATGGAGCATATAGTTCTTTCAAAGAACATGTCATATCACTGATGCCTTCTAAAGTATACTTGGAGTTCTCATCAATCTTTTTATTTTATTTATAAGGGAATGGAGACTGAGTAATGGAAAATTGAAACCATACCCTCAGTTTCTTGACTCTTATTTCAAGTTGCTTGGGCTGCTTTGAATTCAATTTTTATTTAGTACTTTTTCCTGAATTCATATAGGAAAGTTAAGCACTAGAATTTTTTATAAAGGAAAAAATAGTTTTTATGGTATGTCTTTTAGGTTTTGCTTTATATCACCGTGTGATATTTTGATAGGTAATACTGACAAGTGAAAACAAGTAGCTTTCACGTGTCAGTTTGATACAGCTTTCCTTAAATTACATAAGTCCTCTGACATAAATGAACTAGTTACTTTCTCATGTTGAATAATTCTTTCGAGTACTTTAAGGGTCATTTGAAAAGCAAAATTAAGTGTGAATGTGCCTACCACATTTCTTAGCTATTTCTTTTGCCAGTCTCTTCCTCGTTCAGGTTTCTAGCTTTATTTCTTATAGTGTATATGAGGATTATAGTCAATCTAGATTAATTCTAGATACGTTTTAACATAGGGATACTGTTGAATCTTGTCCCCATAATTGGTCTTCCTTTTGCTTTTCCCTGAGCTGTCAGGTTCATCTAATCTTAGAGTACATTCAAAGTATGTTTTCCCTCCGTAACATACTTTTTGCTTGAATCAGTAGTTTTATATCAGGTTCATCTAATGTTAGAGTACATTCAAAGGATATTTTCCCTCCCTCACATAATTTTTGCTTGAATCAGTTTTGTTCACTGAAAACAATCATTGGAGGAGGAATTATCAATAATATTCCTTCTTATGTATTTATTTATTTATTTTTATTTTTAAAAGATTTTTTATTGGGAATCGGGGGAGGGGAACAGACAAGTTGCTGTCCCTTTTTTGTTCTTCAGTCTAGTTGTTGAGGACATTGCTTCACTGGCCCATGTTGGTATTATCATTGCGCTCTTCTCGGGTAAAGCAGATCAGTCGCCAGCCTCTGGACGGCCCCTCACGGCGGCTCTTGGCAGCTCACACCGGCTTCTGGCTCCCAGCTGCCGGCTGCTCATGCTGCCTGCTGGCCACTCATTGTAGTTTATGGCAGTCCATGACATTTTATGGATACACCATAATTTAATTAATGCACATTAATAAAATATATGATTTCATAGTTTTCCAAATTATGAATAGTTCCATTGTGAATGTTTTTGTAGGTTGACTTTACACATTTGTGATTATTTCTACAGGATAATTCCTAAAAGAAAAGTGGCTGGATCAAAATTTTGGTACTTATTACTAAACTCTTTTCTAGATAATAATAACAAATTTACACTCCATCTAAAATTATATGAGAGATATGAGAGTGGATTCCATGTTACACCTTACTCAATTTTGGATATTTTGTGATGGTTGTTATTTTTAACCTTTGGTAATCTGACTGTGCATTTTGATAACTCGATTGTTCAAATTTGTATGTCTTTGATTATTAACAAAATTTAATATATTTTCACATAACTGCCACTTTTGTTTTTTCTATAAATTGTCTGATAACATCTTTTGTATATATTGGTATTATATGCTATTAGAACTTCTCATGTGTTTATTTCATCCTCACAAGAATCTTGTGAGATAGGTTCGATATTTATTCCATTTTACAGTTGAGTAAACTGAGATGTGGTTAAATAACTTGCCCAAGATTAGATAGCTAGTACATGGTAAATCCAGGATTCAAGTTCAGATTTCCGCAACTTTTCAGTAAGGCCATCCAGATTTAGTTGAACTTCTGAGTATATGTGATTTATGACTTGGTAATATTTTGTAGCTATTGGTTTTTTAGGAATTTAGTAAGTTTCTAGACCTTAAAGGAAAAGTATTTTAGTAATGTTTCTGCATATTGGTCTTAGCATTTTAGGCTACTGTTTGTGAATTCAGCTTAGTGTCCTCCCAACTTCACAGTCTAAAAGCAGTTCCTGTGATTGAAGAAAGACATGCGGATTCTTCCCTTAGACCTGGATGTATTTTGGATTCTTTTAATCCAGTCATGTTAAAATTTTTATCTTTGGAAATTTTATATCCTGAGTACACACTAGTATCACTGTGAAGGTTTCATAATTATGTTAAAATTACACTTTTTGTGGATTTGAGCCTAGTGTCCCAGTTTCTAGTCTGTTGACATTATTTTAACTCTTACTTAGAATTTTAGAAATAAAGGATCTAGAGTTTGCATTCCTCATTATACAGCTTAGAAAACTTAGACATAGAGAGGTTCATAAATAAATTAGTGGCCAATGCTGTGGTTCAACCCTAAATAACAATTTTACTTATGTCATTTGGGTGCTTGCTTGTTTTGGGGTAAAAACTTGTTAAGCATTCTCAGCTGAATTAATTCCTCTGTCTATTCATCTTTATATCCTTAATGTATAACTCTGCTTAGAATATGGAAAGCACTTGGTAAATGCCTGTTGAATTGAATTTACTTGTATTTTCCATTTTTATTTTATTCTCTCTTGTCTAACATTTTAAATTTGCTTTCTGCCACATTTTCTTTAGGATATATGGTGATCAGTCTTTTAATTTCATAGCTAATAGGTAGTTGTGTAATGAATAAAAACATAAGTATTCTTACTGAGTCCAGTACTCTGCTGGAATTCTATGCTGAATTTATAAACATAGGTGATAAATGGTATTACATTAAATCATAAATATATAGATTTTTGGAATCTAAACTAAGATGCTATTTAGTTTAAAGCTCTTAAATAACAGCACAGTATAGAAATGATAAGATAGTAGAAATGTGTCAATTTTTTAAGATTAATTTGGCAATAACAATATATCTTTATAGGTGAATGTAATCTCTGAGAACTCTATTGGTTTAGGCAGCTTTCAAGAAGGAAGGCAGTTTATAATTTCTGGAAATGTAGTATGCCTGTTCAGAACTGTTTCATAAAGATCAATGCTGCTGGTTTAGGTACTTTATACAATGATAGTCTAAAGTAAAACATAACAAAATCGAGTCATTTGATGTTCTGTAGTTTACTTATTCTCAAGTTTCAAGAATAGAGGGGTGACGAAGTCTCTAAACCACATTTCAGTGATCTCTGACTCTTGGTTAGTTTTTTAAAATTCATTACCTAGTCATGCATACTGTTAATTGAATTGTTAAGAATAAACTAAATGCCGAAATGCTCACAGCCAATCATGATAGCGGATTATCCATAATGCATATTGATTGTCCTGAAATAGAAAGTAATAGCCATAGGAAATCCCAGTCATCCTTGCTTAGTTCTTTTATATGCACTTTCTGAACTTGTTCTTTAATTTTGTTTTAGGAGAGGTTCAGATTTATCACAGTGATTTATATCTTTTTAACTAAATTCAAGGTTGCAGGTAATCAGTTGAGTGCCTAAGCTCTATGAAAGATACTGTGCTTAAGAATCTTGAGAAACAGACATGAATAGCTCTGCCTGATATCAAGCACCATATAACATGATGGCAGTAGTAGGAATATAAATAATACATTATTTATATAAAGAAATGTAAGTAATAACCATAAATATCAATGAATAGATGTGCTGAGTATTGTAGGACCACAGAGAAAAGAGTTGTTAATTTTGACTTGGGCAGGTAGATGGGAAAGATGTGTAGACGTTAGACTATGTGGTCCTTGATGATAGTAGTAGCCCCGTTGAATCTTGAAATCGTGTTGACAATTATAATAATAGTTTGGTAGATTGGGAAGAGTTTGAGGATGAAGATGAAGGAAAACTTGAAAATAATTGTTACTATTGCACTCTATTGCAGTTTGTCTTTTACTCCCATCACTCCAGTGAAACTGTTCTTTCAAGGAAGGTCATTACCAATTACTTATTGCTAAATTCTGTGTGAAAATTTTTCAATTCTATTGCTTGTCCTTTCTGGAGAATTGCACATGTTGACATCTCCTTACCCTCTGTATTTTGTTTACAAGTGAAAATGGCTCCCTCCCTCCCCCCTTATTTAAGAGTATGTTCTTTGTTAAAAAAAAAAAATTAAGGTAATAAAGAAATTTCTTCAGCCAGAGATAATTACTAAATGCCGGGGATTCCAAAAAAAAATGTATACAAGTAGACACTTTGGTCAATGTTGTGCAAGCAGTAGTTCGCCATAATCAGAAGTGCCTAGATGCTGATGGTAACCACTTTGAGCGCCTCCTGTAACTGCAGAAGTCAAACGTGACTTGTATTCATCTTTTGTTATTGGTATACATTGAATATTACAATTTTAATAATTTTCCTTTCTTAAAATGTGTATATGTTTTTTGGTACCCTGTGTAAAATAAATTGACAGGATTGTTTGTGTACTCTTTGAATTGTTACTTTTATCTTCTTGGTTCTTCCTCAGTACCTCTTCATTGCTATCTGTGTAAGTTTTGATATTTTTTAGGTCAAACCCCTCTTTGCTAATTTGTTTCAGACTTTTTCTGTTAACTATTTTTCAGGTATATTTTGACTATTTTTGTCAAATTCCAGAACATAAGCCTTTGAATTTTTATGGCTTTGGATTAAATTTCCAAATTTTGATTCATTCTGTCAACATAAGAAACATCCAAACCTGTAGAGAATTTTTATAAGAGTTTATTTGAGCCAAACTGACAACATACTTGAAAGCAAGATTTCAAATGCTCTGGAGAATGACAATTTTGCAGTATCTTTTATATATTTGGAATTAAGGAGGAAATGTAAAAAGATTAGATGAAGGTGGGAGACAGCAAGGTACAAAATAGTTAACAAGGTAATGTGCTCCCTTGAGGGTGATTACACCTCTGAGAGGTCTAGAAAAGAGGAGTACATTTCAAAGGGTGTCAACCTAGGTGCACAAGAACAATGAATGGGACTTGCTTAAGGCAAAGATAAACCTTTTACTAAAGCAGCTACATGCCTGGGGCATGACTGCCCACCATGACCAGCCGTGTTAGGAATTTATGATCAGATCACCCTGTGAGGGTCACTGGACTTGTTAGATTAATTACAGAGTCCCCTTTTTGTCCATAATTCCCCATTTAGTCTAAATCAATCTGAAGGATGTATCTATGGCCAACGTTTTAGTCATATAGTGTGGTCTCACAGCAGTAGGAAGGCTTATTCTTAGGAAGGCCCAAGTGTTGATGGCAGGTAAATGGAAGCACTCAGGTGTTACAGCCTTCACTATGAAAAATCACTCTGGATCCTTTCCGTTCTGTGACTTACATGATCTGAGTTTTGCCGTCTCTCATTTTTCTGTATTTTGCATTTAGTGTAACATTTACATAAGCCATAAAATGAGTAATAAAAGTTATCCAAAGAACAAGTGTGACTATTATGACTAATATCATTAGCAGACAGGTAAAGACAGTCAAGCAATTGGTTTTTGAGTTCAACATCAATCCATAGGTGTACAGGCCTCGTCGCTGTCTTGAGATAGTTGTCTACCTCTGATTGGTGACCATTGTAGGTGGAGGTGAGTGTCAGAAACAGAGAAAGATGTCCATTCACAGGTAGACAGCTGATAAGGTCCCTTCCAACAGGTTGGAGGGTGTCTTTGATGTCCTTTCCAATAAACAAAATCTCCATATGGCAGTCAGTGATCTTTAAAGTCTTTGTCTCCTGGAAGCTCACTGTGAAAGGAAGAGGCTACCTACTTGGCATTTTCTTGGAGTGACTTTATCAAACCTAGGCAATAGTGTAAAATGTCTCCATTCCATAATGTCAGTTCATAAGTTCCTTCATCTAATTTAAGTCCAGCTTAAATGCACTATGATGCGTAAAGGAATGTGAAAACTGAAAATGGGGTTTGCCAGGGAGGGAGCCTTAAAGAACCAAATGGTTGGGCCGGCCGAGTGGTGCAGTGGTTATGCGCTGGCTTGGGAAGCCAGCGGCCCCGGTTCGGTCCCACATATGAGGGCCAGTAGCACTGCCCTCAAAAAAAAAAAAAAAGAACCAAATGGCTGTAGTGTTTTCCACAGCTCCAGTTCATTTGATTCACCACCATTGTTTACCCATACAATATACGCTCCAGTTCATTTAATTCATCACCATTGTTTACCCATACAATATACCCTAGAAGTTTCTCATCACTTGTTTTGCAATGCTTCCCATATAATTAACATTAAAAAACCAACAAACAAACAAAAAACCCTGATTGGTTTGAAATTTCTGTTTTGTAAGGAGAGAAAACAAATCTTTCTCAGGTGTTTCTCGGGCTCTTCTAGAACACTGCAAAGTTATTCCTAATAGTTTTAATTACATATATTGAGATTTTAACCCTTAAAACCTTAATGTCTAGTGAAAACTAAGAAGTCAAATTTATGAACACATTTTATAAACTCTAGAAACATATATCATGGACATGAAAATCAGTTATTAACTTGGACTTATTTTTATAAAACCCAGGAAAAATATAAATATTATATTTAATATCAATAACTTGAAACACATCCCTGTTCTACTTAAACCAACAAAGTTAAAGTAGCTTTTATTTACTAAGGATTAATCTTAGATCACATGAACTTGAAAAACATTTGAGTCAGTTTATATATTTTTGAGAATTTTAGAATACCCATTCTTTACAAGCTCTTGCCTTCAAATCAATAAATTTTAATTTATTAATTTTGACAATACCATCTGGAGCTAGAAAATTATTTCACATTTACAACAGACATATATAGACACACATAGACACAAACAGAGTCTGTTTAGCCATGAGAAAAACTCA
This sequence comes from Aselliscus stoliczkanus, assembly GCA_033961575.1. Lineage (NCBI taxonomy): Eukaryota > Metazoa > Chordata > Mammalia > Chiroptera > Hipposideridae > Aselliscus > Aselliscus stoliczkanus. The sequence continues at coordinate 112,332,746 of CM066731.1, read as the reverse complement.
CTATAAAAACAGTTGGAGCCAAATTTTGTTTTGGCAGTGGGGTTAAGAAGATACAATTTGTATCTGTTATTGAATTATATTTGTCAGTCACCACACTGGTGTCAACAGAAAACCCATTCATTTTGACCCATGAAATGTCAGTGAGAACTGAATTCAATGATGCAAAAAACATTTTCAGCACTTACAACATTATAAACATTGCTAGAGGTAATTTCCTGCAAGTTCTGAATCATTATCAGAATTACTGACCAAGATACAGAATGTCCTGAAATAACTGACCTTATTATATTTACCCAGTTTCATGAAAGGCACAGATCTGACACTGTTCACAGTTTAGGTATATTAAGCTGACAGTGCTTTGAAATTACATGTATTTTTGTATTTTATTTAAATTACTTTTTGAAAGAGCTATATGTTAATAATTTCTTAAATTCTTTAGTCCTGTGAATTAGACTTCCATGTGTAGCGTCTACCTAATTAAGCACAGCTTTTAACTCTTTATATTTAATATCAAACTGCAGAAAAGTTGCAAGCGTAAGAATAGTGTAGAACATCCTGTACTGCCTTTATCCTTTTTTTTTAATTCATCTGCTTTTTTTATTGTTGTTCTGAACCATTTGAGAATAATGGCCCGTAGATGCTTCAGTGTATATTTCTTTTTTTTTTTTTTTTTTAAAGATTTTATTGGGGAATTGGCGGAGGGGAACAGCGTTGGGGAATCGGGGAAGGGGAACAGACAAGTTGCTGTCTTTTCGTTCTTCAGTTTAGTTGCAGAAGATGTTGCTTCACTGTTGGTATTGTCATTGCGCTCTTCCCGGATGAGGCAGATCGGTCGCAGCCTCTGGATGTCGCTCATCGCGGCTATTGGCAGCTCACGCTTGGCTGCCAGCCGCTCACGCTGGCTGCCGGCCACTCACTGTAGCCTATGGCAGCCCACTGCAGCAGGGGCTGCAGCCCCGCTCAGTGGAGCTGTTGTTAGCTGTAGAGGGCAGTGTCACTGGCCCTCACGTGGGATCCGAACCGGGGCCGCTGGCATCCCAAAACCAGCGCTTAACCAATGCGCCACTCGGCCGGCCCCAGTGTATATTTCTTAAGAAGAAGGACACAGTTATCTTCAGAAAAATGTAAAATTTTACCAAACTCTCATCTCCTGTGCATATTTTAGTTTTTATTAGTTGACCAAATGCCGTCCTTTGTGTATTTTCTTTCATTCTACACAGAATCCAGTCTAGGATCAAATTTTGCAGTTAATTGTCAGTTCTCTTTGGTTTCCTTTAATCTGTAACCTCTCTACAGCTTTTCTTTACCATCTTTAACAATGATGTTTTTGAAGACAGCAGACCCTGTACTTTGTTTTTAATTGAATGCTTCTGATTTGGTGTTGTCAGATGTTTCCTCATGGTTAGATTCAGGTCATACAATCCAGGCCAGCATCTACAGGATACTTGCATTGTAAGTGACCACCTGTATGTTCCATTCATTGTAATTAACTCATTGAGTTTTCTGCTTTGCCCTTTTACTCACTAGTTTTACTGCACAAAATTATTTAAGACTGTTCTTAAGAGAACATATGGTGTTAGAGGATGGAGGGTGGTGATGGCTGCACAACAATGTGAATGTATTTAATACCATTGAACTGTACACCTACAAATGGCTAACATGGTAAATTTTATATTATGTTTATTTTAACACAAGAAAAAAAGAACATATGGTAGATCTAGGTTTTGTATTTCTTTTGAACCCAATCAGGGACTGGTTGCCTACAATCTAGTCCTATGCATATAGTATATCCTTAAAAAATGCTTGCTAGTTAGTTAGATAGCTAGTAGCATCATTGTTTTAGTTAGTAAATAATGTAGTACAGAAACAAATTTTGGTCTGTATTATGACATGCTTTCCCTATAATGGTATACTGTTAATTTTGTTTACTTTTCACCTACCACTTAAACCTTGCATTTGGAGTTTTAGTCCTCAGCATTCTTAAAATGTTTTGATGTTTCCTCCTATTTCAGGACAAAAATTAGAAAAATAAGAGGTACTTGTTTAAGAAATTGCTGTCCCTCAAAAGAAGTTATTCTGCTTAATGTTCCTGTCTTATCATATTGTATGTGAAATATAATAACCTCAAATAGTTGATAACTTACCTTTCAGCTTGACTTACAGATATGTAGAATTTTCTTTCTGTTATGATTGGTTTTTCATTGTGGTATTAACACTTAATAGAATTGGCCACATAGTCTGTAAATATAAGAACTCTATAAACTAGATTATCATGTTTATAAAAGGTAATTTGCCTTCTGTTTCCATAGCTCTACTGAAATAGTTTCTGTGTGTATTGTGAGTTATATTTTCTTTTTTTAAATCCAGTGACCTTATCTCAGTCCTCATCATCTTATAATCTATGTTAGCAATGAATCTTGGCTTTTTGAATCATAATTAGCCTATGATGTGTGAAATTCCCATGTATATACATACATATATAAAACATGTAAAACATTTTTTATTGTATTTTAAAGAGCTGTCTGTTCAATCTGTACCTTCAAGGGAATTTTACATACAAATGATTTGCTTAATGCCTGAGATAGTAGGGGGTGTAGAAAAGAGTAGAGCAGCTGAGGATACATAATCCCTCTGATTTCCTGAATCCTTGGTGAAGAGAGAGTGGGTCTGTCTTAAAATGATTGCTTTGGCTCTATAATCTATTGTGAAATTTTGAGACTATGTATGTTAGGGGCTAGATCCATTTTATTTATTCAACAAATAATTATTTATTGAATGCCTATTATGGATTAGGCATTGTGAAAACAGATGCACAAAACACATTTCCTGCCCTCAACGAGTAAGGAGTGATTAACAAACATCCATTTGAAAGATCAGGTGATTACTGTAAACCGGACTCCAAAGATCAGAGAGATGAGGTATAGGTTCTAGCTCTATTTAAGTATAGGCCCATTTCGAAAAGTAACTTTTTGTTTTTTAATAAATTCTAACCATTTTCAATAAAGCCTGAGGTTATACAATAATTTTGAAGTTTAGAATTTGGAAGACGTAAGAGGGTTTTCATAGATCTTGTTTTTAAATGATGTTAGCCAGTTAAGAAAATCAAAGCATTTTCCATTAAAATATTGGTATTCAAAATCCATTGCATTTTAATTGCTGTAGTTTTGAAAAGAGATCTATCTTCTAGAATACAGGTAACTTTAAAAGTTACTAATAGAAATAAAAATTTCTTTTGTGTAAATTTATATTACGGTTTCAGAGATTTGTCCAATTATACAAATGTCTAAATCTTAATTTTCTAGGGCAGAGAAATTCGAGTAGAATGTTTCATTTATATACATTATTAAATGTATTACGGGAGGGCCGGCCGAGTGGCTCAGTTGGTTAAGAGCTCGCTCAAGAGTGCGAGCTGAGCTCTGAGCAACAGCTGTTCGAGGCCAGCCCGAGCTGAGTTGCCGTTGAGCTGCCAACAGGTGGCAGGATGGCTCAGCTAAAAAAAAAAAAAAAAAAAAAAAAAAAAAAAAAAAAAAATGTATTACGGGAGCATCTATTTAAAATGGCACTGTTTTGAATCTTTCAATAAAGTGCTTTCATGATATCATTTCACTGGTAATCACATCGTTCATTACTAATAAACTGAATTTAGTACATTCTCCATAAGCAAGATTCCAAATGTTTTTCACTTTTCTTTTGTTCTTGAATGAATTTGACATTATCAGACTTCAAATTTTTATCAATCTGGTTAGTAAGTGAGCTGCTTGTTATTTTTGTTTCTCGATTGTCTGAATAAAACCTACTTAATTGTTACATATGAACATCTTTCAGATGTGTACTACCATCTAAGTTTCTTTTGTGAATTGTCTGTTCAAAGTCTTGGCCCATTTTGAAGATCTGGTTGATTATGTATTTCTTATTCTACGTATGTGCTGGACAGTTATATGTATTGGAGATGTCCTCTCAGTGCCTTGTCATTTCACTTTGATTAAAGCGTCTTTGTTTTATACAAGTTTAAAAAATTGTTAATTTAGTCTAACTTAGTTTTTTACTTTGTGATTATACTTAAAAAATAAAATTCTTTCCCTATTGTTTCATTGAGTAACCCATAACAAACTGGCTTAAAGCAACAAGTAATAACTTGGTATTATATCTCATGGTTTCTCTGTGTTAGGAATTCAGAGTTTAGCAGGGTTGCCTTTATCTCTGCTTCACAACCACAGAAATCTGGGGTTGGCTTGAAAGTTGTGGTCTGGAGTAATCTGGAGGTACCTTTGCTCAGTCTTGAAGTTGATACTGGTTATGGGGTTGTGGATTGAGACTTCAGCTTGTGGCCAGCCTGAAATCCTACACACTTATTTCACCAAACAGGAGCTACAGGACTATATTAAGTACAAGTGGTAACAACAAACATTTAGTTTTTCTCTTGTCTCTGTTGGGAATGCATCTTTATTTTAATTATTATTTGTGACTGTTACTATGTTGTCATGTTAAAAACCTTTTCTACTGTTTCTCTAAATTGGATAACAGTTTTTAATCACAACTTAGTGTTGAATTTTATTGAATATTTTTTGCATTTTTGAGAAGATGTTATAATTCATTAATATTGTCATTAACATTAATAGCTTTTCAGAAATAGACCTGTCCTTGCATTTTCTGAATGAAACCTACTTAATCAGGATTTGTTAATACAATAGTATTTTAATATTCTGCTGTATTTGATTTTCCAGTTTATTTAGGATTTTGCAACTGAAATTGGTTTGGTTTTGCTTTCAAAATTAAACTGTCTTCATAAAATGAATCTTTTTCTTTTTGACTACCTTTCCTCTTTTTTATAATAAATAAATAAATTAATAAATACATAAAATTTAATCAAATGAAGGCAGAAAAGGGAACAAAAAATATAAGACTAATAGAAAACAACTAGCAAGATGGTAGAATTAAATACAGCCATATCAATAATTGTGTTAAATGTAAATGATCTAAATACTCCATTTAAGAGAACGAGATTGTCAGGTTAGATAAAAATATAAGACCCAAAACTATAGGCTGTTGAAGAGAAACTCATTTTAAATATAAAGAGATAGAGGCCGGCCGAGTGGCGCTTTGGTTAAGAGTTGGCGTAGGAACACCAGCTCTGAGCAGCAGGGCCCCTGTTGGGATCCTACATTGAAGGCCAGTGACTCTGCACCTTCTACAGCTAAGATGGTGAACAATAGCTCTACTTGGACGGGGGCTGCCATGAGTCTCTGGCAACGGTGTAGGCTGCAGTGGGGTTACATTGGACTACCATGAACTACTGTGAGCTGCTGGCAGCCAGCATGAGCAGCTGGCAGCCATCGTGAGCTTCCGTGAGCTTCCATGAGTGGCCGTCCAATGGCTGGTAATCGACTGCCTCACCAGGGAAGAGCGGAATGATAATACCAACATGGAGCAGTGAAGCGATATCCTCTACAACTACACTGAAGAACAAAAGGCAGCAACTTCTCTGTTCCCCTCTCCCACTTCCCCAATTTAAAAAATAGATAGATCAATCAATCAATCAATAAATAAATAAAGACATAGGTAGGTTAAAAGTAAAAGGGTATGAAATATAAACTGTACAAATACTAATCAAAAGAAAACTGGATTGATTATATTAATTTCCAAAAGTAAATATCAAAGCTAGGAATTTCATTAGGGATGACAGAAATTATTGATGCAAAAGTCTTAGTCACATGCATCTAAAAAGTAATAAAACAAAATGAACAACTTTATCTCAATAAATTTAAAATCTTATAAAATGGATAATTTTTTTGAAAAACAAACTAGCAAAATTGTTTCAGGATTTTAAAAAACTTGAGTAAATGAATAATCAATAAAGAAACAGTATCCACATTAAAATAACCCTCCCCAAATATAAGAAAAATAAATAAACTGATCTTTAAGGAACATATGATTATACTTTGAATAAACTTTCTCACTTTGAAGTCATTACTTCATTGTGTTTTAGTTTCTGTTGTTGCTGAGGAATAGTCTGTTATTATTCCTTGTGAGGTGATCTTTTTTCTTTGTCATCTTTTATTATTTCCTTTGTATTCTAATGTTGCACAATTTTATCTTGACATGTCTAGATGTGGGTATATTTTTATCCTTCTTGGGACACAAAATATACTTTCAATCTGAGAAACTAATTTCTTCCTAATTTCTAACAACCTCTTGTTAAATATTGATTCTTTATCGTTTCCTCCATTTTTTTTCTGATGACTCTTCTATTAGTTATATGTTACAGCCTCTTAATATCTGCCACATGTCTCTTAACTGTTCATTAAAAACAGGTTTTTTGAGATATAATTCACATACCATAAAATTCACCCTTTTAAATAAATATGCAATTTAGTGGTTTTTAATTCATTCAGAGTTGTATAATCATCACCACTAATTTTAGAACATTTTCATCACCCCATCAAAAAAAATCTCATATAAACCAGAAGTCACTTTCTGTTTCCCACTCCCCCAGGTCTTAGAAACCAGTAATTTTCTAACTCTGTAGCTCTCCTTATTTTGGACATTTCATATAAATGAAGTCTTTGAACATGTGTTTTTTGTGGTTCGCTTCTTTCATGTAACATAGTATTTTCTAAGTCTTTTTTTTTTTTTTTTTTTGAGATTTTATTGGAGAACTGAAGGAAGAACAGCATTGGGGAATCAGGGAAGGGGAACAGACACGTTGCTTTCCTTTTGTTTTTCAGTCTAGATGTGGAGGACGTCGCTTCACTGGAGCATGTTGGTATTATGATCATTGTGCTCTTCCCTGCTGAGGCAGATAGGTCGCCAGCTATTGGACAGCCGCTCACGGCAGCTCACACCAACTGCCTGCCACTCATGGTAGCTCATGGTAGCCCACTGCAGCCCCACTGCAGCCTACATTGTTGCCGGTGTTTCAGAGCAGCTCAGCTCCAGGTTGAGCTGTTGTTCACCATCTTAGCTGTAGAGGGCACAGCATCAGTGGCCCATGTGGAATCTAAACTGGGAGCCCTACTGCTCAGAGCTCGTGCTCCCAAGTCAACTCTTAACCAATGAGTCATTCTAAGTCATTTTTGTTGTAGCATGTATCAGTACTTCCTTCCATTTTGTTACCAAATAATCTTTAATCGTTGGGATACAGCACATTTTGTTTATCCATTTAATCAGTGATGGATGTTTGAATAATTATGACTATTGAACAATTATGATGCTGCCATGAACATTTGTGTACAAAATCTACATATGTAGATTTCTGTGTGGACATATGTTTTCAGTTCTCTTGGGTGGGTGACATGATAACTCTGTTTAAATTATTGAGAAATTGCCAAATATTTTTCAAAGTGGCTGAAACAGTTTGCAATACCACCAGCAATGTGTATAGGTTCCAGTTTCTCCACATCTTGATTAATACTTGTTATTTTCTATCTTTTTCATTTTAATCATGCTAGTGGGTATGAAGTAGCATTTTTTGTGGTTTTGATTTGCAGTTCCCTAATGGCTAATGATGTTGAGCATCTTTTCATGTGCTTATTCACCATTTGTATATATTTGAATAAATGTCTATTCAAATTCAAATCCTTTGTCTGTTTAAAAATTGTTTTTAATTGTAGAGTTTTAGGAGTTAATAGTATATATTTTGATTATAATTCCCTTATTAGATATATGATTTGCAAATATTTTCTCCCATTTTGATGTTTGTCTTTTCACTTTGTTGATAGTGTACTTTGAAGCATAAAAGTTTTGCATTTAGATAAAGTTCAACTTATCTATTTTGCCTCTGACTACTTTTGATTTTGATGTCCTAGATATCATTACCTAAATCAAGGTCAAGAAGATTTACACCTATATTTTTTTCTAAGAGTTTTATAATTCTAGCTTTTATGTTGAGCTGTTGATCTACTTTGAGTGAATTTTTGTGTATGGTATGAGGTACAGGCTCAACTTCATTCGTTTGCATGTGGCTCTCCAGTTGTCCCAGTGATTTTTGTTGCAAAGATATTCTTCCCCTATTGAATTATTTTGGCAGTCTTGGCAGGTATCAATTGACCATAAAGATAAAAGTTTATTTTTTGATGCTTTGATCTAAATGTCTAACATTAGGCCAATACCACACTGCTTTGAGTACTTTGTATTAAGTTTTGAAAGCAGAAAGTGTTAGTCCCCCAACTTTGTTCTTCATTTTACAAATTGTTTTGTCAATTGTTGATCCTTTATTACCAAATCTCTTATAAGAACTTCTCTTTTCATGTCTGAACTTGGTGCAGTCTTATTACCCTTTCATGATTTTTTATCTAAAATTACTTTCTTGAAGATTACTCAAAATATTCTTTGGCCAAATTCAGTATTCTTCTCTCTCCTCCTGTATTCCTTTCTTTTCGTTTTTTTAGTAAGATTTTTTTTTTCATTTTCTAATCTCCAATTCTTTTTCTGACATTTTTTCCTCACAATGTTTCTTTTTCTGTTCCAACTAGTTAGTGAGCACCCATCATGTCCTAAGCACTCTGTTAATCTCTGAAAAAGACAATTGTAATTAAACATAATCCTTATCCCCAAGTCACTTATGATAAACAATTTAAGACAGGTAAGTCCATACTAAATTTCCCGTTTTTCGTAAAGGAGAATCTGATTTTTGTTTTTGATTTTGATAATATTTTGGTTTAAGTTTTGGTAAACTTGAAAGTAACACTCAGTTTAAAAGAGAATACTTAAGTAATTATAAAAGATAAAAGCAAGCATTGTGTATATAGAAAAGGTGGATATAAAGGAATAGCAAGGAAGGAAAAAACAAACTAAAAAGTGATATAAGAATGACTATACATGCTAATAAATAAAATAACCAGTTTACTTTTAAAAATTAACTTTTCACTCATATATCCTTTCTTTTTCTAAACGTGTTGATTATTGTTTATTTTCTTCAAAAACAACCAATTTTGTAAGTCTGTGACCCTGACTGGGTCTCCAAAAACTTAACTCAATTCTGACACTAACTATTTAGAGTTAGTGCAGACCCCACAGGATAAGGGTTCTATGCCACAAGACTGCCCCCTGTTTTTATTTATTTATTTATTTATTTATTTATTTATTTATTTATTTTTAATTAGCTTCAGGTGTACAACAAAGTGCAATAGTTATACTTTTTACCCCTCAAAGTGACAAGTCCCCTCCCCCAATTCTCTCCCCCACCCCCCCATATCATACTATCTATTACAATTACTTTGACTCCCTTCCACCATATAATCCACATCCCATGACTGTGTATATATTCAATTACAGTTGGCATACAATATTATACAACATCAATTTCAGGTATACAGTGCCGTGATCAAGCCTCTACTCCATCCATGAAGTGGTCTCCCTAACAAAACATGTGACCATCTGACACCCCACAAAAATTTAACAACATTATATTCCCCAAACTGTCTTTCATATCCCTGTGACAATACTGTAGTTACCTATTTATGCTGTCTAATCCTTTCCCCTTCTCCCTCATCCCCACCCCTCTCCCAACTAGCAACCCTGTTTTTCCTCTATATCTATGAAACTATTTCTGTTTCTTATGCTCATTCATTCAGTTTTTCAAATTCCACATATAAGTGAGATCATGTGGTATTTGTCTTTCTCTGACTGACTTATTTCACTCAACATAATAGTCTCTAGGTCCACCCATATTGTTGCAAATGGTATGATTTCATTCTTCTTTATAGCGGAATAATACTCCATTGTATAAATGTACCACAGTTTCTTAAGCCAGTCATCTACCGATGGGCATTTCGGTTGTTTCCAAGTCTTGGCTATTGTAAATAGCACTGCAATAAACATAGGGGTGCATATATTTTTTCGAATTAGTGTCTTGGATTCCTCTGGGTAGATACCCAAGAGTGAAATTGCTGGGTCATATGGCAGTTCCATTTCCAGTTTTTAGTGATACCTCCATACTGATTTCCATAATGGCTGCACCAATTTGCAGTCCCACCAACAGTTCACCAGGGTTCCCTTTTCTCCACACCCTCGCCAGCACTTTTTGTTTGTTGATTTGTTGATGATAGACATTCTGACTGGAATGAGGTTGTATCTCATTGTGGTTTTTATTTGCATTTCTCTGATGATTAGTGAGCTTGAACATTTTTTCATATGCCTGTTGGCCATCTGTATGTCCTCTTTAGAGAAATGCCTTCTCATATCCTCGGCCCATTTTTTAATTTGGTTCTTTGTTTTTTTGGTGTTGAGTTGCATGAGTGTTTTATAAATTTTTGATATCAACCTCTTATCAGATATATCGTTGGCAAATATCTTCTCCCATTCAGTACTCTGCCTTTTTGTTTTATTGATGATTTCCTTTGCTGTGAAAAAACTTTTTAAGTTTGATGTAATCCCATATGTTCATTTTGTCTTTTATTTCCCTTGCCCGAAGGGATATATCAATAAAAATATTATTCAGGGTAATGTCTGCAAACTTACTCCCTATGTTTTCTTCTAGGAGTTTTATAGTTTCAGGTATTACATTTAAGTCTTTAATCCATTTGAGTTTGTTCTCGTATATGGTGTAAGTAGGTGGTCCATTTTCATTTTTTCGCATGTGTCAGTCCAATTTTCCCAGCACCATTTATTAAATAGACTATCTTTACTCCAGTGTAAATTCTTGCGTCCATTGTCATAGATTAAATGACCGTATATAGATGGGTTTATTCCTGGGCTCTCTATTCTATTCCATTGGTCTATGTGTCTGTTTTTATGCCAGTACCATACTGTTTTGATGACTATAGTCTTGTAGTATGTTTTGACGTCAGGTAGTGTGATGCCTCCCACTTTGTTCTTATTTCTCAAGATTGCTGTAGCATTCAGGGTCTTTTGTGGCTCCATATAAATTTTAGGATTCTATGTTCTATTTCGGAGAAAAATGTCCTTGGTAGTTTGATTGGAATTGCATTGAATCTATATATTGCTTTAGGTAGTATTGACATTTTAACTATATTAATTCTTCCTATCGTTGAGCATGATATGTATTTCCATTTATTTGTATCTTCTTTGATTTCTCTCTTCAGTGTCTCATAATTTTCTGAGTACAGGTCTTTTACTTCTTTAGTTAAATTGATTCCTAGATATTTTACTGTTTTTGAAGCAATTGTAAAAGGGATTGATTTCCTGATTTCTTCTTCTGATAGTTTATTATTGGTGGATAGAAATGCCACTGATTTCTGAATATTCATTTTGTGTCCTGCTACCTTACCAAATTCGTTTATCAGTTCTAGCAGCTTTTTGGTGGAGTGTTTGGGATTCTCTCTATATAGTATCATGTCACCTGCATATAATGACAATTTTACTTCCTGTTTTCCAATTTGGATGCCTTTTATTTCATTTTCTTGTCTGATTGCTGTGGCTAGAACTTCCAGAACTATTTTAAATAGAAGTGGTGAAAGTGGGCAGCCTTGTCTTGTTCCTGATCTTAAGGGGAATGCTTTCAGCCTTTCCCCATTGAGTACAATGTTTGCTGTGGAAAGTATTAAACCAGCATTTTTTTTTTTTTTTTTTTTTTGAGAGCAGTGTTACTGGCCCTCATATTTGGGACCAAACCGGGGCCGCTGGCTTCCCAAGCCAGCGCTTAACCACTGCGCCATTCGGCCGGCCCGAAAACTGCCTCTACTTTTGATGCCAGCTACTGATGGAGTTCCCAGGCTACCCACGCTTCTGCCTGTCCATCTACTAATCAGTGGTGCCCTTGTACCTCTTCCCCCAACTTAGAACTCACTGGAACTCAAAGAAATATTATTACGGTTTATTATAAAGAATACAGGTGAACAGCCAGATGAAGACTTACATAGGGTAAAGTCCTGAAGGATCCTGAGCACAGGTCCTTTGTCTCCACAGAGTCATGTGCACACTCCCCTCCTGGCATGTGGATATGTTCATTAACTCAGAAGCTTCCAGAATCATATCAGTTAGGGGTTTTTATGGAGGTTTCATTATATAGGCATGATTGATTAAATCATTGCCATTGGTGACTGAACTCAATCTGAAATTTCCTCTCCTCTTTCTGGAGGTAGGGCCGAGGAGGTATAACAGAAAGTTCTAATCTTCTAACTAAGTGGTTGGTTTTTCTGGTGACCACACCCTATCCTGAAGCTGTCTACTCACCCTTTACCCTTGAGTCATCCCACCAGCATAAAAGACAGTCAACTTAAATTCCAGAGTTTTTTTTGATTTCTGTGCCAGGAACCAGGGAAACACCAAATATTTATTTTTTATTATATCAGAACCATCTATTATTCATTAGACATAACCATTGCTTTTAGGGAACTTAGAGCCTAGTGAAAGCAAACAAATCAATAAAAAAAATGCTAACAATATAAGTTATTCAGTATAGAGATATTCATAGACCCTTGTACAAGGAGTGCTTGAGAGTTAGAATTGGGGTTGGAAGGCAGATAGATCGCAGAGGTTAGACATGGGTTTCTGGAGGGAGTTGCTTTTTGTCTGACAAAAGAAAAGGATACAGAAAAGGGTAAGAAATGTCCTGGGGCTATAAATGACAGGAAAATGTCATTTTAGGTGGGGTCATTCTCCCTTCATGTGGAGTACAGATGGTCCCAGACTTATCATGGTTCAACTTACAATTTTGTAACTTTATGAAATACAAACTGTACTTCAAATTTTAAATTTTAAATTGTCTCCCCAGTTTATCAATATAGGGAACAAAACTTTTTCTTGATGTTGGTCAGTGGCAGTGAGCCTCAGTTGCCAGTCAGCCACGGGATCACAGAAATCACCAGTTAAGATGCACAATTCAGTTGAACAAGTGTTTATTGAAAACCTGTGTATCAGAAATGATACAAGTCTTACTAGTTTACCGTGGAACATTTTCTTTATCTTAATGCACTGAGCTAGCTTGCATCTCTTTGGAGTAAGGAAGAGTATAACAACAAAATACTCTGCAGGATATAGATGATTTTGCCCAACTGTAGGTTAAAGCAATCATTCTGAACACATTTAAGATACACTAGGCTAAGTCACGATGTTTGGTAGGTTAGGTGTATAAATTCATTTTTGATTTAGGATATCTTCACTTTATGATGAGATCATGGGGACATAACCCCATCATAAGTAGAGGAGCATATGTATTACTCTTCTTTTTTATCTCTTGCCCTTTTCTATACAGTGAAACATCATTAAAAATACTGGAAAGATCTATTTTCTAAAGTTAAATTGATTTCTAAGTAAGAACATTTTAAGTTTGAAATTTAAACCAAAGATAGGAATCTTTATTTTCCACATACTGGTATTACATATCTCAGCGGAAGGTGAGGTACAGATAAGGTACACAACTTAGTTTAACAGATGTGAAAACATAGTGTGTATCAGAAACTACACAAGGCTTATTATTTTATCATGGGACGTTTTCTGTATTTTAATGCATTGACCTAGCTTCTTTGGATTAAGGTTGACTACAATAAAAAAATTATCTCCCAGAAGAATTAATTGCTGAAAATGATGAAGTTTTTGTTAATATAAATTTTTAAAGTATTATGACATAAAAGAAATTAGAAAAGTGAAATCATTTTTAAATTTTGAATCAAAAATAAATTTTTATCATGAGAAATTTAAGTATCTTTAATTATACATTTTTGTTTTATAAAATCCTAAGTCTACCAACTTTTAAAAATAGCAAGCATTATAGTCAAATCTTTTTATACTACTACTGCTTAATAGAAAACTTGCTGAAGTAGATAACTACAGAAGTACAGCATTATATCTGTTTCTGTATTTTCACTGAAACTGACTTGTTTATTTTGTCTAGGTATAGCATAGGAAAAGAAAGAACATATTCTGAACATTTTGAAGTTTTTTGGTTATTCTTTTTTTTTATTATTAAAGATTTTATTGGGGAATTGGTGGAGCGGAACAGTGTTGGGGATTTAGGGAAGGGGAACAGACAAGTTGCTGTCCTTTTGTTCTTCAGTCTGGTTGTGGAGGACGTGGCTTCACTGGCTCATGTTGGTATTAACATTGCATTCTTCCCGGGTGAGGCAGTCACTCACCGGCCATTGGACGGCTGCTCATGGCGGCTCACGGCAGCTCATGCAAGCTCATGCCTGCTGCCAGCCAGCCCCACTGCAGCCTACTTCGTCACTAGCGACTCGCGGCAGCCCAGCTCCTGGTCGAACTGTTGTTCACCATCTTAGCTGTAGCAGGCACAGCGTCACTGTCCCTCATGTGGGATCTGAATCGGGGTCCTGCTTGCTGCTCAGAGCTGGCGTCCCAAACCAACTCCTAACCAATGTGCCACTCGGCTGGCCCTTTTGGATATTCTTTGGATTGCTCCAAAATTATTTCATCCTGAATAGTTCACATCACAATTTTTTTTTAGAAGCTGAAGGCAGCTATTCTCTTTGAAATGGAATTCCAACTTTTATGTTTGTTTAATTCCTAGCAGTTTGAGAACAAGAATGTATATTTCATTTAATTACCCTTTTTGTTTTGAGAATAAGGCTGGGTGACATTAATATGTAATGCTTATGTATTATTGATAATATCACAAATATATGTTGAAATCATAAGTCAAGATCTAATTTGTTACGGAATAGATGGCATATATTGTTACTTAGTACATGCTGCCTGTACATCACTAAGTAGAAAAGAAATCATGCCAAGTAATGCTGGGGTCAGATCATGGGAACCCTCATATAAGGAAAAGAATAGTGAATGGTATAATAAAAATACATTTATTATGACAGCCATGAATTAAAATTACATCTAACACAACTTAGATATTAATTTTTTTTTTTTTTTTTTTTTTTTTAGCTGAGCCATCCTGCCACCTGTTGGCAGCTCAACGGCAACTCAGCTCAGGCTGGCCTCGAACCGCTGTTGCTCAGAGCTCAGCTTGCACTCTTGAGCGAGCTCTTAACCAACTGAGCCATTCGGCCAGCCCTTCAACTTAGATATTAAAGTGGTTAAAGTTAGCAACTTTCCATGATCCTGTCCTGTTATAGCAAGATCAGTACTGTCCTTGTTTCAAATTTCAGCTCTAAAGAATCATAATCAGGAAACTAAAAAGTGTTCCTTTCACATCTTTTTTGACCATGAATTTCAGCTGCTGATTGAATCTAATGAACTAGTTTGATGTTTAGTATCTTCCATTCCTAGAAGTTTAAAGAAAAAATATTGCCTGTTCAGAACAGAGTCAATCCAGGCACTGGCCTGCATTGGTCACTGTTCAAAGAATTAAACTGGCATTGCCTTTAATGCTCCAAATAAGAGAGCTTATCATTTTTTTTAAAGCATTTCAGTCTGCATGAGGAACTCATTCAGCATGGTAATATGCAATACTTTTACTGTCTTAAATTGTAATCCATTTATTTTGTTAGTTTCTTTTAAAATGCTGAAAGCTGTTTAAATATCTACCTCTTTTTCTGATTATTTCACAGTTGCCAAATTGTCAAGTTTTTGCTGAGTGGTAAAACAATATGCTTCTTTGTAGATATCAACTGTTCATTAACTAGGTAATACATCTGATGGTGAGGAGGCAGAGAATCCATAGGCACTGCAAGGATTTAATACTGATATTTGTTAGTATTATTTAATAAAACATGGAAATGTGTTTTCTGCCTCAAAATAGTTTTGATCTGCCATCTCCATTTGCACAAATTATAATACTTTATGCAAAAAAATTTATATTTTGTCAGTCTTAATTTGAAAACTGGTAACCAATGACAATCTTCATAAATTCACTGTGAACAAGACTGCAACAAAAGAATGGGCAAAGATTTGCTATTTCTTCCAAGAAGATATACAAATGGCAACAAGCGCATGAAATCATTAGCCATAAGGAAATACAATTCAAAAGCACGAGATTGGCCTTTTGAGCTTCCTTTGCTCCCCCGCTCCAAACTCTTTGGAGTTACTTTTTCTCCTAATAATGACTCCCTGGCCCTGGCCCTGGCCCTGTCCCCTTGGGCTTTTTGAGCTGCTTCTGCTCAATCTGCTCCAAACTCTTTGGAGTTTACTTTCTCTTCTAATAATGGCCCTTGAGCCATTCTCTACTGTTCCAGCCCACTTCTACATCTTTGAAATGTATTTTTTCTTCTAATAAACTATCCTTTTCTGCAACTTAAACAAAAAACAAAAACACGAGATAATACTTCATATCTACTAGGATGACTAAAAAAAACAAATCAATATAAAATAACAAGTGTTGGTGAGGATGTGAAAAATTGGAAATCTTGCGGTAATGTAATATGAAGTCACTTTGGAAAAGTTTGGCAGTTACTCAGTAAGTTAAACGTAGGACTATCATATGACCCAAAACTTCCATTCCTGGGCATATATCTAAGAGCACTGATAATTTATGTTCACACATGAACTTATACATGAATGTTCATACTGTTATTCATAATAGCCAAAAAGTGTAAATATCTGAAATGTCTATTAACTGATGACTGGATAAATAAAATATGCATACAACTGAATATTATTTAGTTATAAAAAAGTATGAAGTACTGCTACATAGTACAATATGGATGAGTCTTGAAAACATATGCTAAGTGAAAGAAGCCACACACAGAAGGTCACATATTATATGATTCCACTTATATGAAATGTTCAGAATAGGCAAATTCATGGAGGCGGAAAGTAGATTAGTGGTTGCGAGGGGCTGGAAGTGGGAGTGGGGAGGAGAATGGGCAATGACTAACTTAATTCTTATAGTGTTTCTTGTTGGGGTGATTAAAATATTCTGGAATTAAATAGTGGTGACTGTTGCACAGCTTTGTGACTACACTAAAACCACTGAATTTTTTTACTTTTAAATGGTGAATTTTATCCGAAAAAAATTCCTTGTGATTTCTAAAATTACAGTATTTTGGAGAGGAATACCTAAAATATGTACAATATTGCTCTGGACCTTTTGTATCTTATCCTTGAATTAAAATTATGTGTGACACACTTGAACATATTGTTTTAGTTGCTGAAATGCTCTCAAATACTATGCCATTGTCCAGTCTCGGAGGGATGTTAAATAAACAGTCCTTCACAACTTATGTTTATTGCTGGAATATTTTTGACAACTCAATAGGATGAATTTCCTCAGGTCTTAGTAACAAAAAGAGTGGTGCTTCCTTTAAGAAAATGATTTATTTTCACCTTATGAATACTGTGAATAACATAAACAAACAAAAGCTGCTTAGAGCAGTCATTTCTTCTTTGGTTATCAGTAAATTCAAAGCCATGTATTTGGTCTCCATTAACAGATCCAACCATCATTAACAAAGGGTACAGGGCCTTGTAGCATGCATTTTTGAAACTAACCTTATTGTTGGCCTGATGTTATTTTCCTCACGCTCTATTTATTAGTATTTGTTTATATTATATACCTAAGTATATTACCTCATATCTTATTTTAGAACAGGACAGGGTATAAAGGATCTTATATAGAGAAGGGTTTTTTCCCCTTATAGAGGGAAAAAAACCCTAAAATGCAAATGTGTTTGAGTAACTTATATAAATTAATTTACACTAATATATAATTAGTCAATTTTTTTTTAAAATTTTATTGGGGATCAGTGTGTTTTTCCAGGACCCATCAGCTCCAAGTCAAATAGTTGTTTCAATCTAGTTGTGGAGGGTGCAACTCAGTGGCCCATGTGGGGATCAAACCAGCAACCTTGGTGTTATGAGCCTCTGCTCTAACCAACTGAGCTAACTGGCTGCCCCCAGTCAATTGTTTTTTTTTTTTTCAATTGGGGAATTGGGGGAGGGGAACAGACAGGTTGCTGTCCTTTTGTTCTTTAGTCTAGTTACGGAGGACGTTGCTTCACTGGCCCATGTTGGTGTTATCATTGCGCTCTTCCCAGATGAGGCAGATCGGTCGCTGGCCTCTGGACGGCTGCTCACCATGGCTATTGGCAGCTCACTCTGGCTGCCAGCCGCTCATGCTGGCTGCTGGCCACTCACTGTAGCTTATAGCAGCCCACTGCAGCAGAGGCTGCAGCCTACACCATCGCCGGGACTCATGCAGCCCAGCTCCAGGTGGAGCTGTTGTTCACCATCTTAACTGTAGAGGGCACAGCATCACTGGCCCTCATGTGGGATCCAAACTGGGGTCCTGCTGCTCAGAGCTAGCGTCCCAAGCCAGCTCTTAACCAATGCGCCACTTAGCCGGCCCCCAGTCAATTGTTTTTATAATTTTCAAATTCTTTATGACTATCTAATTCTTAAATTTTTTAAGGAAGCAAGGGAACGTGGTGAAGAGTAAAATAAGCAGAGTGAAGGGAACTCAGGAAATGATGAAGGCTTGTGTAATTGATATATGAATTGCTTTCTGCTTTGAATAGAATGATAAGTTACAGATTAGATGGGTCTGGAAACCCAAAAGTGAAAATGGCTCAATACAGAGGAGGGTAAAGGGAAAGTACGGTGGAGATTTTTTTTTTTTAATTGCTGGCCTTACATATTGATCCTATTTAAGCCCTACTGTGCATAATGAAGTAAAAGCTGGTTATGGCATTGTTTTTATACTGTGCAGCTGCATGTGTGTAGTTTGGAAGGACATTGGTGTCACATCATAAAATATGTCATCTTTGTTGTGCATAATATTTTTAACGTGGCAGCCTCTATTTCAAAATAATATTTCTAAAGGGTTTTAAATTTAATTATATGTGGCATATTCCCCTATGATTTTTTGGTATAGTTCCCATATCATTTTTAAATTAGTTACACGTCTTGTATATATTATCTTTGTGTTTCCATCAGCAATGTCAGATTTCTACATTTATTAGATGCTTAGTAATCATTGATGTGCTTCTGTAATTTTCCCCATCTTCAGTTTTTTTCCTTCTCTCGATCTTCTCATCAGCATATAAACATGCTTTACAGTTTCCACATATTAATACAAAAACCTTTCAAGATCCTGCATCCCCTTCCAGCTATAGTACCATTTGTCTATAATTCTTTATAGCAAAGCTCCTTCGAAGAGTTGTTCATATAAATGGCTTTTATATCCTCATCACACTTTCTTTGGTTTACTTATCGTGTTCGTGCTTTTGTCTTTACGACTAATAACATTCTTGTCTTGGACACCAGTGAAATGTATCTTGTTAATAAATCCAATGGTCATTTCTCAGCCCTAAGGTTAAGTGTTGCTTCCAAGTAGCATTTGTCACTGTTGATCATGTCTTCTTTCCTGAAACTCTTCACTTGGACACTTAACTTTGCCAAAACCAAATTGATTTCTTTTTTTTTGAGAGCTAAAATTATATTTGACATTTTTATTTTAGGCTGCAAAAACAAACAAACAAACAACAAAAAAAACTTGAAATAGGCTTGTCAAATGATGAAAAGTCATCCTTTCCTGGGAAGCGGAAAGTAGACCATCCTGCTTCACGGCTGCTTGCATTCTGCTGGGTTTTGATCCTTCTTTGAGTCATAGTCTGGATCATTTTCCTCATCTTCTTCTTCCCCTTCCTCATCTGCTTCTTCACTTTCTTCATCATAATCATCATCATCGTCTTCAATAGCTTCTCCAGTAAAATATAACACTGATCTTGGGATTATACGCTCATGTAAAAAGTGACCAATTTCAAAGTCTGCAGCAAGGATAGCTTCAGCAGCATCATCCAGATCTCCATTCTCAGGAACTTGAGGAGGAGCGAAAAAATTAAAGAAAGAATCATTTGAAACTGTTTTGGTCACAGTACGAACTGTCCCTCGTCCCTTGTGTTTCTGCTTCTTTTTAATGTTTTCAAAGTGGCATTCTTCCCTTTTTTCCAAAAATCTATCTGGCACCCTGTACAACCCATAATTTCTGGTCCATCAAAAGAAAAGGGATCAGAATCATCTGGTTCTGACCTCATCCTGTATTTCTTTGTCAACACTTCATTTGTGAAATATTCATTAATAGGGCTCAAAGTGAAATTCTAAGACAAAACTCAGGCTGGCCCGCATCTGAGCACTTCACTTTAATATCTTTCAAGTGCTTCAGAATAGGCTCGTCATGTTCCTGAACCATATCACTGAGCAAGTCAACATTCTTCAAAACAGTCAACCAAAATTCAGAAATTCCCTTGGGGTCTTCTTTTTCTTCATCCTTTTTCTCATCTTCAACCTTGGCCTTTTCTTTCAGCTCCTGTGAAATTTCATCTTCCTCATATAGTTTCCATTGACGTTCTTCTTCTGTAGGTTCATAAATTGCATTAATGATCTCAAATAACTTATCAAATAAAGGCTGAGAGAGAATAGCATACTTTCTTTCAAGATCGTGAACTTACTCATAGAACTTGGCTTCTATGTGTGCACATTTAACTTGAAGGTTTTTGAGAGCATTCACTCATCTTTTAACCACCCTAGGCAAGTTGTCTATGTGTGCCATGTTTTAAGAACGCCAAATATCGGTGGCCGGAGCTGCGGCAGGCAGTGACTCAGGGAAGTGGCGGGAGGAGCAGGAGGCGGCGCCGCGAGCAGATGGCGCTAAAAAAGCCCAAATTGGTGGTTTTTTTTTTTATTTTTTTTATTTAGCTGAGCCATCCTGCCACCTGTTGGCAGCTCAGCTCCGGCTGGCCTCGAACGGCTGTTGCTCAGAGCTCAGCTTGCACTCTTGAGTGAGCTCTTAACCAACCGAGCCATTCGGCCAGTCCCCAAATTGATTTCTTAATACTATCACTATCTCCTGCCTGCCGAGCGGCGCGGTGGTTAAGATCTGGCTTGGAGCTCCAGCGGGCCCGGTTCGGGTCCTACATATGAGGGCCAGTGACACTGCCTTCAAAAAAATAAACAAATCCTATAAATTATAAAAACCCTTACATTAAAAAAAAAATACTATCACGACCACCAAACATATTCGTACCCCAGTGTTCTCCATCTCAATCTTTAGCGGCATTATTTGCCCAATGGATCTGTTCAAAATCTTGGAGTCAGCTTTGACCATGATACTTTTTCTGTTATTTAGTCCATCAACAACCAAATACCCAACCACTTCTTACCACCAGTATGTCTACCATGATAGTCACCTCATTTCCACCTAAATTACTATAGCTGTTTTTTTAAACTGATCTCTGTGATTTGAGTTTTCTCTTCCTTCTCTATTCCCAAGATTATTCTGTATACAGTGACTAGTGTGTTCTTTTTAGTCAGATCACATTGCTCCCTTAGTGAAAGCATCCTGTATTGCTTTCAACACACTCGGAATAATATCCAAACTATTACTGTTACTTTCCAGGCCCTCCATGATCTATGCCTTGCTCTTCTACCACTGTCCTCTAACTTACTATGCAACAGCCCTGTGCCTCTTTGTCATTTTGTAGTAAACACCAAACCTTTCCACCCCTGGGCCTTGGCACTTGCTATTCTCTGAAAGTGAAGTGTACCTTCTTCCATCATTCTGCTCCCAGGGCAGTTGCCTTCTCAGAGAGAACTTCCTTGCCATCATTTCATCTCATTACACTTATTTGTAGTACTTATCACTATGGGGAAGGATACAATTTTTGTACTTTTTTGTTCTTTTGTAGGCCTCCAGTATTTCTGTATAGATCCTGTAAAGATAGAGAGACTTTGTCTTTTTCACTGCCGTATTTCCAGGTGGAGCATGGTGCCTGCCACATAGGAAACACTTGATAAACAGTTATTGAATGAATTAACAAATGAGTTCCTTGATTTGATTAATGTATTATGAGTGAATTAGTGAATGAGAAAAAATTTAAGATTGGTTTGTGATTTACATTCTGATTTTCACTCTTGTTAATCAGTAAAATACACATGACATTAAATTTAACATGTTCACCATTGTAAAGGATATAGTTCATTGTCATTTAGTTGAGAGTTGTTTTTTTTGTTTGTTTTTTTTTTTTTTTTGAGGGCAGTGTCACTGGCCCTCAGATGTGGGACCGAACCGGGGCCGCCGGCCTCCCAAGCCAGTGCTCAACCACCGTGCCACTCGGCCGGCCCTGTTCAGTGTCATTTAGTACATTTACACTTTTGTGCAACTGTCACCACCATCCATCTCCAGAACATCTTTCATCTTCCCAAACTGAAACTCTATACCCATTAAACAATAAGCCTCCATTCTGTCCTTCCCCAGTACCTGACAATCACTATTCTACTTTCTGTCTTATGAGTTCTACTACTCGAGGTACCTCATGTAAGCACCTCATATCACAATGTAAGAATCATATTGGGCTGGCCGAGTGGCGCTTTGGTTAAGAGCTGGTTTGGGGATGCCAGCGGCCCCAGTTTAGATCCCACATGAGGGCCAGTGGCACTGCCCTCCACAGATAACAACAGCTCCACCTGGAGCTGGGCTGTACGAGCCCCACTGACGGTGTAGGCTGCAACCCCTGCTGCAGTGGGCTGCCATAGGCTACAGTGAGTGGCCTGGCAGACAGCGTGAGCTGCCAATAGCCCTGGTGAGCGACCATCCAGAGGTTGGCGACCGATCTGCCTCATCCGGGAAGAACGCAGTGACGATATCAACATGGGCCAGTGAAGCAATGTCCTCTGCAACTAGACTGAAGAATAAAAAGACAGCAACTTGTCTGTTCTCCTTCACCGATTTCCCAAAGCTGTTCTCCTCCCCTAATTCCCCAATAAAATCCTTAAAAAAAAAAAAAAAGAATCTTATTGCATGTGTCCTCTTGTGACTGACTGTCTTAGTCTGTTTAGGCTGCTATAACAAAAATACCACAGACTGGGTGGCTTATAAACAAAACTTTATTTCTAAACTTTATTTCTCATAGTTCTGGACACTGGGAAGTCCAAGATAAAGGTGTGGACACATTCATTGTGTGGTTAGGGCCTGCTTCCTGGTTCATAGATGGCCATCTTTTTGCTATAGCCTCACATGGTGGAAGAGACAAGGAAGTTCTCTGGGGTATTATAAAGGTATTATAAAGGTATTAATCCCATCAAAAAGGGCTCTGCCATCATGACCCTAAATCACCCCCAAATCTGCTCCTTCCAAATATCATCACATTGGGGATTAGATTTCAACTTAGGAATTACTGTTGGGGGACACACAGATATTCAGTCTATAGGACAGGTATATTTCACTTGTAAAGTATCTTTAAGATTCATCCATGTTGTTTCTGTTAAATGCTTTTATGTAGCATTTTTTTCATCAAGTACATATCAATTAATTGTATCTATGCCTTGAACCTGTCTTTAATCTATACCTCAAAAATTTATAAACATAATTAACTAAAGTTTACAATACCCCTGTGAAGTAGATAATTATGGTTATGGCAAACTGAAGTACTAAGAGATATCCTAAGGTACATAATGAATATATGCCGAAATTCTGAACGAGGACAAAGGGTTATGTATTCTCTTGTTGAAAGATTTCTTGTTTATGATGAAATCATTCTATGGAAAAACAAAATCTCAGTAATAATATTGAATATCCCTAAATATTCATAGCAAAGTTCTTTTAATAGAAAAGAGTAAAATATATATTAACTGAAACGTAGTATTTGTTATTAGTGATGGCAGTTGTAGTTATTTGATCTAACTAAATATTTTTTTTACCGTATATTTTTAGATTGGTTAATTGTTTTACCAGTCTTCAAGGCCATAATCTGAATTGGATCTTTGAAGGTTTGGATTGGAATAGTTTAATTTTAGTCTTTTAGCTATGATACATGAAACCTATATAAAATTATGAGCTTATGTTTGTCTTGATTGCTGACTTGTTCAAGTGAGGTGGCTTTTTAAAGGCACTCTTATAAATGGCAAATTATTGATTTGGCATTTGTTAGCAGGACTAAAATGGACTCTTAATTTTGATAAAAATTAAAGTTCCCCATAATTTATATTCAAATGTGTTATAACTTAGTTAATAATAATTCCTAAAAGCTTAACCTCTCTGTGTTGCAACAATTTGAGTTGAATTCCCTAAAGAACTTATCGTTGGAGAAATAAAAGTACATACAGTTCAAACAACATACAGTTTTTCTCAAATGAAGCTTCATTATATTACTTCACCCAAGTGATTAGTTCATTTTTGGATATTGTGTGTATGTTAACCCCAGAGTATTTCAACACTTGTTGGCAGTGCTACCACCTTCTTCTCCTGGATGCCCATTTATGGCTCTAACATAGAAACCCATGAACTTTGTAAAGATTTTGAGAAGTGCTAATTAGTGTTGAAAGAATAGGGTTGTGGAGTTTGGAAAAACACACAGCTTATAGATACTTAAATTAAAAAGAAAAAATTCACCAAGTCTAATAGCCAGTTGTGCTTTTTTTGCATGGTTTTTGTTATCAACAAAATTATGAAGTTGCCATCTAAGCTCTAGCTAAACTTCATATAATAAGGCTTATGTTAGTTGTGTTAAAATTTTGTGAGTTTACCTATGGGAATTAATTAATCTCTTCTAGAGAAGTTTGATCACAGAAGAATAAGGACAATTGTTGTAAATGTAGAATACGTTTTGAGGGAATGACAGCTTTTTGCAGTAAGGATAATGAACTTAATTATTCATACATTTTAGTAGTTTATGAAAATGTAAATTATTTAATAAGAAATGTGAAATCATTGAAAATACAGAAAGTACTTTTTGAATGTCAGCTGTTTATATTTGGTTTTACCTGGAGTGGTATTGCTGACAATGAGTTGTTTTGCTGAAGGGAGGAGTAGTATACAGAGGGTGACAGAAAGTTAGGATTCTGGTAAATCATCTTTTAAAGGTTTTCAATGATTGTACATGCAGTTTTGTTTTTGCTTTTGGTTTTGTTTAGTACTAAAAGCAGCACTCACTCTTAAGGGTATCCTCACTTTGATTTAGGTTGTGATATGATAAAGTTAGGGGTTTTAAAATGAGAAACTCTCATTTGCTTTATTTCTAGACTTCTATTGGGAGGCTGTAGAGTCATTGCTTTCAAACTTACTGAGTATTTCTGGGGGAGATAATGGGCTCCTGATTGTTAATTCTAACAGCAGGTATTGAATTAATCAACAGCAGATAGTATTGAATTAGAGGTCTGCTTAACCTACCAGGAAGCCTGGTGAGGCCTCCAAAGCTAAATAGTACCAGTATAGAGAACTTTGGCATTGATGACCTTCCTTTGCTGATCAAAAAATTACAGTCAAAATAAAAATTGATGGCTTTGAATTGGTGAATCTGTAAAACTCTGTTTCTTCCAGTTCTACAATTATATGAGCACTTTGTTTCAGAGAAACAGTCAGTTGTCATTTTTAAGAGTAAGAGGCTCGCTCTAGTCTTTTATTAATTTCAGAGTATTTTAGCATGGATTAATGCGGCAGGGATCATTGAAACTACTGCCTTCACAGCCGCTGTGAATATTAAGGAAAGAAGTGTGTCTGATATTTTACTATGGACTCTGCTTAGACCCACAGTTGAAATGAGGACAGGAAGCATTCAGTGAATATATGCATCAAAAATACTGCTTGGAATTGGAACCCATATATATATTCAAGCTTCCTGTTTTCCTTTCTTTATCTACCTTGGATGTCTTTGCCCATGAAATCAGAAAACAACTTTCAACTTAGATACCAACACAGTGTCTGTCACTTTGAAGACAAGTAGATATATTTGCATGTAGATTAAGTATCTAAATTGATTGGTGCCTTTCTAACTTGACAAAACTGCTTACACAACTTCTATTAATGTGACATAATGTCTTCTGTTTGTGTGCCCACTTTAGATCATGATGGTAGTCTTCTTTCATATACACCATGTTAACATGCTTTGTTAAAACTCATGTCTTGCTGTTAAAGGTTGCTCACCTTTTCCCCTTAAAACTTAATAAGGGAAAATAATTGATAGCAAAAGAGGTTCCCAAGGATCAGGACTATTAAAATTGTTAATGAAATATTTTTTGTTGTTGAAGTTTTAGTAATAACAGTACATGAGTAAATGAAGTAAACCACTTCTACCCACCTGAACAAAGTAGAGAAAATTGGAACTTTTAAATACCAGACAATATTGATGCAACTTGTGGAGGTTTAAAACTCAGTTCTCCAAAACCCAAAACTATTTCCCCTGATAAGCACCATGATACATTAAGAATTCTATGGCTAGGGCCGGCCGAGTGGCACATTGGTTAAGAGCTGGTTTTGGGATGCCAGCGGCCCCGGTTCGGAGCCCACATATGAGGGCCAGTGACACTGCCCTCCACAGCTAACAACAGCTCCACCTAGAGCTGGGCTGCGAGCCCCGGCGATGGTGTAGGCTGCAGCCCCTGCTGCAGTGGGCTGCCATAGGCTACAGTGAGTGGCCGGCAGCCAGCGTGAGCAGCGGGCAGCCAGCATGAGCTGCCAATAGCCGCGGTGAGCGACCATCCAGAGGCCGGGGACTGACTGCCTCACCCGGGAAGAGCACAATGACAGTACCAACATGGGCCTGTGAAGCAACATCCTCCGCAACTAGACTGAAGAACAAAAAGACAGCAACTTGTCTGTTCCCCTTCCCTGATTCCCCAACGCTGTTCCCCTCCCCCAATTCCCCAATAAAATCTTTAAAAAAAGAAAAAAGAATTCTATGGCTACAATCAAACCTTTTTTTCCTGCCAAACATAAACATGAAGGTTATGTGAAGATAATATAATTCCTCTATAAATTTGGAGCATTGTGCCTGAAATGAACATATCCTATCCAACACAGTTAAGGTTTTTTTTTTTTTTATATTTCTAAAAAGTAGACAAAATACATTTTCTAATATTACATAGGATCCTTTTCAGTTCAATACTGATATGGTTTCAGAAGTGCCTAGTTGCACTATCTAATGTGCACTGTCTACATGTGGCTGTTGAAATTTAAATTACAAAGAATTAAAATTAATATTTAAAAGTCAGTTCTTTAGTCACACTAATCATATTACAAGTGCTCAATAGCCACATTTGGCTTTGAACTCGGTATTTGGCAGCGCAGATACTGTACATTTATTTTTATTATTGTGGAAACTTCCTTTGCACAGCACTAGATAGAGCATTCCATTAGCGGTAGGTCACGTTTCACCAGCTTCCCTTGTATATAGCTTCCTATTATTTACAAGTAGACACCTTCCCTCTCAAAGAGAAGTATTGCTTGTCAAAGCCTTTGATTCACACCCCCTGAATAATTTCCCCCAAATAATAATAATAATAATAATAATAATAATAATGATAGCCGGATTTGAAATAGCTAGATGATGGTAGAAGCATGTTTAGATTTTTATAAAGTTTTTATGAAACCTTAAAAATATATGCCGGGGAGGGGGCGGTATCCAGTTAGCTCAGTTGGTTACAATGTGGTGCTGCTAACACCAAGGTTGGAGGTTCGATCCCTGCATGGGCCACTGTGATCTGCGCCCTCCTTAAAAGAGTCAACTATGCCATTGTAGCATGAAAGCAATGTATAACCAATGACAATGGCTGTTCCCCAATAAAAAAAAAAATACAGTAATTCCTTGGTTGTGAGCATAATTTGTTCTGGAAACAAACTACTTGTATTGCAAGACATCGTTTGTTTACCACGTTAAAATGTATTAGAGGGCCAGCCAAGTGGCGCATTGGTTAAGCGCTGGTTTTGGGATGCCAGTGGCCCCGGTTCGGATCCCACATGAGGGCCAGTGACACTGCCCTCTACAGCTAACAACAGCTCCACCTGGAGCTGGGCTGTGCGAGCCCCGGTGATGGTGTGGGCTGCAGCCCCTGCTGCAGTGGGCTGCCATAAGCTACAGTGAGTGGCCCGCAGCCAGCGTGAGTGGCTGGCAGCCAAGAGTGAGCTGCCAATAGCCGCGGTGAGCGACATCCAGAGGCCAGCGACCGATCTGCCTCATCCGGGAAGAGCGCAATGACGATACCAACAGTGAAGCAACATCCTCCGCAACTAAACTGAAGAACAAAAAGACAGCAACTTGTCTGTTCCCCTTCCCCGATTTCCCAGCGCTGTTCCCCTCCGCCAATTCCCCAATAAAATCTTTAAAAAAAAATAAAATAAAATAAAATAAAATGTATTAGAAATGTTTGCTTGTCTTGCGGAACACTCGCAAACCACGTTACTTGCAATCCAAGGTTTTACTATGTGTTTGTGTGTGTGTGTGTGTGTGTGTGTGTGTGTGTGTGTGTGTATGCTCCAGGGGATGGATGGATAAGAAAGGTGAAAGGATTAGGAAGTACAAGTTGGTAGTTACAAAATAGTCATGGGGATGTGACATACAGTATGAGGAATATAATCAATAATGTTGTAAAAACTATGTATGGTGCCAGATGCGTAACTATAATTAAAAGAATACATATGTGTATATATATAGTAACGGGATGTAAAGTACAGTATAGGAATTTAGTCAATGGTAGTATATTGTAATAGCTATGTACAGTGTCAGAGGGATAGTAGGCTTTTTGGGGTTATCACTTTGTGAGGTGTGTAAATATCTCTATGTTGTTTTATAGACTTGAAACTAATAAAAAAATAAAATTACCTTAAATATTTAAAAAAATATATGCCAAATTATGTGTAATTTTGGTAGTTTAAAAAGAGAATGACTGGGCTGGCCATGTGGCACGGTGTTTAAGCGCTGGTTTGGGAAGCCAGTGGTCCCGGTTCGGTACCACATATGAGGGCCAGTGACACTGCCCTCAAAAAAAAAAAGAAAAAGAGAATGACAGACACATACTTCCATGTCTACTATCCAAGATTGAAACACTGAAACAGCTTATAAGTAACATGTCATTTATGACATATATCACCTGTAAATTATAGAAATAATTTTTTATTGTATAACCACATCTTGTAAAGAACATAGAACACAGAGGAAGCATTAAACTGACATACAGAGGGTGCCAACAAAAATGTGTACACATTTTAAGAAAGTGACAAACTTTATTAAAATTGTAATACTCAATATATACTGATAACAAAAGATGAATACAAGTCATGTGTATATATATATTTTTGGCATGCCTGGTATAAATGAATGATTAAATATTTTAGTGATAATTATTTTTAATGAATTTTAGAAATAATCAGCATATATTTCCATATTCAGATTGAGTTGAAAAAAAACAGGTAGATATTGTATTCATTTATTCTTTTGAATCTTTTCAATAAGCTAGGTAGGTAGAGATAAATATCCCTTGAATATATTGAAACTTACGTAGTATCAAGTGAAGTTTAAGACTTGAGTTTGCTAAAATTGATTACATAAGGAAATACTTTTTCTGTTTTGAGGCAGAGGAGGAAGAAAAAATAATAAAGATAGTTATATGCTAATTACTCGAAAAATACTCATATAATTGTATATCATGACTTAAGATTTTGTTTCCCACAGTTTAATATTGGTAGGTGTTTTCTGAGGCTAAATGTAGTTGGTATTTTCTCTGTGCCTAGTTACCAAAATGGTGACTTGTAGAGTAATAGCACATAATCAATATATTAGTTGAATTATATTTTTATAAAAGGTAATGTTACTTTTAATATGTATAATTCAAATATATTGATATTTTCTACTTTCACGATGATTTTGAAGAGTTACTTTTTCCTTGTAAAAGCCACTTAGGACTTTTGTGATAGGCCTTAAGACTTGTCTGCTTTTAACCTCTAGTGTCATTTAAATTTTATGTATTTTTTTTTCTTCCTGCATTTTTAAGTACCCAGTAAACCATCTGTAAATATTACTTCCATGATGGAGGAATGCCTTTGCCAGTTTTTTATACTATAAGCTTTAGGCTTTAAATAAAGTATGCATTTTTATTTTATTCTTTTATTTATTTATTTTTTTAAAGATTTTATTGGGGAATTGGTGGAGGGGAACAGCGTTGGGGAATCGGGGAAGGGGAACAGACAAGTTGCCGTCTTCTTGTTCTTCAGTTTTTTAGTTGCGAAGGATGTTGCTTCACTGTTGGTATCGTCATTGCGCTCTTCCCGGATGAGGCAGATCGGTCGCTGGCCTCTGGATGTCGCTCATTGCGGCTGTTGGCAGCTCACGCTTGGCTGCCAGCCGCTCACACTGGCTGCGGGCCACTTACTGCAGCCTATGGCAGCCCACTGCAGCAGGGGCTGCAGCCTACACCATCACCGGGGCTCGCACAGCCCAGCTCCAGGTGGAGCTGTTGTTAGCTGTAGAGGGCAGTGTCACTGGCCCTCATGTGGGATCTGAACCGGGGCCACTGGCATCCCAAAACCAGCGTTTAACCAATGCGCCACTCGGCCGGCCCTAAAGTATGCATTTTTAAACTATAGATTTAGTCTTAATTATCTTGTATTTCCCCCATCCCCCCAAATAAAAAATGAAGTGGAACATTTACTTTTATCTGTTTATTCAGTTACAAATGTTTTATTCAGTTCAAATGTTTGAATGTAACTAACAAAAAAAAAATTTTCTTTAAAGATTTTATTGGGGGATTGGGGAAGGGGAACAACCAAGTTGTTGTTCTTCAATCTTACTTGTGGAGAGATCAGCAAGCTCAGCTTCAAGTCCAGTCGGCATCTGGCCAGCTGTCAGCAGCTTGCGGCCGCTCAGCTCAAGGTGCTGTGTTCAACCTTTATTGCTGGTGGGCATAGCCCACCATCCATGCGGAAGTCCAACTGGCAACCTTGTTAGGAGCACGTGCTCTCACCAGCTGAGCCATCCTGCCAACAGCTCAGAGGCAGCTCAGCTTGTGTGCAGCTCACTGGCCCATGTGGGAATTGAACCGGCTACTTTGTTGCTCAGAGCTCGCTCTTCTAACCGGCTGAGCCACTCGGATGGCCCTGTAACTAACAAAATTTAATAACTTTTTGAATTACAGAGTTTGAAGAGAAAATATAGTTGTTTCTTTCACAAAACTTTTTATTTTGACTCTTTACTATCACAAGAATGTGTTTTGTGTGGTGATTAAAGTTGAGAGCATAATGCTAGGAAGTGTTTCTTTGATAGCAGGTCTTTGGATATAACATATAATGTGCTGCCTTCTGATCTGATTTGATACAGTAGAGGCATGGTTAGTTTAGAGAGAATAAGTTTCCAGTCTTACTTATCTGACCCCTCCATGCATTGTTTAAAGCGAACACTTTCTGCTCCTTAGAAATCTTTCCTCTTTGCCTTCTATTTCTTGAATTTAAACAAAACAAAACGTGATACAATGCCACATCTCTTGTTTCTCATGAGCCTGATTTATAGGTATCCCCCAAATTCTACTGGATAAGTCTGTTTTTTCTCTATATTCATTCCCTTTGTGAACTCATCTATACTCTTGGCTTCAACTGTACTTTTTTACACAATTGATTCACAAATCTTGGACTATTCTAAATCACATTTTCTACCTGTTGTTGGGAAACATCTCCATTTGAATAGCCTGTGGTAACACTGGACTTACTTATGATCCAAAATAAAAGTCACTCCACCCCATCACTGTGGGTTTCTTTCATTGTGTCCCAGGCGAGTGAGAACTTTTGAGGTAACCTTTCCTTCTCTGCTATCTTTTGTTCCTATATTTAATTTAGCATGAAGTCCTCTTGTTTCTGTATTTAAGATGTGTCTTGGGTTTCCCATTCTCTCTGCTTTTCCTCATCTTCACTATACAGACGCTCATTAAATCATACCTTAATTCACTGCACCTACTTTCACAGCACCCTTTGCCTTTTTTATTTTTTATGTTTTAAATCTTCCCACACTTTGTGCAGTGACTTTTTAAAATGTATACCAAGTTGTATTGGCATATTTTCTTTAAATAAAAGTAAGAATTTTTACTTAAGTTTCCCTCTGGGTGTTACCTAATCGCTAGGTAATTGTTCAGTCATTCATTCAGCAGCTATTTATTGAGTAGTTACTGGGTTCCCCGTACTTCAGTGACTTTCTCGCAGAGAGCTTGTGTCTAAACAGTCTTTCGTGGTACAGGAAGCTTTCTCGGAGGAGGTGGCATTTATTAGGTGACCTGAAAGTGAGAGAGCCAGTCCTGTAAAGACATGGGAAACAATTGCTCCAGGCTGAGAGCACAACTGAAGAGGGACAGGTTTACTATATTTGGGGAATATCAAAATGGTCATTGTGACTGGAGCCTAGTAGAGAGACAAGAGTGGTGGGAGATGTAGTCAGAATACCAGGTGACAGAGGGCCTACTAGGCCATGGTAGGTGTAAGTACTGTGGATGTTTTTCTAAGTGATGGGTAAGCCATTGGACAATTTTGAGTTAGAAAGTGATGTGAGCTGATATATTAGTCACTGAGTTAGGAATAGAAGTAGAGAGACTATAATGGTAATAGAGAGCAGTATCTTAAATTAGCAAGGTAACAAGCAGTAATAAGTGTTTTGAGTAAGGAAAAGTCAGCAGGGTGGATTGTGTGGAAGGTGTGAGATAAAAAAGGAATCAAGAAAAACTCAGTTCTGTGTGCTTGGACAAGTACCCTATCATCTATCTTCCCCGTGTGTATAATAAGAAATACCTCTTTCTTGCATATCTGAAGGAATTGTTATGAGCATCTGATGAAATAATGCATGAAACCCATTGTGAATCTTAAAACATCATAACATTGTGTTACTTTTTAACAATGAGCAGCTAAAAGCTTACCTTAAATCATGCCTTGTTCATTAAGACATTTCTGAAAGCTTAGATTTTACAGGAATAAGAACTCCAAATCATATGTAGTTTAGGAAATAGTATAACTTATAACTTCCCTTGGGTTTATAGTGCATAGTTACTTCCCAATGATATTTTCAGTGTTGAATAGTTTTGTCACTATTCCTAAGGATTAGTATGCGGTATTATCTCCTATTAATTGATAATAAGTAGATCACATTGTGGCCATAAACTGAACTGCTAATTTAACCACAGAGGAAAGGAATCTATAAACAATGCCTAATTATCTTTTGTTTGTAGCATATTTAAGACAATGCATTTCTCTTCTTGTAAATACTTGAAAACAAAACTACCCCATATTCTATAGTTTATTTACTAATATGTTATATTAACCTTGGGGTGTTGCTGATTATAAACAAAACATAATCTACTGTACTATAATAAATAATGACCTATAAATAAACTTCAACTATTTTATATTTATTTGTATTATGCCAATTGTACTTTTCCTGACAACTTTAGATTAATTGGCATCAGGAAAGATAAAAATTCTAAACAAACTTTTTAGTTTCTTAAATTACTTGCTCAAGTATGATTTAGCTTAACTCTATTTCTGTTTTCCTATTGCAGATTTCTCAACAGTGATGTCACAAGACTGACCACACTGATCACAGTAAGACCAAAATGATAATTAAGTTTTGAAGGGTGTTATTTTCTCTGAGAATGAGAATTGAGTTAGAAAGTATTTATAATTTTAAATTATTATTTGTTCTTTCAACCTCCAATTAAATGTTTACATTTTCAATGAATCATCTCACACTTGTAGTTATTTAAATACTTTAAAAATATTGCTTTAGATGATTTAAAAACATTTAAAATGAGAATTACTTTTAATTTATAACTGAAATTTTATGCCTAATTATTAGCATATTTCAGTGTGAATTATAATCTGAACTTTTTTTTTTTTTTTAAGTTTTTGTTTTTACTGGAAAATGTCGAAACATTTAAGGTGATTCAATATTAAGAAGAAAATTATAAAAATAACATTACTTGAGACTAAAAGTCACTTATTAAGGAAAGACTGTGAAAAAAGCCTTGAAATCATTATTAGGCTTCTTTTTGCTTAAATTTTTTTATTGATATTTAAATGATTTATAAAGAGTCTATATGGAGAGTTGTTGAACAAGGATAGTTCTTTTAAGTAACTAATGTTTTTCCTGTTTAATTTTATTTAAAATATTAATTTCTACTGTGTATAAGGACATATGTTAAAGAAAAACTTTATCTAAGGCCTTGATCCTCATTATTATAAAATTCTAACTAGTTAAAAATCTCAATTTCAATAATGAGATTTTATAGCATTTTTGAAAAATCCTTTTAAAAAATGGAGAAATAAGTTTAGAGTGAATTATTTACTCAATGAGTCTGCTTCTTTAATCTTGTTTTTGTTGTTTATTAAGTATAAATCAGTAATTATCAGAAATGTAAATATTTTATTTTTTATTTTACAGTTACAGTTGACATTCAGTGTTATTTTATATTAGTTTCAGGTGTACAGCATAGTGGTTAGACATTTATATATGTTAAGAAGTGAGTGATTCCCCTGACTAGTCTAGAACCCCCTTGGCACCTATACATAGTTATTACAATATTTTTGACTATATTCCTGATGCTGTACTTTATATCTCGGTTGTATATAGATAATCTTTGTATTTATGTTTTAACCTTTTTTGGAAAGCTGGTTCATTTATTAGGTTTAATACTTTTTAGAGGCCAGAGAGAACTTTTATTGTGTTTTTAAAGGCTTTATCATCATCATTGAGTGTACAGATGTTTACGGCATGTTTCATTCATTTTCCTAAGGGAGCATTTTAGCTCT
The DNA here is from genome assembly GCA_033961575.1 of Aselliscus stoliczkanus. NCBI lineage: Eukaryota > Metazoa > Chordata > Mammalia > Chiroptera > Hipposideridae > Aselliscus > Aselliscus stoliczkanus. The sequence continues at coordinate 112,298,392 of CM066731.1, read as the reverse complement.
CTGATTTGTAGATCTTTGCTTGTTTGTTTTTTCTTAATCAGCACTTTATTGCCCTAACTGAATAGTTTACATTAAAATATTTATGTAGTAACCTTCTGTTTATTATTTAGTGCTTTTCTTTTTTTCTTTTTATTTTTTTTGAAGGCAGTGTCACTGGCCCTCATATGCGGGACCCGAACCAGGGCCACTGGTGTCCCAAGCCAGCTCCCAACCACTGCGCCACTCTGCCGGCCCTATTTAGTGCTTTTACAATCAAGGAAGTTTAAAATTAGCAGTGGATGAAAAAGGTGTTCTTTTTTTAATTTAAAAATGATGACCCTCACAGTACATTTTAAACGTAATATTTAGAGAGAATTTCATTGCAACTGTTCTAAATTCAAGAATTTCAGGAAGACAGGTGGTGTTCAATATTATCAGATGTTAAATAAGTTTAAGTCTAAGTATTCATCTGAGAGGTTCACAAGTAACTGATAATAGAAACTCTTACTTTGTAATAATGTCAGGGTTGTGAGGCTTTCTCCACCCTCCTGAGTGAAGAAGAGAGGGTAGATTTCAACACCGAGTCAGGATGCTATTGAGAGAGTGTTTTAAGTATTGATCACAGGGCTGGAATAAAGTGAGGCCAGAGAAGGACTGATAGTTTCAGAGAAAATGGAGAGGACAAGGGATTAATCCAAGATCTAGAAGCTGGTGTGATGAGATGTGAAAGACCCCCAAAGAGCAGAGAATTGTGGTAAGAAGGGGATGTTATAGATTGTTTCAAAGCTGAAGCTGTAGTATTTATATTTTATATAATACACACCTTATAAACTTCTTTCATCAGAAATTTTCAGAACTCAAGAGAATTTCTATTTTTCCCCCCCAAAGAAACAGTCCACAGAAATGTCAAAATGACCTTCCTTCTTCCTGGTCATCATCAATTCCATTGAAGCCTATACACGATCCTCAGTTTAATCTTAGTGAAGTATTGCTCTGATTTTTTTATTTCTCTACTTGAAGATGTTTAGTAACTTCTCATTTTCAACAAGATCAAATACAGACTTTCTAACTTGGTACTCAGGATCCCCCATCAGTTTGGTTCTAACGTATTTCCCAGCCAAATATCCTATTCAAGGAAAAGAATTCTACACGGTACCCAATGTAGACTACATACTCCACTTTGAATATACATTTTGGCTCCATACTTGCATCTGTGTCGTTCCCTTTCCCTAGAATACTCCTTTTTTTCTTTTTTTTCTTCTGATGATATCAAACCTCTTCTCTAATGCCCTGTCCACATGTAATCAACTAGACTGAAGAACAAAAGGACAGCAATTTATCTGTTCCCCCTCCCCCAATTCCCCAATTAAAAAAATCTTAAAAGAAAAAAAAGAAAAAAAAAAGCCATGTGAAGAAATAAAGAACTCCAATAAAGACAGTTATCTTTAAATAGATAAGGAACATAATACTTGGAAGGAAAGAATTGAAGGCTAATGTAGCTAGAGGTAGAGAGCAATGATTATAGTTTGAGATTAACAATTGGAAAATATAGGACATAATAGAGTAAGATAGGATTTTTTTCCCCTTTTACCTTAAGAGCAATGAGAATTGTTTGAAGTATGAATTGAAGTTTAAATTGTCAATGACCCAATTTTAATTGAGGCTTACAGAAGTTAAGTAACTCTCCTTAAGGTCATGCAATGATTAAATGGTAGAATAAGGATCGTAACCCAGTAATGTCTTGATCTAACATCTTAACTACCCCTTTTCTTATAAATTAAGCAATGTTTAAGAAATTATAAGCTTAAATTTTTGTGACCTGAATTTGTTCATTACTTTATTATTTCAGCAGATGATAAATAAATGCCTACTATGTTGGAGGAATGTGATTTTACCCTGTTCAAACCCAGTCATGGTTATATTAATTTTGTTAGTTCTGCTTGTGACCTGTTGCTTCTCAGTAAAAATGTGAACCCGTAGTGTTTGGCAGTGACCATTAGAACAAACATATTTGTTATGTTTTTATGATTTCTTCCACCTCTCAATTTCTGTCTTCTATGGGGGAATTAACAGTGAAGGCTAATTATGTGCCAGACTGCTTCCATGTATCATTTTATCTGAGAATTATTGATACTAAATAACTGCACCAAGTTAACATAATTAGTAACTGGAATTCAAATTCATATTTCTCTAACTAAATTCAAAGACGTTTCTACTAAATGTTTCTACTCAAAGAACAAGAAACTAATTTATGTCAAAGTATATATATTTAGAAATAGAGTACATGCTCAATAAATATTTGCTAGCTGGTTGAATGACAGAAGCAGGATTATGGGAGAAAAGTATTCCAGAATCAGCTAGTGTGTGTGCCCTGAGGTGATTTTTCTGAAGTGTATTCTTCAAACAATTTATATACTGTCAATCTCTTCCTTATTTAATTATCTTTATTTTTGTTTACCTCTGTTATAATATCGATACTCAGTAAAGGAAGAGACATGATACATGCTGTTAAATGGGAAGTTGTTTCTTCTCAAAGATTCTGTCTGACAAAATATTTCCCAGATAGGAATTGTGAGCATTCTTTCAATCAGTGAATATATTGGGTTGTCAGAAAAGTCATGACATATTTTTTCTATGTTTTTCGTTGCAAGAATGCATCATGACTTTTCCAATAACCCAATATTATGTTCTTCACATTCAGTCAGTCACTCATTCATTCATTCATTCATTCAGCAAACATATATGGAACACTGACTTATATGCTTCTACTATGGAGCTATTGGAGATACTGTGGCCAATAAGACAAAGTTCCTTCTTTAAGTTTACTTTCTAGTAGGAGAGCAGAAATAAAGAAATAAATAAAATATTTTCAAGTCTTGATAAGAGCACCAAAGGAGGGGAGAAATGTGATAGTGTATATGGGTGGGGACAGGGTAATGTTTACATATATTGACAGTAATGTTTACATATAATGTTGGAGAAGGCCTCTGTAAGGGGGAACTGCCTGTATTGAGAAACGACTCACCAGAAAGAGACAGCCAGGTGATGATCTGAGGAAATAGGAATTGTAGTGAATCAAAGTGACAGTGAGGCTAGAACATTGCGAGCTGAGGGGCTAGAACTAGGTAAATGTCATTGAAAGTAGTTAGGGCTTCTTTCTTTTTTTTCTTTTTTCTTTTTTTCAGGGCAGTGTCACTGGCCCTCCTATGTGGGATCCGAACCAGGGCTGCTGGCGTCCCAAGCCAGCTCTTAACCACCGGCGCCACTCGGCCGGCCCAGGACTTCTTTCTAATGTGAAGAGAAGTCACTGGAAGTTTTTTGGTTGTTGGTTGAGTTTATTTCCTTCCATCCCATGTTTATTTGAAGGAGGCTTTTAAGGAGGAAGCCAGGTCCAGTTCATTGATGGCATTAAAACAGTTTTTATAAATTCTTTATTCTTTGTGTGAATTTATATTTTTGGAGGCATTCTACTGTCTTGTTCTTAAATTATATACCATTGTTATCATAGTTAAGAAGTGTCCATCATCTTAAAGAGAAATGGATATGCATTATCGTTTGATTCAAGAAATATTATGTAATGTTTTTTGTTTTGTTTTGTTTTTAGCTGAGCCATCCTGCCACCTGTTGGCAGCTTAGCAGCAGCTCAGTTTAGGCTGGGCATCGAACTGCTGTTGCTCAGAGCTCAGCTCGCACTCTTTTTGTTTTGTTTTTTTGTTTTTTGAGGGCAGTGTCACTGGCCCTCATATGTGGGACCCGAACCGGGGCCACTGGCTTCCCAAGCCAGTGCTTAACCACCGTGCCACTCTGCCGGCCCTCTCAGCTCGCACTCTTGAGCAAGCTCTTAACCAACTTAGCCACTCGGCCAGCCCTTATGTAATGTTCTTTGAATTTCTTATTACATTTATAAAGATGGAAATACTACTGTTCCTCTTTTCTTTATAAGCTTATAGTCTAGTGGAGAAATAGACACAGAAACAGTCATTATAGATGTTGTAAATGCCACAGAAGCATACGTACAACGTTTTTTTTTTTTTAATTTAGAAAGGATGGTGTGTTCCCTGGGACTGGGAAAGGCCTCATCAGCAATGCTTGTTCTATGGAGATTTTCTGTCTTGCGTTTTGAAGCATAGTAGGGGCTAGGTACTGCTATTTGAACAGGGATGCTTATGCTGCTAAAAGTCTTTAGAAATAGTTTATGATTTTCATATGTACAGTAAAATATACAAATGGTATCTGACTTAGTATACATGAGAAAATCGAATTACTCTTTTAAGTAGAGGGTGCAAAAGCATTATTCTCTTTTTTACTGCTGCCCATTTTCTTTCTGTTTTATCTCACCTTTTATTCTCCATTTTTAAGTATACATGAGGTAGGGAGAAGATACATTTTAAGAGTTTTGAAGGTAGGCTTCGTAACAAATTTTGGAGGTTTGTTGAAGGGGAGATGTGTTTATAAAAAGGGAGTTAATTTATTTCTAAGCTGGAGATAGAATCTTCTGATAGTCCTCTATTGGGAGCTTAGATTTTTCCACCAGTCAAAATTCTAGGTAGATACATAAAGCTTCCTAACATAATATTAAGCATGTGATCTCACAAATTATGCATGCCAGAGTGATATGAGATTAATGTCAGCACACTGGAATGGCAACGTAACCATAGTGAAAACTAGGTGCTTTGTAAGTTTGTTGGTCAAATATCAGAGCAAACGTTTTTAGAAAAATTAAATTGTATGAAACGTAGGCAGATGTGTAAAGAGAAAGGACAAATTTACAAGCAAACACTGAGTACCCTCATGCTAGGATATGACATGAGGAGAAATGAAACCAGCACAATGCAATTTGGGACATAATTATGCAGAGAGAATTGAAGGAACTATAGGAGAAGGGGTTATTTCTTTCTTACAATTAATTTAATTATTGAATCAAAAAAGACAGTGTGGTATTGTATAGAGTGAGTGTAAAAAGAAAAAGTCAAAGAAAAATAGGGAGGGAGGAAAAATTTGAGAGAGGAAATCTTTAATAAGTAATTGAAGAAAAATATTTCTCATAAAAAACAAAAACTTTTGTATTTTTTAATGTTCTTATTCCATAGTGGCTTTCCCTTTTTCACGTTTGAAAAGAACTTGATCAAGTCCTATTTGTTCTTTTATTTCAACTTTTTCTTGTGAAATTCATAAGGCAAAAAAATTCATCATTTGAAAGGGAATAATTTAGAGTATTCACAGTGTTGTGGAACCTCTATCTCTATCTAGGTCTAAAACATTTTCACCATCCCCAAAGGAAACCTCACTCCCATTAAGTTGTTGCTATCCATTGCACCTTCCCAACTCCCACCTCAAAGCAGCAATCTGTCTCTATGAATTTAACTGTTTTAAAGATTTCAGATAGATGGAGTAATACATATATGACCTTTTGTGTCCAGATTCGGTCACTTATTTTGGAGGTTCATCTAATCCTTTTGTAATGCGTATCAATACTTATTTTGGAGGTTCATCTAATCCTTTTGTAATGCGTATCAATACTGCATTCTTTTTTATATCTGAATATCCCATTGCACGTGTATACCGCAATTTGTTTATCTATTCATCCATTGATGGACCCTTGGGTTGTTTCCATTTTTTAGCCACTGTGGATTGTGCTGCTGTGAACATGCATGTACATGTATTTGTTTGAGTACCTGTTTTCTTACATTTGGGGTATAAATCTAGGAATGGGGTTGCTGGATTAGGTGTTAAATTGTGTGTTTACCTGTTACAGACTCCACCAAACTTTTTTCCACAGCGGCTGAATGAACCGTTTTGCATTCCCATCAGCAATGTATGAGGTTTACAGATTCTCTATATCTTTGCCAATATTCATTATTATTATTATTAATATTAAAGCTATACTAGTGAGTGAAAAGTGGTACCTCATTGTAGGTAGTTATTGGCCATTTGTTTGCTTTCTTAGGAGAAATTGTCTATTCAAATCCTTTTCAAATGGGTCGTTGTATCCGTATTGTTCAGTTGTAAGAGTTTTTATATATTCTGTGTATTAGATCTTTACCAGATATACGATTTGCAAATATCTTCTCCCATTCTGTAGATTACTTTCTTATAATGTTCTTTAATGCTCCCCAAATTTTAATTCTTCGAAATCTAATCTATCTTTTTCTTTTGTTGCTTGTGCTTTTGGTGTCATATTTAAGAAGCCATTGCCAGATCCAAGTTCATAAAGATTTACTGCTATGTTTCTTCTGAGAGTTTTGTGATTTAACTTATGTTTAGATCATTGATCCATTTTGAATTAAATTTCATATATGGTGTAAGGTAGGAGTCCAACTTCACTGTTTTGCGAACAGATAATCCAGTTTTTCTAGCATCATTTGTTGAAGAGACTCTTTTTTTTCTCCCATTGAATGGTTTTGGCACCTTTGTCAAAAATCAGTTGGCCATAAATGTATGGGTTTAGCTTCTGTACACTCAATTCTGGGGCATTGGTCTATGAGTATATGTTTGCCCTACACTAGTGCCACATTGTTTTAATTGCTATGTTTTGAAATTGGGAAGTGTGAGTCCTCCAACTTTGTTCTTCTTTTTCAGTATTATTTTGGCTTTTCAGGGCCACTTGCAATTCCATTTAAATTTGAGGGTTAGATTTTCTATTTCTGTAAAAACAAACAGGCAACAAAAACCAGAGCTTTTGGAATTCTGACAGTGATTGCATTAAATTTGTAGACCACTTTGGATAGTATTATCTTTTGAAAACTATTAAGTCTTACCACCCATGAGCACTGGATGTCTTTGCTTTTATTCAGGTTACATTTAATATTTTATTTTTTATTTAAGTAGTGTTTTGTATTTTTTTAGTGTACAGGTCTTTCACCCACTTGGTTAAGTTCCTAGGTATTTTATTCTTTTGGATGATATTGTAAATGGAGTTGTTTTCTTCATTTCCTTTTTGGATTGTTCACTGTTGTTGTGTAGAAAGAGATGATTTTTGTGTATGTATGTGTGTTGATATTGTACTCTGCACCTTTACTGAATTAATTTATTAGTGCTACTAGTTTGGGGTTTTGTTTTTTTTTTTTTGTCTTTCAGATTTTCTCTCTTTGGGATCATGTCATCTACAAATAGAGATAGTTTTACTTTTACGTTTCCAATTTGGATATTCTGGTCAGAATGTTCAGTTGTAAAAGTGGTCATTCTTGTCTTCTTTGTGATCTGAGGGAAAGCTTTTGATCTTCCATCATTTAGTATGATATTAACTGTGGGTTTTTCGGAATGCCCTTTTTATGTTGAGGAAGTTTCTCTATATTCCTAGTTTTCTGAGTCCTTTTTTATTTTTTTAAATATCATGAACGAATGATGGGTTTTGTCAAAATTTTTTCTTTGTCAATTGAGATACTGTGTGATTTCCCCCTTTTGTTAAAGCAATATGTTGTGTTACTCTGATCGATTTTCTTCTATTGAACCACCTATTTATTCTTAAAATTTATTTGCCTTCTCTAGTAAGCCATTTCTTATCTTCTCAAATTGAGTATAAAACTAGTTATTTCATTGTGCTACTCTCTAGGATGTAGAACTTTGACTATATATTTAAAAAAATATTTTATTGGGGAATTGGAGGAGGGGAACAGCGCTGGGGAACAGGGAAAGGGGAGCAGACAAGTTGCTGTCCTTTTGTTCTTCAGTCTAGTTGTGGAGGACATTGCTTCACCGGCCCATGTTGGTATCATCAGTGCGCTCTTCTCGGGTGAGGCAGATCAGTCACCGGCCTCTGGATGGCCACTCACAGCAGCTCTTGGCAGCTCACACCGGCTGCCAGCCGCTCATGCTGGCTGCTGGCCACTCACTGTAGCCTATGGCAGCCCACTGCAGCAGGGGCTACAGCTATGCCCTCCCGGGACTCACACCAGCCTAGCTCCAGGTGGAGCTATTGTTCACTATGTTAGCTGTAGAGGGCAGTGTCACTGGCCCTCATGTGAGATCCGAACCGGGGCCTCTGGGGTCCCAAGCCAGCTCTTAACCAATGCGCCATTCGGCCAGCCCTTGACTATACTTTTATTATTTCATTTAGTTGCTGCTTGTAATTTTTTTGTGTATGTCTTTTTTTTTTTTTTTTTTTTGAGGGCAGTGTCACTGGCACTCATATGTGGGACCCGAACCGGGGCCACTCGGCCTGCCCTGTTTATGTCATTTTTAAGATCTTTTTAAAGCTCTTATACCATTTTGCTACTAATGTACAATCTTATGAATCTCTTTAGGAAATATAATCTCTAATCAGCTTTTGCATAACGTAATAAGTTGATTTTCAGTAAAAAATTTATATATTTGATCAATAGATTAAAAAATTTAATCTTTTATAATTTTTTAATATATAAAGACAATTTTTTTCTGTTTTGCAGGAGGCACAATTTTATTTCCAATTATGTAAGACATACTTTATCAGCTTGTAAGCCAGACATCCCTGCATTAGCACGCAAAGGACTCTTTAGAAGTTATGGTAAAAATGCATAACATACAATTTACCTTCTTAATCACTTCTAGTTGTACGATTCAGTAGTGTTAAGTATATCCACACTGTTATGCAACCAGTCTCCAGAACTTTTTTATTTTGCAGAATTGAAACTATACTCATTAAATAACTCTCCATTTCCCCCTCCCTCCAGCCTCTGACAATCATAGTTACTATTTCTATTAATTTCACTACTCTAAATACCTTATATAAGTGGGATTATACAATATTTTTCTTTTTGTGACTGGCTCGTTTCATTTAGGATAATGCTTCAAGAGTCATCCATGTTGTAGCATGTGTCAGAATTTCCTTCCTTTTTAAGGCGGAATAATAATCCAACCACATTTTCTTTATCCATTCATCCTCCAGTGGACAGTTAAGTTGCTTTAGCCTCTTCACTATTGTGATAATCAGCATATTAAAATGACATTTTTATTTTGTTTATTAAGCACAGGTTTAAATTTTACTGTGTCACAACATTTAAAATAATTTAAAATTGCTTTCATTTGCTAATGTTTGAACTAAAAAAATACAGTGTCAGCTTAACAAATGCACTGGTTTTGTTTTATAATTTTTTGTCCTAATTCAGAAAAGAAATAATTTTATCTAGTTTGGTTTTTCATATAAAAAGAGTTATCATTATAGTTTCTCTTCTTTACATTGTTCTTTTTATTTATTTATATATATATTTTTAATTAGCTTCAGGTGTACAACAAAGTGCAATAGTTATACTTTTTACCCCTCAAAGTGACACCCCCCCAATTCTACCCTCCCACTCCTCCCCCCCATATCATACTATCTATTACAATTCCTTTGACTCCCTTCCACCATATAATCCACATCCTGTGACTGTCTATATATTCAATTACAGTTGGCAAACAATATTATCCAACATCAATTTCAGGTATACAGTGCAGTGATCAAGCCTCTACTCCATCCATGAAGTGGTCTCCCTAACAAAACATGTGACCGTCTGACACCCCACAAAATTTTACCAACATTGGTTTTTGACATAGTAAGGACATCTTGATAGGCTATATAAGAACTTTGATCAGATGAATATAACTGAAGGATTTTGTGAAAAATCTTCTTGGGGGCTGGCCGAGTGGCTTAGTTGGTTAAGAATGGAAGCTCTGAGCAACAGTGTCACCAGTTCAATTCCCACATGGGCCAGTGAGCTGCCAACAGGTGGCAGGATGGCTCAGGTGAGAACATGTGCTCCTAACAACAAGGTTGCCATTTCAACTCCCGCATGGGATGGTGGGCTATGCCCACCTGCAACTAAGATTGAATACGGCACTTTGAGCTGCGCGGCCCTGAGCTGCCAACGGGCGACGGGATATAGACTGGACTTGGAGCTAGCTAGCTGTGCCCTCCACAACTAAGATAGGACAACAATTTGGCGGCTCCCCTTCCCCGACTCCCCAACACTGTTCCCCTTCCCTAGTTCCCCAATAAAATCTAAGTAAAAATAAATGGCAGAGATTGACAGAATAAAAACAAAATCCAATTTATAAAAAAAGAAAAAGAGAAAATCTTCTTGGGGTGAATTTGCTGAATTATTATTTTATGTCTTCATTTGCTTTCATTTCCATATCAATTCAGCTCATGTTTCTATTCTTTAATGAGTTTTAAAAATGTAAAAAAGCAACAAAACCATTGTGGGAACTATGTAAGGATTACGTTGTGTGATATGAGGATTGGATATCATGAGCCCTCTCATCTGATTGTTACTCACTATCACACATGATATACATTTAAAGTTTTCAGCCTTTTTTTTTTTAATTTACTGGGAAATGTTATTTTATTTATTATTAAAAATAAATATCTAAGCATGCTATTACCTCATTTAAAAGTAAAAATACTTCGAAACAATTTATGAAACTTCTTGAGAAATTTAACTTATAGTATTCAATAGTAAGCTGTTTGTGGACAGAACTGTCTTATTCACATATGTCTGATCACAGTATTGGAACTTAAGCCCTAAAACTTGTTTCCAAAAGCCCTCAAACTTGTTTCCAATCAGTTGGATTGAGTGGGTTTTTAATATGTCTGTGTAGTTACTTGCTCAGGTAGGTATTCAGCTGTCCATATATAATTTTACCCGTACTGTGATCCAGTTAACTTTCTATTGTTCTTTTCTAATGTACCATTTAAAGAGGGGTTAATGTATGAGGACTACTTGAGAACCAAACCAATTATTAAATCACTATAGCAGCAATAACTCATTTTACCTTTGCTGCACAGATATGGTTAGCAATGGCTAAAGAATCTACTGGACATTTACAATAACTCCAGACCATTATCTTAATGTGGATTTCACTTGGAGAGATGGAAAAATAATTGATTTTATTTCAGTTAAATGGTAATGATGAAAAGAGAATATCATATCTTTGAAGAGAGCTGGCTAGATTCATTATTATCTAAATTTTTACTTGCATTTTCATAGGCAACACTCTTAATTATTTCCAATCCATTTTGTTTGTCTTATTTGAAGTAATGTACTATTTTTGCAGACTGAATATTGGACTTAGTAGGCAAAATAGAGAAAGTTTATTTATCATCTCAATCTTCAAATAAAATAAAGGTACATTTTAATAAAGAAGTCATCTTGGAGACCAAAGTCCTTGAGTGCATAGAAATATTTTTTCAAAAAATAAAAATTTACCACACTGTAACATGTGTAGCACCTGAAAATTTAATTATATCTTTAATTGAGTATAATGTTAATGTTAAGTATGGAGAAATTAAGAGTAATAAGCTCTAATATGCTGTTTTAATTATTTACTGTAAGCCTACTTAGTGGAAGAAATAAGGCAAGTTACTAGAAGTTAACTTTCCTCTTTTGTACATTAAATTTAATTACATTCCTGAAGAAATTACCACTGTTATTATTATTTTTTTAAAGATTTTATTGGGGAATTGGTGGAGGGGAACAGCGTTGGGGAATTGGGGAAAGGGAACAGACAAGTTGCTGTCTTTTTGTTCTTCAGTTTAGTTGCGGAGGATGTTGCTTCACTGTTGGTATCGTCATTGCGCTCTTCCCGGATGAGGCAGATCTGTCGCTGGCCTCTGGATGTCGCTCACCACGGCTATTGGCAGTTCACGCTTGGCTGCCAGCTGCTCACGCTGGCTGCGGGCCACTCACTGTAGCCTATGGCAGCCCACTGCAGCAGGGGCTGCAGCCCACACCATCACCGGGGCTCGCACAGCCCAGCTCCAGGTGGAGCTGTTGTTAGCTGTAGAGGGCAGTGTCACTGGCCCTCATGTGGGATCCGAACCGGGGCTGCTGGCATCCCAAAACTAGCGCTTAACCAATGCGCCACTCGGCCGGCCCACCATTGTTAATTTTAAAATTATTTTTGGAGTACAAATTATTTCAGAACATGTTTTAAATTATAAGTTAATGTTTAGAAAAAAATTTGTTTTGTTTGATACATCCCTCTAGAAACACGCTTTATAAATCCTCCATATATCTATATCTATATCTATATCTATATCTATATCTATATCTATCTATATATATATATGTATATCTATTATTATTTTTTTTTTTAAAGTTGAGCCATCCTGCCACCTGTTGGCAGCTCAGTGGCAACTCAGCTAGGGCTGGGCGTTGAACTGCTGTTGCTCAGAGCTTTGCTCGCACTCTTGATCAAGCTCTTAACCAACTGAGCCACTCAGTCCTCCATATATTTTGAATCATGACATTGGAATAAATACGAAGTTTTTCAAGAAATGATAAGTAATTGTACAAAAATAACTATGAAATATAAACAAAATTTTAGCTTGATTTTGGCCTCTCTGGTTAATAGAAACATTCTAAAGATATTTTCACCTTTAACAAAAGTTAATATCCATTACATTTTTCAAATGACACTTCAGGATTCATCTCCCTTTTGAAATGATATTAAGAATAATGTCCTTGGTGTGTGGATTAGTCTACACTAAAAGGCAATTTTCTGTTGTTTCACTTACATTCATTTTAATTTACCAATAAAATGATATGCATAAACATGGAAACTGGATCCTCTTTTGGCATTCCCCTACTTCCTAGTTAAAGGTATTTAATGAATTTGCTAGTGATTAATGCAGGATTAGAATTGTAGGATTAATTTTGAAACTGCTGCTTCTGCTTTTAGCTTTGTGGCAGTTGTGTTTTTGGTTGTTCCTGTTAGGTGAAAGTAATCGTTCTTACTATTTTAGGGTGAAGTCGTTTGTGTTTTTCAACTTTTCATATATACAAAAAAAATGTTAAAACTTAAGTCATCAGGATTAAAACTATTTCAAAAGATTGCTTACCTCTACAATTTTAAGTGTGCTCAGAATTAAGGTGCTGCGTTATAAATAAAACTGCAAAGAATCCTAAAATCATATTAAGTGTAGAACTCTTTATTTTAGAAAACCAAACCTTAGAGTGACTTTCTATGCCAGACTGAATTTATAGCAGAGACTCTAGCACCAGTGTTGTGTTTCTGAAAATTAGGTGACTATTTCTTTTTAATTTATTGTACTTTTTTTTTCCATGTTATTTTAGCAAGAGGATCACATTTCAGTCCTATTTCTGTTGATAGTATCACCATTTTCTGCATAAACATACAAACCCTGGTATCCTTTTGGATTACTGTCCTTTCTCTGGCTCTAGATAATCAAAACTTAAAAGTGCCTGTGATCTACCTTCAGCTTCTTCTACATCCTTTGTTTTCTTTCATTCCCACCACCTCTATATTTAGGTCATGTTTACATCACTTTATTAATTTATTTACCAGTTTCTTTGTCTTCAGTTTCTTGTCTCCTTTTCTTGCTCATTGTGGATGACACTGCCACAGTAACATATCTAAAATTATGATTTCTTTTTCCACATTTTGTTTATGCTATTCCTTTTTTGGGAAGAATCTTTTTCTACTTCTGAATATATTCGTACATTCAAATGCTCCACATCCTTCAAGAACCAACTCCGGTTTCATTTTCTTCTCAGTACTGGCCACATCTACCTAAAGGGAGTGCCACTTGAAAATAGAGGGTCAGGGCCGGCCGAGTGGCGCATTGGTTAAGCGCTGGTTTTGGGATGCCAGCGGCCCCGGTTCGGATCCCACATGAGGGCCAGTGACACTGCCCTCTACAGCTAACAGCAGCTCCACCTGGAGCTGGGCTGTGCGAGCCCTGGTGACGGAGTAGGCTGCAGCCCCTGCTGCAGTGGGCTGCCATAGGCTGCAGTGAGTGGCCCGCAGCCAGCGTGAGCGGCTGGCAGCCAGTGTGAGCTGCCAATAGCCGCGATGAGCGACCATCCAGAGGCCAGCGACCGATCTGCCTCATCCGGGAAGAGCGCAATGACGATACCAACAGTGAAGCAACATCCTCCGCAACTAAACTGAAGAACAAGAAGACGGCAACTTGTCTGTTTCCCTTCCCCAATTCCCCAACGCTGTTCCCCTCCACCAATTCCCCAATACAAAAAAAAAAAAAAAAAAAACAAAAAAGAACATAGAGGGTCAGTTGGTGTCTGTAACCTTTTCACATCTAGACTCATGATACCTTGTGATCATAGAATGCTAGAGCAGGAAGAGACTTTAGATATCACTTATTCTACTCACCTCACTTTACAGTTGAGTAAATGGTTTTCCTAGAGTTAAATGACTAATGTAAATACTTGCACAGTTCAGAGCAGAGATATAATTAGACTTAAGTCTCCTAACCTGTATACCAGAAGTCCTTCTAGTGTAATACATCTCCTCTCACTAAAAAGTACCTTGTCTTTTTAGATCTTTTTCTTTAGTGCTTTTTCCTCTATATGAGGCCAAGAATTTTGTTTTAAACTATTTTGTATTCCCCTTAATGTTTTTCAGGTAATAGTCCTTAATTCATTATTTTGTAGAGAAATACTTTCAGAGAAAAGTAATATTTTAAATAAGGTTTAACTTCATTATTTATAAATATTAATTTTATTATCATAAAATAAAGATATTGTTATAAATATTATAAATTATAATAATATTGGTAAATATTAAATACTGCTTTTATTTAAAAGGGATTGAAGAACAATTTCTAATAGTTTTTAGTAGTTTGCATCTATTTCGAAGAATTTACTAAACAAAACAGTAGGAAATAACAAAATAAAATGGAAAAATTCTCTGGGTTAAGTAAATGGGTTTTACTTGTTTACAATGTCAAGAACATTTATTTGAGTATAAAACTAGAACTTTTATCAACACTTCTTCATTGCTTTTATGTTTTCAGTTTTTAAGGAAATGGCACTGTTTTGTTTTTTTAAAAAGATTTTATTGGGGAATTGGGGGAGGGGAACAGACAAGTTGCTGTCCTTTTATTCTTCAGTCTAGTTGTGGAGGACATTGCTTCACTGGCCCATGTTGGTATCATCATTGCGCTCTTTGGTAAGGCAGATCGGTTGCCAGCCTCTGGATGGCCGCTCACAGCGGCTCTTGGCAGCTCACACCAGCTGCCAGCCACTCACACTGGCTGCCTGCCACTCACTGTAGCCTATGGCAGTCCATTGCAGCAGGGGCTGCAGCTATACCGTTCCCAGGGACTCACAGCAGCCCTGCTCCAGGTGGAGCTGTTGTTCACTATTTTAACAGTAGAGGGCAGCGTCACTGGCCCTCATATATGGGATCCGAACAGGGACCGCTGGTGTCCCAAGCCAGCTCTTAACCAATGCGCCACTCGGCCGGCCCTGGCATTGTTTTATATGTGATAATTTTATGGCAAATTGTATTAAATCGAAGTATGATACAGTTCTGTTGTCTTAATTACTAAGCCATTATTGAAAACTACCCAGCACAGTCTTTCAGGTTTTAAAGTTTTACAAATATGCCTGATTTAAAGCATGTAAGTAAAGCAACAAGGATTATAGCAAATGTATATACTTTAAAATTTTTACAACTGAGTATGAATAAAAATGGTACGTGAGAGGGCAGCTTAAATGCCTATCAGGTGAATAAAGCATGGGCTTCATGTGTGTAGTTGGGATATATGTATCATCTGCTTTAGATGTATTACAGAGGTGATGTCAAGGTGAAAGCAGGCTTGCAGAATGGTTGGAAATCATTGTTATTCTGACTTGGAGGCTGTAAATGGCTCAGTGGCAGATGGAGTCTTTGTCAAGGAAGAAAAATGGCAGCTTTGGAGCATCATAGATGTTTTGCTAGCAGCTCAGCACACAGGCTGTGACCTTCTAATATGCAGGACTCTTTCTATGCTCTCGTAAATTGAGCTTTTATTCGCCTAAAGTAGATAAACAGTACTTATCATATTTCAGTACAAATTGAGGTGTTTCATTATAGAGAAACATAAATATGTTTTATTATCTAGTTTTTAAAGAAGTAAGCTTTTAGGGGAACATGCATTTCTTGGTGTCAGAAATATTTCTCGGTTAATTTGCAAGAGTAAAAACAATAGAGTTCAATTGAAAAAGTATTTTCTTAGAATCACATAATATTAAAGCTAAAAAGTGTGTTAAAAATTCTAGACAGACGCTCATTTTACAGATGAAGAGACCAAGTCTCAGTGTCTGTGATTAAGCCAAGGTCACTGAAATAGTTCATAAAAAACATTAGGCGACTCTTAGATTATTACTTATTATACATATGAAATATCTTTCCTTATAAAGGTAAAAGAAAACTACTCTCTTTGAATAAAACTTTGAATACCAAGAACATGCCTAGTTATTCATGAGAGCTGAATAATGATAGTGCATAATTTTAGAGACTTTTATTTACTATTCAACTGTACATGTTTTTATTGAAAATAATTCAAGTTTTTCATTTTAGTCTGTCATCACTACAGTGCTCCATAGAAAATAATTTTGTTGAATAGAGAGTTTACACTTGGGTTGCAAAGTTATTTATGCATGACCTGTGTTCTGATTCCTTTATAAGAATATATTTAAATGATAGTTTGTTTAAGTCAGAACCACTTCAAATATATATCCTGTGTTGATGTATTTGAGTATTCTAAAAGTCCTTTCTTTTAGAAATATTGCAATGTTTCAGGGTTTTGTAGGTTTCATACAGAGATATTTTGGAAAATTGTATCAGTGAGAACTTTTTTCAGTTTTTAGAAGAATATATGTCTCCATGAAAGTATATTATAATGTGAAGTATATTCATTTGGACAGGTGACCTATATCGAAAAGTAATAAGTCATGGCTAAAATTAAAAGTGGAAGCTTCACTCACCTTAAACCTACTAAATTGTTGGACCATTGCTAAAGTTATAGAAAGGAATCACTGTATATCATGGAAGAAAACAACCCTTCTTCTACAGAGTCAAGGTTGCTGCATCCAGTGCCTCAGATTATATCTTTTGCAAGCCATTGTCTAAGGAAGTACAGTTAAAGAGATTTTTAACAACAGTTATACAATGATGTCTGTGCATTTTCTTATAAAATTATAAAACAATTTTGGATAGGAGAATAATTTGAAAGGTTAGAGTTAAAAGTTTCCAAAATCTTGAAGTAAGATTTTTTTTTTCTCAAGGCTAAAACTGGTCAAACCTTTTAGATAGAATGTGGACATGAACAACATTAAGCACAATATCATAAAAGAGAATACTGTGTCAATGGTTATGTTAATATGTAACTATTCACCTGTGATCTACTTTACTATGAAGTGAATATATCAGATAGAGGTTAAATGGTGATTACTATGTTTTCAACAACTAATTATTGAATTCCTAGTACATGCAAGGCAGTGAACAAAACAGAATCCCCTCATGGGGTTACAGTCTGAGTGAAAGAGAGACTTAGTTAATAAATGAATACTTAGTATGGTGGATGACAACCGACACTATTAAGAAAGATAAAAGAAATTAAGGGTCATGAGTTGCCAGAGTTGTGGAGTTAGTATTTGTTATATGGTGGTCAGCAGAGGCCTCTCTAATAACCTGACCGTTTAATAGAGATCTAAGAAAGTGAGGGAGCTAATCACGCACATATTATTGGGTGAGGACTAGTACATGCCAAGACACTGAGGTGATTGTGCTTGGTGTATTCCAAGGACAGTACGGAAATCTGCATGGCATGACTGGCAGGAGGGAGGAAGGAGAGTGATGAATGAAAACATGGAGATTTCATATAACACTTTCAACATTTAAGGAAAAAAGCATGCTGCAGTTTTACCCAACGCCCACACTGTAGAGTGGGTTGTATAGCGTGAGTATTGCATGAAAGAAAGGTTCCATGGTTAAATAAGTTTGGGAAACATAGGGTTAATGTTAAACAAAGTTAAATAGGTTTGGTTATGTTTAACAACTGTTTCTGTGTACCTTTTAAAGTGCTAAAGAGTTTTGTGAATGTACAACTTACTTGATCCTTCTGCAGAGAGCATCTTAGGGAATTAGTGTTGTTCCTGCTTTGGTAAATTCTGTGTTATACAATCTTACAGGTTAACTAAATTAATAAAAGAATTTTCCACAATTACTGTTTTGGCATTTCTTTATTCTCCTTAAGCCAACATCCTTCTCTGCCTGCTTGTTTGCTCAAGACTACTTTTCTTTTTTTCTCCCTAAATATTTCTCAAATCCATTCTTCTTTATTCATAATGGCTGAATCTTGAGGTAGCTTTATCATAACTCACCAGGGCTATTACTGTAGCCTCAACTGGGCTCTGCCTCTGGTCTTCCTGTGTCTAAATTCATCACTCTTTTAGTGAGGATTTAATTGACATCATAAACCTAACTAGTTTATCTACTTAAAATCCTTTACTACCTTCCCATCACTACAGAATAAAATTTAATCTCATTTGCAGGACATGAAATCTTCCACAGTCTGTCTCCTGCCTGCATTTAAATTTTGCCTAAACCTCCCATACTTAATACTTTCCAATGTTGAAACCATTTATACTTCCTTAAAGCAGGCAGTGGCTGTGTAGTACTTTTGCCTTTGTTTGGTACTATTATCTCTGCTTGACA
Source organism: Aselliscus stoliczkanus (assembly GCA_033961575.1). Taxonomy (NCBI): domain Eukaryota; kingdom Metazoa; phylum Chordata; class Mammalia; order Chiroptera; family Hipposideridae; genus Aselliscus; species Aselliscus stoliczkanus. Next base: position 112,279,993 of record CM066731.1, on the reverse strand, counting down.
CAGCCATCCCCCTGTGAATAGCCTAATTTTTCCATTCGTAAAGGTTTAGGACAGACGTATAATTCTCTCAAAGCATTTAAAACAATGAAATAAAAATATGAATTTGTGTTTTCTCCACTCTACATCCTATCGCTTGTACCCACCTTAAGTGCTTGTAAACATCTTCAGTGCTTCATACTTTAAATACATCAATACCAATGAAATTAACTTTACTAAGTAGTTGAAGACCTTCTGATAAATAGATAAATCAATTTCCTCTTTTTCCAATTAAAAAATGTTTTGACTATAGATTTAAATGTAAAACAAGACACTGTAAAACTTTTAGAAGGAAACATAAGGGAAAATCTGTGGGACCTACCTTGGCGAAGAGTTCTTACACGCTGAAAGCAAATAGCACAATCCATAAAAGAAAAAAATCAGGAAATTGGACTTTATAAAAATTAAAACCTTTTGCTTTGCAAAAGACCTTGTTAAGATGATGAAAAGCCAAGATACATACTGGGAGAAAATACCTGAAATCCACACATCCGACAAAGAATTCATATCTAGGATATATAAAACCTCTTAATGCTCAAGAGTAAAAATACCAAGAGTCCAATTAGAGAATGGGCAAAAAGCAGGACGAAACATTTCACCAACGAGTATACAAATGTCAAATGAACAGATGGAAAGATGTTCACCATCACTAGCCATCAGGGAAATGCCAAAATGTGAGCTATCTCTACTCACCTATCAGAACAGCTAAAATTAAAAATAGTGACACTATCATATGCTGGCAAGGATGTGGAGAAATTGAACTTTTATTGCTGTTGGAAGTGCAAAAGGGTACAGGCATTCATAAAAAGAGGTGGACAAATCCTTAAACAAACAAGCAAGCACATACTACATGAACCAACCACCGCACTCCTGGGCATTTATCCCAGTAAAATAATTGTACCTGTTTGTTAAGCATAGCAACTTCATTTGTAATAGTCAATATTGGAAACAATCAAAATGTCTTAACAATAGTGAGTGGCTAAATGCAATATGATGTGTTCATACCATGTAATATTGCTCAGCAATACAAAGTATTGATCCATATAACACTTGTATATATCTCAAAGCCATTCAGCTGAGTGACAAAAAGCTAATTTTAAAATGTCACTCCATGATTCCAGTTATATAAAGACAAAATTATGGAGATCGGGAACAAATTAGTGGTTACCAGGGGTTAGGGATGGTGGAGGAAAGGGGTTTGGGTGGACTGTAAAGGAGGAGCAGAGAGCTCTTTGTAGTGATGGAGCAGTTCTTTGTCTTTACTGTTGGTTACATGAATCTACACATGTGATAAAATGACTTAGAAATATACGTACGCATTGTAGTTTATTTACTTGCTGGATTTTATATTGCACTATCGTTATATAAAGTGTAACTATTGGTGGAAACTGAGTGATGAATACATGGGAACTCACTGAAGTAATTTTCAGCTTTCTGTAAATATATAGTTATTTCAAAATAAAAAGTTAAAACATTTGTCTGTTCTTTTCCTTCTTCTATCTCCAAGACATGGAAACCACATGGATGAATGGGTAAAGGAAATGTGGTGTGTGCACATGTGCGCGCATTCACACACAACTATTACTCAGCCATCAAAATGGAAATCTTGCCATTTGCATGGATATGGATGGACTTTGAGGACATTATGTTAACTGAAATAAGTTAGATAGAGAGACAAATAACACAATATTACTCATATATGGAATCTTTAAAAAACAAAACGAATCCATAGATCAAAGAACAGATTAGTGGTTTTCAAAAGTTGGGGCTGGGGGCTGGGCAAAATGGGTGAAGCTGTCCAGAGGTACACACTCCCCAAAAAATTACCACCTATAGTCCTGGTAAAAACAAACAGAAACCTGTTTACCTCCTCATTAAACCTTACCTGCTTTTTAATTTTTATTCTGTGTTCTCTGGAGACTTGTTTCATTGATCATTCATAAACATATCCAGCATATCCTTTCTTGGCTTATTTAGGATTGTCCTATCTTAAATAAAATGATAAATAGGAGTAAATAAACAAAACCTCTACTTGCCTCAAGTAGCCGTGTTTATATCTTCAAAATATGTATCCATGTTGATAATGTATAGCTATAGTTCTTTCATTTTAACTGTTGTATAGTTATCTATATTTCATTACATAAACACACCACAATCTTTTAATTTATTCATTTTCCAATATTTCACTCTACAAATAGTGCTTCAATTTACATATTTGTATGTGATACGTTATGCACATGTATGAGAACTTTTCTGGGTTATATATCTAGAAGAGTTGCTGTGATAGAGACTGCATACAGCTTCAGTGTTACTATGCATTGCTTAATCTCTTTCTACAGTGGTAGTGCCAGTTTACACCACCAGTGCATAAGAAATTTCTGGCTCTACATTTTTGCCAACCTTAGGGATTTTCTTTATTTTTGCCTTCCCACTCCTTCAATGAAGAATGTACTGTGAAGCTCAACAGATTTTTACTTCTACAGTATTATATTTTATTTCTTGCTCTATTTTGACCAGCCAAGAAGTAAATTAATTTTTGACTTTTCTTTCATATTCATATTTATCTCCATATTTCTGACTCTACCACAACTTTAGTTCAGACTCTTACCTCTTGGCTAAACTGTTGCAACAGACCAAATATTGCAGTATCCCTGTTGGAAGTCTCTTCCTGCTCCAATCTATTTTACTTGCAACTGCTAGGTCAATATATAGTTTAAATTGGGGAATTGGGGGAGGGGAACAGCCAAGTTGTTGTCCTTCAATCTTAGTTGTGGAGGGCTCAGCAAGCTCAGCTCCAAATCCAGTTGAGCTACTCCGCTCAAGGAGCCGTGTTTAATTAGTTGCAGGTGGGTGCAGCCACCATCCCATGAGGGAGTCCAACCGGTAGCCTTGTTAAGAGCGAGAGTTGTATCCCCTGAGCCACCTGGCCTGCAGCTCAGCTCAAGGTGCTGAGTTCAGTGTTTGTTGTGTGCGGGTGTAGACCACCATCTCGAACAGGCAGTCTTGTTGTTAGGAGCCCGTGCTCTCACCAGGTGAGCCATCCTGTTGGCAGTTCGGCAGCAGCTCACCTCAGGTGCAGCTCACTGGCCCATGTGGGAATAGAACCAGTGACCCTGTTGCTCAGAGCTCTCACTCTTGAGCAAACCCTTAACCAACTGAGCCACTCGGTCTGCCCCAGGTCAATATTTCTAATGCAAGTAGTTTACCAGCAGCGTTAACTTAAAACACTTAACGTGCTATTCAAGGTTGTCTCCAATAAGGCCTTGAACTGTCTTTTCAACTATATCACCCACTGTTTTCTACATATGCCCTGTATACTAGCTAGATTAAATTATATTCATTTATTTATTGATTGATTAATTCAAACAGTAGATATTTAATGTTCTTATTATGCTATACAGGTATATTAACACTTGAGTTTTATGGGTTTTATAGTTTTGTAGTTTTATAGCTACTGCAGTAAAATGAACAACTCCTGATTCTATTTTCTGAATGCACCCAGTGCTTTTCATTCTCTGGTTCTCAGCATATGTGTCCCTTCCACTTGCAATGCTTTTTTTCCTGGTTCCTCCACTTAGCCATCTTTGCCTTCCAAAGTCCTATCCACTTTTCAAGGCCCACCTAAGATGTCACTTTTTTGTGAAGCCTTTTCTGACATCCTCAGTTAATTTTGCTCCCATAGTGGTGTATTTACAATAGACCCTTGAACAATGTGAGGGTTTAGGGGCCCTGACCCATGTGCCATTGAAAATTCATATATAACTTTTGACTTTCCCAAAACTTAACTACTCATAGCATACTTTTGACTTGAAGCCTTTCTGATAACATCAAAGTTGAGTAACACATATTTTGTGTTATATGTATTATATGCTGTATTCTTAAAGAAAAGAAAATGTATTTATGGTGGAAATAAAATCTGTGTATAAGTAGACCCACACAGTTTAAATCCGTTGTGTTCAAAGGTCAACTGGTTCTGTTCCATGAATTTGTCTTATGCTTCCAAGGTGGTGAGGAGAGTACTTTGTTGATCCATCTGTGTTATTGCCTTTGTGGCATTTAACAATGTCTTGTGTATGGTAGGCATACTATTACCTAAAGTAATTTATTAATAACTAAAGGTAACCTAGTAATAACATCAAAATTGCCCAATTAGAATTATTTACGGAAAGATCAATTTGAATTAGAAAAAATGCTTAATCATGTAATTTTGTTAATGTTCGTATTCTTAAAACACTGTAGGATAAATTGAACTAAACAGTAGGTTTCTCTGATTTTGGGGACTTGCTCTGAATAGTAAACTTTATTTGTATAAATACATGTAGTGTAAGTATAATAGTTGTTAAGCTTGTTTTCAGACTCTTAAGTAGTTCCTTTATGTCAGAGTTTTCCGAACTGTATTCTGAGGAATCCTATTAAATGGCTCTGTAGAAATGCCTTGGTTACTGCTATATGCCTCTCCAGCCCCATTTATTTTTTACTCCACTGGGCTTCTTCACAAGATTTATTTAAGAAAGGACTCTTCTGCTGAATACTTTGAAATCATTGTTAAGAGAGTATAAATACTTTAATTTTATTCATTTATTTAATATTTGCCAAGATCCTACAAAAAAGACATGATTTCTGCCTGCTTATTCCATGAGTTACAACAGATTTAAAATCAGTAGTCCATAGGAATGAGACTTCAGATAAGTAAGGAAATGGTAGGTAATGGGCTTTGAGTCCAACAAATACATTATTTATACTCTGAATATCCTGCATTTTAATATGGGTGTTTGAAGAGTTAGACTATCAGAAGTAACTGGAATTGGTATACAAATTGTTAGGTAGGCTGAAGAATTTTCTAGATCATGGCTTCTTAAATTTTAATGTGCATAAGATTCTGATTCTGGGTTGGAGCTTGAGAGTCTTCATGTCTAACAAGCAATTTAAATGTTGCTGGTCTGTGTGGACCACACTTTGAGGAGCAAGGAGCTAGATGACCTTCCAAAGCCTATCGCCACATTTCAGTATTACATTTTTTGCTCTAGAGAAAGTAGGTTTTCAGTATTGTCATGGACATTTATTTAAACGGCCTCTCTACAGTTTGATATATATGTTGCCATTTCTGGGTTTTCTTGGAAAATATACTTTGTTTGTGGATTAATGACTGGTCTGCCATTATATGGTGGTTTTTTTTTTTTTCTTCTTTTTTAGGGCAGTGTCACTGGCCCTCATATGTGGGACCCGAACCAGGGCCGCTGGCTTCCCAAGCCAGCGCTTAACCACTGTGCCATTCGGCCGGCCCCATTATATGGTTTTTTGCTTAGAATCATCCCTTAAGATTTTAAAAATAGCTTTGAGAACTATTAGACTGTCAGTGGCAACTTTCCGAGAATTTAAGCTTAAAAAAAATCTGGTTTACTTTTCCAACAGAACTGTCATACTGATTGACTTTTGTTATTTTACAGGATATTATTTGAGGTTAGACATTAAGGTATTATAAAAATAAAAATAGGAAACTATTTGGCTAAGGCTGTTTTAGTTGGTATAAGTACTGCTTTTTTTAAAAAAGCTGTTATTATTATTATTATTATTAATTAGTAGCAATTATGTACCACAGCAGGTTAGGCTGTTAATTTTATATGTAGCATATGTGAATTGAAAGGCTAATTTGTGTAAATGAACCGCCAATAGGACAGATAGTCGTTTAATTAAATAGCTTATATTAAAAAAATAAATAAATCAATTCTGAGGGACATTAATACATTGTTTGAAGATATATAATATCAAATATGTTCAGTCTTTTGGGCTCTTATAGAAAACTGTAATAACTAAATCATAAATTTAAATCATAACCTTTAAGAAAATTCTCAGAATTTCTTAATTTGAATAAATGGAAACTGGTTATTAGCTTTGTAGACCAGGATAGCAGAGCATTTTGAGGAAGGGAAATTGTGATTTTTATCTAAAAACATTCGAATAATTTTCATGTTGATAGTTAAATCAACCCTAGATTATTTCACTTAATAAATGTCAGTAGTAGAAATTGCTGAGGGAATTATATTATTACAATTAAATTTTTTTTATTAAGAAAGTGCTAACGTTGCTATAAAAGTTTTCATATGCAATTTATGTCAAATGTTGATAAAAGGTTTGTTTGGACCTGATCGAAAAATTTTGTATAGAAATAAACCTCCTTTGTTTCTTCTGGTAGCATCCATTGATTTTTTTTTTTTTTCCTCCCTAAAGGTACATAATAGTACTGATAGAAGCAGGACAATTGGGATTTACATTAAAAATAAATGTGATGAATAAAAAGCACTACACTATAATATAATCTTGATTTTGTTTTACCAAAGTTCCAAAATCTAAAGGACAAAAATACTGACAAGGTCAAGAAAAAAATGAAAGAAAGAACAAACGATGCAAAAAGAAAATGACACTGAGGTCTTGGTTTAATACATATGTATTCCAGGTTGATGGTTGATTTCATTAGCAAATCTCATTGTTATGCAATGTCTGTTCTTCTGCAGCAAAATGAATATTGTATCCTCACAGGCTCTGTGTATATCTATTATGTTGAAATAAATGAAAAATATATATATATAAATATATTTGGAGCTCTTTTTGGTTTACTCTTTCCAGTTAGACTTTTAGGAAAAGAAAGAAGATTGAATTATATTTTCTCTTTTGTTGTAAATTTGTCCAAAAGCTTTTCAGTTTATATTATAGATATGTTTTCTACTTTTGTTCTCTGAAGTAAACAATTATAAGGTGGTTAACAATGTAACTGTTTAAACTATCATTTAACTGTAAAAATGAACAGAGTATAATCTGTATTAATTTAAGCTAATATTAACATGAACTTCTTGAGTATGCTTTCTAACATAAGTTTAAATGGTAGGAGTGGTTTTCCTTATTGCAAGAAAAATGTTAAGTGTATATATTATGCGAAATGTAAATACCACTCCCTTTTGCAATAGCAAAATTTTATGTTGAGATTCCTATACATACATTTGACTTTTCAGAAAATAGGAAATTTAGAAATAACAAGTTTCATTGGCTACACTTTGGAACAGTTCATTTAATAAGGGAATAGACTTCATGATTATTTGGGTTATGTATATGAGTTCAAATATGGGTCAAACTATTGGACACAGTTGTCATTTAATTTTAGCCATTTTGAGGTCTGACAGTAATTTACAAAATCTTTTTGGTTTTTTATCGTGTTCTCAAAAGTTTTCCTCACAACTAAAATTTTTTTGAGAAGCTTGAAAATAGAAAAGCCCAAAGTTTTATTTAATATGGGTTGATTATATACCATTTAGAAATTACCTATATGGTAAAAACTGGCTTTCCTGCTCACTAGATGCAATCCTAGTCAATATCTTGCCTATGTTGGAAAAACATGAGCTGTTGTAAATATGTACAGCAGTTTATTAATGCATCATATTAAGTTAATTTGTACTTAGTGTGTTTGTATTTTATTCTTCACAGTGGGTAACAGAAAACAAGAATTTCACAATCTAGTAGGAAAGATCCCTAAAATAATGAGAGAGTAACATAGAGCTAAATTATCTAGAGAAAGAAAGAGGGTTTTATGGGCCCTGATAGTCAGGCTCTGAACATGGAGGAGCATCCTGAAAGCGATGACATCTAAACTGATCATGAGGTGGGGAAGCAATGAGAAACAACATAAATATAATTTGGGAGGTGGGAGAACATAAACTTGGCATCTTAGGGAGACAAAGAAGAGACCAACCCAACTGTAATGGAAGATATGATTTGCTACTACTATTTACCTCACATGAAAATCAAATTGTATTACTGTTAAATTTTAGTAGTGTTTAGTCCAGATATATGCCATATTGAGATGCTACATTGGGAACCTTGTTTTTTCTTGAATAATAATAAGGGAAATAGGAAATACCCTTTATATTAATGTTACTGTCCTCTCCCTCCCCTACCCCCCCATAACATAAAAAGTAAATGCTGTACAAGTATGCAGGGATTCGTGCACTAAAATAAATCTAAATTGGTGTGGACTAAATGGGCATATAGGAATCTAGAAACTCTTAAATCAGGTTTCTCTACCATAGTTAGAAATACCAAACTAACGAGAAATAAAAATCATGATAGATTGGGCTCCCAGGCTGTTGAATTGGACAGGAGGATCTTTCTTATATGGTCACCAGTGAAGAGAACTGTTTTAAGTTAAAAAGAGAGATCCTTTTTAAGTGCCTGGACCTACCTCCCAGAGCCGTCTCCTTCATCTTATCTGGAACAGTTATCGCTTGCATGCCCATTTTACTTACCCAGAATAAGAACCTGACTTTGGAAAATGAAATATGTACTTGGAATATGAAAATGGACTTTGAATTTAACAAGAGATCCAGAGATCGTTAGTTGTTGTTTGAAGACTCAGAATTAGATAACTTGCAGGAGGCTTCCTAGTAATATGGTTTATTTTATGGGTAACCTTTCATTATTATGTTAAGACCCTGGCTTGTGTTAAGAAAATGATAAAAGAAACTTTTATATGAAATTTGCTATCTACTTTTTGTAAAAGATGCCATTGAGAAAATCATTGTATTGTCCAGTGTTTCATTATTGAAAAGTATAGAAGAAATGTCTCTTATATATGACTACTAGGAAAAGCTTTGGTGCTTGTTTGTAAAATACATCTTATGGGGAATGAGTATTTTCTAATTTGATCTTGTTTCCCACTTTACATTGCTTGCTAGGAAGCTCAGAGTTGAACCATCGACCTCTTAGAATTGTGGAAGGCCTTATGATAGGCGTTTCTGTTTGCCATTTTTATCTTGTGTTTTATCTTTCTTGCTTTCTCTTATTTCCCTTTATTTATATTTATATTTTGCAAGCATTCTGTTCTCATATTTCTATAAATCACCTTAAAATTACTTTGGAATAAGATGAGATATAAATAATCATGTAAAGCTTATTTATTGCCAGCAGAAGGCAAGCAAAGAAAAATAGGCGACTTTCTTCTGCCTTGACTGTCCTCCCTGCCTCCCTCTTCATTTTGCATGAATTTCTGAAGTCCTGGAGGAGTTAATCTCCTCTGTGATTTCTTAGACTTTTGGGGGTGGGAGGGGCAAGGGAATCCGTTCTGAAGCTTTTTTGCCTAGACAGAACTACCAAGTAATTTGTTGTGCTAAGTGTGCCCTACGTTAGAGTGCCTGACTAAGAGAACAAGTGGAGCTGAAATATATTCTAGAGGAAGAACCCTCTCATATGTCAGAGGGTAATTTTTTTCTTTTCTAACTCATATGGTACCATTTACAGAGGATGCCAAAAAAATGTATACACATTTTAAGAAAGGAAAAAACTGTATTAAAATTACACTGATGGTAACCACTTTGAGCACCTCTTGTAATTGCAGAAGTCAGTATGACTTGTGTTCATCTTTTCGTTATCGGTATATATTGAGTATTACAATTGTAATACAATCTTTTCCTTTTTAAAATTTGTATACATTTTTTGGCACCCTCTGTATATTATCCTGGGTTTTTTTCCCTGCCCTTTTGACTGAATTGTAAACTCTTAATACCAAAACTTGCTGACTCATAATAAGAGCTCCCTTGAATGAAAAAAAATTTCAACTATATTGTCTTTATCTCTATATTTTTAAATTTTATTGTTCTAAATTGGACCTATTATGGGAAACTAAGGTAGTCATAGATATTTGAAAGAGTTGAAATAATAATTTTCTAATTTAAAATTTTATTTTGTTTTGCTATTTGAATTATAGTCAAAACTATCTATATAGTAGGAATAATATCTTAAATTTTCTATAAAGGAAATAAGAGCTATGTTTTACATTCCAGATAACTATAGCATATTTGAATTGTTTAATTTGACCAAGAAATTCAGCTGAAACGAAGTCCTTAGTCATAGCTTTCTGAAAATTTGCCGTCTGTTTCATGTGTTGTCATAGCAAAGGTGAAATGGGGACTAGTTACTTGCATTAATGTTGTTCAATATTGAATACATACTCCTTTTAAATATCGCATTCAATATTTGAAATGAGACCTGTGCTGAAAGTCTATACTCTTGGCAGTAATATACTTGGGTGTTCTTTTTGTTATTGATTGTATTGTCACTTTGTTGTTTTCTATTTAAGTATATTAGAATTTTATTTTGCAAGCAGAGTGAATGTAAACTTGATTGAAGTGATATAAAGTAATGCCTTGATATGGTTATATTGTTGTCAAAGGGTTGTTAAGAGCTCTTTTCATTTAAAATAAAACATGTGTGCTCATACAGTTAGGACATATATACATACATGTCGTGCCTTAATATATATAGATTTTTAAAAAAGATAAATGCAATTTTGTAAATGAAAAAAATCCTACTAAATATTTTAAAATAGTGAATTACTTTATCTTTTTGATAGTGTGTGTGAATTTGTTTTATACCCCTAGTTAATTTAAGTCAACCCTCATTCAGCAGCACTAGAAATTTCAGAAAGTGGGAAAACAGCAATTTGGGAGACAAAACTTAGGACAAGAAAACTTAGTTTTCAGGCTAACAATATTTTAAAGAATTCTCACAGGTAAATATTTTGTGTTCTTTTTGAAGTATGAATTTAAAATTATGATGGGAATAGCATCAAGTTATGTAAACTAAATTTTGATTCATGTAATTGGAAAACTTTTTTTTCAAAGACTGCCACATAAATTATAAAGTAATCTTGTTTTGCAGGAGCTTGTCCTAATAAGAATAGGCTTATGTTTTGACTAAAATTTAAAGTTTGGTCTTTAATTATAACTCAGAAACTTCTTTTATCTACTTTCTTGAAGCAGTTGAAATTTAAATACCTTTCATTATATTTAGCAGGTTTTTGGTTTTTGAGTAGTTATTCTTAGTTGTTTTTTTTTAACCTTGTTAATAGTGCCTTGTTTTTACAATTTACTTGCCAGAAGTAATTTTTTAAACCTGCTTAAACAGATTTATTTTCCATGCATTCCTTATTATAAACTGGGTGTCTATGCATGTCAGGAATAAACCCTCCTTAAAAAGGGAAGAAAGACATAGCTCTTTATTGTGTGTTTTGACGTTAATAAAATTAAGAAAACAACGATTCCTTGAGACGTCTACCTTACCTGGTTTGGGTTTGTCACGTGAGCATTCACGTTTACTGGTGATCTAAGTGCTCCACCTGCCTTTCAGTTTGTTTACCAGGAAATCAAGATGTGTAAACTGCAGGAAGTACTATTTGACCCTCTCCGACAGTATCTCATTACAATAATTGCTAATCTCTGAATAAGACAGCCATGTTTTGTGAGTACAGAGAGAGAGAGAGGTTGTGTTAGGTAGATTTTAGGTGTTTCAATAAATAGAGCATTGTAAATGCGTCCTTGAATTATGTTTTCATGATAGCTTTTGATAAAAGACATATGGTGACCTTTGGGGTCAGCAAAGCTAGGACACAATAGTAGGTATTCTTTCATGCCTTTTAACTGAAAAATATCACGGCTTGTTGTTTTGGAGTGCTGTCACTGCTCTGAATCGAAAGGATAATGGCTACTTCCTGATTAAATCCACTCTCCACAGTAAGCTGTTAATGTTGTACTGTATGTCTTTTTCTCCTGTAAATGCAATAGTGTTTGGTGTTTTCTTACTTTTTATTGTCTTTTCATAGCTAGATCTGCTCTAAATATATCCTGAAGTTGAAGTTTACAATTAGAGTAGAAACTACTGTTTTAAGTTTGGAGGACTGTTTTTTTTTGTTTTTTGTTTTTGTAATGAAAAAGTATTTCTATTTGGTATCAAATCCAACCATCTCACCATACTTACTGTAGAATTTGGTTAAAGAAATTAGCTTTTTAAAAAGATATTGCAATGATAAATTATATTAAGCTTTCACTTTCTTGGCACTCTAAGCAAAAGCTTAAAAATAACTTACATAGTAAATCAGATTAATTTTTTCAAGGACTATTTAGATAAACTAATTGATTTCTTGTTTAATAAATTTTGTAAATTGATTTAAATATGTTGTCATAATTGTTTTAATTATTAAATTATTGTTCTTAAATTAGTGAAGAGATCCTTGTAATGTCAAAACAGTATTAAGGACTCAGAATATAAAAAGGGAATAATGAGCTTCTTAGTTTTAATCCGAAAGCTGGCCGTCACTCCATCTGTGGTCTTGCGACAATCATTTAAACTGCTTACCTCAGTTTTCTTGTCTACTGTCCATATGAGTGCTAAGTATAATGCATATGTTTGTTTATTTCTTTATTATAGTACAAACTATAAAGAAAATGAGTTCCCACAAGTATTTTATAAAATGGAGAACTGACTGTGAAGATAGACTTGAAAAACATAAGGAGTCACAGTAGAAAGGGAAATACTAGAAAATTTATTTCTATCATAAAATAATAGCAAGTAAGATTTAAAATAAGTACCATGTAATTGGGCTTTTACGTTGAACAGAACTGTTATGCTCAATTCTTAATATAGTATTACCAAAGGATTGTACATATTATTGGCTATATGACCATAATGAGAAGTGGAAAGCTTGGAGGTCATTTAGTCAGGAGTCATAAAAATATTTAAATTATTTAAGTTTTTCTTAAAAGTATTATTCCTGAAAATGAGATTATTCAGAGTAGAGGGAAGAATGTGTATATCTAGTATAGCCCTATAAATAGAGCTCCTCTAAATAGTAAGATATTTAATTTTTAAACTCTAGTATTAGGTGTCCTGGTAATATTAAAGAAAAGATTATGAAATTACTAAACACTGAAGGCAGTTACTAAAGATGGTTATAGAACCAAACATCCAGAAATATTTAAAAATATTCTGGGATAATGTAAGATAGAATTTTACTTTTGTTGAGAACTAAATTACCTTTTTTTGGCAAATGCTTATTATCAAAGTTAATTTATGTAACTCAGTAATTCTTCATAAAAATTATTGGCACATTTTAAAGATTGATTGTTCAGTGCGTAGTCCAAGTTACTCAAGTTGCTGAAGTAGGACTTATAGTAGTGCCTTTATTTACTTTGTAATAACAGGTGATAGATGTCATTGTTTAATGCTTAATGTTTGCAAACCACTGGGCTAATTCTATTGTAGGAAAGACAAACTTTTACCTTTACCCTCTTAGGTTTCTTTTTGTCTGGGGCTGAGAATTAGTTTGACATAAGACAGATCAACAGGAGAAAAAAGCATACAAATGTATTTAATACCAGTTTTGTGTGTCACAGAATCTGTATAAGAAATAAAGACCCAAAGACAGGATGAAACTTTCTTGTTTTATATTAGGTTGAACAAAGAGGCAATTGTGGAAAAGTGACTAAACTATGTGGGAAGGCTAAAGGAAGATAAGAATTATTTTAACAAGGTCTGTTTGTGTAGAATTCTCTCAGTCTCAACTGTCTGTCCTTATGATAAGAATGTTACTTCTCTTCTAGTGTAGGGAAGACAGCTTTCATCTAGGAGTTTATTTCCTGCTTTTCAGAAAAAGAAGGAAGGTCAGAGGGCTTTTCTTGCATTTGCTGGTTTTGAGTCAGTATGCCAGAGTGGCATGTCCTGAACTCCTTTGCTCCTTTATATTTATTGCATAAATATAAATATCATTTTATATTTATGATAATCACATGAGGTGCAGGTACCATCATTATCTCCATTTTTTACTGATAAGGAAATAGTTATAAAGAATTTAATTTTTTTAAAGTCCTTTAGCCAGTAAGTGCCAGAGCCAGACCAATCTAACAGAATCTAGAATTTAGAACTCAGTCTTCAGCGTCACACCTGTAAGCATTGTGTTTATATTTTGGAGATAATAAAGGTGTTTACAACTGTGGTTTAGATAGGTTTTTTTCCCCCCATCAATTTATCAAATATGGAGAGCTTACTAAGTGTCAGGCACTGGTAGAAAGGAAAATAAAATTCCTTGTTTCAAGAAACAGTTTTAAGGGCCGGCCGAGTGGCTCAGTTGGTTAAGTGCTTGCTCAAGAGTGCGAGCTGAGCTCTGAGCAACGGCGGTTCGATGCCAGCCTGAGGTGAGTTGCCGTTGAGCTGCCAACAGGTGGCAGGATGACTCAGCTAAAAAAAAAAAAAAGAAACAGTTTTAATGGAAGAGGCAGAAAATTAACAGGCTGTTACAATACAGTGCATTCACTGATATAATAGAGACAAACACAGGATATTAAAGGTGACACAAATATTTAATGTATTTTATTTTCATTTTGAGTACTGTTCTAGGCACATGGATTATACCAGTAAAGAGGCTATCAAAAGTCTCTGCTCTTATGAATCATATAAATGGGAGTGAAGATAAACAAGAAGCATATAAATAAGTAAAGTATATAGCATGTTGGAAGGTGACAAGTATTATGTGGGGGAGATTGGGCAGGATAAGAAAGCTGTGTGGTGAGGGGTTGTAGAGTCTGGGAAGGACATAACACAGAAGGTCATATATTAGCAAAGAACAAGGAAGTTATTAACAGCTATCTGTACATCTTTGGGAAGAGACTTCCAGTCAGAGGGCTTGAGGCAGGAAGCATACCTGATATGTTCAGAGTAATGAACAGATACTAGTGTGATTGGAAAAGAGTTTGTGAGAAAGGAGAGTAGAAAAGGAGGCATTGGCAAAGATAATGGATGGGAGGAACTTAGAGGAGCCATAGGGCCGTCAGTAAGTCTGGCTTGTATTTTTAAAGTAACACTTCAGTTACTGTGCTGAGAATGCAGTTAACCCTTGAATAATGTGTGGGTTAGGGGTGCTGACCCCCAGCACAGTAAAAAAAATCCATGTATAACTTTTACTTCCCCAACACTTAACTACTACTACTAACCTACTGTTTACTGGAAGCCTTACCGATAACATAAGTGGTTGATTAACACATACCATAGTTTGCCATGTATAATGTGCCCCCATGTATAATGTGCACACACATTTTCGGGCCCAGCTTTCAGGGGAAAAAAAGTTTCGTTTTATTTGTAATTCAAATTTTTATTTTTTTACATTTAGGTACTTGTTTTTTGAATTATAAAGGAACTTTAGCATTTTTTAATATTATGGTACAAGAAATATTAGGTAACAAATAATTCCAAAACACAAAAACAGATCAGATACGAGGTACAAGAAATTTTATGCACCGGTAACAAATTTACGATATTTACACATCATAGAAGGCCAAGAACTCTGTTGTTGCGAATTTGTTGGCAGTTCAACAAAACCAATTACCCTGTTCAAGGGTATGATGTTGCATATGGAAATCGTTACTGATTTCTAGAGTTACACTTTTAACTCATAAGTATAAATAAAAAAAATTAAAAACATTTATATAGATACGGAATTAGTACTACCCATGTATAATGCGCATCCTTATTTTTTCCTCACAAATTTGGGCAAAAAAGTGCACATTATACATGGCAAAATATGGTATTTTGTATGTTATTTGTATTATATACTATATACTTATAATAAAGTAAGTTACAGAAAAGATGATGTTAAGAAGATTACAAGGAAAAGAAAATACATTTTTGGTACTGTGTGTATTTATTGAAAACACAAGCTGCATGTAATTTGACCTGTGCCCTTCAAACTTGTGTTGTTCAAGGGTCAATGGTAGGCTGTAGGGAGACTTTGACTACTGGTTAGAAAGCTCTTGGAGTAACTAAGTGACTGAAAGTAGGGTTTTGGATAAGGACGGGAGCAGTCAAATTCTGGATATTTTTAAGATACAACCAAAAACTCTTTCTGATGGATTGGATGTGGGATATGAGAAAAAGAGAAGACAGTATGACTCCAAAGTTTTTGGCTGAGTAACTGGAAAAATGATGGTGCCATCAACTGTAAGATGGGGAAGGTTTTCAGATGAAGCAGATTTGGGATAAGGATTAGTGATCAAGGGCTTGGTTGTGAATGTGATAGATTTTTAACTGTCTCTTAGATATGTAAGTGGAATTGTGAGAAGGCTTTTCAGAGGAGATACCATATAAACTGAGGCTGAAGAATAAATTGGACTTATCAAGTCAAAGAGGTGGTTTATGATGAGATTTGAGAGCATTCTTTATACACTGAAATGAATCTTGGCATTTTTTTACTTTACATATCTGTGAACTACGGAGTAACATCTTTAAATGTAGTAACATTTAAAAAGTAATAAAATTGTTTATCTCGAAGAAGAAATTATTCTGGGGAGTTAAGTTTTCATAGTATTCCAGTAGATACTATATTCATGAGTTGTACGGATGTTTTTACATTGATTCTCACCATTACTTTCTCACTATGGTGAGAATGTAAAATCTCCATTTTACATTTGGAGAAACAGCCTCAGCGAGATCAAAATTGCCTACCATCATCAATGTATCAGGTGATGGGTTTGGATTCAGAGCTAGGTCTTTTAGATTCTGTTGTCCATGCCCTTATTTTAAAAATGAATGATATTTTGAACTTCGTAAAATTTTAAATTTTTGTTGAAGGTCTAAAGGAGTTGTCTTTTTTTTTTTTTTAATATTGATTCTCAGCCTTCAATTGGTTGTTGTCTTTTTTTTTTTTTTTGAAGATTTTATTGGGGAATTGGGGGAGGGGAACAGCATTCAGGAACCTGGGAAGGGGAACAGACAAGTTGCTGTCCTTTTTGTTCTTCAGTCTAATTGTGGAGGACATTGCTTCACTGGCCCACGTTGGTATCATTGTGCTCTTCTCGGGTGAGGCAGATCGTCGTTGGCCTCTGGACAGCTGCTCACCGTGGCTCTTGGCAGCTCACACTGGCTGCAGGCTGCTCACGCTGGCTGCCTGCCACTCACTTGTAGCCTATGGCAGCCCACTGCAGCAGGGGCTGCAGCTATGCCGTTGCCAGAGACTCACAGCAGCCCAGCTCCAGGTGGAGCTGTTGTTCACCATCTTAGCTGTAGAGGGCAGTGTCACTGGCCCTCATATGTGGGATCCGAACCAGGGCCCTGCTGCTCAGAGCCGGCGTCCCAAGATAGCTCTTAACCAATGCGAGAATGTACAATACCAGAAGTGAAGGAGTTGTCTTTTTGAACATTATTGGTCCATCTCTATTGTAACACATTGATAACTTTGAAGCACATGGTGTTTAGATTCATAATCATGGAATCAAGCCATTTGTTGGTCTCTTGAATTCCCACACCACTTTCAGTACTGTTACCTGTTATAGATGCTCCCTTCAATCCTAGTCCCATTCGCATTGTAGTGCTTAATACATGGTTAGAAAATTACAGCTGATCATCATCATCATCTTTATCCCTCTCTCTAATATGCTGTGACCTTAAGAATCACAACCCAATTTTTTTGGAATCGTGTAAATTATAAAACCTCAGAGATTAAGGGCATGAGGACTTTCTAATTAATGAAGAATAATTTTTTTTTTTTAGATTTTATTGGGGTATTGGGGGAGGGGACCAGCCAACTTTTGTTCTTCAACTGAAGAATGAATTTTAACTCACAGTGTGGTTTGTCTGATGGAAACTATTTGTTGTTTGCTTCCCTTTATTGGCTATATTCTTGGGAAGTGAATTTGATAAATAGTTACATTGTTGTCTTGAAAAGCAATATTCTCTGAGATGCCAGTGGGTGTTTTCACTGGAAAAGTGAACGTAAGTCATTCTACTTCAGTAGGGAATAGAAATGTAGTTGTTGATTGAAACAGGTTTACTTTTGAGGTGATGAGGCCGTATATTAAAAACTTAAAACTTTTGCTGTTAGATCAAAATATAACTTGTTTCTTAAATTTCATGTAAGTTAATACTGTTTACATTTACGTTTTTTTTTTTTTTTTTTTTTAAGATTTTTTTTATTGGGGAATTGGCGGAGGGGAACAGCGTTGGGGAATCAGGGAAGGGGAACAGACAAGTAAGTTGCTGTCTTTTTGTTCTTCAGTTTAGTTGCGGAGGATGTTGCTTCACTGTTGGTATTGTCATTGTGCTCTTCCGGTCGCTGGCCTCTGGATGTCGCTCACCGCGGCTATTGGCAGCTCACGCTTGGCTGCCAGCCGCTCACGCTGGCTGCGGGCCACTCACTGTAGCCTATGGCAGCCCACTGCAGCAGGGGCTGCGGCCCACACCATCACCGGGGCTCGCACAGCCCAGCTCCAGGTGGAGCTGTTGTTAGCTGTAGAGGGCAGTGTCACTGGCCCTCATGTGGGATCCGAACCGGGGCTGCTGGCATCCCAAAACCAGCGCTTAACCAATGCGCCACTCGGCCGGCCCTACATTTACGTTTTTAAAGACACACTTAAGAGCAAGTCATTCAGACATTCTGCAGGAAAGAAATATTTTAGTAAAAACATATTACAGAATTTTAAAATTACCTATTAAAAAAACAACAAAAAGAACATGCTGTGAATTAAAATAGCCAATTAGCCTAAAAGGTCATTTTAAGCATATACTGATGACATAATTAGGAAATTTGCCTAACAATTGTATTTCTGTTCTATAAATATATGGCTTTATTTGAATTGTGCTGTTTTATTCATTTATCAAGTTTTTATTCGATTTTTTCAAAGGATCAAATATACACTTCCTGTTGCTTTATCTAAAGTCTTCTTTTTCACTATTATGTACCAAACACATACACATATATACATATATATAGTTTATTTTAATATCACTGAAATCATCAAATTAGCTTTTTATGTAAACAAAAATTTTGGTTGTTCCTAAAGCACTATTTTTTTATTTTTATTTTGAGGGCAGTGTCACTGGCCCTCACATATGGGACCTGAACCTGGGCCGCTGGCTTCCCAAGTCAGCGCTTAACCACTGTGCCACTCGGCCAGCCCCTAAAGCACCCTTTTGTATTATAACTAAATTACCTGTGTAGTTTCATATTTTAGTTAATTTTGTTCAGGATTAGATGTATATATTCTCAACGTTGTTTTTTAAGCATTAAAAAAAATCAGTACAGTAGTCCCCACTTATCCATAGTTTCACTTTCCATGGTTTCAGTTATCCATGGTTATTCATGGTCTGAAAATATAAAATGGGAAGTTCTAGAAATAAGCAGTTTTCAATTGTGCACCAGTCTGAATTATGTGATAAAATCTCTTGACATCCCGCCCAGGATGTGAAACTTCCCTTTTCCCAACTTGCCCATGCCATATATCCTACCCACTCATTAAATCACTTTGTAGCTATCTCAGTCATCAGGTTGACTGTCCCCATCTCCTTGTGCTTGTGTTAAAAGAACTCTTGTTTTACTTATAATGGCCCCCAAATGTAAGAAGTGATGCTAGCAATTCAGATATACCAAACAGAATTCGGGAAGTGCTTCCTTTAAGTGAAAAGGTGGAAACTCTTGACCTAACGAGGGAAGAAATTAAATGCTGAGGTTGCTAAGGTCTATGTTAAGAACAAAACTTCTGTTGGTGAAGCTGTTAAGAAGGAAGCAGAAATTTGTGCTACTTTGCTATGGGAGAAACCACATTCACATAACTTTTATTACAGTATATTAAAATTGTTCTATTTTATTATTAATAATCCTTTACTGTGCCTAATTCATAAATTAAAGTTTATTATAGATATGTAAGCATAGGGAAAAACATAGTATATATAGGATTTGGTACTGTCTACAGTTTTAGGCATCCACAGGGGTTTTGGAGCATATCACCCATGAATAAGGCAGAGCTATTCTATAAATGTTAGTGTATTTCTCCCCTATTTTATTTTATTTTGTATTTGCACAGTGTCTTGTCTTTGATTTAATTGGGGTAAAAGAAAAATGACTGGCTGATGAAAATTTTCTGTGAGAAATATTTTATTATTGCCTATTTTTAATAATTATACTAGACCTTATCTATTACGTCCTTCATGAATTGAAGTGCCTGGGAAATGAGTATTCTGATTACTTTTTTCCCCAGAATGCTTTCTGTTAACATTTGTTTTAGAAACTTAATGTATTTGTGCAAGTATGAAATGGAATTATTGTATATTTTGATAATTTGAAGATGGTAGAGGGCTACTGGGTCCTGATGTGACAATTTGCGGTACTGCTAATCTTGTTTGGTAAACAAAACACAACTATTAAATATGGGTCTTGATTTGATAATTTGAGCAACTAATCTAGTTTTATAAACAAAGCGTAATCAAATATTAATTGTGTAATGGTAACACCAGAGATGTCAAAAGGAGGGTATTATTAATTTCTAAATGAATGATATAAACAAGTAAAATACCATGCGTCAACAATAAGAAAAGTGTCACTAGAATGACCAGGGAAGGCTTCTTTATGAAAAAGGAATCTGAGCTTCAAGCGCTGAAGGACTTCAAACAATAATTTTTATAGCATTTTTATTGCCATGTAATTCACACATCATACAGTTCACCCATTTAAAGTGTATAATCCAGTGGTTTTGGTATATTAAGTTTTTTAAGTTGTGGTAGAATATATTACATAAAAGTTGCCATTTTAACCATTTTTAAATGTACAATTCGTTGGCATTTATTACAGTCACAGTGTTCTGCAGCCATTACCACTGTCTATTTCCAGAACTTTTCCATCACCCAAAGCCTCTCTAACCTTTAGTTGCTAGCGCTCCATTTCCTCCGACTCTTAGGCTCTGATAAACTTGAATCTACATACTTTCTGTCCCCATGAATTTGCCTCTTCTAGATATTTCCTATTTTCTATAAGGGGAATCATGTAATAATTTTCCTTTTGTGTCAGGTTTATTTTATTTACTATAATGTTTATTTTCAAGGTTCATCCATATTATAGCATGTATCAGAACTTCATTGCTCTTTAGGGCTCAGTAATATCATATGTATATGTGAGATATATACAGAGGATGCCAAAAAAAGTATACATATTTTAAGAAAGGAAAAAACTGTATTAATATATACCAATAACAAAAGATGAACACAAGTCATGTTTGACTTCTGCAGTTACAAGAGGTGCTCAAAGTGGTTACCATCAGCATCCAGACACTTCTGTTTTCGGAGAACTACTGCTTGAGCAACATTAACCAAAGTGTTAATATCTCTTAAAATGTGTATGCATTTTTTTGGCATCCCTGGTATATAATACACACACACACACACACACACACACACACACACACCCCTCACACTTATTTAACCATTCATCTCTCGATGGACATTTAGATGTACAGATATTTGTTCAAGTTTCTCGTTTCAATTTTTTTGAGTATGTGTATACCTTGGAGTGGGCAATTATTAGGTCATGTGGTAATTTTATGTGTAGCTTTTTATGTGTAGCTTTCCATAGTGATTGCATCAAGCATTAAATTTTATTCTATTATACTACAGAGTATGTAAAAGATTAGATTAAATGAATACTGGGTTCAGCATATACTACATACTATTCCTAAAATGAAAAAAAGAAAAGAAACAGAAAGCCATGTGTTATGTGTGTGAACATGTATATGTAGAAGGAGTGACTGTTTAAAGTGAATTTTAATAAAATAATGAAGCCCCCTGGTTGTATGCAATCCAAATTTTGCTGTAATATTTTGTAGAACATGGTTATCAAATTTCTCTTTCTCAGTGTCTAAGAATTTGTTGTAAAAAGATAAATTTCGATGTTTCCACAAGTAATTAGTATAACTTAATGTATTTCTGCCCAATTTTAAGGTTTTTAAAATTTTTTTTTAGTTTCCCTCTTTACATTATAAAGTTTAATTACTCTTAATTATATATAAGTGGAAAATATTCCCAATATATTCTTTTTGTCATTTTATGTTAATTTATTTATCATATATGTTAGCATTTCATATTTTATGAGTCTGAGAGAGAAGACTAGAGTCATTCCAGTTGACACTTTTATGACTCCTAAGTGTAAATTCTGGAATTCAATGTGAGTTAGTGGAACAATGTTTTATCTATATTTTTATAGATCTGTGAAGGACCACTAAGCAAAAGGCAGGCTTAGTTCACTGGCTTAATAAGATCACATGACCCAGGAAGTGGGAAACAAGAGTAGAATAGGGAAATGTTTAGACCTAATTCCCGATCACCTAGGAGGGATATATAATATCACAGACACACAAACAATAATGAATTACACTTGTAGATTCATTGTGGAAATAGTAATAACAGATAGAATGGGTCATCCTGAGAAGAATATTGTTCAGGACAACAGAAAAGTAATTTCTGGAAATGAAAAGGAAGACTAATCAGAAGCTTACTTTAAATTTCTCATTAGAAAGTATACAGGAGAATAGTTGGTGCATAGAGAATTTGAAATAGTCATTTTCAGAAAATTGACCCAGGATTGTTCATGGAATCATTTTTTTTTTCTTTGTTTACACCTTTGAGGCGAGTTGCCATAATACTGAATTGAGACTACTCTTTCCACACCTAAGTAGGAACTGAGAATGAGATTATAGGGTTTCTAAGTTATCAACAAAGGCTAGACTTGGGAAAAACACTTGGGCAATAAGTTTTCATTTGGTTAAAGGCAAGAAATACAATAGCTGAGCGCAGACATATGGTAGACTTAAATACTTTGAATAACCTACTAGAAAATTAATTAGATAAAATATTTTTGTTTTTATGCGGCATTACTGAGTTGGTAAGAAAGTAGAGAATTTAAAGGGATCAAAAACTAAGTGGAATAGAAAATTTAAAGAGGGGATTAAAAGACAATATTATTAAATTGTCCATAGTACTCCTAGGGATCTACAGATTCACTGAAATTTCTGTCAGTGTTGCAGTGGCAGTTGTTTTTTTTTTCTTTTCACAGAAACAGAAAAGAAAAATTCTAAAATTTATATGGAACCACAAAAGATCATAAAGTAGTCAAATCAGTCTTTAGAAAGAAGAACAAGGCTGGAAACATCACACTTCCTGAATTCAAAATATATTTTCAAGCTACACTAATCAAAACATTATAGGACTAGCATAAAGACAGATTTACAGACTAGTGGTACAGAAAAGAGAGCCCAGAAACAAATCCATGCATACACAATCAATTGTCCTTCAGAAAGGGTGCCAAGAATACACAATAAGAAAAGACTAATCTTTTTGACAAATAGCTTTTAGAAAACTGTGTATCCACATGGCAAAGAATGAAAGATTGCATCAGACACAACAATGAACTCAAAATGAATTAAAGACTTATGTGAAAGGCCTAAAACTGTAAAAGTCCTAAAAAACATAAGGCTTTTGAGCTCAATGTGATCTCCTTCAAAGGACATAGGCCTTGGGGGAGGCATCTAGGCCTCGCTGCATAATGCCATCCCAGTGGAGGATGTGCAGAGAGGAGGAGCTGGCAACCTTCATGAAGAATGTTTTGGAGATGCATCACGTCTGAGCACATCCTAACCAATATATACTTTGCCCTTGAACAGTGTAGAGAATTTAAAGTAATTTAACAATGGCTTCAAAAACTTAAAATATGGTATTTTTCTCAAAGGAAAAGAAAATATATTGAAAACTAGAATTGCCCTTTGATATATTAGTAGCAATTGCATTTCTGGGTATTTATCCAAAGGAAATCCAACTAGGATCTTGAAGACATATTACCCTTCCTATGTTCATTACAGCACTATTCACAATAGCCAAGGTATAGTACAACCTAAGTGTCTACCAACAGATGAATGATAAAGAAATGTGATTATGTGAATACCATGGAATACTATTCGGCCTTAAAAAAGAAAGAAATTCTGTAATATGTGACAACATGGATGAACCTTGAGGGCATTATGCTAAGTGAAATACACTAGTCACAAAAAGACAGATATTGCATGACTGTACTTACATAAAGTGTCTAAAATAGTTAAACTTACAATATCAAGGAATGGAATGGTGATTGCCAGGGAAGGGGGTAAGGAGAAATGGGGAATTATTACTCATCAGTGGGCATGAAGTTTCAGTTAAGCAAGACAAACAGGCTCTAGAAAGGTGCTGTACACCACCATACCTACAGGCAACAATAATGTATTGTACACTAAAAAATTTGTTAAGAGGGTAGATTTCAGATTATGTGTTTTGTGTTTTTTTTGCGGGGGGAGTGGGAATTGGGGGAAGGAAACAATGTTGGGGAATCGGGGAAGGGGAACAGACAAGTTGTCCTTTTGTTCTTCAGTCTAGTTGTGGAGGACATCGCTTCACCGGCCCATGTTGGTATCATCATTGCGCTCTTCTGGAGGTGAGGCAGTCGCTCACCGGTCATTGGATGGTGGCTCATGGCAGCTCACAAAAGTGCATGACCCCTGCCGGCCAGACCCACTGCAGCTTATGCCCTCCTGGGGGACGCAGCCCAGCTCCAGGTCGAGCTGTTATTTACCATCTTAGCTGTAGAGGGTGCAGCATCACTGGCCCTCATGTGGGATCTGAACCAGAGCCCTGATGCTCAGAGCTGGCGTCCCAAGCCAACTCCTAACCAACATGCCACTTGGCCGGCCTCACAATGAGTTCTTAAGACAATAAAAATAAATGTCTTATAAAATTTAAAGAAGGTAACAATATACCAAAGTCAAAGTTCATTTTAAGATACTTGCTGAACCCTGGTGATTGGAATATTTATTAGGCTGTATAATGGTCTATAGTACAAATCAACTCTTGCTATTTAGAAATACTATTTCAAAATACCTTTACTTAACAATTAGAAACAGTATGGTCCCTTTCGAACCTCACTTTTTAAACTTTTAAGTTTCCTCTTTTTAAAAGTATTTGTGCCTTTAGTATAATTAACTCTTATCTACTCTGTCCTTTCTCATTTGTCTTTTTAATTATTCTTTTATCATTCAGTTTAGAACATTAGTTGTCACATGGTAGGAAGCATCAAATGAATCCTAGATCTAATTTGATTCCTAGTATCTTAGTGCAGTGATTAAAAAACACATCTAATTTTCTAAAATCAAATTAATCCCTGATACATAAGTAGGCACATTGAAGTAGACAGGCGTAATGCTTTAGAACTTTCTGGAGCCAGTATATATGAAATTCAAATGAACATTTTTAAAAGATACCACTGCTTTTTTCCAGGAAGGATACCTTTCCAAGTCTTAGTTTTCATCTAATACATAGAATTAATTAATATTTTTTGGTATCATTTTGTCATTTGGTTAATTTCTTTATTGCCATTTCTTGAGAGGTTCTATCTAGAGTCTGGTGCTTCGACACTTTTTACATATGAATAAAACAAAAGCTGTCCATGTAGACTTGGAGGTTAATATTCCAATTTGAAGAATCTTCCCCTATACTGGTTGATGTGATGTTTCCATTTACTTTGAAAGCTTTTCCAGGTTCACTAAGAATATAGAGTTAGCATTAGTTTCTCTGTATGTCTCTGACATAAACTCCAAATCTCCCACATCTGTCAGTCATTCCAGGAAGCTACCTCGGACCTTTTTGCCAGTATCCCTATTAGACTGGATGGAGTGGCATTCAAGGTATGTTTGTGGCCCACGCAAACACTGGCCTTTTTCAATCTGAAACCAAATGTGGATGAACTTGACAGCTGGGGTGTGTCTTTGCCTGTTGCTTTTCCCAGGTCCTCTTTTTGTCTTCTTTCTTCCAAGATCATTCCTTTTATCTCCTACTCTCTTATGGTGATTTGGAGCCTGGATATTATTCCTGAATCAGCTGGTGATTTGTTGCCTAATAAACTTTGTCTAGAGTTCTTAGTGGATTTCTCCTGATTTTAGACTTCTCTTCAATATGTCAGGCTACATTTTAGAAGGAATCCTCAATTTTTTCCCTTTGCTGCTGCCTTTCCTTGCTCCTTTGCTGCCATCGGGTTTTCTTTAATAGCCATCTAACATCTTTCAGAAGGCTCTCTTATTGCAAACTTGATTTGTGGGTCCCATGAATCTATATTTTCATTACCTAGTTTACAATAGATACCTTATTAGGGGTACGACTACATCTCTGTTAACTTATCCTGCAAAGTATTATACCTGATATTGAACAGGGAGGCATGTATGTAAGTAGTGGATTATTTATCAGTCCTACTAATAGGGCCCATTTTCGGACTCTTAACCTTTTTGGATAATTTAATGTTAGATTCTTTCACTTTCCTCATTCTTTCCCTTTCCTTTTTCTTATTGTCCTCACACTTTAGGACACAACTTACTGAGGGTAGAAATTGGCACTCTCAATTATTCGTCTCTAACTTGAAAAGCAAAGTTTTCAGGATGTCACCAACTGGGAGGAGGAGAACAAGGCATTGTTGGTAATGATGCTTCCCTTGCTAACTCTGAATTATAGTAGATACACAATTTCTGAACGGCAGGCCCACTTTCCTAAGACATAACCTAAGTGTGAATAGTGTCTTTTGTGAGGTTTGCAATGTTTCCTGAACTAAACCTATCTGTTTTTTGTGGAATTACTGATCAAGTACCAGGAGATACCCTTTCATCCAATAAGCAGCTAATAAAAGTCTACATCATCCCTCTCTGGAAACTTTTCTGAAATCTTTATTGCCTAAGGATGATAGGTTTGTTCTAATCTGTTTATTTCGTTAATTGTTCCTTAGACATGATATGGAAACGAATATTTGTAGACACTCAGTCTCCTAGATGTAATATGGCACATTACAACTCAAATCCCCTGAGTGGCTGGGACAGTAGGTGCCATGGCCAGGTCCAGTTTCCTTCCCATCGTCCTGGATCCCTCTGTATGTGGGTGAAGGGGAGCTTTAGGGAGTGAGAGACTGTCGTCAAGTTTACCTGGTAAGGAATTCCTGGATGTCTGGAGAGCCTTACCCAGTCACATGTGGTCTCATGTCCTTACAGAACCTTTTATGGAGGGGTGGTGGTCCTGTTTTCCCTACTTCTTTTCAGTGTGCCTAGTGTATATGAATCCTTGGTTTAAGTACTCTACCTACAGCTGACTTATCAGCCAGCCCTTATGAGTTCTTTGCGAAGAGGCAGAAGACTCCTGGAAAAGAGAGATTCTTGGTTCACATTTCTGCCCTTGTTAGGACAGGAGGGTGGCTGGGAGTTGTCTCGCCTGCTCCCCTGAGCACAGTGTAGACAGCCTATAATATATAAATATACAGTTAGCTTATGCACGTGTACTTATTCATGGTCTTCATTAGCAGTAAGGCCAATTATTTTTCAAGTCTTTGGTTGTCAGTTCTAGTTTATAGAATCTCTCTTTATACTTATCTGCTGTTACTTGTATGAATTGTTGTCTGTCTCCCCCCCACCCCCACGCCCCTCAATCTGGCTTTCGGACCTTAAGTTGATGATTATTCTATTTTCTTCCCTTCTTCTCATGGGATCGTCTTATCCAGGCTGTCAGTGCCTTTTACCTACTCTTGTACTTAATCTCTTCTACCACCACATTTTGGCAGATTTCTTTCTTCCTTTCTATTTTTCCTTCCTTCGTTTCTCTTTCTTTCTCTTTCGAAGCCTCTTTCCTTCCCTCGCTCCATCCCTCCTTTCTTCTTCCCCCTCCTTTCCTTCCTTCCTTTTTTATTTTAGTCGGTCTTATCGCATTCTTAATGTTATATACCGGAACAGTGAATACTATTGTGCAGTGAACACGAGTTGATTTTTATTTTCATTCAAACCTCGAAATTGATAAAATCTAGCAATGCTGAACTGAAGGCTTTCAAAGCACTATAGCAATGGTTCTCCCCACTGATTGCCCATTAGCATCTCCTAGAGAGTTTTCCAGAACTAGTAATGCATAACCCCACTCCCAGAGATTCTGAAATAATTCATCTGCGGTTGGGCCTTGGCATGGGCATAATATTTTTAAGATTTCCCCAGGTGTTTCTAATTTACAGCCAGGGTAAGAATCATTGCATTAAAGGAAATCTAGGGTAAAACTCATTTAGGTGGTAAAGATTTCATTTAACAGTAAATATTTGAAAACCTAGCAGGTGAAAGCACCTATGCTGGAATTCGTTTCCACCGTGAAACATACACTCCTTTGTTTTGCTGTATTCTAAAATAAAGATTTTTTTTGACCCAATTTTCTCTAAATGGATGAGTCCCTCCCGTTGTAGTGGGCTTATTAATTTTATCTGAGTATATTAAGTCATTTTCATAATGTTATTCCTGTCCATTAAGACTCAAAATAAATTGATTGTGTTTATATAATAAACACGTAACTTTGTAAATCAGATTCTGTTTACTAAGGCCAGATTTTTGAAACATAATTGCTCTCTGCATCTCTGTTTAAAATATAATATATATACAGACTAAACAGCAGAACCAAATGAATTCATGTGAAACTTTGTTAGAGGAATGTTCTGGACCTGTACTTTTATATATTTGTGTATAGCATTTCATATGTATATAAAAATTATCTTGCTGGGTATGTGAGTGGAATCTCACTTTCTGACTTCTGTGGGACTCCAATACATGATGTTCAATATGAGACTCATAAACCTCGTGTGACTCAGCTGATCTCAGGATATTGTTGTTTTACATAGGATAAAATTAGGTAACACAAACGAACTAGCAGACTGTAACTCTTTACCTGTAAGGAATTTGAGTAGTTTGGTATAAATATGGAAGTTTATGGTACAAATAGATGACGTCAATGACAAGTTAAATTTTTAGGTTTCAGTGGTTTATTAAAATTGGGGGAGGGGCTGGCCAAGTGGCGCGGTGGTTAAGCGTCCCGATTTGGTCCCACATAAGAGGGCCAGTGACACTGCCCTCAAAAAAAAAAAAAAAAAAAAAAAAAAAAAAATTGGGGAAAGAGGTCTGAGTGCTAACAGAAGAATCTGTACTGTGTGTTTTACAAGTCAGGCTTATTGAGTGTAGGATAAATGTACCAGAGTGATGCTTTTCCTTTAATTATCAAGTTTATAGTATATTTAGAAAAAGTTAAAGCAAAATATGATGAGAGAGTGAGACTGAAGAGGAAATCAGAGGCCTCATTAGGAAGAGATTTTCATGCCAAACAAAGGACCTGAGATTTTCCCATGCATGTGATGCAGAGATACTGAAAGATTTTAAGTAAGGGAGTGGCAGGATCAGAGTTTTGTATTAAAAAGATTACTATTCTTTTTAAAAATAGCATTACTGTGGCTATGTGGAGGAGGACTGGAGTAAAGAGAAGCAGAGAGACCCCTTAGATGGCTGTTGCAGTATTTACAGGAAGAACTGATGTTCGGATTGTACTGAGATGGTAGTGGGAATAGATAGAAGACATTTAGGAAGCAGAACCAGCAGAAGAGAGTGAATATTTAATGTGGTTTAGAATCTCAGGCTTATTTGTCTTTATTAATCCCTCTATTATAAAAAAAATCTAGCTAGTCACGTGACTATTGGAATGAAGTTGTGGAACAAGTCTGGTGAGTACTTAGGAATTTATAATGTTGAATAAACCTGTTAGGTCTCAAGCTGAATTAATTAGCTTTAGCAAGTTAAAATACACACACACACACACACACACACACACACACACACACACACGTATACGCACAGTGGAAAGTCTGCGAACCTAATTGTCTGACCTTTTGTGTACATGTATATGTGTATGTATATCTATATCTGTGTGTGTATGTGTGTATATACGTATATGAATATACATATACACACACACACATATGTAAAATTAAATGGATAAGTTCCTGAGAAAGTTTGATTATTGACACATGAAAGATCATACTAGGGCCATTCTACATTTAGCCTTGGATACAGAGGCTAGAATTGAGAATACTGTCTTTAAAATTTCAATAGAATGCATTAAGTCAATAGCATTTTATCAACATGTGATTCAAATATTCTTTTTTTTTTATATGACAGCATTATGGACATATTCACATACCATACAATTCACCCATTTAAAGTATACAGTTCAGTTTTTAGTGTATTCACAGAGTTGTGCAACTATTATCGCAATCAATTAAATATTTTCAGCATGCCTTCCCCCAAATCCCCATTACCCAGTAGCAGTCACACCCCATTTTTCTCATACCTTCCCACAGCCAAAGGCAACCACTAATCTACTTTATGTGTCTATAGAGTTACTTTTTCTGAACATTTAATGTAAATGGAATCATGCAACATGTAATCATTTGTGATTGGATTCTTTCATTTAGCATAATGTTTTCAAGGTTCTTCAGTGTTGTAGATATTTTGTTCCTTTGTATTGCTGAATAATATTTCATTGTATGGGGGTATTCCACATTTAATTTATTTATCAGTTTATTGTCACTTGGATTATTTCCACACTACTAGTTTTTGTTTGGACATGTTTTCATTTCTCTTGGGTATATACTTAAGAAAAGAATTGCTGGGTCAAATGATAACTCTGTGTTTAGCCTTTTGAGGAACTCAAATATTCTTTTTTTCCATTCAATTTTTTTTTATTCTTTT
Organism: Aselliscus stoliczkanus; assembly: GCA_033961575.1. Lineage (NCBI taxonomy): Eukaryota > Metazoa > Chordata > Mammalia > Chiroptera > Hipposideridae > Aselliscus > Aselliscus stoliczkanus. The sequence continues at coordinate 112,249,727 of CM066731.1, read as the reverse complement.
ATTCTTTTATTGTGAAATAAACATTTTTTTAAAAATTAGCTTCAGGTGTACAACACAGTGCAATAGTTATACTTTTTACCCCTCAAAGTGACAGCCCTTCTCCCCCAATTCGCCACCCACTCCCCCCCCATATCATACATATCTATTACAATTCCTTTGACTCCCTTCCACAGTGTAATCCACATCCCATGACTATCTATACATTCAATTATAGTTGGCATACAATATTATACAACATCAGTTTCAGGTATACAGTGCAGTGATCAAGCCTCTACTCCATCCATGAAGTGGTCTCCCTTACAAGACATGTGACCATCTGACACCCCACAAAATATTTACAGCATTATTATATTCCCCGAACTGTCTTTCATATCCCTGTGGCAATATTGTAGTTACCTATTTATGCTGTCTAATCCCTTCCCCTTCTCCCTCATCCCCAGCCCCCTCCCAACTAGCAACCCTGTTTTACCTCTATATCTATGAGACTGTTTCTGTTTACTTTGCTCATTCAGTTTTTCAGATTCCACATATAAGTGAGATCACATGGTATTTGTCTTTCTCCGACTGACTTATTTCACTTAACATAATAGTCTCTAGGTCCCTCCATATCGTTGCAAATGGTACGATTTCATTCTTCTTTATAGCAGAGTAATACTCCATTGTTTAAATGTACCACAGTTTCTTAATCCAGTCATCTACCGAAGGGCATTTCGGTTGTTTTCAAGTCTTGGCTATTGTAAATAGCGCTGCAATAAACATGAGGTGCACATATTTTTTCTAATTAACGTCTTGGATTCTTCTGGATAGATACCCAAGAGTGGAATTTCTGGGTCATATGGCAGTTCCATTTCCAGTTTTTTGAGATACCTCCATACTGATTTCCATAATGGCTGCACCAATTTGCAGTCCCACCAACAGTGCACCAGGGTTCCCTTTTCTCCACACCCTCGCCAGCACTTGTTGTTTGTTGATTTATTGATGATAGCCATTCTGTCCGGAGTGAGGTGATATCTCATTGTGGTTTTTATTTGCATTTCTCTGATGATTAGTGAGGTTTCGAACATTTTTTCATATGCCTGTTGACCATCGTATGTCCTCTTTAGAGAAATGCCTCTTCATATCCTCTGCCCATTTTTTTAATTGGGTTGTTTGTTTTTTTGGTGTTGAATTTCATGAGTGTTTTATAAATTTTGGATATTAACCCTTTATCCGATATATCGTTGGCAAGTATCTTCTCCCATTCAGTAGGCTGCCTTTTTGTTTTATTGATGATTTCCTTTGTTGTGAAAAAACTTTTAAGTTTGATGTAGTCCCATATGTTCGTTTTTTTCTTTTATTTCCCTAGCTCCAGGGATATATCAGTAAAAATATTACTCAGGGTAATGTCTGCAAACTTACTCCCTATGTTTTCTTTTAGGAGTTTTACGGTTTCAGGTCTTACGTTTAAGTCTTTAATCCATTTTGTGTTTGTTCTCATATATGTTGTAAGTAGGTGGTCCATTTTCATTTTTTTGCACGTGTCAGTCCAATTTTCCCAGCACCATTTATTACATAGACTATCTTTACTCCAATGTAAATTCTTGCTTCCATTGTCATAGATTAAATGACCATATATGAATGGGTTTATTCCAGGGCTCTCTATTCTGTTCCATTGGTCTATGTGTCTGTTTTTATGCCAGTACCATACTGTTTTGATTACTGTAGCCTTATAGTATGTTTTCATGTCAGGTAGTGTGATGCCTCCCATTTTGTTCTTATTTCTCAAGATTGCCGTGGCTATTTGGGGTCTTTTATGGTTCTATATAAATTTTAGGATTCTATATTCTATTTCTAAGAAAAATGTCCTTGGTAGTTTGATTGGAATTGCATTGAATCTATATATTGCCTTAGGTATTGACATTTTAACTATATTAATTCTTCCTATCCATGAGCATGGTATATATTTCCATTTATTTGTATCTTTGATTTCTCTCTTCAGTGTCTCATAATTTTCTGAGTACAGGTCCTTTACTTCTTAGGTAAATTGATTCCTAGATATTTTATTGTTTATGAAGCAATTGTAAAAGGGATTGATTTCCTGATTTCTTCTTCTGATAGTTTATTGGTGGTGTATACAAATGCAACTGATAATGTGACTATTAATTTTGTATCCTGCTATCTTACCAAATTCTTTTATCAGTTCTAGCAGTTTTTTGGTGGAGTCTTTGGGATTGTCTCTATATAGTATCATGTCAACTGTATATAATGACAATTTTACTTCCTCTTTTCCAACTTGGATGCCTTTTATTTCTTTTTCTTGTCTGATTGCTGTGGCTAGAACTTCCAGAACTATGTTAAATAGAAATGGTGAAAGTGGGCAGCCTTGTCTTGATCTTAAGGGGAAAGCTTTTAGCCTTTCCCCATTGAGTATGATGTTTGTTGTGGGCTTATCATGTATGGCCTTTATTATGTTGAGATATGATCTCACTATTCCCACTTTGCTAAGAGTTTTTATCATAAATGGCTGCTGGATTTTGTCAAAATGCTTTTTCTGCATCTACTAATATGATCATATGATTTTTATTTTTCATTTTGTTAATGTGATGTATTACGTTAATTGATTTGCGGATATTCAACCAACCTTACATACCAGAAATGAATCCCACTTGATCGTGGTGTATGATCTTTTTAATCAGATGCTGAATTCAGTTTGCTAGTATTTTGTTGAGAATTTTGCATCTATGTTTATTAGGGATATTGGCCTGTTGTTTTCCTTTTTTGTAATATCTTTGTCTGACTTAGGAATCAGGGTGATAGTGGCTTCATAGAAAGAATTTGGGAGTCTTCCCTCTTTCTATATTTTTTGGAATAGTTTGAGGAGAATAGGTATTAATTCTTTTTTGAATGTTTTGTAACATTCACCTGTGAAGCCATCTGGTTCAGGGCTTTTGATTGTTGGAAGATTGTTCTTTACTGATTCAATTTCTTTGGCAGTAGTCTGTCTGCTCCGAGTTTCTGTTTCTTTTTGGTTTAGATTTGGTAGATTGTATGCTTCTAGAAATTTATCCATTTCTTCCAGATTGTTGAATTTGTTCCCATACAGTTGCTCATAGTATTTTCTTAAAATTTTCTGTATTTCTGTGGTATCTGTTGTCACTTCTCCTCTTTCATTTCTGATTTTACTAATTTGGGTCCTCTCTCTCTCTTTTTCTTGGTTAGTCTGACTAAGGGTTTATCAATTTTGTTTATCTTTTCCAAAAACTAACTCTTGGTTGTTTTTTTTTTGTTTGTTTGTTTTGTTTTTAAAGATTTTATTGGGGAATTGGCGGAGGGGAATAGCGTTGGGGAATCGGGGAAGGGGAACAGACAAGTTGCTGTCTTTTTATTCTTCAGTCTAGTTGCGGAGGATGTTGCTTCACTGTTGGTATTGTCATTGCGCTCTTCCCGGATGAGGCAGATCGCTTGCTGGCCTCTGGATGTCGCTCACTGCGGCTATTGGCAGCTCACGCTTGGCTGCCAGCCGCTCACGCTGGCTGCCGGCCACTCACTGTAGCCTATGGCAGCCCACTGCAGCAGGGGCTGCAGCCCACACCATCACCCGGGCTTGCACAGCCCAGCTCCAGGTGGAGCTGTTGTTAGCTGTAGAGGGCAGTGTCACTGGCCCTCATGTGGGATCCGAACCGGGGCTGCTGGCATCCCAAAACCAGCGCTTAACCAATGCGCCACTCGGCCGGCCCTAACTCTTGATTTCATTGATCTTTTGTATTGTTTTTTTTGTTCTCTATTTCATTTATTTCTGCTCTGATCTTTATTATTTCCTTCCTTATACTCCCTTTAGGCTTGTTTTGCTGTTCTTTTTCAAATTCCCTTAGGTGTAAAGATAGTCTGTTGATTTGAGATTTTTCTTCCTTCTTTAGGTAGGCTTGCACTGCTATGAACTTCCCTCTTGGACTGCTTTCACTGCATCCCAGAGATTTTGGATTGTGGTGTTTTCATTTTCGTTTGTCTCTAGGTATCTTTTGATTTCCTCCTTGATCTCATTTTTGACCCACTTACTATTTAGTATCATGTTGTTTATCCTCCATGTATTTGTAAGCTTTCCAGATTTCTTCTTATAATGGATTTCTAGTTTCATAGAATTGTGGTCAGAGAAGACACTTGAAATGATTTCAATCTTCTTAAATTTGTTGAGACTTGTTTTGTGGCCTAACATGTGGTCTATCTTGGAAAATGTTCCATGTGCACTTGAGAAGAATGTATATTCTGTAGTTTTGGGGTGAAATGCTCTAAAAATATCAATTAAATCCAGCTGGTCTAAAGTTTCATTTAAGGCCACTGTGTCCTTGTTGATTGTCTGTCTGGAGTATCTGTCCATTGATGACAATGGGGTGTTGAAGTCCCCTACTATAATAGTGTTACTGTTGATCTCTGTCTTTATGTCTGTCAAAATCTGTTTTATATATTTAGGAGCTCCTATATTGGGTGCATAGATGTTTACTAGGGTTATGTCCTCTTGTTGGAACGATTCCTTTGTTATTATGTAGTGCCCTTTTTTGTCTTTTATTGTAGTCTTCATTTTAAAGTCTATTTTGTCCGAAATAAGTATTGCTACTGCAGCTTTTTTCTCATTTCCATTTGAATGAAATATCTTATTGCATCTCTTTCAGTCTGTGTGTGTCTTTTAATTTGAGATGAGTTTCTTGTAGACAGCATATGTGTGGGTCCTGTTTTCTTATCCACTCAGCCACTCTGTGTCTTTTGATTGAAGCATGTAGCCCATTCACATTTAAGGTGATTACTAATAGGTGCATATTTATTGCCATTTTTTTATTTGTTTTTCTTGTCGTCCTTTGTTAGGTTGTTTTCCCCTTTCTTCTGTTTAAAAAAGCCCTTTTAACATTTCCTGCAATGCTGGCTTGGTGGTAATGAACTCCTTAAGCTTATTGTTTTCTGAGAAGCTCTTTATCTCTCCTTCAATTTTAAGTGATAGCCGTGCTGGGTAGAGCAATGTTGGTTGTAGACCTTTATTTTGTGTCACTTTGAATATCTCCTGCCACTCCCTTCTGGCCTGCAGAGTTTCTGAAGAAAAGTCAGCTGTTAGTCTTATAGGAGTTCCTTTGTATGTAACCTGCTGTCTTTCTCTTGCTGCATGTTGATTTCCTTCACCAGGGTAGGGAAGTTTTCAGTCTTTATTTCTTTAAATACATTCTCAATCCCTTGCTTCTTCTCTTCTCCTTCTGGTATTCCTATGATGTGAGAATTGTTGCATTTCATGTTGTCCCAGAGGTCTCTTCAACTATTTTCATTCTTTTTTATTCTTTTTTTGTTTTTGTTGTTCCAGCTGGGTGATTTCTGCTATTTTTGTCTTCTGATTCGCTGATCCGCTCCTCTGCTTCATCTACTCTACTGGTGATTCCTTCAAGTGTGTTCTTCATTTCAGTGATTGTATTCTTTGGTTCTAACTGGTTGTTTTTTATGGTTTCCCTATCCTTCTTTATGTCCTCACTAAGTTCCTTAAACATTCTTATCATCAGTGTTCTAAACTCTGTCTCTGAAAGTTTGGATACCTGTGTTTCATTTAGTTCCATTTCTAGAGTTTTCTTCTGATCTTTTACTTGTGACATGTTTTCTTTGTTTCTTCATTCTGGCTGTCGTTCTGTGAATGCTTCGATGTATTAGATAGATCACCTAGAAAGAAGAGAGGAAAAGAAAAAAAAAAAAAGGTGGGCTCTCCGTCTTCTTTAATCTGCAGACCACTTGCTCAGCAATCAAATATTCTTAACATTTGAACATTTGAAGAGAAATATTTAGATGAACATTTAAAGTACACTTTTGTAGTTCCAATAAATGTATATGGTTTTATCATTGTACTACATGTATTATTTTATTAATCAGGAAGCTACTTATAAGAGATACTTAAATCAGTCAGAGAAAGACAAATACCATATGATCTCACTTATATTTGGAATCTAAAGAACTGAATAAATGAGCAATGTAAACAGAAATAGTGTTAGAGACACAAAGAAAAAACTGATGAGGGCTAGATGGGATGGGTATGGGCATGACAGAGCAGGGGAAGGGACGAGGCAACATAAACTGGCAACTATAATATTACCGCAAGGATAGAAGACACACTTTAGGGAATATAATCAATAATATTGTAAATCTTTTTTTTAGGGAATCAGAAGGACTCATGTCTTGTCAGGGAGAACACTTCATGGATGGTGTAGAGGCCTGACCTCTGCACTGTACATCTGAAGCAGCCGCTGAAATATCAGATGTTGACTATAATTTAACACATATATAGTCATGGGATGTGGAATACAGTGTGGGCATGTAGTCAGTGGAATTGTAATAGATATGTATGATATCGGGGGTGGGGGGCAGGGGTGGGGAAGGGGGGAGTCACTTTGTAAGGGGTGAAAAAGATAACTACTGCATTGTTTTGTACATCTGTTACTAACAAAAAAAAGATACTTAAACATTTTTATCTCGGTGTTCATTTTTAGAATGATTTTATTACCGAGTTGGTATTTGGTTTTACTTTGCAGAAATATTCTAAAATTGGCTCCTAGTTATATTCATTACATTATTTTATTTAACTGTTGATTGTTTTCATGTATTTAGTGCAGTGCATGTTAAGACATGCTTGGGTGGATACTTAGAGCCTTATATTATGAAGGTAGGCAGTTAAATTCTCTCTGAGCAGCGTTATGGAGGATCTTGAATCTTTCAAATAAAAACTAGAAATATTATATTAATATCAATCTTGGTACAGTAAGACCTGGACAAATTATATGCAATTCAGAAAATAATAAGAAATTAAGAGCCTATTTGAAAGGACAATTTAGTACATAATTTAACTAAATTTTATAGTTAAGTGAATAGGAGAGGGAATTATTATAAATAGCTATTTATGAATTTTTGGAGATATTAAGTGTTATAAAGGAGAAACTTGGTCCCTGGATTACTGAAAAAAGGAGTTAGAGTTTGAATAAAGTTGATTTTTTTTGAACATTGGAAGTTATAAAATTACGTATTAATTTCTCAGGAAAAGCAGTTTTACTATTTTGGGTATCTAAAAACTAAAATGAAAATGCCACTGTTACCTAAAACAAAACTTTAAATGATATTATTGTCTCCAGCTAAATGAACAACACTCTTTTGAGAGGCAGGTTAACAGGGGCTAGCCTTATATACTTTGAACATCCATTCAGGTTTACTTTGAAAGAAGCCTGCATTGAAGTGAAATGCTCTTGACATTTTAAATTTGTTTTTGTTTAAATTTATGAAAGAAATAATACTGACTTTTAATGAGCTGTTTTCTCACTCTTGTATATTTAGTTTGAAGAAATTAAGACATTTTCTTCTGAATTCAGCCTTTTGAAGTAGATGTGATTAATCCCATTTTACTGATTCAGAAACTAAGACTCAACGAACTCACTGGCTATGTGTTGAATAATACAGTGAATTCATAAAAGAAATGCAGAGCAGTAAAATGTCAGTATAATTAGCAGCTTCCTAGGTGGAAGCTAAAGTGCCCTGTAGTTCAAAGATGGGAAATTGTGGCCTAGGATTAGTCAGATATGGCTTTATGTTATTTGTTAGGAAGCTTTCTGCCAGTCTCTTTCAGTTGCAGGTACCAATAACCTACTAAAACTCAAATGAAAGGATAGACATTGGGAAGGATAGAGAGGTCTCCGGGAAGTAAGAAAATCATAAGTCATGTTTAAGGGAAATAACCTGAGATTGGCCAGTCAGGACCTCTCAGCTTCTCTGTACATTGACTCTTCCAACATTTTTTCCTACACACTTTTTTCATTTTCTTTTTTGTATATTCTTAGGCCACAGCCATTATGATCTTTAACTCAGCAATAAGTTGTCCTGTTTCCATTAGTTAAAGCATCTGGTCAGAGAGAACCTGAGTAGATCAAGCATCTTTTAGAGGCGGCTGTCTCCTTGGGTCACGTCTGGTTCACACAGCTTTGACCACAGGAGTAGGGTCATGTGGCCCACTGTTGAGGGCCAAGGATGACCTCAATAGCAAAAAGTTCTAGCTGGCCAATTAGATTAGATGGTCTACACAGAGAAAGCTTGAGTGAAGCATAGAGAAAACACAGTGGAGCATGGACCTTCCTGCCTCCTGGATGAGAAGGAAGGGTGGAATTTTACTTTCATGAAAGCTCATCATTTAAAAATCACTTCAAGGCAAATATCTTTTTTTCTTCCTAGTCTTCTAGTCTATCAGTGATGCTGTGTTACTCCAAAATCTTGGTGTTCCTCCCTCCTTACGTCCCTCCCTTGCCTCCCTCCCTCCCCACTCTCATCTCCCTACCTCTTCTTTCCCATTACTTCTTCTCTCATCTGGTCATAAAGATGAGGGGAGATTGGAGAAAGTCTTCGGTTATCTCAGGGTTAAGAGATACTGGAGCTCAGCAAAGGTAAAGGACAGTGGACCCAGCCTGTCTCCATTTCAGTGAGTGTCCAGCAGGATCCTAGATATGTATGATAGATTAGATGCCTGCCACTGAGGTCAACGCTTTCATGTAAATGTGGGCCTCCTTCATTTCAAGTCTGGGCTTGATCACTTGCCTCTGAGCTTGGCCCCCGGGGGCTGGTGGGTCCCAGAGTGAGCCCATTAAGAGCTGTTTATTACTGCGCTATTTACAATGCCAAGACATGGAAACAACCAAAATGCCCATCAGTAGATGACTGGATTAAGAAACTGTGGTACATTTATACAGTAGAGTATTACTCTGCCATAAAGAAGAATGAAATCATTCCATTTGCAATATGGATGGACCTGGAGAACATTATGCTAAGTGAAATAAGTCAGTCAGAGAAAGACAAATACCATATGATCTCACTTATATGTGGAATCTAAACAATAGAATAAATGAATGAACGAATCAGAAACAGTGTCAGAGATAGAGAGAAAAAACTGAGGATTGCAAGATGGGAGGGGGGTGGGGATGAGGGAGAAGATGAGGGGATTAGACAGCACCAATTGGTAACCACAAGATTGCCACAGGGATAGAAAAGACAGTTTGGGGAATGTGATCAATAATGTAAAGATTTTGTAGGGTGTCAGATGAGCATATGTCTTGTTAGGGAGACCACTGCATGGACAGTGGAGAAGCCTGACCACTGCAGTGCACACCTGGAGTCCCCTCCTGCTTGCAGGTCCTCATGCCAGGGTCAGGTTTATGGCACTATTGTGTCCCAGCCTCTCCTGCTTGAATGTGGTGTTCTTTTTGTTGCCTGAGGTATTGTTGCCACTCAGTCAGCCCTTAGGTTTTATTGAGAGGAAAATGTCCCACAAGTAGCTGTAGACTCAGTGTGTGGTGGGAGGTTCAGGATCTTCCTACTCGTCACCTTGAACCAGAACTCCCTGCAGAACATTTTGAAAGGTAATTTCTAGCAATAACAAACCTTTAGCAATCTTTCTCTTTTAAAAAATTTATTTAACTGTCATTAACACTAGCACATGGTAAATCATTCAAGTGGTGGAAGATATATAGTGAAAAATAGCTTCCCCATCTTAGTTTCTAATTCCCCAGTAACTTTACCAAAAATAAACTAAGTTACCAGTTTTTCAGATGTTTTTCCAGAAATGCGCTGAGTATAGAGCCATAAGAATATATTCCCCTTTTTTATCCCATATAAAGTCTTGCCATTTTTATTCCCCCTGACTTTACTTTTTTTCCTTTAACAGATTAGCTAATACAGATCTGCCTCATTCTTTTATAGCAGCTGCATAATATTCTATTAAAGAAATTTAACAATTCCTTACTGCTTGATGTTTTTTTCTGTTTTTAAGTCTTTTGCAATTGATATGTTGTAATAAACATCCTTTACATATATTTTAACCATATGTGTGAATGAATATATTTTTTGACTACATCGAAGACTTTTGAACAGTACAGTGATAAAATTGGAAAGACAAAACTAATGAGAGGATCACTAGGAAAAATATATTTTGTACGATATTCACAAACTCTTACCCTCAATTTTTTCTCTAAGAAGTGTGTATTGTTTTCCCTGTTAGGGCAGCTCTATTTCATCCCTGTTGAAAGGGAGTTTTTATTCTGTTTCATCAGATATGTATGTTTTGGCATCTTTCCTTGGCTTTTGAGTGTATGTGGATATCTTATATAGAGTAATATGACTTCTCTTCGTTATCCTACTTTATTTTCTCAATCTGTTGTGCATTGGCCACAGTTACTATCCAGAAATGTGTCTTAGAAATCTCAGTTCATTTTAATTGTGTTTCTAGTTTAAGCAAAGCTTTTGGTGTTTTTGCTTGTTTTTTTTGGGGAGGGGACCCAATGCATTTGTAGATGAAAGGATCAATTAACCAGACATTGTCTTTTCTTTTTTTTTTTTTTTATCCTTCTAACCTTTGTATGCTTGTTAGAAATTTCTAATTCTCTTTAATATTTTAAATACATAGGTTCTAATAGATAGAACTAGGTTTTAGTTGATCCATGCATGGTAAATCTTGCTCAGATCTTCCTTTAATATTCTTGTATACCTTTTCTTATATCTTTGGATAACCTCTTGCTCACAGGTACCTCACTGATGCAAGAGCATACTTAATCCTTTGGATAGAAAAGAATTTTCCTTGAATAGATATTTACTGAGCAGTATGAAAATCAGTGCTTTACTCTTGGATAATTTTCTCATCCTAAAGTCTCTTGAGGTATAAATAAGACAAGAGTAAATCTTTAAAAGATTTAACAGAAGTCTATAATTTAGCATTATATGCATTTGTAGATAGAATTAAGGGCAATGGAGTAGAGGATAAGAAAAAAGTAGAATTAAATTGTTAAGTATTTTAATGCAATGTGAAGGTGTTGTTGTTTTTTTAAACACCATCACCTGATAAAACTCAGAAAGGAACTTGAAATCTAGTTTAATTCAATCCTATCATTTTTCAGATAGGGAAACTATGATTTATGAGGGATTCGCTCCAGATCATAGGCTGCAGCACGCAGTACCTGATTGTTGGCCCGCTTTTGTATGGGTTTAACTGTTCGACTGCTTACAAAAGGAGTTAAAATGTGCCAAGCAGCAAAGGAAATGGATCCATTTTATTTATTCATATTTTATTATTATTATTATTATTATTATTATTATTATTTTTTTTTAGAGGATAGTGTCACTGGCCCTCATATGTGGGATCCGAACCGGGGCCGCTGGCGTCCCAAGCCAGCTCTTAACCACTGCGCCACTCGGCCGGCCCTATATTCATATTTTAAACTAAAATATACTTAATGCCTTCAAATAACTATTGCTGAATGTAAGAAAACAAAAACAAAATTTAAATAGAATCATTTCCCTTCAAACATGTTATATTCCAAGAATAATTTTGTTTGCTGTATGATAAGGTCTTTCTGCCTCATCTGCTATTTCTCAAAATCCCTTAACAAAATTATTTTTTATGTGTTGCTTGGTTTTTGTTATTGTTTTGCTGCTTAATATCTTGAAATATTATTTGTCCAAATGTTCAGTTGCCTGAAAATTTTCTAAAGAAATAGTTATATAAAAGCCTTTGTCAGAACTTTTAGAAAATAATGGACTTGTAAATCTCTATTGTTAGTGGTCCTACTAAACCAAAAGAAGCAGCATCGTGACAATCTCATGAAATTCTTTCTAATTATTGTCTTTCACTTAAGGTTACATTGTAAGAAAAAGTTAGGGTTCAGCAAATTTACTTGTGTGCTTTGAACTCCCACAGAGAACTTTTGGTATTGTTAGCAAAGATAAAGACAGATATTCTTTAAAAAACTCTTTCCAAGAGAAATATCGAAGTCAATTTTTATGTTCACTTTCTGAATCTTCAGTCTATTCTATACCCATACTTAAATAATAAAGGAATAATTATTGAAACACAGAACAGTTGATCATGTTTATATTTTTTAGCAAACATGTCTTGCCCTTCCCTATTTGTACTTGTTCAGGCTTACACCTCGTATTTGTCAGTGTTCAAAAACTCTATGATTACTCCCCAAAAAAATCACATTTGATATGCATGAATTTCAACAGTATTATCATTAACAACTGATCATTGAATCTTTTTGGAGTATAGAAGAAACATCATTCAGGGAAGAAGTTGTTTGTGATCATTCTGATTTTATCCGTTCTCAGAATTGCTATAGGTGAATATCATCTTAGTAAAATACAGTAAATTCATTAGTGAGCATTATGATATGCTTTACTTATATATCATACATTATCAAATTTAAACAATTAGGGCAACATGTAAAATAATAGACTCTGGAGGTGTGCTGACACAAAATATAGGTTGAGTGTAATTTTCTCATTTATTGCAATGGTACTAAGTCAACTTGAATCATTTTATTATAATAATTATATAGAATTACTACTTAACAGACAGTTTTGGTTAATTGAATTCCCAGTAATGCAGTTTTTGATATTTAGATCAGGATTCCTCAGCCTTGGTATTACCAGCATTTTGGGCCAGGTAATTCTCCACGTGGGTGTGGTCCTGTGCATTGTAGGGTGTTTCGCAGTTCTTATTTATGCAACTCCAAAAGTGCTCTTTCAGTTGTGACAATCAAAAATGTCTCCAGATATCGCCAACTATTTCCTAGTGGATGAAGCAGGCATTACAAAGTCACTCCTGGTTGAGAATTAATTTAGAACATGGGGAAGATATACAATGAATCAAATCATTTATGATCCCTTTGTCATCTTCTGCTCATTTTCTCCTGTTCATATCAACAAATTTATTTTTCACTGTCGTGTTATATGTTAATTTACAGTTATAGTAATCTTTATCCTATCTGGTTAATTTATAAATCATTCTGAAGTTATACATTGGAAAGTACTCCTATACTCTCATAAATGGCCTTATGTTAATACATACCTAGTGATTGATATTCTGCCATAAGTGAGTGTGTTGGGGCGGGGGAAGTAATGTCATATTTTGTTCATCTTGATCTTGTGTGATCTGGGCTGTTTTGAGCCAAAAAGGGTTGGTTTGGTTGTTAGTAGTTTGGAACCTAAGATGAAAGTGGGACTCCTAACACACAGCTTTAGAATGAGAAGCTATTACCAATGTGCAAGGATCAGACTTGGATGCTTGGCCATAACAGAAATCTGGGAAGAAATGGTTCTTCTTGGATACCTGAACTGTTTTTATTTTAATGAACACGTTTTTCTTAAATAATCTGAATAAATGGGTTTCTACCCATTTTTATGCAGTATGCTTCAATAATGAATGACTCATGTGATCATAGAGTGATTATATTTTTTCAACTGAAAATTAATGTATTAAGTTTAATCTATAGTTTTACCAGCTTATTTTGAAAAGTTCCACGGTAAAACACCCTTATTTTGAAAGTTTCATTGGTACTTATACAATTGTGAGGCATTCATTTTTAATTTTTAACAAAATTGATCTGGCTAAAATCATAGCATGCCAAGTATATGTAAAAACTATAAATAGATACCACTCTGAAATGTTACTTGAAATGAATAATCTAAAAATAATTTCAAGTTTCTTGTACTGCCACACGTATAACTGCCAAACAATAGCTGACAATTATTGGATGCTAGGTATTCAGCACTTTATATGATTATCTCATTTAATCCTCCCAACTCCATCTTCATTTTACTCATGAAGAACTGGAAATTCACTGAGGTTACATAATTTATACAAGGTCATAGCTAATGAGCTTGACACAGTTTTTGAACCCAGGTAACATCTATTACCAAATGTCTTACTGACACAATGTAATCTGTTTCTTCATTTCTTCTAGGTTTAGGTTTGCATTCTTCAACCCCAATGCATATGTATTTCTTGACTGTTTACTATGTGCTAGACTTTGCATTTTTTTGTTTTTCTTTACTTGTTATTTTGAAATAATTTGAGACTTAAAAAGTTGCAAAACAAATACAGAGCATACACGTATATTTTTACCCAGCTTCCCCTAATTTTAACAATTTATGTAGCCATGATACAATTATTAAGATTCTAAAAATCAGAGAAGTAAACATTGGTATAGTACTATTAAGTAAACTAAAGACCTTACATGAATCCCACCAGTTCTTACATTAATACCCTTTTTCTGTTCCAAAATCCACCTACGATCCCACATTTACTTGTCTCTCCTTAGTTTTCAACCTATGGCCGTTGCTCAGTCTTTTGTTTTCTTTCATGACCTTGATGAATAATAGTCAGTTGTTTTGTACATGGTCTCTCCATTTCTGTTTGTCTGATGTTTTTTCATGATTAGACTGAGGTTATGTGTTACTGGGAAGAATACCGCCCAGGTGATATGACCTTCTAAGGGGATCAGAAGATAAATGATGTCAATATGTTTTGTTACAGGTTTTATAGTTTCTTCACTGTGAAGTTACTCTTGCCCTTTTTAATTAGTAAATCTTTTGGAGGACATGCGTTTCATGTATGCAGTTATTTGTGTCTCCTCATAGTTTCACCTACTGCATTTAGCATCCCTTGGTACACGTGTATTTTAAACCTCTTTTGAATAGTTCTTACAGTGTGGTAAGCCAGTGATTGTTTTGTGGCTTATTCACAATCACAAAGGCATCACCTTCTTACTTTTTAACCCTCAGGTTGATGCCCATGATTCCAATGCTATGCTTGTGCATTAGCAGGGGACAATCGTTAATAAAATGTGAATTCAATAATATTTAGCTTAAAAAGAAAAATTTGAAAAGCAAATCCTTGTTAATTCAAGAACAATCTTTATTCTAGAGTAACAAAGATTAGCATAGATTTGCTAAATTGCTTAACATGAAAAGAAGGATAGTTGTAAGATAAACATGGAGTAATTGACCAAATTTTGTATTACTAGACCTAAGAAATACCTATTAAAACATGAAAAAAAATACTTAAAACTTAGGGCCAGTATAAAAGAAGAGTATTCTACATACAAGGAAAATACTAAGCTGCCTAAGAGATCATACTGGCTAAAATATATATATCTCAGATCAAAATAGTTGAAATAAAATAATACATGAATAATGTGTATAATAAAACTTCTGAGGAAAATAAGCATATGTTTAAAAAAGAGTTAAGCCCCTTTCCACTTAAATAAAGAAAAAGGAGCAAGAATAAAAGAAAATAATTGCACTTTTGCTAAAACTACAAAAGACCCCCATACCTCATACTACTACTAGCCCTAGTGCCACTCTTTCTTATTGCCATGTTTATTTTATTTTATTTTTAAGCAATGCTATAATAAAGAACCTATAGGTACTTTATTTCTATGGAATTGGTTCTCAAAAGTAGATTGCAAGATCCAATATCTGTTTCATTTTAATAAATTTCCAGAAAAAGTAAATCTCCCATGTGCAGTATGTAGAAGCTGCCATTTTGCCTTCTGGATTTTCCTTACTTTGGTCCTGAATCAACAGAAGGAAAAATACTCAGAGTTTACAACTTACTATCCTATAAAAAAGTAATGACTATTATTTATTGAGCTCTTATATGGCAAGTACTCAGCTAAAGTGCATGCCTAGGGCCGGCCGAGTGGCTCAGTGGTTAAGAGCTGGCTTGGGGCGCCAGCTGCCCCAGTTTGGGTCCCACATATGAGGGCCAGTGACACTGCCCTCAAAAAAAAAAAAAAAAGAGTTAATTCATCATAAAGTGCATGCCTATATTATATCACGAAATTATTTTTGCTGTGCAGTACAAAGGCAAATGAAAAGAAAACACCTTTTATTATTTTTAAATTCTAATACATTAAATAGCACATTTTAGAATTTTTTGAGACAATGAGGTTACCAGCTATAAATGTTAAAAAAATGTTTTTTTCTTTAAACTCTGTCCAGGTAAAGAATCCACATTTTTTTGTATTTAGTGAAATGAGATGTTGGTGAAAATAATTTGTAGAAAAAGATGTCAGCTATAGATAGGCCTTGCTGTCAGACAGCTTCATGTCTCAAAGCTTATTAGTTACTGTTTGATGACCCAAAACCTGCCCTTTAAGCATTAGTTCCATGAAGCTATCATACTAACTATGCCTTTCCATGATGAATGCTGATAAAGGATAAAAAAAAAAGGTCTGTATATGTGACCACACTCATTATAGCAGTATTTGTGCAGGTGATTGACAGCAATTCCAGAATATGAAGTTTTTTAATTGTATATGATTGGAAAACTCATTGAAATGCTCTTACTAATGATGCTATGTGTCACCCTGAGATTACCTTTACCATATGTATGAGTATTTATCTTATGAAAATAACCATCTACATACCATATGGATGGATTTAATCAACATTTAAACATTAACCCTGCATTATTTTAATATTTAAAAAATATTTTTAAATATTTTTAATATTTTAAATTGTCAGTATTTTTAAACGAAATCAAACTTTTTTTTGTAGAAAATATATAGTAAATATGTGAATTGGGATAGAACCCTTACAGAAATCTTTTATGGTTAGATTATTTAAATGTTGAAAGTTTACTTGTGGTTGATTATAAATTTATAGGTGACCAGTATCTTTTTTTTCTTTCTTTGCATAAATTGTGTACTCCTCAAAGCAACTGTGAACTTCATGAATGACTTGCTTAACTGTAGGATCAAGTGTATGTAGAAAGTGTTAAAATGACCATAATTTATTCTGGATTAAAAAAAAAGTTATCGAATACCATTGTCATGTAACACTATATTAGTTTCAGGTATACAACGTAATGATTAGATATTTTATAGATTGCAAAATGATCACCACAATAAGCCCATCCATCACCACACAGTTACAGTTTATTTTTTCTTGTGATGACAACACTCTTAGCAGCTTTCAAATATGCCATACGGTATTATTAACAATAGTCATCATGCCTTAGATTATGTCTCATCATTTATTTATTTTATAACTGGAAATTTGTATCTTTTGACCCTCTTCACCAATTTCTATTCTAGGTTTTTTATATCAACTTAAATTATTACAGTAAGACCAATGTAAAATTGTACCCAGAAGACCTAAGCAAATTAATAAAGATGCTTAGGAGTGGTTCAGCCATTATAAATTGGTCACACCAAGACAATTTTGAGACTATAGTTCAAACTTGACTCTAGTAAAAACTTTAAAATGTATTTGTCTTTTTTGGGGGGACTCACTGTAGTGGGGATTACCAAGTCAGATTCTTGGATGCTTAAGTCCTACAAGTATATTTCTATCTGGATTTAAAAGACAGGGTTACAGGGCCAGCCGATTGGCGCGGTGGTTAAGCACTGGCTTGGGATGCCAGCGGCCCCAGTTTGGATCCCACATATGAGGGCCAGTGACACTGCCCTCAAAAAATAAAAAAAATAAATGATAGGGTTACAGTCCATTTAAATGTGGAGGTATTTTCTTGATTTATTAAGATGATATAGGTATTGTAAGTGAATAGGTGATGAGATGATTTAGGAAGAATAAGAAGTTGATATATTAATTTTCCAAAGGTTGTAGCAGCACACATGTTAGTGAAATTACTTTATTCAAACCACTATTAATATGTTTTTTTGTTTTTTGTTTTAAGATTTTATTGGGGAATTAGGGGAGGGGAATAGCGTTGGGGAATCAGGGAAGGGGAACAGACAAGTTGCTGTCCTTTTGTTCTTCAGTCTAGTTGTGGAGGACGTTGCTTCACTGGCCCATGTTGGTATCGTCATTGCGCTCTTCCCTGATGAGGCAGATCGGTCGCCGGCCTCTGGATGTCGCTCACCGCAGCTATTGGCAGCTCACGCTGGCTGCCAGCCACTCACTGTAGCCTATGGCAGCCCACTGCAGCAGGGGCTGCAGCCCACACCATCACCGGGGCTCGCACAGCCCAGCTCCAGGTGGAGCTGTTGTTAGCTGTAGAGGGCAGTGTCACTGGCCCTCATATGTGGGATCCAAACCGGGGCCGCTGGCATCCCCAAACCAGCTCTTAACCAATGCGCCACTCGGCGGGCCCTTAATATGCTTTTTGATATAAGGAAAGTGCAAGTCTATTAGAAGAGGATTTGGTGTACTTAACATTAAACTTATTTGATTAATGGATATTTTTTAATTATAATGTTTTTATTTATTCCCTATTTTATCTTTCTGAAGAACATGCATTCTAAACATTTCATATTTTTTAAAAGTATGCCTAAAAGTTTGACTTATTTTAAATATGTTTAATTCTTTTAAATAATCCCACTACGTATCTAATACTATCAACATTTTTCTTCCTCTCCTAGATAATGGAGTCTGGAGAACGGTTACCATCCTCAACAGCCTCCTCTACTGTCCCAACATCATCTTCTATACCTTCTGTGGCTTCTTCGGTTTCAAAAGGCAGCCTTTCCACTGGAGCTGCTTCACTTAGCTCTACAATCAACCCATGTGGTAAATGCCCTTTGCTGACTCAATTTTAGAATGCCAGCTCTTTACTAATTTGTGTTCATAGTCTTTTATTGAACTCTGAATAAACTGTTCTCATTACCTTGTTGACCTGTTAAACAATGGCTAGGTCTCAACTGAATATCTAGTCTCTACTCTTTCTGGATTTTATTAGCACACTGGGGTAGCACTGGTTATTCCAAGCTTTTCATACTTATTAGAAGTCCTCTATGCAAGTTTAATGTTAATGTTGCCATTTCAATTATAAATTAATACATGCAAAGTCTTTGTAAAACAATAGGCCCATGAAGGAGTGAAGAAATACGAAAGAGTTCTTGGTGGTAAGAGTAAACCCTTACCTAAACCCTGTGCCCTAAACTTGCTTCCAATATTTGAAATGACCTTCTCCCAACTCTAAATACCTCAATTCACAGATGTATAATATGCTGAGGTAGACCTTTTATTTGATGGAAAATATTTGAAGAATTTAGAAGATGACATGTTTCTCTTAAACATGAACAAAAAGTTAGTGTTGCTAAAAAAGAGAGCTTATTTCAGAAGTGAAAATAGCCTCAATTTGATTAATAATGTAGAAAGTATTTTAAATTACCCCCCAAAATCACTCTTTACCCCAACACAGTTTTGGTAGAAAACATCTTTTTTTTATAAACAACTAAGCTTGACTACCTCACTCCTTTATCACTAGGAAGATTTTTAGTTGTATACATAATATATATGTTTGTAAGCAGTAGAACGAAAGGGTATTTCACTTTTTCAAAATTAGATTTGTAATTTGGGGTAAACAAAATGCGTAAATACGGAATGTTTGCTAACAAAATACGCTAGCAAATTTTCAGATATGTATTGGTTTAGTTATTTTGATTTTTTAAAATCAGTGGAATAATAACAAGAAAGATGTCATTTTGTCATTGTTTTATCAGAATAATTTTCTAAAATTTTTATAGTGATTACAAAATAACTGAAATAAAACATACATTGGAAAATAAATAAAATCCCTGTTCTCCTGCATAATCTTGGTTAAGTCATTTAACAACTTCATCTACATTTCTCTGTACATAAAATGATGGCTACATGTAAATGATGAATGCCTTTGATGATAAGCTCTGTTCAGAAAAGACAATGCCATTCGTTGCAATTTACCTCATTACTGTGTCCCAATGATAGCACATAGTTGTATTTTTGTAATTTTCATTTCTTGCTTTTTGTAACTCTTTTTCTGAATTTGTCTTATATATATATATATATAATCTTACTAGTGAAATGTCTGTTTTTTATGTTGAACGTTTCAATAATATCTTTGGGTGCAGAGTCATGAGTTTTCTGGACACATTGCTATCACCTATTTCTCATTTAGTTTTCTGAATTGGTGACACTTGAATTGCTTAAGCTTTTGATTAGCCACCTTGGGCACTGTTTTTTTCTTAGTGACCGTTAGAAATTGCAGAGAGATGGGGTATGCTGAGTTGCTGAATAACATCAGAAATTTCCTTGTTTGGAAAGAAATAAGTTTTATCATTTATTTGCCAATTAAAAAGGTTGTAGAGTTTTTATGTTGAAATGCTTACAGTGAATGAAAGGATAGTTTATTTCTATATTCTGAAATTATGTCCCTATTAACACATTGTACTTTTAGTACCTACAGCATGAGTTTTTCCACTTTCTAGGAAAATGATTTTAGTTTTTAACTTTCACAGTATTGTGTTTGTTTAAAATAAAGCCTGTTACTAACTTCGAACACATAGGTTACTTAAGAGAATACTTGGTTGTCCTGCATAACTCAGTTTATCATATTTTCCTGTCTTCTTTTGTTTGATTCATTATTTTTGGCCTATTCGTTATCTGATAATTCTCTCCATTTTAAAATAAAATTATAGAGTAGTAATGGACCTGGCTTCTTTATCTTAAACAATTTGAATCTCCTCAATTTTTTTTGATGTATAGAGACAGCAAAACAGGACTTTCATCTTTGAAATATCAAAACTTCAACAATTAGGGTCGGCCGAGTGGCGTGGTGGTTAAGAGCTGGCTTGGGAAGCCAGCGGCCCCGGTTCGGGTCCCACATATGAGGGCCAGTGACACTGCCCTTAAAAAAACAAAACAAAAAAAAAACACTCAAGAATTTTTTAATGGCTCCTTTGAGGACATTCGGTTATTTTAAACAGTTATTTTAATTGACTCTTCTCTGTCATCTTCATTAATGGCTTGTCTAGGAATGCCTCTGAATTGCAAAGGATGTAATTCAAACCTGCTTTCAAACTTTGATCAACTAATTTCTTTTGAATCAATACCTTGTCAGGACCTGGGATTATACCTATGTACACATTAGTCTGTTCCTATTATGGATGCTGGCAGAAGACATGAGGCTCCTGGGTCAGAGATTTTATTATAATGGCAAAGCAAATAGCATGAGCATCATGTTGGGTTTGCTTCCTATGCTTCCCGAGACTCCCAGGGGCGACACACCAGGTGCCCAGTTGGATCTTATACATGAAGTGGTTTTATGTCACAGCTAAGGAATACTGAGTTTAGGGAATCTACTGCTTTTATAGTAAATGATAACAAACCTACTCTTTTTTTGAAAGGAGATGTTATCTCATCCGTCAGGGCTGACCACCGCAAATGCAATCCTGAGAAATGGCTTGGTTAAAGAGCATTCAAGGCCTTGCATTCTTGGCATACCCAGCAATAACATGTTGGGACCTTGGAGAGTTGCCTTTCATAAAACACCTTCTATTTAGTTACAGTAACTTGGATAGAAAATAACACTGTAATATTGATTCATCTATGGCCATCTGCATATATGTGTTTTGTTGGTCTTACCAAAATATAAGAAATACAGTATCTCTTTTCTCCTTAAGTTATGATTTTTAAAAAAATAACTTACCTACTTCTAAAAGATAATTTGGGACAGCTTTCCACAAGTGTATTGGCACAAAAAACAAAACAATAAAAAAAATCAAAAGATACGTTCTAAAAAGTAAAAAGGCATTAGCTGAAGAAAGCTGCTGAACGTGAACAAAAACAAACCAGCTGCTAAGGATAAAAGGAAAAAATAATGGGATATATGGCTCACATACTCGTGCTAGTAAGTGTATCAGCTCCTCAGAGAAAACCAAATCATTTTCTGGCCCTGAGTGGTGTGGGGAATATGCTACCAGAACCTTTGTTTAAAAGGCCAAATGATGCATAATACCCGACATGCCAGATTCACAGATACTCAGACTGTTCCATGTACTGGCTCTGAGCGAAAGCTCACAGAGCAGCATTTAAGCATAGTTGTACAATTAAACTTTACAGAGTGGATTTCTTTGAGATTTGTGGCCATGTGGCCTAATTCAAAAATAGAATTTTGAGAAATTTCAATAATAGTTCAGCTGTTCGATAGACACTGGTTTTCAAACCATTTCTAAGGTAGAACCCTCCAAACAAAACCTTATAAAATGCTGAGTGTATAAAACAGATAAACTGTTTAAAATTTGTCTAAAGCTGGAGTATTTCTGCTTTTCTCTTAGATTAAAAAGACTGATGTAAATATGTATCTTAATTGCAAGACACCTAGCTCTATACAAGTGTGTGACATCCCGGTATATTGAAGAAATTACAGATTGATCAGTACAACTTAGGCCATTTATCAGTTTAAGACAGTGCTTGACTATGAACAGGAAAACATGGCGAATAAACACACCAGCCTCATCCACCAAAAGGCAGTCCTGGGATGGGTCGTGCTAACCACAGACCCGGACTCCTAATTTTATATTCTGCCTTCTGAAGTAAGGGACTTTGATGCTCATGTATGTATCGCATGGCTGTAAGAAGGCTGCTCCACCTACAGCCCTGTTTTCCAGGAAGGAAGAAGATGGGCGGGGGTGGCGGCCCAAAACTTGCATGCCCCTTACTCTGACCCCTTTTAAAGAGCTTTCCCAGAAGCCCCATCCAGAGATTTCCACTTACATCTCTCTCATCAGAACTGTGTGAATGGTAATCTCAGCTTCAAGGGAGGCCAGGAAAAAGTTTTTAGCTGAACATATTGTCGTCATGAAGAAAATAGAGGTTATTAGTATGGAAAAAAGGAGAGAATGGCTAGGCAGTCTCTGCTATGGCTAAGTGGAGCAGAGAGACAGCAGGTCAAGCTGGGGAGTAGGCTCAAGTCAGATCATTTAGAACATCATGTTCCATGCTTAGAAGTTTAGGCAGAGTAATGTATCGATTAAAAGCAAGGATTTTATCATTGTAAGGCCCTGAAATTGAATCTTGGCTTGTCTACTTATTAGCTATGTGAATTTGGGTGAATTCTTACTCCTTTCTGAGCTTTGGTTGCCTCATCTATAAAATAGATATAACAACACCCATTTTATAGCATTATAAGGATAAATATTATAAGATAATGTCTAGCATGTAGTAGGTGTTCACTAAATTGTAACCATTATTTTTATTCATATGTCATCCAAGCGGAAGGGTTTTGTATGATCACACTGCTTTGAAAATGATATCTGTAGCATCAGGTAGAGCACCAATTTGCCATGGGGATGGGACTAGAGGCAAAGAAGACCTTTAAGGAGGTTTTTATATTTATCTGGG
Source organism: Aselliscus stoliczkanus (assembly GCA_033961575.1). Lineage (NCBI taxonomy): Eukaryota > Metazoa > Chordata > Mammalia > Chiroptera > Hipposideridae > Aselliscus > Aselliscus stoliczkanus. The sequence goes on along the minus strand of CM066731.1, from coordinate 112,226,795 downwards.
TGAGAAACGATGAGGGCCCAAAGTAAAGAGTAATTGGAGATGTGGGGAAAGAAACAAGGTTCCGGAGATATTCAGGTAGATTCTTATGGGATATAATGACTGAATTTGGATAAGGTGATAGAGACGCCCTGACACGACTTGGATAACTTGGTGAAGTGTGATATAATGAGAAATGTGGAGGGAAAAGAGTTTTAAAGGATAAAAGGCACAGTTTGCTTTTGTGTGTGTTGCATTTGAATGGAATATGCATCCATTTTGACGTCCACACTGCTGTTGGGGGATATTTGAGTTGTTTCTAACTTTTGCCAATTATAATATTATGACCATTATTAAACATGGATCCTAACACATATAAGCATACTTTTCTGAAAATGTCTTCAGCCTTACCAGTAGTACCAATTTATTTTCCCACCAGCTGTATATTAGAATTTTTGATACTTATCAGCTATGCTAACACTTGTCATTGTCAGACTTTATTATTTTTGTCAGTAATGAACAGGAAGTAATGTTTCACTGAGGTACCTTTTTGTAAGTTTTTAGCTTTTTGGAGTTCCTCTTTTTGAAGTGGTTTTTAGGGCTTTGGTATATACTTCTGTTGGTATATCTTTTTATTATGGATTTGTGACTTCTTTTTGTATTTTGAATGCTGATCTTTTTTTTTTTTTAATTGGGGAATTGGGGGAAGCGAACAGTGTTGGGGAATTGGGGAAGGGGAACAGCCAAGCTGTTCTCCTTCAGTCTTAGTTGTGGAGGGCGCAGCTAGCCCAGCTTCAAGTCCGGTCACCATCCGGCCGCCTGTCGTCAGCTTGCGACCACTCAGCTCAAGGTGCTGTGTTCAATTTTAGTTGCAGGTATGCGTAGCCACCATCCCATGTGGGAATTGAACCAGCAACCTTGTTCTTAGGAGCATGTTCTCTGACCAGCTAAGCCATTTGGCAGCTCAGCGGCAGCTTAGCTTGGCTGCAGCTCACTGGCCCATGTGGGAATCGAACCAGCGACCCTGTTGTTCAGAGCTTGAGCTTAACCAGCTGTGCCATTTGGCTGGCCCATGCTGATCCTTTTTTCAGCTATGTTTGGGGGAGACGTATTTTCTTAGTCTGTGTTGTGTCTTTCTTATACTATATTGTCTTTTGATGAATGGAACTTCTAATATTAATGTAGTCAGATTTATCAATATTTTTATGTATGGTTATTTTTTTTGTCTTATTTAAGAATTCCTCCTTTACCTCCAAGGTTATGCATATGTTTTTTAACATGTTACATATCTCTCATTTAGTATTACTTTGAAAAGTACATGGTTATAAAGTCTTAGGCCACTCGGGATATACTGAATTGGGTTTTGGTTTGGGAACTGTCACCCCTGGAGTTGCTGGTTGATATATCAGTCAGTTCAGCTAGAGCTATCATAAACCAAGAAAGCTATTTTAAGCAAAAAGAGATTTAATCCTGGGAATTGGGTTAAAATTATTGAGGAGCTGGCTCCTGCCCCCCTTGAATGAGTTCGGAGCATTGTTGTGCAAGTGGCTGGTTCAGTCAGGGTGCCATTGTTCCAGCGGATGGCTCCATAACCCCCCACCTCGTCTGTAATCCAGTGATGGGGACCCACCGACTTCACTGACTCCAGGGCTGTTTGTGGTGCCTGCTAGATCTGCACCAGTAAAAATGGTACCTCCTGTGCTGCCAATCTGCCAGCTTAACTCAATTTTTAATTAATTCCAAATACATCTGATTGGCAGAATTGAAATTATATCCAGAAATCTGGCTGCAAGAGACTGGTAAACAAATGTAAGTCTTTTAGCTGCCCAGCTTCTTCATCACAGGAGGGTTCTGTAAAAGGAGATTGGAACAAATGTTAAATGAACTAATTATCTACCCCTTTGAACTCATCTGGTGATAGCCCCCCTGCCATACCTTCTCACCTATGTATTATAATAAACTTCTGATATATATACGCATGTATGAGTTTTATTCCTATTTTAATAGTTCTTCAGAATAAAATTGTATTTCATTAGTGCATCTAATAGCTCATGTGTACTTACTGTAATTCTCCTGATATACTGTTCCATGTAACAATATAAATTATACAAAATAGGATAAATGCTAAACTCAAAACGATGTGGCTCTTAACTGTCACAGACAACAGCAAATATCTATTGTTTCCTTTTTGAAATTTATAAAAGATTTTTCAAAGACTTCAATTTTTCTTTATAGTAACATTAATTTTTCTCTATTTACTGGATTATGTCCATTAGTATAAAAGCATGTTCTTAATATCTCCCATCTTAAAAATCAATAGCTACTAAATACCCGTTTTTCATCTCAAATCTCTTCTGGTTATTGCCCTATTTTCTGCCTTTGCTTGTAGCCAAACTTCTCAAAAGATACAACTGCATATACATTCCCCTTTCCTTGTCTTTCATGTGTATTTCAACCTACACCAAAATCACTTTTCTGTCCTCATCTCACTCAGACTCTGCAGAACTGACACAGTTGACCACTCCCTTTTTTTTTTTTTTTTTTAAGATTTTATTGGGAAATTGGGAAAGGGGAACAGTGTTGGGGAATCGGGGAAGGGGAACAGTGTTGGGGAATTGGAAAAGGGGAACAGTGTTGGGGAATCGGGGAAGGGGAACAGTGTTGGGGAATTGGAAAAGGGGAACAGCCATGTTGTTGTCCTTCAATCTTAGTTGTGGAGGGTGCAGCTATCTCAGCTCCAAGTCCAGTCGCCATCCAGCCACCTGTCAGCAGCTCGCGGCCGCTCAGGTCAAGGTGCCTTGGTGTTCAATCTTAGTTGCAGGCGGGTGTAGTCCACCATCCATGCGGGAGTCCAACTGGCAACCTTGTTAGGAGCATGTGCTCTCACCAGCTGAGCCATCCTGCCACCTGTTGGCAGCTCAGAGGCAGCTCAGCTTTGGCGCAGCTCACTGGCCTATGTGGAAATTGAACTGGCTACCTGTTGTTCAGAGCTTGCACTCTTAACCAACTGAGCGACTCACCCTGGCCCCAGACCACTGCCTCCTTTTTGAAAACCGTTTTTTGAAAGAGTGTGTATTGAACTGGTATCATTTCTTCCCTAAATGTTTGGTAGAATCCACCAGGGAAGTCATTTGTACCTCGAAGGTCCAAATTTTTTTAATTGTCATTGACAGATATTAAACCATGAGTTCAACTTGTTAAATTTCAGTATAAAACTATGCAGGTTATCTTGTTCTTCTTGAGTTAGCTTTGGTAGTGATGTCTTTCAAGGAGTTTATCCATTTTTTTCTAAGTCATTGAATTTATGGGCACAGAGTTGTTCCAAGTAATACCTTATCCTTTGAATGTCTACACAATTTATAGTGAGATCCCCTCTTTCATTGTTGATATTAATAGTTTGTGCCTTTTCTCTTTTTCCTTTGTGACTGGAGGTTTATCAATTTATTGACCTTTTTGACAAACTACCTTTTGGTTTCATTGACTTTTCTCACTTTTCTGTTTCATTGATTTTGGCCCTTTATTATTTCCTTTGTTTTTCTGTGAGAGTGAGTTTTTCTTTTTTTTACCCCTACTCTCCTAAAGGGAAAGCTTAGATCATTTATTTAAGACCGTTCTCCTTTTCTTACATTCATCCATTAATATATTATAAGTTTCCCTTTTAAGTACTGCTCTAACTGCATTCCACAAATTTTGATGTTTTCATTCGTTATTCTAGTAAAAATGTTCTTTCTGTTTTCATTTGTGGATTCTTTGTCTGGAGCGTTGTTTACAAATCAGTAATTTAATGATTAGATATTTTATTGATGTCCATTTTAGTTGCATTATGGGCAGAAACATACTGATGATCATCTGTGCTCTGGTTTTTGGCTTCCCACTGCTACTTGTCTAGACTGGCCCACTTTGGTTCTGGTCTCCTTTGTGCCACGGAAGTACTGTGGGTCAGCCAGAAAGGATCAAGGCAGGGATGAGTTTCTCTTTCTGTGGTTTCCTTGCTTGTAAGATTACCCTCTAGGGCTGGTTGAGTGGCTCCGTGGTTAGGCGCTGGCTTGGAAAGCCAGCAGCCCCAGTTCGGGTCCCATATATGAGGGCCAGTGACACTGCCCTCAAAAAAAAAAAAAAAAAAAAAAAAGATTACCCTCTAATTTCCAGCTGCTGTGCCAGCTTTGAACTCTCTACTCTGACACTTCAAGCTTTCTGCTGTCTAAGCTAATCATGGTCAAGGAATTCATTCAATTAAAAATTACATCAAAATAAACAGATCTGCAGTGTTGTAGCCTTCTCTTTCAAGAGTAGATTTCTCTATGTTCTCTGCTTGCTATTTTGCAGCATCCCTGGAATCCTTCTCCACTCACGCACAGCATAGCTGGCCGTTTGAATAGTTTAAACTCTGAATTTGGGCCTCATTCTTTCTGTGATTTGCTTACTGCCAGGATTTCCCCTTTAAATTTTCTGATATTTTCTCACTCCTGGATTCTGACCATGGACACCTTTCTTTGATAAGCCTGTTCTTTTTTCTTCCACTGTTTTCCGTTGTTACAGTTGTGAGGTTGAGGCAGCATTATCAGACCAAAACGCCACAAAGTCATACTTTTTACCACTTCTTGTTACCGTTTTGCCAGATTAAACTCTCCTCTGGTTTTTCTTTGCTTTTGGATGCTTTCCAGCATCTTTAGTTTTTATGTTGTTTTAAATCAGTTTTTATAATCCCCTTCCCTGGATGATTTGCGCAACCACTTCCCTACTACTCCACTGTTATCTGATGTTGTCTCCCCTGAAAGTAACTTTCTTTAAAAAACAATTCACCTAAGACTCCAGAGGGTGGCATATGACCCAGTGTGGCCATTCCAAACATTATATTTCCCAGACAGTAGTGATTGGTTAAGGAATGGGCACATGATGCAAATCAGATTAATCAAAGACAAAGAGAGTCCATTCTGGGACTTTTATTGGAACTAGTGAGGAAGGATACCTTTTAGTCCCACAAACCTGGGAGGAAGGAAGGAAGGGCCTATCTGAAAGAGAAATTTCATCCTGGTAAACTTTCAATCAGCCTTCTTTATCTAAAGTGAGCCTTTTTCAAAAGCTTTTGCATTTTGTGAGTCAATACATTCACCTTTTCTCTAACTATTTTGAATTGGATGTTTTTGTACTTTAACCTAACTAATAACACCCTCCATGATCTAATCGCTGCCTACTTCAAATGTATCTGGTACTGTTCTCACTGTGTCCCATTGTCTTTTAGCCTCTCTGACCTTTCACTTCTTCAAATACAAACATTCTTTCCCAACTCAGGATCTCAAACATGCTCTCCCTCTGCAAGATCTTCATATGGCTGATTCTTTTCTCATGCTTTATGTCAGATTCAATATCTCGAGACATTAATTAGAGAACTCTTTGTTCATAGTGTCTAGGTAATTGTTCCACTATTAACTAGTTTTTGCACCTTATGTTTTCCTCCATAGTACTCTTCACAATTTATAATTATACATTGCTTTTGTTTTGCTGTTTTGTCTCTTCTACATTTAAAGAATGGAGACCATATCTGTTTTCTTTTATTGTTATGTCTCCAGTAACAGCCTTGCTCAAGAAATAATTGTTGTAAACAAGAATGGAAGGAGAGATGAACTTGCAGGACTGGGATTTGAAAATTAGATGATAAGTTAACCGTAATAAGTTTTCTAGGCTATGTTATGCTTTGCTCTAGCAATACCAAATGACTTGCAGATTTGGGTTGGAATGGGCATTATAAGCCGCAGAGTAAGGAATTTTAAAAGATCAGTCCACCTTAGTGAAGAGGCAATGAATAAGTAAAACCCTGAAAGTTCAAAGTTATTATTTAATTAGAACTTCTTATGAAAAGGAAGCCAGGGCTTTAGTTTACAGTCTAAACCGGGGGTCGGCAAACTGCGACTCGCAACCCACATGTGGCTCTTTGGGCACATTTCGTCTCAAAAGTTTGCTGACCCCAGAAAGAGCTAATCCTATCCCTCACAACAATTTAAAAATTATTCGAGAGCCTTAAATATATTTTTACGAATAAGGAAAATTTAAAGTAATATAAATGAAACTATGATAGTTTTATTTTCATTTTCAGTTTTACTTCAGAGCCACATGTACATACCCAAAGAGCTGCATGTGCCTTGTGAGCTGCAGTTTGCTGATCCCTGGTCTAGAGAATCATCAAGCGAATGAAATAGACCTGTTCTTAAGGGTTTCAAAATAATGCTGAAGCTTTATTTCAGTTAACTTGGAGTATTTATGTTATAGTATGGACTATTATAACGTTACTTTCCTTTTTAGTTGAGTTGTCTATATTGTGAATATCTATAAATCATAAATAAAGACCCTCAAATGCTAAACCGTCTAGCTGTTTTCCTCCCTCAGTCGGTTTATTTAATGAGGAGTTTGATCACAAGGCACCAAATGGTTTTGAAATATTATTTTACATAACTTTTATGACTAGAACTTTGTAACATTAATTTGGAATTTTAGCAGTAAATTACTAAAGGAGGGTAATGGATTCAGATCAATTAAGTTCTCTTAAAAATAAATCCAGTGTTACGGATTAAGTTGTGTCTTCCTTCCAGAAATGATAGGTTGGAGTCCTGAATCCCCTGTACCACGGAATGTGACTTATTTGGAGATATGGTCATTACACAGGTAGTCAAGGTTAAATGAGGTCATCAAGTTATAATGAGGTTGTTAGGGTAGGCTCTAAACCAATAGGACTTGTATCCTTATTAAACGAGGACATTTGGACGCAGAGACATGCACAGAGAGAAGAAGCCCATGTGAAGACATAGGAAGAATGCCTGTAGTCACCAAAAGCTAGGAGAGAACCATGGAACACATAGATCCTCCCTTACACCTTCACAGGGAGCATGGCCCTGCCAGCACCTGCATTTTAGACTTCTAGCCTCTGAAAATAGGAGACAATAAATGTCTGCTGCCCTAAGCCACCTCGTTTGTAGTACTTTGTTGTGGCAGTCCCAGCAAATTAATATACCCAGTATATTTTTCAAAGCTGATTTTTTTTTTGTTTTAAATCTGAGCCATCCTGCCACCTGTTGGCAGCTTAACAGTAGCTCAGCTCAGCCTGGGCATCGAACTGCTGTTGCTCAGAGCTCAGCTCACACTCTTGAGCGAGCTCTTAACCAACTGAGCCACTCGGCCGGCCCTCAAAGCTGATTTTAATAGTTTTTGTTCACCATAAGACTTTTTAATCTATTAAAACATAAGCAAAACAAGATTTTAGAATTAGATTGGTTTTAGTTACATTTTTCTATTCCACTGTTAAAATAGAGTACATTTATATTTGAATATAGAAGAATATATAAATATTATGTTGTTTTAGCATTTTAATATATGCATTCTAAATCCTTTCATTAGGCCTGACAGAAATACTTATGGCAAATGAGGAACTGCTTCCACCTTTTAAAAACAGTTATTTGCTTGAGGATTGATACATCACTTGCTGAACTGAATCAAAAGCTTGTTCACCATGTTCAATCTTATAGGGTGGCAGCTTTTGTTCCCAAGGTTACCTAGGCCTTTAATGACTTCTTTTCCTAATAAAAAGACTCTGAAAGTAGCAACTTTATATAGAATCCTGGCAGATAACAACTTAGTCAGGTGATCAAAGTTCATATCACCAGTACCATGTAGCATCGTCATGGACCCCAGATATGTTGCACTGAGAGGGGCACATTGGGTACTCTCCCAGTAATGCATAACCTCTACTAATCATGAGAAGGAATTAGAGGAACCCACATGGAGAGACATTCTGTAAAGTATCTGACCAGTACTCTTCAGTGTACCAAGGTCATGAAAGAAGATTGAGAAACTGTCACAAGTTGGAGAAAACTAGAGACACAGCAACTGAATGTAATGTGGTATCCTGGATTTGATCTGCAGACAGAAAAATGACATTAATGGAAAAACTAAAGAGATCTTTATTTTAGTTAATTAATCAGGGTTTATTTCTTGGTTTTGAAAATTCTTTTTAATCATGTACGATATTAAGATAAGGTGAGGTGTTAGTACGCTGTACTATTTTTGCAGCTTTTTGAGTCTAAAATCTCACAATAAATACTTATAAATAAAAATACTTTTATTTCCATACCATAAATATTTTTAAATGTTAAAATATAAAGGTTGACTGACTAAAAAAGTTATGAGAATATAGGAATGAAATGAATATTATTTGGGAGGAAATGTTTTGTCACTATTAACTATACAATTCTTTCTGTTTATTCTTTAATCAAAGTTCAAGTTTGTAGAATTTGTACATTTTGAGTTTCTATTTAAACATTAATATACTTAAGAATTTTAATGTGTGAGCAAGTAATTTGAGCATTGCTTTAATAGTAATTTTGATGATGATCACTGTGGTTATTACACTTAGTTATCACTAGTGCTCATATGACTAGTGCATATTGAATGCACTACCAGTTTTGAGGATTTACAGGCTGTATACTAGAAGCTGGCTTTGCAATGCTATAAAATGATGCTTACAATTTTAAAGAGCTAGAGACAAGAGTTTGAAGACATGTTATGACACATTTGTGTAGCAATGAAAGAATAAAGACATTTTAAGCACACAAAAAAACAACATGTGGAGTTCTATTGTAGTAAGCAGTCTCCTTGATTTAGATTAGATGCTTTAACATTCTTTTTTTTTTTTTTTTTTTTTTTTTTTTTTTGAGGGCAGTATCACTGGCCCTCGTATGTGTGGCCCAGTATGTGTGGCCCAAATCGGGGCCGCTGGCTTCCCAAGCCAGCTCTTAACTGCCACGCCACTCAGCCGGCCCTCATTCTTACTCCTCTTCATTATTTTGTTTTAATTGGCTCTCTGGACTTTCCCTGATTGGTTCCCTGATTGTTCACTGGTAGTTTAGGTTTAAGGCCTTAGGACAGTATTCGTACTATTTCATTCTTGTGGGAGGAAGAACCCTTGTTGTGTTGTTCCATGAAGTTCACTAATATTAATAAAGACACTTGCAATTATCATGCCTTGTTGCTGAGACACTGGCATTATGTGAAACCTTTTTTTTTTTTTTTTTTTTTGGTTTTAAGATTTTTATTGGGGAATTGGGGAAGGGGAACAGACAAGTTGCTGTCCTTTTGTTCTTTAGTCTAGTTGCGGAGGCCGTTGCTTCACTGGCCCACGTTGGTATCATCATTGCGCTCTTCCCGGGTGAGGCAGATCGGTCTGCAGCATCTGGACAGCCACTCACGGTGGCTCTTGGCAGCTGCCGGCTGCTGGCCACCTCCTGTACCTTATGGCAGCCCACTCTAGCAGGGGCTGCAGCTATGCTGTTCCGGGGACTCACGGCAGCCCAGCTCCAGGTGGAGCTGTTGTTAGCTGTAGAGGGCAGTGTCACTGGCCCTCTTATGTGGGATCCAAACCGGGGCTACTGGCATCCCAAGCTAGCTCTTAACCAATGCGCTGTTTGGCCGGCCCTGTGTAACCACTTTTAATCACTTATACATAGATTGGCTAGTAGAATTTGAAAAGCTGTGCTAAAAAGTATTCAGCTTATTATATAATTCATTACAGGTGTAAATTAATTTTTCTTATGCAAAATGTATACATTATTACCTGTCACTTAAAATTGAAACTAAAATAAAAGTTGTATTCATAATATGGAAGCTATGATTGAATGGTAATATCTGTTAAAAAAATAATTGTGGTCTTCTAAAAGTATTTTCATTTTATGGTGTAATTTATCAGTTTGCAAATGTTTTCTCTGAGAAGAATTTAAGAGTTTTAATCATAACAGACTTTTATTTGGTAGCATCTTCTGATGTTAGGCATATTAATGTAGAAAAAACTCACTTCTCCAAAAGTGGAGTGTTCTAATACAAATAATTTTTTTTTTTTTGCAGTCTTAAGGTTAATAGAGCCACTTTCACTTGTCGTATTTTGTTTCATCTAAGAAAATATCATTCTGCTTTTTTATTAATATAGAAAATGCTTTGTTTTAAATGTGGTTCTATTCACTGAGCCATAACCAGTCTATGATCAAAAATCACCTTGTGAACTTTGAAATTTCAGTACAATTTGCAACGACAAGTGTTGTCTTGGAACCTAGGATGTAATCCAAACAGCACCCCCTGTTGTATAAGGTTAAAGCCACAACACAGATGCCATTAAAACAGTTTTTGATTACCCAAGCAGCTTTTAGTAACATTGTAAATGCCTTTTGTAATTGGAGCAAAGAAAAAAGTGAAATGTATTTTAAATCATTTAAAGAATGACTCTTGGTTATTCTAGCCTTTTAAAAGAATAGAGAAACAAAGAACTGAAAGCTACCAGTTTAGAGCTATCCACAGAAAGTATTAATAAATATCTTCCCCGCAACTTATAACAGTTTGCTTTATGCAGTGTTTTGTAGAAAGTAAAAATATTAAGAAGTTACTTCCATCCTAACCTTGTACCTTAGTAATGGTATGATAAAAGATTGTGAATGCTCACAAATGTTCAAAGGAAGCCAAAAACCTATCTGTCCGAGGGATTCAGGAATCCTGTTCGGCCAGTATGTTTTTAGATAGTTAGGGAAGGATATAGATAGGGTTAATAAAAGGCAAAAGGAGTCAAAGAGCCTGTTATATAAGCATTGGGGGTGGGGTCTGAAGTAGAGATGTGTGATCAAAAATAAAACAGTGGAAAACATTTGTTAAATACCTGTTGTGTTTCAGATTATGCCAGGTATTGGGGATACTGAGATGAATAAGATTCAGTTTTTGCTCTTACAGAGCTAAACTCCTAATTTAGAATTCATTCATATATGGAAGCACATGAAATAACTGAGGAAGAAAACCCAATGAGAAAAAAAAAAAGAGATAGCTGGGCAAAATCTTTGGGAATGCTTACATTTAGAAAAGAAAAAGAAAAAAAAGCCAAAAACCAGACAGTAGTATTGTTGAAAGGTATTGTTAAGAAGAGAATCAAGATAGTTCCGTGGTCTGGAGCTTAAAAGTGAACATGGGTTTTAATTAGGAAGAGGCCGTGGCAATGCCAGATTTACAGAGAGGTGAAGAATTAGAATTGTAAAGATTAGTGCGATCTAGTGATCTGGAAAACTTTAGTAACTGTACAGACAAAATGCAAGGGAGGCCTGGGGCTTGGCAGAAATAGTAAAGATTCTGAGAAGTGAGGAGGAATTGGACTTTTGGTATAAGTCTTCTCTTTCAAGGTTCACACAGGAGAGAGGGTGGTGAGACTGAGGAAAGGAAATAGATAGGGTCAGGGGAATGGTAGAAGATTGGGAGAGACCAGAGATCATGCTGAGAAAGAAGGAAATGGAAAGGTAGAAATTGTGGTTAGAGTGAAACTTATTTAAGATCTTGGAGGTGGTTTTATTTTGTGTGATCAAAATCAACATGTGATTTAAATGGAATCAAGGAGGAACAAAGGGCCAAGAGGTAATGGGGGAGGGGGGAGGAGGAGAAATGAGACAAAAGGATACTAAGAAACATCCTTGCAAACTTAAATAAAGATTCAAGACAACTTTCTGTTCATATTGAAGGCCTGTGGAATCAGTTCCAGGGATGTGCCTTTTTTGCTCTTAGTGAATAATGAATTTGTTGATTCATCAGATATTTATTATATATCTGTTATGTCTAAGACACTGTTTTAGGTATTTGGGATTTGTTATTTAGTCCTATGGATGACAGTCCTAATTTATAATATCACAATATTAACTTGTTTTATACATTGTAGTGTAAAAAATAGTCTTATGCTATTTACATTACAGTCAAGCCATGCATTCCTTGAGGTGAAGGATTATGTGTTATTCATCATTGTTTGCCAATAATTAAACATACCACCTGATACTTACTAGATACTTTCATGAAATGTCTGACTTACTGAAACTGTTGAATGAAGAACAGAATAATTCTGGAAGATTTTTACATGGAATTCAAATCTGTGTTTTTAAAACTGATTAAAGTTGATTATAAAATTTACAATAATTGCCAGGAAGCAATTTAAAGCAAATTTATAAAATCTCAGATGCTTCCAAGAAAGAATTTTTTTTTCTATCACTGACTTCTAGGTTCATGCTGTAAAAGCAACCTATAGTAAAAATTATAAAACATATGAATATATTTCCCTATGTGGTACAGCTTTATCCATGTATTGCAGAGAAAGTCTCTAATGTGCATTTTTGATAATGCATGGTATCACCGTAATCATTATATAGTCCTAGTCTTCTTTACTAAATAAAAAACGAATCTTTTCTCAACAACGAGGAACAGATCCTATAGATTCCATTGTCACTTGAGTGCTTTCTTTGCTTTAATTATCTTTAACAAGGATTTTATAAGAAAGAATAAGAAAAATAAAGTAAAGTAGCCTCTTTTTAATATTGCCAAGCATAGATGTAATTCTGTGAACAGGACTATACTAGATATATCACTCTTCAGGTTTAAGAAAAGAACTTTTTTGTTATCAAATTCTGTATGATTTGTTCTTAATTATTGCAGCAAGAGTGACAACTTCATTTAGGTATTATTGCTCATGTTTTCTGTCCATGAGACTCCAAGGTTTAGCTCATTTGTTTTTTCCCCAATCAAAATTGATGTATTAACTATGCATCTAAGAATGCTTCCTACTACCAATTTATTAGCTGTTGTAGAAATATTTCTATCAGTTTCTGACCCTTTATAATTTCAATCTGTTCTGACCATTTATGTTTTGTGTAGTTTTAAGTTTACCCCTCATTTTTTGTATTAAATCACTAATATATATGATATATAGATATCATATATATAGATATATATATTTTTGACAAATATAATTTAAGTAAAAAAAAAATATTTTAAAATATAAATGACAAATGATTCTAAAATCCCCAAACTAGAATGTTTAATTCAACTTGCTTATCAAGAAAACTAATGTAGAAGAAATGTAACTGATCACAGTATGTATATTTGTAAATAAAACATTTGATTAAGGACATCTGATTCAGGAAGTTGAATTGATTGGTGAGAACGAGAGGTTTTATATGCAGTCATATGTGGAAATAAATACTGGTTCTTAATGTTACAGGCTCATTATTTTTAGAGAAGCTGGCTGTGTTTTTGAGAATTTGCTGTTAATCTCTTTGTCTCTCTCTCTCTCTCTCTCTCTCTCTCTCTCACTCTCACTTCCTCCCTCCCTCCCTCCCTCCCTCCCTCCCTCCCTCCCTCCCTCCCTCCCTCGTGGTCTATCACTAGTCTTAAAGACAATGATGTTTGAGTAACTGTCTCCCATTATGATGTCATATTTTGTTTTGACCCAACTTCAGTGCTAATGCAGTCTAGAACTGTGATAAAAGGGAAGTACCAAATTCACAGATTTTCTGTTCAGACTTTGATGAACAAAAACAAAGATTGGCTGACTTAGGAAATGTACCCCGATTTGTGTCCTTCCCTCTGACAGTTTCATTCTGAAAGCACTTTGAGGATCTTCCCTGTAAGATATGGTTATTGCGTTGTTATAGTGGGAACTCCACCCTCAATGGTAACTTTTTACCTTATTGGCCAATATGAGACATACTTGTGACTTGATGCAATTCATTAAAATCTTAATATTTCAATAAAAATGTAGTTGTTATTTCAGTAAAGAATATAGTCTTTTAGCGGACACTTTGACCTTTTGATGACTTTCTTTTGGTTTTCAGGGAATAAAACCAAAGAGGAATGATTTTGTTTTTATTACTAAATGATAAAAAGCATATTTATTTTTAACTTCCATTTAAAAATTTACTTCAAACATATTATGTTAAAACTGATTAAATTGCAGTGCAGAGCCAGGTTTGATACAAACAGGAGGTAAAATGAAGGCTTCTCTTATTTTCACACAGAGCACAATACCTTTCACAGGGGTAAACTAAGATAGCCAGGAGTGTGGGGTTTGATATTGTTTTTATAGTATCAAGCCAGGGAAACTTAATTATTAATATTTCCTGGAAATAAAAGAAAGATTAACAAGTATTAACAAATTGTCTGCCAAATCCCTATATAATATGAAAAATAAGTCATGTTTTTGACCATATAACACTCCAACCTGGGGTTGTGACACTTAGTACTAGATTCTCTTTAGAGTAAAAGTGGAGGTTGAAAAGTCACACATTCGAATTGAATATGACCTTTCTATCACAAAGTTAAAAATGACTTTGATATTGATAACCCCCTCTTGGATGCAGAAATAGTAAGTTTATTTTTATCAAATCTTTATGTTGTCCTATACATTGCTTTATTAGGCTAGAATATAATCCCTTTTTGGGATCAACTCTCCTCATCTAAGAGGTATTGAATAGAGGACATAGCTTCACTTTTAGCGCCTGGAAACTGTCTAGAGTGTATGAGAATTTGAGAAATGACTGGGTCACAGATTCTGGACTTATTTTATTGGTTTTCAATTGTAATAAGATGTTTCTGTTTTCCTTCTCATGAGTAGAATTTTTTTGTAATGTATTGTACATGTTTCAACAGAAAGTTCGCCTCACTTCTTGTAGGTCAAACTGTTATAATTCATGAAAATTATTTACTGAAAACATCATTTCTCAAATCTCAGATTAGGTTATACCATTTATTTGAAGTATATGCATTGGAGTACTTTCATGTTTCTAGAAACATCTTATTCTGTAGTGTTTGAAGAGTAGAAATGCAAAAGAAAGAAATGTAAGCTAAAACTTTAATAGATAAATTATAAATTTTTACTAATTTGTGAATGCTGAAATCAGATAAATCTCATCTGTTTTTATAGCACAACTTTAAGTGTGTTCTTTTCCCTCCCAGGACATTTATTCAGAGCAGCTGGGGATCAACCGTTTAACCTGTCCACAGTGTCGAGTGCCTTCCCAATGGTCAGCCACCCAGTCTTTGGTCTACACTCAGCCAGCTCAGGGCATTCAGAATTTGGTGGTTTGGGGACACTTGGTACACCCACAGCCTTAGCCGTACCTCCCCAACTAGCATCTTTTCCAGGTAAACATCTCTTACAAACAGTGTTCAAGGAAAGGAGAAAAGCTTGAAAATATTCAAGCAGTAATTTGTTTATTAAATTGAACAAAAAGGACAGTCTAATGCCCTGGTATATTAAAACTTCTTGTGCAAGAATTTGCTCAATCCTATTTATTTATCCTGTGCAAAAACCCCCACACTGTGTGTGCTAGATGGCAGTGCAATTTAAAAGGTATTCAAATGTTTAGCTAGAAGATAGGCATCTGCCACCAAAGTAAATAATTCAGCCAAGTTCTTCTTGTGCTTTTTATTGAAGTATAATATGCAAAAAGTTTGCATATTGTAAGTGCAGAGTTTGATTAAATTTTTTCAGCTTTATTTGATTATTTTAAAAAATTATATAACTTACACAGGAAAACTCAAGGCCAGTTCTTCGGATATCTTTGTACTTTTGAGTTCTCACTTCTCTGTACTTTGTAAGGAAGATGAGCTTGGCTTTTAAATTTCTAAATTTTTCCATATTCAATCAAAACAACCATATACTTAGGGCTGGCCGAGTGGCTCAGTTGGTTAAGAGCTTGCTCAAGAGTGCGAGCTCTGAGCAACAGGGTCTCCGGTTGGATTTCCGGCCCTGAGCTGAGCTGCCGCTGAGCTGCCAACAAATGGCAGGATGGCTCAGTTAAAAAACACAGCAACAACAACCACCATATACTTGCATTACTTACATTGCAGGAAGACTAGAATTATCCCAAATCTACAGATTATGAGAATTCAGGAGTTCAGTAAAACAACAGTTAAAGCTTAATTCACACAAACATACTACAATTTGTCGTGTTATGTTATTTTAAAAGTCTAAAATTCAAGTGTTTCCAGTGATTAATTTTACTTTAATACATTTTAGTAAGGGGTGTTTAAAAATTAGAACATAATTCTAGACACAAATAAACCTGAATTTAAATTTGGCTTTGCTACGTTTTAACTGTGTAACCTTGAAGAAGTAATCAGACCTCTCAGCCTCAGTATTCTCATTTGAAAAATGAGGATAATAATAATGGCACCTGCCTCTTAAGGTTCTTGTGAAGGTTAAAGGAGATAAACCCTGTTTAGTGCTGAATGCAGTGTTTGGCATACATAATTTGTACTTAATTGGTAACTGTCACTATTTTCCCTTGCCCACTCTAATGGTTAATAAATTGTCAGGTTCCTTATATATATATACATGCACACATATACATCATGTATATGTTTCTGTGTGTGTGTGTGTATAAATATATATATATATATATGGTTAAATGTATATTTTAAGTACTATTTCTTGTGTCATTATTCCTTTAATTCAGTCTACAAGAGGGGATGGCGTGGAAGGGTAGTAAGACTAGAAAGTTAAAATAAAGTCTTAAACTAAGTGTTAACATTTGCTTTAAAAATACTAACAGAAATTTAATTCAGTCAGTTTCTAGCATGGTTGCTTAACAAGATGAGCATTCAATAGATATTTGCTGAAATATAGAATTGCTGAATAAAAATCAAAATAGGTAATATTAATATATATAGTTACTGATACCTTAAAAGTTTTTTATCTTGTCATGGTTTATTATCGTGTTGCTTTTGAGCATTCTTAACCACAATATAATTACTGTGCAATTACCTTCTGCACTGGAATGATGGTTAACAAGTATAAAGGATTATTCATCGGGACTTCAATAATGTTGATGCTACCACTGTATTATAAAAAATTTAATAATGCCCCTGGCATGCATAAACTTCACTCATTCATTTATTGTACAAACTTCTTTGAGCATTTCCTATGTTCTGTGCACTAGGCCAGGCACTGAGAAATATACTAGCATAGTATATTTATATACTAACATTGTGTTGTTTTAAGTTTTTAGGAGATGCATAAACAATTATAAGAGTCTTTAGTGGTAAAAGTGTGCCTATAGAAGCATACTTTTTTTGCCAAATGCCTAGTTTTAGAGGACTCATTTAATGAAGTTGTAGATTTGGTATAATAACTTAAATTTATTT
This sequence comes from Aselliscus stoliczkanus, assembly GCA_033961575.1. Classification (NCBI taxonomy): domain Eukaryota; kingdom Metazoa; phylum Chordata; class Mammalia; order Chiroptera; family Hipposideridae; genus Aselliscus; species Aselliscus stoliczkanus. The sequence goes on along the minus strand of CM066731.1, from coordinate 112,209,839 downwards.
ATTTTTTATTTTATTTATTTATTTTTAAGTTGAGCCTTCCTGCCACCTGTTGGCAGCTCAGCGGCAGCTCAGCTCAGGCCGAGCATCGAACTGCTGTTGCTCAGAGCTCAGCTTGCACTCTTGAGCGAGCTCTTAACCAACTAAGCCAATTGGCTGGCCCTCATAGCTTAAATTTAAATTCTCTGTTGTTGACTTGGGTTAAAAGGGTAACCAACATGCCAGACTTTTGAAATCACTTAATAAATAAAAACAAACAAGGAAGAAATTACTAGGGATTTTAAATGAGGAAGAATTCATTTTTAAATTTTATGCACTTTAATTATTCTGCATTTCAGATGATTAAATAGGCAGATGCAAAATTATTTAATGCATATTAGTATAATAAAATTATTTTTATTTCATATTGAAATGGTGTTTCATGATAATTTCTTTTAAAATATATATAATTTTTGTCATTAATTTTTTATGTTATATTCCCATGAATTTTGTGAAGTATGTGGCTCAATCAAGTATGAAAGATTCTGAAATTCTGCAATATCTTCTAGGTTCAAATTGAGATACAATATAGCCTCCGAAATATTAGGGTCTTTCAGCTGAATATGATTTATTTTGCTTCTATGGTGTTAACCTCATTTAGAAGTTCTTGTGCTGGTTGTATATATCACATTATAAACAAGGTAGCTTGTGAGTGACAAAATTTTTTTTATTTTCTTCAATATAGAAGATAAATAAGCTCTCACTTAACAAAAATTATATTATTTCCTGTGAAATATTAGACAGATATTTGTAACGTTTGTAGTCAGAGCCCTACCATTTAAATCTTTTTATTTGATTGATCTTATTTACTTGGTTTTTTTAACTTGTGGTATCAGCTTATCTATTACACACATTTTCCAGTTGTTGTTTTTCTAGTCCCTATTGTGTAATTATTTACCATTGACAATGTACCTATTTACCAGAAGTACATTTTTACGTTTTTTCTGAGTTTATGTCTAAAATATTTGAATCTTACTACACTTTTGATTGCTATACCAATTTGTTGGTTGTTCACAGAGTCTATACATTCAACTGTAATGCTTTAATTATAGACTCCATTGAATAATATAAATGTCTTTGGAAAACCTCAGTCCCTTTTTGTCAGCTGCATGGCACCTAGTTTTCAAGCTTATAAATAACAATAGATTCCAACTGTGCTGATACAAGCCCAAAATACACAGTTTTTCTTCCTATCTAAATACACTTCTTTCATCTAAAGAGTGGATAAATGATTAATGCTTTTGTGTAGTTATTCTTGGTTGAGTTCCCATCATTCAGGCACTGCTGAGATACTTTGGTGTCATTTCACTAGCAGTGCCTTCCTGCAGTGCAGAAGAAGAGCTTTTTCAGTTTTCTGCTTATACTGTTTTTTTAGGCCTTTCAGAATGGCAGCTACCATGAACAATTTTTTAAAAACCAGATTTTGCCATTAGATAATGAAGGTGCACATCACTTTACATCCTGTTTTTAATGCAAAGTGATAATCCTAGGAAAGCTTTAAAGAGCATATAATGCAATATACTTACAATTTCAAATTTTTCTCATGCTATATTATGAGGCTTCATTTCCCTCTAATTTCCTTATGATTGTTACAATCAATGAAAAAAATATAGCATATCCCTTGGAAGATTAGCCTCAAAGGTAATAACTAATTTGGTAATCTAGCAGGTTAGCCAACTGGAAAAGATTGTTTTTGAGATTTTACAGGGGGCAATACAAGACTTCCCTTTGGATTATTCTCAAATCTTTTCTTAACCTTTACCCTTCCTTGAAAAATGTATTCTATAAAGTTTGGCGTCTCTCCTTTTCTAAAAGTTTTAACTGAGAGCCACTGTTTGAACCTCTAAATTGCATTTGATGATTTTCTACCATTTAGTCATGTTACGCTGATAAAACAATCATTGTTATTTGTAATTTATGAGAGGAAGTATAATCAAAATTCAAGCCTTTTTCATTAATTCTAATGGGAGAAACTTTATAAATCTTTTATATTGTAATATGACGTTTTTGGAAATCTTCTTTGAGCACTTTTCATTCTTAGTACAAGAATAAAAAAACAAAAAGGCTTACTGGTTTTGCTGTCTTTATGTTTTTGTTTGAGTATAGAATGTTTTCTCCCATAAATGCATTTGAAGTATACTGGATTACAGTAGGCTTTGTATTATTATTTAAACAACCTGATTTATCAGAGCCAGATTTATATTACATGTAATTTGAGGAAATTTTTATCTTTGGTTGTAGATGGTAATGTTAAATTTTAAGGTTTTTAAAATAAATTAGTATAGTCTTACATATTTTGTTTCTTTCCTATTTTAGGAAATTGTGGTACAAGTCATCAAAGAGTGAAATAATTCTTTAATATTCCAAGTTTTCCGTTTTATTTTTAAAACTATAGACTACCTTTATTCTTCGTAAATTCGACTTATGCTAAGTGAAAATCAATGGATATTATCTTAATGAGTGGAGTGATGAGTGTATAAGTTTTAATTCGCCATCTTACAATTAGAAAGATGATCAGAGCTATATGTAATTCAGCAATTCTGTTCCAAGATAAAGCTTTAAATATTTTTTCAGGAATAAAATCTGAAAAGCATTGTTACATTCACTAGGAAGTTAATTAATATATTTTTTGCTTGTTTGTTCGGTGTTTGGTTTTGAGGTGCAGAATGGTGGCGAACAACAGATGTTCATACTCGTACAGGGGCAGCCTTCTTTCCACAACTACTGGGAATTCCACCATTGTTTGCTCCTCCGGCCCAGAATCATGAGTCGTCTTCATTCCATTCAAGGACTTCAGGAAAAAGTAATAGAAATGGCCCTGAAAAAGGTATCCATATTAACTTAAGTGAAGCATTACAAATCCTCCTTTCCAATACCTATTTTGAGTAGAGCTCAAGTTTAATAACATTTATATAGCTGTGTGCTCTAGACATTTTCACATGGCCTAGCTTAATCCTTGTAATAACTCTTTGAGATTAGAAGTATTCTCATTTTGCAACCTAGGTTAAATACCATGTAGTGTTTTTTGGCAACCAAGGTTAAATAAGTTATTCAAGGAAATACTGCTTACATATTGGTGTAGCATAGTCAGGATTTGAACCTAGATCTTCTAACTCCCAGCTCCACTGCTGTTTCCCATGTTCTCATTACCTTTTTTATATATCCCAGTATATTATTCTGTAATTAAGCATTCAATTAATTAAAACTAATATACTAGTATTCTTTTTTCTTTTAAATGGTCATTAATTCTGTAGTTGATAACTATTGTTAGAATATCATTTACAAATTATAATAGCATTTTAGATGGTTTATTATTATCTTTGTTTTCACTAGAATTAGTGTTTTTGGGAGTTTTCTCTGAAGGAAGAGTACTTGCTTTTAATTATCTTTCTACATATTTTTAAAAATTGAAGTAAAATTCACATAAATATAAAATTAACCATTTTAAACTGCATAATTTAGTGTCATTTCATGCAGTCACAGTGTTGTGCAACCACCATCTCTATCTAGTTTCAAAACATTTTCTTCACCCCAAACGGAAACCCCATACCTGTTAGGTAGTTTCTTCCCATTCTTACCCCCCACCCCCTCAGCCCCAGGCAAGCACTAGGTAGCGCTCTATCTCTGTGGATTTACCCATGACTATGTCATAATGGAATCATACAATATGGGCCCTTTTGTGTCTGGCGTCTTTTACTTAGCATAATGTTTTTGAGATGATTCACACTGTAGCACGTATCAGTACTTCCTTCTTTATATTGGTCAATAATATTTTTAAATTTTATTTTCAAGGTGTAAATGGGTCAATAAATGGAAACAGTACATCATCTGTGTCTGGTATCAACACATCTGTACTATCCACTACTGCTTCAAGTTCCGTGGGACAAACGAAAAGTATAAGCTCAGGTGGAGGAAATCGAAAATGTAGTCAGGAACAAAACAAAAACCAGCCTTTGGATGCTAGAGCTGAGAAGATCAAGGATAAGGTAAATCATTCTTTCAAGCACAAATTTATAACACATTTATATATAAGCATTCTAAAGGGCAAACTACCTGAAGCTATGGAGTAATTTTTTTTTTTTTCAATTTTTTTTTTTTTTTTTTTTTGAGGGCAGTATCACTGGCCCTCATATGTGGGACCGAACTGGGGCCGCTGACTTCCTAGGCCAGCGCTTAATCACTGCGCCACTCGGCCGGCCCTATGGAGTAATTTTTTATGAATTACCAACTCCTATTTTTTGCAGATGTTTATTATTATTATGTGGTACTAATGTTATGTATCTTAAAAAATTAAAACTCAGTACCAGTATATAACACAAATAGTAATAATAGCTAAGATTTGAGAACTTAACTACATACCACTCTGTGCAAATTGCTTTGCACATAATATCTATTTTAATCCTACTCCCCACCCTAATAAGGTTAGTAGTATTATTACAAATGGGGAAACAGAGCCCAAAATGGATGGCCAGTAAGTGCCCAGTATTTGAAATCAGGCAGGTTGACTCCAGAGTCCACGCTTCAGGAAAACAAAATCAAAACACATTAAAAACATTTGGAAACATTTGGAAATTGGAACATTTCAAATATAGGAAGTAGACAGAGTACATAATAATCCCATGTACCCATTATTCATGTTCGACAGTTATCACCTCATGACCAATTTTATTTTGTTATATCCCCAGCTGTACTTATTATCAATTTAACGCCCCTCAGTTCCAAATTCAGCTTTTCTTTTTTGCCACTTGGCACAATGTTAGACCTTGTCAATACTGGGTCCAGGAGAAACACTAGGAGAGGAAGGGGCTTCTGTTCCTTGTTCTAGTCTTTTCTTCTTGCTCGTATGCTATGGCTGCCATCATGGCTTCCTTTTACTGCAGTTGTGTGTAGGACCCAGTCAGGCGCACCACCCAGTGAATTTCACTGGCATCCCAGTGAGCAGCTTGTTACACTAATTCCCTCTTATCCACACATGGTTTTGCTTTCTGCAGTTTCAGTTGCTTGTGGTTAACTGCTATATGAAAATATTAAATGGAAAATCCCAGAAATAAACACTGCATAAGTTTTAAATTGTGTGCTATTCTGAATAGCGTGATGAAATCTTGCCCTGTCCCACTTCATCCTTCCCAGGACATAAATCGTTCCTGTGTCCAGTGTCTCCACACTGTATACGCTCCCCGCCTGTTAGTCACATAGTAGTCCTCTTGGTTATCAGATCTACTGTTAGGGCATCACACTACTTGTGTTCAAGTAACCCTTGTTTTACTTAATTATGACCCCAAAGTGCAAGAGTGATGATGCTGGCAATTTGGATATGCCAAAGAGAAGCTATAAAGTGCTTCCTTTAAGTGAAAAGATGAAAGTTCTTGACTTGATAAGAAAAACCATCATATCCTGAAGTCACTAAAGCACTACAGTAAAATGAGTCTTATTCATGGCATTGTAAAGAAGGAAGAAGAAAATTGTGCTAGGTTTGCTGTCGCAACTCAAACTGCAGAAGTTTCGGCCGTTGTGCATGATAAAGTGATAGTTAAGATGAAAATACATTAAATTTGTGGGTGGAAGACATGAACAGAAAACGTTTTCTTATTGATGGCTCCGTGTTGCACCAGAAAACAAGGAGCCTATACGAAGACTTCAGCAAGGGACCCTCCAAAACGAGTGACACCAAGCTGTTTACTGCAAGTAGGGGATGGTCACACAGGTTCAGGAATAGGTTTGGACTGGAAAGTATAAAAATTACTGGAGAGAGAGAGAGAGAGAGACCGCATCCACATAACTTCTGTTACAGTCTAGTATTATTCTACTTCATTATTACTTATTGTTGTTAAATCTTATGCTGGCTAATTTCTAATTAAACTTTATCATAGGTATGTATGACTGTGTATATATATATAAGGTTCCGTAGTATTCTGTGGTTTCAGGCATCCACTGGGGGTTGGAATATATATCCCTGTGGATAAGGGAGGACTACTGTATTAAGTTTTCCTGAAACACCACTGGGTGGCTTTCTAGCTAATCTCATTGTCACCCCAGCTAGCAGGTTCCCAGCACGTTTTCTGGCATTCCAGCAGGCCTTGATCTTGTGTGCCAACCTTGACCTGTGAAGCCTCGTGAGCTTCTCTGCCATCCAGCCTCATCCCCTCCTACAAAGTCTGAACTCAGCCTGGGGCGGTGAGGGTTTGGAAGGAGTGAAGCCCTCTTCCAAGTTTATCTTTGAGTACTCTCCCTCAGCCTGATGGGAAGTGTCTATGCCATACATTTGCAAATCCAGTATTCTTTGGGGTCTGTTAATACCTCTTAGTTCATCTTCTGTTAAGAATTTATTAAGAATTTATTATGATAAAGTTTCCCTGTTCAAGTTGCTAATGTGGTTTCTGCCTCCTGACTACACGTCATCTGCTGTAGAAGTGGTATGAGGAGTAGAGTGGGCATGCAGATCACGCCTGGTGAATCCCCGCCAGTAATTTGGTCACTCTCAACCTTTGGATTTCCTCTTCCACATCATGCCAGGGAAGCTATGATATTTTACCTTTATTAAATGCAGGCCACCACATTTATGGTGAATGAGTTTAGGTTTCATTCTTTCAACCAAGTAAGCTGTGATACCTCCAGCTGTGTGAACTAATACATTATGTTCAGAATTTCCAGTAAGTACACCTGTATCAGTGAATTTGATCCCTTTGTAATTTCTTCTTGATTGGGAGGTCTTGGTTTATTCTCAGTTAAAGCCGTAGCTTCTACTGCTAACATTCTGGAAGGAAGGATAATGAGTAGAGCAGTGTCTCTTCATCTACATTTTATAAAAGCCACTTTTGGGGCCTGCTTTTCTGGGGAAAGAGCATCAGAAGTTTGTAATCCTGCACGGATCACTTTCCCCACCATCTCAGCTGCAATATCAAGCGGCCTGGGAAGCTTCTAACACACCACAGCACGAGACGCAAGATATGAGTATCTACTGACTGCAAGGAGCATTGATCCAAACTTTAAATCTGAGCAAGGCTCCCAGGCTGTAATTTTTCTTTTCTTTTTTTTTTTTTTAAGATTTTATTGGGGAATTGGGGGAGGGGAACAGCATTGGGGAACTGGGAAAGGGGAACACACAAGTTGCTGTCCTTCTGTTCTCCAGTCTAGTGGTGGAGGATGCTGCTTCACTGGCCCATGTTGGTATCATCATTGCGCTCTTCCCGGGTGAGGCAGATCGCTCGCTGGCCTCTGGATGGCCGCTCACGCGGGCAGCTGGCTGCTCATGGTAGCTTACGGCAGCCCACTGCACCAGGCTGTAATTTTTAATCCTGAGGAACTATTTCATCAATTTTTCCTTGTGCTTCTTCAAGATGGCATCAAAGCTCCATATATTTTCCAGGATCAACGGAACAAATAAAGATTTATTTTTTCGCTGTATGCAGTGTATTTCATAGGAACATTTCCTCTAGATGTTGTACTTCCCTTCTCAACAGAAGATTAGTGTTTTCCAAAATACGTCAAGATATATAAGGGTCTGGGGAAGGTCATCTGGTAAACCAAGAAGGCTTGTGGTACCTATCACAAAAACTCAACAGGACTGCATTGAGGCCCCAGGATAAGCCTTCTGTTTACTCTTAAAGACACTCCGCAGATGTGATCAAAGACACGTGGTTATTTGCTTCCAGGGACACAGGTTTCTGGGTCACACTCTGCCACCTGTTGTTCTTCCCTCTTATTCCTTATGATTTGTTTCAAGGGCAGACCCCTTCGTGAGCTCCAAGGGCCTGTCTGCGCTGCTGCCAACTGCTGCGCACACCAGACCCATTTCTTACTCCCTTAGTGCTGTCAACCAAATCCCAGACAAAGTGTCATCGGATGTACTTCTATGTGTACTTCTGAAAGTTAAATGTCCATGTTCTTAAACCTTACACTGACCTGCCTGTTAGAAGTAGTGCTACCATAACACAGTCAAGTCTAAAATCTCCAGTACTTCCACGGTGTACAAGGCATTAAGCAAGACCTTCCCTGTTCTCAGGTCTAACAAGGAATCTACACTGACATTCTAAAGCAGAATCGGTGCTGTTCAAGGAAAAACTACTTCCAGGAGCAGGTAGTAAAAATGGACAGAGGCACCTCTTTAATGATATAGAGATAGATTCTGAGGTAGCGTGCTGGTGTTGGTACGTCTAAAAGGAATAACACTAGAGCGAGATTGGCTGTCGAAGTGAGGGTTCCTATAACGGGGACATCAGAAGAGAGCAACTTAATACATGGTCTGGCATGAACTTGTAGTGGGTGGTTGTTTAAGTACAATGGAGATGAAGGGCATTGGTACGAAAGAGGAAAATCCTATACTGTTTTACCCAGTATTTTCAGTTTTTAAAGCTTTTTAAAAATTGCTCCATGAGTCCTTTTCATGTTTAGTTTGAACAAATGTTCTTCAGCTAATTTGGATAATCCCTCCCGAGAGGCAGTGCTACATATCTCCATACTGCTCATTGAAAGTCACTGATTAAGTCTAATTCCCTCATTGGGTCTGCATGTATATTTAGAATAAATAGAGATATTTTAAATTAAACAAAGTCACAAACTAAAATATACAAACATACAGCCTATTGAGGAAAAAAATAAAACAACTCAAGGTTGAATAGTTTCCATTCCTGTGGCCATACAGATTATTATTACCATAGCAGGCAAAACAAATGTTATGTTTTAAAACATAATTTTTTTTCTTATGGTTTTAAAATATGTGGTAGCACTCCCTCCATTACTTTCCCGTCTCACTCAGGATAAAATCCTTGTCACGGCCTCCAAAGCCCTGTATGATCTGGCCCTGCCAGCCCCTCCAACCCATATCAGATGGCTCTCTCCCATGTGCCTTGGGGCATAGCTGCTCTAGCTGATGTCTCCATTCTTTGAACACATCAAACTTGTTTCCTTTGCTGTTTCCTGTGTCTTGAAATGCTCTTCTTTTCTATCTTTCGGTGACTGGCTCTTGGTTTCTCCATTTAGGTCCCAGCTCAGAAAGGTCTTGCCTGATAATTACATCTAAATAATCTTCGCCCCACCCACTCCCAACACAGCTATCTATCCGGTTATCCTGTTTTAGTCTTGGTCTTTATTGCTGAAAACACTTATTACATTGTTTGCTGATTCTCTTCACCCTGTTCCCACTAGGCAGAGCTGCTGTTTGTTTGTCACATGCTTGTATTCCCAGAGACTACAGCAACTATGTTTGGCACATAATAGCCTTGAATATGTGTTTGCTATGTTATTGGAAGAAATAAGTTTACAGTGAAATAAAAGTTCAAGAAGAGGGTTCTTTTTCCCAGGTTGAATGGGGGTAGGGAATGCGGGTGTGGATTAATAAGCTCTTTGATCATTTTTTGATGAACCTAAGACTCATTTTTAAATGTTTAAATGACAGAAAATAGACATACTACTTAATTATGTGTGAATATAAAAGAACTACACACACACACACCACACACAACACACACTCTAAAAGGTACTAAAGAGATGAAATTGGCGAAATTGAAACTCATTCTTTTTCTTCTAATACTCAAAATCATCTACTCACACCTATTTTTTTCTTTAATGGGGTCTAATTTAGTTACCTTATAAAGCACAGACTCTGCACACGGTCAGCGCGTGCTCTGCAAAACCACCTGCCCAGAATCACATGAAGTGCTCTTTACTGCAGATCCCTGTGCCCGGTGTGGATTGGAACCCGGGACCTGCTGGTTGCGGTCTGTTCTGCAAGTGAATATCTCACCCCATAAAGCTTTAGAACCCACTCCTCTAGACCCACTCTTGAGGTGGGCCCATGTCTCATGCCATCTTTAAATAAAAAACTACAGAGCACTTGGGCATTGGCATAGGAGTTTAGTTTTCTCGGCTAAATCACTGTATCACCTTCATTTATTTCCTTTCTTAGCCCACACCAAAACCCAAAGTGCTAACTTCAGTTTAGAGTCCTTGCGATTTTCATTGTCTTGCTGCAGGTGCTTATATACCTGCCACAGATTTTGGTTGCAAAGAAGGAGCTGTTTCCCTAACGAATAGTGGTAGGCTTAATATTACTATTCTTTCCCTTTACTGTCTGTCCACTTTGGTCTCTCTCACCCTGTGGTTCCCACACTATTTCAAGTTGGGCCCTTGTCACTCTGTTTTCCTGTGAGAGAAAAAGGTAGCTCAGGGAATGATGGTAACTTCTAGTGGGCTTATCAAAGCTTGCCTCTGGAGGAAGCATTAATAGTTCCTCGTTTGGAGCAGTTAACACAGAGTACCATTGAAAGCAGAATAAAACAGCAGGAGTGTCTCTCCTCACTCATATGCATTTTACTTAATGTAAATGGAATTTCAGAAGGTACAGAGGAAACAGTATAGATTTGTAGTCTGTAACTGTGGCTTCAGCTTGGCTTCCTGTTGAAGGAGGTGTATTATTGTCTTCCATCCCCAACCCAATAGTCATGAAAGTCCATATTTCCGGCAAGACCATAGCTTTTGTAAACCATGGCTTTTGTAATTTATTACCTTTTCTGTATTTTGTTCTTTGTTTTATCTATCAGCAAATGCTATTGAAATGTTCCAAAGGAACTTTGGATTGTGCACAATCTATTGCTCTATCATTTCAGTATTTCTCCTTGTCAGTCTTCCTGTTGGCAGAGTTTTAACTTTTTCATTGTTATTTAGTTATAAATCATCTCATTTTCCCCCTCTTTTTATATACTACTATGGTCTGTTCTTTTAAATCCAAAATTTTTCACATAAAGCTACTTAATGTCCCCTTCTACCAGCCTTTGGATTTTCTTAAATCTTTCAGAAATTAATCTTTATTATATTTTTCTATGTGTTGTGGATGTACAATATAAATTAAATTCCTTTACCCTAATTAAAGCAGCTTGTAAATCTGTTGCTACCTATTTTTTTCTATAGCACTTATTGCTGTATGGAATTATTTGCTTTTATATTAATCATCTGTGTTCTGTACCATCACCACTGACACCACCACTAGAATATAAGTTCCTTGAAGGCCAGGACTCTGTCTTAGATATGATTGTAGTCCAGCGCCTCGAAAGGTGTGTTTGGCATGTTATATGTGAATACTGGGCTGCGACGCCCTATCTGCATAAAGAAAGAAGACTAAAACTAAATATAGAACTTCAGTGTATGTGATCCTTATTATAATTGGAATTACTGTTTTTCTAAATTACTCTTTGTGTTTTGTAATATTGAAGTTTCTAATACTCTGCTTGTACATTTTATCAGAGAATTCCTATCAGATAAGTTAATTTGATCAGTTTGTTAAATAATAACTCTTACAACATGTGGCTTTTCCCTTTTTCATGAAATGACATTTCGAGATTGAAAGTATCATTTGAAAATGAAGAGAACATAGTTCCTACTGAAACTTGAATTTTTTTCAAAAACTAAAGTCTTGGTGAAAATTTTGTCTCCGTCCAGAAACCAAGAAAGAAAGCTGTGGAAAGTTCTAGCAACAGTGATAGTGATTCGGGCACGTCATCAGACACCTCCAGTGAAGGCATTAGTAGCAGTGATTCGGACGACCTAGAGGAAGACGAAGAAGAAGAAGATCAAAGTATTGAAGAGAGTGAAGATGATGATTCTGATTCAGAGAGTGAAGCACAACATAAAAGTAACAACCAGGTATAAATAGTTCCTTTGGAAGAATCCACACATTATTTATATTTAGAGATTAGCTGACTTATCTTGACTCTCGAACTTTATAAAGTTTAAATTTAATTATTGCCTTTAATTCTTACTTTTGCAAAAGAAGGAAAAAGAGCAGATAGAGAAACATATAGTATAGGTCTTGGGAGCCTTATGATCTATCATAAGTCATGAGAAACACTTTTTTTTTTTTGAGGGCAGTGTCACTGGCCCTCATATGTGGGACTGAACCGGGGCCGCTGGCTTCCGAAGCCAGCGCTTAACCACCGCGCCACTCGGCCGGCCCTGAGAAACACTTTTTAAAGTCCCCTTTTTTCCTCCAATTTTTACTGCTGGATGTTCTTTGTTTTAATAGATTGTAAGCAGGTGACTTTTGACTTTTATTTGCAGGTGCTATTACATGGTATTTCAGACCCAAAAGCAGATGGACAGAAAACAACTGAAAAAGCCCAGGAAAAAAGACTACACCAGCCATTACCTCTTGTGTCTGAATCCCAGACTCACTCATCATTCCAATCCCAGCAGAAGCAGCCTCAGGTTTTGTCACAGCAGCTTCCATTTATTTTCCAAAGCTCTCAGGCAAAGGAGGAATCTGTGAACAAACACACAAGTGTAATACAGTCTACGGGATTGGTGTCCAATGTGAAACCTTTATCTTTGGTAAACCAAGCCAAAAAGGAAACTTACATGAAACTCATAGTTCCTTCTCCTGATGTACTTAAAGCAGGGAATAAAAATACCTCTGAAGAATCCAGTTCTTTGACCAGTGAATTGCGATCCAAACGGGTGAGTTAAAAGTTATTTATAGAAGGATTTTATTATTAGAAAAAGAGCTTTTATATAATCCAACAATATGTAGGTTTAAATTGAATTCTACTCTTATTTTTATACTTTCTTTGTCTCCAGGAATCAAACATGAACATCAGAAAATGAAATTTCTCTGATTTTATATTTATATATACATCTGCTTAATATATTTTTGGCAACACAATCATGTCTTTTTCTCCCTGGTTTAATGATTTAGCAGTAAGAGGAAAAATGTGTGTGAATAGACATAATTGACAATTACTTTTGTTTAAAAAATCAATGTCCTTTTTTTCTAATACAAAGATATTATTTTTTTAAAGAAATGAATTCTTGAGTTATTTACCTCTTTTGTCCTATAATTTAGCAATTTTAAGTATAAAAATCCTTTATAAAGATTCATTTTCCTTTGCCATTCTCAGTGAATTATATGAAATACAAAATATTTTGAGTAACTTTTATTTACATAAAATCAGAACCACTCATCAGAGAATATTTTATTTTTATTTTCTTGCAGTTAATTTTATGTTGCTGTGTAGTCTACATCTAGATTTCCAGTAGAATTCTAGTGATTAGATGATCAGTGCTTTTTATCCTAGAACCAGCCCAGAGTAGAGAAAAAACACTGTGTTTTAAAATCATATCCTATCTTTTGGTTACAAAATTATCAGTAGACATCCAAAACATCAGATAACACAGGTAGAGCTCTTACTGTTTACTAGCCGTTGTTTTAAGTACTGACTGTGCATTGACTTATTAGGGCTACTAATGTTACTATGATCATTAACAGATGATCATATTGAGATGCACAGAACTTAGATAACTCTCCCGAGATCACACTGGTAGTCAGTGATAGAGCTAGAACTCAAACCTACGTATTATGGTACTAAGAGTTCTTCTTCTTAACCACTATGATATGCTGCCTTTCTTTCTCAAAAAAGTCACAGTATTCTAGGCTATTCACTCTTATTTTACTGTGAAGACTTTAAGAATAAGGTCAAAGAAAAATGACTGGAACAAATTAGGCTTTTTTGAGAATCTAAATGAGTAATTCTCAAGCCTAAGTATACAATAGAATCATGTGGGAAACCTTAATAAAGAACTATCACCTTAGAACAATTAAATAAGGATCTCTTGTGTTGAGACTAAGGTATTGCATGTCTGAAAACCATCTCAGGTGATTTTAAGCCAAATGGGAGAACCACTGATCTCAATGGAATGACCGTTGGTACCATTATATCATGCATGTGATGAGTTGTAATTCACTGTTTAATCTCCAGGTGGTATTAGTAGCATCACATAATAGACTCTCCATGAGTAAATTAAGCAAATTAAAAATTACATTTGGGGGGCTATTTTAATTATTAATGTATATTCCACTTTCAGATAAATGAATTTACAGTCACATCAAGAAGTATTTGCATTATGAAAGATTTCTTAATATTTTAAGAGTTTCTTTCTTTCTTTTTTTTTTTTTTTTTTTTTGAGGGCAGTGTCGCCGGCCCTAGAGTTTCTTATTTAAAGAATTTTATATGACTGCCTTTTAGAAAATCACTTCCTAAACATTTGCTTAATACATTTAGCCAAGCTAGCCTTTCTCCAGTATAAATTTATATAATCTTTATGAAACTGTGTGAGATAAAGAAACTAAGAATCAGAGAGGTTAAGCCACTTGCCAACATCACATAATAATTCAAGAGCAGAAATGTTTTAAACCAAGGTGAGTGCTTCTGGCTGGGACAGACATGGAAACCTTCTTGGGTTGGGTTTTGAAGAATGAACAAGATTTATCAGCTTAAAATTTGTAAGAGAAGAACATTTCATGCAGAGAAAATAGTTACAGCAAAATGTGGAAGTGGTGAAAGTATGATATGCACAGAGTGTGACAAATAGTCTAGTTAGCCTAAAAAGGTATGTAATTGCCGACTTGGAAAGTAATTTTAGTAAGTATTTAGGCTTTTTTATAATGTTGGCAATGATGATGGAGGCATGAAAGCTTTTGACCAAGGAGTTAATGCAATAAAAGTATTCGTATATTAAGATAAAATTGGCATTGGAATATAGTACACGTTGAGAGTTGGATGGGAAGAAATGATGGTAAGGAATACCAACTTGAGCAATATTTTAAGGAAAGAATCCAAAAGATATAGTAATATGGCTGACTTGGAAAAAAGAAAAAAGATGATTTCAGGCTTTCAGGCTTGGATTATTGAGAAAATGGGAGCAGTAGTAAAGAGAGGGGACAGTCAGGAAACACATCGTAAGGGGGAAGGCCTAATTGGATTTTAAATACATTGTGTCTAGCCAAGTTCAGCAACCAGCTGGTCATCACAGCCACTGCCTTTACAGCACCTGCATATCATTATTTAAACCTGTGTGTAAGCAGCTGTTGTCAGATAAATGAACTGAAGACAAATAAAAGTAATCTTTGTTCTCATGGTATATTGTTTTGTTTTTTAACTTGCGTTTCAACAGGAACAATATAAACAGACATTCCCAGCGCAGTTAAAGAAGCAGGAGTCGTCTAAGAGCCTGAAGAAGGTTATTGCAGCTTTGTCAAATCCAAAAGGAACCTCTAGTTCACCAGCACATCCAAAACAGACATTAGAAAACAACCACCCTAATCCATTCTTGACAAATGCACTTTTAGGTAATCACCAACCAAATGGAGTTATTCAAAGTGTCATTCAAGAAGCCCCGCTCGCGCTTACTACCAAAACGAAGATGCAGAGTAAGATTAATGAGAACATTGCTACTGCGAGTGGCACCCCTTTTTCCTCACCTGTAAATCTGAGTACAAGTGGAAGAAGGACCCCTGGCAGTCAGACAACTGGAATGCCCTCAGCCTCTCCCATCCTGCACAGTCAGGGGAAGGAAAAAGCTACAGGCAATAACGTGACTACAGGAAAAGCCCAGCATCACTCTCATCCTGCAAAGTCGTTAGTGGAACAATTTCGAGGAACAGACTCAGACATTCCCAGCAGTAAGGAGTCTGAAGATTCCAATGAAGATGAAGAGGAAGACGATGAAGAAGAAGATGAAGAAGATGATGAAGATGACGAATCCGATGACAGCCAATCAGGTTATTTTCTGTTTTAAAATTTAAAGCGTTTCTCTGTTCTGTGAACCAAAATATTTTAAAGAGGTTCTTCATTCACAGACTTACAATCATTGTCATTCAATGTTTCATGCAGCTGTGTGTGTTTCTGTGGTGAGTTGGTAAAACGCAGGAGTAACTGAGATTGGAAATCCCAAGTTAAATTCTCAGCTTTGTTATTCATTTAACATTAAACAAATAATAACTTTAAAGTGAATGTAAATGACTCATGAATTAAGAAATAATTTCACTGATTGGCTTATTTTTCATTTAATTCAGGATCACTCATTTGTCCTTTTTTTCCTTTTTTCTGCTACTTGTTAAAATGTGTTGCTAGATATTTTTAACAAAGGTAAAATTGTAGTCACAGTCATTCAGAAAATACTAAAAACCTAAATCCCTGTGAATGTCTATTAGTAACACAGAATTTTGTTTAATAATGTATATAGTCCCCTCTACTTTTATTCTGATGCCCGTTTCTATATTTTGGTTTTTTTTATTCACTTCTTTTTATTTTTCCTCCCTCCCTTTGAGCCTCCTTGTTCAACAGAGGATTGAAAACATAAAATTTAAGATAGATTAAATTGTAAATACAAAGATGAAATACATATTGTAAAAGATTTTGGATTTGTTACTGGTCAGCCAGAAATCCAACTGTAAATTCCCTAGCCGCCAATAAGTATAGGAAAATATAGTCAGTTGTACATTTAAAGTATGTATAAGGTAAAAACAACCTCCTTGCTCAGGAAAAGATGAAAAACAACTTTTCCTGATAATATTTTCTCCTGGTATTCCCATAAATACAAGTTTGCATGATAGACAATGAATGCCAATATTAACAAACTTTCAAAGACAACTTTTATAGTGAACTTTAATGTAGGCAGATAATAGTACACAAAACACAATTCCACAAAAGCTGTTCTGGAAACTATTAAGATACAGTACAAATATCAGTTCTATGTTTAACAAGTTTCATCCAGGATAAGACTTTACGTATCTGTAGGAGTGGATACATTTATAGGACTACATTGCTAGAACAAACTTGCATTATTAAATCATTAAATTATCTCTTACAATTGTGAAGCCTGATAAAGTCTTATATCTGCATAGAATAACTGAAGCCAACAAAGCCAAGAATCTCCCCCAGAAGGGTTTTTTTAAATCTCGAAGTCCAGCTGAAAGGATAATGGTAGCCCCATTCTTCCCTTCCTCCTGTTGAACCTGGTATATTCCTTAAGCTTTTGGAATCTATTAATTTCAATAGCCAATTTTATTCCCTCTGTATTTTAGTTTCTCCATTAAATTAAAAGTGATTTGAAGCTGCTAAGAAGAACGCCATCATGTGAATAGTGACATATGAGAAAACCTGTTTTATGATTAAAGTTCTGAGTAAAATGGATTCTATTAATGAAGTTTTGAGGATTTATAGCCTGCATACATTGTACTCAAATTGCTTGTAAGATAGTAGTTTTTACATTTACTCTTCAGGAAGGGTCATTTGAGTTCTCATTCACAGATGCTGATTCCTGAAGTGTTCCATTTAGATACAAATTGAAAACTGTTGGTGATTATCTAGTTATAATATACAAATGCTTCTTTTACTTCCCAGAATCAGATAGTAATTCAGAATCAGATACAGAAGGATCAGAAGATGATGATGATGATGATAAAGACCAAGATGAATCAGATAGTGATACTGAAGGAGAGAAAACTTCAATGAAACTGAATAAAACAAGCTCCTCTGTCAAAAGCCCTTCCATCAGTCTCACAGCTCACTCAACACCTCGTAACCTCCACATAGCAAAAGCCCCAGGCTCTGCTCCTGCTGCCTTATGTTCTGAATCCCAGTCACCTGCTTTTCTTGGCACACCTTCTTCCACACTTACTTCAAGTCCACACTCTGGTACCTACACTTTATTTTTATTATTGTGAAGTAGAAGGCAAACCATAGCAAGAATTCTTATTTATGCAGTGTTCTGAGGATGACCTCATTGGATTCAAGTGTTACGGCTAGATTTTAGGTTGGCTTACAAAAAGGTCAGCATGTGTTTCCAAAGGGTATAACCCATTACCATTTTTATTCTCTGTGCTTCCAATTTAAGAACCTGCATGATGACTTCTCTTGATTTCGAATACTTTTCCTGCTTCTCTGTTTAGTTTATGCTTCTAGAATTTAGTATTTGATGAACACTGTATTTTTTTGTGCTTGATAAAAATGAGCTCAGTTGGTTACTTAAGATACAATTGCATATCTACCCAACACATAGTCAGTGTCATTTACACTAGTGAGTAGTATTATTATTCCATTAACACACCACATCTTTTTTTCTATTTGACCTTTTAGAAACTTCTAGAGGTCTTCCTTACAAGTTTTTACATTAATATTCCAAAACTATTTCCATTCTCACTTCAGTAGCTAAGAAAGTATAGAGGTAGATAGTGAAATACTGTGTTATTTTACTTATTCCACTCTTTTCTTGGAAATGTCTAGTTTTGCTTTCATTTGCCACAAGCCAGTATGATATTCTACTAATTTAAAATGTATGTTTGTATTTATAAAACTTAGTTGTCTATGAAAAATTTTACATATAATCATAATCTGATTCCTTTGTACTTTAGATTAATTAAAAGATCTAGTAGTGTTTTCGACTATGGATTTATATAAACATAGATGTTCTGTTCTGTTTAAATGTAGTAGCCAGCTGTTGAAATATTTTTAGTATCTTAAAACTCATTTTCAAAGAAAACAACTGTATATTGTTTTCTGAAATCTCTACTATTCTCGTCCTACTTCTTTAGATATTTTTTAATAACAAAATGAGAGGAAAGCTGTATATTTTTACCTTGCATTGTCGTCTCTTTAGAAAGATCAGTTTTTTTCTGTTATGTAGACCGAAGGAAAAAAGAAATCCTCTACTTTCTACAATGTTTGGTTGAAAACCATCTAAAAGTAATGTACAAGTTGTAGAAAAGCACTAATCCACGTCATTAAGATATTTTATTTAAAGAAAAGTTTCAAAACTATCAAAAATTGTCATCTGTGTAAACTAGTGTTTGATGTTAACTGGTTGAATTCTCTTGAAGGCACTTCCAAAAGAAGAAGAGTAACAGATGAACGTGAGCTGCGTATTCCTTTGGAATATGGGTATGCTTTTCTCCCACATATTTATGCATGTTTGATTTCTCATTCTCTACTATTAATCAAAGAAGTGAATATATTGCATAGTATTTATTAGAGCAGAAGAGCTGGAAGAAAGGGCAAAGATGTTAGTATATCAGAAAACTGAAATTAAGGCAAACTGCTGTGCTGATGGCAGAGCTGGGAATATGCAGCCAGGTGGGAATATGATTGAAAAAGAAGTAAGAGCAAATCATTTGGCAAAGGACAAGGACACAGTTAAGAATGTCAAGTTTTTGTGAAGATAGAATTAAAGGATAGGGATAGCCATTGTGGGCCAAACTGATGGACTTGACCAGAGATTGACTGAAATGGTTTAATGGGAACTAAGGATTTTTACACTGGAAGGACATGATCCCCCAATGCAGAAAGCTTTAAGCTTGTCACATGTAAAAAAATCAGTACACGTTGACACGTTATTGAATATATCTCGATACCCAAGGTAATACCAGTTGTGATTTGTAAAAAATTTAATGGAGTTTAATATTTGTAACTTGAGTCTTTGATTAAGTTTTAGTTGAATTACTTACCTAAAAATTGAAATAATTTTAACTGTTAATGTATCTGAGTCTTGTAATCCGGATTTATATTTGTTTTTATAGTAGTTTTTATATTTTCTAAAGAGCATGTGTTCTTAACATTTTTTTCTAAGTTTTTATAAGTTTTCTTAAATTGAGTATATTATAACCCTCATTTCTGTTATGTGTAGCTGGCAGAGAGAGACAAGAATAAGAAACTTTGGAGGGCGCCTTCAAGGAGAAGTAGCATATTATGCTCCATGTGGAAAGAAACTTAGGCAGTACCCTGAAGTAATAAAGGTACATACCTTTCACCAAATAACATACATTTGGTGCCTATTAGGCATGCTTATGAAAAAAAGTGCTCTCCTTTCTCAGATAAAGTTCCTTGATGCAAAATATTCTCTGTATGGGACTAATGTATGTAACTTAAATTGATTTCCTGTAAAATCCATAGCCCCTTAATAGACTATACAAAACATTAGTGTCCTGAAGATAGCTAGCTATACATCAAGGCTGGGTTGTAATTATTTAAAACCTGAAGTGGAAAAATATGTGATTTTTTCAGTATCTCAGCAGAAATGGAATAATGGATATCTCAAGGGACAATTTCAGCTTCAGTGCAAAAATAAGAGTGGGTGACTTCTATGAAGCCAGAGATGGACCGCAGGTATCCACTTTTTAAAAAGTATAGTCTTTGAACCAAAAAGTAGTACCGTAAACTGAATGAATTAAATTTCACTACACTCTGAAACATTGCCTTTTGTTAGTTAATTTGTATCGCTATATATATATATATATACCTTTGTGGTAAACACTCACCAAGGCCTCAGTTTGCTGTTACAGTAACAAGGAACTTTGGCATAATAGATCTTTTCAGTTTTTTGAAGTAAACTTTTTTCTGTTTATTAATGCTGTCAATAATTTTAGTTTATACAGGTATAAAAGTATCTGCATGTTCTTGGGAAATGTAGGAAAGTGTTAATTTCTGGAAAGGTAAACGGTTTTTTAAAACTGAATTTGAATAGGAAAAAGATGTTATTGTTATAAATCAGACCAAAAGAGGACAAATATGCCTTAGTGTTTTGGAAAGATCTTATCATTTGGTTATGCCATGCTACATGATCCATTTTCACAAGTTTGGTAATTTGGGGAGACAGAGAGGATTTCCTTAATATTCCGTAAGTGAAATTTCTGCTTTTTTAAATTAATTTTACACACTTCTGAAAATATCACCACAGCTCCCTTTGAGCTTAAGGGTTAAATGTACAACCTCTTTAATCAGAACAAAGAACCCATCACCTAGACCTCATTTCCTATATTTTCCCTTTAATATTTTGTCTTTGTTTCTTACTTAGATTCAGTTGCATATGCTTATTTTCACTTTAACTTTATCAACTCCATTGAAAGGTCCTAGTTAAGGAGTGAGAAGACCTAGATTCTTGCTAATCCATAAAATAGTTTCATGACCTCAAACAATAACAAAATTGTTTGTTTGTTTTTTTAGCCTCAATTTCTTTACCTGCAAAACAGAGACAACAATTTTACTTCAGTTTCATAGGATTATGATGAAGTTAAAATGAGATAGTATGCATGAAAATCTTTCAAAAGGTTAAAATGCTCAGCCAACTGAAGTTGATATTTTCTTGATTGAACCTTTCTTCCTTTTGGCTCATTATAACACAGAAATAATTTTTTTCTGACAATTCATATTTTCTGTTGTGAATAGGCGGGCTTTTCCATCCTTTCTTACCCTCTAATTTTACAGTTATAGAAATAGAAAAGACATTCCTCATTCTGCCAGAGGTTTATTTTGAGAGCTCAAAGATTAAGGGAATTTTTTTCTAAGATCGCATAGCCCCAACCCGGCAGAACATAAAGGAAACTAGAGGTTTCTGACAATGTTCTTTTGCGTTCATCGTATAATCTGCCTTTCATTGTTTGTTGTCCGTGACTTTTTAAGGAACAAGTTATATCCAGATCTACTTGTCTTTATTGGTAATTCTGAAATACGAAAATGTATTTATCTGAGGTTTAACTTCTTTGTGGGAATATATTTAAGGATTTTTCTATTTTTCAAACTTAAAAAAAGTTTAACTTAGATTAAATCTGTCACCAAACAGATTCTCAGAGTTTTAGAACCACAGTGTTATTTTACACACTGCATATATGCTGGATTAGTTTTTTAGTCACAAAGCATATTAGAAGACAATAATAATTACACTTAAAAATTCTCAATTTTTAATCTTTTGGTTGGTGTTATCAACTTCTTACTTGTCTTACTTATGCCAAAGGTATCTTTGTTTTTAAGATCAATAGATTTTTGCTTTGAGAGGAAAGCTAATTGCTGTTCAATGCATAAAGGATTTTTAGCTTTGCATCAGTGATAATTAGACTTAATCTCTAAAGCCTCATTAGGCAGAGCAGAATACTCTTTGACATCCATTCGCTTTTTATTAAACATAATCAGTGTTTTCCAAATGCATATTATCTTGTTGAGAGATAAATTCCATTTAAGGAAATATGATGAATTACTAAATCCAGAATATGTTAAGCTGCCAACATTTCATCAGACTGATAAGGCAAAGTATTAGCAATTTTGAGAGCACTTCTCTCAGTTAAAAAGAAATTGGTCATATTCATTTTAGGGTACTTTTAGAGAACGACAATAAAGGTAAGTAATTAAAAAAATGTTTAGTTAATTAGAGGTACATATAGTTGTAGAGCCACATACATTTCTATGTATGGTATGATCAATATATATAAGCATATAGTTAATTAGAAATGTATATAAGTATATAGTCTATGAAAATGAACAAAGAACATATATATTTTTGTTAGAGTGACTGTGTTTGCTAACTTTGATTGGCCTAAATTTTATAGAAGATATAAAATATAGTTTGGGACAAAGACACTGTTACCATGCAGTGGTGATCTGTATGTGTTTGTAATATATTTGCCTTTATACAAATTGTATAAATGGCACAATGGCTGTGTGTGTGTGTGTGTGTGTGTGTGTGTGTGTGTGTGTATAAAGAAAACTGCATACTGAAAGACTGGAAGGAAATGTGTCAAAATTTAATGATGGATGTAATGTTTGGTGGTACAGTGGATCATTTTTTTTCTTTCTAAGTTCTCTCATGTTTCATATTTTCTAAAATTTGCTCGTATTACATATATAATGTGAAAAACAGGTTTCTATTTCTAAAAATAAGTACTAATACCCCTTATAATCTAATAAAGCTAATCATTCAGTTTTTCAAATGCATGGAGATTGTATATAATGATTCATGTTACTGCTACAGCTTTTCAAACTTTATATATCTTTTTTGGGTATTTGATAGCAAATGAAGTGCTGTATTTGCAGATGGAGTAGTATTCTTAATCACTCTCAAAACAAAACATTTGCATTGGAAAATACATTTTCTCTATCACATTTTTCTATTCCCTCTTAAAATGTATCAGCAAACCTCACCAATAATAGTTCCATAAGTTCTCATTTTGTTTAAAGCATTTCAAAAATTGCAGCTGTGGTATTTCAGAACTCTATACATATTTTACAAATGAAATTTAGCAGATGCTTATTTTTTGATAGAAGATAATATCTGCGGTATGAATCATAGTTATTTTGTATAAGTTAATCATTGTTGACCATATTTCTGAGCTGAAGGTAGTGATTATACATATATTATTAACATGAAAAATTTGTTGATATTACAAACAAGCTAATGGGAAAGTATGAAAATTTTCATTACAAAGTCAGCTCTGAAAGTTTGGAAGGGTGTATATTAGTAATGCATTCTGTTTGGTTTCATTGTTAAGTTGTGGAAAATGAACTTGCATGCAGTCTTTTTTTTTTTTTTTTTTTAAAGATTTTATTGGGGGATTGGGGTTGGGGAACAGCGTTGGAGAACCGGGGAAGGGGAACAGACAAGTTGCTGTCCCTTTGTTCTTCAGTCTAGTTGTGGAGGACATTGCCCCACTGGCCCATGTTTGTACTATTATTGCGCTCTTCCCGGGTGAGGCAGATCGGTTGCCAGCCATCAGACGGCCGGTCACAGCAGCTCCTGGCAGCTCACGCCGGCTGCTGGCTGCTCATGCTGACTGCCAGCCACTCATGGTAGCTCAAGGCAGCCCACTGGAGCAGGGGCTGCAGCCTACGCTGTCTCCGCACAGCCCCCTTCCTCCCCGCACAACCCCGCAGCCCAGCTCCAGATCAAGTTGTTGTCCACCATCTTAGCTGTAGAGGGCGCAGCATCACTGTCCCTCATGTGGGTTCCCAACCAGGGCCCTGCTGGTCAGAGCTGGATCCCAAGCCAACTCAACCAATGCACCACTTGTCCGGTGCTCATTTTTTTTTTTTTAACCAGTAAATAAAACCAACTACTTAGAAAAAATTGTTGAAAATATTGACTAACTTTTTGTGCAGTACAGTCATGTTAGAGGTATGAGAGCTCATATCTATTGAAATTTAAGTAAATTTATCATTAACTACAGGGCAATAAAATAATGATTATCTTTAAAAATAATAAAAAAAGAGAAGCCCTTAATTCAAGTAAATAGATAAGTTTCACCCCGGAAATGGGGGGGGGGGCCTTTAATGTGTTCATCATCAGTTCTATTTATTTCAGTCTATGAATGTGGTAAGTGGTTTGTAGAATCAGCTACCCGTCAGTATCTCTTGTTACTTACACATCAAATACTTCTATAGAAATCATGATTTTAGGGATGATAGACTTCAAGGAACAAAAATGAACTGGAACAGTCTTTATAAGTCCGTGCTATACTGGCCGGCTGCTTTCTAATAAAATTCTGTTAATTATTTTGGCCAGTGAAAACCCTTTGAAAAGGGTGTAAGATAAATAGATTTCTTATAGACTTACACTTTACATTACAAAGAACTTGTTGAACCTAATTTTTATCATTGTTTTCATTTTATTTTGTTTTTGAGTGTTAAAATAATAGAAAGGAAGTCATAAATGTAAAATAGAGTTATTTTTAATTAATGTAAATATGATAGGTAAAAGATATTCACATTTTTATTAGGAACAGATGAGGCTTCAAAATAAATTGTTAATGACAAAGGTTATCTTGAAATGTAGGATAATCTATGCAAATCACTTTTTGTGAATTGTAGAGATCAAAACTTTTACACGTAAATAGAACAATTAAGTATATTTTTTCAACCAGGAAGTTCACAAGTATAGAGTAATGATATCTACTGTGTTCAAGCTAAAAAGTAAAGAACAGGGAAGATACGAAGAAGGAACAAGTTATAAGTGACTTAGAAATGTTGCTTTCTCTATTTGAGAGTATTTTTTTAAGAAGAATTTTTCTTAATGGCTTAAGGCCATGAGCAATGAAAAATGACTATAAGTCTTTCTGAAAAGAGCCTTTTCCCTTTGTCATTTAATCAATGAATATTTGTGGCAAATACTTAATGTGCCAGGCATTTTTCCCCAAAAAATATACAGAGTGCCAAAAAATGTATACACATTTTAAGAAAGGAAAATCTATTAAAATAGTAATAATATATACCGATAACAAAACATGAACAGAAGTCATGTCTGATTTGTG
This sequence comes from Aselliscus stoliczkanus, assembly GCA_033961575.1. Classification (NCBI taxonomy): domain Eukaryota; kingdom Metazoa; phylum Chordata; class Mammalia; order Chiroptera; family Hipposideridae; genus Aselliscus; species Aselliscus stoliczkanus. The sequence continues at coordinate 112,184,968 of CM066731.1, read as the reverse complement.
CAGTTACAAGAGGTGTTCAAAGTGGTTACCATCAGTATCCAGACACTTCTGATTATGGTGAACTACTGCTTGAGAAACAGTGACCAAAGTGTCTACTTGTATTACATTTCTTTGACACCTTCGGTATTTTTCCTAAAGGCATCTTTCATAAAGAAACACATTTCACTATAGAAATGAACTTGAAAGACTGGCTTTGAGGAAAAATTATAGTTCATACAGACACTGAAGAGTACAAAAGAAATAGAAGTTATGCTTATGATCAGTAGCGCTGAGAAGCTTATTATCTGGGGAAGGAAAAACACTATGCACAATGCTGTCCCGCGGAAATCAGGGTTTTGTTAATAAGGAATAAAAGAAGACCTCACAATAAAGCAGGCGACAAACGGTCTCTGGCGAGGTTGTAATGCTGGTAATTATTTCAAATAAGTAAAGAACAAAAGATTGAAAGTCAACAACCAGGGTTCTAATTCAACTCTGCTGTTAACTGTCACACCTAACAAAACATAGCTCTGGGCACATTGGGGCTCTGAGAACATGAAAGATCACTACCAGAAACCTAAAAGTCTGGAAATTTATGTCACTAATCTACCAGGTAGGATTTTTGATGACTAGGCAAAGGCCTTTACCAGAAGGCCAATGTATGAATCCAAATGGGGAGCTAAGAAGGCATATGAAAATCATGACTGACTCTTCAAAGGTAACCTGTATAACTGGAAAGCAGAGTCAAGATTGTGGAAACGATTGTGTCAAACCACATCTTTCTCAACTTTTTAATAGCTGATACCCATCTCTGCATACAGTTTTGTTCGTACTGTTTCAATTCTTTAAAGTGCTATTCAGTCTATATAAATAAACCCTGTGATTAGAGGAAATTAATAATCCCTAATGTTCTAAAGTTTATGGTATATGAAGCTCTCACTACTTACGTCTGGCACCATAAAGTAGCTAAAAATAAACATAAGACTACACTGAAGTAGATGTATGGAAATCTAACAAAATTTTTATTTTTCTCATGGTGTGAACTTAAAATGTTTTTCTTAAAATGTGAAATGTCAAGTTCTGTCAAAAATATTTGATACTTTTGCTTTGCTTGTGCCCTAAAATTTTTCTTAGATTTCTAGCAGGGTAATTCTGTATCCTGTGCTACTTTGAAGAACTGAAGCCTGCTTTTCTAGGCTGTAATTCCCTCTTCTATAATGTGAAGTATATATATTGTAGGAGGTCTTTAAGATCAATTCCCTTTTAGGTATGACATTCTAAAATTAGGTTTTCATAAACTAATTATGAAGAAGTAAAGGATTCTTAAAGTATACCTTTAAAGAGAAAGGTAGTGAAAGAAATTAACTTTGTTTAAATTCACTGAAAATTATTTAGCCAAAAACTACTTGGTAAATGATCCATTCACTGAATGACTAACAGACCTAAAATTGTCAAACAGAATACCTTAACCCAGATTTAAAATATTCACCACAGCTGTTTTGTTGAGATAGATACAAGTTCCAAAACAGAGAAACATGAGTGAATTTCATCTATTAACTTATATAACATTGAGCATTTGAGAAGAACTAGCCAACTCAAATGTTCACATGAGAAACTGACACTAAATACCCGGGGACTAAAAGTCCAGGTGAAATTACTGCAGCAAAGCCTTAGTGATACTAAAACAAAAAAAAATGAAAAAATAAAAATGAAAAAATTCAGTAACTGGGCAAATGGATCAATTGGCTTTTGGTGGACTGGTTTACTTCATTTACTTATATACTGCTTTCTTCCCCTAATAAATCCAACATGTGGACAATTGAGACACGTGGACAATTGAGACAGCTTTCTGCCCCAACCTCTAAACTTCTTTTCTAAATTCATTACTCCTCAAGATATGGCCCTTGAATCACCTGCATTAGAATAGCCCGAGCCTGAGGTCCTAGTTAAAAATGTTGGTCCTTTTGGGGAGAGGACTTTCTCTAGTTTGCTTTTAGAGAACGATATCTATGCCTTGTACAGAGTAGGGAACTCCAAAAATGCTTAAGTACTGGAAACTATTTTTATAAGATATTAATTATAGTCTTATACTGTACTTTTATAATACAGCGTGCATTGTATAGTGTACTTACATAATTTACTTTTTTTTTTTTTTTTTTTGAGAGCAGTGTCACCTGCCCTCACAATGTGGTATCCGAACCGGGGCTGCTGGCGTCCCAAGCCAGCTCTTAACCAATGCGCCACTCGGCTGGCCCCATAATTTACTTATTTACCTTAATTATTTTGTTTAGTCTTCTGAAATAAAAGCTAACACCTTTTCCATCTCTCTTTGTAGTATTTGTAGAAGTGAATGTGTTCTTGCTAAAAATTTAAATTAACTCTTGAAAGTGGTATTATAATGGTATAATAATATAGACTTAATAATTTGTCACCACCTCCATAGTGTTGATTATCTATCTTTTTTTTATCCATATCTTTAATTTTTGGTCAAGAAAGGTTACTTTTTAGGAACCATTTCCTATCTTAGTCTCAGAAATTAAGAAAAAAGAATTAATAAACTATTTTGATGCATAATTTTTGATTGACAGAAAAAGCTTATAGCACATGAATCAAGTTATGTAAACTGTATTTACTGTTCCTGAGGAAAAGATTATTGAGAAAAATGCTTCTTTTTTTTTTTCCTTATCCACAATTATTTTGGCTACTCAATGAATTAAAGCTTCTGATTTTCCTAAGAATCTGTTTCTCATTTTCTAAAATCCAGGAGTCAGAAGACATTATATGTAGCCCAATATATGTAATTTCCTTAGAAAGGATTTATTTTATAATGCAAGGGCAAAATGTAAACAATAATGTCACTACATTTCTCTGGTAAGTTTTGTGCTCCAAGTATCGTATCCCTTTTTTGACACAGGTATGTTTTCCTCAGTGAATAAAAACACAACTGTGTAAAAATTATAACTGGATAAAAAAATAGAATAATTGATTTGAGCTCTTTAAATCTTGGCTAACAGTTGATTTTATTATTAATAAGGTACTTTAAAAACTGAATGCAGATTCCTATTCAGACCCTTTTTATTAGTCTTTCTCTTCAACTCCAAGTGCCACAAATGTCAGCTTTATATTTTTCAATTTATGTGATGCATGCTGCGTGGTGCCTAAGAGTATAATAGAAAAATGAAAAGCTAAACTAATCAAAAGCTTCCCATAGCGGTGAACATAAAATTGTTTTGATGGCTTCCTTCTTAGTGGTTTATGGCCTAAAAATGCAGTTAGTACAACTATTGTTCCTGTTGATTTCATTGGGAATCTCAGCTGAAAATCCTTATTTTCCTCAGAATTAATTTTTAAAATAATTTTTAACATGGGAATTACTGAAAATAGCTAGTATAGTTATTATTTTTAACATATAGATATGGACTATATGTATGCATTAATTTTTTTGTGAGACAGTTCTGTCCACATCATCTTGGCTGAGCTTTTTTCCACATCATCTTGGCTGAGCTTTCATGGCTGAATATTGTGATTAGTTACTTATCAAGTATAAGAATATCTTTATAACATCAATTAAGTATATGTAGTAGTTAAGATCACAAATTTTAGAGTGAGACAGTCCTGGGTTCAGATCACTGTTCTGTTCCTTATTATCTCTGTTCCTTAGGAAGTTATTTAACCTCACTGGGCCTAAATTCCCTCATTTGTACTGTACGGACAATTAAGAACCACTATAGTCGATAGGGTTGTAGTAAAGATTAAAGCATATAATGTATTCAGAATGCCTGGAATAAAGCACAGTGCTGAAATGCGGGATGTTAGGAATCGTGGCCTAAAATATAACTCAAGAATTTTTGAATGGTTTTGGTTGCAGAATTGCCCAAAGTCGTTCAAGCTAAATTCCAAGTTTGAAATTCTTTTAAGAAAAAAGCACATTTAAAAATTTTACTTAACCATTACACTGAAGGCATTAGCTCTTTAAAAAAAAGAAAGAAGAAGTAAGATATAATTGAACAATTATTTTTGAAGGATTATTTTTAAAGGATGACTTTCCTGTATATGAACATATTACTTTGGACATTCTACTATAAGTTAGTTAATATTTGAATATGTTTGTTTTGATTGACATATGGAGGATATTGAAAACCAGACTCAGATTGTATCTATGCATTGAGCAGGATTATTTCTATAACACCCTAGCATTATACTATTGTATATGGTGCTGTCAGGAAACTTATAATGAGAAATCTCAAATAGACACAAAAGTAAACAGAATAACATACACCATGTATCCATCATCAGCTTTAGAAATTGTCATATGGCCAACATTGTTTTACATATACCCCCATCTGCTTCTCCTCCTCCATAACTTGTTGAAGCAAATCTTACATATCTTATTTCATCTCTAAATATTTCAATTTATATCTCTAAAAGGTAAGGACTCTTGTTTTTCACAAGAGTACCACAGTACCATTATCACACTTTAAAATAATTTCTTGATATCCTCAAATATCAGTTATTGTTTAAATTTTTCAGTTGACTCGTAATTGTTTCAATGTTCTGAACAGTGTGTCTATTTGAATCAATATCTACAATAGATAAGGTCCACATATTGGATTGTTTAATATATTTTTTAAGTCTCCTTTAAACTTTCCACAGTCTATTTACTTCTTGAAATTTACTTGTTGAAGAAACTTGGTAATTTGTAGAATTTTCTACAGACTGGATTTTGTTGCACAGTTTGACATATACTTCTTGCCCTTTTTTCCTGTGGAGTTATAGTAATTAAGTCTAGAGGCTTAATCAAACCCAGTTTTGATTTTTTTGGTGGGGCAAGACTAATTATAGGTGATGGTGAAATGCCTATCTGATTGTCTCTCATTTTGGCGATTGGCAACGATTCAAATTCCATGATTAGATTCATTAATTCATCAGATATTGGAAAATGCTGATACTCTAACATTTCTTCTTGATTCATTAGCTATAATATTTTTATAAAAAGAAACTTTCATCTATTTTTTGAATAACCTTATGTTTGACTGAACTGATAAACTTTGAGAACAATCCATAGAGGTGTCATCACACAACTAATATTTTCAAATACAGGCAAACTGTGTAGATACAGATATAATTCTCTCTAGGTATTTAAAAGTTAAGTTATTAAAGTAAGAATACCAAAAATATGCCATGAACAATTTTAAATTTAGATAAAAAATAAAATTTGTAAATTTTGTACAGGCTTTTAAAATTTCAAAATGTCTGTAAATTTACCTTTACTTTTCTGACATATTGATCACTTGTGTTTATTTTGTTTGTAATCTGTTATTTCTCCAAAATGTTAATTAAAAGGGAATGCAGTGGTGTCTTTTGAAAGAAGAGGATGTCGTTCCTCGCATCAGAGCAATGGAAAGCCGTAGAGGAAGGCCGCCAAATCCAGACAGGCAGCGAGCGCGAGAGGAATCCAGGATGAGACGTCGGAAGGGCCGACCCCCAAATGTTGGCAGTGCTGAATTTCTAGATAACACAGATGCCAAATTACTAAGAAAACTGCAAGCTCAAGGTGAGAAACAATTTATTTGACCCTGCAAGAGCCATACTAAAAAGTATAAGTGTTTCTTATGTTTTTGACTTATGAATGATGGACACTGCTCTCAATTTCTAAAAAGTAGATACTTATGTTCAAATAAACATAAGAAAATAAGGAGTCCCACTGGTAACTGGAGTTCTTTGATTAGGTAAGCTCCTCTCAAGAGCCACCCTCTTAAAACACACCATACCCTGTGTGTTTAGAATTATGAAAGTGGGTGAGGGGCTGCTAAGACTTGCCCAGAAAGGGAATGAGCCAGCACTTCCTGGAAATTCTCATTTTAACAGCTCCCAATTCCTTGAGGTGGTACAAGGGAATAAATTCCAAAATATGTGGATCTGGGAGTAAATTTTCAGTCAGAGAACTCCAATTACTGGTAAGTAACCCAGTCTGTTAGCTTGGGTTCTTCTGTAGGCTGGGTATATTACATAAATTTTCAAAGTGCCCAACTAACAGATTTAAACCAAAATGTATTTAAGATCAACAAAAAGAATTACTTATCAAGCACAGTGTTCATAATACCATCAAATGTATTTACGAATTAGAATTATACATAAATTATCAACACGAAATTCCCCTGTTATGTCAGACACAGAGAAAGCTAAAATAAAAGTTCTGCTATGAGTTTGAGTTACAAGTTACAGATATGAAGCCTCTTAATGCTGTCTGAATATTTATCAATATATGTGCTGTGTATTGTATTACAAGCATATCTATAAATATATTAATGTAAAATAAAGCTTTAATTATAAAAATTGACATAAAAGACTAACAGGATTTTACTAGTTTTCATAGGTTTTTTTCTGGAGGAAAAGCCTAACTTATTTTTATTTTTTGTAAATACCGTCATATTGATTTCCTTGTAGCTGCTTTGTTTTTATTATAAAATAAATATGCACAACAAAAGCTCATAGAACGGAATCCTTTAAAAGATACTAATTCATATTCACTTTAAAATGCACTTATAAGTAAAATCATTAACAGTTTTTTGTTAATCTACCTAGAAATGTGTACGCATGTCCGTACACACACACACACACAACCACTCACATATATAATATATGCATAAATATGAATATATAATATGTTATAAAATATTATATGTTATAAAAAATATTATACAATCCTTTTTTATTTCTAAAATAAATGGACTTATAGTGTACGTACTATCAGCTTATTTTCTTTCCACTTAATTTATCTTGAACATCTTTCTGTATCAGGGCTTGTAAATCCACCTTATGCTTTTTAATGGCCGGGTAGTAGTAAGTGATGGCATTTATTGCTTTACCATACTTCATTTAATCAGTCTCTTTGTGATGACTGTTTAAGAAATTTCCTGATCTCTGCTATCACAAACAATGCTGCAGTACATATATATTGCACATATTTTCACATCCTTTTATAAGTATAGCTATCTATAGTATAAAATCCTAGAGATAGACTCTTTGAATCAAAGGATATGTGCATTTTGAGTATTGGTAAATAGCAGGCAAATATTGTCTCCAAAAAGGTCACACCACTTCATACTTCCACCAATGGCATGTAGTTTATTGCTTGGCATAAAACGTAATGTTATATAAATTTTTCTCAGTCTTAGTATGCTAATTAAATATTTTTTATGTTATTTTATTTGGTTTCTATTAAGACTTTCATCTCACTGAGTAGTTAATTAGCGAAGGTTTTTTAAAAGTTAATATATTAACAGATAAAGCTGTATGTGGTGAATTTTTATAATTAGTATTGTCAATAAACCACTGACTTTTCTAAAGAATGTACCATAGTAGGGAATGTGCATTGTTTGCATAAAATAAGAAAGCTTAAAATTAACTGATACCCAAAGCATGGGTTCTTCGTATATGATTTTCATTTCTAATATAAATATTAATACTTTGTGTCCAAAATGGCAACTCTATATTTGTAAAGTTAACTAAATTTTATTTTATCATAATAGAAGTTAATTATTTAACTTTTACCCAATGGTTTTTCTCCCTTTAGATTTCAAGTTGGTTTGTATTCTATTACATAGTTCTCCCTTGTTGCATTATGCTGCATTTTGCAAATTTTGTTACCTTTGAGCTTATTTTGTACATGTTTTTTCTCAACATGTATATAAATATTAAATATTTAACAGTATATTAGTAATTACTAATTATAAGTATGTGGTGTGTTAAATGCATGCTTTTTCTTGGGGAAAAGAAACAAAGTAGAAACAAATTACTTTATAACCCCTTTTATTTCTAAAAGGCTTTTCTACATTAGCAGTTTTGGGGGAGGTTAATCTGAAGGGATTCTAAAAGTTTGTGTTATATATTATTGTCTTGCTAGCACTCAACTAGACTGAAAAATTGGACCTAATTTGAAGAAAGGTTCAGAACAGTTAAAATAAGTGCAAACATTGAATGCATATCCAAACATTGTGAAATCAGAGCTAATTTCTCAGAGAATATAGATAAAAGTCTGACAAGTTTTCAATATGAAAAAGACTTTCAACCTATATAAACCTGCTTACTGATTGGCCAAAACCATTTAATATCTCAAATTTTCTAAGATATCAAGTAGCACCTATTCATTTCATATAAAATCTGAGATGCCATAGTTTATACAATGCACCATCATTTTAAGATGTTGCACTAAGAAAGAAAAGTGTTGTCAATTGTCAGGCACCTTCTGCTTTTAGGCATGTCTAAAAATGCATCTTGCAATCAAAGAAATGTGGACTATCCAAAACATCCTTAATTCTATGTAGAAATAAATTTTATTTCAAAAATAAACTTTTATCTTTGAAACTTAAGCAGACTAGTAATTTCTTAAACCATAAGAGATATTTTTCAAATTAATATTTCAAAATGTAGTGTTAATATTTTATATATATATTATATATAATATAATATAACAGGTAATATTTTCAGCAACCATAAACTGAATAAGTTTATTAGGAGCAGTTTATTCCTTAGAGCCCAATTTTTGTAAAGTTTGTTTTCATATCTCCTACTGGTCATAATATAAAATTTAATGTATGTAAATTTTTAATGATTAATCAAAATGGTATCTTCCTTGGTAAAATGAAAAGATATGAGTTGAGCTTTCTTAATGTTTTTGTGTCCTAATGGTTTAAAAAAAAAATTACTGTGTATTTCTGTGGGGTTTGAAATTGACTGATATATTCATGCACAAATATATACCTATGTATAGTATAGAATTTCCTAAGCCAAACTTCTGTTAGAAAGTATCAATTTAGCTTGGAATTAAGGTCATACTTAAGCAACATTTTCTAGGAAACATTTTTTCATCGACTTAACACATCTTTACATTTTAAGACATATTTAGGTCTTTATAACAGAATTCAATGAAAGCTTTCAATTCTTAAATGTTAAATTTTTATCTGGTAGTATCATAGATGAGAACACTATTCTTACAGTGTATTATTATCAGAGGTTGCCGACACCTCTGAGGTTGCTGGTTGTGGGCCAGTTTATAGATTTTTATTTCCCAGGGTATTTAGTGAACAAGAGATCCTTTTTATGTAGCTCAGAAATTTTTGATGATACTTATAGCCTCCTAATATTGAAAATTATTGGAAGATCGGAGATATCCTTTAGCATCATCTTCCCTTTCATCTTTCATTAATACTTCCAGTTTACAAGATAAAATTAGACCCATTTTTACGTCCTCTCCCCTTTAAGTCTTGATGATAGAGAATCAGTTATAGTAATCAACTTCACCTCAGCTGTTACAAGAATATAGGGTTAAGTTCTCATCTAAAATCTCAAGGTGTTTATATGTTCTTAAAAGGTTTCTAGAAGTAGTAGTATATAGACTATGGAGTCTGGAAGACCTGGGTTTATATGTTGGCTCTGCTGTTTCATTTCCATGAGCCTTATTTCACTTATAAGCTGGGCATAGTGTTGCCTATCTCATAAGGTTGTTAGGAAGATTAAATAAGATTAAGTAGATTTAATACAACACTTCAATAAATTATTAGTAGATCTCAAGTGATTTAGGTGTTACTCAATCATACTCATTATTGATGGATATAATATATAGGCTTTTTAGAACTCTTCATCTTCTATAAAACTGAAAACAATGTGGGCCGGCCGAGTGGCATGTTGGTTAAGAGCTGGCTTGGGATGCCAGCGGCCCCAGTTCGGATCCCACATGAGCGCCAGTGACACTGCCCTCTACAGCTAAGCTGATAGACAACAGCCCCACCTCGAGCTGAGCTGCTGTGAGTTCCCAGGACAGCATAGCTGCAGCCCCTGCTGCAGTGGGCTGCCATAGGCTACAGTGAGTGGCCGGCAGCCAGCATGAGCAGCTGGCAGCTGGTGTGAGCTGCCAAGAGCTGCTGTGAGCGACCATCCAGAGGCCGGCGACTGATCTGCCTCACCTAAGAAGAGCACAATGATGATACCAACATGGGCCAGTGAAGCAACGTCCTCCACAACTAGACTGAAGAACAAAAGGATAGCAACTTGTCGGTTCCCCAATGCTGTTCCCCTCCCCCAATTCCCCAATAAAATCTTTAAAAAAAAAAGCTGAAAACAATGTAAAGTGGTATTTTCTGAAATGATTTTATGAGTGATAGTATACACTACTTTTTAAATTTTTTTTATTTTTTAAGCTGAGACATCGTACCACCTTTTGGCAGCTCAGTGGCAACTCAGCTCGGGCTCGGCATCAAACTGCTGTTGCTCAGAGCTCAGTTGGCACTCTTGAGTGAGCTCTTAACCAACTGAGCCACTCGGCCTGGCCGGTCCTTACTTTTATAGTTAGAAGTATTCTGACCAAGTTTACTAACAGAGAAGGCATGCCATTATGTACTTTCTGTGTCAGTTACCTGTTGCCACAGTGAAGTTCGGACACAGCCATCCACAAAACTTCAGAAGTAGGTGTACAACACTAAGCATTGATTGCTTGTGTAGATGGAATCAGTTGGAGAAAAGTTAGGCAGTTCTGCTGATCTTGGCGGGGCTTGTTCACATCTGAGTCAGATGGCTCTGTGTGTTTCAGCTCCCGTCAGCGTAGCCCAAACGTTCTCATGGTCAAGGGCAAGACATAGGAGTAAAAGTAGAGTACAACAAGTACACTGTCAAACTTATCTTACTTCACAAATGCTAGTATCCTATTTACCAATGAAGATCTCATGGCTGAGCTCAGAATTATGGGACAAGAAAATATATTCCACCTCTTCATGAAAGGTTCCACAAAATCACATTGCAATTGACATAGATAGAGAGATGAATAAAGAACTGGGACAATTAATTATGTCAGTCTCTCCCAGTCCTTAAAGATTATAACTAAGTTGTCCTTTAAACTCACTGACTTTCTGTACTCTTTTTATTTAGATTTAAACCCTCTCCTTCATAAATGAAAATTTCACTGGATTCAGGAAGTTTACCATTTATATATCTGATTGAATTATTAAGTGTAGGGGGCTTTGATTCTGTTTTATTTTAGGTTGTTTTTCTTTTTTAAATATTTTGTTATTTTTAAGACAGGCTAAGTCATTTTTTTTACATATTAGCAGCTACTTTACTACTAAGTGGAGATTACACAAAGTGTGGGAAAAAATGTACTTCGATTAGCCTCTGTGATGAGAATTAAGAGAAGCAGCATTTGGGGGTACTTTCTATATATGGGGTCATATTTGATGAAATCATTTGGCAATTTCTAGGGAAAATGAACATGACATTTTCTGCCACACCATTCTACTTGGTATCTAACCTTAGGCAATTTTCTTAAAAAGTATGTCCTTTATGATGATACTTTTTCACACAGTTTTTAGGTTGTTTTTAGATTAGCAGTTATATTAAGTTGTTAATTAATTCCTTGGAATTTTGTGTTTTTCAGAAATAGCCAGGCAAGCAGCACAAATAAAGCTTTTAAGAAAACTTCAAAAGCAGGAACAGGCTCGGGTTGCCAAAGAAGCTAAAAAGCAGCAAGGTGGGTGGTTTAATTGATAACATAAACTTGAAGAGTGAGTATTGGGGAATTTATAAAAGGCTTCTCTTCTTCATTCTTTTTCTGATGATATGTGTGCTTTGGTTTTTCATCATAGCAATAATGGCTGCTGAGGAGAAGCGAAAGCAAAAAGAACAGATAAAGATTATGAAACAACAGGTATGTTTACACTTTGAAACTGGTTTTTACAACACAGGTGTTATTCTGGAGATCTATTTATATATATACATTATTTTCATTTTGATTGGTGAAATACCTACTTCGCCTTAATGTTACGTATCTTATTTTAGGAAGTTTTCATTTCCTATTAGTTAAAATCCACCTCATTTTTAAGCCAAGCCTTCTACTTCCAAGTTTTTAAAGAAATGACTACCAAACATAAATTTGTGAAAATACTTTTAATATCTTTATAAACTTTGAATGTAAGTTGACATCTTGAACAACTATCATGATTAATATATCAGTCATGAAGGATAGTTCTTAAATGTTCAAATATTAATAACAAAAGCTTGTTCTAAAATATGTAAAATACTAGTGAAAAATTAAATTCATGGTGTGTAGAATAAGATTTGCCACCATTGCTTCTGAATGCTTTCGGAGTTAAAAATTAAATTAAAAATTACTACTGCAAAAAATGAAGAAAGTATTTTTTCAGCATATCTAGTATTCTATTTTATATCTAATATCCCTCCCATATGTGATTTTCAAAATTAATTGATGAAGTAATTCTTAAGTTATTAAAGGTAAAGCATTACATGGTAAAATATTCAACTTCATTTAAGATGGGAATATGTGAACTACTCTCCCATCTCCACATATTCATGTAGCCATTAAAGCAGAAAGGAAATTGGGAGAAACTACTTACTATTCTTTAAGAAATTTTAAACAGCAAGTAATTATTTCTGAGTATGAAATGAAGCCAATTATGTTATTATGCAAATAGCTCTTAAATAAATGACTTGGGTTGAATATGATGTGGTTATCTCTAAGTTTCCTTCCAATATTGACTAAAGCAGTATAATTAGAGAAAATTGATATAGAATTGGGATTCAGAATTTAGATAGTCAGGGAGCCTACAGTTAAATATGGGCTCTGCTACTTAAGAATTTTGTGACCTTAGATGAATTACTCAACCTCTAAACCTATTTCCTCTATAAAAGAAAATAGCTGCATTATCTGAAGATTAAATGAGATAATGAAGGTAAAGTGCCTACCACAGTACCTGGCACAAAGCAAATGCTCACTTTTTAAAAGGTAGACATAAAAAACCAAACTGTATGATACGCTTCTATAGTAATTTAAAGTAGTCGATTGTAAACTTGAGTTCCTTCCTTAGTTTGTTAATTGTCACTGCTAATGACACGATAGGGTTGACTTATAAATTTGTAATCTAATGAATGCCTTTATTAAAATAAAAATGTTTACTTCATGTTACATATATATGTAAAAATAAGTTCATATCTCATTTTGTATTGAAATAGTAGTGTTTCTGTTATGCTTATTTTTAGAGCTTCTCCTACTTCCTAATGGCTAGAGACCCATCAAATCCCATCAGCTCTTTAAATTCAGTTTTGTTGTCATAAAGTCTTGAAGTGTACAAACTACATATACATAGTTTTTGCTGCTCATCAAAAAAATACTGGGGCACCAAGTTTCCATAAACATTAATACAAATGAGCTGATCTTCGATATTCATCAAGATATTTATCTGACTTGATTCAGAATGCAATCTGACTTATTCCTTATTGACAACAAAATGAATCAAAGCATAGCATAGGTCTACGCACATAGTTACATAATGCCTATTTTAAAGTCAGCATTAGATCTAGAATAAAATAATAGCATGTACTTCTCATCCTCTGGGTTATTTGCTACCTAGTAGGCCAAAAGTATCACCAGATAGCCCTCCAGGCAGTTTTCTGGAAGCTTGCAGGAGGAACAAAGGCATTGGGATCTGACTGTGACTCTGTGCTTGTTATTGACCTGAGACAAAATATTGACTCTCTAGGAACCTCAATTTTCTCTTAAGTAAAAAAGAAGATCATTTTAACTTCCATATTGTTGTTGTTTATAATCAATAAGATATTTTATGTAAAGTGTCTAGTTCAGTGGTTAGGTACTCAATTACTATATTACAATAATTTATTAATGTTTCTCCCTATTAATGCTAATGACAACACTACCATATATATGTACCTATATATATGAATCACTTGGACAGTTTAGATAAAACTCTAGCCTGAGTGTACTCAGCCCAAGATTTCACACCTATCTCTGCATAAGAGAACAATCAATGGCTTCGCTGACATGAGATCGTAACACCTTACAACCTAATGATTGACAAAAGCAGAAAAATCCAGAGTATGCCTTACTTAGGTCGCAAGTTCTAATCTAAATAAATACTTCATATATGGATCAAGTCCAACATTCTCTAAGACTTGGAAATGAAACAAATGATACACTTGGGTTTTTATTTTTGGCAAGCTATAATTAATATTCAAAACCAAGATAGAATCACTAAGAGCAAAGTCATAGAATGTGATCAGTCTTCTAAAATAAGAAGAGTAGGGCCACCGAGTGGCTCAGTTGGTTAAGAGCTCATTCAAGAGTGTGAGCTGAGCTCTGAGCAACAGCAGTTTGATGCCCAGCCCGAGCAGAGCTGCCGCCGAGCTGCCGCTAAGCTGCCAACAGGTGGCAGATGGCTCAGCTAAAATAAATAAATAAATTAATTAATTAAATAAAATAAGAACAGTAATTCCAGAAGTCTCATTATCCTGTGGTAGACCCTTATAGGGAATCAATAACATCAGTGTGAAAAAAAGAAATGTTTAAAGACATCTTTAAATATAGCTTCAAAAGGTAAACTGGCATCTGGTCCTTGGAGTGGGAATTGTAATATACAGCAATATAAAATGGATTGGCCCTGGAAATCCTAACACAAATAGAATTTGCAAGTAGAAAAATTGAGTTTTTTAAAAAGCTGTGTATTTATTTTCATCAGTGTCTATTTGTGACAGTGTGTCTATCAGTGTCAAAATGTAAAGTTCTTATGAAAATTTTGATGATCATTAAATTCTAAAACAATAATACATCATATTAGACAATGTGTCTACCAGTATGTCATATGAATCATTCTCTAGAATGTTATTGTAATTAATCCATTTTTAAATAACATTTAAGATTATTTCTGAATTTGGCTTATTGTAGTAATTCAAAGCCATGTTATCATGTTTTTACCATGTGAAATAAGAAATTATACAGTGGAAATAGTTGTTAGTTATCTATTAAAATTATGTGGCACTATATCCTTTTTTAAAGCATTTTACTTCAATCATGACATTCTGAGAAAGCACCTCTCCTTATTTCATACAAGAGTAGTTATTATTTGCTCAAGATCATGTAATGAATGACAGTAACTCAGGAGCAGCCTTAGGTTTTCTGATTCCTGATACATGATTTTTTTCTACTATTCTGTCCCATGTTTATTTCAAAGTAAGTTATTTGTAATTGAAAATATAAAGACCCATAGGTAAAATGAGTTTAATCAGCTTGGTTTACTTGGTTTCTATATGCTTATTTAGCTTTTGTATTTTATAAATTGTTTTGAGAAATTTTATAAAGTTACATTGATTTGACATGAACATATATATATATATATATAATGTTAAAGTAAATAATTAAATTTTAACCCACCATGGGGAATCTTTGGTAATTCTGTACTTATATCTTAAGTTATTGGATTCCACTTAAATACTTTTCACCTAGATATTTATTTTATTATCTTATCATAATTTTTCCTACAGGAAAAAATTAAGAGAATACAACAAATCAGACTGGAAAAAGAACTTCGAGCCCAGCAAATTCTAGAGGTAGAATTCTTAAATTTGATATAATTAGTGATATAGTCATGTAGTTTAAAGTCTGCAAAAATAAAAATGTTACCTGTAAGTTCTCTCATTCATACAAATTAATATGTCCATCAGAAATTCTCTTTAAACATAAGGCATAGAGTAAGACCTTATCTTAACCTTGTTTAGCAAGCTCATCTTATCCTAACAGTGAAAACCTAGGAAATAAGAAGGGAAACCCCTGGACAGCCAATATGGTTGTCATGAAGATCATATGCTAAAACTCGTGTTCTTTACTTTTAGAAAAGTCATTAGGATTTATAGTCAGATATTTACTTTTAATTGAGAAGTAAAACATTACCAAAGGAAAAATAAATTTTAGATGTGGAAACAATTTAGCTACCTTGGTTTTCTAGTTTCTAATATATCCCTCTTCCCTGCAAGCTGATGAAATAGGGTTAGGGGACATATTTGGCATCAGCAAAAATAATAGCCAAAAGGCAGCAAGGGAAAATATAAAAAAACTCCAACCAGCACACATAGGAATTCAAGAGCCTAACGACAGTCTGTAAACTTTTAGCTAAATAGTAAGCGATTTCAACACCTTAATAATTGAAAGGCATTACTCTGTCAAAACTGTGCAACATGATAATTGATGTTCAGAATAATTGTCCCAAGTCATCAAGAAAAAAAGATTTTGCTTAGTGTACTGTGTCTAAGCAGGCAGATGTCTCCAAATTATTTCCATTTAAAGTAGTGAAAATAAACTTTTAATGGTTAAAATTATTATAATCTCTCACTTATTCAGAAATCAATTGCTATATAGAACAATTTTTTTCTCTGAGGCCTCCACATAGCTGAGGTTTTGTATCTTATACATTTCCTCCTTCTAGAAATATATATATTTCCTTTCCCATTTCAAATTAATTTAACCCCCCAATAGAAAATATTCCCACCTTAAAGTAAATTGAGAATAACTACTAGATAGTTATGAAGCTCCTACATAGTAAATGACTTAAGTTTATGAAGCTTAAATTTGATAGCAAAATCTTGATATGGAAAATGTTTTCATTCTATTAAGAAAACGTCGAATTTAGCCACAATATACGTTTAGGGAAAAATCAGATTTAATGTTGCATTTAAATGTTACTGATGACTTTCTATATATCAAATTTCAAATATTAAAAAAGAAATTTCAAAGAAAGCGGACATGTGAAAATTTTTAAAGGTCACTGATTTATTTTTTAAATAACTTTTATCAGTTAAAAATGTATCCTGTTTTCTAAATTTTTTATTGTGCTCATGTTTTACTTTTAAAACCAGAAAAATTTAATAAACGACATAGCGTCTTTTTCTGTGATTGTTTTAAAGTAAAATAACAAACTCAATTATTCAGACTTTTAACAGAGTATTAAAATAAGAAAAGCTGACATACTCTTATCAAGTTAAGAATTGTTTTATATCTTAATGTTAAACCTGTATATCGGAAATGAAATTAGTGAATTAAATGTAATGTTAACTGGGGGAGAATCTGTTATTGTCTGCATATATGTTACATATTGTTTTGTACCTTGTGAGGCTTGTAGTTCTGTTTTGAAGTCTGAGATTTGTGAAGTTGTAGTGGTTTTGTTGCATGACTTGAGACCTGTTTTGCATGCACAGGCTAAAAAGAAAAAGAAGGAAGAAGCGGCAAATGCCAAGTTATTGGAGGCCGAAAAACGAATAAAGGTTAGTTTAGATGACAATCAGAGTTTTGGTTTTCAAAAATAAAAACTATGATGTTATATCAGTATCAGCTATATGAAAAAAATAGTTATCCTCAAAAATGACTATCTAAAAAAATGTTTAGCACAGATACAACATGTGTATAATGTGTACTTTTATTGTATGTATATGTGTGTATATCTATATATTATTTCATTGTACAGGTTTTTATGTGATGCTTTGAGCTCTTTAAGTAGCAGGTATCAAATCAGAAATGCAAACTATTGCATACTACCTGTATCTCTCTTTGCTGGATAAGAATGGTCTCCCCCAAAAAAGCTGTTTTGTGTCATTTATGTTTATGTTTCAAATTGTGTCCCAAATCTGATTCTCTCCTTAGATTATAACTTTCTCTTTGTTGATGTCCAGCAACTGTTTTAACTATTAAAAAGTTAAAAGGCTACAGAAATGAAAAACCTAACTTTATCAATGTTATTTACCAATAATATAATTAGCCATTGTTAATATTGTAACTTCACATATTGCTTGGGATTGTTTTGATTTTGATTTTCTGGCATGAAGTGTAAGAGAATCGAACGCATGCACCATACACATACACATTCCACTCCTTACCTACCTTTTGTTCGTAATTGATTATTGAAACAGGGCAGCATGAATCTGTGGCTACCACAAGATAGCCTATCAAACCAAGAACTATGTGTTCCTTTTTCTATATAGACTCTCTTACTTTGTTCTTTAGATTGCTACCCCATTTCATGACTGTCCTGAATATTAATTTCATCCATATCTTACTTTTATGCAGATATTTAAATTGGTAGCATTCATAGAATTGTTTGTATTAAGCCCCACCTTGGGATGGTGCCCTAAATCATAGGTGAACATGAAAATCCCAGATTGATCCCATTGTCTTTTGTCACTCTCCTTTATATATGATATATAGAAATGATACAGATGCTTTTTATTATAGAGTGTATTTGGCAATTTATATTCAGAGTAGAGAGAGTGCTAATCACTAGATTTGAGTGTTGTACCATAATATATTAAAATAATAAAATAAAATACATGTACCAGTTGTATCTGATATGCTCTGACCATTTAGCTAGTCAATTCAGTGAATGTGCCCTTGAAGTGTGCTTTTAGGCTACTGAATTTTAAGTTTAAATAGCTACTGAATAAATAAAGGTCCTTGCTACTATCATACAGCTTTTATGTATTATGTTGAACCGTATAAAATTGTCATTTTACAAGTAAAAAACTGATTGAATACTTGTGCAATTTCATATGGTGCAACCTAATGGAAGGCTACAGAATCTCAGAAAATGAATTTTTAATACTTATATAGCAAGTTCTACATCTTCCCTAAAAATCATATATTAAAAGTTTCTTATTTTGAAGGAAAAAGAAATGCGAAGACAACAAGCTGTTCTGCTGAAGCATCAGGTCTGTATACATATAGTTACATAATTGTTGAAATGCACATTTTATAATTTTTCTTAAATCTGTTTGGGGGAAAATCTTCAAAATATTTTCTTTAAAATTTCCAATATAATCCCTGCTTAAGTTTTTCCTTTATCTTACAGTTGATTGCCTTGCTTTGGTTTTGGTGTCTTTTGGGGGGGGGTTAAAAATTGGTTTCATGACTCTGTGATTTCTGTTTCATAATGTTGTGCCAACTCTTTCTACCAGGAGTTGGAGAGGCATAGACTAGATATGGTATGGGTATGTTTATTTTTGTACATCTAACACCGCATTGTGATTTGGTTGTGATATGGTTGTCATAGCAATGCATAAAGTGTAGCACTGGCTGCTGTCATATTACATACTGCTGCATGGCTTTACAGCACAGTGCATTGCATACATCTGCTTGTCTGTCTATAAAGAAGTCTGTACATCTCCACGATTTGTAAGTGAGCTGCGCATGCCTCATGTAAGGCTGCTGTCTAAATTTACATTACTGATGTCACAATGAAAGTTCGATCACTATGCAATTTGAGATAATTATGACCCATACTCTCCCATCATTCTAGACACAAAACTTCCATTGAATACAATGGGAATTTTGAGTTAGGTTGATGAGAGAATATGAAATATATTCTGGTTTTATACACAAATTTTAGAAAGATCCCTTTGGGGGGAACCACATATATTTAAACAAAAAGAATTGATTAAATATTATAACTGATTTTTTACCTTAAAAGAAAATGAGATTATCAAAAGTAACCTTGTGTTTATCTTATTTTTATACTGTGACTTGTAGATTCCACTTACTAGCCCATGGTGCAGCTTTTATGGCTTTAAATAGCGCATCAAGTGGCAGACATCAGTAAATAGGAATATCCCATTTCATTGGTATTGGTATATGAACCACGACCAGATTAAATTGGTATTAAAGCTTTAAAATAACTTTCTAATTTGTTGGTGGCTTATTGGATTTACAGAATGATAGTGTACTTGAAATAAAAATAACTAATTCTGAAACCATGAAGTTAGTGATTATAAATCAATTTCTGCCTGATCTAAAATTTTAACAATACAACCTTTAGCTTAATTGGCTATAGTACATATTTGTGGTTTTTCTAATAGCAGATGTAAGGTAACTGACCTGTTCCAGCCAACCATTATGCTTTTTGTTCTGCCAGCTTTTGAAGGAGCATCACAACTGACCATAAGTAAATCTTGTATGCTTCTGTTTACACTGTCTCCATGTTCATTGCTTTATCCTTTTGCTTTTGATTGTTCTTGTATTTGCTTTCTAAACCTGAACTAAAACATGCACAGACTGGCCATTCTTGTCTTATATTTAGTATTTACTGTGACTTGTCTATAAATGCTAAACATGCTATACTGAGTTATGTTTTGTTTTTTGTTTTGTTTTTCCATTTGAAAGTCAAACTATGAAAATTAACAATGGTTGAGTTATTTTCCTAATTTTATCTGGCCTAATAGGAACGAGAGAGAAGGCGACAACACATGATGCTTATGAAAGCGATGGAAGCTCGTAAGAAAGCAGAAGTAAGTGTATGTTTCTAGAAGAATACTACCGTGTTATAAATGAATATTCTTTCCTAAAGCATTGGCTTTTCTAAATATAAATTGTTTTATAGTATGGATTTATCATGATTTATGGGTTTTCATAAGCAAACCAAGGGTTAGCGATATAACACTTAGAACATAAAAGAATGCAGGAAAGATTTGAATGTGTGTGTTAATTTTTTGGCTGAGATTTTAATTATGTTTTTTAAATATAGAAAATGGCATGAGCTATGTATTACTGTAACCAGAGTTTTGCAAAAATAATATTACAGCATGCCTAGGCAAGTCCTATGTGTCCTAATGCAAGCACTAGTCAGCCTAACCATGGACTTCTGCCCTCCCAATTATCTTTAACATTCTATGTGTAAATTAGGCCTGAGTGCATTCCTAAAATAGACTTTTAATAAATAATTCAAAATAAGAAAATTATTGAAATAAGTCAAAATGAGTTTATTTGGCATTTAATAGAAGTCAGCTAAAGGGTAAGATATATGTTACAAAGGAATATATTCTGCACTGGATCAGTTGAATAGAGGTTATGGCCATTAGAGCTAGAGCCTGGAGTTTGAGAGGCTTAGATCCCATGCTGGTCCTGAACCAACTCGCTTTACCTCTTCAGGCTATTCTTTTATTTTTTTGAGGGCAGTGTCACTGGCCCTCATAAGTGGGACCCAAACCGGGGCCACTGTCTTCCCAAGCCAGCGCTTAACCGCGGGCGCCACTCGGCCGGCCCCAGGCTATTCTTTAAAACTGAGACGGTGAGGGCTGGCCGAGTGGCGCATTTGTTAAGAGCTGGCTCCGGACGCCAGCGGCCCCGGTTTGGATCCCACATATGAGTGACACTGCCCTCTGCAGCTAACGACAGCTCCACTTGGAGCTGGGCTGCGAGCCTCGGCAGCAGTGTAGGCTGCAGCCCCTGCTGCAGTGGGCTGCCATAGGCTACAGTGAGTGGCCGGCAGCCAGTGTGAGCGGCTGGCAGCCAGTGTGAGCTGCCATAGCCGTGGTGAGCGACCATCCAGAGGCCGGCGACCGAGCTGCCTCATCCAGGAAGAGCGCAATGACAATACCAACATGGGCCAGTGAAGCAACGTCCTCTGAAACTAGACTGAAGAACAAAAAGACAGCAACTTGTCTGTTCCCTCCCCCAATTCCCCAATTTAAAAAAAAAAAAAATACTGACATGATGATACCTGCCTTCTAGGATCATAAGATGATCAAGTGAGATAAACATTTTGTAAATGATAATTAACAAAAAAGAAAGACACTGTTTGATCTAGAAGTTGAGAGCCTGTATTCAGTATTTTAGTCTTGCTCTCTTGAACTACCAATTATAGGTCTCTGATATGTAGAGATGGTAGGTGTATTATTTACGAACCTGGACTTTATAACCAAGTTACCTAGGTTTGAATTCTGGTTTCAGTACTTTCTAGCTGTATAACATTGGGCAAGTTATTTAACCTCACTGTGATTCAATTTTTCATCTGTGAAGTAGAGATGATATTAATTCCTATCTCATTCAGAACTTGTTCTCATAATTCAGTGGGTATGAATGTATGTGCATCAAGTTCTTGGAACAATGCCTGGCACCATATAGTGCTTATTACCACATGCTTGCTATGTGGAGTGGGCCTCGCAAGGTGCATAGCCAGAATTGGAAACTACTAACATAAAAGTTTTTTTTGGTTTTGTTTTTTTTGAGGGCAGTGTCACCGGCCCTCATATGTGGGACCCGAACCAGGATCACTGGCTTCCCAAGCCAGCGCTTAACCACCGCGCCACTCTGCTGGCCCGGAAACTACTAACAGAGATGACTGCTAAAGTCTCTTCTAGCAGTCACTTTATTAAAGTTTATGGAAGTTTTGCCCTAACATTTTTCCTACTATCCTGCACCCCTAACTTGTTCATTATCCAGGCCCATTGACACCCTCTTACCTAACACAATAATGGAATGTATACATGTATTTATAACCATTATCTCTGAAAAATGACAGGAAGGCGAAGAGGGAGGTAACAAATCCCAGGAATTGACATGGTTGCTATCCCTGTTACCTTCTGAAAGCAGTATGGTAGTGGGGAGATTAGGGAAGGAGATTAATTAAAATCCTAAAAGCTCAACCTAATTTCCTTCCACCTGGAGAGATGGAATCTGAGGAGGCAACTAAGGGAGCAACTCCAGAAAAAGATCTGGAAGATCCCTTAAGAGACAAATTCTTCCTTACTAAATATGTTTCTTACCAGCAGAAGTAAAAAGAATCAGGGCTTATCATTCTGATTTTTCCTGGTGGGGAGGAAAGCAAAAGAAAGGGAGAATAATGAAAATAAACCAGAACATTATCTCCAGACATACTAGGATTTAGTTGAAAGAGAGACCCAAGAGCATAGTAAGAATAAGATTATCTAAAGGAGTGAATGCCCAGGTTAGGGGTATCCAAAAGGCCTGAAAAACATGATCACTTCCACTGGCTTTTCACATTTGCCCCTATAGCCAGTGAAGGGAGTGGGAAAAGCTGTTAAAGGCAGGTGAGTAAGATCTGGCTTGAGTGGAAGGTAGCAGTCACAGAATAAATGAAGATAAATAATCTTCTAAGAATCCATCGAAGCCCAAGAATACCTTTCGTGGCAAAAGGATATACCCCTGACTAGAAAAAGTGAATCAGGTACAGTATTTACAATAAAATTTGGAAAGGAATATGAGAAAGCAGGTACAGCTCTCCCTGTCCTAGCTACCTTCATCCTCAGAAAAAAGAAACATGAATAGCATATAGAATACTCAGTCTTCATTCTAAAGTACTTAGAAGTGTAGAAGGAACTAAAGGAAAATTAACCCACATATATTGGAGCAATACAAGTTCTTGATAGGGCTGCCACATCAAGCATAAGTAATTAAGAAAGCAATGTCAAGGCAGCCATGCCAAAATATGAAATCAACAAAAGGGAAAGTAAATATGTGCCTATAGACATGAAGAAATAACTTAAAGCCTAATAATTTAAAGACTCTGGCTCCCTGTATTCTTTTTCGCTTTTCTCAGCACTCCTATACATTATCCTTAGAACCGCCTGAGTGACCTTTTCAGGAAGTAAACCAGATTATATCTTAACACTATCCAGTGGCTTCTCATTGCAAATATAATAAAGTCCATATTCCACTTTATGGCATACCAGTCCCATATGCTCTGACCTCTGTCTACTGCTCCTACTTTATCTCAGATAATTTGTCCCTTATGCACTATATTCTAGTCATTTTTGTGTTTTTATTATTCCTAAATGAAAGGTCTTTGTGGTTCTTTTTTGTTGTTCAGTCATAGATCAAATGTTAACTTGTCAAAGAGGCCTTCCCACAACAACTAATTTTGCCTTTTCTTATGCCCCACCTCTGAGCGCCATTTCATCGTCTTATTTATTTTATACCTGTTTATGGTCTATCTTCTTCCACATTGTAAGGTCTACGAGAACAGGAATCTTGTCTGTCTAACTACCATTGTATTGCCCGTTCCTTGTTTAAAGCCAAGTATATAGTAGTAGGTGCTTTGAAAATTGAAGTTTAATGAATGAATGAATGAGTTAAAATGAAAGTGGCCATTAGAAGTGCTAAGAAAACAAATTGTGGATAAGCAAAATAAGGAATGAGTACATCATTAAGTTTTCATATAATTCTCTTCATGTAATAATAACATATTTTTATTTTATTTTACTCTAGGTGTTTTTTTAGGTTAAATATTCAAGGAACTGTTATTTAAAATAACAGTATAACAACTTATGTCACAGAATGTTTGACAGAATCCCATAAGTAAAACTGAATTCTTAAAAAGTTATCCTCTGATTACTATAGACCTGTGAACAAAAGTACATAATTTTACCATTTATTCTGATTTTAAATTGTGTTCCTGTGTTGAATGGTACCTATAGATCTGTGATCAACTTAAGTATTTTTTTAGTTTCTTAAACTATTGTGTGCACAGCATTAAATTAGATACAGTGGGAAAAACAAAAAGAATATCAAAGATGCTTTTTATCAAATCAGATAAAGAAAACTGCAGTATAAATAGCTAAGCAGTCAGTAGGCATGTTTTTACTGATAATCCAAACATTCATCAAATCTTTTACATAAACTTGCAGTGACTATTAACAAAATGTTCCTATATGTACTTGTCCCTTTCATCATTATTACCTAACATGCACAAGATGTAACCAGTGTCGTGCCAATAATGAGCATGTCTTAGCTTCATATTCTGCCTCCCATTACATCTTAATAGCACTGTCTATAATTTTTTTCTGTTATTAACTATTAGAAGAACAAACTTATTGTAAAGTTAAGGCCATGTGATACTTAGAACTAACTCAAAATTCTGAATTGGCCTATGTGTAACTGTTGATTATAAATTAATATATTTAGACAATTATTAGATTGTGAAAAAAAAATAGAAAGGATAAACAAAAATACAAATGTTATGAGTAATGTTTGAAGAATTATGAAGTTAAAAATAAATTGCTTTCACCTTGTTAATTAAAGATCTCCTAAAACATCTGAAATTATTCCAAGAGACTCCCCATATCCATCGAAGCAAAAAGGGAACACAAACACAACTTTGATATTTCTTTGTGTGCGCTATACTGATCTTACTTTTTGGTATAGTATTAACTATATATTTTTCACTAAAAGCAATTAATCTCAAGTTTTATTGGTTCTTTAATTTAGAAATGTAATTTCTATAGTTTTTCCTTTGTAAAAATCTATAGTTAGTAAGAATATTCAGACATATATAAATTACCTGATTTATTATATTAATTTTAAAAGGTCATTAGTATATCATCATAGTTCATAAATATTTTCCTAACAATGTAAGAAAGAATAGTCTTCAGCCTCAGGAATAGAAAAGGCTTATCTCCAAGTGTAATTCAAGTAATATGAAATACTCCTGCTTTCATTATTACTAATCACTGGAACCTTAGGTTGGTTTAAGCAATGTGACAAAATAGCTCAAAACCTCCTGTTTCATTTATAAAAACTTAAAACTGTACCAGTCCCACATTTATAATTGCTTTACTCATATTAACTGAATAATCAACCATAGTAATCGTAACAGAGTCTTTTATATGTCTCCTCAGGGATCAGTAAACTACAAAGGGTTGTTAAACATGCATCTCTCACAGAATGACTGTGTCAGCACTTTAGGGACAAAACAATAGAATATAAGAGGAGTAGTTTAGGTTTTGGAAGTCATCTAATAAACGATTTGAAAGCAGAAAAAATGTATACCTCCCCCCGCCCCAACTGCAGTGACTCAAGTCATGAGAACATTTTACAATCCTATATTTATTCTAATCATTACTTAGTGAAAAACAAAAATAAAAAGTAGAATTACACATATAGACAGTTTTGGTTAAGCAAACCCAGTTTTCAATTTAAACCATATTAAGTGTACTAATATGACATACTTACACTTAACATATTGTATAACTGAAATATATGTACTTATGTACTTATATATTATACCTACTCTTATATATTATACTTGTATAATTATTTAAAAACAAATTTAAAGATATTTTTATTAACTGTACAATAAAATGTTAAATGTCATAATAAAGTAGATCTTGGAAGGAACTGTTATCAATTTAATGTAGATATATTAAAATCTATCTGATTTAAGAATTATTAACAATTTTGATTTTAATTTAGGAGATATTTGTATAACTGTAGCTATTGTACACAGTATTTAAAGATACTTAATCTAAAGTAAGTACAGACTTTTGTGTAATACTTATGGTGGATTTTATGAAACTGATTACTACTAGGTTTTATTCTTTTTAACTATTATTTTATACCGATAAAATATAATAAAATATAATATAAACAACATATTTTTTATTAAAAATATAAAATATAAGGGTTTCTTCAATCACGTGATTCATAACTTTTTCTTTTGTTTAAACTTAACTTTCATAATATTTTAAATGTAAGAAAAGGCCCCTTTAAAAAAAAATTGTTCTGATTGTTCTACTCATACTCAATATATGACCATAAAACAGTATCATTTTTATTCTTTATATTTGTCTTCTTTAAATGGCTTGTTTTATTAATCTTGTTTACACTTTTATTCTTCTTGCACCCTGAGGTAAGCCTATGTCTCTTAAATTACATTTATGTCTTTGAAATTTTAAGTACAAGTTGCTGTCAAAAGAAATGTATTCTCCTAATTATGCCCAGAACAAACACCTAAGAACAAACACCTAAGAGACCCAGCAGAATCGTAAAATGCAAAAAAATAGGCGTCTTTGCAATATGGTCTCTTAAAAATGGCCTGTTTTGCAATCTGATAAGCTGTAAAACTTTCCAATAACAGGTCATTCTACCACATTCATTGTTTTGTTTTTAAACTCCTATAATTCTAAAATAGAATAAATGTATTTGTTATTATGCTATAGACTTCTAGAAATACTTTGTATTCTTTTAGATGCCCTAAAATAATATTTTTATGTAAGTTAAAAACTGATTTAAAAAATTTTACTCTGTATTTGGGGCTATTTAAGATATTCTAAATTTAATGCATTTGCTATCAAAGGTTGTTTCAACTTTGAAATAAAATTTAAATAACTTCATAACTAAGATATTAGTAATATTTTGATACAGATAATCCCATTACTATAGTTAAGATGAAACAACTTATATTCTAGGAATTCACATTTATTTTGAATTTCTGCATCTAGAAAACTGGGGTGTGTGGAGGGGATGAAGGCCCCCCAAAATCATACTAATTTGCTTGTAATTATTTATAATCAATCTAAAATATACTCAAGAGCTATATCTTTAGAAGTCTAAGTTATTGCCCTGAAATAGAACCAATATTAATATAAATTATGTTTTAACATTCCTTTCATATTATGTTAGGTTTAGTAAAACTTATCTCTGATAGGCCAAAGGTCTGTTGTGAACCTTGCAAAATCAGAAAGTTCCATTGTGAAATCCTGATATTTGACATATAAACAAAATATAATATTATAGAAATTATACATAGGATCAAGTATGGCAACTTAATTTGTCAAAAAAAGCTTACGTAATTACATGGCTCTTTCAGGCAATATACGAAGTCTAGAAGAGAGAATGCTACACAAATTTCAGCATCTTCAAATTTGGTCTAAAGTAGCATTTCCACTTTAAACTTTAGTTTCTGGAAAAATTATCATATAATAAGTCTGTTTAATTTTGATATGGGGGGAATTCTGTTTGCAAGCACATAAAATCACAATTAAAATTGTTAACAAATTAATGTTAGAATAGATGTGAGAAATATGTTTTACATATTTTAAAATTCCTAAATATCACCTGAATATTATTATTAAATGTATTGAACTCAACTTTTGGATACAAGATTTCTGTATAACTGAAAATAGAAGCCATCAATTATGTTTGTCCATGGAATGAAATATAAAAAGTAGAGAGGGCTGGCCGAGAGGTGCTGTGGTTAAGAGCTGGCTTGGGACGCCAGCAGCCCCGATTTGGATCCCACATATGAGGGCCAGTGCTACTGCCCTCTACAGCTAACAACAGCTCCACCTGGAGCTGGGCTGCTGTGAGTTGCCAGCGACAGCATAGGCTGCAGCCTCTGCTGCGGTGGGCTGCCATAGGCTACAGTGAGTGGCCGGCAGCCAGCGTGAGCTGCCAATAGTCATAGTGATCAGCCGTCCAGAGGCCGGCGACCGATCTGCCTCATCTGGGAAGAGCGCAATGATGATGCCAACATGGGCCAGTGAAGCAACGTCCTCTACAACTAGACTGAGGAACAAAAGGACAGCAACTTGTCTGTTCCCCTTCCCCAATTCCCAAATAAAATCTTAAAAAAGGAAAAAAAAAGTAGAGAAAAAAATAGCAATTGAATATGTTTAATGACTACAAATTAAACCTATCTTCACAAATGTTCGCCTGTCTTTAACAAATATTAACCTATCTTTGTCGAATTATTCAGCAAATTCATAAATGCTTGAATAATATTTATGCAGAGGCACACAGACTATGTCCATGTCCATTAGAGACATATGGCAACTATTATAGTCGGAAATAAGAACAGCATTTAGACCAGTGGGAGAAAATTTGAACTGATACAGGCTTGAGAATCAGGGAGAAAGATAAAATCATTAAAAACTTTCTTGAGGTGTTTGGCCAATTGTACTACTGGGAATTGAATAAGTCCATCAAGAAACAGATAAATAAATTTCCTCTGACCTCTAGAAACTCACACTCCAGTGGGAGAGGTCAACTTTACGTATTTGTCACAGAGTACAATAAATGCTATAATAAATATGCAGAAGCTCAAACAAGAAATGTTAAAATTCCTGAAGTAGGTTGGGAAGAGCAAAGAAAACAATAAGCTTTATTTCTGTGAAATGAGGATCTATGTGTTGTTGGCAGAGGGCATAACATATACAGAAGTACAGTGTTGTAACTAAATAGGACCTGGGCGGGGAAGAAGAAGGTGCAAGGAGGGGTCAGTCACTTTTAATCTTGTGTTTACACCTATCTAGGCTTTGTTGCTTCTGCTTCTCGTCCTGCTACCCCCTTCCGCCTCCTCCTCCTCTTCCTCCTGCTCCTTCTCTTTCTTCATCATCATCACCATCACCATCAACATCACCCAAGCAGTCCCTCAAACTGGTTACACTTTCTTCTCAACACATGTGTATCACACAATGTGACTAGAGCATGGGAATTGCACTGAGAATCATACGAGATGAGAACTGTGTGGGCTAGATTGTGACTGCCTTTATATGCCAGTTGAATTATTAACTGATGGTTGAGGGAACCCTAGAAGCTCTCTCTGGTTCTTTGTAAGAGTCATCTTACCAGAACCACAGGATTTATGTTAAGTCCTATACAAGTCATTAAAATTCACTAAATTTAGAGACTGTTTCCTTTGAAGTATCTATCACTAACAGTAGATAAGAATGGATGCTTGTCTTTAAGTAATAAAGAACCTACAAATTTCCAAGATTTCTTGGAAATTTCCATTTTTATCCTAAAAATTGATGTCACTTTTACATTTTATTCCATATGATAGCCATGCTTTTTTAATGGGGAGAAATATTGCATATCGCTAGATAAAAATGATATTCAAGAATATAAGCCACATTTATCTCATGGCATTAAATACATTCTAACTCCTTTCTACATATCATTGAAATGTGTGTAAGTCCCCAGATTACCAATAATGTTAAGTTGGCACCGTGAAAAAAGCATTAGTGCCACATGGGTTCTTTCTCTCTTTTTGGAAAGAAATGGTAATGATTTTCAACAGTTTTTAATGAATAATAGTCCAATCACTATATTTACAATTACTATTTTGAATGTAATTAAGAATTCTTGGTTAGTCCTATATAGTAGAAAAATATACACCAACTACTTTGAAATCTGTGAGAAACATTTAATATGTTTTCCCTATTGGTGATTTTAATTCATTATTCTGGTAACTAAAAAGTTAAGTCTCCTCTTCTTTGGAAAAGTTCATAGAGCAACAATTTCATGTGTTTAAAAATTGAAAATCTAATTCTGGAAAACATTGTTCTACCATTGATAATTTGACTTGAAAATCTATATATACTGCATTGTAGGAATGTTACTTATTGTGTATATTTCATGTCATTAGACCCTCAGAAACTGCTTTTAGGTTATAACTGACAAGATCTACTGGAGAACTCTTTTGGTGTCCATAATTTCATAATATAGCTTCCTTATCATTTTCCTTCCAAATGTCTGCATGAATCAGTAACCCAGAAATTTAGAGGCAGTGTAGAAATGAACAGTTCAACTTGAGCATATCATATAAAAAGACCCTCATTATCTAGCCTTTGGCCTGTGTCATAATACTCAACAACTACTCCATCTGCAGCTTCTGCCGTCCTGAAACT
Source organism: Aselliscus stoliczkanus (assembly GCA_033961575.1). Classification (NCBI taxonomy): domain Eukaryota; kingdom Metazoa; phylum Chordata; class Mammalia; order Chiroptera; family Hipposideridae; genus Aselliscus; species Aselliscus stoliczkanus. Next base: position 112,154,947 of record CM066731.1, on the reverse strand, counting down.
ACTAGCAATTTCTCAAACACACTGTGCTTTCTCAATTCTCTGCCTGGAATATCCTTATCCTTCCCCAGCAGTCAGTGTGTTACCTCACCAGTGGTAATTGATGGTTAGGATATGGACAAAAATGCTAATGTGGTACAGGAAGCAATAAAAATGTTAATTTTTAAAAAAATGTTAAAAGTAATAAAAATGTTAAAATTGTAGGGAAGGACTATGAGAAACAGAAATTGGTGAAAGGGAGGAGGCAGTAGTGTTTAATTATACAGTAAAACCTTGGATTACGAGTACCTTGGTTTGTGAATGTTCCGCAAGATGAGCAAGCATTTCTAATACATTTTAACGTGGTAAAGGAGTGATGTCATGCAATATGATTAGTTTGCTTCCAGAACAAGTTATGCTCGCAAACCAAGGCATTACTGTAATTTAGATATGCAATGTGGGAACAATGACCTTTTTGATTGGTGTGTGCCAATCAATATAAGGAGGTAAGGGAACAAAAGATGTTCATCAGGAACAGCAAATAATTTGATTACATCTATATAGAATATCAAAGTAAGGAGTTAGACTTTATTTTGATAAATAAAAGATTTTTATTTTTGATAAATGAAAGAGTTTTAATCAAGAGATATTATCGGCCTTATGAGAGTAAACCCATCGTTTATATATCAGATGTGTGAAGTAGTGGGTTAGAATTGCCTGATGATTCTACTCTTATTTCTCCTCTAAATACATAAGAATTGTATTTGAGGTATGACAAAATAATGCCACTGGTATTATTGTAGAAACCCTCTTGACTTCTTCCAATAGAACATCATCCCTACAACAGGCAGAAAGGACAAATATTTCTATATTGTCGCCATTACCCAAAGTATTCTTCGAAAGCTTTTGAAATTGCCTTCAGAACCCATTTTGCATTCATTTAAGTGTTGTTTATTGTGCTAAATAACATTTTTATTCCATTGCAGGTGCTATTTTAAGACTAGCTAATTCATTTTGAAAGAACTGCTTTTGCAAGTTCAAACATGTTGTTTCCAATTTCCTACTGTAAATCCTCCCTTGCTTCCTGGAGTTACACCAAACTTTGTGTTAATATTAGTTGACTTTATGTTACGAAGTTTTTGTTTTGCCCATGCATATTTTATATGCCTGCTTTTATCAATAAATATTTTATTCTCATAACCTGGGAAAGGATTGAATAAATTTTGAATAATAGAATAATCTGGATTTAATGTTTTATATATATATGTATATAAATATATATATATATAATATAGTATGTACAATCATAAGGTTATTTTGAAATTTGAAGGGTAAAAACACAAAAGCAGTGTCATTGTTTCTATTTAATTCCAAGTCCATCCCTAAACCTCCTAAGAGAATTCTGTTCATGGAGATAATAACATTTTGATCACTTTTTAAATTTTAACTGGAAATTTTCTAACACAATGATTAAAGAGACTATGTGAACATGGTTTTTTTTTAAGGAAAAAGAACGGTTGAAGCAAGAAAAACGTGATGAGAAAAGATTAAATAAAGAGCGTAAACTCGAACAACGAAGATTAGAATTAGAAATGGCGAAGGAACTAAAGAAGCCTAATGAAGACATGTGCTTAGCAGACCAAAAGGTAATTTATCATGTAAACCATTTCATTAATACATTTAATTTTTCCTGTGTTCTCACCTGATTCCTTTACCAGCGCTGCCATTAGGAAAGCTTTCTGTTTTAACTAGAGTGGTAATCTCCAAGTCTGGGTCAGTCTGCCTCTCCTGGTGGGTACCAACATGCCTCACCAGAGCTCCTCAGCTGGTAATGGTGGTTCTTAATACATAAGTGGATTACTACAAACTTATTTAATTTAAGGAGAAATACTGCAGAAATCTGCAAAGATGAATTATAGAAGTAGATAGGATTTCTATGTTTTGTTTGGTCCTTCCCAGGCATTTAGGTACAGAAAGATCTAACTCTTCTTTACATCCCCATAGATGATTAAATAAATTAGGATTTATAATCTATAAACGCCTTCAATGCTTAAGTAATGGTAACTAATTTTTATTGAGTGTGCATACTAGCCACTATGCTAAGAGCATTCCATGAATTCTTTCACTTTGTCCTCACCACAACCCTGTGGAGATAGCATTTGTGCCCATGTATGGATGAGGAAAGTAAGACACAGGAGGTTAAGCAGCTTGCCCAAGGTGATACAGCTAATCAATGGCAGCTTGGATTCAAGCCTCAGGTGGTTAAACTCTGGAGTCCATACTGTTTATCATCTTGAAAGCCAAGAAATGTGTCCAACTAAAGTTGTATGCTCTTTCATCATGCCTCACAAACATGTAATGTTACTAAAATTCATAAAAGTAGAACTTTAGAAAGCACAAAATAATCTTGGTAACTGGCATGATTTCACACACTTATGAGTAGAAATAAATTATGTTTAACTATAGATAAGAAGATGGTATTTCTAGAAAATTATATCAATACTGCATATTATCTCTATATTACTGTCTCAGTAATATATTTTACTTGGTCAATAGCATCCATATTTACTTATATGCCATATTCAACTGACATACAAATAGTGATTGTCTCTTGATTTATGTAAGCTCTTTATTCTAAAGTTCTTGAAGCAAAATTTTCATACCCTACTGGGGATTTAATTATATTAATATTCTATTTATTTGCTTAGAATAAATGCTTCTAGATAAAAATGAAAGTATACATACTAGTTTTAGTTAAATTTAGTCGAATTTCCTAAGCACAGAATAGGTACTGATATATAGGTAGTTAACATATTTAATAAGCTTATAGCAATTTCTTTAATCCTAAGTGAACTTTATTTTCTTGCATCTTTTATTTTTACATAAATCCGTATGCCATATATCGAATATATGTCCATTTTAAACCTCACTTTTGTTAGCTTTGTTATATAAATTTTTAGAATTATGTAGAAATGTGTATGTCTGATATAATTTAGGAAGAAAGAAAGCTCAGAATTAAATGGTTTTCAAATGGAACAAAAGATTTATATAGTATCATCCAGTTCTGTGCTTCCACACAATATTAGTAGAAAAAAAATCTTTGGTTAGTTATTTATGATGATTTTTGAACAAGGACCAATTTAGATAAATAGAAATATTTATAGGTCACATTTTTTATAATCAAAATTTAAAGTACTGTTATTGAATCCTATTTGTGAACAAAATATTTTTAATTTAGATTTATTTAATTTTTTAAATGTCCACAACAACTGGTACTACAAATTAGTCATTAAAATTTTAATATGTGAACATATTTAAGTAACAGCTTCCTAATTTTAGTACTGAAACTCAATACAGCATTAATATTTCACTGCATATGGGAAACCTAAAGACTGTGACTTGCAGTATAACTGGATTCTTTATAGGATTATGTGTTCTGGTGATTTATCAGCATTCATTAGACAAAGACGGTACCAGCTTTTGCAAACACACAGCCCACAGATGTACACTGTTGTTTCTGAGCTACCAAAAGAGTGTGAATTATAACTCAATCTCCATGATTAGAATAAACCAATGCATGTGCCCTGCTGATTATATCTATGGTAAAGGACTTTTGAAAGGTTTATTTCTTACTGGTATCTAATTTTTGATCCAGTTGTATAACCCATGTGTTATCAATATGTAAGTTATTTAAAATTAGTTCACATTGAGTTCCATCAAAATTTATTGATGGTTACTTGTATTCTAGATCCTATGCTTAGTGCCATGGAGTTGCAGAAATGTACCCAGGGAATTTACCATCGGGAGGGAAAACCACTGATGCAATGCAAGAGAAAGAAAGATAACTTATTTTACTTCAGAAGATATACTATCATGGCTTTTAAATTTTATTTTATTTTCAGCCTTTGCCAGAGTTGCCTCGTATTCCAGGACTTGTTCTCTCTGGAAGTACATTTTCAGACTGTCTCATGGTGGTGCAGTTCTTACGAAACTTTGGTAAAGTTTTGGGCTTTGATGTGAATATTGATGTTCCCAACCTGAGTGTGCTTCAAGAGGGATTGCTAAATATAGGGGACAGCATGGGTGAAGTCCAAGACTTGCTTGTGAGGCTCCTCTCAGCTGCTGTGTGTGATCCAGGTCTAATTACAGGATACAAGGTAAAAAAAAAACATAAAAGGTTTTGTTTTTTTTGTTTTTTTTTAAAATTTGTACTATACGTGCACTGATAGCTGTCTGTAGCATGTTAGCAGAAGATTGTATAGACTGATCCAGTTTTTTCTACACAACGTTAAATGTAAATTTGCATCAGGTTACCATCGGCACAAACCTAGAAAAACCTGGTTTGTAAAGCCACAGAATGTAGAACCATGCCACATTACTTTTTTTCCCTCTAGCTTTCAGCAGAAAACAAGTTGATTTAAGGAAATTCCCAAGTGATATTCAGCAAAACAGAATTCATAATTCATAAAGTAATTAGAACTTATGTGTGCTTTCTGAAATTATACTGCGTTCTCTGAATCACCAAGTCATGGACACCAATCAAGGCACCCACAGACCGGCCTGTGAAGACTGTATATGGCTCAGTGAACTCAATGAGTTCAAAGTTATCCTATTTCCAGTTAAGATACACAGTTCAGTCAGCCTTGCTCTAGGTAATCTTGTATGGAGAGAAGCTTCCAGATGCACCTGTCACTTTTCCTCCATCTCCCTATTCACTTAGCATACCAGGCAGTAAAGCCCATGACACCTTTGAGCCAGATACAATAATAGTGCTGCTGAACCTCCCATCTCCTCCCAGCTTCTACCCCCGACAGAATGTCTAAATAAAGTGTCAAAGAAGGGATGATGGACAGTTTCTACCCATGAGTTTATATATTCCTCTCCCTGCCTAACTTTTAACCAAGGGTTTGAAGGAGGAATAGAAAGATTAAAAGTACTTGAATTGTCTATCATCTGCTTACTTTTGTCTCCACTTCACCAAAATGTGAATAAAGCCATGGTCAGTAAGATGTAGATAAAATATTACCAATACTTGAAAATCTTATTGTTTTATGTTATGAATGGTTATGATCAATACTGATAAAAATGACACCATTTTATAGGCCAAAACAGCTCTTGGAGAACATTTGCTGAATGTTGGTGTGAATCGAGACAATGTTTCCGAGATTTTGCAGATTTTTATGGAAGCCCACTGTGGACAAACTGAGCTTACTGAAAGCCTGAAGACCAAAGCTTTTCAGGCTCACACTCCAGCACAGAAGGCCTCGGTCCTGGCTTTCCTGATCAATGAACTGGCATGCAGCAAGAGTGTGGTGAGGTAAGCATAGACCAGAGTTTTCGGGTGATTCTTTTCTGTTTTGAATTTTCTTACACAAAGTAATGCAAATTGCTTAGAAAAAATTTTGAAGCTACAGACTAGCTCAAAGAAAAAAGTTTAAATAACACTTAATATCACCATTCAGAGGTGACTAATAATATTTTAATGTATTTACTTGCAATCCATTGAAAAGAAAATTTGGATCATACCATATATAATCTTTGTAAACTCTTTTGTTTATTTAAAATTTTATTATTTACATATTAAAATGTAAACATATTCTTTCTTGCTAAGGTGCCAGAATGAAGCACCATATGGTGTAAGAATCCAGAATTTTTATTTCCTTGACGATTTTAATAATAGATGACTACCTGATTTTCCTTAGTATTCATTCGTAGAATTATCCAGCTACTTTCGATTTTATTATGTGCTAATTTATTGATGTATTAGTTTGTACTTTTTGAAAAAGTATTTAATCTCATTTAAGTGTCGAAGTAAGTCCTCCACTGTAACATTTCAAGATTTGATGAACAAATCCATGTTCGTCTTGTTCTTGCTATTACAGATTTTGATTCTATTATTTGTAGTTCTTTACCTTTTGAGGAAAAGGATTGATCCAAATATTTCAGAGCTCTGCATTTCTACTACTGCTGGACATTTTAAGTTTTCTATACTTGTCTTAGTTATGATACTATATTAATATAATTTTTCATTTGTTTTTGTTATTCATTGGCAGTCATCATTTTAACTTAACAAAAAAACTGCATCAATTTCCTTACCAAATTGATGTAATGCATAATGGATTCATTTATGTTTTCAATGACTTTTTGCATTGGCAGTGAAATCGACAAGAACATTGATTATATGTCAAACTTGAGGAGAGATAAATGGGTGGTAGAAGGTAAACTCCGCAAGTAAGTCCTGTTTTATTAAAATTAATTTACTTTTTTCCCCTTTTTACAAGTTCCCCAGTAAAACATACGGATTGCAAAGATAGAATTTAAATTTTATCTCTAAGAACTAGAAAAGGTAAAGGTAAAGCTTAATTAAGATGAGATATGAAATTAATGAAACACAGGGCCAGAATTTGCATTGGACAAAAGATAAAGAGATTTACTGAGCTTATATGCTTTAAACTTAGAAGAAAGTCCCTTTATCTTTTTTCTTTCAAAGAAGTCAAGCAATCACATTTTCTAAGATTGTTGTTACTATCAGGTTACTTTTGTCATAAATAGAATCTGTTTGGAACTATCACTTTTTGTCTTAATTGCTTTCTAATTAAAGTTTGCTTTTACAGAGAGTCTAATATATCCAAATGTATTCTGCATTAAAACTTAATTAGCTTCCTGCCAGTGAATATAATAGTGAAATTATTCAACTTCCATGTTAAGAGGGTAGTTTCTTTGTGGTAATTTGAGTTGAAATTTATTCAGTCTTATAATATAGGATCAGGAATTATCACTTGGACATTGCTGGAGTTAGTCTTTTCAGCATTCTAAGTTTTATTTTTTTTTAAATGTGTTCTAATTCCAAAGAGATATCCAGAATTATTCTTGAAAGTTAATATATTCTGTAATTTCTGGAAACATATTGTTTAAATTTTCTTTATTCTAATTTTTATTGTCATTGATTTATTGCTTATGGTGAGAAAATTGCTATTATGTATTTTTGCTGAAAACTCACGTTATACTCTTTAAAAAGTATAGACAGGAGCCTTTTCTTCCATATCATCATTTTTTTTTTTTTCATATTTAAAGGCTCAGAATCATTCATGCTAAGAAAACAGGCAAAAGAGACACTTCAGGTGGCATTGACCTTGGAGAGGAACAACATCCACTAGGCACACCGACTCCAGGACGAAAGAGAAGAAGGAAGGCAGGAGACAGCGATTATGATGATGATGACGATGATGACAGTGATGACCAAGCCGATGAGGATGATGAGGACGAAGAAGATAAAGAAGACAAAAAAGGAAAGAAGACTGATATCTGTGAAGATGAGGTAATCAAATTTAGGTTGATTTTAATACCTAACTAAGACTGTAATATACTGAAAAACAACACAGAATTTGGAGTCAAATGGATTGGGTTTAAATTCCATTTTGACACTTCCTTCCTTCAATATCTTCATTTGAAAGCTGAGTATTATAATATTTGCCTCATAAAGTATTTTGTGATGGTTAGGTAGATATTGAATAGAATGCCTACATGTAGAAGACACTCACATTGAATACAAGAAGTTAAGTTTTTGTTTTTATATGATGACTTGGGAGTTCTTCAAAGAACTATGCAGATTCTTAATGTCAGGTATTCCTTCATTCTGTTAATATAGTGTCTTATACTTGTACAATACTTCATGCCTCAAAAGTGTCATCAGGTTTAGTGAACTTACGTGTTTCTCAAACGCCAGTTTATCATGTGCATAGCTTTGGGCACTTTTGATCAAAGATGTATAAGGTACTAAAAGTCCTTTCTCATTTAGTCACTGAGGAAGGTTTGCAATAAGAAAGCGTGATGTGTTAACTGCTTCGGTAGGGGTATATCCAGTGTGCTAGGCAGGTACAAAGGAAGGACATTTAACCTTCCTGAGGAATAAATTCTCGCAAAGGCTTCCTGGACCCATTAGCTGTGGCTACAAGCTGGGCTGAATGTTAACCTGAGGAAGAATCTAGGGAAACGTTTTCCAGGCAGAGAGAATAGCATGAGCAAGGGCATAAAAACCTGAAATCACACTGTGCTTGAAGGGCCTTACTTACAGGTCCTTCAAGTGTTACTAGAGAGCCTCATACTCAACAAGTACAAACTAGGATTTTATACTTTTTCAGTGATCAGAAGTCATTGAAGGGTTTTAAGTAAGGGAATGACATGGTGAGACCTGATTTTTAAGTGGCTCATTATGGTAGCTCTGTGGAAGATAGAAATAGACTTGGGGAGGGCAAGATCAGAGGTGGGAAGATCAGGCAAGAGATTTTGCAATAGTTGAGGTGAGTTGTGAGGGGTCTGGAACTAGAACAGTAGTTAGGATGATTGATGCCAGCAATGCCAGCACAGTTTCATTAGAGGGGTGAGAGCCAAAGCCAGGCTATGATTGATTGTGAACAATAGGAATTAAAAGTGAAGATGACTGTTTTAAGCATTGTGCATCAGAGGAGAGGGTAGTTTCTAGAGGGGAACAAAGACCAAGGACTTTTCAAAGGAAAAACTTGAGATGATTTTTGGTTGAAGGCAAAGTGTCAGTAAAATGAGAGAGAGGGACTGAAGATTAAAGAGATGAAGAGAATAGTTAATGGTATAAGGTCCCTAAAGATGTTGGAAGGTATTCAATCATGGTGAATGGGCTAGCTTTGAAGAGTAGTCAAAGGGGCAAAGTCAAGGTTATAGAGAGTGCGTGTGTGTGTGTGTGTGTGTGTGTGTGTGTGTGTGTAAGGGAAGCTACCATAAGCCTTGGAAATGGATATGTGTAAAAGAAAGATAAAAGTTCAAGTTCACCTTTTACCAAAAAAGAGTGCTAGAAATTGATAGGGCTACAGAATGATACTCAAGAAACAATATACTTGTACAGTCAACCATTCTGTCTGCCCTCAATGGCAGAAGTATTCATCTAAGGAAATCCAGAAACAACTCTTTCCCTTTCTTGCATCAACTCAGTAATACTAAAGAAATGAAGAATATTAAAGGAGTGGCTTTAGTGATGGAATATGTGAAAATAATATCTAATCAAGACCACTGATAAATTATTGAATCACAGTTTTGACTGAATCTGGATAATAATGTAAAGGTACTTATAAGATCAAGTACTACACAGTTCTCTTTAGTAAAAATACCATAAATGTAAAATGTTTTCATAAATTCCCCCCTTAATGTTATATTTTAAATCAAAATGATAAAATGAGTGAGCTTTACTTCTTTTAAGAGTGCCAATCAGAAAAGGAGACCACACTGAGATTCCTTACAGAAATTATTTCATAATGTTATACTTCGAAACCATTGGATCATATACTTTTATGCTTTGACAAATAATATGAAAGATATATAATTTGGATATCAGAATTGTAATTACCTAAACAAAAGATACCATTTTTAACTCGTTTGCTTCATTTGTCAAGTGGAGCTGTTTCCATAACAGGAATTAAACCTTTCTGATCAATATTAATCATCTTTTCACAGAATAAGCATTCCTTGTTAGCACTTAGTATTATAAACTGTTTTAAAGTGTTAACTCTCATCAATTTGACAACTCTCTATTAAGATTTCATTATATTCTACTGGGTAGTTATCCCACTGAATTAGAATTTATTTACCTAAATTATTTGTTTCGTCAGGCTTCCTTTTTCACAAAGAGAATTGACAAACCATGTATTTTTTTCTAAAGAGAGATAAAGACTATTAAAAATTGATATTCATGATTAAAAATTGGTGGTTGTGAGACCAGATGTGTCATTTAAAGTATTATTTTGTTTTTCTATGAGCATTGAATTATAGAGTTAATTAGATTATAAGGTTTCATTGATCAAAATCCTAGCAAATGTATATCTTGTTATTAATGTGAGAAAACAGTGTAAATTTTTAAAAAACTAATGAATATTTTAGGACCTAAGCAGCCACATTATCATTTTCTTTAAATGAATTGAGAGTTAATTTTTGTAATGAAGAACTGGTAGCCACTTATCAATTTCCCAATAAAATAAAAATTTAACTATGTAATGAAGCTGATTGATAAGATAGGCACATTATTCCTCCAAAAATAGGTTTGGCTTCTTGATTAAAGTATAGGTAGAGTGTTAGTAGTTATACCTCTTAAAGAATTAATTGCAAGAAGCCTTTCCATTGAGACTAAGGTGATCCCTTTTGATTAAAAGATACTATTCTTGATTGATTGAATTGTGGGGTTTTTTGTTTTGTTTTGTTTTTTAAGAGGGCAGTGTCACTGGCCCTCCTATGTGTGATCCGAACCGGGGCTGCTAACATCCCAAGCCAGCTCTTAACGACCGTGCCACTCGGCCGGCCCATTAAATTGTGTTTTTACATCATCAAATTATTAAACATTTATCCTGCTGGTCAAAAGATCACTTTAGAATAGTATAGATGTGTAAGTATCTATTCGAGGGTTAAGATTTAAGGGTCAGTGAGCCTGTTCTCTTTTAAGGTTTCTTTTTTTTTTTTTTTTTTTCAAAGATTTTATTGGGGAATTGGCGGAGGGGAACAGCGTTGGGGAATCGGGGAAGGGGAACAGACAAGTTGCTGTCTTTTTATTCTTCAGTCTAGTTGCGGAGGATGTTGCTTCACTGTTGGTATCGTCATTGCGCTCCTCCCGGATGAGGCAGATCGGTCGCTGGCCTCTGGATGTCGCTCACCGCGGCTATTGGCAGCTCACGCTTGGCTGCCAGCCGCTCATGCTGGCTGCGGGCCACTCACTGTAGCCTATGGCAGCCCACTGCAGCAGGGGCTGCAGCCCACACCATCACCGGGGCTCTCACAGCCCAGCTCCAGGTGGAGCTGTTGTTAGCTGTAGAGGGCAGTGTCACTGGCTCTCATGTGGGATCCGAACCGGGGCCGCTGGCATCCCAAAACCAGCGCTTAACCAATGCGCCACTCGGCCGGCCCTTAAGGTTTCTTTAATCCCAAACAGAAATCATGTTACTCTTAGTAAAAAATAATATGCCTAAATGCCTTTTAAGTTGGTTCCCTACATTTGGATAAGGAGTGGATAAGTGATAAATAATGGTAATGCTATTGACATCATACTGGGGAGACATCATACTGATTCAGAAATATCTGTTCATGAGTAGTTGGTGGCAATGTGGTTTTTAAAAAAATGCTCATAGAAAATGAACATCAAGGGCCAGTCGAGTGTCTCAGTGGTTAAGAGCTCGCTAAAGAGTGAGAGCTGAGCTCTGAGCAACAGCAGTTCAATGCCCAGCCTGAGCTGAGCTGCTGTTGAGCTGCCAACAGGTGGCAGGATAGCTCAGCTAAAAAAAAAAAAAAAAAGAAAAAAAGAAAATGAACATCAAAAACAAGTTCTTTTTTTAAACCTAAGATATATCTGCATCTTCTCATTAAAGTACAATTTTCAGGGAGAAGGAAAGTATCCTGTACACATATTATGTGCCAGCAACTCTGCTATTTTTTTCAGATCAGTTCTTATTTAGTCCTTACAAAAATTCCATGTTACAGATAATGTTATCACCAATTCACAGTGAAGGAAACAGACTTAGAAAAGTTCAGTAACTTAGAAAAGTTCAGTATATTAAATAGTGCTGCTGAGATCCAAAGGACATATACCTTTAATTACACTTCATGCTTTCCCTCTAAAACATACAATTTGGTGATAGTTTTCCTATATTCATTTTCTTGAATTAAAAATTTCATATAATCACACATAAACTTTCTATTTATTAAATCAGCACTGTGTATAATAGGGATTATTTTCCTCCTAGAAGCTCAAAGTGTTCAAAATATAACTTACCTTCTTTGCTCTTCTTTTAGTTTATGGTACTGATATTTTTGCAGTCTCCCAGATTTAAACCCTTAACATCGTAATATACTCCTTCCTTCATCTCCCTCACCCATCTCTGCCTTATATCCATGAGTTGCCAGGACTTAACAGTTCTGTGTAATACCTCACAACCACTTGCTTTTTTCTATTTCTTTTACCCAAGTAAGGCCCACGTCTTCCTTTTTTTTTATTCCTTGCAGCATCTATTAGCTAGATTCACCAATTCTAGTCCTTAACCTGCTCCAGGCAATCTTACAACTATTGCCATATTAATCTTTGTAAAGCATAGTTCTGATAGAATTTAATCTCCTGCGAAGGATTATATTATTATCCATTATCCATTGCCAAGCATTTACAGCATGAGACAGTTTAGGTCTAAACTTATCTTTGCCTTATCTCTCACCTTACCTTTTCATCTGCCTTTCATGTCGAGATATGTCAAACTCTTTCTGGAATGCCCTTCCCTCTTTTTTCTGATTAATCAGTTCCTAACCATTCTTTAATAACTTCTTCCATTATAACCTCTCTTGGTCTAGATTCCCACTAAATGTAACCTCATTATGTAACTAAATTCATGTAACTAAATTCATTATGTAACTAAATGTAACTAAATTCAACCTCCCCTGAACTCCATGACTCTTAATCTCTACCTCTCTGAGGTGCTTATAGCTTGCTTCCTAATGTTTGGGGTTTTTTATTTTTTAGTGTAGTATTTAATGTGTCTCCCTACCAGATTATTAGTTTATAGAGAGCAAGAACTGACTCCTCTTCATTTGCATAAGGCCTATCCTAGTACTTTGCATATAAGAGGCTTTCATTCAATATTTGCTGATTGGTTAAATAAATACATCTTAAAAACAGGTAAATGATGCTGTATTTTGTTTATGTACAGGATGAAGGTGACCAAGCAGCAAGCGTTGAAGAGCTAGAAAAACAGATTGAAAAACTGAGTAAGGTAAGCACTTTCAGTTTACAGTTTATATCTTTTTTGCAGCGTTTTAAAAACCTGCCTCTGATGAGATTAGTTATTTTGGCTGTTAAATAAAAACAAGCTTTTTGTAAATAATTAAAATGAAGAGCTCTAGAAACACCTATCACAGTTAAACCTTAAAAGTTGAATGCCAAGGTTAAAAGCCTGCTTCCTATAGCATAGCACTGAACTTAATCAAGGCCTATATTCATCAGCTCTTCATTTAAATATAAAACATGCATAAATGCATGTGTTTTTTTCTTGGAATTAATTGCTTTTAAAATTCTGCCAGATTTCATGGTAACAGTTTCAACATTTTATGTTTCAATTTACATTAATGTATTTGTGGATTTTACTGCATTTATAAACTGTATATACCAAGCGTACCAGAAAAACTATGCAAGTGGACACTTTGGTCAACATTGCTCAAGCAGTAGTTCGCCATAATCAGAAGTGTCTGGATGCTGATGGTAACCATTTTGAGCACCATTTGTAATTGCAGAAGTCAAATGTGACTTGTATTCGTCCTTTGTTATCAGTATATATTGAATATTGCAATTTTAATACAGTTTTCCTTTCTTAAAATGTGTATATATATATTTTTTGGCACCATCTGTATTTGCATACTTCAAATTAAAAACTAATTTCAGTAGCATTAGTGAAGTTTTAGATGAACTTCTTGTTAAAAAATGAGTTTTTAAAAGTATTATGAGATTAATATTATGAGGTTCCTATATGTTATATTAATATTAGATTCATCACAAATTTATATCAAAATTTGGTCATATGTTGCCTAGGTTTACAGATGAGTATGAAAATAAGCAAATACAAGTATGGTCAGTTATATTCATGAATATTATTTGTTATACACTAATCAATGGAATTGAGCCAGTTGACTTTGGCTCAATAAAGTACTTATCACATTGTTGATTATCAAGTATAAGACAGATACCTGATTCAGTAAAACTTATCTTTTTAATCTATGGCATGAAAAATATTCCAGTTACCCTCAAAATAATTTCTGTAAGTGTTACTGAAATTAAAGACACACATGTAATATTTAGCTCTCCTATCTTTTCCTAGTACTAGTGAAATTTATCTGCTCTAAAGCCATAATACATATAAAGTCAAATACTAATTTTTAAAGCACTTAACATCCATAACGTAATTATATGCATCGTTTTTTTAACAGCAACAGAGTCAGTACAGAAGGAAGCTCTTTGACGCTTCTCACTCTTTACGTTCGATGATGTTTGGCCAGGATCGTTACAGACGCCGGTACTGGATACTTCCCCAGTGTGGGGGGATTTTTGTAGAAGGCATGGAGAGTGGTGAAGGTAGGAACTGTTAATCTATTACAAAATAATGTTAAGAAACCATATTTTTGAAACACTGTTTACTTCTTCAATGTATTGTGGGCTTCCAGAATCAAATTTGCTTTATGGATCAACATTGTAAAACTTTGATTCTTATTTCTTTTTAACTCATAATGCTTCTTTCACTGATAAATATTTCTTCCCTGTCCATGATTTTTCTTCTGCTACTCTTTCTAACATAAACATAAGCTATTCTTTTCCTTACTTGGTGGACAAAGATCTTTACCTGTATTATCCTTTATAGCTGCTGCTCCATTTCCCTTCCTTCCCGTTGTCAAATTTTCCAACATGTGGTCTACTCTTTAACTTCTGCAACAAACCTCCATCCCAACAGTATCTCTGGAAGTAACTTGCTCAAATCTTAGGTTCTTCTCATAATGCCCATTCATCTTGAAACCTTGTTCCTGTTTGAAATTTGTGATCACCTCCTTCTCCATTCAACTTCTTTCTAGAGTTTTCTGTTACCACAACATTCCTTGATATCCTACCTTTACATGATGTTTTTGCCGGCTCCATTTCTGTTGACTGTTGCATTAATTAGCACATACATAGTGAATTTATGTACTCAGTAAGCTGTCTTAAATTGAAGTTTTCGAAACCCTGTGACTGGGTATTTCCAAGTATTTAAATTCTGATAGGGCCAAAAGTGTTATATCAGTGCTTACAGGTTTTATGATATAGCTGTTGCCCTGTGGTGGTGGTACAAGGAGGCAGAAACTTCTTTCAACACATTTTATCCTTAAATACTCACTATGGGGCCGGCCGAATGGCGCATTGGTTAAGCGCTGGCTTGGCACGCCAGCGGTCCCAGTTCCCACATATGAGGGCCAGTGACACTGCCCTCAATAAATAAATAAATAAATAAATAAATAAATAAATAAATAAATAAATAAATACTCACTATGTGCCAGGCATTTCTAGGCACTGCAAGAGCTTCAAAGATACATAAAACATAATCCATGCCATGTAGAAATTTAACAGTTCAAAGGGGAGAGGGGTTTGAGTAATCACATAGTTGTCTGGAACAGAAATTATATAAAGCAGTTGTTTTTAGCGATGGAAACGCCCTTTTTTTTCCCCCAGTAAAAATCTTATGTGGTGAGTTGTTAATGAAATAATGCATGTAAAGTATTTAGAAAAATGGTTTATATGTAAGGATTAGCATATAATAAACAGCATTGTTATTGTTTTGCTCAATAATATATTTCCTGTGGATTCAAATTATAAGAAGCAAAAGTATAAAATGATGCATTAGAATGTGTGAGAGTCATGCTCTGCCTTCCCAGGGCAGGAGCTGCTGGTGGAATCAGGGAGGGTACATGTAGGCTTTAGTTGTATTCTATTTCTTTTGAAAATTTGATGTTAATGGGTTAGCATGTTGATTTGACAGGATAGTATGCGTTCTTTTTCAAAATTGTTACTTAATATATTTTAAAATAATTTAAGCATGGAAAAAATGAAATGATAAATAATAAATACAGCCATTAATTAAGTGAAAAATAAATAATAAAAAATAAATAAATGGAACTATATTGTACTAAACTCATCAACAAAATGAAAAGGCACTTTTTTTTTTTTTTTTTTTTGAGGGCAGTGTCACTGGCCTTCATATGTGGGACCCAAACTGGGACTGCTGGCCTTCCAAGCCAGCGCTTAACCACCACGCCATTCGGCCAGCCCGAAAAGGCACTTTTAAGTGAGAGGAAATATTTGCACATTGTATATCTGATAAGGAGCTAATATCCAAAATATATAAAGAACTCATACAACTAAATAGCAAAAAAAAAAAAAAAAAAAAAACCAATTAAAAAAGAGGCATATATTGGGTTGTCAGAAAAGTCATGATGTTTTTTTCTGTTTTTCATTGCAAAAATGAGTCATGACTTTTCCAACAACCCAATAGTTTAATATATGTGTATAATTTAATATATGTATGGGTATGTATATATGTGTGAGAGATATATATATATGTGTGATATATATATATATATATATATATATATATAAATAAATATAGTCACAGGATGTGGAGTAGAGTACAGCATGGGGAATAGAGTCAATGAAATTGTAACAGCTATATATGACGTCAGAGGGGTAGTTGATTTGGGGAAGGGGGTTATCACTTTGTGAGAGGTGTAAATGTCTATTATATTGTTTTGTACACCTGAAACTAAAAACAAAAGGGGGGAGGGCAGAAGATCTGAATAGACATTTTTCTGAAGAAGACATACAGATGGCCAACATGTACATGAAAAGATGCTCAGCATCATTAATGGTCAGGGAAATGCAGATCAATACCACAATAAGATATCACTTCACTTTGTTAAAATGGCTGTTGATCAAAAAGACAAGGATTAATAAATGTTGCTGTAGATGTGGAGAAAAGGGAACCATCGTTCACTGTTGTTGGGAATGCAAGTTGGTGCAGCTTCTATGGAAAACAGTATGGAGGTTCCTTTAAAACAATTACAAATAGAACTACCATATGATCCATCAGTTTCATTTTTGGGTATTTATCCAAAGAAAATGAAAAGATTAGGAATGATATGTGCACTCCCATGTTCAATGCAGCATTATTTACAATAGCTAATATATGGAAACAACTTGTGTTCATCAGTGGATGAATGGATAAAGAAATTGTGGTGTGTATATCTATAATGGACTGTTATTCAGCCATAAACAGGAATGAAATCTTGTCATTTGCAAGAACATGGATGGACCTTAAGAGCATCATGCTAAGTGAAATAAGTCAGACAGAAAAAGACAAACACCAAATAATCTCTCTTACACGTGGAATGTTTATAAAAGCAAATAAAAAATAAAAAAGTTAAACTCATAGATATAAAGAATAGAATAGTAGTGGCCTGAGGTGCAGGTATGGGGAGGTAGGAGAAATGGGTAAATTATTTTGTTTTGTTTTTTACTTTTAATAAATGGTTTAAATAAAAAAAATCTTATGCAGAACCCCAATACCTACAAATAATAACATTGTTCCGGTTGATTTATTTGGGGAACTACTAGGCTTTCGAGATAGACCTCTACCATATATACTTGCTTACTAATCCAGGGGTGGCCCTAGAGGCAACTCTGTTAGGAGTTTGCAAATCAGAGAGTAAGGTCAGAGCCATCTAAGGCATAAACACAAAGTGCCTCAAAGGCTCAAAACAGGGAAATGTTGTATAGCCCACTTAATATTTTATAACTTTCGGCATATGTGGTCATCTTTACCACTAGACTGTGTTCTCTTCAGAGCAGAGACTAATTTAGGGAAGGAAACTACACTAAAATAATCTGGGAGCAAAGTACACAGTGGATTGAAATAAAAAGGGACGGATAAATCAGTTGTGAGACCATTCCAGTAGCCTCAGTAAAAACTAGGGAGTCCCTAATCTCAGGTGCAAACAGGAAGAATGGGAGACAGATGTATCTTAAAGGTAGAATTGCTTAAATTATTGAATATGATGTAAGAAAGATGAAATCAGAGATAAATTTGATGAATTCACCCTCAGTTGAAAAATTGTGAAGCTTTAAACTGAATTCAGAGTCAAGAGGAGTTTGTTTAGAATGAAATTAAATGAAAGCTTTAGTATAGAAATCTCATTTAAAGTGACAAAACTGTGAGTTACTTGGAAGTGCAGAGCTTTGTTAAGCTTAAGAGTAAATGAAGAAATGTCCAGACCAATGGCTTTACTTTAGCTGTAATGAGAATCACCTGAGCCACTAAAAAAAAAAACAAAAAACAACCTTTGAGTATGAATTTTATGTAGACCAGTTGACACACTTTTGCTAACTTGTGTACATTTCTCCCTCTATGTATTTACATACTGTACTTTGCCAAATTCTGTTCAATATAAAGCTAATTTGCCTTTTCTTCAACATGGAAATTTCACCTGTCTTTCTAGATCCAGCTCAAATCCAAGCCCTTTATCCAGTCTTCCCCAGCTTATTTAAGTAGAACTAGTTTTTATGGCCTGTGAACTCCTAGAAAACCAAAAAATTATCCTGTTATCTTGGCACATTGATATACATACTATTTTTTTTTCTTATTTTAGTTTTTAATCCTCATGTACAACTTTTTATTCTCTCAAAGTGTTAGCATAGTACTTTACATACCATAGGCACACTAAAAATACTTTAAGAAGTTACTAAATAATTAAATGTCTTTATAAGGTTTATAAGGTTGCTTACAGGAGACTTTTTAAAACAATTTAGATCTCTCAGATTAACAAACATTGATTGAATTTGTAGTTATTAGACCTCAGTTTGCATTCAGGCCCTACCACTTATCTTCTCTCGACCCTGATTTCCCTCTCTATGAAAAAATTTTAATAGGCACTGTATAAATTAAGTGACTGTTATAAGGATCATGTCAAATAATGGATCTAAAAGAGCCTCACAAGTGATATGTAAATATTAATGTACTTTATACTATTATTTGTAGTCGTTGCACAGTACAAGGGGGAAAGAAGGAATAATTTTTCACTTAAAGGTTATTTTCTCACAAAAATTTTAATAATTCATTGAAGAAACCAGCAGTTGTCATTTTCCCATAAAAGATGTCCTCCTGATAGAATACACTATATGGGTATAAGGACTGCAGCAAAATCTCCTTGTAGAGTGAGTGTACAATGAAAATTTAGAACTGTTTGGAATAAAGAGAGAATCAAAATTGCCCGTCCTGTGGGTGTAGCTGGCAAGTGTTATCTGGAATACAGGAAATATGGACATTTGTATCCATCCATTCATTTGTAATATGAACAAGAGGACCTCCCACCTACCTGTTGAAATCATGACATATCCCAAAGGAGAGGAATATTGAGGTATGAAAATTTAGAGGTCTGCAAACCAAATATTCTTCATTTCTCCTTTTCAACTCCAGGCTGCCAAGGAACTTCACCAAAGTGAAGGGACCTTTATAAGTTATAAGCAGTGTTCAAAGTATGAACAGTGGAGAGCAGCCAGACTAGACAGTCTTACAGAGGCCATTGTTGAATAGGTTGGTGCAGCTGTCTTTTAGAATTCTATTCCAGCGTTCTATACAGCCTGTGGTTAAGAGGGAGCATGGACCGACCACTCAGTATCATGTTGGCAAGCCCATTGTGGAATGGCAGCAACTATGAGTGGAATTCCAATTGCTTGATTATATCATTTCTGGAACCCACAATGTATAACAAATGTTTCAGTCTAATAGTATGTAGATATATTGTCTGTACATGCAAAAGACTCCATATCCAGAAAAAAAGGTATACACCATTCAGGGGCTAGAGAAAATAAGATACCCAAAGCTAACATGCATCAAAGCCCCCACCAGAGACCTCGGTCATAGGCCCTTGTACTGCTGGTGTCGTACAGGGTTGTTAAATTGTAAAATGGTGTTTCTCAGTACCCCTACCTGAGTTTATTCTTGTTTAGGAAATCCAGTCTCTTTCTCCTCCAGGTATGCAACACTGTTGCACAGCCTTGGCCGGCTCTGGAAGTAGAGCTGGGTACCTGGCCAACAGCCATAGAAGCTACCAGTAGAGGTCACAATAAATATGTCCAGCTGTATGTGGACATCCTTGTGCAGGACTCAACTACCCCAGGATTTCCATGCCAGTTAGGCAGTCTGATGATGGAACAACTGGAGTTCACCCGAAAGGTCCACAAGCCTGCAAAAGTGGCTGAGAGTCTGGAGTTTCGGCCATAGAGAACACTGACTCTCAGCCACAGTAGAGGGACTTGATTGCCAAGGCTTCTCTGCATGCTGGAACAGTAGATTCTTGGTCCCTCATTTCTAGCAAGCTCATAAATGGGTGAGGCTCTTCTCCTTTCTTGCATACTAAACTGAGGAGTATGCTGAGCCATTCCTTGGAGGAAGGACCAAGACTGAGCCCAGCCCTCCTCCTCATGTTTG
Organism: Aselliscus stoliczkanus; assembly: GCA_033961575.1. NCBI lineage: Eukaryota > Metazoa > Chordata > Mammalia > Chiroptera > Hipposideridae > Aselliscus > Aselliscus stoliczkanus. The sequence goes on along the minus strand of CM066731.1, from coordinate 112,134,920 downwards.
AAAGAGCCCAGATCAGGTGACAGAGAAGCCTGGCTTCAGGAGTTAAATGAAACTCTTAAGATGGAGCTGATGACCGAGTATTCCCACAGGTCATCTCATTTCAAAAGAGTCAAGATGATGTAGGGTATTTCCCTTGGTTCCATTCTCCTAGTTCTTTTCTGAAATCTAGAGGCTGTGAGATCTCACCATGTGGTTTGTGGGGTGAGGCTTAATAGCTCTAATCTTTGAAGGAGATTCCTCCCCAGGGACCTTCTCCACCTAATCTGGTGACTCCCCCCTCTCCTTACCAACTCTTCAAGCCTGTGAACCATTCAGTATTCTGTGTCTCCTCTCACAGGTCTCTTTTGCACAGCCTCAGTTGGTCTTTCAACTATTTGAATAGGGCCCGGCTCCCTCCCCCACTCTGGAGTTACACAACCCATCCACTCTGCCTGACCAGTCCTTCTATTTCTGAGCAATACCACACTTACTAGTGTGAGGGAGCCTCTGCCAGAAATCTAGCCTGTCTATCTCCTTCCTTTGTCCCTTTTTTTTCTTTTTACTTTGTACAGAAACCTGCGCCACTTATTAGGCTCTCTCTCTTTCCATGTCCTCCCGTGAGATGGGGCTTGTATTTCTAACAGTGCCCCCAGGTGAGGAGTAAGGTCAGAGCCATTGCCCACGTAGGTGGGCTGCTCTGACTCCATCCTCCTCCAGCCTTCTCTGCACCCAGAGCGTGTCATCAGGCCTCCCGCTCTCCAGCCCTGGGTTTTCTCATCATCATACCAGCATGGCCCGTGTCCCAGCAGCCACGTCCTCTGTGTGTGTGACCCAGTTCACATTTAAGAGTCTCAGGAAAAGTACCCCGATAGGGATATATTTTACCACTGCTGCCAGTTTGGAAATGGGCGCCGGGGGGCAGGCAGTGCCTGTCCCAGCATTGCTGGTCAGCACAGACTGCTCATTCTGTAATAGGGGCATGTGTTTCCCCTGCTCAGCTTTATTCAACCCCACTGTTGTCCCTTCACTGTGCAAACAAGCAAGCCAAGCCTCTGAAGATCCTTCCAAATGTTTGTGGTAGCGGGCCTGCTGAGAACCTAGCTCTTAGTCTGTGCAGCTGCTCAGCTTCCTCCTGTTCCTGCTCCCACTGAGGCTCCTGGAGAGCATGTCTCACAGTAGCGCTTCCAACCCACAGGGGCTGGTTTGCCCCACTGCCCCTTCTAAAGGGGCTGCCATTGCCTTTTCTAGTTCACCCTCCCCCTTAGGACTCATGAAAATCCATAAGCTGGCAAGGAGGAGGGACAGAACTGAACTTCAAGCCGCCTTATCATCAGCCGTGCCCCTCTTTAGTGCACCACTATAGGGCTTCTGCCAGCCTTGGGCGTGGCTACTGGCACCATCCTGACTCCACCAAGGGAATCACCACTGACTCCGAGGAGAAACTCTCCCACCCCTGGGAGCTCCCCTTCCACAAATCCATGATGTGAGGACTTTGTGGGACACTAACCTGTAGAAGATGCCTGGTCATAAATAACACCCACAGAGCCAGGAGCAGCCAAGTTTATTAGTGAAGGCGATTTACAAGCAGAGAAGTAACAGTACACCGGAGCGCCCAGCTCCCATCACGATTCCACAGGACTTGGATGTGTGACAGGATCACTGTCAGAGACAAAACACTCTGCCCATGCTTTGTTCTGTATTTCTGTGTTAGTGTAAGAAGGGGTGGAAAGCACTTAGTTTCTCTATGTTATAGCAAATATATCAAGGGACCTCTAGGTCTAGAAACAGCGCTAGGGGCTATCCATACCGAGAGTCTAAGCCTGCACACCGAGGGCCCTGAGAACAGTGCTGGCATTAACTGGCCAACCCTGCTAGCCCTCTGCTGGCCCTCATGAAAGTGGGAAGGTGTGAGGTCCCATTGCCACTCAGCTAAAACCAAGGATTTGTGCCCCTGAATTCAGTAGCTTTTTTTTTTTTTTTTAAATATATTTGGGGTATGTTAGGTTGCAGATAAGTTACTCAGTATTGGAATGAAAATGAAACAAGGTTCATTGTTAATTTTATATATATATATATATGTTAATTATATATATAATATATATATTATACTGTGATGTGAAAGTTACTTTTTCATTTTGTATTAGGATGTGGTTACAGTATTAGGTCTGTAAGTATAAAACCTACTTCCTATTATGGATACATGGGGAATCTTAGCTAAAAGGTGAAGATATTATGGCATCAATCGTCTTTTAAACAATTCCTGGATCAGACTGGGAAGGATAAAATCAATTCTAGATGGATAGCTGATAAGAATCTGCTTCCTTTAGTCTTCTTCACATTTAAAGCAATATGTCTTTTAGGAACTGGGTTGTGGTAGCACTGTGACAGTTCAGAAACAATGAAAGTACCCCGAGGTGATACTGTACTGAATGGGTAAGGGCCTTTGAGCCCTGGGAGGAAGCCATTAAACAGACCTGTACTGCTAATTCTGTTTTGTCAGTTCAGGGTCAGTTTTCAATTAATTGATTTTTTAAAATTACGTGTCATGTTTTCATTAATTGATTTTTCTAATTATGTGTTATGTTTTCCTGTGTCTTTGCATGCCTTCTAATTTTGATTAGATGCCAGACATTGTGAATTTTACCTTGTTGGGTACTGGATATTTTTGAAGTCCTATAAATGTTTTTGAGCTTTGCGTAGCTGAAACACAGTTAAGTTACTTGGGAAAAGTTTGATCATTTTCAGGTCTTGCTTTTTAAATGTGTTAGGCAGGGCCAGCTGAGTGGCGCGTTGGTTAAGATCTGGCTTGGGATGCCAGTTCGGATCCCACATATGAGGGCCAGTGACACTGCCCTCTACAGCTAAGATAGTGAACAACAGCCCCACCTGGAGCTGGGCTGCTGTGAATCCCCCGGGACAGCATAGCTGCAGCCCCTGCTGCAGTGGGCTGCCATAAGCTACAGCGAGTGGCCGGCAGCCAGCGTGAGCGGCTGGCAGCCTGTGTCAATTGCCAAGAGCCGCTGTGAGTGGCCGTACAGAGGCCAACAACTGATCTGCATCAACCAAGAAGAGTGCAATGATGATACCAACAAATACGTTAGGCAGGACTAGAACCCTGCTCACTCAGTCTAGGCCCAATTATCCCCTAACTGCTGAAGCTGATCCTTCTGAGTTCTCTCCCTAATGCTTATGAATCTTGAGGTTTCCCAGTCTGGCTGGAAGGACAAGCATTATTCCCAGCCTGTGTGAGCACCTCACACATGTGCACTGATCATTATTCATTTGACTACTTGAGGGGTCTCTCCAATATCTCCCGAGCTCTGTCTCCATGCAGCTGTCTCCTCTCTACCACTCGCCTGAGCACTCCAGCCACTGTGGTGCCCATGGACTTGCAGTTGCATCTCCTCATTTCAGGGAGTCTACCAGGCTCCTCCTGGATTCCTCCTCCCTGAGCTGTAACCTGGAACTATCCTAAGGCAGTGAACTGGGACAATCATGTTTTCTGTCCTCGTTACCGTCTATCCAGTTTCTCGCAAAGTGTTTCATGTATTTTGTCTGTTTTTTGGTTACTTCATGCAAGAGGGTAAATCTGGTTCCTGTTACTCCATGTTGATTAGAAGCATAAGTCTGAGGTATAGGATTTTAATTTGGGGTAGAAACTAATGTCAAGAGAAGCATGTGAGAGCTGTTTCAAACAGTAAGAGAGGATTGGTTAAATAAAGTACATAGAATATTATGCACCTGATTGAGAAAAGGGAAGTATGGTTATATGTTTTCCATGGAAAGCCATCTAAGGTATATAGTGGAAATATTAAATTCATCCTTTTATTTCATTAGCTTCCATTTTGTAACAGGCACCATGTTAGGCATTTGGGATCCAATAATAAGCAAGATAGACATTGCTCCGCCTTTATGTAATGCTTGTTGATTTAAATTCTTGTGTGTGTGTAGAATAGAAAATAAATAAACAGGTTATGTGTGTGATGGTAAATTCTGTAATGGAAATATATAGAATAACATCTGAAGGTGAATGGGATGGGGAACCTACTTTAGATAAGGTGATCAGAGAAAATCTCTGTGAGGAAATGACAATTTGAAACACAAAGCATACGGAGCCACAGTCAACAAAACAATATCCCAGCAGAGGGGACATCAAGTGTGGAGGCCCCAAGAAAGAAAAGAACAGCACTTTGGCGAAGCTGAAAAAAACAAAGAAAGGAAAAGCAAGGTTAGCAAGGATAAGAGTGGTGAGAGGCTATGTAGGTTTTCAGGAGCCACATCCTACAAGGTAGTAGCCTCACGTAGGAGTTTCGATTTTATTCTAAGTTGCAGAAAGTGAATAGTAGTATCCCATTTACGTAGTAGTGCAAAATGATAGTCATATATATGCATATAAGATTTAGGATATACAGACATGATTGAACCTGGCTACCTCTAACAGGTAGAAATAGGGACTGAGAGAGTAAGACAGAAAGGGTTTACTTGATACCTCTCATACCCAAATATTTTACCTTGAGTGTATTTTACTTTTCAAATTGACTAAAGTATATTTTGTAACCATTGGTCAAAAAGATGAACCAGAAGTTCACAAATGAGAAATACCAATAAACATATTCGAAAAGATGTTCAGCCTTACTAGTGGTCAGAAATAAATACTATTTAGATTTTCACTTCCCAGATATTGGCAAAGACAAAAAATAATCTATAGTATCCGGTTTCATTGAAGTTGTAGGCAAACAGATGTTCTTATGTGTATACTTCCTGTATGAATGTGTATTGATCTAGACTTTCAAGAGGGAAGTTTGACAATATATTTCAAAAACTTTGAAAGTATATAGCTTAGGACTCAATAAGTTTTTTTCCTAGAAATATATCATGAAAAAGTAAATCAGGAAAAGATTAAAAGCCCAAAGATAGAGATATAAGATCATTCATCATTTACAGCATTGTTTAATGAATAATTGAGACCTATTAATAGGCATCAATAGAAGTTTGATTATTTAAATTGTTATATTCTATTGATTACTCCATAGCCGTTAACATTTATAGTGTAGTTATATATTTATTGACACATCAAGATCATTGCAGAGCACTGTTCAGTCAAACATGCAGGTTAGAATATTATGTGTATTGGATTGTAGGAAAAGTCATGACACATTTTTGCAACAAAAACATAGAAAAAGTACATCATGACTTTTCCCACACCCCAAAATAATATGATTGCCTTTTAAAATGTATAGGTTTAAGTGTGTATTGTGTGTATACAGAGAAATCCTGGAAGTATTTATATGAAAATGTTAATGATAGTTTTTGCTGCATATTAGGGCTTTTAACATTTTTATATTTTAATTTTTTGTAATGATTAATTACAAAATTACATTAATTTTCCAATGACCAAAAAAATCTAGCCTATAAAAAAAGGGAAGAAATGAAAAGTACTAAGTATCTAGAAAAGTTTGTTAGAATATTAATGCATATAACTTGATAAATAGTACTAAAATATAATTATAATATTGGTTTGATCTGGAATAATTGGTTCTTCATAATACTTTTCAATTTTTGTAGGATTAGAAGAAATTGCAAAAGAAAGACAAAAACTTAAAAAGGCAGAAAGTATCCAGATCAAAGAGGAAATCTTTGAGACTTCTGAGGACACTTTAAATTGTTCAAATCCACATCACTGTGAACAAAAGGAAGATCCCAAAGAAAAAGATAACACAAATCTGTTTCTTCAGAAACCTGGCTCTTTTTCAAAATTAAGCAAGCTGTTAGAAGTAGCTAAGATGCCTCCTGAGTCAGATGTGATGGCCCCAAAGTCAAGTAGCAGTGCCAATGGGTGCACGTTGTCTTACCAGAACAGTGGAAAACATTCACTAGGCAGCATTCAACCAACAGCAGCGCAGAGCAACGTGGAAAAGACAGACTCTAATAATCTATTCAACACCGGTTCAGGTGGCCCAGGGAAGTTCTACAGCCCTCTCCCCAGCGACCAGTTGTTAAAAGCTCTGACTGAAAAGAACAGGCAGTGGTTTAGCCTTTTGCCCAGAACACCTTGTGATGATACTTCACTTACCCACGCGGACGTGTCAGCCACCTCTTCAGTGACTCCTCAGTCTCAGTCTCAGCCACCGTCTAAGTCCCCTTCACCCGCCCCAGCGCCTCTTCTTGGATCATCTACTCCAAATCCTGTTGGCCTAAATCCATTTGCTTTATCACCTCTTCAGGTCAGTAACTCATTTTGTTTTTGCATTATTTAGTCTTTGACACCATGAAGATTTTCAGTCAAGGGGAATCAGCTGAATATTTACAAGTATAATATTAATTACTATTTCAATATATCTAAACGGAAATTACTTTGGGGAGCAAATAAGAACATGGAATTGGACATTATGGCTGTTATATTTAATTTTCCTGTAATTGTGATAATTGAGAGAGTATTTTTTCAGAGTTTTAAAAATAATTTTAGATTCTAAACATTTTTCCAAACTTCTTAGATTGTTCTACTTCTAAATTATTTTGTTTCTTGCAGATGAAAAGTGGATTATCTATGATGGGACTCCAGTTTTGTGGGTGGCCCACTGGCATGCTGGCTTCCAATATTCCATTTACATCACCATTACCGAGTCTGGGTTCGGGGTTGGGATTATCAGAAGGAAACGGAAATTCATTTTTGACTCCCAATGTTGCTTCAAGTAAAAGTGAATCTCCAGTACCACAGAATGAAAAAGTCTCTTCAACTCAACCTGCAGCTGTTGAAGTAGCAAAGCCAGTAGATTTTCCTAGTCCAAAACCTATTCCAGAAGGTAGGTACATTCAGATGATAGTGATATTGACTGTATTTCACTGTTATAGATTCCTATATTTGAATTTTTGATGGCTTTATATATCATTATAAATGTTTTGATTGACATTGTACCATACTTCATAGTCAAAATGTTTGTAAAAAATCTGTCTATCCTGACTTAGAAATGCAGTTTGGTTGGTGGAGAATTATTGACCCCGAGGACCTAAAAGCTTTGCTCAAAGTGCTGCATCTCAGAGGAATAAGGGAAAAGGCATTACAAAAACAAATTCAGAAACACTTGGATTACATTACTCAGGCCTGCATCAAGAATAAGGATGGTATGTACTTAAAAGAGAGTTCTGCTGTCTAGCTTAGTTATAACAATTAATTCTTTTATCTTACAACGTATTTTAGTATGTCTTAATTCTTAGTTTATTACTAATAGGCATTTTTTTCCATTTTTCTCAACCAACAGTAACTATTTACATTTCTTAAATTGGAATTAGTTTCTTAGAATTTTTACAACTTGCAGTTTGTTTTGTTTCTCTAAAGAGGATATTCCTCCTTTTTCAAGAGTAAGCTGCGGGCATGTGCACAAGTGTGTATTAATTTTCACACTTTTTGTGTGTGTACTAAGTTACATGTACATGTTACTGCCGGGATTTTATGCATGTTCTAGAAGAAATTATTGGGGGATAAAGTGGATTTTAAAAATAATTTCTTTTCAAATGCAGTTGCTATTATTGAATTAAATGAAAATGAAGAAAACCAGGTAACTCGAGATATTGTGGAGAACTGGTCAGTGGAAGAACAAGCGATGGAAATGGACCTGAGTATTCTTCAACAGGTAGAAGATTTAGAAAGGAGAGTTGCATCAGCAAGTTTGCAAGTGAAGGTAAAATTGGCTTGTATTAAAATCTGTCTTTAGGATAGTGGAAGGTAACTTTATTTATTATGTGCCTGATATGTGCCAGTTACTGTGCTCAGTATTTTCACTTTACCTCATTGAATTCTCAAAACGATCCTGAATTAATTACCCCCACCTTACAGGTAAGGAACTAGGCTCAGAGTAAGTAATCTGCCCATGGTCATATAGTCAGGAGCTAGAAATGAATTCAAACCAAGTCTGACTCCAGAGCCCATGTTCTTTTTACTAAATCTTGCTGCCTCCTTAATGGTATTCAGAAATATTTCTGGTATGCAGTTCTTTACCACAAGCAGAATATCACAGTATTTCCCGTGATAAATCATGCTCTATCAAAGTCCTACTATAGTGTTGTTTTATAGGACCAGGAATCCCCTTACATACAAGCCATGTTTTCAGTCAGATTCTCACTGTGTATAACTACACCATAGATGTAGCCAAATATATGTTATATTATGATACATACAGACACACCCTACATATATATGTAGAGTTTTAATTAAATTTATTTATTGAGCATTACCGTGTCACAAGCAATGAACAGAACTGGCTTCCAATGGACAGGCTAAAACTAACTGCCTTTGTGCAAGAATTTTTAGTTTCGTAAAGAGGAGTGTTAAGGTCTTTCTTAATTGATAATATGGTGATGTCTCTGAGAATTAATTAATGGAGGAATGATGAATAAGGGTGAGACAGACATGAGATGGTTTAGAAAATGTAGTCACCATGTAATTTGATTTGATATTTTATATTTTGTTCAGAATGAGAAAAAATGTCAAACTATCCTATCCAATGATTAAAACTCTGCTGCATAATTACTTTAATACTGACATTTGGAAACTTTTGAGCATCTCCAAAAAATGTTGTGTTCCACAGCAATAAAATATCCCTTTCTTGCTGGAAACATAATTACCAACTTTGGGAAGCAAAAATTTATCATTTGCTGAAGCTATTTTGCTAGCAAACTGTATGTGTCCTCCTCCTGGTACTATAATACAATATTTTTAAAATGCCTCATTTATCTGGCATCTTCGGCAAATGAAGTCTTCCCACACAAGTTAATTTTCTGGAAAAATGAAAATTATTCCATTCAGTGCCATAATTTTTAACGTATTTGTTGGATCACTTCTGTTATACATTATACTGTGTTTTTAAATTGAGAATAATGAGTTTGATTTAAATTATCTTGGGGACACTGGACATCAGCATGAAGACCAATTTTTAGATAATAATTCCCTCAGCAGAGAGGCTTTGCCCCTACATTCAATGATCCTGATGTGCTTTGCTTTTTAAACTACTTCATCTGCTTTTCTGTAGTCTGTCTTTGTCTTCTATCATGGTCAGTTGCTACTACGTACTTGCTGGTTTTAATTTTCTTCCAATTTCTGTATTTTCTTCCAATTTCTGCCATTTATTTTTGCATTGGCTATTGGTTGGCAATGGTTGGCAATGCATGTCATCAGGCTTCTTTTAAGTTATGCCTAAAACCAGAGAGGGCCTAAGATTTTCATGAAGACATACTCAGGTTTTGGTGCATCGTACAATATTACAATTGTGATCCAACAAAAATGTTAAAAATTATGGCACTGAATAGAATAATTTTCATTTCTCCAGAAAATTAACTTGTGTGGGAAGACTTCATTTGTCGAAGATGCCAGATAAATGAGGCATTTTTAAAATATTGTATTTTACAATATTCACAGTACTGGCTGCTTAGATGTGCTTTGGCTGGGTTCTCGGTAGCTAAGATACAGGGAATTTGTTTTTTAAGTGGGGTGTTTTAACATCGTGTTAACAAGGCATTTTGAATTATTCTGTATTATTCTAGAAATGAATTAGAATTACATTAGTCTTGAAGAATCTAAAAACATTAGTGATGAAAATAATCAACATTGTTTTAACATCTATAAAGATTTAATAATATACCTGATATTAAATTTTTTTTTCTTGACAAGAAAATAGTTATATGTTTATCCTGAGGAACTAAGCATTGTGAAGACACATTAACTAGGTGGTGCATTCATTTTTATTTTTAATAGAAAACAGAAATTATTTTGTTAATAATTTGGAAATTCTTTTTACATTGTAGGACAATTTTCAAGTCTCTAGTCCTAGTTCTGTTACTAAGACTTTACATAAAGCCTAATTACCCTTCCAGCACCTCTAAAGACAGATCCTGTATCTCTTTTTAAGTTTTCTCTTTTACAAATGCATTAATTCTTTCAACTATAAGTCCTATGAGATAGTTTCTAGGTCTGTGATTCTCTTCTGAGTGAACACCAATGTCAATATCCTTCTTAAAATGTTATACCTATAATTTTACATAGATATGTCTGAATGTGTTTGTGGAATTTTACCTTCCTTAATCATCCAGCACTGTATGTCTGTTAATGCTATTTGAGTTCTCCAGCTTTTTAGTGTCCACTTTGAGTGCATGCTTCACCAAGTACACACTATTGAAAAAAAAAAATCCCTAGGCCTCTTTCTGATTGCTTTTAAGTAAGATATTTCACATGTAGTATTTCTGTGATTAATTACTTAAACGTCAAAGCTAAAATTTACATTTATTGTTCTATTTTTATTAATTTCATTTGGGTACATTTTTCAGCACATGGAACTAGTTTTAGCTTAGTCCTGTCATGCAAACTATTAAACTTCCTTCCTAGTTTTAAGTCACCTACAGATTTAATGGCAATCAACTAAGTTATTAATAAGCGTATTAACAGGATGGGCCAAATACTGAGCTTTTGGACATTGGTACAGGTTACCTTTTCTGAGGTGACAAGCTGTCAATCACCATTCTTTGGAGATAGTTTTCAACCACCTTGACTTCTCTAACTATCTAGTCTTCATTTTTTTAGTCATATAAGTTGCCTGACAGAAATCAAAATACACTATGTTTATAGGATTCCCTTGATTTAGCAATTCAGTATTTCTCTCAAAATATGGGAATGAGTTTCAGTTGAGATGACTTGTACCTATTGCACTTATGTGTACTATTCATAATTCCATCCTTGCTTTGTAAATATTCTGCTAAGTTAAAGAGGAAGACTTGATCCCAATAGATAAGATAAAATAATTATCTCTTAAAATATTTAATAAAAAGGATAATGTTCATTCTGATTTTCATTCATTATGCATTTACTAAGGACCTACTCCACATCAGACTACAGTAAACACCACAATGTAAGATAAAATATGATTTCTATCCTCAGAAAGCTTGCCATATAATAGGGAGATAAGATGTATACGTCTCTTCTGACTCTAGTAACTGACCTTAGAGAGGTATGGAATCATGCATAAATTTAGAAGAATACTAGATTTCTGGTGGAGATTGGGAAAGACTGGGGAAGATTTCATCAAGTCGAGATGGAACTTGAGATGATGAGTAAACTTCTGGAAGTCAGAGAACAGGGAATGCCATGCTAGTGAGAGTGAGCAGCCTGAGTGGAGTCCCAGGATCCGGAAGCTCGGGACGTGTGTGGAGTGACAAGACTTGGAATTTGACTGCAGTTTAAGGTGCATGAATGGGAACATGACAGAAAAAGGTAGATGGAGGTACTTGCGTGTCATGGTAAAACTTTGGATTTCGTTAAACAGTAGGGAAAATATGAAGGACTTTGTGCTAGAAGATCAATATAAGCAAGCTGAGTTATAAAATCACTTATTTAGGTCTAATATGTAGGTTGAGTGCCTACTATCTGCTTTCACTGAGTTGCAGATAACATGAGTAAAAGCAGACGCCCTGCCCTCATGGAATTTAGAGGTAGAAAAGATGTTAAATAATCAGAGTAGTATCAAATTATGACTATCACAAGACTATGGAGTATTTATTATATAGACCTATGTATGAGTCTATATAAATCCTTGCCAACGGAGGTCAGGCAAGGATTTCCTGAGGATGTAAATTTTAACATGAGAGCTGCAGGATGAGTGGAGTTAACTAGGTGAAGAAGAACAGGGAAAAGCTACACAGACAAACGTAACAGCTTATGCAAAGCTAACTGCGGTCGAAGGAAAAATGGTGAGTAAAGGACCTTTGAAAAAGAGTGGTGGAAGGAATGAAAATGGAACAGAAGAGCAAAGTTCAGAGACTACCCAGTGGTTTCCATTTAAGCAGTCCAGTGAAATTAATAAGTTTTTGGTCTTCACAATACTTTGCTGATATTCATGATCACTTTCATAATATCAAAAGTTATTACATTTTCTTACAACTCATTTTAATTTTCTGTTATTATTTCTACCACCATTAGGACACACAAGTTAAAAACTTTTTAGTAAAGATCCTTGAGATCTGCTGGTGTCTGCCACTGTATTTTAACACCCGTCCGGCATTTTAAGAGGAAACCATAATAATATTATTCTCTTGATATATAGGGTTGGATGTGTCCAGAGCCTGCATCAGAAAGGGAGGACTTGGTATATTTTGAACATAAGTCATTCTCTAAATTGTGCAAGGAGCATGATGGAGAATTTTCTGGCGAAGAAGAAAGCAGTGCTCAGGCACTAGAGCGGAAGAGTGACAACCCCCTAGATATAGCTGTAACGAGGCTGGCTGATTTGGAGCGGAACATTGAAAGAAGGTATCTGAAGAGCCCCTTAAGTACCACCATTCAGATCAAACTGGATAATGTGGGCACAGTTACTGTCCCTGCTCCTGCACCATCCGTTAGTGGTGATGGTGACGGGTAGGTTATTGAGATTAACTTGAAAAATTATTGTGCTTCTTTGCTAATTGGAGCCTATTTTCTATTGCCTGTTATCTATGTATCTTCCTGTATGTCTGTGATCCATATGGATCATGCTATTTGCATGGTGCTTTGTAAAAACTTTTTTTTTGTTTGTTTATTTATTTATTTTTGTTATGTGCATTGATAATCCTGCAAAGTGATCTGACATTTACTGGTCGTGACTAAGCTTTGAGGCACGTAGCCGCAGTCTGTGCACTACATCAAATTTAGTTGCTTAAACCTTATACTTATTGGCTGTTACATGTTTTTGTCATTGCTTGGCTTTCAGTGTGATGATTGTTTCACATTCAGTAACCATAAATGTGGACGTGACCTACTTAATTTTTCTATATTTCAATGCAGAATTGAAGAGGATATTGCTCCAGGGCTCAGGGTATGGAGAAGGGCATTATCAGAAGCTCGCAGTGCTGCACAGGTAGCTCTGTGCATTCAGCAGTTACAGAAATCAATAGCATGGGAAAAATCAATTATGAAAGTTGTAAGTGTTTTTATTTAAGAAATACTCTAACTAATTTACTTTGTCCAACCTGTTCTTTTCTCCAACCTCCAGGTCTTTCTTAATTATACATTACTTATTGTCAAAATAATGTATGCTATACTTGGGAAATTGCTTATTCTTAAATACTGTATACTTTGATACATTCTTCCTTGTTTTGAGTTTTTTAAAGGAATGTACCAAATGTGTTATCTTTGATTTTTTTAAAATCTTGGTCGTCCTTCCTTTGAATATTGTTTATAACTTTGAAGTTTTCATCTACATTCTGTCAACATAATAGTTGTTCCTCTAAATATTTTGAAGTCCCCTTCACTCTTGTAAAGACTCCAGTTGCTACATACATTCACTGCATTCCTAAAATGTCTTTTTATTTCTATCAATTCTCATTTTTTAATCCTAAGAAATACTTAGGTAAGTAAATACAAAATAAGCCGAGAACTCTTACTTTATGCACTGATGATAAGGTATTTGGCATCTGATATAGATGACATGAAGAGTAGATCTTTTTTTATCCTTTGCTCTAATAATTAAAATTTGTTTTTCACCTTTGTTCAAGCCCAATTCAAGCCCTATTATCATGTAGTGGCCTCTACTTTGTACCAGGCACCAAATGCTATATGTTCAAAATGAAAACTGTATTTCTTATATTCCCCAGAGAGATATTTATTTTAAGTCATGTGCATGTCCCTCTTCCTTCTTAGATATCATATATAGAAATATCTATTATATGTAGACTTTTATTAATTACTTTAACATTTGCTTTTAAATTACAGATTAGCTTTAAAATTCAAATTATGAGATTTGTTTTCATGAATGATAAGGGTAAAATTCCTTTATTTAAAATAGTTATTCCTCAAAAAAGCACTCCTTAAATAATTTAGCATTCTTTTCTTTGTTTTTGCCTCTATGCTTGGACTACTCAAGGCCTTATTCATTCTGTATAAATGAATTTGGTCTCTTCTGTGGTTTTTCACTTCTTTCTAAAATGTCCATGGAATAATGAATCTGCAATTTTCACAATATGATCAAATTTAAGTCTTTCCCAATCCAGATTAGAATTTGCCATAAATTTGACGGCATTATTCAGTTCATCCGGTAGCACTTTTACCCCGTAAAAGTAAGTTTTCTTCTAAAAATTAGTATTAAAACCAGTTTTAGGCTGGCGAGCAACTGCCTCACCTAGGAAGAGCGCAGTGATGATACCAACATGGGCCAGTGAAGCAACTAGATTGAAGAACAATAGCATAGCAACTTGTCTGTTCCCCTTCCCTGGTTCCCCAATGCTGTTCCCTTCCCCAATTCCCCAATAATAACAAAAATCTAAAAAAACCAAAACAAAACAGTTTTAAAGTCACCGCTCAAATATATTTGGTGAACGCTAGGCTATAATGATCCAAAAAGACTGAATTCCTACATCAAAATGAAATTTGTACACTTATTTTTCTCACCTATACCAAAACAATCACCACGATGTGGACAGTTTTGTTACAGCCTATCCAGAGAAATCCTAAACTTGTACCAAACTGTGCCTTATATTAGTATACTGACTTTTTGCTATCTAAAGCTTTATTTCAGTTTTTGCAAATTCATGAACCTTTTCCATGTTATTCACATACATTTATCATTATTTAACTCCATTTATATTCTTCATTTTTTAATGCTTAACAATACATTATTTGCTATGAAACTACCTTAAAACTCTCATACTCAAAGATTAATGAGCACTTTATAACTTTTAATTAGAAATGTAACAGATTCTCAAAATAATCCTCATAATAAGTCATAACAAATTATAAAAGTGCTCAGTATCCTTAGAAGTACCCTCTTGGTCAGAGACCAAGCTTACCAGGAAAGATGAAGCTGTTATAATTTGCCTCCAGATAATTCCTTGCCCGCACTGTGCTTTATATTATTGATGATGTTAAACTGTAGGCAACTTCTGCTGTATTTTACTATAGAGGCAGAGGAATTAAAACCAAATATTAATACAGTTGTTCTAACGTATTGTGAGCTATTACTGTGATTTTTCAAAAGTGTTATAAGTTCCATTATATGTCACCCTTTCTTAATAAGTATCAAAAAATCATTTTATTCTAAAATCATAAATGTGAGATGTAAGACAGACTTTATAGTAGTTTTAGTTATCTATTGTAGAAAACAGTGAGAATTTACTTAATGTTCACAAATCTGATTTTTAAATGTTATTGTTATAAGGATTTAAATATAACCTTCCAAATGTTATTTATCAATGAATATATTTACAATAAAAGTTTTAAAGATGTAACTCAAACTTGGAGAAATAACACCATATTAAGGTATTTAATGATGTGGTATTAGGCAAGGTCATGAAATAAATATTTACTCTTGGAACATTAAACTGCTGGTTTTGCTCTTAGTATACATGTCAATTTTAGTGTTATATATTTCATTTAATTGATAGATATTTGATAAATTGAATAGTATATATCTGCCATACCGATAAGATTCTTAAACTATCATGCGTGTGCATACTGTGTTGTATAACACTATTTTAGTCTTTTCCAGATTAATTGTGTTAAAAATAAGAAATGAAATTTGAACAGTTAAGCTATTTTGTTTTTAAGGTATATTAATACATACTGTAAATTAGTATAAATGACTTATAGTTTAAATATTTTCATTTTTAAATACATTGATTGCAGGACATTTTCTACTATGACTGGGAATATAAACTAAATGTCAATATATAATGTTAGTACTTATCATTTTTTAAAGCCATATTGAAAGTTTTTACTTATCTTTCCTTCTTTTCCTTTGTAAAACTTGTTAAACAGAATATTTATGCATGGAAAATAATCTTCTCTTTATTGATTTTAAAGTTCTTAATGGTATTAGAAATCTTTTATAGCAAAAAAAAATTTTCATTTTTAATTATTGAAAATAAATCATTACCTTCTTTGATTTTATTTATTGTATCAATTTCTTGTCCTTAGAAATCATTTTGTAGGATCCATTGTCTACACTTGTGACACATGTTTGATTTGGGTTGATTTTCAAACATTCCTACTTTGTATACATTTTTTAATCACACACACACAAAATAGATGGATTATTTAGTCAAAATACAGGGACATATTTTTATTAGTATGTATATGATGTATAATTCTGATACTAATACTAATTCCTAATTTTGATCTTAAAAGTTAACTCTTACTTGTTTTTTTCTCAGGATATCATGAGGATGCTAAGATAAGCAAAAAACGAAATATATTAAAAAATCAAAACACCATGTAGTAAAGCTATTCATTGCTTTATGTGCTCTAATGTCATGTTAATTATTTCATATGTTAATGTGTACATGCTTCTGAAGTGTGTGCAGGCATCGATCTCTAGCTTTGTTCTCTGCAGTGTACCTGAAATGTGCATTTTCCCCAATGGACCTGCTCACCCCGTCATGTGGTCCATATCTGT
Organism: Aselliscus stoliczkanus; assembly: GCA_033961575.1. Taxonomy (NCBI): domain Eukaryota; kingdom Metazoa; phylum Chordata; class Mammalia; order Chiroptera; family Hipposideridae; genus Aselliscus; species Aselliscus stoliczkanus. The sequence continues at coordinate 112,118,535 of CM066731.1, read as the reverse complement.
GTAATGAGAGATACATAGATGTGTATGGCTACTGTATTTTTGTTAGCAAGCGGAATGTTCATTACTAATATAAACTAGGAAGTATGGTGTGTTAGATATCCCGATAAACGTTATTTGCAGCAGGTGTTAATTTTAAATGGCTTTTCATGTGTTATAGTACTGCCAGATCTGTCGCAAGGGAGACAATGAAGAGCTGCTCCTCCTTTGTGACGGCTGTGACAAAGGCTGTCATACATACTGCCATAGACCCAGGATCACAACTATACCAGATGGCGACTGGTTCTGTCCAGCTTGCATCGCTAAGGTAAAGCTGATCTAAAATGAAACTTTCTTTTTAAATTGATTTACATTGGTTTCAGGCATATAACATTATAATTTGATATCTGTATGTACCATAGCATGCTCACCACCAAAAGCCTAATTTCCATCTGGCACCATATATTTGACTCCTTTTACCCATTTATCACAGTCTCCACCTCTCTTCCCCTTTGGTAACTACTAATATGTTGTATGTATCTACGAGTTTATGTAAATTGCAGAGTTATGGGAATTTTTTGAGCTATAATTCATATACCATAAAGTTCACTTTGTTAAAGTATACAGTTCAGTGGTTTTTTAAAAATATAATCACAAAGTTGTACAAACATCACTTCTGTTTAATCCCAGAATATTTTCATGACCCCAAAAAAGTATCCTTGTACATATTAGCAGTCATTCCTCATTCCCCTCATCTTCTCAGCCTTTGGGAACCAGTGATCTACTTTCTGTCTTTGTGGATTTGCCTATTCTGGTCATTACATTTAAATTAAATCATACAATATGCAGCCTTTGGGTCTGACTTCTTTCACTTAGCACAATACTGTCAGGGTCCATCCATGTTTTAGTATGTATCCTTATTTCCTTTTTATAGTCAAATGGATATACCACATTTTGTTTAATCATTAATCAGTTGATAGACATTTGGGTTTTTTACGTATTTGGCTCTTACACATAATGCTGCTGTGAATATTCACACACAAGTTTTTGTATGAATATATGTTTTGACTTCTCTTGGGTATATACCTAGAAGTAGAATTGCTGGGTCATGTGCATTTTAAATCTCTTTCCAGTCACATTTAAATGAGAAACTTTGAACTCTCATACAGTAACGAGTAAAAAGGATGAAAGGTTCAGTGTGTATGGAGGGCCCGATGCTAGGCGCTCCCTACCTCAGTCACTCTCTTTCATGTCTAGTGTCTTGACCTAGTCATCACCAGTAACTACTGCTTCTTCATAAACTCAATTCCAAACATCCATCTGTCCCCTCTCTTTCTTTCTAGTCCACACCCTCTAACACTTCAACTCCAACAATTCTTTGATTTCACCAGAGCCTTCAGTTAATTTATCTTAAGACCTTTTCACTGTCTCCCTCCCTCTTCATGTCCTCTCTTTCCTCCTAACCTAGCTTATAATGTGTCAGTGTCCCATTATCAGAATCACTGCATTCACCTTTGGCTCCTTTGCCTCTCTTTCTCACATGGCCAAAGCATTATTCTGGCTAATCCGACTCGCACACTTTTCCAGCACCTGTATCTTTATATCTGAATGTGGCTGGAGAAAACACAAGGCCCTTTAAATTCAAGGCATTGAGAGGGCCTTTCATGGTACCTGATGGTTTACCTCCAGCTCTGTCTCCATTCTCATTCACATTTGATGACCTCACTCCCATTTCACTGTGAAAATGGAAGCTATCAGAAGAAAATGTCACAAGAATCTTCCACCACATCTACCCTCCTTCCTGTATGCGGGCTCAACTACTCTACCTTCTCTCCTGTTGCCATGAATTGCAGCTGCCCCTAACAAGCCAGTTCCCCCACTTGTGCCTCAGACCCCATCCCCTGTCATTTCCTTAGGAGGAGGACCCCAGCAGCTCTCTCTTCTCCTGCATCATCAATTCCTCCTTCTCCACTGGTTCTTGTCATCAGCCTACTAACTTGCTACTATTTCTACCACCTTCACTAAATCAAACAAAAACACTCTTCTGGCCTCACTTCTTCCTTAATCCACTTCCCTCTTTTCTCTCCCTCCCTTTGCAGGAAAACTCTTAGAAATGTTTTTGTTGTGGTTCCTTCCAGTTCCTCTCCTTGAATTCAATCTTGAACTCACTCCTGTCAGATTCTCACCTTACCAGTGATTTTGCATATCACTCTTCTGTGATCTATTATATTTATTATAACATTTAAATCAAAATTCAGACTTATTTTCTAATTTGGGCAAGAGGGGGCTCATTGTTATATCAGTGTGCTGCCTGCAAGCTCTGGTTAGATTGCATAAGGTCACACTGAAGTGTTTTTTTGTTTTGTTTTGTTTATGTAATTTTAGAGCTTGGATGATCTGGTCAATTCTGTTGCTTATTTTATAAATGAGAAAAACAGGGCCTCATAGATATTTTTGTATAAAGTTTCATACCTAGTTACTGACAGAGTCATAGCTGGATTTTTATCCTTTGATTCCAAATGTAATTTCTTTTATACTATTTCTTTATCGTCCCCAAAACAGACTTTTCTTTTTTTTTCTCCCATCCTTTACCACTGCTTTGTTCCCACCTGGCAACCACAAGTTTGTGGAATTATCTTCTTATAGCAAATGCTTTTTTTTTCTTTATACAGAAAAAAAAATCAATTTCTAGTATTATTTGATCTTAAAAAGACTTTTCTCTATTTGATACTTCATAAGCTATTTTTCACATTTTGGCCTAGCTTTTTAATTTACTCTTCAATTTTCTTAGTAATAAGCTCTATATTTTTGTTTATATTTACCTTTATTCTTACTTGTATTGTGCTCTAAACGACAGTCCTTTTGGTTTTTTTTAAATTTTTTTTTTTTTTTTTTTGAGGGCAGTGTCACTGGCCCTCATATGTGGGACCCGAACCAGGGCTACTGGCTTCCCAAGCCAGCGCTTAACCACCGCGCCACTCGGCCGGCCCAACGACAGTCCTTTTGTATCTTCAAAATCATTCAATTAGTGACCTAGACTAAAGGAGTGCCACTAAGTCCTATAGTACGAAAGATGGATTACCATGAGATCAGCTTATTCAAGTTGTAAGAATCCTTAATATTAGGCTAAAACCTAATAAAGCGTAGATTTTTTTTATGCTTTGTTAGGTTTTAGCCTAATATTCTTGAAGAACACATTCATAGATCTCTCTTGAAAATAATAAAATTATCAACTTTCTGGGTCAGAGATAATATTTTTTGTTTGTCCTGTCAGAGTTTCATAATTAAATATAATAGAAGGTGTATAAACAGTTATTTCCCTATACTGTATTTACTTTTTTTTTTTTTTTAATAAAGGCAAGTGGTCAAACTCTGAAATTCAAAAAACTTCATGTCAAAGGAAAAAAGTCTAATGATTCAAAGAAAGGAAAGAAAGTAACTTTAATAGGGGATACTGAAGACGAAGACTCTGCATCTACAAGTAGCCCACTAAAAAGAGGAAACAAAGACCTGAAAAAAAGAAAAATGGAGGAAAATACTTCTATTAACTTGTCAAAACAAGAAAGTTTTACTTCTGTTAAGAAACCTAAACGAGATGATTCCAAGGATCAAGCTCTTTGCAGGTATTATTTTACTTTTTATGTGCTATATATTCATAATATCTCATCTCTTTAGAAAGCTTCGACCGTATTAAAGGTGACCTCTTGACTATTGGTGGACATCGGAAAAATGTAAAGTCTATAGTATAAGTAAACGCATTCCTTTATCTTTTTAGTAAATTAATTTGCATTGTTTTTACTTGAAAGGTTATGAAAGCTAAATTTTTAATAAAAATAATAACTCTAAAGCATAGATATTGATTTTAAACATTATTTTCTTTAGTATGATCCTTACTGAAATGGAAACTCATGAGGATGCATGGCCTTTTCTACTTCCTGTAAACTTGAAACTTGTTCCTGGTTATAAGAAAGTTATTAAGAAGCCTATGGATTTTTCCACGATTAGAGAGAAATTAAGTAGTGGACAGTAAGTAAATCATTTCAGTTCAATATTTATTGAATGCTTGATGTGTATTGGATACTTTTCTAGTGAGCCAAAACTACATTAATTTATAGCAGAGGACCTGCCTTTGGAGAGGGAAGATATGTGTGTGTGTGTGTGTGTGTGTGTGTATTTGGATAGGGTAGTACAGTATGGAAGACAAGTCAATCAAAATTATTTTAAAAATTAGAAAGGAATGTTATCAAGCTGTGTTGACATTGGACGAGCACCAAACTCAGCCTGGGAGGTAAGGGAAGGTATCAGGGAAGCCTCCTAAAGTGAGTAAGTACCATGTAGCTGGAGCTGGTATGGTATATCAGTGGAATATCGACATCATTTCATGTGGATTTAACAAAAATTGATTCTGTAATATTTTCAGATTGTTACAAAGTAGAAATAGAACACTGGCAATTTTAAATACTTTATTATGAGTTGAAAAATACTAAAAATGTATTTATTAAATGTGGAAGAAATCTATTATTTGCTCCCCTCTATCATAGTCTCTTTGTGATCCTATCTGAAGAATAAAGTGTACTGCTGGCCACAGTTCGTGATCTTTGTTAGGCCACCTGATCTTTATCAGAGAGTAGCTTTGATGGAATTTAACTGGTTCTGGACACTGGCCCATCTTGGTGCCACGGAATGAAGCTGTTCACTCACAGAAAAGCCCACACAGAGACACGCCACACGTGAAAGGCCAGGAGCTGTGGAGCTATATTCCTCTCCATCCTCCCCTGCTCCCTTTCTTCCTACATCCTAGTTTAGCCTTTAATGTAGCCCGTACCCATCACTTATGCCAAAGTCATAGAAAATACAGAGAAAAAAGAAGTTTACATTGAAAGAATAACTATAAAATATGGCTTAAATTACATTATCCTTCTTTTTTACATTATCGTTATTATACAGTATATTATTTAGTTCTTCTGGGCATTCTTTTGATGAAAATCACCATGCTCCATAATTATTCAATTTAGAAGAGTTGAGTAGCACTTAACTCATACTGATCAGTGGCCCTCTCACATATATCAAATGACTTACCAGATTGACCAAATGACTAATGTATTTCTTAGAAAGCTGAAATGTCAGTTTTTCAAAGGATTATTTCTTCTGTGTTTTATTTTTCTCAAAATTATAGAAAGGACCTGCCCAAATTCCGAAAACATTTCTAACCATTAAAACTATTGGTTCTAATGTGAACCAAACAACGAAAGCTGCCGTCTAGATATGGATTAATTTGCTTTTTCTGTCTATCCGAGTAATCAGATGTTTAGAAAAGTAGCACAATAGACTTTATAATCAGCATGGCCAGGACAAAGACTTACACAGGAAGACTTGGCCATGTTTTTGTTTGTTTTTAAAGATTTTATTGGGGAATTGGAGGAGGGAACAACGCTGGGGAATCGGGAAAGGGGAACAGACAAGTTGCTGTCCTTCTGTTCTTCGGTCTAGTTGTGGAGGATGTCGCTTCACTGGCCCATGTTGGTATTATCATTGCGCTCTTCCTGGGTGAGGCAGATCAGTCACCGGCCTCTGGACTGCCACTCACAGCAGCTGACGGCGGCTCACAAAAGCACACGCTGGCTGACGGCCAGCCCCACTGCAGTTTATGTCCATCGCCAGCAACTCATGGCAGCCCAGCTACAGATAGAGCTGTTGTTCATCATTTTCACTGTAGAGGGTGCAGCTTACTGGCGCATATGGGAATCCAACCGGCAGAGCTGTTCAGAGCTCTCGCTCTTACTAACTGAGCTACTCAGCAGGCCCTGGCCATGTTTAAATTAACTTTTGATTTTAACTTCCACGATTCTCTAATTCCTGGATAGAGGACGAACCTCAATCCCGAAGTCCCCAAAACAAACAGGCTTAGACATTAACCCAAAATTAGCAAAAGAGCTACAAAGTCAAAGTTCCCTTTTGAGAATGAATCCTGGTCAATGGAGGGGGTCGCAGTAGAAGCAGTCCTTTATAACCCTGTTTGTGATGCCAGCTGTGTGGGAGGCAAAATTCAGTGGATTCGGGCTCCTCTAACTTTGAACTGTTTAATTAAACCCAAACTTACGAATTGGAACCCAAACTTGCAAACAATATTTCAAATTTTTTTAAATTAGAAATGTACAGAACAGAGAGGAGGAAATGCCTACTTGAATGACCTTTTCTGGCTTCCATCAGCTACCCATCCTTCCTTAAAAGAAGGGCATAGAGTGTGTATTACGTTTGTTTCACCTAGAATCTCACCTAGAATTCTCTTCTGATTCCAGTCTCCCTAGCATTAATCATTAACCTTTTCTTATAGTAAGAAGCAGTCTAAAGAGAGAAATATTTCTCAAAGTAACTTTAAAATATTTTATAAAAATAGTTCCCACACATGTTACATGATTCCATTTATGTGAAATATCCAAAATAGGTAAGTCCATAGAGACAGGAAGACAGATTGGTGCTTGCCAGGTGGGGGAATAGCACTGCTTCATGGATAAGGTTTTCCTTTTGGGGTGATGACAGTGTTTCGGAACTGGATAGAGGTAGTGATGGTACAATGTTGTGAATGTGCTAAATGCCACTGAATCGTCTACCTTAAAACAGTTAATTTTGTGTTATGTGAATTTCACCTCAATAAAAGATAATAATTCACAGAAGAACAGGAAAATGGATGAGGTTACATAAGGGCTGAATTAACTCTGTGAGCTCTCATTATGGATAAAGAGATTTTATTTCTTTTATTATAGCACATATTAGAAGGAGGAGTGAAGACTGTATGTACAAGGTATTCCATCACAGAAATAGTTCCGCTTTTACCACAGAAATCATCTCAGAGATTCAGCGTGGGCGTCATGGATATTTGTAATGGATACATTATTTTATTATGCAGCTTATCGTACATTAGAATGAATTTAAATTTGAATTTCCAAAAGCCCTCTTTCAGAATATATTGATTTGGCTTGAACTGACTTGAAATGTACCACTCCTTTCTTACCAGTATGTCCAGGCAGGTTCCTTCACCCTCTGTTTTCTTCTTCATGTTCCTCCAGAGAAGGAGAAGGGGCTTTTCCCACCAAAAACGCACTGATGCCACAGTGCTTCTTACTGAAAGCCAGTTCCTCATAATGTTACCTCTGGTGAAAAGATAGTTCTTGCTTTTTTTTTTTTTTCTTGATTTGGATCATCATACTCCAGTGCTTGAGCAAAAGAGCATATCTGAAGAGAGAAGAAGAGAAATGGGAAATGGGGAAGATCTAACACAGAACAACATATCCGGTGATGCATGTAAAAACCACAGGGCAAGTGTGATGTTTATAGTGCACAGGAAGCATTTACATTATTTCTACTGCAACCAAATAGAGTTGAATGTGGATAATGATGTTACTGCAAGTGATACAGTTGGCCAGAGGAGTTAATAAATTAGTGGGGATGAGTCCTGTAATAGAGAGCTGTGATACAGCTCAACCAGGAAATTGGATGTGGGGAAAATACTAGTTAATTGAACTATAGCTTGATCTTTAGAGAAATCTATTTTCCCATTTTACCTGTCTTTAACACCTGTGTGGTTCAGAGCACATGCAGTGTTTTCAAATGTTCTATTTATAAGAGGGTATAATATGTTTTATACTCCTTTGAAATGTAGTTATCCTAATCTTTGTCTTTTTCTTTTCAGTTTTTCCTTTTTATTTTATCTTTTATTACCTTCTCATTTGTTTATAAAACAAAGCCACCCTTTAGAAGCAACCTCTAAATCATGTGTTTTCTTTTCAGGTATCCAAACCTTGAATCCTTTGCTCTCGATGTCAGGCTGGTTTTTGACAACTGTGAAACATTTAATGAAGATGATTCTGATATAGGCAGAGCTGGCCACAGTATGAGGAAGTATTTTGAAAAAAAGTGGACAGATACTTTCAAAGTGAGCTGAAGTTATAATAATCTTTTTTTTTTTCCTTTTAAACAAGGACAAACGAGACCAGCAATGTGAACTGTATTTACATAAATGTGCAAGGCACATACATAATGACTTTTTTTTCCTTAAAGAAGTAAGTATCACAAAAAAAAAAAAGTATCAGAAGAATGATACCATTTTTAAAGGCTTCACTCCTACAACAACCAAGGCCCTTGGTTATTGGTTTGTGTGATTTATCAGCTAATTTAGGTAGAACAGGGAAGCACACCCAAAGAATTTTCAAAGGAAAGGGTGTTATAGTGCAATAGCAATTAAAATATATCAAATCGCACTGAATATTCAACACCAGAGCTCTAATGTGGGAAATGGTTCTCCTTTCCCTCTCAATAAATATCTATTTTTCATTTTTTTACTTTGTAGTTTATTTTTTAGTGAATGTATTTAATTTTATGAATTATTTATGATTAAACCACATCCAGAATCTTCGTTTTCTGTGAAAAGGAAGAACTAGAAAATTGCTTTAAATCTTGAAAATACAACAAGGAATGTTTTAAAATATAAAACAAAGCCAAGTTAAACTGTTTACACTGATGTGCTATAAAAGCACCAAAAATAAACTTTACTGTAGAGTTACAAGTACATTTATATATATATGTTGCTGCATCACTTGTGTAGTTAAATTGTATTTCAAGACAGTGAAGAAAAATTGACCTGTATATACTGTTCATTATTGTTTATATTAAGTCTTGTTTTAAATATGTATTATGTGTATATATTGTTTGCAGACATTATTGTTTATGCCTTAGAAGGATTGTAGCATTTTATTTTAGTCCGAAGGTAATTATAGCTATACAGCTTGTACAGTAATTATCCTCTACCAACACTGTGGCGTCTCCTTGATCTTGGTAGTGCCTGCCTTTGAAACAGGGTGTAGGGGATATTAGTTTTCCATTTTTCTATTTTGTTACATAATTTTAAGCCACCAGGGCCTATATTAAAGTATAATCATTTGTATCCATGTGGAATAAAATTGTGACAATTTCCTACACACACAGTATTTTTTCATAGAAACATTTTCCTCCCATTTGCCTTGCCTCAGAAATAAATTTAAAAGACATTTGTAACCACTGTGTTTTATCTACTGTGTGTTGTGGTGGCCTGTTGGAGGCAAATAGATCAGAATTTTTTTTGTACCTATGTAAGAGTACTTGAAGTTTTATTTAAAATAAAATGTTGTGGAAAAGGTAGCATTCTTTTTTTTAGGAGTGTTATTTTTCACTACTATGTGTGGCACGGATACAATAAAAGACTTTTACAAACTAGTTTTTTTTTTTTTTTTTTTTTTAGTTTTTCTTAATGAACCTGAAAATACAGTCTTTTCAAAAAAACAACAACAGTTAATTTAAATTAGATTTTTACAGAATCATAAATGAGCAGCAGCAGAGTGTGGTTCAGAGAACCTTGGCCTGGGTGGAAGGGGGTGGTTTTAAGTCAAGTGATGTGACTTTCATTAGTCTCTGAACTTCTCTGGATCATGTTTTATCATTTATTTCACATTTGCAATATGAAAATATTAAACTACATTTCTAAGGTGTTGTTCTGATAGAACTGCCTCTGTTGGTAGACATGGAACACGTTGATCAATATGAAAAATTGATCATATAAATTAGTCTAATGAGTCATGAGCTACAAAGTCAAGTGTTCATGAAATGTGATGGGACACCTTGCTGGGCTCTGAGGAATCACTGGTGAGCATGACATGTGTGGAGCTTACACCTTTAGATAACGTCCTTAGAAAACCACTTTTAATTGTGAAGGAGAAAAGTTTTGAAGAAAATATCCCACAGAATATTTTCCTAAAGCCCTAGGTTTTGTGAAGACTTATATGAAAATCAGCTGTTATTATGTAAACATGTCAGTTTCTGTTAACCAAATATTGCAATGATGCCTTAAGGGGCTGGTGCTTAATCAAAAATACCACGTGGAGCAGGGAACAAGGTGGTGCTGTGAATAAAGTATATGGTTTTTGTGTTGATAGAACTGCCAGATGCTCCATGGGAGTTTTCTTCATGGGGGATTTTTGCCTTAGGGATGATACATGCTTATGTTAATTTATATTAGATGGTATGTAAATGACTTATTTGATAATAACATGCCTGGTGTCTGAGGGACTCATAATGAGAAATAAAATAAGCACACACAAAAGAATAATTTTTCAAGAGTTATAATTTTCTTTTAAAAATAATCTTATTTTTATATCCTCGCAAAATTTTATATCCTTGAAAAAAGGAAAGCTTGGTCAATATTGGCTGTTTTGGACTGATGTCTTTATTGTTGTTACTCAGCAGAAGTAGCTGTTCAAGAAGTAGTGGACACGATCCCAAAAGGGTTGCAATTGGTCTCGGTAACTCTTGCTACTATACATACAAAGGTCAGACAAGTGAACTTTCCACCCTTTAAGTGCATGGTAGAAATGAGCACATCCAACCTCTTACGTGCTCATTTATTATGCAAATGACTCTTATACTCACCGTGTCCTATGTTGGGTATATCCTCAATAAAACCAGTGCCATTATTCTCCTCAAATATAAAAAAATTTCCGAACCCTCTGCTATCACACAATTACAAGTATACACAACATACTTTCATTAAGATAAATTAGGCTTTAACCTGAACCTTCATGTTAGTCCTGTTTGCTCTGTAAATTATAAAAAACTGGGCCTGCCCTCAAGTTGGGATTGGATTATCACTCTCAAGTAGTAACCAACCAAAGACAACCAAATGATCCATTACTATTAAAACAATCATCAGTTTGAAACAGTATGTAGAGAGTAAATTAACCTTTATTTAGTTGTCAATCATAGTAAAAGTTAAATAAATAAAAATCTGAGTATACCTTGAACACAAAAGAGCTAAATTACCATAAATACAAGGTGATCTCTCTTTATTGTTTTTAACAACCAAAAATGAAATTTGTTAAAATCACTAATTTTAATCCAAATTTTAATGGATGTAATCTGTCCATCCCTTCCATCCCCGATATCCTTTCAAGAAATTTAAAGTCCTGCTCATTTAGTCTCCCATTAAACATATCCTCAACAAGAAAGGCAACCATTTACTTTTTATTGTAAGTTTCATTTCTGGGCTCTCTCCCTCAGGGTTATTTTCATCTTAAATATCTCCCATTTGAGCAATGAAAGAGGTTTGTGTTTTGTTAAACTTTTATTCCAACAAAATAAGGGAAGTATTTTAAGAGAATTTAAATTTCCCTTTCACAGGAATATGACATAAAAAATACAATACAGGAATACTAGTAGAACCTTATCTACTAGAAATTTTGTTTCAATATGATCTCTTATGCCTGCTTGGGCCATGTTATAACTCCACCTTTAAAAAAACTTCTTGTAAAATCTCAACTATACAAAATTGAGATAATTTCTCTCCTCAACTATGTCACACTCTTGTTTCATGTTTTTTTACTTTTTCCTTCAGTTCCTCTTCAATACCCTTCCCCTCATATACATTCACTTTTTTGTTTTTTAAAGATTTTATTGGGGAATTGGGGGAGGGGACCTGCCAAGTTGTTGTTCTTCAATCTTCGTTGTGGAGGATGCCAGTTGCCATCTGGCTTCCTGTCAGCAGGTAATGGCCTCTAAGCTCAAGGTGCTGTTTTCAATCTTAGTTGCAAGTGGGCATAGCCACCATCCCATGCGGGAACCAGCAGCCTTGTTAAGAATGCACGCTCTATCCTCTGAGCCATCCGGGCGGCAGCTCAGCTCAAGGTGCAGAATTCAGTCTTAGTTGCGGTTGGGCATAACCACCATCCCATGTGGGAGTCGAACCTGGCAGCCTTGTTGTTAAGAGTGCATGCCCTATCCACTGAGCCATCAGGCTGCAGCTCAACTCACAGTGCCAAGTTCAATCTTTAGTTGAGGGTAGACGTAGCCCACTATTGAACAGACAATCTTGTTGTTATACCAGCTGAGCCATCCTGCCACCTGTTGGCAGCTCAGCGACAGCTCAGCTAGGGCGCAGCGTTCACTGGCCCATGTGGGAATAGAACCGACAGCCCTGTTGCTCAGAGCACACTCTCTAAGCCAACTCTTAACCAACTGAGCCACTCAGCCAGCCCTTCATTCACTTTTAATTATGTCTTTCCTGTCAACTTTTTAATATATTTAGCAACGCATATCTTTAAATATATATATAGTGTTATATATAGTATTTTTATGTATATACATATACAGTGATATATATACACAGAGCAATGTGAACTTGTATCTGTTGCATTACACTCAATCTCATTCCGTTTTTCTATTTCTGTTTCTTTAGAGTTGGAAAAAGACTATGTAAATCTTAACTAATTACTTTTGATTGTAACAAGGTATTCTGTCACAGACATATATATATATACCACATTTTACTTTCAAATTTCTTGAGGAATGAAAACCTTATCACTTCAAATAATACTGCATTGAATATTGTCATCCATATGCTTCATGGACCTGTGTGTGGAAGCCAGTTTCCAACATGGCTCCAAATGATTCTTGCCGGTGTATCCAGGCCCTTGTAAATTCCCTTCCCCCAATGTAGAAGGGTCAGCCTATGCGACTAACATACTATGGCAGGATGATAGTGTGTGAATTCCCAGACTAGGTTGTAAAATCCATCCTGCCTCCACCTTGTGCTTTCTTGGGTCACTTGTTCTGTCAGGAACCACCTTAAGCAGCCCTATGCAACAGCCAGTAGCTAGCACCAACTAGCAAGCAATGTGACTGCAGCATCTTAGCAGTGGATCCTTCAGCTGACTGGAACCTCCACCAACATCTTGACTGCAACTTCTCAAGAGACCCTGAGCCAAAACTGCCCAGCTAAGCCACTCCTGAATTCTTGATCCACAGAAACTATGAGATGAGAAACATTACTGTTTCAAGCCACTCAGTTTTGAGGAATTTGTTACACAACTAATAGACTGTGGTAAGAGTTTCCCTCGGACCTATAGGGAGGGTCTGCGCTCTCCAGATGGCTACACCAGTTTATACTCCTACCAGCAGTGGAAGGGGGCTCTTTTTTCCTACCTCCCAACCAGTGTGCAATATTGGTTCGGATTATTTTCTACTAGCAATTTATTATAGATTTTGAATTTGAATACCATGTGTTGAAAAATATCTAATGTAGCCAATTCTCTAATCACATTAGCAGCTTCAGCTTTGATTTGCCTTTTTGTAGTTTTTGTTTTATATATTGTATCTAATCATATCTGGTTTCCAGTGATGAAGGTACTATATCCGGATTCCCAATGTCATGATACCTGAAAAAGACTGAATCCCCTGAAAGAAGCCAGATGAGAACAGATAGAGTCAACACAATGAAAATGAAATGTACTTTGGGAGTGTTTTGTCCAGGTACTGGTAGGGGCAGGGGAACCAGCCCCTACCCACAATGCAGCAAAACACAGTGGAGCCTCTATACCTGACAGCTTCTAGGGGTCTCACCTGGACCATGCATATAAAACATCACATTTTGCTCCTCGGCATCTTCTTTTGCTCTGTTTTATGATGCTTAGCCACACTGTTTGTTCCTGAAAAACTGAAATATCTCAGATTTTTTGATTATCACACCTTTTTGTTCTACCTATTTAAAGTTCTATGTAGCTATCTGATAGGAATTCTAGATATTTTCAAAGCTCATCATGAGTCATATGTGTATTGACATTATTTTGTGGTATATGCATAGAGATTCTTGTTCATTATGGATGGAAGTATAAGTGGCTTTCTTTTCCTTTCAAAATTTCTGTGAGCAGCTAGAATTCATATTCCCCCATAACTAAGGGTTTTGCTGTTACAGTCTGTGTTATCCCCACATTCTCTCCTGACAGTTCCTCAAGAGATTGTGTCTTACACATTGTTTTATATATTGTATCCCAGGATCTAGTATAACGTCTGCCATCAAAGGTACCCAATAAAACTTGGCCAATAAAGGCTTCCAATCAAGGATGATATTCAAAAGAATGAGCCACACTCTTTGAAAGCAATGCTAAAATTGGGGTTCTAAGTATATTTTGGGTAGCAGCTATGCTGAAAAAGAAGTTTGATTCTCCAAAATGGTTGTTTTGGAAAGGATAGCTCTTATATGTGTATTTGGACTATAATTCATGAATATGCAATCACTACTTTATAATCATGTCTTGAAGCTTAGTAATGTATTAATAGAGTACAGCTCTTTTGTGGGACATGTTGAAGAGGCTCATGTCTGTAATAAAGGGCCTAACTAAGAGGTCCCAGGTGAATTCAACTGGTGAAAAAGAATGGTTATCTGATACAAAATGGAACTTTTCTGCAATTCTCCAGTTTCCTTCCCTCTTGTCTCTAACTGTGATCTAGTCCCTTTCAAGGGGGACTCTAACTTTGATCTCATTTCCTTTCAAGAGGGACAACATCTACCATCTGGTAAAGTCATGAATACCATTAAATCAGACTTCTATCTTTCCATTTTCCTGAGCAAATGTTCGAATTGTGTTTTTTATATCCCTTGTGGTTGAGTGGGGCCATATGACAAGCCAGTTCTGGCTAAAGAGATCTGAAAGCAAGTATCATGTGTTTCTTGCTGGCCAAGCATTTAATTCCTCTCTTTTCCCTCTGACACAGCAACCAATAATGTTCAAAATAATTCATGATCTGTTATCCTAGGTCCTGAACAGAATCCCCTACTAATTCACAATGGATATATAGAATAAGCAAGAAATAATCCTTTCTTGTTATAAGTCAATGAGATATTGGGGTTCACTGTAACTACACCATATGCTAGGCTATCCTGATACAGAATGGCTACCAAACCACTGGATTAGAAGGGCAGGAAAGTAGGCCCAGTGGGGCTTACCATCCCACCTCTCTATCTCCTGTCACTTAAGAAGGGGTCCTAGAAAAGAACTAGAATGGACCATAGAGGAAAGTGTGGTAGAAGATGAAGAGGATCTTGGAAAAGCAAACAGATCGAACTGTAGTAATCTGTTGTGTCAGGAAAAACTGCAATCTATTTCACCCTGAGTTCTAAGGGGAAACACTGCTTTTGAGAAACGTCATGATGAAAAACAAAGACACCAAGAAAAATGGAGGGGTAAGAGGGCCTTTTGACCCAGTGAAACTTTGGATTTGTGTGGATAATGCCTCATGCTATTTGGAGACTCAAATTGTGATCACCTAAAGAAGAGTAATAGGAGTGGTAGATTTCATTAATGCAAAGAATTACTGGGCTTTAGCCAAAGCAGTCCTTACAGGAATATTTATAGTTGTAAATACCTATGTGGAAAAAAAAATAGATCTCAAATCCATAACCTAAACTTCCAATAGATAAAGAAGAGCAAAAAACTCCTAAAGAAAGAATGATTGGTTAGAGCAGAAATTAATGAAGCAATACAAAAAGAACAGAGAAAAACAAACCAAAAATTGTTTTCCTTGAAAAGAACAGCAAACTTGACGAAGTTTTAGCTATACTGGCTGAGAAAAAGAAGATTCAAATGACTAAAGTGAGAATGGGAAGACATTGCTACTGACCTTACTGAAATAAAGATTTATAAGTGAATACCATGAATAAGTGAATGTCAACAAATTAGATAACTTGGGTGATAATGGACAAAGTCCTAGAAAACATAAACTACCACAACTTACTAAAGAAAAAGGACAAAATATAAATAGTTGTATAACAAGCAAAGAGATTGAATTAATAATAAAAATTCCCACTGAGATAGGCAACCCCAAATGGCTTCCACTAAATTCTAGCCAAGATTCAAGGAAGAACTAATACCAAGTCTTCAGAAACATTTCCCAAGTCATTTTATGAGGCTAGTTTTGCCCTGACACCTAAATCACAGGTATCACAAGAAAAAAACAAAGTAGAGGCCAACATCTTTTATTAATATAGAAGCAAAATCCTCAACAAGATACTAGCAAACTGAATCCATCAATATATAAGAATTATACACCATGATCAAATTGGATTTATCCCAGGAATAGAAGTTTGGTTTAACATCTCAAAAGCAATAGAAAAACAAATACAACTTGTTCATCTCAATAGACACAGGAAAAGCATTTGAAAAACAGTCAGCACCGTCTAATGATAAAACAGTCAACAAAATAGGATAGAACATCTTGAACCAGATAAAGTACATTGACAAAACACCTACTGCTCACATCACATTTAATGGTGAAAGATTCAATGCTTTCCCCCTTATATTATGAATAACCAAGGATGTCCACTCTCACACTTAACAGTCAACATTGTACTGGATGATCTATGCAGGGCAATTAGGCATAGAAAAAGAAAGAACATCCAGACTGAAAGGAAATGCAAAACTATTTCTATTTGCAGATATGTTCTTACATATAGAAAATATGAATGAGCATACAGAAAGAAAAAAAAACATACCTATGTAAAAAGTTCAGCAAGGTTGCCTGACACAAGATCAGTAAATTCACTTGTATTTGTATGAGGTCTGACAGTTAAGTTCGCGAAGTCATCCTAGAAAAAGGGCTCCATATCTCATTGCTGAATATCACTATGGTCACCTTTGAAGTACTCCCCTTGGGAAGCTACACACTGACGCCAGTGCCTAGTCCACCCTTCAAAGCAATTTTGGAACTCTTTCTGGAATGGTCATCAGAGCAGTTGTCATATTACACTTGATGTCATGAATGTCATCAAAGTGTCTTCCTTTCAATATTTCCTTTATCTTCAGGTAAAGAAAGAAATCATTGGAGGCCAGATCAGGTGAGCAGGGAGGGTATTCCAATACAGTTATTTGTTTACTGGCTAAAAACTCCCTCACAGACAGTGCAGTGTGAGCTGGTGCATTGTCGTGATGCAAGAGCCACGAATTGGCGAAAAGTCCAGGTATCTAATTCAAATTAGAGAGATGATAGGCACTGGAGTAATTAGAAAATGTGGGTGTAAGCATGGGTCTTAAATAGCCTTGAAGTGTGGGCCTGCTGAGGGATGAACTTAGGAAATGCCATTTTCATAGTAAATACTTAGGGATGTATTTGGGTTGTTTTACTTTGCAGGCAAACCCAAGTGCAGAGTTACCAGAACAGTCGGACAGGGTAGAGTACAAGATGTAATAACTATGTGCATGTTCAGTTTCCAAAAATGTATCAAGCTCAACACATATAATATGACGTCTGACAATTAAGTTCGCGAATTTGCCACAGTGCGCTTACATTGGCAGCACTGCACAAACAGCTCAGTAAGATTTCACAACCTTGGTATATCAGTGCCTCACAGCTGTGTTCGTGTCAATGTGGCAGTATCTTGGTTTGTGGTTTTCATTATTGTTGAGTGTTTTTGTGTGCCCTCGCGAGAATGTCTGAGCTTGAACTAGAACAACGAATAAACATTAAATTTCTTGTTAACCTTGGAAAGAGTGAAAGTGAAATCAGGGACATGTTAGTTCAAGTTCATGGGTATAATGCCATGAAGAAAACGGCACTGTACAAATGGATTAAACATTTTTCTGAGGGGAGAGAACACGTCACTAATGACGAGAGGTCAGCGTGGTGAATAACGAGCAGAAGTGACGAAAAGACTGCAAAAATTCATCGAATTGTGTGTTAAAATCAGTCAGCTGACTGTGAGAAGCATTGTGAACCAAGTAAACATCGATAGAGAAACAGGAAACATCTCAACTATAGATTTTAGTACTAATCAGTGACTCACTAAATGATTCACATCTATTCTCTTCCCATTGCAATTGTATTTTGAGAGAATGTATTGCTTACTATTTAATGACCAGTTTTTCTTTAAATACATTATTTTAAATTGTTTTTACATTCCTCAAGTAGCATTATTACAAGGAACAGAACCAGAAGTTAATGATAAAATAAGATTAATTATTGACCAGTTACATAATTAAAGCAAAGAATGCATAAAATATTTAAATTTTTAATATTCCAAGTCACAATTCCAACTATTTTGCACTCTGTCCTGTAAGAGAACAAAACTAGTTCACTCATGTGATCCAAGATCTCTATTAATTCTTACAATGTTTCTCTAGTATATTGGCAAGATATTTTTCATTAACATCTCCCAAATTGCAAGCTTACAGGCTAGAGACCAGCTGTAATAAGACTTCCCTTCCTAAAATTGCCTTTTCCAGCAGGACAGGCAAAGCTGACCATATTGGTCCTGAAGTTTCCATGCTAAACTACTAGCATGTGTAATCAGGAATTTCTTTTACATGTTTTACTTAAAGAATATTATAACAATTTTATTCAGCAAATTAGTGAAGAAAACACTACAATTTTCTTAGTAAATGTTAATGGACATGGATAAGGATATATGTACAAAGCTATTTAATCCATTATCATTTATAATAAGCACAAAATATTGAAATAACCATTCAACAACAGGGAAAATGTTAAATAGATTATGGCATGTTTCTGGAAATGTGGGCTATTAGGCATAAAAATAACTAAGATACTGAAGAAATTTTAGATGTGCAAAATGCTCGGGATATAGGTTTAAAAAGACAGTTTGCAGGAATTTTGAAAAATTATTAATATTTATGAGTGAAAATCTGAAAGGGAAATGTTATCTCTGAAGGGCTATCTTTTTATTTATTTTTTATTTTTTTATTTTTTGAGGCCAGTGTTACTGGCTCTCACATGTAGGACCGAACCGGGGTCGCGGGCTTCCCAAGCCAGCGCTTAACCACCACACCACTCGGCCGGCCCTGAATGGGCTATCTTTGAGTAGTATGATTATTGGCTAGTTTTCTTTAAAAACATTTTTTAAAATTTATTTGTGGCTATTATTCTTATATTTACATTTTCTGTATTTCCTACAGAGAGCTCCATTATTTTTACAATCAAAAAGTTGTTTTTAGAAAAATACTGCTGGGAAATACTTAGGCATGTAGTCAGGTGTTCAAAGTCTCAACTCATGAGGTACTCGTTAATCAACTTAAAAATCACAGGAGCATCTCAAAATCATGAATTTTGATCTCCTTTTGTCTTTTTTCACTACAAATAATTTCCAGCTATCTCAATTTCATCTTTAAATTTGAGCATTTTAGGTTATTACTCTACAAATATATGATTTATTTTTCAGGTTGATAAATTTTAATGTTTTCTCTTTAAAGAAAACTCTAAATTTGCATGGATTAAAAATAAAAGCCATCTGTTATCTTTGATTTTTCATCTGAACATAGTCCTATATTCTGTCATACGCTTAGTTAACAAGCGTTAGCATGCCTAGAAACTTTTTTCTGGACTTTTTAACTTCAAAAGAGGTAAGGCCACGCTGTAGTCAATTACATCTGGCTGGAAGAAATGAACATCGGGCTTAGGTGGCACCAGGATGTCCACGGGGACCTGTCCCGTGACAGCGGGAACCGCAGGACTGGGGCCCAGGGGCGAGCAGCCTGCCCTGGAAAGAGATTTTTGGAAACCTGAGCATAAAGGCAATGACAAAAGACACCCAGTCACGGGCCGCTCAGGGCAGAGCTCGTCCAAACAGAAAAGACTAATCAGAGGGGTGACTGACAAAACAGATGATGGTGAAATACAGAAGAGGGATGAGATTCATCAATTTTGAGCTGGAATAACGGGATAGTTGACATTGTGCCCCTTGAAAACCACATTTCAGACACTCGCTAGACCTTGGGACCTCAGCTTCCTCAACTGAAAACAAATTGCTCCTCATGACTCTTCCCCATTCAGGGCTCATTTTTTTTTTTTTTCCTTGAGAGCAGTGTCACTGGCCTTCATATGTTGGACCGAACCGGGGCCACTGGCTTCCAAGGCCAGCGCTTAACCACTGCGCCACTCGGCCGGCCCCGGAGCTCATCTTAATTCTTGCGCCAGAATTTAGAGGCCTCTCCAATTGAAAGCGGAAGGGCACGCCTGCGCCGTCACGTGTCGGCCCCTGGGGGCGTGGCCTGTCCTTTGCTGCAGGGTTTGCGCGAGCGCCAGCCCAGCCCGCTTCCTCTGCGCGGGCCTCACCTGCGCGCGCCCCGCCCGCCTTACCTGCGGGTCACGTGGCTCCCCCGGCCAGCGGTGCACCCGACGGCAGATCCCGCGCGCTGCTTGCCTGTCTTCCTGGTGAAAGGGGCGGCCCAGTGGTCTCTTTAACCGCGGCAGCGTCAGGTCAGAGAGCGCGACCGGGATCCACCCGCGGAACCTCCCTGGTCCGGGGGTCTGAACCCAATTTCTCTGCATCTGGAGCTAAGCGCGCGCGGGGACCACCGGCCCGGACCTTGACCGGAGCGAGGCTCGGCTGTGCGGCCGGGGCCTACCGGCGGGGCGTGGACGCCGCAGCGGGGCTGCGCGCGCGCCGGTCCCCGCGCCCGGGAAGGCCGCCCTCCCGCCGGTGTCGCGAAGTCTGCAGCCTTGGCCCCTGCGTGTGCGGGGCGTAAGTCGCGGGCGTGACTGGGCGGGGGGATTCTTGGCCCATTTCGCCGTGGCTTTGGATTAGCTGAGGATGTTGACCCAGGCGAGCAGACCCGCTTTGCCTGGAGCAGAGCGTCCGGCGTGACACTGCGGCCTTAGTGGGCGCCCACACCCCGAGGCTGCAGCGCTTTTCAAAATGCACAGTTCAGCTGCTTAGGTCTCCGTCCTTCCGACTGTAGGGCCCCGTGCTGCCCAGGGAGTTCAGCGCCTAGGGCGTGGAAGCCCAAGTGTGTTTGGAAAATTGCCTGTGTGCACTGGCGCCACTGGGGTTTGGGAGCGCGCCGGAAAGCGCTGCCCGAGCATTCCTGGTTTCAGTGCAATACAGGCCCTCATCTGCCAGGAGTGTCCACGCGTGTTTTTGTTTGTGTTTCAGGCTTTATTGAAGTTTACGTCTGAAAAAAGAGGCCGAACTTTTCGGGTTAGATGAAAATGGGAAAAGGCTTCATCTTTTTGTGTGTAGAGATTTCTGTAAATAAGTTGAGAAGAAATCATGCATTTTTAAAATCCAAGGTTATACCTGTCTCTCCAGGGCTGTTTATTGAATACCTCATTCTACACCGTTTTTCCAGTTGTTGTTTTTTTTTATTTTTTGTTTTGTTTTGTTTTGTTTTAGTATTGGTAGCTTTATTTCAAATTTTCCCATGATTTCATAGTATGTTCATAGGATATCTAAAGGCCAGAATTCAGCTAGTTTTGAAAAACAAATATCCAGCAAATATTTATTTGAACACAGTAGGTGCCTGACACTGTTTTACATGCCATGGATACAGAAATGAGCCAGACGGACACGATCTCTACTTCTTTAGAGCTCACATTCTAATGGAAGGGAGGCAACTAACAAGAACATCAGATGGTGGTAATTACTGCACTGAGGATTAAAATAAGGTGACGTGCTAGGCTAAAGAGTGGCTGCTTTAGATTACAACACCTCTGAGGAGGGACACTGAAATTGAGATCCCCAAGGGAAATAGGACCCCAAAAGCCAAGGGAAAAAGAATTTCAGCGTAGGAAAGCCACTTTATGAAGATGGGAGACCAGGATCTGTTGGACCAGGGAGGCGGGAAAGAAGCGAGGGAGAGGGAAAGTGGTAGGCAAGAGCCAGACCCTTCAGGGTTTTATAAACTGTGGTCAGGCGTTTGGATTTTATTCTAAATTCGTAAGTTTGCTCTTAAGTGCAGTCTGGCTCAGACCGTTTTTGACACTCCTCATCTTTGGTTTCCTTCTCTTGGGTTCCTGAATTGATTAATTTGGTTCTTCACCTGAAATCGTTTATATCATTTTATTTTTTTATCACAGAAGATAAAGAACTATGATAACACTGCCAGTTCAATTTCGAATGAAACCATTGTTAGTTTTTATGAATGAACCTTATAGTTCTGCATCTTCAAGGCAGAGCAATAATAGCTTTGGCTCCATCCTATGGAAGGAACAACTGAGATGATTTGTTAAAATTGTGAGAAATCTTTTTGGGTTGAGATTAGCAGACCTGGCATAAGGCAGTGAGGAGAAGTAATGAGTTAAGGGAAATGCTTCAAAGGTGAAATAAATACCTGAGGTTTTGGCTGTTCAATGTCACATCAGTTAGAAGATTTTTGACAAAGTTCTTTTTTAGGAGTTATGGAATTTTATTGGTGTGGCAGTGGTGACTGGTCATCATCAGAGGTTATACTCTTATAAATGTGTTATTTTTCTCCAAATTATCCTTATCCCTGGCATAATAGATTGCCCTTTAAAAATATAAATGTAGGAGCTTTTACTGAGCAAATTCTTAAATGGATTGTGGCCCATTTATATGGATTCGGATTGCATTTGTCTAGGATGAAATAAACTTTTATCTATTTAAAAATTGCAGGATATTTTACTTCGAATGAAGAACATGGTGAAACTCATTCACACATTAGCTGATCATGGTGATGATGTCAACTGCTGTGCCTTCTCCTCTTCCCTGCTGGCTACTTGCTCCTTGGACAAAACAATTCGCCTGTACTCCCTCAGTGACTTTACTGAACTGCCTCACTCCCCATTGAAGTTTCACACCTATGCTGTCCATTGCTGCTGTTTCTCCCCTGCAGGACATACTTTGGCTTCATGTTCAACAGATGGTACCACTGTCATATGGAATACGCAGAATGGACAGACATTGGCAGTGCTGGCACAGCCCAGTGGGAGCCCTGTCAGGGTGTGCCGCTTTTCCCCAGACTCTACCTGTTTGGTGTCAGGGGCAGCTGACGGAACTGTTGTTTTGTGGAATGCGCAGTCATACAAGTTATATAGGTATAGCTATTTAAACCCTTTCCATTTTCAATCCTTTTAACAGGCCTACCAGAAAAAGAAAAAAAAAAAACCCTCATATTTTGATGACTTTGAGAATCAGATAATGTTCAGACATTGCAAGGAAAAATATTTTGACCTGTGTTCTGAAGATCATAAAAACAGATATTTAGTATGATTCTCACAGTAGATTTGCTTGGCTGGGAGTTTTAAATTTTCCATCTTTCTTTTGTAAAATAAGCGTTGATCTTGTTACACGTCTATGAATTTTGTCTGTGTTAGGCTAAGAAAACAGTCTTTGGAATAAGATTAGTCATTTTAGTTTTATTTTTGTAGCTTGTAGCTTAAGGGTTCTTAACAATGAAGTGATCATAGGTAAGTCTCACTAAAGAGACACAGCTGTTTCCTGATGAGAATTCTTGCTGGGTGAATGACCAAGCCCAGAAAAAAGAACCTTGTGATTAGTGTGGTGTTGTATAATTGATTCTAAAACAAACCAACCAGCCAACCAACCAACCAACAAAAAACCCAACACCTGAAAAATTCCTTTTGGATAAAAACGCATCAATTAATTTTACATGAGTAATGTTCTGTTAAAACTCAGCAGCATTAAAACCATGTACTTTTATGTATTTATATTGGGGTGAAATGTTTATAACATAAAATTTATTGTTTTTTAAGTGTACAGTTCAGTGACATTAAGTACTTTAAAAACCATAAATATTTAAATGTTACCAATTAAAATAGCCTAATGTACCTTCCCCTGTCCCTATCTCCCAGCATCACTCAGAGCACAAATGCCAGCTGGTAAATAACTGTTGCTTATTTAGGTTTAGGTCTTTGGGTAGAAGGTGCCGTGTTTTCAAGTGGTGGTTAATAAATAGTTTAAAGAGAAAGCACAGAAACAATGAAATGTTTGAATGAAATATGGCTGTCAGCTAAGGAATCATCTTTTTCACTTATCAGGTGATGAATTCTGCCTCCATTGCAATAGATTTAAGCACTGGATGAGACACTGCATGCTGGATTTTTACCAGTTTATTTGTCCTAACTGAGAAAATTATATTAGCACAGTCGCACAGTGCTTCTTTATATTCCCAAGATAATTTTAACTTGTTTATAGTATTTCTTTTCATAAAGAATTTATATTCGAAGTTGCAAGTCCTTACTGTTGCTTCTGAGTGTTTTTAATACAAAAGTTGAAAGTACTTTTGATCCCAATATCATGTTTTTCAATAAAAATAGTTCCATCTGTTTTGTAAATCAGTGACTATAATTGATATTGTTGGTTGTCATCGCTTTTTTCAGTTTTGAAGATTTTAATATGATCATACTGACTTGCTATGTAGAAAAACATGAAGATATGTGAACTTTGGTTTGGATCCCTATAGTTTAGGCTTGAATGTGTTAAGATAATGTTGAAATCCTCTTATTTTTTTTCTTTAAATCCTCTTATTTTTGAAAGTGCATCTCAGCTTGTAGCATATCAATGATGTTTTATTTCTATATGCATCTATTGCCCTTTCTTTTTAGTTCTGTGATAGCCGTTTATTAAGCTGCTCTTAGAGAATGTGAAATAAAGTAAAAGATGCTCTGAAATGAAAACCTCCTTTTTTTGCTTTTATTCCAGATGTGGTAGTGTTAAGGATGGCTCCTTGGTGGCCTGTGCGTTTTCTTCTAATGGAAGCCACTTTGTCACTGGCTCTTCGTGTGGAGATTTAACGGTTTGGGATGATAAAATGAGGTGTCTACATAGTGAAAAAGCACATGATCTTGGAATTACCTGCTGCGATTTTTCTTCACAGCCAGTTTCTGGTTAGTTAATTTATTCTTTTAAGCATTGGTGAATCCCATTTGTAATTTGTATATGACTTTTAGTTACTTGATTCACTTTCATTTCACATTAGTAAAACAACGGGCCCTTTTAATTCATGCTTTGTAAGGAATCATCCTCTTCATGTTTTTTGATCAAAATGAAATTATTCATATTTTTTGATCAAAATGAAATTACAAAGAAATATTATATGGGAAAATTAGGTTCTTTAGTATATGCAGGGGATGACTCAGCTTAGTATAATAGATCTGGATTCCTTGATAGGGTATTTTAGAGGACTTAACCGTATTGGCTGTACTGTGATTTTTTTAAATGCTTCTATTTGAGTATATTCATACTCAAATAGAAGTGTGAAACTAAAAAAAAAAAAATCGTAACAGCAGCTACATTTTTCCATTTATTTAATCTTCAAAAGCTACATTTATAAAATAAGACGTTTGACAACACAATTCGTTTTTAGAAAAAGAATTAAAAACTCCTCGTATAGACTCTTAGTTTTAGATAGCTAGAGTGAATTGGGACGTTTCCTTCTTCGATTTTTGTCTTCTATGTTAGGATGGAATTTCTGTTTTTCACCCCTCCCATCTTGTTGTCAAACCAGTGCTAGCCTATAGCAATATAATGTGAGCTACATTTGTTAACTTAAAATTTTCTAAAAGTAGGTTAGTTAAAATTTTTCTGTTAGTAAGTGAAATATATGTTAATTTTAATTATGTATTTTACCCAAAATAGATATTAACCTTGAAATAGATGTTAACCTTATGTGTAAATTCCCTGAAGCAGATTGATATATGCTTTTAAAGGGATTATTTTAGGAATTTGTGAGAACTATATTTTCTTAAAAGACAAAGTATGAATTTTCATTTATTGTTGTTTAATTGGTATTTGTTAATATCTGATACTTATGATGTATTGACTCTTCTCTCTTTGTGATATTTTGCTCAAATAAGGAAAAATAATTCCATTTGTGTCTTAGGATAAATGATCAATTCTCTCCAGTTTTTAAATGATATAATTTGGATTAGGTTATTATTATAATTTAAATATCTTCCTGAAGAAAAGTATATTTCTGCATATTATATTTAGATATTGAGCATAGGCACATTTTAAGCTCCGTCATTTTCCATTGTCCTAGCTAATTTCTCACTAAACTTCAGAATTAACTTTAAAGGGTCTATTTTGTCAAGAAAAATGAAAAAAACAGCTTTCCTAATAGAGTCTAGTACTTAAATATTTTAATCAGTCATTTATTGAGTAAAATGTTTTGTATTAAAAAAACTTAATGATGTCTATATGACTTAATGATCTCGCTCAGAAAGGATGCCCTTTTGGCTGAACCCGTGCTATACAAACAAAACTACTGAAATGTGGAAGTCCCATGGAGTTAGAAAAACTTTCAATGAGAAAGAAGTTAATTTGTTTGTTATATGTCAATAAAGCATATATTCTTTCATCAAGACAGAGCCCATAGAAAAAAATTTATTTTATATACCCTTGTGTATAAATTAATTACCATATACTGAAAACCATACCATATTGAATACCATATTCGCAAAACCCGAATCTTAAAATGATTGTTAGGTTTCTTAATTGTGTCTCACTGCATATGAGTGTTAAAACTTTCTTTGATGAAATAGCATTGTTGGTATTAGGTGGAACTCATAAAATTAAGTTGATGGTGTCAATATTTACATTACCCACAAATAGTTCGGAGCTTGTCTAGTGGGAATATAACATACACTGAAATTATTCATGTAAGCATACAACTAGTTGGGTTTCTTTGGGACACCAATCTACTGATTACATTCCCTAATTTGTATAATATTTTCCACCAAATCAAATGGACTGAATTGATGTTATTTTGGATTTATACAGTTCTAGCCTTTGTCTTCATTAAATCACGTGGGAAAAAATATCTCTCGTTATTATTCCATATGAATTATAGACTAAACTTTTAAGAAATGGATTTATCCCTTAAAAAGTTAAGTTGGCGCAGCGCTATTTACAATAGCTAAGACTTGGAAACAACTGACATACCCATTGGTAGATGACTGTGGTACATTTATACAATGGAGTATTACTCCGCTATAAAGAATAATGAAATCATACCATTTACAACGATATGGATGGACCTAGAGAACATTATATTAAGTGAAATAAGTCAGTCGGAGACAGACAAATACCATATGATCTCACTTATATGTGGAATCTAAAAAACTGAACAAACAAAGTAAACAGAAATAGTCTCAGAGATATAGAGAAAAAACTGATGGTTGCTAGTTGGGATGAGGGAGAAGGGGAAGATATTAGACAGCATAAATAGGTGACTACAGTATTGCCATAGGGATGTGAGGGACGGTTCGGGGAATATAGTTAATAATGTGTGAATATTTTGTAGGGTGTCAGATGGTCACATATCTTGGGGAGACCACTTCATGGATGGGGTAGAGGCTTGATCACTGCACTGTATACCTGAAGTTGATGTTGAATAATATTGTATGTCAACTATAATTGAATATATATATAGTCACGGGATGTGGATTATACTGTGGAAGGGAGTCAAAGGAATTGTAATAGATATGTATGATATCGGCGTGGGGGAGTGGGGCAGCAGATTGGGAGAGGGGGGCAGTCACTTTGAGGGGTAAAGAGTATAACTATTGCACTGTTGTACACCTGAAACTAATTTTTTAAAAAAAAGTTAAGTAGCGAATAATTAAACATTTAACACTCATATCATAAATAACTTTTTTCCTAGTTTTTTTTCTATCAATGCTATGTCTTGGACTCTAAAAATTGGGTGGAGGACCCCTAGAGTTAGAGTCTCAATATGGGCCCTGCACCCTTCAGTTGTATCCTTAGTGGAAGGCACATAAAACTTTAGGAGCCGAAGTTATAATCCTTTGAAGTACCTTGTTCAAAAGATATTTAACCGACACTTCATTATGTGGTATGAGGTAATTAATATTGCTTGTGAATATGGTTTAAATAAGTAGAATGAACAGATCTCAGTATAAGAAATTGAAAATTTTTTGGTTTAAATTTTCTTATCCTTGTGTATTTATTTTTAACGAATTTACTCTTTTAGATGGAGAACAAGTTGTTCAGTTTTTCCGATTGGCATCATGTGGTCAGGATTGCCAGATCAAAATTTGGGTGGTTTGTTTTACCGATATCTCAGGTATGTATGCATTCAACTAGTAGTTCTCTAAAATTATTTATGCTTCAGATAAAATTTCTACTTTAATTAATCTTTTACCTAAGGAATCTGGATATCTAAAAGTGATTATAAAAATGTTTTAAGTATTTTCAATCAGAGTAGTACCTACACATGATTTCAAAATTGTGTGCTCACTGCTGATTGTGGTCTCATCTCCACCACACACAATCCTCTTTACCAGAGGTAACCACTTCACACTTTTTCAACTTTTGGTGGTTTTTACGGTTTTTACAAATATTGTTGACACCACCACATGTTAAATTTATTCACTGTAGTTATTGTTTATTGCTAGTGTGTGGATCTTTTTTTCTTTATGCATTATACTACTCCTTCAGGTTACCCATCAGTCAAGAAACTTAATACTGGAGTACAGGATTCTTTTATGTCATTTCTTTAATTCTTCTCCACTTCTCTTTTCATAACTGACATTAATTGTTGGACTCTTTGACATGATTCTTTGTCTATTTTTTCCCCCCACATTTATCTCTTTATCTTTTTTTCTACTTCATGGAAAAATTCTTCCACTTACTTTTAACCTTCTTTTAAATTTTTTATACCATCAAGCATATTTAGTTGTTTTTTTTGTTTTGTTTTGTTTTTATTAGTTTCAGGTGTACAACACAATGCAATAGTTATACTCTTTACCCCTTGCAGTGAAAAACCCCTCCCCCAGTTCTCCACCCCACTCCCCCCTATATCATGCATATCCATCACAACTCCCCTGACTCCCCTCCACAGTATACTCCACATCCCGTGACCATCCACATATTCAGTTGCAGTTGGCATACAATAATATACAACATCAGCTTCAGGTGTACAGTGCAGTGATCAAGCCTCTACTCCATCCATGAAGTGGTCTCCCTAACAAGACATGTGACTATCTGACATGCCACAAAATTTTTACAACATTATTATATTCCCCGAACTGTGTTTCATATCCCTGTGGCAATATTGTAGTTGTCTATTTATGCTGTCTAATCCCTTCCCCTTCCCCCCCATCCCCACCCCCTCCCAACTAGCACCCCTCAGTTTTTCCTCTACATCTACAAGTCTGTTTACTTTGATCGTTCACTCAGCTCTTCAGACTCCACACACAAGTGAGATCACATGGTACCTGTCCTTCTCCGACTGACTTATTTCTCGCAACGTAATAGTCTCTTCACAACATTATCAATTACATTCCCAGAACTGCCCCCATATCTCTGCGTTAACATTGTAGTCCCACATACACTGTCCAAAACCTTCCCCCTCTCCCTCTTCCCCACTCTCTCCCAGCCAGCAACCATCAGTTTTTCCTTTATATCTGCTTGATATGACTTCAATCTTCTTAAATTGTCTCTCTGGGTTAGCTTGTTTATCCCTTTCTTTTGTTTAAAAAAGCCCTTTTAACATTTCTTGCAATGCTGGCTTGGAGGTAATGAATTCCTTAAGCTTATTCTTTTCTGAGAAGCTCTTTATTTCTCCTTCAATTTTAAGTGATAGCCATGCTGGGTAGAGCAATCTTGGTTGTAGGCCTTTATTTTGTGTCACTTGGAATATCTCCTGCCACTCCCTTCTGGCCTGCAGAGTTTCTGTAGACAAGTCAGCTGTTAGTCTAACAGGAGTTCCTTTGTATGTAACCTGCTGTCTTTCTCTTGCAGCCTCTAGGATTCTGTCTCTGTCTTTAACCTTTGCCATTTTAACTATGATGTGTCTTGGTGTGGACCTGTTTGGGTTCAGCTTGTTTGGAACCCTCTGTACTTCCTGGGCATGTATGTTGATTTCCTTCACCAGTGTAGGGAAGTTTTCAGTCATTATTTTTTCAAATACATTTTCGACCCTTTGCTTCTTCTCTTCTCCTTCTGGTATCCCTATGAGTCGAAGGTGGTTGCGCTTCACCTTGTCCCATAGGGCTCTTAAACTATTTTCATTGTTTTTTATTCTTTGGTCTTTTTGCTGTGCCAACTGGGTGAGTTCTGCTATTTTATCTTCCAAATCGCTGATCCGCTCCTCTGCTTCATCTCCTCTACTGGTGATTCCTTTGAGTGTGTTCTTCATTTCAGTGATTGTATTCTTTAGTTCTAACAGGTTGTTTTTTATGGTTTCCCTATCCTTCTTTATGTCCTCGCTAAGTTCCTTAAACATTCTTATCATCAGTGTTCTAAACTGTGTCTCTGAAAGGTTGGATCCCTCAGTTTCATTTGGTTCCATTTCTGGAGGTTTCTTCTGATCTTTTACTTGTGACATGTTTCTTTGTTTCCCCATTCTGGCTGTCGCTCTAAGCATATTTAGTTTTTAAAAGCTCATCTTCTCCTCTGTATCTTTTTCATACTGTCCTTCTTTTATTTTATGAATACAAGATCCTCTCAAAATTCTCCGGATATCAATTTGAGGTTTTTGTTTTGTTTTGTTTTGTTTTGAATTTCCCTTTGGTTTCCTGATCATCTTAGTTTGCTTGTGGGCCCTTTGGTTTTGTTTAGTCTGACCTTTCTTTCATATGGTTACCTTCTTCAAATGTCTGGTGAACCTTAGTATTCCATTTACATTTAAGAATTAGATAATAATAGGGCCGACCGAGTGGCATGGTGGTTGAGCGCTGGCTTGGGAAGCCGGCGGCCCCGGTTTGGGTCCCACATGTGAGGGCCAATGACACTGCCCTCAAAAAAAAAAAAAGAATTAGACAATAATATGTTTAGAAGCTCTGTACACATGTTGGTTTGCTGTTGTTGGCTTCCGTTTAGGATAATGGGGTGGGTTGTTGGCCCTTATTGGGGACTGATTGGGGTCTTAGAGAATTGGGTGCGGTGTAGCTCTGGAGCTGCCATGGATCAACCCAGGCAGTAGTTATTTTCCTTAGAAATGTTTTGCTTGGAGAGAAGCATCTGGTGGGGTCAGGGAGGGATTGGATGCAGACACTGAGTGTTTCATAAACAGACTCAGTTAATTTTTCTGTTTCTAGATTATATCTGTGTCATTCTGACTTTCCTTTTTCCCAGTTTGTCGATAGTCTCAAGTCTTTTGGGGGCTTTCTTGGGCAGATTAGCTTTTCTTGGTATTCTGGGCTGTTATCCCACTATACTACCTCGTCAATTAATTTGCTTTTGCCCTCCCAGTTTTAGAATTGGTTTCAATTTCCGGTTTGGTGATTCCCTCCTTCCTATTCTCTTCATTGGTGTGAATTTATATTGTTATTAATTCTTTCATTATCATTTTAATGGGAAACCGGAAATATATGGTCAATTGGGCATCTTGCTTCAGATGCCTTAAAATGTTATTATTATTTGTTATCCATTAAGGTCCAGTTTAATCACAGGCTACATTTTGTTCAGTTATTGTCAAAGATAAACAAAGCTGGACACTAGTTAAAGTCGTAAGGACTTATTTATTTATTTATTTATTTATTTGTGGGGGAAGGACAGATTTTAATCAGTGATATACTGTTGCGGTGGGAAAAGTAGCCAGCATGAACTGAATACAACTTCAGTTTATACAGAGGTCACTGGGCGTTTTAAGTGGAGAATGAGGGAATGAGGAGAGGGAAAGTAAGTAGGGGCTCTGTAGAGTCAGAGAAGTGAAAAATTACAAAAATCAGGAAGCGGGGTGGCAGATCATGTGAAACCCATCTGGGTTTGCTAATTGGCACTTATGGAAGTTAGGCTCCTACCCGCACACAGAGCCTCAGGGTCATGGGCCCTATCTTAAGGTGTTGATGGGAACAAACAGCAGGTTTTTGGGAAGCCATCATTTTTTCACGCAGGCACTTTAAGGGGGCCAGGGTTCAGGAGTTGCAACCGTCCGCTCTTAGAAACTGTGTCAAAGTTTTTATAGACCAAGATCAAGGCCTAGTCAAAAAGAGGGCTCAGAAT
Organism: Aselliscus stoliczkanus; assembly: GCA_033961575.1. Taxonomy (NCBI): domain Eukaryota; kingdom Metazoa; phylum Chordata; class Mammalia; order Chiroptera; family Hipposideridae; genus Aselliscus; species Aselliscus stoliczkanus. Next base: position 112,087,019 of record CM066731.1, on the reverse strand, counting down.
AACCTGGCTAGAATTCATCAAGGAGAGAATCTTTGTTATTAAGGGCCTTTTCTCAGGAAGTAAATACATTTCTTTTCATGGAAATTTAGTTAATTCATTGCCTATTAGGTTACATGTAGTATTCTTTTAATGCTTTCAATGACATGAGGATAAGAGTTCCTTTACTTCTCTAGTCTATCCCACCTCTTTCTTCTGCTATCAAAGTAAAATTCTTCCAAGAAACCATGAATATAGTCATATATATGGGTATTCAAAACATACTGTATGTTTAATAAAATTATTCAAAAGTAAAGCTTTTCATACATTGTCTGGAAAGTATGTTTCTACACTGACTCTTTGAAAAACATACATAACAGTTTATAAACATGCAGTTAAAGCCTTTTTGCAAAGCATTTATCATCATTTGTACCTAATTGTAATTGCTTATTTGTACGGAGGAGTAGCTAGACATATGGATCTTATACTTAAGAGTGTAATCTATTCTTATGGTCACGCTTGAGAATATAACCTATTGTTATGGTCACATTCCAAGTTTTTGGTCTTCATTTGGTTTGCAACTTAATATTTTTGTTTCATTTGATTGATCATGCCTACTTATTGATCTGTGTATTCCACACAGTGCCTTTAATGCCCACATCTGTTCTCCCAGATAAAAATACATGTTTTTTCTCTTTTGAAGAGAAATAAAACACATATTTAATACTAAAGAAGTAAAATAAATACATATATTTTGCTATTTGTTGAAAGTTTTTCTTGCTCTAATGACCTTTTTGTTTAGTTAAATGCTTGCATCTTAAGAGCCATTAACACTTCAAAAAAGTTTTTATTAGGTCTAAGAAAATTATAGATTTCACTTAGTTCTTTGTCTCCCCAGGTCAACTTCTTAATTAATTTTATGAGTTAGGTTGTCACTAAAATATATTAAATTCCCTTAGTTTACCTTTAAAATAGTTGTGATATTTCTTTTCAGTACTCATAGAAAGCATAAAAAGGATTTTAGTGTTACTATACTTGGTAGGAATGTTATAAGACATATTGGAATTATAAGATTATAAATTACCATTGATTATTTTTCATTTATGGAATGAGAAGGTATTTTCTTAACATCAGATTTTAAAAACTACAGGTATTTGATTCTTTTTAGGTATTTGGGCAATTGGTACACATATTAACTAAAATATATAATATATGGGGAGGTGTGGAGGGCTCAAAAAAAAAATATATATAATATATATATTTTCAAATTAAATACCAAGATTATAGTATAGTTTAAAATTTCATATTAGTTTAACATTTTATTTTTTGAAAATAATTTGATAATTATAACAAACCCCTGCCTGGTGTTTGCTGAGCACAACATTTTCTTTACCCTGTGTTGAACTTTTGAAACCACTTAACCACACTACATTCCTGAATTGCATGAAGATGTTTTCCATTTGTGTCCCTTAGGCACTCAAAGATGATTGAATAAATAAGGGAAATAGTTTTGACTTAAGAATGAATCCTAAGCATGGTCAGCTGGATACTGTTTCTCACCCTGTGATTTGCAGGTTTTGAACTAAAATACAAGAGTACACTGTGTGGGCACCGGGCCCCTGTCCTGGCGTGTGCGTTTTCTCATAATGGGCAGATGCTCGTCTCGGGGTAAGCTACTGAATTTCCTTAAAACTTTTTGATGTGAAACAGGGCAGACGCACAGAAAAGTATGAAAACATAAAATAGCTTGATAAATTTCTGTGACACAGACCTGGGTAACCTTGACTCCGGAAATAGACCATCACTAGTTCTGCCCCAGAAGTCCTCCCCTGCCAAGTGACCCTTCTGGTGACAGCACCTTAGGTCACAAGCAGTGGTGCTTTTTCCTTTTTAAACTGACGAATTCCTCAGTGTGGATTATTTCGTGGCTGGCTTCCTTTACTCAACATTATGTTTGTGACATTCCATCGTCTCCCTGTGTAGAGCTGTAGTGTATGGATTTTCATTGCTGTGTAATATTCCACTGCATGTATATACTATAATGTATTCATTTTAATGTTCATGTGCATATGGATTATTTCCAGCTTGGGAGCGTTACAATAATAATTCTGGGAGTATATCTGTATCTCCAGGTGCACCTGTTTGTGTGCTTCTGTAGGATAAAGACATAGGAATGGAATTGATGCCTCATAGAATAGTTGTATTTTCAAATTTGGCAGGTAACACCGAATTGTTTGAATACTCCTATAGCAGTGTTATTTTCCACCTAGCCTATATTGGTATGGTGGGTCTTTTTCATTTTAGCCATTCTGATGGGTGTGAAGTGATATCTTACTATTCTATTAGTTTGCATTTCCCTGAAACAATGACATTAGAACTGTTTCAGAATTTTATTGGCCACGTGTATTTCTTCTTTTGTGAAGTGCCTGTTCAAGTCTCTTGCCCATTTTTCTTCTGGATTATCTTTCTTGTTGATTTGTTGTTGGGAAAAAATTTTATATCTCTCTCACACACACACACACACACACACATTTAGTATATGCATATATATATATTTTTTTCTTTATGTATTTCTATATATGAACCATTTGTTACATGTGTTACAAATATCTTTTCTCACCCTGTGAATTTGTCTTTTCACAATTTATAATTTTAATATTGTTAGTTTCTATACGTTTTGAGGTCATTGAGGTCATTGTCTTCCAAAACTTTCTTTGTTCTTTCTCAAATTTGATTTGTATGTGCAATGTGTGACAGGAATCCAGTTTCATTTCTTTTCCATATCGATGTCCAGTTATCCAGTACTATATATTGAAAGGACCACTTTTCTCCACCATTTTGATATGCTACCTTGTCAGGAATCACTGATCACATATGTGTGGGTCTGTTTCTCAGACTGCTATTCAATTTTTTTTTTTTTTCTGTTTACCTTTGCTCTAGTATCATTCTGTCTTTCCATGGCTTTATATTTTGGCTATTGCTAGCTTTTGACACTTCCATATAAATTTTACAATTAGCTTGTCAAATTGCCTATAATTCCTCCCTCTACACACAGAAACCTGTTTGGATTTTGATTTGGATTATATTAAATCTGATAAATTTAGAGAGAATTGACATTTTGATGATATTTAGTCTTCTAATCCATGAATGTGGCATATTTTTCCACTTATTTGTTTTGATTACTTTCAATAATTGTCTTCTATGTAGAGGCCCTCCTCATCTTTATTAGATTTATTTCTAGGTACTTATTTTTTTTGGTTGCTGTTATAAAAGATGTGGCTAAATATAGAGAAATATGTGGGAAACAATGGATTTATCTATAAAGATTCTAATTTCGGATTTTCTATGTACAAAATCAAATCTTATGTAAATAATGATGGTTTTTGTCTCTTTTCTAATTCTTACACCTTGGATATCTCCCATGCTCTATTGAACTGGCTAACACTACTAGGATAATGGAAATAGTGATAAGAGCCATCTTTGTCTGACCTTGTTGCACCAGGGAAGCTTTCATTATTAAGTATGATCACTGTAGATTTTTGGAAGATAACCTTTACTAGCTCGTTTTTCCTTCTGGTTTGTAGGAATTTTTTTGTTTATCATGGATAAGGTGTTATATTTTATCAAATGATTTTTTTCCTATGTCTTGTGACATGATTGTATTTTTTTCTTTTATTCTATTAGTGTGGTAAATGATATGAATTTTTCGAATGTTAAATCAGCCTTGCTTTGTTGTAATAAACACGAGGTAGTTAGGACATATTTCTGTGTATTTCTATAGAGAAGTCAGTTTTATTCTATCGCTTCTTTGGTTGTAATTTTTTTTTTTTTTTCCTTGCTAGCTGCTCACAAAATTTTACTTTTTTGTGTGGTTTTTTACATTTACTTTAAGGTATCTAGATTTGGATTTCTTTTAATTTAGTTGCTTGGAGTTCACTGAATTTCTTAAATATGTAGAATGATATTTCACCAGTTTAGGTAAAATTCTTATTTGTTATCGCCTCAGATATTGCCTCTGCTGTTTTCTTTCTCTCCAATTAAATGCAACTTATATGTTTTACTGTAGACTTCGTCTCTTTTCTTTTCCTTTATTCCATTCTTATATTCCTTGTGCTTCATTCTGAATGGTTTCCCCTTTGCTGATTCTTTCTTCACTTTATCTAATGTGATATTGAACTGGTCCATTGACAAGTCCTTAATTTTAATTTTACTTATTTAATTTTTTGGTTCTCGAATTTCTATGTAGTTATTTTTTTCAGGTCCACTATGTCACTTTTTTATGATTTCTAATTCTGTGTTGAAAATTTTCATCTTGGCTTTTATTTTTCTTTTTTCTTTTTTTTTGAGGGCAGTGTCACTGGCCCTCATATGTGGGGCCCAAACCCGGGCCGCTGGCGTCCCAAGCCAGCTCTTAACCACCAAGCCACTCGGCTGGCCCGGCTTTTATTTTTCAAAGCTATGTATTCTGTGAAGCAACTGATTTGGGATACAGTAGCATGATTTAATTTGTACTTTATATTCTCTGTTTAAATACTTTTGTATATTTTTCTCCTTCCTGCCATTGGATTTTCTAAAACTTTCCTGTTTTCGCTCACATGTCATAGCATTCAAACCCACATTCTTGTCCCTTCACAGCAGCTTTGGCTCCAGCCAAGATATTGAGGCTCCTAACTTAAAATGTTCTGGACTAAGCCTGATAATTCTTTCCCCAAATGCTTCAGTCCTGGCCAAATATTCAGCCATGTTGTCATTATTTTAGATGTGACTCTTTCATCTCAAAAGATGAAAAAAAGTTTCATCATCAAAAAGCAGTTATAGGGCCGGCCGAGTGGCGTGGTGGTTAAGAGCTGGCTTGGGAAGCCAGCCGCCCCGGTTCGGGTCCCACATATGAGGGCCAGTGACACTGCCCTCAAAAAAAAAAAAGCAGTTATAGTAATTCGCCTTTGCCCTAGAATTGAAATCAGTGGAAAGTATAAACAAAGTTGAATTTCCTTCTCTATTGTTTTTGGGGGACATGTTGTGCAGTCCACTCTGAAGTAGAGAGGTGGATTGGTAAAAATGTATTGAAATTCATCACATATTTATGGCTCTCTTAATGCCCAGCTCCCTGCCAATTGCAGTAGAGCATTTAAAAGAAAGTATTAAACAATGCTTGTGCCCTTAAAGGTGTTTTAATTCTCTGTTCTGATGGTTGATGTTCATAGTGATAATCTAACAACACTGCAAGATCCTGACATGGTGCCCTCACTCTGTGAATCATGGAAGAAGTGTGAAGTGAGACTCATATAAATAGTTTTTGTGTTAAGTTCATTTTATCGCATTATAATGGGATAAGAGAGCCCAGGAATCTTATTCCAGAAGGGATGGGAAGAAAGTATCCCTCCTCTTCCTGACAAGATGCTTGCTTATTTTTTTAAATCTGTTTTATAAATGTGAATGATAGATTGTTATGAATAAATTGTCATAAATAAGGAGTGGCTTTAACAAACAACCCTCTCTTGTTCAGTAACAACTAGCATAAGCAGGCTTAATATCACCTTTCCAAAATTCAAATCGTCTTTTATTTCCTGAGTAATATTCCGTTGTATATAGGTACTATAATATATCTACTGATGGACACTTAGGTTGCTTCCATACCTTGGATATTGTAAATAATGCTACAGTGAACATAGGGCTGCATACATCTTTTCAAATAGTGTTTTGGATTTCTTCAGATAAATACTCACCCAGAAGTGGAATTGTTGGATCATATGGTAGTTCTATTTTTAATTTTTTTGAGGAACCTCCATACTGTTTTCCATAGTGACTGCAACAATTTACAATCCTACCAATAGTGCACAACGGTTCCCTTTTTTCCACATCCTCATCATCACTTATTGTTTGTTCACTTATTGATGATAGCCATTTTGACAGGTGTGAGACGATATCTCATTGTGGTTTTAATTTGCATTTCTCTGATGATGATTAGTGAGGTTGAGCATCCTTTAGTATGTCTATTGGCCATCTGTATGTCCTCTTTGGAGAAATGTCTATTAAGGTCCTTTTTTAATCAGATTTTTTGTTTGCTGATGTTAAGTTGTATGAGTTCTTTATATATTTTGGTTATTAACCCCTTGTTATATGCATCATTGGCAAATATTTTCTTCCATTCAGCAGGTTGTCTTTTTGTTTTGTTGACAGTTGCCTTTGCTGTGCAACAAGTTTTTAGTTTGATGTAGTCCCATTTGTTTATTTTATATTTTTGTCCCCTTGCCTGAGGATACATATCAAAAAAATATATATTGCTAAGACTTAGTCAAGGTGTTCACTGCCTATATGTTTTCTAGGAGTTCAGGTCTTACATTTCAGTCTTTAATCCATTTTGAGTTTATTCTTGTATGTGGTGTAAGAAAGTGATCCAGTTTCATTCTTTTGCATGTATCTATTCAGTTTTCCCAACACCATTTATTGAATAGACTGGCTTTACCCCACTGTGTGTTCCTGCCTTCTTTTGTCATAGATTAATTGATCATATAGGTGTGGGTTTGTATCTGGGGTCTCTGTTCTGTTCCATTGATCTCTGTGTCTGTTTTTATGCCAGTACTATGCTGTTTTGATTACTATAGCCTTGTAGTATAGTTTGATATCAGGTAGTGTTATACTTGCAGTTTTGTTTTTCTTTCTCAAGATTGCTGTCGGTATTCAGGGTCTTTTGTGGTTCCATATAAATTTTAGGATTATTTCTTTCAGTTTGGTGAAAAATGTCATTCGAATTTTGATAGGGATTGCAGTGAATCTGTAGATTGCTTTGGGTAGTGTGGACATTTTAACAACGTTAATTCTTCCTATACATGAGGACGGTGATGTTCACTCAGCCTTATTGCTTGCTATTCTCATATGTTGACTCTTGAATGTTGCCCTAATTTCTGTCTTCTCAATACACTGCTCATAAGATCACTAATGATCTAGCCCAGGAGTCTGCAAACTTTTGAGACGGAAGAGCCACCAAGGGTCTCAAACTGCGGCTCGTGAACTGCAGGCTCTATAGTAAAATTGAAAATGAAAATAAAACTATCACAGTTTCATTTATAAAATTTTTAGAGGATGTTATTCGCATAATGGTGATTATGTAAAAATATAATTTTTAAATTGTTGTGAGGAACAGGATTGGCTTTTCCAGGGGTTGGCAAACTTTCTAGATAGAACGTACCCAGAGAGCCGCATGTGGCTCATGAGCCTCAGTTTGCCGGCCCCTGGTGTAGCTCATATCATTAGGATGAATCATTTTTTTGTTTTGTTTTGTTTTTTTTGAGGGCAGTGTCACTGGCCCTCATATGTGGGACCAAACCGGGGCCGCTGGCTTCCCAAGCCAGCGCTTAACCACCGCGCCACTCGGCCAGCCCAGGATGAATCGGTTTTGATTGCACTAGTTGTAGCCTCAGAAAGTGGAATTTCCTTTTAGTTTTCCTTTTTTTAGGATGCTCAGAAATAATGGAATTTTCCCTAACAATTTTAGATATTCTGGTAATAATACCTTGTACCTTGGGGAATTTAGGACTAAATAAGACTGTTTATAAAATTATGTCTAGCATATACATACTCAAATAATGTTAGCTGCTAGTATGATTTCTCAATGATTTTTGGCTGGAAGTTAGCATTTAATGCTATGATTATGTTTTTTGAACATCCAGAATGCATATATATGCTTCCCATTTTCTTGTATTTAACATTTAAAGTATAATTCCTATTTTGAACATATGACAAAGGTTCTGCAGTCCAAATGGATCATCAACACTGAATAGCCTACTAAACAAATAATTTTAAATCTTATTGACAGGAATTTTAAGGCTTCTAATAGGTATGACTCCTGTGGTCAATCTATATTCAACTACCTTTTAGTAACAAGTACAAATATTATTAAAGTTTTACACATTGTATTATTATTCTTTTTAATTGATTAATTTTTAAAAAAGATTTTATTGGGGAATTGGGGGAGGGAACAGTGTTGGGGAATCGGGGAAGGGGAACAGACAAGTTGCTGTCCTTTAGTTCTTCAGTCTAGTTGTGGAGGACGTTGCTTCACTGGCGCATGTTGGCATTGTGATCATTGCACTCCTCCTGGGTGAGGCAGTCGCTCGCTAGCCATTGGATGGCTGCTCGTGGTGGCCCACTGCAGCAGGGCCAACAGCCTACGCCATCGCCATCGACTCATGGCACTCCAGCTCCATGTCGAGCTGTTGTTCACCATCCCAGCTGCAGAGGTGCAGCATCACTGGCCCTCATGCGGGATCCAAACCGGTGGCCCTGTCGCTCAGCGCTTGGGCTCCCAAACCAACTCTCAATCAACGTGCTTCTCGGCTGGCCCCCAACTCTTGTATTACTGATATGTTTTCTTCCCTTGCAACATAACTGTGGTAAAAATAGTGTTCCCAAAGGGGGAAGTATTATATAGAAGTATATTTATCTGTTGTTTTTAATTACACACTTTGCTATAGTATTGCATTTTTCTTTGATGATTTTTTCCACCACTAGAATTATCTCAGATGGTTGTTTTTAATTTTTATGTCATTAAAGGGAACCATGTAGAGTCCAAAGTTTAAAATTATAGTTTTCAAAACTGAGTGCCTAATTAGTAATTAAGGCACAACCATATCGATAAAGAACAATGCTATCTGAAACAAAAACCAAGTAGCAAGTAATAGCTTTTCCTTGTAGTGGTTTTTCTCTTTGAGTTACTAACTTGATATGGGATTGCATTTTATGTATACCTCACAAATGCTTATTCTGTTTTGTTTTGTTTTGTTTTTGTGTGTGTGTGTGTGTGTGTGTGTGTGTGTAGCATATGCTAGTGCTTAATAAAATTTATAACTTTCTATTAAATTTCATATATGGCATGTAGTCTTTTGAATAAAAGTTCATACATATGAAAAAAAGACTGCATTCTAAATGTATATCAATTTTCAGCCTTTTCTTAGAAAATTATTTAAATGATTTAACTTATTTAAAAATACTAATTAAATAAATGCTCTACATCGTTTTTATAGAACTTTCACTGATAATTTTTTTTCTTTTAAAGATCAGTGGATAAATCTGTCATAGTGTATGATACTGTAAGTATTTTAAACTCTTGTGTGTGTCATCTTTTTAAATATGTTTATCAGGCTACTGAACTTTGTTTAGTGAGGCAAGATGATAAAATGTATATGTTTTTTTCTGTTTAGGATGCCCAACAATATAATAATACAGTTTCAGAAATTCTAAAATAGTTATGCAAATAAGGTTTTGGTTCTAGGGCAAGCCCTTAAATATTTCAATAATGATTTTAAGATGGACAGATATTTAATTTGATCGAAGAAAATACAGATTTAAAGAGCAGCAATATCCAAAATATCACTTTATATCAATTATTCTTAAACCTTTACGCCACCTTTTCAAAACAACAAAGGATAAATGTTTATCCCAGGATATGGAGAGGCTATAGCTGAAAGTGGTCTAACACTTGGAGTGCTGGCTGGATTTAGCGATCAGTATAAGGAAGCATTGGTCATAATGGATTTAGAAAAATGGGAGTTTTTGGTACATCCGTGTGAATAAAGACCAGGTTGACGAGTATGAAGAAAAATGAACTTTTGCATATAGTGAAGATGTCATTGATGGAGATATTCTCAAAGAGAAATCAGTATTGAGTGAAGCGTTATAATGACTGAATTCAGGTCGTAGCTGTGCCAGCAAATGAAATGGAGATGTAAGTCATAACGTAGCGGGTCAAACAAGAAATCTAAAGTAGCCCTCAATGTAGAAGTTCACATCACTGAGAGTTCTGGCAGGAAATGAGGAAGGATGCTCAAACTAGGTGAGGTGGATCCTTTATATTACTGATGAAATTCTCATGATATTTTACATTTGCAAAAACAGTTTTCCTCCTAAAATATGCATATATGAGTATCACTTATCTACAGAGAGATGCTGGATGGCCAGCTAAGTGTACTCAAAATCTAAGTGACTGATTTCTACTCACTGGTACTGCCATGGGTACAAGTCAGATGTCATAGCAAAAATGTAAATTATTTCATGTAATAGACATTTAGATTACTATTAGTAAGCTTAGACAAATCAGCAAAAGCCAGCAGCCTGTTATACTAAAAATTTCTAGGACAGTGGTCAGTAGACTACAGTGCTGGTAATTACGAAAGTGAAATAAGTACCTGATAATATTATTAGGTGTACAGATACTATATTTTTTTCCACTGGGTAAAGTTTCTACTTATATTAGTGACTAATAATGTTAAAATACATATAGTATATAAACCATTTATGTCAAACAAGTTTTTACTAGTAACTTTACTCTTGCCTAAGTAAATATAAAAGTGTTTTTGTTGTTGTTTTCCAGAATACTGAGACTATACTTCACACATTGACTCAGCATACCAGGTCTGAACTTAACCACACTTTGTATTAATATAATTTAAAAAATTAGTCTGAGGATACATAATAGTTGTTTTTATTAACTAGGTATGTCACAACTTGTGCCTTTGCACCCAATATCCTTTTACTTGCTACTGGCTCAATGGACAAAACAGTGAACATCTGGCAATTTGACTTGGAAACACTTTTCCAAGGTTAGTAAGGACATCACATTTAACCCAGTTCAACCCTATTCACTATTAAAATCAGAAATTTAGTAATTTTTTTGACAAATTACTCACATTGCTTTCCTCAATAAAAATGTACATCCATATTTAATATAATTTAAAAATAATTTTAGAGAAGACAGCGTTAAAGTAGTTGACCTACGTTAAAATGGTTGATTAATATTTTTGGGTGCACATTCATGTATATCACACCTCCCATTGTTTTGTAAGCTATTTATTTATATGCCATACACATTTTTCAGATAAATATAGCCTGAGAACAAAATAGAAATTATAGTTTTATTTTGTTGATTTTAGTTTTGGCTTCATGAAACAATGATGACATATAATTTAGAATCTTTTATTTTTAGCACTGTCAGAATTAACCAAATAGTGATGCTGATATGCAAATGACAGAATAAATAGAATTCTTTTGCCGATATGAATTTTATATAACTTGTCTTTATATAAAAAATTGTCTTTATTGAGGGAAAAAAAGATTCCAAAAGAGTAGCATTTATACATAACTATTACTTGATTTTCTGAAATTTCTTAAAAGGAGGCTACAACAGTAGAACATAGATTTAAGGACATTTTATTTACCTTTTGATTCAAATTGAGAATGTTTATAAAAGAAATGCTTTTTCTTTTGTTGTTATTTCACTAGCCTTCTTGTTTGTGGGGGCGTTTTTTTGTTTGTTTTTTAAGCAAGGAGCACAGAAGATCAACTGAAGCACTTTATTGAAGATTGGTCAGAAGATGACGTCTCATCATGGCTTTGTGTACAAGATTTAAAAGACCTTGTTAGTATTTTCAAAATGAATAATATTGATGGAAGAGAACTGTTGAATCTTACAAAAGAAAGTCTGGCTGATGATTTGAAAATTGGTAAGATTTGTGAAAGATGATGTCTTTGTATGTGTAGGACAGTATATTTTTATTAGATTATGGCAAAAAAAATGTTATATAGCAAGCATTTCTTTAGGTATCAAAAGCCACTATGCAATGTAATTTTAAAAAAATATTTTAAAATTTGAGATATAATTACATATGATAAAACTAACCCTTTTATAAGTGTACAATATAGTAATTTTTAGTATATTCATGGAGTTGTACAACTAACACCACTATCTAATTCCAGAACATTTTGATCATTTCAAGAAGGAATCCCATGCCTAGTAGCAGTCACTCCTTATTCCCTTTCTCTCTAGTCCCTGGCAACCACTAATCTCCTTCCTATCTCCAAGGATTTGTCTGTTCTTGACATTTCATACAAATGGAATCATTCGATATACGGCCTTTTGCTTCTGGCCTCTTAGTATGTTTTCAAAGTTTATCCATGTTGTAGCATACATTAGTACTTCATTTCTTTTCATGACTAAATTATACCCCATTGTATAAATTTATCACTTTTTGCTCCTCTATTCATCAGTTGATTGAATTTAGATTGTTACAGTTGTTTCAATTTTGTGGCTATTACAAATAATGCCACTGGGAACATGCATGTCCAAGTTTTTGTATGGGGAACTGTTTCCAGCTTTCTTCGGTGTATAATTAGGAATGGAATTGGTGGGTCATACGGTCATATGGTAACTCTGTGCTTACATTTGAGGAACTCACAGGCTATTTTCCAAAGCAGTGGTGCTACTTTACATTCTCACTAGCAGTGTATGAGAATTTTTTTTTTTAAAGATTTTATTGGGGAATTGGGGGAGGGGAACAGCGTTGGGGAATCGGGGAAGGGAACAGACAAGTTGCTGTCTTTTTGTTCTTCAGTCTAGTTGCAGAGGATGTTGTTTCACTGGCCCATGTTGGTATCGTCATTGCGCTCTTCCTGGATGAGACAGATCGGTAGTCGGCCTCTGGATGGTCGCTCACTGCGGCTATTGGCAGCTCACGCTGGCTGCCAGCCGCTCACTGTAGCCTATGGCAGCCCACTGCAGCAGGGGCTGCAGCCTACACTGTTGCCAGGGCTCCAGCTCCAGGTGGAGCTATTGTTAGCTGTAGAGGGCAGTGTCACTGGCAGTGTCCCTCATATGTGGGATCCGAACCAGGGCCTCTGGCGTCCCAAGCCAGCACTTAACCAATGCGCCACTCAGCCGGCCTGAAAATTCTGATTTTTCCATATCCTCAACACTTGCTTATTAAATTACAGTCATCCTAGGTGTTTCTTATTGTGGTTTTGATATGCCTTTTCCTGATGATTAGTAATGTTGAACATCTTTTCATGTGCTTGTTTCCCATTTGCATATCTTCTTTGGAGAAATGTCTATTCAGATCCTCTGCCCATTTTAAAAAACTGGGTTTGTTTTTTTGTGTGTTTTTATAGTTTTTTTACATATAAATTTGGATACTAGACCCTTATCAGTTATATGATTTGTAAATAGTTTCTCCATTTACTGCACAAAAGTTTTAAATTTTGATGAACTCTTTTGTTGCTTGTGCTGTAGGTATAGTAGCTAAGAAACCATTACCTAATCCGCAATGTCAAAGATTTACAGCTATGTTTTCTTCTTTTATACATGATTAAAGTGAAACAGTCCCTTCAAATCTAATGACTAGTGGCTGACCTGCTATTGGAGTGGGCATAACCCTTAGGGTTTAGCTGCTGCTGTTAATTAGCCAACCCCACTTGCCAGTTAGTGCTTTCTGGGCATCTTGGGGTCTCCTTTCCTCAGGCCCATCAGGTGCCCTGTTGCTTCCTTCCACACAGATGCTACCCTCAAGTCTTACGGATGTTGGTGGTTTGTTGTCACCTATTTCTATTTTGGGGTTCATGAGGATACCTAGCTACCTTGTTTTGTTGGAAATGTTGTCTGTGGGATTTGATTTTGCTGTATAGTTTCTCTGTATATGCTTAAACTGTACTTCTTTCCTTGTCTTCTCCAAATTCTTTTTAAAATCCACACTGTGCCTATAGTCGTGTTTCCGTTTTCTTTACTAAAATAGCTTTCATGTCTTTGTTTTCTCTCAATCATTCTAGCCAGAAGCTTGTTTTTTTAATACAATTTTTTTATTTTAGATGTAAAGTAGTTTTTTAGTTTTTATTTTTTTTTCCCCCTGGAAAACCAGCTTTTGGTTCTGGTTGTTGTCTCTGGGAACATTGGAAAGGAGATAAAATGACCAGCCTGATGGACTTTGCTTTTAGTTCTGGGCTGTCGTGCTGTCCTGTTACCTGCTTCCAGCTGATACTGGTGTTGTTGCTTTGGCAGCCATGTTGCAGGCCAAAGCTGGGGAGCATGAAAGGGACAAGTAGAAAGGTCTTTCTTTTATTTTGTGTATGCAGATCTCTGCTGGAAACCGTCATCTCTCATCCCTCACTCTGGATCTTAGTTACCTCTGTTTCTTCATGGGTTTTCAGAGTTTTGTTCTCTTGTTTTGATGTTCATTTGTGTCTAAACTCCATCAATTTTTTTTTCTTTTTAAGATTTTATTGGCTAATTGGGGGAGGGGAACACACAAGTTGTTATCCTTTTTGTTCTTCAGTCCAGTTGTGGAGGACGTTGCTTCACTGGCCCATGTTGGTATCGTCATTGTGCTCTTCCCAGATGAGGCAGATCGGTCGCTGGCCTCTGGATGGTCGCTCACCGCTGCTATTGGCAGCTCACACTGGCTGCCGGCCACTCATGGTAGCTTATGGCAGCCCACTGCAGCAGGGCCTGCAGCCTATGCCATCACTGGCGACTCATGGCAGCCCAGCTCCAGGTGGAGCTGTTGTTCTTGTTCACCATCTTAGCTGTAGAGGGCGCAGCATCACTGGCCCTCATGTGGGATCCGAACCGGGGCCCTACTGCTCAGAGCTGGCATTCCAAGCCAGCTCTTAATCAACGTGCCACACGGCTGGCCCTAGATTCCATCAATTCTTAATGATGTAGCATTTCCAGGGGTGGATAAGGGGTAGGGATGAGGGTACAGCTGGTGGCCTATTTAATTTGTCACCTTATTAAGAACCAGATGCCTTTTCAGAGTTATAGTATATGCAGGCATACCTCATTTTATTGTACTTTGCTTTATTGCACTTCACAGATGTTGCGTTTTTTACAAATGGAAGGCAAGACCCTCCACCAGCAAAAAGATTATGACTGGCTTTATTGTGGTGGTGTGGAACCGAACCCGCAACATCTCTGAGGTATGCCTGTGTAGCCAGATGTTGCCCATTACCCTTACTGAGGGTTCACCAGCCCTTAGCTGGTGAGGGTCCTTTCTTCCTGAGCCATACACTCGCTCCCTACCTGCAATCACAAAAGGAGGTGTTTGTTTCGGGCTAAGTTCTGTGGATTTGATATGGTAGGTGCTTCCCTGGAGGCAAAGCAATCTGATTCTGTTTTTAAATGACATTAAAATTTGACAAGGATAACACCCAATTTAACCTTTTCTTATCAGGGGCATTTTGAAATAGGTTTTGTATATTCTCCATTATAAATCTTAGCAAACATGTATAATATTTTTGACAGTGGGAAATATATTTTTCAGAATATTAAATGCTACTGTATCATTCTCTTATATATTGTATAACTATCCCTTGAAATGAGAGGGCTACTGCCTAATTAAAACATGTTGTGATTCTTTTAAAAAATTGTTTTTAAAACGCTCCATTTGGTTTCAGTGAATTACATCGGAAAGCAGTCGCAGGAAAGCCGTGAAGCAGTCCTTACGAGGCAGGCGGCTACCAGGCAGACTTGCCACACTTCCTTAGATACCGTCCAAATAGATTTGAACAGCGTATGGCACAACAGGCAGTATGAGTTCCATGTTCAGATTGGTTCCCCTTCCCCTGGAAGTCTTGTGCGGGCAATCTGTGTTGGTGTCACAGCTGAGGGAGCTCTGGCTCCTGACTCCCACCCCTACCTCCCCCGACCCCACCAACCCTGTAAGGGGATTGCTTGCAAACCAGCCTAAGAGGAAGACATTATCTTCATGCTTATCAGGAAACAAATCTGCCCTGGACTGAAAGGGAGATGCTATCTCTAGTTTCTAAGGGTGTTTGCAAACATCCTTGAAGATATTGTAGAGACAAAAGGTGTCATAAGGTGTGTATAAACACCATGGAGAATTACTTCCCAGCAGAAGGAAAGCTAATTTGGCTTTTTATGGAAACTATTAGGCATTCTGACACCTCCACCTAATGTAAAACTGTCAGCTAGTTCTAAACATGTAAACACATAATAATGCTAAACTTCCTGAAATTAAAAATTAAGATAATTTTAAAACTTAAGATGAAAGTAAAATTACAAATGAATGAAAGTTTTCTGTACAGTCTTATACAAACAGATGAACTTTATTTGTGATTGTTTTTCATGCGAGTATTAGCAAATAATATATCCAATTTCATAGAGTTTAAAATATAAGATGGAATTTTTACATAATTAAGCTGAACATCTTTAAAAATGATATTTATGATTTTTTTTTGTCATCTAAATACCAATAATAATGAGCCTTTTCTGATTTTATGTAGTATATTAGTGTTCAGCAATCTAAAATTCTTGAGGGACTTTCCGAATCTAAGGTTGTTTAGAATAAACAATCTATAGTTGCTGATTTATTCTATACTACAAAGATTCATTAAAGAATTGATAAAGAAAACAGTTCTATATGGTAAAACAGTATGTGGTAAAAAATCTGAAGATGTTTGCTTGTAGTAGATAAAATCTTCCTCTATTTACTAAAGACTTGCATAAAGGTAACCAGTAGTCCTCTGGCCATAACAGAATAATTTCTTTTTAGAATCTCTAGGGCTGCGTAGTAAAGTTCTGAGGAAAATTGAAGAGCTCAGGACGAAGGTGAAAACCCTTTCTTCTGAAATTCCTGATGAATTTATGTGTCCAATCACTAGGGAGCTTATGCAAGATCCTGTCATCGCATCAGGTATGTGTGATGCTTTTCTACGTTTCAGGGCATATTGTGTTTTTTTTTTTTTTGTTTTTTTTTTAAGATTTTATTGGGGAATTGGTGGAGGGGAACAGCGTTGGGGAATCGGGGAAGGGGAACAGACAAGTTGCCGTCTTCTTGTTCTTCAGTTTTAGTTGCGGAGGATGTTGCTTCACTGTTGGTATCGTCATTGCGCTCTTCCCGGATGAGGCAGATCGGTCGCCGGCCTCTGGATGTCGCTCACCGCGGCTATTGGCAGCTCACGCTTGGCTGCCAGCCGCTCACGCTGGCTGTGGGCCACTCACTGCAGCCTATGGCAGCCCACTGCAGCAGGGGCTGCAGCCCACACCATCACCGGGGCTCGCACAGCCCAGCTCCAGGTGGAGCTGTTGTTAGCTGTAGAGGGCAGTGTCACTGGCCCTCATGTGGGATCCGAACCGGGGCCGCTGGCATCCCAAAACCAGCGCTTAACCAATGCGCCACTCAGCCGGCCCAGGGCATATTGTGTTTTAAATGAGTAAATAATGTCGACAGTTCATAGATGTTTGTCTAAATATGGAAAATATTCAAAATTCCTGTTTTATTTCTTGTTAGTTTTTTTTTCTTTTTAAAAACTTATTAGACCTGAGGTAATCTATTGAACATTATGTATTTTTTAATAAAATTGGATAGAGTAGGTTTGCAAAGATAAGAAACAAAAGGAATAAGTTTTATAAGCTTTACTAAACTTGTGAAATGTGTAGTTACTACACTGTAAAGATAAAATACTGTTCTTTAGGATAGACTGTTGAGATCTCATATTTATTTTGTCCATCATGAATTTAAACAGAGTAAGAATTTAAAGATTATAAAGGGCCGGCCGAGTGGCTCAGTTGGTTAAGAGCTCGCTCAAGAGTGCGAGCTGAGCTCTGAGCAACGGCGGTTCGATGCCAGCCCGAGCTGAGTTGCCGTTGAGCTGCCAACAGGTGGCAGGATGGCTCAGCTAAAAAAAAAAAAAAAAAAAAAAAAAACAAAGATTATAAAGTTGTATCATTGCACATTAATTTCTAATCTTTGTCAATAAACACAGACATACATACTTTACATTTCTGTAATCAGTGGATCTATATTGTATTTTTAATTTTTTTTGTGTAAAACTTTATTATATACATTTTAAAAATTTGACTTAGTCTACGTAATTTTCAGTTTTAATAACTTTATTGTGGCTCTATGCTACATTGATTTGACTCTTCTATTTGGTATATGTATTTGCAAACCTTTCTTTTTGTTATTACCAGTACGTAGGGTTATTTTCATGGCTTGTGCGCCAAAGCAGAATTAACCAATCAGAGAATACGTTATGAACATGAAAAGAATAGTCTTGATAGTTTTTGTTAGATTTGTTATTAAATTGTTTTCAAGAAAAACAAATTTACAGTGTTAATAGCAATATATTTAAGTCTACCTGTTTTTCCAGTTTTGTGATCACTGAATTTTATAACTATTTTTGTGAGTTTAATAGTTTGAAATTGTATTCCTTGCATTGCTAGGGAGGCAGTAAATTTTTCTACATGGCAGTTTACCATTTAAATATGCTAGGGTATAAAATATTTATTCATCTTCCTTGATATTTAACTTATCTGAGGGACTTAAATACCAATCTTATATACTGTGTCCACATTATTAGTGAAGCTAATCATATGGAGTCTTATTTTCTTAGGATCATTTTAATATATTTGATTGTTTCTCTTTCTCTGAACTTTTACAGTTAGGAGCATTTTTCATTTCTATAACTGTAAACATTTTCTTCCAGTTTTTATTTCTTATTTATTTAAATTTATTGGAGTAATATTGATTAATAGCATTATATTAAGTTTCAGGTGTACAATTTTATTATACATCATCTGTATATTGCATTGCTTGTTCACCACCCAGAGTCAGTTCTCCTTCCATGACCATATATTTGACCCGGATACCCTCTTCTACACCCTCTTCCCACTCCTGGTAACCATGATACCATTGTAGTGTCTAGGAGTTTTTGTATAATTGTGTTTATTCATTTGTTGTTTTCCGTTTTATATCCCACATATGAGTGAAATCATATAGTTCGTATCTTTTTCTGTCTGACTTATTTCACTTAGCATAATAATCTCAAGATCCATTCATGTTGCTGCAAATGGCCATATGATTTCTTTATATATTTTGGATATTAGCCCCTTATCAGAGTTATTGTTTGCAAATATCTTTTCCCATTTGGTTGGTTGATGGTTTCTTTGGCTGTGAAGAAGGTTTTTAATTTGATGTAGTCCCATTCATTTATTTTTGCTTTTATTTCCCCTGCCTTTAGAGTGAAGTTCACAGAACCCCTCTGAGACCAAGGTCCATAAGTTAGGTGCCTAAGTTCTCTTCTGTATATTTATTGTTTTAGGTCTTATATTCAAGTCTTTAATCCATTTCAAGTTAATTTTTGTGTGTAGTGTCAGATAGCAGTATAAGGTGTTTCATTCTTTTACGTATGGCTTTCCAATTTCCCCCAGCACCATTTATTGAAGAGACTTTCCTTTCTACATTGTATGTTTTTGGCTCCTTTGTCATAAATTAGTTACCCGTATATTTGTGGGTTTATTTCTGAGCTCTCAATTCTGTCCCATTGATCTGTGCCTATTTTTCTGCCAATACCATACTGTTTTGATTACTGTCTTTTTGTAGTATAGTTTGAAGCCAGGGACTATGATACCTCCAGCTTTGTTCTTTTTTTCTCAAGATTGCTTTGGCTCTTCAGGGTCTTTTGTGGTTCCGTTCAAATTTGAGGATTTTTTTGTTCTGTTTCTTTGAAAAATGCCACTGGAATTTTGATAGGGATTATAGTAAATCTGTATATTGCTTTAGGTGCTGTGGCCATTTTAACTATTTTAATTCTTCCAGTCCATGAACATGGGGTATCTTTCCATTTCTTTGTGTCTTCTTCAATTTCTTTCAACAATGTCTTGTAATTTTCAGTGTCTAGTTCCTTCATTTCCTTTGTTAAGTTTATTCCTAAGTATTTTATCCTTTTTATTACAATTGCAAATGTTTCTTTTCCTTCATTTCTTGTTCTGATATTTCATTGTTAGTATATAGGAACAACAGAGACTTGAGTACAGTCAGGGTTCTGTTTCTTATTTATTCAGAGGCTTCTGAATATTCACCTTCTGTGATATTCAATGTGCCCTTTTCCACATGGTAGAACAACATAACTACCAGTAGGTTCCATATTTTACATTTTGCAAGTTCACCCACCAGAGACAGACCAATACAACATTCCTTTCCAGTATCAATTCCAGAATTCCCCAAGAACTCATTCCCCTCACCTGAGCCAGGAGCCTACCCGCAGTGGTAGTCCCTACATGGATGAGGTGTAGTACTGTGATTTCCCTAACTCTGGCAGGTAGGATTATATATAAGTGGGGTAGCATCATAAGGAGGATAGTGCTAGACGGGACAGTTTGCAGAAAAGAGGTGGGTGAAATGTGCTAATATCAATTAAGTCTGCTCTAAATGTGTCATTTGAGGCCACTGTTGCCTTATTGATTTTCTGCCTAGATGATCTATCCATTGGTGTCAATGGGGTGTTAAAGTCCCCTATTATTTCTGAATTACTTTTGATCTCCCTTTATGTCCACCAATATTTGCTGTATATATTTAGGTGCTCCTATGTGGGGTGTGTAGTGTTTACAAGAGTTATAGCCTCTTGTTGGATTGATCCCTTTATCAGTATGAAATGCCCTTGTCTCTTTTTTTTGTGTGTGTGTTTTTTTTTTTTTTTCGCCCACAGGGGAAGGAAACCATTGCAGGGGAAGGCAGAGAGAAGAAGAGGGAGAGATTGATTATTTTTTATTTTATTTATTTTTTTAATTGGGGAATTGGGGGAGGGGAACAGCGTTGGTGAATTGGGGAAGGGGAACAGACAAGTTGCTGTCTTTTTATTGTTCAGTCTAGTTGCGGAGGATATTGCTTCACTGGCCCATGTTGGTATCGTCATTGCGTTCTTCCCGGATGAAACAGATCAGTCGCTGGCCTCTGGATGGTCCCTCACGCTGGCTGCCAGCTACTCACTGTATAGCCTATGGCAGCCCACTGCAGCAGGGGCTGCAGCCAACACCATCGCCGGGGCTACCAGCCCAGCTCCTAGCTGTAGAGGGCAGTGTCACTGGCCCTCATATGTGGGATCCGAACCAGAGCTGCTGGCATCCTAAACCAGCTCTTAACCAATGCACCACTTAGCCAGCCCACCCTTGTCTCTTGATACAATCCTTGTTTTAGCATCTGTTTTGTCTGATATAAGTATTGCTACCCTAGCTTTTTTTTTTCTTTTTTTCGTTTTCATTTGCATGATATATCTTTTTCCATTTCTTTACTTTGGGTCTCTTGAGTGTCTTTTGATCTGAAGTGGGTCTCTTATAGGCATCATATAAGTATGTACATGTCTTGTTTTTTATCCATTCAGCCACCCTATGTCTTTTGATTGGAGCATTTAGTCTATTTACATTTAAAGTAATTATTGATAGGTATGTTTCACAATTTTATTAATCTTTTTTTCTGATTGTTTTTGTAGTTGTTCTCGGTTCCTTTCTTATTCTCTTGGTTTCTTCTCTTGTATGTGGGTGACTTTCCGTATATTGTTTTTGGATTCCTTTTCTTTATTTCTTATTTATCTCATAGATTTTTGGTTTGTGTTTACCATGTGCTTGTATATAACAAGCTCTGTTTATAGCAGTCTATTTTAAGTTGATGGTTGTTTTAAGTCTGAACACATTCTAAAATCACTACAATTTTTATTCCCCCCTCCACATTTGTTTTGTTACTATTTTTTATTTATTTTGTGTGTGTTTGTGTTGATGCCTTAATTTATTGCGGTAATTACATATGATCTTCGTACTTTTGCTCTTTAACCTTTGTACTAGTTGTTGGTTGATCCATTGCTTTTACTGTTTGCCTTTGTCAGTGAGTTTTTTTCTTTCAGATGTTTTCTTATTCATACAAAGTGTGCCAAAAAAATGTATACACATTTTAAGAAAGGAAAAAAATGTATTAAAATTGTAATCCTCAATATATAGTGATAACAGAAGATGAATGTAAATCCTGTGTATTTTTTTGGCACCCCGGTATTTTGGATCTTGTCTACTTAAAGAAGTCCATTTAACGTTTCTTGTAATACTTTTTGGTGGTTATGAACTCCTTTTGATTTTGTTTTGTCTGGGAAATTCTTTCTCTCTCCTTCAATTCTAAATGATAGTCTTGGTGGGTAATCTTGGTTGTAGGTCTTTGCTTTTCATCACCTTAGTATTTTGTGTCAATCCCTTCTGTCCTGCAAAGTTTCTGTTGAGAAATAAGCTGGTTGTCTTTTGGGAGCTGCCTTGTAGATAACTAACGTTTTCTCTCGCTGCTTTTCAAATTCTCTCTTTGGCATTTTAATTATTACGTGTCATGGTGTGGGCCTTTTTGGTTCATCTTGTTTGAGACACTATGTGCTTCTTGTATGTCTTGTATGTCTATTTTCTTTGCCAGGTTAATCATTATTTCTTCACATAGGTTCTCACTCCCTTTCCCTCTCTTTTCCTTCTAGTTCCCCAGTGATGTGAATGTTGGTATGCTTGATGTTATCCCAGAGGTTCTTTTTCAAAAAAAAAAAATTTTTTTTTCAGTTACAGTTGACATTCAATATTATTTGATATTAGTTTCAGATGTACAGCATAGTGGTTAGACATTTATTTATATGATTTATGCAGTGATCCCTCAAATGAATCTAGTACCCACCTGGCACTGTACATTGCTGTTGCAACATTATTGTCTATATTCTCTATGCTGTACTTTACACCCTCTGACTATTTTGTAAATACCAATTTATATTTCTTAATCCCTTCACCTTTTGCATCCAAGTCTCTAATACCTCTCGCCCCTGGCAACATCAATTTGTTCTCTGTATCTATGAGTCTGTTTCTGTTTGTTTGTTCATTTGTTTTGTTCTTTAGATTCCATAAATAAGTGAGATAATATGATATTTGGCTTTATGGTATTTGGTATTACATTTAGCAAAATACCCTCTCGGGCCATCCATGTTGTTGCTATCCTTATTTTATTTTATTTTATTTTATTTTATTTTATTTTATTTTATTTTATTTTTTTATAAGTTTTATTGGGGAACAGCCATGGTCATTGGTTACACACTGGTTTCATACTACAATGGCATAGTTGGCTCTCTTAAGGAGGCGCAGCTCACAGTGACCCAAGTGGGGATCAAGCCGGCAATCAATTGAGCTAACCTGTCACCCCATCCTCATTTTATTCATTTGTTTGTTTATCTATTTTCCTGTTCTGATTGGATTTCCTGCTACCTTGTCTTGAAGATTGTTTATTTGATCCTCTGCTTCATCTCATCTGCTTTGATCCCCTCTAATGTATTTTTTTTTTCAGTTTTGTATTCTTGATTTGTGACTGGTTATTTTTTATGGTTTTTATCTTTTTGTTGACATTCTCACTAAGTTCCTTGAGCATCCTTATAGCCAGTGTTTTGAACTCTGTATCTGGTAGATTGGTTGTCTTCATTTTGTTTGTTCTTTTTATGGAGTTTTGTTTTGTTCTTTCCTCTGAAACATGTTTCTTTGTCTCCTCATTTTTGGCTGCCTCTCTGTATTTGTTTTTAGGTAGAGCTGCCATGACTTCCAGACTTGGCAGAGTGGCCTTATGTAGTAGGTGTCCTTTGGGGCCCAGTGGCACAGTCTCCCTAATCACCTGAGCTGAGTGCTCCAGTGGTGTCCCTTGTGTGGCTTTTGTGCTCAACTCCTCATGTAGTTGAGCCTTGATTCCTATTGGTTCATCAGTGGGTGGGATTGACCTTCAGGCTGTCTGGCTGTGAGAACTGCCTGTGACTACAGCTGATGAGCTTTTGTGTGGAGACCAACCCCATGAACTAGGAGCCACTTTAGTGGGACTTAGTCTGTTCTTCATGTGTGTCATCTGTGGAGTTGGTTGGATAGTGCTCTGGTGTGGTCTTAAGCAGGCTTCTTGGTGTGTTGTTCGTCAGCCACCAGTTGCACCTGGCTTGAGGCCCCGTGGTGGGAGCTACCATGTGATCTGTGGTTGGTTGCCACTTGTGCTGGACTTGGAGTTGCTTGGGAAAGATTAAACTTTGACCTATGGCTGGCTGCCATTAGTGCTGGCCTTGGAACCCTTTCATGGGCACCACGATGTGAGCTGAGGCCAGCCACTACTTGTGCTGGGCTTGTGTCTGCTCATTTGAAGCTACATTCCAAGCCAACACTGGCACTAGCTGATGCCAGGCTTGGGGCCACACAATGGGAATTATAATGCTAATTGACACCTGTAACTGCTTGTACGGGACTTGGGTTTATTTAGGAAGAGGTACACGGCATGCTGAGGCCTGCTACTGCTTGTTTGGGGTTTGTGGACCTTTGAGAGGTTTTTAGGAAAGTCTGCAACACAAGCAGAGACAGGCTGCTTGTGTGGAAAAGCTGGTGGAAGAGGGTTGGGCCAGACGCACAAGTTGTGTGCCACGAAGTCTCAGCGAATCAGCAGATGGGGTGAATGTTGTTAGCCAGGTTAATGGAGAGCACAGATTTGGCATTCACCTGTACCTGGTGGCTGGGGGTATAGGCTCTCAACAAAGGACCAGTGGTGCCTGCCCACACTTCTGTCCCCAGAGTATTACCTTGACCCCTGCCCCTCCAGCCCTTGCCTCAAAGCTAGTCAATTCAGTTCCTCCCCATTTGTCCTTGGGACCCTTTGAACTGCTGCCCCGGCCCTGGAGTCCAGAACCAGTGACTCTGTGAGCAAGCAGGTCTGTGTGCTGGCCCCTCAAGAGGAACACCTGGGACTCTAAGAGCCCTCAGTTTCCGACACAGTCCCCGCTGTTTCTCACAACCAGTCGCTATGGTGACTCCTCAGCACTGGTGCCCCAGGCTGTGGAGCCCAGAGTGAGTCTGGGACTCCTTGTTTTTCGGGGACCTCCACACTCAAGCTGTCCCTCTCAATTCTTAATCTCCACACTGTGGGTATGGGACCTGCCTGTTCCATGTCTCCATCCCTCCTACCAGGCTTGTCAAGGCTTCTCCTTTATGTCCCTAGTTACAGGACTTCTGTTCAGGTGGCTCTCATTGGTGGTTCTGAAATTTGGTTGTAATTTGGATGTGGTTGTGGCTGAAGATGAGCATAGCTTTTACCTACTCCACCATCTTGACTAGAAATGCCCCATCATTTTCTTACTGATGTCTTTTAAAGAGAAACATTTTTAATTTTGTTGTAGCCTAATTTATTATTTTTCCCTTAATGATTTCCTTTTTGTGTGGAAAGTCTGCAGCATAAACAGAGTCTGTTTTCTTCTAGATGTTTAGTAGTTTAAAATTTTGTCTATAATATTTTTCAAATTAATGTTTTTGTATGGTGTGAGATAAAGTAAACTTTTCTTCTTTTCCTAAATGAATATCCAATTCTTGCAGCAGCATTTGAAAAATCTTTTCCCATTGGATTATTTTGGCACCTTTGAAAATCAATTGACTGTATATTGCTAGTTATTCTGGACTTTCTATGCTATTCTACTCATCTTTATGTCTATATTTTTGCCAATTACCTCAGTGCCTTGATTACTGTAACTTTATAGTAAGCCTTATAATCAGGTAGTATGTCATCTTAGTTCTTTTTCAAAACTGTTTAGCTATTCTTGGTCCTTAGCATATTTCCATGTAGATTTTAGAATCACTTTCTCAGTTTCTACAGAAAAGTGTACCCAAGGTATTTGTGTGTGCGCGCACGCTCGTGTGTGTGTGTGTGTGTGTGTGTGTGTGTGTGTGTGTGTGTGTCGGTGTGAAAAACAAAACAAAATTTGCCATCATCCCCAAGGTTTGTCCAGGTAGTTGCAAATGGCAGACTTTCCTTCTTTTTATGGGTTGGATAATATTCATTGTATATATGTATATGCCACATTTTAGTTATCCAGTCATCCATTGATGGACCCTTGCGTTGCTTCCACATTTTGGCTATTGTTAATAATGCTGCTATGAATATGGGTTTGCAGATATCTCTTTGAGATCCTGCTTTCAATTCTTTTGGATAAATACCCAGAAGTGAAATTGCTGCATCACATGGTCATTCTATTTGTAAATTTTTGAGGATCCTCCATGCTGTTTTCCATGAGGGCCGCCTCATTTTACATTCCTGACAACAGTGCGCAGGGTTCCAGTTTCTCTACATCTTCACCGGCACTTGTTATTTTCTAATTTTTTAATAGTGACCATCTTGATGGGCGTGAGGTGATACTTCATTGATTTTTGTTGTTGAGTCCTCACCCCCACACCCTTTTTCTCTGTGTCTTATTACACTGCCCAAGGGTTTCCAGGACAGTGTTGAAAAGAAGTGGTAAGAGTAGATCCCTTCCGAATCCGTATGATTTTTCGTATGGATTTTTCTGTTTCTGAAAAAAATGTCACTGGGATTTTGATAGGGATTGCAATGACTCTGTATTTGCTTTGGATAATTTGAGAAAACAAATAAAATAATCTATCGTATTACAGGCTAAAGCAATGGATAAGCATTTAAAAACTCAGCAACTCGGGATATAAGGGAACTTCTTTAACTTGATAGAGGGCAGCTGACATCATACTTAATGGTGACAGACTGAATGCTTCCCCCTAAGAGCAAGCAGGTAACAGTTAAGTCTTCAAATCCATGAACAGAAGATGTCTTTACTTTTGCATCTTTAATTTCTTTTAGTAATGTTTCAGTTTTCAGTGTACAATCTTTCACCTCCTTGCGTAAGTTTATTTACCTTAGTATTTAATTGTGATGCTATTTGTAAATGGAATTTCCTCTTTAAATACTTCATTGTTAGAACCACAAGGGATTTTTGTGTGTTGATTTTATATCCTGCGAGTTGGTTGACTTTGTTATAACAGTTTTTGTGGAGCGTTTAGGTTTTCAATTATCCTCTTTACTACATATTGCTGGATTTAATGTGTTAATATTTGCAGTAGTTTTGTATCTGTGTTCATAAGAGATATTGGCTGTAGTTTCTTGTAATAGGTCTGACATGGTATGAGGGTAATTCTGGCCTCATAAAATTAGTTGATTAAGTGTTCCTCTCCTGCATATTTTAAGTTTGTGTATTATTGCTATTTTTTCTGTAAATGGTTGATAAAACTTATCAATGAAATCATCTAGGTGTAGAGTTTTCTTTGTAGGAGAGTTTTTAACCACAGATTGTTATGAATTCAAATATAACTTTCAGTAGGTTAGTTTGTCAAATTACATTTGTGTTCTTTCTTTGCATTTTTTTATCACTTTAAAATATTCTTGTTGGTATCATTTGATGTATTTTGTCTTGAATTTTGTCTCATTTATTTTAATCTTGGCTCTCTTGCTTTATTTTTGTTTATAGCTGCATGCTGTATTTCTTTCAGTCTTTTCTAAGTGTACACCTTGAACTTTCACATAATGAACAGTTTCACCAAGGGTAATCAATATGCTGACTTTTAACATTATAGATTAATCATAAGCACATTTTTATAAAACTTCATCTAAAGTAAATCATTAAGCATCATGTGAGTGTGATTCGTCCATTGTTGCACAAAGCAGTAATGTTAATTTTCATGTGTGAATATACTGTGATTTATTTATCCATTCTACTGTTGATGGTCATTTTTGGCTATTAGAAACAGTGTTTCCTGAACCTATCTTCGTGTTTTTTGGTGAATCCTGTGCATTTTTATTGGGTATATACAATTAGTTACCCAGAGTGGTTGAATCCATTTACACTTTCACCAGCACTGTATAAAAATTCTAGTTGCTCCATAGCCTTATTTATATTTAGTGTGTCTTTCATTTTAACCTTTGTGGTACCACCATTTATTTTAAATTTTATGACTTTTACTGAAGCAATTGTAGGTTCATATGCAGTTCTAAGATCTACCATACAGGGTATCCTGTACACTTTGCCCAGCTCCCCCACTGGCAACACTGATGCAACCCACAAACCTTATTTAGATTTCCCCAGTTTTACATGCATGCATTAAGTTCTACACAATTTTGTCCCTTTTGGAGGTTTGAGTATCAACCACCAGTCAAGACAGAGCAGTTCGGACCCACAAGGACCCCTTCTGTTGTCTTTTTATAACTACATCCATCACCTGCCTGTTCTCTTTCCACTTCCATCCATAATGTCCTCTATTTATACAATTTTGTCATTTCAAAAGTGTTACATGAATGGACTCATACAGTAAATAACCTTTTGGGACTAGCTTTTTTCGTTTAGCATAATCCCAGAAGTGTCACTATCCATTTATTTTTAGCCTTCCTTTGTGGTACTTCGTTTCAGAGGTGTTCCCTGTGGAAAAATATACAGTTGAATTAAGTTTTGAAAAATACTGTCTACATCTTTAATAGAATTGAACTGATTTCTTTATATCATGATTGATACATTTGGGATACTTCTTGCCAGCTTATGTTCACAATTTATTTATTTTGTTTTCTTCTAGTTCCCTTTCCCGCTTCTTTCCTGAATTTTTCTGAATTGATCATGCGTCTGTTTTGGCCTTTTTTCCCCTGTTGTTGTGGAAGGCCTGTACTTTATATCTATTGAATTAACAGCCTCAGGAAAATTTCCAAGACCTGTTTTTGCCTGTATCTCAGTATTCTTACAGTATTTTTATTCATCTGTCCTTTTAAATTATGAAAGCAGCATGTGCTTGGTGAAAACCAGTCAAACTATATATTTTGAAAATGAGAATTTTCTGTACTCTGCTGTTATCCTTCCAGATATTTTTCTACCCGTTTATAATTTGTTCTATAACAAATGGGATCTGACACATACTTTTGAAAACCTTTTGTTTTACTTAATGTATCAGGTAGGATTCCTTGTCAGTACATATTCAGTACTTAATTCTCAGCTACAGAACAACGTCTCATAGTGTGTTGTGCCGTAAATTAACTCTTACTCTGTTGATATTGTTCTCCAAGTAATTTGGTAGCAAAATGCTATTAGTATATACAGGTATACTTATTTAAATACTGCTGTTGGATAAATTCTTAATACTGCTTGGCAGTTATGTTTTAAATTTTGTTTTAAAAGAATAATGAAAGGTGGCCATAGTTAAAAATAGGTTTGTTCAGTTTTTACCCATTTAAATTTTAGAATCATTTTGTTATGCAACAAAAGGAAATCTTGACATTTTGATTAGAAGTACAAAAAACTAAATGTTAATATGGCAGTTGGGGTGGGGAGTAGAAATGGCAACTACTAGTCAGGCATTTCATCTATTCCTCTTTTATTCCTTTCAGGTCTATACTGAACATTTAAATGTCAATTCATTTATATATCTTTTTAGAAAAATCAGTGTTCACACTTAATTTGCCATTTCAGAATTGTAAAACCTAATAAACCCTATCTAACCATTTTGCTTTTTCTCTAGTTTTCAGTGTTTTATCTCAATTGTATAGCAAGAACACACTCTCTGGCTTCTATTGTTGCAATGCAAGTGTAGTGTCAGTTTAATTCTGATTTTTTGTTTCAGAGTTTTTCTTTGCTATGTGTTTTTCTCTCATAGTGCTTCTTGAATGAAACTTCATGTCTTTTATCAGTTCTGGAAAATCTGAAGCCATTCTAATTCTATATATCTCAACTCTTTCAACTTCCTAGGTAATTTTCTCAGCCATCTATTCTGATTGTGTTAACCTATTTAACCTTCTCATTGAGATTTTTTTCTAAATTTCAGTGACTATATTTGTCATTTCTGGGAATCTGATTTAGCATGTAGATAAAGAGCATAGACTCTGGAGCCAGACTGCTTGGGTTTATACCCCAGCTGTCACTCCCTACTTATGTGACCTTGGAAAGTCAGGCCATGCATCAATTTCTTCATAAGGTTGTTGTGCAGATTAAATGAGTTAATATTGGTTAACAGTACCCCGGGTCAGTCTAATGATATACAATTAGCTGTATGAGTATTTAATATTTTTATAGTTCTCATTATTTTAGAAATACTCACAGGTTGTATCGGTTTTCATTTTCTGAGGTTTGTGGGATGCTAATCCGCTCTTTGTTGTCTGGCCGTGTTCTTTTGTGTGCTCATCTTCAGTCGAGTATTACCTGTGGAATTCCAGTGTGGGGAGAAGGTGTGGGCTCCAGAGATGTGTTGGACTTCTTTTGTCCATTTCCCAGGGCCACAGGTGGGCAGCAGTGGGCTGAGTCAGGTTTTTCTTCTTGAACAGAGCTAGCAGAACAATTTAGACCCCGGGCCAGTGAGCTAAGTAAGACTTTTTACTAGGGTAAAGTCATTTGAACCTGGAAGC
This sequence comes from Aselliscus stoliczkanus, assembly GCA_033961575.1. Classification (NCBI taxonomy): domain Eukaryota; kingdom Metazoa; phylum Chordata; class Mammalia; order Chiroptera; family Hipposideridae; genus Aselliscus; species Aselliscus stoliczkanus. The sequence goes on along the minus strand of CM066731.1, from coordinate 112,057,248 downwards.
TTCAAATGCATGTAAAAAGATGTTTCTTTTGGTCACTATTTTTTTAAGTATAATATATCAAATTTGGGGGTACCTTTAAAATAATAGCTATTTTTATTTTGGTATTTTACCAGAACCTGTTCATCTGAGTATTAAACTGATTTTTGAAATAGAATTTTGTGAATGGAGCTTACTAAATATTTGCTTCCTAGAACTATCAGGAACTTGATGGTACTGTTTAGATGAAAATTTCCAAAGGTAGTACAAACAAGGAAACTTAGTTATATGGTACATATGATGTTTAATATTATTTCTTTAAAAATTGTCAGTTTTTCCTCTGGTAACACAGGTTTATTTCAAATAAGCTGACTCCAGTTGCTTAAAGAAACCAGGAGTATCAATATTAACTGTCAGCTGCAATTATTTAATTACAGTGTCTCCTTTTATACATGGTAAGGCTCTGTGTGTATGTGGGGATAGGAAAGTGGTCTTTGCTTTGAATCTCTGATGCTCCCTCTGGCTGCTTTTGGGATGAACTTTGGTAAACACTTTCAAACCTTATAAGATCCACTCAGTTTATCAATATTTGTCAGCAGTAGAAAACTGTTGATTATTTCAAAGAATCACTATTTTACAAAACCATGAACAGCTGATACTAAACTTAGGGTTTTAAACTGGCCTGTGTAACTGACTTTCCTACAGGAGATAACCATAGAGAGAATGGTTTAACATTTTATTCCCGGCTACCACCCAAGCAACTGACAAGGAAACATTATTCACTTACTTAAGGGAATTCAATTAAAGGTAACAAAATACAATATGATGATAATGTAACAGTGTCGGTATAATACACCTCTTACAAAGGGAGAGAATATGAAAAAAATGAATAATCTGATTATTAACTGAAAGCCTATTTGAAACTTGGATGCTGAGGGAGAGAAAAATACCAGCTAATTGGATGTATTACTTATAATGAGGAACCAATGTATACTAATAATATTCTTGGCATCTTTTTTATTAAAGATATTAGTGTAAAGGTAACCAGTAGATCAATACAAATTTCCCTAAGCATCAAAATTGATGAAACCAGTTCCTGTTATACTGAAAGAATTTACATGTGAGTTATAAAAATATAAAAACGAATGCTAGAACTATTCTTACAAAACATACTAGTGATCCTAAAGAGATAAAAGATTTAGGATTAGCTAACAAAGTGCAATCCAACCTAGAACGAGGTACCGAAAGCTTAGAAATAAAAGGATAGGCAAAAAGGAGACAGTTGCAACTGAAAATAAGGAAGGGGTTACATACTTATTTGCAAAAGTAAAATTAAGACCCCCCCCCAAATTTAACAAGAGGAGGATACCCTGTAATGCTCAATACAACCATCACTGGCTCTGCAGTCCCAAACACAGCAACAACCCAAGAAGCAGAACCTACAGACCAGGTGGGACAAAGCACAGGAATAGACTTGATCATGCCTCTCAGTCCAAAATAGAAAATACATCTTTTGGAACACAGAGGACATACATAACCATATTTAAACACCACCACCAGAAATAACACAAACTAAGAAATTAATAATAAAAGTGGGCCCTTTCACCTGGAAGGTGAAAAACATGCTATTATCAGATTTATCTAGCATAGTGGCAAATGAATTAGCTGTTACTGAACTAACAATAGGTCAGCGATATTAACATGTACATCATTTATCAGTAATAAGCCAGTATGATGGTACCCTATAAGACTGAGATGCATTATAATCAGCTTTTTATAAAAAGTTGAGTACAGTAAGTCCTCACTCAACATTTATGGGTTCTGTGACTTTAAACAAAATGACATAACAAAACCAATTTTACTGTAGACTAATTGACATAAACAAGAGTTAAGTTCCTATGCCACCTCATCAACATTACAACTAAAGGATTATGAACTGAACAATGCTATCTGAGGATCTGCTATATATTTACCTACTCAAACTGGTCTTACAACTCAACAGTAAGACAACCCAATTAAAAAAATAGCAAAGGATTTGAATAGACCTTTCTCCACAGAAAATACACACGTGGCCAGTAAGCACTAGAAAGATGTTCAGGTATCATTACGGAAATGAAAATCAAAACCACAATGAGGTACCACTTCATAGCCATCCTTTAGGATGACTAGAATAAACAAGATGGAAAATAACATGCTGATAAGGATGGGAGGGTAAAATGGGTCAGCTGCTGTTGAAAACAGTTTGGCAGTTCCTCAAAAAGTTAGTTACCATGTGACCCAGAAATTATATTCTTAGATATAGATCCAAGAGAAATGAACATAAAAAGTGGTACATAAATGTTCATAGCAGCCTTATTGATAACAGCCAAAAAGTAGAAATGACCAAAATGTCCCATCAGTGGATGAGTGGATAAATACAATGGAATGTTAATCAGCCATAAAAAGGAACAAATACATGGTACATTTATGACCCTTAGAAACACTATTATGCCAAATGAAAGAAACCAGGCACCAAAGGCCACCTATTGTATGACTCTGTTTATAGGAAATGTCCAGAATAGGCTAATCCATAGAGACTCAAAATAGATTAGTGGTTGCTGAGGGGGGAAGAGGGACTGCTAATGGGCACAAGGTGTTTTTATGAATTATGAAAATTTTCTGAAATTAGATAGTGGTAATGGTTTTATAACTGAATTATACTAAGAACCACTGAAATGTATGCTTAGAAGGATGGATTTTATGGCATGTGAATTGTATCTCCAGAAAAAGGTAGTAACAGTATCTGCAGACAGTATCTACCATCTCTGGACTCAGGGAAGAAGCTGAGGTTATCAGAGCCTCACATGGTCTCTTAGAGCCAGGCCTCGAGGGAGGGGGAGCTACCCAGCTGCTGCTAGTTTCTCTAAACGGGGAAGGATAAGAAATTCGGGCAGTGCCAACAGTGAAGCACACAAATAAATCTGGAGAGTGTAACCAACTCTTCCTGCCAGATGAAAGGCCATGTCCAAGCACACACTGGGCGCAGCCTTCACCCTGCTTTCATCTCCCTTTAGACAATCTTATTCCAGGATTTACCAAGGAGCCAGCTGGCAGAGCTGAAATGTGGTGTGTAGTATCCTGGCCCCAGTGTGCCCCTCAGTATTATGTATCGGTTTGGAGTTGAGAGACAATAGCTTAATAGAGCTAATCAGCATTTGGCAAGTTAAAAAGGAATAAATAGCCTGAGAGAGAGAGAACAAAAAGCTTTAAAAGGCATAATGGACAACTTAATTTACAATAACAAAAGCAAATCCCTAGACATAAATATACAAAATTTACCCAACATAAAGAAAACTATAAAACATCTCTCACTATAAAGTATACTTGGAACAAATAGGAAGACTATTAAGTTTCTTTCTAGAGATCTAGAAAGTGATTATTAGGTTCCATTGGAAAGAACACACAACAAATAACTTAGAAAATAAAAATAAAGTTATAAAGCCTCTATAAATAGCCTCTATAAATGTGGGACTGGCCTATGAATAATAGACAGACCAATGGAAAATAATTTTTAAAACTCCAGAAATTGATCCAAGTGCATTGGAAATACAGTGAATGATGAAAACGGAATTTTAAATCAGTGAGAAAGGTAATTTAAACAAGTGGTAGGTATTCCGACAACTAAATAGCCATATGGAAAAGGATTAAGCTGGCTTCCTCACTTATACTGTACATCTAAATTAATTCCAAATGAACCAGAGATATAAACATAAAAAATAAAATGGAACTTTACAAGTCCCAGAAGAAAATGTGGGTAAATTCCTTGGTAACCTGGAAATGGAACACTTCCTAATCTGGAATCAAAATCCAAAAGAATTAAGTAAAAAGTTGATGAAGTAGTAATATTCCATAGATATAAAAATAAATCAAAGCATTTAAAGAAGAATTAATACGAATTCTTCTCAAACTCATTTTACAAGGCCAGCAATACCCAGATAACCAAAAAAGGACACTAAAAACCAAACAAGGACACTACAAGAAAATCACAGACCAATGTCCCTGATGAACACAGAAGAAAAATCCTCAAAATATTAGCAAACCCAATTCAACTCATTAAAAGGATCATGCGCCATGTTCAAGTGGGATTTATTCCAGGGAGGCAAGGATGGTTCTCGTAAATCCAAGTGATACACATTAACAAAATGAAGGATAAAAATCATATAATCTCAATAGATGTGTACAAAAAAGCATTTGACAAAACTCAACATCTACTTATGATTAAAACTCTCAAAGTGGATATGAGAGGGAACATACCTCAACATAATAAAGGCCATTTATGACAAGCCCACAGCTAACATAATATTCAATGGTGAAAAGCTGAAAGATTTTCCTCTCAGATCAGGAACATGACCAAGGATGCCCACTCTCTCCACTTCCATTGAACGTAGTATTGGAAGTTCTATCCAGAGCAATTAAACAAGAAATAAAAGGCATCCAAATTCAAAACGAAGGAGTGAAAATGGCATTATTTGCAGATAACATAATATCCAAAATACATAGAGAAAACACTAAAGATGCCACCAAAAAACTATTAGAATAAACAATTCAGCAAAGTAGCAGGATACAAAATTAACATTCAGAAATCAGTTGCATTTTTTTATATACCCATAACGAACTATCAGAAAGTAATTCCATTTACAGTTGCATCAAAGAGAATGAAAAAACTAGGAATAAATTTAACCAAGGAGGTAAAAAAACTGTACTTGGGAAGCTGTGAGACATTCAGGAAAGAAATTAAGGAAGACACAAAATAAACGGCAAGATTGTCTGTGCTCATGGATAGGAATCAATATTGTTATAATATTCATATTACCCAAAGCAATCTACAGATTCAATGTGATCCCTATCAAAATTCCAATGGCATTTTTCACGAAATAAAACAATTCTAAAATTTGTATGGAACTACAAAAGACTGCAAATAGCCAAGGTACTTTTGAGAAAGAACACAGGTGGAGGTATTATGATTCCTGATCTCAAACTTTATTACAAAGCTATAGAGTAATCAAAACAGTATGGTATTGGCATAAAAACAGACACATTGACTAATGGAACAGAATAGAGAGCCCAGAAATAAAATCACACATATATGATAAATTAATTTACAATAAAAGAACCAGGAATATACGATAGGGAAAGGACAGTCTTGTCAATAAATGGTGTTGGGAAAAATAGATAACCACATGCAAAAGAATGAAACTGGACCACTTCCTTACACTATACACAAAAATCAACTCAAATTGGATTAAAGACTTGAATATAAGACCTGAAACCATAAAACTCCTTCAAGAAAACATAGGTAGTGAGCTTCTTGACATCAGTCTTGGTAATGACTTTTTAAAGACAGCAAAATAAAAATAAACAAGTGGGACAGCATCAAACTAAAAAGCTGTTGCACAGCAAAGGAGACCAACAACAAAATGAAAAGGCAACCTACCAAATAGAGAAAACATTTGTAAATAACTATTTAATAAAGGTTAATATACAAAATATATAAAGAACTCATACCACTCAATAGCAAAAAAAAAAAAACCCCACAAAACAACACCCTCCCCCAAACAATCTGATTGGGCAAAGAATCTGAATAGACATTTTTCCAAAGACATACAGATGCCCAACAGGTACATGAAAAGGTGCTCAACATCACTCATCATCAGGGAAATGCAGATCAAAACCAAAATAAGACCTGCCAGAAATGGCTATAAAAAAGAAGTGTTGGCAAAGTTATAGAGAAAAGGGAACCATCATGCACTGTTGGTGGGAATGTAAATTGGTGCAATCACTATGGAAAATTGTATGGAAGTTCCTCAAAAAAATTAAAAATAAGAGTTGTCATATAATCAAGCAATTCTGCTTCTTGGTATTTATCTAAAGGAAGCAAAATTACTAACTTGAAAAGATATCTGCACCCCCACATGTATCGCAACATTCTTTACAATAGCCAAGGCATATAAACAACCTCATTGTCTATCAATGGATGAATGGATACAGAAAGTGTGTGTGTGTGTGTGTGTGTGTGTGTGTGTGTGTGTAAAGAAATCCAGGGCCAGCTGAGTGGCGTGGTGGTTAAGCGCTGGCTTGGGATGCCAGTGGCCCCGGTTCAGAATCCACATATGAGGGCCAGTGACACTGCCCTCAAAAAAATAAAAATAAAAAGGAAATCTTGACATTTGTAATATCATGGATGGACCTTGATGACATTGTGCTAAATAAGTCAAAGAAAGACAAATGCCATCTGATCTCACTTATATGTGGAATCTAAAACAAAACACTGAACTTAGAGATCTAGAGAACAGACTGATGGTTGAGCAAAGCGGGGGCGGTGGGAGAGCAGCGGGTGAAAGTGGTGAAGATAGTCAAAAGGTACGTACTTCCAGTTATAAAATCAGTATGTTCTGGGGATGTAAAGTACACCATGTTGACTAGAGTTAATAATACTGTATTGTACATCAGAAAGTTCCTAAGACACTAGGTCTTACAATTTTTCTCATCACAAGAAAAAAGGAAAAATTTGTAATTATGTGTGGTGATAGATGTTCACTTGTTCTATTGTGATAATGTAGCAATATACTGGGGGTGCCAAAAAATGTATACAACTGGACACTTTAGTCAACATTGCTCAAGCAGTGTTCACATAATCAGAATTGTCTGGACCCTGATGGTAACCACTTTGAGAACCTCTTATAATTGCGTAAGTCAAATGCAACTTGTATTTATCTTTTGTTATGGGTATATATCGAGTATTACCATTTTAAGTACAGTTTCCCTTTCTTAAAATGTGTATACATTTTTTCTGGCACCCTCTGTATATGTATCCAATCATTATGTTGTGCACCTGCAACTTAATATGTCAATTAGATCGCAATTAAAAAAAGAATCTTCCTAAATTAAGAAAAGGGTAGTTCTTAGGATAAGGAAAAATGATTCTTAAACATATGAAAAATGTTCTATCTCCCTCATAATAAAATAAATTAAAACCACCTGATATACCATTACTTACAAGACTAGTAAAAATCCAGTTTGACAACATATTCTCTTGGTGAGGTTTTGGGGGAAAGGAATTCTCATCAACATTGTTAGAGGAATTTAAAAAACATGGTAGCATTCCTATGGTATCGGCATATATAGCAAAATTATATACATTTACCCTTTGATACAGCAGTTCTACTCTGGAATCTCCCCCAAAATGGTAAGACTGTTCATTGAAGCACCATTTGTAGAAGGCAAAGATTAGAAACAACCCATGTCCATCAATACATCCATACAGTGGAGTATTATGGGGGCAAATAAGGTATATAGTTAATTAAAAAAACAAACCAGCCAGATACAAACTGGTATACAGCATGCTTTTATGTAAAAATGCGTATGTACTGTGTGTGTACACACATATATGATTATATTTTCAGCAAGGATAAATATACATGGCTATCTATAAGGGAAGGAAGGGGACATGGGTTGAACAGAGATATGATAGACTCTTCTGAATATACCTCATTTTATAGTTTTTATTTTGAAAACAAAAGTTTTACAAAGTTAAAATAAATCGTGAAAACTAAACCAATCTCTAAAAATTGGGAGGATAAAAAGAGAAGCAATGGACCAAATTGTATGTCAAGCTGGTAATGTAATCAAGCAAGAATTTTTTTTTTCAAGTGCTTTCCGAACACAGTTTTGCAATTAGACAACCCCAGTGGATTTCTTATATTAGTAATATCTTGGCATTGCTAGTTTGAAACAGTTGTATGCGCTGTAGATCAAAGCAAATAGGTTGATGTTTATATGTAATTAGGAACTAAGATTTTCTATTTAAGAGAAAGAGCTACCAGTATAAAATAAAAGATGTAGTGAAGCAAAACTCCAATCTTTATTGTGTAAAGGCAAAGAATTTTGTAAGAACATGGTATACATTGTATTAAAAATTTTGGCCCATGGTTTTTTTTTTTTCCATTATAATCTCTTTACTGTCAGGTCCTTAGTAGGACGAGTTCTATAATCTCTCACTATCTGTTCTCCAGACTTTGCAACGTGTCGGAAAGTTTTGCTGTGTTATTTCTAAGACTCCTGCCTCTCATCTTTAGCCACAAATTCACACATAGCAAACAGCTCTAATGTAGCTTCAGTACCCTCTACCTGGTTCTTTTTCTTTTCCTTTCTGCTACATCTGAGTTTTTGGCAGGATTCTTTTTCAGTGATAGTGTTCAAAAAGCAGCAAAATATTGACACAGTTCACGGGAACTTATGCAATCTTAATACATCTTAAATGGTAGAATTTAGGGTATTATGGCAGAAATATTTGGGAAGTAGTGGTAGAACACAAGAATACCATTTAAATCACAATAAAGGCCTTGCCAATGGAGTTTTTATACCCAACTCATTTTAATCCTAACTTCTCTTTCCTTCACTGGAACTAATTTGTGTGTGTGTTCTTTTTTTTTAGATGGTTATTCATATGAAAAGGAAGCCATGGAAAACTGGATAAGCAAAAAGAAACGTACAAGTCCTATGACAAATCTTGTTCTTCCTTCAGTGGTACTTACACCAAATAGGACTCTGAAAATGGCCATCAATCGATGGCTAGAGACACATCAAAAATAAAATTGTTTATATTATATTGCATTATTTATATTTTTTCCAGTGATCTCATTTGAATGATTTAAAGGTAAATACTAATCAGACATTAAAAGCAAAACAGAAGGAGAAAGGTAAACTTCTTAGTTACCTATAAAAACTATTTACTATTTTTATTGTTTAAAATATATGGGCTAAATAACACATCTAACTTCTATTTTTACTCTAAAAGCCTTTTTGTGCTAGTGAAAAAAAAATCTTAACCTGTAGAGAAATAAAATTTTACTTTGACTTTCAATTGCAATGCTCAAATTTATTCTTGTTAGATATACGTCATATCCCATTACAATCAAAGATCGGAAACTAGAATATAACAGATTTTTAAATCCTAGTTAAGAGCTATTCATGATAACTCTATGGAATCCTTTTAAAGAGAATGTGTAGCCAATTAATTGTAGGTTTATGACTAAATTGAGAAAATAACTGACATATTTAATGAGCAGTTCTGTTGGATGGTAGTATTTTTCTTCATGGTCCAAAACTAGATACAAGTTAAATGAAATAAATTATCACAAATACATTAAGTTGACTTTGCTGAAAAATATAAAGTGGCAAATTAGCTTTTTTTTTTTGATATAAAATTCTTAAAATTCTCTCTTAATATTCTAAGCTAGGGCTGTACTACACGTTTTTATACAATAGACTGATTTTAATACAACTCCCTGGTTAAGTATTTACTTAGGAGCTGAGGTTGTATTGACTTTACTTACCTGTCATAAGTTTACCAGCATGGAAGCCATTAGCGGGAATGCTTATTAGAGCTACACAGTAAGGGCAAGTGGGGACCCAGACTCAGTCTGCTTATCCCCCAAATCATCATTGTCATTGCTCAAAAATTTCAAAACTCAGAAATAAAAGGAGAAAAGCCTTGTAATTACCTATTTAGTCAGACTTTTCCTATATTTTATAAACTTGTAGCTAATAAGCTATATGTTCACAGAAGGGTGGAAAGCCTAGCTACCACAGAAATCTCCAAATGCCTTTTCTTTAGAATCGCTACTTGGTACAATTTCTGTGGTCCTAATGGATTACTGAATTTTATTTCCTTTTGTGTTACAGCTGGGATTACAAATCTGAACCTGGAAGAGTTTGTTCTTTTTGTTTTTTTCACACTATACATGCTTCTCACATTCTAACATAATTCTAACAAGAGATTGTTTTTTAATTGATAGAGTCCACCATTTGACCCAACATCTTGTTTTCATAAAGTAATAGGCTTACTTTCCAAAGGAGGCTGGTTGGTTTTTACATAAAAATTACTAAAAATCAAAGTCATTTATAGAAAAGCAATAAAAGATTGGTTATTTTTTAAGAAAGTGTTAAAGAAGGTAATTTTCTTTTCTACGTTTCACCAGGATAGTTTCTTGTTCAACTGACTGAAAACTAAGATGCCAATAATTGACCAAAATGAAATACTTGGTTTTGTACACAAATAAAACAAAGCCAAACAACTTTCCTCCCCACAAACACAAAAGGAAACAACAAAAACCAAATCTAAAACCACCCATAGGAAAGGGTGGCACACAAACCCCCTGCTGCACCCTCCAGGCCCCATCGTGCCCTCAGGACCACCTGGGAACAGCACTCACCTGCCCGCTGCCCAATCCTCAGGCCAGACCAGGAGCTTCCCAAGGAGACTAAACCAAATGCTTTACAAAAAACATTATCAAAATCAGAATACATAATAAATGCTACTAGTAGTCACACTGGCAGCTTCCCTGGAAGTCATCCAACAAAACTTAATCTATTAGCAGGCTGGCCAAGTGGCTCAGTTGGTTAAGAGAGCGAGCTCTGAGCAACAGGGTCACTGGTTCGATTCCCACATGGGCCAGTGAGCTGCACCCGAGCTGAGCTGTCACTGAGCTGCCTACAGGTGGCAGGATGGCACAGCTGGTGAAAGCACGTGCTCCTAACAGGGTTGCTGGTTCAACTCCCTAATGGGATGGGGGGCTGTGCCCCTCAAAACTAAGATTGAACACTGTACCTTGAGCTGAGTGGCCATGAGCTGCCGACAGGTGGCCGGATGGTGACTGGACTTGGAGCTGAGCTAGCTGCGCCCTCCACAACTAAGGCTAAAGGACAACAACTTAGCTGTTCGCCTTCCCCAATTCCCCAATAATTTTTTTTTTTTTAAGATTTTATTGGGGAATTGGGGGAGGGAAACAGCACTGGGGAATCAGGGAAGGGGAACAGACAAGTTGCTTTCCTTTTGTTCAGTCTAGCTGCGGAGGATGTTGCTTCACTGGCCCATGTTGGTATCATCATTGTGCTCTTCCAGGGTGAGGCAGTTGCTCGTTGGTCATTGGATAGCTGCTCACTGCGGTTCATGGCAGCCCACTGCAGCCTCAATGCAGCCAACGCGGTCGCTGGCGACTCATAGCAGCCCAGCTGCAGGTGGAGCTGTTGTTCACTATCTTAGCTGTAGAGGGCGCAGCATCACTGGCCCTCATGTGGGATCTGAACTGGGGCCCTGCTGCTCAGAGCTGGCATCCCAAGCCAACTCCTAACCAATGTGCCACTCGGCTGGGCCCCCCAATAAAATCTTGAAAAAAAAAATCTACTAACAAATAACATTTTTTCTCTCCCACCCAGTTGTTTTTAGTCTTTAGTTTGAATATATACCTTTAAAGAAGGACTTAAAATACTTTACCTAGCCTTGCTAGTAATGGCAATAAGCAGACAATAACCTGCGGTAGTATTAGGGAATAGTGAGGCTTCAGATTCCAAGTCAGGACTTTACAACAGTACAACACAGTGAATGTTCACTCTTTCATGCTACTTTGAAACTGAAATACATGGATATTAAGACAAATACACACTTTAAACTGAAAGGTAATATAAATGTGCTGAAGATGAAACTTTTATATTAACATAGTGTTCAGTGTGTTGCCAAAATGTTTGAATTAAAGATATCCCGTTGCCAGTAAAAGCACACCTACAAGATGTCTGGAACAGGTAAGAAAGGTATAGAATGCTCTTCATGCTTTCTTACTAGTTCTGGCAAAAAAGACTAGTTTCTGACCCTGGAATATTCTGGGATTTCTAGAAGCTGTCATCCTTGTTTTGAAATTATTAAATGAAATTAAATATGCATTTGGCAGTATTTCTATAAAAAATAGGCTTTTCATTATTTTCTGTAGGGTCACAAAATCACTCAGGAAAAGCGAGGCAGCTAGTTTTCCTCAGGATATTCTCTACTTACCCATCGTTTCATTTAATGCCACACAAATTCTATTAATAGTCTTTATTCCACATGGAAAAATACAGTAGTTGTGCAGAAACAAACTACGTAACAAAAGAGTAAGACATTCACAAACATTAAAGAAAACAATAAACAATAAATAAGCCATAGTCGTTATAGCAGAACTCATGAAAAGCCTATAAAAAAATGATAAAGCTGTACAACATACAACAGGAACAAATGTTGAAGAATAACACCAGAAGATTCCTATTCATACAAAACCATTAACGATGCTCACAGGAACTTCATTACAATGAGTCATTTTTTAAAACATTCTGTAAATATAGAACTTCCTTCTCCCCAATTCTAGAAAATAAATTTCACATCCCAACATATAAAACAAAGATACTCCCGCTTCTCAAACTAGCATTTTAACATCCTTCAATAGCACACCATTTTCATATAAAAATACCTTTAAACCAAGGTTCATTCCTGTACCTTTTCTTTACAAATTAATAATACATCAGTTTGGACTTAAGTAGCACCTCAAAGGTGTTCATATAAATGAGATAAAGTGCCGTCACTGGTACACTGTTAACATGCCATAATAATATATCGTTCAGTGCAATAACCAGCATCGCTGAGGCTGACAAAGAACATGCAGATATATGACTTTTTTTTTTTTAAAGATTAACTACTTGAAATAGTTATATTTACAAGTCTGACTACAACTTGGCTATTTAATATGTACATGTGACTGACTATAAAGTAATGAATGTATAATAAAACAAAAGCAACCAACCAACCAGACCTTAAGTATCCAAATTAAATATCGTCCTTAAAGGACCTTGGAAGCTTTGTTCCAGGAGCGCTATCATTGTTAAAAGCACTTTAGGAACAAGGAGAGAGCTAATTTATGTGTCACCAAGAATGCAATGTTCTTAGTATTTTAGCCCAAATCCAACTTGACCACCAATCGTGATTCTAAATGGCTTAACACTGTTTCCAAATATTAAAACACCTTGGAGTGGGAATATAGTTCCAAAAAGGTGTTTTAAAAATGTGTTTAATGAGAACTGTAACATTGAAGTAAGTGCTTAATCCTCTTCAGGGAACTACTATCAAGGGAACAATACTTGGATGTCCTTGTATTTTTCTTTAAAAAAAAAAAAGCTATAGAACATTTATAGTCACACTTATATTCAGCTAGAAATCACTTAGGTCTTAATTGTGTGGTGTGTGTGTGTGTGTGTGTGTGTGTGTGTGTGTAAATTGGGATTTGACTCTGTGAAACTAAGTTGAAAATCCCATCTTTTCCAGAATACATCATCTGGATATTATATCATGAGTTAAACCTATCACTAGACATTTATACTCTCTATGAAATATTATTTTACCACATAGCAAAGGCTAGGAGAAAAGTAATAAAAACTTCATAGGAGAAAAAAGGATGAGTTAATGTCTTCTTGGCTATCTTAAATTTGTAACTTAATAGGCATAACTAATTGTAGTTTTTTATTCTGGTTAGCATTCTTATTTATGGTGACTTCTGGCTATTTAGCAAAGAAATTTTATCCCACATTTAAAATAAATCAATGGTATCTGATTCATCCCCAAAGAAAAAAGAAAAAAATATGGCTAAAAATAATTTTTCTTATTAAAAATAACAAACCCATTTAGTCACCATCAGGAGCCAACACACTTGTTTTCCAAATTCTCCAAGTGGGTGTCTTAAGGCTCACACATTTGACTCTATGAATGATCGCTTTGGTTTTGCTGAAGGAAGGTGACTCCTATGGGCTTCACTGCTGATATGAGGCTGCTGTTTAGAGATACTTTCCTGATACAGATGAGAAACAGTCTTAGTTATCCTGTTATCTTGACAGTGGGCTGGAATTTGGCACTTCCTGTCTTCTAGCTCCTTCATCTGTGCCCCACTGTGGACACTTCCACCCAGGGTAGAAACAGAACAGGTTTTGGCTTGGCTGTTATATCCCGCTGCTTGTTTGAGAGAGGGTTTCTCCGAGTTCGAGGGCTGCAGGCCAGCTGCAGAAGATGTGTTTGTCAGCAGCCCCTCCGGCATCTGACAGTGCCAGGTGCGGGCTGGAGGATTGCTCTGCTGCTGGAACCTCGCAGTCTTGTCCATGATGCCCATGAAGGGAGTATTGCGAGGTCTGTGCTCAGTGGTGCCGCTCTGAACCTGGGGAACCGCCTTATCTTTAACCCGAGCATCTGGTCCTTGGCTCTTGAAGCCATCTGAAAAACTGCTGCTTGAAGTCAAACTACTGGTTGAACTTGACATCTTGATGCTGCTAGATGGAGAACCGGAAGAGCCTGAGCTGGTGAGGGACGCTGGGTGTCGCAGGTCGCTGCAGCTCACGGGCGCACCTGGGCTGAGAGGGGCCACATCCACGGCCACCGAGGCATGAGACAGGAGCCTCTCTGCGGTTTTGATCTTGCTTGGCAAAGGATATGCAGCGCCGCTCTCAGTGTGCTGCAGCTGAGCACTGTGGCTGGGGCCCGGGCGATCCCCAAACCGGCCAGAACCCGCCCCCACCGTGAAAGCGCCTGTTGCCTCTGAGTGCTGGTTTCTGCCACCAGCAGCAGGGCTTGCAGACATCCTGCCCAGCATTGGACTTGGGGGCGGATTCGGAGAAGGCGCTTGAATCTTTGTGCCGCCATTTCTCCCGCCAGCCTGTGCGGAACCCAGATGTTGGCTGGTTTTCACTATCTGTGCCTGCTTGGTGGGCTGCATCACCAGCCCGGGCTGCGCTACAGGCTCCCTCAGCGGCTTGGGGATTCCTGGCCGGTTCTGTGGCGAGGCGGGCCTTATTTTGGACTGTAACCCTTCCTGAAGGTTTCGGATATACGGGGAGGGGACGGCCGAGGGTGGCTGGGTCCTGGGAGGCAGGGAAATGGATTCTTCCTGTGGAGAGGTTTCTTCTTCTTCAACCTCCTCAAGATGAAAGTGGTCACTTGATCCAGGGGTCGGGGGATCCTCGTCGTTATCTGAGTCGGTGGGTGGGGCGGGCGGCGGGCACTGCTGCTTTTGCTGCTGGTTCCTCTGGAGTTGTTTGCATTCCTCCTCCACGCGGGCCAGGAGCCTCTTGATTTCCTGGTTTGTGGGACAGAGTTTCACAGCTTCCCGCAAGTCGGCCAGAGCTGCCACAAACTGCCTTTATATTAAAAGAGAAGATGTAATTACCAGCCGGGGAAGCGCATGCTCTGAATGTAACTATTCATCAAAGAGCTCTGCTCAAAGGAAAAGGAAGGTAGCCCAGGGAACTTGGAACACTTACTCTGGTAGACAGGACCCACTGAACTAGCTTAGTTACTCAGCTAAGGGGGAGCGCTGACTTCTAACCCAGATCTATGCAACTCCAGGGCCCTGCTCTCTCTATAGCTACCACGGGGCTGGGAGTGAGAACGGGCATTCATCAGTGGGCGTCAGGAGCCTCTTGAAGTTATCTTCACCCTCCCATCTCACCATGCCCACCTCTAACTTAAAAATCTTGGAGGACTGGTTCCCTCTGCCCCACCACCCCCTCTTAATGTTGCTAGCTGGCACTTTCACCAACAATATGGACTAATCTAGGAGTTTCAGGTCGTAGTGAGCGTCAGCTGTGGTGGGCTGGTTAATGAGATGTCAGGAGACAATTACTGTTTAGCCATGGCTAATAATATCTGCTACTGTGCTTCTTGGAAGCGACCAAGTTAGTCCTAAAACGGACAAGAGAGGCTTGGAATCAGAACGAAAGTCACCCAGCAGTTTAAATACCTCAGAAGCACAAGAAAAAACGTCTCTAGTCCCATATCCAGACAGTACCTGCTATTTCTCTTCGCTCTTGCCCTGGCATAGAAGGCTTCATAAGACCTTGGTTTCAATTCGAGAGCCTTGGAGGCAAATTCTTCCGCCATGCCAAAGTCCTGGTGGCAAGACATGAAAGACAGTTTGGGGAATATAATCAATAATGTTGTAAATATTTTGTAGGGTGTCAGATGGGCTCATGTCTTGTCAGGGAGACCACTTAATGGATGGTGTAGATGCCTGACCACTGCACTGTACACCTGAAGCTGAATACTGATTGTCAACTATAATTTAATATAATATATATTCATGGGATATGGAGTACAGCACAGGGAATAGTCAATGGAATTGTACTAGATACATACAATGTCAGAGGGGCAATAGATTGGGGAGGGGAGTTATCACTTTGTGAGGGGTGAAATATCTAACTATTACATAGTTTTGTACACCTGAAATTAATTTTTTTAAAAATGAGAACTGTACAATAAACAAACAAATAAATAAATGAGTCAAAAGAAGTACTGAAACATGATGACAGGCCATTCTTAAATAGGAGGTTTGCTGTAAAGGTTAGCAGAGAAATGGGACATAATGGGAAAGAGGTGAAGACCAAGGTGAATTTATTTTTTTGTTTTGATTTAAAGTTAGGAGATAGTGCACGCTTATTAATATTCTTAAGAGAAGAATCCACCGAGAAGCAAGAATTGGTGATTGAGGAGCAAGGGGAGGGCACTGGTAGAAGCGGAAGCCTGCAGCAGGTGGCACCGGGCACAGCAGAGAAGGGCTGGCCTCACAGAGGGCACACATGCTCCATCCACTGTGACAGGAAGCAGGCAGAATATGTGGGCACTGACGGGGGCAGGTCAATAGATTTGGTGGTAGGAGGTGAAGTTAAAAAAAAATAAGAGTAGCAGAAAGAAGTACTGAAACAAACCTAGCTACTAGTTACAAATTAACTATGAGTTAGCTACTATGTATCATAAATTAAACAGTTACTGGCATATCCTCCAAGCAAACATAATAAGCACTAGGCAGGTTAGAACATATTGGAGTTGAACTCTATACCATGCAGTTTTCTTTTGAATCTGGGGATAGGCCACTTTTGACAATGTTGGCAATATACAGTTGGGATGAAGTGGAGGAGCAGTTTGTATTTGTTTTTCATTGAAGCCGAGGAAACTACACCCAAGTGCATTCTCTCAACATCTCGAGACGTGGGTAGTGACAGTGATCAAATGATGTTTGTCCAAGAGAAGCAGCTTCCCATACACCAAGTTTACAGAAATGTGCACACAAACTGGATAGGAGGTCCTGCGATTTGGTCTAGGGAAGGCCTGGCCTCCTTCACCACTGTAAAAACATTCGATTGCTAAAGGATTGGAATAAGCGGGCACAGCTTACATTTGTTTTTCTTCGGCAGCGAGACAAATTGAGATAGAGGGACACTCTCAGTTCATTGAATGGTCTCATGTCCTCTCCGAATCCTTCTCGAGGGAACTTCCTTAAGGCATACTGGTACCTCTGGGCGGCCTCTTTCATCTTCCCTTTCTAGGATCCCAAAATCACAGACATTTATCGCTTACCAGAAGCTCCAAGATGAATAAGCTCTCACACCCTGAAGATCCTGGAGAGGTTCTTCTCCCTGCCACCCCCCACCAAAACCATGACAGCACAT
Organism: Aselliscus stoliczkanus; assembly: GCA_033961575.1. Classification (NCBI taxonomy): domain Eukaryota; kingdom Metazoa; phylum Chordata; class Mammalia; order Chiroptera; family Hipposideridae; genus Aselliscus; species Aselliscus stoliczkanus. Next base: position 112,039,944 of record CM066731.1, on the reverse strand, counting down.
GGAAAGGGTCCTGCTGAGGAAGTGCTGTAGCCAGAACCAAAACACTGACCAGCATGAATACCCACAGCCTCGCCGTCCACACAGGCTTTTCTGCCGCGTGTGCTTCACACAGCAAGAAAGACACCGGTTTTACAGGAAGGTGTCTGTAAATTGCCAAACTGATAACTATCAATCATAACATCTCAGATTATCTTCTCATATATTTTTGAAAACCATTTCATGAATGCATCTCTCATCTCGAGGTATTTTAATGCTAAGTGTAACAGAAATCAGATGAATTGTGATGCAGTTCCTAAGGCAAGTGGAGTCTTGTGGATAAACCTACAGCTTGCCGTAGAATAATAATTTTTCTTTTAAGAGGAGCTAAAGCATGGGCTTTAAAAATCAGAACGGCCCCGCAAGTCATTTTCAAGGCTAAAGAAATCCATTTGCTCAGTCATTTTCGTCGCACAGCGGGTATGAAGTCTGTTGGAAATGGCTCGGTATTTCTAACATAATTGCCTACCAAAATTCACATTAAAACCACTTCAAAGACACAACAACACACACTCTGAACTCAATTTCAAACTGATTTCCAGCCAGGAACCCTGCTGGGTCATGCTATATGCCTATTTATTTGTTATTATTTAAAAAAAAGGAAAGGGAAAACTTAAAACATAACAAGTGCAGCAGCCTCATGGTAAAAAGGATTAAAATGGTCATAAATCTAGGTTTTTGTTTTAATAATCTTTTAATTCTGTTTAAATACAGACATGGACAGAAGAACAGTGATCTATGCAAATGGCCTAAGTATCCATCTAAACGGGACAAACTACAACTTCTGGGCCAAATCTGGCATGCCACCTGTTTTTACAAATATAGTTTGACTGGGACACTGCCATGCACGTTCATTTATGTATTATCTGTAGCTGCCTGGGTGCCATAGCACCAAAGCTGGGTCATTGTGACAGAGGCCACCTAGCCAAGCCTAAAATATTTACTGTCTAGCCCTTTCCAGCAAACATTTGCTTTTGATCTAAACTGATGTCTTATTTTAGAAAATTCAAAGTCAAATTTATTCATCTGTAAATCATATTTCCATCTCTATGGGAAAATGGGAAAAAAATATAATTCAGTCTCCTGAGTAACTAAGTATTATGTATTACTTCATTATCTTAAGTAAAAATATCTCTAGAAACAGTTTCCCATTCCAGAAGCTTATAGCCATTAAAATAAGATAACCAAGGCCTGGGAAACAATGATTCTTTCCTCCTGAGAATGTCACCTGTGTGTCCCCTTCCCGGGTGTCTCGTGACCTTGTGCACTGAGGAGTCTCCTGTATGACATGCTAATTAAATTAGAGGCAACTCTGCCTCCACGCCAAGGCTTCAGGACATAAGTCACTGGTAGAGCCACAGGAGTCATTCAGGAATAATGGTTTCCAAACACAATGAGAAGTGCTTTCTACGTTGAAGATTCTGCCGTTAAGATATTAAAACCCGGGCGTGAGGCCAGGTTAGCATCTCTCGGAGCTTCTATGAAAGCTACGCTGCGAGTATTCTGTGCAGTAACACAGCCACATCCATTATACACCAAAGGAAGAGGTTGCTCGCAGGCCATTACCACATCACAGAAAAGGGCGAAACCACTTACTTTGTACATTATGTTTCCTTCCTCCATCAATTTCTGTAAAAGTATAATCAAAATATCAGGTTTGGAAGTAGCCATCGCCCAAGCAGCATTTCCTGCAAAATAAACATGCATTCAGAGGCACTTCGGTGGCCTTGGGGGAAAGGAGTTCAATACTTTTGTGTCTCCACACCTCCCCCGCACTCCTCCCCCCGCCAGCTAAAATCACAAACAGCAGAGAGCCCAGCTGCAGGGGACCACTGCTCTGTGTCGTGCAGGCCTCCAGGCCAACCTGCACAATGAAGCAGAGGTTAGCAGGACACCCGTGAACGGTTTCCTTTCTACTCTGCCTTAAACTGAACTAAGCACTTAGGAGGGGAACTGTACCTGGCACAAACTGTTGTTATTCCGGTGAAAAAGTACTGGGAATCTAATGCATCACAGCAGCCATGACCTATCCCTCCCTTCTGATGGGGATTGGGGGTAAAATCAATTAAACAAGGCTTCAGAATAATTTCCTTAGTTCCCTGCAGTGCCCACAACCGCTGGCAAGTGAAGGCATGTTCTTAGCATTTTCCTGCACTCTGCCGTACAGTCTACCATTAAATCTACTCCTGAGATGTCACAGCTTTGGTCCTTCTGCCCTCTTCCCGCCACTCATGCTCTCGGCCCTCCCTGCTCACGTCTCTGTCCAACGTCTCCCAGCCTGTAGCACGGGCACGACCTTCTTTCCTACCCTCCTCTAAACACGTGCAGCAAGTGGCGCTCAAGAGCCCAGACCCAGACGTCAGATGGCTCAGGTTCGGACCCTGACCATTTGCCTCCTCTGAGCCTTGGTTTTCTTTCTCCTCTGTAATATGATGGTATTATCACCACCTCCTGACAGGGCAGGTGAGGATGAAGTAAGCGAAAACATGGACCTGCTTAGAAAAGTCCCCTATACTGTGAACTGCTTAATAACATTAGCTGATATCATCATCTTCATTACAGCCCCCTCCTCGGAACTGCGGGGGGCCCACTTCTGCCCTATTAAACCCAAACAGTGCTGCTCTGGTTGACGTTCCCCCACACAGTCTGAATGGTGTGTCATGTTCCAACCAGCCACACGGAAGGGGCTCTCCCTCCTCAGATCTCTCCGCCCCCCAACATTATCTTCGGGTAGCCCCCGCTCCTTGTCTCCAGTAAACCACAGGAACTTTCCCTCACGGAAACTGTGCTGGGGTTGCCATTTCCCTACCCAGCTGACTCTGCTGATTCTCACTTGAGTGGGTCTCAAACTCGACTGCTGATTAGAACCACCTGTGAGCTTTCTGAGGCGGCCCCGCCCCCCCAGAGTGGACAGGATGTGCTCGCTGGCCGGGGTCCTGGCTATCCCAAATACCCTGAAATTCTAGAATGTCCAATGTTGGCCTCAGTTTCCTACCCACACCACAGTAATAATATTGCGAAGTGTTTAAACATTTTAGGTGACTGTGATTAAACGAGCCTTAGGGAGAAAAAAAAAAATCTCTAAACATCTGACGTCTTAACCTGGGAGCGTGTATGTCTTTATGGTCCCGAATGTATTCTGAAACCTGAAGCCAACCTTCTTTTCGCTGGTGAACTGAAGTGTTTACTGACCTAATTTGGCTCCTTTTCTCAGCAGCGTAACCACTACAGATGTGTTTCGACAACCGATGGCTCTGTCCAAAGGACGCATGCCGCTGTGGTCCACGTGCTCGATCACAGCTCCCTTCTCAACCAGGTACAGCACCTGCAGAGGAGAACAGAGGCCCTGAGGCATGGCTCGTGGCGGGAGCACGGCCACGCGCCCCCCTCTGCCTTCACATGGAGCTGCTGGCAGAGAAGAGAAGCTGCGACCCATCTCTGAAATCCGCTCTGCTGAAGGGAATCTGGTATCAGCAATGAGGGAGGCGAGTGGACGCTCCCAGGGAGGGACGTGTTGTGTACGTGTACTCACGGACACAGACGGCTATGCGGGTCATCACCTGTCTCTGTGTCACCCCCGCCTCCAGGCCCCAAAGATGAGACATCACGTTTTCATCTCTGATCACTCAGGAGGCACACTGTGCAATGGCTCCACTCAGGCCTACACACAGCCTGCGTACAGCAATCAGCCTGGGATCACAGGGACCCAATTATAACTCACTTTAAGGCTTAGGGTAGAGACCTGAATATAAAGAGACTTGGGACTGTAAAGAATCAAATGTGAGACCCTAGTATGACTGATTTGATGTGATAAAATTGTTTCACTTAGACCCAACAGAGAACAACAGGAAAAATCATGTTGGCCACTCAAATTGCTCTACTTACTGGGAAAGAAGACTAGCCAGTTTAGATTTTCATGGGGATCTGATAGATCTTATCAGTTGGCCTGCTGTTCAAAATAACACTAGAGGGAATCAATATCCAGGATATATAAAGAACTCCTACAACTCAACAACAAAATCCTGAATAACCCAATTTAAAAATGGGCAAAGGGTCTAAACAGACATTTCTTTAAAGATAATATACAAATGGTCGATAGGCCTATGAGAAGATGGTCAGCATTATTAATCATTAAGGAAACGCAAATCACAGCTACAATGAGATGTTGTCTCACATTGTTAGCATGGCTACTATCAAAAAACAAAACAGAAAATAATAAATGTTGGTGAGGATGTGGAGAGATAGGAACCCTGGGCTCTGTTGCTAGGAATGGAAAATGGTGCAGCCACCTGGGACGGAGTACGAAGATTCTTCAAAAAATTAAAAGTAGCATTACCATATGATCCAGCAATTCCACTCTTGGCTCTATAGCTGAAAAACCACAGCTAGATCTCAAAGAATTTGCAGGATCTCAAAGAGATGTGTATACCCATGTTCATAACAGCACTATTCACAATAGCCAAAGGTGGAGGAAGCCTAAGGGTCCATAGGTAGATGAACGGATGAAGGAAATATGGTACATACGCCCAATAGAATGTTATTTGGCTTTAAAAAGGAGGAAAATGCTGTCACATGCTACAACATGGACGAAACTTGAAGACATTATGCTCAGTGAAATAAGCCAGATACAAAAGGACAAATCTGTGTGATGCCACTTATATGAGGTGTCCAGAGCAAATTCAGAGAGACAGAAAAGAGAATGGTGGTTGCCAGAGGCTGGGGGAGGAGTATAAGGGAGAATTGTAAAGAGTAAAGAATTGTAATGGGTAAAAAGTTGCAGTTTTAAAAGATGAGAAAGTCCAGACATTGGTTGCATAATAGCATTGGTATACTTAACAGTACTGAATGTTTTGCTTACAAAAAGATCAAGGTGCATTTTATGTTTTGTTATTTATCCCAGTTTTTTAAAACAGAACTAGGATGGTAAATTCCTTCACTTTTCACTCATGTTGATAAGCTACAGGATTTTGTAAGGTAGTATAAACTGACAAGTAAAAGAGTGGGTAGTGAGGTTTAAATAGCTGTTTTTGAAAATTGATATTAAGTACAGTTTACAATGTCTAGGAATTAAAACTATGTAACTAATATCGCTGCCTTCTAAAAGCATCCAAGCACAGGGTGCAGGGCGATGATGGCATTTGCTCCAAAGTCCACAGCTCCTAGCAACACGATTATCGACCTGTCTCTCTAGCTAATCTGAACATGAGACATATCTAAACATCCAAAGTGGTAATTCTCAAGGGGCTGGACATTCCTCTAGGACATGCTGAGTCCCAGAGATGTGGATCCTGACACAGACACTGTTTCTACCCTGAAAGACATTTTGCAGTTCCTAGTGTAAGGGTTTATCCCCACACCTCAATCAGACCTAGGCACAAAGATACAGATAGTGCACAAAGCATCTTATATTACTTCTAGACGATGCTGAATCGCTTTAAAAACAAACCCGTTAATCATTTGATTAGCAATTTCTCATATGTATAAAAGTGATTTTTAAATGGGCTATACAGGAATTCTATTTCTATGGATTACTCTAAGAAAATGAAACTACAATGCACATGTGTATGCACATTCATTTATGTGTCTGCTGTATATACAATTTGTAAGCATTTAAAGCTTTTAAGAATCTGTTAAAACCTTTACCACGTTTCTGACAAGATTGTATGTCCCAGAATTAAAGAAAAATGAAAGCTACCCCAGCACACACACAAACACCCTGACCACCTCATGCACAGCCTCACACGCACACAGGAAATGTCTCGGGTCCTGGGTTTCCCTGTGGCACTGGCGGGGGGGGGGGGCGAGCACGACCCCCCGCGGTACCTACGGTCTCTGCGTCGCCGTAGAAGGCGGCCAGGTCCAGGGGCGTGCGGCCATTCTTGTCCATCTGGTCTATTTCGGCTCCCTCCTCAACCAGAAACTGGACCACGGCCCTGTGACCTTTCAGACATGCCCAGCTCAATGCCGACAGGCCCTCTTTGTCCAGAGAAGAAAGGGCAGCACCTGAAAGACAAGCCCAATCACAGAGCCTGGACACCTAGAGACCACGCCCCTAGGAGCACAGCATCTCACACCTGCACACACCTGGCCTGAACATGTGGCAAGCAGGTGCTGTGAAATTTGAAGCCGACTTGGCAAAATGATCATCCTTGTTGAAGCTGAGTATTGAGTATGCGGGCTTTGTTACCTATTCTCTCCATGTGTGTGCAAGTCAGAAATTTTCCATAACAAAAAGACTTATCATCTGAATCAAGTACTGAATGAGCCTGCCAAAGCTCTTTTCTTTGTCCATCCAAAGAAGCCTATGCAGGGGTGGACAGTGGCATTACCTTTAGAAAGGAGAAATTCCACGGTGCTCAAGTGCCCTTCACAAGAGGCCACCATGAGGGGCGTCCGGCCCTGCTTGTCACTTAGGTTCACATCACAGCCACGTTCCAACAGCAATCTCACGATCTGGAATAAACACTCGGAATTACAATCTCCCTGCTATATTTTACATCATGTTCTCTATACCCAGGCAGGATTTTCCACTTTGAAAAATAGTAAAAAGACTCTTGTCTTTTAAAATCTCCTCTATAAACTGTGTTATCTGTATGGCGTATGAAATTTTTCTATTTTATTCCTTTGAACAAAATCTTCTTCCAAATGTATACTAAAAAACAAAACAAAAAAAACACCAAAAACCATGCCCAAGCCAGGCAGACATAGAAATTTGGAGGAGGGGTGCCAATCACAATCAAATAATGAACAGACAGCCACAGGGGGCATATGGGATAACGGAGCAGAACTAAAGGGCAGGAGGGGCGAGTAATGATCGTGGGTCCCCAGGCTGGTGCTGCAGTGACATTCCTGTAGGAAAGGGCACAGAACAGGTAAGCAGGGCACAGGGAAACATTCACCCACCACACCCTCAAGCAATCTGCTTTTCTGTGACTTGGGGCTTCGTGGATGGCTCGACCTTCACAGTGGGCAATTTTTAGCAAAGCTTCCAGGAGGACAGTCTCAGCTGAGGACCATACTTTAAACAGTACATGTGCTCGGCTGGGGGGCGAAAACATGAAACCAAAGAGACCTCGCACACAATGACCACCCAACAGGAATGGCTTATCCAGGGGTGAGGCAAGCCTCTCTCTGGCACCATATATGTGCTGTCACCACAACAGATGGGGGTGTATTCCCATGGTTTTCTTGTTCTTGATGTACTAACAAATGCTTTCCAATCTTCCCCATTTCTGAGGCAAGAGATTAAGAGAGGATTAGCCAGGGCACCATGTAGAAGCTGTGGGGATAACAGGAAATGGATGGTACAAACCAAGCTCTTAGAAATAAAAGGAGAAAAGCCAAAATCTGGGTGAGGACCACTGATAGCTCCTATCAATGGAGCTAACAGGAATCAGAAGAGAAGTGATCCCATGATGTGAACCCAGGTCTAGAAAATTCTTCCGATAATGAACATGGGAAGATCCATGTATCTGTTTGTTGTTTATGTGCAACCTGGTGCCAGGTATAGCCCGTTTACAGAATGATGAAGTAAGCGACTGAACTGCTGCTCTCAAGGATCCCCTGCTCCCTTGATTTAAAGACAGCAATGTGTCACTCACAGTAAAAGAAGTCAGTCCGAATCACAGTGCTGGACCAGAGGGAAAATGTGTCCTTTTCCAAAAAGCACAACGGAACCACTCTTCTTCGAAGTATGTTGGGCAAGTGGGTCACACAATCACATCAACAAAAGGCATTGAAAAGCAAGTCTTCTGTTATCATGATGGGGGCCACTCACTCCATTTCCCCTCCCAGTTAATAGGAAGCAGCTGTGGGTCTCAACATGGTTAGTAGCCTCCATGGCTGATTGTGCTAGCCCATCAAATGGTTGCCTTTGGCAAGTAGTACCCACAGCACAAGCAGAAGCCAAGAACATCAGAAAGACAGGGCTCATGGAAGCCATATCTGGGCCCAGAGGAGATGGGCAATCATACACTCTATCCCCATTCATTTTTCCGAAACACTGCGGGGCCCACTGGATACCTGCCAATGTCCCTGGCGGGCTGCACAAAACAAAGGTGGGACCCCTCTTCGGTTAGTCCGAGACACAGCAGCTCCACACTCCAGTAGCAGTTCACAGACTTCCAGCTTTCCTCGTCCTGCAGCGGCCGTCAGGGCTAAAGGAGAGTCACAGGGGAGGAAGAGTCTGTGAAGATGTGGTAGCTGAAGGTGGCTGCAAATTCTTGGGACACCCCTGCCATTGAGAGAAAGGGGTCTACATGTCTGCCCTCCCCGCCACCCCAAAGTCTGGGTGGGCTCTGAGACCACTCTGAGCAATGAAACATAGCAGAAATGACACTGTGCCAGCTTCTGGGCCCAGGTCCTACAAGATGGGCAACTTCTGCTTCCCTGGAACAGTCATTCTTGGAACCCAGGTGCCATGCTGTGAGGAAGCCCAAGCTGCCCTGTGGTGGGACCACAGGGAGAGGAGCCGAGGCCTGCGTGTGGCTGACAGTACCCGGTGAGCTCTCAGCAGACAGCCAGCAATAAATTGCCAACTGTTCATGCACCATCCTAGAAGTGGATCCCCAGACTGAGTCTAGAGATACCAGCTGAAGCAGAGGCGTGAGCAGAGGTGTGCCACCATCCTGGCAGAGCCTGGCCCAAACTATAGATTCAGGAGTCACCAAGTTTTTGCTTTATTGCTTTTTGTTTTTGTTTTGTTTTTCCCCCCACAGTAAGAGATACCCTGAATATAGTGCAACACAAACAGAGATCAGTATTATTGCCCAGCCTAGCTTCTTACATAGAGTCACACATTTCATTCAACAGGAACTAATAATTACTGAGGCGGTCAAGAGCATATCACATCACCGCTACCTTTACGGACCTGGGGGTTAAAACCCCTAAAACAAGTCAAGATTTGAAATTCAGAATGTCAAGAAAGCAAAAAAGGGGGATCAGGTTACAGAGGGCCTTGGGCACTCGAAGGAAAATCCCAGTGTGACTCGAGGCAATGAGCTGCCTGCCTGCCGGTAGCAGTGGTGCTGTGGGGGTCAGCCAAGGATAAAAACCGTCTGAAGGGGAAGAGGATACGAAGCAGGGGTCCTCGGGATGTGTGCACATCAGTGACTGTGCCTCCATGTCCCCAAGTCGTGATTCTTTTTTCTTTTTTTGAGGGCAGTGTCACTGGCCCTCTATGTGGGACCAAACCGGGGCCACTGGCTTCCCAAGCCAGCGCTTAACCACCGCGCCACTCAGCCGGCCCCCAAGTCGTGATTCTTAATAAGAGTGTTAAAGAGAGGGGTTTAGTTAGAAGAGGGGCCTCGGCTATGTCATGAGTCACTGTCTGGAGAAAGGGACAGTAGGTTCGGGGACAATCCCAGGCCTGACAACAAGCTTTCAGGAAAAAAAGACAGGAAGGGGCCAAGTGGGAGGGATAGAGACACCTCATAAGGGAACATCTACAGTGCCGAAGAGGAAGGAGAGGGTTGAGTATGATGCTATCTCTCTATTCCTGGGACAGATTTGTTTATAGATATGGCCTCTGCCTACAAATGCCCAGCTTTCAGAATAAATCAAGTGTTCCTTCAAATCAGTAAGACATCTCAGTATGAAAATGGGGAAAACACCAAAATAAGTCCTTCGTGAGGTGAAGTCCAGGCACCAGTGACGTTACTATGAAAAGTGCCCGACCTTATTAATAAGCCAAGTAACTGAGAAGGGAATGTGGAACAAGGGGAACGCTCATTTGCCGGTGGAAGTGACACTGTGTGACCCGCTCTGGAAAACAGCATGACATCACCACTGTCACAAGATGCACCTGTCCTACCACCCCCAGCAGCCCTGCTTGTGGATGCACGCCTGGTGGGGCCCTTGGAATGCACTGGGGGACCCATGCAAGAGTGTTCACGGCAGTCCCAAACTGGAGGCAACCCAGATGGCCATCCACAGTAGACAGCATCAATAAATGGTGGTATAGTCACACAATAGAATGTTACATCGCAATGACCATAAATGCTGTGCAGCTAAATGCAACACAATGGGCCAGTCTCACAAACTCAAGATCGATTCCAAGAAACAAAACACAAAAGAACAGACACAGGGCGACTTTGTTCATACAGCGTTCTAGTTCTGGAACAGGGCGCTGCCAAAGCAGTCTTGGAAGAGGCCCAGGCATGGGCCTCCCTTCAGAAAGGGAGGGCCTGGCTCCATGTGAGTCCCTGCATCTTGCTTGGTCCTGCTCTCCCGGCACCTAAAACTAGGGAAGCCAAGAGCTCAGGAATGCAGCTTTCCACCTGCATGGCTAGGCCACCTGTCCTCCTCAGACCCCCTCTCAGAACAGACAGCTGTACTACTTTAGCTTCCCCTCAGCCTGGCCATGGTTGAGCTCCCAGGAGCCATACACATAAAAGGATGTAAATCTGACATGTGGGCCTGATCTTCCTGTGACAGAGAGCAGTTCCTCCAAAGAACGGAGTCTCCATGGACCTTCTTGAGGGTCCGTCAGAGAGGCACTCACATCTGCCTGACAGATCACCTGAGCTCTGCTTCTATCCCAGGGGCCTCGTGCACTGGGGAAGTGAGGAGGGTGGTGGGGCTGCGAGAGGGAGCAAGCGCGCCAGGCAGCCCTACTCTTGGGGACTAAGGATGCAAAGGTCAGGCCAGGGAAGGCCGAATGGGGGAGCAAACCCTCCCCTTGCCGAAGGGCAAGTTAGCTCTCACTTGGCTTCTGGCCCTCGGTCTCCGAGGCAGGGAATGTGTAACCAGACTGGCTTGTCATCATCGGGCAATTCTTACTAATCCTTTCCTGTCATCTGTCTATTCGAAGAATTTCTTACAAGAAGATCCACTTTTAACAACAGTTGCCATCTGTAGTATTGACTTTCTCTAGGCAGTGCAACCAGAATAAAACACAAACGTGAAATGTAAGGCACCGCTGATCTTGACTGTAGTGCCATTCCTATATGTGGATAAACAAGCTCATTGTCACGGATTGTACATCTCAACTTGTAAATAAATTATAAACAAATGCCATTAACAGAACAGAACTTTTATGAGTTTCATATACTGATGCACTGGGGTGGAAGTGGGGGTTCCTGTATCCAAAATGTTTGAAAACCAAGGTGACACTCTCTCTGCTGTGAGTCTCCACTAGCTGGTCATGGTCCCTGCTGCTCTGTACGTGCTCGTCACAGTTCACCCCTGCCAAGACGTTAATGTTTATGATCCTAAATCACTGGGGCACTTTTATGTATGTTATCTGGATGGATCTGAGCAGGACCCTGTGAGTGGCGCATGCGATGGAGACCTGGGCAGTGAGCCACTTCCTGGACTTGCGGCTCCTTCGCAACCTTCCTCCAGTTAGGGAAGGTCTGCTCTTCCCTTTCCTCCACTGCTAGCTGAGTGGGACAAGGAACAACGAACGAACAAACACGCACACACACTGTAGGGGGGGACATGGCCAGCATGCAGGCAGAACACCATGGGAAAGGAATAAACTCAGGGCTCTTCCTTTGGATGAGATCTGAAGTAGCCGATAAACCTTAACATTCTGTTCTCTTTTATTTGGGAAACAAGTTTCATCCCCATTATCAATGGGGTCTTCAGATCAGGATGTCTGTTGCAGCTGCTACTGAATTTCTGTGACAGCAGCACATCAGACGCGACAGCCCAGCCCTTGAAAATAAGGCCCAGTGTTGACTGAGGCGCCAGAGAAGCCAGAAGTGGGAGCAGCTGCCATGTGGAGAGCGCGCTGCCCCAGGCCTGGCTTCCGTTCCCCTCGTCCTTTATGGCCTGACTGTGCATTTAGCAATGAATTTCCTTTTGAGGTGATAAAGCACAGGCTGGAAGAGGGTCTCGCAGAGCTTTCCTGACCCTGACACGGAACGCATTCTGCCCAGAAATGCTTAATGAGGCTCTCCTTTTCAAATGATGCCAATACACAACAGGACCTGTGTTCCCCTTTTTCTACTCAGATTGAAAATTTTGGCCACAACCCTCAGGGCCCCTGAGGCTAGGCTGTCTCTCGAGTTTCAGCAGCCACAAGGATTTAAGGATACCATATTCGGAAATATGTGAGACTGAAGACTAGTCAACTCGTTGCTTAAACAAACAAAATTAAGGCTCAGGAATTCCAACTATTATGCTGAAAAGGCTGACCTCTGAGCTGACCACCAGACTCTAAAGAGGGTCATCGCACTCGGCCTGGTGAGAAAAGAGGAGAGGGGACCAGGACAGGAGTACAGCAGCCCCCCTGCAGTGGGGCATCCTCATCTTCCTGCCAACAAAATTCAAAGACGAAGGAGAAAACAGACTTGGTATGAAATGAAGACTCTAAAATCAAAATGAACACATGGCACTTTTTAGGATTCAAAGTGGACACAATTTTTTTTCTCTTTTCACTTGCAAAATCCTTAACAAGATGGCACTTTTGTAATTAAATTTCCTTGAAAACATATATCATTTTATGATGATTCTGAGTAATTTTAGCTCAGCAATGCTGTTCTCTGTCTTCAGAGCATGAGCAGATCTGTCATGGCAGACATTCATTTTAAGAAAGCCCGACTGACACTCAACAAGGTGAGCTTATTGAAAACATCAGTGAGGTACAGTTCTTTGTGCAATGGATCGTTTGCAGGAATCTTTTACGTGTTCAAGTTCCCTGGGCGAAGAGTTGATTTACAAAAACTCAACTGTCAACTTGCCAGGAACACAATCATTCCAGAAACAGGGTTGTTTATAACATTTTATGGCAACTCTGTCACTCAAATACACTGGGATACCCTACCTGTTAAGTCCCTGCCCCTATACGTTTCTGTACCCAACTTAGAGACTTTGAGAGAAGGGTGGCAGGTCAGCACAAAGAGCAATTCCCAGATGCCAGATAAGGACCTCCTCCTACCTTCCACAATGATGACCCAAAGCACCCACCAAGGCCAGAGCTGGGCACATTAGTGAAAGCAGTGTACCCCTGCACAGGGGCACGCCCTGCTGGCTGAGATGGCTGAGGGGGGAACGGGGCAGGGTGGCTCGGCTTTGCTCGTATACTTGTGTTTATCTGTGCAATGTATTTACTCATAGATTGACTTTTCTCATCTCCTAAAAATGAGTGGAGGATGAAAAAAAATGGAAGTGCCCATAATATAGTGCAAATATGAAAGTGCAAGCAGTAGGGTTCTCATAAATGCCACCTAGTTGGAAACCACAAAGATGTGACAAAGGCAGTGACCTTTGCACCTCAACTGGAGGCTGGCTGGACAAACACCGCTCACCTGTAAAGGAGAAGAACAAAAGGAAACATCATGTAAGATGCTGGAAAATTCTCAGCTATTTTATTTGAGAGGCAAAATATAATCAGGGATTTTATGATTTAAAAAAAAAATCCTCTTTGGGAATAGCAGCCCCTTTCTCTCCACTTTCTAACAACGGACCTTTGAAGAAGCTGTTCGCACGCAGGCTGACCAAAGCTGCCAGGTTTTACTGCCACTGAGGTCTGGGCTGGCCTCTCACACGGAGGGCCTCAGAGACGCTGGTCCCCAAGTCCTGAGTGAATGAGAGTAGCACCCCCTCCCCCAAAAGCCAGACGACACCCTCTCCTCTGCTTCTAGGGACAGGGCTACGATTTACAGAAGCCCATCTCAAGCCTCACTTTGTTAGGCATTTCCTCCCATGGCTGAAGAAGGGAGGGCTTCCGTTACATAGAACCTTCCCAACAGCTATAAAGTCCTCCTCTCCACAAAGGGAAGTTATTTGATCTAATCCCCAACAATGTGAAGTACAGTAAGATTGCTCTTCCTGAAAAATGTCATGGCATTGGGAGGTGAAACCCCGAGAAGCCTCCGGCACCCCCAGCCCTGACAAAGCCCGTGCTGGGAGGGGCCCAGCCGCTCAGTGACCTTATGAACAGGAAGCCAGCACTGCCCACTGCTCTCTGAATCGCACAGGCCCTTGTTTGGAACAGCTTCCTGATTGTTCTGACCCTTCCTGATTGTTCCCATTTGGCAGAAGCCTTCCAGAAGGGCCTATAGTGGCCGGCAGGCCGGGCTGGGGTCAAGGAGAGAGGATCTGTGCTACAAGGCAACAGGCAGCAACCAAGCATCACATAAAGATGTGGCCTCGCCCACCCCATCAGCCCATTTCCCAACGAGTTACCTACAAGGGCTGAAAGAGAACAACGCAGGAGTCAAATCTGAGGAACTGGGACCCGCCTGACACCTTCTAAATTCTACTACACCGTCGGCCTCTGTGCATAGATTAAAGATTACACATGAGCTTCACATTGCCAAGGAATTCTTTAAAGAAATAAAATGTGCAGTTGCCCCTAAGCAGGACTTCACGTGTAACCAAAATTCTTTTCTATCCTTCATAGATGTAAAGTAATTGCAAAGTAACTAAGATTCTATCATTGAGTCATTCATTTCAATACTCTACGAAAGACCAAATGCATAGCATAAATTAATAATAAAGCAAAACAATAATAATATTAACAATCAACTTTTCACAACCCCTGCAGTGTATTACATCTGTCGAACACTTACAATTCCTTAGCTCTGGGCAAAGTACTCTGGGTGAATTCTCATTCAATCCAGACAACAATCCTTTGAATTTGATGATTAGTATGCCCATTTCATTGAGGTGAAGGAAATGAGTCACAAGAATGACATCATCTGCCCCAAATCATGAAGCCAATCAGTGTCAGTCAGGAATGAAACCTACGCAGCTGAATAAACCTGGAGCTATGCTGTGAGAATAGGAAAATCCTGGCATCCTTTAATGATATACTATGACACTATGAGGTACCTCCTGCATTATGGAATTCATTCATAAATCCATTTAATACAGTACTAACTTCTATGAGGCAAGTACCACTCCTCCTGGTTTTACAGATGAGAGGAAAATAAGGCTCAGAGATGTTCAACAACTTGTCTACAGTCACACAGCGAGTGGGAGGCAAGCAGAGGACTGGAAGTCAAAGAGTCTGGCTGGCGTCTGAATTCTTAACTCCCAGGCTATGGCCTCCAGGAAGTCTCCCTTAAAAATGTCCCACTAATCAAACATGGCTCTGCATGTTGTTTCAGAACAAGAGTGCCAGAAAACTGGTGTCTTCTCCTGAAGCACTGGGAACCTTTCTGCCATGGACGACACGAATGATCTACCAAGACTGTGTTCCCTTATGGACACACAGCCTCGCAAGGCCAAGATGGTGGCTCAGCAGAGTGAGCTTCAGGCCTGACAGCAGGGGTATCCGTGGGGCTCCTCATGTCCTATTCCTGACTCTAATTTTTCCCCCCTGATTCTTATGTGTATTATTTCAAATAAGCCTCTTCAAACCCTTTGAGGAATAATGTGTGCTATAAATACCATAAATTCAATTTAGAAACAATTTCCTAAAACATGGACGGCATAAATCACATTTCATACAGACTTTGTTCTAAAAATCTATCAGATCACAGCTTTGAGCAGCTGTCACTTCTCAAGTATGCTGAGCCTGCTCACATTTTTGATAGATCGTCTTACACACCAAAATTTAAAGCATGGCTAATGTGCTGCTCTTCCTTCTAGCCTTCAAGGGCTGAGCATGGGCTGAGGAGGACCGAGTTCCGTGCAGGACACTACGCAGCGGGTCAGTGCAATCATTTTATACAAGCTCACATCCAGCGTCAAACAAGGGGAAAAACAACAACAACAACAAAAAGAGTCCAAATGTCATTTCAATAGGAATTAGAAAAAATCAATTATGGTATTTCTGTGGGCGTGCAAATGAGCCATCTGTAGCCCGTCTAGCAGTGACGGACTGAAAGAATACGAAAAAGTGTTTGTAGGTAAAGATGCTCTAAGCTACCAAAATGTAGATGAGCATAACTTCTTATGTTGAAAGCACAAAGTTTGTTTTTTAAAACTCAATGTGAAGGAACCACTCACCAGAACGATGGACTCTGTACAGCAAAAGCAACATGAAAAAGGTGTGAACGGAGTTCTCATAAGGGGTCAAACTACCAGTTCATTTGCACCTGAGATGCACTCTATGCATTTTCAACATACCCCACTCCTTGCCCTTCACCTGCACTGTAGGGCAGGGACACAAATGTCAGCTGATTTCTGCTGTCCTCTTCGCAGAGGAGACTGGCTTCCAGAACACACCCCAGGGGTCTGCTAGAGCAAGAAAGGGACGGGGTGTGGACAAACCCAGTCCCTTTAGTTCTTAGCCTCAAATCCCCTCTACTGTTAGGGTGACCACCACACCTAGTTCCCTTTTTCCAGAGCCTGAGTTGCCTCTCCCTCAATGTCCCATACCACCCCACTCTGCCTCCCCTTACAGAGTCCTGGGTCACTCTACCCTATTCCCCTCCTCTCAGGGTCCTGAGCTACCCTATCTGCCACACTCTCCAGGGTTCTGTGTTACCCTAACTTTTCCCTCCCCTTCCTAAGTCCTGGGTTACCCCTCTCTCAAACATCTAGGATCCTGGATTCCCCCCCACCTTTATATCCTGGGTTATCCCTTCCCTAATGCCCTCTAGGGTCCCAGGTTACCCCCATTTTGTGCTTTTATGCCAAGGACAATCAAGAACTTCTACTGGTTGGCCTGGCAGAGTGGCATGGTGGTTAAGCACTGGCTTGGGAAGCCAGCGGCCCTGGTTCGGGTCCCACATATGAGGGCCAGTGACAGAACCCTCAAAACAAACAAACAAACAAACAAACAAAAGAACTTCTACTGGTGTAAGGACTGGCAAAAACCTGGATTTCCACTAATCTTACGGTACTCTCTTAAACACGAGCAGAGGAAGGAACGCCTTGACAGGGATTCTCCAACATCAGTGCCAGTGAGATAGATGCTCAGGACCTCCAAAAAATCGAGTAGCTTAGATGAACAACAGCAAGTCACTTGGCTTTTCCCCACAAGATGCATTTAGCAAACTCCTTAACACAAGTTCTCCACATGCCCCAACAATCAATGGATATACGCCTTTCCTTCTAGTCTCGCACCTGAAATTCTGCCTTGGATGTACATACCCTGTTTCACCAAAAATAAGACCTAGCCGGAAAATAAGCCCTTTCATGATTTCAGGTGCCAGAATATGGCACCTTGGCATGCTGAATATTTTAAGCTGAAGGAGTTTGTGGAAAAGGCACCCTTCTCCCTGAAACAGGTCATAAAACCCTCCTGTGAGGGGTGCGTGCCCTCCATATCCTGGAGGAATCATGCTGGGGCTTCTTTGCCGGCTAGGTCTTATTTTTTGGGAAACAGGTACATGGGTGAATGTCAACCTCAATCCAGTAAGTATTATATTTATTTTAAATTACTACCAAATAACAGCTCTCCTCTCAAAAAAACCAAAACAAAACCAAATAACTATAAGGGTCATTTTTGGCCATCTGTTCCCTGGGGTGCATGCACCTTGCTCAGGGGTGGCCTTGGGTGTGATAAGTACAGTCATTCAGGTTCTGGGTCCACTTACAATTCAGAACTGAAGGACACCACAGCTCCAGTGAGGCGGACAGAACCACAGAGTGGGAAATTACAACAGTTCCGGAGAGACAAGAGGTCAACTTTTGAAACATCAAAGATGAAATACAACTCATTACCTCGTTTCATGGCCCAGTAAAGAAACAGGGGTGAGGACCCCGGCCCCCAAGACTGGCCTGGAAATGCCCCCAGCGGACAGGGCTGGGCCTCAGACTCAGATTCCAGAGATAGGCAGGTCCTACCCAGAAATCCATCCAGAGTTAGAGAATAGTGAGCTGTGATTGGCTTTTGTGCTGAACTGAACTGCATCAACGTGCTACGAAAAGCGGGGGCTATGTGGCTAAATAACCTATTCAGTTTACAGTGGAGAAAATTCAGCCCTTCTTAGAAATAGAGGCAAATAAGGGTGTTTTTGTTTTGCTTTTAACAGCTTTAGCAATAAAAAACACAGTATTTACAATGACTAAATTTCTTTGGAAAGTATTTACCAACTGAAGTATTTTACCAACTAAAATAGCATGGACACCATAAAGGAACTCTTCACACGAAGTTATTTCAGTCAGACATCTATCTCAGATGGGGAATCCTCTTTCAGAAATTAGGAAAGGGCGGCTCTTGGGAACAGTCAGTTGATGGGCAGGATGGCATCCTATCTGTGTGTGATGCCCAGCACTCAAGGCCTGGTTGGCAGACCAGCTATAAGGCAGTAAAAAGGATTTCTAAGAGGACAACAGTGTGAGGTCACAACACGTCCTGGGGCAGGCAGTGGGGCTGGGGGTGCAGGAAGGGAGATACTGTGGATACGGGGATGGAATTGGCACAAGCCATTCCATCCTGTTGGCCATGCCCACACCACCTGTGGGTACTAATAGCTGTGCTTCTAAAGATGCAATCCAGGACCCAACCACACTCACAGCACACGTGTGGCATCTAGGACCAGAGTTCCTAAGCCAGCTTGGAATCCAGCAGGATATGACCTGTGCAAATACAGACACAAAGAAACCAGAAGATTGGGTCCTTACAAGCAGCTGGTAAGGGGGTGGGCCTTACCCCTCCCACTCCAACAACAAAATTCCTCCCAAGTTATTCTGTAGAGTGACTGTCACCTGCCCTAAAAATCACATGGCTTTGTTTTCTATAAACCCACAAGTCCACTCAGTCAACCCCTATGTGACGAGCACCAGACAAGGCCAGTGCCTTGTGGCTACCAGGTTGGACAGCACAGAAAGAATCTCCATCATCACAGAAACTTCTATTGCACAACACTAGGCAAGACACAATTGCCATAAATCCAGGTGAGCAAGAGACTTGGATACTTCTGCCCTGCTGAAACCCACAGTTTGGACAAAACAGACTTCTATCCAATAGACAACATCAGCTATCGAATTTATAAGTGGCAAGTGCTACGAAGGGAACTGCAAAGTGACCTAAAGGAGTCAGGGGTGGGGAAGACTTTGCTAACAAGACAGGCATATTTGCACGTAAAATGGCAAATGCCAGACGGAAGGGCCTCAATTCCCTGTAAAGGGCTAGAAGTTCTGAGCAGCAACATAGACAGGAGGCTCACAGCCTTGAGAGCTGCCTGGAGTTTGGAACCACAGTTCCTCTGACAATCCACAACAGTGTGAGGTCACCAGTTAAGCATCTCTGATCATTTCTGTTTGGGCTCATGCACATCCAACACTGACATGGAAACAGCCACTCAGTTAGGTCTGGACTTCGTGGGAGCCAGCACTTACTTGTCATGACTGTGGAATGACTGAAATAGAGATAACACAGGCATCTGATTGGTTCTGGTTATGTACCAGGCAGCCCAGAAACCAAGAGACCGAGACCAAGCAAATCTGGGAATATCAGGGCGCAGAGGACCTCGCGGCCTGTTGGGCAGAGCTGCTGGGTAGACAGGCACCCCAGCAAGCCTTCTCCTCAGCGACTCCGAGCTTTCTCCCATGGGCCCTACTGCCTCTCGACCTGAGTGAGCATGAGAACTGGACTACTAGACTAATTTTAAAGGGCTGGACTCTAAACATCAGACATAAAGAGCAAAGGGCCCCAGATGCTGGTGAAAAGGGAAACTTATTAACACATGCATAAATGAAGCTCTCTGTTCTCCAAAACAGGTAGAGCTATTCCGTCAGCCTTCTAAAAGCTATACATTTATTGCAATAAACCCTAAACATTGCTATCATGTCAGTCTATCTATTATATACTTTCTTGTCTCTTTAAACCTAAGAAAGGAACCATCCTATTTTTGTGATGACATGTGATGACTCTGGGTCATCAGCATGGAGACACATAGTGAGCTAAAGATGCACAATTGTCCCTACTCCTGCCATCCCCATATGGATTGGCCTGAGTGACAAGGGACCTTGCACGAGTCTGCTGTTCCCTGTGCCCACTCCTCTCTGGCTGTCAGCTGTCATCACCTCTCACCAATGACCTGCTACTTCCAATCAGTTCCAGGCATGAAAACCACAATTCTGCAACACATAGTAGATGCACTGGGATTGCAAGAGTCTTCCGTGGCAGAAAAGTGGAGAAGGGCTCTGTGCTTGGCCTTAGCACCCCCACTTCCGGAATGTGGCTGTGAAAGAAGAGATAGGCAGGTAACTGTGCCCCAAACAGGGCGGCACTGTTTCACGGAAAGCACTGGGCCCTTCAAACCTGGGCAGGGGAGCCAAAAAGAGACCCAGGAGACTGCCTCGTAACCCCATCAGCTGATATTTTAAAGCCAAGCTGTTCATAGATACAGTCATACTGACAGACTTGTATGAACTTATACAAGGGTTCAAAGACAAATAATGAAGTACATTCTTCATACAAAGCTTCCAGTTATTCTATCGTCTCCCCACACTCCAGACAGGATCAGTCTGAGGATCCTACCTTCCAGCTGTGGCTGGAGACAGGCAAGCTCCATTCTAGAATCTTAGCCTCAAAGCACCATTGGCCACTCCCAAGGATGAGGACCAAACAAAACCAGGAAGCGAAACAATGGCTTTCACTTCCAAGGGTCCCTAGCAGTTAGAAGCAGTGCACAGAGCAGCACAGCCTGCACAGACGCAGACCAGGGAGCTGCCTGGTTGCACTTGGTGAGAATGAAGACTGTGAGCTGACACACCTGCTCATGCTCATTGTCAGGGCCTTCTGTTCCAGGAGGCACTTGGGGTCAGGTAATGTGGACCCGACATGACTGCATCCCAAACACAGGCCTCACCGTCTGGGCAATGCAGTCTACACTTGTGCAATGCCCTGAATCTGCAGGTATTCTCTCACCTAAAACATCCTCCGTGCGATTTCAAAGGGTTCCTTTGACAGCCACAGACCTGGAAATTAGGAGGGTTTGAGGTAGTGGATATTGGTGGTCATTTCTGAAGGAACACAGAGGAAAGGTACCAGACAGAAAAAGGCAGAGAAGGGAAGGCTGATTTTGTTGACACTCGTCCACCGAGAGCTATCGGGGTCCTCTAAGCTTGAGAAATAGTGCTTCACTTCTCCGTGGTTTAAATTTTTTAAAAAGTCTCTGGAGGTGACCAGTTAGCTCAGGTGGTTAGAGTGTGGTTCTGATAACACCAAGGTTCGATCCCCGCATGGGCCACTAAGAGCTCCGTCCTCTCTGAAAGAGTCAACTATGACATTGTAGCATGAAAGCAATGTGTAACCAATGACATGGCTGTTCCCCAATGAAAAAAAAAAGTCTCTGGAACTCGAGGCTGATGAAATCCACCCTGATGCCCACTGAGGAAGGCTGTGAACTGCTTCTCAGGCTGCAAAGGGGTCTGAAGTTTATGTGCCAGGCTTTGGAAGGGTGGGGCTGAGCTAGTCTTCATCTTTTCACTAAGCCTGATGGGAAGCCAATGGCTTCTCTTTAGCTTTCAACCCGGCAGATTCTCAATGGGAAGCGGGACACTTAAATCCAGGATGGATCATTGTGAAGACACAACATTCTGCTCACACAGAGCCCTCCAATGCAGCCCTTCTCTGGATGTTTCTTCCAGAAAGAAAAACCACCTTCAGTACGAAAGGTTGGAGTTTCCCATCTGAGCTCCGTGCGTATCATTACTAGCACTAACCCCCATCATCATCATGGATCTCTCATTATGTGTCACCATAAGTCGGACACTTTAGACCGCTTTCACAGTGGTTCTCTATATGCCCTGAAACCATGAGCCACCTGACACAACCTGGGATGTGTGTTAAGGAAATAGAGCCCTGGGTTCCTCTAGAGATCTAAAGAATCAGGATTTCTAGGTGCCAAGTGCCCCTGGGGTTCTTATTATTAGGTACATTGGGACAAGATTCCTTATCTTTGCCACCATCCTAGAAAGCAGATACTATTTACCTCATTTGACAAGGAGTCAAAGTAACTTGTCCAAAGTTGCTGAAGCAGGCCATGAACAGGCAAGGATTCGGAGCTTCTGGCTAAGCACAAAGCCAAGTCACACACTGACCCACCTGGGTACACGGCTGCCCAAGGCACAGCATCCAAGTGGATGGAAACTTTTCTCTCACCAAGTTATAAAGCAGCCTGTACTATTTAAATGGGTGAGGAAGGACTCCATAAAGAGTTAAAGGCAGTATTTAAATTTACGTATGTTTAAGCCCAATTGTAATCCAACCCCATTTGGGGTCCTGTGTTCTCCCTGGAATCAGGGGCCAGGCCACCTCCTTCCTTGGCATCCAAACTAGCACTGCAAGCCACATGCAGAGAGGAGATGCCAGGAGGCTCTAAAGTGCAGGCCTGCATCCTACCCCCACCCCCAAAACTCTGAGGTTTTTCCCAAGTATGAGGTAGCTGAGAAACTACACACTACCATTTGGCTTGTGAAGAAATGATTGTCAAGCATTCAGAAATAAATCTGTGCAAGAGACACGGAGGTCACAAAACACTAGCCACACACTCAGGACACAGCCTGGAAATGCAAATTCAACACTCATTGTTCTATCAACTAAACTACTTGTAACTTAAAGCTTACATTTCTAATACCCATTCAGTCAAACGGAAAATTTCAGAGCATTCCCTCTATGAACCTGACAGGTAACCAACTCAGATCTTCATGAAGATATTCTCCCTGTGGGCTTCCTTCCACACTACAGATAAACACACATACCCTGCACCAATGGGAACGGACTTGGCAGCTTGTATGCAGCATTTTTAAGTAGGCCCCATGAGGCCTGAGGCCTGCTCTCATTCCGCAGGGCAGACCACAGCCTTTTTTGCTGAGCACCTTTGATTCCTCTGAACGTGGGGCTGGAAGTCCCTGCCTTGCCCACAGAAAGACCAGGTAGCTTAGGATAAGGGAGCACCTTACTTAAGTACTTCTAGCTGACATTTATGAGGTGCATTATTTCTAGCTGACATTCACCAGATGTACAGGAGCTGCCCGTCTAATTCAAAATGATTCAAATTTTATACGATTCTGGACAAGCTTTACTATTTATGTGGGGAGTTTTAAAAGCTCTCAGCTTCCCATGCATCGTGATAAAATAACAACAGGAATCCATGCATCCCAAATCATTCTTAGGACAACTGGGCTAAAGGAGGGCTAAAATGTCAAGTTGGCCCAGGCTATAAGCAGTGGAACCATAATTACCTGTTTCTCCCCACAGCGTGTCGGTGCCATTGACGTCTATTTCATGTTCCTTTTCCAGTCCCAGCAAGCACTGGACCACCTGTCAGAAGTGGCAAGGTGATTTAATGAGTTCTCAGAGCCATATGTGCTTATTATATCCCATGTATCAAAGGAGAGAGAGTGTTGTTTTTTTTAACCATGATTATCTCATGCTGCACAAGGAAGAGAAAATATAATGAAAACCGTTTTCAAGCATAATTCGTATGCTATTCACATTTTCACTCTAAGCAGAATGAACAAAAAAAAAAATTCAGTGCATTTCAGCAACATTGTTCAGGATTACCAGGTACTCAGAATTTTAATGAATTCTAACATGACCCAAATATGCCAGCCTAATCAACAAAGGACATGGGGGATCATACAAAGTGCAGTTTCTGCATAAATCACCAGAAGATGGTGAATCCGTTTTCAAAAGTGAAGAAAATGAGGCGATGTATATCTTTGCAAGAAAATAAAATAAATAGCGCTGTCCAGATGATTTTTCTCTACTGACAGCATTCTTCTTCTTTTCCATACAGGAATCATTCCCATCAGAGAGCAGGCTGGGTCACAGGTGTGGAGGCAGAGTGCTGGCTCTCAGAGAAACACAAGTGGCCCAGCCCTGAACCAGAGCCAGCACTCACCTTGAGCAACAGCAGCGACAGGAGAGCAAGACAAAGCCATTTTTCTCATCTCACAAGCCACGCCCTTTGCGGTAGACTGAATAATGGCCCCCAAATATGCCCACATCCTAGTCCAGAAACCTGGGAACATTACCTCATATGGCAAGAGGGAAATGTGCAGATGTGATTACAAATCTTAAAATGGGATGAGTATCCTGAATTACCCAGGTGCCTATCTCATATACACCTCACATAATCACAGCTGTCCTCACAAAAGGGACAGGAGGAAGGAAGAGATGGGACGGAAGAAGTATTGGGGAAAGTGATGCACTTTGAAGACAGAGAAAGGGGCCACAAGGTAAGGAATACAGATGGCTTTAGCAACTAGAGAGAAACAAACAAACAAACAAAAACATCTCCTCTAGAGCCTCCAGACAGAACATTGGCTTCCCGACACCTTAATTTTATCCTTCTGACCTCCAGGATCGTAAGACAATAGGTGTGTGCTATTTTAAGTGACTAAAAGTCTGTGGTCACTTGTTACAACAGCATTAGGAAGCTAAGAC
Source organism: Aselliscus stoliczkanus (assembly GCA_033961575.1). Lineage (NCBI taxonomy): Eukaryota > Metazoa > Chordata > Mammalia > Chiroptera > Hipposideridae > Aselliscus > Aselliscus stoliczkanus. The sequence goes on along the minus strand of CM066731.1, from coordinate 112,015,664 downwards.
AGCCTTTGAGTACGCACTTCAAGTCTTTTGGTGAATGAATCCTGCCCTTTTCCATGAAATGGTTACCAAGTGAGCTGAGGTTGCATGTGCAGAGCATTCCTCCCAGCCAGCTTTAAAACCAGTTTAGTTTAACATGAGTTCAGACAGAGGTCTCATTTACATGTGGCGTTCACTGTCCTCCCTATGATGATTTTTCACATTCTGGACCCAGACTTAGGGAACAGTTTAAAAAGGAAAAACATCTACATTTTCTGAGATGTGTATTTAACATGCTTTCTGTGTATCTAGGTATACGGGTATCTAAAAACTAATTATTTACAGCTTTATTTTAAAAGAACAATAATAAACCCATTACCTGGTAGTGGCATTTAACATATTTTTATGAAATGTGTATTTTTTCCCAAAACTAAAATATACAGGTCAACTGATTGGCATTGTGTCATATTTTTGTAAATCTCCTTATGTCTGTCTTCAGGCAAGACAGCTACATTCTCTTATACGTTTCCGCATTCAACTTGTTGAAATATATTGTGTCGGTTGAAGGACTGTATATGTGTAATTTTAATGTTTTAAATGGCAAAAATTAGCCAGCCAGAAATGCGCGTGTGTGCACGTGTGTGTGTGTACATGTGTATGTGTCTGTCCCTGTGTTTTCAATGCCAAAAAGTCAGCCAGCCAGCCAGTTCTGCAACCAAATTTAAATCATTGTGGTGATGAAGCTTACAAAATATTGACAACTCTAATTGCTTGAGGCTAATACGGAGTGAGAAATACATGGAAGGGAAAGGAACAGTTAAAATACTATTAAATTCAGACATGGGTCAGAAGATGACAATTAAATCTTCAAACCGAGGAATACTGACATCTACCAGAAATAAGTGCTCTATTTAGCCACTGCGTGAAGTTTTCCTACAATGCAGGAACTGCGGATGACGAGCATTCTTACATGCTGCCAGAACCCTGAGGTTCTGTTTTTACCCCAAGTCCTTTCAATACTCCAGAACAATGTTAGAATTAGGATTCCATGTGATTATTTTTAAAAGGTCTCAAGGACAAAAGAATGAACCAAAGCACGAAAAAACAAAAACAAATAAGGTAAGACAGCAGGGCAAGAGGGGAAAAGCAGAAGAAAAGAAGAAGAGGGAAGGAAGAAGGAAACAGATAAGAAAGAGCAGAGACTGAACATGACGAATATTACAGAGGGCTCCACGTGGGCGTGGCCTGCCCCATCCACGAGCGCGTATGCGCACTCGCATGCGCACCTGACACTGGGCTCTGGGTTTTCATTCACCGAAGGGTGTAATGCCAACAGATCTTTTATACATATGAAGCCAACTGCTATTTCTGCTATTTCTTGAAACCCTCCTTTTCTTTCATCTTTCCATGCATCCCAGGCAAGCAACCCAGAAGGGGATGGGCACAAGCACCAAGCCCACTGGGCTACATCCTCTAGTTACCCAAAAAGGAACCTCGTACCCCACTCACCGAGCTGTGACCCATGCTGGCGGCCGCCGTCAGCGCCTGTTGCAGGGCTTGGTTCTTTTTCAGTGCACCTGGCTGGGGAGGACCTGCCAACCACTCGCAGGTCAGCAGGTACCGGAGAATGTCCCCGTGACCCCTCAGTGCGCTGTGGACCAGTGCACACTGGCCTTTCTTATCCAAGTGGTCCACCTGGGAGGCAGAACAGGAAAAGTCACAGTTTAGAGTCACCTTTTCTCTGAGAACATATGTGTACCACAAATGCTGTGTGCAAACCCCATCCCACTGCATATGTACGTGGGGTTCATATTCCAATGCATCTTTCTGGAGAGCACCGAATCTCCTAAAGGCACAAAGGCAGCAGACAATGCGTCATTCCCTGTCTAAACCCGGAAATACTGGACTAGACAGTATAATAAGAGGGTCCAACTCTCCTCACTTGTAAAGTCTGGGGATGCTCTGCACCCACACCCAGAGGTTTTGCAAGAGCCACCTAAATGATCCCCCCTTCCTCCTACAGAGCTTTGAGCTCTGATAGGCAGGGGCCTGCTAGCCTCAAATAAAGCTAAGCCACAATTTAGAGGTGGAAATGGAAACGTGATGATGGGCACGAATACGCCCATGGGGGAGCCTGAACTGCAACATTTTTCTTCTAAGAGCTAAGGTTCATCTGTCCCGAATGTTGTTTTACGAGAAAAACCAAAAAGGCTCCCATAGTTCTTCTAAGCCTAATGTCTTTTCATTGAACTTTAAATATCTTAATTAACTATAAAGACAAATATCAGTGATTTATTTCCACTGCTATTCAAAAGCACATCTTCCCCCAGTGACATGCTTCTAGTGAACCTAAAGTTACTGTGAGCTTGGCACAGTTCTCATTTATTCTGTTAACATTGATAGTCCTAGAGTAACTTGTTTAATAATATACTGTTACTTCATATTAATGTTAATATACTGATTTATCGAATACTCACACAACAGTCCTATGGTATATGGTGTTGTTATGCCCATTTTACAGATGAGCCGCCTGAGGCACACAGGCTCAGTAGCTAGCCCAATGTCCTAGCTGGCAGGTGGAGATAATGAGGATTCTGGGCTGTCTAGACCCACAGAACTCATTTTATTATTTTTTTTTTAAAAAAAGACATGAAATGAAATGGGATAAGTGGAGGGAAAAAAAGAATTTAAATCTTTTCAACCCGTCAGTGCTGTGTTAAATTCTGTGATATGTTCTAGGTCCATACTTACAGGCTTTGGAAAGGAAGGCCCTCCTCATGGTGGCCCACCGTCTCCCTGGCATCCAGCCTCCTCTTGGGCAACGCTAAGCAGAGTAAGAGCTTAGGAGCAAAGCACACGGCCCCTCGCTCTCCAAGGCTGCACACCCACATCAGGTAACATCACACTGAGCAGTGCCTATAAATCCACCCTTTCTGTTTCTGTGGTGATTTCTGTTCATTGCAATTCAACAAAGTACAGACAAAAGAGGATGGGCCCCGCTGATCATTCTAGGAAGGACAGGAAGATATTTCCCTACCCATTGAGGGAGGCTGCTGCTTACCCTCGACCCCTTCTTGACCAGCAGACACACCAGCTTCATGTGGCCGGCAGCTGCTGCGTAGCAGAGGGCGGTCATGCCATTTTCTGAAATCCCGTCCAGGCAGGCGCCAAATTCCAGGAGCAGGGTAACCACTTCCTCATGGCCGAGGTGAGACTGGACGCACAGGATTGGGGCGTTATTTAACACTTCTGTCCTGTAGTTCACGTTGGCCCCTCCCAAAATCAGGAGACGGCTCACCTGTGGGAGAATGGCCCCCAACAAGATTAATTTCTCACGCAAACATCACAACAGTTACAACATTGGTTGAGAAGGGCAGTATCCTCATTTTCATCCAGTGGTGCTCTAATGTGAGTGTGCACCAGTGTTCCCCGGGAATGCGTTGAAAATGCACATTCTCGGTGCTGGGAATGTAAAAACGATGCAGGGGCTGTGGAAGACACTGGAGGTTCCTCACAATGCTGCCATCCCACTTCTGGGTACGTATCCAGAGGAAATGGAATCAGGGTCTCAAGAGGTATCTGCACTGCCATGTGCACTGCAACACTATTCACAATATAGCCAAGAGACGGAAGTACACCAAAATGTCCATGGATGGATGAATGGATAAACAAAATGTGGTATGTGCATACAATGGACTATTTATTACTCAACCTTTAAAAGGAAGGAAATTCTGACACATGCTACAACCTGGATGGATCTTGCAGACTGGCTAAGTGAAATAAGCCAGACACAAAAAGGCACATACTGTATAATACCACTTATATGAGGTACCCAGAGTAGTCAAATGCATAGAGACAGAGAGCATTATAGAATAGTGGTTGCCAAGGGCTGGAAGGAGGGCAAAATGAGACTTTTTTTAATGGGTATAGAATTTTAGTATTACATGGTAAGAACTTTCTGGGGTGGGGGGGGTCTATTGCACAATAATGTGAATATACTTAACTCTGCTGAATTTTATACTTAAAAACAATTAATGTAGTAAATTTTATGTTTTTTTCTTTTTTTCCGTAAATTTAAAAAGCACATTCTCAGGCTCCACCCCCTGGACTTCTGACTCAGTAAGTTTGGGGTGACGCCTGAGAATGTGACTTTTTAATAAATTCCCCAATGATATGGATGCTGTTCGTCTGGGGACCCACACTTTGAAAAAATAACTGCTTAATCTAAATAAAAATGGAAAATTCCCTTTTCTGGCGATGAAATAATCATCACAGGATTAAATGAGTAACTGTGAGACAACAAGGCCAAAAGTAAATGCAAACACTCTCTTGTTCTCCACAAGGAAATGCGCCTACAAGAAAAGGCAGAACACATGAAAACGTTCGTGTGCCCCTGGGATTGTTGACAGCACAGGACTCCTAGAAAATAATCTACCTCTAATTACACATCCACCACCCACTAAACTACTTGGATCCATAGATTGGGAAGTCGAGCTACATATTTAAAAATAAAATCACTGAACACCTCATGCAAATGTAGCTATCCTAATATCTCCTGCATATCTCCAGATCATTGAAAAAATGACACTCCTTTAACACCTATTAAGATGCCCACTGCATTTCTTCAAACAGCTCCCTTCAATGGTCCCAATAGCATCCGTCACTCCCCTGACAGGCTCTGGCAGGCCTCCCGGGCTGCCCACTAAGTGTGAAAACCACAGAGACCGTGTCATTCATTTGACTAGAGACACATGGGATCATTAAAAGATACAGAGAGACGATAAGTCATATAAAATTCAAGTTATTTCCATGATATGTGTCCACAGGAGTCGCTGACAGACTTTTTATAAACTGATAGAAATTAATATTACCAGGTGGTGAAATGACAACTCCGAATAGGGGAACAGCACACATACAGGTTAGAACCCAAAGTGTAAAAAGTCTGAAGCTTTGGTTGCGGCTGACGCTTGGACCTGATGTGGTCCAGTCTTTCAGCTCCGTCTCTGACCTCCTCTCCTGGCATCCTTCCTCTCACTTCCCCTTCCCCCACTGCGGCACTACTGGGCCCAGTGTTTGTCCCACAACAAAGGCAAGCAGGCCCCTGCCCGCTGAACTTGATTTACCCTTACAGTTCGCTCTGCTAGGAAGGCTCTTTCCATAGATACAGAAGAGAAGGGATCACTTCCTATAGGTCTCTGCTCCAGCACCAGGACTCTAGCAAGAAGTCCGCCCCACCCTGTAATGAATGCTCCCCCTACTCCCCTCATGGGCACACACACACACACACACACACACACACACACACACACACACCTCAGGCCCTCCCCACCCCCTCTACATACCCCATATTTCAGCTTAGCCCACTGCACCAGACACTGGCTGTGAGATTCTGAAGTTCACAGAGAATACTGTCAAACAAAGGCCCTCCGCGACAGGAGGCCCATGTGTCAAGAGTTTCCCCACCTCGGGGACACTACTTAGGTTTAAGGAAGGACACACCATGTACAAGTGCTGAGGAGACCCCATGAGCCAGCACCCACCCCATCATTTGCACCCATCAGAGGGGAACATCTTTTAGCCCCACTCACAGCAGCCCCAACCCAGCCTCCATCCTGCAGCTGCCAGCCAGCACTTGCGCATGGAAAGGCAGAGAACACCTGGATGTGAAATCATAAAAGGTGCCCCTGTCCTAACTGACATTTAACACACAACCTAATGCCTGTGATGCTGCCCCACAAATCTAGGTGCTCTTAAAAAGAGCACCAGGACCAAATGATGATTTGAAAGTATTTTAAAATCGTAAGTGCTAAACAAAAGTCAGCGTTTTAGAGAAAATTGTTTCCATTTGAGCAATTATCATTAATATGAAAAGAAGCAGATAATGCTGGTGAAATACTTGGGAATTTTATCAAAGCCTAGGAAATAGATGCTTAGCAAGGGGAGTATGGAAGAAACCTGCCGTGTTTTCAAACATCACACCAGTGAGGGGAACATCAGGCTCTGGTCACCACAGGACAGGCAGGAATGGTTTGTAAATTCCCTGGGTGACGCTGACAGCCAGGTACCCTCTCCCCTCTCCCATCAATCCCATCCCCTTTTAAGATCCATGAGCCTAAGAGAAAAAGATGATGGATTAAAGATGATGGAGTTCTCAATCAGCCCCTTCACTACCTTGCTGTGCAATTTTCAGAAAATTACCCCACCTCTCTGTGCTTCAGGTGCCTAAGAAAAGAGCAGTAACCATCCCATTCTATCTGACAGGTACTCTTTGCTAACGATGTTGGAAGGTGTACTTTATGGACGGTATGTGCTTAAGGGCAAAGCTTTCCTAAAGATGTCATCAATGCACACTTCATGTGCTTCTTGGGTGAAACATTTCCTTTGTTGGTGCAACACTGGGTAAGTTTACCCTGTAATTCCCAATTGGTCTGTGAACCTTCCCCTAGCCCAGGCTCTTCAGCCTGCTGCACACTGAAACCACTGGGACCTTGAAAGTTTCCAATGCCTGTGCCCTACCCTTGGAGATTCTGACTTGGCTGGGACACCGAGCTCCCCAGTGATTCTAGCTGGCAGCAGGGACTGTAAACACATGAGGTGATAAGTGCGCCTGTGGAGCATGGGCTTGCTCAGTGCCAGCTACCTCCAGCTGTGGGCTCTGGGGCAAGCTACTAACTGCCCGCCGCCTCATCTGCAACATGCAGCTAAAAACAGTCTCACCTCATTGGGTTATTGTAAAGATTAAAAATGAACATCACACACATACATACACACACACACACACACACACACACACACACACACACACAGTGATTAGCACAGCCCTCAGCATCCTAAGTGCTGAATAAATATTAATTGCTGCTGTTACAATTACCTTTCTTGGAATCTTCAGAAGGGACAAGAGCCCAGGCTCCTGCCCCTGGAAGGAACAGGATGGTGCTCTGCCCCAGGAACCCGATGCCCAGAGGTCTGGTCTCCCTGGGCTGTTCACTGGCACAGAGTAGCAGCAGACCTCATGCTTATGTGAGGGTAGACGTGAGTCACCTGGACCCATCAAACACTCATGGCAGGCAGCTCTTCTTCACCACCACCAACCGGCACATCCACAAGTTTTCAGGGACCTACAGCAGAGTCTCAGTTTCCAGAAAGGAGACAAAGCACTAATAAAAATAACGCAGTTGGGCCAGCCAAGTGGCTCAGTTGGTTAAGAGCGTGAGCTCTGAGCAACAGAGTCGCCAGTTCGATTCCCACATGGGCCAGTGAGCTGTGCCCAAGCTGAGCTACCAACAGGTGGCAGGATAGCTCAGCTGCTGAGAGCACATGCTCCTAACAACAAGCTGGCCAGTTGGACTCCTGCACAGGATGGTGGGCTGTGCCCACCCGTAACTAAGATTGAACACGGCACCTTGAGCTGCTTTCAGCAGCTGGACTTGGAGCTGAAATAGGTGTACCCTCCACAACTAAGACTGAAGGACAGGACCGGCCAAGTGGCACATTGGTTAAGAGCTGGTTTGGGATGCCGGCAGCCCCAGTTCAGATCCCACATATGAGGGCCAGTGACGCTGCCCTCTACAGCTAACAACAGCTCCACGGGGCTGTGCGAGCCCCAGTGACGGTGTAGGCTGCAGCCCCTGATGCAGTGGGCTGCCATAGGCTACAGTGAGTGGCCAGCAGCCAGCGTGAACTGCCAATAGCCACGGTGAGCGACATCCAGAGGCCGGCGACTGATCTGCCTCATCCGGGAAGAGCACAATGACAATACCAACATGGGCCAGTGAAGCAATGTCCTCCGCAACTAGACTGAAGAACAAGAAGACAGCAACTTGTCTGTTCCCCTTCCCCGATTCCCCAATGCTATTCCCCTCCCCCAATTCCCCAATAAAATCTTTTAAAAAAAAAAAGGACTTCTGGTAAAATGGCGCAATAGACAGACGCTGTGCTAACTGCCTCCCAGGATCACACCAAAATTACAAACAAATTATACAGCATTCAACCCTGGAGGTCCCCGGAACACTGGAGGAACAGAACCACTAAACAAAGAACTTAAAGAGGAAGCTGCATCGGGTCTGGTAGGACGGGTGGAGACGAGAGAGGGCGAGCCCCGTGAGGGAAGCCCCAGCCGTGGGAAGCTTGTCTGGTTGGGGGAGAGACCCTCCGGCCGCACACCAAGCTCTCCAGCCCAGAGCTCCTTTGCCGGGAAGAGAAGTTCTAAGATAGCCGGCAGTAAATTAGTGAGGACTCTCTTTGCTCAGCTCGGTGAGGCTAAGAGCGGCTGGAGAATCAGTGGGGCCAGCGCCCGGGCTTGCTCGCCGGTGAGCACTTACCTGGTTCCTGGTGGAGGGAGTGGCTGTGTGAGCCGGGAGCCTGTGGGGACGGACTGAACTGAGCACCTTTGGTGCAAAGGCTGGAGGTTTTTGATCTGTTGTTCCCGTGGTGCGGAGCCTGCACGCGAGTGGTGTAGGGAGGGCGCCATTTTGTCGGGCTTGGGCCTTCCCACAAAGGATCAGGTCCTGGACCTCATTGGTCTGATAGAATTGGCGCAGAAGTACGTGTGCGTGTGCGTCTGCGTGCGCGCCTGCGGCCTTGGATCCCCACCCTCTGCCGGGCTTATACTGCGTTGCCAGGGAAACGCAGGGCGGGTGCCCTCCAGCTCCGACCCGGGAGTGCACAAGCCGCCTCGGATCCCCACCCTCTGCTCGGCTTGTGCTGCGTTGCCAAGGAAACACCTAGTGGGAGTGATCTGGCTCCAACAGGCTGCTCACTGAGACGCGGGAGTGCGCAAGCCGCCTCGGGTCTCCACTCTCTGCACTCCGCTTGCAGAGTTGCCAGGCTGGTGATTGGTTGTCGGGTTGCTCGGCCTGATCTGCAAGCGGCTGATTGGGACAGGCTGAGACTGGGAGTTTTCCTGGGAGTGTTGGGCCGTGAGCTGTATGCCTGCGTGATCCAGCCAGGGCTCTCCTGGTGATCTACCTAATACATCAAAGCCATCCCAGAGCGACAGCCAGAATGGGGAAACAAAGAAACATGTCACGAGTAAAAGATCAGAAGAAACCTCCAGAAATGGAACCAAATGAAACTGAGGGATCCAACCTTTCAGAGACACAGTTTAGAACACTGATGATAAGAATGTTTAAGGAACTTAGCGAGGACATAAAGAAGGATAGGGAAACCATGAAAAACAACCTGTTAGAACTAAAGAATACAATAACTGAAATGAAGAACACACTCGAAGGAATCACCAGTAGAATAGATGAAGCAGAGGAGCGGATCAGCGATTTGGAAGATAAAATAGCAGAACTCACCCAGTTGGCACAGCAAAAAGACCAAAGAATAAAAAACAATAAAAATAGTTTAAGAGCAATATGGGACAAGGTGAAGCTCAACCACCTTCGAATCATAGGGATACCAGAAGGAGAAGAGAAGAAGCAAGGGGTCGAAAATGTATTTGAAAAAATAATGACTGAAAACTTCCCTACACTAGTGAAGGAAATCAACATACATGCCCAGGAAGTGCAGAGGGTTCCAAACAAGCTGAACCCAAACAGGTCCACATCAAGACACATCATAGTTAAAATGGCAAAGGTTAAAGACAGAGACAGAATCCTAGAGGCTGCAAGAGAAAGACAAAAGGAACTCCTGTTAGACTAACAGCTGACTTGTCTACAGAAACTCTGCAGGCCAGAAGGGAGTGGCAGGAGATACTCAAAGTGACACAAAATGAAGGCCTACAACCAAGATTGCTTTACCCAGCACGGCTATCACTTAAAATTGAAGGAGAAATAAAGAGCTTCTCAGAAAAGAATAAGCTTAAGGAATTCATTACCACCAAGCCAGCATTGCAAGAAATGTTAAAAGGGCTTTTTAAACAAAAGAAAGGGGTAAACAAGCTAACCCAGAGAGACAATTTAAGAAGACTGAAGTCATATTAAGCAGATATAAAGGAAAAACTGATGGTTGCTGGCTGGGAGGGAGTGGGGAAGAGGGAGAGGGGGAAGGTTTTGGACAGTGTATGTGGGACTACAATGTTGCCGCAGGGATATGGAAGCAGTTCTGGGAATGTAATTGATAATGTTGTGAAGACACTATTATGTTGCGAGAAATAAGTCAGTCAGAGAACAACAGGTACCATGTGATCTCACTTGTGTGTGGAGTCTGAAGAGCTGAGTGAACGATCAAAGTAAACAGACTCGTAGATGTAGAGGAAAAACTGAGGGTTGCTAGTTGGGAGCGGGGTGGGGAGGGGGGGAGGGGAAGGGATTAGACAGCATAAATAGACAACTATAATATTGCCACAGGGATATGAAACACAGTTCGGGGAATATAATAATGTTGTAAAAATTTTGTGGCGTGTCAGATAGTCACATGTCTTGTTAGGGAGACCACTTCATGGATGGAGTAGAGGCTTGATCACTGCACTGTACACCTGAAGCTGATGTTGTATAGTATTGTATGCCAACTGCAACTGAATATGTGGAGTATACTGTGGAGGGGAGTCAAGGGAGTTGTGATCGATATGTATGATATGGGGGGAGAGTGGGGTGGCGAACTGGGGGAGGGGGGTTTTCACTGTGGGGGGTAAAGAGTATAACTATTGCATTGTGTTGTACACCTGAAACTAATAAAAAAATATAAAGTAAAATAAAATAAAATAAATTTAAAAAATCTTTAAAAAAAAAGATTGAAGGATAACAACTTGGCTGTTCCCCTTCCCCAATTCCCCAATAAAATCTTAATAAATAAATAAATGAAAAATAACTCAATTGACTATGTAATAAATGCCTAGTATTTTTCCAAGAGCTTTAACATCTCAGTGAGGTTTCCCATCACTGTGAGACAGGCACTTTTGTTACCTCCATTTTACAGGTGAGAAAACTGCAGCTCAGAGAGGACAAGTTACAGGTTAGCTCCAGGCACAAAACTAATTAGTGCCATAAAGCAGTTCAGTGGCAGAAGCAGCAGCTCTGAGATTACTCTGAGTTCAAGGAAGGGTTTCTATGGTTCATCCTCTACATTTTTTTTCCCAACTACATGGAAATTTTCCAACCATCACCACCACAGAAACTCTCCTTGGAGAAAATGTGAAAACAGCAATATTATCTATCAACTTCTGAATTTAATGAATGCAAGAGAATGAAAAACAGGGCTGGGAGTAGGCAACGCGATGCGATCATGAGAACAGGCGAGGTACTGGCCAGCACGGTGGGAAAGTGTGAGTCTCAGTGTTCTTAATAGTATATCGGAGGTTCACATCCACACAACCGACTTAAAATGTGTATTGCCTAACTGCCGTGCAGAATATGACTGGAGCATTTCTAGTGGAGAGTATTCCTTTAATTTGTAAAAAAAAAAAAAAAAAAAAAAATGCAGCCTCTCTGAAGTGCAACAAAGGGATGTGCAATAGAATGAAACAACGAACAAAAAAAGAATATGACTGGAGCCTCTCAGCCAAGAGATGTATGGCCAAAGTCCATGGCTAACTGTCTCCTCCCCTCCTTGTCTTCAGCTAACCTGAATTCTCTGGAATCTACAGCCTTGAGAAGCCAATGGCTGGCAACTAGTCTGATGGGACAGTGTGAGCAAACCAGCCAGCTGGATGGGAGCCTGGAGGTACTGGTGGCAAGGACCCCAGTGGGCCGGCCAGGGCCTGGGCTGACACGACACTGGCCTGGAAAAAGGATACTCCATTGCTAGAAGTCACTGGCTTGCCACTAACATTAAAATTCATCTACCAAGTAATCGTTCCAGAGCAAGTGACTTTAATTTACCAAAGTGGCAAACTGTAATTATTGCTCAAAGTGACATCCATTCCTGTATGACAACATTTAATACTCTCTAAAAAAAGTTCCTTAATTGCATGCATAATTTAAAATTACTGTAATTTGTTCAAGATTCTGTGAAAACCCTTTTTTTTTTCCTTGAAAGATAAAAGAAACAAGAGGATAATGGAAAGCCTTAAAATTCTGTAACCAGGTTAGAGAATTTGGGGGATAGTATAGATATAGGTGACACTGGAGTTCTACAAAACAAAGTAAAGACGAATGACTCTTAAAAGTGCAAGTATGTTAAAGAGGAAAGTTCATAATCTCAGGAAGGTCAAGTTCATTACATTATTATACTGTACCTTTTAATTTACTGTCTTAAAAACTCATATACAACAGGGTACGAGGTTTCCCATTTACTTTTCTCCACATTAAAAGAATAACTTCTGTGCCCATATTCATTAAAGAAGTGAAAACAGATATTGCCATTTTTATCCTTATTTCTTCCTTGCTTGCCATCATTAAAGAATTTTATTAATTATGGAGAAGCCAAAAGATATACTTTCAGCTGAAATGAAAGATGAAACAATGTTATTATAGTAATCTCAACTCTAATTTCTATAAAATCTAAGTAAAACAAAAATTCTTACTATGAGTTCTTCATTACTTGAAGGTTAAACTCAGCTGTGCTCTCCACATTTCTTTTAGAGTAACTCTATCTAGAAAGGAAGAGGTCCCTTTCATCAGTAGAAGCAGCTTGAAGTTAGTTCTCCTTAAACTATAAAAACAGCTTCCCTGCCCACAATTTGTATGTGGGGTTCAGTCAGGAGACAAGCACTCAAGCTTACAATTGTGGAGAGTGTGCAGATGTGCAAAGGAGCAGGGCAGAGCAAGTATTCCCGTGAGTGGTTTTGCTCCCAGGCCCCTGGCCCAGGGCTGTCAGAATGAAATCCAGTGTGTCCCCTACCCATCAAGTCTAACAGGGTGCACTCTTACCATTGCAAAGACCCTGTGTGGGTCCACTTGCAGGCAGTGGTTCTTCTCTAACCAACATCTGACTCTGGACGAGATGCCCCAGAGTCAGAGCACTGCAAGGTCCTTCTGACATCTGGGCTCCTCAGTCAGCATCATTCCTCCCTCCCCTCAATGTATCAGGATGTGGGGATCTATAGTTAATAATACTGTACTGCATGTTTGAAAGGTGTTAAGAGAGTAGATCTTAAAAGTTCTCATCACAAGAAAAAAATGTATAACTGTGTGTGGATGGATGTTAACTTTCTGTAGACATCATTTCACAATATACATAAATATTGAATCATTAGGCTGTACACCTGAAATATGTCAGTTATATCTGAATTTAAAAAGAGAGAGAGAGGTTAAAAAATAAAATACACCAGGAAGGCAGGGAAGGAAGAAGAGGGACAGACACGGAAAGCTCTCTTCGAACCCAACTCCCCAGACATACATCCAAGGTAGGAGTGCTGAGGGTGGGGTGTGCAGAAAGCAGGGAAGGAAAGGTGCAGAAGTCTCTTGGGAGTGTCCCCTGTGAATGTCCCCCACAACATCCTCTCTGGGGCATGTAGTCCCCGTCCCAGGTGAGTTTGATGAACCAAAGTAAGAAGTGAAAGACATGCCCAGAAATTTCCACGTCTTTGTCCTTTGCTGCATGACCACATCGGGCCACCGTCCTATTAAGAGGAGAACAGGTGAGATTGTTTTCATGGAGGTGAGTGACAGGAAAGCCCAGACTCCCTGGGAATCTGCCTCAGAGCTTCGGTGGCAGCTGGCCATGTCAGGGCCTGTGGCAGAAAGGCCTGGAGTCTAGCAGATATGCCACGTGGGTGAGGAATCTAAAATGTGCAAGCATTTATGATCTCATTTTACTTTGCACTGGAAAAGACGGTTGCAGGCCATGTCAGTGTAAACCAGTAATTCCCACACTGTGGGCGTTAACCCTTATTTGTTGAGTTAACCAGATACTTGGCCTCGGTGTGCTTTAGATTCTCAGTCTGCATTAAAGGAGGAAGGAAAATTTACTCTAAAAAGCGCAGCAAGATACAGTGCCATGACAGCCACTGACCAAGACTGAGGAAGCCCTTGGCTCAGCAGCAGGCTGACCCCGATAGGCTTTCCATGGTCATAAATACACGTGTGCACGAAAACGTTAGTAATCGTTTTCCTCTGTGTACCCATTGCCTTGTGTCACTCATCAATGCTTAATTTCCTATGAACTATAAAGAGATAGTGCAGATTAGAAACCTAGGACACTTTAAAAATCAATTTTCTCTGGAACTCTCCCTCTGACCTTTGGTTGCCTTTGTAAATTGCTTCCTTATCACATCCGCTCTGAAACAGCTTCCATGTGCTCACACAGTAGCCCGACTGCCCACATCTTCCTGCCTGAGTGAAAGCTAGCCTTCTAGGAGAGAAATGGTAACAGAGCTTTCAAGTCTGTGTGATTTACATCAGGGAAAAAGCATCATTAGAAGCTCATCCATCTCCTCTGACCAGCACCCAGTGCAGGGGGAGGGCAGGTCTGTTGGAGGATGGGCAGCAGGTGCCAGGGCTGGAGGCTCTGGCTTTCAGAGCAGAGGGGCTGCTGACCTTCACGTTGGGAGTGTAGAGATTCCTGAGAGAGGCGAGGGCGGCAGACAGCCCCTCGGTGCTGTACCCGATCCACAGGGCTTGGAGATGGCTTGAAGAGATTCCCGTCTTTTTACTGAGGCCCTGGAAACAATCAGAGACAAATCAGCCTCAACATCTCCTTTCCTACCTGCAGCATCGGTCTGAAAGTGGGTATGCCCCAGAAGGTGCAGATACAAGCTCACACATGGTGATGGTTCTGACGCGTGTCGACAGAGAATGCCGGACCTGTGAGCCTTCCCTCCCCAAAGCCCAAGGGTCAAGGAACTAGCCTGCCTCTGCTATGCCTGAGGAAAGAGAAGGCAGGCGAGGAGAGAGTTTCTTCTCTTTATAGAAGCTCTCCAGTCAATCGAAGGAAGAATAAATGATAGAATATCACCCTTCTGTAACCCCCAATGAATGAATGAGTCCAGGCAGAGACCTGCAGTGGTCAACGGCATCACAGCAAGAGAAGCAAGCACAAATGCTGTGCTTCCTGATGCAAGAAACCCCATATTAGAGCTACATGGAGTTTAAACTCTAAGTATAACTAGAAAGTAACCATAATACCCGGGGGGATGCAGGGGGGAATCAAACCTGAATCTGATTAAGTTTCTAGATACAATGACCAAATGATAGGAAAGCCAGAGGGAAGAGGAACATGTTAAACCAGGTCATAAGAAACAAGAACAATCAGAAAATCCAGAGGGTGCAAAACTAGAAGTCAAGTAACTCACATTCTTGGATAAGAGGGAAACAAAAGGGAGGAAATGAGGTGCAAACTTTAGGTGAAAAGAAACTTCAAAGACGAAAAATTAAGACTTGACAATAGCATTTAGATACCTACTTGCATGTCTGTAAGGCAGAACAGTGGTTACTTGTAGGGAGAGGGGAGAGGGTTGTGTTTGGAATGGAGCTCATGGAGGGCTCTGAGAGGGCTGATAAAGCTGTCAAAACCTCCAAAACCAAAACCTCAACAAGACAACAACAATGAAACCCTTCCTCACAATGGTGGGGATCTCACCTTGAAAATGTGCGCCTTCAGGATGTGGTGGCCGAGCTCCATGGTCTGCTGGCGGTTCAGCTTGCCCTCTTGTCGAGAGAACATGAATGCCAGGAGAGCGTGCCCGTTCCTAGGACAAGGAACACAAAGGCTCGTGACAAGAGACCCTGTTCCACAACACCACAGGCCCTCAGGAGACAACATCGCCACACAATCCCTCAATTATTCTCCTGGCACTTCAGCATTGCCATACAAAATGGCGGAAAGCTGCCTCTTTACAAAAGATGCCCAACGCTGTTTGTTCTTCAACTCTTTTTTTTTTTTCTTCTTTTTTTTTGAGGGCAGTGTCACTGGCCCACATATGTGGGACTGAACCGGGGCCGCTGGCTTCCCAAGCCAGCGCTTAACCACCGTGCCACTCGGCCGGCCCTTCTTTAACTCATTTTAAGGGCTTCCTCTGGATTCCTGTATCTCAAAGAGTAACCTAGAGAGAAGCCCTAGGACGGCACAGGTCTTTATCTTTGGAACCAACCACTGTGGTTCCCTCACCTTTCACTCTCTCATCACCTTATTTGTTGATTGATGTCCGTCACCAAAATGTAAACTCCATGAGACTGAGGGTCTTGCCCAAGTCATAGATACAGTCACCATACCGAGCAAATGCCCAACACTTAGTAAGTACTAAAATACGCGTGTGTGTTTCTTAGATAGATGGACAGATAGAGAACCATCATGGAACCTGGTGTTCAGGCTCCTCTCAGAGTAATCACCTATTAGGGGAGACCTGGGTCAAAGGGTAAGGACTTATAATGGGAGGAGAAACCAGACTATGCACAGCAACAGCTCATAATCTGAAATACCTAGAATTCTAGGCTTGGATGGAAGACAGGTCCTTTTGGGGGAAAGAAAGCTAAGGTGCATAACGGGGCTTGCTATGTCTAAGCACATGGTGGGCATTCAACTGACACCACCAATGAGTCCCCCAGCCACAGTCATCCTTTTATGGAGAAGCCATCCTACCCATTTTCCCCTCTATACCTGTACGACTCATTCAGTCTCCTATGGACTCCATGCCTTTGCCTGAGCCAATTTCTTTGGAAAAGATGCTCAGGGTTGTTCACTCCAACAGCAGTGACTTCTGCACAGCGTGAATTATTTTCCTTTCTATCAACCTGATAACTGGGAAGTGCTGACTTTGGGTGGGGGAAGCAGGTGTTGATGGAGGGAAAGATAAACATTATAGAAAAAAAATACATAATACATTCTCCTAAATGTGTTTTCTGATAGCTCCTAATCTAGGTGATTAAAAGTATGCATCATTTCAAAAGTGTTTATACAGATACATGCCTATTTCTCAAATAGGTTATAAACCACATTAAAGATGAGGAAATAAAGGCAGCTGGAGACCAAGAGATTGCTTTTCATATTATAGGGGAAGGCATTTAAGTCCACGTTGCCAATGAACGTCCAGTCCAACGTCCTGTAGGGTCTGGAGCTGCCACATGAGCACACATCCAGTGCTCACACACATACTCCATCTCCCAAACCTCAACCTTGGATTTCTCCTCTCAGAAGAGAGCCTCCCTGCTCCCACCTCTCCCATTCAATGTTCCCGTGGAAACGGCTCTCTGCCACGTTCAAGTGCTCCACGCTCCCACATGCCCAGTCCCTATCCATGTGCTGGTCCCAGGGTTCAACCTGGCCCACGTCACTCCAGCCAGGGCCACTTTCTCTACCACGGGCTAAGCCATCCTCAGTTTCCCAGTCTGCTGAGCTCTGTGGCCATGACAAAGACATGCTAAGCTAAGTACCATGGCTGACCCTCACGGTGTGATGACCATACACTCTTTGATAGCTGGGCCAAAGATTTCCAGTGGTCTCAGCTGAGCACCTGGCTTCCCAATTCTCTGAGGAGACCATTCACCATGCAATTGCTGGATTCCATGCTCCTCTGTATCCAATCTACCTTTTCTTCCTTCCCTACTGGTCTCAGGATGATGGGCCCTCTTCTAAGTCTACCTGCATTCATGAGCTTGTTCATTTTTCAAAGCTGATACATATCAAGATGTATATATCACATGCAGAAATTTAACTGAATTATTTCATTTACTTGCACAAGCCTGTGAACCACTTAGTGTTCTGATTCCCAATTTGTTTACAGGACGAAACAGAGGCATGGGCAGGTAAGTTGATTTGCCAAAATCAAATGGCTGGTAAATGATGGAGCAGAGATTTGAACTGAGCAGTCTACCCAGTGTGAGAGCCCATGCTTCTAATCAGCAAAGCCTGATTATTCATGCGTTCATTCATTAACATCCCCCTTTGTAACCAGCACGAGGCTTTGTACTGGGGATTCCATGGGGAACAATAGAAGGTGCTTCCCTTGAGGAGCTCTCAGCGACTGGAGGAGATGCACGTAAACTAGATGAAATTCAGCTAGAATGATGCTATGAACAGACTCCGTGACAACGCATAGGGAGCAGGCTGCCCCCTCACTTAGCCACCTCACTTAGCCACCATTCCCTTGCCATTTCCAATTTCTCCTTCTTTAGCCTTTTTTTTTTTCTTTAGCTGAGCCATCCTGCCACCTGTTGGCAGCTCTACGGCAACTCAGCTCAGGCTGGCATCGAACCGCCGTTGCTCAGAGCTCAGCTCGCACTCTTGAGCGAGCTCTTAACCAACTGAGCCACTCTGCCGGCCCAAATTTCTCCTTCTTTATAGATTGTGTTTCCCCACACCGTCTCAGTGTTTCCAACAACGTCCTAATCTCCTGTGTGTTCAAAACAAAGACAAAACCCTTCCCCACACTCAGACACCACCAAACCTCTCCACCCTTCCACTATCCATCCAGGGTGCTGGCTCTCTCCTCTTTCACTCCTTACAACCCAAAGGATGGTGTCTCCTAAGGACCCAGGACCCTCCTCCTGAAATGAAGAGCCAATGGCTTCTTCTTAATCCTCATCTTCCTTCGCCTTTCAGCAGAGCTTACACTCCTAACCTCCTTCCCTGAAATCCTTCTCCATGTGCCCCATCCTCTAATTACACTCCCTCACCAAGTTGCATCACAGCTCACCACCAATGACACCAAATCTTCAACTCCAACTTCTCCTCCAACCTCAGACCCCACCTGCCATCTGTACCTGTCTACCCAGGGATTCCACCTACCCAAAAGCTCCACGTGCAGAAAACAAAAGCTAGTCCTGCTCTGCAAAACCCACCCTACACCGTCGGCCTTCCTTAGCCTTTTTAAGGCAAGGCCACTCCTAGTTTCTGAGGCTTAATACCTTGACATGGCGCCTTCTTCTAGGCTCTGCCCCCAAGGTCAAGCCACACTCATCTATCTCATGTCAGCAAGCCTGTCTCTACTACCCTGCATCCCAAAGCCAGACACGGCAAGTACCCACTCCTGTCACAGTGGTCCCATGCTCCACCCCCACCATGCTCCTGTCCACATAGGGGATCTGTGCTCCAGAAACTTCCAAGATTTTCCAGAGATGACTGCTAAAAGGCCATGCTCCCTAGGCATGTCCTTTCTACTCCTCCATTCCATGAGAAAAGCTCCAGCCAAACTAGATACGTTGTCGCCAGAACACGGGCTGCTCATTCTGATGCGATGCCTTACAGCTCCTCCTGCCTGCAAGAGCTTCATTCCACCTACTGAAATCCTATCCACTCATTCCTCAAGTCAATGACATGTGGAAAGCAAAGTAGATGGGAGACGGTTCTAGATTAAAAGAGTACTTGTGCAACCCTAATGAACTGATGGATCCAGGAAATCGTCATTAATGGCTCTGAGAGACAGTAAGACATTAAGTGTCTCCTTATGGAAGTACTCACTACCACTTATTAATATCTTTGCAAAAAAAAAAGTTTAAATAAAATAAAATCGGATCCAGCCTCTAGATTTAACTATCAATTTATAGACAATAGAGGTGATAAGCACATTAAAAACCACCATGAGAACACAATCAGCAAAATTCAGATTATGGGTTAACAGGACAAACTACCCTATTGTTCCTTTTAAACAAATAAAATGCAAGGGAAAAACAAAAAAAGAATGAAGAGGGAATCTATAGGCTTTTAAAAGAGACACAATAAAATGCATTTTAGAGACCTTATCTGGATCCTGACTCAAACCTACTAAAAAAATATGAACTAGAGAAATATAAGCATAGCTAAATGTGTGATCATATCGATGAATTAGTGTTAATATTTTAGGTGTTGTAATGGTATTGTAGTTCAGTATGAAAATGTCTTTTTTTTTTTTGTTAGATGCATAATCAATTATTTAGGGTAAAATGTCGTGAAGTCTATAATTTATTTCAGCAAACAATAACAGATGGAGCCAATAATTGCAAAATATGAATCAAGTTTTAAGTCTAGGTGTTGTGAATGAAGGCTCCGAGCCACTTTACATTTTAACATGATAATTCTGCTCCGGGATTTTAACCTAAGGAATAATGAAAAACAGGAAGGAAAGAAGGAAGGGAGGAAGAAAGGGAAGAAAGAAGGGGAGAAGCAGACCCCATAAGTACTTCTCTCATGTAACAGCCACCATCACACAGCAAGGAGATATTCTTACCCATTTTACAGACAAGGAGACCAAGGCTTGGAGAATTAAAATAATTTATAAAAGAATTACACAAGGTACCGCTGGAAACAGGCTTTTAGTGCAGAGTTCCCACTGCTTCCCTGTAAGGTACCAAGGTATTCACAATAGGTTCTTACGTTTATCAGTAACTCAGAAACAATGTAAAGGCCCCACAATAAGGGTTTGATGAAGGACGTTATCATTTGCTTTCCAGGGGGTTAGCACAGCCATGAAAAACGACACTTTACTAAGATTTCCAAACAGATTGCTAAAATGTCCATGATGTGCTAAGCAAAACAAGCAGAACGGGAATTTTAATACAGAAAAGATAATTTGGAGCATGTTTAAAATGCATGGAATGGGATAGAAATAAAAAGTGAAGTGTCACTGTCTCTGAGTGTTGGGTTCTTTTTCATCTTCTTCTTCTTCTCTATAATAGGGGCAAAATTATAACCAGTTGGGGTGGGAAGAGAAATGCTACCCATCATTCCCAACCCAAATGTTACCATGCATGGGAAACGTTTTCTAGAATGGTCTCCCCCCGCAGAAGTTGGTCTCTCTTTCCTGAGGGCCCATGTGCAGTGTGGCTCCCTTCTAACACTCCTGCTGCCTGCCTCACCCACCCTCCTGTGTGGGAGACCCTTGGGAACTGGGCCTTTGCCCCCGGAATCTCTGTGGGGTTTTTTTTCTGCCACAGTACCCTGCATGTAGCTGGTCTGCAAAAACTTTTGCTGTGCTAAATCCAGTAGCTTCCTTCCAACATCGTTCTATATACTCTATCTGCTGAATGGAGTTCAAGAACTATAGGGGTCTTGGGTAAATAAATGCTCACTTGCACAGTTCTGTGAAGTAATGACTCCTTCATACCCGGGGTGCCTTTCTTGCCCCAGCTTAGTCCTGGCTCTGCCCCTGGTAAGTCCCCTCACCTGCTTATAGGAACACATCAGCACTCAGGAGTCTGCAATTGTGGGAAACAACCCATTAGTCACCCATTCTCAGCTCTGCCCAAGGCTGCATAACCTCAGTACCACTTGCCACCCAAACCGGAGTGAAGCTTAACTGTGACTACAATCCAACTCCTTCCAACTCAAATCTAGTAACAAATCTACACCGCTGTTGAAGTCTTTCTGCTTGTTTTTACGTCTCTGCAATCTCAACAACAGGCTGTCTTCCCAGAAAATGATCTGACTTTACCTAGAAGATAACCTGGCTTGCCCAAATATACCACACGACACGCGGTTTAACTAGTGATTGTGGTCGTGGTCAATAACCTGGTTCTTTTGCCCCAAACCAGGTTCAAAGGATAAATTTTTAGTCCAGTGTCACCTGAAAAACAACACAATCCACAACATGGAAACAGAAGCTAGGCCTATGACGTCATCATTGCCAGTATTTGTGGAGACGAAAGTGGCATGAGGCTCCTAAGTACTTATTCATTTCTGGACCCCAGCCATCTGTTCAAACGCCCAGTCCAGCCCAAAGGAGACAGTTTAGCAGCTTGCCAGGCCTGGTATAAGAGTGGGGAGCAAGCTGTGATTCACAGAGAGCAGAAGCTACTCATGACAGCAAAGATGCAGGTCATGGTCACGACCAGGGCTGGCCGGAGTGATGGACATGAGCATACTCTAATCTGGGAGCACACACACCCTCCAATCCCCCAATCCCAGGCAGGCTTACACCCACCCCTGGGCAGTGAGGAGAACTGCACCCAGGCCCGACCTGCTCAGTGGAACCTTCAACTCCCTGGACAAGGCTGCCTCACTACCGTCTCATAAATGGGGCATCAGAGACTTGAACCTCAGTCCGCCCAACCCCATATTCCAGTCTGTTATGCTGAGCTGAACCACAAATACAAAACGAGGCAGCCAGACGTGATCACTGTGCTCCCCTCTGTGCCGCAGACACATCTGATCCCTGGGAAAAGATGCTCCATGCTCACGAGGTGGTGGTGGGGAAGTGGCGGTGCTGGGAGGTCATAACACTCCACAGACCCCCCATGGTGAAAAAACTGGGCTGAGAACAACAGTTCCCTGGTGTTGATATCACACTTTCCCACCTTGTGTCACACCTGTGACAGGGGACAGGGTCTAGAAAAGAATAGATGGCAAAGAAATGGCACTCTGGCATTGTCTAGCATCCCTTTCATCCAAAGGTACTGTGGAGTCCTAAAATTCCAGCTTTTGTTTAGTTGCAGGGAGAATTTCCCATTGCCCCTACTGAATTATTCATTCTATGTTGCCTTTCCGTAAAAAAAAAAAAAAAAGAGAAACGTGAATGGTGTTTGAAATGCCTTCCCCAATTGCCCATTAGACTCCCTGCATAGAGCTGACAGAAAGCAGCCTGTCATACCTGGGCTCACACAGGAAGGCCGCATTTTCACCATCTGCTCGCCAAACAAGCCACTCCCTGAAGGACGGGTGGCAGAACATGCGGGTTTTGTCTCGCCTCTTAATGAGGAAGCAGGAGAGGGCATCCATCCTCTGCTGAAAGTCTTCCCATCCCTGCTCCCCGTGTATGTGGCCGGCATTAATGGCCTGGAAAATCTGCTCGTCTGTCATGGGATGCAGGGACGCGAGGGCCACGTTTAAAATCGGAAGTGCCCTCTCGAAGGCGGACTGGGTCATGAATTTCATGTTACACTGCAGCAGGTAGAGCTCAGACAAGGACACGGGCACCACCTTGTAGCTGGCACTTTTGATGACCAAGTGTCCCCTCTGGAAGAGGTCCAAGGTGAGCTTGAGGTACAGGTAGGAGCCGAGGCTTCGCAGGACCAGGTGGCTGCTCACTTTCCCAATGAGGGCGGCATCGGCCTTGCCATTCAGGGAGATGTTGCTGAGGATGTCCTGGCTGCTGTGGACCCTGTGCTGGACGTAGGCATGCAGGTCGCTGTGAATGTCTTTGTTGTCGGGAAAGTCGTCTAAGGAAAGCTTGATGAACGGCAGCGCACTTACGATTTCCTGCAGAAACACAAAACCCCCAGTGTCACTCCACAGAGATTTCTTTTTCTTTCTTTTTTTTTTATTATGTCAGCTGCATTTTGAACCAGATTCACTAGTTTTCTTTCAAGGAGGATTTTATGGATTACAGGGACTCATTGTTTTGTATTAAAACCTGTAATAGGATAAGATGAAGATAAAAAGCTTATGTGAAAGAAATCCTGATGTGAGATGGAAAAGGCTTTCCCGAGGCCCTGATCCAAGGACCCAGAGCCAAGAGAGATGGAAGGAGCCCCAGCAGACAATGCCACCTGGCCGTCCTTGCAAAGGGGGAGTGAGACCGTGAGGTGACCTGATACCCATAATCCTTACATTGTGTAACGGCTTCTATAACGAGGACAAACACCAACCAACACTGTACATCTAAGAACACAGCCAGATACCGAGATAAGAGGCATCTCTCTTAGTGTATCAGATACTGGGGCTGGTAACTGAACCCGGAAACCTGAAACTGCCCCTCGGCTGTGCCCAATGACCGCCTGTTGTCACAAAACTGGGAACTCCAGTGAAGCCCGCCATCATTTTTTTAAGTGGCTGTTTTTTAGTAAACTTTTAAATTGAAGGATACTATCCATACAGATGTGCGCTAAGTCATAACCGCACAGTGTCATTAATTTGCACCAAGTCAAATACACGTGTGTAACCAGCAGCTCTATAGAGTATCGCCAGCTGGCAGAAGTCCTCTGTCCCTTCCCGTCTCTCCCCGATCCCCAAGATAAGCACCGTCCTGACACCTAACCACAGAGATGATCAGCTTTGTGTTTTTCTTTACTTCCCATTATCACTTCTGAAGTATTTAAGTATATGTCCCCCTTAAATGCAATAATTGTAGGAGGCAGGCTGAGCACAATTATTCTCAGTTTACATGGATGCTAACTGAATCTTTGAAAACTTACTCAGCTAGCATTCCTGTTCCTGTGCTCTAGTGACTGCCAGGTTCTGTTTACTGTGTGAAAAATGACAGGAAGGGTCCAAATCAAAAACCCATGAAAACAAACATCAAGTTGACTGAGGTCTAATGCCATTTTTAATGAGTAAAGAACAAACTCAAATGCTATTTTTAAATAAATATCATCATAAAAGGGCAAAAATCAAAATCTAATGTCTTATGTCTTTACTGAAAATGGACAAGGATAGAAGGAAGGAGTCGATTGTTAAGATACAATTTTAAGGATCAAATGAAGGGAAAGATAAGAAAAGAATTTTTTTAAAAATCATTCTTCATCTTGCTGCAAGTGTTGCCTCATGTTTAAGTTTTATGAAAAAATAGAACTTCCTTCAGACTAGACCTTAAAAATCTCTCTCTCTCATCCCTCCCTTTTCCTTTCATTTAAAAAAAAAAAAAGAATCCCACTACAAACCCACGCGAACAACTACTAGCAGGAATAACTTTAACCTCTAGTAGATGGGTTAGCCAGACACCTCAAAGAGCTCCCCCAAACTGAATGATGGTAAAATCAGGACTGGACACTTCCATTTTAGAGGCACAAATACAGTTCAATGCTAATAGGAAACTTACCTGACATTTTAATAAATATGCCTTGGGCAGGGAGCGGGGAGGTAAAAAAGTGAGAGTTTAGCCCATTTCGGGCTCTGTGTACTAAAATTTCACATATAGTTTTCAATCAAGCAGCTAAATAGTTTACAACAGTTTCAATTGTTAGTATTAATCGATGTAAAATTTAAGTATAGAGATGTGGAAAGAGGTTTGAAAGTTCTTTTTTACCTGAAAATTTGCTCTTACAGTCACAATCAACTTCAACCAGGCAGGAAATTTGGAGATAATTTTGGTAATAAATGAAGAAAGCGTATCTCCATAATCGGGTTTATGAAACTCAGCTTCATTTAAGCCATCTATCAAAATAATGTAGTCTTCTTCAGGAATTTTCTGCTCTAAAGGATAAAATATATTTTTTTAATTAACGAATTATACACTTCTATAAGATGGCACCACCCAGTGTATTTTTAAGGCACAGTGTAAAGTGTGAGGTAAAACAAAAGAGGTTTACATATGGCAGAAGAAATGGTTTACACAGAAGCATATTTTGTATTAAAAGTATCATAAGAACTGGAGCACAGAGCCAAAAGGAAACCAATTCTCATGAAACCGTTTTCAGAAACATATTGCATTACATACACTTAGCAGCATCTCACCCATGTATAGGATACTATATACTTAACTCCTGTCACTGGGGTGAGTACAGCAAACATAACATATAGAGGAAATCTGGAAAAAACTCTAGCCCTCTTACCCCCCAATAGAACACCCTCAATGGACCCCCAAAAGATGACGCATCCAGCCCAGGGAACAGAGCCAGCTGGGGGTGACAGCTCTGCTTTATAGAGTGCTAGAACAGGGCTCACTCCCACAAGGCTGAATCTAGTTTCCTATTAGCTCCAACGTTTTGCCCAGGGAACTCAGGAGAAATGATGGCATTTGTTTCTACTCCCTCTCTCTAGCACCTTTTGGCAGAAGTGCAATGAAGGCAGATAAACCAGCTCAAAAGGTGAGGAGTGAGGAGGAGAAAGGATGAACCACCAAAGGGCTTATAATAGCCCAAATGCCCCCTCCTTGTAGAGTATTCAAGGGCAACAACATCAAACGAACACTTCTAGAAATGGCTTCAGGTTCAATACAACTGAGCAGAGGCCCTGAAAACAACATGCTGGCAAGTTCCCTTAAACAATCAACTTAGTCCCTGGCTGTGCAGGGGACAAAATATGCAGGCAACAGTTTCTAGGACACAAGTCATCTAAATATCCTACAGTTACAAATTAGCTACTTTGGAAATCTTCAACTATGGAGTTAATTCTTTTTTTTTTGAGTTCTTATTAGAGATGTTTCATTTAATATTACACCCGGGGAAGGGGGTGGAGTCCTTGGGGAGATAGTTCTGAGAAAGGGGGACGAGAGGTGCACTGATTCACCCATATCCTCTCCCTGCGCCCACCTCACACCCACTCCAGGGCTACGTTGGCCCACTTTTTCTGAGGACCGCCCTGGGGACTCTGGGTTACTAAAGAGAAAGGGAGCTCCGGGTGGCTGTGGGGAGGTACCGTTTCTCAGGTTTGTGAGCGGTTCCAGCACACCCCTCTTGAAGGCAGCCACGGGGTCCTGCACACAGGACCTGAGGCTCAGCATGCTCTGTAGCTGGGGCTCCTTTATCAGCAGGTCTCTGTAGGCGGCCAGCTGGTGGGACCGGCAGAGCAGAGCTGCGATGCTGTGCACAAACTCGGGCACCAGGCACGTGTACGTGTTATCAGCCTGGCAGTAGTGGTAGGCCACGACCTATGGGAGAAGCAGACCATCAGCATCACCTCGCCCTCTTTCCCACGGCTCCTTCATGCTCTCAAACAGGGATGCAATTCCCCCGTTCACTGAGATCACGAAGTATGTTGCTTCTATTGCCCAAGACTGGGACATTATTTAGCTTAACTGGTACAGTTATTCCTTCACGCAGTCACTTGGTTTGCCAAGTTCTAGGCAGACTTTTAAACAAGCCACAAATCAGTCTTGATTAGCACTGAGATGAGCACAAGTAACTCTGTATTGAATATCGATTAACAAAGTCATCCATAAAACCCAAAGCCTAGGCTGGCTTGAAGCAATTCCAAGCAATCCCAATGTTCTCGACATCCAAAGGCACCATATTCACTGTGTTACTGTTTTCAAAAACAGCAGCATCTCCTTGGGAAACATCTGCTGCTCTCAAAAAAGCAGATACTAAAGTCAGTGGCTACGAAGACCAGGCTTTAAAGTCACAGCCGCTTTTGTCCCTGGCAGGAGGACTGGGCAGGGCAGCCTGGCTCAAGCCCTCAGTCCCCAAGTGGCCCCGTGTAGAAGTTTAACAGTGACATCGTTTGAAGGATCAAAATCAGAAATTACCAGATTTCTGCCTATCATGTGACAGAGCACAAAAGAGAACAGGGGTGCGTGCCTAAGCCCTGAGATGATGACAAGTGTTCCCTTTGTTGGTACAGATATGAAGTGGCAC
Organism: Aselliscus stoliczkanus; assembly: GCA_033961575.1. Lineage (NCBI taxonomy): Eukaryota > Metazoa > Chordata > Mammalia > Chiroptera > Hipposideridae > Aselliscus > Aselliscus stoliczkanus. The sequence continues at coordinate 111,988,725 of CM066731.1, read as the reverse complement.
CATGTGATGCATTAGAGACCCCCAGGAAAGGGCCAGATACAGAGCTGTCTTGGGAATGAGAGATACATGGCAAATAATTGAAAAAAACAGATCCTTTCCCAAATGAGGAGGAATTGAATATAATTCTGAGGTAAGGAAGGTGGAAAAAGGTCAAAACCGCTTGTGTCAAGTGCTTTGTTTTTCAGAAAGGTCTGAGTCGCTGCTGTCCCACTCAGTTCTATCACCCCCATGTACGTAGGACAAGAACCACGAGCTACTGTTCACAGTGGAGGGCAGCCGGCACACAGGTTAAATGCCTTATCAGGGTGACACAGGTAATCAATGAAAGATCTGCAAAGCAAGTGGCCAATTTGGAACCTCCACGTGCCTTCTGTATTGGATCAAATTTATCAACACTCAGAGGAAAGCTGACTGCTCTTCTGCTCTCAGCTGGACAGCGATTAGCAGGAACACATGAGGACCTGTGAGTCTGTATGAACCACCAACGAGGCAGCCTGTACCACAGTCCATCTAGTGTGGAAGTCCGGCAACCCAACGGTTCATCAAGACATCAACTCAGAGCCAAACAGCTTTTTTTTTTTTTAAATAAAGTGAATGTTATAGAAGTATAGTCTTATAATGCTTTTGCCTCAGTTGTGTGTGTGATCACATGTGTGTGAACACCACGTGTCTAGTGTAACACATATTTCTTGTTGCAGGTCGCAAAATGGTGTGAAAAATCCTAGTAGTAGCTTTGAAGTCTGCATTACATCCCTCCAATCACTCGTGCATGAATAGAGGGCAGTTTAGGGCTGCCCATGTCACGGAAGCAGAAGTGCTGAGTGGGGACCTGGGCCAGAGAAGCATTCATTCAGTCCCCCTGCACCCACCTGACCCCCGGGGGGTTTCCTCACTAGACGCCCCTTCCCTCATCGCTGCCCCCCTCTGGTGTTTCTCCAGCTCCACCTACTCACACCACTGCTGCTGGGGAGACCCAAGCGGTTTACCAGGAGCGAGACACCACAGATTTAATGCAGGAGGCTGGCTTATGAACCTGTGATGAATGTTGAGCAGATGGAAAATTTCAGAAAGACCTTGATGACCACGAATTTAGGAAGAGAAAGTCAGCCAAGTCTCCTTTACAACATCACACGAAACCTCAGACAGAAAGGAGCTGGGAGCCCAGGGTCCCAGGCAATGGAGCACAGATGGAGACGGCCCAGGTCAGGGCAAGGGCTTCCAATCTCCTGCTCTCATACCAAATGTAAGGATGGGTTTGTGGGGAGCAGAGTAATGCCTGCGCTGCTGGAGGGATTCTGTCACTCCACTGTTTAAGACCAATAAACGTCCATGGCAGGTGTCTTAAGACATTTATTTTCATTAATACCTTTCCTTTGCAGTACTCTATCACAATTTTATCTAAAGCTATATTTTTGAATGAAGCAATAGCTGTCTCTGCTTTAAGATCCACTTTGTAATTCATTTTTCAGAAGCCAAACTAGCAAATCCATCCATCTCTCTCTTTCTGAGTCTCGTAGAACAAGGAGCAGATTACCTTAGAAGCAAGGTATCTCACTGCTTCCTCTTTTGGTCTCTGGTTCTCAGGAGTATCAGACCCAGACCCAGCAGGCGTTTTAGCCACATTGATACCACTTGTAGAAGAACTTGGTGAAAGCAATGCAGTGAAAGGAAGGTCCGAGGAGGAATCTGAAGCTGCAGAGAAAAGAGACCAATTCCATTATTTCTAACATCAGAAGAGGGGTATGGTGGGATACTGAGTGAGTGTGAGAGTGTGTGTGTGTGTGTGTGTGTGTATTTTTTAAGATTTTATTGGGGAATTGGGGGAGGAAACAGAGTTGGGGAATTGGGGAAGGGAAACAGACAAGTTGCTGTCCTTTTGTTCTTCAGTCTCGTTATGGAGGACGTCGCTTCACTGGCCCATGTTGGTATTGTAATCATTGCACTCTTCCCGGCTGAGGCAAATCGGTTGCTGGCCCTTGGACGGCTGCTCACAGTGGCTTATGGCAGCTCACGCTGGCTGCCAGCCACTCACGGTAGCTTACGGCAGCCCACTGCAGCAGGGACTGCAGCCTACACCGTCGCCTCAAGGCAGCCCAGCTCCAGGTCGAGCTGTTGTCTGCCATCTCAGCTGTAGAGGGCGCAGCGTCATTGGCCCTTGTGGGATCTGAACCAGTGGCTCTGCTGCACAGAGCTCGCACTCCCTAGCCAGCTCTTAAACAACGCGCCACTCGCAGGCCCACTGAGTATATTTTTTATTAGACCCAGAGAGCACTTTAATGGGTAATGAGTGAACATGGAACCAAATGTAACGTCCAAACGAGAACATCAGTGCCCTCTCAGCCCTCTCTCCCATCCACCCTGTTGCCCTCCCTGGAGAACTGTTATTTCTCGTTTCCTTTATTAAATTCTTTTTGGTTTAAAAATTTTTTAAAAAAATCTTGCATGGCTCCGTTGTTCCTGGTAAACTGTGTTAGAGACACTTCTTTTAATGTGTTTACTGCACATAAAATAAGCTATGACAACAAAACTTTACATTTACTCCATCCTATTTCTAAGTTATTGTTTATACTTTTGGTAAAACCAGTATAGAAAAATAAAGGCTGCAGAGAACAGGGCACAAAAGAATTCTACACAGTGGGCAGCCTGTTAGCTTTGGTGGTTAGAACATAGACTCATAACACCAAAGTTGCTGGTTTGATTCCTACATGGGCCATGGAGCTGCACCCTTCACAAGTAGATTGAAGACAACTTCTTGACTTGGGGCTGATGGGTCCTGTAAAAACACACTGTTCCCCAATAAAATGTCCTTAAAAAAAAAAAAGAATTCTACACAGCTTCCTTCTGGCTTGTTCTGCCAGGAGCCTTCTCCCCTTGGTTTTAGGACCAAACTTCCCCAGGGCACCTGATCAAGCCTCACTGCCCCATCTCTGCCCCATGTGAAGACGGAGATGGCCTTACAGTTGGGAGGACACGGAGAAGGCTGGCCTCACCCCAGGTTAGAGCCACACAGGCTGTTTGATAGATGGAGGCATCCAAACACTTCTCTAGCATGTGGCTGCAAACCTGATACAGCAGCTGGAACAACTTGAGGAAATCTGGGAATTTATGTCTATCCAAACAGCAATTTCCTCCATCTATCTTGTATTAATATAATAAAATAGACAAGTAGTTAAACACGGACATACTTTTAGGCGATGAACTGGGGCTGTTGGAAGCAATCTGCCTCATGCGGCTCCCATGGCAGCTAAGTGCCACCAACTTGGAAATGATGGCTGTCTTCCCAAAGCCCACATTCCCAACAACCACCGCTCCTCTGTTTTCTGGCAGCTCTGTGTTCCTCAAGTTCTCTTCTATCTGGTGAAAGAGCCAATCCCTTCCCACAAACACAGAGTCTGTTGTTATGCTCGGGACTTCGAATAGCAGGGGCTTCAACAAAATGTCTTGAGGCTTGTAGGCAGCAAATCGTGCTTAGGGAAAAAAAAAATCATTATTTTAAAAGAATGTCATAATTTTACACACTGAGAAAACTCAATATATCATTGCATGTATGTTATACTTAGTATAGACTTTAGTTTTACCCCACAAGAGATCTGTATTTCCAGTCTGATCCTATTAATACTTCGGTAACACCTCATTTATCATGGTCCTGGCAAGTGCCCTACTAAATTGACTTTCTAGTCCTTTCATGCCTCTAAATGATTCTCATGACTCGAGGCAGACACACAGGATTAGAGAAAGCGATGCAAAGGGCCAAACCATGTCTCATCAGTTTATCTGAAACAGTATTGAGGACACATTTCTTCCACTGCTGTCTGAGTAAAATGGAAATGTGTTTTTCCCTAGAGACAAGGCCCCAGCTCTCATCTGGGTGTCACGGAACTTTGACCCTTATGGTAAAGTTGTTGCCCACCCAACTGTGCATTTCAGGTGGATGTAGGAGGTGCCAATACAGTCCAAGGAACTGAACCAGAGCTGATTCTGTTGATAACAACAACAAAAAAAATGTAGAGTGTTAAACTACTCCTTCACTTCAAAATTACATATTGCAGAATTATTTCTCAACTCTAGACGCAAGTTAATCACATAGTTTAAGGAAGAAGCCCTAAATCATTAAGGATGGCCTCCAAGCACACCTTACAGATAAACGTTTAGCACACACACACTTCCCATCATGCTTCAAAAAACGATTTCAATGCTGGTTATCACAGGCTTTCGATGTTTAGTGAATAGCTCACCACACCCACTAGCAGAGCAGGTGCAAGGATAAATACCTTTAACTTCCTGTGCCCTACCTCCAGCTGTATTGTGCCACGGTAATCTAATTGACGTGCGAAGAGGTGCATTTCTCTGCCCATCTAAATAACTCAGATCTTCCAATTTGGTTGAGCTCGTCGCTGTAACAGTAAACTGAAGTTTAGTCTCCTCAAAGTTGAGTTAAAGAACATACCCAAAGTACTATAAATTATAAATTAGTAAGCAAAGTTGTTTAGACTTTCCACAAAATTTACTTCAAGGTGATTTTCAGTTTTGTTCACTCGCCCCGGGTTATTTTTCTGGCAATGTTGTTAATTGAAAAGTGGCAGCAAGCCAAGCATTCCTCATTCTTAACCCAAAGTCATGCTGATGTTGGAAAATTCTCCATTATTCCTGGAAAAAGCTCAACATCCCCATAAATCTTTATGAAGAAATACGATAATCAAGTGTCAGTACAGCTTCAGAACTTACTACAAACATGCAGCATAGCACTAGAGATTTTTCTGCAGCTCCAAAGAGGCTTCTGTGGCTGTGAGAATTTCAACCTTGCCAATTAAGGGAGCAGGTTCTACATATACAATTCTCACAGTGCTCAGAACCCTAAACATCAGAGCTCTGGGCAGTGCAAGTAGCCATGTGGACTTTATTGGAAATAAACATATTCCTAAGCTTCAAATTTATTTATTTATATATGTAACATATTACATATCCTATACTTATGTACTGTTTTAAAGAGTCTAAAAATAAGTAATCGCATTTACCTCTAATCAAATCAAGTAAGATTCATAGCACTAGGTACCTTTTAAAAAGCCTTAAGGTTCTACTCAAACATACACACAAATTGGAATATCAAAATAACCAATGCAAAATAATTTTACTAATTCTCAGCAAGTCTTAAAAGCAAATATACAGTACATGTTTGAGCCTTAAAAAAAGAGAGAGAGAAAAATCTCCTCTTAATTACATTTACATCCTAGGTCACAATAAGAGAAATCTAAATAAAATTAACCTAATTTGGTTTGTGGGTTAAGTGGCCCAACATAAAGAACTGTCGCTCTTAGACATACGATGCTCTCCCAGGATAGTAAAACATAGATGTCATCTAAGGGCAAATAAGGAGGAAGAGGGAGTCACATTCCAAGGGCTGAGGCTTCTCAGGACTGGAGAAATCATTCGTGGGACCAAGTTTCGAGGAACAGAAGTCAAGTTGGGCCATCTGTCTGCTGGAAATCTCCTGGCTCTAGCGCAGCATCATCTCACCTGCACCATCTGCCTGAGGCCTCCGTCCTTCCTTTCCTCACTGGGAGCAGCACCCTTCTCTGTCTTCCTTCAGTAAGCACCTGGGTGGCTCCACGGCCTGGCTCTGATGGCGTGTCCCCTCTTGCTGCACTTTCTAAAGTGCGACAGACAACGTGTCTTGATCACCTCCCCAGTCTGCAGAGAAACACCTGACACCTTGTCTTTACAACAGCGGACACTTATGCTTCCATATTCTTTGGGTGCATATCCACAGCCTGTTTTCACATTGCATATACATGCAAATCTTTCCTGTTAGAAAGATGCAGTTAAATCCTTAGGTAGGACTTAAAAATGGGCCTAAGTTATGGGAATTCAATAAACAGCCTCTAGCTTCTCTCCAGGTCCTTCACAACCAGACCCTGTGAAAATTCACGGAAGGCCAGCAGCACCACACCCAAAACCCCTGCTTCCTCTAACAACACAGCTTGGGACCTATTTCTAGGCTCCTGCCTGGGACCTTAGCCTCTGACCCAGGCCTCTGTAAATGCCCCTCTCCTCGCCCAGTCTCAGCATGAATACTCCCACATGTCCGAGGCCAAGGCAGAAAAGGCACAGCCACAGTGTAACCCATACGCCAGTCCACTTCAGAGGGAAAACAGCCACAAATGTCTGACCTGCTGCTTTGGCTGTAGAGAACAGAAAGATGCTTGGGGCCTCAAAAGTGTTCCCTATTTCCTTTCTTCTTAAAGACCCCTTAAAACATGATATTCAGTTTATAGTTTTGTGATAACCGAAAGGATTAAGAATATGAGACTCGGGGCCGGCCGAGTGGCACATTGGTTAAGCGCTGGTTTTGGGATGCCAGCGGCCCCGGTTCGGATCCCACATGAGGGCCAGTGACACTGCCCTCTACAGCTAACAACAGCTCCACCTGGAGCTGGGCTGTGCGAGCCCCGGTGATGGTGTGGGCTGCCATAGGCTACAGTGAGTGGCCCGCAGCCAGCGTGAGCGGCTGGCAGCCAAGAGTGAGCTGCCAATAGCCGCGGTGAGCGACATCCAGAGGCCAGAGACCGATCTGCCTCATCCGGGAAGAGCGCAATGACGATACCAACAGTGAAGCAACATCCTCCGCAGCTAAACTGAAGAACAAAAAGAGAGCAACTTGTCTGTTCCCCTTCCCCGATTTCCCAACGCTGTTCCCCTCCGCCAATTCCCCAATAAAATCTTAAAAAAAAAAAAAAAAAAAAAGAATATGAGACTCTAAAGAGCTAAATGATCCCAAAGAAAGGACAGCAAAAAAAAAAAAAGCCTTAGGTTGACATAGATGCAGGAGATGGTCAGATTTTCAATGTCTGTTTGCAGATTTTCAGTCATTACAGCTTCAGCTTCAAGGGAGGCAATAAGCGGCTGCCGCAACTCCACAGCTGGGTCTGATTCTCTATTTTAAACTGATTAAGCTGCATTGAAATGGACCACCACTTAGCAGGGCTGCAAGCCACCAGCTGCCGGCTACCGCTGCTTTCTAAGGTATTGTCAAAGCCACTGAGAGAGTCATTGGCAATAGGAGCAGTGACGCGTTAGCTCTGCGCCCAGGGGTTTCCCACCTCACAGAGCAGGTGGCCTGGACCTCATTCTGCCTTCTCACACATGCCTACAGTAGATTCTTGGGCATTATCAGTACAAAAATCAGGCTCACTTCTGGTATTAGCAATAAATGCTGTCAAAATTCTAAACGCGATTCAGGACCAAGAAAAAATCAGAGGTACAGCAATAATTTCATGCTGCAAAAAACTTGCTAATATCTGTACCATACAATTAATTATACACTCATTGTACACACACATTGTGTCTGACATCTGGGCGGTAATATTATTCTAATACGCAGCAGGATAGAGTTTTTTTGGGGGGAGGGGCGGTAGGGTAGGAGGAGGCAGAAGCAGAGTGAGACTCCCCTAAGCTGAGCAAAGAAAAACATCTGTTGAAGCATCATGGACTAACCTATCAAACGTAAATGCCATTAAGTCCAGGCAATTACCAGTGAGAGTTTCAATGAAATTGGCTGATAACTGTGTTTTTTGTTTTCCTGGAAAACTAAACATAGTGCTGTATGATTCACTTGGGGAGTATTTCGAAAGAAAAGAAAAAGTAGGCAAAAATAGTAGATCCTAATTATCCAACTTCCAGATGATCTAAGATAAGATAGCATTTTTAAGGCCTCTCTGTTTTTAATAAAGGAACAAGGTGTCCATGCCATATATTTTGATGTAGCATTCAATAATGACCCAACTACACCATTCTAAACCAATTCCACGCTAGCAAATTCTTTTGCAATGGAAATCTCTGTAGAGTGAAACAATCTCCAAGCCTAGCCAACTTATTTTTATCATCGTTGACATAAAAATTCCACTGTACTAGACAGATAACAGTGGACAGACAACCACGGCTCTTTATGACAGGCTCAATGACAGTAACACCTGGCGACCTTAGAACTTGGTTCCATATCCTCATTCCCCTGGATGTCCCTTGGAATGAGCATCAAAGTGAATGGAGACCTGGCATCAGTCTTTCTTCACCTGTCAGTCCTTATTCTGCATACACCAAATCATCTGATGTTTCCTATCAAATGGCAATTTATTTGTGTTTACATGGAACTTCACATGCAAATACTTCTGAGAGACTTACAATACTGCCATTCATCTAACACTGAGTGTTGCCTACTGCCCTCTTTGTAGCCACCTGCCTTCTAATCACTAGACAAACAGTGCTGCATGAACTATATAATCTGAATCTTTCATTCTTTAGCAATACTTGGAAAATCTTGCCACTCTCTCTTAACTGAGGTTCAGCTTTATGGGTTAAGGAGGGTGGGCAATAAAGAGCCAACCAGACTCCCAGCTTCTCAACAGATACTATGAGGTAATGCACTTTCCTATTTCCTTTCAAAGTATGTTTTTAGTTTATAAAATGTGCAACACGGAAGAAACGAGCAAACCCATTAGGCAAGGCAGTCGCTGCTCAAACCCAGAGGTAAAACCCTCCCATTCCACAGGAGGTCTAACTCAAATGCACATGTAGAAGCTAATGAATGAGCACAGCAGAAGTCAGACAGCCCTACTATGTAATCACGGCAGACTCCTGGAAAAGCTCAGCTCACACCCACTGTCACTTCACATGGCAGGGGATCACATGAAAGAACCGTCAGGCAGAAAACATCACTCCAAATGGGGTGCTTTTAACACTGTTGAATTAATTTATTAATGTGTCTCCTAATTTTCAAATACCTTCATGAAACTGAATACAATTTTCCTATTTTTGTTGGGGAGTCCCTATAGCCATCAAGTTCTGTAGTAATATAAATGAACCATTCATGATAACTAGGTAAATCTGGTTTAAAATGCCTTGGGTGCAACATATGATGCTGTAGGTGGTAGGATGGTGGTGGGAGGACACAAAAGCTTTTGGAAGAACCATCACTCAATACGTATAAGTACTTCTCTCTGGCAGACATACCAAACCCCTTTTCTGGAACAAGGCCATTTTATTTCCTTTGAAAGCAAATTAAAGTTGTGTCTCAGAACTTTTCCATTAAGGCCATTTATTTATCAGCTGCTTCAGCGTTCCACTGTAAAAAAAAACACACCCAACGACAACCAGAGTGGCCTGCCACTTCCCTAAGGAGCAGTATAAATTACAGGAAAATCCTTTGATGTAGGGAGAGAAAAGCTGGGTCCATGAATCAGCAGAGGAGAAATTTTAAGTGCTATGTGGGTAACAAGGAACCACTGAAACAAGTTCCTCTTCTAAATTCAAGACAAGGGCACCACATTGAGAAACTCAGGACCTAAAAGCAGGCATGACAGCTCAGGTACAGAGTCCTTTTCCCCCACCCACCCCTTGCTTTCCTACTCTTCTTGCTTGACAACCTCCCACTGACCAGTCTACTAGCAACAGTCACTACTTCTGTGTTTTCTTAGGTCCAGTTGCCCCATCCTGCTAAGGCACATCTGTGTGGCCTGGTTTCATTTCCTTAAGAGCTTTCATCTCCACTGTTGATCTTTTAAGCTGTGAGAGCCCTTATAATAGAATTATACAGAAATTGGCCCTCCTATCTGTATGATGGGCCTCAATTATAAAAAATTAAGTTTGAAAAGTTGGATTATTAAGCAACCTACATGCCCATCAATAGATGATTAGATAAAGATGTGATACATATATATATAATTGAATATTACTTGGCCATAAAAAAGAATGAAATCTTTCCACTTGTGACAACATGGATGGACCTACAGGGTATCGTGCTAAGTGAAATAAGTCAAAGAGAAAGACAAATACCATATGATTTCAGTTATACATGGAATCTAAGGAACATACAAATAAATGAACAAACAAAACAGAAACAGACTCACAGACACACAGCACAAACTGATGGTTCCCAAATGGGAGGGGGTTGGGGGACAGGGTGAAAAAGGTGAAGAGATTAAGAAGTACAAATTGGTAGTTACAAAATACAGGGATATAAGGCGTAGGGAATACAGTCAATAATAATATTGCAATAAGTGTGTATAGTGCCAGATGGGTATTAGACTGATTGGGGGGATCACTTTGTAAATTATATACAAATGCTTAACCACTATGTTGTATACCTGAAAGTAATATAAAATAATACTGAATGTCAGCTGTAATTGAAAAGTAAAAAGAAATTCTTTGAGCTGATATTAATAAACTTACTCTGAACAACAATTCCTGTTTACCAAGATGTAATAAAAAGTCATGCATTTACTCAGAACATAACAGAAACAAAGACAGAGTTTTTGGTACTTTCTTCCCTCAGATACATAGAGCCACATACTCTAAATATTAAAGAATTCTAGAGTGAAAGGATCTCTTAAAGACCATTAAGTATGGCCTTCTCATGCTTACACACAGGCTTAGAAACTGAGGCCTAGAAAAGGTAAGTGCGTGGCCCACAATTACAAAGCTGGCTCGTGTCTGGATTAGATTCCTAAGTGGAGAGGGTGAACACAGGGCACCTCAGACCCACTGAGATCACCCTCCCGTGGGGAAGGGCAGTCTTACCTGCAACTGAGTTGGGCCGTGGCATTATCAGTGAGCTGGAGCTCTGAGAATAAGGGACCGGACCATCTCCAACTGCGGCTTCCACCTTGGGCAGCACACTCTCCGCTGACCCAGTGGGCTCCTCTTCTGCCACTGGGGAGCAATTATCTGCCCTGCGGTCATGAAGCACTCCCTTCGGCACCCCTAGCCTTAGGCTTCCGTCCTTATTCCACTCCAAGCTGGAACCACTGCGGTCATCGTTTTCGGATGAACTTGTAATTGTGGCTGAAAAGAGAGACCAAAATACTTTGAAGGAGGCCAGGCAAAGCTGGGGCTGTTGGGAGTCAACACACACACACACACTCCCTCCCTCCCTCTCTCCCCACTCCCCATGATCGAAGAAAAGTTTTCCAGTCCTCAAAGATTTTTATCAAAATATATTTCATACTATGTATTTTGGTAAACTAGAAGAATGTTGCTTATCAGGGGAAATAAACTGCTAAACATTCTACAAGGGAGGAAAAAACTCTGGTAAGAAGATAATGAAAAAGCTGTCAAAAACAGTACTGTGAGTTAACGGTATATCTGTGTCATTTGGAGATGATGTGGCCTCTCTTTTAAACACAGATGAATTGCTCACAAAAGAATTCATATTTCATTCAACTCCTTTGAACTTTTAATAATTCTTCCAAATCAACAACATTTCTGTATGGGGGGGAGGGCAGCACAATGGTTAATGGAGGAAAGATGCAGGATAAACATCTATAAAAACAAGAATACAATTGTAAAGCCAAGCGGAGAACTTGATCTTTAGAATTAAATTTGATACCATCTGGTCAAGAGGATGCAGGGAGGCTGACTTGACTTTATTCCTTTAGCAGCACAGAATGGAAAACCTCTATAGAAGCAGCACAAGGAAAGCACAGGAAGGATGCTTGGCTGCAGAATTAAAATTTAACCACTAAGAAAGAAAACCAGCGCAGAAGAACATCTAGGCAGAAGAGGAAGACTATAATGACGAAAAGCGGGAATATGCACCCCATGTAGTTTCTACAAACAGTCCCTTCCAACTTAAAGGCACTGATCCATACATACGACCCCCTTGCAAGCACAGGTCACCATAGACCCAATACTGGCTGTGTCCTAGAGAACAGGGGTCAGCCATGTCCTCTGATCCCTCTGCATTCCCTGTTGGATCCCAGCAGCCTGGGCCCTTAACTACGAGGCTGAAAAGGGGATGCACTGGGTCACAGTATATGAGAACCCAGCCGCCTGGATTAAGTTGTCTCATCCACACACCACAGGCACACATTTTTATCAGCAGGCTGGTGAATTAGCTCCAACAGAGTCTGTTATCTAGGATCAAAGGGTCCAAGGGTTTTGTTTGGTTTATTTTTACAATGCTTTTTAAGGTTAAGAAGTAAAGAGAAAATAATTTCTTCGTTGGGACCACAGGGCATTCTGTCACAACTCTAAAACTGACTTCGCTTTTGCTGCTCCACTGCTCCTCTTTCTATTTAAAAATTCCTCCTACACACATACACACACACACATACACACGGAAGCTTCCCTCTTGAGTATCTACCATCAGCAGACCTCTTCCTTTTCTGAACAGCACAGCGCCTGGCACATACTAAACACGCAAATAAACATTTGCTTATTCAGTGAATGAGCCAATGCACAAACTTCTATCCCAGTTATGGTCAGACACTACATTTTATCTCATTGTTATTGGTTAGGGATGGTTGGTATCATCTCTCTAACCAAAGTGTGGGTTGATTTGGGATGGACCTGTCACATCTTTTGGGTGTCTGTCATTATTCCCAGCATCTCTAAGCATTCTATCAGGAGTATTAATACTCATCTCTCCATCTATTTGGCATCAGTCGCAGCCTTCCTTTATTGTTTTTTTTTTAATACACTATTCATAGGTGCAAAGGTATAGCAAGTATGACTCTTCCCATTCTAAAAATGCTGCTAGTAACATTTAAAGGAGGCAGCAGCTAACATTTAAATGAGGATTACCATGTCAAGAGCTGTGCTAAGTGTTTCACAGGAAGACTCTAATTTATTAATGAGATTACTGCCTATTAATCACAATTATTCATCAAAACCCTGTTAATAAACTATGACTGTGTTACAATAAGTCCAGTGTTTGGAATTCGGAATGCTTTTCTTATAGACATGCTGCAATTAGTTAGGCTCCCAGGCTATCTCAATATCTAAGTTACAGGAAAGTTCCAGACTGGGGGTGGGGGTGACTTGTTTGGTTTTAGAGTTGTGGCTGTTTTATTTGCAGGCACATGTCCTTAAGATGAAAGTAAACAGGAAATCAAAGTGATGTTTTTCCTCATTTGCTCTCCCTCAGTGCCCTACACTTCAGAATCAGGCCCACAAGGATGTTGAGTCCTAATTCAGACCACTAGCAGTGGGAACAGAGACAAGGGACTTCCTTAACTTCCTGTTCCAAGTGACAGCACCAGAAGCAAGACTTCAGGGTCCCAGGAAGCAGATGAGGAGAGAAGGGACAGCTTGGTGAGGGCTCCTGGACTGCAGGGCTGAAGGTCCAGTTCTCACAGTGCCCAGGCCCTGAGGAGTGGCACCATTCAGGTCCTGGCAGTGAGCGGAAGGAAAGAGGGGGGCGGGGGAGGGGGGCTCCCAGCTGCAGGAACAATAGCTGAGATGGGAAGTCCCAGATGGAGTCGCCATTTCAAAAGCAGGATATTATAAGTTTATAATAAGTTTGTAAGTAGGAAACTCTCCCACCACCCTCATAAAGTTCAGCTGGGAGACACATTCCACGGTCCACGTTCACCAGGGCCCTGGGAGACAGGTAGTGAGAAGCTAGGAAGCCAAGGGCCCTCCCACAAAGATGCCCCACTGAGATTGCCCCACTTCACAGTATTCCTCCCTGGGATCCAATACCAGATCCACCTACATGGCTTGAAGCCCAGGCAGTGTACTTTCATCTCAGCTCAGGTACAATTAAGCCCTCAGGCAGATTCAGTGGGGCAGGTAAAGGCCCAACAAGTCCAGTTTCCCTGCAGATCTAAGCAGCACACCAAATAGGGTAGCTCCACAGCCTCCAAGAAAGAGAAAGCTGGTTCTTACAACAAACGACAGGCTATTCAAAAATTCTTTTTCTCTTCCAGGCTAACAGAAACCCAAGCTTCAATAATTAAGTAAATCCAGTCACCTTCAAGTTAAAACACATACACACACACACACACACATGCGTACACACATCTTAACTACAATGTCTTTAAAAAAACAAACCCGGGCCGGCCGAGTGGCGCGGTGGTTGAGAGCTGGCTTGGGACCCGGCGGCCCTGGTTCAGATCCCACATGTGGGGGCCAGTGACACACTGCCCTCAAAAAAAACCCCCAAAAAACCCTAAAAAGTGCGTCATTTGACATTTTCTGGAGACTGGATAATCTTTAAAATGCTCTAACAACTAAAAAAATTCTAACATTTTACTCCTTCAACCAGTATAGATGCCAGTTTTTGTCAATTAAGACTCGCCATCATCATTCATACCAGGTCTCAAACACTCTTCCAACATTTAGGATTCTGTAAATGAGTGATTTTTCAGTCCTTAAGCGTTAGCGAGCTGTGAGGCTAGGCTGTGCCACACGACGGGGTGTTAAATTAGGCTTGGTGCTGCTCACTGATTCACATGGGCTATTTCCGCTCCCTGTATAGTTTGAAATTTCCTCTTAGCCAGGGGCAGTGTGTTATCTTCCTTTATGGCAAGAGCACATTTAACCAGACATACTATACTAATACATGGTGCTATGCTATTTCCGAAGCACTTTCAGAGTATGTTGGGACACATACATGACCACCACAATCAATCAATCAATCTCTCTCTCTCTCTCTCTCTCTCTCTCTCTCTCTCTCTCAATGGAATGTCCAATACCAGTCCTTTTGACTGCACATGCAGTGTGTTTTAAAACTCGCTTTGCCTTGCAAAGTGTTCAACACGTAAAAGTTGCTCTGTAATGATCTGTGGCTAACAAATAGTTTGCAGTTCATGAAGTTCGGCCTTGTTAAAAGCAGCAGCCCCCGGGAAGGGGGCTAGTTGAGAGAGGCCGGTCATGGGCTCCCAGTAGCCAGGAGGGAGCCACCAGCTGGGAAGTAGGGAAAGCAAAGATCGAGCCCCTCTGTCATCAAATGTGTTGCTATATAAGACTCTGCAATAAAAATATATTCCTTCTCCATTCTTGATTTTCCTTCACCCCCGCTTTGCCTTTTGAAGGGTCTTTCTATGTCGAATGTACACTTAAAATAGAATCAGGAGGAAAAAAAATCAGTTTCAGTCCAAGGTCCAATAAGTACTTCGATGGGATCTAAACCATGTTATGGGTTTCAAAGATCACCAAGAAGAAAATTAAACTGACTACACCATTCGTTCAGAATTGTTTAGGCACTAAGGGCCATTGATAACAAATGTATACCACATAGATAGAGTAGGGTTCTTTCTAAACTGCAGAAAAGACAAGAGGTGAAAAATGCAAGGGTCTTGGGTTCAAACCTTGGCTTCTCCAGTTTTGAAGACCCAGGGCATGGGTATGTATGTCAGGACCCAGGACTAGGAATGGGTACATTTTTGTCTTTACCTGACAAACACCATCTGATGTTATTTGATGTATATTGGCTACTAGGAAACTGAAGAAGAAAACTTTCTTCCCACTTATAAGCGCTGTGAATAAAATTGTATGAGCCTAACTCCTGACTTCATCTTTTCTCTTGCTCTCGTATTTCCTTTCCCCAACTCATAACTTCTCTGAAAAGAAAAATCTTGGTTTACTAAATGTCTGCTGGTGAACATTTCAAATCCACTGGGGAGGGGTTAAGTATAAATACACAAACCCCCTTAGGAAAAACCAACAAGTGGTTACCATGAATATTGTACAGTGCTTACTATGTATGGGCTCTGTCCTAAACCTTTATCATATCTCGACTCACTGAGTACTCAAGGGGACCCCATGGACAGGGGAGCCCCATAACACCCACAGTCTTGCTGGACTTCAGAATGGTATTCGACACTGTTCTCATCACGCCACACACCTACCAAAAAAAATTTGAGATTGTACCCCAATACATGTACTTGTAAATTATGTATATGTACTACTCTGAATTGATTATAATATTAACCACACACAAAAATATACATTTTGAAAGGATGAAAAAAAAAACAACAGAAGTTGAAATTTCCTTCAAGCACTCCATAACTGTCTTACATTCCCTATTTTCAAAGTTTGGGCTCTGTTAAGTGAACCCTCTATCCTTCCCTGGGTTGTGGAGAAAATCAGCTACAAGGGCACATGTAAAGGGCCTCATAGATGATCAACATTCAAGAATGTTTTCCTTCCCACACAACTAAAGAAAAATAACGTAGCCTTAAAAAACTAAACATGTTGAAGTTTCTATATTCAGCTTAATGGTTGACAGGAACCATTTAAAAGTTAAAACACTGAACCAGTGAATTAAAGATCAAACAAGAAAGAAACATAATAGTTGCTTATAAAAGTGGAAGAGAAGATGTGAATAAAAAAGGAAAATGCAACTAATGCAGATACAATGTCTTTCAACCTGACTGAACAAAGATCACAATTTTGGAAAGGGAAAGCAAAGACAGAATAAATAGGTAGGAACAGATCAAAGGGACAAGTCGAAGAAGCAACCAGCAAACAGCCTGCTCTTCTTGACCTGACAGCAGCTTTGCCCCTCTCCTTTGCACTCAGGCCACACATGGTTCCAGCTGCCACCA
Source organism: Aselliscus stoliczkanus (assembly GCA_033961575.1). NCBI lineage: Eukaryota > Metazoa > Chordata > Mammalia > Chiroptera > Hipposideridae > Aselliscus > Aselliscus stoliczkanus. Next base: position 111,972,403 of record CM066731.1, on the reverse strand, counting down.
CATATTTGGGATTACCCTGAGTGAAAAAGGGAAGGACTGCATAGACAAACCCAGCCTGAATGAAACCTCCTGACCACAAATGCCTGACTGTGCTTCTCCCTCCACCCCTCCCACAAACAAACAAACCACACAGGGAACACAGTCTGAGGCTCACCTGGGGTGATTGCTCTTAACTTCTTCAGCATAGCAAGGAAAGGGCTCCAGTGAAAGCACTCAGGCCAACCTGCCCTCCCCTGGGATGCCACAGGGAGGGTGGCCTGCATGAGTTAGCAAGTCCAGGGGACTTTCTGGCTTCTTCTGCAACTGTCCATGGACAACAGCTTGGCTATCCTGGCCAGCCCCATGCAATGCAGGGCTGCAGAGCCCTACTCGCCTTCTGGCCTTGCACTGGGCCCTGTGCTGTGGCTTGTGACAGGCAGATCTCTGTACCAAATTTCCAGCTCAGTGCTCACCATGTTGCGCAAGGCGTGCTCTGCTATGACACGCAGCAAGGCCAGGGACCTGAGCCATGCATTCATAGCATAATTCTTCAGGCTTTTGATTGTGGAAACACCTAAAGGATCAGCTGGGGCAGGGAGGTGGGGGAGGGGAGGACAGGCCCGCGATGCTCAACCACACTGCCCTACAGTCTGACACAATAGGTAAGAGTCTCCAGGGAAAAGCCTGTGGATTTAAACACGAGGGCAGTGTTTCAAGCTTCCATCAGCTGTGTACTGAAGGTACAGACCCTGGAGCTTCTGACATCGTCAAATGGCTCATAAAGTTCTGGAATCTTCCATAAAAGAGCACAAGGCACTATTAGCGGTTGGTATTATTATGTCCCCACAACGTACATCTTCCATCTGCCATGTTTTAAACTCTTTTCAGAAATTTATTTGGTCAGGTCAAAGGAGTCTGTACATGTACAACTTGCCCAGACCCTCCACTGGACAAGAGATCATTCTTTGGACTCACAGGTGAACAAGTGTTGAAATAGATACCGTGCCTGATCTTTATTGTCCTTTGTCCCAGTACTGGACAAACTTGCTCCTGGTACACAGTAGGTGCCAATAAACGCTTGCTACACTGACAGGACAACCACAGTCTGAATAAAAATAACAGCAGGTGCTTTGCTGACTTGAATCATCACCAAGGATTTCTTTCCCACATTAAGTAAATTACAGAATTATATATGTAAAGGCAAATTTTCCTCCTTCAACTAAAATTAAAAAAAAAAAGCAAGCATCTATAATTAAAGATGATTTTTTAAATTGCAGGCAATGTAGTAAAATGAATATTAACACAGATTTGAAACACTAAACAATTATTACTAAATCAATTTCCAAGCATTTCAATTTAGTAGCAAGCAGGGTAATACAGGTGGCAACAAAGAAGCATTAGCATAAAATCAAAAGGGCAGGATTTACTACAAGTTAAAGAGAAAATATAGTGCAAATAACTCCTCTTTGCAGCGTCTGATCATCTCCCTTGGGATACAAAGTCCAGGAAATGAAAGGTCTAAAGCTACCTCTGGAACCACTTTCATTTTACCAGCTAAGAGGATGTAGAAGAGACCCAGAAGATAAAAGTCAGCCCACGATAACTTTTTTTAATGTCCTAAACAACTGAGCAGAAAAACAAATATTGTCAAACTCTATCTAGTAAGTACCAGCAGGATACTAACTCAAGTGTCCACTATTTCATTGGAAGTCACCTTTGCAGAAGAAATGTTTCTGTGAAGGAATTCCCCTGCCTCCCAGCTTCCAAGTGAGAAGGATAAAAGCATAGGCAAGCTTCCCCTGCCCCCTCCCCCAAAGAAAGAGGAAAGGCAGCAGGAAGAGCCCAAGTTCTTGCTTTCCCCTTTTCATATTTTGAGCATTAATCATCCTGAAAGCTACCCGGCCTGGTGGAATGTGGTGGCTCAGGTGTTGGGCAGCCAGGCAGATAAATGACACACCCGCTCTGTGTGGGAGACACACCTAGTGGGGAAGATGTGACCATGGTCCACTCAGAATTCCCTCCCCTCCTCTCCTGGAGCTATCTAACTCCAGCTCTCCAAAGGAAGCACACTGCAAAAGTCATCTGGAGATTGCAAATGTCAGCAGATAGTAGAAGAAGGGAATGGAATGGATGACTGACTTTTAAGGGCCTATTTCTCAGCCAGAATTTTTAGAATTGCTGCCTGTAAGTCCTCCTCCTAATCACATCTATTAATGGATGGGGAGGATTTATTATTGTTTAAAATCTTGATAGAAAAGCTGGGTTTTGTTTGTTTCTCCCAATCTGATATCCATCCTCTTCCTAAACAGAGAAAAGCCCATTTCCTGGAAACAACTACCCCCACACACATAAAATAATGATCATAGTATGGACATAAACAAATATTAAACAATATGTTTAAATCAAAAAGTGCTTTAAAACCCAGTGTTTTTTGTTTTTTTTGTTGTTGTTGTTGTTTTGTTTTTAAATCAGATTGGTTTTCACAGAGATTCTGAAGAAAATAAATACTTTTTTTCTAAGCTGGGACTAATACAGTTTACAATTTCCATTTGTAACAGCTGGAAGCAAGTTATACCAAGGGAGTATCACTAAGAAAAAATGTTTTCTCAGGCATGGAGGAAACACCTTTAAAAGCCACTTCTTTATAAAGTTTTCCTTTTCAAAGCAAGTAAATTGAAAAGCTACTACATGGTGATTGGGTACAGCTGGGTTTCACATTTAAAAGGTTTTCACATTACAAATGTGAAAAATCAGACACTAACTTCTAGGTAATGCCAATCATTTCAATACGTAAAGACTAAGGAATTTTACTTTTAAAAAAATAAAAAAAGGTATTCATAGAGAATTCAGTTAATCCCATCCAGCTTAGACAGTATTTCTACATGACAGAATTATTATACTTCTAAAGACATTTATGTTGGCAGAACTTGGACCTCCTGAAACTGGATAAAGTGGGACCTCTGTATAACACAATAAAGTTGGAATGGGGGGTGAGGGTGGGAAGGGCTCTGTTAAGACCTGGCCTCCACAGAGAAAGACTGGAAGGGGTCCAGTCAATTCTTCTAATCGTCATTAGACTGCCCTTTATTCTACGAAGCCGTTCCTAAAAACAAAATTCTTTTCTTCTGCAATATGTCAAAAACCAGTGGCAACAGAAAAACAGGCAGGGCACACTGTGGCAGCCCCAAGAAGGCTGTCTGGGCATCTGGGAACACAAGCTGCCCTTCAGGCATTGCTGGGCAAAAATATTTAGATCAACTGTAATCAGCACGATGGCAATCAGCTTCAGTAGGAGGGGAAGCCTGGGAATGCTGAAGGATGGGTTAGCACTGTTTGAAATGTCCCCTAAATGTCCTAAATAAACAGTGTTAATATTGGACATGGAACCCTGCTCTGAGCCCTGTATGAGAGACTATTGTTCCCCAAAGCTTGTCTTGCCATGGCAGCTGTGTGCACTTTCTACCAGCCCATCCCCAAAACCTCTGCCACTCCAACCTCAGCTTTATGGGTTGACAAATCGTCAACAACTTAAAATGGAAAATTAAACAGAAGGCCTAGCTCTTTTCCTCTCTTCTCCAGGCCCTAAGTAATGGAGAACACAGATCTGAACCAGCCTCTTTTACGAGCAGCTGCGAGGCCTTCCAAATCAGAGAGCCAAGGTATCTCCCCTCCATCTCTGCCCACTAGGATCGCCGTATTCCTGGGCTTCCTATTTTACTCTGTTAAACATTTAAGATACCCCAAGGTCGCCAATCCCAGGCTACACCTTATAAACACAAGCGTCGTTCTTCAGGGAGGAAAAAAAGACAACCCCACCCTGAGCAATCACAGAGCCACAACTGAGTCATGGGTCCCTGCTTTCTGCAGAAGCAATAGCACCCGCACTCCCCGTATTAATTCAGGGGGACTGCTTTCCCTTCTCTGGCCCCACCACTCCTGCCTCTTCAAAGAGCTGTGGCTACAGTCTGTCTGGAGAGGAAATACTTGCTTTCTTTCCTCCTCCTCCCTGCCACACCTCCGATGTGTCCCTTGGCAACAGTCTAACACTGCAGGTCATGGAAGGAGAGAGAGAAACAGCGCTTCCCTCGGCCACCTACGGTCCCGATCTCCTGCACGAAATCAGCTAAAGCAACATGAAGCACAGTCTCCACAGGCCAGGGCTCTTCCGCATCCTCCTTCCTCCCCCTTTCCTCTGCTGTGTTAAGGGAACATGTTGACTTTGGCCAAGAAAGGAAGGACAGCTTCAATGCTATGAAATGTGTCATTGAACTTGAAGGGCAAGACGCAGCTGAACATACACTTAACATACCAATTACACTGAAAGATTTGATAATGCCACCTTAGCATGAGAACCCTGTAAGGCCTCCTTATAAACCAACTGAATGCTCCCTCCTTCAATGCAACTTGATAGTAGCAACAATTTTCTTTCTTTTATTTCTCATTCCCAGCACCATGCTAGAGCCCTGAGGATAGCCGGAATAACACAGATAAGATCCCTCTCCGTATAGAGACAAAAGTAAATAACAACACGAGAATACGTACATTGAAGAAAAATATCGAGGTGCTATGGAGAGGATATAATAAGCGGACTAACCAGACAGGAATTGAGCAGAACTGTATTAATATCAAGTACTAAGTAACAGCCTCAATATTCCTCCAGCTCGATCTTTTACTGATCACAAAAAAACAAACGAGCAACTTTTCTTTCCTCTCTTGAGGACACTTTTTAAAATTACAGCACTGTATCTCAATGAGAAAGAGAAAAAGAAGCAGCAAGAGAGAAAAATGAATGAATGTCTTTTTTTTTGTTGTTACTGAAAAAGTTTCCAACCGTCGAAATAAGAAACTGACTTGGTTGTAGTAAGAGGCATTGATGCCAATGTCAGAACATACAATGAAAAGTAAAAAGCTGTCAACAACAACAGCAAAAGAAATCGCAGCACTGGCCAACTCCTTGAAGGAAAATAAACTTGACGGAGGAGAGGAAATTTCAGAAGAGCTAAGAATGCTGTAAAGAAAGTCATCTGGCGATCACAGAATTAATACCAGAGATCTGTCATCGATGGTGGAGAGCACAGAGAGAGACGGGGCATGAGATCAGAAGTAACAGTGAGAAGTTAGCTGGACTAGACTAAACAGCAGGTGGGGAGGCAGAGTGGGCTGAAAACTGGGAAACAGCCAAAGAAGCTCACGCCAGCCGCTTGAAGCTGAGTGAGAAGAATTTCAATTTGCTACAAAAACCTCCACCCACCCTTTCTATGAAATGTCCCAAGTCAGCTAATCTATAGAAACAGAAAGTAGATCGAGTAGGGCTGGAGGTGATGGGGCGAAAATGGGGTATGACTTCTAATGGGTGCAGGGTTTCTTTTTTGGGGTGATGAAAATGTTTTGAAATCAGATTGTGGCGATGGTTATACAACTGTGAATATGCCAAATATGGTGCAATGGTTTAAATGGGTGAACACTATGGTATGTGGACTGTATCTCAATAAAGCAATGAACAAAACAAAAACCCAGCAAAGAGCCTGATCCAAGTGAAAAACTGACAGAAAAGGCCACCTTCCTTACGCTGAGGGTCTCTCACAAGCGATGGTGAGGTCAACACCAGGATGCCCCCACAACCCGGGGGGCAATCTCCAAAACACAAACGGAGGGAACCTGCAACTTGGTTTTGCAAACTGCTTGAAAGAAACTGCAGGTCACTGAAGAAAAGAAGGAGCTCCAATGTCATTTCATTTGATTCCTATTAATGTGGAAGTAAGTGGGGTTCGGTCCATAATGAAATGTGAAATATCCTTCAGAGACATGTGCATATAACTCAGCAAAACAAAGGAGTTGAAACATTCAGCACAGTGCCGCCGATGTTAGACAGCAAGCAGCGTGATCTCAGAGCAGGGGAAGATCTGAGCAACCCATCGGGGTCCCCCACATCTGTTATCTGAAAGGCGCCCAGTTCCAAACCTGAGACCACAGACACCCAGGCCCCCTGCAGAAACGTAAATGCAGTCTGTCTGGAAGGGGATGTAAAAATAAGGGCTGCAAGATTCCCTGGATCATTCTAATGTGCACCTGGGGCTAGGAAGTACTGAACTAATCAGAATCCTTAACGTTACAGAGAGGAAAGAAGTGTACAAAGAACTCAATTAAAGGTTGCTCATGTCACCCAGCTAAGCAGCCTAAGAATCAGGACTAGAGTCCATGTCTCCTGACCCTCAATTCAGGACAAGCACCCCAACTGTGTGGGGGTGGGAGGCACAGAGTGGGCACATCCTTAGAAAATCCTGGCCTCAAAACCATGGTCCGATCCCATTATAAGAAACTGAAGAACACACGCCTGGAAATAAACGCAGACATAAGCGATCCTGAGATTGGGCTGGGGAGACTTCACAATATGCAGGGATTGCACTGCCCCGCCATGTGTCCTGGTGGGACCCAATCCCCAATAAATGCAATTCATCGTGGGGGGGGGGGCGGGGGAGAGATTTTTGTAACTTCACAGGCCAGATCTGATCTGGAAATATTTTAACCAAATGAGCCCAGTGTTATAACACAGACACCGAGGAATGTAAAAGCCAATGCTTTCTTCTCTCTGCTGTGCGTGCAGCCAGGGCTGTCTGCAAAACACAGGGCAGGCCCCAGCGGGCCGACCTGCACAGACCATGCTAAACCCTCTTACAAAGTGCCTGGTGAATGAATGCTCTGGCTGACGTGCACTGAGCCGTTCCATTACCGAGCAGTGTGCTTCTTACCTATAATTCCACTGTCCTTGCTTTCCAGGGTGGAACTAGGGCTGCTAATGGTCTCACAGGGACTTTTGTTGGCTGCGGTCTTGCTGACACAGCTATTCAAGGTTGAGCAGGGGCTATCGGTGCTGGGAGATGCGGTGCTGCTTGTTAGTGTGGAGCAAGGACTGATGCCTTGGCTCAGAGCTGTGCACTGTAAGATGAACGGAAGGAGGCGTTAGCAAGGCACACACAGGATGGTCCTTTCTACACATTCTTTTTGTTTTTGATGCTGTAACAATAAACCTGAAAACAGGAAAGCCGCAAACAATTTTTACATCTCTGGAGCTTCTTATCTATATGGTCTCCCAAATTTTAAAGGAAGAACATCCTTGTTCTATTTCCCTCCATGGTGATTTTCTCTTTTTTTTTTTTATGGAAAGGGCAGTCTTAGAAATAATGTAGTAGGAATGCACATTTGTAAACAGAAATAGCAAGCAGGCAGACTTCCTTTCACTTCAAGTCTGCAGAAGACAAATGGGCTCTTTGACCTCGGTACGGAAAATCTGGGAACTCTGTTTTTGTAATGTTTCATGAGTGCTGCAACCTGATTCAATTCCTGAAGATTTATGGGCTCTGGGATCAGGGGAAGGAGACTGGTGGTCACTGCAATTTCAATCGAGGCATGACACCCATGCAGAGACCCCCACAGGGGGCCGGAGCTCTGGCCCCTTATTGCTATTCAAACGGACACATCTCATCTCCAAGCAGCAGGCTGCTGTTCCCTAGGATGAGGTGTGCTCTCCCGTAGATGAACCATTTGATCTCATCTCATTTTGTCTCTGCCTCATCTCCTATAAATCTTTTCCTCACCCCACTGACCCTCCAAAATCTCAACTGCTAAAACAGCACAGGAAAAGCATATACCCAAGCAGCCAGATGAGAAGAATGGTGCTATAAAGATAAAAGCAGTATCATTACTAAGGAATTCTCTCAGCCATTTTAATTCATTTAGCCACTTCTCTCCGGGGTGGTGCTTGGAAGGTTAATGTGGACATTTTCTTAAGGTCTGCACCCTTACTGCTTCTCTCCACCTCCCCACGGCAAAACCCCACAAGGATTGAAATAACTGTTCAATACACAACCGCCCACATGCATTTGACTGAATGGACAATGACTTTCCCTCCCCAGGAGGGGAAACGATAAGATGTTTATCCCTTCATTCATCCTCTGAGCAGGTATGAAATGCAGCGTTGTCCTCAGGCATTACCATGGTTTCATTTTTTTCTTCAATGGTTATGTGTGTGGCACTTGGGATCCCTTCTCCCAGTAAAAATCCCAGCCTTGTCAACAGTTCTTGAGCTGCCGGTGAACAGCTCGGTTCATTATCGGCCTTTGCTTCTGGAACAAAGAAAGAAAACAATGAAGATGCCCCTCTGGGGAGTTTCAGTATCGCATCTGGAGGAGCTGGCACCACAGCTGCTTGTCGGGTGCTTTTGTGTAGTATTTTTATAAAATGCACAAAGTTTGACAGCGCTGCCTGTACTCTAGCAATACATTCTAATTAACAGGCTGTGACAGGTTAGGAAACTAGTAAAAGTCCCAGTGCAAAGGGTGAGAGATTTGACCTGAATCAGAAGAACAGTGTCGCTATCTGACAGGGATTCCTGTCCCTGTCATGTGAAAAATGAGTACTTCCCACACCACAAGTAGCCAAAGGCTTACCCTACCCTTCATCTTCCTCTTTAAGAGCTCAGAGGGGCCGATGCCCATAGGAGGCTGAAATAAAGAAAAACCCCAGAGGCATGCTGACAGAGGCCCAGGCTCCTGAGATGTTGGGGTGAAACTGAAATGGAAGCGCTCGTTAAACAAGACAGAGGCATGACTCCTTCGGTGGAAACGTGTTCTGCATGCTCCACGGCAATGAAAGACAACCAGGGTTCCAACTCAAGGGTCAACCATCAGGAGTCCCCAGGGAAATGATTTTAAATCCCAGGGAAATGTGTCCCAAGTGACAGGACCCAGTCACACATCGTGCTGTCTATTCAGAGATGTGGAAACATCGGGCCATGTTCTCAGCGTGCTCCGCAGGAATGCATTGTTGGACTTGATTTAAATGTTGGAATTGTAGGTTAAACTTGTATCTAAAAGCCTAAGAGTGCATAGGGTGCATGCTTAATTACGGAATGCGAAAAATGATATTCGCATTCTTCTAACACCTCTCTTACATTTTAAAATCAGCATCCATCAGGGAATGAAATAATTTATAAGGCAAATGATGCTTCCAGAAGTTAGAACTTAAGAACAACATGCAACCTGTAACGTAGTCACTCATCTTAATGTTTTGTTCTTTTTTTGTTAAATTGTCTAGGTATCTAGAGCCATACATTCATGAACCAATTTTCCCTAGATGAGGAAATCTGCAGATAACAGATACTGGTCTTAGAAAAATATAATGAGGAAAGGCCAACAAAAATAGCGATGTTACCTTTGAGCTACAATATCACCACCAAAGCTTAATGCTAACTTTGCTTTTTGTAAGGAACCACAAATATCAAAATAATCAGTGCCGAGAAGACCATGTGTGTTACCCTCATGTGTGTTACCACACTCATCAGCTTTGCTGAGTTATGCTCCCAAGTTGGCAGCTACAAGGAACACCAGGTGGGTGTATCTTCAGGGAAGGAAAAGCACTCCACCCCTTGCTTGCTCTCAAAAGCTCCCAATGTTTGGGGTGGGAAGAAAAGCTTTTTACTAGTATGGATGTTTTTTAGTTTCTCTAGAAAACTATAGAGGTGAAATAACCAAGGCTTCATTTGATTGTCTAGGTTGAGAGAGCCCCGATGTTTCTGGATCACACGACAATAAGGAGCAGTGGTTTCAAACCAACAGGGAGAAGGGAGCCAGCCCCCATCCCCTCCAGGGTGGATCAGCCACACCCTCAGAGCCACTCTACAGAAGGTCCCCTCCCACCAGAGCTCTCCAACCACATTTGGTTTCTCAAGGCACATGGGTATTTGGGTAAGGAAGGCAGGAACCAAACTAGATCAACACAACCCAGGCACACCCAAGGGCTGAGCCACTTCAGAACAGGATCAGTGCCGCCTCCCTCACCCCAAGGCTCTGACAGAGCAGCTGCTTTATCTTCCATGGCAACTGGACCAAAGGGAGAACCGGATGCAGATGAAAAGGGGAAGCCGTGGGTGAGGGGGCAGAACTCTCGGCAGTTTCTCTACTCCACACCCCTCTTTCCTTCCAAAGCAATCTCTACACTGCTACCCAGTTGTGCCCCAGAACTTCTAGCTTCTAGCTCAACCTGAAATACTCCGGGGAAGCAGCCAGAAACGACTCCCAGTTGGCAGCCGCTGGGGAGGCAGAAAGAGCAGCTGGGCAAGATTGGCTGTCACAAAATTTACCCTTAAGACAAACAAGGCCATAGCTTGTGGCTCACTTGCATCGTGTTGTAGGTGCTGCAGGGAGTGGGGGATGCCCCCGGCAGGGTCACTGCTGCCTCCACACTGCATCTGATGACAGACCCTCCAGATTGTTAAGGTTTTATACACACGCACACACACAAACACACGCACACACACACGAAGACAACTAGAAATCCAACCCTGCCCCCAACTCAGACAAGTTGGGGAGCAGTGGCAACTCCAGGTTTAATGTCTGAATTGACATGAGACACCCAAATTCATGATTAACTTGTTCTCTTAACTGTACAATCTGGACTTCGTTGCTACCAAAGTTCCAAAACCCTACTGAAGTTCAGGATGAGTGAACAGGCATTCTTTGTCTCAATTTAAGCATCCATTAAGCCACTGCAGTTTTCTTCCATTAAGCTTCCCAACTGTCTTTTCATATTATTCTCTCTTCTCAAATGTCATCCTAGTGACCTTCGCCTCAGAGGCCCCCTTCAGTCTGAATTCCTTAATCCACAGCAAGCCGTCTGCATCTTTCCCTCCCTCACGCTCAGAATCTTCTCTCACTGAGCTTTTCATTCTGGCAGAAGGACGCCTGGGTGAAGTGTGACAGCGCCAGTTTAGAAGAGACGAGTGGCCTGGAAACTCAAACTGATACACTTGACTGTGAAATGGAAATGCATTTCTACTTCCATAGCTGATCACACATATTGAGATTTAAACAGTCAGATAGGATTTTCTTTAAGCTAATTCTTACTCCAAAATGACCTCCAAACCAAAAATCCACTGGGGCACCTTAAAGGGAGAGTCTATTTTCATTTGTGCAGTTCATATTAAATACCTCAGCAATAATGGGTGTACCGTACCCAATATCAGTGGGATAAGGGCTGGAGAGAAAGACCTCATCTTTTAGTAACACTTCACATCCCTTAGATTTAAATATCCAAAGAGGGCCAGCCGAGTGGCGCGGCGGTTGGGCGCTGGCTTGGGAGGCCAGAGGCCCCGGTTCGGGTCCCACATGTGAGGGCCAGTGACACTGCCCTCAAAAAAAAAAAAAAAAAAAAAAAAAATTAAAAAAAAAAAAAAATTAAATATCCAAAGAAATTATGATGGCTGTATTTGGAGTTGAGAGAGTAATTGGCTTCACTCCCTAGGAATCCATTAGACAAATGGAGAGATATTCCTCCCAATGTTTTCAAGGAATCCTGCATGTCACATCACTGTGGAATAACCACGTGGAGAAAGGCAAAGGGAATTTTGGGGATCACTTCCTCTCTTGTCTCTTTTTTAGCTATTCACACCTGTTAGACCACATTTGGGGCATGAACATTGTAGTGCAGTCCATAAACTGACCAACACACCAATTACCATGATCCTACTTCAATCCTATTTGTGCCCTTTATAATCATCCCCTCATCCCTCCCAACTAAAGCTATCCTGGACCCTTCCTCTGCCTTCTACCTATGTATGATCTGCTTTCCTCATTAGGAAAGTGGCTACAACCCACTTCTTATAGGTTGTGAGGCTCAAAAAAAAATGTGGAAAATGCCTTATAAGCCACACATCTTTGAGGTAAGATGCTATATCCAAGTTGGTCATTATTTCCAACTTTAACACCACTGGCCCATTTTTTTCACTGGTTTCATGAATTGAATCTATATTCAATGTGCTTGTATTTCTCTTATCTAAAAACATTGTTTTCTGTTTATACTTTTTCTGCCTTCAGTAATTTCTGAATTTACTATTCCTTCAAGACAACAAATTCCCTCCTTTTTCTGATTATCAAACTATTCCAACTTGGCTCACACTTATTGCTTTCATGTCCTACCTAATCATTCCCTCCTCTTAAACCCTGACTCTGTTAGAACCCATGAATGACCATCAAGAGAAGCCTTTTCTTCCCTCTCATCCTCTTCCAACTCTACAGAGCACTGGGCACTGTACGAAATGTCTGGCCATTTACTAACTATGTGACCTTGACACTTGACTTAATGTTAGTTTCCAAGACGGTACTTCTGAATCAAGTTTATTAAGTGAGACATGGCCTTGAATGATGTTAAACCCCTTTCTCTGCCTCTACCTATCTGTGGCCTGCTTCTTGCCTAACCTCTTGCCTTCCTTCATTTCTAAGTGTTTTCCTGTTTCTTTCTGGCTATTCCTTTCCCTACCAGGGTTCGGCAAACTGCAGCTCACGAGTCACGTGTGGGTCTTTATGTACATTCCATCTCAAAAGTTTGCCGACCCCTGGAAGAGCCAATCCTGTCCCTCACAACAATTTAAAAATTATTCGAGAGCCATAAAACAAATGAAATCATCATTATGTGAATAATATCCTTTAAAAATGTTATAAATGAAACTATGATAGTTTTATTTCCATTTTCAATTTGACTTCAGAGCCACATGTATGTACCCAAAGAGCCACATGTGGCTCGCGAGCTGCAGTTTGCTGACCCCTGACGGCTCTTCTGACTCAAAAGTTTGCCGAACCCTGTTGTAAGCCATCACCGTTCCCTCCTCCTTGGATCTCTAAAAATAGTATTTATAGAGGAACAACTACCCATGAACCTGCTCTGGTTTTGTCAATAACTGGTTTCTAGTCAGTAATACAAAAACAAAATTAACATACAAGTTACTTTTAAGCTTTTCGTCTCATTCAGTCCATACTAAAATTGTCAACAAATCTTACCATTTCTTCTTTTAAAATGTGTCCTGAATCAGCCTTTTTCTCATCCCTTCAAGTCTAGATAACTCTGAGACTCTGGGTCAATTTTCTCATCTGTTTTTATTTTTCTCCCTCTCTTCTTTTCATTCCTCTAAGCCAGTGGTTCTCAAACTTTTTGGTCTCAGGGCTCACTCTGAAAAATTGAAGACTCCAAAGAGCTTTCACTTATGTGGGTTATGTCTGTTGATATTTATTGTATTAGAAATTAAAAATAAGAATTTAAAAAATGTACATTAATACATTTTAAGTTAATAAAACATATTACATGTTAAATATCATTTTAAATAAAAAAACAACCATATTTTCAATTTTAAAAGCTAGTGAAGAAGATGGTCATTGTTTTACGTTCTTGCAAATCTCTTTCTAATGTTTGATTTAATAGAAGAGAACAGATTCTCATATCTGTCTCTGCATTCAATCTATTATGACATGTTTCTTTGGTTGAAGCCTGTCAAGAATTGTGGCCTTAGACAGATACGTAGTTCGGGGAGGGAGGAATCTTTTCAGGTAATTACAGATAATCTTTGATACCTCACCAAAACTTGACAAGTAGCTGTTTCTTAAAGGTTAGTTCCAATGTTGGCCTCTGAATCCACATCAATGAACTTTTTGTACTGTTACAGTAAAATCCAATGGTCTGTTTTATGCTTCACATGAATTTTTACCCATGCAGCATTTTGAAACACCATGCTTTGACTCATTTAAAAAATACTGGTAGATCTTGCAAATGTTGACACATTTTATTGTACAATACCAAAATATCACATTTATTAATATCACCACAGATCTCAATTAAAAAGTCCTAGGAAGCCGTCAAGCTCAATGTGACAGATGCAAATTCCCAAAAATCTAATTTTCACTTGAAAGGTCAAATTTTATCATTGGCAACTAATCTTGTCAGTTTTTTTTAATTGAAGTGACATGTTCATTTTGTTCCTGTTTGAGAAAATGTATGTCAAACACCCAATTCCAAATAACCATGGTTTGCCAGTCCTTCTTTCAAGTAAAATGATGTTTCATTTAAAAAAAAAAAAATGGCTAGCTCAGAATGCAATGCAAACAATCACACACGTGCTTTTCCTGCAGACAACCATCATCTTTCAGCACGCAGAAGTGCTTTTGTGGACTTCCCCTTTCATCAACACAGAATATTAAAAAGATGAGTACTTGGGCCGGCCGAGTGGCGCATTGGTTAAGCGCTGGTTTTGGGATGCCAGCGGCCCCGGTTCGGATCCCACATGAGGGCCAGTGACACTGCCCTTTACAGCTAACAACAGCTCCAGCTAACAACAGCTCCACCTGGAGCTAGGCTGTGCGAGCCCCGGTAATGGTGTGGGCTGCAGCCCCTGCTGCAGTGGGCTGCCATAGGCTACAGTGAGTGGCCCTCAGCCAGCGTGAGCGGCTGGCAGCCAAGCGTGAGCTGCCAATAGCCGCAATGAGCGACATCCAGAGGCCGGCGACCGATCTGCCTCATCCGGGAAGAGCGCAATGATGATACCAACAGTGAAGCAACATCCTCCGCAACTAAACTGAAGAACACGAAGACAGCAACTTGTCTGTTCCCCTTCCCCGATTCCCCAACGCTGTTCCCCTCCACCAAATCCCCAATAAAATCTTTAAAAAAAAAAAAAAAAAAAAGATGAGTACTCAAGGGTCAAGATTTTTTAAAGCGCTCATTACTTTCAGGGCTTTGTCAAGGGCATTCTTCAGTGAATTATTTTTGATGCAAGTCAATGATGGTGAAAAATACCAAGTGTGACCCTAAAATAGCAGTACCCCTACCTGTGTGTGTACTGAGGCTTCAGAAGTTTTACCAATGACTGCTTTTACACCATCAGTGCAAATGTCTATGCAAGAGACGTGGAAATACCTTCTCAGTGTCATTAGGAAAAGAGTTTTGATCTCATGGACCCCTGAGAGGGTTATGAGGATGTCCACAGCTCCTACTTTCAGAACCTTTGCTTTAAGTGTCCAATTGTATTAAATTCTCTTTTCTTAAAAATAAACGAAAAAGCCAGTCTTACACATTCCTCACCCTAGTAACTGATCTCTCATCTTCCCCTGCCTTCTCAACTCCTTGGGGTAAAAAGGGACCTAGCTTCACCAATTCCATTTCCTTATCGCCAAACTCATTTACCCTCAACTCTCCTGAAACTGCCGTTAGACACAGGAATTTTTGCTTTTTTTAGAAAACAATCTGCTTCCTCTTTTGATATTCCTATAGACTTCAACCTTGCAAATACTCCATCCTGCAAGGGGGAAAGTGGCAACTGTCATAAAAGACACACAGGGAAAAATCCATGGTTCTGGGATCTGGGATCTTGTCGGTTCTCTTCCTATGGGGCTTCTACCTTATTCATGGCTCATGAATAAAATACCTAAGTTTTTCAGTTCTCTTCTCTCAATGACCTTCTCTCCAGCCTAACACATCTAATCTCATCATGTTCCCTCTAAGCAAATGGCTGCCTGTTTGATATCTTGAGCTCTTTCTTGAGCCCGTTTGATTTTCCAACTGTAATTATTGGGCATCTTTGCCTAGATGTTCCATCAGCACCTCAAACTCAACATGCCTGAAACTGAACTCAAACGAAAATGGACAGTTCCTGCTCCTCCAGTGCTCTCTTAATGTATTCTCAAAGGCTTGAAATCATCTTCTTTGTCTCCAACAGCTCCAGATCCTTCCAACCCCTCAAGAATCAGCCCATTCATCACCTCTTCTTTCCTGATCCTGTTCTAATTTTGAGTTCTTATTCTCTCACTCAACTACTGAAATCATGTTCTAGCCATTATTGTCCCTGATCCTAGTCTACTTTCTGCCTCACCCCGTTCTATGCATTATCAGGTAAATCTTAAGCCATAGGTCCAATTAAGTCTTTCCTGGCTCAGTTCCTCCATCTGTACCTGATTCCTCACACAGCTTGGATTAGTCAACACTACTTCCCCCCTCGTTTTATAGTCGCTCTGTACACAGGCCTTTAATCCCCAACAGACTCTAAGCCTCTGTGACGAAAAGACCTACAAAGACCTACGCTTGATAACCCATCTCAAATAGCATCCAACATAGGGCTTTTCACAGCATAGGAATGTAATTAATATTTATTCAAGGAAATGCAGGATGAATGGACACTCTATCTCTAGTCTTTTCACCACACACCTACCAGGTAAGCACTTTCATTTAACTAAAACCTTATTTAACTAACAAATAGTGCATCACCATTCTAAGAAGCTGAAAATTAAACAGCAGGAGCAAGGTTACCTAATGGGAAAGGAAGGAGAAAAATGAATCAGGAAAAAAATATAGTTATGTTTTATTTCTTAAACTGAGTAGTGGGTAGACAAGTGCCATTATTCGTTGTACTTTTTTCATTCTCTACATCTTTCTGCATGTCTAAAATAGTAACCAAAAACATAAGGCATTAATATTATATCTAGAAAAGACCTCTCAATAAGAGAGGTCCTCTCAATAAGCTCCTCTCAATAAGAGAGTTTTGTATTGAATTATTCTGCTGTTTCATATGTGTTAGTTTCACTTGCTAGCCAGATTGCCAGAAAACAATGTTTCCTCATATTCTGAGATTGATCTTCACTGAGCAATGACTCATAAGACTAAAACTTTCTCACCCCTCCCCATCAAAGCTTGCTCAGTAGTTAATGATAGATTGAAGCAAACCTACATAGATGATGGTTGCCCCTAATTCAAAGAAACACAGCTGCGAATCCTATTATAATTTAGTATTCCTCTCTAATTTATCTGTTTGTTTGTTTGTTTTTTATTTTCCTTTAAGGCAGAGGTACTATTTTGTGGGTAAATGACATTTTTCCCCTAAACAATATGTTGGTTTCACAACAGAAAGCTCATTTGTGAAAAACTTATTCTATGTGACACACAGCTTCTTAGGACCATTTGACAGAAAAGAGGGGACTGTATTTTTTTTGTGTACCTCATTAAGTCACTCTTTTTTGCCAGAGTAGAAGATGCTGTTTTTCAGAAATATTTTAAAACACTGAGTAAAGTAGAATGTCTTTCCCTAAAGATGTATCCAGGTGAAAGCAACGTTTAACAGGTTCTTTGCTTACCCACTTCCCAGATGGTTAAAATATGCAAATTACATATAAATACAGTTACTTATAAATTAATGAACAAATTCAAAGTGCTCATTGGTTTTGATTTAAATATTAAACAGAGAGCTAAGAATTAAGAATTTATGGAGCTACAGGACCACAGAGTACAACTTACTCTGCGAAGGGTATTACAAAGATTTAGGACTAGCTTGATAGTTCATGGCTCTATGTGAAACTTCAAAAGCATGTCATGAGGAGCTGTTTTCAATAGTTTGTTAGTCTGGTGATATTGAAATGCTATTGTTGATAGCACCCATAAAAGCATCTTAGAGATTTTTTAAAATGCCCAAAGGAAATACAGAAAGCATAAGCCCAAATTTTAAATAAAAACTTCAGTGATGATGCTGATATGAAATTCTGGAAGTTAGGGTTTCTCCTCTGTGCATCTGCACATGCTGGGGTTAAAACTCAAACTCAACAACTAGTTTTAGTTCATCCCAGCCTTTCCTCTAGGTTCAATGACCTGGACATAAATTTTCCACTTTAATATAGCAAACTTAATTAACCCCATTGAAATTTAAAGGAGCCATGGGAATTACAACAGACAACATTCTTTATAATTAGCACGTTGAGTTTTCTTGGGCAATCACCTCCTCATCAGATAACTCTGCTGGGGCTTTCACCAACATCATGGCTCTTCACTGTGCCTGTGTGCCCACAAACATGAACTACGCCCCTTTCCCAGACACAAAAAGGGGGAAATGTACACTATTTCTTAAATCTAGGCAAAACTTCTGGAAACTTCTCATCAGTATTTGCAGCTCAGGTGTGTCACAATTTTAGTCCTCATGGAGACGATGACGCCAAATCAAAGAACTCAGGTCTCAGAAGTGAGTATGCATGAAAACTGCAGGCTACATCAGCAACATCAATCATTATACTTGAATTTAGCTCAGCTGGCAGCCAAACATAAGAATGTGTCCTCACCCCAAGAAAGACAGCCAATTCCCCTGGGGCAAGGGGAGGAAATTTGACAGTGGGAACTATTTATAACTTCTTTTCTTTACCCAATAAAAATTCTAAATTTCTTCCCCATTCTCATTCCTGGGGGAGTCACAAACTCTAAACAGGACCTCAATAATACTCCCCACCAGGGAGGAAGAGGTTATATAAGGGGATCTAAGCTGGCCAAAATGCCAGGAGCATAACCCCCCACACATACACACGACTACAAAGCTTTAGGGGTGGGGATGAGGGTAAAGGGTGGCAGGCTTATTCTGACATGGGCAGACAGGCCATAAGCTTGATTATTGATATTCACTTCAGGGGAACAGGTTTTTACTTTCCTTTCGACACCCAGAATACAAATGAGAGGACAGATCAACATACAAACACCTTGCACACGTGAATTCACAACCAAGGTCCTCATGTTTGTAAGGACGGCTGTCCTAACCAGACACCACTGTGGACTCTCCCCTCTTCACCACCATGCAGCCAGCAAGCAGCCTGCCCCTCCTCAGCACAAATCCTACTGTGAACCTCTTACCTAAACCTAACAACTGGATGCCTGCACAGAAGGAAAAGGGTGGAATTTCTCATGCTAAGATATAAGCGACAGCACCTCTTCCCCGTACAAAAAGCACCAGCTCCTGGCCTCACCCTGTCCCCCACCCATCCCAAAACCCTCTTCCTGATTTTCATCTGCCAAT
Source organism: Aselliscus stoliczkanus (assembly GCA_033961575.1). Classification (NCBI taxonomy): domain Eukaryota; kingdom Metazoa; phylum Chordata; class Mammalia; order Chiroptera; family Hipposideridae; genus Aselliscus; species Aselliscus stoliczkanus. The sequence goes on along the minus strand of CM066731.1, from coordinate 111,953,787 downwards.
CCCTCCTTCCTTGGCTCATTTTTAGCTTTATTTTCACCACCACCACTCTACTCCATTGCCCTATCATGTCCTATTTCACACCCAGTCCCCAACATACATCATCGGAAACACACAGTGCACACTTGGTGGTTAGAACATAAAGAAGCTGTACTCCCACCCCCACATCTTGGGAGCGGGGGTGCCAGGTATTTCAAAGTGCAAATAAGGATGAGTTTTCCTAAGTTCCCTTTCAGCATTGCTACATAAGCTTGTGTCTACGTTGAGGGCACAATAGGCTTCCCTACATAGGCCTGGGTTCCTCACCACGTTACTTTAGGAAAATAGGGTGTAAGTTCAAAACACAAATTAAAGACCACAGAGTTGTGAGCTGGGGGAACCCCCACCCCAAGAAAGGAATATAAGTAAATTCTTAAATTGATTTTTAAAAAGTAGAGAACTATTAATACATCCATGAAATGCTATACAGTTATAATGTTTATTACACATATTTCCAGATATAGAAAAAAAAAAAAGCAAAATACAAACTATCTTTATGAAAAGGTTTCCATCAATTTGGATATTTCTTTTTTTTGCCCCGCTTTTATATTCCCTAAAGAAAAACTTTACATGTTAAATAAGAAGCTTTCAAAAGGTTCCAAATTGTTTTTTAAAGAGCTAGTCATTATAAGCTTCATCCAGCTAAAGTTGTTGAATATTCTAAAACGATGGAGTATATAAAAAAACAACAACAACAAAACAAAGTCTTGGAAGCAGTCTACTGGTTGGTTTTTCATATCCCCCCATGCCTAGGGAGGTCAAAATTGTGAGGAAATACAGAGTCAACCCTTAAACAATGCATATGCACCCACTCAATTATTCCTACACTGTGTATATAATTCCAAGAATTTCCATTAGTTGAACAGATCTCTAACTGCCCGGGGAAAAATACTTCCCAAACACATTCGGTTTAGCAAAGCATTCCTGTAAGAAGCACTCAAGTTTCACTCAGAAATGAAGTGTCATTACTTAAAATCCTTAGGGGGGGGAAATCATTGAAAACATATTCTTACCATTCTCATTAGGCTCTGTTGGCTTGCACACTTCTCTGAAAGGGATTATAACTGCATCTCCAGGCACTCGGGGGCTTTCCACATACTTGGGCTTCCTGACGGGACCTGCAGTGGGAAAGATCTGAGTGTGGCTAATTTTTTCCAGATGCAAACAAAGCTTCATAATGTACAGTGTGTGTCCTTACCAGGACCCAAATATGCCTGAAGGGAAAGCCAGCCCTTTCCCCTCCCTTCGAAACTCTCTCTCTCTCTCTCTCTCTCTCTCTCTCTCTCTCTCTCTCTCTCTCTCTCTCTCTCTCTCACACACACACACACACACACACACACACACACACACACACTCACAGTCATTTCAGTACAGACATGGGAATGTCCAGTCCGAGCTGCCAAAGAAGAAACGGGTAAGCTCAGTTTCGAGAATGTAAACTCTTTAACAAAAACAAACGCTGCTCTTTTGCTGTGAAGTCTCCACAGCTGTCTTTGGTGTATGTCAAGTAAGTGATTTTGACATGTTCAAACCTGGACAGCTTGTGGCGAAGGGGTTTTTATTTGGAATTTTTCTCGAACTGGGGCAAAGGCGATTGGGTTGCTGGGTATCTCCAAAGTCAGAAAGTGAGGATTACAAACAGCCAGCCTGTACTATCAACACGCTCTGAGCGGCCATAGAGCACAGACATTTTATCAGACTGGTGACGCATGGCAATTGTGCGGGGCGGAGAAGATGATTGCTTTCTTGGCAGCTGACACAGCTGCCTTCAAAAAGGCACAGCAGCCAGTCCGGCATGCGATTCAGGGACACAAGAGAACCAGACTCCTATCGCTCACCTCTCCCTCAACCCCAACTTATCATCAGAAACTCTGGAATTCTTAAGACGGGAGGGAGCCCTCACCCATTGCTAGTCCATGTATAGGGGGCAGCCACTCTGGAAAACATGTTGGCAATTCCTCAAAAGTTCAACATAGTGATCATATAGCCCAGCAATTCCACTTCTATGTGAATACAGGTTCACACAAGAATTTGCACACAAATGCTCACAGTGTAGCATTTATTCCCTGCAGTCAAATGTCCATCAACTGATGACAGCAAAACGTGATGTATCCACACCATGGAGTATTGCTGGGCAATAATAAAAAGGAATGAAGTACGGATTCCTGCTGCAATATGGGTAAAGCCTGGAAGCATGATGCTAAGTGCAAGAAGCCTGTTCCCAAAAACCACATATTATATGATCATATTCATATGGAATCTTCAGAATACGCAAATTTATAGAAACAAAGTATGAATGGTTGTCGGGGGCTAGGAGATATGTGGGCTTGTGGGGTGATGGCTTTGGGGGAGATAAAAATGTTCTAAAATTAGGTTGTGGTGATGGTTGCACAACTTTGTGAATATGCTCAATCTGTTGCAGTGTACACTTTAAATGGGTGAACTGCATGCTATGAGAACTATATCTCAACAAATCTGCTTACAAAAAAATTAAAAAGACTGCCTATTCTGTCTGTTCTTTGCCAACATCACATTACATTTTGGTCCAAAATTACCCACTGGACTCATTTTCCTTAGTTGCCTCATACTGATAGTGTGTTTTTTTAACAAGGCCACTGAGTCAGGAAACATTTCACATCAGCAAGAGAAAGGGTGGTGGAAAGAGGGCCAGAGAGGGGTCCTCAGTTCGCCCACCGGCTCAGCCCTGAGCCCCAGTCCTGACCCTCTTGGGGCCTCAGCTCCATCTCACACTGAAGGGAAGAATCAGGTGAATTCTGAGCATCCTTCGGTGTCAAACATCTTACACATCTGAGAAATTCTGTTCAGAGAGTAGTTTACGGTAAGAGATGCTGCCATCTAAAGGTTTCCTGCAAAAGCATCTATATCACCATAAAAATCATCCAATTCCCCGCCAGCTATAATGTGCTGCATCTTAAACTAAACTACGTTATCAAAGAAGCTTACGGTACTTAACAACTAGGGATATTATTTCCAACTTTAGAAACCAGGGTTTTTAAATGGCTAGTGTATTATTTAAAGATATGGCTGTCTTCATTCTTTATTTAACACTGTCCGAAAGGGAGTTTTTGAAAGGTTAAAATGAATTGATTATGGGGGGAAGAGGAAGAATATGTTCACAATAAGTGGAAGATGTAAGCCATTCAACAGAATACAAAATACAATTCAGATTTTATCTAAAACATACACTTATCCATATAGAAACATGCATGGAAGGAAAGACGTAGAGGGGAAACTAGGAGATCTGCTATGGAGAAGCCAGAAACCAGAAAGAGGGCCAAACAAGGCAGGTAGAAATGTAACAAAGATAATACGAGAACCTTTCTACATTTGGTTTGGGGCCTATTCCCTAGGGTAAAAAAGGTCACAGACATATTTCTCTCCCATCATCTGCTCTCTCCTATTTAAAGGACTCAGGGAGATAACGCCCTTTATTAATATTGTCCCATGATTCCAACTGCCCCAACCAGCAACGATGCCACTGCTCAAGAGATACGTCTAAGTTTCTGCTCACCTTAACTCTTCAGAGTCTAGAAATGGCAGATCCAAAGAGATCTCTACCTTCTAGGCTCTCAATTTACCTCCCCCATGCATCCTTCAAAAATATTCTCCAACAGCATAAGTACTGTCTTAAACTGTGGATTCTTTCAGATGGATGGACAATGGTTATTATGAATGGTCAGAACGCTGAACCTCAATGTCACAAAGTGCCTTCAGAAACCATCCATGCCCAGCTATTTAATTGTCTGAACTGTGTTCCATTCAGAGGCTGACTGCTAGCTGCAAGAAATACTCAACACTGAGGAGTGAGGGTGGTAAGAGCAGAGCCTCTGGAGTTGGGCAGACGTAGGCTTACCACATGAACAGGGATGCCAGACACGAAAGGAGGCCTAGAATATACCGAAGTAAATAAAACGTGTATTCAGTGGTCACACAAGGCTAAGCACTTAGCAATTTTAATTCATTCAATCCTAACAACTTTGGGAGAAAAGCATTATTTCCCCCCATTTTTTGGTCAGGAAACCATTTGCTCCAATCAGTTAAACCCTTTGCTCATGACCCACACAGAGCAAAGAGGGAATTCAAGTAGTTTTGTGGTCTGTGCAGGTTTGAGCTAAACCTACACTAAACCACCACTCAGCACTCATAAAACTAGGAAATCCAGATTAAACATGCATTTATAGAAAAGGCCAGGGCAGTAGAAACTTCCACCACCCCATCATCCACGGACCTCGGCTGTATAGTCAGCAAATCTTTTATTCATACTTGTCTCTGATCTCCCCTAACTTTTACTAGGAGTTAAAATATTATGAGGTGAATATAAACAACTGCTCTCCAACATGATCCTTCTATTTAAATGGCTTTTCACAAAGAGCTGAACCTTACATGCTATAAAACAAGATGAATTTATAGCCATGGAGGTTTTACTCTTTCCTCCTCTCAATCACTCATTAGAGAATTTGTGTGTACTTTCCATTAAACATGAACAGATGAACACTCATTTGCCTTCACTCCCTTTCCAAGCACCATTAAAGTTGCAGTAAAGAGATTTGAGAGACCAATGGGGAAAGGAGACAACCACAGGAAAGAAACCAAACTTCTGAATCTTGGGAAACAGATTGCCAAGGAGCAGTGGACGAAGCCAACGAGAAAAGGTGAGCAGTGGAGAGGGCTCAGTCTTGGAGACAGGAGGGCCCTCTGAAGGCAGAGGCATGGGCAGGGCCAAACACACGGCCATGGACTGAAAATCGATTTAAGGGGAGTAAGGCCCCCTCTCCCAGAACCTCCCTCGTCCTGGAGGCTGAGTCTTTCTCTGGAAAGGCTGAATGTCAAACCATGGAGACTCAAGAACTGAACTCCTGAGCATTACATTACAACACTGGGATTAAGAGAAATTCTACATGAAGAAAGGTGAGTCCCAGGTGGATGCATCCTCCCACTCGGCTGTAAGAACACTGACAGTAAGCTTACCCACTGTGGGAGGAGAGATGCCATGGCAGGAAAAGACCAGAGGATTCTTCTCTGGGGAAAATGAACAAGAGGAAAGACCTATAAATAATCACGGTTGGGAACGTGACCCCAAAGAAATGGCGGATCCCTGACCAATCACGTTACCACCAAGTTCATGCTCAAGACACTCACCTCTTTCAATCAGCGTTTTGGCACCTCATACTTACATACAAGCTAGGATCATCAGACAGTTCAGGAAAGACCCTACCCTGAAAGACAGACCCCACAACAGGTTAGGAAAAGGAACTCTGAGGAATCAAAGGGAAGGAATGCTCTCCAGACTGAGAAGATCTATGGCACCCACTACATAACGGGTTACCATGACAAGGGACATTCAGGGTCTGTGAGGTGGTCCACTGAGCAGACAGACTCACTGCAGACAGGGCAGCTGGAGGGCACACCAGTTACAAGCAATAAAATCAAGAGGCACTGATCTTACACTTAAACTGTCACCCATGAAACCACAATGACAATGATTTCTATGCCATGGGAAGAAAAAACTCCCCCTAAATGAAGTAGCCCATTCCCTGTGAAGTGATCAATGGAGATCAAAACTAAATCATCCATCTCCCCAATACCCCCTTACTCAGAGGAAACTATTGACCAGCACTTTTCCACCTACCTTTTTGTTTAAAATGTAATGCTCGACATTCCCAAGCATAAACTGCCTTCAAGTGAAATATTTTCTCCCTTTTACATAAACCAAGAGCTAATCAGGTTAATCTCCCCAAATTAACCAGAATGTAATACTACCTAATAATTACCCAGAAAACATGGTATTCCAGATATTAGCTATGTTGTAAGGCAGGACGCTCTTAAAAGCAAGACAAAACTGACAGGTATTAGCTTGAAAATCAGCTCATCTAGAAGCCGACATTTCCCCATCACAGCCGCCTTGCCTCCCTCACTCCTGGGCAACTGACTGAGGGTTGGGCCTCTAAGAAAACCATCCTTCTCCTGTCAGGGTCTGAGCAGGGTCTAGGGCCGTGGCTGCAGTGCCAATGTTCCCAGTTTACAGCGTTTGCAGTAAATGGGGGTTGCTCTTGCTCATGAATTAAATCCACCTCATTGCAACCTGCATCCCTTGCTTCATCCTCATCCCCTTGTTCTTCCTTCTCCCAGTCGCCCCCTTCGCATTCTCTGCGATGGGATGCTGTAGAAGGGGGCTCTCCAAGTTAAAGATATAGGGCTCCTAAGGTCAAGAGAAACACAAAATGTGCCATAAAGAGGTTATAGGCACCCATTTATGCAGCTGGCAGGAGGAGAGGTCCTGCCAGCTCCTTTTGCTGCCCAGACCGGCCTGTGTCCATCTAGGAGGGGAGTGGCAATCCGCCTTAATCACTTCATTCCACAGCCTTGGGACCACAGCCTTCTCTCCATCCAGGCTGCTGCCTTCATGTGAATCTCCAAACACACTTCCCAGAGGCCAGTTTTCCTACTCTTTTTGACATTTTAATCACACAGCTGACTATTGGGCTACTTAGAAACTGCCATATAAGGTATATATTTTTAAAAGGGGATGGCAGAAATCAACCAAACTGAGTTCTATCTTCAGGCAGTGAAAGAGAGAAGGGCAGGGGTTACTTTTCATTTCTGAGTGTTTCAGTTAAAAATAATTATACATACACACACACACATACACACACACACACACAAATATTTGGGACTGAGGACACCTGAGGCTACTTATTGCATTTAAAGCAGATCTTTTCACATCTGGAGACCATGGAAAGTGGCATTTTGTGTCATCAATCATTTCAGAAATTTTTTTTTACCATCTCCAACTTTCACAGTAAAGGTTACTGTTAAGTTTATCTGGTCTAGGTTTTCATTTCACATTCGGAAATGTTCACAAGATGAGAAAAACTGAAAAGGAGGTAAGAGGATTTGGGGGGGAAGGGGTTTAATCACTAAAGCAAATGTCATTAAATAGTCATTTCCAAATGGTAAACTGCACTGAACTATCAGATCACAGCCTTGGATTTTCAGAAAGCACAAGACCTAGGATTCCAAAGTCAGACCCTTCTCCCTGCTGACCCCCAAAATGAAAGTATTGGGTGAGAAAGGAGGAGGCATACAATTTGGAACTGAGAAAGGACGTGGCCTAACCGGAGCACACCATCACAGAGGCCTGGGCGGACACCCTGCGGCTGTGTCCCTTGCTGAGCTGAGGCAGGTGGATGAACGGTGGGAATGCCCATGACCCTGACTGTGAGGGGTGAGAGCCTCTTGAGAGGATTCACTTTCAGGACAGAAGGCGCCAGGTGATGTACTGACCCAGTGGGAATGCGTCACCTCCGGGGGAGGGCAATTTCACGCACAGTGTGCTTGCTGTCCATCGCTTGGATTTCTCTTAGGAGGTGCAGGAGACAGGCTGTAAATAGAAACCTAAAATGCTGCTTGAGATGGCTCTACTCCAGGGAATGACAAAAAAGGCAGCACTAAGCTCCTCTGACTGACATGCCTGGGTCCTGGGAGCTGATGAGGGGCAGGGATCCAGGAGAGAAGTGCATCAGCTGCCCCAGAAGCAAGGGCTTCCCTGGTCATAAGCACATGTAATATACCTCCCAGGGACTTCTAGAAATTTCCAGAAACACTTTAACAAGAGCCTGGGGCTTCATGTAAGGAGAGGAGGGCAGCAAGTTAGTGCAATCTGAGTAATTACTACTAACATGACCTCATCTGTACCCAACGGAAGGTGAGGGCTGGGGAAATTCAGATGGTAATTCTAGGGAAGAGGGAAAAAAGGCCACAAGAGAGGAAAAAATAGGTCACCCGCTGCTGGTGAATGAAATATAGGAAAGTTACTTGACGCTACTCTGGATAAGCCTCTTTTTTCTTATTTTGAATACCTTATTTTTTTGAAAAGGGTGGACAGCCTTTATTCATTCACACAATGCACAAGGTATGGTATGAATGTAAACGTCCATTATCAGGAGGCACGTAAATCTAGTAGGAAGATGGTACAATAAAACCTTGGATTGCGAGTAACTTGGTTTGCGAGTGTTCCACAACACGAGCAAACATGAGCAAACATTTCTAATACATTCATTTTAAAGTGGTAAACGAGCAATGTCTTGCAATACGAGTAGTTTGTTTCCAGAACGAATTATGCTCGCAAACCAAGGTATTACTGCATATCAAAACGGAGCCACACTCCTTTCAATAAGTCATCATTACAATAATTGAGGACAAAGATTTTCAAGTCTCCGTTTGTAGTGTGCATGTTTATGGCACTATGAGTACAATAAACTCCTACTTCAACAAAATACCCTGGGTCACGTTTCCACTTTCTTTCAATGTAGGTTGATCTGTCGTACTGTTACTGTACTGTATGTAATTACTTGTATATAGTAAAGCATGGAAATGCATTAATTCACTTTACCAGCCAAGTATCTACAAAAGTCCATTGCATGCTGGGCACAGGATGAGAACCAGATGGGACCTGCTTTCCTGAGGATCTCAGGAGAGTCTTTACTACCTCGTCTGAATTTTGTCTCAAAACACTCCCACACAAACTGTGTGATATAAACACGTCAGTTTGCTTGAATCTGTCACCTAAAGGCAATGTACTGTCTTAATCTGGAATACAGACCCCAGGAGTAGTAAACCAGCTTTCAATCAAAAAGCTACACACCAGAGAGGCCACCCCGTCAGTCAGCTAGCCATCCTTATTGCCAACCAGCACCAATGTTATGCTAATTGGCACACCTGAGGTTAGACGTGGACATTTGCACTGGCTCGATAACTGACTTCATTAACTAGTGTAATGGTTGTTGGATATTTATTTTCAGTGGTGAAGTTCATGGTCTTTGTGGTAAGACGACTGACTGAAAGTATCACAGAAGCACCCTGGCTCTTGTACGACCCAGGTATAAACATTTAGCAGGCCCTCAGATAGGCGCCCTGGGCTGGATAAGTAAATGGCCCCAGGTCCAGCTCCCAGTTCCAGGGAATTATTAGGCTTCTGATGCAAAACAGCAAGATAACCAGAACGCTGTCTGAGGTAGGTGGAATCCAAAGTTGTCACCCCAGATTCCCAACTCCTGGATGTTGGGTCAAACACAATCTGGGCACTGCTGTGAAGAGACTCTGCAGATGGAATTAAAATGTAAGGTTACGAATTAGCTGACCTTAAATTAGATTACTGGGTGGGCCCCATGTCATCACACCAACCCTTAAAAGCAGAAGAGGAAGACTGAAGAGGCAGTCTTCGTCTCATGACCACATATGACAAAACCCCTTGGGCGACTTCCAGAAGCACTTTTACAAGGGCCTGGGGGCTTGTGTAAGGAGAGGAAGGTAGTGAGTCCATGCAATCTGAGTCATTACTACTAATGTGACCTTCTCTGTGCCCAAAGAGTATGAGATGAGAAGAGACAGAACGGGGAGCGGGGGGAAAGCAGTCGGAGAGACTCAAAGCATGAGGATTCCAGCCTTCTGGACTTGACAGTTGCTAGCTTTGAAGATGGAGGAAGGAGGCCACTAGCAAAAGAATGCAGCCAGCCTCGAGAAGTTGAAGACAATCCCCAGATGAAACCCAGCAAGCAAAAGGGGGCTTCAATCCAACAACCACGTGGCACTAAATTCTGCCACGCTGAATGAACCTGGGAATGTTTCATCCCCTGAAACTTCACAAAGGAGAGCACCTCTGCAAACATCTTCAGCTCAGCCTTGTGGAACCCAGAGCCAAGATCCAGCTGCATCACACTGTGCCTGGGCTTCTAACCTCAGAGCTGTGAGGTAATACATTTGTGTTCAGCTGATATGTTTGTAGTAATTTCTTAGGGCAACAATATAAAATGAATACACCGTCTATGAAATGGACTTGTGACAGGTAAACACCGAATACAAGGTGCTGTCAAGACACAGACCCCCCTCAAAGGACAGAGCAAGAACTTTACTAGAGAAATAAAACCAATTATATGGCTGCGTCATGCCAACCTGATAATAAATCTACATATGCGCAGAACTCTGTCCGAGCTTTGTTTTCATTCATACCTGAGTGAGCTTATAGGGATGGATTCTCTAGCCCTCACCTCCTCTAACTCTGGTAGTGATTATAATTTACCATAAAGAATCTAATACCTGAAGTTGATTTCATAAGGTTGGTAAGAATCATTAACTAAAATGTCACAAATGAATAACCACAAACCTTGGTTTTAACATGCCCTTGGAAGAAAGCGTCCTTCCTGGAATGGAAATTTCAGAGTTTCTCTAAGGAACTAGGGAAGGAGCTATTAAGGGGAAGGGCTTCTCCTGTTAGTCACAGTAGCGGGAAATGAGCCCTGGGCTGCATGATAGTTAACTGACTCCAAAAAAGAAAGAAGCAGGGTCCTTGAGAACTTTCTCTCCCTGTGAGTTCAGACCAGCTCTGCTCAGTGTGATCCCCAGACCTGCAAAAACAGCATCACCTGCGATCTTGTTAGAAATGCAAATTCTCAGCCCGAGTGCAGACCGCTGAGGGACTCTGGTGCACACTCAAATCTGCAAACTGGGTTAGCTGGTCTGGGGTAGCTACTCAAGGCCTGGCCCATTGCCTGAAGCAGCGTGACCATCGAGTATGAAGATCAGGCAGAAATAGTCACGGCCCAGTGTTAAGTGACTTGGGAAGACAGCAGCAGGGAAGGGAAGAAGAAGGACTTCAGCTGGGCCTGAGGATGAGGTGGGGGTGACATCACTCCCAGAGGGAGTGTGCAGAGGTGGGGACAGGGGGCTTTACTCTTTCCATTCCTACACAGAAGAAAAGCACCTTGAGGGGGACAACCTGTTGGCTTCCTTACAGTGCTTAGCACAGGGCTGTGTACTGAGGAGGTACACAAATATTTATGAATTTTGACCTGAAAAGACTTCTTTCTGCTTTTGAAATGAATTACACTTATTTGCTATAAACTAGTAACTTCTAAGGGATTTCCTGACTTGAGAATAACTTTCAAATATTCACGTAGCACTGTCGTTACTATGGAATCCTGTTCTAACCATATTCACTCTTTCTGTCAAAGGCAGGAGATTTAGAGGGAAGGGGTGGGAGGGAAAAGCATGGGTCCCAGTTCATACAGAGGTTCCCATCGGTTGGCAGGTGTTCCACGCCCCCTCCTTAGCCATCCTGGAGAGGGCAAAAGGGCAGTCCTATTTCTCACCCACCAGCTCTCTCTCCCTTCTCCACAGTGGCTAGGTCAAGACTTCAACCTCCTCAAGCAAACCTCTGCTACACACACATGCATACCTCGCCCTATACCGGTACCCTCAGGTCCTACACCATAGAGCTAATGGCCATCAGAAGGAAACACATGGAACATTCCTCAGCTCCACCCTCACACTCACTTGCAGCCTACTCATTCTGTCATATCCATGAAAGCTTCTCCTTACATCTATGCTCAGGATGCCAAGATCCAGGGCAAGAAAAGGGGACAGAGATGCAGAATCCAACAGTTTCTACAGGGAAACCATTATAAGAACTGTTGCTCTGGATAGGATTTATCCATTTATTCCAGTTAAGTCAAAAGATTAGACATGGATATTGGCTACAACCCAACTAAAGTGCAGTGAGATCATCAATTAAGAAGGTCCAGTTTGGAAAATGAGCTACCTACACACCTACTAGAAAGGCTAAAATTAAAAAAAGAAACAAACAACAACAACAAAAAAAAAACCCTAATGATTAAAAACTGCTGGTGAGGATGCAGATCAATGGGAACTCTCCTACACTGCTCGTGGGAATGCAAAAACAGTGCAGCCACTTTGTAAAACAGCTGGCATTTTCACATAAAATTAAACACACTTACCATATGACCAAGCAATTCCACAACTAGGAACTGACCTGAGAAAAATGAAAATGTGTATTTACCCAAAAACCTGTATGTAGATATTTACAGCAATTTTATTCACCATCATCCAAAACTGGAAGCTACTCCAATGTCTTTCAATGGGTGAACAAATAAACTATGGTATATCCATGCAGTAAAGAGGTATTGATACCCTCTACAACATGGATGAATTTCAAATGTATTATTATTCCTAGTGAAAGAAGCCAGACTCCAAAGGCTATATACTGTATGATTCCATTTATATGACACTCTGGAAAATTCAAACTATGGGCTTAGAAAACAGAGCAGTGGTTGTCACGGGATAGAGGCTGACTAACAAAGGAGCAGGATGAGGGACTATTTTGGGGTGAGGGAACTGTCCTGTACTTGATTGTGGTGCTGGTTATATAACTCTATGCATTTGTCAGAGCTCACAGATCTCTACAACAATGTATGTAAACGATGTGTATAATTCAAAAATTTGCATTAAAAAAGGAAGGGCCTGACTTAGGGTGTCCATTTGTACAGCGGAGTATCACTCTAGTTGTATGAAGCCTCCATCCTGGGCAATTACCTCTGGCCCATTGAGATGCCAAACAGCTAGCGGCCAGCCCCAACATCTATCTTCCCTTCCATCTTGGTAAGAGAGCCCTACTTTCTAACTGGTCACTGTTTTTAAAAATACCCAATACGTGGAAAAGAGGCAAATGAGATTCTAGCATGTTCTTTCAGTGGGTTGCTGGAAGTTGTTTACGTAAAGCAGACTCGCCAGGTTATCTCATTCTATACGTGTGTACTCTTGATTGCCTTTAACTGGGCTATTTTACAGCTCTGCAAATTGCAAAAAAAGCTGACAGCAGTGCAAATGACTCCTGTCCATAGCAATGCAAGTGAATTTTGCCTGGTAGAGAACAGAAATTTCTGTAATCCAAATTCTCATTTACACTGGTCTTAATATCTTTGCTCATTCCCTCCTTAATGAGCTAAATAAAATTGTTGACATATGACCTTTCTTTATTTGCACAGCATAGTTTTGCCTTTTTGAAAACATCATCCTTCAGCAGCACAGTGCAGCAAATGAATCAAGGACGGCATTTTCCAGCTTCTTTGACAGCCTGGTACATGTAGCCACTGGGAGGCGAGTGTTCGGTAGGATTTGAAGGCAGACTGTTTAAAGGGAGCTGCCCACACTGGGAGAGGTCCCCTTTTGCTCTTCTCTCTTTCCTCCTTCTGGCAGGAAATGTTGCTCTAACAATCACATCCGACCACAGGTTGACCCTGTGGTAGGAGGATGTGATAGGTTAATAATAGCTCCCAAAGATATGTCCATGACCCAATCTCTCAATCTGTAAATGTTACTTTATTTAGAAAATCAGTCAGTGTGGATGTAATTAAGGGTTATGAGATAGCGTCACCATCCGGGATTATCCAGGTGGGCCTGAGATGCCATCACAAGCAACATTACAAAAAGAAAGGCAGGAGAGATCATCACATGCCGAGAAGGCCATGTGAAGACAGAGACAGGGAATGGAGTGATGCAGCCACAAACCAAGGATCAGCGGGAACCCCCAGAAGCTAGAAGCAAGGAGAAGCAAGAAGAAGCAAGGAAGACCCCGGTCTTCAGAGGGAGGGCAGCTCTGCTAACACCCTGGATTCTGATTTCTGGCCTCCGGAATTGTGAGAGAATAAATTTGTTTTTTAAGTCACCAAGTTTATGGTAGTTTGAAATGGCAGCCCCAGGAAACTCATCCAGATGGTTCCCTGATAAGAGATAACAGCGTGGTTCCCTGATGACACCTACAAGTCCATTTACCTCTGGACTGTTAAAAAGAGAGAAAAATAAATTTTCATCTTAAGCAATTATGTAGTATTTGACTGTTTTTTTACTTGAAACCAAACTTAATCCTCATACAGTAACACACTATGATCATGAATTACTGGCCCTAATCTCACCTGGCCTGAGTTGATCTATAATATTGGTTGTCTTGCTACTTCAGCAAGATTGAGAATTAAGTGTAGAGTTCAAAAAATAAGTCCAACCCAAAATATTGATATAACTGTTTTACATTTAGGAATAATTTGCCATCACTGGGCATGATGGGAATATATCCAGTAGAAAAATTTTGACATTCTTAAAATGTAACATATCAGAGTATCTGACTAATTAGATTTTCTTCCTATGTGAAACAGGTAATTTTTAGGGTGGCTGGTTAGCTCAGGTGGTTAGAGCACAGGCTCGTAACACCAAGGTTGCCAGTTCAATTCCCACATGGGCCACTGAGCTGTGCCCTCCAAAACTAGATTGAAACAACTACTTGATTTGGAGCTGATGGTCCTGGAAAAACACACTGCTCCCCAATGAAGTTTAAAAAAAAAAAAAAAAAAAAAAAAGAAACAGGTAATTTTTAGATTTAAGTGAAATTCATTTTAAATGTACAATTTTTGTTTGTTTTTTTAGCTGAGCCATCCTGCCACTTGTTGGCAGCTCAGCGGCAGCTCAGCTCGGGCGGGGAATCGAACCAGTGACCCAGTTGCTCAGAGTTCGTACTCTTGAGAGAGCTCTTAACCAACTGGGCCACTCAGCTGGCCTTAAATGTATAATTTTAATTAAATTGTAAATATACGATTTATAAATTGAATTCAAAGCCTATAGAAAGCCATGTTTTAAAATTTTAACTATACTACATTGAACAGTAATTTGAAAGTCTTATCATCTGCGCACAAAATGCGGCCCTCAGACATCAAGATACTCATTTCAACAAGTCTCTCCATTGCATAATCAGTCTTTTCACTTTCAAAATACTCACAGGAGCTCAAAATTCTCTCATCTTAAAAAAAATGAAAGGAAAAAACATCCCATGTCCACCACTGTGAACAGCCTATCCCCCTCCTATGGCCTCTGGTCCCTCAGCTGAATTCTGGAGCCTTCCATGAACCACCACAGTCCTCCTGAATCGCTGTCATCGCTGCGGACTTGTCAGCATTCCCCAGCAGATTCACCCCTCCGTGTTTCTGGCACCTGTACAGGGGAGGCACTGCTCTGAGACACTCTCTCTGAGGTCGGGGGCAGCCCGCGCTATATTTCCGTGCACTGTCAAAGGATTGGTGTGTCAGGTCACACCCAAGTGGCCGCTCACAGTCCCAGACCATCCCATGACAAGCGCATCTGAAACTGAACGTGAGCGCCAAACAGAAGTTGTGCTTGGGAGCTTGAGGCAAGCGTCCTTCTCTGACCTCTTTGGTGAGGAGGTCACACTTGCAATCACGCAATTTCCGTTATTTGAAATACCTCTTGAAAACATCAGGAACCTAAGAGAACGGCAGCAAAGCAGTAGTTTGAGGCTTTGCCACTATCTCTTTCAAGTATGAATAAAACAAACTGTGCTCACAGATGACATCACTGACAAGGAGCCAGATGAAGAAGCACAGGCAGAGTGCTTCTCCTCACCACACACCTAACCACCCCCCGCTGCGACCTTGTCCCGCACAAACCGTCTTAGCAGCAACGTTTACCTTCCTGTCAGCATCCTGGATTCAGAACACATCACTGAGTTTGAGTCTGGGTTCTTTTAGGATTTTTCTTTATCTGTCAGAGCAACTACAATTTTACTTCTCCACATTCTCAAAAGCTGATCAAGACAAACACATAATTTGGAAATCTTGATTAACACTGATTTATTACAACAAAAAGAGTGTCTGCTTCTTGATCGTTTAAAATGAACTCTTAACAGGCTGTCACACTGATTTCCAGTTTAGCCTCTGCTAACACTCACCATATTAAATGATCCTGCCAACTCACCCACCTCTCCCTTTTTCGGAAGACCCCTTCTGTGGATGTAACTATTCCAGGAGGCAGACAGCTGCCAATCTGAACCCACCCCACATTCCTGCACATCACGGCGGGCATCTGTAGGTTCCCTGGCTACTCTCCACACAAGCTTACACATCTTAGGCTTGAGGGCAAAAACATCTTCAAACACATGGGCGAAGAAGAATGAAACTATTAAATTACATCTCTAACCTCCCTATAGCCAAAGAAAAATAGCCCCAGAAAACTGGATTTCAACCTGTTGCACTCATAAACCTCAGCTATTAAATAAACCTCAGCTATTAAATAATTTTGAATAACCAGGAAAAGAAGCTTACCTTAAGATGCATATTAAAAGTTAAAGGTTAATATGCCCAAAGAAATAAACTGGGAATTTTTTAACTTTAAAGTGTTTATTTTTTATGTAAACCCGGGCATGTACAAATGTAAAGTCAGAGGTAGCTTCTCTTTTCTTGAAGAACTTAAAATGCTTTTTTCTTAAAGTACTTTTTTACTAGGCTGCACAGAGGTCAGGAAAGAATCATGGGATTCTGCAGAAATTGTTTCGAGAACACGCTGATCCTGCAGCATGGACCACACGGTGGCGCTGCTTCGATGCTGATTTCAGACGAAATCCAGAAGTGAGTTTCTTTACCATCAAGACAACAACGCTTGGCGCCCCTTAGGAGTTAGGAGTGTGAAATCCAGAAATGAGTTTTAAGGTTCTAGGTAACCCACATATGGTTAACAGTCTATATGTTAACCTGCTGAGGAAGCAACTCTCTGCCACCAATATAGTTGGCCCCCACAAATGCTGATCAGCCTCACTCAGCACCAACAAGGCAACATGTGGGGCAGAAGGGCCCAGGTATCCCTGAATTAGCTGCCTCACAGTGTAACATTGAAATTTCACCTACCCATGAATCTATACTGATATATAAATAAGTAAATGGGGAAGAAGAGAGGAATCTCGCATGCAAAAAATTCTCATTAATTTATGTAGATACTCTCAAAGAGGGGAGCAGAACACCCCACCCTTCATGGTAGGCTGCGCATGGTGACTGCATCCCAAAGGGCACAGAATGGAAAGGATACAAGGAAAAAAAGTAACTTTAACATGGAGAAACATGGCAACCACACCTCGGTCACATGACCAAAGTTATTATACACTGTGATAAATCATATTGGTAGTATGTACTATAGACATGATGTGATAAGAAGGGCACTTTACCTCTGTGCTCTTCCTGCAGCCTAATCATGAGAAAAACATCAGACAAATCCCATCACAGTGGCATTGTACAAAATACCCTAAAGAGCACACCTCAAAACTGCCAAAGTCATCGAAACCAAGGGAAGTCTGAGAAAGTGTCTCAGCCGAGAGGCGTCTAAAGAGACAGGACAAGGAAACGTAATGCAGTATCCTGAATAAAATCCTGGATATTAGGTATAAACTAACGAACCACAAGTGAAATACAGATTTTAGTTAACAAGAATGTGTCAGTATTGGTTCATTAGTTGTGACAATGTGTCACAATAATGTAATGTGTTAATACTAACAGGGTGGTATACAGGAACTCTGAACTATTCTGCCACTTTTCTATAAATCTACAACTTAAAATAAAAAGTGTGTTTTTAAAAAGTTCATTCAATGCTCAAATGGTAATTACAAGACGCTTTCACATACGGGACAATGCCTTTATCTTCTGTATTGAGGGATTTAGGCTGTGTTCCTGAGAATCCCTTGACATTCATCCCAGAGGAAGGAGGTTTGTTACGGGCCAAACTGTGTTCCCCCAAATTATATGTTGCAGTCTTAACTCCCAGTATCTCAGAAAGTGGCTGTATTTAGAGATGAGGCCTTTAAAGAGAAGATTAAGTTAAAATGAGGCCATTGGGGGTGGGCCCTAATTCAATCTGAGTGGTGACCTTAAAAGAGGAAATTTGGGCACACAGGGAGACACCAGGGATAAAAGACCATGTGAGGATACAGTGAGAAGGTGGCCAAGGAGAGAGCTCTCAGGAGAAACTAAATCTGCCGACACCTTGACCGTGTACTTCCAGTCTCAGAACTGTGAGAAAATAAATGTGTTGTTTAAGCCACCAGGTCTGTGGCACCTTGTTATGGCAGCCCGAGCTGACTAATCCAAGGGGGAAGCCAAAAACATAGCTTCACTGAAGGTCATGGGAAGAACAATGGCAGGAACACGGAGCTTGCTGGCCACTGTGCCATCGGTACCTTTGAGAAGGATCTGTGTCCTCAGGCTACTGTTTTGGACAGCAATGAAGAGAGATGGAAATGACTGTAGCTTTGGAATGAGGCAGACTGAAGTTCAAATCCCAGCCAGTCATTATCTACCGTGTTTCCCTGAAAATAAGACCTAACCGGAAAAGAAGCCCTAGCATGATTTTTTCAGGATGCTTGTAATACAAGCCCTATCCCAACATAAGCCCCAGTTAAGATTATCAGCCAGACATGACTGTTTGAAAAAATGTAAATTTTTGTACATGAATAAATGTACATTGTTGGAGCAAAAATTAATATAAGACCAGGTTTCCTTTTCAGGGAAATATAGCTGTGAATCTTCAGTCAAGTCATCTAAGCTCTTCGGTTTCTCCCGCTATAAGTGGGGCTGGTACCTATACTGCAGAGTTAAGAATGTTTCTCTAGTGTCTAGTACATGGCAAGCATTGAATAAACACTGTTTCCATTCTCCCTTTCCTTTCTTCTAAGGCAAAAGTCAGGTTGGCCAACTATGGACCAATTCTGCCCCATTGCATGTTTTTATAAATAAAATATAAGCACACTTTCTTTTCTTTTGGGTGGCAGGGCTTGTGGTAGATTTGACTCTTAATTCTGAATATATTAAAATAACAAAGGCATGGTTCGGGAAGGTTAGTTACCAGAAATGTACTCATACTGTGAATTGTGTTCTGATGGTTAAAAAAAATGACAAGATTGTCGAGCTTTCCATATTAACAGTGGGTGTAGCAAAATTTTTCAGATGGATAAAGTATATAAGGTACAGATGTAAAGTTTTCTACGTCAAAAATTCTGTACAATATTGATTCTCATCTGGCATGTTCTAATCGGGTTATATAGGTCAATAAAGTTTTTGGAGTATTCTTTTTTTTTTTAAATGTAAGCAGAACATACACATCCATGCATTTCTATACAAAAGCTTATGGCTGATCTGTGACACAATGGCAGGGTTGAGTAGTTACAACACAGACCGTACGGCCCTCAGAGCCTACAATATTTATTATCTGGTCCATCACAGAGAAAAGTTTGTCAACACTGCTAGCAAGCCCTGGCCCTGAGCTATTTTGCAGTTCTCTTCTTTCCCTAATTCTCATGTACAAACAGGTCACCACAACCAACACATTCTTTTTCCTGAAACTTTCTACAATCGACCTCCATCTCCCTCCATTGTCCTCTGCCTCTGCATATACTAAATTGGAATCATTACAAAAGAGTCCCATCCAGTCACCTCAACTCCCAAGATGGCCTGCATGAAAGAGTTACCGTCTTAAAACCCAAATCTATTTATTTCATCCATCTATTTCAAAAATGGTCAAAGAGCACCACTGCCAAAAGAATAAAACCCTTCTTGGCTCCCACTGTATTTCCATCCTTGTCTCTAATGCCACCTGCCTCATTATGCTTTGTTAAGTTCCCACCACCACAAGCCACTCACTCACATTCCTATGTACCCTCCAGACTTCTCGTGGGCTGTTCTTTCTCTATGGGACAGTCTTGCTGCCCAACCTGGCCCCTGGGAGCACCTGTCTGCCATGTAACCCCTAACTTAGACTTTAAGAACCCTCTCCAATATCACGTACATCAGGAATGTTATCAATGCCCCCAAATAGTCTAGACGTCACAACACTGTGTAGACACCTCAACGTCTCAACTGTCATCACCTGTCTCACTAAACTGAGAAAGGTCCCCAAAGCTTAGGGTCAAGTACTTATCAACTTCATCTCTAGCCCAGAGCCCAACATGCAGCCAGTGCTCAATAAACCTGCATAAAACAAATCAGTGAAAAAAAAGATTGAAGCAACTCTGAGTGCCTCTGTCAGAAAAGTAAAGGTCACCACCGAAAAAAAAGCCACATCCAGCTACACAGTATCCTCTTCTAATGAAAGGGATCCTGGAAATATTTCTCATTACTTTAGCTGCCAACAAGTCCAGGGAAGCCGAGCACTAGTCCATAAAAAGGGATGATTCTTAAAGCCAAAGGCACACAGCTTAAGGATTTCTAGTCCGAACGGAAGAAACGGGGTAAGTAAGCCACAAAAAATAAGGGAGGGAGTCAAAATGCAGATCAAAATGTGATTTTTCTTAAACAGCCCACTAGGACATTTCTGTGTCATTTCAGGGAAAACATGTTGGACTCAAGAAATCCATAAGCAACAGTGAGAAGTCCAGGTGACTCACAGGTATCAAGCTACAGTAAGATTTTTTTCCAGCCTTAAAAAGACCTGTTATTCTTCAATTGCGTATTAAAATACCACAAACTTAAGAAAAATATATGGGAAAAGCTAACATCAAGTAAGTATTAAGTCCCCAGAAAGTGTTTAGTGTGTACTTTCGTGACCTAGCTAGCTGACATATTTTTTCCTGACTGAGAATCTTCATAGGGCTCAGGTAGCCATTCTGGGACATCTTTTTCAGCCAGGAAGAATCAACCCTCACTTCAAGAAAGATAATGTACAGATGCTGGTGGGTTTCCGGGCCCTCACCCCCAAAATCTTTGGTATCGGTTTGCTTCCTTGTGAATTGCTTCTCACACTCCTCCAAACTCAGTTACTTGTGTTTCTCGTTGGCTGATCTTTATCACTTTCAATAAGAGCTACAATAGGACCAAGAATAAACAAACAAGGCATCTGGCTGGAGCAACACACACCACAGGAAATGAAAGCCAATGAAATAGCTGATGAGAACCTTCCGCAGAAGCTGTGAATGTGTCATCTTTTCCACAAAACTATGCCCAGAACTTACGAACCCAAATCCAAATAGCAACTATTAGACTTTAAAGGTCCCTGCACTGAAGCACTGGGGCTTTCCCCACCTTTAGATCAGAGAAACAGACTGAAGTAAAGAGAGGAAGAATGCAGTACAGAGAGGCTGACAAAGGGGAGACGGGCAAATTACCTGACCTCAGAAGTCAAAGGTGGCAGCAGCATTTCTCCAAGGTGTTTTGGGAGCCAGACACTTTGTAAATATTCCCTCTATCCTCTCTAAATAAATGGTAGACAATTTATTCTCATTTCCCGATGAGGAATGATGCGTCAGAGAGGTTGTCAAGCAACTTCCAAGGACACAGTGCTACTAAGAACAAGGACTGGGGATTTGAACCCAGGTTTGTCCATCTTTTAGGGCCAGAAACTTCCCACGATAATACATAGCTTGGGTAGAATTTTTCCATTCAGAAGGCAGCGAGGGACGAGGGGGTTGCATACAGGAAGTCAAGCTTATCTAATGCAGAGAAGATCTGCTTAAACCTCACAACGTCTAAAAAAAAAAAAAAAAAATCACACACTCAGAATCTTTTCAATGCATATACTCAAATTTTAATGCACATATGAGCGCATAGATATTCATTCAAATTGTAGAGTATACACACCTGACTCCTCTAGGAATAAAAAAAAAATTATAAATTATTTTGTAAAACTGAACTACTAGCACTTATTTTATTTTTTTAGCTGAGCCATCCTGCCACCTGTTGGCAGCTCAGTGGCAGCTCAGCTCAAGCTGGGCATCGAACTCCTGTTGCTCAGAGCTCAGCTCGCACTCGTGAGTGAGCTCTTAACCAACTGAGCCACTCAGCCGGCCCTAAAACTGAACTATTTTTAATAAAGGGAATCTCTACTGAATTTTTTGCTGAAGAGCTGGATGTCCACACTCATTTTCTGACTGATACAACAGTCTGTAAGCCTCACTCCAAGATCTCTAATTTCCAGATCTAATATTTTCAAATCAAATATTAACACTAGACTCTAGGATGTGCATACAAAGCATATATTTTTTTTGATTACTGAAGACCCTTAACATCCAGAGTCCTGGTGAAACATCAAAATGCCCAAGACAGAAGAAATGTCCACAATATTTCTGCATTCGCAAATGACACTTCCCTCCAGTGTTGCCGTGGAGTTGTAACCTGGGCACAATTACGTCCCCTGCATTCAACAAAATGAGCTATACAACATGGGGGACAATTCTGGAGGGTGGGAGACACGCATCTGCTACTCCCTCAGCCAGTCTTGGCCCCCCACTTGCCCCTCACATAATAGGATTTGGTGTATAATATACGTATTTCTGGTACCATACAGACCTAAGTACAAGCTCTCTCCTTCCTCTGGTGCTCATTCAAATAAACAGCAATCTATGGCAATGGCAGAAGACAAACAGCTCTTCCCTCCAGAGGCAGTATGTCTGTATGTGGCATTTACGAGCAGTTTAAGGGATGTTCAAGGGTAACCTTACACAAAGGTTTCTGCCTTACTGCTGACTTGATCCCTTACCTGAGTAGGAAACAACTCTGTAACTGGGCTTTCATGCACAGCTTGGGACAATAAGTACCTGCTCAACTTCCACTGGAATTTTGTTCTCATTACTTGGTGAGCAACTTTGGACCATTTTGGAGCACTTACTCTCTCCATCAGCTTCATCTCCTATCTCTAGAGAGCTCATGGGAGCTTCACAATGATTGAGGCAGGGCATCACCAGGCATCCCATCTTTTTGTTTTACCTAAATTTCTCTTTTCTGCTAAGAACTACTAGTTTCTTAAACCTTTGCACGTGCATCACTCGTTCTAAGAGCTGGCTTTCTTTACAGGACAATTTTACAGATGTAACATTTTAATCACTACACACAAATCATGTGCAAACAGAAAGATGAGTGGCACAAATAGTTGGTGGCAGAACTGGAATTGGAACTCAGATATCAGTCAGTCACGGCATTAATGATGCTTTCATATCCTATTCACAGGGAACAAAGCTTCCTGCACATCAAGAAGACATATGCTTGCCAGAAAACATATAGATCTGAGGGTGAAATCCACTGGAGAGCATCTGGCTGAGCAGAAAGAATCGTGAGGATGGAGCCTGGGAATCCACTCACACCCATTGAGTCAGATGAAGGAAGCTGAAGGTGGGCTCCGAGGCAGGTGGTTACACTGAAAGAGCAACCAACACAGAACTAGTAGATCAGGCCCTATTGCTTTACAGTCTACATTTCATTTAGATTTTGCTTACCCTATAAGAGAAGTAGCATTATTAACCCTATCTCCCAGATGAGGAATCACCTATAAGACACTGGAGCGTGAATCCAGTTCCAATCTGCCCAAGACTGGGGTGGATGAAGAATTTTGCACTTATCAGGATCATTAACATTTCAGTTACCTAAAACCAATCTCACAAATCCCTGATTTACAGTGGATAAGTTATTCTCCTAGGCTCTTCAAAAAGTGAGCTCAATCTGAATAGGCCAGTATCTATTAAAGAAACTGAATCAACAATTAATCACCTTCCAAAACAGAAAGCACCAGGCCCAGATGGGTTCCCTGGTGAATTCTACCAACCATTTAAGGAATAAATTACACCAGTTCTCCACAATCACTTTCAGAGAATAGACACAGAGGGGAATACTTCATATCTCATTCTATGAGGCCAACACCAAAAGCCAGACAAAGACATTACAAGAAAACTATAGAACAATATCTCTCATGGATATATATATGCAAACATCCTCGAAGTATTAGCAAATCAAATCCAAGAATGCATGAAAGTAATTATACACCATGATCACGTGGGATGTATCCTAGGTGTGATATGGTGGTTTCTATTAAGATACATATATTTGGTCTTTGTCCCATTTCTGGAACAGAGATCCTGGAACCCTTGGAATTTCCTAAGTAATGTGAACATGAAGGTATCTTTTGCTATCTTAATTAGGTGACTTTTTGGAAAGCACCTACAGACGGGGGCTGGTTACCTAAGGAACCAACTATGTGATTAGAGGGGTTGAACTTCCAGTCCCACCCCTCAACCTCCAGAGAGGGGTGTGGGGCTGGCGATTGAATCAATTACCAATGGCCAATAATTCAATCAATTATGCCTATGTAAGAAAGCCTTCATAAAAACCCAAAAGGACTGGGTTCAGAGAGTTTTCGGGTTGGTGAATACGTGCAGATTTGGGGAGAGTCCCATGCTCTGGGAAACCATGGAAGAGGCTCTGTGCCTTCTCCCCACACCTTGTTCTATGCATCTCTTCCATCTGGCTATTCCTGAATTATATCCTTTTATATTAAACTGGTGATCAAGTAAGTAAAATGTTTCTGAATTCTGTGAGCTGCTCTAGCAAATTAATCAAAACGAGGGGAGAAGGCAGGCATGGGAACCTGTAATTTATAGCCAGTCAGTCAGAAGTACAGGTAACAATATGGACTTGTGATGGCATCTGAGGTCCAAGTTGGGGGTCATAGAAACTCCAATCTACAGCCGGTTGGTCAGAAGCACTGGGCAACTGGCATCTGAAGTTAGGGCTGGGAACAGTCTTATAGGACTGACCCTTCACCCGTGGAATCTGGTGATATCTCTGGGTAGATAGTGTCAGAATTGAGTAAAATTGTAGGACACCCAGCTAATATCCGGAAAATTACTTGGTGCTGTGTATGAAATACACCCCCACCTCCAACCCCAACTACACACTCATTGAAAATTGAGTCTCAAAACCTATTTACAAGATAATGCAAGGCTGGTTCAACATCTGAAAATCAATTTAGTCAGGCTAATGAAACAAAATCACATGATTGTATCAACAGATGCAGAAAATGAATTTGACAAAATCTAATACCCATTCATGATAAAAACTCTCAGTAAACAAGGCATCAACAGAACCTCCTCAATTTCATGGAGTGTCAAAAAGCCTCTACAGCCAGTATCATACTTAATGGTGAGAAGCTAGAAGCTTTCCCACAAAGATCAGGAAATAGGCAAGGATGCCCCCTCTCTCCCTATTTCTTTTCAACACGGTACTGGATGTTCTAACGAATGTAATAAGGCAAGAGAAGAAAGTAAAAGGAATACAGTAGACCACCCCCTTATCCATGGGGGAGGCATTCCATGATCCCCAGGGGATGCCTGAAACCTCAGGTAGTACTGAACCCTATATTCAAGGTCTGACCATTAAGTTCGTGAACTTATTGCAATTATATTGCTAGCCTTTTTTGATATCAGAGGGATTATTCATTGTGAATTTGTACCAACTGGATAAACAGTTAATCAAGTTGACTATTTCAAAGTGCTAAAAAGGCTGTGTGAAAAAGTTAGATGACCTGAACTTTTCACCAACCAATTATGGCTCTTGCATCATGAAAATGCACCAGCTCACATGGCACTGTCTGTGAGGGAGTTTTCAGCCAGTAAACAAATAATGGTATTGAACATCCTCCCTACTCACCTGATCTGGCCCCCAATGACTTCTTTCTTTACCCAAAGATAAAGGAAATATTGAAAAGAAGACATTTTGATGACATTCAGGACAGCTCTGATGGACATTCCAGAAAGAGTTCCAAAATTGCTTTGAAGAGTGGACTAGGCACTGGTATCAGTGTATGGCTTCCCAAGGGTAGTACTTAGAAGGTGACCATAATGATATTCAGCAATGAAGTATGCCGCAGTTTTGCTAGGATGAGTTCACGAACTTAATTGTCAGAATGTGTATATTAGGTTTTTTCCTCTACATACTGAATCCTACATATACTATGTTTTTTCCTATACTACACATCTATGATAAAGTTAATTTATAAGTTAGACATAGTAAAAAATTAACAATAATTAATAAAATAGAACAATTATAACAAAACAGCGTAATAAATGTTATGTGAATGTGCTTGCTCATTCTTTCTCCAGTTTTTATATTTTCCAGTCTAAACTATTCCTGAATCCATGTAACCATCCCCTACTTGCAGTAAATGTCTAGGTGTCACTCATTTCAGAGGATCCCTTGCTGAAGTCTTTGTGTAGGCTCCATGCTTTCTGGCGCAACAAGTTGCCATCAATAAGAGCACGTTTTCTGTTCATATCTTCCACCCACAAATTTAATGGCTGTTCCATCTTAACTAAGCACTTATAACACTCTGTGGCAATAAATTTTGCAGTTTGAGGTGTGACAGCAAAACTAGCATGAATTTCTTTTTCCCTTCTTCACAATTTCATGGATAGAAAATATGTTCTTACCGGGCTGGCCAAGTGGCGCGGTGGTTAAGCGCTGGCTTGGGAAGCCAGCGGCCCCAGTTCAGATCCCACATATGAGGGCCAGTGACACTGGCCCTCAAAAAAAAAAGAAAATATGTTCTTACCATAGATCTGAGTAGCCTCAACGATTTTTTTTTTCATTTCTTAAATCGAGAACTTTCACCTTTTCACTTAAAGGATTCACTTTACAGTTTCTCTTTGGCATATCTCAATTGCCAGCATCACTACTCTTTTGCTTTGGGACCATTAAATAAAATAAGGACTACTGGAACACAATCACAACAGTCAATCAGATAAACAAGACAGCTACTAAATGACTAATAAATGGGTAGCATATACAGTGTAAATATGCTAGACAAAGGGATGATTCAGGTCCTGGGGGGGACAGCAGAAGATTTCATCATGCTACTCAGAATGGTATGCAATTTAAAACTTACAAATTGTTTATTTCTGGAATTTTCCATTTAATATTTTCAAATCATGGTTGACCTTGAGTAACTGAAACCATGGAAAGCAAAACCACAAATAAGTGGGAATTACTGTACAGAGTTGGAAGGAAGAAACAAAATTATCTATGTTCATATATGACATGATCGTCTGTAAAGAAAACCAAAAAGAATTGACAAAAAAACAAACAAAAACCCCAACCCTCCTGGAACTAATAAGCAATTATAGCAAGGTTTCAGGATACAAGGTTAATACAAACAAGTCAATCAATGTCCTATATACCAGCAATAAACAAGTGAGTGGAATTTGAAATAAAAAACAATGCCCTGTACATTAGCACCCCCAAAAATGATAAAGTATATATTTAACAAACTATATACATGACCTATATGAGGAAAACTATAAAACTCTGATGAAAAAAATCAAATATAAACTAAATAAATGGAGAGATATTCTATGTTTATGGATAGGAAGACTCAATATTGTGAAGACATTAATTAGTTCTTCCCAACTTGCTCGAAAGATTCAACACTAGCCCAATCAAAATTTTACAACTTATTTTGTGGATATTAACAAACTGATTCTAAAATTGATATGGAAAGGCAATAGACCCAGAATAGCCAACGTAATATTGAAGAAATATAACATTGGATGACCGATACTACCTGGCTTTAACACTTACTATGAAGCTACAGTAGTCAAGACAGAGTAGCACTGGACAAAGAATAGACAGATAAATGAAACAGAACACAGAGTCCAGAAAGAGACCCAAATAAATATACTCAGCTGATCTTTGACATACGAGCAAAGGCAATACAAATGAACAAAGAGTCTTTTTAACAAATGGTGTTCAGACAACTGAACCTCCACATGCAAAAAACAGAATCTAGCCACAGACCTTACACCCTTCACAAAAATTAACTCACAATGAATCACAGACCTAAATGTAAACTGCAAAACTACGGAACTCCTAGAAGATAACATAGGAGAAAATCTCAATGACCTTGGGTATGGTGATGACTTTTCAGATGTAACACCAAAGACAGGACCCATGAAAGAAATATTTAATAAGCTAGGCTTCACTAAAATGAAAAACTTCTGCTCTTTGAGAGATAATGTCAAGAGAATGAGAAGACAAGCCACAGCCTGGGAGGGTATATCTGTAAAGATGCATTTGATAAAGGACTATACCCCAAAATATACAAAGATCTCTCAAAACTCAACGATACGAAAACAAACAACCTAATTTCAAAAATGGACCAAGTCAGACCTTAACAGGCACCTCACCAAAGAAGATACACAGATAGCAAATAAGCATATGAAAAGATGCTCCACGTTATATGCCTATTGAAGAGAAATGAAAATTAAAACAAGACACCACTACACACCTATTTTAATGGCTAAAATTCAGAACACTGAACCACCAAATGCTAACAAGGATGTGGAACAGCAGGAATTCCTATTCCTTGCTGGTGGGAATGCAACATGTTACAGCCACTTTGGAAACCAGTTTGGCAAACACATCCTCTAACTATATAATATAATCCAGCTTCTTGGTATTTACCCAAAGGCACTAAAAACTAATGTCCACACCAAAAACCTGCACCAGATGTTTAGAGCAGCTTTATTCAAAATTGCCCAAACTTGAAGCAACCAAGAGGTCCCTTCAGTAGGTCAATGGATTAAAAACAAACAAACCTGTAGTACATCCACACAATTGGAATATTATTCAACACTAAAAATAAATGAGCTAACAAGCCATGAAAAGACATGGAGGAATTTTAAATGCCTATTACTATGTGAAAGAAGTCAATATGAAAAGGGTACATATTGTGTGATTCCAAACAGAGTATTCTGGAAAAGGCAAAACTATGTAGACAGTAGAAGGATCAATGGTTGCCAGGGGTTTGAGTTTGGGTGGGGAGGGAGGGATGATTAGGGGAAGCACAGAAGACTTTGGGGGCAGTGAAAATATTCAGTGTGTGATACCATAGTGATCGATGTATGTCATTATACTCTTGTCCAAAGTGACAGAATGTCCAACATGGAAAGTGAATCCTAAAGTGAACTATGAACTTTGGCTGATAATGATGTGTCAATGTAGGTTCATCAATTTAACAAATACACCACTCTGGTGGGTGACGGTGATAACGGGGGAGGCTGTGCATGTGTGGGGACATGAGGTATACAAAAAAAATCTCTGTACCTTCCACTGCATTTTGCTGTGAACCTAACACTGCTAAAAAGCAAACAAACAAACAAACAAACAAACAAAACGCACTATTTTTTTAAAACTCATTATCGGCCACATAGGACTTCTGACCAATAAAAAGGGACTTTGTTGGTAATGAAAGTGACAAGAGAGCCACATACCTCCTTGAAAAAGTTTCCTCAATTTTATTTCTCAAAACGTGTGTGCAGGAGGAAGGGTGCCTTGGGGGACACTGTTAGCTAGCTACTCTACATAAGCCCCCAGAGGCAAAGCTTACTGGTGTCCATACTCTAGGTCAGGTGTCAGCAAACTTTTGAGACAGATCTGCTGCCAGGGGGTCAGCAAACTGCTGTTCACGAGCCACATGCGGCTCTGTGGGTACATGTGGCTCTGAAGTCATATTGAAAATGAAAATAAAGCTATCATAGTTTCATTTATAACATTTTTAAAGGATATTATTCACAAAATGGTGATTATGTAAAAATATATTTATGGATCTCAAATAATTTTTAAATCGCTGTGAGGAACAGGATTGGCTCTTCCAGGGGTCAGCAAACTTTTGAGATGGAACCTCCCCAAAGAGCCGCCTGTGGCTCGCGAGCCGCAGTTTGCCGACCCCTGCTCTAGGCCCTAATAACACAGGTTTTGCCGATGGTCCCAGTTTTCCTTTTGTAAGGCCCTCTAGTTCTTACTAGGCTGTCTTCTAGAGATCGCCATTCTGTGCTCACATTAGTTTCCCCACTCCAGGCTTTGCACACTCCTGCCCCTCTGCCTGAAACACAGCCAGCCATTCCTGCCGACACACAGACTTGTTTCACAACAAATTTGAGGATTCAAGCTGGAACATCATTCTTGCCTTCTATTTCTACTTTACACTAACGTTCATTAATGTTAGATACAGAAACAATAGCTTCGGTGGGCTTCTGTGTTTCTCTGTTACTCAGAAATGATCAAAAGAAGATTCCCACCACCACTGCCCCTACCCCCATCTATTTTCTTGAGGTAAAAACACTCATTTCTGCGCGTGAGACTGGGTTTGTTCTAGCCGCCATCTGACACCACCACAGGGTGCAGCTGACACTGCTGTAAAGTGTGACTCGATAAAACCTCCAGTCATCATTAACCTCAGGTGGTAGGAAACACGCAGCCAAAATGCCAGAAGCCTAAGAAAACAGGAGAGTGACAAGAGGATACAAAAGCAGGGCT
Source organism: Aselliscus stoliczkanus (assembly GCA_033961575.1). Classification (NCBI taxonomy): domain Eukaryota; kingdom Metazoa; phylum Chordata; class Mammalia; order Chiroptera; family Hipposideridae; genus Aselliscus; species Aselliscus stoliczkanus. The sequence continues at coordinate 111,923,983 of CM066731.1, read as the reverse complement.
TAGAAGGCTGCTGACAAAACCCAGTTTAAAACATACTCCCCTTTGATCACTGCTTGATGAGACCAAAGCCCTGGGAGAGAGGTAGGACCTTAATTAAAGTATCAGTTCTCTCTAGATAAGAGGAAAGAGTGTTTCCAGCTTTATAAATGTAAGGTATCGGGCCGGCCGAGTGGCGCATTGGTTAAGCGCTGGTTTTGGGATGCCAGCGGCCCCGGTTCGGATCCCACATGAGGGCCAGTGACACTGCCCTCTACAGCTAACAACAGCTCCACCTGGAGCTGGGCTGTGCGAACCCTGGTGATGGTGTGGGCTGCAGCCCCTGCTGCAGTGGTCTGCCATAGGCTGCAGTGAGTGGCCCACAGCCAGCGTGAGCGGCTGGCAGCCAGCCTGAGCTGCCAATAGCCGCGATGAGCGACATCCAGAGGCCAGCGACCGATCTGCCTCATCCGGGAAGAGCAATGACGATACCAACCGTGAAGCAACATCCTCCGCAACTAAAACTGAAGAACAAGAAGACGGCAACTTGTCTGTTCCCCTTCCCCGATTCCCCAACGCTGTTCCCCTCCACCAATTCCCCAATAAAATCTTTAAAAAAAATAAAAAAATAAAAAAAAAAATAAATAAATAAATGTAAGGTATCGTTACACTCAAATTGCTCTGTGTCCATTCATATTTTCAATTGATCACATGGGGCTAATGAACGTAGACTACTAAAATCCTATTCATTTTAACAGGTACATCCCTGTGACCCCTCACAAGGGTAACAGAAGGACATGATCAGATCCTGCATTCTAGGCTTCCAGGGGAAACAAAGACAAGGTGCTCACAGAATGTCAGGGCAGAGAAATGCAACACGAGGCGGTGAAGAGGGAGGAAGATGTATAGCGCTACCGGTGTTTGGAGCAAGAAGCTATTTCTCACCTAGGGAAAAAGGAGACACATAAAGGAAGGATGGATGAAGCAGAGATGATGCAAGCCACACCTGTGTCCAGCTCTGACAGAGGAAGTTCTGAGGTAGAGCATAGGGAAGAGAATAAGAAAAGGAATAAGCGGAATGACAGAAATGGGTTAGGGCACGGCAATGACTTGGTCAACCAAAGACCCAACGGGAAAAGAATGATCTTTTCAATAAATGCTGCTGGGACAACTGGATATCCACATGTAAAAGAATGAAGTTGCACCCCCCCTCACACCACACACAAACAATTAACTCACAAAAGGGATTACAGACCCAATGTAAGAATTAAAACTATAAAAGCCTTAGGAGAAAACAAAGGTATTAGTCTTTGTGACCTTGGATTAGGCAATGGTTTCTTAGATAACGACCTCAAAAGGATGGCAACAAAATAATAAATTGCACGACATTAAAATCAAAATTTTGGGGGGTTTGAAACAATAGTATCAAGAATATGAAGAAGACATGGGCTGGCCGAGTGGCGCGTTGGTTAAGAGCTGGCTTGGGATGCCAGCGGCCCTGGTTCAGATCCCACATATAGGGGTCAGTGACACTGCCCTCTACAGCTAAGATGGTGAACAACAGCTCTGCCTGGAGCTGGGCAGCTGTGAGTCCCCGGGGATGGCATAGCTGCAGCCCCTGCTGCAGTGGGCTGCCATAGGCTACAGTGAGTGGCTGACAGCTAGTGTGAGTAGCCGGCAGCCAGTGTGAGCTGCTGTGAGCCACTGTGAGTGGCTGTCAAGAGGCTGGTGACCGATCTGCCTCACCCGAGAAGAGCGCAATGATGATACCAACATGGGCCAGTGAAGCAATGTCCTCCACAACTAGACTGAAGAACAAAAGGACAGCAACTTGTCTGTTCCCCTTTTCCGGTTCCCCAATGCTGTTCCCCTCTCCCAATTCTCCAATAAAATCTTTAAAAAAAATAGAAGATGAAGAAGACAACCCACAGAATGGAAGAAAATATCTGCATATTACATTACTTGTATCTAGAATATGAGTATGAAAAGTATTCTTACAACTTGATAATAAAAGTACGAGATACCAGTTCACATGCACTAGGATGGTTATAATCAAAACGGTGGACAATAATAAGTGTTAGCCAGGATGTAGAGATACTTTTCTGGTGTGAATACAAAGTGGTACAGTCACTCTGGAAAACAATTTGGCAGTACCTCAAAAGGTTAAACATAAAGTTACTGTATGTAAGATCCAGCAATTCCACAGCTAGGTACTGCGCAAGAAAAAATGAATAGATACATCACACAAAAATGAGACATACATAAATGTTCATAATTGCCCAAAATGGAAACAACCCATGTATCCATAACCTGAAGAATGAATTTTAAAAGTGTGGCATGTACATACAATATTTGGTAATAAAATACAATGAAGTACTGATACATGTTACAACATGGAGAAGCCTAGAAAAATTGTTACATGTAAGAATCCAGTCACAAAAGACCACATATTGTATAAATGTACCACAGTTTCTTAATCCAGTCCAACAATAACAAAAAAAGACTACATATTGTATAATTCTATTTATATGAAATGCCCACAATAGGCAAACCATAGACAGAAAGCAGATTAGTGGTTATTTAGGATTGGGGGATAAGGGAAGGGGGGGTGGTAGAAAGGAATGCGGAGTGAGTGCTAATGGGAACTTTTTTTTTAAGGCAGATAAAAATGTTCTAAAATTAGGTTGTGATGATGGTTGCACACAACCCTGTGAAAATGCTACAAAACATCGAACCGTAAACTTTAAATGGATACACTAATTATATGGTATGTAAAATATCTCAATAAAGTTGTTTTCTTAAAACTGCAATGGGATAAATCACAAGGAAAAAATATTTAAATTTGAATTGAGAAAACAAAAACTGTGAGTCATAAAACACTATACACCTAATTAACTGAGAAAATTTTTTTAATAACCTACATGACTGATGAAAGCCTTAAAATAAACAAGAAGAAAGCTGTGATAATTCAGTAAGAAAGATATATTGCCCCAGTAGAACAAAGCACAAACACTACAAAAAATACTCCAAAGAAAAAAGTACAAATGACCAATAAGGATATAATAACTCATTTTCAACATTAATAAGTTTTCACCCAGTAATCCCATATTTATAGTCTATTCAACAAAAATATCGGAGAAGCCTTTAATATACAAGAATGTTCTCCCACTGTTCTACAGTGGAAGACCCAGAACATTTTACATGTCCAGTGCTTGGGGGAAGGGGAAATACATCATTGTGTGTATAAAGAAGGCAGGAAAGACATTCCACCAACTGTCAAAGTAGTTGTCATTCTGGGAGAATGGAGAGAACCAAAATTTACTGTACCTTTATTTTGTACAAATTGTAATGTATTTTTCTCCTCAAATATCATTTCCAAAATTTAGAAAACAGAGATCAATATCTAGTATTTACCGTCACTGAAAAGGAATTATAAAATAACCACATATGCTTAATCTGAGGTTTTCAAATTTTGCTACCTGTTAGAATCACCCGGGGAAGCTTCTAAGAAAATCACAATGCAATACCTCATACGCATTAAATCAAAATCTCTGAAGGTACGACCCACGCATCAGTGTTCTTTAAAACTCTGGGGTGGTTCCAAGGAACAGCCAAATTGTATATGGATGAACCAGGACTCATGGGCAGGGGAATAAATGGCACTCAAAGGTCCTTAGGTTCACAGTGGCCCAAACTCATGTGCACGGTCTGTGCAGACTCCGAACAGGTGAAAGCGTGTGTGTTCTGGTCACAGCTGGGTGTGGCAGTCAGCACAGGCAGTCAGCACAGCAGCTCCTTGGAGGAGACTACCATATAATAAGTCTCCACGAGGGCCGGCCGAGTGGTGCATTGGTGAAGAGCTGGCTTGGGACACCAGCAGCCCCAGTTCGGATCCCACATATGAGGACCAGTGATACTGCCCTCTACAGCTAAGATGGTGAACAACAGCTCCACTTGGAGCTGGGCTGCATGAGTCCCCAAGACGCATAGCTGCAGCCCCCGCTGCAGTGGCTGCCATAGGCTACAGTGAGTGGCCGGCAGCCAGCGTGAGTGGCCGGCAGCCAGTGTGAGCGGCCGTCCAGAGACAGGCGACGGATCTGCCTCACCCCAGAAGAGCACAATGACGATACCAACATGGGCCAGTGAAACAACGTCCTCCACAACTAGACTGAAGAACAAAAGGACAGCAACTTGTCTGTTCCCCTTCTTCGGTTCCCCAACGCTGTTCCCCTCTCCCAATTCCCCAATAAAATCTTTAAAAAAGTAAAATAAAATAAGTCTCCAGGAGGAAACAAAGAATGTCATCCTATTTACCACAGCAGATGGAACTGTCTTTGCTGAAGGTCAGATTCCTGACGGTGGCCCTGACCACTCAGAGGTGAAAGCAGGTCCTAGAACTAGCTGGTTCTACAAGCAGACTTGTGCCAGGGCTGTGCATTTCCTGTGCTCTTCTGCACCTCCCCAAGAAGAAACCTCACAGGTGCACGTGTGCACAGCCTTAAGCCGCAGACCTCCCATGTGCATGCAACCAGAACATAGAGCGAAGTAATTTACAGCTCCTGTATCACAAATGGACAGACAACACAGTGCAGGCTGGCATAGGAGAATGTGCTGGGACAGAGAGGGAGACCTGGGCTTAGACCAAATTCCAACAATAACCCATACACTGGGGCCAAGTGCCTTCAAGATGCGCCATCTTTGCTTCCATATTTGCAAAAAGGTCTTACTATTGGGTTGTCGGAAAAGTCATGAAGTAATTTTTCTGTTTTTCGTTGCAAAATGCGTCATGACTTTTCTGACAACCCAACAGATGTGCCCTAGAGGCCTTGCTGACCCCAACATGTCTATGATCCTCCTTGATCCACACCACGAAACAGCTGCCGGGTTGCAGAAACTGGAAGCCAGGTGAGTGCTGTGCTGACCATGAACTTGATCTGACTCAGCTGTGATAATTCCCCTGGCACAGTATCACAGAAAGACAGAAAAGGGCAAGTGTAGACAGAAAGGAAGTTCAAAAGAGGAAGTTTACAGAATGGCTTCTCTCAGCCTCCTCTTACTAATTCTCAGAAGTCCACAACTGGGCCTGACAAAGCACCTACTACCACCAACACCATCCATTTGAGACTGTTCCCAGATGATGTTGACTTCAAAAAGAAGCCTCTCAGAGAATGCTGGAGGGAATGTGAAATCAATACAGCTTTTCTGGAAAGTGACTGGACAGTATGTATCACGAATCTTTAAAAACGCAGTCCATTTAGTTCAATAATTCCACTTCTGGGAACTTGCCACTCTTGAGATATCAGCTCTGTATTAAATATTACTGGACAAAAATATTCCCACCGGGAGCTCTGGAGGCTGGTTACATAATGATGTAAATGTACTTAACACTACTGAACTGTACACTTAAAAAGGGTTAAGATGGTCAATTTTAGGTGCATTGTACCACAAATAAAAATTCATGGGCATTTTAACAGCAAAACAAAACATCTTGACTCGTGCTACATTTTTTTTTTAATCCTAAAAAATAACAGAAATATCCCCAAACTGGAAATTGGTTAAAAATCAATTATGGAATATTAAAACAATGAAAATTAAATATCAAGTTCTTCAAGCAAACTGGAAATTGCTCATGATATAAGTGAAAAAGGCAGAGCATATGTGATTTTAGGTTAGATGCAGAGTTTTTTTTAAAAAAAAAAAACTAAAAATGCTAAAAGTAGTTCTGTCTCTATGCTGGGATTTCCAAATTTTCTACAAGAAACACTCTTGGGGGAGGGGTGCAGGGTTGGGAAAGCCCTGGCAGACATTAACTCATGGTCCAAGAATCAAAGTCTTTCACTTTACAGCCTGTCAGCTTTGAGGTTTTTCCCTTAAAGAAACAGACAGCCAGAGGGGTTTTCAAAACTGCTACATCAGCTCTGTCAGGAGACAGACTGGAACTGGAAGCAGCAAAGGTGCAAAGAGCCAGCATGACCCCGTGTCCCCACATAGGTGAGGATGAGGAAAGCAGTATCGCCCATTTGTTACCATCTGCTGTCCTACGCCATCACAATATTTTAAAAGGTGGCTTCTCATTCGTGCCCTACCTTGTGATTGTTTCATAATGGGCCCAAAGTGATCTGGCAAATGTAATCCAAATATAAAGTAACTAATGATATCACTAATAAATCAACCACAGGAAATGGGCTTTGCTCTTCTCTGGAAGACAAAAGGATATATTACAAATATTAATGAATTCTTAATCCAAAAAGGCTTGCAATAGCCACAGTATAAATACTTTAATGGATATTGGTCCTTGTTTTCATTACCAGAAGATGTATTTTCCATTTAGAAAAAAGCAAAAATTTGAAATACTCAGAAAACGGCATCTTCTGCTAGCAGTGAATAAATTAGAAACAAATGGAGCAAGGCAGGAGAGTAAATAAAAGTAGTAACCAGCAAGAGAAGTGGAATGCAAGAAAATTCCATAAAATGCGGGGTCACTTTATTGGGAAGTTAATGAAGCTGTCTCTAGCTCAGGGTTCCCATAGCCCAGGAGCTAATCATCAATTGTTATCAGTATACAAACTTTCATTACTACACGCTGTGTGAGTGCCTATTACAGGAGTTTATAGTATTTGACCTTTGCTAGAATAATAGTTTCGGTCCTTGACAGTTTCTTGATTAGCATCAATTAGTGAAGAGTTTCTATCCAAACAAGTAAAACAGGTTTGGATTTTTTTTTTAAGCACCTTCTTCAACAAAAGAGAAAGGGGTCTTGTCTTAAAAATGAGAACAGAAGTCATCAAGGTAATTTCAGAGCCCAGTCTGAAAGATAAGATCCCGCTGGGGTGGGGGGCGCACAGAGGGAGGGCTCCATACCTCTGGGCACCGCTCACGCAGCTACTCAAACCGCACCCTGTATTTACTGTATGGTTAGCAACAACAGTGCTAGCTTTTTAAGTAGGTGACTGTTTTTTAAATCCAGTGTATGCTCACAAACATATGTTAGCTATTTTTACAGGCAGGTAGACCAACAGGGCTCTGGATCGTTTTCCAACAATATGACTGAACCAGAAATCTGTGTGTGTAAAAATACTGTTTATGGTCTGATGTAGTCTGAATCAATGCCATTTTTCAGCAAGCACCTCTGCCCCAAACCTTTCTTTTTGAATTAAAATTACGAAAGCAATGAAGCCAAAGTACCACGATGAAACAGACACTAATTTGCTACACAAACTTGGGCACTACACAAGCACTGCTCCACTAGAGGAGAATTTGCATAGTGCATTTAAACATGATTTGGACCCAAACACGATTTGAATCTAATGTGGAGAATATTTTCTTTAATCCATTAAAAGGTTGAATGTTATAGAACTACTCCCTTCTATTCATAAGGTCTTGCAAAGAATTCAGCAGAAGTAAATTTTGTTCCAATGGAGAAAAACAAACTAGGCTATTTTCTCAAAACTAAAGATATCTAATTTGGTCAGGACGCAGGAGATGCAAGGGATTTCCCTGCCGATGAGCCTATAGCCTCTGAGACTCTTCTGGATAGCCACACTTCCCCGGGTTGCCATGCCACTCATTGCTACTGAACATCCCACTCAAGTGCCACTAAATAAGCAAATAAATAAACTGTAACTAGGTGAGGTGATGCATGTATTAACTAACCCACTGTAATCATTTTCTAACATATACATATATAAAAATTACCACATTTTACATTTTAAACTTACACAAAGTTATATGGTCAATTTTGTCTCAATAAAGCTGAAAAGAACAATAAATACATACATTTAAAAAGAATATTAAAGGGCCGACCGAGTGGCATGGTGGTTAAGCACTGGCTTGGGAAGCCAGCGGCCCCAGTTCGGGTCCCACATATGAGGGCCAGTGACATTGACCTCAAAAAAAAAAAAAAATTAAAGTCCTACTAAAATAAACACTGAATTTATTAATAATGAGATTATAGCTGAGATGTAGTATCTCTAGTCTCTCAAGTAGTCACTTGTCCTAAGGCCCAAGCAACAGGTCATTTGTAGGAGCACAGAGCACAGGAAGGAAAGCTGTCCGAATGGTCAGATCTTTGCACTTGGCATTACCCTCAACTGAGGTCCCTTAAGGAACTAGATGGGTTTGGAATTCTCTGTAGTGTGTTGTATACAGATGAGGTATACTTAGAAAGACATCAGCCTCGTCCTTACATAAGACACAGGAAGCACATAAACACACTAATTCAAGAAAAAAGGACAAATGGTGTCGCTGATAAAGGAAAAAGTAAAATGCTGTGCAGAATTTATAGAAAGGGAGTGCTACCAATGGGGTAACCAGCAAGAAAGGCAGTGTGAAAACTGTGAATTTAAAAGGGGGAAGGCAAAGGGAAAAAAGGACATTCCAAGAATTTCCCCAAATACTGATAAAACAGGTCAGATTCCTTGGCACAGGAAATCGCTTCATACCAAAATGGTTTCCAAGTTCCAGCTAATAACTGGATTGTAAACAATGTTGTCCAAACTAAGAAAGTTCTAGAACAATAAAATATTTTGGATACTCACCAATTCATAGCACCATTTATAACATTCAAAGCCTTAAGATTTGCTCTCTTAATTATACCCTCCCACAAACTGCAAATATCCACTGAGTCAGAAACAGTGCATATGACATCTCAAGAAATACAAATATTTCAGAAACCAGAAAAACAGACTATCAATTTTACAGCCCCAGGGCACATTTTCGATCAATTCCAAACATGTTTACGTGTAAATGAGAAGAATCTTTGAACTGGCCATAAGATCAATAAAGCCCCAAATTGTCCTGCCCTCAGTAAACAAATACTCAGCAAACCTAAAAGAAAATCAAAGAACTTTTATGACTCCAGGTATCAGCATTTTAGAAAGGCTTTCCTCACATCTGATTCATAGCTTTTCCCAGTTAAGTAATATAGACTTTTTATTGGTAATGCTAAGTATAAAAAGCTGGTAAGCAATGAGGGAAGTTAAAATACTTTAAACAAGTAATCCATGAGTCTTTTGCCCCCACTGATTTACAAGTAAGAATTTTCACAAACGATTAAATTTTATAGCTGTTCAAATGCTGGATGATGTAATCAAGGAAAATACATCAGTATATAACAGTTGGTAGTAATAACTGTTATCAGATAACACTTGCCAAAAATCCAAACCCTTTAAATACACTACAATGAGTTTAGATTAAAGCGTTCCGCAATTCATGAGTAAGAAAATAACAAAACCAATGGTTAATACTAATATTGATAACAAGACTTTGAATTTTTGTAAAAGTCTAGCCTCGGCAATCAATAGAGTTTATATATAGGTTGAACTAAAGAAATGAGTCTGCTCAAATCATAATTTTTAAAAAAGATTTCCTTCATCCAGAAGTGACCATAAGAACAACAAAAACCCACTTCTCCCAGATTTCCTCTAAGCACTAGTTTTGCTTACTTTCAATATGTGTATTAAGTAAGTATATAACCAAGACAGCTGGTTTGTTGCTGTTTTGTTGCTTGTTACCTGGGGATTTTTTGTTTGATCTTGATTGCACCAAGTGAGACTGTCGAGGCAGCAGAGGTGATGAAGGCAGAGACATGGATACACCTTTGGCCAAGCTCACCCTGTAGGTGTCCTCTGCTCCAGGAAGGCTGCCCACGGAAAAGTCACCACCATGGCCTGGTGGCAGGACTGGAGGGGAAGCTTCTGGACCAAAGTCACTTCCTGGAGTGGAGAAAAAAAAACCCAGCAGATTAGACCCTCCATTACAGGTAGATGCAAATTCAATCCCTAAGAATTATATTCTTAGAATATAATTCCCACATATTGTATGTGTGTGTTGAATGTATAATATATATTATATATATTATATAATATATATACAATTTTTAATATATTTTAATGATTTTTTTTTCTCATACCACTCATAATTTTTTACCCTGTGAGGGAAAATCAAATTTCACCACTCAAATATCAATGAATTCTTTGTCATACCCCTTTCCAAGCACCATACCAACTCATCTGGCTTCATTCATAACAATGGGTACATAAAGCTATAAATCTGAGATCAGATCAAAATCAAGTATGGATGATCCACAAAAAAACTTTGATTTGAGCTAAAGTAAGGGAGGAGGGTTACTGGTCTTACATAGGTATCAGTAGAACAGATTCAAACACTGTGATCTTTTCCACAACTTCCTGGCTTCCCACCACTTTTCTCCAATTAGAATGTCCAAGGGAGGTTTTAGCCTACTTCAGCATTCCACCCCCCCACTCCTGCCCCATATATCCCTTCTCTCATCTGATGCCCTCCACACCCCTCATGGCATAGGGTCCACCCTCTTACAACTCAACAAGCCAAACTCTTCAAAACTGTACCCCATGGCTCATTTATTAAGCAGGTTCTCCTTGGCATTCAGCCCCTAAATGAACTCAAGGACAAACAAGCTTAGTACTATGAAATTAAACATTATAGAGGAAACAGATTCAAAGAAAAAATACAGAGGATACAATTAGAGTGAAGAAAGCATACAAGGAAGAGAGTATGTAGGCTAGGACCAGCCTCTCTGATAATGTGTGTGTGTGTGTGTGTGTGTGTGTGTGTGTGTGTGTGCGCGCGTGTGTGTGTGTGTGTGTGTGTAAAAAACATATAGCCAATCCTCAAGCGCTCAGATCCCAAGCTCTCCTCCTCTCTTGTTCTTCTCTGACTGATCTACTCCTCCCCACTGGGTCACTAAGACACCACTTAGGAAGTGCAAGCAGAGGAGGTAAACCATTATCCTGATGATTAAAAACATCTTTAAGCTCTAAATAATACACAGCAGAACTGGAAAGCTTTAGCAAGTTTCCCACAAGCAAATGGGTCTCTCTGACAAATGCTATCCAACTGGTCCTGACCAGGCCTTCCTGACTCCAAAAAATCAGGGCCTGTATTTGAGTTGAAAACTGTAGAGCCAGGCAAAGACTCCGTTTCTGCAGACCTTTGTGCACAAGGCTCAAAGGCGACGCAACCCAAACCGTCCAGTTCCAATTGCATGGTTGCTCTTGTTTTTCATGTTAGAAGGAAGTCACCCCTCCACAGGCCTGGAGGGGGTGGTGTTTAAATAGGTAAACAAGCTCATGTCCGACTTTCAAAGGCAACTCAAAACCAGCAGCACTGGGAACAGAAAAGCCATGGGACCCGCAGTGACAACATCAGAAAGGTAATTTCGGTCTCACCTGGGCCGGCTATGCTTGAAGGGGTTTTAATAAACTTGGAAACCAAAGATTTACCACTAACTGCCCGAATGACTGGTATTTGAAGAAAAAATAAACAATTACCAGGAAACCCTCACTAGAATTTTCAAAAACAAGAATATTTACGCCCAAGACAAATATCGTTCTGTCCCTGAGGGAAGGAAGCAGGCAGGAGTTAGAGGCGATCCTTACATCCTAAGTCCACGTGAATGGCAACACCCCCAACTCTGGCCTTCCTGCAACCTTCGCCCACCCTGCTTCCTGAGGCTGCAGTGTCAGATACCACTACCTCCCATTCCCAGGACCTGGGAGCTACTCTTACGCCACCATTGTCAAGCCTGAAATCTTTCAGAAACCACCTCCCTGATGTCTTGAGTCAGGGCACGCAGTTTCCCAGCTGCCTCCCCTTCAACTGTCTGGCAGTGAAATGGCTCTTCAGGCTGAGCTGGGGGTGGAATGCCCACCACACTGAGACTTGTGGAAGTAGAAGGAACCATTGTTTTCTCTGGTCTAATATCTGGCTCGCATGACCAATCCCAACCACGACATCTGTCTCATCCTAGAAATACAAACAGGTGCTGTACCTACAAGAACAGCACCTGGTCACTGATTCCTGGATATTTGGCAAGAAACACTGGGAGACAGACAAGAACTTAGAAAGCACTGAGACCACAGCCCACAACCCCAGGGGGTTACACACACAGAACGTGTGTGTGTGTGTGTGTGTGTGTGTGTGTGTGTGTGTGTTGGGGGTGGGGAGGCCTTGAAGGGGTGACACTGGTTTCCCATGTGGTTTGAAGAGAGCCTCACTGCCCCGTGGCTGCCCTTATGCTGCCTAAATCACCCACCCGGGTAGTTAAATGGCCCAGTAGCAGCAGGCACTAGGACAAGGAACTGTCTTCCCTACTCGCACACAAATCTTTCTGATCCTATACAACAAAAAACAACCCAGACATCAAGTTCCTTAATTTGAATGGGGACACAAAATTACGGAGAAATGCAGCTATTGTGACAAGACCAGAAATAAAAAGTAAAGCTCTTTACTGAAAAAGGGTTATTCTCTTAAATACTTATTATGCTCCACTGTGATACAAGAGACATTGGGGATTCAAGGGTAAAATAGAATGTGAGTTTCCTGATTACGAATCCTGCCCATAAACTTTGTTTATATCAAGCAGAGCAAATATTTTCATTAACCGCGAGCCTGGTGGGGGTGAGTTTCCAAAGCATGCGGTAACCATGAGGACCTTCGGCCTTCAGAGCAGCTGTGCTCCGGCACTTTGATTTTATGTGGTCGGCAATAAAATGGGATTTAGAGACGGGGTTTGGGGAGAAGGGTTTCTATTTCAAGTGTACTCTGACATCTCACTGTCATGTCAGTCCCAAACATGTTGTTCTGTTGGTTTGTTTTTCAGACACAATGAAAGATCCCCAACTTCCAGTTTCCTTTTATTAGAAAGGCACAGAGCAGGGAGAGAATTTGATGTATGAACAGGCGGCACAAAGCAAATGGAGTGACCCAGCAGCTCAAAAGCTCTGCAGACAGCCCTGTGAAGCCTGGTGGGTGCTTTAACTGCATGAGGCAAAGGGATTCAGGTCAAAGTTAGTCCAAGAGCATCACAAGGCTGTAGACGATTCCAGTGGCAGAGAGCGACCATCTCTCAGGGGCATCCAGGAGAGCTATACAATATTGGTCTGGGCAATATAACACCAGAGGTTCTAACATTCCTCAGCAGACGCTTAAGAAGGTTGAAGAGGAATCAAAAACATTTCACTGCAACGACCACTGGCACGTTTCTTTTGGCCTTGAATAGACGCTTTTTTTTTTCACTGTCATCTATTTTATTCCCACCTCAATTAAGTGACGGGAAGCATATTTCAATCACCTTTCCTGTTGCTGCAGCAGAAATGCCCAGACCAGGTTGGACGATGCATGCTCTCCAGCCTACGAAAACCCACGTTTCGTGGGATGATATCACCTACGGACGATTTACCAGGCCTCCTTTTCCGGAAGCAGGGGTTTCCCATGGAACATTTACACACCACAGACACTCACATCCAGCCCAACATACTTTTAATCTCAGAGAGCATCTGGTCCAATAGCATTGCTTCACAGACAGGAGCTGGGGCATAGGCCTGAGCTGGCCAGTTGGTGGGACTTTGCAGGTTAGAACCTCTCCCCAAAGTCCCACCAACTGGCCGGCTCAGTCTCTAACACAGTCGCTACTCCATACAATTAAGAACTTTACTTCTTTGCAAAGAAAAAAAAATGGAGGTCCCCCACACAGACATGTTTTTAAGTGAGTTAAATCTGTAAGCAGTCAGCACGCTTTTTTGCTATAAAGGTTAGGCTTTACAGGTCACATATGGCCTCTGTCATTCATTCATTCATACGCGCGTGTGCGCGTGCACACACACACACACACCTTTTCTTATTTTAAAATCACCAATTCTCTGAGTTCCAAGAATAATAGAAAGGACACGGGGCATAAGCTTCTTCCTGTTTGTCATACATGGAAGTAAATACATATACACATACATACACACAAAAGAACTGCAAATCCAAGTCACAGTTTGCAATGATAATCGAATTATCAAAGGGGGTATAAAGTCATTCAATAAGGCATTTTAAATTGGCAGAAATGGCTTTTGATAATAGGTCTTTATTTTAAATTTTTTCCACTGTTACAGACTGAAAAGGGATTTAAATGCATAATGGAAGAAAATGCGAATCTGGAAGATAATGGGTGTTTAGAGGCAGCTATGCAGAGGGGCAAAGTCCAACATTACAGATTAAAGCACGCAGAGTGCAGGATTAGAGAAGGCTTTAAAAAAAAAAAAAAAACGAGGGCAACAAAGCCAGGGAGATGAAAGGAAAAGCACATTTCAGAAAGAGCAGACCTGAGAAAGGCAAGGGTGAGCTCAGACGTTCAGGTAAATAGGTCTGCAGATGCAGGAAATAAGGTTTCCATTTATTGCACTGTTGAAGTGGCTAGGTGGAGGAGGGGGGAAATGGAAGCTCAGAATAGAAAGAGAGAAAAGATGTTCTGTTTATCCAGTTCCAGAAAACAGGACTTGTGCGATACACTTAACTAGGGCATTAAAGGAGTTAGGCGTCTTTTATGCGGTGCCTGTCTGGGAGTGCATTAATGTTTCTTAAACATGATTTCCCAACCTGAGGTTGTCCAACCATATAATATATATATATATATATATATATATATATATATATATATATATATATATATATATATATATATATATTACAGAAACCTAGAAAATTGGAAAAGATTTCCTCCCACAAGATCCAATATCATGATGTTTGGAGACTTCAGATGGCTCTCTCTGTAAGGGACTGCACTGTCAACGTTGTATAGGATCTTCCTCAGTATCCAGCCAGACTGATTGTTCATGCGCATTTTCAAAAAGAAAGATTAATGCACCCAAGAAAGCAATTTTCCAAAACATTATTCACACTGTCATGACGAATTCTCAAACAATACCACTAAGAGGCAACAAAGCAGCTCACCCCCAGGATACAGAAAAATCTGGCCAGTGGGATAAGTTTGCCTCTTTGTCTTCAAACCTCGACCAACAGGGTTCTCAACAGAAATCAGTAAATACTCTATTCACAGTTTTATTCTTTTTCTTTTTTTTTTAATTTTTTTTTTTTTTTTTTTTTTTAGGGCAGTGTCACTGGCCCTTATATGTGGGACCCGAACCAGGGCTGCTGGCTTCCCAAGCTAGCGCTTAACCACCGTGCCACTCGGCCAGCCCTCTTCACAGTTTTATTCTTAATACTCAATGGTTATAGACCCAAACGTACTTTATCCTGCAACAGATGAGGAGTAAACAGACTGGCATTTCCTCTCTAAATTGTCAAAGTTTTCCCTTGAAGGCATATCGTCATGCAACAGTTTCTGAGTTTTAAGAATCAATGACCTCAGAAAAACTCCCACTCCCAGGCCCCAGAGGGGTGCATTAAAAAAAAGAAAATCCTATGCTTTTTAAATGGGATATGTGTTATGTTAGAACAGTCTTTTAGACTCTTCCTACCTTTTACGTCCTATCCACACAACCACCCCATGAAGGTGGTGCTAATATTATGACCTTCCTTCAGTAAGGAAACTGAGGCAAAAAAAGCATCAAGTACCTCACTGGAGGGCACTGGCAAGTGGCAGAGTCATGTCTGTCCATCATCTCGGTGCCACTCCCGAGAAAAGGCTACTGACACCAGCCTTTCAACATTACGTCATTGTTTTATATATTCAATAGGAAAAACCAAAAATAGTATATGTAGGTCTCCACCGGGCCACTGTGAGAAGAAACCTGTTCCCTCATCTATTTTCATTTTTCGTGCTGGCTGGTTAATTAGCTCCACAGCACTCCTGAAACACTCCATTTGGGAGGCGCCCAGGCCCAGCCATCATTAATTTTCTTTCAGTCACACCTTATGCTGTCACCATACAAGCGAAGTCGATCTGAGATAGATGTTTAGTCATCAAGCCCCCTAAATAGTTTCTTCTCTGTTCACTTTGTACTGGAAATGCGTTAACTCTTGCAGCCGTGGGGCCTGCTATCTCTGCCTGAGGTGGATGCTCTGAATGCCATTCCCGCCACACAGCACCAAGAATCCTGCCACCCCGCCTGGCCCCGGTGAACGAAGAAGTGATACAGCTGTGCGCCAAAGCAACCTGCCAGGGTTTCTCTTAAATCTGCATGGAATTCATTAGTCTACATCTCCTTGTCAAGTATCCTCAGTACCCAGGTCCCGATCGACACACCACACTCAGACTCAGGTCTGCCAGGCCTGCTGCTAGTGAACACGATTCGCCGTCAGTCTGTGCACCAAGCCAAGCTGAGTTCTTCCCAAGGAGCCTGCCGTAATTGGTCTGCTAGGCTATGGCTCAGACACTCGCTGTGAAAGCGCACCAACTGATTCTCACGTGCAGCTAGGACTGAGAACCAAGGAAGCAACAAGCTGGTGAAAAGATCTGAAACATCTGTGTTCCTATTACAAGACAAAGAGGTGGGAGAGATGAAAAGGAAAAGAAACTTGAGGGACTACTCAATCATCAGATGATTAAAATGAAAGTTTCTATTCTTCAGGATGTACATTCCTCGAGTGTATGTATATATACATGTGCATCTGTATATACACATGTGCAGACACACTGTGTGTTTACATAACATATGTAAACATACACTCTTGCACATGCATGGAGGCTTTCCAGGAGGACACACGGGACCCAGTTGCAGTGGCGGCCTCTGGGAAGGGAAACTGACCAACTGGGAGCATGGATGGAGGTATATGCTTTTATATGGTTTACATTTTCTTTCCACGTACATACGTTTCCTATAAATATTTGGAATTTTCATTCTCTAAGATTGAACCATGTGTAGATGTAAAGATCTCAAGTCTAAACGGGCCACCTGGTATGGCCGAACTTGCCAAGTGGGTGAAAGGAAGTTCTATTCCACCACGACTGTTTGAAGTGACAGTGTGCAGTGCTGACTGCTCGGAGGTGAGCAGGTTTCCAGTTGGCTGAGGTGGACACAGGACAGAAGAATAACGGCCCCAGTGCCCTGCTCTGAAGGAGAGTGGACTCTCAGCAGCATTGAGCGTACTTGTTCCCATCATCAGTGGGCTCTGTGTAGGCACACGCTTTGTGTCTTCCCACCCTTCATCCTGGCTCTCTCCCCAGTCCCGCTCATCTCTGCTGCTGGGGTGCAGTGTGGGTGCACTGGTGGATGCAGTTCGCACAAGAGCCCTGGGGAAACATTAGGTCTGCCAGGAACAGGGCAGGAAAGAGAAAAGAATGAGGCACGAAAGGAGCAAGGAATACAGAGATAAAAGGAAGAGGGGGAGTAGCCACTACTGTAGAGGGGTAGGGTAGAAGTAAAGTATGAATTCCTATTTCCGTTTAAAATGGCCTCTGACTAGCAGTCATTACAGAGTCTCTCCCTGTACCCTGAGAAAATACCTATAACTACAAAGTAAAAGACAAAAAGTCACAAGTTCAAAAACTACAATAGATACAGGAGTGCCAGAAAAGAAAACAATTCCCAGTAATTTCAAGGGTGATAACAGAACATCCTTTCTGTTACAATTGGTGACCTAACCACATATCAGCCCATCAGGTGGAAGAGACATCGAGTCCCTTACCCTGGTGTCTGCTGTGGAATCCACTCCAGCCTACCAGCAGGAACCAACACTCAGGTAGGTAAACCAGGGCTGATGAAATCTTTCTTCGTTTGATGAAAATCAAAGCCCCCAAACACTCCCAAAACAATAAATGCTGGGAGACTGAGAAAACATCACTTATTTGTGATAGGAAAGGGAGTATCTTCATGAAGACTCAAAGAAAGAAGACTGAGAAAAAAAAAATCAGAAAATTGCTTGGCACCCTCACTAGAATATAGGATGACATGGCCGCTACACCCTTCATATGGTGCTTCACAGGTTAGACTAAGATTAAAGGAAAGAAAAAGCAATGACCAAATTATGACCCACATTTCAAACATGAAGGGTAGAATTCACACAATAGAAAGCCCACTCTGTGATAAAGAACAAGCTGGAGGTGGTCTCCCCAGGATGCTGAGTAAAGGGACAAACATTTTCATGATGTGAGAAAAGATTATAGACATAGAAAACAAAAGGCATTTCTGAGAAACAAATCAGGACATGATACATTAATTTTTAAAAGTCAAAGAAAAGAAAAACAATCTTTTTTGAATGGAGACTGGCAGACTAAAAAGGACCTACTATGTTCTAGGCTGTTTCCTTGGGAAACTCACACCTACATACCTCCTGGAGAAAACTTAAGTCGATAGTTTGAGAAATAATTACAACAAGCAGCCAGGTTAGTTAAAAAAAGCTAATGGGATAGAACGCCACAGAGACTTTCAAAGGAACCAGAACCTAGAACCCAACTGCCCTCAGACTTCTTGTTCCTAGGGCTGCTGTAACAAAGTACCACAAACTGGGTGGCTTCAAGAACAAAAATGTACTCCCATTTCTTGAGGCTCTAAGTCCAAAATCAAGTTGTTGGGAAGGGTCCATGCTCTCTCTGAAGGCTCTAGGGGAGTATCTGGTCCATGCTTTTCTCTTAGTTTCTGGTGATCCTTGGCTTGTAGACAAATCACTCCAGTCTCCTGTAATCACAGGGCATTCTTCCCTGTGTACCGGTCTCTTATCTTCTAAGGATTAGGCCCCACCCACCCTAATCAAGTAGGACCTCATTTTAACTTGGTTACATCTACAAAGACCCAACTTCCAAATAAGGTCACTTTCACAGGTATTGAGAGTTAGGACTTCAACCTTATCTTTTTGGAGGACACATTCCATCCACAACACTTCTCAACTGCCAAAAGCTAGGATTCAAAAAGCAACATCTATGAAACCTGAGGGAGCACACAGCATGATGAAAACTTTCAAACCGAACGAACTAAGTTTTCCATTAAGTGCAGTATCGACACAAAACATTCTCAAAAACTCCAAAGGTCAGAGAACACACAGCCCATTTATCCTTCATGAGGAAAAAAAAAAAATGTTATTTAAGAATCAATTTAATTATGCAACAGTGGGGTTATTATGATTTAAGAAAAGAAAAAAAAGGCAATATACTATCACCCAAGCCCAGCCTTCGAACGCTTCACTCAGCTGGGACCCCTTTCCTGCTTCCACCACCTCCTCATTCAGGAAATGTGTTTTCCGAACCATATCCTTCACCCCATAGTGCAGAAAGAATCTCTTACTTTATCTGGTGGCCTCTTAAAACAATAGCACCCTGTGCCAGAGCTAGCTAACAATGGCTAACATTTTTGGCATGACTGTGACACTGGGCAGAGAAAACTCTCTTCACCCCTCCCATACACCCCTCCCATCCTCCCGAACCAGCAGAGTAACACAACACCACAATGACCATTTTCAGTGCCAAGGAACTGAAATTGCAAAAAGGAAAAAAGTTGTATTTACCATATGGCCAACTTTTTTTTTTTTTAAACATGTGGAATAAACCTTTAAGCCAGTATACACAATTTTGTATCTGCCATATGACGATGGGAAAAGAATATGCACCACCAAAAGCTAAAAGGAAGTTTAGTAAAATGTCGATGGTGGTTAAGCATGCTAAAGAGGGTGGAAGATGTTTTTTTTTTTCCC
This sequence comes from Aselliscus stoliczkanus, assembly GCA_033961575.1. Lineage (NCBI taxonomy): Eukaryota > Metazoa > Chordata > Mammalia > Chiroptera > Hipposideridae > Aselliscus > Aselliscus stoliczkanus. The sequence continues at coordinate 111,904,618 of CM066731.1, read as the reverse complement.
CTTCTACATTCTAAGGTACACATATATTCTGATATTTTTGTGAGACTATTTTATACCTGGTCAAGTCCCTGCTCTCCTGAGTCCCTTTCCCAGGAAGGAGGACTCACTTGTCCATGTCCAGGCACTTCTAACTGTGCGCACTGGTTTTATTCAATCCACCTGGCTTAGACTTGCTCTTGTCCATCTACCCCAAAGTGTCCAAAGTCATCTTTCTCCCATCGGATGGTCTTCCTTGTTGGTTGTTCTCACAGTGAAGCTCGGAACCGGCTTCCTCCTACAGCCACGGATGGTCCAAATCCAGTTCCTTACCACTCATACTTCAAAGCAATTAAAAGAAACCTCATAGCCCTAGTTTTGTCTCCACCGACTTCTATGCTTCTAACTTCTAATCTCCAACCAATTAACTCTTCTCTTAACATTAAACTGTCCCCCAAAAAACACCACTTGAATATATCTTCTTAATTTATAACAACATAAAGAACTCCACTTTTTCCACAGAACTTACTTTCGGAGTGAAGGGAGTGACATGAGGATTGATGAGGGTAGGACAGCCATGCTGCATCTCTGAAAACCACGTGAAGGATACCCAGGAACTGTGCAATGAGGCAGCCCAGAGACTGCAGCTACACACTGATATCCAACTCCTCAAGCCATTTTGTTACGGGCCAACTGAGCAGCACCAACCCCCACCACTGAAAAACTTTCAAGTTTTCTTTCCTATAGAAATGTTAAGTAAAAAATGTTAAGTCTCCTCCCTAGTTCTTCAGTTTCTTAGCTCTTGGGCTTTGATTGCTCTTCTTACCAGTTTGTGAATCTTGGACTGAAGATCCCCCTTGCTTCTTAATTGCTTTGTAAATCAGTTTCTGAATCCTAAACAATAGAAGTCTCCTACCCCTGCTTCAGATAACTATTTGAAAGCCTGTGACTTCCTAACATCCCCCAGGCCAGGAAGCTAAATGTCAAACCCATTCTGTGTTCAGACAACTGATGCTACCTGAGTGATGGACTGAATAGCCACAAGTTTCATAAGAATTAACAGATTTATATTTTTGTCCTCATTCAGGAGCCTTGGGGATACAGGGGATTCCCCAGCAAGATTGCCAATCACAACCAAAGAAGCCAACGCGGTCTTCCAGGTGGAGCTTGAGACCACTTCCTCTCATCTGAGATCAGATAGGGTGAGAGTTCCGTGAACCCCCCAGTAAGCAAGGACAGCTCTATGCCCCTGCCCAGCAAAAAGCAGATACAGAAGAAGAGACCTCCTTCCTGTCCCTCAGCTTCCCAAAGATTTTATGGGGATTACGTCTCTCTAAGGAAAAACTAGGCAGGCAGTTAGAGGCAGGCATTGGGTCTCTGCATTCCTACACATCCCACAGAGAGCGACCACCTGGGGGACATCCCCTCTCCACCCAAAACTTCCCCTTTGTATTGTAATTACCTACCCCTGCAGGAAGAGCAAATGGGCACAAAATATCCAACGAGATCAGACCAGTCACTCGCACCTGCGCAGTACCTCTTGTCAATCATAGATGCCAATCCAGTGGTCCCACGCCCAGAGAACAGCCCATTCTAGAGAAAAAGGGATAAAAACCCCAAGTCCTGGGAAGCCAGTGCTGCTGCAGCTGCAGCTGCTGCTGGCTCTTCTGCTTCTTCCCTGCTCCTTCTTCCCTTTGAGCCTCGCCTTTGCGCATGGCCCACTCCACGCTCTTTGAAATGTAACTTCTAGTAATGGGCCATTGAGCCATCCTCTAGTGCTCAGGTCTACTTTTACTTCTAAATGTACTATCTCTTCTAATAAACTGCGTATTCTACTGCTTTACTCTGGTATCTCGTTCAATTCTCTGCTCAAGTTGCCAAGGACCTGGACTCTGCACTGAGAAAGGCCCACTCTCCGACAACAATTTCTCATCTCAGTTACACACCTAGCCCCATCATGACTGCTGGAGCGCACTTACCCTGAACTCTGCATTAAGCGAGTACCCAAGTAACATAAGGATATTTATGGAGTTCTCTGTTTAAACTCTATATGAATACTCATCGAATGTATCTGCCCTAATAATGAAAATGACTAAGCCAGCTGTTATCCAGGCCTTACTTTGTGTACCAGACACCTTGTTAAGCACTTTATATACATTTGCTTATTTATATATACTATTCCATTTAAAGTAAATGCTGTCATTATCCCCGTTACAGGTGTGGAAACTGTGGCCCAGACAGGCTAAGTAAGTTGTCTAGAGTCCCGCAGCCTCTAAACGGCAAAGCTGGATTTGAACCCAGGCAGTCTGAGCCCATCCAGTCAGGATTCTTAACCATGGCATTACCCTGGCCTGCTTCCCACACCACAGGGATCCCCTAACCAAGGTGCCTACTGAGCATGGAGTATGCTGTCTGGTGCTGAAGGAATTATCCTCCACAGATAATTTAGCAAGTCATGTTTCACTGAATGATTATCATCATCAGGAACATTCTGTCATATTGTACATGCTGACATTTTGGGGGTGGAAAAATAAGTGGAGGCAAAAGGCTTTTAGAACAATACCATCGCCAGTACACCACCCCCTCACTAACTACTCATCTCCTAACTCTGGCAGTCCCGTCAGCCAAGCTGGCTGCCAACAGGCCTCATTACAAGAGAAAGAGAGAATACAAAGGAGCTGCTACCATTTATCTTAGTTCAACTCCTTACAAGGAAAATGGGATCTATAAACATTTGGTGAAAAATGCCTCCAAGTTTCTAGGCAGCATTTAAAGATTCTTTCCCCACAAAAACACATTAAGAATACAATACAACCAATTCTGTGCACACATTCTAGAAGCCGACTTAAATCAATTGTGCGTATGTGGCCATTTAACAGGATCCTTTTTAGGCTTGTATTGTTTGGGGGGTAAGGGGGGCAGGGAGTGGGGAGAGAATGAGATGACTTTACATTTTCTGCCTTTGCCATTTATTTGCTATATTCCTCCTCCACCATCAAAAAAGATCATTGCTCAGTTTTCAAAAGAGCAGCCTCAATGACATGTCTGGTAAAATATCTTAGCAACAATGTCAATATTGTCTCGGCACAGCTAACCATATTAACATTCCACTCTAATCATGATTTCTCAAATATAAACTGGAATGCAAGCTACTCACTTCATTCATTCTCTAATATCACTCTGGGAAAACAGCCCTCTAACAGTTTCTACATGGTTATATGTAAATTAAACATCAAAATTATATTCCATATGTATTCGTTTTTGTGTATCGAACCTACAAGTGTGAGAATCAGCAAATGTTGATGAGAAATCGGCATAACCACAAGAACCAAATAAAATATATTGACACATTACTTTGATCAAAGCCTGTCCCTTGTTATTTCTGTAATGGAATCTTTTCACTCATCTGCTCGTACATCTCTATTTCAAATCCACCTTTGTAGGGCTGCCAAAAACAGGGTTTACTGGATAATGGGGGAGCTCTTTCTTCTTAGAGTTTTCAAAGTCACATACACATCCCTCTGCCATGGGTGGCTGGGGCTGTCCATGCACAGACACGAGAATACACTGCACACCAGTAGCTCCCAAGCCTGGCTGTCCATTCAAACACCATTTAAAAACACACACACACACACACACACACACACAGAAGCTTGGGTCCCACTGAGGGTGAGTGATTCTGTAAGTCTGATGGGAATTTGAGTCACGAACGGCCCTGGTGACCCAGCCAAGTTTAGGACTAGACAACTAAACTAGAGTCTGTGCTTGTAGAGCCCAGGTGAACACCACATCACATGGGCACAGCACCTGTGAGTGCACACACATCTTCTTTTTGCAGGAATTCTGGTAAGGGATCCGGGCATTCAGGCCGCACGTTCCTTCCCCTTCCCCTCCCTCTCCTAGTGAACACATGCCCTCCCAGACTGTTTACAGCAACTGTCCCCCAGCACTCCGCTAACGCCAGACCCGCCACCACGGCTCTCTCCTCTGTCTGCTCCAGATGGAGTGCCAGGGTCATGCCTGCCACACAGACCAGGGAACGAACAAAACAAAAAATTCTAAGACGCCACCATTAACTCAAGTCTGGAAAAGAGGGTCAAGGAGCAGAAAAGTCCAGAAGCCAGAATGGTACAGAAATTACCATAAATTATAATAAGAGCAAACATTTACAAAATGCTTACTATATAGTCCAGGCACTGTTCTAAGCACTTTAGCCTACCGAATCCTCAGGATAGCCTGCAATCCTAGGAGGCACATACTGTTAGCATCCCCATTTTACAGAAGCAAAAATGGAAACTGAGATTAAGCAATTAAACCTGGGAATCTGAGCAACCTGGCTGCTATGCTGCCCTGAACACAGGCTTTGGAGACAAGAGCGATAAACTAGATTCCAATCCAGGCGCATCTGCCACTTAGTAACTGTGTGATCTTGAGTGAATTTTCTAACCTCTACAAATAAGCTATTTATTATGTGAGGTAACTGTTTATAAGCATTTAACACACTGTCTGATACACTGTAAACACTCAAAGGGCAACTTTTTTCTCCCAGGGATTCGTTTCCTAGTGAACTCTGTGGTTTTACTTCCTGCTTTATTTAGTATCTTGAGGAAGAAAAAGAGGTGTGTCACCCCTCCTTCACAATATTTGAGTATCAAAACCTTTTGATAGCAATTGAAATATTTGTATACTTTATTTCCTTGCTTAATGGACATTTACCAAAAATCGAGCCTTTCACGTGGTAAAACCAAAACTAAACAAAAAATTCTCCACATCAACATTATCATGCCTAAGGTTTAAAAACAACAACAACAACAAAAACTTCATTTCATTTGACACATAGATTATCACCTTCATTTTACAGGCAAGAAAACTGAGTTTCAGACAAAGGAAACAACTTGTTTAAAGAGAACTAGTATGTATATGTTCAAACTGGAACTGATACTACGTTTTCTGAAGCCAAACCAGCAGAATGCTTATTCATCTTTAAGATGCTGCTTCCATAAATCAGAAGGGATTTGAGGTACTGTTTGGGAAGTCCAAGAATCATGGCAACAATTTAATGGATGGAGGAGGGGGAAACTCCAGAACCTCTAATCTTCAGAATCTTAGAGAGCTAAGGATGTAGCTCTCAGAGGTTTAATCAGATTAGCACCTTCAAAACTCACACAAAGCAGGGAAAGAAAGCTGACCTCCCTGAAATAATGATTTGTAACCTCTCAGTCAGTTTTTAACATGGAACTTAGAATTAAAACAAAATCCTTAACTTAATCCTATTAAAAATGAAGGATGACTTAGATGAATCTTTTTAGGTTTTATCATTTAAAATTAAACATGACATGCTTGACTTGATTAGAACTCTAGCTAGCAAACAGTAAGTGGTTAACCTTACCGAAATAGTAAAACAGCTACCGAACCCAACAGGAAAATAGGTTAAATGAACAGAGAAAGAAATCTAAATCTTTATTTTTGACGAATACTTGTATAACATACACTAGCTGCCAAGCATGGATTTAAGCACTTTATAATAACTCATTTGATCCTTATAAGTGACCCATGAGGCACAGAAAGGTTAAGTAATTAGTTCAAGTTGACACAGCTGGTAAGCTGTGCAGCCAGGATACAAATCCAGGCAGTACTGTTTGGTAGGCCCAATAAACATATAAAGATGTGTTTCAATTCATTCTAAAAAAAATTGCATAATAGGGCGGCAGGTTAGCTCAGTTGTTATAGCACAGACTCTTAACACCAAGGTTGCTGGTTGAATTTGCACATGGGCCAGTGAGCTGCTCCCTCCACAACTAGATTGAAGACAACGACTTAGAAAAATAATGCAAAAAATAAAATAATAATAAAAAGAATTGCATAATAAGAATGAAATATAATTTCTCTCTATCACACTGGCAAAGATGAAATAGTTTGATTATAACCCCTATGTTGGTAAGCACGTACATAAACAACCATTCTCATATACTGAAGGTGGAATTGTAAATTTAATGCCACCTTTCTGAAGGACAGCTTAACAAAATCTAGGAATGTTATAAATGAACAAACTTTTTAACCAATAGCTTTTCTTATAACTACTCTGATGAAAGCACAGGCAGTTATATACAAGGCAATTCACTCTAGTATTGATTGTAATGATGACAACAAAAAAGATACAATCATCAATAGGGGAATAATGAAATAAATTATAAGATATGTGTCCACTCTAATACTGAGCAACTTTAAAAAAAAAATCTACGTATTTATACGTGCTAACATAAGGCCTAAAAATGCATTCAATCAACGCAGTATTTTACAAAATAAAACACACTGTAAAGTCCATGTGACTTTTCTTAAGGATCTATACATGTATACAGAGGGTGTCAAAAAATGTATACACATTTTAAGAAAGGAAAAAACTATTAAAATTACACTGATGGTAACCACTTTACAAGCACCTCTTGTAATTGCATAAGTCAAATGTGACTTGTATTCATCTTTTTTTATTATTAGCATATATTGAGTATTACAATTTTAAGAGAGTTCTTTACCTTCTTAAAATGTGTACACATTTTTTGGCACCCTCTGTATATATGCATACATGTGCACATATGTGCATAGAAAATATCTAGAAAAGATCAAATAAATTGTTAACATTAATTGCCTTGGGGAAGTAAAAAGGGGAGCAGAGAAGAAACGGGGATGGTGTTTTTACTTTTCATACCAGTGTATAACTCTTTTTAATAACTGTATATTAACTATTACATGTAGAGTCTTTGAGTGGCTTGACAAAAAAATAATAGGATGGATTTATAAAAGTCTTAAGGACACCAAACAGAAATGGGCTTTAAGATACAGAAAAGAAATTAAGATATTACTCACAGTGATTGAGTCCAGATTGAGACCTTGTAAAAATTTCAAAAATAATCCTTCTAGTGAAGGAAAAAGAAAACACTTCCAGAAGAAAAAAATTAAAACAAATATCCCTAGAGAGAGGAATTATAAAGGAAATTTACTGTTTTCTATGTCAGGGATATGTTTTCCTCTCTATTTACTCAGTGCTAGAGATAAAAACAAGAAAGCCAGCCAGGGGCATAGTAAAAACTGAACTAGTCTGGAATCAAAAACTACACTTTGATCCCATCTTTACTTCAGCTATATGAATTTGGCAGTTGCTCAATGTCACTTTTCCAAATATTCCTCAAAAAAATGAAGCCACTGAACTCAATTTGTAAGATCTTTCTAGATCTAAAGGCTTTTATTTCATCACGTTATCTTAGTGTGAAAAAGAATCCCTACACATAATAATCTAAGACAATGAGCCATGGATTTTAAAAAAAATTATACTTAAAAATACAGTAATTAAGGAGATTCCTTACTATCCAGAATTACCCCTGCCTGTTGTTAGAAATTCACCGGGAATCAGGCTTCAGACACCTTCAGGTAGCAGGAAGCACTTAAGACTTTTTGACTGTGCACAAAGGCAGGATGCTATCAAGAACTGTGGACAACCTGATGACTCATTTGAATTGGTTTTATGCTTTTATTCTGGCTTCTCTATAAAAAAAAATTTCTTAAATATAAGGTAAGTAGTCTAGTAGATCTCTAGCCTTAGCCCAGATATGAAATTTTAACAATGCAGGACACACTTCTACCAATTGAACACAGGCAGTTTCACTATAACAGCTTCAGTGAAAATTACCCTGTGAATGGCTTTATAAGGAAACTCCACTACTACACACCAGGGGTGGCACTGGGAAAAGGGAAGAACCAGACTGAAGAGCCTCATACATTCCCAACAGAAAAAAACGTACACAGACCTAAAAAGACAACCATTGAAGAGAAAATATAAATGGACATCAATATTTAAAGAGGTCTATCAATCTCAAAGAAATATGAATTAAAAACAAATACATGTTGGGGGCCGGCAGAGTGGCTACGTTCGTTAAAAGCACAAGCTCTGAGCAACAGGGTCACCAGTTCGATTCCCACATGGGCCAGTGAGCTGCACCCAAGCTGAGCTGCCAATGAGTTGCCAACAGGTGGAAGGATGGCTCAGCTGGTGAGAGCACATGCTCCTAACAACAAGGTTGCCAGTTGGACTCCCTCATGGGATGGTGGGCTATGCCTACCCACAAGTAAGATTGAACACGGCACCTTGAGCTGAGCAGCCATGAGCTGCCAACGGGTGGCCAGATGGCAACTGGACTTGGAGATGAGCTAGCAGTGCCCTCCACAGCTAAGACTGAAAGACAACTTGGCTGTTCCCCTTCACCAATTTCCCAATAAAATCTTAAACAACAACAACAAAAATAAAACAAAAAAACAAATAAATGTTTTAATCTATAAACCTGGCAGAGATAGTTACAATGCACAAATACCCACTAATAGCAAATCATGCAAACAGGCACACTCACACACTGCTTACACAGGTGGCAACCAATACAATCCTTCTGGAAAACAATTCGGCAAGAGGTACCACGAGCTTCTGAAAAGTTCTATTAATTCCTTGCCTGGAAACATTCTACTAAAATAATCAAAAATTTGTACAAAGGGTAATTTCCAGAGCTTTTTTAATGAATGAGAAAAACATGGAAACAATTAAAACGTGCCCCAACAAAATTGTATATTGGTACAATAAAGCATTAGACATTTTTTCTAAGATCAATGACATTAAAAAGGATAATGCAAAAGATAAAGAATATCATGGAGTTTTCTTTCTTTTTTTTCCTCAGGTTTTTTTCTCTATGTCCTATCCATATTTTCCAAATTTCCTATAATGAGCACACACTATATTGGGCATTGATTCAAAGACGCATATTTATTTTCACTTTAACTTTTCCAAAGCCAAAATGTATGTATTGTTGATGACATCCTAAAATCACTATCAGCAGGCAATGCTTGCAATGAGGCGGTCACTGTGCAAAGCTGGGTTATTACATCTGGTGGAGTGACTACACAACTGGAACCCCTTTCAGGTTTTAGTCAACAAACCACTTAAGATCTTATCCAGGAATAAGAACCCTGGATTTTATCTGAACGCCTTCCATTAAAACTTCCTTTTGAGATCATAAAAGGATGTCATCAAATTTGCAGGATGGATGTCTGCAGCTTGGAAGAAAAGTCCTGGAGAAAATAGTGAAAGACTCAGAAGCCACTGCGGCATCAGGGTTGCGAACAGCAGAGAAGATCATGAAGTGTGGAAACTGGATATTGACAACTTGGTAAAAAAAAAACGATTTAGGAAGATCAGGCTCTGAATATAAATTTGAAATATCTCAACAAACTTATTTATATTTTCCTTCTATTTTTATGAAAAACATGGAGATATGTAAAAATAACTCTCTAAAAAAAGAAAGTACTCAGTAAGTGTAACAAATGTTAAAAGTATTATGTCAGTTTAATTGACAGCAGTTCTCTCTTCCTTAGTAGTACATAAAATGGTGTGTTTTATCATCAGTGAAATAAGGTATTACATCTGTAATCAGAACAATAAAGACAAGTGCTATCTGATGAATGGTGCCCCTCCCCAATTCCTATGTTGAAGCCCTAACCCCCAATGTGATGGCACTAGAAAGTGGGGCCTTTGGGAGGGAATTAGGTTTAAATGGGGTCATGAGGGTGGGGCCCTCATGATGGAATTAGTGCCCTCCTAAGAAGAAACACCAGACAGCTTGCTGTCTCTATCTTTTCTGATATAAGGACATAGGGAGGCTCTGTGCAAGCCAGAAAGAGCCGTCATCAGAATCCAACTATGCTGATGCCCTGATCTCAAATTTCCAGTCTCCAAAACAGAGCTGTGAGAAAATAAATGTCTGTTGTTTAAGCCACTCAGTCTATGGTATTTTGTTATGGTAGCACGAACTAAGACAACAAGATCATGTACCATCAAAAATCAAAATAATTTTTAATATCTGGTACTTGGAAATGATTTTTTACATAATTCGAAAGTTATCCAGAAAATCTGCTTGGGATGGGGTGGGAACAAATAAACACTTACAAAAATATAAGTCATTAATATATAAACTTTTTAAATTTTGAGAACTGAAATAAAAGTATAATCCTCAGGACATCAGCAGTGTGGAGGTGGCTCTCTTCCATCCTTAACTTGGGAGTTTGCATCCAGGCTGTCAGCCTCCACTACCAGCCAGTTCCATGCTCTATAAAAACTCCAGATAAGTGCCCAAACCATTATAGCCACCTATGTGCATGTCCCGTATCAGAGACATCATCATTCCTCAGCAATCTGTGCTCTGAGACACTCGCAGGGCACAGAGAAATGTCATCATGTACCTTATCTAGCAGTTTGATGTCCCCAAACTCCCTTAAAAATGGGCAACTCTCTGACACAAACTTTGAGTAAAGAATTCAAAAACAGCTACTCAGGTCTTGTTTTCTCTCTACCCTTAAGATAGTACTGTGGTCCCAGAACATAGGACAAGAATCAGAGTCTACATTGGGACCTTTGATGGCTGATATGGTATAACTAGCCTGTCACCAAAGTGGGGAGAATTTGAGATAGAATTGAGAAACACAGAGCCTACTTTCTAATTTCTAACCTCATGGTGTCAGTGTCAGATGTGAAAAAGGGTTTCTCAGTATGATGTTCTACACCAGGGCTAGGGCTACCTAAACTGGTCACTCCTCATGGCCATACTGGAAGACAACTGCAAGGTCAAAGCCCTCACCCCCTTAAGAGGAATAATAAATTTAGATCATCCTCTATGGCAAAAATAAGTCAACCAAGGTATAAATCTTTGGTAGATCACCTCCCCTCTCAGTAACCATCTCTGCCAGTGGAGTCCATGAAATCAAGTTTTTTACATTTCTGTAAAATAGAAAGAAACCTTGGAAGTCCCCTTCAGGCAAATGCAAATATAATAGGTTACATGAAAATTCAAATATGGAGTTTTTTGTGGGAATTAAGAAACTACACATGACAAAGCTCTTTGAAGGCTATGTCTATACAAAAGCTCATTGTTTTTTACAGAAAAGCAGCTTTAATAAAAAAAAATACTGGTGAAATGAAATTAGATTTGACCAAAAAATGGATTCTGAATTGGTAATTTATATTTTCATATTAAGTTTCCTATTGCATTTATACAGATACATACAAAAAGGGATGCACATAAATAGGTGTTGTTGTTTGAGAATTCTGCCACATCCTTTATGAGGATTCAGATAGGTTGTGACTTGCTGGAGGTCTTATTGGCCATAAAAAGTGCAAGATCCAGGACAAGTCTTGATTTCACCTTCTCGGTCCAGAGCTTTCTTTAATTATACCCCTCACTAGAAACAGGAAGGTCAGGACAGACCAGGTTGGCCCATTATGTGTAGGTGTCTGACACATGATAAATGCGCAGTAAGTATTTGTTCCCCTCCTTCTCTAACTCTTTCATCTGTTAGATTTCCCTAAAACCTGTGGGAAAGCTACAAAGAGGATGGGGGACGAGGCTTCCACATATGAAAACCTTCAATAATTAAGGATGTGTTGAGATGACACATCTCAGAAACTTTATAAACTATAGAAATCTATTCTTAAGGCTGCTTGCTGACTCCTGAAATCTCTTGAGCAAGGGAAAAAGCCTTTCAGTTTAATTTCACACACAAAAAAGATAAAACACTAATACTTGATATAGGCTAAAAGGTAAAATAAATGATTTTCAAAGTATAAACCACCATACAACAAACAACTCAGTGCTTTCCCACTTTCGTTCTGAAGGAAAGGGTAAAGATAGCAGGAGAAGCCTTTAGTGTCTAAAGTCGATGGCAAGTTATGGAAAGAAGCTCCTAGAACCTTACCCTTTTGCCTGAGATCAGTCCTGCTTTGTCTTCTTCAACAGGGAAAGAACAAGAAGTTTTAGACGGGTTTTGTTTGTTCTTTAAGGCATCACACAGTTTTCTCAAGAAAGCAAAGCTGTAGTGAATATCGCGCAAAAGCCAGAATGTCAAGCGAGACAATTTTGCAAACAGGTTCTCTTATTTAACCCAACAACATTTTTGTAAGGTAGCTTAGCTAGATTAAGAAATTTGTCTAAGTTCAAATAAACTGGTAGGTGATCAAGCTGGGATCTGAATCTGTATCTTCTAATTCTAAAAGCTGTATTGTTTCTAGACTTTGTGCCATGTATGAGGGACAACAAAGAGAAAAACTGAGAAAGGGACCAATCAAAGCAGAGAGAACAGCATTATGGCTCCTACTACACGTCAGCTTGGTTCCGTTCAATGTTTAAATCATGTCTTAATATTTTACAGAATTTGTTTAAGTGCCCTGGTAAAGAGAAACACAATACCTTTAGTCTGAATTACTTCTGCTTGTTCTGTTGCTTGGAAAACATTTTTGGGGTCAGTTAACAACAAGATACCAAATATCCAGAGCTCAGCAAGACAGTCACTGTACTAAATTCCTAAATAATAGTCCACAACCACAGAAAATGGGCAATGCAGCACAGAATAATCAAAAGCAGCTTCATATTTTCCAGATAAAACAAAGCATCGTTTGTATTGAGGCATTTTTAGAAGGTACCACTGAAAACCAGACTGCAGCCTGGAATGGCTTAAAATACCACATTTAACAATCACATCAATGGCTTTTAAACTTTAGAGGCAAACAGCTTCCTTTTACTACAAATTCAAAGTGAAGGATTAGATGCAAAGCTAACAGATTAATTCAGTACATACTCAAGCTTAGAGACTATCCAATGCCTTAATTAATACCATTACAAGAGTATTTAGCCAACCAGCTGGGTTTTAACGATTAAAAGGTGAAGGTCAAATTTTTTTTAAATAAATTGCTTCAAATTAAGTTCCTTTCTTGGTGCAAAAAGAACACAGATAATTAAATAGAAAGGAAAAGACTAATAAACAATTATTTTGGCATCTTAAGCAACCTATCCTTAATCAGTCCATATTTTAATTGAGGCAGTACCACAATGAAAAGTTCACTGAACTTTGATTTGCTCTTCTGTCTTAACTTGAAGCTATTTCCATACCAATACAGAATAACTAGGAGAGTTGGATAGGGCAAAGGACACGGATTCAAGCCTGGCAGAGGGCAAAAGAAGGGCTGCACAGAGAGGGAGATGGACCAGCCCTCTGCCTGTCTAATGCTTCCAGAATGACTCCACTATCACCAGGATTACAAGAAAAACAAAAATACTATCAGCTGCGAGCTTAGACTATATCATAGTTGTCAGATGAAATTAAGTTTCATTTCTTAGAGACTAGTAGGAAAAAAAGGTCCAAAACACTAGCCAAGCCATTTACTGGCTACATGGAAGCAGTAGCTATTGTAATGAGTTATACTAGATCTCTGTGCTTGGTTCGTTACTGAAGTAGAGGGGTCCTGCCCAGTGTCTATGACTGAAGAATCCTCTGCAATGTGTGTCCTGGTGGGAGGTCAAGTCCACCTTGTCCTGTAGAAGCTAAGAAGTACAAATACACACTTGTCAGGCCTCTCTTGCAGCTAGAACACAGGCATGAAAACCAGGTTCAGCTATTTAGTTGCACTTGACCCAGGCATTCGATTTTTTCTTGGCTATTCTTAAGCATTTCCTCCTCCAGATGAATTTTTAAATCAACTGGGTATGCTGTGTTAAGAAAAATGACAGGATTTTGGAGCAGTGAAAATATACTGTATAATACTATAATAGTGACGTGTCATTATACATTTGTACAAATCCACAGAATGCACAACACCAAGAGTGAACCCTAATGTACACTATGGACTTTGGGTGATTATAGTGTGTCAATGTAGGTTCATCAAATGTACGTATGTAGGTACGACAAATGCACCACTCTGGTGGGGGATGGTGACAATGGAAGAGGCTGTGCATGTGTGGACACAGGATATACAAAAAAAAAAAATCTCTGTACCTTCCTCTCAATTCTGCTGTGAATCTACAACTGCTCTAAGTCTAGATAATTTGGTAAAATCTGGTGGTTTTAAAAAATGAATCTACCCCTTCAAAAATATGGTATTTGTCTCCATTTAGTCAGGTCTTCCTTTAAGTTTTTCAGTAAAGTTTTATATTGCTTCAATATAAGGCTTGTATATTTCTTGTTAGGTTGATATTTAAAGTTTTTGTTTCTATCATAAAATGGGACTTTCCTATTTATTTTCTAAACAGTGCTGCTATACAGAAAATATATTAATTTCCTATGTTGCTCTCATATTCACTCTAAGCTCTTATTAGATCCAAGTTTGGGGGCCGGCCAAGTGGCGTGGTGGTTAAGCGCTGGCTTGGGAAGCCAGCGGCCCCAGTTCAGGTCCCACATATGAGAGCCAGTGACACTGCCCTCAAAAAAAAAAAAAAAAAAAAGATCCAAGTTTGGTATCAGAAAACTCTCAATCTTAGAATACAGTAATTATTTCATTTTCAAATTAAGTTTAATAATAGTAATAATAGTAACATGAAGGTTTTCTGAGTGTAAAGGTCACTTAAACTAAAGAGACATGTGGTAAAAGGTTGTTGGCCTCTCTAGAGAACTTCAAAATAAAGATAATACCTCATTTACTTGTGTTAGATCACGGTCTTAACATAAGAGCAAGGAGAGAAAAAATAGATGCCTTCATCTGGCACCCTCCACATTATGGCTTAATATTGATTTCTGCTCCCTTAGGCCTAACTCAAGGTCAAGAGAAAGACAGTGCTCATTTGCACTGATGGAATGGTGGAGACAAGGCACTTTCCCAAAACACATTTTGAAGTTTTTAATATTGCATTCTCCAATATGATTCTATAGCCTCCAGAAAATACTTTTTGCTCAGCTATAAGCACTTTGTAGGTAAAAAAACATAATGATAAAAAAGTCTTTTGCTATTTTTAGTTTACTCAATGGCTTTCAATAATTTAATATCTCACTGTACATATTTCAAATATCCATATATACATGTATATGTGTATGTACATATATATACATGTATATATATATGTATATAACGAATTTCAAGTCCTGCTCAATTTTTACCAATAGTTTAAAGTAGGTACATGTGATATCTTCTTTTAGGGATAGAAACTGAGGGTATACCAACTGCTCAATACTCTAAAAAAATAGTTGTTTTCTTTGGAAGAATACTAAATTGAACTCAGTGATTATATTTTCCAAATTTTCACAATAGGTTCAACATTAAAGGGTAGTTTCAAAGATTGTCTGTAAAAAACAATCTACAAAGGATAGGAAAAGTTGAACTCAGTATTATTTGAGACATGAATATTTCCTAAATTTCTAGGATTGTGAGTTCAGGCACATAGAAATTAATTTTCCTTTGTGTTTGCAACAAAGATTGCTGTTAATTGGAAACAGTAGAGCAAAATTTTTCCATATTGTAGGAGATATTATTACCCAAGTTTCATAGCAGTCTCAGTAGATTAGCCAGCTTCAATTTACAGAGAAACTTAGCTATGATTTACTTATATAATGAGAGTTGGCACAGAGCTCAGCATATGAATGGTCAAATTCCAAGTGTTTTCCCCAATCATCTTGTGACATAACTTCACGATTTAAAATTCCATCCGCTTTGTTCCCCAACTAATACAACCAGGTTCTAGTTAAGAGGGAAAAGGCACATAACATACAGATGTTTTATGAGAAATGTTCCCATTACTTTTTCAAGTTGGAGTGCATTAGTGAAAAGCCATCGTGTGGGAATTATTATGAAGAAGTGATTCAGAAAATAAAAACAGTAGTTGCTCTTAAAGAGCAAAGGGGGAATTAAACCCCAAATCACATGATCTACTGTACAACTGAAAATGTTTCAAATGCAAACTATGTACACTGTCTGGCCCATGTGAAAGACAGGGTGCCAAACATCATTTATATACTGTTATTTCACATGAATCTGGATGGATCAAAAATGATGGCAGGTCTGTTGTAGAAGGCTCCATTACTAAGTGTGTATGGGGGGGGGTCTGGGGGGGGGGGGTGTTTGGCTTGGATACCCTGACCACTGGTTGGCAGCTCTCGCCAGTTTAGGATCTAACTTTATAGTGGAAATTACAAAGGCATCTAAAGAAGCAAACAACAAAGTTCCTGAGATGAATGTCAGATGAGCCAAAACTGGGGGAAAAAAATTTTTTTTAACTCCTTTCAGAGAGATAAAGAGAAGGATGTTTTGGCTGTGACCCTCCCAACCAAGGGTGAATGTCCCCCTGGATAGAAATTAAGGGAACTAAAAATTCTCCATAGTAACAATTCTAATTAATTATTCAAAGCTAGGGGTTGATTTTCTAAGTTTAAGAGTTAACTATGGTCTCCTGTTTCTATCATTAAAAACTGGTTTCTTCTTTGTATCAGTTTACTCATACATTAATGAGAAGCTTCTAATGCAATTCTAACAACAACTTGACAACAAAGACTCTACTTTTTAAGGTTGAGTTTGCCATTTTGCAAACTTGGTTTAAGGGATAACTAATAAACAGGAAATCTGTCTAGGTTCCATATAATCAAAAAGTTTTTAAGTCCCCTTTATGTATAAGTATAGAAATAACAGATATGATTATAACAATATTATTACAAGGTATCACAAAATCTTTTAAATAAGAGCTATAGTTCAGCGATGTTATGGAAATAAGCATACTTATTTATACTTTAATAGAAATTAAAACTGAAATGCTATTCAATATACAATAACTCGGAAAACCAGCCATTCTCCAACTCTGGATTAACATGAGTTTACAGAGTGAAATGGCACATTTCAGGGAGATTAATCTACGCTAACAGAATTTCATTCTGCAACATAGGTAGACAATGTGTATTTTCCTAGCAAGAAAAATAGGATGTAACACTGAGTGGTCACCAACATAACCTCAGAGGAGTTCATCACATGGAATGGAATGTAGAGTCACAATGACCGCATATGTACCAGAACACTACACACAGAAATGAAATCCAAACCAAATTAAGGAGCTCTCATCATAATGAAAATTACACAGTCTGACATTGAGTGGGGCTACACCTGTTGGGGGAAAATTTGATACTCAAAAGATGAGGAACCATCAGCCAGCAGTTGGTCAAACACATAAAATGCAATTGCATGTGAGAAAAGGGAAAGGGCTTCCTAGAAACCAAATTCCTCGACGTGTACCTGGTATCCCTCAATATCTCTAAGTCAAACTCTCGATCTGAACGACCCGTTAAAATTGTGAGCCTTACACATCTTCTAGGGAAGGATTTGGTTCAGAACGCAAACTCAATTTTCAGAGTCACTTTTCTAAAGAAAGTTCAGAAATACATTTAGTTCCAATATGCTGTTTGTTCTAACCCATATCACTTCTCTGACCCGTTTCCAAGCCGGTGGCACCTGCCCAGCCTGGAGTGAGTTGGGGTTCTGCAGCCCCACGCCCACAATGCTTGCTTGACCCAATGCATTCTCTTACACATACCTGTTTCTTTCTTGCTTCCCTTTCCTCCCTCTCGGCTCTTCTTCAGCACAGCCTTTAACATTTTCGACACTTCTTTGCTTCTAAAGAGAAAAGGAGGGGAGGGAAGAAGAGGAATTAATGGCTGTAAGTTAGAATGTACCCATAACAAGCATATTGACACAAGAGGTAACTTGTGTTCAAACAGATTGCTTAGCATAATATAAAGGTGCCTTGAGCTTTACATTAATTTTCTATGAATGAAGATGGGAAACTAAACGCAAAAGACACAAGGGGTGTTTTATAACTTTTAATGAAGTGATCAGAAGTTCACAGTCTTGCTATAAAAGTTCTTTAAAAACCCACAACAGTGCATTCTCCACATTCCACATCTAATTAAGGTTATGAGGGTAAATCTAGGCGCATTACTGTAAGGTGTCTGGCACAGGAATGTGGGTCCTCCCAGCCCCACTTCATCAAAAGAACACATTAAAACAGAGAATCAAAAGGAGAATGGTTAAGAAGGAAGCAACATGGTTAAAGACATGTTTCACAGATGCTAGTGATTACACAACGCAAGGAAAACATTTTGGAAAGTTATCAGAATGAGAGACACCCTATAAGCAGTTGCAAAATAAATACAGTGGGAACACATTTTTAACCCTGATGTCAGGGGACGTGATCAAACAGCACATACTACAATGGGTTTTTCCTATGGGCAGTTATATGACTACTTGGGGAGGTGGGGAGAAAAGGGGAACAGGCCTGTGGCATTACAGCTGAATCCTTTCAATAAATGAGCTGTATTTTTAAGCAGGGCTGTCCTGAGCATATAAAAACAGCATAATGGCCCAGGCCTAAGATGAAACATGAAACCATCCTGACAGCAAGAGACAGACAAAAGGACCATTATGTTCATTATGTCAGCCGTCTCCTTTAGCTCTCTCGTCCCTCCACAGAGATGAGATGGCTGGACAACTCCAAACAGTAACAAATCTAAATGGGTTGTGTTACCCATCACAATGCACCCAAAGCACGAAGAAGAAGAAGGGAGAAGGCAAGCGGGTTGCTTCTGAAAGAAAGAAGAAAGAAAGAGCAAGAGAGAGGAGGGAGGAGGGGAAAGGAGAAAACTCCTACATAGAGCCGGGCTCCCAAACCTGCTTAGTTTGCCTGCTTAAAATGGCCTCTGGGTAACACCCCACACAGGTCTCTCCACCCCAAAGTGAGGCACAGGTTTCGTGGTGACCACTGAGAGGTATGAAGAGTCCCCATGGGATTAACAGAATCCCACGGCTAAGCACACAAGGTGACCTTTCTTATCGTTTAGTCCTGGTCTGTATTTATTTTTCCAAGCCCTTTGTTTTCCTGATGAAGAAACAGAGACCCTGGGAGACTGGCTTGCCCAGGGGTCAGGCAGCTAATTAAGGCAGGGCCAGGATCCAAATCGACAGATTCCCAGCCAGGGTCCTCCTTCTGGGCTGGCCTGTCTTCTCAGAGCAAGGAAAGCTTTGGGC
This sequence comes from Aselliscus stoliczkanus, assembly GCA_033961575.1. NCBI lineage: Eukaryota > Metazoa > Chordata > Mammalia > Chiroptera > Hipposideridae > Aselliscus > Aselliscus stoliczkanus. The sequence continues at coordinate 111,885,786 of CM066731.1, read as the reverse complement.
AACAGCAATCAAACCAAAAAAATTCAACAACAAACACACACACCTGAGAGATACTAGAAAGATAACATCTTAAGCAGAATTTGGAGAATGCTATAGTGAAGTTTATTAGGGTTAAAGCATCTTACACACAATAGGGGCACGGCTTAGAGCCTAATTCTTTTTACCAATACGACTTGAATGGACCCTGGTGAAAAGACTTGGGTTTCACCTAACGGGCAAGTGCTGAATCTGAAAGAGGGACTATCGTGCGCTTCCATAAGGGAACTGTGGAAACACAAATTTCTCCTGACAGTCGGGTTTAAAAGAAACAATGTAAAATGTGGCCTAAAGAATGGCAGGCAAGAGTAAATAATCAGTAAAGAGATGCCTAATAAGCCCAGACATTTTCTTCTCCAGATAAATCAATCAACCTTTAGTGTCTGTCACTTAGCCAGGACTATATGCTTTAAAAATAAAACAAGGAAAAATAGTAATGGAATCATGCCAACAGAACTCGTCCAAGGTCCCTTTTGAACTACTCCAAATGAAACCTGATTCATCACTCGAGTAGGCAACAATCCACAGCCCAGCCACCATGCCACTTGGAATATACGTCCCACAGGGCAAGGACTAGAAGACTCTGACTTGGGCGTCCCAGATACCTTGTGTCCTAATATATTGGGGGAGCTCGGCTGTTTTCAGGAGAGTCACATCTTCTACATCAGTGGTCTTGAATAATAAAGTGAAAGAGGCTATCAAATATCTGCTGTAATAATTTTTTCAGTTCCTGATTTCCTGTCTAAATAGCAAGTCAAGGGTAAGAGCTTATATTTATATTCTACAAAGCTATTCAAACCGTGACCTGGAGAAACTGATTATACCTGACTGCAAAAGGAAACACACACACACACACACACACACACACACACACACACACACACACACACACCCCTTCCCACAGCAACTTCAACTATTGCCATTTTTTTCCCCTAAAAGGGATGAACTCGGGTCCTGCCACAGAAGTGAGTTAAATGAAATGATACAGACCTGCCTTCCAGACACAATAATTCAGACCCAACTGATTAAATGACAAGCGCTCAAAAGGAGCTGACAGAAGCAATCAAGTTGCTACCAGAAAACCATACACGTGGTAAGGAAGTACCTATAGACAAACATTAGAAATATTAGCACAAAACATAAGAAATATTGTTCTTTCTCACTTTAAATATTATATTATAGACCAAAATGTATAGGTATAACTCAAATACTGGCCAAATATTATACCTCAATTTCCGCCCCAATTTCTAAGCAACAGGATCGCTGGTTCGATTCCCACATGGGCCAGTGAGCTGAGCCCAAGCTGAACTGCCATTGAGCTGCCAACAGGCGGCAGGATGGCTCAGCTGGTGTTCCTAGGAACAAGGTTGTGCATTTGACTCCCACATGGGATGGTGGGCTAAGCCCAGCTTACAACTAAGATTGAACACAGCACTTTGAGCTGAGGGGCTGCAATCTGCCGACAGGCGGCCAGATGGCGACTGGAATTGGAGCTGAGATAGCTGCGCCCTCCACAACTAAGACTGAAGGACAACAACTTGGCTGTTCTCCTTCCCCAATTCCCCAATAAAAATCTTTAAAAAAATAAAATAAAATAAAATAAAATAAAATAAAATAAAATAAAATAAAATAAAATAAAATAAAATAAAATAAAATAAAATAAAATAAAATAAATAAAATAAAATAAAATAAATCTTTTAAAAAGTAGAGAACTGGGGCTGGCTGAGTGGCGCATTGGTTGGGAGCTGGTTTTGGGATGCCAGTGGCCCCGGTTCGGATCCCACATATGAGAGCCAGTGACACTGCCCTCTACAGCTAACAACAGCTCCACCTGTTGGCTGTGTGAGCCCTGGTGACGGTGTAGGCTGCAGCCCCTGCTGCAGTGGGCTGCCATAGGCTACAGTGAGTGGCCGGCAGCCAGAGTGAGCGGCTGGCAGCCAGCGTGAGCTGCCAATTGCCGCGGTGAGCGACATCCAGAGGCTGGTGACCAATCTGCCTCACCCAGGAAGAGCACAATGACGATACCAACATGGGCCAGTGAAACAATATCCTCCGCAACTAGACTGAAGAACAAAAAGAGAGCAACTTGTCTGTTCCGCTCCCCCAATTCCCCAATAAAAATCTTTAAAAAAAAAAAAAAAGTAGAGACCTTCAGCTATCATTTCTTTAAATTATATACTTTTGAGGAAGAGAGGAAAGACCAACTAGCCTCTACGTTACAAAAACTGAAATTAACTGGGCCGGTCAAGTGGCGCATTAGGAGTTGGCTTGGGATGCCAGCTCTGAGCAGCAGGCCCTGGTTCAGATCCCACATATGAGGGCGCCAGTGACACTGCCCTCTACAGCTAAGATGAACAACAGCTCCACCTGGAGCTGGGCTGCCGTGAATTGCTGGCGATGGCGTAGGCTGCAGTGGGGCTGCCAGCAGTGGGCGTGAGCTTTTGTGAGCTGCCAAGAGCCATTGTGAGCAGCCATCCAATAGCCGGCAAGCAATCTGCCTCACCCGAGAAGAGCACAATGACGATACCAACATGGACCAGTAAAGCGACGTTCTCCACAACTAGACTGAAGAACAAACGGACAGCAACTTGTCTGTTCCCCTTCCCCGATTCCCCAACGCTGTTCCCTTCTCCCAGCTCCCCAATAAAATCTTTAAAAAACCAAAAAACCTGAAATTAACTAAATGGGAGAAATTTTCCTATAATGTTCATGTCAAAGAAAATAAAATGTGAGGATGTGACATTACCCTTAGAAGACCAATGATCTGAAGTAATGCAAATTTCCATTATTTTTCTACCATGATTCAACATCTAAGTTTCCTAACCACCATTGAGTCTTCCTTCTAAAACCCCCAGAAGTTAAATCAACTATCAAGTTTACTTTCACTTCTTGGATCTCTCCTTTAACATCAAGTCTTTGGGGATAGGCACAATGTCCCTCCGTTACGTGTTAGAGTTCTATGTAGTGATTACAATGATATAGAAAATATAACAAAAATCGCCCTAGATAAAACAGATGATTTCAAAACAAGACAAAAATCTCAGCTGGAAATCACAGTATCATAACCACGACCACCTTGTCTGAAATCACTGAGTAACACTAGCATGAAAAGTTTCCTCTTCTGGAGCGCCATGCTACCTGTTTACACAACTTCACGTCAAGTCTATGAGCTGAGGGCAGGGACTATGTTTATTCTTTAATAGATACAAACAGAAGCCAGAACACAAGCTTCGGACCCACTTTGTTTTGCGCAATATCTGTTGACAGATTTAACGGCACTGTTGATTTCCTCCAAATCAAGCAATTAACCAACATTTACAGCAGTTTATAAATTACAAAGAACATTCCTATAAATTCTTACAAGGAATTCAAGAAAACTCAGTTAAAATCATATGACACCAAGGAGCCAGCAGAGTGGCGTGGTGGTTAAGCACTGACTTGGGATGCCAGCGGCCCCGGTTCGGATCCCACATATGAGGGCCAGTGACACTGCCCTCAAAAAAAAAAAATAAAAAAAATCATGCGACACCAAGCAATGAAAATACAAGGAGGGAAGTTTTGTAAATCCCTTCATGTCCACAACAGAATTAACCTTAAAAATCTTGGGATAATAAAAATCCTATTATCCAGTTATCCTGAAGAACTAAACATGCACTTTGTACACACTCCATTTGAAGGAGCTTCTCCCATCAAACCATCCATCTGACCTCAAAGCAAAGTTGTCTCTGAAGATGCCTCTTTTGTTTTGTCCAAATAAATCAATAAATGCTAGAAGAGCAATATTTACAAGTGAAAATACAGGAAATTAAGGTGTAATTTTTAAGATTTTTTTTTTTTTTTATTTCAGAGAAGAGAGAGACATCAAAAACATCCTCAATTTTAGGGGCTCAAACTTTCTTTCTCTACCTTGTGAGGTATAAGACTCACCTAAATAATCACCTTGTCTTCTACTGGACTAGCTTTAGAACTATTATTCGCATTAGCAACCTTTGGTGTTTATCAAAAGAAAGGAAATGGGTGGTGGCAGTGGGGGGGTTGAAGCAGCCTGTAAGATAAATAATATAGAACAGAGCAAATAAGAGAAAACGAAGCCGAACAGAGACCACAAAGGAAGCAAAGAGGTCTGCTAGAGGGGGCACACTGGCTGTTGGCTGGAAATTCACGGGAAACCGCATTATAGAAGCTTTCTGAAAGCAAGAGCTATATCTCAACATTCTTTCAGAGATCCCATGAGGCTGGGAAAAAACAACCCTTGATGAATACTTGAAATTCCAGGAGGTCTCTCTCACATTATAGTTTTGTTTTTTTTGTTTTTTTTGTTTTTTCTGTAGTAGAAAGCTAGGAATCAAGAGACCTAGTACCGGAGCCCTGGTCCTAGCATTGTGACTGGGAGCCAGTCACTGAACTTCTCTAGGACTGAGATGCTTTGTAAACTGGAAACACTGGGGGAGGGGAGAGTGGACTATTGATCAAGCAACCAGAAAGTAACTGTGATCATGAGTAAAGACTCAGCCTTTGGTTTTGCTTAACTTGTATAGCTGGGGAATATGGTATCATTAAGCTATAACTTATTCCCTAAGACTCATAGACCCAACCATTTATTCTTCTTTATTCAAACCCATTTTACAAATTGTACCTCTAATCCTATTGTTCTTTTCTTTATAGTTTGGTTTAACTTAAGCAAAAGGACTTCAGGTTTGAGTATGATTTATTAGAAGCATAGTACATTTACAGCCACAAGTAATATAAATTTAATAAGAGTTCTGGCCATGAAGTTTAAACTCAAATGTTTAAACTCTGATGTACAAAGTTAAGTAGAAACTTTCTATTAGATGAAAATCACTTTCAACCTATATTTAAAATATTCTATAGGAAGATACACAAATTGTTTCAGGACAAGTGTCTTTAAAAAAATCTGACTCTCCTACGTTGGTATTTCAAGCTGTTGGAAATGACTATACCTAAGTTTGTTTAAAGATGTTCTCATTTTGGTAACTACTTGGCAAAAAGGAAATTTCACTTTTGGAGGAAAATACCATGAAATTACTTCCTTAAGGCTACAAGAGCCTCTTTTGTATATTGTGAAGGGATTTGTCAGTCCAACTTTTAATACTACCGTCTCCAAAAAGCCTTCCCTGAGTCAAAAGGTATCTTGAACTCCACATCCCACTTTGTACTGACATATGGTTACCAATCAAAATCACAGTGAAAAATGCTGGAACTCTACAGATCTCCATGGCACTTAGCAATGTACCTTATAAGGTACAACAAACATTAAAGAAATCTCTTTAAATGAATGAGTAGCAGGGCTGTTATGGAAGGGAAATCAAAACCAATGGCAATTCTCTCCTACAATGGGTTTGGACTAACAATTTAAGAATTCTTCTGGCACCAAATACTAATTTCCAAGTTTATGGTCAAAATTATGTGGCTTACACATGATGAACAGCACATGGAATCAAGGCTATCCAGGAAGAGAGTGAGGCCTTTCGAGGTATGACAGCCAGAGAGAACAGGGGCGATGTGTCAAAGAGATCAAAGAGCAAACACAGTCAGACTAAGTGAATGAAAAAGTTGAAAATAAGTCTGGTCCTCTTAAATGAACTTCGAAATTTTGGATGTGGAATAATACCAGACAATGATAAAGCCAGCACGATGACTAATAGCACAGTTTGGTAAAGCAGGATGCCATCAAGTGAGTGCTGTTGGAAGCAAAGAAGCCCAGGAACTCGATTCTTGGTTGGGGAAGGGTCACTTGGATGCTACTGCAGGAGGCAGGATTTGGGGTATCAACCACTGTCCTAAGAACTAGTGTTTACTATATGTCAGGGAAGATTAAGAGTTTTGTATACATATATAATCTGATTGTATTCTCAAAAAAAAAATCTGAGATAGTTTACTGTTTCTTTTTTATAAGTAAGGAGGCAGATACTTTGTTAAACAATTAGTAAAGGTAGAGCTGGGCCTTGAACCCAGAACTGACTTGAAAGCTCAGGCACTGAGTGGCCACCTCACTGAACATGGGGGAGTTGAGACAGGGAGGTAACCAGGAAAGCACAGAATGCAAGCCTCGAATACAAGGGGGCTTTTGCATGGGAGTGACCGTGTGGTTGTCATGGATCCAGTCAAGAAGGGCTGGGAGAAAGCCAACATCAACTCTGGGCCCTGGGGGACCGAAGGCCAATAGTTCATGTGGAACCACCTAGGGTTTGATGATGACAGTCTTTGAATGTGGTCCCATTCTCTCTCACACAGCTCTGCAGAAGATGTGAGTAGGGGCACAGGGTGTTCCCTAGAGTAAGGTTCACAGCAACTGGAGACCCAAGTCCCAACCCTCATTATGGCGGTTAGCTCCATAACAACCACACCCTGATTATATTCTCCTCTCTTGCCCCTTCTCATTTCTGTTAAGTTTTCCACTTGGATCATACAATAGAGCTATGATCTCCAACTCACACGGACCACCTTCTTGATGTGTACCAATTCCAGCTCCCTAAATAAAGGGAAGAGGCATTCCATACACAAAATGGTCTTTCACGGACTTCTCTAACAGGATACTGCTCCCTTTCTGCTCAACTGGACAATACCCTGTAGGTATTATAATTTTAAAGAGGAAACTTTATTTTTTATTCATAAGATGACTATAATCTCAGGTGCAGATAAACCATCACCGCAGTGGAAAAAAAGAGTCCCTTGGAGGAGTCTATGGCAGGGGTGATAGGCTTTTCATATGAAAGGAGAAGAGCCCTTAAAGACATGTCAGAAAGTCCAATTTTCAAAAGGTGTTAAAAGGCACTCAATCAATCAATGCCAGCTGAATGAAGCCTGGTATTATAAATCTGAAAAAATTAAATTTTTTAAATTACACTGCATCTGGACTCAAAGTGGAAAAGGTCAGACAGCTTCAAAGCTGCCCGGTGAAAAGCAGCTATTCATTAGAGAAAGATCTCTTGCTTATGGAGCTGACAGATGGATCTTTCACTTAAAGCCCCAGAATATAAGACATTAAAACCTTTCCTCCACTTCTGTCAGTGACTTGCTATGATGCTCTGAACAAGGTTACAACCTCCCCAGGCCCTAATTTTATTAGGATGGGAGTTCTCAGTACCGATGTAGTTTTTTGTTTTTCGTTTAAAAAAACCAAAAAAACAAAACAAAACAAAAAAAACAACAACTCCCCCTAGGTTTTAATGTGCAGGCAGCAACACTTAACTTACCACTAACTATAGTCCAGGCCTGCTCTATGCACTTAGCATAGAGTCATTTAATCTTCACATCTACCCTCTACAGAAGGTACTATAAGTATCTCCATCCTCTGCAGAGGTTAGTGACATGCACAGGGTCACACAGCTCATGGGGAGCAAGTGGGGTACCCATCCAGGCAGTCTGGTTCCAGAGCCTGACCATGCAATCCCTATCCTATGCCTCCTTTTGTAGATAAAAATGAGGCAGACTAGCCTCCAAGTCCAATGGCCTCATGAGGTAGATGGGTGCCCGTGCACGCGCGCGCGCGCACACACACACACACACCTCCACTCCCAGGGCAGCATGCCATGCCTTAAATCTATCCTTATAAAGAGAATTTACCTCTATTGCGGGACACCTATTATCTACTCCCACAAGTTCTGCTAGGCATCCAACTTATCAGAGTTATCTCAAGCTATAATGCTGTCAATGTGTGTAACGTGGAGGCATCAGGCAACAAAATACATGCTAAAATGGGCAAGCTCCTAAACTCATGAGCTCACAGGGAAGAGCCCTGGGAGATGGGCCATACTGCAATGGGTAAGATTATTGGGGGCAGAGACCTCTGTGTCACATGGGCAATGCTTCCCCTATTCCTAACACTTACCAAAAACATAGGAATTATGTGAAAGAGGAGCTCAAAAACCCCATGATTTCTCACTGAATGAACCGCATGAAACCTGTTAAAAGGTGATGAGATGGGGTAAAGAATGGCCTGGTGCCAGGTTTTTCTTCTGGGCAGTTTTGCACAGTCCAATAGATGTAATAAGGTTTTAGCCTTGGACATCAAGGTCTACAGATAAATTAGAGTATGCCTGCAATGGAGAGCTGTCCAATCCACATAACAATCCAGCAAATAATAACACATGCATCACTGGGCTCGTATCTGAAATTTGTAAGAGAAACCATTCTCGGCCATATGCATTTGGCTCAGTAAAGCACTCTTAAACGGGACTGCCACAGGGGCCCCTGAGGTCACATGGGAAGGAGCGATGGCTTTATTTTTTAAATTCAATCCAATAGCCCCAAAATGGGGACACCAGAGCTCTAGATGATAAAAGTCAAGGACAAGTCATGCCAGGAAACAAAAGACTTTTTTTTTTTAAATGTTAACACGCCCAGTCTCAAAGCAGGATGAAAAACGTACAAGGGAGGGGGTCATCCAAGGCAGGATTTTGTGACCTTTTCAATGTCATGAACCCCTTCAGCCATCCAGACCCTTTAACCAGAATGTTTTGAATGATTTTGACATTGAAAATACGATTACAAGGAAAATCAATTATATTGAAACAGATGCTAAAATAGTTAAAGAGCAAATCTGTGGTATATTAACGTGTGCTTAAGGCATAAAATACAAGATACAGCTGCAGGTCTTACAGCTACTGTAGTTTTCTAAGCAGTGATGAACACAAATGATAGTTTAAACCATCTCCAACTACCTAATTCCAAAAAAATCTGTAATTTCTATGTGCCAAAGCCACAGGTGCTAATGACAGTACCTGGTTTGTGGCCCACTTTCATGATTGAAGGAAAGGCCACATTTTGGTTAGAGTTTAGTGAAAATAAAAATGTGAAACTTATCTCTGTCCATCCCAGACCACAAAAGCCCTGAAGCGCATCCAATGACCTCCAGAGTGAGGGACCCTGACCCAGAGAATCAGAGTCAGGCTCAGTGGAACAATTACTCCGAGTTGCCAAGAGCACTAACAGCTCAAGTGCTTCTAAAGAAACAGCAGTTCAGTTTTATCCCATTCACAGTACCACTGAAACTCAGAAAATTAAACAGTAATTTACTGATTGGCACACATTAGCAGGGTTGGGCATGCCACATATGCACACTCCTGGCAAGTTCTGTGATTTAGCTTTCAGAGTAGTCGGTGCAACTTCTACTTAACAAGTAAATCCATCCCCACCAAATTACAAACTCACCTGACAATCACCAGCCTGGCATGGAAGGAGAAAGACCTATGGCGATTTCCAGTGTGAAGCAATATACAAAAATAAGAAAGCCAGGCTGAATATTTGGGACAAGTGTATTTTATGTTGGTTTTGTTGCTTTCTTGGATGCTCTCCTTATGGTTTTTAAAAGCATTTAAGATCCAGCCAGGTATAGTCTTCCAGTTAACTTGATCTGGCTTCCTAGCAAGGGTGGTACCTAAGGCTTGGCCTCCCCCAACCCCCATTGTCTCACAGAGTCAGGCCATTCTCCAGTTGTATGCCCTAAATCAGGGGATGCCTGTATAAAAATAAATACAATTCAGAGTCCAGAATACACGGACTTACATTGGGCCCTTGCCAAATTCTCATGGATCCTGGATAACTGAGACGGTTTTTGTTTTCATGGGTAGGACCTACAACAGCTGCAAGGGCATAAGACTTTTTCTGGGCTAATAAAATTACTACCTACGTCCGGCTCACTGTTACAGCTGTGGCAACAGCTAAACTTCCCAGAAAGATGCAAGCCTTGTGTAGTTCTAGAAGAGCTGGGATGGTAGGTCTGAACTAAACTGGAGGCATTCAACTCCAACCCAACCGCAAAATACACTTTGGCTAACTTTCGAGTTACAGAGTAATTTCTATGCATGGAGATTACAAATGTCATTTACAGGAGTCCCATAAAACTAATCAAACGTATGAAGTTCAAGCTTTACACTTGAAGTTATGTGACATGCTGTGTATGAACATCTGATGTTTTTTCCCCCTCTATAACCCAGTGAAATGTTCAATTCAAGCCCTTAGAAACTCTGCAGTGAAACCTTTGATCATGGATTCTATCACCACTTCGTTTCACACACAGAGACAGTATGAAACATAGCTCAGACCTAAGGAACAAAATCGGTGCTGTGAAGTGGCAGGGAAACCATTCATGCACGTACATATGCACACAGGTCACTTTTCTTCCAAGTTGGTGGGGGGAAAGGGGGAAGTTTCAGAAGCTGCACTCTCCAAACTGAGAAGGTTCCTTACATATGTACACATAGCGCAGATACAAAGTTATTTCCCAAATGTAAGTGTGTGGTCCAAACGCCTCCCTTTAAGGAAAAACAGTCCAATTAAAACCCAGTGGAAAACAGGGACACATGTTTCTTGAATGACTCTGAATCCGAGACAGTGGATGAGAAATTGTTCTAGATATAATGAAGATGTTGCCCAGATGTACTAAGTTTTTATGGTCTCAATGAAACAGCTTCCTGGTACAGCAAAATATGGGAGTCTGCAACAAAGCTGGATAGCACATGACTTCTTAAATATCAAGTCCTTGTTTTCAGGCAGTCAAACTTCCCAAGCCAACTCCCTTCTCACAAACCTAATGGAGCCCATATTTCAATGCACTGATAATTCACTGAAAACCACAAACCCATTCAACTTCAACTCAGAGTTATATTATGACTTCTGATAATTATCTCCCCTTAATAATACTGTAAAATCTGTTACAAAGAGAAGGCCTTTACTCCACAATGCAACAAACCACCATGAAAATAACAGCAAAGCACAAATGCACCCTGTGGCAGGTTAAGTTTTCCACTGTGAGGTACCTTGTTTAGTCCTCACAAGGAGGAGGTAGGAACCATACTTGTCCTGGTTGACAGATACTGAAATTGAGGTTTAGAGAAACTCAGCAGCCTGCCCCGGCCACGTCTTCGCTCTGACCACAGCACTCCTCTCTTGGAGGAAAGACACAATAGAACCCTTCCTTAAGCACACAAAGTCTTGGATCTCAAGGTTAACTGATGTGCAAGACCAGCCTCTATGGCACAAGCATGGGGCCTAAGGATAGCTTAATGACAAAGCTCCAACATTATGGTGATAATTTGGTTTTATTTAAAACTGTATCATCCTGTATTCCTAAACATTTATACTTATCTTTCTGAAAGAGAAACTGGATACCATAATCCCAAATATCCAATTCCAAAACCACCAATCTTGGCTGTCTTTTCTATGCACCAATTTTGTTGGATAAATGATCTGAAAACTACATTTTCAACTGCCACCTCCATGAGGGTGGCTCACACATCTATTGCCACACTGTTTTACCTCTGCTACAGTTTACTTGCTGACATCAACGCCAGCAGCACAAACTCAGCATGTCCGAAACTAAACTCATCTTCCTCTTTCCCCCACCGCCAAAACCTCCTCACCAGTCTGCATTCCAGGTTCCTGTTGAGAAGCAGGAACCACCCCTTTCCATCCACCAGAGCCTTCATCCTCAAGGACTCCTTGTCTGACCCAATCAAATCACTAAGTCTCAGCAGTTCCATCTCCTCTCCACATCCCCCACCATCCTGGGGAGCTCGTCACCATCCCACTGTTCTGCTCCCAAAGCCTGCCGCTCGACTTCTCTAACTTTAGGCCTAGTCGAGTACATAGAAATCACCTGCAGGGCCTGGTAAGCCAGACTGCTGGGCCCCATCCCAGAGTCTCTGATTTTTAGGTCTGGGATGAAGCTAAGACTTTATATTTCTAACAAGTCCCAACTGATGATGATGCCGTTCCTTAGGGGCCATCCTCCTGAGAACCACAGCTTTAGACTCTCCTCCCTCCCTTTTCATCTCACTGGCATGAATTCTTCCTGAATCTTTTCTTCATACACCAGTTTAAGCCTTTTTAAATCTGAAAATTTAGGCCTCTGATAACCAAATTTGGACAATAAAAGCTACTAGTCACCAAGGATCTACCATGCCTCAGGTACATTATGTCTGTCACGTTGCAGCTAAAACAACCCTGAAAAATACATGGTATTGCCCCAAATTTACAGGGCAATTTTGTGAAAACTTGAGACTTAGAAAGGTTAAACGATTCCTAAATTCCACAATGACAAAGTGGTTTTACATACTCATTAAAAGGGACCCTCTCCTCAGATAAATTTTGTTACCAAAATGTGATGGGAAAGGGAGAACTATAAAGAAAAACAAACAGCATTTTCTTCTTGAGGTGAGCAAGATGAGAGATCTATGAGGAAACAAAACCTGTGCCACTATTTATGGTTCCTTTTGGTACAGAGCAAAACGTGTCCAAATGCACCCTCCCAGGATCAATTTAACAGAATAAAGAAAACCAGTAGACTTTGCTTTCGTTCACCTGCCTATGCTTAAACATGAACTACCTGGTGTTGTAGATCATATCCTTATCCATTCTAAAATCATTATGCTCAAAATGAATGGGAATTACATCGATGTATACTATGCCTATTAACAAGGCCTTTACTTGAAAGAGCCTTTTCTGTCTTATTGCTGGCACATGTATGATTCAATCAGTATGATCATACATCCAGAAGAGTGTATACTTTCACACGCTCTCCTTTATAAACAAAAAAGACAGACTCATCCGAGCCAGCCAATTATCGAGTTTCACAACTAGAGAGAACTTCTCAAAAATGCCCTTGAATCTTAAAGTGCTTTCTCTCGTGTCATCGCATCGGATTCTCATAAACAGCCCTGTGAGGATATAAGCCTGATCCCACCGTCGTAATCTCACGCCACTCAGCTAATAGAAGAACCAGGGATTGAATCCAGATGAAGCCACTGAATGCACAGACCACGGTTTTGACATTAAAAGTCTTGTGCTTAGCACCCATTATGGAAGAAAAAATATGCACCGTGACGCTCAAATATAAATAAGACCCAGTTCCTGCCTTCACCAAAGTCAACCTACTCACTAGAAGTCTAAAACGGTGCCATGGCATTATGGGAACAGGGCAAGACAGAGTGACATGATGGCAAGGACTCTGGAGTCACATAGACCAATCAATCCATGGGTTGAAAACCCCCAAATCCTAACTCTACTGTGCGCCTGGGCCTGTAACTTCATCTCTGGGAACCATAGGTTCCTCATTTATAACGGAGATGATATGCCACAGAACAGTTGTGAAAATTAGAAATAATGTATGACAAGTACCTACGACTATGGCTAGCATCAAATGTATATTACATAAATGGTTGTAATTATCTCATCTTATTATATCTGCTTATATAGGCCCAAGCACCAATTTTTTTAAATTTATTTTATTAAATTTTTTTTTATTACATTAGTTTCAGGTGTACAAAACAACATAATAAATAGATATTTACATCCATCACAAAGTGGTAACCCCCCCGAAGTCTACTACCCCTCTGACATCGTATATAGCTGTTACAATACCATTGACTATATTCCTTATGCTGTACTCCACATCCCATGACTATATATATATATATATATATATATATATATGCATATATATTTTAGTTTACATTCAATATTATTCAACTTCAGCTTCCAGTGTACAGCGCAGTGGTCAGGCATCTACACAGTCTATGAAGTGATCCCCCTGATAAGTCCAGTGCCCATCTGTCACCCTACATAATGTTTACAACATTATTGATTACATTTCCCATACTGTGTAATTCACATCCACACGACTGTTTTGTGACTACCAATTTGCCAAGTGCAACTTTTAAAGCCCATAAGAATAAAATGTCCACAGAATGGCCTTTTCCTGTTTTATTTAGGAAATTAAAATGAAAGGACTTAATTGCCAATTAAAATATGGGGCTGACTGAGGGAGCATGAAGAATGAATCACACTTCTGGCTTGGATTGTGCCAATGACCAAAGTGGGAAAGCAGACAAGAGTATGGGGGTGAGAGGATTTGGGAGGGAGGAGGGGGACAGGAAGGAGGCAATAATTAGGAGGGACATGATTTCAGTTTGGATATCCCAAGTTAAAAGTACATATGAGTCATCCAAGGAGAAATGCCCAAAAGACTGAGATGAGGGTGAACTCAGAGAGAGACTTGAGGGCCATTACATGTGGGTGGTAGCTGAAGTCACGAAGTATTGAGGTCCCCAAAAAGGCTGAGCACACTAAAAGGAAACCACCAAGGGTGAAAGCCCAGGGAACAGGCACATTTAAGACACAGTGGGACCTCGGAAGAAATGAAAGAAGAAAAAGAAAAGCAGTCAAGCATGTTGGAAAGAACCCAGAGGAGGAAGCTGCACATGGAGAGTGGTCAGCAGTGCCCAGTGCTACAGAAAACATGTCAGTAGTCCTATCACAGGTCATTTGTGACCTTAAGAGCAGTGTCCGCGAAGTTGAGGCGATGGAAACCAGACGAGATAGGTCATCGGTAAGGTCCCTCCTAAACAGTAAATGGTTTCAAAATAGAAACTCCCCATTCTCCATCAAAACCATCAAATGCATTAAAACTTCAAATAGCACGGTTTTCTTTCATAGAAAGGGAATTTGCAAAAGAAACAGTTAAAAATCACAAAAACTGTTTAAAATGATCTTTCCTATTAAGCTCCTGTCTACTTCCTGAAGTTGGTCCCAAAGAAAGAGAAAAGAAAACTTAGCTAATTCTCTGCCACCCAAAAATTGGGGGAGGAAAAAAAAAAGAAAGAGTATAACTTACTAAATAAACTTCCTCTGCCCAATAAATCTCCAAGGGCAATACACTTAAATTGCTAGTTCAATGTTACTTTGAGAAATGTGTTACCACAGGACGAAAGGCTTCAGTTTCAATATGCAAATGTCTGCATACTTAGGTAAAATTCCATTTAAGCAGATTCCCACCTGGATTTCTAAATAAGTCTCAGCTCTTGTTAAATTTAGTAAACTGTTCTTCAATGTCATTTTCCTCGTTCCTTGTATACTTAACAACCGTAGAAAGTGTTGTCACAGGCAATTTTAAAGTTATAAAATGGTCCTGCGATGCAAATTATGGCACAGCAAGGGAATGTTTGGGTTGGCAGTATAAACTGGTTAAACTAGTTAGGAGAGTTCAAAAATAATTCTCCCCGAACAGCTGCTCAGGCTGAGAAAGAGATTTTGTTTTTTTAAGTCTACTCCACATACAAAAATATTTTTCAAGAAGTTACACACCATCACCCTTTGAGGAGCTTTTAATAAGAAACAAACCTATACAGCAAGGGTTCCTTCCCTATGCTCTGCTTTTGGAAGGATCTCCCTGAAGTTTCGGGGACAATGTGGTCACTCTGTTCTTCATGGATGAGCAAGACATGGCAGGAAGGGTTGAGTACAGAATATAAAATCCTGTTAGCAAGCCACACCAGACAGATGGCAGCATGCACCTGCACATCACATGGACGTCTCAAGAATTCACAGAGGTTTGGAAGCAGATTTCCCCTTGATCCCCATTCCTACAGAGAAATATTCCCAACCTCCCCAGAGATGGGCTCCCTGGCAGAATCTTCAGCACCCACAGTCAGCCATTCTGTCCAGGACCTCTGGGGAATCCCTGTTCCACCCTCTGCCTCAACTGTGAGCAGCTAAGCGTAAGAAAGAGCAGTCCTCCATGCTGCGCTCACTGAAGATGGGACTGGACACTCCATTTTAGCAAATTCTCTCTCTCTCTCTCCTTAAAGGAAACAGGACTATTTGAGTCCCACTAGATGTTACACATTGGAGGTGGGGCATGCAAATAAAAAGACGAATAAAACAAAAATCTTAATCCATCAGGAGCCTCCAGCCTCACTATACCCCTCGGAGCAAGTATTTTTGTTTCACCGTTTACATGTAGGATGACAGTACAGAAAAACCATAGTACAGGAGCAGTTCAACAAGTTTTCCCAAGGTTCCTAAAGCCACACAACTAGAAAATCCTCCTTGAAACCTGGGGGAGGGGGACAATACAACTCAGAATACGTTGACTGAGAGCCTGCAGAAGAGGCAGGAGACAGAACCTAAGCCAGTTGTAACTGGTGTGACCCTAAAATGACAACCTAGGGAGAGCAGTAGGATAAGGCAGACTGTAATCACTGTCTCCTGGAAGCTAGAGGGAGGTTTGTGATTAAACTTCACAAAAGTATTTCATGGGGGGTGTGGAACAAGAGAAGCACAATGATAAAGAACACACAGCCAGTCTGTCATCATTAAACATCTGAAAAGTTTTTATCACTTGCACTTCTATGTACACAAACTGTAAAGCAAAATATTAAGCCACTTCCTCAACATATATTCAATGCTTTCAGTGCAAAAGTACTGTGCCAGACACCCTAAAAAGAGCAAAAAAAAAAAAGTAAGTAAAATTAGTAAATAAGTAAAATTAAGTAAAAATAAGTAAAATTACAAAAGTTTTGAAAGATGTACTGGAGCATCCATATTCTTAAGAGTGCTTTAACATAGTAACTTAGACACTGATTTTTTTAAAAAAATATTATCCTTAAATTTGTTTCAGTGAAAACCCAATTTGTCTTCACAGCCCTCACAATTTTCAGAAAATAACATATCTTGGAAAAGTTGGTCTGGCAGAGTACAGAGTTGCCCTCATCTCAGAGGTCTCACTTACCTCGCCCACCCCAGGCTCCACGTGCTCACAACAGAGAGGGGCTGTCTCACGGGGGAGCAAGAGGCAAGTTCCTCTGGACAAGCTGACCACAGGAAGCTGGAAGCCAAACTAGAAAAAAAGAAAACCTGTCAGCACACTCACACGTGAGACAAGACACACTGAGTTTATAAAACCAGTTACAACCTCCCTAAAAATCCCAATGAAGCCATGATGGAGAGGAAAGAGACATCAGCATATAGGTACGTACTCTTACCCCAGGGAAAAGCAAGGTGACTGGGAGGCAAAACCCTCTCTTCTCATACCTTCTTTTCAAGCTGCCGAGGAATATTTACTGAAAGCCCCTTATCTTGTCCCATTTACCTCCTCCACTATCTCAGGTTTTCTCTAAGTGATGCTGATAGCTCTGCAGCCAATACACAACGAAATGTTTCAAAGGTTTACAATACAGAGGAACGTTTCTCAAACACTTAGGGTTCTGAAGTCCTCCAGAATACCTCATTCCCGTATTTCCAGCCTCAGTCCTCACCGGTCCCAGCTCCCTGCACAACTCTCCATTTCTGAACACACCGCCCCGTTTCACGGTTCTGCTCTCCCCGTTCCCTCATCCTGAAACACCTCTCTCCCTCTCTGGACATTAGTCACCCTCCAGGCACAGCTCACGGCCAGCCCCACCCCCACATCATCTCACCAGTCCTTACCATGCACTCTGAACACCTTGCTGGTACCTGTATTCTAGCATTTGCTTCCCTCTGCCTTGAACTCCCCCCTTCTACCAGTTTCTGAAGGGCTGGTCTCACCTGCCGTCTCCTATACTACCCTCCTCTCTTGTCACAAGTCGAGGCAGATGCTCGGTGCATGCTTATGGAGCGTATGGACCAAAATTTCCCATGACTGACTCAGTCTATTTCCTTGGGAAATATTCTTTTTACTGCTACACCAATCTGGGAAGATGTTCTTTTTCGAGGGTGCTAGCCATGCTCAAACACACAGACAACCAGGCTCTCACCCAAGTTAACTCCTTCCTGCCAGCAATGCTGCCGGACTTCCCTGACAAAAACATGCGTGGTCACGTTTGAGGCAGCCAAATCACCTTCCCAGGATGCCAGAGTTACTAGTAGGCTTGTGCACGCCAAGGCTGGGTGGAGGCCTTTCCTCCCTTTGAAGTCTGTTTAATGAGGAGCTCTATCACACATGTGCCCCTTACCCACCAGGATTTCTAAGCTGAGAACAGTACAGGCGCTTTTCTCTGGGAGGAAACCAGGTGATGCAGGGGACAGGTTCCAGCCGCCCCCCAATTCAGAGCCAGCTGAGCTCTCACTCAAGCAGAATGTGGAGGTGAAATCTACACGGAGCAGGTGGTCACCCCATGTCACATCCTCCAAAAGACCTCATCTCATGGTCAGCAACAGTCCACAAATGCTGCCCAGGCTTCTGAGCACCCCAGCTCCTTCATTCCCTCGCTTGCTGACCTCATTGGGTAGCATTTAAGCATTCACTGCAGGACAGCACCACCTGGTGAACAGTAGCTCAAATATCTGAGGCGTCCTCCTATTATTCACTCACAAAAAGCATCACCTGCCACTTTACAGAGGGGTCTGGCAGCTGGGGAGGGAATCCATCTCACAGCTGCTGCAAGGACTGCTGCCAAGATCCTTTCATAAAGCACACCTCAGCAGAAAAGGCAGGCTTCTCATCTGTCCCAACTGCAGCCGCCAGACAAGAATAAAAGAGGAACCATCACATGCCCACTGTCAGACAGACCCTCTGCCCAGAGGACCCACAGCCATGTGTGCCCTTAAAAGGAGACCTGTAACAGGTTATGCACACACATACTTTCCCTCTGGCCTCTTCTCCATCGAGAGCAACCCCTGTGTTACACTTCTTCTATAAGGGCCAGGGGAAAAGTCCTCTATGAGTTTAAGACTACGAAGGCGCCAAGATAAATTACAGAGTTACAGAGTTCCCAAGGGGAGGCGGCTTCCTGAGAGAAGAAGGACTGTCCCTACAGCCTGTTTTTATGGTAATGAGATCACAGAGTTTAGATTCTGTATTTGGTCCTACATGGGTTTTAAGGGCCATATTCAGTAATTACAGAAAGGAAAAAGGGAGGTCAAACGAGACCAGAGGAACTCGGAGTGGTGTTTGAAAAGTTACTTATAACTACAGTTAGATCACTCACTGACCAGAATCAGAAGAGAAACTACACACCGAGTTTTCATTTTTTGTCCTTCAGAATCAATTTTAAATTGGCAAAAAGATGGAATGTTTTACTTTTCGTGTTTGGGCGTTCCTCTGTTCAAAGGCCTTTTCAAATGTACAATCCAACACCTGGGCCCAAGAAAAGTTTTGAAAAAGAAGCATTACACCACCAAATGCTCTCATGCGAAATGCAAAGGATGACAAAACACATTTGCTGAAGGAGTGTTTATAGAACCTAAACACAGGAGTTTAGAGACTAGAGGGATGATGACCTTCAATTATCCATCACGAGTTTTTTATTTTCAGATCTAATTTCCAATTGCCTTTAAAAAATAAACCTTAAAATGCTTTGGAGGGGAATTATTAGGGTTTACTTCCTGGTTATCACTAGCTTTCAAGTATGAATAGAGGCTTCAGAGTTGTTTATCCAACAGAAGTTAAGAATTCAAAAAACAATTTTTTTTTCCTCTCTCAAATATCCTCCTAAAAATTTAACATTGGGCCTCCTCAGATGACAAAACGAAGACTACCGTATGTATTCATGGACTGTAGCATGTGACCATGGATTTCATGAGACCGTGCATCTGCTACGGGTATACAGGACTCAGCAGCACTGAGCAAGGCTCCGCTAGACAGTGAGGGGTGAGACAGCGTGGTGATGAGGCCACTCGTCCCAATCGGCTGCATCTGAGAGTCCCGGGCAGGCTCGGGTCACCCTCCACTCTGATGACAGAGTGGAAAACAATACCACAGAAATCCTACGGCAAATAAAAGAAAGCTCTTGTTTTTTTGCTTTGTTTCATTTTGAATGCCCGTGCTTATAGAAAGCAGGCTTAAATAAAAGAGGAAGATAGGGAGAAAGAACGCTGTGGGGATCCGGTTTGCATCTGAGACCTGAGTGGCCAAAAGGCATTATTTAAAAATACCTATTTCCATTTCAACTCTTGCAATTTCCTCGAGACAGGTGTACTGCTGGGACGGTTATATCTATTGACTACACTGAGGTGGGTTTTCCTCCTAACCACCCACCAGAATCTCCTAGAGGGCTTTACAGATTCTGATGCCCAGAAGAATTAAAACAAAATTTCTGGGGATGAGGCCCAAATGGCGGTGCATTTTAAAGCTGACAGGCTGATGCTAATGCCTAGCCAGGACTGTGAACCGCTACCGCTGACCTACTCCCAGAATGCTTCCTTTGGTCTGGGGGAAGGGGCGTATGTATGCCTAAAAGGAGGGTGGGAGGAGAAACACAAATGGACTGGATTGCTGGAGGAAGCTGAAGTGAATAACAATTTGTAGGTGATGACCACTGGGGTGGGTGCAGGGTGTGGCCTGCAGGCACCCTACCCTCCCTGAGGGAAAAGGCAGGAGTGGGGACAGACTGGGTCCCTGGATGGCTCCTGTCATTGAGTTGGCAAGAGGTAACAATTCAAAGTTCATCTGTAAAGAACATTCCTATGTCAAATGTTTAATGTGAAAAGTGATCTAATATGATGGCTGTCACACATGAAGAAACTACTAAACTGTGTGTAACACTATGATTTCTCCTGGTTCTTCTAATAACCATATTAACTAGTTTGGGGTTTTGTTTTTTTTAACTGACGATCCAAAATGTCTTGCTCACCACATCTGACAATGCACACACTCCTTACAGGGTTTCTGCCTGGAATTACAAGGCCCAAAGAACAGAGCTTTCCTAGGCGTAACACCGGCTGACTCACATGATGGCTGAACCCAAACTTGATTTCAATTAGCATCATGATGTGCTCAGATGTGACAGTGGCTGGAAAAGAAAGAGAACTGACAGAGTGGGTGAAAGGTGAGGACTGCAGAAATTAGCTCCAGCTGAGGAGCTAATTCTGTCGTCACTTCCACATTCGTCAATTCCTAGAGTTATCTGCTCTCTACCTGCTCTGTAATAATGACAAAAGTCAGGCTTGGATGCCTCTTCCCAATGTCTGTCTCATGGGGGAATTAATCAGCTTTACCTTATTCATCCTTTGTCATCTGTACCAGAATGACCTGGGCCATTCCTGGACACCGCTCCAAACTAAATAAGGGAATCATAATATCTGGAGTAGAACCCAAGAGTCTGCATTTTAATCAACCACAGAGACACAACAAACAGTGTGTGACCCAGTCACAAACCCTCATTGATCCTGCCTTTGAAAGGGTTTTTCAAATGTGCTCCTAAGTCTCTCCACAACCCCTGCCACTAGTTCCTAGCGGGGGGTTTTATCACCTCACCCCCCTCCCTGGTCTCCCACTGTGTCTGGTCTCTCTGCATGGCCACCTACTCAAACACCATTGGGATCCCAGTACTGCTGGCTCCATGTCCCTGACCCAGGTCACTCTTCTCCGAAACTCACACCCGACACAAAACTTTACTACTTTTCCACTGAGGGTTTCAGGTCTGTTAGTTCTCTCTCCCAACTGAACAGTAAGCTCTTTGGAGGCGGGGTCCATATCCAAGACCTCCCTGGGTCTTTCACAGGGCTCAGGACATCTTAGGAGGGCTCAAGACAACTTAGGTTTCAAGAACAGTGGTTGACAGACAAACCAAGCTCTCTTTCCTTCACCTTCTTCTCATTTTCCCTGAGAAAACTTTCATTCTCTCCCTTCAGTAACAATGCTGGCCAAGGGTGGGAGAGATTTACATAGTAGGGTGGGAAAAGGGGTAAGACGGAAGTCATAAGCTAGCAACCTCAACTATCCAGTAAACAGCTAGAGATAAAGATTTATGTAGTCTTTCCAGCAACCAAAATCTGAGACTAAATTCACAATTCAGAAGAGAACTTCCCAACCTCTCCCACCTCTATCCAACACCTCTTGCCCAGACCCCTTCTGGAGAGTTATTTTACTCCAACTTTAGATCCAGTTCTAACAGGAGGGAAATATTTGTTTCCCAGGTCACCATAAATTAAGAGGGTGGAGAGCAACTGCTAGATCAAGACACAATGACAGCCCTGAGAAGCTATGACTGACAGGAGACAATTTATAAATCCCAAACAGTAGATTACAGGCTGTTAGAGTTTAAATAGCCTTTCAATCCCCCAACGTGTCCAAGGACACCAAAACAAAGCATTTCAAAACAGCACAATTAGTGGCTCTGAGATTACCCAGGGCACAAAGAAAAGGTTGTTACACTTTCAGTGGATCTCCAGCCACTAGATCTGGGGGAGGAGATGCCCACATGTCCAAACCAACCTCAGTCTCTAAGACCCAAGTTCTCAAAAACAGAAATGGGCACTGTCTCCAACTGCAATGTACCATCTCTCTGTGGTTTCCAATAGCCCTGAACACAGGGACAGACTTTCAAAGGCAGTCACACAGCCCTCTGCGTTGCCATCCTGATCAGGAACTCTCAACTCGCCACAGATGCATCACTTCTCATCAACCTTTTCTTGTGGTATTTGTGAGTAAAGCTCCTCATCACATTAGAAACTTCCTTAAGCAGAGGGACTGCATCTTTGTATGGACACCATGCCCCCATCTCCACATCTCCCAGCTAATGCCTACTGACCCTTTGCCAGTTCAATCTGTCCAGAAGCCCTACGGCCAGATGATCTTAAGCAGGGAGGCATTTAAATGAGTGCTTTAAAATAGCGCAAGCATTTCTATAATCTTTAAAGGTACTGGTTTTCCTACTTTTCTTATAGAGTCAAAAAAAATACGTTTAAATGTTAGATTCTATGATCAATGGGGCAAGTTTCGGTTTTTCTTGGAATCTAATCTGCATGGGACATAGAGCCAGGAATAAATCCTGTACCATTGTGTGTGGCTCTCTGAACCACAAAGGTTAGGTTGAGTTTTTCCTTGATCAAAAGCAACCTAAACTCAAATAGTTTCAATCATTCATCTATTCAGAACAGATATTGGGTAGCTTCACATTCATGTCTGATAATTAATAGTATTCAAAAGAACTGATTTGGGGGCTGGCCGAGTGGCTCAGTTGGTTAAGAGTGCAAGCTTTGAGCAACAGGGTTGCTGGTTCAATTCCCACATGGGCCAGTGGGCTGCTCCCGAGCTGAACTGCCACTGAGTTGCCACCACGTGTCAGGATGGCTCAGCTGGTGAGAGCATGTGCTCCTAACAACAAGGCTGCCAGCTTGACTTCTGCATGGGATGGTGGGCTACACTACCCACAACTAAGATTGAACACAGCACCTTTTAGCTGAGCAGCCGCAAGCTGCTGATGGGCGGCCGGATGGTGACTGGACTTGGAGCTGAGCTAGCTGCGCCCCACACAACTAAGATTGAAGGACAACAATTTGGCTGTTCTCCTTCCCCAATTTCCCAATAGAAAAAAAAAAAAGTACTGATTTGCTTCGGGTTCAGTAAAGACAGTACTTTAACTTGCAGTTCTATAACATAAGGTTATGATGTACACTTGGTCTGAGAAATTTTTTTATTTAAACTGGGTTAAAAATAAATTTATTTCCAGATTCCCAAAAGTAATTCTCACTCGTTTTAAACTCGTTGCTAAGTATGTCACTTACACTCTAAGATTCATTCATTTACAAACAGGCTACAATGGCCCACCAGGGTACTGAAAATCTCTGGTTAGGTCCAGGTTGCCCAAGGCTCCCAGGCCTGGTGCCATGTTCAGCTTCTGCAGCCCTTCCTTCCCCACAGCTCAAGCCTCTTGACCCTTGCGCCCCCCCCCCCCCCATCTTACCCTCACTGGCTCAATCCAGTGGAAATTTCTAGAATAGAGATTTAAACAGCTCGGGTTAAGTGGCTCTTGCTGCTTAACAGGCTCTGACCTTGTGTGTAATAACTCGGCTTCTTTCTCCTGCATTCCACAGGCCTCACTCACCCTCTTATCAGTTATGATAACCAAGCCCAAGCCCCTCTCTTGATCATCTGCAAGTCCCTGGGGGCAGAGGTGCTGCCTTGTCTTGGAAGTCTCCCCACTGCAGGTCTATCCTGAACCCACATGGCCCAAACAGGTCAGGTCACAAGGGTGCCCCTGCCAGGCCACGCTGAAGCCCTGGGCGACCACCGTACACCCTCATCTACCAGGCCACTAGCACTGAAGACCCCTGTTCCTTCCTCCTGGCACACTGGACTTCCTCCCAGCTGCAAACGCCAGAACTGCTGCCCCTGCCACATGTCCCCCGCCCCTGGGCGGGGGAGTTCCAGGCCCAAATTGGGCCTCACTAGGAAATGACTCACATCACAAAAATCTGAGGGTCCTCTGGCCAGAACACAAATAAATCACAAGATCTGGATCCTACCCTATCAAAAATTGAAACCGCAGCAACAAAAACATCAACCAAGCAAGAGAAAATAGGAAATATCTTCTCCCTGAGAAACCCTCTGTTGACGGGTTACGCTGAAGCCCCGGTATCCTCGGCAGCTCTCATTCACTATTTCTAAGGTGAAACCTGATGAATATCAGAAAAATGACTATAACTGTGTCTTCCCTGTGTGCAAGAAAATCAAAGGACTTCTTACAAACCATTTCAAAGTTTACACTTACGGTTACTGAAATTACAAATATGCAAATAACCCAATAATTCTTCTCTCCTAGGAAATCAAGTCATCTTTTAAAACCCCTATTTAAACAAGATAAATGCATATGTACATTTTTATCAATATCCTTAAAAAAAAAATCAGACAACATTAAAAACCCTAGCTGGCTAAACTGTCTTCCACTTCAAAATAACATGAAAAATAGCAAACTTCACTTTCTGGTCAAAGCTTATTTTTGCAATACCTATCATTTTCTACAGAATTCTAACATTTTCCACTTTCTACCACTATTTTGTAGAAAGACTTCTCCCCCTTGGCTTTATATCTTTGTTTTTGGATCTTGTTAACAATCCTGAAAATTCCAACCTTGCAATTTTTTCAGTCCTGGGAAGGAATAACACATAGTCATTTAAAAACCAAAAGCAGTGTCAACACTTCCTCAATGACACAGCTGTTGTGAGTGACCAGTGAATAAAAGTTTGGTTTTCTTTTTTCTTTTTTTTTTTTTTTTTTCCAGAAAATGATGACTTCTCTGCAAACTATTTCGCAAAGTTATTGAAGACATGGTCAAAGGCAGTAAAGCAAGAAGTACTACCTATGATAAAGTACTACGAATGATAAAGTACTTCCTATGATAAAGTACTACCTATGATAAAGTACTACCTATGATAAAGCATAGCGAATATACACGAACAAGAGCAGCTGCCCAATGACTCGTAGCAGAAGAGGACCTACTCTGTAGGCCATGAATTACATGGAACATGAGTTCCACATTACAAACCTCAAAATTAAAAAAAAGTTAGGTAGATGATCCAGCAATCCCACTTTAGGGTATTTCTCCAAAAGAATTGAAATCAGGATCCCAAAGAGATATTTGCACTCCCATGTTCGTTGCAGCATTTATTCATAATAGCCAAGAGGTGGAAGCAACCTAAATGTCCTTTGACAGATGAATGGATAAAGAAAACATGGTATATACGTACAATGGAATATTATTCAGCCTTTTAAAAAGGAGGACATTCTGTCATGTGCTACAACATGGATAAATCTTGAGGACATTATGATAAGTGAAACAAGCTAGTCACAGAAGGTCAAATACTGGATGATTCCAACTCAGATGAGGTATCTAAAGTACTCAAACTCACAGAAGCAGAAAGTAAAATGGTGGTCACCAGGGGCTAAGGGGAGTGAGAATGGAGCAATATCCAATGGATATAAAGCTTCAGTGATGCAAGATGAAAACATGCAGAGATCTGCTTATAGTTAGTAATACTGTACTGTACACTTAAAATCTTGGTAAAAGGCGAGATCTCGTTATTTTATCACAATTTTTAAAAAAGGGGGAAACAGGGCCGGCCGAGTGGCGCATTGGTTAAGCGCTGGTTTTGGGATGCCAGCGGCCCCGGTTCGGATCCCACATGAGGGCCAGTGACACTGCCCTCCACAGCTAACAACAGCTCCACCTGGAGCTGGGCTGTGCGAGCCCCGGTGATGGTGTGGGCTGCAGCCCCTGCTGCAGTGGGCTGCCATAGGCTACAGTGAGTGGCCCGCAGCCAGCGTGAGCGGCTGGCAGCCAGCGTGAGCTGCCAATAGCCGCGGTGAGCGACCATCCAGAGGGCAGCGACCGATCTGCCTCATCCGGGAAGAGCACAATGACGATACCAACAGTGAAGCAACATCTTCCGCAACTAAACTGAAGAACAAAAAGACAGCAACTTGTCTGTTCCCCTTCCCCGATTCCCCAACGCTGTTCCCCTCCGCCAATTCCCCAATAAAATCTTTAAAAAAAAAAAAAAAAAAGGGGGAAACAGGCTCAGGAATTCAGATTATGCTGGCTTCAAAGTTCCCATTCATTCTACTGTTTCATACTCCTTATCTATGAGAGAATTAAAACAATACAGATTAGCATATAATTAAAGGCTAGAGGTCAGGGTCGGAGGAATGGAGAGGGGACAGGGAACCAAAGAGGGGTGACGTAGTTGAGGAAGCATCAAAATGGAAGGTCACCAAGGCCAATCCCGGAAGGATCGAGCCGAGCCTGAGAGATTGCAACAAGCCTGGCATCTGAGTACAGACACACTCTGTAAATTGGGAGGCACACTAGGAAACAGCTTTCAAAGGCTGCAGGGGTAGTGTTATGTAGCATTAACTCCACACTTCCAACTCATGAGCTAACTAAACCCTGACAGCTAAAAACTGAAGTAAAACCAAAGGAGCTAGCTAGTCAGAGTACCCTAAACCATTTATAACCTAGCCCTCACAGTTTGAGTGCTTTCAGAATCCTAGAAAAGGCCTTGCTATAAGTAATATAAAAAGTTAAAAGGCACAGCCCTCCATCGGAGCCAGTCTAAGTCAAAACGATCAGAAATAAGACCAGATAAATTGTATAACATTTCTAAAGAAAAAAAAATTAAAATATGGTATGAATGTCCCATTTAGCCAACAGCACTGAAAAATTAGGTATGCTAAATAAATGAATATTTTAGATCATGAAACTGTTCCCTTTAAGTGTAAAACCTGTGTTATTAGGAGATTTCTGCCTGTGGGCTAGTATTGGATGGGTATTGGGGAATTCTCCTTATTTTCTTGTATGATAATGGAATGGAGGTGTGTGGGAATCTTCCCTTTTCAATGAGAGATGCATACTGAACTCTTTACAAGTGAAAATACAGTGCAGGGTTAGTAAAAGAAAATTGGCAAATGTTAGTATTTGTGAAGCTGATTGATCTGTATATAGCAGTTCATTATATGCCTCACTACTTGTATGGTTTTTGTTTGTTTGGTTGTTTTTTTTTAATTGGGGAATTGGGGAAGGGGAACAGCGTTGGGGAATCGGAGAAGGGGAACAAACAAGTTGCTGTCCTTTTGTTCTTCAGTCTAGTTGTGGAGGACGTTGCTTCACTGGCCCATGTTGGCATCATCATTGCACTCTTCTCGGGTGAGGCAGATCGGTCACCGGCCTCTGGACGGCATCTCACTGTGGCTCTTGGCAACTCACACTGGCCGCCGGCTGCTCACACTGGCTGCCAGCCACTCATTGTAGCCTATGGCAGCCCACTGCAGCAGAGGCTGCAGCCCACACCATCGCCAGCCATCTTAGCTATAGAGGCAACCAGGTGGAGCTATTGTTCACCAATTTAGCTGTAGAGGGCAGTGTCACTGGCCCTCATATGTGGGATCCCAACCAGGGTCCCGCTGCTCAGAGCTGGTGTCCCAAGCCAGCTCCTAACCAACGCGCCACTTGGCTGGCCCACTACTTGTATGTTTTTGACGATTTCTATAATGACTTTTAAGAGCCCCAGGTTACCCGTTAGAGTAAAATTGTCTCTAACATTTACTTCCCAGATTCCAGCTACCTTATTAGCATACACAGATCTCCCTACCTGGAATGTCCTTTCACTCTACCTGGACAACTCCTATTCACTCTCCATCCCCAACCTTCCATCCAATTCACTCCAGAGCAGAGGTCTCAATTTTCCCTGTGGTTCCACTATACCCCATTCATCTTTGTTATGTACCCCTTATTACATGGTCTTGTATTTGCATGTGAAACCATCTGCCCTTCTACTCTGAGAGTAAGAAAGGGACCCTAATTTGTTTATCGTCATATGCCCAAGGGCCAGTACACATTTTGCACCAAACCAATATTTGGGAATTTCACAAGACCCAGCCCTGAGTCATCACAAAAGCCCAGTGATGCAAGGGATCATGCCAAGGGATCTTAGAAAGGCCTGTCAGGCTGCACAGCATGTTTTCTCCCCAAGCTGATGTCCTTACAGGGTCAAACATAGCGACTTCTACAGCCTGCCTGCACTTCTAATTTCCAGATTAGCATTTCTTGTGGCTGGTACCCCTGAACACACATCAGTGTTCACAGTTCAAATGGCCTTCAGATAAAAGAAGGAACCCGGGGCATACACTAAGGAGAAAGGTGCATATAACATAAATGAACTCACTGGTCCAAAACTGCAACTGTGCTCAGGATAACAAGATTGCCAGCTGATGCATAATTGTACTTGTGCAATACCTACATCTCTTGCCTGAGTAATAGGCCACTAAGAATACCAGCTGAGAAAGGGTGGCATTCTGGCCACTCCCTTGACAAGCAGTGTCACCTCAAGGGAGTCACATAGCTTCCCCTCCATTAACCTTCAAGTCTTCAATGATTAACGTAGGAATACCTCCAAAGGCTGTTGTAAGCAAATAAAATAACGTATATGCAGGGTTTTCAAATCTATTTTTAAGTAGTAGAACTCTTTTCTTGTACAGCTTCAAAATGATGGCACTCAAAATGTACAGCTTCAAAATGATGGAAAGATATTGATCGCTCTATTGATTTCTCTAGGAAATATTTTCAGCTGTCTTCAGTTTTCAATTTTTTAAAGGGGAGTTTACAACTCCCCTCTCCAGTCTTCCTCAGACTCTGACCTACGGCCTGTATCACACACTCTAGCCTTTAATTATCACCGCTCTGTATTGTTTATCCTTGTTTGGCATGTAGACAATCTATGATAAAGTAGGAAAAATAGGAACTCTGAAGTCACAATAATCTGGATTATTGTGCTGGCTTGTCAATTTCCTTCATACAGCTTTTTTTTTTTTTTTTAACTTTGGAGCAATCTTTTTTAAATGTGTGTGAGAGACATTAAATTTGGGAAAAAAAACATTTATCTTAAGTTTGGCAATCCCTTCAGTTTTAATTTCATCTGTATTCTGTTCAGTTTCAATAAAATTAAATTTACTATTTTATTTTAAATGTCTGCAGTAAATTTCTGAATGGTAAAATTGCTTTTCTGTGTGTGTGTGTGTGTGTGTGTGTGTGTGTGTGTGTTTTAATTGTCCCAGAAGCACAGATTACTTTTGTCATTGGGAAAATAACTTTTAAAAAGAAAAGCCTTAATAATTTTCAGTTGAATCACAAAAAGGTCCAAACCTTGCATTCCAACTTCAAACATGGACTTAAAAAGGAGAGGGGATAAAATGGAGGGAACAGGCTCAGGAATTCATATTATGCTGGTTGATAACTACCAAAGTATGAGCAAAGGGTCAAATATTAGATGAATGTGATGATTACTATAGTATTCAATATGTAAATTACCTATTTTAAATTAAACATTCTCCTACCATTCTCATTTATCGTATTATCTGTAAGATGATCAGATCTTTTAGTTTAGGGTCCTGTGCTAATGAGTAAGAATTTGAGTCTCTTCTCTTAGCCTCTTATCACTCCAGACTCCAGGCATCTCATAAAGTACTACAGATGGTCCAACGCCACATCTGTACTAGCAACAATTTCAAATACTCTGGTATCCATAGCTCAGAAGCTGTTTATATGAGTGATAACACATTATTACATTTTAACTTAACAAGCCCTGTTTTCTCACAGATGATACAGAGATAAAAGCAGAGGCACTGTGGTGTCTAGAAAAAAACATTAGATGGGAGGTCAGAAAAAAGGAGGCACTGGCTACACTACACACAGATGTGTGTATCCAAGAGGGTTATGTCTATACCACTCACCAGATGTGTGTGTACAAAGGGTTTCGGCTGTACCATAAAACAGATGTATGACCTTGGTCTAGTCTCTAATTTTGTTGGTCCTGACCCATCATATGCAAAGTCAGCCACCAACTGGATTAGATGTGTTCAAGTCCTTCCAATTCTAAAATTCAGTCTAGGGCCGGCCGAGTGGCTCAGTTGGTTAACAGCTCACTCAAGAGTGTGAGCTGAGCTCTCTGAGCAACAGCTGTTCGAGGCCAGCCCGAGCTGAATTGCCGTTGAGCTGCCAACAGCTCAGCTAAAAAAATAAAAAATAAAAAAATAAAATAAAATTCTGTCTAAATCCGCATATTCTTTTTTTTTTTTTTTTTCCTAAGGGCAGTGTCACTGGCCCTCATATGCGGGACCCGAACCGGGGCCGCTGGCTTCTCAAGCCAGCGCTTAACCACAGCGCCACTCGGCCGGCCCTGAATCCACATATTCTTAATTGACTGACTCTGAATTAAAAGAAATAAAGCATGTAAAGCCCTTAACACAGAGGGTAGCACTCAGTAAGTATGTCATAAATGCTGGCAGCTGTTATTAAAACAAGAAGGTTCAGGTTCGTTATAGATTATACACAGCAGATATTTGCATTTCTTTGGTAGGATTTTCTAAAGGGAAAAAGGAACATACTTTAAAGTCCTATTTCAATCAGCATTGTTAAATCAAAGGAGCCCAAAATGAAACAATAAATTACGAAGCTCTACATGAAAGGACATAAGCGTCTCAAAATCAACTAGCTTTGTTTTGTTTTAAATTAGACTTTCAGTGAACTCTTGGCAGCAGGAGGGAAGAAATCATGAATGCTATAGAGATTCACTCGCTCAGCACACATTTACTAAAAATTGCTAAATGAAAATTGCAGCTGGGACGCAAAGATCAGCCCGGCCCCACCTTCAGGTCCAAACAATGGCAAGTCATGAGGGACCAGGGGGTACAAACTGTGGAGGGACCTGGATAAGCAAAAGGTTATCCTGAAATGTCCAGAGCAAAGGTCTCAGACTACTGGGCCACAGATACTCAAACTCACTCATAGGCTTCGTTTTTGTTTGTCATCAAGCTAGATTGCCAACACTTAAAATCGAGAGTTTCAGCCTCCTTTTGGAAACATGCAAGTGCCAGTAGTAGTTAGCTCACATTCCTGCTCAGCAACAATAAATGCTGTGTAGGACCTCCACTGCTCCGTTAATTAACCCCGACCCTGGGGCTGAGGATGGGCTGCCATTTGCCATCAGCTTGCTCCCTCGCTGGCTCCTGGCTGGGATCCCTTTTCCTTTGCCCACTCCTCCTGCGCATCATCAAGGAGCTGCTCAGTTGCTCAGGCTCTTGGAGCCAAGACTACTGAGCTGGACTCTCCACTCTGCCACATACTAGCCATGGTTATCTTAGGCCAGGAGTTCACCTCTCAGCTTCCCATCAGCAAAACTGGGGTATTAATAGTATTTACCTCACTGGGCAGGTGTGAGAGGAAATGTGTTGCTACCTGCAAAGAGCTTAGATCTGTGTCGGATGCATAGCAACTGCTTTATAAATATTAGATGTTACCACTGTCTGGTCCCTGAAGGCATACGCGTTTCGAACTGCTGTCCTAGAACTGTAATATTCTAAAGTAATCTACAAAAGTATTTTAGGATCACAAAGGATATGGCATATGGTGAGAGCTGTTCAGATACAATGTAAGAATTACCTGACCCACAGGACCCAAAGAATTACTTTGACACAAAGGACAAATATGGTTTCACTTATATGAGGTACCTGGAAGAGGCACAGTCATAAAACAGAACATAGGACAGAGGTTAGAGAGGCAGGGAAAGAGGTGAATGGGGAGTTAGTGGATGATGGGTAGAATTTCTCCTGGGAATGATGAAAAAGTTCTGGAGATGGGTGGCAGTGATGACTGTACAACAATTTGAGTGTACTTAATGCCACTGAACTAAACATTTAAAAATAATTAAAATGGGGGCAGCCAGTCAGCTCAGTTGGTTAGAGTGCAATGCTCTTAACATCAAGGCTGCCAGTTCGATCCCCACATGGGCCACTGAGCTGCGCCCTCCAAAACTACATTGAAACAGCTACTTGACTTGGAGCTGATGGGTCCTGGAAAAACGCATTGTTCCCTTCCCCAATAAAACTGAAAAGAAAAAATGGTTAAAATGGAAATTCTGTTATGTATATTTTGGGTTACTTTATTAATGTTTGCATGCATGACATGCCTATTGTCTTTCATTTTTTAAATTAAATTTATTGGGGTGACATTGGTTAATAACATTATGTAACTTTCAGGTATACATCTTTATAATATGACATCTATATTTGCGATGTATATTTCAGTGCGATATGTTTGTTTTAAGATTTTATTGGGGAATTAGGGGAGAGAACAGCATTGGGGAATCGGGGAAGGGGAACAGACAAGTTGCTGTCCTTTGGTTCTTCAGTCTGGTTGTGGAGGACATCGCTTCACTGGCCCATGTTAGTATTGTGATCATTGCACTCTTCCCGGCTGAGGCAGATCGATCGCCATCCATTGGAGGGCCACTCACAGTGACTCACGGCAGCTCACGAAAGCGCTTGGCAGCTGCCAGCCAGCTCCTTGTAGCCTACGCCATCGCCGGCGACTCATGGCAGCCCAGCTCCGGGTTGAGCTGTTGATCACCATCTTAGCTGTGGAGGGCGCAGTGTCACTGGCCCATGTGGGATCCGAACAGGTGGCCCAGCTGCTCAGAGCTCCGCTCCCAAGAAAACTCTTAACCAATGAGCCACTCATCAGGCCCTCAATGCGATTTTTTTAAATTAAGTACTAGAGCCAGTATAATTAAGTACATAATTTGGTCTGCTGCTATGTGCTAGAATTAAGTTGTTAATGATGGCAAAGACCCCAAATGCACTATAAGTTCATGATCTCAAAAGCCAAATGTGTACTCCATTTCCAGTAATAGTTTAGGAAGAACAGTATTAACTATTTTAACAGCTGTGCAGCACAACAGTGGGCTTCCTTCTTAATCTGGACGCCTCGTGGGAATGCAACTGTAGCAAATACAGTAAGGAGCTGGTGGGATAGACTTAATATCTGCCTACAGCAGGCGGGCTGTTCTTCCTTCATTATGAATGGTTCTACACAGACACCTCATTCTCTCTTTTCTCTCACAAATATACCAAATGGGAGGCTTCCTGCCAAGCTCTATGTAACTGGTTGCCTTTGAATTATGGGATGCTGGGCAGCAACTACAAGAGGTTTTGATCTCCACGCCTGTTCTATAATGGCATTCAAAACACACATACACACTAAGTCCTGCCTGACGATAAATCAATACCCACCAGAGAATGTCCCAAACCATGTTAATCAGGGTCTTATTTTTCAATTTCTACATACTGTCACTTTCTTTGGTATCTTTCCTTCATTAAAAAAAAAAAGTATGAATATATAAAACAGAAGCAAATTTAAAACTATTTCGAAAACTGCATTTAACCTGAGAAATGTGTACACACACACACACACACACACACACACACACACACACACACAGTATGCCCAATCTGTATCTGCAGTCTTCCAACTCAGAACCACTGCCAATATTTCTTTGCTAACATTAACGGGACTATCCCCTACGAGTTTGCAATCTTGAGTCAGACAAACAACACCTAACCCTCTCTGAGAAGAAACTGCGCTATACTTGGGACATTTCTTAAACAAACAGATGCTTTTTTGGCACAAATGTTGTTTGCCAGCAAAGATTCCTTTAAATATTACTGAGAATTCAAAATGATATGCTATAGTAATATATTTTATCTTTTAAATATTACATTCTGAGTACCAACCCAAACTTAGGGTGGGAGAACTACCCGGTAGCTTCATTTCCATCGCTGCCAGATAATTAAGAAACCAACAACAAGTAGCTGTATGTCCTATATTTAAATGAAAACACTGATGATCATTTCCCCCTGCTAAGACAAAAAAAAATGTAGTCCAAAAAGGCTAAAAGGGAAAAAAATCATAGGCAAAGTACACAGTTTATCTCTCTTTAAAACCAATGAGAACATCAAGTGACAAGTATTTTTTATACTCCAGGGATCAAAGGAGGAGAAGATACATGTTTTTAAAACACACTAAAAAAAAAAAAAAGCCTCAAGAAAAGCTATCATCATCTAAGAAATGGCTTCAGTCTGTAAATGAGCATGGCAAGAAGAGTTTGTATTTCTGTAAGGAGTAAGTTTGGCCTTTCCTATTCATGCTGCATATGAACCAAGCAACAAATATGAAACAGGGCTGAGAAAGTTATTTAATTAGGAGAGAAAAAGAGAGTGCAAGCCCAGGTCTGCTGCTGTCATGGGCTGAATTGTGTCCTCCCCCCAAAATTTATGTTGAAATCCTAAATCTCAGCTCCTCAGACTGGGATCTGATTTGGAGATAGGGTCTTTATACAGATGTAATCAAGTTACAATAAGATCATTAGGGTGGGTCCTAATACAATATGACTGGTGTCCTTATAAAAATGGGAAAACTGGATACAGAGACAAACATGGAGAGAGGGAAAACGATGTGACGAGACAGGGAGAAAGCGGTCATCTTCAAGCCACAGAGGGAAGCCTGGAACACATCCTTCCCTCCCAGCCCTCAGAAGGAGCCAGCCCTGCCAACACCTTGATTTTGGACTTCCAGCCTCCACAACTGTGAGACAATGCATTTCTGTTGTATAAGCCACCCAATCTGGGATATTTCGTTACGGCAGCCTTAGCAGACTAATATGGCTACTTACCATCCATATGGCCTCAGACTCAACACAAGCCAGGCCTCAGGAGCCTCTCCTATCAAGTGGACATGAGACAACACCATACAAGTATCCCCCATGTCTGTAAACAACTGGGTAGCCGGTCAGCACTGTGTCAGGCACTGTGGGTTACAGAAGAAATCTAAAACTCTCTATCCCCTCCTGCAAAGATCTTACCACCTAACTAGCACAGAGAATGTAGAATGCATTGCAAATTGACCACACTGCTATAAATCAGAGCCAAGAATGCATGAAAAAAAAAAATCTTTACTTATCATCCAACAAGCAAAAAAGCAGAGCCAAAGTTTAAGATAGGACTTTTTTTCCCAGGACAAATACCAACTATATCATAAATACTCCCATGTTCTGTGAAGTTTGGGTACATCAGGATGTGTAATCCTCTGTGTCTCAGCCCCTTGGGACACAATTTTACTGCAGGAATATGATGTCACTGCCCTGCTTTGTCCACCAAACAGAATACAATATGCCTTCAATATGTCAGCCTGTTTCATCTCCCTAAATACATAATTGATTTTCAACATTTTATGCTCCAGTTACTGCCCAAAAGCAGACTGGGGCAAGTTCACATTTCAAATGCTCTTTCTTTTAAAATATAAAAGAAGTGATCCAAACAAATAAGGAACAACCACCTTCAATGTTTCTTGAAGTCATTGGCTTATCACCTTCTCCAGTTTCTGTCACTCATGTATATACCCAGCATGTATCAGAAAGGATACAGAATGTATACAGTCTAGCTGAACTATATAGTGTCATATACACGAGGAGAAAGAACCAACAAGAAAAGAAGGAATTGTCTTTATTTAGAACACTGAAAGAGTAGCTACTTACATTCCCAATAGAAACAGAATTAGAACCAATGTCAAACAAAAATTAAAAGCTTAAATTTCCCTTAAAAAGAAAAAAAAAAAGTAGAGCTATATATTTAGGTCATTTTATTTTTAACCACAGCCTTCTAAATGACCTGAATAGCCCAAGATCTACTCTAAATGACAAGTCTTGTAATTCCTATGAATAATTTAGTTGGGCAAATCTGTTTTACTTGTTGAATAAAAATGTTACTTTAGAAAATGACAAGCCAGTTGCCCACAATAATTTTCAGTCTGAATATCTTCCATTACTCTTAGGAAAACATAGCGTGTGGAGAGAGAACAACTTTAAAACTGGGTCTCCCACACGGCCGAGACCTCAGCAGCCATATGGAAAGGGGCAACTTTTGTTTACCTGAAGCTTTCGATCTATTTACCACCTCTCAAAAAAATCTGGAAGACCAAGTGATTTTACAGTTACAAAGGCATGTGTTTGAATTCAGTTCCTGAAAGACCTTGCTAGTAACACAATCAATTACAGTGACTTCCTTAGAACATGGAGTGCATAATATATGCCAGAGTATTTTACTCTGACTTCTACTAAAATGGAAAGAGAAGCCACACTGGACTCAGCAACAATTCTTATGGAGGGGCTTTTTTGTGTTGTTTTGAAATCCAACTTCAATTTTATAAAAGCCAGTCTCTCAAGCGGAAGAAAACAATTGATCTAGAATGTTGTCGGCCTTGAGAAACAGAATGGCATTTGCTATTGGTGGGGAGCAAAGGGGGGAAGGGGTCTGCCTAGTTCCTGGTCCTTTTATGTGGAGACCAGGCCTCTGGTTTACCATCTATCTGGGCCTCTCTCCTGCCCCTCACTTGCCCCTTCCTAGAAGCCCTAGGAACTTACCTAATCCTCGAACCCTGCGAACAGAAACTGGGGACAGGGAACTAGCTATGCTCCACTCCACTTCTTGGGTGCCATGCTACCCTGTGGATGCACACATTTCAGTCTTCTCAAACATTCGGCTCTACGGGAGCAGGCCTCCAGGTGCGGAAGCCTCGATGGGCCAGCACTGCGTGTGAGCAGCCAAGCAAGCCTGACTATTGTGGAATTCAGTACTAGAAAGCCCACTGCTGACCAATATTTAAGTCATCTTCTCCAATATTAGTTCTGTCAGTAAAAGAAAAAGGTGCAATCTGAATTCCTGATGTCTTCCTTCTCCTGTTTCTATCAGACCCAGTTCAAAACTCAGATGGACAGGAAAACCGGGGTATCATCTACTGCCCCCTAATCCTAATAATCCAAAAAATGAGTTTTTCCTCTTCAAGAATTTGATGTCTTGCTATCTTCAAAAAGTTTATTTTGCTTCTAAGGAAGCTGTGAAAAAAAAAAAAACAGAACAATTCTACTACCAAAAACAGGCTTGTTTTCGTTTCATTCAAAACAGATGAATCATTCTATGATTCTGACCATTTCTCATCACATGCCAGCTCAGCCACTTACCAGTGGTAGCTGAGTGCATGTGTCCATGTCACTCACCGTCATTTGTAAAATGGGAATCATGATATCCCTACCTCCTGGGTATGATGTATAGAGTGAGTGCAATAATGAGGATTAAACAAGCTGTAGCACATAACGTACCTAGGACATACACTGTAAGTAGCGTTAAATAAATGTCACCTCCCACTTTCTAGTCAGAATGGACACAACTCATTTAGAACTAGAAGGGGCTTTAGGGAGCTTATTCCAATAAACCTTTCTTTTTATCTTTAGATGAGGAAATTGAGACCCAGTGTGAACAAGTGATCTGCCAAATGTCCCTCAGAGAAAAATGTTGGAAGTGTTCATTCATTTCTACACACACACAGCTCTCTAAATGTCGTTTCCTTCCCACATCCTTGGAATAGAATTGGCAGATTCTAATCTGTCCACTGGAGCCATGTGCTAGTATTAACTCTTTCTTTACTGTATCATCAATGGTGAGGAGGACTTGAAGGGTTCATGAGCATGCCTTTCACAGACCAGGCGCTCCGCTGACATTCCCATGGCTTCTCATTCAAAGGATGAAGAAGGGCAGGGTTGAATACCCCTAATGAGTAATGCTTCTGGAATCAGTATAACTTTTCTTTGAGTCAGTCTTTCAGTGAGGTCACTTTTCTCAAGGACTCCCAGCAACCCCAAATCCTTATTTTATCAAGTTTCTAATTCTATCCCTGACACTTCTAAGTATTTGCCAACTATCATAGTTTCTCAGATCCCCCATCTATGCCACAAATACATCAACTGGTTATTTATGAGAGTGACTAAGCACCTTCTATGTAAAATTAAGGACAGGAATTATTTACTCTGAACGATATAACTATCACGTAAGAAAACTTCTCCAGAGCTGAATGCTGCCACAGACGAGGATCTTGTTGATCCCAATGTTCAAGGAATTTTTTGAGGAAATGGAAGGTAACTACCAAGGGTCCATATTTGCTATTTCCTCTGGTTCTTTAATAACTGGCCCACCTGTTTTCAAAAGGGACCTTTTTCTCTCTTGCTGTGAAATGCTCTGCTGACAATACTCCAATAGGACTTAAGTATTTTATTTGTGGATAATCAATAAAATGCCATCGCTGTTGAAATGTTGTCAAATTCCACTTTCGGTTCAGTACTAAGTACATAGTTTAGTGCAATCTCAAATGAAAACAAAGCTTTGGGCAATCTATCATTTATTTCTCCAGCCTGCTTTTAGTTCTTCTGGAAACAATAATTTAAACTCTAAATCTGTCTGCAATTCCCAACTTATCACAGTAGTTATGCCTAGTCCCTGAGGTAGAAGACTGTAGATAATCACTCTACCTCCACCATCATCCCAGACTCATTCATATTCATTACCATCTGTTGGTGCGAGATGGTCAGTGATGTAGTCAGGTTGATGACTTTTGGAGTGCTACTACAGGACTCGCTCCAGGTAAGCAAACAGGAGTTTGTTAACTTCATAATGTCCCTTCATGTGATCCAGGAACAGGAAAAGTATTTGACAATCTTAAAAACATTAATCTGTGAGAAAACTAAGACAAATTGACCATCAAATATTCCACAATAACAAGTGCCCCAGGCTCTGTTCCTGCCTTTCCAGAGATTTTAGCAGCCCACACCTTGGGTCTCGCCTGGGGGCTCATATCAGAGTCACCTCGTCACTACCCCTCTATCCACCCACAGCTATTGCCAAGGTCAAGTCCAGTGATTTCAACTTATTTCCACTTTTCACTTACAAATGATTAACTTGACTTCCTTACTACTCTATTCAGTTCTATTCCTTTCAAATAGTTGAAATACCTTTCAAATTTAAAAGCAATGTTGCATACCTTGTCTGTAAACTATATTTTTCCCCTCTATTTCAGTATATCCAGCATAATCAGTTATGAGAAGGTGATTAGACCATTCTAACAGGGACACTTTAATCTGTAGGAGTGTGATTTGTGACCACCTCACCAACAGTTTCAAACAGATGGCCAGAGATGGCTTTTTAGTATACTCCCCAAAACATCCTACACTCAATCTGCCTGACAGCTTACCTCTATCAATATCTCATCCACATACCATTCTAAAAACCTAGCAAACCCTTCTCCAACAAATGCTATGTGCTTTCTCTTCTAGATTACTTTCAGTGTTTGTAAGCCAGATGAAAAAAAAAAGAGTGGAAGGTGGTCTCCTGGATATAAAAAGAAAATATTAGAATGTCTAATCATTTTTACTTGTCTCATTCTTTGATTTCTATTTTGGGGTATTTTATCATTCAAATAGCTTACTAGTAAACAAGCATGTGATTATAATTCATAAATATACAAATATTGCAGGTATGAACAAAAAGTATTTTATTGAAAGGATTGCTATGTCAAAAATGTTTAGATTACTGAGCTAAACAATAGCACTTTCTTCTAATACACTTTCTTGGTCCTCTATGGACAATTTTGTATTCTAGTTGTTTGGCTAATAAAGTATTTTGTGTTCATATAGTGTCTAGATGGTAACATAATATTCATATTACTAAAATGAGACCTCACTCTTGGCTTTTCTATTATATCTCTGAATTATATTTTCTGACTCAGGTCTATCCTTAAACACAGTTTCCATAGTTTAAAAAAAGATCTTTGTCTTACGTCAAAATTAAAACCACATAAAAATCAAACATCCTTTTAAAAACAGATGACATTCAAGGCAATTTTTTAAACATATATAGCACTTACAAAGTACAGGCACTATTCTGTTTCTCATTTATTCCTCATAACATTATAATTATCAAATTATATCATATAATATTCATTTTTAATAAAGTTAATTATAAATTAGTATTTTTAATAGACAGAGAAATTTACTTTAGTAAAACTCAAGATATTTCCAAAGCCATAGTAAATCATATTTTCAATGAAGAGGTACTGAAGATCCTATTCTCTGTGCTTTACACTTTCTTCATCTACATACTGTCAAGGAATCCCAGTTATTAATGGTGTGGCATTGGACAGGCAATTTACTATGGCTCAGAATCCTGATCTGCATTCAGTTCATTCATTGGAGCACCTACTCTGTGCCAGGCACTGGTCTTGGTTGGAGGACATAGCAGTGAACGATGGACAAGATCCTATCCTCAAAAGGAGCCTATTAGGTAACACCAGAAAGGCGCTTGGCCCCAAAGATAGCCACTCATTCTAAAGATAGCCATTATTATTTCCCCAAACTAAGGGCTCCCTTAGTTATCTTTGTCTTAGTCCTATTTTCACTTCAAGGTAAATTCCAGTTGCCTTATTCTACCTAGCCCCCAAATGTTTCTTTTCCTTTTTTTTTTTTTTTGAAGATTTTATTGGGGAATTGGGGAACGATACAGTGTTTGAGAATTGGCGAAGGGGAAGAGCCAAGTTGCTGTCCTTCAGTCTTAGTTGTGGAGGGCGCAGCTAGCTCAGCTCAAGTCCAGTCACCATCTGGCCGCCCGTCGGCAGCTTGTGGCAGCTCAAGTTGAGCGCAGCTCACTGGCCCATGTGGGAATCGAACCGGCGACCGTGTTGCTCAAAGCTCACACTCTTAACCAACTGAGTCACTCGGCCAGCCCCCCAAATCTTTCTTAACCAGAGAAAAGGGGCAGAGAAGAGGACAGTTAAATGATTCATCAGAATTTGGCACCAGCAAGCATATAGACTCTCTACCTTTCCTTGAAGAGAACTGTTGTAAAGCTCTATAGATCCAGCCAACTACTGGGGGTAAAACATAGCACAGCCAGGAACAAGGTTCTGCAAACGACTTTTGATGGATAGCATCTTGCTGCACTCGGACTCTCCCAGGAGTGACTTTTTGATGATGCTGATAAAGGTCCATTTACAC
This sequence comes from Aselliscus stoliczkanus, assembly GCA_033961575.1. Lineage (NCBI taxonomy): Eukaryota > Metazoa > Chordata > Mammalia > Chiroptera > Hipposideridae > Aselliscus > Aselliscus stoliczkanus. The sequence continues at coordinate 111,845,046 of CM066731.1, read as the reverse complement.
CTGGAGGTTACAGCTGAGGTGCTGCTGTGCATCTGACAGCCGCAAAATTTAACTGCAGTGCAACTTCACCCCAATGATACCGACTCCCAGGCTGCCCTTCCAGGACCTGCCATAAGGACATCTCTTTATTTATTCAAAATTATTATATAATCACAATCACAGGCCATGCTCTCCACGGTTACCACTGTTACACAGAAAGCACTGCTCGAGCAGCCTGCCTTTCACTGAAACCACCAGCAGGAGAATAAAAGAAGTATGCTGAATCCAAAGTCAACACGTGAAGTAACATGATATCAGGAATTCCCAAGGGAGAGCACTTTCCTTACAAACAGCTCAGATCATTTCACAAACAACCTCACTAAATCCAAATATCTGAGCGAGGCCAGCATCTCCAGCCAGGGGTCACAAATGCCACTGGCCAACACTGAACACAGGATATGCCTTAGGAGTTTTAGGTCACAATCTTAAAAACTTTGGGAGAAGCCAGGTCAGATCTATTTCCTTAAATATGTATTTTATACCATTCTACTAAAAAAAGAAAACCTGCAGCAAAATGTTTGCAGTTTGCTGATGGGCTACAAAGCCAGGAGCTGGCCATGCTCTGACCTCGCCCTTGGTATGTGCTGTCAGCATTAGAAAAACACGCACTCTTCCTCACCGCCGCCTCCTCCACCTATACATGCACCTAACTCCAGTATCAGGTTGCTGACTCCAGACTTACTGGGCAGCAGGAAGGCAGGCAGCTCGGGAGGAAGATGACAAAGGGAGTAGAGGTTATGTCCCACCTCTCCACTGTCCATACTGCCAGCCCTTCCTCCCACTGTGGGTCCCAATACGGGAACAATCTTCTACCAACAAGTCTGTCTGAAGATGGCAGACACCCCCGACACTGGGCTCTTAGGCTTCTCTGGAGCCTCCAACCCCCTTCGGAATCGTCAACCCCTCAGGTCAGAGTTACCTGGACTTTCCACCAGTTCCATCAGAGCTCATGCCCAATCCGGACACAACTGGACCACCCTTGTAGCCAACGTTTCCCTGTGGCCCAGCTGCTCACTCATCCCCCACCCTCCTCTCCTCATCCAGCAACTTCCCTCTTCTGTCCTCCATGTCCCAACAAACCACTCCCTCTCCCTCTTCACCACAGCCTCTGGAACCTTCTTTCCATTGTCAAATTCCCTAAGGGTTACTGGTAAAGGCTTTGGAGTCAGGCGGTTCTGGTGTAGCCCGGTCTGCACCACTTTCTGGATGTATGACCTTGGGCAAGCTGCCTCATCTCTTCAAACCTGAGATTCCTCATCAGTACAACAGGGTTTACCTATCTCTGAATGTGAATGTTAAATGAAAAATACACATAAAATATTTAGCAAAATCCTCACCATGCATTCACATATTTAATAAATGTCCATATTATACCAGGAAAAGTTTTCGTAAATGGTATCCACTATCATTTGTCCCTCCATCCCCATTTTATTTTATTTTATTTTATTTTAGTTTAGTTTAGTTTAGTTTAGTTTTTGAGGGCAGTGTCACTGGCCCTCACATGTGGGACTGAACTGGGGCCACTGGCTTCCCAAGCCACCCATTTTATTTTTTATTGTGGTAAATACACACAACACTAAATTTACCATTTTAGCCATTTTTAAGTGTACATTTCAGTGGTAGTAAGTACATTCATATTGTTGTACAATCGTCACCACTATCTAGCTCTAGAACTTTCCCAAATCCATCAAACACTAATTTCCCACCCTCTCTAGTCCCCCTTGACAGGGCCTCTTTCCACTGGGAGATGCTGGCTGAGCCCATTTCTCTTCCGACCTCAGGTAAAAATTCATCCTTCTTTGAGACTCACAATTCTCAGTTGTCACCTACCTGTTTTTGGTAACTTCGCCTCATACACCAGGAAAAAAGGTGGGGAAGTTCTTAACTCACAATTTTCTCTTCAGCCAAAGGTCAGCTCCTAAAGAAACAAGAGCAAAGGTGTGAGGGAGGGGGTGGGAAGAGGGGTTTGGATACCCTGAATTAGAATGCCATCATTTAGTATAACTGTGTGAGCAGTTACTTCAGCTCTTTGGAGGTTAAGTTTCCTCACCTATAAATGGGTATAATAACAGTACCTATTCACAGAATTGCAGTAGATTTAATAGTTCAAGGCACTTACAGCAGTGCCTGGCACTGTAAGTGGCCAGAGTTACTATCGCTATTATTGCTCTTGCGCCTCTGATCCTTGACTCCTGACTGGTCACTCATTCCCAGGGCCATGCCTTAAGGCCAGAGGACACAGTTCAGGGTTCTTGCTTGATGACCACAACCTCCACCTTTGTAGTGCACACAGCCCCCTCACTCCCTGGAGGATATCCCTTTTCATCCCCCAGCAGTGTGGACCCCACCACTGATCACCCCACTCACCCCTCGCCAGCACCTTCCATTCTCTGCAACCTTCTTTAGCCACACCCGTGGGAATCGATACTACAACTCAGCTTCCCCACACTTGAACCCCGGGCCAAAAGTCCCCAAAGAGAAGTCGAACCACTCACAGAGATGCCACTGCACTTGAATGTCTCTGCCCCAGAAGGGTCCTCAATATTCTAAAAAAGCCCCCTCCCATTCCCCTCAACAACCATCTCAAACTTCCATCACCATTCTCCTCAACTGCTCTAGCGAATGCCCTTTCCTCCATTTCACCCAGAACACCAAGCCAGTGCATTTGATATGTGAACACCCCAACTTCCTGCCTCTATTTCTTACCCACCAACGTATCCACACGCGCCTCCCGTGGCGTGTCCTCTTCACTGCTGTTCCAAATCAACCTTTCCATCGGCCCATGCTGTGGCTCCCTCCTGCACTCCACACTTACCCACTTACCCACTTACTCCACACACACCACACTATGTACCTTCCACGCCTCAGCTGTCCTCTCCCCTCAACCCACACCTCAGCTAGCTACTCCCTTGAGAGGCAGCTTAAGAACCACCTCCTCCAGGAAGTGACCACCTCTTCCCCTCACTCCTCCTCCTCCAACTCCTCTAACCTCTACAAACTTCACTCTGCTATTTTCTCTCACTGTGTCTCTCCCTGAGAACAGAGGTGGCAATGGTCCACTGTGAATCCCAGGGCCTGGCACATAGAGGTGCCAGTAAGTGTTGAATAAATCAAAGGATGCATACAGTGTTTTCTGCTCTAAAGGATTTTATTCAATGTTTTACTGAAAAACACCACCAATGAAGACTCATAATCGGCTCCTTTACATAAGACGCCATATATTTTCTTCCTCTGCTCCAGACTGAGAAACAGCCCTCCTCCCCCTGCCTCCCCAGAACAAGTATTCCTTTGATGAAAGAGAAAACCAGAAACAAAAATACAACTTCCTCCTCAAGCAAAACAGAAAACCCGAAATAGCAAGACAGTTTATGAAACTTATCCAGCTGACACTGGCGTAGGTAGGATAAAGTGCAGCTCTGAGCTGAAGACGATAAAGGGAAGTTTACTTTTGGATGGCTTTTTGGGTAGGCAATGATACTTGAGTACTAAACAAGAAAACTGACCAAAATAATAAGTCTCAGTTCTATTTACAAGGCAACGGAGGAAGCGGAAGCAGATAACTCCAGTGGAAATTTCCTTCCTTTGTCCAGTTTTACTTCAGGTGTGGCTTCCATACTAATTTCTCAATACTGACTTAGGACAATTTGTTTTCTAGGAAGTCATTTCAAAGGGCCCCAGGGAGCTGCAGATGGTACCTTAGGGGCCCATGTGTTTAAGGATGAAAGCTTGGCGCATGCCATTACATCACTCTGCCCCCTTCCTCAGCAACTTCCTATCCGACAAAATCTACATGTTTGCTCTGTCAACAAGATATTTGTGTTTATCCCCAGCCTCCAGCTTTGGATCCTGATTAGTTTTAAAATCATTATGCACCCAAGCTGAATAGGGCTACTGTTAGCAGCTGTAAGGTCCTCTTCTGGGCAAATCCCCAAGTCTGTGGCCTCCAGGGAGTGATTTCTGTCCTTTCCACATAATTACACACTCTCCTGATTGATGAGCTGATTGGTCCTCCTATGCCCTCCCCACCACCACCACCCCTCCCCAGCTAAAACCTCTTTGTACTTTCCCAGAGGACCAGAGAGGAGGGAAGAAAGGTGTGAGGAGGGAGGCTGTGTGCTCCCCCAAATAAATGCTCAGGCGCTATACATGATAACATGAGCACACAGCACTGTCCCCATCCAGACCCACTGACCCTTCCAGCCATCTTGAACGCTGCCCACATTGGTTAATGTCATCTGAGGTACCGGAAACATGGAGCAGGAAAAGAACTCCTACTTCCTGGACACTCACAGACCCCACAACGGTCCAATGCCCCCTAACACAGATCCACTTCAGCCAAGCATGGTCCCCTAATCACATACATCCATGATCACCCCCTGAAAGTGCCAACATAACCTACACCCTCTCCAGTTTTTCATCTTCAACAGGGCACAATCACAGACACAACATCAACTGTGAGTGCCTGGTAGGCACTAGACAGCAACGGTGGCAGAAGTTACATTTTCAATAGGCTTTTGTTTTGTTTTTAGGGGAGAGGGGATTATGTGTACTGATGTTTGCAACTTACTTTGCAATACTTTTTACAATAAGGTGGGTAGCTGGGTAGGTATGTAATAAAGCAGAAATCACAAAATCTGAACTCTAGGTTTTGGATATGTGGGTGTTCACTGTACATTTCTTTCAGCTTTATATTTGAATGTTTTCATAATTAAATGCTGGGGGTGGATGTTTTTAAAAAAACTAACTGAATTCCACACTTTATCAGGGTTTCACCAGTTTTTCCACTAATGTCCTTTCTCCATACCTGGATCCATGACCAGGATCATCTTATCTCCTTAGTCTCCTCTGGTCTGTTACAGTTTTTCATGACCTTGACAATTCTAAGGAATACTGGTCAGGTATTGTGTATTATGTCTCTGAATTGGGATTTGTGTGTTGTTTTTCTCTAGACTGAGAGAGAAAAGCTAGACTGACGTTATGGGTTTTGGAGGGGGAGACCACAGATACAGAGTGCCTTTCTCATCACATTATATTATGAGTACATGCTAACAGCATGATTTACTGATGTCAACCTTGATTATTTGGTTAAAATAATGTGTGTCAGGTTTCCCCATTGTAAATTTACCTTTGCTTCTTTCCATACTCTATCCTTTAGAAGCAAGTCACTACTCACTCTCAACGTGTGGGGGAAATTAAGTACCAGCTCCTGAAGCAGTAGGTAGTTACATAAATTATTTAGAATTCTTCTATAAGAAAGATGATTCTTGTCCCTATATAAATGTATATATACTTATTTTACACTTTGGGTTATAATCCAGTACTACACTGTTTATTTTGTTGCTTAACTCATTCCAGCTTTGGCTATTAGGAGCTCTCTGAGGTTGACCCCTATGCCCTTTTGACATGCCCACATTCTTTCGTTTTTTTGAGTACTTCCTTATATTCTTGCAATACGAGATGCTCTAGATCTATAATTATCCATTTATCCAAGGAGCCCTGGTTACTTTTGTTGGAAAATGGTGTTTAGAAACCAAGATCTGAGTATGCTGTTGCTTTTGGGGTGTCACTGCTTCCAAGCCTGCTCAGTGGACAGATCTAGGAAACATATATATGTACGGACCCCTAACTCGTGTATGCACCACACATCTATAACGATTTCTGTATCTATATTAAGCTACCATAAATTCACACTGATGTGTCCACCTCTAATTCAGTACCACATGGTTCACCGTAGTCTTCTGCCCTTGCTGACCTATGACTTCCCTCTCCAACGGTGAGAAATCCAGCTCCCACCATCCACTATCCATTTACTTAATTTTCGACTCTGGAATACATGTAGTTTCAGAATTGTTAACCTGTACTCCCATGAGAACCAACTTTACCAACCAGCATACAGTGTAAATATACAGTTCCTTTTGTCTTTAGCCTTAATAGTTACTGGTCAAAACACCATTTTCCAAAGTTACTTAGGTTGATGCCTTTCATCTTCACCCTTTCAGTGAGGTTATGTCATACATGTAAATCAGGTAGATTGTTTTGTCACCGTCTACAAAAATAACACCCACTGGTTGTTTTTGTTTTTAATTTATACACAGTTTTTGCATCAAGTTCTTTTTCTTTTCCAGCTTTAATGAAGTATAACTGACAGATAAAATGATAGATATATATAGCGCAGAATGTGACAGATAATATATAAATTGGGTTGTCAGAAAAGTCATGACGTATTTTTTCTATGTTTTTCATTGCAAAAATGCATTATGACTTTTCTGACAACCCAATAACATTGTGAAAGGATTCCCCTTGAGTTAATTAACAAATCCATCATTTTACACATTTTTTTTTCTCTGGTGAGAACACATTTAAATTCTACACTCTTGGCAAATTTGAATTATACAATACAATGCCAGCAACAACAGTCACCATGTTACACATTAGAACCTCAGACCTTATTCATCTTATAACTGAAAGTTTGTATGCTCTTACCAGACTCTCTCTATTTCCCCCACCTCCCGGCCTGTCATCCACTTTTCTACTCTGTTTCTATGAGTTAACTTTTCTTTTTTATAATTCTACATATAAGTGACACCATGCAGTGTTTGTCTTTCTCTGTATGGCTTTACTTCACTTAGCATAATATCTTCTAGGTTCATCCATGTTGTTGCAAATGACAGGATTTCCTTTTTTTAAGGCTAAATATTATTCCATTTTTTAAATATATACCACATTTTCTTTATCCATTCATTTACTGATGGACACTTAGGTTTTCTGCATAAATTCTTTAATGCCTATTTTATCTAAATAAATAGGCTATTTAAATATGTAATATCACTTTCTCTTGGTATACGTGTTTTATTTTATTCTTAGTACTTTAATACTTATTTCTGACTGTATTCCACAATACCTAGAACAGTCCCAGACCAGTGATTACTCAGATACTACTAACATGAACAGATTCTACAAAGTTATGTTTTGAAACTACTATGTTAGGTTGATTTTAACAGTTTAATTGCTGGAGGTCCTTCAATAAAACTATAGGAGGAAAATGTTTATTGCAGTGCTATTTAAAATTCAATAAGAAATAGTTAAAAATGATGGTATACCTATAGCTGGAATATGAATTACATGCAATCATTAGAAATCACTTGTGCAATACATACTAACATGAATAATATGCACCATAGGTGTGTGTATGTAAAAACAGCAGACTACACAATAAAAAGTACAGCGTATCATTTTAACATACATAATACACATGTATATCTATGAAAAGAAAACAATGAAAGGACACACACCCAAAAAATTAAAGTTCCTTTTTGTTTTACTTTTTAATTAAAATTACAGGAGAGAAGACTGTTTGTTGTGTGGATAACTTTACAGAGTATTCTTCTAAGACAGTCGGTATTGGACCAGGCCAAGAGGAAGAAACAAAATCAGCAGCTGTGTACCAAGCACCGTGTCACATCCAAGAAGAAGATGCAAAGAACTATGAGCAAAAAAAGAACCATGGCTGGCTGGCGGATGCCCTCGGGTCAGCTATCATCTGAGAGTAACACATAAAAGGCAAGGACAGTGGTGCCTGTGCTAATAAGGTTACTACAAGAAGATGTACAAGAGTGGAATTGAGAGCTGTCTGGAAAGCATCTAGAGCAATGTGGAGCATGCACAGAGCCTTAAAAGACTGGAAAGATTTAAACGGGAGGGAGTGGGGGGAGGGAGACACGAATCAGTGGACACAGGGACTATTAATAAGTCTGCCCATTCATCTGGAAGTCTTCTCATTATCCCATGCTATAAAAACCCAAGGAAGATCTTAAGCAACGACAGCCATAGGGAGAGCTTCAGTTGAAAGTGTCTGGACCCCTAGCAATCCACCCTCTGGCAAACTCTTGGGGGTGAGTGGGGGGCGGGGTAGGGACTACCTAATAGGATCTGGTTCACCTCGCAGATTTCATAACACTCAAGAGGCTGATAACAGGAGCCTAACTCTGGGTTTTCAAAGATTAACATTTTTACATTGGAATTTACACTCCCTCCCTACAAAAGTACTTTTTAAAAGAGAGTAACACAAAGAAACATATGGTAATTACCCATTACACTGAAAAGTTCCATGGCAATGATGACCAACTCTCAGCTTGTCATAACTTTCAAGGTACAACGCTGTGGCCCCTAGCCAGCCACCTCCAGACCCTATCCCACATAGGTGTAAATGCAAAGAGGTCTATAGGACACCCTTAAACAAACACGAAGGCAACTCACAGGGAATCCCCATCTCAACGGTAAGAGCTCAGGAGGAACTAGTATTTGCTGAACGTTTAACTAGACAAGGCAGCAGGACCTCTACACACATTATCTCTTAGTCTTCACAACCAGCGAGGCAAGGAAGCGTTAGCCCCATAAATGGCCACTAAGTTCAAAAATGGCAAAACTTTCTAAAACAAAAAGTTATTTGATCAGTTTCTTCTCAAAACAGTTCTTTTACAAAATAATTCATATAGGATGCCAAAAATTCAATTTAAAAATCTAAAAGCGTATTCTCCAGCCCCAATGCAATAAAGTTAACCACTTAGGATTTAGCAAAATAATATTACAAAGCCCCAAAATAAACTTGATCACAAGTTGTAAGTTCTTTTTAAATGACTGAAAATCTAAAATATTAAAAGCTCAACTTTTCTGAAATATGATCACAAACTGAGACATGAGCATAGAGATTGATTTTTTTCATTCTCAATGAGGACTATTCTAAATATATATATTCTAAAATATATTACCCTCTTCCTCTCTCTATCCATCTCTTCCCCTTCCACTTATTCTGCCTCCCCACAAAAAGAGGTTCTGCTTATACCATTAATTACAGAACAATCTATTCTGTGATCTATAAACCATGAAATAATAAAGATTAGGACCCATTGATAGTATAATCTCCATTATCCTGAGATACAAATCCCCACCCACCCCCGAAAGTTAAAAGTAGGTATGTCAAGTACATTAGAGTTACTTTGCCCAAACTACCTGAAGAGTTTTTCATATTAAAATGACTTCATTCCTTAAGCACTCTTTAAATGATTTAGAGTAACACTGTCCAATCCACACTGTAGGTGTTTGGAGTATCAATGCCAAACCTTAGCTCATTTCCTCACACTGGAGACACTCAAAGGCTATTTGCTATGGAGTAAAAGCAATTCAAGATAAAAGACAATGTCTTCTCTTTTGGGAGAAAACAAAACAAAACAAAACAAAAAACAGGAGAGAACTTTAATAATTAACTTTTTAAAAATTTAAGAAGAAAGTCTAAGGGTTGAAATTCGGAGGTGGATAGAACGGAAATGGCTCTATTTTTTATTTTTATTTTTTTAAGAGGAAGAGATTCTGTGTTTTCCTTTTTTAAAATATGGATTATAAAATATATAAACAATGAAAACATAGTATACAAGTAATTTTTTAAATAGGAAAACTTGTTCAATTCTATCACCCAAAGAGCTTCCAGACTTGCTTTCTATGTACGCAAATACATCTAAAGAAGCCTAGCTTAGCACCTGCACATAGTAGGCCCCTAAATGTGTCAAACAATTACTTAATACATACTTAAAGGGGGGAAGCATAAATGCGACTCTAGCATACATACTGTTCTGTAACCTGCTGTTATTTGTCAGCTTTACAGAGACAGACACCATCTTTGCACCTAACTCCACTCAGCTCCCTCTCATCCTGTACAAAGGTCCTCGTTATTCCATTGTAGGTGGGCCAAAGTTTTTCACCAAGCTCCTTTTGAGGGAAATATTTGGCTCTCCGGTATTTTTGCTACTAAGCAGTACTTCAGTGAATATCCATGTAATGTAACTTTATGTGTTTGTACAATTGTTTCCTTAGCATAAATGTTTAGAACTGGAATTTCTGGGTCAAAGAGTTGGCCTGTTTTAAATTTAAAACATTGACGGATTGCCCTCCAGAACATTTATCCCCATTTATTTACCCAACACTATATGAGAGTATTCATTTTCCCATCACCTTTACCAACACTAGTATTAATTATTCTTTTGCCCCAAGCCATCAGGAAAGAGAGGTATATTAGTATTTAGTGAGCCCCTACCATATGTCAAGTGCCATCTTAAAAGCTTTATGTGTATTCTGATTGCCCTGTGGAGGTTAGGTGCCCACATACATTTTAGACCTATTTAAATGATGGGAAAGGAATGCCCAGAGAAGTTAAAAGAATTTGCCATGTCATACAATGTGTCATGGTCAAAGACGCTGTGAGGTTTGAACCCAGTTCACCCATCACCAGATTCTACATACACTAGAACAATTAAATTTCACAAAAAGTCAAAATCCAATCACTTGAGTCTAAATGAAATCCAGCCATCTCTTTCCCCAGCAAAACCTACTGAAAATTCTGATTTCAAGAATAGTGGAAAACTGAATTCAAGGTTGAGTTCAGCCCCTTACAGGTAGATGCTGTGTGACTTTGGGAAGACTACTTAACCTGAATCTCTTTCCTTGGCTGAAAAGAGCCCCCATCTACCATCTCTACTTTAAAATGCTTTGGGGTTGTAAAGCCCCAAAGGAACATCCGTGCCTTCAAAATTACTTGCTGAGCCATTTCCCTGTGCCCTGCACTCTGGTGACAAAGAGGCCAGCCTACCCGCAAGGGTCTAGGAAGAGATGAACACCAACCCAGAAAACCAAACAGCTATAACAGAAAGCACATGAACATGGGTGATTCAAAGGGGCTATGGGTAAGGGAATCATGGCATTCTACGAAATTGCAGCTATTCAGAAAGATAAGAAAACAAAATGACACCTGGGAAAATGCATGAAATCATACTAAACAGAAAAGCCTGTAAGTAAATGTATATTTTAGTTACAATTATATTTTGTACAAGGGCATATGCAAAGAATGGAAGGTAATAAGATCATGGATGTTGTATTAAATAATACCGTTCTTGTTTCTCCTTTCCAAACTGTACAAACCATCATTTAACATTTATAATTCCTAAAATATTTTAATTGCTGAAAGCACAGATGGAAGTGATTAATTCTGACTGAAATAATGTATGTGAAATTGGGAAACTCTAAACCCCCCATGAATGGTATTATTGTGAAATAATCTAGCATTCTGCATAATAGCATTACAGTGCAGTAGAACAAGTTATTTTTACACCATGCTGCTTCGTTTCCGGCTCACCTGATAATGTACAACATTAGTCATTTCTCTACAGTATTTTCTTTTCTTTTTTTTTTTTTTAAAGAAATGCATGCATGTGAAAAATGGCCACACGGCACAAAAGGGTCTGCAGTAAAATGCAAAACAGTCACCTATCCCAGACATGCCTCACCCCCCATATACCTCTCAGAGGCAATCACCATAAGTAGTTTCTTTTTCCTTTTTTTTTTTTTTTTTTTGAGGGCAGTGTCACTGGCCCTCATATGTGGGACCCAAATCGGGCCATTGCCTTCCCAAGCCAGCGCTTAACCACCACGCCACTCAGCCGGTCCAGTAGTTTCTTATATATGCTTCCAAAGGTACTCTATGCATATATTTTTTCATTTAATAATATTCTTGGAAGTTTTTTCCTTAAGAGCACATATAAACCTACCTCATTCTTTTAACATCAGCAGATCACTCTGTTGTATGGACACACCATTTATTTAATCAGGGTGCGAGCTACAAAAATGTCTGACAAGGCCATTAACACTGTTTATATAATTATTTTTCCTTACATCTTGATTTTCCAACCTAGCAAATTTTGTATCTTCTAAGTTCTTCAGCAAGGCACCACCAGGCCCATCAGGACCCTCACAGATACCAGGCTCTCTGGGCTCATTGCCCAGTACGCCCTGCTTCCAGCCAAAGCAAGGCTACGGATAGTTCTCCTAAATACTCAATCTATTGGTCATGCTATTGCTTTGGCTGCAACCCATCCAACCTTCCTTTGCTTGGTTAATTCTTACTCAATCCTTCAAGAGAGGGTTCAGGTATAACCTTCTGGAAGGAAAGGGTCTCCCAGTCCTCAGGGCAGAAGAAATGCTCCTGGGCTCAGCTCCTGCCACAGCCTCAGCCCTTGGCACTTAACCCCCTCCTGGTGAATTTGTATGCATCAGCCCTGACCGCCAGATTTTTAGTTCCTCCAGAACAGAAACAACATCTTACTAATCTTTGTGACTGCCAGAATTTAGCCCAAAGTCTGTCACACAAAATATATTTAATACCCACTGAATCAAGCCAAAATGAATAAGGACACTTCTGAACACCTATTAGATGTCAAGCCCGACTCGAGATGTACTGTACAAACTTCATCTCTCACGGAGTACAATGATCCCCACTTTACAGATGAAGAAAGCGAGGCCCTGAAGTTAAGAAACTTGTCCAAGAGCATTAAGGGAGAGCAGAAATCTGAAACCGAGTCTACTCTACTTCAGAGTCATTGCTCTTTCCATTAGGCTGTTCACCTACAGGTTTTGATACTGAAAGTTACGTGTAGAGGTCACATCCACAGTTCTGAAGGACAGGACATCATAATTATCATGGATAATGTAAGGGCACTGTAGTCGTCCCTCAAAAGTCAGTCAGTCACAAGCAACCTCGAATGTAGGACTAAAATGGCAGAAAATCAAAAAGGAGGTTATGAACATACCCAGGCAGAGTCTTTCAGGAGCCATTCAAATTTAAAAAGAACAAGCAGTCTAAAGCAACTGCAGTATTGCTGCTCAATCCCACCGGCCTGCTCTCCCTGTGAGCACTGTAGGTTACACCCCAAATTTCTCTCCCCACTCCCCAACTCCACAGCCTTTCCAGTCACCAGACCACGCACCAAAGCTGACCTTTGACCTAGCACCCTTAAAGGAATTCAAAGTAGACCAATTCTGCACAGACACAGCCACCCAGAAAACACCTATCAGTGGGCAAAAGGTGGGAGAGAAGGGCAGCAAGGCAGGAGTAGGTAGAGGGTCCTGTTAACCTGCTCTGACACGAACCTTCATATGCAAACTGGGTACAGTAAGAATGCCTGCTTCCTCTTAAGGCCTTTAAGAGAATGAAATTAGATCATTTAAGAAAAGGCTCTGGCACAAGAGTCTGGCACTAAGTAACTGGCTTCGCTGCAGTGACTGAGCAAACCGACCAAAGAGCAAGCAAGCCTTCTCCTGCCCCCTCCACCAGAACAGGGACTAAGGAAAGGGGGCTGGGAAGTCCTGTGATTGACCGAGGAAGCAGAAATGGCATTTAGCAAAGGAGGAAAAACAAGAGGAAGCCGCCTCTCCCTCCCACACATGAGAAAAATGAACTAATCAGCAGCATGCAGTTACTGACCCCGAACCTTGTTCACCAGGCGAGGCAAACAAGCAAAAAATATCCCAGGTACCAACAACAACGAAAAAAACACCTAGGCTGAAAACGAAAACCAAAAAACACCTTTGTTTGCTATGATCAGCCACAACCAAACAGGAATGCCTCCTAGTTCTGGAGGGAAGGTAGAATCAGGTAGGTAATGGTACTAAAGAGACGCACTGCACGGTGGGCCCTACTACACTGCCAGCTGGAGTAAGGAGGCACTAAGCTGGCTGAAAGAGGCCCATTTCCAGGCCTCACCTTCCCTCCCAAGGTTAAGGGAGGATGGCTAGCTAGGTTCAAGTCTGTGTGTTTTGACTTTATGTCACCTCAATTCCCAAAGGAACCCACCTTCCAAAGTCATGGAAAACAAGCTCAGGGAGACTGGGTAGCCCGCCCAGGTCCCACAGAGACTAAGGGACTGAGTTGGGACCCGAACCCAGTCTGTCTGGCTTTAAAACCTCCACTCACCCAAGAAAGACACAACGTGTATGGGGGGGGGGCAAAATGGGTGCAGGGGGTCAAAAGGTACAAACTTCCGGTTATAAAACAAATAAGTCCTGGGAACGTAATGTGCAGCATGGTGACAACTGTTAATAATAATGTACTGTATTCTTGAAAGTTGCTTACAAAGTAAATCTTACAAGCTCTCATCACAAGGCAAAAAACATGTGTGGTGATGGATATTAACTAGACTTATTGTGGTGATCATATGGCAATAGATACAAATACAGAATCATGCTGTTGTAGACCTGAAACTAATACAATGTTACATGTCAATTATATCTCAATTTTAAAAAGACACAACTGACAGAGAAGAAGGGGAGAGGGACTAATAACATGGAGTCATGACTAATAACAAGCAAATGGTCTAATAACTGGTTGATTGATCAGGTTTAAAACCCAGATTTCAAAGAGTTGAGTACCTTTCAGTAACTTTTTTTTCCCAGCTTTATTAAGATATTATTGATGTATATAACATATATAAGTTTAAGGTATCCAATGTGATGATTTGACACATGTATATATTACAAAATGATTACCACAGTTAGTTTATAACCATCCCATCCTACACCATCTCATCAAATAATTACCATTTGTGTATGTGTGTGGTGATAACATTTATGTTCTACTTTCTTAATTTTCAAACATATAATGTACTATTGCTAACTAGAGTCACCATGTTGTGTATTAGGTGCCCATTCAGTGACTTTTAATCTGTGATAACCATTCCCGGGCAAACCCAAAACCGCAGGGTATTATTACTCCTCATTCCCCCATATCCTAGGTTCCCTCCTTCAACCTCTTTTTCAAACGCAAGAAAAATACACACGACTCTAATTTCACTAGAAACTTCTTGCCAAGGGTCCACTTAAAACGCAAAAACAAACCTAATTTTTAGGACTTCCTACTTTGGAGTCTTAATCCAAATAACTAAAAAGCATCCTTGGCAGAATTATATATGAATGTATATAAATTCCTAAAAACAAGCAATTTTCCTAGGTAAGGTCAACATCATGCTGTGTAAGAACCTATCCAAAGCTCCCTGAAAGAAGCGAAATTAAAAGACAGCCGGGGGGCGGGGGGGAGGCCGGCCCAGTAGCGCGGTGGTTAAGTGCTGGCTTGGGAAGCCAGCGGCCCCGGTTCAGTCCCACATATGAGGGCCAGTGACACTGCCCTCAAAAAAAAAAAAAGACAGCCAGGGCCATTCAGAGCCACACCATTCTCAAAAGTATGAACTTGTTGTAACCTCCCTCGCTCAACCCAAGGTCTTGATATAAATGCAGACTGCCAAAACCCACTCCAGACCCACTAAACCAGCTCCTATGGGCAGGGCCTGGAAATGTGCATTCAGGGTAAGCACCCCAGGTAATTCTGATGTGCAATACCATTTAGGACTAGGGGCTACAGGAAAAGGGGCTAGTTACCCCGTCCCCTTCTATAGAAGTTCCACCCCAAGCCTACCCAGAGGACTTAAAGAAGTTTCTACAGGAATGCCGCTCCAAGAACCACATTTCCAAGTGCCTACTAAGCATTTTCGACTGGGTATCCCAGCGAGGCTCTTAACCTTGCCTCTCCCCTCCTGAAAGAGTTCTCAGTTACTTGCATCATTCATTGTCTGCACCTTGCTGCCCCACCTGGAAACAGCCACTGCTCTCTACCTCCAGTCAGCTGCCAAGTACATGAAATCCTCACTTGACATCATCCAAAGGTTCTGCGACTTGAAGTGAAACAAGGTATAAGGAGACCAGTTTCACCACAGGCTAACTGATATAAACAAGAGTTAAGTTCCTAGAGCATCTCATTGCATCATATCAACGTTATAATGAAACGACCTTGAACAAAACAATGTTACTCGAGGACCTGCTCTATTCCTTTCCATTCCGGAAGAAGCTTCCATTCCATCTCAAAAATCATCTCCCATGCACAGCTTTCCTTGGGTTCTCACTCTCTCTGTTCTCAAAGCATGGAGTTTTGTTTGTTTTTTTGAGGGCAGTGTCACTGGCCCCCAATATGTTGGACCTGAACCGGGGCCGCTGGCTTCCCAAACCAGTGCTTAACCACCGCGCCACTCGGCCGGCCCAAAGCATGGAGTTTTAAAAGCACAGGACTGTCAACCTGAGTTCAAATCTTGGCTGACCCAGGTTCCTGTGGGCCCAACTGCCTCCTCTGCAAGCTGAGGATGACGACAACACACTCTGTGACAAGTGTTTCGCTTAGATTACATGAGCTAATGCACAATAAAAGATATTCAACTAACATTCGTTCCCTTCCTCCCACTAACTCAGGCTCAAACATCATCTCTCACCTGACCTACTTCAAAAGCCTCATAGCAGAGCGCCCTGCCACCCATCTGTCCCCATGCCAATCTCTCCGCACCACCACTGCCAATGCTTTTTCTCCAACACACAGCTCTGATTACATCATCCCCCTGCTTTCAAACCTTTGACAGCTATCATTTGCTTTACAGGATCAAATCCATACTTCTTAGCCTGGCATGCAGGGCCTTCTGCAATCTGGCTCTCTCCTCCCTGCCACTGCACCCAAATGCCAAGCACCATCTGTTCTAGTAACAACACCCCAAACATGACTTGTATTTTCATGCCTCCCGGCCTCTGTTCATAGTGTTCCCTTCATAGAAAGCCCCTCGCCCTCTTCCCCACTGGCAAAGGGCTCCTCCCTGAAGCCCTCCCCAGCCCCCAACTCCTCCCCCTCCTTCTCCTCCTCCTCTCCTTCCTCTCCGCTACTCTCTTGCCACACATGTGTCTCTCTAACATGTGTACTATGCATGCAAGTGTCTCCTCAGACTGAGACACAGAGCTGGCCTCAAACTCAGAAGGACACAATGACAGCCCTCGAGAAATATTTGTTGGAAAAATTACTGCAAGAATTCCACCACCCTTTGACAAATGAAAACAGTTTCTAATTTGTCAAACAGTTAACACCTTCATGGTAACTTTTTACTTCTAAAACTCATAAGGGTATTATATTCATTGAGGTAGCTAAGACTGCTCTTAATGAAGGAAGCAAAAAAGAAGCCCTTCGAAGGCGAAATGTCTTTAAAACTTCCATTGAAATTTTCAGAATGCAATCACTATCCCTCTAGAAATGGTATTTCCTCACTTTTCCATGATTGGGAGGAGATGGGGAATGACACACCTTGATTATACCTGGCTGGACCATTTAAGGGGTCCCTCTTGGGTAAACAAAACATTTCAGAGCTAAAGGGATAAATAAACTTGCTTAACAGTGGGGGAAAAGTGGAAAAAGCTCAAGTGCTGCTGAACTCAAGGTCATTCTTAGAAAATAGGTGCTACAGGGTCAGAGAGCAGTGTGAGACCCTGTCTCCCTGAGAACTTTCTGCCATGAACTGAGCTAAAGGTCCCGACACTTGGAGACAGTTGACAGAGGGGAACACTTCTTGGTGTACCCATAAAGGTCAAGAAGGATGGGCCCACAAATGTGTCTATTCAAGCAGCCTCCAAACTGTTTCTTGACTTTTCCTGTTCAAAACTCAGCGTATACCAATTCTCCCTTTGCGTAAGTCTTGAACAGGGCACAAAGCCAGTAAGGAGAATGGTCCCCTCCTCCGCCATGAGGATGGGAGCCCCTGTGGAGCGAGCGCTGCCTCCTCTCCTCTATAGGAAGCCTGCTCTCCAGGCTGGCGACAGTCCTTCAGAAATACACATGTATGACGAGTGTAGGGCGACAGACTCACTCCATCTAAATAAAAAAGCTGAATGTTCTAAACCACACTCAGACAAAACTCTACTGACGTCTGTGGAGTAGCATGTTCTCACAGACTTATTAAATCAATGGATTATTAAAATACTGATTTTCATTCAAACCAGACACTTTGTTGGCAATATCCTCATGTCAATAATAAAATACCCTTTTTTCTCTGGTTCCTTTTCCTCTATCAGTGACCATCTAAAACTGTCCCACTTTATTTGTTCAAAACATTGCCTATAAACATCTGATGGCTTTAATACAAGCAACTAACTTATATAGATTACCTTGAAATCAAGGTCTTATCTGGACTTTGGTAACAAGTACCTTAAAACAAGTACCTTAAAATAAACAAGTACCTGAAAATTAAAAAAATACACAGAACAAACAAAAACTTCCATTCAACTACTGATCCAGAAAGTTGAATTTTGAAATATGGTTAAAAAGAGAAGAAAGAGTACCTGTTTTTGCCACCTGTGGGCCAAACATGGTGCGAAGGGATTTATAAAGGTTCTCATCTTTATTCTTGACAAAAAAACCTGGGAAACTGGAATTACTACCCCATTTTACAGACAAAGAAATAGAGGTCTAGTAAATTGTGCAGAGCTACCCACAAAAACCACAATCCCTCTGGCTTCAAAGATCATGCTTTTTCCCTATATTCTATATATTTGTATTTTTAAAAGGGAAGGAGAAAAAAGAGTGTGTGTGTATTTTTAGTGTACTACTCTACTTACAAAGTACCGATTCTGCCCAAGGCACCTTATTATTCAAAACAGGCAATTTTTAATGTATAAAACAGTATTCTTGCCTGCTAAGGGATTAAAATAAATGTAGGAATGTGCTGGGAACTGCCCATGATAGCTACCGTTCATCACACAAAGCTACTTTATATATACCATGCTATTCTTCATTAAGACTCACAAAATTGCTTCAAGTTTATTTTTTTTTTTTTTTTTTTTTTTTTTTTTAAAGATTTTATTGGGGAATTGGTGGAGGGGAACAGCGTTGGGGAATCGGGGAAGGGGAACAGACAAGTTGCTGTCTTTTTGTTCTTCAGTTTAGTTGCGGAGGATGTTGCTTCACTGTTGGTATCGTCATTGCGCTCTTCCCGGATGAGGCAGATGGGTCGCTGGCCTCTGGATGTCGCTCACCGCGGCTATTGGCAGCTCATGCTTGGCTGCCAGCCGCTCACGCTGGCTGCGGGCCACTCATGTAGCCTATGGCAGCCCACTGCAGCAGGGGCTGCAGCCCACACCATCACCGGGGCTCGCACAGCCCAGCTCCAGGTGGAGCTGTTGTTAGCTGTAGAGGGCAGTGTCACTGGCCCTCATGTGGGATCCGAACCGGGGCCGCTGGCATCCCCAAACCAGCGCTTAACCAATGCGCCACTCGGCCGGCCCTTCAAGTTTATTTTTTTCCCAGACATACAACAAGCAATTGGACGGATATCAAGGGGAAAAAAATTAAATAGCAAATTAAGTTAGCAAAGTCAGCTATGACAGGAACTTTTATTTACATGTCTGCGTTTCCAAGACAACCTACATATGAAATTATCACCCTGAGTCACTTCACAAGTTATATAAATGCTCAATCATTATGTTGTACACCTGAAACTAATATAATATTGAATGCCAACTGTAAATAAAAAATAAAAAAAGTTTTTAAAAAGAAGAAATTATTACCCTGAGGGTATACTTAGATTTATGGGTATATTTCAAATTAGCATAAGCATTTATCAGAAGAAATATCCTGTTAAAGCTTAACAAATAGAAGTAGAATTAATGCATATTCCTAAATTAATGTGCTTAGAAATAAATCTTTATGGAATAGTATTTTACCATTACAATTCAGGTACCCTGTCATTCTGAATCAAATGCAACCACTAAAAAATGTTGAACACCCAAACCATTTTACCCAAGAGGCATGTGGTTTACAGTCTTAAAATATACTGAAAACATATATCCATTTAATCAGGCCAACTATTCTAAATACTGCCATGTTCCAACCACAAGTGAAATAAATTAAACTTACATCCCCTTGATATACTAATAAAATTAATTTCCAAATATACACTAAGCCATTATTTCTTTATATTAAAAAAAAGCTACTAATGATTTGCTAAATTAATGCTCTTCCAAATCAGAGGAGAGGGGAGAAAGCCTAGTATAGGACCTATTCTTGCCAAAAATATTTAACCTGAATCTAAACGTGCCTTTAGAGCTAACCTCTAGTTTATAGGAAATACAGGAGACGAACGGACAAGATAAACAACACCACAAAGAAACAAACTCAAAATATGGGACATCATTCTCTTCTAAAAGTCAAGAGGGCAGGGGGAAGGGTGGTGAGATAGTATTTTCCTACATTTAGAAAGACTAAAGGGACAAAAACAACAACCCACAGTGCACTATGTGAACCTTGATTGAATCCTTGCTCCAAAAAAACAAAAATGGTGACAAATGACATGGGGGGGGCAATTATTAATCAATGATATTGAGAAATTACTGTTAATTTTATTAAAAGTGAGAATGAGTAGTGAATTTTTTCTTAAGTCCTTAGAGATACATACTTAAGTTTGTCAGGTGAAATTATATGACGGGATTTCCTTTAAATTATTTCAGCAAATTAAACAACCCAACATTGTTCTCAGGCCCAAAGATGTTTGGCAAAAAAAAGTTTCTACAGTTCAGTGCATTTGGGAATTACTAAATACGCTATTTCCCTCCAAAGAGATTCAGAATGAATATTAGAAATAATTGTGCTCAAAAGTTCTATAATTAAAAGCAAAGTTACCTGTTTTACTTTGTTTGGTTAACCCAGATTTTGCCACTTATTTGAACATAGAACTTTTCCTTCATAACATCTATTAATTTCCTGAGAATCAGTTTCCCATGAAACACATTTTGGGAATTATTGTTTGATCTAGATAAGTCACTCTGATAGGTAAGGCTCTCTAAGTCACATACATGCTTCAAGAACTGTGAATCATTAAAGAGTATAACTATTGCATTGTGTTGTACACCTGAAACTAATAAAAAAAATAGAACTGTGAATCATAAAAGATTCACAATTGTTTCTATTTGCAACTTAAGTGCCGCTCACTTTGTCTTTTGCACCTATAAATACGTAGATGCTTACTCTGTAAGTTAACGTTTTAAGTTGAAGTCGGACTCTTTCTATAATATGAAAATGACACTGCAAAATTTCCTTTGAGTGCAGTTAAATTTTACTTAATCAAATCCACTTTCTTGGAAATCTACAATGGGATAGATTTCAAATTCATCCAAGTTGTCAGACCACACCAAAACCTTGAGATTTTTCAAAGGTTTCCTCAACCCTCTCCAAAGACTTCGCAAAATAAGTTACCAACTTCACTGTAATAAAACACAAAACAAAAGTTTTGAAATCAAAACTCTTTTGATAGTCTTTCAGGTGGTACTTAAGGGTTTCCAAGAATTTACCTCAAATTCCCCATAGTTCCATCTTTATGCACCAGAAGTGGTCCCATTTTTATAAATGGGTCCTTTGGGTACTTGAAAAACTAGATCCCAAGACAGACTCACCTTACCACACATTCTACGTACTCCATGGCTAAATGTTTTATAGCAAGCTTTCAACTAATATCTGGTTGGGTTTTTGGTTTCTTTGTTGTTGTTGTTGTTGTTTGAAAACAAAAACTGTTGTTTGAAAAAAAACTGTATCCTAAGAATCTAAACACTTTAAAACTTTGGAAATATTCTTAAAAGAAGACCAAAATAGTTAACAAAGAAATCTGAGCTAGAAGTCACTGCTACAAGGAAACAATCAAATTTGATGTCTCCCTTGAATCTGAGAGGCAATTTACATTCAAAACCCTTTCATATACATTCTGTCATTTGACCCTTAAAACCCTGGAGAGATGTCTGTTTTCCATCATGATAACATATATTTAACATGGCTCAACTTGAAAGCTGACAACTTGTCAACCCTCAATTATCTTTACCATGGAGAGAATATCAGCATAAATAATTTGATTCAGCTGAGCGATGTGGCATGAGTGCAATGGGGATGCTCAAGCCAGACCCCACCACAGGGGCCTATCTCCCAAGACTGTGCTTGGTGGTACTTGCAGACAGCTAACTGTCCACAGACATTTAGATCTTTCACAGATCCCATCCTCCAGGCCTTTCCTGTCACTTCACAAGGACAGAACCTGCACCTACCTAGGAATGTCCAGTAATGGTTTTGCATCATCATCCCAAGGAGTTTCCCATTTTCACCCAAGTCAGTGTTCCCACATGAGAAAAGGACAATGTGTAACTGTAGGCAACACGTGTGAGGGCAGACCAAACAGCCTTGGAATAAACACCACCCAGATTTGGATCCTGAATCCTCGTCTTGGCCATGTGTGCTCCTTGCCCTCAGATCCCTTAGATGTATATGAAGCTTTCTACCTCCTAAGGCTGTCAAGGGCTGGAGATGGGAAACCCCCCAACACACACAATAACTGGCACAGAGTCATGTTTAACAACTGTGATTTCTCTGTCTGCCTGTTTCTCTCAGAAGGGCAAACAAGCAATTTTTAAAAATGACCAAGACAAAACAGGGCCCCTAACATCAAGAAGACTACACAACCCACAGGCAAAGCAAAGAGGTGAACAACTTAATAATAAAAGGCAAAAGGAGTGAAACATTATAATGAATGTATATGCAATGTGCTGGGTGGTTAAGAGGAAGGAACCATTTAAATGCAGAAGGGGGGGGAAATCAAAAAAATGTTAATGAGAAAGCATTATTTATTTGAGCTAGAGCTTGAAGGACAATGAAAATTTCAGTGGTGGGGAAGGATGGGACAGTCTCTGCAGAGGCAAAATTGACACACGATATGTGACAGTTACAGAATGGACAGAAGCTCAGTGGCATTTGCAGAGGCACACAGAGAACAACTGGGTCTGGAAAATAAAGTTATGAATCATCATCATGGAGGGTCTTCAATGCTATGACTAAAAGAGGGACAGCCACTGCTCTTATCTGTCCTTGCATCAGTTATAATCTTTTCAGCTGCAAGTAACAAAAAGTTAGTGATTATAAATTACTTAAACTGTGGTCTCAAAACTGTTTTGCTCATGCAGCCTGAACAGTAAAAACTTAAACATGTACCCCCAATATGCTATAAGATATATATAACTTATACATAATTAAAACACTGGAGTTATGAATTACACATCTATACTAATGAAATGAGTACATTATAAACATTCATTGAAAACTTTTTAAAGCCACTTTATGACCCAGCAATTCCACTTCTGGGTATTTATCTGAAAAAATACAAAACACTAATTCAAAAAGATATACGCACCCCTATGTTCACTGCAGTGCTATTTACAATAGCAAAAATATGGAAGCAACCAAAGTCTGTATCAATAGACAACTGGATAAAGAAGATGTGGTATGTTTATACAATGGAATATTAATCGGCCATAAAAAAAGAAATCTTACCATTTGCGACAACATGGATGGACTTAGAAGGTATTATGCTAAGTGCAATAAGACAGAGAAAAACAAATGCCATATGATCTCATTTATATGTGGAATCTAAAGAACAAAATAAATGAACAAAATAGAAACAGACTAAAAGATACAGAGAACAAACTTATGGTTGCCAGAAGAAAGAGGGGTTTTGAGGACTGGGTGAAAAAGGTGAAGGGATTAAGAAGTACAAATTGTAGGTACAAAATAGTCATGGGGATGTAAAACACAGCATAGAGAATATAGTCAATAATAAGGTAATAACCATGTATAGTGCCAGGTGAGTACTAATCAGGAGCTCACTTCTTAAATTATATCGATGTCTAACCACTAAGCTGTACACCTGAAATTAATATAAAATAATACTGAATATCAACTGTAATTGAAAAACTTGTTAATTGATTTAAAAAACTTTTTAAAGGATGAGAATGATTCAAAGTGTTATTGTTTTTATTTATTAATATGAATCCACACACAATTTCTGTACCAACTTTATTAAATTTGATTTAAAATTTATTTCCTAATCTCCAAGTAAGACATTTTCTTGTTCCTATATACTTACATTATTTCATTACACTTTCTTTGCAAGAATCTGTTCAAGTCTTGTGCCGATTTTACAGAAGTCAGTTTACTTAAAACTAGGTAATATAATCCATAAATCCATTTATACGAATAGATTCCTCCAAAGGTAAGAATAAGAACGAGAGTACTATTGTCAATTCCACCAGGTTGTACAATGTCCACTCTTCCCTCAAGTGACCTCAAATAATCTAAGTGACAGAAGACTTTCATATATACCAACTAACATCAGCCCATCTATTAAATATTAATAAAGCTTAATTTTTGTCTAGAAAAAGTTTTAATATTTTCTTCCTCTCATACTGGATGATCTAGCACACTCCACTTTGGAGATCAGTGTCTCAAACAATAATAAAACTTCTTGTCTCACATGAGAAGTTCTGAGTCACAGAAGTTCTAGGGTTGGTTAATTCAGCAGCGAAAAAGGCACTGTGGTCTTAGGCACCTTCCATGTTTGTACTCTGTGACTGTCAACCTGTTCTATTTTGCTAACAACCTTAGGTTCTCAACATGGTGGGACCCAATAGTATCACATATCTAGTCATTAACCAGTCACCTGAAACAGGAACGCCATTACTAAAGTTGAAGTGCTTTAATCAAGATTCACTCCCTGGGGCAGGAGACACACCTAACTTGCTCTGAAGTACATGGCCAGTGGAAAATTAATCAAAAGCAGAATTATATTATCAAGTAAGGTGGTAAATTATTACAGCAATGGCCCCTGCAGTAAAACATGTAAACACCAGAGTGAGTCTAGGCACAGGCAGAAGAACCTTCCAGCTGAGCCCAGCTCCAATGTCTGAATCCCAAGCAAATAAGCAGTTGTTAGTTTAAGCCATAAAAAGGAAAGGGGAGCAGGATGGGGAATGCTGTGATATGGGCAACAAACCATCCCTGCCATAGCACTCTATGTATGTAGAACAATGGGGGAAGAAAACATGACATGGTTTCATTTCCACGGATGTTTTTTAAATTCAAACATCAGAGTCAGTGAGCACTCAATAAACATTAATAATTGATGTTACTAATCCCAAGTAATTTAGAATAAAGCATGGCAGAAAGAGGCATGTATAATGGGTTACATGGGAATAATGACCACCTCCCCAGTTTTCTGCAGTAATTCAACACTCTGTTACACTAGTGCCTGTAAATACAGCAATTCAAATCCCCACACAATGTGAAAACATCTACTGTTCTCCACACTATGGAGTGTACAGCACAGGAACATTGAAAATGTCCATACCCTTTGGCATATTAGCGTGTTGTTACCACCATCAATATCACTTTGGGAAACATACCCTGCAAATAGAAACATCCTGTATTTTGTTTACTCAGCTCCTTCCTTCTTCCATTAACAAGAACCCCCTTCTTTGTGGGACGTCTTGTCTCCCCACAGTCATATCTTGTGGGTCAAACGGGGAGTGCCAGCCATAACCCTCCTTTGGTTGGCATCAGGCCAGTCGGGTTCTCTCCAGGGTTTTCCCAAATTGGAACTAAGCAAAGAGTCAGTTTCTTGATGGTGTGAAGTTATGAAGCTACCAGCAGCCAGGTACCTGTGTGTGCTGGGTACTGTGCGGGGCCTGTGATTTAATGATGAGGAAATTACATCTGAGCCAAAGGGCTCTGAGAGCCTAAGAGATATTTCTTTCCAACACATTTAAATGTAAAAATGAACTGGCTAAATAAATTATGGTAACGTATGTAGTAGATTTACTAAACAGCAATTAGAATAGTGCCAAAGAAGAATGCACTGATAGGACAGGGAAAAAAGCACATTACATAAGGATATACTGTACTCTAAACTGTGCAAATATATTATATGCACCCTTGTACGTCGAATCTTTTTCATATTTCTTCAGAAGCACACATAATAGATGACCCTGTTTTTGCATGACTCCGTATGCATGGAAAGGTCATAACCAAGTGTTTTTTAGAGACCGCCCCACTCCACCCCGACTCACAGAGGTAATAAGCCACTGTTCATGATCGGCAAGTAACCCTAGGTGTGCTGGGGTGGGGCAGGGAAGGTGGTGAGTCACCATGGCTCTGGGCTCCATGGGTGAACCTCCTGGGTTCACATCTATATACAACTGTGGCTGGAAGATTTTTACTAGAATTCTCCCATGGTACCGGCAAAATCAGTGCTAAAATCTGGGATGACGCCATCCCCCTGCAAGACTTTTCTTGTCCTTGATATTCTTGCCTATGGGACTCTTCTTTCCAGAATATTCTCCTTGATCACACATACCTGCAGGAGCCCCTAAAGACAACATCTACCCTAGAAGGGTAACCACCATCAGTGACACAGCCACCCAAACCAGGACCCCTTTTACTCTCCACAAGATAATGTTCCCCATGACCTTCTTTACCAAAAGTCCTCTTGTCATTCAAAATCCATTCTCCTGATAATAAAAAACCAGAAGTCATTCTTCAGCTCTGCTGCTCTTGTCCCATTCTGGTACACTGATAACAAAGTCTCCCAACTTCATTAGCAAATACTGCTCCATGAAGCTCTCTTTGCTCACACACAGAGGAATGGCAGCCGTTACAGTCAGTCAGTCGGTACTGATTGACACATCCTCTTCAAGTGGTTGAGACACCAGTGCTTACTATTTTGAAAAGACATTCTTAGGGCCAGCCGAGTGGCGCGGTGGTTAAGCGCTGGCTTGGGAAGCCAGTGGCCCCAGTTCAGTCCCACATATGAGGGCCAGTGACACTGCCCTCAAAAAAAAAAAAAACAAAAGAAAAAAAACAAACACATTCTTAGAATAAGTTTAAAAAGCTGAAAATGAACGGTCTGCTCAGACATAAAAGAGCCTACAGCTTGGCACATAATTTTATTTAGAACCTTTTAAAGAAAATCCATACCAGCTTCCATATGAGTGTCAAGCTGTATTCAGTGCTCTTAAGTGGGCAGGCAGACCACAGGACAAACATTTAGAACCCTGCAAACATTTAGTGAATATGGGTCACCTGCAACCTACTACTTCTTTACCATTAAATCAATAGTATTATAACGGAAGAATTTACTTAGCCCACAAAGTGCTGCAAAATCAGATTTATCCAGACATCAGTAAAAAGAGCCCAAGAAGGGTGACAGCAAAAAAGAGACATTCATCTAGGCTTTGTAAATTAAGTCAAGAGACAACAAGATGAAAGGCAAATGATATGTATATTTCTTATTTTTAAAAAGACATACAAATTTGAGAAGTGATTTCCTTAAGAAGGCTGTCTGGAGTGCTAGTCCAGATTGTAAATTACACCTTACCCTGAAGCTGACATAATAAAACAGAAGTTAAAAATAAACAAATGATTAGTTTAAGATATGTGTATTTTTGAACTCTCTTATGGGAGAAAGTTTTATTACCATTATTAGTGAACTGTGTTTAATCTCTGACATCAAAGCTTAGTTAACCCTGGGGTTCTAAAACCAGAATAACCCATAAATGAACTACTGTAGGAAACTACAACATATTAACATTATTAGTCTGTCAGGTTTTAGCCAATTCACAGGTGGACGCCCTGAATAAAGAGAGGTACAGGGGAGGAACAGGAAGAAACAGAAGACCTACGTTCAAGTTGAACTCCACCACATAGATGATATTGAGCAAATTGATCTAAATTATCCCACGTCGGTCTACTTAACCAAGGGTTCAGAAATAAAATATGTAAGTGAAGCCCATTACAAATCCCCAAATACTGTGCTAATACTACAGCACTGACTCCAGGATGCCTGCATTTCTCAAACTCCTGGAAAGTCATGGAACTATAGGATTGAAAGGTAATTGCATTTTAGGGATGATAACTATGAGAAAACCAAGGTGCAGAAAGGCTTAAGAGCCCTGTACAGCAATGCTTTTGTCAACTGGTGGTGGAGGGCGTAGGCAGAGATTCTGGTTTTTCCACCAATGAAATATGTATTTAGACAGTGCAAAACAAAACTATCCTAGGACTAAATCAAATCCCTCCCCAGAAATAGAAAGATAGATAGATAAACAGACACAAACACATGCACGGTCCCAGTCTTACAATGGTTCGACTTACAATTTTGTTGATTTTATGATGGTGCAAAAGTGATACACATAAAAAATTATATGAGATGTGCAGCAATTTACTATAAAATAGCCTTTTTTGTTAGATGATTTTGCCCAACTGTAGGCTGATGTAAATGTTCTGAGCACATTTAAGGTAGGCTAGGCTAAGCTATGATGCTCATGTTCAGTAGGTTAGGAGTATTACATGAATTTCTGACTTGCGATATTTTCAACATATGTTAGGTTTATCAAGATATAAGTCGAGGAATATCTACATATCTGTATAAATCCTCTGCATTATTCTGCTTTTGTGAACTTTACTTCTGTAACTTAAAACTTAAACTAAACTTTTCAGCAGCAAGATAAAAAGAAAGCCATTTCTCTGGCTATGAGACTCACAGCCTACTTTCAACCCAACACAGACAAAACCTTTACAATTGGGTTAGAAATGTCTAATGGAAACACTGACATAACATTAACCTCCAGCTACGTGGGCAGGCATCATTATAATATGGATTACAGTTCTACCAGCCCAGGGATACTGGTTTTAACGTTTGCTGGGAGATAACTCATCAGCAATTTAGAAGGGGATGTCGCCTAAAAAAAGGACATTTAATGGAGACAATTCCATTGCCTTTAAAATTGCCCTCAATCACCCTGCATCAAAAAACCCACTGTGGCACCAAAGAAATTGTGTGTGGTTAAAGAGACAAAATGTTCTTTTTTCTACAAGCTGTTATAGGAAGCAGAAAAGGGCTGACTATGAATCAGTTATGTTTTAGTTTCACCATGGACACAAATTATGATAATTTGGACATTCTGGTGGTTAAACCAAGAAAGCAGGAAAACCATAGCTTCCAAGTCCCCGCAAAAGTTGTTTGTGGCAACCCAGCTGAAAGACAGGGCCATGCAAAGTGACTTTAAACTTAATTCTGGACTTTCCTGCCTCCACTAAAATCAATGACACTATTTCCCATCCTTTATTGTCAAATCACAACAGTCCGGAAGCCTGGACGGAATTCACTTGGCAGGTAACAGGACCAACCCTAGGAGGAAGTCCCTGAAGGATGTCAGATACCGTATTTCCTTTTCTCCTACATATTTTTCGTCGTAATACCGCCAGGATATATTTACCATGCATTCTGGCTGACACAAACTTTGCAGAAAATGGCATACTCTAGGGAAGGTCCCTTAAAGGTGCTTAGATGACTAAAACATTCAGACTGCTACTATAATGAGCATCTCTCAGTCCCTCATAAATTCTTTCATTCCCAGCAATCAAGAAGCAGCTGTTAAAACCCAGGCATGAAAATACCTCCAAGCTGGCCAGAGAGGCTTCGCAAGTGCTTTCTTCTCCTTCCCCTCCCCCCCCATCCCAGGAGTGCCAGCCTGGCAGGAATAAAGATGACCCAGGAAAGAAAAAAAGAGAGAGCAAGCGATCTGGTGAAAGCAGAGGTGCAGGCTCCCTTTACATTTCCGCCACGGAGAAACACCAACTCTCCGTACCAACTAACCAGGTTTCCCTTTTCCTCTGCCATTCCCATCCCCTCCAAACACGTTAACTTCTGCAGTCTGGCGGTCTGGTAATTCCAGAGTTAGCGACCTCAGCGGTCCTAAGCCCTTTCCTCTAAGATTTTGAACGAGGCACTCCCTTTCCGTGCCAGAGCTTGAGGCCCATCCTACGGGAAGATTCAGCTTCTCTTTACCTTGTAACCCGCCCAGACGGCGCTGCAGCTCGGGTCAAGTTCAAGATGAAGGTCCCCTCCTAACCTCTCTGAGTTGACTCCAACAGGGAACAACGCTACCGAGACGAGTCCCACCACTCCAGGCACGGGGACCTGGGGCTGCCAAGAGTGACCTGGAGGGAGTTGGGAGGGGAAGACTAGTCTCTCGGCCCCGCGTCTTCCAACCCCCTGGCCACGGCGCCTTATTTCTACCTGGCCTCCGCCGCATTTCCTCCCGGAGCCTTATACAATAAGTAAGTTTTGAGAACGCCTGTCCAGAGAGAGACATTTCTGTCTGCAAACACAACACACAATACCTAGGGCTTCCTTCCTAGCCAGCCGTTCCGGAAAGCTGCCGCGCCAAAGCTGGGAGCCCCGCACACCCCCAGCATTGTTCGCCTGCACCCCAAAGTCCTTCAGGAAGACGGTGCGCCCCAAGTACTCCACAAAGTGACTGCTCTCCCCTCTCCAAAGAACAGGGGAATTCACCATCTTGATACAATTCTCGTCCTTCTCAGCTCCCCCTTAGTATCTAATCCTACCTGGCTCCCCCACCCACCCACCCCAAAGGAACATGGATGTGCTCCTCGCAGTGTTCTTGGAAGCGCTGCAAAGACTTTCGGCCCAGACAGGGGCATTACGACAGCACCGTCCTTTGGCTTAAGTTCGCCCGGCAACTTCGCTACCCGCGCTCCCTTACACTCCGGGGTCACCCTGGACCCCGCGGTGCCGGGCGCGCCTCTCCCCAGCCTCCCCCGCCCCAGGTACCAGGCGCAGCCCAGGCCCGTGCCAAGCCGGAGGGCTACAGAGGAGGCGAGAAAGGGGACGAGGAGGGCGAGTGGGAGGGGGGGTGCACCCCGAGTGCCCTCGAATCCCAGCTCCGCCTGGGGCCGGTTCGGTACAGCCAGGAGGAGGTGGCGAAGGGAAAGCGCAGACTCCCCAGAGCTGCCAGGACCAAGGCCCGGGGTGCCCAACATGTCTGTGCCTATCCCCGGAAAGCTCCCGGGTGTGCCCGGCGGGGGGCGGGGGAGGCTCCCGAAACTTTCCCGCATGCCTTTCGACTCTCCCCATCACCTCTTCTCTTCCCCGGGACCCTCTCCTCCCCTCCGTTCGCTGCAGCTGGCCGTGTCCCGGGCGCACTGAGGCCCGCTGCGGCGCCAGGACGGCGGGAGTTACCTGCTGGGAAAGTTTCCAGCTCCTCGGCGCGATTCCCCACCCCCAGGGCCGGGCCTCCGGGCGCGGCCAGCTCGGCGCTCCGCGGCTGCCTCTCCTCCAGCTTCCGAGGCGGCCGCTGCTGCTGCAGCTGCCACAGCGAAGGCTGCGATCCCGCCCGTCCCCCCGCCTCGCACGGCCCACACCGGGGCCTCATTGGCAGCCCGAATCCCCGCCCTTGCGCGTGTTCCCGAAGGCACCTTCCTCTCGCGCGCCCGCCCGGGCCGCGCCTCCCGCGCCCCTCCCGCGCCCCTCCCCGCCCTCGGCTGCCGCGGCTCCCGGGACCTTCTGGAGCGCGGCGTTCGAACTTTCCGCGGGGTGCAGGCGCGGCGCCTCCCTGCGCTGCCTCCCCTGGCCAGGTCCCCAGCTTTCCCCCAAGGGGGCTAGTCCCTTGAGGCTGAGGTTGGGTCACTCCCAGACTGGATCAAGATGGGTGATAGTCTTTTTTTCAATCTCTTTAAAATCAGTGAAGTGACCCGGCCTCCCCCCCCCCGCCCCTTGCTGCTTTTTAAAAACAACCGAGGAGGACATATGGGAGCAATTAACCAAGCTGAAGTTTTGGTGGATTTTTTAGGGTGACTTGTGTGGCTGTCTTGAATTTTCTCTGCCTCACTTAACTACACACACACACACACACACACACACACACAGTCACTTTCTGGGGCAAGAATGTGCTAAGGGAATTGGGAGGTGTAAGGGGCGTCTCGCTTGCCTGCTGTGTCTTTTTCTTTCCCCAAAGCGAATTAGGAGATTGCCCCGGAGTCCCCGGGGCCCGATGTCTACAGCCTCCTCTCACAGCTCCAGGCTGGTCCTGTGCAGTCTAGGCTACATCCACCGAGGGCCAACGACGGACTTTTATCGGCGGGAGGAGTAGGTCTGGAGCCAGGAGAATACAAAGATGCTATTATTGTTTTGGTTGGTAGCAGTGAATGAAATTCCCAAGTTCCCAAAATGTTTTGTTATTCCTCAGCAGAGCGAAAACCGGGATAAGGCCTACTGATTCGGGAGTCCTGGTTTCGCTGGCTTCGCCTAGGAATCCCAGGCAGGCAATTCAGGCTGCGGGAGTGGGGGGGCCACTCCACACCCAAGCCCTTTAGACCAGCCTTGGTCACCGAAGGATCAACCAGGGCTGCTGTGCCTTGTGTGGCCTGCGGGACTTGTGCACGAGTCACCCCAATGGTGTGTCTGGAACCGGGAATACAGAAGTTGCTGTAAATGGATTTATTGGCAACCTCTAACCTTGCTGTGGCAAACCCGCCTTTAAAGACAACTGTTTTAAACAAGTTCCCCCATAAAAACTTCAGCCTCACGCAGAGCTTCCCAATGTAAAGATATCCGGGGAGGGGAGTGTCCATACTTAAAGTTCTTATGAAAAGGGACAGGGAGAAAAATGCCACACAATTGCTCTACGTAAATAAAAGATGCTGAAATTTGCTGGATTTTTCATCCATAGTTTCAAAGGCCTGATTATTACTGCACTGATATTTGAGCAGTAAACATAGCAGCAGCATTGAAGTTCTCCTGAAACAAAGCAAGATATAAATATTTAAAACAAAATATAAAATTAAATTAGAAAAGCCACTGACTTATTTCTTCACTATGAAATGTGTCACAGCTGAAAAACATGGTAATGTGTTTAATTTCTCTTGAAATGCATAAAAGTTAGCAATCTCAACAGATGAAAAAGCCAGACAACAACCTTATTGATAAAAGAATGACACAAACAACAACAAACTCCACATTAGTTTTAACTAATCTGAAATATTGAGCTATAAAAGAAACAATCCTGGAGAAATAGATTGGTCTAACTCCTTACTTCAGACTTCTTTATAACTGGTGAAATGTGTAAGGGATGAAATCGACAATTTGTATCGCGTTCTGTCTTTGGCTCTTCTAAACTGTATTCGCCAAGTTTCTGATGAAATAGCATAATTAAATTGGGTTTTGAAGACAATGAAATCCATTTTTCCCCCTCTCTATCCTCAGAGCTCCCAAAGTAGCAAGTAGAAAAACACATAAAGTAAATACGTTAATTACTGGCATCATCTTTAGATTATTTTTAGTTGAAAAAATTTTGTCTTCATAGTTTCAGAAGTCACAGTCATGAAAGAAGTAATTTCATCACTGCCTACTTAGGAGTGCTTAACATTCGAAACAGGCATAGAGCTAGCAATCTGAAATTTGTATACAGAGGGCCCTGTCTCCCCTTCTTCCTGTAGGGCTTATATAATCCAAACTACATATGTTATTATGCACAATCTGATCTCCAGCTTTAAACAGCTAACACTACATACAGTATATTATACTAAGAACATCAAAGCTGTCTGAAGCTGTGAGTGAAAATGGTACATTTTATAGAAGACAAGGCCAAAAACACAGAGTAATAAAAATTCATGGATGAGAAGGAAAAGGGGACCCATTAAGATCAAGTCGGTAAGAAAATGTTTGAACATTTTCTAAGCATCTAAATATGTGAAATATTAGCTGAACACAGGTTCAAAAAATGAATTTTAATGCTTTTTTAAAACTGCTTTTCCTTTTAAAAATATAAGAAGTTTTTAATTAGTTGTTAGGTGATGGTTTATTTTATTTTTAGGGGGATGGGAGAGCAAGAATTGCAGCTTGCTTTTCTTAGGCTATTTCTGCTCATTCCATTAAGTTTTAAAAGCTCACTAATTACATTTCTGTTGATTCCAATTGAAAAAGAAAATAAAAGACATGTAGATCACATGAATATTATATATTGAACACACCCACCAAACATACATACAATATACTGGATTCCATTTACAAATTTTCTGTCAATCTGCCAGCAATGTAGCTTTTCTCAGTAGAATGCAAGAAAACAGCAAATAAACTCATTATTTTACCATGCAATTTACTGCTCAGGGCAATAGGCTGAGAAGGCGTGAGAAAAGAATGTGGCTTGTGCACATTAGAATGCTTTTTCCCTTGCTCAGATTCTTAAGTACTTCTATTTTAAATCAAGTCTAAGTTAAGATCACAGCCAGTGTTTATTATAGTATGTGTAGTATAGAACACAGAGTGAGAAGTGAAATGTTTCAAACAGTGGAGTAATTAAATCCAAGAAATGAAACAAGACT
Source organism: Aselliscus stoliczkanus (assembly GCA_033961575.1). Classification (NCBI taxonomy): domain Eukaryota; kingdom Metazoa; phylum Chordata; class Mammalia; order Chiroptera; family Hipposideridae; genus Aselliscus; species Aselliscus stoliczkanus. The sequence continues at coordinate 111,811,289 of CM066731.1, read as the reverse complement.
TAAAAAAAAAAATTTAAGGCAAGGTAGGAAATCCAGACTCAAAATAATTCAACCCACAAACACTTTTCGCTTCCTTTGGAGTATCTTTCAATGTTTACAGAATTCATTCTACTTTGGTCCATTCATTCTTCCTTTCCCTTTTAACATATTGGGGAGGAAAAGAATTTTAAAGACATGAGGAATACTGAAATAGTTGAATTATAGTTAGAAATCAGTTGGGAAAAGCAATGAAATTACATACCCCTACACAGTTCCTGCATGTATAATGAGCCATGGTCACACACGCATACAGATGCCATGGTCAGATGTGAGCTAACGGCAGACATTCGTCCAGGGATATTGAAAGTTAGAGTTGTGTACCATTAGCCAGGCAGTTAAATTAAAAAAGTCATCTAATGGGACATATAAACCCCTCTTCAGGTCTAGCATATGGCCTGGCAATATTGTAGGAACTCATCCAATAGGGGCTAGGCAGTGAATTATTTAAACCGATAAAGAATCCACTGAGGAAAGAAAGTAGGGAGGTAGATTCAGGGGTTCACATTTCCTTATAAGAATGTAGGAGTAACTAAAAGCCTGGGAGAATCTGGTTTAAGATGGCATGCCATCTGACTAACATTTTAAATATAGATTTAGACCAATCTTCTGATGGTGAAATGATCTATAAGGGGATATAAAAATTTCCCATGTTCAGGAAGGGCGAGGTAATATAATCAGGTAGTAATCCCCCCAATAAATGTTGTTGAGTCTGGCTAAGATGGCTTAAAAAGAAATGTGCCGATTAACTCGGAGTATAACAAATGCATTTTAATATTCTCCGTCCTGGGAGTGGTGTTTCCCTCCTCTCGGCAAGTTGCATAAAAATGCACTGGCATAGGAGTCATAATATCTAGACTCCAGATCTGACTTTGGCAATTGTTTGTAATTCCTGGTAATTCATTTATACTTTTTGAGACTTGCATCCCTCATCTATGAAATAAGGAGTATAGAATAGGATCTCTGCCTCACACATTTGACGGGAAGATTAAATAAAATAAGGTGACAAGCACTTCATAAATTAGAAAAATGCTCTACAAAAGCTAACTTTTATTTAACAGACACACTATATGTTTCCCCTACCCCCCCCTTACCTGGGACCAGTTTGGTTGGAATAACAACCTAAAGGCTTGATTGGAGCAGTCCAGAATGTCACATTTGCCAAATGTGAAAGGAAGAGAGCCTTAAAGATGATTTAGTAGTAGGTAATAACTCCAATTAAACTCTCAGAGGCTCATCTGGGGGTAAATTGGCAGTTCTTGTCTCAAACGGTAGCAGTCAAGAACCATTTGCAGAGTTATATTTTTTTCCTGTGTTAGTGTTAAGGAGGGAAATTCTGGTATATAGACAATACATATGTATCTCACTTTATGCAAATCGATATATGCAAATTCCTGATTACACAATATAGTCATTTAAAGGAAATGTTTTTTAAAATGTATTCTTGCTGAGGTTCTTTGCAAGTGCCCCTACAACCTTATTTACATATTTAATTATTAACCATGCTTTCGATTGTGTGAAATAATATTGATAAACACTAATGAGATTATGAGCTTCACCCATATAAATATTTTCTGTAAGGCCAGGCACTATCCAAAACTCCTTTGCAAAGAAGTTCTATATTGATATTTATTTGAAGAAATATAAATCAGAGAATAGCACACACCAAAAGTTTTGGTTTAAGAGGGTGAAGAGCCTCGCCAAAATGGAAACTTTGGTTTTGTTTAAAAGTCAATTTGCAGGGCAGCCAGTTAGCTCAGTTGGTTAGAGCCCAGTGCTCATAACACCAAGATTGCAGGTTCGATCCCCACATGGGCCACTGAGTTGCACCCTCCACAACTGGATTAAAACAACTACTTGACTTGGAGCTGATGGGTCCTGGAAAAACACACTGTTCCTAAGTAAAATTTAAAAAAAAAAATCAATTTGCTATTTCCCCTTTGATGATCAGGCAACCTAATCCAGAAACAGATGAGGAATATTGCTACTATTGATGATGATGGTGATGATCAACTTCCTAGGAGGAAGAGAGGTGTCCCCACTAAAAAGCAATGCAGAAGTCACTTGCAATGTATGTAAAGCAGGATTTCTGCATCTAGAAAACCAGTTTTTCAAGTAGTCTTGGGATTTTAATACAATAATTAGAAGTTCTATTAAAGGGCTGAAGGTTTTAGATTTAGGGCAGAAATGTTTAAATATAAACTTTTGCTCTGTATAACTTTCGTGTATGTCATGTCTAAATGTTTCAATGGCTTTAACAGGAGTCCTGTCTGCTGAAGAGAAAATAGGGCACTATGTAATTATCAGGAGAAATTAAACTACTGGGCTTCATTAGAGAAATCACCCCTTACCTAGAGCATTTGCTCTAAAAAACAGCTACTTAGTAAAGATTGATTTGACTTCCTAGTGAGCTGTAAGGTAAAGCCCTGTTACCTTTCAGTGATGTCAAAGCTCTTCCTAGGACTCCTTTTGCTTTTACAACTAATCTATTGCCTCTCACTCTTCAAGGTTTTCAGTGCCTTTGAAAAGACCACCTGAAGAGAAAGAGATTACGGATACAATTAGCATATAAACAGGTTAAAACAAGACATCAGGAACCCAATCACTGAGGGTTAAAATTAGATGGTACCCTCTTAGGTTCTTCCCCTTCTTTCTAATTCTCTACGCCCTCATCTTACCTTCAGGAGCCAACCAGAATATTAGAGGCCTAAATCTTGACAAAGAATTGATACCTGCTATCGAAAAGAAAGAACAACAAAAAAAAATTGTCCTAATGTTTATCTGGGGAGTTTTATTTATCTTTTGAAAGATAGGTGGTATTCGGAGAAACTGGATCATTAGGACATTGCTGGTGGAAATACAAAACGATACATCCACCCTGGAAAATGGTTGGGCAGTTTCTTTAAAACAAACAAAACAAACAAACAAACAAATGAAAAACAACTGTGAAACTACCATAAGACTCAGCAATTGCATTCCTGGACGTTTATTCCAGAGGCATGAGGACTTGGGTGCACACAAAAACCTATACACAAATGTTTATAGCAGCTTTATTGGTAATAGCCGAAAAGTATAAACAATCCAGACATCTTCAACAGACGGGTAGTCAAACAAACTGGTATATCCATGTCATGGAATACTAGTCAGCAATAGAAAGGAATGAAGTGTTGTGCACAAAACTTGGTAGAAGCTGCAGGGAATTATGCTGAATGAAAAAAGCCAATTCTGAAAATTTCCGTACTACATGATCCATTCATATTATCTTGAAATGACAAAATTGCAGAAATGGAGGGCAGCTTAGTGGTTGCCAGAAGTCAGGGATGGTGTGAGTAGAAGGGAGGAAGGGGAGTGTGGCTGTAAATGGATAACAGAAGAGATCTTTGTAGTGATGGAAATGTTCTGTTTCTTGACTATGTCAATGTCAGTATCCTTGTGGCAGTGTCATATAGTTTGACAAGATATTACTGTTTGGGATAAGCTAGGTAAAGCGTATAGGAGAGCTCTGTATCATTTCTTACAGCTGCATGTGATTAACAATGATCTCAAAACAAAAAGTTTAATATTAAAAAATCAGATGGCAGAACATACTCAGGAAGTTGAAAACCAAAACATTAGATAAAATCGCCATTAAAAGAAAGGTCCTATGTATTGTCACTTAAAGTGACAAATGTATCAAAAGCAAAGACTGTCTCCAGATGTTGATTAAAACATAACATCCAGAGGCCCTTGAGAAGAGCGATCTGTACCATAAATAAGGCTGATGACCAAATAGCAGAGAGGATTAAAAGCTGGTTATAGTGAGTCTCCCAGCTTTTTCTGTTAGAACATGAGCTCCATAAGCACAAAGAACATGTTGCATGGTTGAATGAATACAAATTGTGCATTTTCCCCCAGTTATCTATTGCTGTGTACCAAACCACCCCCAAACTCAGTGTCTTTATATGAAAAAAATTGAAGGGTTGACTGGGCTCAGAGAGGTGGTGCTCTCTCAGGATCCCTCATGCAGCCAGAATGTGGCTCCGTGGGTCTGGTGCCTGCACTGGGGAGACCCCAAAGAGCTGGTGCTCCTAAGGCAACTCTCTGTCTCCATGTGATTTCTCCACATGGCAGCCGCAGCATAACCAAAACCTCTTGCACGGCAGCTGAAAGCTCCCAGAGCGAGTTCCCAAGAGCAACGGAAGCTGCATAGCCTTTTCTAACCTAGACTCAGAAGTCACACAGCAACCTTTAATACTCTTGTTGAGAGTTGCCATAGTGTAAGAAAAAGACCTTGGGCTTCAGAGACTGACAGCCCCACATTCATAGCCCAGTTCTCCCCTTCTTAGCTATGAGCCCTGGGCAAAGTGATTTAACTTCTTTGCAACCCAAAGTGAAACTTGTTTTAGTAACTGTCATGAGAATTCCCCTTTAGAAGGTCTTTACTGGGAAAACACACATTGGGTCAGGAAGTGAGACCCTTGGTTCCAAGTATGAGTTAGGAGGCAAGGCATGACAAAGGAGAGCCAGGCTGCTCTGAGTGTGACAGGAAGAGGAATTTGTGTTTGCTTCTGAGAAGAGGTAAGAGGAAACTGTAAGATAGCAAAAGTTACAAAGCAATGTGTATGAAGGACTGCCTCTACTCCAGAAGTTCCCTGCAATGGGGTGGCTACAGGACATTTTAAGGAGAGTATGCCTATTATTAAATTTAAAGTTGTTTGTGGAAATGTGTTGCTTCTGTGTGTCCTTCCGTACTACTCTTTCTCCCTCTGCAGTTCACACGAGCTGTACTTTTAATGACAATGATTATAACTACAGTAATACCTTGGTTTGCAAGCATAATTCTTTCCAGAAACAAACTACTCATATTGCAAGACATCCCTCGTTTACCACGTTAAAATCTATTAGAAATGTTTGTTCGTCTTGTGGAACACTCACAAACCACGTTACTCGCAATCCAAGGTTGTGCTGTACTTTTTAATAGTACCAAATAGATAACAAATGGTAACAGGTATTACAGTTATTGACCCAAAACTCAAATTTACATATCTTAATAAAAATGACTTATTAATTATTACTTGATATACCAGTTAAGTCTAGAATCAAAGAAAACTCAGCTTAAAGGACTTGCCAATAATAAAGTGTTATATTGGCTCACTTAAGTGGATATCATGTAGATAGAGCAAAGACGCGTTTTTCTTTCCATCCTCTTGTCAGCTACATATAACATGAGTTTCATCCTTCATCTTAATGCTGATTCCCCTTGACAATGTAACATGGCTGCCAACCGCAAATGGGCTGTGTGCTTCCTTGTTTACATCCCATAGACGAGAATGCACATTCCTGTCCTAACATTCTAAACAAGAGTCCTAAGCTCACCTTGATTGAACCATCTGAGGTCCAATGTCCACTTCTAGATCAAGGACAGTGGACAGGGGACTGGAATGTGCTGACAGGCCTAAGTCAATCCTGGCCTATTTCTGACGTTAGAGGAGGTGGTGGTTAGTTTGCCTTGACATGTGCAAGCTACACCAGGAAAGGGTGCGTTCCCAAATGAATATCTGAGAGAGAAGCAAGCCATAAATACCTACCACAATTGGCAACTGTGAGTTACAGAAAAAAATCCTCCAAATGTGAACAATATGGGGAAGAAATAATCAAGGAGGTCTCTGGTGATTTTTACAATTAGAAAAAAAAAACAAACCACAATGGAAATCACAGATATAATAAGAAGCAAAATAAAGGGAAGAGAACAGGATAAATAGCTAGATTAAAAATGAAATAACAAGGACTGGAAGGAAAAAACAGATAGGCAAAGATAAATTAATTGAAAGAGTCTTGACTCAATAAGAAGCTAATAGGTTTGTTTTTTTCTCCTTGAACATGAATGACACACAGGCCTAATTATAAGGCTTATTAGAGTCTTCAGCAAAATGGAAAAGAACAGAACAAGAACAACTTGTAATAAATCTCACCTAAAAAAAATGGGGACAAATACTAAATAAGAGATGGATACAAATGAAGAAGTATCTGAAACCCAATTATTTAATAGCAATATTTAAGTGATTCTTTTCCCTTTTAATCTATTAATACTGTGAACACTATAAATGGAATACACAAAAAATAGGTTTCAACAATAAGCATTGATTTTGTGTAACACTTGTATTAGTTTCCTATGGCTATTGCTACAAATTACCAGAAACCTTATGGCTTACAACAAAGGAAATTCACTTTCTCATAGTTCTGGAAGCCAGAAGTCCAAAATGAAGGTATCAGCAGAGTGATGCTCTCTGCTCCCTCTGAAGGCTCAGAGAATCCTTCCTTACCTCTTCTGGCTTCTGATGGCTCCAAGCATTTCTTGGCTTGTGGCTGCATAACTCGGGTTCCTGCCTCCATCTTCACATGGCCTTGTTTTGTTTACATCCCCAGTAGAAGAGAATGCAAGTTCCTGTGGGCATCTGCCCCTCTTCTGTTGTCCGTCGCAAATCTTTCTCTGCTTTTCTCTTATAAGAACACTTGCTACTGCATTTGGGGCTCCTACCCAGATAATCTAGGATGATCTAATCCCCAAATCCTTAATTTAATTACATCTACAGAGACCCTTTTTCTAAATAAGAGTAATTTCACAAATTACAGGTATTCGGACATGCACATATCTTTTGGGGAGACCACCACTAAATGCACTGCAACATTTGTTAAAACAGAAAAATAAGCTAACAACATTTAATAAAGATCACAAGTTTAGGTTTAAATTTATAAATCAATGATATTTGCTAATGAAATGTTTATGGTCTATTGTTATTTTTTTCTGTTTAATATAAGTAATTTATTTAATGTATTGAAATAATGTACACAGATGTATCGACTAGAGATTTTTATCATTACTCTTAAAGACACGCAATTAAGTTAATGACGAATGGGTGAAATGTTTAGTTTAAGAAAATCCATTTCCACTAGCAATTTTTTTAAATGCAAAATCAAACTTTGGGGAGCCATTATATACACAGTGCCCTAATAAAATATATATTAAAATGATAAGACCCAGCTTATAAGTCAGAGTTTAGTTAGGAAAGAAACCAAGTTAGGTATTTCAAAGAGAGAGCATTTAATACAGAAAACTACAATATGTGGTTGAAGAGCTGAAAGGTCAAAAAGGGAAAGGCAGGTAACCCTGAGATGAGTAGGACAGAAAGACAGAAAGCAGCTGAGGGAACAAAAAAGAGGAAGAAACACCATAATAGAACAAGACTGCACTTCTTAGTGTTGTCACTGGCCGTGCTACACAGGATGGTCGGAACACTGGGGAGAGGGCATCCTGAAATGATCTCATTTCTAGAGATACTGCCAGAAACAGAAAGAAAGGGAACTATGACTTCTCCCCGCTTTCTTTTGAATGCCTTCTAATTTTCTGCTGGCACCTTCTATTGGCAGATCCTAACAGTAAGCAGCTAGAAAGGAAGCCTGGGGAATGTGGTTTGTAGTTTCCTAGCCCCAGCCAGCATTTCGAAGCAGATTATGGAAAGGGTTGATGTGGAGCTAAGAGACAACAGGTGAATAATCAGCACATCCAGTAATGTGGAAAAGCAGGTATATTTCTACATTGCTGATGACATCGTCAGTCAGAATCCTGAGATAAGGAATTTCTTATCCATTGACCAAATAATGCCACTTGGAGGAACCTGGTGGAAAGAAATAACCTAAAGGCAAAAAAGAAATATAGAAGTTATACAAAGATGTTGAAAGTGCCATCATTTATAACAGCAAAACCACAAAAACAATCCATATGCTCAGCAATAAGGACACGATTAAGCAAATCATGGCAGATTGATGTAATGAAATACTCAAAAGCTTTAAGTAGATATAAGAAATATATAAGTTCAAATAAGTATGAAAATGTTCATATGAAATAAATTTACATAAAATACAACCCAGAATTGTATGTCTACTACAATAATTACAATTGTGTAAAAATATATGAAAGGATATGAATAAAGATCAGGGCGACTTGGAGTGATGTAACTAGGTTAGAACTTATTGTGTCTTAGGCTTCTTTTTTTTCTATAAAGTTGCTTAAGTTCTTAATTAAAAAACAAAAGTAAATGAGTCATTAATTTTATTTTTAGACTTTGAACCAACTAAAAATTATATTTCATGTTGAAGAAAAACCAGCGTGCGTACACAGATAACACACACACACACACACACACACACCAACAACAACAACAACCACCCCCTAACCATTCCCACCATAGCACTTTTTACAGCTCTGGCTTTAATCACTGCCATGGCCTGAGGCCAGTGTCCAATTGGTCTAGAGATTTTATTTTACAACCTGAGAACACTGGCTAGATCCCAGTGCCTCTGTCTGCTCTCCTGAGCTCAGCCTTTCTTCTTGTTGCAATACTTCATGTATTTTACCCTAGCCAAGAGTGGTTCAAGTTAACTATGGCAATGAATAAAGATAACAGGGTAAATACAAAAAAAAAAAAAAGGTCAAAAAACAGCATTTTGATGACTCTTTGAATTTTTGTAAATATTAGTTGCTTCAAAACAATTTGTTGTCAGGCCGGCCGAGTGGTGCATTGGTTAAGAGCTGGTTTTAGGATGCCAGCAGCCCCGGTTCGGATCCCACATATGAGGGCCAGTAACACTGCCCTCTACAGCTAACAACAGCTCCGCCTGGAGCTGGGCTGTGTTAGCCCCGGCAACAGTGTAGGCTGCAGCTCCTGCTGTAGTGGGCTGCCATAGGCTACAGTGAGTGGCCGGCAGCCAGCGTGAGTGGCTGGAGCCAGCGTGAGCTGCCAATAGCCACGGTTAGCAACATCCAGAGGCAGGTGACCGATCTGCCTCATCCAGGAAGAGCGCAGTGATCACAATACCAACATGGGCCAGTGAAGCAACATCCTCCGCAACTAGACTGAAGAACAAAAGGACAACAACTTGTCTGTTCCCCTCCCCCAATTCCCCAATAAAATCTTTAAAAAACAAACAAACAAACAAACAAACAAAAAAACCAATTTGTTGTCTCTCTGAGCCTGAAGTGCCTTATACCACGCCTGAAACAAAACTCCCAAAACCCAGAAGGCAGAAAAGACACACCTTTGATTCACCCCTCTCATAATCCATGCGACTTCCCCAAATCATGAAGTGCCAAGCGCTTGGACTCCTGCATTCTGCCCCATTAGCAGGTTCATACAGATGCCTGTCACAGCTGCCTCAAGACTATTTGGAGTCTGAGAGTAAGTAGTTACATCAGGGAAAGTATGACAGCATAACTGCCTCCTATAGAGACCTGCTGGCAGATTGCTGCAGAGACCTTGGCTGTGCCCCGGGTTGGCTCTCTATGTGACTGATTAAGCCATGAGAGGACTTACAGGAGGACCAAGATCCGAACTTGATCAGCTTTCCATTTTTGCCTTTTGTGATTACTTGAGAACCATCTTCCAAATGGTGCCTAGCTTCATATCCCCGTTTCACCACGTACCATCTATGTAACCTTAGGTGATTTATTTTAGCCTTTTTTGCCTTGGTTTCCTAATGTATACAGTGGGGGAAATAACAGTAGCTATAATACTTTATAGTTTAGTTGCAAAGATCTGGGATAATACTTACTGGAGGATATTAGTTGTCTACCCAAGATCCATTCTACCTTTTTTTTTAAGAGGGCAGTGTCACTGGCCCTCATATGTGGGATCCGAACCCGGGCCGCTGGCATCCCAAGACAGCTCTTAACCACCATGCCACTTGGCCGGCCCCCATTCTACCTTTTTTATTTTAATTAATAGAAAAAAGATTTTGTTTGGGGTGGCAATATGCCGAGCTAAAATACTCCCTCCACAGACTCCCTTACAGATATGGTGACAGTGTAATTTCATTCTTTTGGGAGGGGCTTCCAGGAAAGTGACAGGTTCTGAAAAAAAAAAGAGGGGGTGTGGGAGACAGACTCAGTAGGATATGTATTTTGCTCATTGCCCTATTTTTTAAAAAGATTTTATTGGGGAATTGGGAGAGGGGAACAGACAAGTTGCTGTCCTTTTGTTCTTCAGTCTAGTTGTGGAGGACGTTGCTTCACTGGCCTATGTTGGTATCATCATTGCACTCTTCTCAGGTGAGGCAGATTGGTCGCCGGCCTCTAGGCGGCCACTCACAGCAGCTCTTGGCAGCTCACACTGGCTGCTGGCAGCTCACACTGGCTGCCAGCCGCTCACGCTGGCTGCCAGCCGCTCACTGTAGCTTATGGCAGCCCACTGCAGCAGGGGCTGCAGCTATGCCGAGGGACTCACAGCAGCCTAGCTCCAGGTGGAGCTGTTGCTCACCATCTTAGCTGTAGAGGGCAGTGTCACTGGCCCTCATATGTGGGATCCGAACCGGGGCCACTGGCATCCCAAGCCAGCTCTTAATCAACGCGCCACTCGGCCGACCCTGAGCTTACTTCTTAATGCTGTGAAGAATGGGGATATCTGGAAGAAAAGTAGCCATCTTGCAACTAAGAAAACAAAAGCTCCAAGCTAAGAATGGGAATCTAGGAAGAACCTGGGTCTTTGATGACTTTCTCGAGCAGCTGTGCCAGGATTAGACTACCGACCTCAGAACTTCTTGTTACATGAGAAAATGAACTTCATTTTGGCTAAGCCACTGTGACCGGGGTTCTGTTATAGGCAACTGAATTCAAACCCAGTCTAAGCACTCAGCATACTGCCTTGCAAATAGCAATACTTTATTTTATTTATTTATTTTTATTTTTTTTTGAGGAAAGTGTCACTGGTCCTTATATGTGGGACCGAACCGGGGCCGCTGGCTTCCCAATAAAGTTTACCTTTTATTTTTCTATAAAGTGTCATGATGATAAGTCAGCTGTCATTGCACTGAGCAATAAGAGAGGTTCACAATTACCGTTCTGAAAGTTAGTTATGGTAAATAATGCATAACGTTTTCTCCATTATCAACTAGGGCTGGTAAACATTCTCATTATTCAGAGACACTGGCTGTAACAACATTTTTAGAAATAGTCTTTGACGTTCTATTATAGTTTTTGTTGTCGTTGTTGTGGCTGCTTGGTTATACTCAACTGGCCCTCTAAGAAGATGATTTTATTGTTAAATTTAGTAAATTTATGAGCCAGAAGGGAACAGGTCATTTAAATATTTTGGTTAATGTTGTTTTTTTTTCCAAAATTAAATTTTATTTGTTGGAAAGAAATGTTCATTTCCAAGAGATGCTTTCTTTATTTTTATTTATGATTATAATAGATTAGTTTCTTTGGAACTCAAGAATATTTTAATGCTTTCTAAGTAAGTCTGGTGGTGAGGGGAAGAGAGAATAGAATGTTGTTGAACCAAGAGTAAATCTGAAATATGTAAAAGCCCTGAAAGATTTCTCAAGGTTTTCCCAATAGTTAGTATATGACATCATAAGTATTATAGCTTTCCCTCAAATCTTTGTTTCCCCAAACTCCTCTACTTGGGCTGAAAAGTGGATCCATTCCCAACACCAGAAAAGGTTGAATCTGGAAATATAACTTCACTATGTGACCAGGGAACAATCAGAAAACCTATCAGATACCTCCACAGTTCATTAATTAAATTGTATTCTTCTCTCAGTTTTCATACTTTGTTGTTTGAGTAGAGGTAAGCAGAGAAAAGGATAGGGTAGGTTAAGCTGCATTAATAAGAAATAAAAATTTCAGTGGCTGAAAAATATCAAAATTTGATTCTCCTTCATTCTATTCACCCTTCATGGGTAAACAGGGACATTTTCCTCATTATAGCTCTTGAATCCAAGCGAGAGAACAGCCACCATCTTGAACGTTGCCAGTCACCATGCCAAAAGATAATGGGTTTGCACTGGCAGTTTCAAACATGTGTGGCATTTGCTCACAATTCATTAGCTAGAACCAGCCCCATGGCTCCAGCCAACCAAAAGTAGGTCCTAAAGTGCAATCCTATCATGTGCTGGGAAGGAGAGCACCAAAAGGAGTTGGTAAATGCACTGATATTAAAAAACCGCATTTCCGAGTACCTGTTATATACAAGCTATGTGTCCCATCACTTATGTTATGTAATTCTCATTACAAATGTTGACATTGTTTCAATTTAATTTTCAGGCAAGAAATCTGAGATTTAGGTAGGTCAAGTAATTTGTCCAAAAATCACATCTAATACACAGATTTGATTTTATTTTCTTCTGATTTCAAAACTCATGCTTTTTTCATATTTCCCCACGCCTTTTAGTATAACATTTTGCTCACAACCTCATAATCTTGGGGAGCCGGGTGAAATAGGGGAATAGAGAGTGGAGAAAAGGGTTTATTGTTAAGAAATACTTCTCTCCACAGGCCAAATGGTCGATACTTCTTGGCTTCATTGGTGTAACGAGGTGACCAACTGAACTAACCTAACCAAGGATCTGAAACACAGCCCCACAAAGAACAGAAACAAAAAAATGACTAAAACAAGATTATGGAGAAGGAGATACTAGGGATGATAAGTAGGTCAGATAGATAGTGCCATCAAATGGAGAGGCAGCAATATGCTATTTCTGTTCCTCAAAAACCTTCAAGTGGTCCCTTCAGAATGTCTCCTATTACCCAGGGTGATGCCCAATTGCTTTAAAGAGCTCTCTTTGCTATTATATAATTCTCACCTTTAATCCATAAAGAATGCTTGAAATTTTGAGAAGTTCACTAAAAGTATTATGTATATATTTTTATCATTTCTCTGAATATACTAATTCAGAGAGGGATTCACAGTTTGAAGTGAAATACTAACTCAAGCATGTCTGAGAGGCTGGTTCTATCTAGAAGTCTTAGGCAGAGTGTGGTTGGGTATCATTGACCTACTTCTACGAGGGATGTAATTTTCAGCAAGGAAAGGCTGATCCTTTAAGATTTTAAAATAATTTTTACATTGTGTCTCATTTCTACTCCATAGTTAAAAGTAAGACCTTAAGTATTCAAACAAAGTTGAAGATGTCGATGTCATATAGCTAGATTTTTATTTTTTTCTAAGTACACTCTAAAAATAAATATTAACCGGACGGGATATAATGTCTTCTGTTATGAAGACGGTGCCTAAAAAATGCTTCTGATAAAAAGTTAACGTGTGCAAGGCAGTGTGTCCACTTTCACAGCACCATGGGTTCTAGAACTGCTAGGCAGCTGTATTCACTAGCTTTGATACAGCAAGCTGGAAGTGCTTGGATTGGTCAGTGCCCCACCTCACCTCTGAGTATGTCTATTTTAGCCATACTTGTGTCTGAGTTATAGATTATAGATGACTTTTCCCCCTGCTTCTCAATTTTCTTTAGCATTACTTTTATGATAAAATGATTTTAAACCTAAAGAGCATTTACAATATCAGTTCCAGTACTTCATATTACATGCTCCTGTATTTCCATAGATTTTTAAAAATAGAAATCACTCTAAAGAGAGAGTATCAGAGACTCACGTAGTGCTCCTAAAATAATCAGTATGGCATGGAAGTCAAAACTCAATTTTAAGAGGAATGTCTCAGAGTTGAGGGTTAGCCCCTCCTTATGACAGCCAAAATTTAAGTCACCTGAATAAATAGAGAGCCAGGAGGAAAGGGCAATCTGAACTCAGCAACCTCTCATATTTAAAGGAAGAAACAGAAGAGGTAATTCCAATTGACCCTTTGTGTCTTATGGGTTTTGCATCTCAGGGAAGGTTAAGATGACAGCCCATTCTAAACACACATTCATTTATATTAGCAGCCTTTTCTACGGGTGACTTAAGTGCATATTTGAAACATTCCAATGGAGAAAAAAAAAAGACATCAAAGGACCAAATAAATCCACAAAAGCATGGGAATTTCAGAGGCAGCTTATTTGGACTTTATCTCACTCTTATTTGCCCACCCCAATCCAAATGAGACCATAAAACAGTACCCTAATGACCTGCTTTCCATAGTCAAAACAGTAGAAATCTTGACTCTCTTTGGGAACGTTACAGTGGAGTTTTTGACTGTTTGCAAAGGGGACTAAGGGAGGGTGCTGGGACCATTGTTTTACTAACATATCTTAAGTGAGTCAAATAGGTGTCAAATTCCTGTCTGAACACAATTAAGCCTGGATACTAAAAATGAACAGAAACAGGTTGAGAGCAGATTTCATACTACTTGGGTGGTTAGCTGGAATGGCCATGACTGGACTGCCCTGAACACCCCTACTTGGGCTGATGATGTAATTCAAGTCGAACAATTATTTTAAGTTTCAGACAGTTGGTCTAGGTCTAGATTCCTTTGTTTTAGCCTAACAGTCTCTTTTTAATGACTTTTCCCCTTCTTCTCTTACACTCCTTCCTCCCTTGATGGGATCATTACATGTGGAAAATTGCAGATGTTTAGTTTATATAACAGGCAAGATTAATATTCATTTTTAAAAGATCTGGTACATGGATAAAATCCATATAACAGCACATACAATACTCACACAAAGAACTTAACTTTGGGGGTCCTTAACTTTAGTTAAGAGCTAAAGAATGTTTTAAGTGGAGAAGAAGAAATGATAGGAATATTTGCTACAGGATGCGGAAATCAGTCCCCTGGTGCCATTAGCTCAACAGGAATTAAATGTGACTATTAACAGGGGGAGTCATTAAGTCAGTGGTTAGAAGTCCTTTCTCTGCAAACTAGCTAGACTGATGTGGTGGGTTGTGCGGAGATAAGATAATGGGGTGGAAAAGAAGAAATGATGTGAGCAAAAGACAAATACTGAAGTTCTAATGGTTACAACTTAGAGGAAGGCTATGGAGATGATGAGAAAGAAGCAGTTAAATAGTTAACTTCTTAACTGTGTCTTAAATAATGCCCTTTCTCTTAATATTGCAAATTTAAGTACTGGTTCTCTAAGGAAAGAAATAATCAGAAAAGCGTTCTTTGTCCTTTGTTAACACAAACATAAACATTAGTACAACTGAGAGAAATACCCATCTGTGGTTTTCTCCTTTGCAAGTCGGGGATGACTGGATAATATTCAGTCAGAAAAACATAATAATGATTGATGACTGGCAAAGTCTTATGTTTTATGTCACCAGGAGCAGATATTTTATGTATTTTTGGCCTGTTTGGCTATATATGCAGTCACAACTACTAGTCATTGGAAGAGTTTCTCCCATGTTTTTGCAAATTGCATTATTCTTTCTAGGTCTAGCAAATAATGAGCTAGTACCTTTCCTTAAAGGTTGCCCTTTTCATTTTAACTTAAAAAGTGTTTTTTTTAAATTACACATGCTTATTATAAAAATATAAATGATGAAAAGGAATATAAAAATTTTCTTTAGTAAAATGTTCTCCCCTACTCTTCTCCTCTTCATACTCACTCCTCCCCCGAACTTAACAGCTTAAAACAATAAACATTTATCATCTCATGTGGTTTCTGTGGGTCAGAAATCCAAAGTGGCATATCTGGGTGATTCCTGGCTCAGAGTCCCTCACGGGTTGCAGTCATGGTGCTTCCAAGGATTGTAGCTTCGAAGGCTTGACTGGGGCTGAAGGATCCACCACCAAGGTAAGGCACTCACACACTCACTGCTGGATGTTGGCAGAAAGCCCCAGTTCTTCGGGACCTCTTTCATGGACCTCGCTACAAGGGCTTCTGGGTGTTTTCACAAGGTGGAACCGAGCTGTGCCCAGGGCGAGTGATCCGAAAAATCAAGCAAGGAGGAGGCCAAATGTCTTTTATGACCTAGTCTTGGGAATCACACACACACACACACACACACACACACACACACACACACAAAATCCAGCCCACACTCATACCTTTTGGTATGAGTACCGAAGTACTGTGGACTCCTTCAAAACCACAACTCTTTAAAGTTAACTACTATTAATATTGGTATATAACTTTCTAGGCCTTTTCCTATGCACATACAAATATATATGATGTACATCTATATTTATATATTATTATATGTTTTATATACGTTTATATACCATTTTATAAAACTCTCAGAAAGTGCAAATTTTTATTCATTAAATAATTTGAGGACATAATTTCTCCTCATAACACATAGCTTGTTCTTTTTAATAGCTGCATAGCATTTCATTAGAAACTTATAATTTATTTAATAATCTCCCTAAAGATGTGTAGTTGGGTTGTCTACAGTTTTTGTTACTATGAATAATATTGCAGTGAACATCCTGGTACACACAACCTTACCTGCTTGCTTAAGTTTTTCTGTATGACACATTCTTATAAATGGAATTCCTGTATCAAAACATTTCTGCGTTTACTATTTTGATGGGTACTATCAAATTGCCCTCAAAAAGAGTACAACATTCATTTAATCATTGTATTGGTTAGGGTAGGCTACGCTGCAATAATACAGACAGCTAAAGTTTTCCATGGCTTAAAGACAAGAAGTTTATTTCCCTCTTCTGTAATGGTTCAAATAGATTTTCCAGACAGCAGCAATGGTCCTAGGGGGCAGTAGGTGTTTGCTTACACATCTCTCATCTACACTTTCCTTCAGGGATCCAGGATTGTACTGTGTCTGCCACTTTTATGATGTTCCAAAGTGACTCTGGTTGTCACCATCACCATTCTAAGCAATGGAGAAGGAGGAAAGAGCATGAAGGGATGAGTCTGGGAATTTTTATTGGCCAAACATGGAAATGGCATTCATTGCTTCTACTCATATTTCACTGATGAGAACTGTAAAGGATGGTGGGAAATGTGGTAAAGTTGGGCAACTATATGTCCAGCTATGTTTCCCTGCCACTGGGATTTTAAAATATTTAAAATTGGTATATCATGTATATCAAGCAATTAAAATGGATGCTCATTGTAAACAATCTGAAAAGCCAAGCAGTACATACCAGCTAAATATTAACCCTGCATTACTGCCATGGAAATTTTAAAATAAAAATCCCTATAATCTCAAAAAGCAGATTTTTGTTTTGCAACTTAAGTTGTTTTTATCTAACCCAAATGAGCAAATTTTGAAAAGGAAGATAATGAGGATGTTCTACTTGATAACAAAACATATACAAAGTTATAGTAATTAAAACAATGAAGTACATAGCAATAGATCAATGTAACTCATTATCATAAAGATACAAATTCTGCCAAACTCTCAATGTATTAATCACCATTTTCCCTGATAGATAACCCTCTGAAAGCCCACCATCATCCTGTTTCAATGTGGAATGGTGACTCGCTAAGCTGCCTGCACTGTCTGAGGTCTTCCTTTGTAGTTTTTCTTGGGGGGGGGGGAGGGTTGTTTCTTTTGTTGTTGTTCTATACTATCTTTTTTCTTGGTTTACTCAATCATTTTGTTAGAGCCCAACCTTTAGTGGCTTCCTGGGAAAGAACACCTGGAAGGTAAACCTTTCAAGGACTTGCATAACTATAGATTTTTTTTTTTTTTTTGAGGGCAGTGTCACTGGCCCTCATATGTGGGACCCGAACTGGGGCCGCTGGCTTCCCAAGCCAGCGCTTAACCACTGCGCCACTCGGCCGGCCCAACTATAGATATTTTTATTCCCCCTTAAAATTTGATTGACAGTTTAACTCAGTATTAATTGGTAAACTTTTTTTATTTTATTTTTCTCTCAAAACTGTCTTCTGGCATCCAGTGTTGCTGTTAAGAAGTCTAGTGTCATTTCCCACAAATTTCTTTATGAGTCATCTGTTTTTTTTCTTTCTTGAAGCTTTTAGACTCTTTTCCTTTGGTTTTCTGGGATTATGTGAAGAGACATGCCATGGCTTTTGGTTTGTCTCATTTGTTCTATTGAGCACTCAGTGAGACCTTACCCTCTGAAGAGTCACATCATCTATTTGTGGGAACTTTTCTTCTATTACGTCTTTGATAATTTCCTCCACTCCGTTTCTTTCTGTTCACATTTTTTTTTAAATCTCTATATACTGTTAATCAGATGATAGACTTCCTAGATTGATTCTCTAACTTACTTATTTTCTCTCTGTTACTTTTGCATCAGTACTTTGAAAAAAGGTCTTACTCTTATCTATCATCATATAAGATATCATATTCATTGCTTATAGGCTCAGTTTTCCTTGATCATTGTCTTTTTAGCCTGGTCATCTGCTCAAATTTAAGAAGATTAAGGGAGAGAGAGAAACTGAATTACAGAGGCTGGACTAAGCTCACTCAGCACCAAGAATGCTGCTTTCCTGTCATTACGGGAACTTAGTCCCCTGAACTCTTTGCTTTCAGGACTCCTGCCGATGCCATTTAGATAACTCACCTTCTATCTGTATCAAATTGGTATATGTTTGCTATTCACAGTTTTCATACTCTTACTTGTGTTCCCTGTTTATTGATGATTTTGACTGCCTAGGTATCTGTGTACAACTTCCTCATCTCTGGTGTCTTTTAGTTTTTCCGGTTATAACAACAGCTTCCTTATATTTTTCACACAATGTTCCCAAGACAATATAATCATCTACCTGATCACTATCATTCCTGTTTGGGGCAGATGTGTTTTTCCAAGCCACCCCATATACAGAGGGTGCCAAAAAAATGTACACACATTTTAAGGAAGGAAAACTGTATTAATTGTAATACTCGATATACACTGATAACAAAAGATGAATACAAGTCACATTTAACTTCTGCAATTACAGGAGGTGCTCAAAGTGGTTGCCATCAGTGTAATTTTAATATAGTTTTTTCCATTCTTAAAATATATATACATTTTTTTTACACCCTCTCTATACCTCTGCTCTGTAGCCTGGCTGCCCCTGAGTCATGTAACCACTTCTACAAAATCAGCTCTGGTCTGGGGGTGGGTGTGTGGGTCAGGAACACCATCAAGAACTGTGTCTGAGGAACTACCCAGGAGGACTTTTCTGCCAAAAGGCTGTGGATATGGCAAGTATTCAGAGGTATGGGTAGCTCTTTACAGTGACTTTAGTTAGGTAAGACACTCAAACCTCTTTGAAAAGTGGAAATAATTAGATATCTCCTATCTATTTCATAGGATTGTTAGGAAAGTGAAATAAAATAGTGTAAGTTATAAAGCATTCTACAATGTAAGACAACTAGCACAAGCCCTGGTTTAAAATAGATGTTCCATCAACAGTGTTGTAACAGGAAATGAAAAGTGCCCGGTACCAAGGTGGGCTCTTCCGGCTCATTGCTGAGAATGACAGCACTGAGCACCACACATTCTTAGTCCAGGGCATTGCTGGGCACTGGGGCTGACAGCCAGGCTTGCTGATGGTGCCTGTCAGAAGAGTCATCAACTCTACCATCATTCCTGACCAAAAGACCAGAGAACAACACGTGGGGGACTTTCTGTAGGGACTGCCAAGTTCTTCAGGAGAGGCTGTTCTCCCCAACCTGGAAGGACAAACAAAGGTTCTTCCTCTTGAAGCACAGGGAGGGGAGCCCCGTGAGTTTGTGCGTGCATGTGGGCATGCCTGTGTAACCACAGCATGTCCTGCTCCACTGAGTCAGGGACATGTGAGAATCTTTGGTGTGAAGCTGCCAGTGCTGGAACTAGCAGAGGTCCTACTGACACCCCGTATGGAGAAAGGGGTGGGAGAGGGAGAATGGAGCCGAGGAAGAACAGATGGTCTTTTTTTTAAAAAGTTTTTCCTAAAGCTAAAAATTTTAATTAAAAGTACAATTTTTTTCCTTTTTAAAAATCCCTTTGTATGGTAAAACATAGCACACAGGCAGAAGAAACATCAAATGTACACCTTAATGAGTTATCAAGACAATATCTGTGTAATTCCCACTAAGATCAGTAAATAAAACATTGGCAGCACCGCAGCGGTCTCTACCTTGTACTATTTCACTATCAGAAAACCCTCCTCCCCTCAAAGGTGACCACATCCAGATCTTTATATTAACCACACTTCTGCTCGTTTTCTTAGAAAAAGCTTTTTCATTTAAGCTTGCATCCCAAAGCACCATACTTTAGTCTTGCTTATTTGAGGATTTTATATACATGGAATCATTCAGTATGTGTACACATAAATTTGTGTGTCTATGCTACTGTTAGTGGACATTTAGTTTGTTTCCAGTTAGGGCTGTTATTAGCATGCTGTTATGTACATGATTCCTGGTATATGAGTATGTGTACACATTTCTTTAGGGTACATACCTAGGGGTGGAATTGTTGGGTGACAGAGTATGTGATTCCAGCTTGACTACAGAATGCTTTCCAAATGGATTCCTAATGTGCAGCCCAACCACAGTTTATGAGAGTTCTCACTGCTTCATCTTTAAAATGATAAGCCTTCATTCTGAGATAATGCATTTCTGTACAAAAAAGTTTTTTCTTTTGAAGTGAAAAAATAATGATAGTAGAATTAATAGGTTGTTGTTGTTTTTTTATGATTTTTACAGGGCAAAATTAAGACCTAGTAGTTCCATTTAGGCCCTATATTTTTCCACTTGAAATTCTACTGGACCATGACATCTCAACTGCTGGAAACCACTGTCCTACAGAATATGATGTAGATTGTCTCTACTTGTTTTTTTTATTAAACATCAAGAGCCACTGGATATATATATATAGTAGCCAGCTTCCAAGATGGCCCCCAATGAACCTCATGCCTTTGTGTAGACTTCCCACACTGAATAAGGGCTGATTTTGTGACCAATAGGAGTGTCAGTGTATGACGTCACAAGCTAGATCATAGAAGACATTGCCGTTCTAGCACTGGTCTTTTGGATCAGTCGCTCTGGGGGAAGTCAGCCACTATGTTGTAAGGATGCTCCAGCAGCCCTGTGGATGGGCCCACAGAGAAAGAAGCAACTTACCAACACCAACTTACTAACCAAGGAAACTTCAGCTTTAGTCAAGCCTTTATATGACTTCAGTCCTTCAATCTCTGAGACCCCAGCTTCTAAGACCCCACAAATCATAGATCAAAGACAAGCCATTCCCATGTGTCCTATCTGAATTCCTGGCCCATAGATACCATGAGATAATACATGGTTATTGTTGTTTTAGGCCACCAAGTTTGGGGATAATTTGTTACAGAGCATGAGATAACTAACATAACATCATATGACCACCTAGTAAGAATCCTTGACAAAAAGCTGAACCTGACTCTGATAATGCCTCATATTTAACCACAAGTTTAGAAGAAGTAGAGGTGACAGAGGAACATGTTAAACAAGTATACCATAGGGACAATTAGCAAAATCCAGAATATAGAAAATCCTATAGCACAAATAGCCCAATTTCTTCAACTAATAAATTGGGGATGGGTGGGTAGGTGGGGAGATAAGGAGAGGAACCTACAAATTATAAAGGATTTACAATTTATAATAGATTGCATTATTCGCAACTTTTGCTGCCCTCTGCTGTGGGAGAACTATACTTCCTTTTCCCCCGCCACTAACATCAGCTTTGGCCATGTGATTTTCTTTGACCAGTGAAATGTGAGCAGATAAGATGGTTGCTACTTCTGAACAGAAGTTTTAAAAGTCATTGTATGTTTCAAGCATTCCTCATTTCCATCTGCTAGGAAGTGGGTGTATCCCAAATAGGGGCTGTTTCTTCAGTCCATGGCCAGGAGTGAAGAGGATGTAGAGCTGACTCACAGTGGAAATTCACGTGAGCAGGAAATAAACCCCAGTTGTTCTAAGCCACTGTGATTTTCAAGCTGTCTACTACTAGTGTAATCTGATTAATGCAAGCACTGTTTCAAATATTCAAATCTTGTTAGGATCCCAATTTATTAAACCATTGCAGAAATCTGAATACAGACTGGATAGTTAACAATAATTAAGAATTGTTCTTTATTTTTTAGGTGTGTTGATGGTATTATAGTTATGTTTAAAATCAAATATTTTGGATACATGGTTCAGGAGGAAGAGAAAGTAGGTGGGGATATAAAGTGGTCGTAAGTTGATAATTGTTGAGCTGGGTGATGAGTACATGCCAGTTTATCACAGTATTCTTTCTACTTTTATTGATGTTTGAAAATTTCCACAATGAAATGCTTAAAAAATAATTTGTTAATTTAAGTCCCAGAGTTGTCCCTGACTCCCAAAGGGGTACAGAAAATATGGAAGCTAGGAGGAAGGAGCTGACCAATTAAATTAGTAAGTAGGAGTACCCAAAGGAGGTGTTTGGATCAGGCCTCAAGAAAAAGACATGAAAATTGATCATTTTCAGTGAGAAAGATGTTTCCTCAGGAGTCAGAGCAATACCAAGTCAGAGCAATATCAGGGAAAGATTCAGAGCCCTGAAGAGGTTTGGGGAGCTCTGGAGGTGTCAGCCTCCATCTCAAGTGTGACAGGCAAAGGGTGTGGCTTAAGTGGGATCTTTATGCTTTCTCTGCCTATCAGCTACAATCAAATGTGGTATCTTCTTACCAGTTAAAGTATCTGATGTGTTCTCTATTTGTGTACTGGACATTAAATTATTGTTTAGAATTAGGAGATGGATTAGGGAATTACTCTATCCACTCTTTGCCTTAGCCTAGAATTGCATTACTTTCAGGAACCGTGCATTCCTTTTGAGTTAATGACAGATTGTTTCTTATTGCTCCCATTGTTTTCTGTAAAGTGCTCTAATTCACTCTTAATGAGGCTCCGGACTGCATTTCCACCATTTGCTCTGCAAGGACAGAATTTTCTGTCTGTGGAGTAGACATAGTAGTTGAGCTCAAGCCATCTTCCCAGTACCACACCCGGGAGGGTGTTGGACAAGAGGACCACTGGATGAGGAGTCCTGGGCTGACAGAAAGAAGAGGCTGAGCAGAGCCAGACTCCATGTCAAGTAACTGTGATCTGGATATGCGACCCAAGACATGTGACCCAGGACACGTGACCCTGAGACATGGCAGCTCTGGAGGGGGAAGAAAATCTATTGGCATTAGAGCGGCAGCAGCAACCTGGGTGGTAATACCCATTGCCTCTTTGTCCAGAAGAGTCTAGTAAGGAAATCTTGCTTCTCATTCCATCTTCCTAACCTAGGGTGGTCCTCTCTAGGAAAGAGGGAGAGGATGGCATGTGAGAGCAGACACATCTCCCGTTCCCACTAGATTGACATTGAAGTTTTTAGTGTTGTTTTTAAGATGGGAGTTTAAAAATGAATGCGACTGAGCAATAGAAACGGGATTGGGAAGTTATGGAACTGGATGGAGACATCATTAAGATATTAAGGAGCCCACTGCCCAGGAATTGCACCCTAGGAGGCTGGGATCATGCTTACACTCCCATGAATTGCTACACCTCAGTAACCATAGAGTTCCTTCACTTCTCCTAAAAACACAACAAAAAACAAAACAAAAAAACTTTGGTTCAGGTTATTAGCGATACACTTTTCACTTTGAACTAGACAAAGCCACTCTTTGGCAATTGCCCTTCTTAATCTTTCCTCCCTCTGCCTTCTCTTCCTTATCCTGCAGAAAATCTGTGCCCTCCTGCTCACCTCTGTGCAATTAACTAGAGCCACAAGGACACTAAAAATAAATATCTATATTTTAATATTTTGAGCTACTTTTAGCTGCATTTCAAAAACAAGCGGTGAAATGTACTCTAAATAAACATGTGAAGGAACTCTGTTCTGCCGCTTTGGCTGCATGGCTTTCATACCATAAACCAAAGTTGTTTTTCTACAGATAGCAAAAGTTAACAATATCTTCTGTGTAAGTACAGATATTTAAGTTCTGAAATTCCACTTGTTTCATCAAAAATTTATTTCTCTGAGGACTGTTTCCCACTGATAATCCTGGAATGAAAGAACTCTAGTTAGCGTCACCTCTGAGGTGCCTGAGTCATGTGTAGAATCACTCACAAGCCACCCACACCTCTGAAAAAACTATAGCGATTATAAAAATCAAGAACTTCCTTGCAAGGGCCAACTGAGTGGTGCGGTGGTTAAGCGCTGGCTTGGGAAGCCAGCAGCCCCGGTTCGGTCCCACATATGAGGGCCAGTGACACTGCCCTCAAAAAAAACAAACAAAAAAAACACCAAAAACTTCCTTGCAAAGGGAACATTTTATTGGTTGATGTTATTTTAATTATTCATTTTTGATGAGGAATCTATGACTATCTATTCCAAAAATTGGAGTCAATAGTAGGCTGTTACCTAAAAAAAGCCCCCCCAAAACATCTAATTATGTTCTGAAGATTTCACAAACCTTCAATGATTGCTGTCACAATTTAAATACTTTAGCTTAGACAGCAAGATATATGTATGTGTGCTTTAAAAGCAAATTTTGTTTTTTTTTTAAAAAAAACTTTATTGGGGAATTGGGGAAGAGGAACAGCCAAGTTGCTGTCCTTCAGTCTTAGTTGTGGAGGGCGCAGCTAGCGCAGCTCCAAGTTGAGTCGCCATCTGGCCACCCATTGGCAGCTCAGGCAGCTCAGCTCAAGGTGCCATGTTCAATCTTAGTTGAAGGTAGGCATAGCCACCATCCCATGAGGGAGTCGAACTGGCAACCTTGTTGTTAGGAGCACCTGCTCTCACCAGCTGAGCCATCCTGCCACCTGTTGGCAGCTCAGCGGCAGCTCAGCTTGGGTGCAGCTCACTGGCCCATGTGGGAATCAAACTGATGAACCTTGTTGCTCAGAGCTTGCTCTCTTAGCCAACTGAGCCACTTGGCCGGCCTAAAAGTTAGTTTTAATATTCACCCTAGGAGTTGTTAATGAACTTTGAAGGGCCCTAATGGAGAATGCACACCCCAGGTTGGGGGTTATGAGAGCTGAAGGGACCTAGTCAGGACCTTGAACTTGGTATCTGTGTCTATTACAGCTCCTTCAACTATTTGCTTCTGCAGCTACATGCGAGGACTTATTCTTCAGCAGAAGAGATGTTAGAAATAGCTTTTTACTGCTGAAATGTGTGCTTTTGAGGTATGTATACCAAGCAGGAATCTTACACTTAAAATAACAGGGCATGAGTTCTGAGTGAGCCCAGACAATGCTCTAGCCCTGAGTGTTTCGTCCTGAGCCTGCAACTTCATGCAGGATTCTGTCACCTGCTTTAATGAGAAGTGTGGCTGGAAATTGTGGCATCCTGTTCAAGGGGACATTTCACGCAAGGTTCTACTCGGGAGCCTCAGGCTCATGGCGATCACAAGGAAAGTTTGCCTGACTCATACTTATTTGCTAATCAGTGTTTGCATGAGAGAAGGCTCAGGTTCTAAGGACATAAATTGGCAGAGGCCTCACCAAGACACTGACAATTGTATACCATCAAACTGGCTTAAGCCAGTTAATAACATTTGGTCCACAGATAGTTGCGATGAGATGTATTAAATGGAAAAAAAAAAAGAGTGAGGGTTCCCCCATTCCCCCCCAAAATTACATACAATAACAAAGATTCAAGGGAGATTTATAGAGAAATATGGTTTTATCTGTGTAATAATACCGTCAAAAAATTATACAGAGTTTACTATATGTCAGTCATTGTTCTAAGCATTCTCTCTCTCTCTCTCTCTCTCTCTCTCCCTATATATATATATATATATATATATATATATATATATGTATTCATTTAATATTGGCCACAACTATATGAAGAGATACTATTATCATATTATTAACCCCACATTACTGATGAGGAAACTGAGGCACAAAGTATGACTTGTCCCAGATCAAGTAAGTGGAAAAGCAATGACTTGAGCCCAGGCAGTCTGACTTCAGAATCCAAGCTCTTACTGTTACAGACACCAGAGTTTCCTTCCTTTAAAACAGCAGTTGGTATGTGACCAGGAGCCACAGGAGTTTATAGAGTTAAAGAAAACTGAACTAGCTCTAAGAGCCCAGGGGAAAACTAAGGAATTCTGAGGTTTTCCTTGGCTTGAGAAAAGGCCCTTACCAACAAGAGATTTTTCTGTCAGGCATCATTTGGGCAGCAGGACTTCTGTGATGAATTAAAAATAAAGACCTGTCACTTGGTTGATGATGTGTATAACAGTTTTCCTAGACGCAACAAAGCTGCCAAGCATTATAAGACTTTAAAGAGAAAGGCCGGCAGTGGCCAAGCTGTTTCTCTCTTTTCCACATTTGCCTTCCTTCCTCGCATATCTCCTTATATCATCCTTTACTAGAACAACTGCTCTCACATGAGAGGTGACTGATCTAAGCCACAGCAAAACATTCCTTCATGAAGCCCCATTTTTCTCTGTTCCTTTCAGTCCCTCAACTCAGGCATGCGTTGGGGTAATCTGATTACTAGCACAGTTATTTGGTGAACTCTTTTTATCTGCTGCTATAAATCTGGTCTGGCATCTTTCTTTTGCAAGTTGCTTTCTGGGCATGAGACTCGCAGCCAGAGTCTATGGATGTCCTTTGCCCACTTTCATTTCTGCAACATAATTTTACCCACATATGGCATAAGCAAGTGTTTGGAGGTCCACTCAGGGCCTGTTTCCATTTCCCTGTCACCGAGGCAACATGGCACTCATCTCCAGCAGTCTTCTTTTCTCAGCCTAGCTCTGTTGTGTACTCAGGATCCTGGCAAACTGCTCACTCAACCACATCACACAGAACTGCTGGAAACTGACCGTGAGTACAGCAGACTAACAAAATGGCTCCAGGGGGCTGCCAGATGACCAAACTTTACAAGGTTCTTGGATTTTTTTAGGGTTCTTGTAACTGTTACTTACTTGGCAAATTGCCAATTCTTTTTAAAACATCTCCAATGTGTGCATGTACTGGATTGCTTTTCTGTAAAAGTATAATAATTAATGTGTTCATCAAATTGAATTGAGTACTAGGAATTGAAGCCAATGTTGGAATTTCAAGAAGAATAAGATATAGATCCTGCTGATTTGTTGGAGCTGTTTTGGTTGCAGGTGGTAGGAATGTGACTTAAACTAGCTTAAACCAAAAAGGAAATTTATTGCCTCATGTAACTGAAAAACCTGATGTAAATTTCAGGCATGGCTGGATTAAGTGGGGGCTCAGATTATTTCATCAGGACTCCCTTTTTTCCTTTTCACCTCTGCTCACCTTTCCCTGTCTTTGTGTGCTGGCCTTATTTTCTCTTACTAAAGGTAGCTTTCTCCAATATGACCTGGACAAATGGCTGTAAGAAGCTCCAGCTTAGATTATTCCTAGAGCTCAAAGTTGCAGGGGAAGAGAGAACCTGCCTCTTCCTCTGAATCCATACATCAAAAATCAAGCAAGATTCTAACTGGCCCAGTTGATCACATGCTGCTTTAACTGATCACTCTGGCCACAGGAGTGGAGTATTCAGATGGGCCAGGCCTAAATTACCCAATTCCCATAAAGATGAAAAAGGTGTATTACCCCAGTTGTACAACATAAAATATGTTCGCTGCACAAAGAAAGGTGTGATGGATAGACAAAAAGAACAGATATGCCAGCCTCAGAGATGATTCCAAATTATCCTCACTTCTGGTATTTACATCTTTGCATCATCTTTTCCTACACTATCTCATGGCTGGCCTCTGTGACCAACAGAATCCTGCAGAAGTGATGGTGTGTGACCGTCAAGGCTAGGTCATGAAAAAACATGGCAGCTTTCATCTTGCTCTCTCTTGAATTACCTGCTGTGAAGGAAGCCAGCCACCCTAGTGTGAGGCTGCCCAAGCAGCCCTATGAAGAGTCTACTTGAAGAAGAACTTAGATCTTCTGCCAATTGCCGGTACCGACTTGCTAGCCACTTGAGTGTGCCATCTTTTTTTTTTTTTTTTGAGGGCAATGTCACTGGCCCTCATATGTGGGACCCGAACCGGGGCCGCTGGCTTCCCAAGCCAGCACTTAACCACCACGCCTCTTGGCCGGCCCAGAGTGTGCTATCTTTAAAGTGAATTTTCCAACCCCCGTCAAGCCTTCAGATGACTGTAGCCCTGACCAACACTGACGGCACCTTCATGAGAGACTTGAGCCTGAACTACCCAGCTAAGCTGCTTCTGAATTCCTGAACTAAAGAAGCTACAGAATTATGAGATAATAAATGCTTATTGTTATTTTAAGCCAATAATTTTGGGGGTAATTTGTTACTCAGGAATAGATAACTAATACAACCACTACACATTCTCTCAAGTAGCTCATTGCCCAGCCTAAAGACAAAAAATATTCAAATGACTAGCTCTAATATGAGTGGGAAAGGAAGATGGAGGACTTAAAAGAGAAGCCTCTGTGAAGTTTAATATAGCAGGCCACCTTTGAACTGGGCCTTCAGGATGAATGTGAGGAGGAATGGAAATCCAGGCCAAGGGAACAGCACAAAGGTGCTGAGACTTGAAAGTGAGCCATGTGTTCAGGGAAGTGCAAATAGAATGGTATGGTTATAGATAAGGCAGTAGTCCATCAGCATCACCAGGAGGGCTTAAAAATACATACACACAGATACTCAGATCCCACCTCCAGAGAATCTGATGATTAGGAAACATTACATTGGGTTGTTTTTGGTTGGGTGGTTAACTGGCTGTAGCGGAGAGACGTGTCTGCAGCAGTGTTTCTCAGTAGTACCTCTGGACCACATGCAACAGAAAGCAGGAAATGTAGGCTCTTAAGCTGAAACCAATCCTAGTGAAATATTGGTCTGTCAGAAAAGAATGTCAGAAAATGACATATTTTTTCTATGTTTTTCATTGCAAAAATGCGTCACGACTTTCCCGACAATCCAATAGGATCTGTGTGAGGTGGCAGAGTGGGGTCCAGGCATCTTAATTTTAATAAGCACCTTAGGAAATTTTTATGCACATTAGTGCATTAGTGTGCAAGTTTGAGAGATGAGAGAATTGTGGAAAAGCTAGGAAAGAGTTGTTTTTTGGAAATAAGGAGCATTTCAAGAGGGAGTTCAAAATTAGATATACATCCACCATAATGATGTAAAACTCTGTGTAAGTACAAAGACTAGTACCTGGTTATATTATGATAGTGGCATTGTAGATGATGGGGTTTTTTTTTTGGTTTTTTTTTGTAGTGTAGGTACATAAGTTCTATAATTTAAATAGTGCTTTCAGAAAGTTTAAGGAGCTGTGTCAAGTTGGATGAGGGTTGAAAAGAGGTCATTGGCTTTGGCAAGTAGGAGGCCATGGGAGACCTTTGGATGAGGGGGTGGAAGCCAAATTACAATGGTTGGATTCAGTGGATGGGGAGGAAGTGGAGGGAGCTAGTATAGACCACTAGTTCAAGGAGTTTGGCAGCAAAGGCAAAATTTAAAGTACAATTGTTCTCTCTCTCTCTCTCTCTCTCTCTCTCTCTCTCTCTCTCTCTCTCTCTCTCTCTCTCTTTCTCTCTCTCTCTCTCTACCTGATTATAAAAGTAATACTTGTTCATTATATAAAAATTGGGTAATACAGAACAAAATAATAGTCCCCCATAATCCTACCATCAAATGCTGACTATGCTAACAGTTTGGTATATTTGTTGAATAAACATATTTGCTTCAGAACAACAGAGACACTAGGTCAAAATCAGGCACATTATTCTCAGTCGAGGAAACCCAGGCTCGAAAAGTGACTTTCCTGAGGCAGTAAAACAGTCCATAATATAGTGTTCGGTTTCCCTAGAACTTTGTAGTTTCCACAGCACTTTGACTTGCATTTCCTGGTTGTTTTGCTCCCATGTCTAGCCCTTTCCTTGGGCCCTCTTGTGTTCTGCACAGATTTCAGCTGCATGGCGGTAACATTTCATTGCACCTATGGATTTACATACTTAAATCACTCATTAGGCCTGTATTCTAATGGTAGGACCTGGTCTCATTCACCATGGTATTCTCAGCTCCTAGCACAACATGTGACACAGAATCATTGTACAGAACCTGTTTCTGGAATGATGAGTGGTGGATAATGTTTTGGTATAATAACTGATACAGTTTTCATTCCCAGTATTACCCACTTCTTAGTTATATCTCCCCCATTCCAGCAGCAGGTAGGGTGTTCTATGCACAAACCGTCTCATGCCAAGAATAACACAGTAGAACCAGAATCAAATTCTTGGCTTTTGACTTTCAGAAAGCTCAGGTGGGTATGAACAAAAGATTTAGAAGACTGGCTGAAAAGATGTTTTAGCCATCTCCTGACTAAATATGGTCTGAGAAAAGAAAGGATAGCTAAAAAAACTAAAAACACAAACAAGTGAGACCACTGCGTGTTCCTGAGAAAGGAGCCTAGGTGTTACCTCCCATTCTACTCAACGCTATTCCAGAGGAGAGCTTGTGGACTTGATAAAACACCAGAATTCCCCCTGCTTCAGTGTGGCATAGAAAGGTAGGGAAGAAATGGCCATGTGGAAAGTCTAGACCAGCACACACTGTACAAAAGAAATGTAATTTGAGTCACATATGTGGTTTTCAATGTTCTAATAAGGAGTCACATTAAAGAAAGGAAAAAGAAACAGGTGAAATAAATGTTATTAAAATATTGTATTTAATCAAATATATCTCAATATTATCATTTCAACATGTAATCAATATATACATTATTAGTGAGATATTTGCATTCTTTGTACTAAATCTTTGAAACCTAGTATGTCCAGCACATCTTAATTTGGATTAGTCATATTTTAATTGTGTTCAGCAGCCACCTATGGCTGGAGGCCATATTAGACAGCACAGGTCTAGACAATGAGACCTACTCATGGAATGCCTAACCCCACTGCAGAAAATTGGAGTCGTAGAATGACTCTTGTGTGCTCCATAATATCACAGACAAGGTCCAAAGGCCAAATGACCTAAAGAGAGCTGCATGGGCTGAGTGGACAGAGGGCAATATGGGTGTCTCAGTGGATGCCATAGAGGCCTGGCAATCCAGGAACTCAAGGCCTACCATTCTACACAGGTCTACACCCAGGAACATGGATGCCACTCTGGGAATAGATGAAACTAAACTCCCAAAATGATCATGATGAAGTTTCCACCATTTAGTAAATAAGGGCAGGGCTTAAGGTGTTCTGC
Source organism: Aselliscus stoliczkanus (assembly GCA_033961575.1). Classification (NCBI taxonomy): domain Eukaryota; kingdom Metazoa; phylum Chordata; class Mammalia; order Chiroptera; family Hipposideridae; genus Aselliscus; species Aselliscus stoliczkanus. Next base: position 111,780,447 of record CM066731.1, on the reverse strand, counting down.
ATAGAAAAATAAAATTACACGTATTTTATGGATTGAGATTCAAACTCACTACAAAAAGAATGAATGAATGTGACTAGAACTGAGGCTCTTGCAAGCCCCGTCTGCTGTTTTCTCATAGGCTGCCAGAAGATACCAGGAAAAAAGAGGGAGGTATAGCATTCTTCTATTTAAATGATACTCAAGAAGTATAACCACCAAATGTAATATATTAAAGTACTATATTTATTGGCTTCTGATTTGAACAAATAAGCTATAAAAGAAGACATTTTGAGAAAATTGGAGAAATTTTTATTTGTTAGATGGATTGCTAATTTGGATCGTATTTTGGCTATGTGGGGAAATGTCCTTATCTCTTAGAGATGAAAATAGAAAATTAGGAGTGAAATGTCATGTTACTTATAGACCAATGTTCATAGCAGTCTTATTCATAGCAGTCAAAAAGTAGAAACAACCGAACTATCTATCAACTGATAAAGGGTGAAATGAAATGTATTATATCTAAACAATGGGATATTATTCAGCCATAAAGTGTTGACTCATGCCACCCATAGATGAATCTTGAAAATATTATGCTAAATGAAAGAAGGCAGTCACAAAAGGTCATGTATTGTATGATTCCACTTATATGAAATGTCTGGAATAGGCAAACATATAATAGAAACAGAAAATACATTAGTGGTTGCCTGGGGCTGCGAGTATGGGGAAAAGTGGGGTTAACAGCTAAAGGGTTCAAGGTTTCTTTTGGGGGTGAGGAAAATGTTTTAAAATTGATTGTGATGATGTTTGCACATATCTGTGAACATACTAAAAAAAACCCATTGAACTGTACACTTTAAATTGCACTCTTTTTAAAAACAACTTGATTGATGTATAATTCAGACACCACATAATTTACTTAAAAAAAGTCATGCTCTGTAATTTTGTTTTAAATAATTAAGAAAAAAAGGAGGAAATACGGCAAAGTTAATATTGTTAAATCTAGGTGATGGATATATGGGGGTTTGTTATATATTCTACCTCTTTGTATATTTGAAAAAAAAATTTAATAGAAAAGGTAGGGTGGTGGGTTTAGTTTAATATCTATTCCTTTATGCATAAATTTGAGAAGGCATTCCCTTGCCTTTACTAACTGCAAAATAAAACAGAGGAAGAGAACACCCTCTTCTCATTTGGGGGTGCCTATAATTTGGGGGTTGCCTGAAGTGTAGTAGATATTACTTCATTTCCTCTGCTATTGATAAATTCTCTGGGAATAGTCAGGAGAACTGGAGAAATGGGCTACGGGGGTGGGGGGCACTGATGAAAATGAACCCCCACCTTTCCAGGCCATCACATAGCTAAAGGGAGTCCTGCATTTGGCAGAGCAGAATCATGGGGAATAAAATGCAAAGAAAGGAGATGGAGGGAGGGAAGAAGGGGCATTATAGGTGTGTCTAACTAATAAAATCTTATTTATAAAAATAAAATCCCAGAAAACAGAGAGATTATGAGATAATTATTTGCTTTATAGATATATTTCTGATTTATAAAAACATAAAGAATTGTTTTTAATAAGTAATACATACAAATATATGTAATAATAAAAGCCAAGAGTTGTAAAGCAGTTACTATGTTCCTTGTTCTGTTTCCATATAATGAACTCATTTAATCCTTGTTATAATCCCCATTTTTACAGCCGAGACCATTGAAGGTCAAAAACCCACACAAACACTATAGGACAGACCAAAGCTTCCAGGGTCATGCTCTTACCCGCTACACTTGACCACCCCCTGCCATAAGACACAAAAGGGCTGCTCCCCTCCCCAGAAGCCACCACTTGTTACCAGCTTCCTGGGAATCGTTCCAGAGGATAGATAATTCAAGGAAACTTTTCTTTTGTAGGCTCATTCAAGACTATTTTTTACATCAGCAATTTGGAGAATGGATTGAGATGCTCCTTCCCATCCACATGGCTAGTTCTGACCCATAAACTGTGACATCCCTGAGGCGCCTGCAGAGAGGCACAGTCTGTTACATTGCCACCTGTAAGCCCACAGATCCACAAACAAGGGGCCTCTGATTTACTAGGCTTCTCCCCGCTGGTCCACAGAGCAGTTAATCTTTTGCTCTGGGGCAGAGTTTGACAGCTCCCAAAGGTCCCATGAAACACTCTTTTCAAAGTGAAATTGTCAATCAAATAAACTTGAAACAGACTTGGTCTGAATCCAGGTACAGAACCCCCCCCCCCCCGCCCCCCATCCCCCCAGGCAGCAGTTGGCTACGCTTCACTTCCTGGGTTTTTTGAGTCCTCTGGTGCAGACTACATTTTCCCTTCAATAAAACAGTGATTTAAAATCTTCATTCTTCCTGTTTTAAAACCGTGCCAGGGCATAATCATTCTGTCTTCACCAAACAGTACACAAAAATCAACTGGGGCTCTGCAGCCATCCCCACGGTATATGATCAGGTAGACACTTTTTAGAAGCATCGATCTGCTTTTCAAAAGATCTCATTTATCCACTTAGAACTATTTTTTCATTCCCCCTTTGTTTCCTCACTTGAAATTTTATTTTGATTCTTTCTAAGCATTCAGTTTTCCCAGAGACATTCAGATTATTTCTTTCATATGTACCTTCAAAAGAGGGGCGAGATGTGAGATAAACATAGGGAACGTTAGTTAAGAGTTTGTATAAGGAGCAATAGACCCCTTGAACTTCTACCCCACGGCCTGAAGTCCAGTGCTTACACAACCCCAACTCCAGCAGGAAATGGGAAGTTTGATTCATTCATAAATTATGCCAAAGAGACTCTGGACACAGGGACCATGACAGACACAACTGAAAGTGAAAGGCTACCTATCATTTAGTGACACCTCAGGCCTTCCTCAGCCTCCTGAGTGCTGGCAGGAAGGCTTATGACACATCTCGCTCAGGCTGGATAATTCTTTGGAGAACTTCCAAGAAAAAAGACCTACCGACGTTTAGGGTTGTCCAGTAAAATGTCCGTATTCCACTTGATTACCCCACAGTGAAACCCGTCAGTCACAAGGCCTATTCATGTGCTCAGAGTTTCCAATCAGCCTTTTGGCACCTCACTTTTCATGGGAACAGGCAGACTTTTGAGGAAAGCCTCTGACATGAAAAAAATAGGAAGAAAACAAACAGAAAAAAAGGAACCCAGAAGAATCCAAGATAGTACATGGAGTAGAAGAAAATGTCAAACTATGAATATCCTCAGAAACGTGTTTTATTTTTTGTGTCCAAAAAATAAAAACAGGATGCTAAGACCATGGAATAACTGAAGAAAAAGGAAGACCTTTAGAAGTTAAAAATATGTTGATTGAAATAAGAAATTTAAATAGAAGGGTTGAAAGATACAATTGGAGAATCCCTCAAAAGTGAAAAAAAAAAAAAGCTAGAAGAGAAAAGGTAAGAAAATTAGGGCAGTTGAAGAGAGGTTCAGTATCTGATTAACAGGGATTTCAGAGAGTAGGCAAAAGAGAGAGGCAGAAATTGTCCAATATACTGTATTAGCCTGTGTTCTCCAGAGAAACAAAACCAACAGGAGGTGTATATATTGTGAAAATGAACAAAGGAAACATAAATAAAAAATGGAGTCAGCAAGCCATGAAGGGAGCCCTCACACATATCACTCACCACAGCTCACAGACCCCAACAGGACGAAAGAGGGTTTCCTTCTGACCCAGCTGCTCTCTGCTTGCAGCCATTAAAAAACCAACCACAGCCCTTCCCAATTTCCTCCTAAAACGCAATAAAAGCTGACCTTCTCATTGTCTCCTCAGGTTTTCCTATGGTTTGCCATAATTTGCTGCTCCCGAATTGCAATCCCTCTGCTGTGCCCAAATAAACTTATTCTGGCTGGCTAAAGACCTTGTTATTTCATTTTTAAAGCCAGTATATGTAAATAATATAAAGGGAGCCACTTTAAATGGAGTCGGAGCTGACGCCCCCGAGGAACTTATTCCTCAAAACTTTGGAATGTTAAAAGTGAACGAAATAACCTTTGCATTGGGCCTAATGTGGCATTGTATTTCAAGCAACTGTTTGTTATGACTACCAGACGGAAAATTAAAGACATTCTTTAGAATAGGCATCACCATGTTAACTTCTCTGTACCTATAGAATTTCCTTCCTTATCTTATTAACATGCCTAGAAATCCCTTCCTTCTGTTCATGTAATTATTCCCCTTCTCTTTTTCATAAATACCCGTTGCCCTCACCTCCTAATTAAAACACTATTTTGGTTTCTGCCTGAATCAGTGCTTCCAAAATAACTATTCTTTTGCATCTCCAACAAACACTTGTTGCCTCTCACTTTGGCCTTTTATTTTAGAGGATATATATATATATATATATATATATATATATATATATATATATCACTTAATTTATAATAAGGAATCAGCTCACATGATTTTGGAAGACAACAAGCCTCAAGATCTGCAATTAGCAAGCTGGAGACCCAGAAATGCCAGCCAATGGTAGATAGTTCCAGTCCAAATCCAAGTCTAAAGGCGGGAGAAGACTGATGTCCCAGAGGGAAGACCGTCAGGCAAAGAGAGTGAATTCTCTTTTACTCAGCTTTTTTGTTCTATTCAGGCCTTCAAAGGATGAGGCCCATCCACATTGTGGAGAGCAATTTGCTTTCTTCAGTTCACTGACTCAATCCTGGATGTAAATCTCATCCAGAAACACCCTCACAGACATACCCAGAGTACTGTTTGACCAAATACCTGGACATCCTGTGGCCCAGTCAAGCTGACGCATAAAATTAAACATCATAGATACAATATAGAAACATATCCCAGACTGAGGAATGTGAAGGGTCCCCATGAGAACAAGAAATAAAAATGATCCATACCAAGGCTCATCACTATAAAATTCTCATTAGGGATAAAAAGAATCTAAAATCTTCCAGAGAGAAACAGAGGTTACAAGAAAATAGAATGGCATTGCACTCGCAGCAATACTAGTAGCTAAAAGCTAATGGAGCAATACCTTCAGAAATCTGAGAGACAATCTTTCCAACCTGATTCTCTCTCTGCTCAGCCCAACTATTAAATATGAGAATTGCAAAAAAGATGTTGATGTTTTCAAACAGGCAAAATCTCAAAAACTTAGCTTTCTTTGCATCTTTCAGAAAGCTTCTACAACATGTGAGCCACCAAAAAAAAAAAAAAAAAAGAGGAATAAACCAAGAAAGAAGAAGATCTGAGTGAGGAGACAGGGAAAGAGGCAAGTTGAATTATTAGAGTGATGAGGAAGAAATGTCCTAGGATGATGAAAAGCAGCAGATCTAGAGATCAACCAGTCCTGAGAAACAGAAGAAATGGAAGGATCCAGGAGAGATGTCTCTATTTAGGAAAAAAATGAAGTACTAGAATACTTGAGAGGCTTGACCATGTTGTTGGGAAGAGAATTGGAAAAGTATAAGAAAATATATATATATATAAAATGTCCACACACATACACAAAGTAAAAAAAACCGAATAAGCAATATTCTGCCATGTGAGAACACAACAAAAATAGGTCTGTCCGGGAACAAAGAAGTGGGCCCTCATCAGACTTCTAGTCTTCCAGTGCCTTGATTTTGGACTTTGAGAACAGTGAGAAATAAATGTTTGTTGTTTAAGCCACCCAGCTGATGGTATTTTTGTTATAGCAGCCTGAACAGACTAAGATACACAGGAAATTGAAAAAAAAAAATCTTCAAAGTCTCCTTTGATAACTCAAGCTCTCTCCTGACCCATGTCCAGTCCATTAGCAAGTCTTCCCACTTCTCACTCCAAAATGTCCTATGGGCCTGCTTCTCTCCATCTTCATGGCCACCACCCTGGTCCTGGCTGTCAGGAGAGATGACTGTCCAGAACCCCTGTAACAGCTGCAATCTGGTTTTTGCTCTTGCTTGATCCAGTCTTTTTACCACATAGCAACAAGAGACCTTTTCAAAACAAAAGTGTGACCGAGTCTCTCTCCTATTTATTATTATAATTTTTAAAAGTCAAGACGGTTGAGATATAATTTATATATTAAATTATTAACCCTTTTAAGTTATACAATTCTATGAATTTTAACAAATCCACACTGTTGTGTTATCCCCCACCACAATCAAGATATAGAACAACTTTATCACCCCCACAAGTTTACTTGAGTACCTTTGTAGGCAAACCTTTCTTCACCGACAGCCTCTGGCCATTGATCTGTTTTCTGTCTCTACAGTGTTACCTTTGCCACAATATCACATAAATGGATTCTTATATGATGTAGCTTTTTGAGTCTGTTTTCTTTTATTTAACAAAAGGCATTTGAAACGTCTTCATGTTGTTGCACTTATCAGTAATGCATTCCATTTTATTGCTAAGTGGTATTCCACAATATAACCATTTATCTATCCACCCGTTCGTAGATATTTGCGTTGTTTCTAGTTTTTGCTGACTACGATTAACTTAACTATAAATATTTGTGTATGGGTGTGTTGGAATTTTTTGTTTTGGGGGGGGATAACATATGTATCCATTTCTCTTGGTTAATATGTAAGAGTGGAATTGCTGGTTAATATGGTAAATGTGTGTTAAACATTATAGGAAAGTGATGCTCTGTCTTCAAAAGTGGCTGTACCATTTTGCATTCCCACCAGCAATGCATGAATTCCAGTTGCTCCACATCCTCACCAGCACTTGATATTATTAGGTTTTTAAATTTGAGCCATTCTGGTTTTAATTTGCATTTCTCTAATGACTAATGATGCTGAGCATCTTCTCATGTGTGTAGTTGCCATCCATATCTTTTCTTAGGTGATATGTCCAAATTTATTGCCCATAAAAAATGCATCGTTTGATTGTTGAGTTGTATTATTTTAACTAAAAAATTCTGAATTCATAATATTGGGTTGTCAGAAAAGTCATGACATATTTTCTCTATGTTTTTTGTTGCAAAAGTGTGTCATGACTTTTCCTACAACCAAATACATCCACATGGTTGAAAAAAAAACAAAAAATAATTTAAACATTGATTCATTGAGACGTGCCCATCTCTGTTCCTAGTAATCCCTGACTGTGCAGCCTCAGTTAGGGAACACTCTCATTAATTTACGTTTCCTTACAGAATTTCTTTTTTTAAAAGATTTTATTGGGGAATTGGGGAAGAGGAACAGCCAAGTTGTTGTCCTTCAATCTTAGTTGTGAAGGGCGCAGCAAGCTCAGCTCCATGTCCAGTCGCCATCTGGCCACCTGTCAGCAGCTCATGGTCACTCAGCTCAAGGTGCCAGTGTTCAATTTTAGTTGTGGGTGGGCATAGCCCACCATCCCCATGCAGGAGTCTAACCTTCAACCTTGTTGTTAGGAGCATGTGCTATCACCAGCTGAGCCATCCTGCCACCTGTTGGCAGCTCAGCGGCAGCTCAGCTCGGGTGCAGCTCACTGGCCCATGTGGGAATTGAACTGGTGACCCTGTTGCTCAGAGCTGGTGCTCTTAACCTACTGAGCCACTCAGCTTGCCCCCAGAATTTCTTTATGTAAATTCAAATATAAATTTCTATTTCCTCTCCATTCTTACACCAGAAATAATTATGTACACTGCTCAATACCAGTATGTACTGGAGGGCATCTTTAGACTTAGTATTTTTTTTTTTTTACAGTTACATATAATTCTATTGTGGGGATGAGTCTTATTTAACCAGTCCACTATTGATCTATTGATGGATATTTTAGTTGTTTCCAATTATTTCTTTTTCTTTCCTTTTTAAAAATTTTTTAAAAAAGATTTTATTGGGGAATTGGGGGAGGGGAACAGTGTTGGGGAATTGAGAAAGTGGACAGCCAAGTTGTTGTTCTTCAGTCTTAGTTGTGGAGGGCGCAGCCAGCTCAGCTCCAAGTCCAGTCGCCATCTGGCTGCCGGTCTGAGCTTGTAGCTGCTCAGCTCAAGGTGCCGTGTTCAATCTTAGTTGCGGGGGAGGTACAACGTCCCCATTCTGTGCCGGAGTTCAATCAGTAACCTTGTTGTTAGGATGACATGCTCTCATCTGCTGAGCCATCCTGCCGCCTGTTGGCAGCTCAGCCTCAGTTCAGCTCAGGTGCAGCTCACTGGACCAGGTGGGAACCAAACTGGAGACCTTGTTGCTCAGAGCTTGTGCTCTTAACTGACTGAGTCACTTGGCTGGCCTCTCCAATTATTTCTTTACAAACAATCCTATAGTGAATAACTTTGTACCCAGGTCCTTAGGTATGTGTGCAGTTACATCTTGTAGGATATATTCCAGAAGTGGTTTTCACATTCCTATTTCTTAAAGCATAGCTTTTCTTAACTCCTATGCAAATTTCCACTATTCATTTCAGATCAGCTCAAGGGCTGTGTGTAAACCCTATTTATAAAAAAGAAAGTTGGTGTGTGTGAAGGGTGGGGAGGGCAATGGGGTCAGCATGGGAAGTTACAGATCGGGAGGAGCGCCTCATAATTCAGGCTCGACCTGCCAGGAAAGGTACAGGAAGAGGGCTGAGAGGAGCCAGCCTGCACGGCAAAGTTCTCCTGTGACTGTGACATGCTTAACCCCACTCCAAACCTTCCTGTTTCTGTTTTCTCTCTATTTATTTTATAGTGGATATTTCTTGTTAATATCTGTGTTTTTTGCTTCTGATCTCTGACTAAAGAAAGACTTTTTTTCTGATCTGTGTTTCAGACTCACCAGTAATTTATGGAGTTTGCTCTTCTTAAGTTTTTCTTTTGATCATTGTTCACCCTCAGTTAATTTGTTCAAGCGAAGAGCAAAATCCTGGGAGGTGATTAGCAAGGAGAAGGATTACATTGAGCTTTATCAAATGAAGTGTTTCTGAATTTGATCATTCACTTCTCACTCAAGGAGGAATTTAGGGACATGGTAATAACCTCTTTGATATTTAACAATCTCATCTGTTGTCTTGGTTATTTATATGCTAAAGATCTACAAGGACTTTAAATGCTGATTATTCTTGTAAACCCTATTCATATGCTAAAAACAGAAGTGAAAGACGAAGGAAACCACTAACCAGACTGCCTTCTGGTTAGTCCTAAATTTAACTCCCTTCTTACCTTTGGTATTAAAGAGAGCTTTTAATTTTGGCTTTCTTGGGTGCATACAGGTATTGTGGTAACTGGTGAGCTGGTTGTTTATTAGGAAGGGGCAACGGTGAAAGTGAAGTCAGAGAGCTTCACCCAGGCTTGGGCCGCTAGTGCACCTCTCCTGCATTAAGTTATTTTTTAGAGCAGAAAGCTGCAAGTAGAGCCCATAATATTTTTCTTTCCATGTTGTTTATTTCAAGAGACATGGGAACCATCATGAAGAAGATTCATCGGCTTAAAATGTAAACCCTGCAAGTCAGCTTTGTTTGAGTTAATGAAGGTGTGACTTTGGAACCTCCTCTTTCTGGTCTCACCTCTGCCCTGGCAGAGGACAGAAATTTATGGGAATTCTGACCTCAGGGGCCAGGAAGTGCATGAGACTGGAGAAGGTGGGTAGCAAGGAGACTGGCCCCTGATAGAATACATTTCCCAGGAGAGAAAATAGCTGTTACCTGCAGCTCTGATTTCCACAGCGCTGTGTTTAAACACTTAGAGATTTGTTACTCTTCTTGAAATAGCCTAAGGCAGATGGAAGACAGAAGAATTCATTTAAGTGACTCCCCTTCCTTCCCAAGTCTTAAGGCTGATAACCTATCATTTAATCTGGAAAAAAAGAATCTTGAAGCAAGTACTTAGAAAATCCCTAGTCTTAAAATTGTAAACATAAACTGCACATGTGTAGTCCAAACAAAGTTTTAGGGGAAAAATGATCGCCTTTCAGTTGAAATTCACTGTGGAAATTTTTATTTCAAAAGATCAATTTTTACCAATTCTATTAAGTGAACAGGGACAAGGTTGGAGGCTGAAAGAAGCCTTAGTTATGAAAGCTCCAGATTAAAAAATATTTTTAAATGGTCTCATTGAGAAATTTTTCAAATGAGAGTCACACTTGAATGAATGAATGCTGTATCAAATTATCTGGCGACAAAGAAGAGAAGCCATTCTACCAGAACAAATGCAGCCTGCTTTGTTTAGGGGACAACTCATTCTTGCAGCCAGTTTGGAAAATGTCACTTTTTAAGTCAATGAGAGTTGCGTAAGTCAAATAAGAGGGAGATGCAAGACCCTATTATATTCAGTAGGATGTGATGTTTTTGCCTCTGAATCGTTTCTACAGTGCATGAAAATTCCTCTTGTTTTGAGTGGGGGTCTGTGTGTGTCTTTTTTTTATTATTTTTTTTTATTGTTTTTTTTTGAGGGCAGTGGCACTGGCCCTCATATGTGGGACTGAACCGGGGCCGCTGGCTTCCCAAGCCAGAGCTTAACCACCGCACCACTCGGCCGGCCCTTGTGTGTGTCTTTTTTACATGAAAATTCCTCTTGTTTTGAGTGGGGGTCTGTGTGTGTCTTTTTTAATGTCTTAAACTGTTGTCATGTTTTTTACAAAGTATTTCAGTTTTTACACTGAAAGGGAAGACATGATTACCCTGGAACACCAGCCATCCAGCTACAGAAATTCTGACTTTCTGGACAAGTCTTTTGAACTCTTAACTTGGTAAAACCTGGTTAAGGGGAAGTTTTACTCTGGAAACGATCCAGCGCTTACAGCAATCCAACACAGCCATTTTCTGTCTTTCCGTGATACCATCCATCACTGGAGCTCTGGCCACAATGGGGTTGATTTGAGCAGCAATGTTGTCTAGTGGAATAGGAAGTTCAGAGGTGAGACTGAGCAAAACTGACAGGGAAGTCAATCCAGTGCCCCAAACTGACCAGACTGGCTGACAACCGTGGGATTTTAACCCTCTTGGTTCATTCTGGCAAACTATAAATCCTCCAGTACTATCGATAAGCTCAGGAAGTCAATTCATTTTTGTTGCCAACATTAAAAAACAAATTAGAGGGCGGGGGGGGGCAGTTACTAGCAGAGACTACATTGTAAGCAACAGTCCAACCCCATCTAACTCTTCTGGCAGATATAATAAAACACTTAAAATGAGTGATAGGTTTTTGGATCATTTTGAAGTATGATTTTATAAAAAAAGACAAGCTTGTTCACGGAGATAGGAGGACATAACCCAGGCTGGCAACACCACGCCATCCTCGCTCAATGGCAAATAAGCCCTAGGCAGACACCAGCTTGAGGGGAAAGCAGGTGCTCACTTTGATCTGTAAAAGTCCATCCAGAAATAAACAAAGGAAGACACCTTGTGCACAGTCTTAGAGCAGACACTCCAAGTTGTCGAAGGATCCAAATACAATATCTCCTTCCGAAAAGAAAAGGACTTTTAAAAGGGCACATATTGTAGACATTGTCCGTTGACAAAAATCAAATTCTCCACGTAATTGCATGGCTTTCCGTTTTGATTTTCTGGTAGAGACAAAGCTTTCGAACAATGGTGAGCAAGCTATGCTCAGGAGCCTGCCTAGCTTCAGGAAGAATCAGAAAATGTACTCCATGTTGCTATTTTTCAAGTATACCCCTGTCACGTCCTGCGTGGCAAGGGCAAGTGGGACACGAGAGGGGTGACGCAGATTAAGGAAAAACAAGAGACAGAATTAAGATAAGAGCGAGACCAAGGGACTCAGCCAAGGAAGACTGGGCCCAAGGGACTCAGCCAAGGAAGACTGAGCCCCGAATCGGGTCAGCGCATAGCTTTTATTGAGAATTATTCAAGGAAGCAAACTGTAACAAATCATTAATGGTGGTTTGTAGTTCTCAGGATTTACACAGTCCTCTACTCTCCTGAAAGTGCTCTTTCCAGGGTGTGCTGTGACTTACTCTTCCGTTAAAGGATTACCTTGTCTTTATTATGATAATTGCTATGAAACCCAGACTTGGTTTCTGTAAGTCACCTAAAGAATGTTTACTAAAACTATCTTGACTATCTAGAAGTCATCCTAAATTCTAGCAGTTAAACACAATCATAAAACTCACAGTATACTTGAGCTATACCAAAAGACTAGGAGTGGCTGTGTTTAAGGTAAAAGCATCTAAAATCTATTCGTTTGTAAATAACAATACCTAGCAACCATAAGGGTTTCACACCTCTTATCCTACAGAGGGCTGCATCCGTTTCTCAGTCAAAGCTTCAGTATCTGTTGCTGCAACAAGGCACTGGGCAAAGGAATTTACACAAGGCTGATTAACAATTCCATGGTCAGTGGATGTCTTAGAGCTGCCTCTTACCCAGAACTCTCATGGCCTGAAGACTTAATCTTCCAGGAGACTATTCAGAGTAGGGCCCTTAGGCAAATGCATCAGCTTCTCACAGGCCTGAGTTTTCTGGCCTGAGTTTGTCAGAGGCCTGTGCCTCAGTTTCCAAGGGGCTTGATCCCCAATATCACAGTTCAGGGGTCCCCCATGGAACTACCGCCTGGCTTGGGTTGTCTCCCCACTTTTAGGAGATCTTACCCGTCCTTGGCTGCGTAGTTAGCTCATTGGGGCACCACAGGAACATATCACAAGTGTAGTAAATATATTGTCTCCTATAGAAGAAAAGGCACATGGGTTCATAGAGGCAGGAGATATTACATGACCAACCATAAGGCAGCACCCCTAATATCCAGTGCTGAGCAGGGCAATGTGGCCTTGTCAGACACTGGGGTGCTGTCAGCTTCCCACATACCCCAAGGTAAAAAAAATAAAAATAAATAAATGGCATAAATACCAGTGCCAAGTTTTTGATTAGGAGTCTAATGATCACATCATTAATAATTATAAAAAGAATCTTAAATGTAATACTAAATGTAAACAGATGTTTCACTATGTGCCAGGCATTGTGCTAAGTGCTGATGTACATTTAATCTTCAAGCGGGTGCCATAGGATGATATTATTAGCCCTATTTTACAGGAGAGAACACTGAGATTAAGAAAAGTAATTTGTCCAAAGAATCAAGCTAATTATTTAGCTGGGTAGAGCCAGTATTTGAATCCAGACAGTGTAACTCCAAAGCCTGAATGCTTACCCTTTAATAAGAGCCAACACTTAATGCAGGCAGGCACTGTTGTAACTGTGTTACTGCTGTCTATTTTACAGATAGAGAAACAGAGATGTAGATACACTTCCCCAAGGTTACACTGCTATTGGGAGGGGAGGTGAGATTCAAACCTAGTCACTTTGACCCTGCACTCTGAGCTCTTAATGTCTAAGGTTGTCTAACTGGTTAGAAAATACATATTTCTCCTGGGATTTAGCAAAGGTGTTTTCGTTTTTTAACAAAATGGGACCTGAATTGTTTTGCCTAAATTGGCCATTCTAAAGAAGTGGCTGGTTTTCACTGCCTAGGTCTTCCGAGTACTGTGCTGTAGTCGGCTGGATGGTTGGGCTTTTTGCTGGTTTATACTGCCCTCTAGTGGTTGATAGAAAATTTTGATGATACGGCTATTTGATGGCAGAGACAAATGTCCTCCCTTTTAAGAGGACACCTTTTAAACGTAAAGGTAAGTCATGATCCTGTATTGACAGTATTTGTACTTTTAGTATCTTTTGATTGAAAAAAATTACATAAAGACAAAAAGCTACTAGGAATTTAGCACCTCCTTTATGTGAATGTATTTCATTAATTGCAAAAATATATGGATACATAGCAAACAAGATGATATATATGTATATATGTGCCATTTTTTTCTAATGTCCATATGTATATGTGTATTATCTTATTTCCAATGTGTGTATATATATATATGTCTATAAATACATACACATACATATATATTTACATACACATGTGTATGTGATTTCTTTATGATATATTTATAAGGCAATGCTTGGGTTATATTGATAGATTTGAAAGTCCTCACAGCAGACCTCCCTTCTAGACTTTTTGGCTAGAATTTCAACAAATACCCACACCTAAACCAATCACAGGCAAGGGGAACTGATATAACACAAAGTCTTAATTAGTATATTCCCCTGAACTGGGCATAGGGGCCCCATCCCTGAGAGGCAGAGACCTAAAGAAAAACAGTGGTCTGTTTACAAGGAAGAAGTTTTGCTTCTGGGGTACATTGCAGTCTCACCTAAGTCTCTCGTGTCCCCCAATCTCCATTCCTAGCTGACCTAAAGAGGTGGTGGTCTGCAGATGGGAGGGCAGTGGGAACAGTCCTTCTGATGTGGACAGTAAGGGGTGCGTTGTGTAAAGGCAATTTAAAAACAACAATAAAGCTGACTAAAAGGTGGCCTGCTTTTTACCGTCATTACCCACTCACAATTCTAAACAATTGCAGAGATAAAATAACTCTTCTTGAAAAAAATGTTTTCTGACCTAAATTCTAAGCAACTACTTTGGTTTCTGTATTTATATAATATAATATATATTACTTTATTTTAATATATATTTTAAATATATATAATTAATATATAATCTATATTATTATATTTTAATATGTATTTTAATCTATCTATATATCCCAAATTAGCCCACTTTTATTACTTATCCCTTGTGAACATTATGTTTAATGTCATGGAAGTTAATTTGGAGAACTTCCAGTTATACAGCTGTCCTATGACATGTGCAGGCTCAGCTACAAGCATTTGTTTTAGGAGTTAAGTTCATGATAAACTGGAACCATTAGACCGCAGTTTGGGCACAGTTGAACCACATATTCCTGAGTCTGAACTGTAGATTGTGCTTGATTATTTCACAGTGATATATAAAGGCAAACAGAATTTCAGTAACTTTAATTCTGTCATTCTATGTGTCCATACAAACATACTTGCAAACAGCCAGAACAATGTCCAGTGAGATGCTAAGCTTTAGAATTGTTCACTGAAAACTGGCACATAGAAATGGTGCAAAATACATTTGCAAATAAACAAAGCATAAGGAAATGGACATTTCAAAGAAGAATGTCAGGAGAAACATTTGATTTCTTCCATTGCGAGAAGAAATCAAAAGGGTAGTGCTTGAATACCTCAATCATTTTCACCAAGAACTGAATCCCCATTCTAAAGTAAAGGATCAAATACAACTATTATTTACTGCCATTCAGTCACTTTCTCTGATTTTTGCAAAAGTAAAATTGGGGAACTTTTTAACCAAACACAATAGAAATCCATGGTGAACTTTTGTTAATTTTAGGGGATTTATTTATTTTTACCTGCAGCAACATTTGAAAACTCTATAATTCGTCTTGAAGAAACAAAGATATGGAGAGTATTACAATCTCTGGGATTTATTGTGAAACGGGATTATTATGAATCTGTGCCACTCTCATCCTTATGTAAGTTTTTTTTTAAACTATTGACGTGTATGTATATGTTGCTTTATTTAGAAGAAGAAGTTTAAAATTAAAATAATTAAAAGTATTCTTTGTTTAATATGAGTGGAGACAGCTATGCTGTTTACTCGTATTAAACATGTAAAGAAGGTTGATTTTGACAGTCATTGACACATTTGTAGAAGTCTTGAAAATAGAAACTGTAATTCCATTCATAACTGCAACACACTAAGGGTAAGTATAAAGTTTTGCCCCCTTTTCAAAAAAAAAAATGTTTTTTAAAATCATCAATCCATCACATTTTCTTTTGTGTCCTATAATATTTATTCTGTTTTTTTATTAAAATACTTTTTACTGGCTCACTTATATTGATGACTGCTGATGCCCTATGGAGGTTACTACCTTGATGAAGTCTTAGTAGCATTTCAGAAGAGGGAGGTCAGAGGTGGAATATTGATGAGGTTTCTGGGGTCTAGTTTAAGGTGGGTTGTTCAGTGTCAGGCTTGATTGGTATTGGACAAAGTTCATGATATAATACTTTAGTACTGGTTAATACGGTGAAGCTAGGATTTTGAAGGGAGTCTTCAACAAGTAAACAATTATTTGCTAAGTAGAGTTGAACTAACTATTACTTTGAAAAGGAGCTATTCATCCAGTGCTTTGGAATGAGTATTTGTGTCCCCACCAAATTCATTTGTTAAAGCCCTAATCCCCAAGGTGTTGGTGTTTGGAGGAAGAGCTTTTAGGAGGTAATTAGGTTTAAATGAGGTCATGAGAGTAGAGCCCTTATGAGTAGGATTAGTGTCCTTATAAGAAGAGGAAATGACAGCAGAGCTGCTCTTTCTCCATGTACATGCACTAAGGAAAAGCCATATGGTTACATGGCAAGAAGGTGGCTGTCTACAAGCTAGGATGAGAGCCCTCATCAAGAGCCTAATTTAGGGCCGGCCGAGTGGTGTGATGGTTGGGCGCTGGCTTGGGAGGCCAGCGGCCCCGGTTTGGATCCCACATATGAGGGCCAGTGACACTACCCTCAAAAAAAAAAAAAAAAAAAAAAAAAAAAGAGCCTAATTTGTTGGCACTTTTATCTTGGATTTTCCAGCTTCCAAAACTGAGGAAATAAATGTCTGTTGTTTAAGCCACCCAGTCTATGGTATTTTGTTTTAGCAGCCCAAACTAAGACACCTGCTAAGGCAAATAGATAGTCTATTGTTTGGGTAACTCAATTTTTCAGGAAATTCAACTTTATAATCCTCATCAAGAATTTCCTGAGGGCCGGCCAAGTGGCTCAGTTGGTTAAGAGTGCACTCAAGAGTGCGAGCTGAGCTCTGAGCAGCAGCAGTTCGATGCCCAGCCTGAGCTGAGCTGCTGCTGAGCTGCCAACAGGTGGCAGGATGGCTCAGCTAAAAAAAATAAAATAAAATAGAAATAAAAAGAAGAATTTCTTGGAAGAGCAAAGTTATATTACTGCAGACAGTAAACTGTATGGCTATACACAGTTTCAGTTCTCCATATATGAAAGTTCAATGAAATAAAATTAATCCTGTCTGAATTTCTTTTCTGGCTATCATTATTACTCATTCCACTTCATGATCATTTCTGAAAATAGCTTTGTTGTTTAGAGAAGTGGTGTTAAAATTAGTTATTCTGGCTGCCAATTATGCAAGGGAGTCCTGTTAGATGAACCATTTAAAAAGGGCCTACAGTGGTGTGCGGTGGAGCAGTAGCATCCTGGCCTCATACCCACAGAAGGAAATGAGGTTATACAACTAATTCCAAGGTACTCTGAAAGGCCCAAAGACTTATTCATCATGCAACTTTTTTGTGTTCATAGCAGCATTATTCACAATAGCCAAAAGGTAGGAGCAATCCAAGTATCCATTGACATATGACTAGATAAACAAAATGTAGTACATATACATACAATGGAATATTATTCAGCCCCCAAAAGGAAGGAAATTCTGTCATATGCAACAACATGGGTGAATCCTGAGGATATTATATACTAGTGAAATAAGTCAGTCACAAAAATACAAATACTATATGATTCCACTTATATGAGGAACCTAGAGTAGTCAAACTCATAGGGACAGAAAGCACAAGGGTGGTTGCCAGACGCTGGGGGGAGACAGAAGTGGGGATTATTGTTTGATGGGTATAGAATTTCAGTTTTGCAAGATGAAAGGAGTTCTGGAGACTGCTTATACATCAAATTGAATGCATTTGACACTATTGAGGTATACACTTAAAAATGGTTAAGAAGGTAAACTTTAAGCTATGTGTATTTTACCACAATTAAAAAAATACAAATTTGTTACATGGAAATATAAACAATTGACTACAATTTGCATAACCCTATTTTGGCATAGTTTCCTTATTAAAAAGGGGGGGGAGGGGTGTCACCACTACAGTTAAACTCAAAGTATCTTTGTGTAAGAAAGATAAGATTTTTTTGTGTAAGTAAGAAAGATTTCCCTCAGATGATGTGCTGCTATTTGCCAACGAGTTATTCTAATGCACGTAGAACTCTACAGTGATCTCAGTATGAAGGGTGCCCCCTAGAGCTGTGTAATATGCTACCTGCCCAGTCGTTCCTAGCCCCTGACTGAAAACGTCACAAAACGCTAAGACCCAGGCCTCTCCACCTCTGAGAGGCTCTGCAAATAGTCCAGGATGAGAGGGGTAGCTTTGTTAAACTTCAGGAGATGGGAAAACACAAGACATTTTTGATATGGAGAGTCTGGACTATTCAGGTTGTAGCAGTTGAAATGCTGCTGCATCAAAGTGAGTAAATCAAAAGCGAAGTCTCCAAGGTGCTGAGTTGGCAGCTCAGGAGGTGGCTTTGGATCAGAAGTGATGATGGTGGTGGTGGTGGGGTGTTGATGTGCCAGGACAGGAAGTGCTATCACCAGGAGGAGGGGGCCTTATTCACAGATGAACAGATATAGGCATCACATGGAACACTGACAGGCCGTCTGCCCAGAAGTAATTTTCCAATTATTTGGGACTGCCTAGAATTCCGTTGACTTTATGATTTATAGATTGTTAGAGCCACAGATAACCTTAGACATCACCATATTCAAATCTCAGATTTCTCAGATGAATCTAGAATGTTAAATGTCTCATTCATTTGGTATTTGAGTTGGTATTTGGCTTTGCTCTCCCTCTGGGCACCTAGAAGAGGAGAGAGTTCTCAAAGGGAGGAAAGCGCATCTGAAAAGAGCAGATAGAAGATTCTAGAGACTTGGGTGCCACACTTCACAGTCATTATAATTCCCTTTTCCTAGAACCCCTAACCCCCGGAAGGGTGAATGGGGAGGGAAAAGAGGGAGGCACGAGAATATCAATAATATTGAAAAGCATATTAAAGCTTAAGAAGAAACTATAAGTAGTGTGTGTTAGGCTTTTCAGTGCTTCATTCAATATGTATATTGAACATTAACTTATGACAGGAATTAAGTACTTGAGGATCTTACCATCTGGTGGGGAAGAGAAATATATAAACAGATAAATTATCAGAAAACCTAACTAGATGTATAAATGTGGTACTAGATGTATAAATCCAGTGCTAAGGGGATCCTGAGGAGGGAACAGCTATCTTCCCACAAGGGCCTTTAGGAAAGCTTTCCAGAGAAAGGGATATTGGAGTGGGTCTTGAAGGATGAATAGGAGTTTGCAGGTGGGAAAGATGTGAGGGAAGGTCCTAGGAATTCTGGGTGGAAGGAACAGCCTGTGCCCTGGGGCAGAGTCTAGAGAGTGGCTGCAGGTATAGTAACTTGAGGAATGATACAGGAGGGTCATGTGACAGGAGCAGTCTGTGATTAGTAGAGCAGGGAAGGTGACGTGTACGAAGCTAAAGAGGTGGTATTTTATCCCATACCCTACAGAGTCAACAAAGGCTGTTGAGCAGAGTGTGACAGGATTCCTTGTTGAAGAGGAGAAGGCAGGCTTCAGTGAAGGGCAAATGGTGGTGGGAGAGAGCAGAGATGGGGGACCAGGAGGAGGCTGTTGCAATTCCAGGCTGTGGTATGTCCACGAACCTGCCAGGACAAGCCAGGCAGGGCAGTGGGAGCCGCTCACAGACTGTACCTCCTCCCACTCCGGAGCAACAGAACGTCTGCCGCTGACATTTAAAACAGTGGGGAAGTCCCAGAAAAGGGGAGGCTTACGGTGATGTCCTCCCCCCACCTCCCCAAACTTCCACCTTGGGTTGGGGCTGAAACTACGCTATGATTACAGCTTCCACATATACAAAAGTAATGCTTTTCTCCCCACCTGCAAAGTTCTTCTAGATGGGCCTATAGTCAAATGAATAGTGACAGATTAACAGGAAAGAATTGGATGTGTAACACACACACATGGGGAATTCACATAGGCATGAAAATGCCAAAGAGAGCGAGGCAGCCTTGGGTATATAAGACATTTTTGGACAAAGGAGGAAGGGGAGCGAGTGAGGTATTAGATTTCAGAAGCAAGTAAAGGGGGTTTATAGGTCGTTGAGGAAGAGCAGAACACACATGGCAGGAACTTTCTTACTGGGCACCTCAGAAACAATGGGACATAGGGTATCTAGCTAACAGGCCCGGAGTCTTCCTGACCAAAGGTAGGGGTAAGATTCTTAAGGTGATTAAGCCAAGCCTCCCTTCCTAAAGGAGGTTTTCATACCCGAATCTCTTGGGCAAGAAAGAGGAGAGAGCCAAAAGGTTCTTTCTGAGTCTTACTTCTGAATAAAGCGCTTAAAAATCAATATCCCAGAAAGCAGTTTCACCATGGCAAAACTCTGGTTCACTTCAAGCCTATGCCTCCAGCAGTAAGTAGGCAAATAAGGAATGTCTCTTTATCTCTTCTAGGGAAATAAACTGTATCTAATTCCAACAAAGCAGGAGAAACTGGCCACCTGGGTGCAAAGATGAGAAGACTGCTAGTGGAGGAGAAAAGGCTTTAATTTGGAAGCAGCTGGATGCCAGGATAACCAGGTTAGAGGGAGCAATGAGGTTGTCACCTACCTCTGTAGGAACAGGCAGAGGGGGCCAGGGAGTGGGCTGAGCCCTGAGACCAAGAGGACCTACTGGCCCCTTTGCTTTTGGGCTCATGTAGCATCGGTCTTACCAGCTGAGGACACTTTGTAGCTGAGGATTTGAGAAGAGTTCCTTGTTCCGTAGCCCTCAGCTCAGCATAATGCCAAATTCAGTAAATAATTCTAACATGGGATCAAACTCGTGATTAACTTATGAGATTCCTGATTGATGATGGTACACTTAAATATAGGTCCCATGACTCACAGCAACACTGAAAACAAAAAGCTGCCCATTATTATCTGGATAGGTCAATATTTGGAGAGGAAGGAGCAAGAAGGGTGTCAGAAGGCTGGAACCAACAGCAGAGGGGCAGATTAGAGGGAGGGCTGTGCTGAGCAGCGCCTTGGAGCCCCTCTCTGGAAACCCAGGAAAGGTGTTTACTCTTTAGTTGCCTCACAGAGAAAATCAAGTGTCCTAGAGGCGGAGTAGTGGTGGTGGGGACACTTCAGGGACTAGTACATGTGCATGGAAGCTTCTCAACATTTTAAATAACTACTATGGTCATACTGGTGTACCTGGTTATGGAGGATGAGAGGTGAGGGAGCAGGTGCCACAGAAGGACCTGTCAAGATACGTTCATGGCGTAACAGATTGCTGTGAGTCCCGGCTGGAAAAAAAAGAGGAAATAATACTATAATAGTAACTGTTTCCAAGCTCTTCACCCTTATGGAACTCACTTAATTCTCACAGCAATTCTTTGAGGTGGATACATTTGTTATCCCTATTTTACAAATCAAGAAATCGAAGAGAGGGCTGGATCATAAACTTAGAATGAAAACAACGGATACAAGATAAAAAGCATCCTACTGTCTCACTGGAGTTTAAGAAATAATGGCCACCTATCACAACCTGCTCCCATGGCCCAAAGTCTCCCAATACCTGCCACTTATACTAAAACGTTGTTTTGTGATTAATGGATTTGAAGTCAGGAGATTAAAGTAGGCTATGTGAGAAACTGTTTTAAAATTTTTACAAGTAAATCAGTAAGAACGGAACAACAGAGTTCTCTGTCCCTGTGTTAACAAATGCTGGGATCAAGCAGAAATAAGTTAATTGCTTGCTCCAGGAAATTCTTACTCCTGGGAGATGAGTAGGAATCAATTAAATAGCTTCCTAATCAAGACTAATAACTCATTCATCAAGACACCCCTCAACATCCTCACCTCATTGAGCCCACAAATGCAAAGCTGTTGTATCATGAACTCTGCTTACTTCCAACTAGTTCTTCACCTGGCAAGCTCCACCTTAAAAGTCACTCAGTCCAGCTCCTAAGAACTGGAAAATATCTTGACCCTACAAAATGGTTTAGGTTTTTCTGGTGGCCTTTGAGGAGCTAACAATTGACATTGGCATATATTTAACTAGATAGCTCTGGTAACATTGTGACCTTGTCAGTAAGACAACTAGCCTTAGAGCACTCCTGTACATGTAAAACACATTCATTTAGGCCCTTCCTGCTGCAGAGATGTGTGTTCCAAAGCCAGAGCCAGAGACTTATGAACTGGGGGCCTAGGGACTCTCTGTCTCCCCATGGAAGAACACGGTCATTATAATGACTAGCTTAGGGACCTCCAGTTGACCATCATCCACAGCTGCTTGAGTTCCTACCTTCCACCTCTGTTGAAGAGTGTTATGACACCCTACCAACCTGGCCACATAGATTGGACCTAAAATAGGGGTCTGACACACGAAAACACTATGTTGAAGAGATATCTCCACCCCCAAGTTTATAGCAGCATTATTTACAACGGAAACAACCTAAGGGTCCATCAAAGGATGAATGGATGAAGAAGTTGTGTGATACACACACACACACACACACACACACACACACACACACACAGTGGAATATTATTCAGCCATGAAAAGAAAGGAAATCTTGTTATTTGTGTCAACAAGGATGGAACTTGAGGGTATTAAGTGAAATAAGTCAGACAGGGAAAAACAAATACTGTATGATCTCATTTATAGATGGAACTAAAAAAACAAACAAACCCAAAAACCAAACTTATAGAAAAGGAGGTCAGATGTGTAGTTACCAGCAGCAGAGGGTAGGGGTGAGGGAATTGTATGAAGGTGGTCAAAAGATACAAAGTTCTAGTCATAAGATAAATAAGTCCTGGGGATGTAATATACAATACAATGACTGTAGTTAACACTGCTGTATGGTATACAGTAATACCTTGGTTTGCGAGCATAATTCGTTCTGGAAACAAACTACTCAGATTGCAAGGCATCGCTCGTTTATCAAGTTGAAATGTATTAGAAATGTTTGCTCGTCTTGCGGAACACTCGCAAAACAAGTTACTCACAATCCAAGGTTTTACTGTATTTGAAAGTTGTGAAGAGAGTTGATCCTAAGAATTGTTATCAGAAGGA
The DNA here is from genome assembly GCA_033961575.1 of Aselliscus stoliczkanus. Taxonomy (NCBI): domain Eukaryota; kingdom Metazoa; phylum Chordata; class Mammalia; order Chiroptera; family Hipposideridae; genus Aselliscus; species Aselliscus stoliczkanus. Next base: position 111,757,735 of record CM066731.1, on the reverse strand, counting down.
GAAAAACATTCACACACACCCGCTTTTCTGGTATCTATATAAGATGATGGATGTTAACTAAACTTATTGTCCGTTATATCTAAATAAAACTGAAAAAAAAATAGAGTTCTGACAAAGGCAACTTTATGTGTCGTAAGAGAGTAGAGGCTTCTGAGGTGGCCAGATATGGGAAGTCAGGCCAATAGGGATGCAATAGAAGGCTGACTTACCAAACCTCATTGCCTCTGGGGGTGAGAGAGGGAAGTAGGACAATTTACAACAGAAGTCAAAAGAAGTAAAGATAGAGGCAGCAGTAGACGTCCCTCGGAGAGACAATCTGAGTCGAGAGTACAGAATCACTAGGAAACACAAGACGCTCCGTTCTGACAGGACCACAAAATGTTGGCGTTTCGGACAGTTGCAAATCATGCTCACATTCTCCACAAGGCCTATGGCATCTCTGATGAGATGATTTCTTGTAATAATGATAAAATAATAAGTAACTTATTTATTTTTTTGCTGATGTTCAATTTAACACAATAATACCCACAAATCTTAAATGTTCAGATCCATGAATTTTGAGAATTATATACACCCATGTAACCACCAACCGAAACTTGACAAAACATTTTTGGGACCCCGGAAAATTCTCTTGCGCTCCTTTCCAGTCAATCCGTCTTGCACAGAAAGCACTGTAGATTAATGTGCCTACTCTTGTGCTTTATATACAATGTCCTTTTTGTGTCTGGCTTCTTTTGCTCAACATACTTGTTTGGAGAGTTATTCATGTTGTTATAAGTGCCAATAGCTGGTTTCTTTTTATGGCTAAGCAGTACTCCATTGTCGGATGTGTATTATTTGTTCATCTTTTCTCCTGGTGATGGGTATTTGGATCATTTCCAGTTTGAGGCTATTAAGAATAAGGTTGCAGCTTGACTTGGAGCTGGGCTGCCATGAGTGGCCGGCGATGGCATAGGCTGCAGTAGGGCTGGCAGCCAGCGTGAGCTGCCATGAGCCACTGTGAGCAGCCGTCCAGTGGATGGCAGCCGACTGCCTCACCCAGGAAGAGCACAATTATGATACCAACATGGGCCAGTGAAGCAATGTCCTCCACATCTAGACTGAAGAACAAATGGACAGTAACTTGTCTGTTCCCCTTCCCTGATTCCCCAACTCTATTCCCCTCCCCCAATTCCCCAATAAAATCTCTAAAAAAAAAAAAAAAAGACTAAGGTTGCTACAAACATTCAAAATGAATTTTTTTTCGGGGGGATATATGTTTACATTTTCTTGGATAAATACTGAGGAGTTTAATTTATGGGTCATAGGGTTAATGTAATGCTTACGTTTACCGCAGGCTGTTTTCCAAAGGGATCGTACCCTTGTACACTCCTACCAGCCATGCGCAAGACGTCTAGTTCTGTCACCATTGCCGGAAATTAGTGGTCAGCCTTTTTTTTTTTTTTTTTTTTTGAGGGCAGTGTTACTGGCCCTCATATGTGGGACCGAACCGGGGCCGCTGGCTTCCCAAACCAGCTCTTGACCACCACGCCACTCGGCCAGCCCTCAGTGGTCAGCCTTTTTGATTTTAGTCATTTTATTGGGTGTGAAAAGGTATCTCATTGTAGCTTTAATATGCATTTCTCTGAAGAGTAACGATGTTGAGAACCTTAGTATGTGTTAATACCCATTTGTATATCTTTTTTGTGTGTATGAGGTATCTGTTCACATCTTTGGCCCGTTATAAAAAATTGGGTGGTCCATCTATGTATTGTTGATATGTAACAGTTTTTAATATATTCTGGATATGAATACTTTCTCAGATTAATATACTGTGCATACGTTTTGCAGTCTGTGGCTTGCCGATTCGTTTTCTTAATGGTGTTTTTTAATGAGGAAAAACGAACATTGTTTTGAGTACCAGACACTGCATTAAATCCTTTACTAGCGTTAGTTCATTTAATCTCAAAAATTTTATGTTAGATATTGATCTTCCCATTTTACAGGTGACAAAATGAAGGTTAACGAGGTTAAATGATTTACATGCAACTCAGCTGGGAGAGCTAGTGTTTGAATCAGTCAACCTGACTTCAGAGCCCGAGGTTTTAACTACATACAAGACTTTGGAGTTTTACTCTTCTGTGTTATTCATAAACCCCCAGCACTGAAGGCTGGACATCTGAACCTCTTTTTCCCGACAACTGGAAAGAGCCTCATGCAAGCAGCAGTGAACCTTTCCCTGGGCAGTGCAGACCTGCTGCTGGAAACCCACAACCGGTGCTTTAACCACTTTGATGGTGAACAGCTGCTGGGACCAGCTCTTAACCAGGATCCCAGGGAGCATTACTCCATCATTGATTGTTCTGAAAGAGAAGAAGTTCGCTGTGTGCAGACTGACCAACTACAGAATCATTGGCACCATAAAATTGCTTCGAAGTAAGGTTATATTATTTAGAGGAGACAGGTTTCCTTCTAGGGAGTCGTTCAGAGTTGAGGCTTGCCATGTCCTTTTCTTAACTCTCCCCCATGATTTACATATAATAATGTGTCATCCTCTTAGATGGGGCCCTCTGAGCAATGCTGACCAGTCTCTCCCACATGGGTTGCTATTGTATGGGTAGTCACATCACTACTGCTAAACCCTTATGCTCTTTGTTCTCTTAAGGATCTCCTGTGTCCAGTAAAACGTCATCATCTGAGCTTGCACCACACAGTTCTGGGCCACAATTCAATTATTTATAAAGGCTTGCTTGCAGCAATACTTGAATGTGCATAACGACAACCAGGGATACCGGGGGTTATGAAGTGCTGCACTGGGTAGAAGAGCCGGCAAGAGCTATAAAACTTCAGGGCACAGGAAAAGCCTGAGTACTCAGGGCAGAACAGATCTCTGCAACAAAGGGAGCAACAGGGCTGCCCTAAAATGCTAGGAAAGAGAGAAATCAGGGTTGAAGGCCCTGCCCAGCAGGACATCTGCACAAGAAGGGGCCCCTTTTTCTGAGGAAGCTGTTTAAAGTGCTGCTGACACAGGGTGAATGAGGTCCGGGAGATGTTTACAGCAGTGCTCTGGGGTTTAACTTTCCACCACCAGTCCCTTGAGCTCTGGGTTCAGGCACCTAATGAGCAAGCTAGAGACGGGGTACGTTTGCCTCACTTGAAATGATCCAGTGTTTATCTTGGCGTGATTGGTCTCAAATAACTTTACAAAGATGTGCAATGCCTTGCACTGCTGTTTCCTGAAATTCATGTTCCTTTCCACTCACCCTTAAATGCAAAAATTGGGAACCATAAAAAGTCTACTCATTCTGGCCATCTGGCCTTCTGCCGGTGTTAAAGCCTGATCCAACTGACAGACAAAAACACCTCTAAACCTTTTTTTCTGGTGTGGGGTGAAATCAAAGCATTTTATGGGTAACTGATCAAGTTCTAGTTCAGGAGGGGAGACTAAGTGTTTGGTACAGCAAAAAAGGCACGCCCTCTGGCTTGTGTTTCTTTGAGTAAATTACCTAACCTTTCTGAGGTTGCCTGGGGTTGATAATAACACTTACCTTTTATATTCACTACTGACATTAAATGAGATGATAAATGTATGAAAACCCACCCAGCATATATCAGCACTCACTAAGTTAGTTCCCCTTCCTTTTCTGTCTGGGTTTCACTTACTTCATCTATAAAACAGGACTTGCCTTATCCTTGCCTCGTAAGGATCAAAGGAGAAAATCTGTGTGCAGGCGTTGTGATTGTGAAACAGGTCATTATATTTTCATCATATTTAGGAAGTCGCTCCTCTGGGTTCCAGATAGTCCTTAAAGTCAAAAAAGGACATGGGTGAGAGGTTACCTGTGGGTCCCTAAATCTCATTTTGAAGGGACTGGAATATGAAGGAGCAGGTTAAGAGCTTTAAGAATTAGTACAGAACGGCCAAGTGGCTCAGTTGTTTGAGTTGGCTTAGAGCGCGTGCCCTGAGCAACGGGGATGCCTGTGTGATTCCTACATGAGCCAGTGAAAAATGAGCCCTAGCTGAGCTGCCGCTGAGCTACCAACAGATGGCAGGATGGCTCAGCTGGTGTAACAAGATTGCCTTTTCTATGGTGGGCTATGCCCACCCTCAACTAAAGATTTAACTCAGCACCTTGAGCTGAGCTGCTGCCTGGATGGCTCAGAGGATAGAGCGAGCGCTCTTAACAACAAGGATGCTGGTTCGACTCCCACATGGGATGGTGGCTACACCCATTTGCAAGTAAGACTGAACACAACACCTTGAGCTTAGAGGCCATGAGCTGCCGAAGGGAAGCCAGATGGTGACTGGCGCCCTCCACAATAAAGATTGAAGAACAACAACTTGGCTGGTCCCCTCCCGCAATTCCCCAATAAAATCTTTAGAAAAACAACAACAAAGAATTAGTACAAAAGAGAAGAAAAGAGTTTTAATGAGAGGGGGGAAAGAAACCTTCCTAACTACTCCTCCAGACAAAAGGACATTTCAAGTACTAGCTTCAAAATTCAGCCTGAATAGGTATTGGATTATGAAAATGAATTGTATGTACTTTACAACATTGTGGAAACTCAGAGACCCACAGGTTCTTAGCCATTCAGAAATCAGATCTAAATTGTTTTGAAAATAGTCTCTTAATTTCTGCCCACAATTAGATGATCCCTAGGAAAGTAGGATGGCCAGAAAACTCAGGCAAGCCCAGGATTTATCTGTTTAAAATGGAAGTTTCAGCGAGGTACCAAGATGCCATAGATGTGACATTCCAAAAGGAGGCCACAATCACTACATTCTGGATGAAGAAGCAATTCCCTGCCTCCTGAATGCTCACCTCAGAGGGAGGTGAAGCCTGGCATGTGTACTTGCGCGCGCCTGTGTGTGTGTGTGTGTGTGTGTGTGTGTGTAGGTGTGTTGCCAGGAAACCAGAAACTGGCGGGTTGGGGGGGTATGGCTTTTAGAATGAAATGCATTCCATACTTCCTGAGAGTTGTAGCAGAGATTCCCTGATGGGACTCTCCAAAACAGCCCCCCAAAAGGAAAAGTCAGTTGATATTAAGTCATCAGCTAGAAACTTGGAAACTTCTCTGGCCCCCTTTCCCCACTCAAGCGAGCAAGCTGGGGGCTTTGTGTGGGAGAAGTGGGAAGGTGACCACAGTCCTCACCCCTACTGCATATTTCCCCAGCAGCAGCCCTAAATCCATCAGAGTTTTGGTGTTTGCATGGAATCAGGCATTCTAATTACTGAACACAGACAACATGCGTGACCTACAGGGACCATAAAACAATTACTTCCTCAGGGCCTGGGAGTAAACAGGTAAGTCCTGGGCTTGCCTGAGGTTTCTGGCAATCCTACTTTCCTGGGATCATTAGGGAATGTGTGGGGAGCGTGTTTTGATTGTCACTATGAGTGGGGAGTGTGTTAGTGGCGTTTAGAGGGCAAGGGCCTGGGATGCTAAGTATCCTAAAAATTGTCCTGCTTGAAATACTAACACTGCCTTCACTAGGATGCAGCCATGGAGGCAGGGACAGGGTCACCCCTTTCCTGAACAGGTTTTGAAAGCACAGTAGAAGACAAAAATAAAAGTAATTTTGATTATATCATAATTCATACTTATTCACCCTATCTGTTTCATGTGGGTTGAAATGATTTTGTGGGTTCTTTGCAGTGACTTGACAGCTTTCTGCATGGCCATGCAACTATGTCCTGGCCACTCGGCTGCATTAGAACAGAAGCAGGTTGTGGAAAATCAAGGATCTGGCAGGTGGTGCAGAGCCCTGGCCCAGGTTAATCCTGCTGTGGTGACTGAAGACCAGGGTCAGTCCCAGGATCAGTCCCAGGTTCAAGGCAACCTGTGCAGCCCTGTGTGGTAGGCTGAGCAACAGCCACATCCTAACCCTTGAAACCTGGGACTGTGCTACCTTACAAAGCAAAAGGGACTTTGCTCATGTGATTGATTTAAGATCTTGAAATTATTGGGTGGGCCCAATGTAGTCACAAGGGTCCTTATAAAAGGGAGGCAACTGGATGAAAAACAGACAAAGAAGATGTGATGATAGAAGCAGAAGTTCAAGTGATGCATTTTCAAGATGCAAAGGTGTTGGGGGGCTTCTAGAAGCTAGAAGAGGCAAAAAAAAAAAAAAAAAAAAGAAAAATAAAAGGAAAAAGGGATCCTCCTCTAGAGTCTCCAGAGAGGAGCACAGCCTGCCAATGCCTTGATTTTGGCCCATGAGACCCATTTTGGACATCTGATCTCTGGGACTGTAAAATTGTCGAGCTGTTTTCTTTTATTTAAAGATTTTTATTGGGAAATTGGGGGATGGGAACAGTGTTGGGGAAATTGGGGAAGGGGAACAGACAAGTTGCTGTCCTTTTGTTCTTCAGTCCACTTGTGGAGGACATTGCTTCACTAGCCCTCTAGTATCATCATTGCACTCTTCTTGGGTGAGGCAGATCGGTTGCCGGCCTCTGGACGGCTGCTCACAGCGGCTCTTGGCAGCTCACATCGGCTGCCAGCCACTCACGCTGGCTGCCGTCCACTCACTATAGCCTATGGCAGCCCACTGCAGCAGGGGCTGCAGCTATGTCATCCAGGGGACTCACAGCAGCCCATCTCCAGATGGAGCTGTTGTTCACCATCTTAGCTGTAGAGGGCAGTGTCACTGGCCCTCATATGTGGGATCCGAACTGGGGCTGCTGGCATCCCAAACCAGCTTTTAGCCAACGCACCATTCGGCATGCCTTTTTTTTTTAAAGCCACTAAATTTGTGGTATCAGTTTGTAAATAATACAACTGGTTTAAAGTGTAATAGAAACCTTCCTACTGAGGAGAATTTAGTAGTTCTCAAAATTTTCCCTAAAGAGCCTACACACCCCTTTAGTTTTGAAGATTCCAAAGGCATAGGACAGCAAGCCTGTCAATTTCTCCCAGACCCTGGGAGCATTTGCAGTCATATCACACTACTGTGTAAATGTACGCGCATCCAGACAAGAGTCTAAAGTAAATAAAAAATATTTCTATATTATCTGTGTTTTTCCTCAGTAAATTTCCCTACTCTCACTACATGGATAATTGAGTACTTCATTACATCAAGGATATCAAACTGCTTGCTTTCATTTTTCACAAGGACTTCCCTTGCCCTACAGATTCCTAGATTAGATCCCATGCAGCCTCAGATCTTGCAGAAGTCTCAATTAGCAAAATAAAATAAAAATTAGAGAAAATAAGTGGCCGTTATTGGGAAAATAAAAAGAACCTATTTTACTAGGCAGACCTGAGCATTTAAAATGGCAGTAATTACATCACCATTTTCAACAATGTCTGATAATATGTGCAGAAATTCTACTATAACCAACTTGACTTTCCCTCTTTCTTCAGACCGAAGATATTTAGCTACAAAGTTGAAGATAGAATAAAGCCAGGCTTCTAGTTTATTTGACAAGAAAGCTTAGTGTCAGACACCTAAATCATTAAAGAGAAAAGACAGGCTAATGTGTTGTAAAACTAAAGATTAACTGGGAGTCAACTCAATTCTCTTATAGCCTGTTTTCTACTCATCTCAGTAGGAAAATGTTAATTCGTTCAGATTTGGATATCATGGCACCTAGTTTGGATTCCTTGAGTAGGTCTGTCTTCTCTCAGGAATACTTAGTCTGGTGCAGAGAAAATGAAAACAAGTTAAAAAAAAATCTTTCCTAAGCAGCAATTTTCTCTGGAGACTTAGAGGCATTTATGTTGAATAAAAAGTTTTCTAGGTAACGTCACTTTGAATGTCATATAAAAATGCACATAATGGGCTCCCCTGGTAGCTTGGGTCCACCTTTAACTGCTTAAAAACAAAAATTTCAAAAGATAACAGGTTTCCTTTCACCTTTCATCAAGTGAAAAATTGAGAAGTTTTTATGTGTGTGTAATGGGAAACGAAGTGGTATAGTACAGAGTCAATATTTCACATTGATCCTAATTTTGCTGAAATCTGACACTCATGAGAAAAAATAATCAATGTTATTAATCTGTGTGTAATTATGTTAGTATTCCATGTAAATTTATTACTCAATGTCACATGCCTATGGGGCTACATTAGATCAAGGTCCAATTACGGAAATGTGTGGCTAACAGGTGACATTCAGTAAACTGAGGACATCCAGCATCCAGCTCGGGGAGGTTCTCTGACTTCACAAGACTAGTACCTGATATATGGTCCTCTTCTCCATCCTACTTTTTATTCTGGTGACCTTTTCAACCATCTGTCCTCTTCTCTAGCTCCACGTAGCCACCCACCTCCACCGTGACTCCCAGAGCCTGTCTTCAAGGGGGTCCTGACCACACCTTCCTTAGAGCCTCCTTCCTCCCCATCATAGCAGCTCTCTGACCCTGTGGACACCAACCCTTGAGCCCTCCTTTTTCTTCCCTGTGTCAGCATCTTCTGTTTCTTAGCTTATCCAGGTAGGATCATAGAGTTACTCACCTGAAAATCAGGGCCAGGTTAGATGCCCTAGGCACTGAAAAGATTATGGTGCCTCTGTCCTAGATGTAAATCAAAAAGTATGCAGAAATCCAGTTTCTGACTTGTTTCTCATGGTGAGTAATGTTTGTTTTGGAGAGGGGGTAGGGAGGAAGTCACGGGAGAATATAATATTCTTAAAAACATTTTTTTTTTTCATTTTTGTGTGCAGGGCCTTTCATTGCGGGGATCTCAAGTATAGATTTAGCCTGTTTGATGGGTCACTGGAATCATTCTATTACAATCTCCTCATCTCCACTGCACACTTGTACCTCCAAGCAAAACCCAACATCAATTCACTTGTGCTCGAACTTCAGTATGCCTCAGAATCACCTGAAATGCTTGTTCTTATTGTTTGTTACAAATGAGGTGGGGTCTGCTGTGAGTTGGACAGTCCACCCCAAAGACCCCAGCTTCAGGGTTGTTTCATCACTCACCATGGTGATCCCTTGTCAGCTCATCTTCTCCATCTCCTCTGAGGCCTGTGGGAAATTCTGGTCCATCCAGGCCTCTTGAGACTCAGAGAGGTTTGTCAAAGGAGAGGCTAGCTTATGCCCTCTTTCTGCCTAGACTTGTCTTACTGAGGTTACTACACGAATAAGCTGGCAAGGGGCTCAGAAGAGGCTGTCTTCTCCCAAGGGGTCAGGAGCATAGCAGGTCACAGGTACTCCCACCCCACCAAGTGGTCAAACTCTACTTGCTTGAGGTAGAATTGCCCCAACATCTTGCAGCATTCTTTCTCCTATGGCCTCTGAGAGCGACAGGCTCCTTCTGTCCTAGATCTCTAAAAGGATGTTTTTAATATACAGAAAACCTTTTTCTCTCTCAAGAACCTGGCTCTTGGACACCGAAAACTTGAATTTCAAAACTATTGTTTCTGCTACGTTCTTTTAAAAAGGTGTGTTTTGAGCGTCACAACTGAGCAATGATTTTTTTTTTTTTGGTTGTTATTCTGAAATGTATCTTACCTCCCTTTGAAGCAAGCTTCACTGAGTTAAAAGGCGTTGGGCTGTAAAAATAGGGAATAAAAAAATACCTAGGGTAATATTAGGAAAAAAAATGTATCTTCCCTACTACCCCATGACCCCACAGGTATGGACTCTTATGTTTCTTTTTGGCGTGGACAGCATTTGAAACATTTTATTAGTTGCCAATGTTTTTAATTGGATTTCATCTATAAAGCTGTATTTTTGCCTTCCCGTTGAGTCATTGCGCCACTGGGCTGTGGTAGTAACCAGGACCCATGTTGGATAATCCTGCCTTCCCCAGTTAGCTGAAGCCTCTTGGACTCCCTCCCACATTCGCCTCATGGCCCAGCTCCTGAAGGCATTTTAATCTTTACCCTTGACAGTACTCTTCAGTTAACCTCAATGTCCTTTCTTGTCCTACCTCTTAAAAGTTGTTTCAGACTTTTGCACTTTCCTTAAACTCCCCAATACCCATTCCCCTACACTCTCAACAGGTGACCTGTTACTAAGGAGCACATTGAGGCCGAAATGACTGACACTTCTATCCATGTTCCAGCCTACAAAGTTTTCTATGGTACAAATCTTGCCTGCACTCTGAGAGGATGAAAGTCCTCCTTTTGATCAAAGCAACCTTTTAAGTTATGCAATTTAAAAACATAATACCTTTTATAATTACAAAAATGATATACCCTCATAACCAGTCAACCAAAGTTAAAAATAAAAGTAATCCCCTCCACAAACCCACAATGACACCACACCTCAAAAGTAAATGCTGTTAAATTACTGTTAAATAGTTGGTTAATATCTCTGTTTACAAACACATATATACACTCATACACAGAGATGACCACATATATGCCTAAACATATATGTGTGCACATAATTTTATTGTATTTTTCCAAAACTGTGATTGTAGATTGTTGTACCATTTGTTTCTCTCTACTTACCAGTGATTGTGAATGCCTTTATGTCTTAGTAGATGTAAATCTACTTCTAATAGTTGTATAGTGTTCTATTGTTTGAGCATGTCATATTTATAAAAACTTTTCAAAAATTACCAAAGTGGTATATGCGTACTAAAAATGACCCACATTAAAAAATAATAATAAAAAAAAGTAACCCAAATTATACAGAAGTATAAAAAGTGAAAGATTCTTCCTTTCCCATCCTCCCTCACTCTCATTCTCCAAGACATAGTTATTATTTACAGCTTACTGGAAATCTTTATGATTTTTTAAACAAGTTGGAGATATTGAAGTATAATTCACATACAGTAAAATTCACCCGTGTCGTGTACAAATGCATACAGTGTAGCACCAACACCACAGTTGAGATCTGTACCATTTCCATTACCACAGAACACTTCCTTTGTGCTCTCTTAAAGCGACCTCCTTTCCCACTCCCCGCCTTTGCAACCATTGTTCTGTTTTCTGTTCCTTTAGTTTTGCTTTTTCCAGGGGGTCATATAAATGGAATCACACAGTATGCAGCCTTTTGAATGTGGCTTTTTTTCATTTAGCATAATGCGTCTGAGATTCATCCATGTTAATTGATGTGTGTATTATTGAATCCTTATTTTGTATATATAGTACGTAGAAATTTCCAAAAATGGGATCATGCTATACCTGGAATTTATATACATATTTAAATATTATAAATCTATTGTACTTTGTATAATTTATCATGTCTAGATCTAATTCTTTTTAATTGCTTCCCAGTGTTCCATTATATACTTATTATATAATGGATTTAACTGTTCTTTTCTGACAGGACATTTAGGTCATTTCCAATTTTTCACCATTCCAGGCAAGTAGAAAAGTATGAAGTAAAACAGTATGAACCAGTACTCATAATTTTTTGGATATGTGTGGAAGTATTTCTATAAGATAGATTCTTAGAAGTGGAATTGCTGAGTCAAAAATCAGGTACATTTAAAATTTCAATAGATATTCCCAAATTGCTCTCTAAAACTGTTGAATATATTTAAATTCTACCAACCATGTTTGAGAAGGTCTTTTTCTTTATAGCCTTACCAATAGGTATCAATCTTTCTAATTCTTGTTGATCTTATAAGCAAAATGATGGTATCTTATTAACTATCTTTCACCCCTAATGAGATTGACCATTAAAATATACAGAGGGTGCCAAAAAAATGTATACACATTTTAAGAAAGGAAAAAACTATTAACACATTGTATGTGGGAAACGAGTAAACTCGTCATATAGCTTTTTATGCCCGATTACAAAGTGTTAAAATTGTAATACTCAACATATACTGATAACAAAAGATGAACACAAGTCACGTTTGACTTCTGCAATTACAAGATGTGCTCAAAGTGGTTTCCATCAGCATAATTTTAATATAGTATTTGCCTTTCTTAAAATGTGTATACATTTTTGGTACCCTCTGTATATTTATTAGCTATTTGATTTTTATTGTCTATGAAATGTCAAATTATAGATTTTGTCAGTATTTCTATTAAGTTGTCATTTAAAAATAAATTTGAAGGAATTCTTGATATAATAGGTAGACTAGAAATGTTTTTTTTTTTCCAGCTTTTACTTGTTTATTGGGTCTATAGTAGCTGAAGCTTTTGTTATGAATTCTATAACATTGGCTTTTATAATATCTGGAAACCATATTATATATAGGGAAACATTTCCACTCCAATATTTAAAAGCTATTCTCAACTCCAGAGCTTAACTAATCCTTTGTTGATAGAACTGTAAGTTTCAAATTTACCCTATTCTAAGCAACACTGCCTTAAACACTATTGTATATATCTCTTTGCCTTTGAAGACTCCTGTATATTTTTTTCCTCCTATGTGAGCATTTTTTTTTTTTAAGCTTTTATTGGGGAATTGGGGGAGGGGAACAGCGTTGGGGAATCGGGGAAGGGGAACAGACAAGTTGCTGTCCCTTTGCTCTTCAGTCTAGTTGTGGAGGACATTGCTTCACTGGCCCATGTTGGTATCATCATTGCGCTCTTCCCAGATGAGGCAGATCGGTCGCCGGCCTCTGGATGGTTGCTCACTGAGGCTATTGGCAGCTCACACCGGCTGCCAGCCACTCACATTGGCTGCCAGCCACTCACTGCAGCTTATGGCAGCCCACTGCAGCAGGGGCTGCAGCCTACACCGTTGCCAGGGCTCGCGCAGCCCAGCTCCAGGTGGAGCTGTTGTTAACTGTAGAGGGCAGTGTCACTGGCCCTCATATGTGGGATTCAAACCGGGGCCGCTGGCATCCCCAAACCAGCTCTTAACCAATGTTCCACTCGGCTGGCCCTATGTGAGCATTTTTATAAGATTATTTTGGTAAGTTTTTTTTTTTTGCAGGATACATTCCTAGAAGCTGAATCAAAGGATAGGCCTCTTTCAAACTTTGTTTATCTTTGCTCTTGGAATTCACATCCATCAGCCTATTTTGGGACCTTGTTCTATCAGGTATTCATATTCCCCCTCCCCCAATGCTGCATAAAACTTGAGCCTCTCCCTTCTTTCTTGACAGCCTATAATATACTTCAGACTCACATCTTCTTAGAAACAAAGCAAGATAAAATAACTTCCCGTGAGTCTGTATTTTTTTCTCTAGCTGTCATCACATCTCTTTTCTTCTTCGCCAACTTTTTGAAAGGGTGGTCCACCCTTCTTCACTGCCCAGCACTGCTAACCACTGCCATGTTTTTCTATCCCTTGTGCTTCACTTGTGCTGTCATAGAAAAGATGCGTAAGACCTCCAGATGATTTACCCAACTTGACGTGCTGACTACTCCCTCCTTCCTGTTACTCTCTACCTCATAACACTAGCTCTTTCCTGGCACTCTCCTCCCTGGTCAGACTTCCTTCTCCATCTCCTTTGTGTTCCTTCTTCCATTGCTCACTCCCTTAACTTTGGTGTTCCCAGTGCTCTGTTCTTGATCTGAGGCTCTTCTCTCTGTGCACATCCACCCCGTAGATTGTATGTATCCTCACTAACTTAATGCCAACAACAAAAGTAGTAGGCTGTCCCCTCATGTATCCAGGTCCTAATCTTTGAAACTTGTGAATATTACCTTATTTGGCAAAAGGGACTTTGCAAATATGATTAAGTTAAGGCTCTTAAAATGGGGAGATTATGCTGGATTATCCATGTGAACCCAATGTAATCACAGGTGTCCTTATAAAAGGGAGGCTGAGGGAGACTTGACTATAAAAGAAGAAAGCAATATTTTACAATGCTCTCTTTGAAGATGGAGGAAGGACTGTGAGCCAAGGAATGTAAATGGAGAAGGCGAGGAAAGGTTTCTCCTCTAGAGCCTTCAGAAGGAACCAGCCCTGCTGTCACCTTAACTTTTAGCTCAGTGAGATGAATTGTAGACCGCTTACTTCCAATACTGTAAGAGAATAAATTAGTGTTTAACTTAAGCCACTAAATTTGGGGTAATTTGCTACAGCAGCCTCAGAAAACTAATACAATGTCCAAATCTACATTTCTAATACCAGAATTCTCCTCTGATCATCAGTCATAGCTGCATCAGCCTGCTATCCTCAAATTCAACATGACTCATGTCAGCCAGAACTCATATCATCTCCTTCCTCCTTTCCTGTTCCCTGTTTCATTTAATGGAACCACCATTCCCTAAGTCACATAAATCAGAACCTGTGGGTCTTCCTGGCCTCTTCCCACCCACAGCCAATAATCACCAAGCCCTGCGTTGTTTGTGGTCCAAATTTTTAAAGATATACCTCCTCCTCTCCATCCCGTGGCCCTCTGTCTACAGATTGATTTCTTTCTCAAATCCATCTTCCACTTCAAAGCCAAGATGAGCCTTCTCAAAGACAAGCCTGCCCAAACTCCTTCCTTTAAAAACTTCCCAGAGTCAAGTCCTAGCTCCTTAGCAGGCTATCCCAGACTCAGCCCTTTCGGGCACATCTTCTGCTGTTTACTGCCTTGAACTCTGAGAACACTGAGCCTTTGGACATTTCCCCATCTATACAAGGCACTTTCCTGTCTTCATGAGACTTCATGACCTTCCTTTTTGCTGCTCCCATCCTTTTCCTGATCAACTTTTACTCATCTTTGAAATTTAGCTCATTTTCTCCAATGACGCAGGGCTAAGTGTCCTTCCTTTGAGCTCCTGCAGCATTTCCAGTCCTGCTTATGTCGCATAGCAATTTCTACATGAAAGAGACATTGCAGTCATGCACCACATAATGATGGTTCAGTCAATGAGGGAACATATATGACGGTGGCCCCATAAGATTATAACAGAGCTGAAAAATTCCTATGGCCTCATGATGGTGTATCTGTTCTAATGTCATAGCACACGTATTACTCACAGGTTCGTGGTGATACTGGTATAAACAAACCTACTGCGCTGCCAGTCATCTGAAAGTATAGCACACACAGCTATGTATAGTACATGATACTTGATAATGATAATAAAAGACTATTGTACTGGTTTATGTATTTACTACATTATATTTTTTACCATTATTTTAGAGTGTACTCTTTCTCCTTATTAAAAAGTTTGCCGTAAAACAGTAGGCTGTGTTGGGCAGGCAGCAGACTCATACATCTCATGTTTACCACATCTCGTGATTGCATCATTTTCTCTTGTGCTTGATTTAATCTTGTGTTGTTTTATAAATTTAGTGGAGCCTAAATGTGCAGTGTTTATAAAGTCTACAGTAGTGGACAGTAGTGTCCTAGACCTTAATATTCACTCACCACTCACTCACTGACTCACCAAAAGTAATTTCCGGTCCTGCAAGCTCTCTTCATGGTAAGTGCCCTATAGGTGTACCATTTGTATCTTTTATAACGTATTTTTATTGTACCTCATCTATGATTAGATATGTTTAGATACATGAATACTTAGCACTGTGTTACAATTGTCTACAGTATTCAGTGCAGTAACATGTTGTACCAGCTTGTAGCCTAGGAGCAATAGCCTGTGCCCTGTAGCTTAGGCCATACTATCTAGGTTTGTGTACGAGCAAATGCAGTCCATGATGTTTGCACAATGATGAAACCGCCGAACGATGTATTTCTCAGAACATATCCCTGTTGGTAAGTAGCACATGACTATATTTGTAAGCACCTTGAAGCCAGGACCAATACTTTATACAATTTTTAAAGCTCAGTAGATTGCACAAGGCCTAGTAAATGTCTATTGAACTAAATTGAATTGCATTGCTGGCAGAAAAGACAAATTATTTCATTTGGTCAAAATACTTCAAAAATTTAGAAACTTTTCTTTTACAAACTTAATCTCCTCTGACAGTTCTGGGCTACAGCCACAAATATAATAGCAAAGAGCAGGAATGCAAAACAAATATAGTCTGAAAATTCCCAGAGTGAGGCATTTAAAAAAGGAACAATGAAAATGTAAGTAAACTCAATCCATCTTCTCAGTATTCTTGCAAGAAAAATATTTGAAGTTTTATTGTTCCTTGATGTTCAAAACTGGTCAGAATATTAAAGAAAGTGTCTAGGCATTTTGAATTTGACCTTTGACAACCCAAAAGCTGACTTTTCTACTCAGCTGTGAAATGTAAATTCAAAGCACATTTAATTTAACCCGTCACCAAGTATTAGGGGTGGGCTCTCATTCTGTGTAAGTAAAGGAAGCAACTATTATACCTATTTCTTTATAAAGCAAGAGAGCATCCTAGAGAAATATCAGAATGG
This sequence comes from Aselliscus stoliczkanus, assembly GCA_033961575.1. Taxonomy (NCBI): domain Eukaryota; kingdom Metazoa; phylum Chordata; class Mammalia; order Chiroptera; family Hipposideridae; genus Aselliscus; species Aselliscus stoliczkanus. The sequence goes on along the minus strand of CM066731.1, from coordinate 111,741,621 downwards.
AGAGAGCTGCATGATATACTTGCCAAGAGACCGAAGTGAAGTACAGAATAGTGTGTACAACATATCCTACTAAGGAAAGGGGAGTAATATATACTTATGTTTGCATAAATAATCACTGGAAAGATAAATCAGAAGGGAATAAATATGGTTACCTGCAGGGTGTGAGAGGCAACTGGAGTGGATGGGGATGGGACAGGAGTGACATTTCACTGTATCTACCTTTTTATACTGTTTGGATTTTTCAACTATATAAATATATAATGTATTTACATAATTATAAAACATAAAGTAATATCAGATGTAGGTCAGAAATATTCCCAACGTGATATGGGAAGCAACAGTGTATCCTTAGTCTGCCCTAGAGTCTTTTTTATTTTTAACACTTGATTTAGAGATGATTTCAAATTTGAAAAAAATTACAAAAATAAAAATAGCTCAAAGAAGATATGTGGGCCCTTTATCAGATTAACCTATTCGCATTTTATCTCATATGAACTATCTATCATCTCTCTCTCTCTCTCTCTCTCTCTCTCTCTCTCTCTAGCACTAATTTGTGTCTGAACCTCTGAGGTTCATGACTTTCTACCTCTAAATAGTTCAGTATAAATTTTCTAAGAATAGAATTATAGTACAGTTATCAAGTTCATGAATTTATGGTGATACAATATGAACAAGAGAGTCTTCTTGTGGAAACAAATGTTCCCTAAACAGAAGATCCATCTTAATTTACATATTGTACAAAATGATCCCTGGGCAATCTCCTGACACAGGTGAGGAAGGCCATTCAGTGTGAACGTGTGGAGAATATCAAACACTCCAAATAGTACTCATCAGTCAGCTTCAGAAGATTGTTTCCCTCTTCCCTTTGAGACAAATCAAGCCATTCATTTCTAAAAGTCCATAGCTTCCCCAAAGTCCTACATAAAAAAGTTCTATTGCACATGCTCCCATTATAGTTCAGTAATCAGGTTAGAAGATGATTCCTCAATTACGCTTTGCCTAAAAGTAATTTAAAAAATGTAAGTGGTACCTTGTTTTAAATCCATTTGTTTGCTGCCCTCTACAGCAGTGGTAAATGTGGTCAGGTTCCAGACATTCCTTTTTGGTTCCTGACTCAAAGCTGAGCTTGCTCCTGGTGGAGAAAGGAGAAATGTGGGTGTGCGGATAAGCCTGAGAGGTCTAAGGCCTTGCCCCCACGCCCCATGGCTTTGTCAAGCAATTAAGAGTCTTATACAGCTACTTCTACCTACTTAGAGATAGTATTTTGAAGCCCAAGGCCTAAATTGTTTGTTTGTTTTCTCCTATTTCAGAAGCATTCTGCAAACACATTCATGTCAGATGTAACGTTTCGGGTAAACGACTGAAGAATGGTTCTGTCAGAAATACAATCCTTGTGAAGACTTGGATGGTGGATTTACGTGTCAGCCTCGGCTGGGATTTATGACCTGGTTTTGGGGAGTGTCCTTCCCTCCTCCTCACCTTTATTCTTTTTTTTTTTTTAATTAGTTTCAGGTGTACAACACAGTGCAATAGTTATACTTTTTACCCCTCAAATGACAACCTCCCTCCCCCAATTCTCCCCCCACTCCACCCCCCATCTCAAACATATCTGTTACACTTCCTCTGACTCACTTCCACATTATAATCCACATCCCGTGACTATCTATATATTCAATTACAGTAGGTATGCAATATTATACAACATCAGCTTCAGGTGCACAGTGCAGTGATCAAGCCTCTACTCCATGAAATGGTCTCCCTAACAAGACATGTGACCATCTGACACTCCACAAAATATTTACAACATTATTATATTCCCCGAACTGTCTTTCACATCCCTGTGGCAATATTGTAGTTGCCTATTTATGCAGTCTAATCCCTTCCCCTTCTCCCTCATCCCCACCCCACTCCCAACTAGCAACCCTGGTTTTCCTCACCTTTATTCTTACCACCTCTGCTTCCCTCAGTTGCTTTACCCCTTTCCTGAGCCACTGCGGCCAGAGGGATGTGTTGTGCTGGAATTTAACCAATCCTCTATGGATTCTTCTTAATGTGTTTTTTTTTTTTTTTTTTTTTTTTGCTCATTAGTGTTTATACAACACCTTGATGAAAATCCTTATGTTTACTTATATCTTCATCAACATGTCCAATGATTTCTGTAGAATAAATTTCTGGAAGTAAAGTTGCTGGATCAAAAAAAGTATGCCTGTTTTTATGACTTTTGATATATCCTGCCAAATTATCCTCCAGAAAGTGAGCACCAATTTCCAACCCCACTAACAGTGTCTGAGGATGTGGTGCCCTACTCTTAAGAACCAGTTGACCTCTGGAGACTTGTCATTAAAAATCTTGGCTGAGACATCAGACCCTTAGGGTTTGCACTCTGGCTCTCCAACATCCTAGCTTCACTCTTTAGTAAATGATATCATCTAAATAAATATTTCCTCTTTCTTCCAAGGGAAATGGAATAATACCCTTCTCATGGGGCTGTTGTGGGAAGTAAATGAGATACAGCATATGAAATGAGTATGTGATGCCTGCCACTTGTTACTCTTTCTAGCTCTGGTCCAAGCCCCAAGAATAGATTTTGGACTGCCCTGCCTAGTGGGAGGCTGGGGACACAGCCATGGCCCAACAACGAGGGCAGTGAGCCTGGGATGGGGCCTCAGCGTTGCTTGGTGAGAAAGCTAGAATATAAAAACTGTGCCAACCTTTGTTATGGTCTTCATGTACTTCATGACACCTGACTGATGGTTCAAAACCAATTTTGCTCTCTCTCTTTTTTTTGGTAACAGTTTTTGTGAGATAATTTATAGATCACACAAGTCACCTGTTAAAACATAGAGTTCATGATTTTTAGTATTTTCATAGTTGTGTAACCATAAATACAATCAATGTTAGAACATATTCATTACTCTTAAAAGAAACCCATATCCATTAGTTGCCATCCTCATGGGCCTACTCTCTTCACTTGTCCATATCACTGTCAGATTTTTCTGTTTTTTCATTTGTACGATCTTGTATTTTATTTTGTCAGTCCTGGCACAAACCTTCTATAACTGTCAGGGTGATATCACCTGAGAAAATGAAAACTGGGCTCTGCCTGAAGTCAACTGTTCCCTTTTTTCTTTGCATCCTACTGTTAGCTGAATTCTCCTTATTAGCTTCTTTCCCTGCACCCTCATTGCAAGCCCTACTCATACCCCGCCAGGTCATCAGGAACTTCAGATCACTGTGCCGAACCCAGGGGAAAAATCACAGCTTGTATAAGATGGTGATCCTTGGGCCAAATCCAACCTGCAGGCTGCAGTTGTTTGGTCTGCACAGTGCACAGTAAAAAATAAAAAGTTGAATCAATATATAAAAACCAGAAGATTTCACACAAAACTTTATTTGAGATGGCTTTTGAAAGAAAATCAGATGTGCGAAATTGGCCCTTCATTCTTGCACGATAAAAATAGACTGATAAGTCCTACCCCAGTTCCTCCCTTTGGTGTGCTAAGCGCTACAGTGAAGGGCGGTGAAGTGGCCATCCATGAAGGCATAGCAAAGACAATGTTTTCCAATTTCTTGTGTGACCAAGGCACTGCCCATCCTCTCCCACCTCCACTCCTATTGTCCTTTAGCCCGGCTAAGCCGCTGGCATGTTTTGTGATTTCACACCATTCCAGACATCTTTTTTGTTTGTTTTCTTACTTTGTTGAGTATTCCATTATGTTGTGGAAAATTTCTTCCCAAAGTCTCCTACGCCATGCTTATAAAGGTAGTGCCATCTAGTTCCCACTGTCTATCTTTTTTCCTTTAAAAAATACTATCATGAACTCCTTGTGTCACTGTACAGGTCACTTCACTGTCCTCTCCATTGTCTGCCATGGAAAACAGCGGTTTGCTCAGTTGCTAAAATCCCTGGGAGATTTTAGCAGCATGTCTGCTGAACCCAAGTGCTTCCTTGCTTCAAAACCCCGCTCACTGTGAACAACTTGGCCCATAGTGTCCTCTGTCTAGTCGCTTGTTTCTTCATCAGCCCACAGCCAAACTCATTGCTCAATCTTTCCTTGTACTTGCTGTGTTTGGTTAAACCTTTCCATTATACCTAGGCTCTCCACTGGTGCCTCATTCTGCCCATTTTAATCTTGCAACAGTCTCTCTCTTCCTATAGACCTTATGTTTCTGCAGGGAGTGTTTTTGTTCTTGAATAACCTTTTTCCTGCTCTCATCATCTCCCTTCCGTTTCATCTGTTCTTTGATTTTGCGATATCTGACCCAGTGTCTTCACCTTGGTTTTCTGTTTCTGCTCTCTCTTAAATGCTTCTGTGGCAATATCTATTTTATTATAGAAAGCCTTTGCCTGTATTCCTTTGGAAAGCCCTTTTTATGTCAGTTTTTAAAATGTGTCATTATCCTGAAATCTTTAGGGAGAACAACTTCAGTTCCTCATTTCCTTACCCAATGCCCTAGGTTTTAAGAAATTAATTTCAATCTTTACCACTGCATGAATAGAAATAAAACCTTTCACTTTACACTTTATGACTTGTAGCATTTTTGCTTATGATGCTCTCAATCCTACTATATTCAAATGGCTATCATTGGCAGCTAAATAAATATCCTTCTCTCCAATCTAATGATTCTTAAACTTGAATAATTGATAAACCCTTTAAAAATAGAAATAAAAATAAATTCTTCTGGACCCAAACAGTTAACCTATTTTAAATTTATATAACACATTTTGGGTTTAATATAAAAATGGTACTGTCTAATTTGGGCAGCTTTTTGACTTTAGTAAGCCTATGATGACTCAATTCTCTAGTATTTCTTTCCCTTTCAAACTATCCTGAAACTTTTGTTCACGGGAACATTTATGTATTATTGTCCTCTTCTTTTCTCACATGTCTCTGATACTTTTAGTAGTGATATGATTGACTGCAATAGGGTTGAGAACACCAGTGCAATCTTGAGCCTAAATCCTGTGGCACGCCTGTTTATAAGTTAGGTCATTCAGAATATGCTTTTGCAATTACTTAGATTGACTTGGAAAGCCCTTGTAAAAAAGCATTCGCATCTCTGTTACCACATCTTACAGGCTGATAATAAATACTTCACATCAGAGGTCATCTTTTCTTTATCCACTGCCCTCGCTCCTGTCCCAGGATGCACTTGACATCTTCCCCACCTCATCTCACGCCTTTTGCTGTACACAGGAGAAGCATCCTCTGCATTTTCCTTTTGAGGGTTCATATCTATAAACTGTACCTTTTCTCCCAACTTGGTTCACTTCCATGCTTGTTCAAGCTTCCATATTGTATGTTTCAAACAAAAATCTGAACTTGAATGGCTCATCCTCTATTGAGGAATTTTGTCCCAAGCCAGTCCTTTCACACACAGATTTCTGTCTTCAAATTCAGCTCTATTTCTTAAGTAAAAACAACTCCATCCAGATTTTCTCTTTTTGGAGATTTCTAAGCTTTGGCTCCAGCCTGTGTTTTCACGGGGTAAAGGAGACCGCTCTAGATTTGGGATTAAGAGATTCCCAGAGAAGTTCCTCCATGTGATAAGCTATAAAACCTCAGGAATCTCTTAATTTCTCTGAGGCTCGTTTTTCTCATCTGTAAAATGGGATAATGATAGCTACCATCTCTCTTGATTCTTGTAAAGATTTCATGAAATATTGTATGTAAAATCATGTTCAAAATTCTATCTGTATTATGTATTTTCAGTTGAATCTCTGCTTGCCCTAGTTTTTTTTTTTTTTTTTTGTGTGTGTGTGTGTGTGTGTGTGTTTTTTGTGTGTGTGTTTCAGCCCTTCCACATTTCCTTTGAAAGTTCTCACTTTTTCCTTTGGCTCCTCATTTTTCTTGGCTCAGGTTCTGTCACTTTGCCTTATCTATCTATTTAATTATTAATGAACTATTCACCCATTCTATCATATTTGGATAAAAATGTTCACATTCTGAAAGCTGATGTCAAACAGCTGACAGTTGGAGTCAGGGAGACTAATTTGGGGTAGGGTGGAAAATGTGGTTTTCCAGGTGTCAAGACAAACCAAGAAACACTAATTTCTGACTCGGAACTGAAAAGAAATTAAGAGGAAGGGGAGAGAAAAGTGAGGAAAGGGAGAATAGGATGGGGGAAGTATCCAGTAAGATGGGGTGAGGAATGGGAACTGCCAGGGGTGCAATGAGCAGTGACCAAAATCCCAGGTGAGGGGGACAATGGGAAGTAGTGGAACAAGGATGTATACAGCACTCGTGAAAGAGGACTTCCAGAACTGCTTCAGAAAGTGACAAGAATGATGGGATAAGTGTGTTGGAAGAAAGGGGGAATATTTTGAGGGGGGATTAATGGCAATCTGTCTTTTATTGTAATAAGTTTTTTTTTAATTTAAACTTTCACCATATTGTTTGATCACACCTCGTAATATGTACCAAATGCCAGCCATATCCTCTTTGGACTTGGGCCCCATCTAAAGAAAGCCTGTCACACAGAAGGAACCTGATAAATGTTTGTTGAATAAATCTACTTTAGTTATTCCTGACATTAATTTATCTTCTTTTGTTCTTTTTTTTTTTTTAGCTGAGCCATCCTGCCACCTATTGGCTGCTGAACAGCAACTCAGCTCGGGCTGGCATCCAACCGCCTTTGCTCCGAGCTCAGCTTGCACTCTTGAGTGAGCTCTTAACCAGCTGAGCCACTCCGCCGGCCCTTCTTTTGTTCCCATCTAGCCCCATTTTTTTCTCTGAGGGATTTCAGAACTAGCTATTTTGTTTTGTTTTGTTTTTAAGATTTTACTGGGGAATCGGCGGAGGGTAACAGCACTGGGGAATCGGGGAATGGGAACAGACAAGTTGCTGTCTTTTTGTTCTTCAGTCTAGTTGTGGAGGATGTTGCTTCACTGGCCCATGTTGGTATCATCACTGCGCTCTTCCCGCATGAGGCAGATGGGTCGCCGGCCTCTGGATGTCGCTCACTGCGGCTATTGGCAGCTCACGCTGGCTGCCGGCCACTCACTGTAGCCTATGGCAGCCCACTGCAGCAGGGGCTGCAGCCTACACCGTCGCCGGGCTAGCACAGCCCAGCTCCAGGTGGAGCTGTTGTTAGCTGTAGAGGGCAGTGTCACTGGCCCTCATATGTGGGATTCGAATCGGAGCCCAAAACCAGCTCTTAACCAATGCACGACTCGGCCGGCCCAAGAACTAGCTATTTTTAAGTGTTCTCTATTTCCTTTTCCTCAGCAAGAACTCATTTATTTTAGTGTTTTCTTCCTGTAGCTCTTATTTACTACCACCAAATTCATGCTTACCTTTTTCTTTCTTTCAACCTGAAATCCATCTTTATTTTCTACCTCTCCTGCTTTCTCAAATTTCCCAGCAGTCATTTCTGTGGGTGTTAACTGGCTTAGTTGTATGTGTGTTTTGTTTTGTTTTTGGTTTCTGGCACTTGTGGCTTGCAAAGCAATGCCGATCTCCATATTATGATGAAATATTCTTGGATGGTTTACATAAATACTCTCTTTTGCTCCACAATATTTGTTCAATTCAGTTTACAGAGAGAGAAAAACAGACACAAAGATACAGCTCTGTAGATATAGAGAGTGAGCACACACATTAGTGCTTATCTCTTGGAGTTAATACACTGAAGTGTTTCTATGGTGTTTAGGATTTGATCTAAAATAATCCAGAAGGAAAGAGGTAAGAGAAAGAGGAAGTGGGGGGCTGGATGCTATGGAGAAAACAAGTTTAGCCACATTCTTGAAGCTCTGTGATGGGTACCTGATAGTATAATAGTCACTTGACTTTTGTAAATTTCCATAATAAGAGACTTAAAGTTTGCTTATTAAAGATCTGCATGTGGCTTATTGATCTCCACAGCCAACACATCCCCCCCCCCACTGTATATGACCCTTGGGTGATTTCATGATCCTCTTCTCCAGCATGTCCCCCACACCCCACCAAGTCACTTCTAAACTTTCTCTTTGTATTGATTTGTTGGGATGCTTATTTCCCTTTGGTCTAAGAGCTCCTGGTGGGCAGGGGCAATGTCTTACTCATCTTTGTGTCCTAGTGCCTAGCACAGTGTCTCCTGAACTGAAATGAAATGCACTAAAGGAAAGGATCTGGCAGTGAACCCATAGTCATGCCCCTACTGACATCCCCTCCCTGCAATGCCATGGCTTTTGCTGTGAACGCATCATAGGGAGCTTCTGAGTGGAGCCACAGCACATCCGGAAAGGCATATTCCTCAGGAGAGGGAGGGAACAACAGCCCCTTTGGCTTTCTGTATGTGCGACCATATCACCAAAAAGGTCTCTTATTGGCCTATTCCTTTTTCTTATGATACATTCTCCAAGTTAATTCCAATTTACTTTCATTTCTGAAGTTCACATCAAACTTCTGATTTGCTGTGATTTGGTGATTTAAATGGCTACAATTGTAGGCCTAAATTAATGCTGGGATCCTCACTGCATGGTCTCGCTTCCAGCAGCCTCTCATACCCTGTGATACATCTTCCATCTCTAGGCAGAGAGAATGGCTCCTTCTTTTTGTCTAACTTCCTTTGGGTGGTTGGCCTTCATTTTACTCTTAGGAAAGTCGATTGCAGTGGTGTTGCCATCTCTGCTTCCCATTTCCCTTATCTTTCTCCCCAGTTTCCTTCCTGCTTCCATCTAGCTCAAATCTTCAGCTTTCCCTTGAATTTCCTATTGTAGGCTCAGTTTATACCATCTCTTGTAGTTCTCTTACTACTGTGATTCTGGCAGCTTCTAGAATAGTCACCCTGGCACCACCTTGCTCTCACTATTCTTTAAATGGCTTATTCCAAATCTCATTACCTATTTGGTGTTTTTCCCAGTATGCCACTGGGAAGGTTCAACTGGAGAGTCAGATGTTATTGGGCTTGTTTGACAAGGCTCAGAAGCAGAGCTTCAGTCTCCTAATCTCAGTTCAATGGTCCAGCTAATACCCACGGTCTGGCTTATATTTTGCTACTGTCCCCTAGGGAAGCAGTGGCTGGCCTTGAACTCTGTGCATTTATTTGCCTTGTCACAGTTACCTTTCTGGAATATTCCTGACAATAGTCCCAGAAACTGGGAACTGAGCTAAGCCCAAGTGGGGTGGTTAGGGCTGTCTTATTGATTCGCGCTGTCATTGACTGAGGCATGATATTGTCTGAAACAATTCTCTTCTTTCTTCCTGAAAAAGAGCCAAACAACACGGGGGAGGGGATGGATGCATCATTATGACCACAGGGCCTTAGCCAGGTACCTTTGGAGTTCCAGGAATCAGAGACAAGCTTGGCACCAGGTCACACTCCAAGAATTGTCAAACTATAAAAAGAGAGCTGACCCCATTCTTGGGTACTGATAGATAGTGCTGATAGATAGGTTCATTAATTAGAGGTGCAGAATGGTGGAACTCTGAGTGACAGCTAACCTCTGTGGAAAAAGAATGGGGTTGTCCCCTACCATCACCTGAGGATGCCTTTGGTTATTCGTATGGGAGTATATGAAGAGAGTCTGTGTGTGTGCACGCATGTGTTGTGGAGGGTAGGAGAATTAGAGTAGGTTTAGCTATGGCAACAATTTCTCTCTCACCCCCACTTCCAATTAAAATGAACTTTATACCCCAACCATAATGCCCTGTCATCAGGATCCCCTCAGTTCTAGAGCATGAAAATTCTGGGAGGCCCTGAGCAAATCCTCCACTGAAATAAATTCAACCTCTCACCCTGCTTGCTTTGCAGAAGAAAATGTGTTTGTAATAAATCTAAATCTGTTCATTTTCCCTCACTAAACCTTCAAAACAAACAATGTATTTCTATGTGAAACTGGAAAAAACATTTCACCTCAAGTGAAAATTTGAGCGTCTTAAGACAAACACACTGAGAAGAACTCTTTATGTTTGCACAGAATATTGGCCTTTGCAAAGCTCAGTGTATTCCTCTCTAACCTTTGCATCGAGGGGGACTCACTGTGGGTGGAACAACTCAGGGTTAGCGTCAAGGAGAGGAGAGCTTGCCCAGAGAGGTGGGGCAGAATAGTCAAGCAGTCTGGATTCTCTGCTTATTCAACAGAATCACTTATGTAAATATCGATGGGATCTTGCCCTGGACCGAAATGAGGCCTGAGCATGCAGTAGATTTACAATTTTGGATGTTTTATTATCAAAGTCGAAAGAGAAGATACAAAAGCTGCTTTATTTACCAAGCAAGTGCAGTAGGCCTACGGAAACTTTTGGTCCTTGTGCTAAGCTGTCAGATGTTCAAGGCGGTTGGCCAGATGGCTCTGTTTTACATTCCAGCTTAACATTTTCGAGGCTGTTGAATAATGTAGATCCTTTTCAGTGGAGTGACCTTCTCCAGAGCAGGTCTGGGTTTTTGATGTGCCATGTGCACTACTGCTGGAAATTTATGGCTGAGCTAAATGTGAGAAAGAAAGAAAAAAATAAGCATATTGGATTTTTCTGGCTATGAAGTATTAAAGTAGTAGAAGGCCAATACAGTTGTTCAGGGGAATTTCACAATTTTGTTTACTTCTGTGAGAATATTTCTTTTTTCCATGCCACTTCCAGCTCTGGGCCCATGGGTGTATCTGTTAACCTGGGTTTTCCCTTATTAGTTTATCTCTAATTTGTAAAATTATAAAATATGTTAAGATAATATATATAACATGTATGTATGTTTTTATCTATGTTTTGAAGTGATATTTTAAAAGGTAAAAATGGTTAATTATTTCTGTGTACTATAATATTAGCAATTATTCTGGCACCAGTATGCATATGAGTGTATGGAGCGCTATATTCTAAGAAAGCTATGGGAACATTGGAGAAGGTCCTGAGGGGAAAGGACCCCTCAACTGTCCTTGGAATAAAGGTCAGGAATAAAAGCCTCTGAAATAACTTAGGAATAATTAGTGTTATTTCTTAGGTTGAAACATGTAAAATTGCTATTTTCACAGGTTAAAAAATGGTGTGATATTGGCCATTTCATATGGTTTAGTCTCAACAGCCTGGTGAAGAAAAGGCTGAGGAATGACATAGCAGCTTCAGGTTCCAAAAGTTCTCATCAGTCATCTCCACAGAAGACATGTATGAGGAAACAGGCTCACATAGATTTAAATAGACTGAGACGATTGGACAATAAGAGGAATTTCATATGGAACCAAGAGACCTTAGGGAATTTTCTTAAGGGGAGCTTAAAATCAAAAGGATGCCCAATTTTGCAAGCACTACAGACGTAATTTTCCTAGGAGGAGAATTTGGATTCAGGGACCTTTTGGATCCATTCCAGTTCTTGGTTTACAAGCCAATCAATACAAACAGAAAGGTACCTAAGGAAACCTTCCTTCGCAAGCAAGGAAGGGATGCCTCAGCTCACTCGGAATTTAATTTATCACTATTGGGCTTAGATGCCCTTGCCTTGACACTCAAATTAAATAAAAGGGGAGATAAACTGCTCATGACCCCATGCATCACATTGTTTATGGTTTGTTTGGGCTCTTCTAAGCCAGGGAAAACATATGTGCCTTATAGCTCTTCTCAGATGTCCCTGAGCTCTGGGCACACAGCATTCTCTTTCATGTGAAACTTAACTCCAGAAAGTCCTTTCTTCTTGGTCTTAAAAATTTAAATACACGGGGAGAATATACACTGAAGTGTTAACAATGGTTATCTCTGAGGGATAGGATCATGGGCAATTCCTAGTCTTTTTCTTTATTTTGCCTATCAGTATTTTTCTAAAAATGTTCTTTTACAACGAACAGGTACAAGTTATATAATAATTAAACCCAAGAACTGTCTAGGCTGGCATTCTGGCAGAAAGAAAGAATCACAATTGAGGTATTGGTCATCAATGCTACCTTAGAATCTAAAAAAAAGAAAAAGAGCTGGAGATGTTTTTTCTCAGATTGATGATCATTAGGCCACATGACAGGTATTTTATAGTGTGGTAAGGCAGAGTGTTTTGTTTTGTTTTTCTTGTAACATTAGAACCAGAAAAAACTTAAGAGGTCACTGATTTCAGTAGTTTCCTTCCAGACTGGGTGTCTTTAGTGTCAACTAAAACAGATGGATTATTTCAGGTTAGCTCTAAATCACATTCAAGAGATTACCTCCAGGTAGGAAGAACAACCTGGCATGTTACTTAAAGTGGAATGTAAAGTAAAGGGGTGTGAGAAAGGAAACGAACAAATAATTTCTGGGCAATTAGCCAATGTGAGACAGGGCAAGATGGCAAGTTGAGACTGAAGAGAGAAAGCCACAATGTTGATGGTTGTTTTTAAGGCATGAGCGTGATGATGGGTGGAGGTGGGAAAGGAGAACAGTATGTTTGAACACACTATTGCTTAAGGTGGCTCTAATTCATTATCTGATCATTTCCAGGGTTAGCTCCACAATTTAGGGGCTACATTTTTTTTTGATGACTTAAAAAATTGTGGTAAAAATCACCTAATATAAAATGGACTATTTCAAACTTTTTAAGTGCATAGTTTAGTAGCACTAAATACATTCACATTATTGTGCAAACATCACTACCATCCATCTCCAGAATGCTTTATCATACAAAACTGAACCGGTGTACACGTTAAACAATAAGTCCTCATTCCCTCCTCCCCCAGCCTCTAGCAACCACCATTCTACCTTTTGTCTCTATGAGTTTCACTACTCTAGGCATTTTATATAAGTGGAATCATGCAATATTTGTCCTTTCGTATCTGACTTATTTCATTTAGCATGTCTTCCAGGTTTATTCATATTGTATCATGTGTCAGAATTTCCTTCCTTTTTAGGGCTGAATAATATTCTGTTGCATGTGTGTATACACCACATTTTGTTTATCATATGTCAGTGGACACTAAGGTTGCTTCCACCTTTTAATTTTTTTTTTTTTTGAGGGCAGTATCACTGGCCCTCATATGTGGGACCCAAACCGGGGCCACTGGCTTCCCAAGTCAGCGCTTATCCACTGCGCCAATCGGCCGGCCCCTCCACCTTTTAATTATTGTGGATAATGCTGTCACGAACACTAGTGTCAAAATGTCTATTCGAGTGTCTGCTTTCAATTATTTTGGGTATGTACTCAGAAGTGGATATATATGGCAATTCTATGCTTAATTTTTTGAGGAACTGCCGTATTGTTCCTCAACAAATATATAGTTGCTGCATCATTTTATATTCTCACCAGTAATACACAAGGGTTAGGGGTTACATTTTAACAAAGGCATTTAACTGAGGTTCTAAAGGCTCTTCTCAACTGCTTCTCAGGAGGGGAATGCCACAGTTCAACATGAATGGGAGACTACCCCTGAAGCCTGTTGGTCATTTGTAATTGGTTTGGGAAAGTTTTAGGGGGGAAAAAACCAACACGATTGAGAAGGAAAGGGAAATAATTCTGGCAAAGGTTTTATTGCCTTAGAGAAACTGCCCACAATTAAATTATAAATGCACAGAGTTTGCAGGGGAGGAAACAATAACTGGGCTTCATAACAACTCTTGAATATACAACAAGACAGTCAAGTTCTCTTTCTCCTGTATCTATCACCTGGTTATATAGTGAGTCGAGAGTCTATAAAAGTCTTCCATTAGAGTTGATGAAACTGTAAATAAAATACTCAACTCCTTAAATGCCTTAATTCTCTGTTGTAGATGTTGTATCAATGGAGATGGGAAGATTTTATTTTCATGTCTGAACTAGAAATAAGGAGGAATAGCTTTCCAGAGTACAACCTACAACCAGCTGTGCTTTAGTCTGGGGTCTTAACATTGGGGAAGCTTTGGATTTTTAAAAATTCATCTTTGAAAAGTGAAAGAGGTTGTGGAATGAAAAGTGTTTCCTGTCTAATTCATTAGGGTAAGAGAATCTAGTGTAACCTGACCAGAGAAAGAATTCAAGGCCAGTATACCCGTAAGGATTCTGTCCCTGCTTGTGGCTCTATCACATAAGGGCGGACACATTGAGCTTGGAAAGCAGATCAGTAGAACTCCCACATTGAGCATTTACCTTCATCTTGGGTAGCTCTGACCTCAGAACCTATATTTTTAGTTTCAGAGAAAAAGCAAAAGAGGTATGTTGAAAGTCTTTACGACTGGAGCTGTGAAAGAAATTCTAGATGCAGGGAAATCAGCGGCAGGTTTTGTTTTAGAGCCTGAAGTCAGCTAGTATTGCAGCCTGGCAGCTTTCCATTCATTTTTCCAGGGTGATAACTTCCAACTTGAACGTGGGCACTCAGATTTCCACACCCTGTTAAGCAAAGTGCTTAAAACAAAACATTCAGCTTGAGTCAATGAAACTCAAGGCTACTCCTACAGTTAATATACAGAACAAGAGAAACCTTTTTAGATGTAGAGATGTGCCTTTGATAGTTTCCTCTCCCCCAGGATTCCATTTCACATCCATCTCACTCACTTTGGCAGTGGCATCTGGCAACTTGAAAAGTGGCCCCAACTTTAACTAGGCTTCAACATTCCAACCCCCTCCACACCATAACCCAACCCTGTTACGAATGTTTTAACTGGGTGCTTTTATGTTCAGAAAAGCGTCACAACTATTGCCAAATTTAACTTCCATAACCTTACAGAGAATTAATATGTTTGGCAGTATCATTCTCACTCCCTGCCGTAAAAAAGTTAAGTAAATGAGCAACCATAAATCTCAGAGGAGCTACGTGACTTCTCAAAGGTCAAACAACCTCTAAGAAGTAGGTGGAATTTGGTCTGAGACCAGGTGTCCCAGATTTTTAGCCTAGGGTTTCAGGGTTACATAACCCCTTTTCTGCCAGGAATACCATATCCTGCAGCCTGTCACTGGACAACATCACTTCTCTTATCATTTAGGGCTAGAAGAGATGGGAAGGGCTGGCTGGAGAGGTAGGGAGGGAAGGAGAAACATAGTGAGGAAAGAGATCTGCATGCAGAGAGGAGTGGGGGAAATAGTGGGATGGGAAATTTTAGGCTGTTTCCCACTTAGATTTGCACAATTCCAACCTTTTGGAGATTGTTTTTCAATCTCCCAAATCTTAAACCTTAGGCTTTTGGTTTTCAAGTAGGTTTTCCAGAGATGATCAGCACATGGACAGAAATTCCCTGCCATGATTAAATTGTTGAGATCCTATGAATCGGGCTATACTCTCACTGCCTTAGACTCTTAAGTTCTTCCATTGGTATGAGAATAAGCCTGGGTTCTTGGAACTAGACATAATTCTAGCTGAGGGCATGAATGAATATGACCTTCATGTCTGCTATTTTATTGTATTTCTTCTGGCCAATTGTATATTGTTAGGTCTTCATGACAATATATTTTGTGTGTGTGTGTGTGGGGTGGGGGGAGAACAGCATTGTATTGGTCATGAAAGTTTGTCAGGAGATATCAGTATGTGTATCTCTATATCTTTTATGTCTTTAATTGTTTTTGTATGAGGCTTTACGTATTTTTTCATTTAAAAGAATTATGATACAATTTATCCACAGTAAAACATACCTTTATATAGTTCTATGGGTTTCAAGTGCCTACAGCTTTTGACTGCCACCACAATCAAGATATAGAACCGTTCTATCACCCCCCAAAATTCCTTTCTTTCACCATTCACTTTGTGGTCAACCCCCCTCCACCCACCCCCATCTCCAGACAATCACTGAAGTCAGCCAATCTATTTTTTAAAAGTCATTGGTCTTTCCATCTCAGGTTGACCTTTATTATGAAATCCTATTACACTTCACGTTGAATTATGGATTCAGGGAGGACTTTTTCTTAGCTATAAGGAAATATGTGGATTCTCACCAATTTCCATATTCAAGATAGGAGTAGTCCCTTATGGTAATTCTGGGACTTGATTTTCTGGCTGCTTATCCTTTGCCTGGGATTCCAAATGATGTCTTGTAGGGTATCTGCCTGGGAGTAGAAGCTAACACTTAAGGACTGCATCTGACTCTGTGCTAGGTACTTCGCACATGTGATAAAACTTTATTTTAGACTCACAACATCCATGTGAAGTAGATACTATTAATCACACCTGCATTTACGAATGAGGAAACAGAGGCACAGTACAGTGAAGAAACCTGCACAAGGACACACAGCTAGTGAGTGACAGAGCCAGCTTAAGACCCAGGCACCTGATGTCTGATGCAAGAATCTGTTTGATGCAGCAACCTCTCCAGTCTCAGCGACAGTCCCACTCCAATAAACACTGAGTTAAGTGTTAAATTAAAAAAAAAAATAGGTATAGTTGCTGTTAACAATATTTGTAACAACACACCATTTCAATGCTTTCTTATGATTTCCAAATACAACTTATTATTACTGTTATTTGATTCTTCTTTTTATCATTGAAATAAAGAAGTGATATTTGTAACTAAAAGGGAAAGAACCTTTTTATGTCACAGACATATGCACATATCCCTATAAAAAACAGTACAGACTCTTGCATGAAGCCTAATGTAAAATCAACCTTTGTTGACCCCTCTCTGGAAATATTTTATTTTGGATTAACCTATATTCTAGAGGAACGTGCCATCCAGTTCTAAGTACAACCACGGCATTCTCTTGCCCCTGAGGAAGAGGCATTTAATGGGCAGGAACAAGAGAAGGTAAGATGCCAGAGCAGACAGCTCGTGTTGTCCCATCAGGGCATCATCCATCCCCGTCCTTCTTGTAAAGCCAGCAAGGCAAAGCATCACTCATGACCTCATCTCAAGTCTATCTGATGAGAGAACCAAGCCCCTCACACTGGAAGGCTCTAGCTATAGTTTATAATCAAGATCTTGCTTTGTGCTATCTGTCTTGCATCCATGGACTTCAGATATATCTTTTGATTTCATTGCCATAAAACCAGAACAGAGAATGCAAACAGGTGAATCTGTGCCAGGCACTGTCCTAAAGTCTTCCTGTATACAGACTCATTTATTCCACACATCATCCCTGTGAAATATATTCTCTTCTTTATTTCCATTTTACAAGCAATGCATATAAGGTACAGGATAAATAACTTGTTCAAGGTCATACAGATCATAAGTGGAGGACCCAGTGCCCAATGGGGCCCCAGAGATCTAGCTGCAGTTTCTGCTCTAATCTTTTTGAGATCCCACATTTTGGCAGCAATGGCAAGTCTTCCTTCTATAAAGGACACCCAGTCCTCTCCCTTCCACAAATGTGGGAACTGCAGAAAGAATGGATCTTCACTTCCTTAAATGCAATATATCTGTTCTCTAGAAGTAAAATAAGGTCCCTCACTCAGCTCACCTACAAAATTTAAAAACAAACTCTTAAATCAAAAAACCAAATCACATTCTTTCTGGTAAGAATCTTCTGAGTGTCTTTAGCTCCTTAGAAGAAATTCAAGATATAGAAATAAAAATAACAATGGTCCAACACCTTTGTAAACAGACTGCTGGATAAACCCAGCCAGTGCCCAGCCTTCTTCCAGCCCCAAACCATGCAACCCTTCACCAGCCAACCTCTCCTCAAATCAAGGATTTCCTTAGGGAATGCAGTGGTGGGGAGGAAGGTCAAAAACTGGTGATTTCCCAATACACAAGCTGCCCTTTTGTAAAAACATGCTAATGCTTCCGAGAAATATTTGGGATGGCAAAGTTCATGATTCTTGCCTTATTTTTCTATTTTAATTTTGAGATGATTTATTAAATAGATATTAGGAATGTGGGAGAAACAGCTTTTCTCACCAAGACCTCTTTATGTTCCTCAAACTGAGAGCAGATTCTTTCACAAGGACATCAAACCTCTGAGCTGGCAACAACCTGAATGGTCAACGGCTCGTTCACCCATGTCGCCTGATCGCTGGGTAAATCCCCATTGGGAGCATCCCATGACATACCTCACCCATGACTCACCTTCTCCAGCGTGTCATTCAGAGCATCCATTGTCTGTATTTTGGCAACATTTGCAATGACACTGAAAAGATAAAAAGAAACTTCATGTAGGACCTGAAAACTTTCCCACTGCAGAGGCTAAATGATTTAGATAGAGGGCAGTCTGCTTGGCTTTTAAGCTTTCACTCAGCTTGGCTACATCTAGAAAACAAAGATCTTGCCTCTGTGTGCCCATGTGCTACAACAAGTTTTGTAGGGCAAGTTGTTATTACTGCTTTAAAAAAATTTTTTAATTGGGTAACAGTGTGTTCTTTCCAGGACTCATCAGCTCCAAATCAAGTTGTCTTTCAATATAGTCGTGGGGAGCACAGCTCAACTCCAAGTCCAGTCGCCATTTTCATTTAGTTGCAGAGGGCACAGCTCATCATCCCATGCAGGAATCAAACCAGCAACCTTGTCGTTAAGAGCACAAGTTCTAACCAACTGAGCCACCGGCTGCCCACTGGCAGCCCAACAGCAGCTCAGCTCAAGTCGTTGTCTTCAATCTAGTTGTGGAGGATGCAGCTCACTGGCCAATGTGGGAATCGAACCAGCAACCTTGTTGTTTGAAGCATGTGCTCTAACCAACTGAGCCACCCAGCCACCTCATTGCTGCTTTTTTTAAAAGATTTTATTGGGGAATTGGGGGAGGGCAACAGCGTTGGGGAATCGAGGAAGGGGAACAGAGAAGTTGCTGTCCTTTTGTTCTTCAGTCTAGTTGTGGAGGACGTCGCTTCACTGGTCCATGTTGGTATTATCATTGAGCATTGAGCTCTTACTGGCTGAGGCAGATTGATTGCCAGCCTCTGGACGGCTGCTCATGGCAGCTCTTGGCAGCTCACTTTGGCTGCCGCCCACTCACTTTGGCTGCCAGCCACTCACTGTAGCTTATGGCAGCCCACTGCAGCAGAGGCTGCAGCCTACACTGTTGCCGGACTCACAGCAGCCCAGCTCCAGGTGGAGCTGTTGTTCACCATCTTAGCTATAGAGATAACCAGATGGAGCTGTTGTTCACCATCTTAGCTGTAGAAGGCAGTGTGAGTGGCCCTCATATGTGGGATCTGAACTGGGGTCTGGCTGCTCAGAGCTGGTGTCCCAAGCCAGCTCTTAACCAATGTGCCACTCTGCCGGCCCTCATTACTGCTTTTTAAACTTTTCATCAAAGCATAGCACACATGAGAACAGTACACATATTATCGGTGTGTAGCTTAGTGAATATTCACAAACTTAAAACACGAGTCTAACCAGCTGTCCCCTAAGGAAAACCACTACTCTGACTTATAGCCCCATAGATTGGTTCTGACTGTTTTTGAACTTCATGACATGAATCATGCAGCATGTACTCTATTGGGTCTGGCTTCTTTTTTCAGGCCAAGTTATTTTGCAGGAGAGTTTCAATTAGGGCTGAGACTGCACTACAATTTCATGTAGGAAAGTCTGCACTTGGCATATTTTCTTTTTCTGGATGGTTTCTGTTGGTTGGTAGAAGTTATTAGGAAATGGACATAGATAGATGATGCCCAGAAATCTATTTTCTAGGATATATTTTTCAAAAGCTATTCTCCAAGACAGTGTAAAGAGAGCTGTTTGTCCATGAAGACGAGGCACTCACATCCCGTGCACATGCTCATGAAGCACATGTGAAAGGCAGAGGTAAATTGATAGTGGAGCTCATGAGGCTTCAGCTTCAGGGCCTGTCACAGTACAGGCTGTGGGAAGGGCCCTCACAATTTCATATCTGTAATGTTTTATTAGTTTCTTTAAAATGGCCTCCAAATTTTATAAGTTTCAGGCCCCACCTACTTATATTTATCTCTGGTAAATAGGGCAAGAGAAAGAGAAGGAGGGAGAAAGGGGGAGAGGGAGGGAGGGAGGGGGGGAGGGAGGGAGGGAGGGAGGGAGGGAGGGAGAGGGGGAGGAGGGGGAGAGAGGGGGAGAGAGAGAGAGAGAGAGAGAGAGAGAGAGAGAGAGAGAGAAAGCTATTTCTTGCTGTTTAAGTTCAGTTCCCATCTTTTAACAGCTACTAGAAAACAATTAAGTTTTTTTCTTTTTAAACAGGATTCCAGTCCTCACTTGATTACTCTCTAGGCAACTCCTCTTCCTGCATTTTTCCATTGATGTTAGAATGAATAGCAAGTCCCCGTTTTCTGAGGCGCAGAGAAACATGACTTGTCTACTGGCTGCCAAGTAGAAGGAAGGTCATTTCCAAACTATGATTCCTGAGCCCCTGGCCCGGGGATGTTAAAAGTATCACAATAAACAGAGCTTATGTGTAAGACAGGTTTTAGTAGCAGAAAAGGCTTTCAAAATTGACCAGCTTGCAATTCAACAACAGTCAGGTATCATTTACAGAGAGAGCGCTTTCTCTGTTCTACGAACTATCCTAGATTCTAGATCAGAAGAGAAATAGTATGTGAACCCCGCCCCTCCCCCCCCCACTCCTGAGCTTTACTTTCATTATGTGATGGTCATTTTCTGGTATCAGGAGAAACCAAAATTTACTGTTAACACCACCACAATGGGCATTTTATTTTAAAGTGGAAAAGATCTTCAAAAAATTTCCTTCACAGAAATCAGAAAGAAACTTTAAAAGTGATCTAAAAATATTTTATGTGAAAGAGCCCGATAAATTCCATAGTCTGTTTCCCTCCGAGTTCTCTTTCTGAGACTGTTGCCATTTTAACTTTTTTTTGTTGTTTAATTGGGGAATTGGGGTAGGGGAACAGTGTTGGGGAACTGGGGAAGGGGGACCAGCCAAGTTGTTGTTCTTCATTCTTAGTTGTGGAGGGTGCCAGTCTCCATCTGGCTGCCTAGTTGGCAGCTCATGGCCTCCAAGCTCAAGGTGCTGTGACCATCCCTTGCAGGAGTTGAACCACCAGCCTTGTTGTTAAGAGTGCATGCTCTATCCACTGAGCCATCCAGGTGGCAGCTCAGCTCAAGGTGCTGAGTTCAGTCTTAGTGGCGGGCAGGCATAGGCCACCATCAAACAGGCAGTCTTGTTGTTAGGAGCTCGTGCTCTCACCCGCTGAGCCATCCTGCCACCTATTGGCTGCTCAGCAGCAGCTCAGCTCGGGTGCAGCATCACTGGCCCATGTGGAAATGGAACTGGAGGCCCTGTTACTCAGAGCTCACACTCTTGAATATATTGAGCAAGCTCTTAACCAACTGAGCCACTTGGCTGGCCCCGCCATTTTAACTTTTAAGGAGATAACTTGAACACTCTCTTATCGACTCCTTTTGAAACACCCATCAACTCATCTACGGAAATCATCTTGAAATTAGCCATCTCTGAAGCACCCCTCATTACACTACATGGAGGAGCCAGTTCCACATACTTCTTTATCTTTGAACGCACTCATTTTCCTTAACCAAGGTGTAAAGTGGTTGGCCCATTTGCATATTCCACCCAGCCCACAGCAGTCTGCCTAGCTCTGGGGATAGTGCACTGTGCCGAGGTTATGGCAGAAGGAGCAGGAAGAACCAGCCTCAGCATCTATAAGCCCCTGGCTGTGCCAAATATAGTGTCCATTAGTAGTTTCTAAATAATTGAGTGATGAATTTAAAACAACCAAAAAGGCATTTATTTTTAATTTAAGAGATTTGCTTCAGCAAAAAGCATATTATGCAAACAGGGCAGCCTAGGGAGAATATTTTAAAAGCTAATGTGAAAATGGGATACAGGGACGTGCTTCAGGTTTTAATGCGTTTAGGATTGTGTCTTTTAAGTACAAGACAGCTGGGCTGCATGCGGAGAGAAGGAGGATGGGCTGGGGGAGTGATGGAGTCTCCCCCAACCCCCAAAGAATCCTTCAGAAGGTAGCCAGCCACCTTTCACCAGAGTGTGTCTTTCACTTCAGCATGCTTCATCACCAACCTTGACCCCTGCCCCTCCCCAGCTTGGTGGCCACCTCTAACCCTGCTTAGCAAATGCCTTATGGGGCCTACCTAAAATACTGGGAGGATTCTGACTTCTGGAAGAAGACCAGTCGCTCAAAACTCCTTGAGTTGATAAAGGAGAAGAAATTAAGCAGTCTCCTACCTTGTTTTCTCTAATCCTGTTTTTTTGGTATGTCTGTCCAAGACACCAATTTCTTGTTTTTTGGAAATTCGCATTCCTCCAGCTTTTACTATAAACAAATAAGCATCAACATGGAAATCATGGTTAGAACTGCAAGAGAAGGCTTGCTTTGTTATTCAAGGTATGAATTTAGATTTGAAGTGAATTCTAGATTTTTTAAAAGATCTAAATTTTTATCTAAAACAACACAATACAAAGGCTACCCAGAAACCACATCACAGAAAGGAAAAACATGTTTTGTGCAAACAAGGTGGGGAGGAGAAAAAGCGCTGAAGTCTGCTTGTTTTATGTTCAGAGAAGGGGAACTGAGGTTAAAAAGGCAGCATGTTACATCTTCGATTTGGGGAGGAGAATAACAACATACTCCCCTAGGCATTGCGATGAAAAACATTTTTCTTGTTATCAAACCAATTACATTCTTCATGATAGCAAATGACAATTACAATGTGACCCTCCTATTTTCCCACAAGATTAAAGTTTGTGCAAGGCTTGCATTTTTTTTTTTTCTTCAGCTAAAGCTTTCAAAAGCCAAATTCTGAGAATGAGCCAAAAGTCAGGGCATGCGGTGATAACAGGCATTTTATTCAACAGAGATGCTTCTGATCCCACCAGAGATACCCACCTTTCATCCTAGACCCTGAGCCTGGAATGTTGGCTAAGCTCAGATATTGTAATGAGTAATTAAACTGCATTAATAATCCTGCCATTCAAGAGATCAATTAGTGTTAATTAGGCTACAGATGACCTAACAGCAATTCAAGTGTTTAACAATGTCAGATAAAATCAACTTTTGAAAAGGAACGACCCATTTCAGATTGCAAATCAAAGCAAATACTTTCTTCTGTTCCCAGGAAATTTGCACATCTGAAAACTGACAAGCACAAATGAGAAAAAAGTAAATGGACATTGATTTTTTTTGAACCTGTTAATTCTTTTTATGGGGATGTCAAATGGGCACCTTTCTAAAACTAGTTCCAATAAAGTAAAAAATAAGGAAAATCTGTTCTATATCTCCATGCCCTTGTGATTTGACTGCATCATTGTTCTTTTAAAATGATTATTTAATTTGTTTGATTATAATACATGTATAAAGCACACAATTCAAAAATCATGAAAGGTCTGCTGTCTCCCTCCTACCATTATTTCCCAGCCCCCGGTTCATCTCCCTAGATACTGCTAATGTTATAAGTTTCCTATAAATTCATCCATAGATATTCTAATGCCATATCATTTTTTGAATGGCAGCATACGATATACATCGTTCTGCATCTTGTTTGTTTATATTTTTCATTCAATCATATATTTTGGAGTAAGTTCTGTTTCAATACATACATGGAAATGTATCTTTTTAACATCTTTAAAATTTCATTACATTAACATTCTGTGTTTATTTGACCAATTCCCAAATGTTAGACATTTCAGGTGTTTCTAATCCATTGTCATTACAAACAACGCTGCAATGAATACCCTTTTATAAATATAACTTTGCACAAGTGCAAGTATATCCGTGGGATAAATTCCTAGAAGTGGTCTTGTTAGTTCTTGAGAGCATGTATATTTGGAATTTTGCTAAATCTTGCCAAATTGTCCTTTACAAAGGTTGCACCAGTTTACAGTCTCACCAGCAGCAAGGAGGGGTTCTTTCCCCCTATTACTTGCAACAATGTGAGCTAGAACCCATTTGATTGTGTCAATCAATATGTTTAAAAAAAGGTATCTCGTTGTTTTAATTATATTTTATTAAAGTTTGAGCTTGGTTCTATTTTAGAAGCCATTTTCTTTTTATGAATTGTTCAAATCCTTTGTTCATTTTTTTCTATTGGATTGCTATTCTCTTCCCTCTTTTTCTTATCCATTCATAGGTGCACTTTATCTATGTGAAGATAAAATATTTTATCGGCTACTGCCCTTTTTGTTAATGATGTTTTTGCTATCAGAAATTTGCTGTTTTTGTCAATTTTTTGTTGGTTTTGTATCAGTAAGGAGTCCCCACTCTGATGTTTTCTAAACATTATTTCTTATTTTCTTCTAGAACTTTTATGGTTTCATTTTGTATAACCAATCTTTGATCATAATATTTAAATCCTATATTCTGTGTAAGTCATGTGGAGGCATGATAGATTTTTTTTAGATTATTCCAATAATATTAAAAAATCCATCTTTTGTCTATTAATTTGAAACACCATCTTTATTATATATTAAGTTTTCATATATGTATATGTGTATATATAGGTATATTACAAGTATGTATGCATACATGTACATATATGTATATACATGCATATTTATATATTTTTGTGGGGGTGTGGGAGGCTACTTCTAGACTTCCATTCTGTTCCACTAATCTCTGTTCCATTCATATGTCATTATAACTCTATTTAAATTATTGTAGCATTATAATGTATTTTAATATCTAACAGTGTTATTAGTCCTCTTTTGTCACATTTCCTTTGCAGAATTTTAGTAACTATTCTTATTTAATTTTCCACATGAACTTTAGAATCAGTTTGTCAATTTTCTATAAAACATCCTGTTGGTATTATTTTTAATGATATTGCTTTATATTTATAGATTTTTTTAAAAGGAAAACTTGTATCTTTATATTCCTAGTAGCTCTCTATTCAAGAACACGGTATGCTTTTCCATTGTTTATATATTCATTTGAGTCCCTCAGTAAATTGTTCACGTTATTAAATTTATTCCCTATGCATTTTGTCTTCATTGTTGCTGTAGCTATTGTAAATGGGTCTAGTTTTTGATTATAACTCTAATAGATTGTTGTCCTTATATTACTTGATTTTATATCCACATCTTATTGAATTCTCTTATTGTTTATAATAGCTTTTTTATTGATTCTTAGGTTTTCCAGTTAAAAAAACGATTAACATGTAAAGAATTATATTATTCCTTCTAGAATAATATAAATAGTGGTGATAGTAGATGTCTTTGCTATTTGAATTCTTAAGATTGCTTTTAATGTTTTCCTATTAAGTGTAATATAATATGTACTTAGGTGGATATATATATGTATATTTTCATAAATATATTGTTTCATCATGTTAAGAAAATATCCTCCTAGTACTGTTTCATTGCACTTAAAATATTACAAATACATATTGGATTTAATCAAATGCCCTTTTAGCATTAACAGATATGATCATATGTTTTTTTTCTGTTTAATGTGGTGAATTATATTAATTGATGTCTTACAGTGAAACCATACTTGCATTCATGGAATAAACTCCACTTGGTCATTTTGACTCGCCAATTTATTTTATTGACTATAAAAGCCTCTCAATAGAATTTTATAATTTTAGATGCAATCTAGGCAGGAAAATGCTATTCTCAAACATGGTTTCCTTTAAATTCATACACACATAAACATACACACACATGAAAAAAGACATATAAAGCAATCAGCAACAAAAATGAAATTATGTGGAAATAAATATCTTCTGAACAACCATGGAATACAGGGGTGAAATAAACCAAGTGATGGCTTTTTTGGGAAGGCTGAAGAGTGTGTGTCCCTGTGTGAGGGGTGGTGGTGTTCACAGCATCACTGTCTCTTCCATCAAGAGGAATCAAATAGGAGATCTAGAGCTTGGGCCTTCAGTACCCTTTTCAACAATGTTTTTTATTTTCCTTATGACAAGTGCTTTTAAAATGGGTGTATTGTAATTATTATTATTTTTTTTACTGCTTCTTTTGTTTTCCCTGATGATATTGTTTCTATACATTTTCTTCTATCTGGAATGATTATTATCACCAACTACAGAAGCAAATTGTTATTGTTAAAATAAACAATAGTTAAAAATGAGAAGACCTTTGGAATGCAGAGTTCTGTGCCACTCATTTGAAAGGATGTTGACAATCTAGAGAATGTCCAGAGGAGAGTGACCAGAGTGCAGAAGGCAGCCTTGCCCCATGAGGAACTAGGGAATCTGCAAAGATCACTTCTGAAGAAACAAAGACTCAAGGGAGCTTAGGGTGCCATCTTCAAAGGGCTGAGGGGCTGTCACGTGGGAGGACAAATGGTTTCTTGGTGAGAAGTTATATAGGGTCAAAGAGCTCTACTCCTCCTGAACTCTGTGACCTTGAGCAAGATGCTTAAACCACTCTGGGGCTCAGTTCCTGCATCCTTCAAAAGGGAATAATAATACTGATTGTTCAGGTTGTTTTAGAGCAGGGGTCAGCAAACTTTTGAGACAGAAGAGCCGCCAGAGGTCAGCAAACTGCAGTTCATGAGCATGTGGCTCTGAAGTAAAATTGAAAATGGAAATAAAACTATCATAGTTTCATTTATAAAATTTTTAAAGGATATTATTTGCATAATGGTGATTATGTAAAAATATATTTATGGCTCTCGAATAATTTTTAAATTGTTGTGAGGGACAGGATTGGCTCTTCCAGGGGTCGGCAAACTTTTGAGATGGAGTGTACCCAAAGAGAGGCATGTGGCTCACGAGCTGCAGTTTGCTGACCACTGTTCTAGAGAATAGAGGTGACATAAGCACCTGGTACATGGTAGACACATAAATATTTGTAGTTATTATTATTTATATTTATTGTATATTTTTCCAGAGGAAAGAATGAAGGCCAAAGAATGAAAATTTCAGAGGGGCAGAGTCTGGCTACATATAACAGTTTGTGTTTCTCAGATGGAAGTGGATTGCCTAGTAGTACATTAATTATCTTTTGCCCCTCCATGTGTTAAAGTAAAGAAGCCTACCTGACATGAATATGTTAAGAGCATTTTGGTGAATTTGGTACAAGTTGAACAAGATGATCTTTATTATGAAGTCCTTACTATGATTCTAACACTTCCCATCTACTTACAAAGGAAAATCTTTCACTTCCCTCCCTTCTGAAGAATATAAGCCACTTAACAGACACAAATGCCAAAAGAAATTTAAAAAGAACACAAAAATGGGAGTCCTTCATTCTTATCAGTAAAATAGAGACATCTGAAGGGAAATTAAAAATCCTTCCAGGGGGCTGGCGTAGTGGCTCAGTTGGTTAAGAGTTGGCTTAGAGCACGTGCTCTGAGCAACAGGGCTGCAGGTTCGACTCCCACATGGGCCAGTGAATGCTGCACCCAAGCTGAGCTGTTGCTGAGCTGTCACTGAGCTGTTGCAGAGCTGCCAGCGGGTGGCAGGATGGCTCAGCTGGTGTAACAACAAGATTGCCTGTTCAATGGTGGGCTATGCCCACCCCAACTAAAGACTGAACTTGGCACCTTGAGCTGAGCTGCCGCCTGCATGGCTCAGTGGATGGAGCGTGCAATCTTAACAACAAGGCTGCTGGTTCAACTCCCACATGGGATGGTGGCTACGCCCACCCACAACTAAGATTGAACACAGCACCTTGAGCTTGGAGGCCACGAACTGCCATCAGGAAGCCAGATGGTGACCGGCACCCTCCTCAACGAAGACTGAAGAACAACAACTTGGCTGGTCCCCTCCTCCAATTCCCCAATAAAATCTTAAAAAAAATAAAATCCTCCAGAAGATTCCTATTTCCATGTAGGAGCCTGACTCCTCTCCAGTAGGTCTGTGGGTTTTTACAGTGATTCAGGAAGCATAAGTGAACCACGCCTTGGATTTCCAGAGCACAGTTCTTGTACTAAACTGGTTCTGGTAGGTAATTTCACTTGGTCAGTCATGTACAGTAGAGAGAAGCAGAAGATAATATTCCCATACTATAATGGATA
Organism: Aselliscus stoliczkanus; assembly: GCA_033961575.1. NCBI lineage: Eukaryota > Metazoa > Chordata > Mammalia > Chiroptera > Hipposideridae > Aselliscus > Aselliscus stoliczkanus. The sequence goes on along the minus strand of CM066731.1, from coordinate 111,713,981 downwards.
CACTGAGATGTAGATTAAGGTCCTTACCACATTAGGGTGACTGAACCGATGGAACCAGTTTGTGGGAGGGTCAAATTCAAAGCTATGCTGCTTATGCTGGTCTCCTGGGAACTGTTGGGCTGTCGGAAAAGTCATGACGCATTTTTGCGATGAAAAACAGAGAAAAATACGTCATGACTTTTCCGACAACCCAATATTTAAATCATTGTAAATAAACACAACACAACACAACTATGTTCTTGCCCATTTTGCTCATGCCAGGGAGGTCTGACCCATGGGACCTCTTGAAAGTCTCACTGTAACTAAATTAGTTTATTTAAATTTGTAATCATTTACATAATTCCATGTGTGGGACTATACCATCTTTTGAACTTTTGTAGAAGGATGAACTGGAATTGGGCAAAGTGAAATATGAACTAATTTAACATTTTAACAGGCCTTTGAATACAAATACACAAGGTAAGTCTTTAGGTCCTTTCAACAAGCAAAGTGAACTAGAGAAAAAAATGTAAAAGAGGGAGAGACTGTTTTGGATAGTTTCATTAGAAAACCTAAATGCTTGTGGGGAAAGTGAAACTTTTGTTTTCCTATCTCTGAGTAAGAGTTATATTGTTGTGGCTTCTTTTGTAGTTTATAACTTTAAAAATAGACCCTTGAGTTTAGAATGCTATGTAATAATTTTCCAGTTAAGATTTCTACTTAGGACATTTTGCACAATTTTTGGTAGAGAGTAGTCAAGATAAAGAAAGTCCTGCAAGAAAAATTAAGCGTTTTTTCATTCACTAATCAGTGGAAAATGTATGTGAAAAAGCTGAACAACACAAAGGTTTGTGCAAACTCTGCATTGTGACTTAGAACTTTTATTTGAAGATTTTAATTAAAAGGTTAGATGTTTGCAAAAACAAGCTACCATGTTAATAAAATATTCAATTTGACACCCTTAAACAAAAGGGTGGATGTTTGCAAAACACTTCCTTTGCATTTACATCTAATTTTTCCGCAAATTTTAAGCTGCCAACCAAGACCCAAAAGACTGCCATCAGAAGGGTTTGGAACAAGGAGGGAGGGCTTTAGAGCAGAAGCACTTTGGCATGGGTCCCACTTTATTTTAAAATCTCAGCCCCGCTGCCCTCCTGCTGTGTGGCTTTGGGCAAGTCCCTCAACCTTGCTGACTTTCAGTTTGGTCCTCTGTGAAACAAGGCTAATGGGACATCATCAGTCTGCAAGGACTGTTGCCATGTCTACAAGGCTCTGTGCAGTGTCTGGAGCACAGTAAGTACTGAGCAAAGGGTAGTTGCTCTTGCAGTCATCAAAACCATGTCCCTGTGATGCTTGGGGTAATAGGTCTCCCAACCTCTTTCTCGAACCACACAGATCAAGCCCCATAAGTTGACTTGAACAGACTGGAATTGAGAGAATGAAGCGTTCATTGTTTTTTTGGGTTGTTTTTTGTTATTTAAATAATGCTGGTCCTTATGCAACTATGGTTCCCCTCCCTCCATTTTTTGCATTAATTTCACACTTGGGGCTATACTCCCCAAACTTCCCTCTCTCTTTAATGAGCCAGAAAACTGATCCTCTCTGAGGGTTCAGTGGTGGCCCCTCTGATGGCTCTGACTTAAATCAAATTTGACTGAAATCAAATTAAAAAGTGCAGGGAATAAAGAAAAGAAAAATGCAGGAACTCCTGCTCTTTGCAGCTTATTATGTACTTGGTTTCCTCCATCACCTATGCACACATTTTTGGCTGTTCATGTAATGGGGTTCTTATAAAACTGAAAAGTGAGGCAAATCAAAAAAGCAGAAAATCCAAAGCTAAGCTTGCAAGAGGCTGGGCAAACTCATGTTTAATGTAGTGTGGCATAAAATTTATAACCAGGGCGAACAGAGCTACAATATTACATTAATATACACGAAAGAAAAACCGCTAAGCACTCCACATGTAGGTGGGGAAGAGTTACAGCTGGCTGCCTTTTGAGTGGTTTCATTTTTAACTATGATGGGGCAGGCATGTGAATCTTTTCCATCACAGCTTCCTTTCGGTCTGACCACTGCAGCAGTATTTAATGCAGCTCTCCAACACGGGGATGTCTTACAATTGGGGAGGATAATGTCTTCCAACAGCTATGTGTTTCACTAGGCCTGCATTTTTACGGGGATTAACATTCACATGCATAGGTTATGTCCTTAAATCGTCATAACAACCTGATAACAGCAATGGTATTTATTACTCTCTGTTTCAGAGATGAGAAAACTGAGGCTCAGAGATGTGAAATTAAAGCAGGGTTTAAACCCAGGTCTGTCTGATTCCAAAGCCCATGTCAGACCCTTCACATCCTATCATGTTTGCTTCCTACTTTCAGGGATCTGTTTATTGCTTATAAAAAAGAAATTTAAAAAAAATCAGGTGAAGATTTAATGGAATTCTGGTGACGGATTGTTTTTGTTCCATAAATAAAATTTTGCACTGTAGCAAACTGGTTCAGACTTAAAATAGGTAGCAAGACAAGCTGAATAATGAGACTTCTTTGTTCCCTTGCTCTCAGTGGGGAGGCAAAAGTCTGCCTTCATCTCCATTCTCATTACCCCAAACCTCTTATCTGTAGTGTCACAGTTCAAAATAATTAATTGTCATGCCAGAGGCATTGTGACATGCTTGATGGAGTCATGGTGTGCTATGTACACAGAGTAATTAGCAATCATTAGTGGTGGGGACAGAAAGTTTCTGGTGGTGGTATTCGAATTTTCATTTGGTTAAGTTTATCTCTGTGTTCTTCGTGCATAAATGTGATTTAGCAAATCAGGTTTCAGTTTCACTGCTTTATGAAGGACTGGGGTGGAAGCACTGGGAAGAGGACAGTATTCTTTTGTCTTTATGTAATGACTTCTAATAATTTGCATATATAGTTCCTGACCATTAGGTAACATCGTTAACTTTAAATACAGATGATATTAAATATTGCTAAAATGAATTACAAATACAAAATGTTAGGAGTCTGCCATAGGAAACCCGGGCACGATGCCCAGAACTGGGAACTCATAATTAGTAGTAAAAATTCTGCCTCTTTGTGAGAAACCACTGAACCTCCGTGTCAGTTTTCCACGCTTTGCAAACTTTGTACCTGACATCATCCTCTGCAGCAGAATTGACTGAAATAACCTTGGCTTAGAGGTGCCAAAGAATAAATAAATTTTGTAAATGGAGAAAGACAAGAACAAAGCCATCAAGGTTTTGAGATCTTCCTTAAAGGCAAAAAAAAAAAAAAAGGCAGGCAGTTGAAAGAGCATACAACTGGCTAAAAATAGGCCTGTATGCCTTAGTCAGTGTATAGGACCATATGGTTAAGTACAATAAAACTAATTTCCATACTCCTGAGAGCTGATATAAATAGCATACATTTTTAAATTTTTTTAAAAAGAGGGAACTGTGGATGTTTTGCAAAACACCTTGATAGCTGCCTTTCCCAATCAGCCCCCTCCAGGGTTTGGATCCTTATTAAAAGTGCTCCTCAGCTTGTTGACGGGCAAACTACATTACTGATAAACACTGCCCACTTGAGGAGGGAGAGAGAAATATGGTTGCGTTCTTCTCCGTGTGGAAGCTGGTTTGCCTGGCTATGAAGTCAAATGATGCGCAGGCATCTTGGGGAGACTGAGTCTTAGAGCTCAAATCCATAAGAAAGAAGGTCTCCATGGCAGTAAATCACCTTCCAGGTGTAGATGTTGTCACTCCTAACCTACAGCCAGGGAGAGAAGGTCCAACCTCCCTAACCTACCCCTTTCCTAAACACCCAACCCCTTGTATTCCTACATATAATTAGGGTTTAATTCAACTGGGGCCTGATCAATCCTCAAGTGGTTTTATAGCCTGGAAAGGTCAAAGACATAGGAGGAAATCGGGGTGCATGAAGTTAAAAGGAACAGTGGGAGGGTGAGAACCTGTGCCCTGTTGGGGTGCCTCTGGTGAAGGCATAGATGGAAGGGTGGACCACACATCAGCGAGGCCCTTGCTTGCTACAGGACAGAGGGCAAGTGGGCAGCCTACCTGCAGGAGGATGCCCCCCTTTTAGTGGGGAGGGCAGGACTTGTACTTCACTTGCCATAGCGCGTGCCAGTGCTGGTGCCGGTGCTGCTGCTCTGGAGGCTGAGTGCCAGCTGTGGCTGCCCCACTGCACCCCGGCTTTATACAAGCTGGGGGCGGGGCGCCCTCAGGGCATTGCTGAGCAGCAACAGGGCTTGTCACCTAGCTCTCTGGGAACCTGCATCTCTTTGGCAAGTTTTCTCTCAGAAGAAAACGTTCTTCTTATTCCCTCCACCTGAGAAGCCAAGGTAGATGGCCAAGGGAACTCTTATTTTCTTTCCCAGGAGGAAGGAGAGAGGATGAACTGTGGTGGAGTTCTTTTTCTCTCCAACTATTCATCCATCAAGGATATATGCTGAACCTACAACCTGACAGGCTCTTTGTCATATGTTGGCATGACAAGGAGGGGAAGACTAGATCTTTGCTTCCAGACAATCTGTAATTTTTCAAAAGAGACCATTACAAAACAAAGTGCTGTGTTTTTGTCCCAGTCTTTGCAATTGTAAGCACTTATACTAACAAAATAATTGGAGATGTGTACAGAGATATCTGCACAAGGATGGTAATCATGTATTTCTTGTCTTTTTTTTTTTTTTTCCTTTTTCAGTATTCATTGGAATCAACAGAAACATCCAAAATAGAGAGGGATAATTAAATAAACTAAAATATAGCCATGAGAGCACTATGTACACATTTGTAAATCATGCTTTAAAATAATATTTAAAAATGTGAAAAATATTCATGCTAAGATAGTAAAAAGGCAGGCTAGAAACCAATAGATGGCAATTTTGTTAAAAAGAAAAAGTACAATTTTAAGCTTAGGCATTACTGTATCTCCCGTGCTAATGAAAATTTAGCATATGACAGGCGCTCAGAAATATCTCTTTGTTCTTCAATATAATTAAAAACTTCAGCTCTTCAAAAAAAAATTGTTAAAAAAATGAAGACCAGCTGCAAACTGGAATTAAATATTTATAGAACGCAGTTCTGATAAATACTGGCATCTAGACTATATAAAGAATTCTTACAACTCAGTAACAACCCAATTAAAAAATGAGCAAAAGATTCAAACAAAAACTAGAGATGTTGACAACAAATAAGCACATAAAAAGATGCTTTGTATCATTAATCAATAGGAAAATGCAAATTAAAGATGATGAAATACATTACATATGTATTAGAATGGCTCAACCAAAAAAAAAAAAAAAAAGGAAAATACAACATGTTGGTGAAGATGCAGAGCAACTGGAACTCTCATACATGGTTGGTGGGAATGCAAATTGTTAAAGCTACTTGGAAGTCAGCTTGTCAGTTTCTTATAAAACTAAACATACGCTTACTACATGACTAAGAGTCTAAGTGCTAGGAATTTTCTCAAGAGAAATGAAAACATAAAAACCTGTATACAAAGGTTTATAACAGTTCTATTCATAATTGCCAAGGGTTAGAAATGACCCAGAAGTCCATCAACTGTAGAACCGATAAACAAATTGTGGTATATCATACAATAGAATAGTAATCAGCAATAAAAAGGAAGGAACAGATACATACTACAGAGGTGAATCTGAAAAGCATTATACTAAATGCAAGAAATAAGACTAAAAAAATCTACTTACTGTATAATTCTATTTATATGGTGCTCTTGAAAAGTCAAAACTACAGGAACAGATATCAGATCAGTGGTTGCCAGAGGAGGGGGTGGGGAGAGTGGTTTGACCACAAAGAAGCAGGAAGAGACTTTTTGGGGCTGCTAGAAATGTTCTGTATCTTGATTGTGGTGGTGATTACATTCATTATACATTATAAATACATCATATAAAAATGGTGAATTTTACTGTATGCAAATTATACCTCAATATAACTTAGATTATACCTCACTTTTACAATAAAATTATCTACTTGTTAAATAAATGAATGAAAATACACCAAAATATTAAGGGTGGCTGTGTATAGGTAGGAGTATTACCTGCTGATTTTTATTATCTTCTCTCAGTTTTTATATTACTTTTCACATCAATAAAAACCAATAAGATGCCAAAAACAAAGGCAACAAAAGCAAAAATAAACAAATGGGACTATATCAAAATAAAAAGCTTCTGCACAGTAAAGGAAACCACTAACAAAATGAAAGGCGACCCATCAAATGGGAGAAAATATTTGCAAATCATGCGTCTGATACAGAGTTAATATCCAAAACATATAATGAACTCATACAACTCAGTAGCAAAAATAAACAATCTGAATAAAATTGGCAGGGGACCTGAATAGACATTTTTCCAAAGAAGATATCAACAAGGTGCATGAAAAGGTGTTCAACATCAAGAATCATCAGGGAAATGAAAATCAAAACCACAATATCACCTCACACCTGTTAAAATGGTTATTGTAAAAAAGATAAGAAATAATAAGTGTTGGCGCGGGTGTGGAAAAAAGGAAAACCTGTGTGCTATTGGTGAGAATGCAAATTGATATAGCCACTATAGAAAACAGTATGGAGGTTCCTCAAAAAATTAAAAAGAGAGCTACTGTATGATCCAGCAATACTACATCTGGGTATTTATCCAAAGGAAACAAAAACACTAATGGGAAAAGATATATGCACCTACTCCATGTTCATTGCAGCATTTCTTACAATAGCCAAGATATGGAAGCAACTTAAGTGTACATCAATGGATGAATGAACAAAGAAATTGTGGTAGATATACATGATGGAATATTCCTTAGCCATAAAAAAGAAATATTGCCATTTGTGACAACATGGATGGACATGGAGGACATTATGCTAAGTGAAGTAATTCAGACAGAGAGAGACAAGTACCATATAATCCCATTTGTATGTGGAATCTAAAATAACCCAAGTCATAGGGTAGCCAGAGGCAGGGGTGAAGAGGGATGGGCAAAATGGGTGAAGGAAGACAACAGGTACCAAATTCCAGTTATAAAATAAATGTCATGGAGATGCAATATACAGCATGGTGATTGTAGTAACTAATACTATATGATACATTTGAAAGTTACTAATAGAGTAGGTCATAAAAGTTCTCATCAAAAGAAAAAACATTTTGTGGGCCGGCAGTGGCGCATTGGTTAAGAGCTGGTTTTGGGATGCCAGTGGCCCCGGTTTGGATCCCACATATGAGGACCAGTGACACTGCCCTCCACAGCTAACAGCGGCTCCACCTGGAGCTGGGCTGTGCGAGCCCTGGGGACGGTGTGGGCTGCAGCCCCTGCTGCAGTGGGCTGCCATAGGCTACAGTGAGTGGCCGGCAGCCAGAATGAGTGGCTGGCAGCCAGCATGAGCTGCCAATAGCAGCGGTGAGCGACATCCAGAGGCCTGCTACCGATCTGGAAAGAGCGCAATGACGATACCAACATGGGCCAGTGAAGCAACGTCCTCCGCAACTAGACTGAAGAACAAAAGGACAGCAACTTGTCTGTTCCCCTTCCCCGATTCCCCAATGCTGTTCCCCTCCCCCAATTCCCCAATAAAAATCTTAAAAAAAAGAAAAACCATTTTGTAATTATGTATGGTGATGAGGGTTAAGACTTATTGTGATGATCATTTTATTTTATTTTATTTTATTTTTTATTTTTTTATTTTTTAAAGATTTTATTGGGGAATTGGCGGAGGGGAACAGCGTTGGGGAATCGGGGAAGGGGAACAGACAAGTTGCTGTCCTTTTTTCCTTCAGTCTAGTTGCGGAGGATGTTGCTTCACTGTTGGTATCGTCATTGCGCTCTTCCCGGATGAGGCAGATGGGTCGCTGGCCTCTGGATGTCGCTCACCGTGGCTATTGGCAGATCACGTTTGGCTGCCAGCCGCTCACGCTGGCTGCGGGCCACTCACTGTAGCCTATCGCAGCCCACTGCAGCAGGCGCTGCAGCCCACACCATCCCCGGGGCTCGCACAGCCCAGCTCCAGGTGGAGCTGTTGTTAGCTGTAAAGGGCAGTGTCACTGGCCCTCATGTGGGATCCGAACCGGGGCCGCTGGCATCCCAAAACCAGCACTTAACCAATGCGCCACTCGGCCGGCCCCTGTGATGATCATTTTACAACATATACAAATATCTACTCATGCTGTATACCTAAAATTAATATGATGTTATATGTCAATTATATTTCAATTAAAAAAAAACGATAAAATTTTTTGGGGGGAAAGTATGCTAAAGTGTTGTGATCAAGGTAGTTAGATGCTCTGGGAGCAAAGAGAAGGGATCATTCATATCATCTGGCAAATATTTTGTGAGTGACTTTCTCTGCAGAGCTCTGGACTGAGCTGTGGTTCCAAGGTGATAAAACCTCACACCTGTTTTTAGAAAATGTCAGTCTTATAGGAAATGTACAAGATGAGACAAGAAGGCTAAGAGGACTCCTATGGTTGATGAGGTTTATAGCAATGGTGTTCAATAGATAGTTCTGGGAAGATGAAATGTTGTGTATCTGCTGTCACCAATACGGTAGCCACAAGCCATATGTCTGAGCACTTGAAATGTGGCTGGTGCAACTGAGGAACTGGGTTTTTAATTAATTTAAATATCAACAGCTACATGTGCTTTGTGACTACTATATTGTATGGCATGTGTCTGTAGCAAAAATACAGTTGTGTGGTTGTTTGTTGCCCAGATCTCATTGATTAGCTGCATGTTGCAGAAGATGAGGAGCACATCAAAGGACAACCACCCCTCAGGAGAAATATGAAGGGTATAAATACAGTGAAACCTTGGATTGTGAGTAACCTGGTTTGCGAGTGTTCCGCAAGATAAGCAAACATTTCTAATACATTTTAACTTGGTAAAGGAGTGATGTCTTGCAATATGAACGGATTATGCTCACAAACCAAGATATTACTGTACACAGGGCACCCCCTCTCTATCCTACTCATCCCAACTCTACGTATTTAACATGAGCCTCATAGACTGATAGGCAGCATGTTAGCTTTTGTTTTTCTACTTGTCCCCCTTTTCTACTTGGAAAACGTAGATCTACAAGTTAAGGACAGGACTATAAATGGGGGAGTGGCAAAGAGACAAACGACCTTTTAACTGTAGAAACATCAGGAGAGTAGGGGGAAATGGAAAGTGAGGCTAATGTATTTTGCCGTTTGGTGGTCTCTTCCAGCACATTCTTCCCCACTCTGACACCATCTCTGCTTCCACAGGAACAAGAGGTCTAGAATCTCAAGTCTGACCCCTTTGGTGCATGTGGATAGCCAGAGGGCATCTTCTCAGGGTGGTGGGTTCTTCATTCCTATCTTACACTAGTCATTAAAGCCCAGGCCTCTTGGGTGCTGTGAGGTGAGCAGAGCTGGAATTATTTATTTTGAAGATGTATACAGCTTCCATCAGGATCAAAGTCTCATCCAAGGAAGGCAACATGCTATTACTCTTTAAATGGGCTTATAAACCTCATGTTAAGATAGTTGTTCACCTAGTTAACAGCAATGGGAGAGTAGTTCATGCTAGGACCAACGTATCTGGAATTGTGCTTAGTAATTAATGCCCAAAGCCCAGTAAAATGGCTTCTCACAACGTTGAGGTTGCCAGAAAGCTCTCTGTCTTTCAAATGAAAGGACAATATAACATTAAAGACATCAATAACATTTCAAAACGATACAACACTTTCATCAGAGTTCTTTCTTCTTTTAATTTGTGTGTGGGGAGCCAATATTACCTTCTTCATGTAACCATAGTTTTGTAGTGTGCATCTCATATTCTACTTTTTCCCCTTAGCATTAGTTACACAGTGTATGTGTATCTAATGTCCAGTTCTAAAAGTATGAGAAATCTACAAGTATGTCAAAAATGATAGGCAAGAAAGCTAACCAGAGGATAATGACATTCATGTGGCTGGATGGTTTAGAGGGTACTCCCTCTAAGCGACCCTGCACCTGTTTTGTAAGATGCCTTCGAGCTTCCAGTGCCTTCCTGGGTTCACCAGCTTCCTGCATCAGTTTGTAAGATATAGCATGCCTTCGTCTCTCCTCTCTCACCAAACACAGGATTTTCCTTTCCACCAGGGACATTTTCAATTCTTGGTATTCTTTAGCAGCATACTTGTGCTGCCTTCTCTCTCCATTTGCTGGACCCCAACTAAAAATCTATTAATAATTTAGAGATGTATGTACGGAGCTTTGCTCCGGGTTATCACACAGACACACAAGTTTGCAGATAGGGGTTTCCCCAGAAACAAAATAAGGCTTGATTTTGTATGAAGGATAATATATGGGCATAGTTTTGAAGTTAGTCAATCTCGATAACAAGGTAAACAGTGGAGTATACTTTCTCTTGCCTGGAGCCTTGAAGTTTTAGCAGTGGGAGTTAGAGCAAAGAGGCAAATAGTCTTCATTAAAAGATAATAATAGTCTTGTTTATAGAAGTATGCTTGAGAAAAGATCAGTGAAAATACTAATTTCTGTAACCCGCTATCTTCCCCACATCGTATAAAGTAAAAATTTATTTACCCCTATTTTACAGGTGGGAAAAAGTCATAAAAGGAGATAAAAAGAGGCAAGTTTAGTTGTTAAACATTATAAAATGGCAGAGAAATGATTGAAAGCTGCTATTAATCCATTGTTGGCCCAATCTTTATTATGATCCAGGAGTTTGACAGACCCATCAAGCACCAGAAAAGTCAGTTTGGGGATCAGTATAACACACGATAAGGAAACAGGCCAAGAGCAGCACATTCTCTGAAGAGCAAATGCTAATAATACATCATATATCACAGGGATGAAAGGCCCTCCCATGTATTCGAGTTTCAGGTACCAGAGATTCTGAGAGGAGTTCCCACTCTAGCCAGACTGGACCATGGAAAGAGATGTCTTGAAATGTTGCCAGGCACCAGCCTTTTGTGGGCCAGTGTTTGGCTGTATCTACTGTGCTGCTGGCTTCCCTCCCTCCTGCCCAAGGCCCTTCCTGCCTTTCCCCTTAAAGGGAAAACTAGAGCTGGAAATTCATAGTGTAAATTTTTGCCATGATTTTCTCTTCAGTCTCTATTAGTTGATTTTAGTGATTTGTTTTCTCTGTTGATTTTATTCAGTGTCTTTTCTGGTGTTTCCCCATTATATGTGCTCTAGGGGGGATGTGGGGCGTGGGGTTGACTTTATGGAGAAAATATTCACTTGGATCTTGGGCTTAAAGGACTAAGACATACTTACCTATGAGGTCCTTCTCTCAGAATTACACATGATGGAGGCTGAGATTCTGAGCCTGGAGAGCCCCTTACATGAACCCCAGACCACTATATTCTTGATGTAATAGCCCTTTTTCCTCTGAAAGTTCTATCCTACTGTTGAGAAAACCCTCCCATTCAAGAACTTCTGTATCTCTTTATTGCAAAACCCTGTCTTAAGTCTCCTACAAATTAGTCAGGTAATTTAACATCTTTGAACATTTTTACATTTTTATTTATTTAGCAGACAATACATCCATGTAATTCAAAACTCAAAAGATGTAAAAGGAAACACTATAAAAGAAATTGAAGAAGGCAAGATACTTTGTGCTCATGGATTAGAAGAATTATTGGGTTGTCAGAAAAGTCATAACGTATTTTTTCTGTTATTTGTTGCAAAAATGCATCATGACTTTTCCGACACCCAATAATAATGTTAAAATGTTCATAGTACCTAAAGCATTCTAAAGATTCAATTCAATCCCCATCAAAATTCCTATGGCATTTTTCAATCAATGTTAGAACAAACAATCCTAACATTTGTATGACATCACAAAAGACCACAAATAGCCAAAACAATCTTGACAAAGAACAAAGCTGGAACCATCATGTTCCTGGATTTCAGACTATATTATAAAGCTATGGTAATCAAAATGGTATGGCAATGGCATAAAAACAGATACATAAATCAATGGAATAAAATAGAGCCCAGAAATAAACTTATGCATATATAGTCAATTAATTTATGACAAAGAAACTAAAAACATACAATGGGAAAAGGACAGTCTCTTCAATAAATGGTATTGGGAAAACTGGACAGATACATGTAAAAAACTGAAACTGGATCATTCTCTCACACCACACACAAAAATTAAGTTAAAAGTGGTTAGACTTGAATGTAAGACCAGAAACCATAAAACTTGTAGAAGAAAACACAGACATTCAATATCAGTTTTGGTGATGATTTTTTTGGATCTGATACCAAAAGCAAAGGCAACAAAAGCATAAAAAAAACAAATGGTACTATCTCAAACTAAAAAGCTTCTGCACAGCGATGGAAGCCCTCAACAAAATGAATAGGCAATCTACTGAATGGGAGAAAATATGTGCAAATCATGTATTTGATCCAGGGTTAAAGTCCAAAATATATAAAGAACTCATACCACTTAGTAGCAAAATCAAACAATCTGATTAAAACTGGGCAGGGACTCTGAATAGACATTTTCTCAAAGAAGACATACAGATGGCCAATAGGTGCATGAAAAGATGCTCAATATCACTAATCATCAGGGAAATGCAGATCAATACCACAATGAGATATTACTTCACACCTGTTATTATACAATGACTATTATCAAAAAGACAAGAAGTGTTGGTGAGAGTGCGAAGAAAAGAGAACCCTCATGCACTGTTGGTCAGAATACTATAGAAAACAGTATGGTGGTGCCTTAAAAAATTAAAAAAAGGGCCAGCCCAGTGGCGTGTTGGTTAAGCGCTGGCTTGGGACGCCAGCGGCCCTGGGTCGGATCCCACATATGAGGGCCAGTGACACTGCCCTCTACAGCTAAGATGGTGAACAACAGCTCCAACTGGAACTGGGCTGCTGTGAGTCCCCTGGATGGCATAGCTGCAGCCCCTGCTGCAGTGGGCTGCCATAGGCTACAGTGAGTGGCTGGCAGCCAGCATGAGCAGCTGGCAGCTCATGTGAGCTGCCACGAGCTGCTGTGAGCGGCCATCCAGAGGCCGGCAACCTCACCCAGGGTTCTGCCTTACCCGGGGATCTGCCTCACCCGGGAAAAGCGCAATGATGATACCAACATAGGCCAGTGAAGCAACGTCCTCCACAACTAGACTGAAGAACAGAAGGACAACAACTTGTCCGTTCCCCTTCCCTGGTTCCCCAATGCTGTTCTCTTCCCCCAATTTCCCAATAAAATCTTAAAAAAAAAAAAAATTAAGAAGAGAGCCTCCATATGATCCAGCAGTACCACACCTGGTTATTTATCCAAAGGAAACCTCACTTGAGAAGATATACACACCATTTTATATATAAAATGGAATATTATTCAACTATAAAAAGAAGGAAATCTTGCCATTTGTGACAACATGGATGGACATGGAAGACATTTTGCTAAATGAAATAAGTCAGACAGAGAAAGACAAACATTGTATGATTTCAATTATATGTGGAATCTAAAAATTAAAAACAAAAACAAAAAACCAAGCTCATAGACATAGAAAATAGGTGGTTTCCAAGAGTGGGGTTCATTGGAGGGCAGGCAAATGGGTGAAGGGGTAAAAAGGTACAAACTTCCAGATATAACATAAGTCCTGGGGATGTAATATACAGCATGGTGATTATAGTTAATAACATTGCTAAGAGAATAGATCTGAAAAGTTCTCATCAGAAGAAAAAAAGTTTCTGTAACTATTTATGGTGACAAATGTTAACTGATAAAAATTAAAGTTTTTTTCTAACTATTAACTATTTCAAGTAATGTTGCAATGAATAATCTAGTATAAATGGAACTTTGCCTGTGTGTGCCAATTTATCTGTAAGATAAATTCCAAGAAGTATATTGCTGTATCAAAAGGTATGGGCATTTGTAATATTTCTGGGGAGCTATTCCCACTAGAAATATATGAGTGCCTTTTCCCCCAGTCTTGCCAATATGCCAACTTTCGATCTTTGTCAAGCTGATAGGTGAAAAAATGCAATTAATTTTATTTTTCATCTGCATTTCTTTTAGTATGAGTGAAGTCGAACATCTTTTTTTTTTTTTTTTTTAAAGATTTTATTGGGGAATTGAGTGAGGGGAACAGCGTTGGGGAATCGGGGAAGGGGAACAGACAAGTTGCTATCCTCCTGTTCCTCAGTCTAGCTGCGGAGGACGTTGCCCCACTGGCCCACATTGGCATCCTCACTGCGCTCTTCCCAAATGAGGCAGATAGATCGCCGGCCTCTGGATGCTGCCCACCGTGGCTATTGGCAGCTCACACTGGCTGCCGGCCACTCACTGTAGCCTGTGGCAGACCACTGCAGCAGGAGCTGCAGCCTACACTGTCGCCGGGGCCGCACAGCTCAGCTCCAGGTGGAGCCGCCGCTAGCTGTAGAGGGCAGCGTCACTGGCCCTCACTCGTGGGATCCGAACCAGGGCCGCTGGCATCCCAAAACCAGCTCCTAAAGAATGCGCCACTTGGCAGGCCTTTCTCTTTTTTTTTTTTTTTTTTTTTTTGAGGGCAGTGTCACTGGCCCTCATATGTGGGACCCGAACTGGGGCTGCTAGCCAGCGCTTAACTACCATGCCACTCAGCCGGCCCTGAACATCTTTTAATGTTTAGGATTCATTTGTTTTTCTCTTTGTTGTAAATTATTTATTTATAAATTATGTTGATTCTTTTATTAGCTTGTTGGTGTTTTGATCATTTTTTGTTATTGCTTTTTAGAAGTTTTTTTTTTTTTAAGATTTTATTGGAGAACTGGGGGAGGGGAACAGCGTTGGGGAATCGGGGAAGGGGAACAGACAAGTTGCTGTCTTTTTGTTCTTCAGTCTAGTTGCGGAGGACGTTGCTTCACTGGCCCATGTTGGTATCGTCATTGCGCTCTTCCCGGATGAGGCAGATCGGTCGCCGGCCTCTGGATAGTCGCTCACCGTGGCTATTGGCAGCTCACGCTGGCTGCCGGCCGCTCACGCTGGCTGCGGGCCACTCACTGTAGCCTATCGCAGCCCACTGCAGCAGGGGCTACAGCCTACACCATCGCCAGGGCTCACACAGCCCAGCTCCAGGTGGAGCTGTTGTTAGCTGCAGAGGGCAGTGTCACTGGCCCTCATATGTGGGATCCGAACCAGGGCCGCTGGCATCCCAAAACCAGCTCTTAATGAATGCGCCACTTGGCCGGCCCAGAAGTTTTTTTACATAATGTTTCTAGTATAACAAGCACGACTGACAACTTTCTTGACTAAATTAAAAATACATATAAATTATTGATCTATATGTCAAAAGCCTCCTCTAGAGGAAATTTTGCTATTTTTAATGCTGTTGTTCATTAAACATTTTATTAATGATATTTTCAAACACACAGAAGTAGAGAGAATGGTATAACAAACTACCATGCACCCATTACTCAAAGTCACAAATTATTATCAACACATGGCCAATCTTATTTCGTTTATAACCTCTTCCTGCTACTCCCACCCCCATCCACAAATTTCTCCTTCCACTTTAGACTATGGAGATGCAAAATCTCTGCGGTTATATAATTCACCATAATGATTTCTATTCTTTTTAAAATATTACTATTATGTCCCCTAATCAAAATTAACAGTCATCCTTTAATATCATCAAATAGTCAGTATTCAAATTTGCCTGATTGTCTCATAAATCTTTTTGTTATAGTTTGCTCACATAAGAATCCAAATCAATGTACACACTGTCTTTGATTAATGTGTCTGTTGAGTCTTTTTGAAATTTATAGGCCCCGCCACCTTTTTCTTGCAATTATTTGTTGAAGAAGCTGGATGTGTATTCCTGTAGAACTTGCAATATTCTGGATTTTCATGTTGTTATTGACCATGTTTTCCTGTGCTCTGTATTTCCTGCAAACTGGTGTTTAGATCTGATAGGATTGATCCGATTCAGGTTTATTTATTTATTTTTTTGGCAAGTATATGCCAGGGGTGTTATCGTGCACTTCCTGTTGAATCATGTCAAGAGGCATATTAAGTCTGGATGTCTCTCTTTGTGTGAAGTCAAGGGTGATCTGTCATATTAGCTGACATTCTGCTTTTAAAGAACGCTATTAGACACAGGAAACAAAACTTGTCTTCCTATAGAAAATGAAGTGCTGAAGGACAAACCCACAATTTTATTTTGGGAGGAGAGCATATGCAATGTGGGGTGCTGAGTTTCATATTTACCACAGTGAAAGGCTCAGAACAAAACTGCCTTCTTTTGGTTCAAGTCACCTTTTGTCCTCAGTTCGAGTTATTTGTGGGACGTAGATGTTTGGTTTACTGTGTCAAAGTGTGCTTGGATTTCAGCCATTTTTCTACCTTCTTTTCCTTTTCATTTTACTTGGAATAAAAATGTCTTCATCTAGCGTATTGTATCTCCCTTTAAAAAATGCTTCTGGCTATAAAATGCTAGGGAAAGTTTAGGGGGCTTAGAAAATATCTTCAGGAAGTCTTGGTGGCTGAGGTCTCTGCTGTGATAACCATATGGGCTTTCAGTTTCCAAGTGATTATTGCTCACTCTGCCTTTCTGCCTCTGAGCTTTCATTTTCCTCATGACACTCCTCTCCTCTGGTCGAGGCCCCCAGGCTTCCAGGACCCCATATCTGTGAGATGCTCCTGCAACCATCTCACTCTCCCCATTTGTCATGCTTTGTGGGGTTGCTGAATGAAATCTCATACTATCCCAGATTTGAACCAACCCACAAGTCTTCAAGAAGCGCTTGTTCAACGGCAATCAAGTTTCTTAGTTTGTGCTTTTAAAACCGCATTTCTTCAGAGAAAAGTCGCCCATATGGTTTCTCAATGGAAAATGACTTTGCTCAAAGCCTTTCTACAATAACTGCGATGTTTCTACTGCTGAAACATGTAGGTGAAGTGAATACCAACTTCATGGTCATCTTGGGAAAGAGATAATTCTGTTATTCACATAAAGAAATAGAAATACAGCTGGGAGTACTCTTATTTTTCTAGATGATATGTTAAAATTCTCTCAATCCTATTAGCTAATCCCATTTGAACTATAAAAATAGCTTTCCTAAGCATATGCTAATCCTGTTAGGAAACATGAAGTAATAAACTAATGAAATCACAAGCAAAGTCTCTTTGGAAGGTTTCCACAGGTGCTCCCACTTTGGGCTTTCTTTTCCCTGTGGGTATGAAAGGAATGGCAATACTGGGTCTTTCAGGAAAAGATGTGTGCCTGTGAGGGTGGGGAGTGAATGGCCTTGGAAAGAGGCACATGTGCTGTGTTCTCTCTTGGGCATTGTGCTGTGTGACTGATGTGCTTTAGAAATTGGAAAATTAATGGCCATCTGAAGACACTGATAGGCCTTGTAGAATTTGATTTCAACTGTTTCTGAAAAGAAGCTGTGAGAAAATACCCACTTTCTGAAAATAATCTGCTCTTTAATAACATTGGTTGGAGGTTAAAAAAAGATAAGACAGATGTATATATGCTAAAATTTTTGTAGTATAACATTAATAGATTTAGAGGATTACATTACCCAAGAATCTGGTTTCTGAATAGGAAACCTTTTCAAGGTAGATAATATTAAAACAATTCCTTCTTTTCTATATGATCACAACTAAACATATTTTTAAAAAAAATCAGTCCCTTCATTTTATTCTCTTTGCTTTGGAGTTCTGTGTTAGATGTCCTTTGAAATCCTATGTCTGCACAGAGGTGTGGGAAATACAGTCCATCGATTTTAAGATGGAGAGCACCCAGGACAAGAACCTTGACTCTCGATTCTTGGTCTCTTCCGCCCCTGGGTGAATATTAACAAAGGCAAACTTGCAACATCAGCATTTTCCTCTTTGCATGTGCTTGGTGGGGTGGGGCAGAGCTAGGAGAGTGGAATTTGTTTATTATTCAGATCACATGGCATGTGCTTGGCACAAAATAAAATGCATGTTACTGATGCTGAGAATACCAGGCAGGACGGTGGTGAGAGATGTTTTGATCTTAATTGCATGGTACCAATAATAGCAGGAAAGTTGGCTATTCTAACTTCTAGAATTCCACTTCAGAAAGGGAGGGCCACCAATCCAAGTCACCAAAAAAAACAATCTTACTAATGCAGTTGGAAGGCAAAAAATAACCAACAGTTGTGATAAACAGTCATTTTAAGGGTTCTACTCTGCAACCGGTGTGCATTCTGTAAAAACAGAAGTGACAAGAAAAGGCTCTTTGGCCTGTGACCTATGAAAAAGGTCAGAAAAGAGCTACGGTATTGGGCAAAGTGTTGGAAATGTCAAAAATTGAGCAGAAGAGCAAGAAGAAAGTAAAAAAGAAGATGCAAAGAATACCTTGCATAAAATGGGAGTTGGGTGGTGAAATCTAGGGGTCAGGCAGGCAGAGGAGCTGATTTCAAGAGCAGAGCCACATGAAAACTGGACCTTACTCAAATACCCAGCATTCTGTTTTTAAGCCAGTAGAACGTGCTTTAGAAAAGCAGCACTAGGCTTTGCTGAAGCCCATTTGGTTTAGAAGTGAAAATGTCAATGAGGCGTGGGTGCCTGGACTCCCAAGCTGGGGGCGTCATCGTGCTTTGTGTTGGGGAGTAGAAAGTAGAGCCCCTGGCTCTCAAAAGTGTTTCTTTTAAAAACTAGAACATTTCTTTTCTTGTGCAATTTTCTTGCACAACTACAATGCATTCTGGTTCTTTTCCTAGCATGGCAGATCCTGATTCATTCAGAGGGAAAAACAATTGTTTTTCATTGTTTCTAGCCAAAGGACCCATGTTCTGAAATATTTTGTCAACCAAATTGCATTTGAGAAGCAAGTCATAGTTCTACGTTTCTTCCTCAGAGGTAGAGACCAAAGCTTGGTGTGGGCATGTCCTCGCCAATGCTAAAATTCCACAGAAACAGCCTGTGTCTGAGCCAGCCTGGGAGGCACAGTTGCAATTTGGCCCTCTGACTGCCAGATTACCTCCAAGTCTATCTGGACAGTTTGGTTCAAATTGAATTTGAATATTTGCAGGTGGGATGAGTGTTCTCTAGTCGGCGCAGGGCTACACCACTCCCTATGGTGTTACTTCTGCTTTATGCCTTTAAATGGGTGGTCTGGCTCCTGAAGGCCTCTGCTGGGAGAGTGTATAATTTCCCCTCACTGAAAATAGTTCTGGATCCGAGTGCCAATCTGTACAGGCCCTGAGCAGCCTCGAGATCCCAGAATGGGGACCACCATTATTCCTATGAGATAATCCATGTGGTTTCTGGGTGATGCGACCACATCCTCAGGGCAGCTGAATCACATTATCTCTTTGAAGGATGGGCTGTTTTTATCAACGTTTTCATATCTTGCTTACCTTCTGTGCGTCCATTTGGCTACAGTGTTCTCGTGGCAAACTATCACTTAGGCGATATAGAAACTCCCTTATTACAAGCCTTTTGTTCTCTGCTTGCTTATTTGGTTCTTCTTTTCATTTTCCTTTCATCTCTAGAGAGCAATAGAGGGAAGAACCAGCCCTACCCAGAAAGGAAATCAAAACAACTTTTAAAATCATACAGTAATATCCTCCTCTGCTAGCACCTTAGGTTAAACAAAAAGGAAATTTGGTCTGAACGTTAGAGAAAAAACATACTTTAAACTTTGTTGGCCTAAAAAAGTCACACCTATCTGATGCTGTGTTTACCATTGCACAATTAAAGAAAATATGTAAAAACAAAATTGAAAAAAGCAAGTTCCTATGCTATAATCTTAATTGCTTTTCTAAAAAAATAATGGGACTTGTTTTTTAATTACTCTGTATCATACTATATACCCCAGGTTAGCTGGAATTCTGCCTGTATTCAAAATGAGACAGAATAATATAATTTCATATAAGGCATTTATTACAACAAGAGGAAAGAAACTAGCAAATAGTAACAATGTAGAAGGAGACTCATGGAAGAGCCCTTAGAAGCCAATTAGATTAACTGACTCATTTAATTTTATTTTGGATTACAGTATCATTTCTGCAATATCTCCAAATTTCTATTCCATAGGTTCATTCATGATTGAAAATACCATATGTTTTTTATGGAAGACTAAGAGTTCAAAGATCCAACTAGAAGAAAAGTTGACCCTCTTTGGCCCTAACTGTAAATCGGAGCATAATAGTTTAAGAGGGATGATAGCTCCTGGGTTTTGACATCTGAAGGATCTAGATTTAAGTACTGTGTTCACCACTCGTTAGTGGCAGGAGCTGGGACATAGTTCTCTGTGAATCTCTCCATTTCTGCATTTGTGAAAGCTTTTGCATTAGATAATCTTTTCTAGGATGTTTGCCTAGTGAATAGTATTAGAAGATAGTGTCTTCCTCCGGGGCACTGGGCAGATTTGTTTGCTATCCAAGATAATAAGAATGTGTCTTTCAGGGGTCAAAAGTTGTGCATGTTTACTAATACTTCCCTTATAATACTGGGGGTTCTCAAACTCAGGGTTTCTCAGCTGTGAGTCAGGCCTACAGTGTGGGCATCACAACTGGGCTTCTCCCCATTGCTTTCACAGGATTTGGGGCGGAAGGGGAGGCAAGGGGAACTATAGAATGATGAACTGTTCTGGTTCGTTTGGGATGTTCAATGCTAAAATTAAAACCGTCCTGGGCAGCCTGAGATGGTTGGTCATGCTAACTGGGTAGCCGATATGTACATGAAGCTCATGCTATCTGCTGGGCCAGGAAAAGAAAGTCCTTTGTCCCTGACCCAGAAATTCTGTGCTTTCTGCCAGCATGCGTGAAACAGGGGCCTGCAAGTAGGGTAAGTCTCAGACCCTTCCTAGTTCTTGACAGTGGGATGCTTGGCAAGTACTTCCCTAAGCCGCAGTTTCTCAACTGTAAAACGAAGATAATAACATCTCAAAGAGTTGTGAGGATAAAGGAAATGGTGCAGGTAAAGCCTGACCACCCAGCCCAGGACAAAATAGGTCCTTAATAGATATTGATAACTGCACTTTATTAGTGTAATTCTTATTAGATAGACTTGTTCTATTCCAGTCATTTCATTGGTTGGCTTCTGTGTGTGGTTTGTGCGTGTGTATCTTCCTCTCAGTGCCTTCACACAATAGAATGTAGTAGATTTAAAAAATGCTCAATTAAGTCTTTTTGGTTATTTTTATTATCAAGATCAAACTGATTTATGGTTGAGTCTAGTTACTAATTAAAATATCCTCTAGCTGGAGGATTCAGTGACCCTATATAGTTATTGCAATTTTTTAAAGCTCCTTCTAATCTGGCAAAACCATATCTAATGGCATAATATTTAATAAATGACCTTTGACGTCTTTCCTTAAAGATCTTCAGGAGACAATCAAATGAAAGTTTCAGGTAACACACTTCAGAGATTATTTGCTTGGCATCCTATGAAAGCATTTCACTTCTGTCATACATGGTAAATGCCACACACGAACCTGTCAATCTCAGTTGTTATGGCAAACAAAGCTGAAAATAGCATTCTCATCGTTATCTATATTTCCAAAAATGTTATAAATTTTTTTTGTGTGAATATGTGATATATTTATGGTCTTTTCTTCTAAGAGTCAGAGACAGTTTTCTTTAGAAGAAAAAGATCCCCAGGTTTTCTTTGATTTGGAGGGTTCAGAATGACAAACATCTGGGTTGTCTTTTGCTCATTTGGAGATGTGGCTAAAGTTCGCATTTTGTGTGGCAGAGGAATGCAGCATTCCTTTCAGGGGTTAGAAGGAAAGCATATTTAAACTGAATATGGTTATGAAATGATTTGAAACTGTCTAGGAAAATGTATCCATTTGGGACACTATGATTATACCTCAGTTATCTGGTTCATTTATGTGTGAGTAAGACAAGAATGACAAACAGGAATGAAAACCCAGGGCCTCTGCCTCTACTCACATGTGATCAAGAGTGGAGACAGTTCATGCATTATTCTAGTTTCATTCTGAAACACTGATTTCCATTTCACTTGCAGGCTCAGTTCAGTTCTGGTTGTTTTGTAAATGTTACATGAGACTCAGTAAATTCACTCCTAGGCTGTCAAGCTTTATCTTTTCTGAACTGGCAACTGCCTTGGTATTTCCCTTGGTTCAAACATGCAATTTATGGCTTGATGTTTATCTGTAGAAAACAGATAGAAAACAAATAGAAAACATTCAGAAATGTTGCCTGAAGGAGCCAATTAGGTTCTTGGTGTGATGTAACCATATAGACATGGGATATCCCTCTCTGGCCAAAGTTGAAAATCCTTCCACAGCTTCAAATGTTCTGCTAGTTTCTGTATATAGTAAGGAAACTAGACTCACCAAAAGTGACCACTAATATACATTTTAATTTTATTTTACTGGTAAACAGCCATGGTCATTTGTTACACATTGCTTTTATGCTACATTGACATGATTGACTCTTTTAGAGAGGGCACAGCTCACACTGGCCCATGCAGGGATCGAACCAGCAACCTTGGTGTTATCAGCACCACTTCTAACCAACTGAGCTAACCGGTCACCCACATTTTAATTTTTTATCTTATTTATTTATTTTTATGGAGGTAACATTGACATATCATATTCACATTTTTATTTTTGAACAGTAACGGTTTGTTCCTGCTTTTCTTCAGCCCACTTGCATTGACTGGAGTCAAGAAAACCTTACTCCATCTCTGAATAGTTTAAGCCAGTTGGTTCTGAAGGTGCTTTTCTTCACCCCAAAGCCTTGTCCTTAGATCTTGTCCCCTTTATTCTGTAGGCCCAAGGCCCTGTACGTTTGTCTTATTCCTATGCTTTGGGCAAGATGTCTGCTGGCAGCTCTCTCCACAGGCCTCCAGCCAGCAACCCCAGGACTTTGATCAGACTTCTGTGCACCCCCACCTTCCTCCAGAGTTGGCCTCCTTCCCACCCAATAGGTTTGCAGTTCTGCATCTCTTCCTTAGGCTCTTTTTTCCCTTCAGCTACATGGTTTCCACAGCCTTGGGAGACCACTTTGGGCGAGTGTGGCCTCTGCTGAATCTTGATCTCCTGGTCAAGTTCAGAGGCTTTGCATTCTGCTGCAACCCTGTTTGTCCCTGTATTCATTTGCTAGGGGTGCCATAACGAAGTATCATAAACTTTATGTATTGTCTCATAATTCTGGTGGCCAGAAGTCCAAAGTCAAGATGCTAGCAGGGCTGTTCTCTCTCTCTCTCTCTCTCTCTCTCTCTCTCTCTCTCTCTCTCTCTCGATGAAAGGGTTACTCTGCTACTCTGCTTCAGGCCCCTCTCCTAGCTCCTTACCATCTGGACTTGTGGATGGCTGTCTTTCCTTGTGTCTTCACAATGGCTTCCTTCTGTGAGTGTCTGTCTCTGTGTTCCAATTTCCCCTTCTTTTAAGGATACAGTCAAATTAAATTAGACCCCAACTTGATGACCTCATGTTATCTTGATTTTTGGTAAAGACTGTATTTACCAACAAGGCCACATGCACAGGAACTGTGGGTTAAAATGTCTATATTTTGGGGGGGGGCACATAGTTTAACCCATTACAGTCCCATTGCCTTTATATCTCTATACTCGGCTTTTAGTGCAGGGCAAGAAAAGTTCATCCAGAGCCCAGGCAACTGGCTCAGGAACAATAAGCACTGAAGTCCAGCAAGGACCCTCCCCGGCCTATGCACCCTGGAGAGGGCCTCCTTTTGCCCCAGGGCACAGCCATATTCCAGAAGATTTCAGTCACTCAAAAGGGGTTGTTTTTTCTAACGTGTATAAGTTGCTCTAAAAGATAGCTGAAGTCCCATGAGGTCAACTTCCGGTTTATTTATGGATATAAGCTATACTGAACATGGATTTTTTCCCCCAATTCAGTCATTTTTATTCATATTCACATATAAACTACATCTGTTTTGCTTTAAAAAATGGGCTTAGTCTTTCCTTTAGCAGAAATAGCCTCGTTGTCATCGTTTTTATAATCAGTCCAAAATTTATTTTCTACAAAGCTTCAAGGTTCAGAGGAAGAAAGCACAACAAGCTTATACTATATGTCAGATGAATTAAGCTCCAGATAGATGACTTAGACTGGCTTCATGCGTTTCCTTCCATTCTGGTCTCACAAGCACCTCACAAGCTCGGCATAGGGAACCTGGAGGAAACAATTATTGCCACTATTTTCTGACAACATCCACTTGTGGAATGAAAATTGAGATCTGGACTTATTAATTGAAAAAATTTAAATATAGTTCACTAGTAGTCTATAATTAAAACAGAAAATTCCATCTATCACAACGAGAACCTTCTATACCAAGAGCATGATTGCATGCTGAACACACGTGAATCAACTTCAAATCTTGTCATTGTCCATTACATTCATTGGACAATAGGAGCCCAAGCTCAGTTTTCTAATTTTGGACTTTGGCAAGCATAGGCAGTTTCTCAGTTGCTCATTGGGGATGGAAATGCCAGCTTCAGAGACACCAGTCTGAATAGCATCTGTCTCTCCATTTAATGCTGACTCTATGCTCAGTCTTCCTATAGATTCACCTGCTTGGGCATCTTTCCCAATCTAGTAGTGTAAATTGGAGTGAGACTGGAGTACATGTTTCCCTGCCCATAACCTCTCCAGAGAGCTCAAAGGCACCGGACTCTGAGATAAAGACCTGCTGAGTTAGCAAGACGGTGGCTAATGTGCAAATCCCAGATTGTGCATTGTCCTGAAGAGCTGAACAATGTCTGTAAAAAATTGCTCAACATGAGCCATAAACAAGATAAGGCATATCAGGGTTTACTGTGGGGATAGATTTAGGAATAGATTAATGTTATTTTTGTCAGTATGTACTGCTTTTCTAAATCAAGTCTGAGCACATCCTTCTAATGTTTAGATTAAACAGAAGATTTTCACTTTACCTTTTTCTTCTCTATTGATAGTGATGGTTTATAGCCTCACAGAAGAGCCTGTTTTGTGCTCATTAACTTGAATGCTCATCAAATATTGGAATAGAGCATTCCCAGATGGTGAAATCAGAGACCCAGGAGCTCCAATGTGGATGGTAGAAGAGCTTCCAGAAGGTGGTTTCAAGGTGGTGGTGTAGGTGGATGCTGAGCTTGCCCCTTCCCAAGAACACATCGAATATATGCCTATATTTAGAGGAATTCCTCCTGAGAGACAACTGAGAGCCAATTGAATAGCTTCTGCACAACAAGCAAGAGAGAGGGGCCACAGAGAGAAGGGGAACTGTGCGTGCAAGCTCTCCAGAAGCTGAGGGAGCAATCTAGGACCAGGGGAACATGTGAGTGCCATTGTTTACATCTCCCCTGCACTTGGATAGCAGGTGGGAACCCTATCTGGGTTCTCTGGCTGACCTGTAGGGCCACTGTAGCATGGCTGGAGCTAGGTCCAGCAGGAACAGGCGGGTGCTATAGCATGCATACAAGTGGTCCCTCCACCCTGAGATTGATCCAGTGGGTACAGCAGTGGGTGCTGCTTCATGTACCCACTGGGCGGCATGTGCATGCAGGGTTCCACTACCTGGAAGGAGTGTGGAGCTAGCAAAACACTGCAGCAGAGGGCTACCCTGTCCAGAGAAAGTGCAGAGATAGTGGGGTGCTACTGTGTACTCATGTGGGGCTGCCCCTCCAGGAGAAAGTGTGGAGCTAGCAACATGTTACAGTACCCACATGTAGGTCTGCCCTATGCTGTCAGTGGGGCACTGCTGTGCATGTGCCCAGGGCTGCCCCATCTGGAGAGGGTGAAGAACTAGTAAAGTGAGGCTGTGCATACACACAAGGCAGCCCCATCCAAAGAAAGCATGGAGCTAGTAAGACATGAGATGCAAGCATGTAGATCAGCCCTGGCAACAGACAATTAAAGCAACAGAGCATGTCAGATGCACACGGAGCAGCCTCACCCAGACCCTGCTCTGAAAACAGACAATTAAAGCAATAGGGTATGCAATGCATGTGCACCAAGCAGCTCCTCCCACATGAGACAGCCCCACCCAGATCAGAAGGGCAAGGAAGCTCACACAGACCAGTCTGCCCTACCTGGAACCTACTCCTTCAGGCCAGGCAATGCACCAGACACCACATGCCCTGACTATAACCAGACTGCCAAAACTATCTGACACACAGTCTACATGGAGACTACTTTTTCAAGACTGGGAGAGATAGCTATTCCATCTAACTCATAGGAACAAACAGAAAGTCAAACAAAAAGGGGGGACAATGCCCCAAAAGAAGGAAAAGAAAAGAATCCCAGAAAGAAGCCCTAATGAAACGGAGATAAGTAATTTTCCTGACAAAGAATTCAAAGAAACAGTCATAAGGGTGCTCAACAAACTTGAGAGTAGAATAGAAGAACTCAGAAAGCACCTAAACAAATAGAAAATGTAACAAAGAATGAATCAGAGATAAAGAATAAAATAACCAAAATGAGGAATACATTAGAAGGAATCAACATCAGATCAGTTATTACAGAAGAACAGATTAGTGACCTGGAAGACAGAATAGTAGAAATCACCCAATCAAAACAACAAAATAAAGAAAAAGAATTTTAAAAAATGAGGATAGTATAAGAGGTCTCAGGGATAACATCAAGTGTCCTAACATGCGCATTAGGGATTCAAGAAGGAGAAGAGAGAGAGAAAGAGGCAGAAAGAATATTTGAAGAAATAATGGCTGAAAACTTCCCTAATCTGGAGAAGGAAACAGACATCCATGTCCAGGACGCACAGAGAGTTCCAAACAAGATAAACCCAAAGAGACCCACATTAAGACATATTATGATTAAAATGGCAAAAGTTAAGGATAAATATGTTACCTTGAAGGTAGCAGGAATTAAACAAGCTACATACAAGGGAAACCCCATAAGACTATCAGTTGATTTCTCAGAAGCAACTTTAAGGTCAGACGGGAGTGGCAGGAAAATATTTCAACTGCTGAAAGAAAGGAACCTGCAACCTAGAAATTATATCTGGAAGGTTATCATTGAGAATTGAAGGTGAGATAAAGAATTCCCCAGACAAGCAAAAACTAAAGGAGTTCATAACCACTAAGCCATGCATACAAGAAACGTTAAAGGGTCTCTTTTACTCAGAAAAGAAAAGGCCATAACCAGAAACAAGAAAGTACAGGAAAGAAGAAAAATCTCACTGGTAAAGGCAAATACTCATACACAATAAGCACAGTGATCCAACCACTTTAAAAGCGAGTATAATATGAAGATTGAAAGACAAAAGTAATGAAGTTAACTATAACTACAACAAATAATCAGCAGATATACAAAGCAAAAAGATATAAAACATGATGTCAAAAACATAAAAAGTGGAAAGGGGAATAAAAATGTAGTGCTTTTAGAATGTGATCGAACTTAAATGCTTATCATCTTAAAATAGGCTGCTATAGATATAGATAGATATATATGAACCTCATGGTAATCATAAACCAAAAACATACCAAAAACACATGACAACTTAAGAGAAAGGAGCCCAATTGAAACACTAAAGAAAACCAACAAATCAATAGAAAAGAGATCACGAGAAGAAGAAAGGAACAGAGAACCACAAAAACAACCAAAAAAAACCAACAAAATGGAAATAAGTGGATACCTATCAATAATTACCTTAAATGTAAATTGTCTAAATACCCCAATGGAAAGATATTGGACGGCAGAGTGGATTAAAAAAAAAAAAATCTCATCTATATGCTGCCTACAAGAGACTCACTTTAGTCTCACTTTAGATTGCGCCACATTTTTTTTTTTTTTTTGAGGGCAGTGTCACTGGCCCTCATATGTAGGACCGAACCAGGGCCACTGGCTTCTCAAGCCAGCACTTAACAACTGCGCCACTCGGCCAGCCCTGAGACTCACTTTAGATTGAAAGACACACACAGATTGAAAATGAAGGGATAGTAAAAGCTATTCCCTGCAAATAGAAAAGAAAGCTGGGGTAGACATACTCTTATCAGACAAAATAGAGTTTAAAACAATGTAAAAAGAAACAAAGAATGACATATAACTTTAAAGGGGTCAATTCAAGAAGAGGATATAACAATTGTAAATATTTATACAAATAAGTATATAAAGCAAATATTAATGGTCCTAAAGGCAGAAATTAATAGCAATACAATAATAGTTGGGGATTTTAATACTCCACATATCTCAAAGGATAGATCATCCAAGGGCCGGCCAAGTGCGGCGGTAGTTAAGCGCTGGTCTTGGGAAGCCAGCGGCCCTGGTTCAGGTCCCACATATGAGGGCCAGTGACACTGCCCTCAACAACAACAACAACAACAAAAAGTATATGTAACAACATCAAAGGATAAATCATCCAGAGAAAATTAATAAGGAAATAATGGACTTAAATGCCATATTTGATCAGTTTGACTTAATAGACATTTACAAAACATTTCATCAAAAAAACTGCAGATTACATATTTTTCTCAAGTGCACCTATAATGTTATGCAGGATAGATCATATACTAGGCTACAAAGCAAACCCTAATAAATTCAAGAAGACTAAAATTATATATCAAGCATATTTTCTGACCACAATGGCATGAAACTAGAAATCAACTATAATAAGAAAAGTGGAAAAAACACAAATACATAGAGATTAAACAACATGCTTCAGAACAACTAATGGATCAAAGAAGAAATCAAACAGAAAATCAGAAACTACTTGGAGGGCTGGCCAGTTAGCTCAGTTGGTTAGAGCATAGTACTCATAACACCAAGGTTGCTGGTTCAATCCCTGCATGGGCCGCTGAGCCCTCCACAACTAGATTGAAACAACTACTTGACTTGAGACTGATGGGTCCTGGAAAAACACATTGTTCCCCAATTAAAACAACAACAACAACAACAACTACCTTGAGACAAGTAAAAATGAAAACACAATTTTGCAAAATGTATGGGGTACAGCAAAAGCAATTATAAGAGGAAAGTTCACAGCTATACAAGCCTATGTCAAGAAGCAGGAAAAATCCTAAATAACAATCTAAATTTATACCTAAAGTAAGTAAAAAAGAACAAACAAAACCCAATCTAGATAGAAGGAAGGAAATAATAATGTTTACAGCAGACATAAACAAAATAGAAAATAGAAAACATAGAAAAGAGCAATGAAACTAAGAGCTGGCGGGGGGGGGGTTTGTGTTTTTTTAAAAAGATTTTATTGGGGAATTGGGGGAGGGGAACAGACAAGTTGCTGTCTTTTTTTTCTTCTGTCTAGCTGCGGAGGATGTTGCTTCACTGGCCCATGTTGGTATCGTCATTGTGCTCTTCCCGGATGAGGCAGATCAGTCGCGGGCCTCTGGATGTCGCTCACCGCAGCTATTGACAGCTCACACTGGCTGCCAGCTGCTCACGCTGGCTGCCGGCCACTCACTGTAGCCCATGGCAGCCCACTGCAGCAGGGCCTGCAGCCCACACCGTGGCCGGGGCTCGCACAGCCCAGCTCCAAGTGGAGCTGTTGTTAGCTGTAGAGGGCAGTGTCACTGGCCCTCATATGTGGGATCTGAACCGGGGCCATTGGCATCCCAAAACCAGCTCTTAACCAATGCGCCACTCGGCCAGCCCAGTTTTTTTTTTAAAGGATAAATAAAATTGACAAGACTCTAGCAAGACTCATAAAGAAGAAAGAGAGAGAACATATATAAATATAATCAGAAACAAAAGTGGAGAGATTACAACTGACACCACAGAAATACAAAAGATCATTAAAGAATACTATGAACAATTATATGCCAACAAATTGTACAATCTACAAGAAATGGATAAATTTCTAGAAACATAAAACCTTCCAAGACTAAACCAGAAAGAAACAGAGAATCTGAACAGACTGATTACTAGCAATGAAATTGAAGCACTAATCAAAAAACTCTCAGCAAACAAAAGCCCAGGACCTGAAAGCTTAACAGGTGAATTCCACCAAACATCTGAAGAAGAATCAGTACCTATTCTTCTCAAATTATTCCAAAAAATTGAAGAGGAAGGAACACTTCCAAACTCATTGTACAAGGCCAGTATTACCCTGATACCAAAACTGGGCAAATACATTACAAAAAGAAAAAAAAATTATAGGCCAATATCCCTTATAAACTTAGATGCTGAAATCCTCAACAAAATATTAGCAAACTGAGTCCAGCAACACATTAAAAATATCATACATCATAATCAAGTGGGATTTATACCAGGGATGCAAGGTTGGCTCAACAATCGTAAAACAATATGATTCATCATATCAACAAAACCCAGGATTAAAATCATATGATTATCTCAATAGATGAAGAAAAATCATTTGACAAAATTTTATCATTTATGATAAAAACCCTCAACAAAGTGGATATGGAAGGAATTTACCTTAATTTGATAAATGCTATATATGACAAGTTCACAGCTAACATCAAACTCCATGGTGAAAAGCTAAGTGTTTTTCCTCCTAAGATCAGGAATAGGATGAGGAAGCCCACTCTCACACTATTATTCAATATAGTATTGGAAGTCCTAGCCTCAGCAATCACACAAGAAAAAGAAATAAAAGGCATCCACATTGGAAAGGAAGAAATAAAATTCACTATTTGGAAATGACATGACACTGGATATAGAAAACCCTAAAGAATCCACCCAAAAAATTAATCGAATAAAAAATTCAGTAAAATAGCAGGATTCAAAATTAATGTATAGAAATCTGTCACATTCCTGTACACTAATAATGAATAATCAGGAGAAGTTCGGCAACTCAGGTCAGGCTGGCATCGAACCGCCGTTGCTCAGAGTTCAGCTTGCACTCTTGAGCGAGCTCTTAACCAACTGAGCCACTCGGCCAGCCCTAGGAGAAGTTTTTTAAAAAAATGCCATTCACAATTGAATCAAACAGAATAAAATACCTAGTAATACATTTAACCAAGAAGTGAAAGGGCTGTACTCTGAAAACTGTAAGACACTGAAGGAACTGAAGAGGACACAAATAACTGGAAGGATATATCATTCTCCTGGATTGGAAGGATTAATATCATTAAAATGACCATACTATTCAAAGCAATTTACAGATTAAATGCAATTCCTATCAAAATACCAATGGCATTCTTAGAACTAGAAAAAATATACTAAAATTTATATGGAACCACAAAAGACCATGAATAGCAAAAAAGTATCAAGACAAGAACAACGTTGGAGGTATTATGCTCCCTGATTTCAAATTGTTACAAAGCTATAATAATCAAAACAGTATGGTACTAACACAAAAACAGACACACAGATCAATAGGACAGAAAAGAGAACCCAGAAATAAACCCTTGCTTACATGGTGAATTAAGCTACAACAAAGGAGGCAAGAATATACAATGGAGAAATGACAGTCTCTTCAACAAGCGGTGCTAGACAGATAGATGCAAAAGTAATGAAACTGGACCATTCTCTTATACCATATATAAAAATAAACTCAAAATGGATTAAAGACTTAAATATAAGGTCTGAAACCACAAAACTCTTAGAAGAAAACACAGGTAAAAAACTATTTGACATCAGTCTGAGTAGTATCTTTTGGATTTGCCCCCTCGAGCAAGGGAAACAAAAGCAAAAATAAACAAATGGGACTTTGTCAAACTAAAAAGCTTCTGCATAGCAAAGGAAACCTTCAACAGAACAAAAGGACAAACTACTAAATGGGAGAATATATTCACAAATGACATATCTTATAAGGGGTTATCCAAACTATATAAAGAACTGATACAACTCAATAACAAAAATATACACTATCCAACCAAAAAGTGAGCAGAACATATAAAGAGATATTTTTCCAAAGAAGACATACAGTTGGCCAAAAGACATATGAAAAGATGCTCAACATCACTTAATCATCAGGGAAATATTATAATACAAATCAAAACCACAATGAGATATTACCTCACACCAGTCATGATGACTACTATCAAAAAGTCAATAAATAATGTGTTGGCAAAGATGTGGAGAAAAACGAACCCTGGTGCATTATTGGTGGGACTGTAAATTGGTGTAGCCATTACGGAAAACAGTATAGAGAGTCTTCAAAAAACTAAAAATTGATCTACCATGTGACCCAGCAATTCCACTTCTGGGTCTTTATCCAAAGAAAATAAAAACACTAGTCCATAAAGTATATGCATTCCTATGTACATTGCGGGATATTTACAATAGCTAAGATATGGAAGCAACCTATGTATCCATCTATAGATGAATGGATGAAGAAGAGGTGGTACATATACACGATGGAATATTACTCAGCCATACAAAAGAATGAAATCTTGCCATTTGTGACAACATAGATGGACCTAGAGGGTACTATGCTGAGTAAAATAAGTGAGACAGAGAAAGATAAAAACTATATGGTTTCACTTATCTGTGGACTCTAAAAAAAAACAAAACAAATGAAACAAAACAAAACAGACTCAGAAACAGACCAAAAGGATGGTTGCCAGAGGAGAGGGGTAGGTGAAAAGGGGAAGGGAAATATAGTCAATAATATTGTGATAAGTTTGCAAGATGACAAATGATTACTAGTATTAGGTGGGTGATCCCCATTGTAAGGTATACAAATGTTGAATTACTATATTGTACACCTGAAACTAATGCAACTAATATAATATTCCATACCAAAAATATTTAAAAAAGAAAAAAATGAGGTTCCACAGAAGCATAGTAAAAGTGAACATTTAAGAGATGTATAAAACTGACCTGGGGAAGGGGTAACCCCAGAGCTGTAGCATTTCTGCAAGGTAAAGAAGCCAAAGGCATGGGAAGCCCTCTCAGGACCAGTGCTGTCTGAATCCAAGCCAGGTCCTAGGGCTGGCAGTGTTGCCAGCTGGGGGCAGGTGGATGCAGCTTATCACTCAAGGGCATAGCAGTAGCTTCCACCTTCAGACCACTCCTGCAACATGAGTTTTGGGTATCACCTAAAACGCCTAGCCTCTGATCATGGTTCTCCCTCCAGTTTTCCTGGCAATTTTACATGAACCACCCCAATTCTTTTAATAAATTCCCTTTCCGTTTAAATCAGCCAGAGTTAGTTTCTGTTACTTGTAACTTTGAGCCCTAATTGATCTGGGTTCTCTGTTGGGGAAGCCAGAACTTGGATCCAGACCCCTGGACCCCAGAACCTACACTCTTTGCATTACAGGCACCACCTCAACTATGAGCCAGTCAGCATGTTAGAAACCGGATTGTCAGTGTCTCACCCAGGGTCGCCAGGTAGATTATTGTCCAAAACTGGACATTTTTGAGAATGAAAAGGGCTTCTGTTTAAATAATGCCAGTACTGTCCAGGGCAAATAAGATGGTCTTCATACCTATATGCCCTACTGAGGAATTACGGCTTTTCTCTAACGCTATAGAGGCTAATGGGTCTGCTGGAAATTATATGTGTAAAGCCCAGAGCTAATGGTCAGACTCACTTGATTCCAGTTTCAATTTCCCAAGATCCGGTCAGTAATGTCCATTCTGCTATATATCTATTTAAGCTCTTTACCTGCAAATATTAAAACCCAAGAGGAAGTATTTTTCTAGAAGAAGAATGCCTACCTGCCTTTAAGTGCATATGCTAACTGGTCTAGATCACAGTAATTTTAAGAAAAAGTAAAGCAAAAGGGAAAGCTTTTTTTTCAATGAGCCCATGAAATTAACAAACCATGAAATAAATTGGCAATTAAGGATATACCTGAAATAAGGTTAGTGCATCCATAGAAATCCATAAGGCAGAAAAACATACAGAGACATTTTATTCTCTTAGCTGCTGGTAATTTTTTCCTTGAGAAGGGCATATTTGTTTGTAAGAAATACATATGATAAGCTGTGAGAGAAAGTGAAGTCCCAAGAGGAAAAGTCAGGTAACAAGAGTGAAGAAGTAAACTGCTTTCCAGAGAAGGTTTCTGTTGATTTCCAGGCCTTTGTTTGGTTAAGCTCCTTAGAGAATATGAGTCTGCAGAGATGGGCTATACAAAAATGGGCTCAAAGCTGGAACAGAGCTCAAATATTCTGCACAGAAAAAGGAATGGGGAAAGAGAATAAAGGGAGGAGAAGCCAGAACGTCTGGGAATCATATAAAGAAGCCTTCGAAGGAAAGCTGCTCTGCTAACAGTGCTGTTGGGCGCAATGCCGGTGAGGGCCTTTAAGAAAAAAGAACTGTCTAATGCCTGGCTTGATCTGATCCTTCTCTGTGACCCACACAGCTTTCAGTCAAGACCAGAGAAAAATGAAATCAAAGTACTTGGAGTCATGGAGTTTCTGTGATAACCGGTGAAGGGTCTACATTCTGTCTCTGAGTTGACATAGGATCAAGGTGTAAACTGGACACTTGGATGAAGGGATCATGGCTTTTCTGATAAAAATGTTTTTATTTTGCATTTTAGCAGAGGGCCAGGAGAGGTGAGGGGAAAGCAGACCATAGCTTGGGGAGGGCTGAAATGGATGAAATGAGGAACAGAGGGGAAGATAAAAAGGGTTAGGATTCTAGAGAGAATTTGAGCTGGAGTTTTGTCAAGATTCTATCTCAAGTACAGACAAAAAGTGACAAAGAATGGTGAGGAAAGGAACCAGCAAATTAATAATGTTGTAAATATTTTGTGGGGTGTCAGATGGTCACATGTCTTGTTGGGGAGACCATTTCATGGATGGAGTAGAGGCTTGATCACTGCACTGTACACCTGAAGTGGAGGTTGTATACCAACTGTAATTGAATATATGTAGATAGTCATGGGATGTGGATTATGCTGTGGAAAGGAGTCAGAGGAAGAGTAATAGATATATATGATATGGGGAGGAGGAGTGGGGTGGCAAATTGGGGGAGGTGGGTTGTCACTTTGAGGGGTAAAAAGTATAACTATTGCGCTGTGTTGTACACCTGAAACTAATTAAAAATAAATAAATTAAAAAAAAAAACAAACTTATCCCTGCATCACTGAAGACTTGAATAGCTCACACCATGAGTCCTAGAGAAACAAGGCCCAGCTAAGCAAATAACTTGGGACACTTGGGGACAAATCTCAGGGACATTGTTGACTACCCTACTGAGCTTTGTTGAGGCCCTAGGCAATTCCCCCCCACCCCCATGTGCTTTTATTTTTCTTTCTCCAATTAGGCCAAGTAGATTAACTAGGTGGGTGTGTGAAATGGAAAAAGGCAAGCTTGTGACTTTTCTTCTATTCCTGATTCTTCCTCTATTCACTTAAAACTTCTGCCCAACCTCCAGAGCAGTGTCCGAATATTTTTGAGAATAAAGATTTTTTTGGCATCAAAAATCTCCAGAAAAACTGCAATAGAAGTTGTTTCTACTAATTAAAAAATACATATTGTTAAAAACATTGCTAATGCAATAACATTTCAATTGGACATTTATTAACTTTAACAACATCTAAATACTACTGAAAAATAGTAATACATATACTGAGGGTGCCAAAAAAATGTATACACATGACTTGTCTTCGTCTTTTGTTATCAGTATATGTTGAGTATTACAATTTTAATAGTTTTTTCGTTTCTCAAAATGTGTACACATTTTTTTTTGGAACCTTCTGTATTTGTTAGGATTAGCTCTAACTGTAACAGGGATCTGAAAAACAGTGGCTTAAACAATATAGAAATTTATTGTTCTATCACATAAAAGTCTGATGTGGGGGATCCTCAGTCATTGTCAACCCAGGCTACTTACAGATTTTGACTTCACAGTCACTAAAGTGTGGCTCTTGACAACATGTTTCAATATAGAATTCCAGGGGGCCAGCTGAGTGGCTCAGTTGGTTAAGAGTTGGCTTAGAGCGCAAGCTCTGAGCAACAGGGCCACCAGTTTGATTCCCACATGAGCCAGTGAATGCTGTGCCCTAGCTGAGCTGTGGCTAAGCTGCCAACAGGTGGCAGGATGGCTCAGCTGGAGTAACAATAAGATTGCCTGTTTGATGGTGGGCTATGCCCACCCCCAACTAAGACTGAACTTAGCACCTTGAGCTGAGCTGCCGCCTGGATAGCTCAGTGTATAGAGCCTGCACTCATAGCAACAACAAGGCTGCTAGTTCGACTCCCGCAGGGGATGGTGGCTATGCCCACCCACAACTAGGATTGAACACAGCACCTTGAGCTTAGAGGCCAAGAGCTGCTGACGGGAAGCCAGATGGCAACTGTCACCCTCCACAGTGAAGACTGAAGAACAACTTGGCTGGTCCCCTCCCCCAATTCCCCAACACTGTTCCCCTCCTGCAATTCCCCAATAAAATCTTTAAAAAACGAACAAAAAAATCCCACATAGAATTCCATTTAACATTTTCACATCCCAAGAAGTAGGATGAAAGGAGGGAGAGAAAAGGCGAAGGATACAGGCTCAGTTGTCTAAGGGAATTTCGGAAACTTCCATATAATCATTGCTCCTCTTATATCCCACTGGCCAGAACTTAGTCACATGGCTACATCTAGCTGCAAGGAAACCTGGGAAATCACCTTTGTTCCTAGCTGTCCCATGCTCAGATAAACGGTAGACACTCTAGAAGTATACTGCAAATGTATATTGGGGTGATTAGCTCTATTTTTTTTTTTTTGAGGGCAGTGTCACTGGCCTTCACACGTGGGACCTGAACTGGGGTTGCTGGCCTCCCAAGCCAGCGCTCAACCACCGCTCCACTCTGCCGGCCCCCAACAGATGTGTTTTTGCCCACAGCCACATAACACGGTAGTGTAGAGTTAGGATTGGATAGAACTCAGCTCTTTCTTTCCCCCGCCCTGCCCCGATTTTCTATTACTTTGTTGTCTGGTATCATTTTTATTCTAGTTCCTTATCTTGTCCACTGAACAGCACGCATACCTCTAACACAGGCAGGTGCCTCTGGTGACTTAAACATGTTTTCTTAAATTGCCATTTCCTTTGTGTGTGTGACACTCTGGTAATGTATGTGATACTGTGTGTGAGTCCTCTTGCTACACTTAATGCCACATAGCAGAATATTCTTAAGTCACAACAGATGAAGCATTTGGAGCTTAGGATGGTCTCCTGGGGACCTAATAAAGTGTAGAGAAAGCAAGGAGCCAGACAAGAATTGTTTGTAGCTCATGGAGGAATTCATGAAGTAATCAGGGGAAGCTGCATTTGGCAGAGACTGAGATGAGACACTTGGGGGTATGTAAGAGGGTGAAATATGTGAATAATAAAGGAAGTCGGTGCTTGGGAGATCTCTTGTGCAATATACTTTCAGAAGGTGGAAAAAATATTTATTATTACTATGTTGTTGCTATACACAGCTCAAGACTAAAGATGGGAGTCTTACCATTTAAACAAACAGGGCATAAGAACCATGGCTTCCAATTTCCTTGTCCTTTGTGTGCTGCTGTGAACTAGCAGGAAAATTGGGGCCTCCAATTTTCTCCAAAAGAAAATCAACACTCACTCTAACTTGATACTATTTTTGAAATCCATAAAGGACAATTTAAAATAATAACTTCTTAACAAGCCAGGTCCTCATTTTAGATCACAAGAAAGAGAATTTGCATAGAATATTGCCTTATGTGGCTCATGTTTATTTCTGCTGAAAATTAATAGATGTTGAGTTTCCCCACGTACACCTTTCTGCAGGAACAAGAAGTATGGACCCAACTCTCAACTCTCTTGTGAAATCTTGTTGGCTGGTTGGCTGCTTCCAATATGGTGAGGCAGGAGACTCAGCGTGGGTTTAATCAGGGAAGCAGAACTACTAGAAGTATGAGGAGTATTAAGGGAGGTGGGACTCATTAATTGTGGGAGAAGTAAGGGAGTGAAAGGAGAAGGTGGGGAATCAGAGAAAAGTCATTAATCTGCTCTTCCCATCCCCCCAAGGGCTGGCATGGTGGGCAATTTGGAACTTGCAAGAGAATCTATCTGTGAAACCAGATAAATCCAGTTGACCAGTGTTAGGACCATGAAGAAGAGTTGGTGAAAGAGTTTCTGCCTAACTATAGCTCCTGGTGGAGGGCCCTGGGGCGCTGTTGGTCAGCAGTGTTGGCAGTTGGGAAGGGCGGGACACAAAGCCTGAGAGAGTGAGGATAACCTGGAACTTGTCTGCACCTCTGTGTCTGTCACCTTTGGAGAATAATGGTTACTCTTCCTGCCTTCTAAACCCTACTCAAATTCCTCTTTTGGCCAACTCTATCTCAGAGCCATGAGGGGATTCTAGGAATCATAGCTCCAGAAAATTCACAGTAGGCATCCCCACCGTAATACAGCCAGGAAAGGGTGAATCATAGTTTGTGTATTTCAAAATAAATTCTTGAAATTTTAATATTAAATTAAATTAAGTCCTAATATCAGAGTCCCCAGTCTACCTGGTTCATACATTTACAAGCACAAAAATGAGAAAGTCATAGAAAATGAACCAGTTACAAAATATCATACAATATTTACATTTTATAAATATGAAACAGCTATAAAATTTTGCCCTTAAAATTCCCATTACAGATAATCACCATTTTAGGCTTCCTACTGTGTGCGGGATCTGGAGCTGACCCTAGAAGACCTAAACTTAGTCTCTGCTCCCAACAAATACTTCAGTGAGAAAGGCAGAATGTATTCAGCAAGAAGTGGCATATGCCAATCAACATACATGCCCGCCAGGCAGTAATGCTGCAGGCAAAGCGTCCTACACCTCCTAGTACATGAGCACGTAAGACCGTAGGACCGTGGGACTGACACCCTGACAGGACCTGTGACAGGAATTTGAGGGGTCTAAGACCCACTAGAACAGAATGAGTTCCTACAAATGGTCTGCACCCCTTCCAGGGCAGAGGGGAAGCTTCTCAGGCTCCCTCCCTAACACTCTGCCCCTGCCTAGTGCAGGTGGGGCCCTTGCAGTAGGGCTGATGGCAGTGTCACAGGATGCGAAGGGACTACCTTTCCTGTGTGCGCTGCCTGTCACCGATGTCCGCATTTTCAATTTCTTGATATTTAAAGAGCATCAAAATGTAACAGACAGTATGTATATTGTTTCTTACATTGACTTTTATGTTTCTTTAATTTTACTTAATTTCATAATTCAATTCCACAAATGGGAATTCTTTATCTGCCCTTATGAAGTGTTTTCTGAGCCAGTTGAGTCCTGATTCTTCACAGTTTCTTCTCATTTCTCTGTGGAGGCTCTCAGGATTTATGCTCCCAATGGCCTTTCCCCTGGCTAGCAGGGAGGGTACCTCAAACAGTCAGGAGTCGTGCTCTCGCTGAGAGAAAGAAGTCAGCCCAGGGCATGCACCCACCTGCCTTCCACACAGGGACAAGCCAGGGTTGGCCCTGATTATGAATCTCATGATGACTGAGACCAGGTATGATACACTGGAGTTAGTCTGGGCAGAATATCAGCTTCCCCATGGCCCTGTAGTCAGGAATCCAGTGCTTGTTGTGGTCTCACAAATGTCTTTGCAGCCAGTGACTCCCATATTTACCTCTGTGGTAACTCCCTTCTCATCCTCACATTCTCCAGACAGGTTCTTGCCTGACCTGGGAGGGATTATGTGAGGAGGGAGGCTGAAAGGGAGGGACTCTAGAAACAGGAGGCCAGCTTCTGTCATCCACCAGAAACTTGTACCGACTTGGTTAAGAGCATCTGTTTGAAGCTATGATGTTCAGTGATGCGTGTTCACACACAAGCCTTGGGAACCTATCAAATATTGGACTGTTCTTCTATGATTGATTAAAATGTGCAATCCTTTTTGAAGACAGTTTTATTTGAAAATTAACAACTTTTTTTTTTTTTTTTAACACAACCTCTACAAGTAAAAAGTTCCCCATTCCACTTTCCTCATCTTGGCTTCCCAGTGTTGAGTGTGACCCTTTCAGGTATATTCTAACAAAAGAAAAATCCTGAGATGTTCTAAGTTAAATTACAGTAGGTCAGAGGGTGGGAGAGACAAGGGAAGTTAATCAGTTAGCAGCCATGGCTGGAACCAACAAAAGACGGCTCACATTCCTGAGTTTACATTGAAACTCTGAGCCAACTTTCAGGCAGCTATCTAGAAAGAAAAGCCTGTCACCAGTTGCCATCATACCCTGCTTATGCATGAACATTCTAGACTGTTGCCTACAACCAATCCAGAAACATCGAGTGTTTGTGAAGTATTCACCTGTCCCAGAACTTTACCCGCTTCACGTTTTCCTGCTCCTCTTATCTATAGCCAGGATGAACTCTTTCAAAACAACTTACATCTTTCTTCTCCACGCTCATTTTACAAAAGAGCCCTGTCAGTCCTAGGATGGTGGGCATTCATCTTCTCTGTCCAGCCCCGCTGCACGTCCTAGGACTTGGTCCTTTTCTTGGCTAGCATATGACTCAATAAACCCTTTCTTTCAGGACTTTTGGCCTCAAAGACTTTTGTTTCTCTCTCACTCACACACACACATTAAAAAAAAACGCAAGTAGGTCACACCATCATACTGCTATACAGTGTGCTTCTGTCACCTATCACAGAGATATCGTTCTATGTTAATTTGTTTTTTTGTTTTTTTTAAAGAAAAAGGTATAACAAGAAAAGTAATCAGCTTTCTGATAGGTTCATGAACCTCAGCTACACCAGAGCATTTAGCTGAAAATCACTGGTACAACTGGTCTTGGGATGTTGGCTCCCTGGCCACGGCTGCCTGCCCCCCTCTGTGCATGTGTTGCCTACCACAAGGACCCTGGCATCTTATCAGGTGCCTGTGGAAGAGCAGGCAGGGACTCCTGGCAAGGGACAGTGAGCGCGTGGCCAGTTTGGCAGGGAAACGAGAAAACCAGAAGGCTGCCTGGCTCTGTGGTTCTCCAGGGGTGGGCACAGGTACTTCAAATGTTGTCTGGTTCAGCGGGTGCTGGGGCTGTTTCTCCCTGTGCATGGTCCAACCTCAGCTGCCAGCGACAAGCTCTTGAAACGTACGTTTTACTTACGGCCCAGGCATGCCGAGAGGTCAAGTTGCCGGAATCTTGGTTGTTTCATCCCCACCTGTAGTGTGGGGGCTTGTGGAGGCAAGGGGGAGAGTTGTTGTTCTATGTTATGATTAGAAATGAACCTGAGTGTGACACAGTCCTTTGGAGAATCATAATTTGAAACAACTTCTGGCATTTCAAAGACAATTCTCCTGACTAACAGCCCCTCTCTGAACCTCATCTCTGTGAGCGTGACTTCCAGGCCCTCCCTTCTTTTGCTCTGACCCCTTTCTCGAGCTCTGGGGTTTGCTATGTCAACTTGCTGCCAGTCTACCCTAGAGTCCCAGGTCCCTCACATCTAATATGTGCAGAGAGGCTAATATCTTTATCTGAAAACCTGTGCCTAGTTCTTATTTCCACCTTTCTGGTCACTACAGAGAGCAACTGCTAAATTGTTCTTAATGCATTCTTTTTCTTTCCTCTCTAATGGTTCCATCAACTCTATTGGATCTAGGTCAAAAAATGTCTTTCAAAATTTCTCCGTTTTCTCATCCCATGGCTACTGCCTCCGTTGAGACTGTCATTGTCTCCCAATTCAAAGAATACTTATTAAATAACTATCATGTACCAGAGACATGGCTGCCATCCAGTGGTTCCCAGTTCATTGATCCCATTTAACCTCCAGCGGGATCTTACTAAATTACAAATCTGCTCGTAACTCTTCTCTGTTCAAAGCCCCACATTAGCTCCTTGCTACCCAAAGATTACATCTGGCTCCCTGGCTGCATCGGCTCTCCTCACAATGTCACTGAACCCATATCCTCACTGTCACCTCTCACACACACACCCCTCAGTCACCCCCTCTGCGGGCAAGTCCCAGCCACCCACCAGGTCACAGCCCCTGTGTTTCACAGATCCTTGTTCTTACACATGCTAATTCCTCAGCTTAGAACACATTTCCCCATATCACACTCCTGGGAAATCCCCACTTTTTAAGATTCTGTTCAAATGCTAACTCATGTGTCAAGATCAAGACTTTACTTGTTCTCTGTTCTCTCAAGGTTTCTCCCTCTCTCTTTTATGTTCCCAGGAGACTTTGGTCATAGCTCCAGGACAGCACTTCTCATCTTTGTTGCATGATTTGCCCACATCTTTGACTCTCCACCAATCCCAGCCCCCAGGCTGTCAGCAACTGGAAGGCAGGGGCTGTATATTCTTCATGGTGTCCCTGGCCCTCAGCTTCATGCCTGGCACATAATACTAAAACATGTGGGTACTCGACTGATCATCCTCTGGATGGAATACAGCTTTACAGCAAAGAAACCAAGGTTTGTGAGAAGAACCATACTAATCCCTAAAAATATTGGTTGCATATGACCGAAACCTATCTCTAACTAATGCAAGCACAAATTGGCTTACAGAACTGGTAAATTCAAGGGTGCAGCTAGATTTGTGGGCCCCACACATTGCTGTCTGGTCTCTCACCATTGCTCCACTCTGGTTTTCTTTGCAGGTTGGTCTCATTCTTTTCCTGCTGGAACCTGGCAACTTTAAACCTATTCTTTACAGTTTATGATATAAAAGAAAGAGACCTTCTCTCTCTCAGTGTCCATACATCAAATCTCAAGAGAGTATGCTTGGACCTGCTCGGTCATATGCTTTCACAGATCACAGAGGACAAACAGATAGGGTAGCATCATTTGCCAGGCTTGGGTCATGGGTCCATCCTGTGGACAGCTGGCTGACATGAATGACTAGCCCTCTGGGAACTACATGGGACAGACCAGTTCTCCAACCAAAAGAGTCATGCTGGACAGACAAAAGCATCAGATGACTACTCCAATTACATATTTTTTGTTAAAAAATAAAAATGAAAAAGATTTATTCTAATGTATTTGTCTGTTAGCTCCCAGTAGAGCTGAGGCTCACGAGTGGCCCATTTTACTCTACCAAAAGCAGAACAGTGTCACAATAGTAGGTATTCCTGCACAATGCTTCTCAAGCTGCAATGTGCATGGGAATGAATGTGTTCAAACGTAAGTTTTCCTTTGTAGGTGTGGAGTGGGATCTGGGATTCTACCTTTCTTACAAGCTTGTATTATCTGCTTGGGCTGCCATAAAATCCTGTGGGCTGGGTGACTTAAATAACGGAAATTTATTTTCTCAGAGTTCTGGAGGTTGGAAGTCTCAAGGCTGGTAGGAGCTCTCTTCTGGCTTGCTGTTGGCTGCTTTCTCAACGTGTCATCACAGGGTTTCTTCTGTGCACATGGAGAGGGAGAGAGAGAGGGGGTGAGGGGGAGAGAGAGAGAGAGAGAGAGACAGACAGACAGACAGACAGACAGACACCTGGTGTGTCTTCCTCTTCTTATAAGGACACCAGTCCTAAGAAATTAGGGTCCCGCTCACATGACCTCATTTAACCTTAATTATCTCTCTAAAGGCTTTCTCACCAAATACAATCACATCGGGGGTTGGGCTTCAACATAGTATGAATCTTGGCGGGGACATGACTCAGTCCATAACCAAATGTAAAGCTGAGCCTGAGTCTTGCAGATACCTGCCTCAGTAGTGCTGAAGAAGCCAGGTATAGGAGGGCCAACAGCTGCGAGGCGGCAAGAACCAGCGAAGCGAAGAGCCCATACTTGGGGATACAGAGGGACCAAACACTGGGGCTGATTTTCTTAAGATTCTCTGGGTATTTGCTCTCTGAGTAGGTCTCCAGTGAATATGCCTCTAACTTAGTGATTAATAGTTGTTCAGTTTCTTTCAAATTGGTCTGCAAGTTTTATTTGACAAGAGCCTCTCTTCAGTTTTGAGAAAGTGTGACTGTAGAATGTTCTCTCAGTAGCCCCATAGCTCGAGCCCTGCTAGGGAAAAGTCTGCTAAGGGAGCTGTTACTCTGGAAAATGGGCTGGTGCCCATACGTCTCAGTCTCAATTAACTGGGCTTTATACTTCTCATGATATTTAAATGGCAGCATAAGAAGTCAGGGTAGAAGAGAGTATGCAAAACCATTACATTGCCTCAGGGCACCATCTCCCCTGCTCAATAAATTTTTCCAGATCTGTTAATGGGCTGAATTGTGTCCTCCCCCACCCCAAAATCATATATCAAAGCCCTAACCCACAGTACCTCAGAATGTGACTGTATTTGTATTTGGAGATAAGGTCTGTAATGATTAAGATAAGATTAAAATGATTAAGATTGAAAGTGATGAAGTTAAAATGAGGCTGTTAGGATGAATTCTAATCTAATAGGACTGGTGTCTATATGAAGAGGAAGAGACATCAGGGATGTACATGCACAAAGGCCATGTGAGGACACAGCAAGAAGGTGGCCATCTGTCTGCAAGCCCACAGGCCTCAGGAGCAACCAAACCTTCTGGCACCTTGATCTTGGATTTCTGGCCTCCAGAACTGTGAGAAAATTAACTTCAGTTTGCTGAAGCCACTGGACTCTGTGGTATTTTATTATGGCAGCCCAAGCGGACTAACACGTGACCTAAACAGCTAGATTCCAGTGTATTTAGTGGGTATTAATTTGTCACTCAAATTTTAATTCACTCAGCAATTTTGCACTAGTGCTGTCCTGGCAGTGAGGATAAACTCATATACAGAAGACACAGTCCTTGTCCTCACCTGGTGGTGGAGAGCGACCCATAAAAGGCCACAGGAATACAGAAAGGCCTGGAGGTGACAGGGGCTGGCACATCTAGGAAGTGAGAGGCTAGCAGTCCAGTCCTGCTGTGTGGTCAGTGGAGGGTGCTGGGGCTAACTAATGATGAGCCTGGAGGGGAGGTCATCAGAGCTAGGTCATATCAGGCCTTAGAGGCCAAGTTGAAGAGTGATGGCTTTTAAGCAGAGAGCATAGAATGATCAGAGGGAAGAATACGAGATGAGGGATACATTGCAGCTACAGTGATCCAGGGAGGGGGCAGCGGGCCTGGACAGAGAGTAAGGCAAACATTTAATAGCCATTCCTTCTAGGTGCCCCTTGTAGTCACTACAGGGAATGGGGTTCTTTAAAATATGGGGTGGGCTTGCATCATGGTCATTAGGATAGAATGAGAGGCACACTGCA
The DNA here is from genome assembly GCA_033961575.1 of Aselliscus stoliczkanus. Classification (NCBI taxonomy): domain Eukaryota; kingdom Metazoa; phylum Chordata; class Mammalia; order Chiroptera; family Hipposideridae; genus Aselliscus; species Aselliscus stoliczkanus. The sequence goes on along the minus strand of CM066731.1, from coordinate 111,669,121 downwards.
CTGAGCTGGGCTTTCTCCTTCCTGTACCACATGCCTGATAAGAACAAATTCTGGGAAAGTTTTTCTGTACATGTCCTACCCCTACACACACAAACACAGACACGAAGTTGCTTGAGCAAAGCTGTCCTTACTAAAACCCTGCTCAGTGGGTAACACACAAACCTCATTGAGCAGAACTTGTTTGACCAGTCCTACAGGGAGAAAACTGCAACCACCACAACATTCCCAGCCATCTAAGCAGGTAGGAAACCTAAGTACTGTCTAGATGTCTTCCTCTTGCTGACCATGCTCTTTGACACCCCCACCACCCTACCCTGGGCCCTCCTATCCATCCCCCTGCCACTGCTTTCCTTCAGCTCATCACATCTTCCCTTGCCTGCTGTCTCGTACTTTGTTGAGAACAGACCTAAGCCAATATTTTCAGGCACAAGTTTTCAATTTTTTTTGTTAGATGCCAGTGACAACCAATCAGTTTGCAGGATGAGAGTTTTAGCTACTGCCCCACAACCTCCCTTCCGGGTTATAATGCAGAGGTTCTTAAGTGGGGATCTGTGAACTATGTACATCTTTATTTCATTAGCTTCCAACTGAATTGTAGCATTTCCTTCAATCAGAAAGAGAGGCACCAAACTACCATAGTGTTAGCAACTCCTCTGACTTTTTTCAGCAGGATATTTTTATATCACAATATGAAGAAATCTCAGAATATTGTTTATACAGAATATCATTTATCACTACAGCGTAATGAGAACCACCACTAGATTATGTTATTTCACAATTTCTGTTAATGAAGAAGCATGCAGAGGTCCATGGCACCATAGAGTTAAGAACTTCTGCCCTAGAATGAAACTTAAAGGTTTGAGAAGTTTCCCCAGCAAAAATGGCTGCTCTCCTTCCTTATGGAGTAGAACTCTGGGGCCTTGACCATTCATTGGTTCAAGTGGTGGTTAGAGGCAAGCCTGGAACAGATAGCTTCTGAGAAAAATCTTGGTCCTGGCCTCAGGTGATTCCTGGTCTTCTCTATGTAGTTCTGGAAATGACTCCTGGTTGGGCTAACTCCTACCCTCACCTGGTTAGTTGTCTAAACATTTGGAATTCCCTGTAACAGGACACACAAACTTAATGAAAATATATTCATGACCCACGTGCCATCTAATTCTCTACTCCTTGGTAGAACCCTCTCCTAACATTTCCTGTGGACCCCCCATCAACACACACGAGTACTTCTAGCAGCCCCAGGCACACCACCACGTTGTATGTTTTGTGCTGCTTTCCCTCTTACACAGGATGCTCTGACTCAAACGTCCTCCTCCAGGCCATCTGTCAAGGTCCTGCTGTTCTCCTGTTCCCAGTAACCTCTTGGCCAAAGCTTTATTATTATTTATTTTTAATTTATCGATGTGAAACTCACATAGCATAAAGTTAACCATTATACAGAGAACAATTTCATGGTATGTAGTATATCCCCGATGTTATGTAACTACCACCTCTATCTCGTTCCAAAACACTCCCATCATTTCAAAACAAAACCTCATGCTCGTTAAGCACTCAGTCCCCATTCAGCCCCTGGTAACCGCCAATCTGCAGTCTGTCATGGAATTATATAATATGTGACCTTTTGTTTCTTGTTGCTTTCACTAAGCATACTGTTTTCCTAGGTTCATCAAAGCTGCATTACATATCAGTGCTTCAGTCCTGAATAGAACCACAAAATTTGTTTATTCATCTGTTGATGGACAGTTGGGCTGTTTCCATCTTTTGGCTATTTTGAATAGTGCTGCTGTGACCATGTGTGTACAAAGGTTTGTTTGAGTGCTTGTTTTCAGATATGTGCTTAAGAGTGTATTTTCTGGGTCATATGATAATTCTATGTTGAACTTTTTGAGGAACTGCCAAACTTCCATAACAGCTGAATCATGTTACAGTCAAACCATCAGGGTACAAGTGTTCCAAATTTTCCACATCCTTGTGAACACATTATTTGAAGCTTTATTTTATTTTATTTTTTTTTGGGGGGGGGGAATGTGGTAGTTTTTCTATTTATTTTGTAATTAAAAGAAACATAGTTTAGTCCCTTTTGTCAAATTTGTCATTCAGGCATAGAAAACATATAAGGTACAGTGATTTTGATAAGTGGAAAGTCTGATTTAATTAATTTAACTAATTAAAAAGTCTTTGATACTGTCTTTTCAGTTATTTCACTTACTATTAATACAATTTATGCTGAAGCTTTACGTTTTAAATCCCTCAATAACTCCCCCCGCTTTTGTGTCCAACCCAGATTCTTCACACCCATACCTAATCCACCCCTGCAGCAATGCTCTTATAACGCTATATTATAATTCTGGGATCACTTGTCTCTCTCTCTCTTATTAGAGTTGGCAGGTGGGGCTTGCTTGTGGACCGAGATCTCTGGGTGCCCGTGGAGCCGTGCTGGCCAGGTCAGTGGGCAAATGTGGAGGAGGGCTCCTGCGCTCCCCCTTGTGGTGAGTAGGAATACACGTGGGCCTTAACACCACCAGCATCACACCCTTTATTGACTATACAGGGATGAAATGAAGACAAATGAGACACCAGATGGGCAAGCATGCTGAGCTCTTTGGAGAAGAGAGGCTGTGTAAATCCAAATCTTTTTTTTTTTTTTTTTTTTTTGAGAAACAAAGCGAATGACTCCAAACTGTGCTCACTTTATCATGCCTGCACAAGTCAGTGGGGAGGGTGGAAATGGTATTTGGAGGCATCTGAATGAATCATCATGCAAATTGTAATACTTCTGGAGAAACTGGGACTCTGCTGTGCAGCTCTCTACACTAGTGATGAGGTGAATGTGTGCCCCTGCATGACTTAGCCCTTTTTTTTCCCCTCATTTGTTGCCTCTCACTGTGAAACTGGAGCAGCATATAAAGTCTTCCTCCTGCTGCCCATGTCAGAGCATTTGTCCACTTCCCATTTACCAAAAAGTGCCCCAAAAGTGCTAGACCCTGGGAAGGCAAAGATAAATAACACCTGAGCCTGCTCTCAATGTATCCATGGGTAAGATGGTGCATATGATGAAGCCACATACCTGGATTATATTGGAAGAGAGAAATCTCAACAGAAAGAAATAAAAAAATTGTTTCTAGGCACACATGAAAGATATGGGGAAGAGCAGTTATATGCACTTTATTTCAGTTTTATTTGGTCAGTTCAGTTTCATCCTCAGATGGAAAGCTAGATATTTTTCAGATGAGTTGGCAGTTTCAGGGCTGTTATAACACTGATTTTTCTAGTACCAACAGAAAGGCGGTAGATTAAGTCAGAGAAAAGGATTTGACTGAGCTTTTCTCAATTGAAGTTATTTCACTATAAAAAGAAAAATGAGCTTTCTGTATGAGAAAGGCAATGTAGGATATGAGAAAAGTGTGGGGTTTGCAATTCAAGGCCTGGGTTTGAGTCCTAGGTCTGTTACTCATTTGTCATGTCCCCACAGAAAAGTCTCTGGGCCTCGGTTTGCTCATCCCAGTCTGTCTTCCTGGTCTCCCCCAACCCTCCTTGGGAAACTTAAATAGCTAAATTGGAAGGAATTTCAGCAGCTTATTACATGGTTTTAAGGTCACAGGCTTTGTTCCTGAAACTGTATGTCACATTTTTCATTTCTGAGTTAGCCCAGACCATTATCAAGTTATCTTACTGTTTGTTATTACTGTGTGAATTTTGGCATTCAAGCTAGAGTTGCTGTTAAGTTTGGTTGTTGTCTCTGAAAAACCAAACCATTTTATGCCTGTGCAACTTTTACCAGCTAGGGTTTCCTTCCCCCGCAGAGATCAGGTTAAACTTGGATAATCATGGTCCAATCCCTTCCCATGATACCTGTGAGTTGCTGGGGTTTACTTTCTGTGCTTCACTAGGTTACCCCACGCCTGTACCCACATGCTACTTTTACTTTTGTACCAACACCAGTACAGAGTTCAGCTCCCCTTAGAGAGGCCCCAAAGAATCCCTCACACATTGGTGGGCAGTAGAGACTCACGTGAAGACTTCCTGGGGTATGTGGTAGGCGGGCACTGGGAGAGCTCACACATCCAGGATGGGCTGGAGTCCCTCATCTGGCTTCCTCACTTTCTCATTCATCCTTTCCACCATCCCTTTCTTAGGCTGCAGGAAAAAACAAATTCTCCCCAAGGTCCAGCCAGAACCATTCTGTCCATATAGGTCTCACTCAGCGTCTTACCAAATATATCCCCTCAGAAACAGCCTTCCCTGCCCAGGAGGAATTCTGGCAAGTGGGTTTCCTCTCACTCAGCACCTTTGCTTCGGGAACTGGTCCAAGCCATAGGGGGGCTCAGAGATGGGAGGCTAATGCCAGGGCAACGTCAATAAAATCTGCCAGGGTTTGTGGACAGTTGGATGTCCATTTTAACACCCATGATCTGTATTTGATATTTTAAATAAAATTCTAAAGCAGGTGGCTTTCCATCATTCAAGTTTAATATTTAGGTGTTCTGAGGCATTCTGTCTTTTTGTCTACCACTCTCCTGGCTGCTTTTTTTGCAGAAATGACAATCTAGCTGGGACTTCCCAAAGATGGCCACTAGAGGGCACATGATTTTCAACGCACAAGGCCCTCTCTCCTTAGCTGTTCCTGGCACTTGGTTGCAAAGAGGACTGTTGTTTTTTTTTTTTTTTGTCTGTTTGTTTGTTTTTGTTTTCCCTCAGAAACAGGAGGAAAGCACTTGACATTCCTTGGATGCAGCTAAGGCATTTTCTACAGCATTCATCTGTGAAATGCTGGCTGTAGGAAACAGACATTCTGGCAGGCGGAGGAGAGGCTGTATTCTCTGTTCCTGTCACTCATTACCCCCAAGAGGAGGAGAAAAGGGCTGCAGAAAGCTGAACAAATGCATTTTGTTGTTTCTAAGATTACTAGGAGAATATACTTGTCGGCTACATGTGTCTATGCAGGCCTCACGGTATAGTGAAAATATGTGTTTTGGTATTAGACATGTGTGGGATGCATTTCCTACACCCAGGCTTCCTGCCAAAACGGCAAGGAGTGTGGGCAGCTGGCAACCCCGGAGAAACTGCAATATTAACTCCATGGGAGGCAGGAGTGGACACAGAGAGACCAAGTGACATGAGAGTGTCCGTTGGATAGGGTCCCTTGGAAAGCCCCTTGGGACTGGCTCTCATAAGAAGGGTGATACATCATACCCTGGAAGAGAAGACAGAGATAATGATGGGATTGCGAAGTTAATAGGGGTAAATATGAGTATGGGTCAATAGTTAAGAGTGACCACAATAAGATCAAAATCAGAATGATCTCACTGTTGAAAATTCAACGGTAAATGCAAATGAAAAAGCCAGGAATTAGAAAATCCTCTACTATAAATGAGAAGTCTTAACTAACATGCTGAACTAAGTCCTCATAAAACAGTTAATTAAACATGTCTCAGCTCCAGTACTTATTAACTCTGTGATCTTAGGCAGGATATATGACTTCTCTGACCTTCAGCTTCCCAATCTCTGACATGGGGAAAACCACTGTGATTGCAGGTTTGCTATGAAGATTAAACACTGTAATGTACATAAAAGAGTCCTCTCCTTCCTGGCTCTTGGTAGATGGTCAGCTTTCTAGTTCTCTCCTCTCTTCTCCCTCGTTAGCATGTTTAGCTTATAAACACTTCTTCATTCAAGAATATTTACTGAGGGGCCGGCTGAGTGGCACAGTGGTTAAGCGCTGGCTTGGGAAGCCAGCGGCCCCAGTTTGGGTCCCACATATGAGGGTCAGTGACACTGCCCTCAAACAAACAAACAAACAAACAAAAACAAACAAAAAAAAGAATATTTACTGAGTACCTGTCTTAGTAAGGTTGCTTTCAGAGGCATACAACAAAAAAACCTCACTTAAATGTTGGTAACCAATAAGGAAAAGGTATTATCTCATTAGAAGACGCCCATAGGTAGGGCAGTTCTAGGGATGGTTCACGTAAAGTCTTAGCAGAATTATCAAGGACTCAGATTCCTTCCATACTTTGGCTCTGCCATCCTTAGCAGGTTCACGTTTGTCCAGGTGTTTCTCTCATCATGGCCGCAGATGGGTGTCACTCTACTCACCAAAAGGCAGGCCTGGTCTCTTTCCTCTCACACAACTCTTTAGAATTTTCCTGGAACTCTTTCCAGGAGTTGCCCCAGCCTTCCCTCATATCTCAAGGACCAGAAGTGGGTCACATTGCCCATCCCTAGATCAGTTCCTGGAAAGATGAATGGGTTTCCATGGTTGGAACAAAGCAATCATGATTCACCCTAAGATGTCCTTTAGTCTTCTAGAATTGTTGATATTAGATCAAAATCAGGTTCAATTAGGTGAAGAAATGGTATTGGTAGGCAACCAAAAGTGCTTTCCAGGCACTGTAGCTGGTATTGGGCACACAGTGGTTAATAAGTCAGAAGCAATTCCTAGGGAGCTTGTAGGGTAGGTTACAAAGTAAACCGGCATGAACAATACAGTGTGTGAGTGCTGTGCAGGGAGAACCATAGGCAGTAGCCCAGAATGGGTGGTCGGGGAGACTTCCTAGAGTAGGTGGTCTCTGAGACCTGGGGGATAAAGTAGGAGTTTTCCAGATGATGGGGGGGGGCAGGTAGAAGTCCAGTGAGAGCATGCATGAAGCCTTGGGAACAAGAGTGATTATGAACTGGGAAGTTCACCATGGGAAGGAAGGCTGGGATGGAGGGGGCTCCGTGGTCAGCAGAGATTGTTCATGAAGGCCTTGGAAACGGTGTGTGTGTGTGTGTGTGTGTGTGTGTGTGTGTGGTGTGTGTGTTGAAATTCTATTCTGACACTAATAGATCAAGTATATTCAAAGCAATGCTCTTTAAAATGTGAACTTGAAATCGATCCAGTGTTTCATAACTAGCGTTTAAAAATAAAATAATAAAGGGCCAGCCGAGTGGCTCAGTTGCTTAAGAACTCGCTCAAGAGTGTGAACTGAGCTCTGAGCAACAGCCGCTCAATGCCCAGCCCAAGCTGAGCTGCCGTTGAGCTGCCAACAGGTGGCAGGATGGCTCAGCTAAAAAAACAAAAAAAAACACCACACAAATAAAAATAAAATAATAGTAAATACTTAAATGGCAATTACTACATTCAAGGCACTGTTCTGAGAGTTTTATGTAATTGTTATTAACTCATTGATCATGAGAGGTTGGTACTGCTGTTATCCCCATTTTGCAGGCGAAGAAATAGAAGCGCTAGCCCAAGGTCATAGTTATGGGTTGAACTGTGTCTCCTCAAAACAAATACGTTGAAGTGCTAACCCTCAGTATCTCAGAATGTATCCTTATTTGGAAATAGAGTTGTTGGAGATGTCATTAGTTATGATAAGATCATACTGGAGAAGAGTGGACCCCTAATCCAACATGACTGATATCCTTATAAGAAGACGGACATCTGAAGACAGAGACACAGGGAGAACACCATGTGACATGGAGGCAGAGATCAGAGCAATGCGTCCACAAGCCAAGGAACACCAAGGGTTGCTGGCTATCACCAGAAGCTAGGAGAGAGGCATGGAACAAATTCTTCCTCATAACCCTCAGAGGAGCCAACTTTGCCGAAACCTTGATTTTGGACTTCTAGCCTCCAGAACTGTAATAAAATAAACTTCTGTTGTTTTATGCCACCCAGTTTGAGGTGCTTTGTTATAGCAGCCAGAGCAAACTAATACAGTCATATGGCTAGTAAGTGGAGATTTGAGATGGAAACCCAGAGTCTGGCTCCATAGTCATACTCTCAACCACTGCATCTTCCTCAATAGAAAAGAATGCAGTGTAAGTCGTTGAGGGGATGGTTTTTGGTGTGTGTGTGTGTAGGTGTGTGTGAATGTGGGGTCATAATGTAAGACGTGTTTCACCCAAGTTTGAAAGCCACTGCCTTAAAAGGGTTCGAATAGAGTAATAAGATCAATTTGCATTTCAAAAGGAACAAAGAATCATGTCAAGATTTCAGGATTGGAAGTCAAGAGGGGTAAACTCTCTTTTATGGAGAAGTTCAAAGACCTTACCTCTTGGCAGGGTACGGTAACAGAACTTCTGCATCAGGGGTACAGTGGTGGGCAGGAGTGTCACCTACGGGTATGCCTGTCCAGAGGGTAATTACATGGTGCATTATGAGGCTGTGCAGTGTGCAACCTGTACAGCTGTCCTTGGTGGTCTTAGGATTGGATTAGAGATATTTACTGAGGAAGAAGTACATGTAGACGGGGAAGCAGCTGTACCACTCACCCTTTCCAAGCATGTGCTTCAAAAATATTTTCTTTTGTGCAGATCCTTAAAGATAACATGTTGACATTCTAGGCATAAAGTCTATAATGAACACGCATCAAAGGCAGCAAGACTGCGAGACCCACGCATTAGAATGTAGGCTTCTTCAGGAGGCTAGCTCCCTCGCCAGGATGTAACTCCATGAGGACATGAACTTTGTCTATGATCCTCACTGCTGATCCCCACTGCCTAGGATAAATACCCAGCAGGTGCTTAATGAATAGTTGTATGAATATGAAAGAAAATATAGAGGGGAACATGAGTGAAATTTAGTCACACAGTGGTCATTTTTAATGTCTTTGTCCCCCCCCCCATGGGCCCCTGGCTACACCTCCCATGTCCCTTCCACCTTTGACACTACAGTTCCACGTCCATCTCTCCTATTCAGTACACGATCTGAAAAAAAAAAAAAATGGATGCTGGTAGGAAGGCGTGTGGCCTATGCTGAATCCTATCTCCTCTGACAATGAGCTGAACACTATTAATGTCTCCAAGCCAGCTGCAGAGGTGCCTGTGACATTTGTGGACACCCTGAGCCTGCTCCACAGCAAGGGATTATGGCAATGTGCACAAATCCTCGCCTGTGAAGACAATAGTGCAGTCTCAGAGTGACTGACAGAATTAAACACCGTCCAGACTGATGAAAAGTCCAAGGAGGATTTATGACCCAATATAAAGAAATGTAAACTTCATTCTCATTCAAATCATTCCTATCCTACCATCAATTTTTTTTTTCTTTTCTGGATGTCAGGACTCATGCAGCCTTTTGCATTAGGAAGTTAACTGAATCCCAGGCTGCTGCCTGCCTCGCCAGGCTTTGAGTGACCAGATTTCACCATTTCTTGTTATTCTCTCTGATGGCTAGTTGAGGCTCCCAGATATATCATAACAAATCAGTTGTCACCTGAGCTTTGTTCTGCGGGAGACTGTCACTGCCCATTTAGGGTGACCAATTCTCCCAGTTTGTCTGGGACTTGCCCAGTGTCAGCACTAAAAGCCCTGTGTCTGAGGAAACCTCTCGGTCCTGGGCATACTGGGACGGTTGGCCATGAGAGCACATCACACTCTGATGAGACTGGGAGCTTGTGCCTGCTTGTTGGCACAACAAAATTGGTTTAAGCCAACTGTTCCAAGAACCTTCCAAAATTAGAAACACCTTCCCTCTTTGGCAATACCATACTTTCTTCTTTATTCCAATGAAATGGAAATGCAAGACACCTTGAGGTAGAGTAGCCACAATGGCTTTCCTTTTTTCTCCGCGTCAAATGAATGGTAAGCAAAATCCAGACTGCTTACATTTGAATTCTAACCTGGGCATTTAACTGCAAGTTACTCAGCCTCTCTGTGCCTCACTTTCTACATCTATAAAATGGGGATAATGAAAGTATCTGTCTCATGGGGTCTTTGTAAGGATTAGAAGAGAAAATACATAGTCTTTCAACTGTAATTAGCTGCAGTAGGTGCTCCGAAAATGTGAACAATTATTATTACCACATCTCCCTCTGTAGAAATGGGGTTCTTTCATTTTCTGGAGCCAACAGTGCTTCTTCTACAATGGGCAGAGAATAGGAGTAGACGAGGGATGGTAGGGAATCCACAGCTATCTATAGATGAACATGAGTGGGAGACAGTTCTAATGGGAAAATGTGACCTCTCCTCCCTCCCGTTTTTAACTTCTTATGTTAAATATAACATAAACACAGAAAATAACATAAAACAAATGTATAGCTGCCTGACTTACTATATGGTGAAAACTCAGAATCAGTACCTTCATTGGAAGGTAGAATTTTGCCAGCCATCCATGAAGTCCTCACCCACGGCTCTGTCCAAGCTCTACTCCACCCTTTCCACTACTAAGAGTATCCTAATATGTATTCTATCAAGAAATGATCCTTATTTTTTTTTTTTTTTGGTTTTGTTTTTTTCAGGGCAAAAAAAAAAAATGACATTGGGTAGCATGCTACCCAATGACACTCTTATTTTATCCAGATAACAGAAGGGCCAGGGTCTCCTCTTCTTAATTGGGGGGAATAAAAAAAGTGAAGAAGCATGATTTCTGAAATAAAGGACCTAAGTAGGAATTTGCAAATTTTACCTTCCTTTTTCTGACTATGCATCATATCTCCTGGAAGGGGCACCTAGATCTCAGTGTGTGTTGTTTAAAGAAAATAGACAATAGTCACAGTCCATTAAAATCCCATCTGCTTCCTATAAAATGGAAAAGTCATTACTGGCCGAGTCAGGGGGTCTCAGGCTCAAGTCAGGGAAGAGAGCATCACCCAGTTCTCCCCTTACAACCTTGCAACTTGCAAAAGGCAGAGTCACCCCCTTGTTTTTCTACCAGGGCAGTGCTTTTTACATGAAGCCATGCTTCTCCTCAAACAGTCATTAGTGTAAAACATTCCTAATACTATTTTGAATGGTGCCGAAAAAGAGTACAAAGCCCAGATGTGTGGTTCCAGTATTAATTGCTAGATTTAGAATGGGAGAGGCTGGGCGGGTAGGGAAGAGGTCACTGGGACTTAGTGCTTGAGTCAGACAGGGAGGGAACATTGTTCCCTGGGGAATGGGGTGTGGAAGGGAAACAGGGCTTAATGGAGGAAATTATTCATTGATGGGGCTGGCAGTTAGAAACGAAGACCAGGAAGCACGATTTGAAATATGGCTTGGGTTTCTGTTAGGATGAGTTTTATCATCATAGAACGGATAACCTTGATATTGATACAAGAATTGAAAACCCATTCAAATAAACATTGTCATCCAAATAGCATGACTTGAAGGGTCCTCATGCCTGTGTTGATGGCTCCTTTTTAGTGTGATTCCCATAGGACAAAACGATGTGCAGTGTCCCTAAATGCCCATGTGAAGTGTTTTGCCCTTGAATCCCTATGGACATGAGGGGATGTGGGTTTTCCCTGATCCTACTGCTGTCGGCCTGGTAGAGATAGAAGGACAGACGCTGCACTGACCATACTCACATGAGCCAGGCTGCATGGGGAGTTCTGCAGCTGGACTTTCTGTCTTCAGGCTTGTTCTGTGCTCACCCCAGGATTAAGCCCCTTTCTGCCTTGTTCTCCTTCTCAGGGCTTCAGGCCATTCCTCTTAGCTACTCAGCCCTGTTCACCTTCCTGGAAAGCTCTTGTGTCCACCTTTTGGTGGATCTGGTCTCTCCTTGGGTCCAGGGACTCACCTCGTTAGTCTGCGCTTCCCAAAGTGAGTCCTAAGGAACATTAGTTTTGAACACTATTCCATTATCAAGTAGGAATGGGAAACATTATGTACTCTGGCCCCACTCTGGGAAGTCACAAGGCACATAATAAAATGAGTACAACATAAAGGCTCCAAGAAGTCCTGTAAATAAATGTTAATACTATTTAACTCAACACTTTTCACTTATCAACTAAAAAACCTTGGCCTAGAGGTCAGCTTTAGGAGCCTGTGTCCTGCACATACCCAATTTGCTAGAAATCCCAGTCAAATATGCTTTTTTTCTGATGTCCACTTTTCTTTTTCCTGGGGAACCTCCTACTCTTTCTTTTTATTTTTTTTTTCAGTCAAGGAGATAGCACAGGTATAAAGTCCACTTACAGATCTGAAAAGATCACCACTTTCTTGAAACCAATAAATGATGCACCCCTCTCCGGTGCCACTTATAAACTCTCCCTACCTCCTTATATTCTCTGGGATGAGAAATGAGGTCATGCCTGTGAACAGTGCTTTATAAACCATTAAGTGCTATATAAATGTTAGTTGTTACTATTAAGATGGTTCACTCTGGTGCTCCAACCCCTTTCTCCCTGGGAAGTGGCATTATCAGAATTACAGCTTCATAATACAAAAATAACCAAAGCCTACACATAGAATACAAGCCACTTCTATAAGAGGATCCTTTCCGTTAGTGCAGAAAGAAACTGACTATACAGTATACAATCCATCAGTTCTCCATACAATGAGGGAAGAAAAAAAGTGTAGACATCACACCTTTGAATCCTCAGACATATAAGAAACCACCCCCACTCCCACCACCCCCAACACATCCAGACACAGAACTGTCTCTTGCCTGTCTGGCCCCAAATCTCCCCAGTCAGGTTCTCTAGTCCCCCACAGGCTCTGCAGTGGCCACCCTTCTCGTCAGATTTCACCGTGACAGCCTTCTCAGGATCCCTTTACAACCAGGCCAGGAAATGCCAGCCAAGGACCTGGTTCGCCTAAGCCCCCAAACAATGGGCCCTTCCGTGTTTGTTTTGAGAGAGTTGAGTTGTGGCTCCTTTCCTCAGTACCACAGCGATTTTCAGAGGCACGCCCAGCCAGAGAGTACAATCAGGGCTGGCAGCTGCTCAAGGGCAAGGTTTAAGTTCATTTCGCTGACTTCTTTCCCATCTCAGCTCCAGAGAAAACAGAAAAGAAAGCCAGGCCTCTAAAACCCAAGTAAGCCAGCCACAACTCAAAATATTTGGCTAAGCCAGACACAAAAGGACAAACATTGTGTGATTCCACTACCTGAATAGGCAAATTCATAGAGACAGAGAGTAGAAGAGAGGTTACCAGGGCCTGGAGGAAGACAGTGAGACATGGGGAGTTATTGTTGAATGGGTGTGGAGTTTTTCACTGGGAATTAACAAAAAAACCTCTAGAAATGGATAGCGGTGATGGTTGCACAACCATGTGAATGTACTTAATGCCACTGAAATGTGCACTTAAAAATGGATAAAATGGCAAATTTTATGTTATCTGTATTTCACCACAATAAAGCTAAACAAACAGCAATAACAGCAATAAAATATTTGGTATCGGTTTCCCTAATGGGTGTCTCTCCCAGGGACACTAACCCATGTTGTGTGCTACAGATGTGGTCCCAGGAGGGAGGGGAAGATGGACTGAATTTTCAGTCCTGCCCATTGGGCCCCACACAGAAGAATCCAGCAGAGTGCAGCTCAGAGCATCTCATCGCCCTCAGAGAGCCCTTCTGGGTTTGGGACATAAGCAGGAGGTATCACTCATCTTTCTTAAGCCTTAAGACAGCCTGAGAAGCTCTTCTTCTCTGACAGAGCCTAGAAAGTATTGGAAAGACTTCCTGGTCAAGCAGGCCTCCCTTGGGCTGAAGACCCTGTGACAGAAGGGTTAGGGATCACAGAAAGCCAATTTCAAGATGGTAGAAACAGAATGGAGTCTACACAGTGTAAAAGCAGATTTCCTGAAGTCTTTTGTTTGACGTGGAAAAATGAGAGAAAGAGAATGAGACGACAGGCTGTTGGCTGGAATGGAGGCTGAATTTAAGACAGCAGCCTCTAGGTGGCACACACACCATAATAAATACCCGGAGAAGAGTAGATTTCATCTGCAGATTGAGCTTTAAGGTTCAGTTCAGATGCTGGGGGGCTTTTATGAATAGCCTACCCCACCTCAGCTGCAAGACACCCCCAGATCCAAACTCTCTGGATCCGATTGAAAGAAGGGAGAGAGCTTTGATCATCTTGATGACAATAGCGGGGAAGACATCACATCTACCTGGGGATCACGGGGTTGTCAGGAGAGAGAAGTTAACATGCACCCACGGAAACAATCAGCTCTGAGAAGAAAGGGCCTCGTTCACAGGGACCATTGTCACTCCTGAAGTGTGTCAGTGGTGGCGTTTGGCTTCCTGCATACAATGGTAGAAGGGTTGAGTCTTTCGGCTGTCAAGGGAGAATGTATTCAGTCTGCTCGGCTCCTGAAGTGGGTTTTTTCCCTTGCTTTTTCAAGCCTGTTTCATCTCAGCAAGTGCCCAAGTGAGCAGGAGACCAGGTCGCAGAGGCCATCAACTCGGAAGGCAGGGCCAGGAGCCAGGGAGGCATTCTTATTTACACAAATAATTAACAGGCACACATGCAAAACCAGGCAGGGACAGACGTGATAATGACCCGGGTAATGAAGCACTCCATTGCTGCAGAGAATGGAGTAAGTGACACTTCACTCTCAGTGCCCCGGTTAATTCCATTTTTCTCCATTATACCACACAGCGGCGAGGGGTCAATTAGTTCACCTTTGCTGAAAGGGCTATTTATGATGGTGCAAACTGGGATCACGTATCAATCAGCCAGATGCATTTAAGGAGAGCCCTCCAAGGGCCCCACATCTGACTCAAGGCTATGGTAAGATACGGAAGAAGCAGAAACTTCCAGCTGTATCAGCTTTCAGGAAGCTGCATTATCCATTACGGTAGCCACTGGCCACCTGTGGCTCTTTAAATTAAAAGTAACTAACATCGAAAGTTCAACTCCTAAGTCATACTAGCCACATTTCAATAGCTCAATAGTCACATGTGGCTGGTGGCTACCATGTTGGACAGCACAAAAAACATTTGCATTGTTGCAGAAAGTTCTATTGGACAGTATTGGGGCACTGTTGACACCTATGGGAACAATATAAGGCCACTTACAAATGTGGGAATTAACTGAGAGCAAATTAATGGGAGGGAATGAAGGCTCAAACGTGTTGTTTCTCGGCCAGTAAATGGTCTTCTGATTCCTACTCCAGAGCTTAGAAGCATCTTAACACCAATGCACTAAATGTTTGTGTCTGGGGGTGGTGGTTTAGTTATTGGAATATTTCAACTAATTTAGAAGCATACTCTCCAACCTGTAGCCTCAGGTATTCATTTCTGGTTTCCCTTCATCTGTGGTAGTCTTCCCCACCTTTCACCCTGAGAAATTTTCCCTTCCCAAGATTTACTCTATGCCTGGGGCTAAGTGCTTTCACACATCTCATTTAATCCTCATGATCTTCTGTGTAATGGGTATTTTTACTGGAATTGCTGCCTACCTAAGCATCACCATCATCCATTCCTCCTTCCCAGTAAGGATCCCTCTCCCAGCTCCAGATGTGGGCCGACTTGATCCAAGAGGAATCGTTTGCCATTGATAGGCTGAGGAACCTATCTCTCAGCCAGTCAACGTATGGCATTCTCATTGCCACAGCAATTAGTTAAGAAATGGTGCATAACTCCTTTGGGCCAATAGGAAACAAGAGGAAGTTAGCTAAGGGCTTCTGGAAAAGCAATGAGCTTTTTCTGAAGAGATAGTTACCGGAGAGAGTCTCTCTTTTTCTCTCGATTGTCTGTACAGATAAGGCCTCGAACAGTTGAGTAAAGCATTTCTCCATTACTCAGCATATGGTGGAACGGATAGCCCAGACATAAAGGGAGCAGCCCAGACTGAGCTGCTACTGGTCCTCGGGCCCTCAGTGATATCAGTCCCTCAACCCCTGGGCTCTTTGAGCATTGAGTTAAGAGTTTTTGTGATTTGCAGTCCAAGGACTTCAATTGATAATCCCACTCTGCAAATAACGAAACTGGGGCTAAGAGAATTTGAATAACTTGCCCAGTCACCTAGGTAGTAAAAGCCAGAGCCAGGACACAAATGTAGATGCTCTTGACCACCAAACACATGCTTTCTTGTTTTCATCATTCTGTTTCTTCCCTACGTGACTATATTTCAAAGGCTCTGGGGGATAAACTGGTAAGAACAAAAAAAAAACGACATCTTTAGGGCCATAAGGATAATATTTTACCTTGGATATTACCTGAGCATGCGCTGATTGCCTGGTTTTTATAGGCACACACAAATAACTTGCAGACTTTGAAAATTCACTGGCAGCTACACTTGGTCGTCCTTTGTATTCATTGCTCTTTCTGAGGGCCCTTAAGAAACTCTTTTGGTATCTTGGCTTTTTTAGAATGGGTGGGAAGCTTCTAGACAGAACTGTTGCAGTCCATGCCTTTTAGCAGCTGAATTAAATTAAGTATGTTGGCTACTCGTGAGGGATCAGCAAGGCAAGCTCTGAGGCAGCCAGACCTCACTTTACCCTTGGCTTGTATTTATCGAGTGTATGGGGCCCTTGCTTGTTGAACCAGCGGGTGACTCAGCTCCCTTCAGTGATGGGAAGCTGTGGTTGTCATTTCCCGAGAGACCTTTTCTCAATCTTCCTGGATTCACTGAACACCCTAGGGTGGGATGGGGGAAGCAGGTTTCTGTGATTCCCTCCTCTTTATATGCTTGTCACTTTTATGGTGTCTTTTAGCTCCCTCCTCAATGGTGCACTTGACCTTACCATTTAATGAAGGTCATCCTCCCTGCAAATATCACATTAAACATATTGAGAATGGATCAACTGAGAGATTTCCTAGCAGAAAGGTCACAGCTGAAAGGCATGATTTTCCCCTGCTCACCTCAGCAGTGGTGCTGACAGGGAGGCCTTGGGGGAGGCAGAGGCACCCACTCACGAACACAGGATGAAGCATATGGGACTAGCATCCGCACACTCCTGCTTTTGCCCTGACCAGGAGCACTGAGGTAAACAACGCTACCATCGAGCACGTTTCTCTTTGCTTTGGTAGAAGGAGCAGTTCACATCCAGAGACAACGACCTGGAAAAAGCGCTTTCTTTGATGATGATGCCTAATGGTGGAGCAGATATCTCCACTGCAAGGAGCTTTCCTCTCTCATTCCCAGGCTCCTCTGCATTTGCTGTCCAGGAAACATGACTGATTTTTAAAGAACCACCCGGGTTTGGTTTTGCTCCAAATAAAAGACTAGGGGTTACCAACCATGAGAGGCCACTGGAATGGTTCTGAACAGGGTGACTTGTCCCTAGAGACCTGAGGTGGGTGAGATAGATTCTTTGTGTCCTCTGCTTTCTCTCTTGGCACCTTCTCGTTTTCTGGCTCCAGGCATCTAGCTCCATCCCAATGCTCAGCCAAGATCCCCAGTTCCAGCACAAATCCTGCCCTGCAGATGGAACCCTGTGTCTGAGCTGAAGACAAACCTCATCCGAAAGGCATACAAAGAGGGAATGGTTTGATCTTGAGGGGGAGAATATGTGACCCCACAATATGCCACTTTGATATGTGGATTATTTTGAGCTGAACACAATCAAGGCCCAAAAGACTCAGAAAGAGCTTTTATCTCCCCATTAAAGACCTTAGATAGAGTGTCTAGCCCAGGAAACGTAGGGGCCAGTGTGATGGGCTTTGGGTCCTGTTTGTTCAAAGTCCTGCTGACTCTGCATGGCATGGCAAACCTTTTTACTTAACAGTTGCTCTTCCTGTGAATTGTCTTTCTTCCCTTTGTAGCCTCTGATCCCTACCCCCTTCTCCTTAGCTCAGGATGGCATATGTAACTCTCAATTGCCTGTCTCATATCTATATGAGGCTCCGGTACATATGAATTTAAATTTAAAAACATCTTCTCCTGTTACTGTGTCTTACATTAGTTTAATTAATAGGCCAGCCAAAAGAACCTATAAGGAGAGAGAAGAAACTGTTCCTCTCCTACAGCCTCCAGCAACGTAGAGATCTGCTGTGTGGCTCCATGGAAGTCAGGTGTGAGTGAGGTCTCAGGCTTTCGATGTGTTCAGCAATGGTAGACAAGATGGAGGAAGTGAGGGAGAGTCTACCACCACTGGCTCCAAGGTCAGACTGCCTGGGTTTAAAATGTGGCTCAGCCACTCACTACACATGTGACTTGGGCAAATGACTGAACTTCTCAGAGCCTTTGTTTACTCATCCTCACAAAGGTGTTGTTTAGGATGATCTGAAAAAAAGCAGGTATCCACAGAAACAAAAAGTAGATTATGGGTTGCCAGGGGCTGGGAGAGTGAGGGTATAGGGAGTGATTGATAGAGGGTATCAGGTTTCTTTTTGGGGTGATGAAAAAAACATTGTGGAGTTAGAGTGTGATGGTGGTTGCACGACCTTGTGAATATACTAAAAAACACTGCATTATATACTTTAAAAGGGTGAATTTTGAAGCACACAAATTATATCTCAAAAAAGTGGAATAAAAGGAATACATATAAAACACTTAGCATGGTGTCCAGTGTGGAATTCTACTGTCAATACATGGTAGTGAAAGTTGTATTATTATTCCAATTAAGGTAGTAATTGATAGGATGGGTCTCCTCTTAATTAAAGCCTATGGCAGGGAATAGGAATAAAGAGCAGGCAATTTCCTAGGGAGTCCATTTAATTTAAAGACTTATGGGTCAAGGTTCTAATTTAACTTGTAAATAATTAAAACATTAGTTTTATATTAAACAAATAAATATGTAGAAGAATGCAAAATCTTCATGAGGTAGAAAGACCTATGACTTTAAATAACTCCCTGCCTTGAGAAGGGCCCTGGGGTACATATTTACACTTGTCTGCCATTAGGGCTGCTGCTTTGAACAATTTTGGGAGGAGACTGCAAAAGAAGGTTTTTACATTAATTGCTGAGAATCTGAGGCTCTGGGGGAACTTGGCCCTGAGCACTGTGACATCCAACCCCAACAGTCTCAGCAGTGACTCCTCAAACCATGCCCTTTGGGGAGGTTGGTCTGCAGATAGCCTTTGCCAGCAGTTCTGAAGCTACTGCTGCCTCCTTCTTGCTCAGCTCAGACTCTGAGGAACTGCTTAGAGGGACTTGCATGGCTAGACTGACAAATCCAAAGATCTCCAAGCTTTGGCCAACAGCAGTTCAGAGATCCAGGAGTTAAATGTTCGGGAGAACAAGGTCCAGCCCAAGCATTGGGTTTCCCCACCTCCAATGACCACAGGTGAAAGGTCAGCAGAGTACCTGATGGGCTCTACCGGCCACAGAGACTTCCAGGCTTGCATGCCTTCCTGTCACTGTTGGACCAGTAGCACTGGACTGTCTGGGTTTTCATTTACTCCTCAAAAATACCCTAAGTGTCTGCCTGCGCCCCCAGGAGAGACTCTACCCTGCAAACAATATACATTCAGTGGCCTCACTGTCTCTCACTAGAAAGCAGCTCTGACATGTGTGAGGGAGAGAATCTGGAAGAGGAATTGTATTAGACTGAAAATTATGAGATTCCAACAAAATTGATGCTTAAAGTAATGATAAATAAATGAGGGGCAGATAATGAGTTTGGGTTTAAACCAGGTTATCATGTAGCACTTCTACCCAAGAAGGATTTACTTTCTTGGGATTGAGATTGGGCCACGTCTGCCTCCCAGAAAGAACTACCACGAGGCAACTGTGATTATTGGGAGAGATTTGGGTGGTGTCCCACCATTCCCTCAGGCCCTGAGTGATCGTTTGAGACACTGTCTGGCTTTGTGGTGTTGTCAGCTGGAAACTCCCTGCACCAGCATTCATTGGAAAACAGAATTGAGACCAAAAAGGCCTGGCTGGACTTTATCCTAGGGGATCAGTCATTGAAGCTCTAAAGTTCCTGTGATGAGGCTGTGGCACAGTCCCAGAAACACGGCCCCCAGGAGTGGTCATAGCCTGATAAGGGCTGTGTGTCTGCGTGGATGTTTGTGGGGTGTGGTGTGTGTGTGTGTGTGTGTGTGTGTGTGTAGAGAAAATGATCCACTGGCAGTATGCAGATTCTCACTGCAGAAGTTGTAATTAAGACGAGGGGCCTCTCCTTTAAGCCTCTATTTCAGATGGGGCTTTAGAAATATTGCCATCTACTTTTCTCGTCCTCCTTCTCCTCCCTAAATGACAATTCAGGTGTTTGTGCCTCTGGGGGCCAATCCCTGTGCAGATTAGCTGTTAAAGCCACAGGATGAAACAGACTACAACTCCATCCAGTCTAGGACACACCTCTTTCGGGGAGTCCTGTCTCCAAGTTCTGGTTTCCATGTTCAGTAAATCGAGTCCACCTATTTCCATCTCAGGTTCTTCTCATCCTAGTTCCCAAGAAATTCCTCTTCTCCTGCCTCCACTCTGCAGCATGCCCGTCAACCAGGGCGCGCTCTTTGAACTTGGTTCTGGTTTCTCTTTCCTGACATTGGAACCTGTGTCTGGGGAAAGCAGAAGTTGGAGTTCCCCTGCCCTTCAGATGCTGGCACTCCCTCTGCTTTGCCAGCCACACCTGTCTGGAACACGCTGATGGAGCTTCTATGTCACCAAATCACTTACCTATGCCATTAGTCACAAGCACCAACCCTAACCATCCTATTAGGAGATGGTGCCTTTGTCACCACCTCCCTCTGGATCTGATGGGTCCCTGAATGCTAAACTGTTAGAACTGCAGACCCCACTGGATGGTGTCTCTGCTGGGTTCACGTGCCAGTTCCTCCACTCCCTTGCCATGTGCTCTCAGACAGGATACTCACCTTCTCTGCGCCTCAGTTATCTATCAAGGGTGATAATTTCAGTACCTACCTGATAAAGTTCTAGTAAAGATTAATTAATAATGATGTACCTAGAACAGTGCCAGCTGTTACTGTTGATAGAAGCAGCATTAAGACCATATGTCCCAGTGCAGCTTCGGAGGAAGCCTGCCGCACACCACCTTCTAGCAGAGAGGGCTACTCTTGCTTGGCACCAGCTAAACCCAGGGGGACATGTGATCCTCACCATGAATAAATGTATGGCTTGCTTCCTGATGAGCTATGGCCAGCTGTTGCCAAAGATACCACCCTGACCCTGTCTCCATCAGGTCTGAGAATGGCTTCCTGTCAGGAGGGTTGAGTCCCTCTGGCAGTGGGGTGTCTGCCACTTGCCAGCCTTCCACTGAGGTCCTGGCAGGGGGGCCAAACACCTGGCTCCCTGGCCATGAGATGCATGTGATGGATGCCAGGGGTTGCCTTTGTTCCCCAGGTGTCAAGAACTTGGCTGTCTGTCCTAGAGACAAATGAGGAGGAGATTCCTGTCCAGTGATTCCTGATGTGTAGGGATGTCTCTCCAGCGAAGGAGAGAATGAAGAAGGCAGAAGTACTGGTCACTTGTGGCTCCCCAGCATGTGACATCTGCTGATATTTAGCTAAAACCTGCTAGCTGATGGTCCACTGTTGGGTGAGAATATCTTGCCTGTCAAGTGAGGTCACCTCTCAAATTTCCTTCTACCTTTCCTTTATGTCTGTGAAATTCAAGGCTTTGGAGTGTAACATGTGTAACAATCCTATCCTAGACTCACTGAACCCAGTCTCCCCAGGTGGAGCCCAATCCCCCTCACTGATTCTGAGGCACCTTCCTGATGGAAGGCCATAGATTCATAGGGATCACCTGGCCCTTAGGGGTCTGGAGCCAGGTGGTCAGTTAGTGCAGTTGACTCTTGAACAACTCAGGAGTTAGGGGTGCTGACTGCCCATGCAGTCGAAAATCTGTGTATGACTTAAGTTGGCCTCTGAGCCCATAGCTTTCCAATCAGCAAAATGACGTGGATTTGAACTGCGAGTCAATTGAACTGAGCAGATCAACTGAAAATAATCTGCATATAAGTGGACCAGCATGGTTCAAATTCGCATTGTTTTAGGGTCAACTGTATAAGCTTAGGAGGTTCTGTCCAAAGGCAGACAAAACTGGCATTTTCTGTCCCAATTCTAGTTTTCTGAGAACTGCCTGGAGAAGTCGATAGTTGGATCCGGGTGAAAACTGTCTTCCCATCTTGACTGAATTCAGCTGAATTCAGACTCCATAATGTATAGTTAACAGCCCCACTTCTGCAGGGCGGTATGATGAGTCAGGTGACACCACCCACATGGGGGACCTTTGTCTAGCTTAAGTGCCCTGGTCTGAGTGGCAGAGCAGGCTGGAGCTGGAAAGGAACCCACTGGCCTGGCTGGGAGGTAAAGTGGGAGCCTCAGCAGGTCATTAACCCAGGCTAGGCCGGTGGGCTGTTGAACACAGGCTGATGAATGGAGACAAGGCCATGGTCCCTGCCCTAAGAGCCTGGAAGCTTGGCAGACAAGTCCAGGCGTTGCCTCTAGCATATAGATCTCTGGACGCTGTTTCGCAGCCTTGGGTATATGGGAGGACATGAGGCTGAGATGTTTCCCTGCAGGCTCCTTCCTGAGAACAGCCTGCCTGGTAGTCAGCAGGTGGCTGCTGGAGAGACCTCAGGCCTAGGTGGGCTCAGGAGTACATAGTGTGAGGAAGGGCTGGCCAGGTGGCTGTGAAAACAGCCCAGCAAGGCCCTCACCAGGGGATTTCATGGTAGAGGAGCCTGTGAGGCTGAGGGTCACACATCGGTCACTCGTTAATATAGGAGTTTCATCTCATATACTGTTGGTGGGGCTGATAGAGAATGTGGATTAAACATCTGTGAGGCGCCAGGCAGATCAGAGGCCTGTGCTACTAATCCCAGACCCTGTCAGCCATGTCAGCTGACAAGGGTGGGACACATTGGTTTCTAAGGCTGGAGAACATCTGTTGCCATTGTTTGACTTGTCTCCACTAGACTTGCTACAGAAAAGATTTGTACCAGTTATCTGCAAAAGCAGGCAGAGTGCTTTGAAGAAAAGCCCTGTACACACAGGGTGAACACAAACAGCAGGTGGCACTGCTTTGAGGCTAATCTGACCCCACCTTTTTCCAGGCTCTGGTGTCAACGAGGCTGCTGCCTTCCTGAGAAGGACCTTTGAGGCCACCTGAGGAAACCCCTCAACACGGCATCATGATCAGAAGCGCTCAAGCTGAGCCCTTATCTGACTGTAGGACCTTGATTAAGTCATTCAACTTTTGTTTTTCCTCAGCCTATTTTGTCATCTGGGAAATGTGGGAAGGAGAACTACTTTGGTGTTCTGTACGGATTAACTAGACAATGCAATAGAAACGTATCGGCTGACATTGGCTGAAAAGCCCAGAGAAAGTTCCAGCTTCAGCCCTGGCTTCATTTAGGGGCCTAAGGATGCCATTAGGTTTTTTTTCTCTTGGTCTTGCTTCCTCTGGGCTGGCCCTGTTCCCGGATGTCTGGCAGCCCTGATCCCAGCCTTACACGATTACGACACTTAGGGCAGCAGAAAAAAAGTGTGAGCCTGCAGCTCAGTGTCCTGGCGGAGTCCTGAGATTCACACTCTCTGGACCAGGGGACACTCTGGGACATTGCAGGGACAAGACAGATTAGACCCTGACCCTGTTGAGGCTTACTTACTAGTAGGAGAGACAGAAAACAAGTACATTGTATAAAACAATACAAAATTAGGAAATGATGAGCGCTATTTAAAAAGAAAACAAATAAAGCAGGCTAAGAGGGTAGAGTGATGTGGGGTGGGGTGAAATGCTGTTTTAGATAATATGATTAAGGAAGGCCTCTCTTAGAAGGTGACATTTGAGTAGAGACCTGAATGAAATGAGAATAGAAGCCAGATGAAGATCTGCGTATGGAACATTCTGGGCAGACGGAGTAAATGTAAAAGCTCTGGGGCAGAACAAGCCAAGCGTATTAAGGAAGAGCCACAAAGGCCAGTGGAGTCCGAGCAGCCTGGTGTGGGCAGAGAGTGATGGGAGAGGAGGTGGAGAAGGGGCAGAGCCATAGAATGCTGGGCTGTACAGGCCGGGGAAGGAGACAGAATTTTATTCAGACAGTGGTGGGGTCTGGAGGCTTTTTAAAAGGGAAGAGACACAATATGAGTTATGTTTGAAAAAGATCTCCACCTAAAAATGGCCAACAGACACATGTCAAAGTGCTCAACATCATTAATCACCAGGGAAATGCCAATCAAAACCACAGTGAGCTATCACGTCACACCTGTCACAATGGCGATTATCAAAAAGACAAGAGAGAACATGTGTTGGCAAGGATGTGGAGAAAAGGGTACCTTTGTGCACTGTTAGTGGAAATATAAATTGGTTCAGCCACTAGGGAAAGCAGTGTGACAGTTCCTTTAAAAAATTAAAAATTGAACTAACATGTGACCCAGCAATCCGACACCTGGGTATTTATTCAAAGAAAATGAAATCAATACCATGAAGGGATAGCTAGCTGCACTCCCATGTTCACTACAGCACGTTTCACAATAACCAAGAGACGGAAACAACCTACAGACTCGTCAACAGATGAAGGGGTGAAGACAATGTGGTACATGTATACAAGGGAATATTATTCAAATCCTGTCATTTGCAACATCATGGATGGTCCTTTAAGGCATTATGATAAGTGAGGTAAATCAGAAAAAACAAATACTGTATGATATCACTTCTATGTGGAACCTTAAAAAACTGAACTTGTATAAGAACAGAGAGTAGACTGACGGTTGCCAGGGACTGAGGGGAGGGGATTGCAGAGATATTGTTTAAGGTAAAAATTTACAACTAGTAGGTGAATAAGTCCTGGAGATCGAATGCACAGCATAATGATTATAGTCACCAATACCACGTTACAAACTTCAAAGTTGCTAAGAGACTAGATATGAACTGTTCCCAATAGAAAAAAGAAATGACAAATATGTGACATGATAAAGGTGTTAGCTAATGCTACTGTAGTAACATATTGCAATGTAATAATGTATCAAACCAATATGTCATATACCTTAAAGTTACACAGTGGCACATGTCAATTATATTTCAATTAAGGAAGACACACATATAAAATCAGTAACAAGAAAAAGATCTTTGCTTCTGTGTGGAGAGGACCGTTGGGAAGCTGCGACAGACAGCTGTGGCTGGGACAAGGGGGTGGTGGCAGAGCTGCACTCAGGATATATTTGAGGCATGGGTTCCATTTCCAGAAGCAGAACCCTACAACCTTCCTAAATGGAAATTAGGGGCTTCTGTCAGAAATAGTGGTGATAAATGCTGGTGGACAAAAAGCAGAAACTTTCCATCACTTTCAGCATTTGTAGTTTCATGCAACTTTTTATTTCAGACCTTTATTTTCACCATCGGTATCTTTTTCTGGGTTGGGGACTGTATCTCCAATCTCGTTTCCTTCCTGCAAGGCCTAGAATCGCTCTGAGGGATTTTAAAGATGACATGGTCCAACCCTAATCTCTTTACAGATGAGAATCCTGAGGCTTCAAAAAATTCTAGAATCCTGCAAAGTCCCCCAGTTAATTAGAGCTGGAATAGGCTGCAGCTTTCCTCGTTCCCAGTACTGGCTTCCTTCATGGAACAAAGGCTCACTCAATTTAGGGTGCTGCCAAGGACTGGTAGAAGTGATGGGAGAGGTTTTAACCTGCAGTCTCTTTCAGCATCTCCCAAATAACCAGTATGTTTGATAAACACCATCACCACCCCTACATACACACATACACGCCACCATGGCCCCCCAGACAAATCTTGGAGCCACCACTATGCTCAGTTACCAGCTTTTTGTCAGAAACTCTGATGAGAGTCAAGAGTCCAGGCCATAAAAGGCAGACACACGGATGGGAAACACCAGGGTAGTGCCTTATTTTTATTATTATTATTGTTTTTAGAGGGAACTTCATTTGAAATGCAGGCTTTCCATTCTTGCTTGGAAAGCCACCAGTGGACAGTTCACTGCTCTCAAGCCAGAGGGACACATGTTAGCCTCTGAGGCAGAGCTGCAGTCTGCAGTATATAAAGCAAGATGCGCAGACAGCTTTGAAAAATGTAATAGCCGGAAAGGGCCGGCCTGAAATCCTCCCCCATGCTAAGTGTATGTTGGCTGGCCTCCCTGTCAGAGAGGGAGGCTGGGACAACTGGCTTTTGCGCTCAGGGCTCAGCATAGTGCCTGACGCTCCAGGGGGAACCATATATACGAACTAGGTGAGAGCAGGGTCAGAGTGGCTGTGCCCCCCAAAATACGACTATGCACATTCCTGGGCAATAGCATGTGTCCTCTGGGCTGTCCCCTGGGTGATGGGGGGGGGGCGGTGCTGGATGTCTCGAGAGCAAAGATGGCTTAAGCAATCTGTGACTCTTGCCAAGAGCACTGTGGTGGAGGGCACTCTCTCTTTACGTGGTTTTCATTTTCTTCTAAGAAAAAGTATCCAGCTTGCCTTGAACGAGTAACCACTATGGTCAGGAGAAACCATCATAGGGTCGATGGGAGTGGTTCGTGGTTTAATCATGAGAATGGCCAGGCTGTCCTCTCCGAGTAGGGCAGGGATGTGACGCCTTGGATGGCTTTCCTTCCTCATTATTTCGGTGGTGAGCCAGCTGGCAGTGCAGGGCTGCTGGCTCTGTCTGTGCGGTGCTGACGGGACAGGCAGGGCGCATAAATATTCAGTAATGAGCTCCATGTGAGTGAGTACAGGGAATCTTGACAGTAGCTCTTCCAAGATGATCCAGGCAAGGAGAGCAGGATCTCTGGTGTGAGTCAGAGACACAGAGAGGAGCCTGAGGAGCGAGAGGGAGGGGGCCCCGCTACAAGGCTGGCCTTCCTGGACTGAGCAAAGCCGTTCTTCCTTGTAGTCCAGCTGATGCCAGCCAGCAAAACAGAAAACATGTTGTACTGGAACGAGGTGCTCGTGGTGGAGGCACGGATGGGGAGAGGTGTGAGGAGAGGCTGTTGTGGTTTGATTTGGGGGAGACAGTGAGTGAGGGGTGCCTGGACTCCTGGCTCTCTAGTTCTGACTTTAGCAAAGAAGGGATGGGGTCCCACACATGAATACCCATTTCCTGCTCTTCACCTTAAATGGGGTTGGGGTGGCTCCTGTGGGCTGGTGCAGGCAGTGAGCTTCAGGATAATGCCATCCCTGCCTGCTCGCAACCCAGAGAGTACTCTTGAGGGACACGGTGTGGTTAAGTCCCTGAGAGTGCCCAGGAGGCTTTAGCCAATGCATCCTCCAAAGGTGGCCAGTCCTGCTCTGACCTTTCTCCCTTGTCCCAACAGCCCAGCCCCTCCAAGGTGCTCGGCTACCTGCCCAGACCCCGTCTGGCTCCTGGCCCTCCTGCCAGCACCTCAACCCTCACCCCCCAACAGTGTACACAACCTCTACAGCTATTGAGGACATCCTCCAGCGTTTCTTTTGTGTGTGTTTCTTATGTTTTCATTTAAAATCTTCTTGTCTCCTTCTCTAGGTGGCAAACACATCCAGGTGAAGGGCTGGCTCGCATCTCCTCTTTTCTCCCCACCTGTCCCCTGCACCCAGGGAAAGCTGTTGGAAGCAACACACCTCCTGCTCTTGGAGGCCAATGTGTTCTAGAAGAGGTTGCCCATTTTTTCTCTTTACACACAAACTGCACACACATGCAGGGAACAGATGGATTTTTCTAACCATGTTGTAGTCATTATTCTCCTCTACTCAAAATTTTGGCTCCCAGCATGTGCATGTGCCAATTTTTGCCCAGCTTAAAAACCAATCACCTCTAATGTCTCTGCTCACATCACAATGAAACCCAATGGGCACCATATTGAAGCCTTGCCCTAAAAGATGTTAAGTTCCCCCAAAGATTTTTTTTTTGGAGAGCAGACTG
Source organism: Aselliscus stoliczkanus (assembly GCA_033961575.1). Lineage (NCBI taxonomy): Eukaryota > Metazoa > Chordata > Mammalia > Chiroptera > Hipposideridae > Aselliscus > Aselliscus stoliczkanus. The sequence goes on along the minus strand of CM066731.1, from coordinate 111,641,729 downwards.
AAATCTCTAGAGATAATGGGATCCCAGATCCAGAGCACTAAAGGGCATCTGTCCTGAAGGAAATCAGTGGCTATCATTTTGGTTCCATGTGTGCAACATAAAAATGCCAGTTGTCTTTCTCTGGTAGCCACCTCACATCAGAGGTAACTTTGTGACCCTTCCTTCGCAGATCAATTTAATTACAGGCATGAATGCCCACTGAGGGGTGGGGTGAAAACTGGGAGCCTTGGATTTCAATAAAGTCCAAACTGCTTTGAAATCCAAATATAGCCAACCCTCAATTATCCACGCTGAGGAAAAGGAGCGTGGATAATCCTGAACAGCAGATGATTAAAAAATCATTTATTTTGGTTTTTGGAAGCTACCATATGCTATTTGCAATGAAGCAGCAAAATTTCTTCTCTGGCTGTGTTTTGCTCAGATTAATATTTCAGTGAACTTGCATTTTTCCTTATGCACCAGTGGACAGCAGAGGGGTTAGACAGAGGAGTCTGTGCAGAAGCAAGCTGAGTGGCAGGACATGCCAGCACCAAGGGAAAGAGGGACACGGCCTGACGTACTGATGAAAAATTAAAGGCTCTGGTCTTCCCTCTCTTAATTAGAAAAGGGGGTAGAATGTAGGATGAGGGGGAAAGGAGAGAGAAGAAAAAGACACAAATTTTAAAATTCTAAGTGGAGAGACCAGAGAGAAGATGGGGCCCCACCTTACTCCCATCATGCTTTCCAAGCATGTAGTTCATGATACTGTGACAGGAGCCCTCCCTTTAGAACACTTTGTCATTCTCCATTTACTAAATGTGACGAGTGCTCTCTGCCTCCTTGCCGTTGCTTATGCTGTACCCCAGCCTGAAATACCTGTGTTTTCTCTGGTCCTATCTCAATTTCACCCACCTTTTAAGACCCAGCACATTTCCCATCTTTCCACAAAGCCTTTTCCAATCATATCCATTGAAAGCAGCCTTCTTTTTCTTCCTCCTCCCTTCCATTCCCCTTCTGAATGCCTATAGCACAGTATTCTGTCTCTGACCTGTTTGGAGTGTAAGCTCTGTGGGGACAAGGACAGAGGCTGTATCAGAGCGCTTGGTGTTCCCTTTAACACGTAGCACGTGTTTGGCACATGGTAGGCGCCCCCTACCCAGAGAGACTGATGGTCGAATCCTTCGGCAAGGCATGGACACACTAAGCCAGTGGTTCTCGGGGTTGAGTGGGGCTGCATTCTCCTTGGGGACAGTTTCCAGGACTGGCCCCCAAGAGACACTGCTTCAGTAGGTTGGGGGAACTCAGAGTTAGGCATTTTCTACAAGTGCTCAGGTGATTCCGATCACTGAGAAGTCAGTTGTAAACATTCATATCACCGATGCTCACACACTGAGCAACCTCCTTGTGTCCCATTCACACAGGAGAAGCCAAAAGGTTAAAAAACAGAGACACTCAGAACCACACTGGGGTTATTACTGTTATCTCTCATGCTTCCTAATGCTGAGTCCAACATTTTCTTAAGCAGAAAAAAACTGCGAAGAGTAGAGGCTAAACTAGGACAGAGGTTAGCAATGGATTCTCCCTACTTTCTTGAGCTGAAGCGGTGCCTTCTTGCACTTTACAGCATCTGACATTGGGGTGGAGCTCAGAATCGAGGGTACACTACAGTTGGCTTTAGGGTGCAGCACTGACCATGTCCCTGCCTTTTCACCACCATCACATCAATGAATTATGTGCATCTCTGTGGCTACAAAGGTTCAACTTCACTGCCATTTAAGTAACTGCAAAAGATAATACTCTAATCTAGGTATTGAAATGAAAAATGGTTGTGTGCATAGAAGGGCATGAAAACAGCAGCAGGGCATAAATTTGATATTAGTAAAACAAACATTTACTGCAGGAAGAATACTTCTACATTTTCTTGCAAAGAAGCAACCAATCGAAGAAATGGCTTTATAGCTTTGCTGCTCAGGTGATGCTGCTGTGACCAGTGGTATTGACCTCACCTGGGGGCATGTGAGAATTGCAGGATCACAGGCTCCAGCCATGATCTATCTAATATTTGTTGTTTAAAAAGGTCTGCAGGTGATTTGTATGAACGTGAAAGTTTGAGAAGATAGCTTTATAGGACTTAGGAAGGGAAGATATCCACAAGTAGATAAAACTGAATTATGTTTAGTTACCATGATAAAAGGATTGTCTATCTACAGTAGGCAAAAAAGCTTTTAAAAAGATGTCAGTGGCTTAGAAAAAAATATGTGAGATAATAATAGAGTGTATCATGAATTCACTTAAAAGCCCAGAGGACATTATTGTGTGGAAAAACACGGGCATCGATGACTGAAAAGCCATTCAGGAGAGTTAGACTGAATGTGAACAAATTTTGCAGAACACTTTGACCAACTTATTTCACTGTTTTCCTTTTTAGATATGTGTAAGAGTGATACATAACAATAGATGTGTAAATTTATCTAAAGGGTCTCTTTCAATATGAAAAGATTTATATGAGGAAAGAAAGCATTGTGTCATAGTTTAATTAGGAACATTCTTTTTCCTTAATGATACATAAAATGATGATATATCTTACAACCAAAGACATCTCAGATTTGATGAAATAGGAGAGTCCCACACACTTCACCACAATTGCTTTTTCTCTTAGAGTTTAAATTTCAGTAATTATTCACTCTGATGATGCCTAGCATCAAGATTTTTTTCACATAAAAAATCGTTTTGAGTGTTGATTCTGCTTTTTAAGTTTGACAATTTTTTTAGGTCTACCAATTCCATGTCATTAATCTCCTACTCAGAAAAAAAACAAAAAACAGTTTGTCTGCTCTAGCCACTAAATTTTAGAAAGTGAAATAAGAATGGAGGAAATATCGGATGGAAGATGGAAATGAGGCTGAGAGACATTGGTCCAGAATGACTCTCGCAGCTACTGAATCCCCTTTTCCTATTTCAAACAATAGCAATCACAAAACATTTTCAAAACCTATTAGCTGCTTTCCCAGTGTTATTGTATTTAATCCTGAGAAACCTGTCAAACATGTATTACTATCCTCTTTTTCACAAGTGAAGAGAGTGAGGTCAGAGAAATGAAATAACTCACCCAAGAAGAACAGGATGGTAGTTGTGGGACCAGAATTTGAAAGAGGCGTCGGTCCTCGTGGCCCCACAGAGCCAGCATCTCTCAAAGCACAGCTCCACCATGCGCACTGCAATCCGCAAGCAGCCTGGTGCGTCTGTTTGAAAATCATTCCTCAGTGTACACACTGCTGTGCATGAACTTGAGGGCCTTCAGCTTAGTTGCTGTCATTTCACGGCCTCTGCTGAACACCACCTTAGGATGCCAGAGCCCCTTGCCTTTGAACACGATACCAGCTGCCATTTGTTCTTGACTGCAATGTCTCCACAACTATAGATTTTCTTTCCCTGTAAAATGCCCCCATATTTTGCACAGTTTCTTAGAGCTCATTTTTTTTTTTTTTTAAGAGATTGAGTTCAGCTCACTTCCCCTGGCTACCATGTAAGAGCCTATTGTGACTGACCCCATGCCCGACTCAGGAGACACCATCTCCTTTCTAACCTTTGACCCTGCCTCATGGCCTTACTACAATAACTTTCTCCCTGAGATTCTCACTCCTTTCTAATTAGCTCGAGATGCTCTTCTGAAAGTGATCCCTCTTACTTTACATTAGTGATTCTCCATCTTTGCTGACAATAAAATCACCTGGGGAGCGTTATAACATCTCCAGCGCTCAGGCCACACCTCCTGCCAATTAAATTCGAATCTCTAGAGCTGCGATCCAGGGTCAGTATTGCCTAAGCTTTGCAGGTGATCCCAATATGCAACCAAGTCTGTGAGGCAATAAATCACGTTACTTATCTCCTTCATCTGTCTACTAGCTCTGTTGTCATTACATTCCCCAATTAAGTTCCTCACCCTCAGTTAAAAGCCCTATGATAATCTTCCCTCATCTTCATAGCCACTTTTGAAAAATAACTTCTGTTTTTATTATTAAAAATGACACACATTGCTTGTACAATTTTTAGTTTTGCAAATACAGCTGAGCAAAGAGAAGGAAATACAAATCATTAGTAATCTTGCTACAGAGCAATAACTACTGCTAAAGTGTTTGTGTACATATATATACGGCCAGTGTCTTTTCCTTGTATATATTTTATGCATGTGTGTTTGTTTTATTGTACATATGGTTTTATAGCCTGCTCTGCTCATCTGAACTTCTTTTCCCTTGAATTTCTCAGCCTCTTGCCTTTTCCTTCTCTGTCCTGACCTCTACAATTCTACTAAGTTAATCTTTCTTGGGCTTTTCAGCCTGACCTTCTGCTGTAAATGCTGAAGCCTCCTTTCATCCTAGTGGGTGATTCAGTTCAGAAGCACTAAACATGCTCCTTCTGGAATCGCTGTCTTTCCAAATGCCTGGGCCATCTGGCTGCCCAACTGCTCAAGCCAGGCGTACCTGAGGTCACTCTAGATTCCTTGGACAACTCACACTTCATTTCTCACTAATTATCAAAGCTCGTCAGTTGTGCCTCTTAATATTTTTGAATCTGTGTACACCTCTCCATCCCATCTTTTTCCCAACAAGCCCACTATCATCTTTGCCATGGCCTCCTAACTGGTCTCCTTATCCTGTTGCTTCTCTCTAGTCCACTCCCCAAACCATCTGGCTGACTTAAGAAAGTCATTCTCATTAAGTTTAAGGTAAAGTCCACACTCCTTACTAAGGGCTTGAGAGCCTACGTGTGACCCAGCGTCTGTTTAAGTCATGTCTCCCCTGCCCTCCTCCTGAAACCCAACACACCCCTGGTCTATGGTGCTTCAGGAACACTGAACTTCATTCTGCCTAAGATGTGCCCCCCATTCCTTCTGGTGGATGCCTGCTCATCTTGTAGGTTTCTGGTGGTTCCTCACTTCCCTGGAGAGCTCTCCTCTGACTCCCTCCATCTGATTAGATACCTTCTTTGTGCTCCTGTAATGCCCTGTAACTCCCCTATGAAAGCACATATCTCACTGAATTACAGCCATAGCTGTTTGTCAGTATTCCCCTCCGGGCTGGCAGAAGGCGCCACGTGTGTTTTGCTCATCACTATGTCCCCAGCATCTAGCAACAAATGTTTAAACCGTTTGTTGAATGAACAATGAATGACTGAATCCCTCCACAACACATCATGCGATAAATCTTTCAGCACAGAAGGGGGTCTTTCCTGGATGTGACCTCAGTTGCCGCTTAGAACATGGGCAGGGGCTCAGCGATGTTTTTCTCCATGCCGCAAGGGGGCTCCATGCTCAGGGGGTGGCTTTTTCCTGTCCTATGGACAAGGCTGCCAATTTTTCTCAGAGTCATAGCTTTCCCCACTTTTTTCTCCTCTCCCTGGCTTTCTCCTGCTCTGCAACCTTCAAGTCAAATTAACCCAGCTGAATTTCGTATGAATTTAGTTTTATTTTTCACAGTGGAGGCTCCTTATCTCCTCATTCATAAGAGACAGCCACTGTAACCCAAATGCTGTAGCTTTTCAAATAGAATCATGTTGGTGAATATCTGATGTTAGCTTGCTAATGATACCAACACCCTCAACAGTTTAGCGGTGGGGGGGGAAAAAAAAAGGAGTTGGCAAAAGTCGAGATAAGATTGTATGGTTTCCAGTCTTTCTCTCAAGAAGCTTGGGTTCCCTCTTCAAAATGTTGTGAATCTGAATTAAATCTGAATTCAGTGCCTCTGAATTAGGTACATGACACCATGTGGGGATAGATGAGGTTTTATGCAGTCTTAGGCAGACATAATGTGGAGACTTTTTAAAGAAAAAGAATACAAAATTATAAATATACTACTTATAAGCCTTGAAAAGTGCTGGTGCAAGTTGGGGGCCCCTCAAAATCAACATTCATTACTTAAATCTGTTCTCTATTTTCTATCTTAATTTTTCTAACTGGAGAAACTGAGACTCAGAGTAAATAGGTCCATCTGTGCATTGGCTTGAGGACTAATGGCTGACCGAACTGTTCCTTCTGTGGTACGTGCTGCTCCTTTTGGAGCTGGATAAACTTTAAAAATTAGCTAATTTCCCAAAACAAACAAACAAACAAAACAAAACAAAACAAACTTAGCTAACTTCCCAGATCCCTATTTCATTCACATAGGCCAAGCCAGAAGGGTAAAAACGTAGGTAAAACCTAAACGTGTTTTTCAACGAATTCAGGCTCTGCATGAGCAATAGCTTCTTGGTCTGGTGGGAAGGGTCCCGGGTTGGGAGTTGGGAGGGGCATTTCTGTGGGATCTTGTTCATACCACCTACAAAACTGAACTGCTTAGGCTGATTTTGAAACTGATTAATCTTGAGTCAGTTAATAACCTTCTACTCTACATAAATAGGGAAAAAAGCAGATTCTCAACTTAGGGTTGAGCAACTTAGACAGCTGTCCAGTTTTATAAGAACAGGAAGCAAGCACCATCGTACCACTTACCCATCCCATTGCTGCAGCCCTGCAGGGGCAAAGAGCCTCTTCTCAGGCTCCAGCTCCCACCGAGGCTCTGTATCTGGATTCCCTGTCTGTCTCACTTCTTTAAAGAGCCCGGGATCAGCCTGTGCCTGTTTGTGACCAGTTTTGCCTCCTGGCCCTCTCTTGTGGATCACCCTTGCCCATCCAGGCCTCTGACTCAGTCCCACAAGTTACCACTTGTCCAGCACAGAGGCTCAGACCCTCCTTTGAGGAAAGTCCCAGTAAGATTCCAGTTTTGAACCTTGTCATCCAGACTGTCATCCTGTGAGCAGGAATAATAATAACGTATGGGGTGGGGGTGTCACACAATTTAAAACTCCAGTCCCAGCTGCATGCCTTGGAGGACATCCTTGCTCCAGGTTCCCAATTTTTTTTTTTTGGGGGGGGCAGTGTCACTGGCCCTCATATGTGGGACCTGAACCGGGGCCTCTGGCTTCCCAAGCCAGCGCTTAACCACCGCGCCACTCGGCCAGCCCCCAGATTCCCAATTTTTAAAACTAAGAGCTGGACTTCATACTTTTGAAGGCCCTTTGCAGGTCAGCAGTCTGCAGATGCTAAGTAAAGTTGTTAATAAAAAAATGAAGGAAATTTGCTCAAGTGTTAGGAAGTGCGTTTTTCTTTGGTTTCTGATGCCATAGACGTGACATCCAGTCCACATGGGTCCCGTTGCTATGCCTGCAGCAGTGTTTATTTTAAAGGCAGATTTTGATGAAGAGAGAGATAGTGTGTTGTCATGAGGGCTGGGCGTGAGCCCTGAAGCCAGCGTGCCCTGGCTTGGTACACTTGGTCAAGGCCCGTGACAAACAGAAATGTGCTTGGCAGGGAACCACCAAGGCTGAGTGAGCAGTGTGGGGAGTGGATTTTGTCACTCCATGCTTTCTGTAGGGCAGGAGGGAGAGGCCAGTTATGGAGATTCAGGACAGGAGCTGGAGATACGGGGTAGGAGCAGGTGGGTCTGGGGCTGAGGGTAGGAGGCTCATTTGGGAAAAATTCATTGAGGCATTAGGGCAGAGCCATGGGGCATTTTTACAGGATACCAGCCCCTCACCCAAGATGAGGTAGACAGGGGTTGGCATACAATGGTGCTCAACAAAGGACAGATTCCCTCCTAAGTGGGCGTGAGGTGTGCTTAGTGTGTGGCTCAAGGGACTCAGGGCCATCCCGTTGCCCACCCACAGCTAGGCCTTAGGCACCTGGGGCAGCTCAGTTGGGGTCACAGTGGTTTCTCTTGAGGCACCCTGGGTTTGGGGACCTCCAGAGTTAATGTTAGTCAGGCTATTGTTGGGTCTGTTATGTTTGCTGAAATAACTTGTTGTTGCTTTAAAACAACTTGTACAATCAAGGGCCTGTCCTACAATATGATTCATGGCTCTGAAAAGGGTGCTTGTGCAGGCAAACCCTCCAAAAGGCCCAGGGCAGGGGATGGGGTCACCCCCTGCTTTTCCCGGTCAGACTGTCTGTGGCTGTAGCTGGCACTGAGGGTGAGGCTGGGCCTGCTGAAGTCCTTGAGGGAGCTGAATAACACAGTCGGTGGTGGTCAACAAATGGGGAATTATCGGGCTTCCCTGCCCTCTGCTTTGCTGAGGGTTAATCATGGACTCACTGGGGGAGATGGAGGGGCAGGACCAGGCACTCCTCTGTATAAAAAAGCCCCTCCTAAGCAGTCCAGCTCAGGGGCTGCATGCCTGCCTCGCCGCGCCCCGCCAGGGGAGGGAGAAGCCTGGCTGGGACGGACCCTGCTCTCTGCACTGGGCAGGGCTGAGAATATTAATGTTGGTTATCTGGGCATTTTTTGTGCCAAAACACTATTTGAACACTATGTTTATCTTCATAACAACTGACTCCATGAGGTAAACGCTTCTTGTGGCCGTGCCCTCCAGTTTAGAGATGAGGGAGTAGGTACAGAGAGGCTGTGTCCAAGGCCACATGGCCAGTAAGCACAGGGCCATGATGCGAACCCAGGTCTGTCCAACTCGAGCTGGAGCCTTTCACCTCGATGGGACTCAGAGGATGGACATGCTGTTTAACTGTGTGCTGATCGCTTCACCTCTCTGAGCAGCAGGTGCCTTGTCTGTAAAGCGGGGGGACTAATATACTCCTCTGAGAGCTGAAGTGGGCAGGAATCCAGCTCTGTGCTTGGCACAGTAGGGGCAAAACTTGGCTCTTTGTCCTACCTTCAGATCTGGGGTGCTCCAAGCTGGGCATGAAGAGGGTTGTGCTCACTTTCTGCCTCCTTTTTAGCCCCAGAGCATGTGATGGTGGGGGTGCCTGGGTACCTGCCAGGGCAGCCATGGAGGGTTTGTGAGGCTCAGTGATGACCGTGGCCCCATGCTGCATCCTGGCCACCCTTCTTTGACAAGTGGATCCACTTTGAGCTGGGAAGCTACATAGTGGTGCCCTCGCCTGCCCAAGATGCCCATTAACACCCTGGACCTACTCTCCTTGTGGTCAGAATCCTGGTTCTTGACCCACCTCTTCTCCTCCCCCCATTCTGGCCCCATTCCCTAGAACCCCAATAGATTGTGTGATAGGCTGGAAAAATGGCCCTAAAAGATCTCCACAGGTTCCTAATCCCTGGAACTCTGAATGTTCTCTTGTATGGCAAAAGAGGACTTTATAGGTGTGATTATGTTAAGAATCTGAAAATGGGGAGATTATCTGAATGGGCCCTAAATACCATCACGAGTCCTTATTAGAGAGAGGCAGAGGGAGATTTCACACAGACAAGAAGTGCAGACGGCAATGTGACGATGGAGGCAGAGCCTGAAGTGATGTGGTCACAGCCAAGTGCTCTGGTCACCACCAGATGCTGGAAGAAACAAGGAACAGGGTCTCCCCAACCGCCTCTGGGGAGAGTGAGGCCCTGCTGACACCCTGATTGCGGCCCACTGATCCTGATTTTCAACTTCTGGACTCCAGATTTGTGAGGGAATAAATATCTGGGTTTTATTTTTCAGCTTCACATTCTGTTAAAAAGTACATAACGTAAAATTTATTATTTCAATCATGGTAATTCAGTGGCATTCAGTCCTTTCTCATTGTGTGCAGCCATCACCACCAACTATCTCCCAACTTTTTCATCATACCCAACTTAAAGTCTGTACCAATTAAACAATTGTTCCCCCTCCCCTCTTCCCACAGCCCCTGGCAAACAGCCTTCTGTTTTCTGTCTTTATGCATTTGACTACTCTAGGTATGTCATATAAGTGGAATCATACAATGTTTATTCATCTGTGTTTGCTTTATTTCACTTAGTCTTCAAAGTTTATCCATGTCATAGCATGTATCAGAATTTCCTTTGTTTTTAAGGCTGAATAATATTCCATTGTGTGTATATATATATATACACACACTCATTTTGTTTATCCATTCATCCATCAAAGGATGCTTTGGTTATTTCTATCTTTTCACTATTGTGAATAAATCTGCAAATTTCTGTTATGTTAAGCCACCAAGTTTGTGGTAATTTGTTACAGCAGCCATAGAAAACCAATACAGATAGTAATTTGATCCTTGGTGCCCCCACTTTCCTCTCTGTAGGTCAAACAGAAAAGCAGTGTTTCTCAAGGTGTGGTCAGCTGGTCCCCTACATCAGAATCATCTGAGGAAGGGGTGGATGTGGGACAGTTTTTCAACACACAGATCCCTAGGTTTTATCTCAGCTCTTCAGAATCAGAATGTGACAGGCTAGAGCTGGGGGGCTGTATTTTTAGCCTGTGTACCAGAAGATTTTCATATACACTCAAGTTTGAGAACTTCTAGATTGATGAGTTACTTCTTCCAGGTGAAATGGTGATGATATATGTTGTTTGGACATATATAATCCCTTTGCCTGAAGGAATGACCTTTCCAATTGTGGTGTCAGGCCCGGAGGTGAGACATGGCTCTCTGAACTTTCACATCACATGGCAGATAGAGGGGACAGATGACAGAAAGCACATGTTATTGTAGTTGAGTGCAATTTTTCTCTCGGTTTGGGAGGAGGAACTGTTCTTAGTGGCAGAACTGCACCTCTGTTTGGGAAACAGCTACAGGAGCCTCCCTAGTGCTGAGAACGTAGCTCCTTAGGCCCTAGCTGGGTGGGTAAGAATGAAACAAAAGAAGGCAAAACAGCTACTGGAAAAGAAGAAATGTTGAAGTTTTGCTGGTATCCAGGAGGGGGAAGATATGAGAGGCTAGAAGACCAGACCAGCAAGAAGATACCACAGCTGTCTTGAAAGAGCTCTGAGAAGAGCATGGGGCATAGTGCTATGGCCCAAGGCTGGATCATAGGGAAGATAGGGCCTGAGAAAAGCGTTGCTGATAAGCAGAAGCAACCAAAATTAGGAACAGCCATGTCTGTCCGACAATAAATGTGCTTCCTGCTTTCTGCCATAATCACTCCCTTTGGCCACAAAAACTTCCGTAAAATCTGTTACATGAGGCTTGGTGTACAAGGAATTATGGAGGAAAGGAGGAAATGAGGTTTTGAGCCATGCCAGGACATCTTAAGAAGGATGGGGTGGGCACTGAAGGAATTGGGGTGACAGCGAGAAGCAGCTGGCAGCAAGGACTGACCCGAAGAATGTGAGCCCTGGCGCCTGGAAACACAAAGATATATTGGGGGATGCCAGGCTTCCTGCAGTAGGTGGAATGGGACTTTTCTAATCCTTTTCATTTGGTATTGGTGAGTCTGTCTGATAGAAGGTGTTTGTGTGCATGTGTGTAAAACAGAAGTTTCATCAAATAGTTTTTTTAAATTAGTTACCAATGTACAAAACAATGCAATAGTTATTCTTTTCACCCCTTACGAAGTGACTCTTCCTTCCCCCTCATCAAATTGTTGAAAGGCTAATAAAAAGGCGTTCTAGAGGTAGAGATTAATAACAAATGCAAACTTCTTTTGATATTTTTTCTCCTTTATCCTAAGCTAAATGCTCAAGTATGTGAAGTTTAAATAATTGTTTTTAAGTCAAATCTATTTTGGAACAGAGGGACTTAGGGGCTTATAGACTCCCTCAGTCATCAGTGATTGCTGATTAATGACGCTGGAGTCTGTAATTATACTGCTGTCAGGAGGCTGAGTGTCCTCAATAAATCCAGGCTCATCTGCCTTCCCACGACACCAGGAAAGGAGCGTCTTGATTTATCCTTCACTTGGCACATATTTTCTTTACTGTACCTTAGAGAACGTTCAACTACTTAATGGTCTGAGGGGTCATTTTCATCTTGGTTGTATTAAGCAACCTGGAACTTAAGTATCCTTGCCCATGACTGGGAGGATGTAAATTGGACTTTTCCTCTTATTGCCTTTTGATTCATTTTTCTCTCTGTAACTAACCTCTTTCATTAAAAACAAAACAAAACAAAAACAACTGGGCTGGTAAATTGCAAACAATGGTCATAACTCCCCCATTTCTTTCTGAATCCATGCCCTTTAAAATGTTACTTTGCCACTCGCCTTATTAAGAGTTGAAATGATGGAGTCTATTCTGTTATCCTTTGAACCTGAGCTGGCCTTGGGACTTGCTTTGGCTGATAGAATCTGATGAGTGACAATGTGCCAGTTTCAAATCTGGTCCTCAAGGAGCCTTTCACCCTTCCACTCTGGGAACCCTCCCGGCTGCCATCTGGACAGGCCCAGGCCCAGCTGCTGCTTGATAAGAAACACATGGCCCACCCCCCTGTCCTGCCTTCCTTGTTCCTCAGGTCACGGCCTCCAGGACCTGCAGCCCATACATGACCTGCAGCCCATACATGACCTGCAGCCCATACCAGAAGAACTGCCCAACTGAGCTTGGCTTAGACAGCCTAATTGCTAAACCAGAATCTAAATCATGACAGTTTTAAGTCTGATTTGCTATGTGGCACTATTATGGCACTGAATAACCAATATACTGGGTACCTACTATATATCACCACTGTTCTAGAGCCAGGAGCCATAGAGAATGAGATATAAAGATGAGTAAAACAAGTTCTTGCCTGTGAGGAGCTCATAGACTGGTGCGGCAGATAGGCTGACAACATATAATTGCAATAGGAAGTGATGAGGGGACAAATTTTTATTGTGCATCATCTATATGACAGGCATAGTGCTAGGCATTTTACCTACATTGTCATCTCACTTAAGTCTTTGCTGCAAGCCTGAGGCTGACATTATTATTAGCCCATTTTAGAGATGAGGATAGTGAGACTTCTGGCTGTCAGGTTCTGACTCCAAAGCCCATGCTTTTCCTGCCAGCTCCTTATGCCCCTTTGTAACATGCATAAATCTTAAAGAATCCGAAGGAAGGGGCAGCTGGTACTCAGGGGTAGGAGGGAAAGCCTCAGTGGGGACTAACTGATGGAGGAGACTGGGAGCCTGAGGTCACAGGCCACCAACGCAGCCCAGGGGTGAGCTGCTGTGATGTTGAGCTGGGGGATCCAGGTAGCATGCACTCAGGCTGGGGGCCTGCTGGGGAGTCTGGAAATGTCTTCAGTCCATTTTTGGGTAGAGGCTGAAGAAGGCAGGATATAACCTGGGGGAAACAGGGGTGCATGGAGACAGGAGGGGTTCTGTTTGCTCTCTGCCTAAAGAAGCATGTCTGCATTGAATTCTCTGCTGCATAGTGTTCAATGCTAGACAATGCCTAATTGGGAATTTCTGCATGGAATGGATATTTTTAAAAAAAACACATTATTCATAAGAAATTCAGCTTTCCCCCTCTGTTTTTTTTTTTTTCTGCGAAGTCATTTTCAGATCCTTGTTTTTAACTGGATTGTCCGGTGTCCTTTGGAGGACTCCTTTGGCTGAAGGGATTGCACACTGTGATGTCACAGTGTGTGACGTGCCAGTTCCTTCTCTCTGCTCTACCCAGCTTTCCTTCTCTCTGTAAAATCCAACAAAGTGGGTCCTGACATTTGCCGGGCGCTGACTCCTTGCAGGCAGTACCCAGGCCTGCTATATTCATGTTCCCTGTGCAGGTCTGCTGCAGGAAAAAACAGCATGTACTGAACACTACGTACCAGGCATTGCTGTGTTTACATGTGTTAATCCATAGTAACATACATACTATTATTTTCCTAGTTTTACAGATGAGGGAAAAAGCAGGAGAGGACAGCTGTGTTCTAGGCACCAGAGCTTGGAAGGAGCAGAGAATGAATGTGAACCAGGGCCTGTGGTTCCGGAGACTATGGTTTTAAACTCTCTGTTCCAATTGTGTAGAAATGAAATCCCAGAAGCCACAACCTGGGTGAAATAGGGCTGGGGAGGTGGGCGGGGGATCTTTGGCTCTTTACTTTACACACTTCTGTAATTGGTTGAGGTTAATAAGTAATAAAAATGCAAATCAGGGGAACAGAAGAAAGTAAGAAAAAATATCCTAAAATACTTTTTAAAAATCATAGAATGTTAGAGCTGAAAATGTTGGAGCTGACATAATCCAAGGAGAAAGTTGTCTTAAAGGTGAAGCAATTGCCCCAGGACATACGTTGGGGGGGTGGGGGAGCAGGAAGGAGGGTGGAGAATGGCTGTCTTGGCTATTCTTTTTTTTTTTTATCCAGGTGACGCTGGCTAATAAAATGATATAGGTTTCAAGTATACAATTCTATAATACATCATCTGTATATTGCATTGTATGTTCACCACCCAGAGTCAGTTCTTCTTCCATCACGGTAGATTTGATCCCTTTTCCCTTTTCTACCTCCTCCCCGTCACTCTTTCCCTCTAGTAAACATTAAACTACTGTCTGTGTCTATGAGTTTTTGTTTGTTTGTCTTGTTTGTTTGTTCGTTGCTTTCAGTGTTATATCCCACATATGAGTGAGATCATATGGTTCTTGACTTTTTCTGTCTGACTTTCTTCGCTTAGAATGATATTCTCAAAATCCATTCATGTGGCCGCAAATGGCAACATTTCATTTTTTCTTATGGCTGAATAATATTCCATTGTGTATATATACCACATCTTCTTTATGCAATCATCTATCCAAAGACACTTTGGTTAGTTCCATGTTTTGGCCACCGGGAATAATGCTGCAATGAACATAGGGGTACATATATCTTTATGGATAACTGTTTTCAAATTTTGAGGTTAGCTGCCCAGAAGAGAGTTTGCTGGGTCATATGGTAATTTTTGAGGAAACGCCATATTTTTTTCCATACTACAAAACACAATAATTAAAACAGCATGGTACTGGCAGAAAAATAGACCAAGGGAGCAGAATCAAGAACCCAAAAATAAATCCACATTCATATGGGTAAAATATTTTTGACAAAGGAGCCAGAAACATACAATAAAGAAAAGAAAGCTTCTTCAATAAATGGTGCTGGAAAATTGGAAAGCCACATGCAAAAGAATGAAACTAGACTGCTGTCTGTCACCATACGAGTACAACAAAATTAACTCAAAATGGATCAAAGGCCTAAATATAGGACCTGAAAAAATATATTGCATAGAAGAAAACATAGGTACTAAACTTATAGAGCTTGGTCTTAGGGAGAATTTTGTGAATTTGACCTCAAAGGCAAGAGAAGTAAATGCAAAACTAAATGAATTGACTGTCCTTGTTCCTTCCTCTCAGCTCTACCCACAGGACTGTATTTATGCCAGGGCCCCCAAGGAAGGAGTTGTGTGGTCTGAGGCAGGTTTGCTGTGCGCCTTCACCTGATTTTTTACATCCTTCCCTCTCTCTCACCTCCTTCGAGTCTGCCTTAAGGGCTTGGAGCTCTCTCTGTCTCATGCTGGCCTCCGACTGACCACAGTCTTTTTTGGGCCCCTCTTGGACCTACTGTTTTGGCATGCTCTGTGTTTTTCTGACCTCCCTCTCAATCAAATCTGCTTTGTGTGCACGTCTGAATCCTTGAGACTGTCTGGGCAAGCTGGAAAAACTAATCCAAGTTATAGAGTAAGGAACTGACACAATTTTTCCCTTTACAGGTTATAGCTGGATTTTACAATAGCAGCGGCCATCAATGACTTAAAGCAAAGGAAGCCTGTAGCCATTGCAGCAGCCAGGGGAAACTAGTTAGAAATTTAATGCCTGAGCTAATGTCCTTAGTAGCAAGAAGAACTGCTAAATAGGGGGAGAAGATCTAATTGCAGCAACAGTAAATTCCATTCTCAGGGAAGGCCAGTCAGACAAGTGGTGTCAACCACAAAACCCTCTGTCATCTCTTTCCCCACTAAAGAATTGCCCTCCTTTGGACCATTTGCAGAGAAAAGGAGGGCTGTGACATCACCACGGAGGAAGATAAACGGCCAGAGCTTCAGATAGGAGCTTTTGTCTGGAACACGAGTTTAGTTTTTATAGTATCATCCAGTGTCTCACATTATTTGACCATTCTGCCCTCATGCTGAACCCTCTTCAAAATACAAGGGTGGTCATTTCCTCCTCCTGGGTCCCTGAAGGCAAAGTGGCAGACAAGTTCCTATTGTGTGGTTCAGGGAGCAGGGGCATGCCGCTGGATGTTATGTTTCCTGGGAACATTTCTTTTCAGTAAAAAACGCTTCTGAAGTGCTGGCCACTTCCTCTCTCCACTTACACAGTGGGCTGTGGTGGCTGAAGAGGAAGTGAGGGTCAGGGAGTAATTTTGATCCTCATCCTGTATTTAAGATTCTAGCTTCCCCTCTCCTCCCCAGAGGTTTTTGTTCTGGAAAACAGCACTTGTTTTCCATGGAACAAAGGTTTCTGGAAAGCAGCAAGGCCATCCCGGCAGCTGCCTCTGTGGGGCCGTGAGCAGGGAGTGAGGTTGGCTAGGGAGGTCCGGCTAGGATTCAGGGCACAGGATCCCAGAGGGCAGGCCCAGGGGGTGACACCACACCTACATCTGGCTGAACAGGGCTCCAACAGGAACTTGCGGAGACTCAGTAATTATGAAGGCCTTTGTAGTCCAAAAGCTACAGATTTATATCTGGCTCTTCTAGGAACACACTTACACATTTGTTTTGGCCCTTGCTTATCACCTGCAAAATGAGGATAGTTAATCCTTTCCCCTCTCACCTTGCAGAGGTGGTGTATGGATAAAAATAAATAAGCAAATAAAAGAAAGTAAAAGAGCAGCGGTTACTACAGTTCGGAAAACGCAAAGGATTACTCTGTTTCCAAGCCCTACTGTGCATGTTCGATAAAGAGAAAATATCCGCCCTTCAGGAGACCTGGGAGGGCAGCTCACATAGTAAGGTGCCGGTCCCCTCCCTTGGAGAGCCTGTGTCCTGAGATAACTCCCTGGAGTATGGGTGTGGCTCTATATTTCCAAAGTAGACACTATTACAGGATATTATCAGATGTTCTGGGAAAACATATTTCACGCTCACATTAATTCTGGAAACACTGGATTAAAAAACTAAGCACATTTTTTTACTGCCCATCTTCTCAGAGTCTTTAAGGTGCTACTTGCATTGACAGTCCTAAACGGAAGGCCATAAAATACAGTCACTCCCAGATGTTTTTGATCACAGAGGAATATTTTTTTCATGGTACAACTGTCAATGTGGCTCAGAACAGGGGAGTAAATGCTGATGTTCATTCTTCTGCCTTTGGCTACACAAAATACCTACAGTCTTTATTGATTTTTACTAAAGAAGATTATGCTGTATTCGATATTAGCTTCATTTTTTTTAGAAATCCACTGCTAAAAACCAATGTCTCAGACTCCTACTTCTGGGAAGATGGAGTAGATGTACTTTTCCCTATTCTTCCTGCTCCTGAGAGCTGAAAATCATGGACATTACAAATAAACCAAACATAAGAAAAGTTTGAAAGGTGGCAAAAAGAAGGCAGATTGGTTAGGGAACTTGGACGACAATAACACAGTTTCTGGGTTTTCTTTTTGCTTCATATATCCAGGATATGCAGATGAAAAAGTGGGAAATGGCAACAAGCACATACCAAAAAATCCCCCAAAAAACAAACAAGAAAAGCTTCTATCAAAATCTGTGTTCTCTAGCCAAAGGACCAGGAAAGGGACTAACAAGATAGAAACTTTTGGACAATAAACACTCCACTCCAGCAGGCACCACAGAAAAAATGGTGGCCCCCACTTTCATTTCCTCTAGCACAGGCCAAATGGGGAGACCAGAGTTCCATCTTCATGAGCTATACTGAGAAGCTGCAGCACTGCCACCAAGGGGGTATCAGAGAAGGCCATGCAGAGAGCCTGACCTTTATCCCTGCTGCCTGACAATGATGCAGCCCTCTCCCCATGGTGTTAATGGAAACCACACAGGAGCCTGGACTCCACCCCTATTCAGGAACAATGATACATCTCCTCCAGCCCCGTTCCTGGCTGGGGTAGTGTCATGGAAGACCTAAGGAGACTCAGGCCTTTCACCATTGTCCAGTGGTAACAAGGCCACCCCCACGGTAGTATCAGCGGAGATCATGTTGGGAGCCAAAACTCTCAGCCAGCAGTAAATGGAGCTCCCTCACCCTGGGTGTCAATGGAGGATGAGTGGGGGGGTTCTGGAATTCTACCTCCACATGGCAATAATGAGGCAGCACATCTGCCCTTTCCCTGCTTGAGCAGTGTCAAAGAAAGCTGGCTAAAACAAAAAATATTATGAAAATGCCCAAGTTTTGATTGGAAATCACTCAGTATACCCAACACCAAGAAGATCACAAACTGACTACAAACAGACAATTGATAAATGCCAATAATGAAATGACACAGATATTGGAATTATCAAATGATTTTGATGCAATCATGATAAAAAGCTTTAATCAGCCATTATGAACACACTTGAAACAAACGAAAAAATAGAAAGCCTCAGCAAAGAAATAGAAAATATCAGCAATATAATAGACAATATAAAGAAAACAATGAAATTTTAGAACTGAAAAACACAATAACCAATATTAAAAAAACAAAACAAAGCTCAATAGATGGGCTCAACAGCAGAACATAGGTAACAGAAAAGATTCTGGAAGAAAGAAGTACAGAAACCTCTATAGTTCTGAACAACACAGAGAAAACTGAAACAAATAAACAGAGCTACAGATACCTATGGGATTATAACAAAGATCTAATATTTGTATTATTAGAGTTTCAGAAAGAGACAGAAAGGGGAAAAGAATGAAAAAGTATTTGAAGAAACAATCACTGACAACTTCCCAAATTTAGCAAGAGATATAAAACTACAGATTCTAGAATCGGAGTTAGAAGCAAATAGGATTAACACAAATAAAGCTACATCAAGACACATAATAATCAAAAATTTTAAAACTAAAGATAAATAAAAAGAGCTTGAAAGCAACCAGAGACAAACAACACCATACTTATAGGGAAAAACTAATTTGAATGACAGTGTATTTCTCATCAGAAACCATGGAGACCAGAAGGAAACAGCATAATTATTTTAAAATGCTGAAAGAAAAGAATGGTTAGCATCTTGTTGAAAAATATTCTTCAGGGCCGGCCGAGTGGCGCATTGGTTAAGCGCTGGTTTTAGGATGCCAGCGGCCCCAGTTCGGATCCCACATGAGGGCCAGTGACACTGCCCTCTACAGCTAACAACAGCTCCACCTGGAGCTGGGCTGTGCGAGCCCCTGTGATGGTGTGGGCTGCAGCCCCTGCTGCAGTGGGCTGCTATGGGCTACAGTGAGTGGCCCGCAGCCAGCGTGAGCGGCTGGCAGCCAAGCGTGAGCTGCCAATAGCTGCGGTGAGCGACATCCAGAGGCCAGCAACCGATCTGCCTCATCCGGGAAGAGCGCAATGACGATACCAACAGTGAAGCAACATCCTCCGCAGCTAAACTGAAGAACAAAAAGACAGCAACTTGTCTGTTCCCCTTCCCCGATTCCCCAACGCTGTTCCCCTCCGCCAATTCCCCAATAAAATCTTAAAAAAATATATATATATTCTTCAGAAATAAAGGGAAAATCAAGATATTCTGAGATGTAGGAAAACTAAGATAATTTGTTGCAAGCAGACCTATCCTCAAAGGATGGCTAAAGAAAGTTCTCTAAACAGAAAGAAAATGAAAAAAGAAGGAACTTTGGAATAGCAGGAAGGAGGAAAGAGCATGGTAAGAAAAAATATGGGTAATCACAGTGGGCTTTATCTCTCTTCTTGAGTTTTCTAAATTATTTTTGAAGTTTGAAGCAAAAATTACAATACCATGTAATGTGATTCTCAATGTACGTAGAAGAAATATTGAAGGTTGTGATATTATTATAAACAAAGGAGGGTAAAGGGAAGTAAGGTTTCTATATACTTCACTCAAACTATTGGGTTGTTGGAAAAGTCATGACGCATGTTTGCGACAGATGGCACTAGTTCACTTTTGGAAGTACTAGAGTCATTCACATCTATGTTATTGCTATGTCATTTGACAGCTGACAGTTCTAGCTTCATTCTAAAAAAAAATTGAGCGATTTGGTTGAGTTTTGGAAATTTTACAACAAGTTGAAGATGGAAGACAAAATTGTGCATTCTTGCCATATTTTACTGTTTTACTTCCATAAAGGGAAGAACGTGTGTCAAGCTTGTGAAAAGTTGCATAAAGTTTTGGGTGACAATGTTCTACAAGAATGTCAGTGCCAACGATGGTTCATGAAATTCCATGCTGGTGGTTTCGATCTCAAAGACGCTCCTCGGTCAGGGAGGCCCACCGAGGTTGATGACGACAAAATAAAGGCATTGATCAACTCAAACCAATATTACATGACACGAGAGATTGTAAACACATTGAACACCCATAATTCAAGCGTGCATGACCACCTGAAGAAGCTGGGCTACGTAAGCAAGCTTGATATTTGGGTTCTGCATGAACTCAAAGAAGTTCATTTGACAGCACATATAAACATCTGCAATATGCTCATTGAACATGAGGAAAATGATTCTTTTTTGAAGCGACTGATAACTGGTGATAAGAAGTGCTGTTTACAACAACGTGGTGTGCAAATGGTTTTGGTCCCGACGTGATGATTCGCCTCAAACGACATCGAAAGCAGACATTCATCAGAGTAAGGTTATGCGCTCAGTGTGGTGGGATTTTAAAGGTGTGTTTTTTGAGCTCCTACCAAGGAACCAAACAATCAATTCGAATGTGTACTGTCAGCAGTTGGGCAGTTTGAACAAATCCATCATCCAGAAACGTCCAGAGCTTGTTAATTGTAAAGGAGTTGTGTTCCATCGCAACAACGCAAGACCACACACAAGTTTGATCACTTGTCAAAAATTACTGGAGCTTGGATGGGATGTGTTGCCACACCCACCATACTCACCTGATCTTGTGCCCTCAGACTGCCACTTGTTTTGCTGTCTTCAAGACTCCTTGCATAGTACAACATTCAATTTAGATGAGGCTGTAAATCAGCACCTTGTTCAATTTTTCTCAAAAAAGACAGGTCCTCCTATG
This sequence comes from Aselliscus stoliczkanus, assembly GCA_033961575.1. Taxonomy (NCBI): domain Eukaryota; kingdom Metazoa; phylum Chordata; class Mammalia; order Chiroptera; family Hipposideridae; genus Aselliscus; species Aselliscus stoliczkanus. The sequence continues at coordinate 111,620,910 of CM066731.1, read as the reverse complement.
AATGAGGAATTATGAAGCTCACTGAAAGATGGCAAAACAAACAAAATGGGCAATATATCATTGATTGATCTTTGTTCTTTACATAAATAAATGACCTTTGAAAAACACAGACAAAATACGTCATGACTTTTCCAAAAACCCAGTAGTAAAGTGACACCAGTAGAATAAATTATATGTATATATATATATATATATATATATATATATATATATATATATATATATATAATGTAATGCCTAGAGCAACTACTAAAAAGCTATACAAAGAGATACACTAAAAAATTATAGATAAATCCAAATGGAATTCTACAAAATGTTCAAATAATCCCCTGGAAGGCAGGAAAAAGAAAAAGAAAAATTAAAAACAGAGAGAACAAACATAAAAAAAAAAAGGCAGACTTAAGCCTTAACATGTCAATAATTACTTTAACTGTAAATGGTCTAAAAGCATCCATTAAGAGATTGGCAGAGTGGGTCAAAAAACATGACCCAACTATATGCTGTCTATAAGAAAGTCACTTCAAATATAATGATAAAGGAAGGTTAAAAAAGTAAAAGGAAAGAACTACTTCACATCCATTATATAGCTACTATTAAAAAGATAAAACAAACTGGAAATAACAAATGTTGGTGAGGATGTGAAGAAATTATAACTCTTGTGCATTGCAGATATGAATGTAAAATGGTGCAGCCACTATGGAAACCATGACAATGCCTCAAAAAATTTAACATAGAATTAATTACTACATGACCCAGCAATTCCACTTCTGGGTATATAACTAAGAGAAATAAAAGTGGGTACTTGACTAGATTTGTACATCTATATTTATAGCAGCATTATTTACAATAGTGAAAAGGTAAAAGCAATCTAAGTGTCTACTGATGGATAAATGAATAAACAAAATGTAGTACATCCATATGATGGAATATTATTCAGCCTTAAAAAAGAAGGATTCTGACACGTGCTGAGACATAGATGAACCTTGAAGACATTATGCTAAGTTAAATAAACCAGTCGTAAAAGGACATAGGCTGTATGATTCCACTTATACGAAGCACCTAGAGTAGTCAAATTCATAGAGACAGAAAGTAAAATGGTGGGTTCTGGGGGCTGGCAGGGAGAGAGGAATAGAGAGTTATGGTTTAATGAGTATGGAGTTTCAGTTTTGGAACATGAAAAAGTTCTGGATACGAAGAGTGGTGATGGCTGCACAGCAATGTGAATGCACTTAAGGCATATGAACGCACTTAAAGCTACTAAACTGTACAATTAAAAATGGTTGAAATGGTGAAAAAAGTAAAAGGATGGAAAAGGATATATCATACAAATATTAATTTTAGTAATCCTGTGCCCCTGGGTTGTGACCTGCACAAGTGCTTCCCAATTTTCCCTCCATCTTGGGTGAAACAGGAAGTTGAGGGGGGTAGGGTTGTGTATTTCCCTTTCCCCAAGCTGGTTAGGCTCTGTATAAAACCCTAGTAGGGAAAGCTCTGGTGAAATACTTTCTCTGGAGGGAGGACTTGTTAAGAACAGAATGCTTAGGCGTATTTCAAAACACCTATCCTTTACCCTTCTCCAAGGGGCTCTTCACTGTGAAAACTTGGTAGGGCTCTGGCAGTAGAACTCACCGAAGTGTGAGGTCCCCGCCCCCAAGACAGGGCCCCTTGGAGTTGAGGCCTCCACCAACTCATCAATTACAGATTAGGATTGGCTGCCCTGGTCCTTGTTCCCACAGAGGTTTCTGCTCTGGTGGTAGCAGTTTGCCCTGCCACCTCGATTCTCTGGCAGATCTAAGAAGAGTTGTTGATTTTCAGTTTGTTCAGCTTTTTACTTATTGTTAGGATGGAATGATGATTTCCAAGCTCCTTACATGATGGACCAGAAACTGGAAGTCGAAAGGGTTGTTTAAAATACATTACTATAAAGTTGTTTCTTCAACATTCTATTTTACAAGTCACATGGTAAACAAGCTACTTTTATTTTCCTTTTGGACAAACTGATTTCACGGGATATGAGGAGAAAACCCAGGGCTTTGGAAAACAGGACTCTGTCCCTCGCAAGGTCTCTCACTGTCAAGGATATTTACTGTGAGCTTAAAAGAAAACATCCACATAAGGGAGCCAAATAAACATTGGTTGTGCCACATTGGGGCAAAACATGCCCAGGAATGTTTTGATTCAATTAATCCTTCCTGAGGTGCTGTGCCCTTTTCAACAAGTGCGTTAATTTAGTTTTCTCAGGAACACAAACGTCCAGAAAATTTAAGTTGCCTGAAGACTGTATAGGTAATCACTTCAGATATGCTGTGCTCCAAGACAGGATAGCGTAGAGATTGGGAGCAAGGGCCACAGGTAACCCCACAAACACAGGGGTCCTTTTTTCAAGGACTCAGTAATATTTCATTGCATGTATACACCACATTTTGTTTACCCAGTCATCCACTGACGGACATTTGGGTTGTTTCCACCGCTTGGCTATTGTGAATAGTGCTGCTATGAACATGGGTGTGCAAATATAGAATCTTTGAGACTCTGCTTTCAATTCTCAATTGGAAATATACCCAGAAGTGGGATTGCTGGATCATCTGATAATTCTATCTTTAATTTTTTTTTTTTTTAAAGATTTTATTGGGGAATTGGGGCAGGGGAACAGCGCTGGGGAATCAGGGAAGGGGAACACACAATCCGCTGTTTTTTTTTTGTTCCTCAGTCCAGTTGCAGAGGACATCGCCCCACTGGCACATGTTGGCATGGTCATTGCGCTCTTCCCGGATGAGGCAGATCAGTCGCCGGCCTCTGGCTGTCACTCACCGCGGCTATTGGCAGCTCACGCTGCCTGCCGGCCACTCACTGTAGCCCATGGCAGCCCACTGCAGCAGGGGCTGCAGCCTACACCGTCGCCGGGGCTTGCACAGTCCAGCTCCAGGTGGAGCTGTTGTCAGCTGTAGAGGCCAGTGTCACTGGCCCTCACATGTGGGATCCGAACCAGGGCCGCTGGCATCCCAAAACCAGCTCTCAACCAATGCGCCACTCAGCCGGCCCTATCTTTATTTTTTTGAGGAAATTCCACAGTGTTTCCATAGCAGCTGCACCATTTTACAACCCTACAAACATTGCACAAGGCTTCAATTTTTCAGTTAACACTCTTGTCAACATTTGTTATTTTCTGGTTTTTCTTTTTTGTTTTTTGATAGTTGCCTACCTAATTGGTGTGAATTGACATCTCATTGTGGTTTTGATTTGCATTTATCTGATGATTAGTGATGTTGAGCATCTTTTATATGCTTGTTGGCCATTTGTATATCATCTTTGGAGAAATATCCATTTAGGTCCTTTGCCCATTTTCTAATTGGGTTATTTGACTTTTTTGTTGTCTCTTTTTGTTGTTATTCTGATGTGTGGTTCCCATGGTAGTCAATAAAGAGCAGTGTATTCATAACAGTTGTACATGGCAATGAGGAGCTTTTGCAGTATTAATTCATATTACTTTAAATTTGTATACATGATGCTTTAGAGGTAAAATACATGAAGCATGAAAATAATTATTTTGGTAACTAGGTGGCCATGCAAGCTAGAATTGTGAAAAGTTTCATTTTATCAAAATAGGTAACATTTAATGAAATTTCAAAGTTAAATTAATGTCAGCTTTATTTAAATTCTTAGATTAAAAATTTTATATTCATGAATTAGAATTTATATTTTGCTTTCTATCATTTTGAATTTATTAGATGTAAAATGTTATTTTTGAAACAAGAATTTTATGTTTTTGAGTTTTACCTGTGCTTCAGTTTACATTTTGATAAAAATATACTCCTATACTTTGAATATGCTGCACTTCAAATACAATGATATTTTATTTTAAAATTATTAATATCAATGGAACACAAATTATGTAAAAATATTGACCATAATTGCATCATTTTTGGTTTTGCAGGAAAGCATTTTATGAAAGAAGTATTTATAATAAAAAATTATCTTTATGTTTATTTACCAGATCATCTGATCCCCAGATATGTGCAATAAATGTTAAATTTAGTCAGATTTGATATTTTGCAAGCTTTTCGTCATATGAAAACCATGCCTTAAGGCATGCTTTAAATTTTTTGTTGTTATGAAGATCTACTTGTCAAGATAAAAATATGAAACATGTATCAGTTTATTAGGAGATTTATATATTTTACATGTCTATATATCTATACAATATGCAGGCTTCCATTTGTATTTCTCTGTGCTCTGCATATGTTAAGGGTGGGCCTGAACTGTTGTGCCTCTAATCATGCTAGAAGGTGAGCTAGAGTGCAAAATAATAGCTAGCATTTATTGCGTGCTAATTGAAGGCCAGGCACTGTGCTTCGTGTTTACATGCACAATTTCAGCAAATCCCACCATAACCCATTTTATAGATGATATAGCTAAGATTCAGATGGGCCATGAGCTTTGCCCAAGGTCACCCTGCTAGTTAGTGGGTGAACTGGGACAATATCCTATCCACCCAACTCCAAAATCAAAACTTCTGAGCCTCATAAACACAGATTCTTATAGAGGGAGCAGCAGTGTAGCTACTGCCATGGTACAAAACAGGATCCTCAGGGTTTCATTTTCTCTCATTTTGGCCCAAGGCAGAAAAGTTGTTAGCTGTATCTGACTGTTCACCTGGGGGATGCTACAGAACAAGGATACACCTAGGTCCTACCTAGGTCTAGATGGATCCATCTAGACCCATATCTCACATGGTTTTAGGGGTTTGGCCCAAAGGAGGGGCTACTTTGTGCTTGGATCTACCGAAGCTAGTGTCTCTTTTTCCCTCTGTTACCCTTTGTGTCTGGGCTTCAAACCTCCCCAGGGCCAAGATGAAACACAGTTTCATCCTCCTCCTATGTGTGAATATGAATAAAAGGTAGCTCTTCCTGGCTCACTCACATCATGGGCCCACTCAAACCCTGCAGGAGAACAGGGCATGGATTATAGATAAAGCTTAAACCCATTTTTGCAGGAATTAGGCAGTTTACAAATGAAGGCAATATCTGTGTTTGGACAATGGCTACCTTGGGGCCCTTATGGCATTAATGAAATTCTATACATCAAAGCTTTTTTAAAAACCTCTGAGTCAAGAGCATGCAAACTGAACCACTCTCCATTGGGCTGCAGCAACCATGGTGGTAAACGATGGGCTGGGGAGAGGAATGAGCATCCGACAGACTGGGTAATACTGGTTGATGGCTGGGGCTGACCTCCAGATAGCCCTGCCCCCAGAGGACAAGGGCTCCCTGACAGGTGATCTCCCTGGTCATGGATGTATTAATCCCAGAAGTAGGGAGAAGCATCTAGCCCTCCACCTGTCTCAGGTGTATGCAGACTAAGAAGACTGGGCCGGTTATCTGAAGTAGAGGTTCTCCAAGTGGGTTCCAGGGACCTGAGGGTTCTAGAGACACTTTCAGGGGGTCCACAATGTCAAAACTATTATCATCATACTACTAAAACTAATCATTTTCTCTTTTCACTCTTATTCTCTCACCATACAGTGGCACGTTATGAAGAACACATGATGTGTGATATTAAAACAGATTGCAGATTGCATGTAGAAGCAGGTATGAGAATACAGCTGTCTTCTATTAAGCCAGATATTAAAGAGATTTGCAAATATGTGCAACAATGCTATTCTTCTATATTTTTTGTTTTTTGTTTGGAAAGTGATAGTTATTTCCCTTAAAATGTATAATTCAGGTGAGCATGTAATGGGTTTATTTTTTTAATGAATTATTAAAATATTTTTAAAATTTCTGAGTTTTAATTTCTAATATCATAAATATTAATAAATATAAACCCCATAAACAAAAGTTCTCTGGGGTTCTCAATATTTTTTAAGAATGTATGGGCTGGTCGAGTGGCTCAGTTGGTTAAGAGCACGAGCTCTGAGCAACAGGGTCACCAGTTCGATTCCCACATGGGCCAGTGAGCTGTGCCCTAGCTGAGCTGCCACTGAGCTGGTGAAAGTGCATGCTCTTAGCAGCAAGGTTGCCAGTTCAACTCCCGCACGGGATGGTGGGCTGCGCGCCACTTCCCCCACCCCCCAATCCCTGCAACTAGATTGAAAGCAGTGACTGGACTTAGAGCTGAGCTGCGCCCTCTACAACTAAGACTGAAGGACAACAACTTGACTTGGAGCTGATGGGTCCTGGAAAAACACAATGTTCCCCTTCCCGAATTCTCCAACACTGTTCCCCTCCAACACTAATTCCCCAATTTAAAAAAAAAAAAAAATCTTAAAAAAAAAAAGAATGTAAAAAAGTTTGAGAACTACTGAAGTTACTGAGGGTATAGAATACACCTACATCATTTAGCATCATCACCTCTGGGCCACATGACAGGCCTGCTCCCTACCTCTACAGGATAAATAAATGGGTCCAGGTTTTAATTAGGCTCTCTTGAATTTAACAAGACCTTACAAGTCTAAGAAAATATATTTGAATTATAAAAGTGTAGACTATGAAAGGAAAAAAGAACCTTCATCTATGAGTGGGGAAAAATAACTTTTATCTACTGTCATATTGCACAAAGGCGTTCTGCTGAACAGTTTCTAAAAGAAAAAGAAAAAAGGTTTTTGGGTCAAATAAATTTGAGAAAAACTGGTGTTCTGAATGCAGCATTTACTGCAGGTCTCACAGCCTCCAACATGAGCATTAAAGGTATTGTGAACCTCCAAGAGAGACACACTTCGGTGCATTTTCCAGACCTACCTGACCGTGAAATTCCTCTTAGTGACAACTTGTAGAACTAATCTTTCAAGGAACATGGGAAACTGCTTCACTCAGCGAAAGGATGAAGTGGTCTCCTGAGTGCCGAGAGCTGCTTAGTATCACAAAATTTACCTGCTTGCTCCAATGAGGGAAGTTAGGGCTGGCTGCACGTTTACTCGGAGGCGTGCAGCTGTGGGTTTGGTTGTGGGGCAGCGTGGGCTCGGGAGCATTCAACCCAACCCAAGGTGAATAATGAGGTAGAGGGATAGAGAGGTGATTTGGAAGCCCAGGGCAGGCCTGGTGGCAAGGGTGCGGGTGGTGGGCAGAAGCAGAAATGGATGCTTTCTAGAGCTAGTGGGGAACATGAATACCGGGGATGGGAGAGCAGAGCCCTACCAGAGGAGACACAGTGATACGGTGAGAGACAAGAAGCCCAGGGCAGGTCTGACCTGCTTTACCCACCTAGTGAGAGCATAGGAAGCTGGAATAGTGTTTCCACCTTGGCCCCTAAAGAAAGGGACGTCCATATTCAGTCCCCAGAGAACCAAGGCTGCTGAGCAGAGCTCCTGTCCCTCCTTCCCTGCCCTCCCCTGCAGAGGGCCAGTTGCTAATCTGAGATACTGGAGGTGGTTCCGGAGTGCTGACACAGCCATTGTCGCCTGGAGTGAATTTCTTAACCTCCCTCTACTGGGCTTCCTCATCTGTAAAGTGGAATGACACATTTCTTACAACGTCCCAGTAAAATAATCCAAGTGAGTGGCTTTGCTCAGTGCTCGAGACACAGATAAATGGTATTATTTTTAGTGCCACATTTCAACCTGGGGGAGGAAGGGGTCCTAGGGCTACTAGGACGGCCCACCCTCTCGTGCTGTGTTCCTGTGCTAAGCGACCTCGCCCCTCCAGGACACCTTTCATGCATGCTTTCTCTAGTCTCCTTCTGGCCTCTGACGGTTGCATAGTTAACTCAGACCTGCACTTCGGACCTGACTGTCTTAAATTCCATGTGGGGATGGGATTGGAAGAGGAGAAACCCAACTTCTAGCTCAGGTTCAGCCGTGTTCTCCAAAGCGAGTTTACCAGAAGCTTTGTTCCTGGGCTTGCTGGGCACTTGCCCAGGTCAGAAGGTGGGACTTCTGGTACCACCTCCTCTCTGCATTACCCCAAGCACTGAAGACAAGCCCTCTTCTTATCTATTCCCAGGGAGCAGAGGCCTGCTTTTCATCTTGAGATTCAGTTTGATGTCTGTGTAATAAGGAGGAACACACACAGGAGAGATAGGTATTAACCCACCGTATCAGCGTTCTCAGTTGTGAAGTGGTACCTATAGCTTGAACCAGAGCAAAAAGCAAGCTTCTATAGCTACCTGGGTGTACTGAACTCTCCCAACCGGGACTTCCTGCCCCCTGACGGACTGGTAAGCCGTCCCTGCAGCAGAGGCCAGGCTCAGGTGGTCCCTCCTCTGCCCTGGAAGAAGAGTGAGGAGTAAAGAGTGAGTGTAGAGCGAAGAGAAAGATAAAAGCTTTCATCATCTTACAGAATGTCCATCGTTCCCTTTTTATACATTTTCAGGGCCGTGAGTGAGCCATTGTTTGGGGATGGCCTTGCCCCACCGAAGCCACGCTAGGCCCGGGAGTGGGGCCCTTCTCCCCCTTGAGGCTTCCAGCCCCTTCCCAGGCTGAACTGTCACGCACTCCCTCCTCCCCCACTTCCTCCTGCCCAGGTTTCATACACTCCAACTAAGTTGCTCCTTCTGGCTGAGCTGGTGGCAGTGGGCTGGCCCCAGCTGGGAAGCTGGTCTCTTGGGTTTGAGTCTGTGAGGTCTTGGGCTGCAGACCTGCCAGGACTCAGCAGTTTGCAAAAAGGCCATTTTATAGTTTTGTTTTTAAAAACATCAACTTTGATTTGAGTCAATAAGGTTATTTTCCAAGTTATTTTTACTAAGGTGAACATTAAAACTAATTTGCATTCTTGTAGCTTAATTTGTCCAGGAAGCTAATAAAAAGCTAGAGGGAGATTGTTGGCTGGGAGAGGGGTCATCACGTGGACGTACTTTCGTATAAATACGTGTATAGATTATATGAAGGCTGCAGGTGATGGCTGTTCTGCTTCCTCAGGAAGACCCTGAGGCCTGATGGGGACTATGGAGTCCAACAGATCAAAGTTACAATCTCCAGTTGATGTGAACTTGGGCCACTTACTCTCCATTTCTGAGGACAATTTTCTTGTACACCATTTTAGGACGGTTATGAAAATTAAAGGGCATAATGTGGATAGAGAGCATTTAGCACAGTCCTTTACACCTAATATCCTAGTAAACACTCGGCAAAGGGTTAATATCAGGAGGTTTGTCCTCACACAAAACCAGTGAGAGAAACTCACAGTTACCTCTTTCTGCCTTTCCCTCCCTCTCTCCTTTACATAGCTGGGTGGAACTGGTTTTTTTCCTTAGCCTCCTGGCATTCTCATTTATTTCCTGGTGCATTTGCTTAGAAATAACCTGACATGAATTAACCTGAAGCTGGGGTCCTCTCGCTCAATGAGGCTTTCCTTGATGGCTGCTGTTTGCTCTGATGGGCTCAGGGGGGCTCCAAGTCCTTGGGGTGATTGCGGTGTCATCAGTCTCCAGGTTTCCCGCAGTGCTTAGGACATTGTTGGGGGAGGCTCCACAGGTGCACAGTGGGTGGGTGGCTGAGGAAGGCTGCCGCTGCTGTAACTTCACCAGGCTTGCCAGTCAGGAGCAGTTTTTGGCTACAAAATGGCTATCATTACTTTTGATTTTAGCTGTAGAAACCTTACTAAAACAATCTTATGTGGACACGTGATATAGAAAGCTGTTCATGGTGGGCTGCTCTGGGTGCAGTGGGGAGAGTGACCCAGAGTCCTGCCCTTGACTCCTGAGGTACTTCTGTGGACTCCTGTGGCTCTGTGCTTCAGAGGGTGAAAGCCACCAGGAGGCGGGGATTGTGGCCACACATGGCTGATCCATGGTTAACCTCTCAGCTATGAAATGGAGCAGTACCTTGAACCCGACTTGCTGGAGAGTTGTGTCCTTCGAACTACTTGAGCTTGAGGAATTCCATCCAGCTTTGGTTATCTTTTATATCTAAGGAGGGATGGGTACTATGGCTTCTGCCCAAGTATGGAATTAATACAGTATGGATCTCTGGCTTGGAGCCTACATTCATAGGAACCCAAATAATGGAAGTGTAGGGATCATCTCATAGTATCATCTGTATCCTGAACAGAAACTGACAATGATTTCCCTTTTCCATCCCCTCATTTTCCTTACTAACAGGACCTCTACATGGGCAGAGGTGGCAATGGGCCCAGGTAAAAACTACTTTTCCAATGAGATACAAAGGTGAGGATTCTAGAAAGGCTCTTTTAAGAGGCTAACTCAGTTAGCAGGGTCTACTTTCCCAACTTTTGTCTCCTTGTTGAGGAATGAGGATGTGATGGCTGGAGCTCCAGCAGCCAGCTGGGAAGCCATGAGGATGAGGGCCATGGGTCCATGAGGACACTGTAGAAACCCTGTACCAGCATTGGTCCATCTTTTTCTGTTCATTTTAATATGTGAGGGAGGAAACACAAACAAAACCTCTTTAACTTATTGCAGCTACAACTTTTGGGGACTTTATCAGCCAAATATAATTCCTCAGTGACAGTACACTACCGCAACTCATGGATGTGGCATCAGAGGATATTAGTGGCTCCAGATGGAGTTGGGCCAGCCTTTCTCCAATTAAGATGTTTTGTGGTGACAGGCTCAATGAATTTCCATACTACCTCACCTATCCGCTGACAGCTTTTCCCCATAGAAGTATTAGTGATAAAAAAAAGTGATTAAAACGTAGGATACATGCAATAAACATGAAAAAAAGAGGCACCTAATTAGTTGCAAACTAAATAAACACATGATTATCTTTTGACCACAGGGTAGAGACAGAAGGAGAGTGCTGGTCACTGAGGCCAGATATGATTGCAGTGATGTTGGTGGATCTGTCAATATTCAAATCATACTATGGAATGTGCTTCCTTGGTTTGTCTTCACAAAATATTTTTGTGAAGGCTGAAATACATTTCTCATGCAACAGCCATTTCTATATATGACAGATTTCCTCCTACGACGGTCATTTCCAACCTGGAGTCCATCTGGATTGCATTCTTTCCTCCAGTCCCCAGAAAGCTGGGAACACCTTACTGTACTCATTTTCACACCTGGAAAGAGAACACCCAAGGATTGGACTGGGATGGCCACTGATTCTGAAGAACCCCAAAGAGAGACCCTGGAGGGGTATCATCTCCCCCGAGGTCATTTTATTAGATTAGTACTTAGTACATGGCAGCTCACCAAGGCGTTGGAGCCAGATACATTTCATTGCCAGCAAACAAAGGCAAATTTCAGAGGTTGTTGCCTTTTGGGGAGTAAATGAACAGTTATAAGGGATTTCTGAAGGAGGAAATGGGTATCTTCCCACTTAATTTCAGAGTTACACATTTGACCCAGCATTAGCTGTTTCTAATTTTATTTTACAGGAGAATGTATTGGTCAGCTCTATAATCACCGGGATACAAATGGAGGGTGAAATAGGCCATTGTGTCAAAATTCCCCCAACCATTGGATGGGGCTTTAATAATGAAAGAGCTAGTTATGACCCATGTAAACGATTATGATAGCACAAAATGCTTTTTAGTGATTTTAAGTTAGAATTACGCAACAGCAATGGACACAAACAGCCACTTAGGGGATGTGCCAGCTGTTTCCATTGAAGCTGCTGACATAAAAAACAGGGAAAGGCACTCAAACAGATAAAATGCTAGTCGTAACTTGCTTATTAATAATTTCCTTTTTGTGTCTGCAGCCTTGAAGAATTGTCCTGAATAAGTGTCTTCATAAAGACTATGAGTTAAGCCATCATGCAGGTGAATAACATCAAACTGCTGTTAGAAGGATGAGTAGACTTTGAGACAAAAGATCTTCCAAAGCAAAGCAGAATTGACAAGTACCAGCTGAGAACAGTTACTCTGTATGAGAGGCAGCTCAGGGCTGCACACAGTCTCTGAGGCCCAGTCCAGCCCCTGGCACAACCAGGAAAGGGCAACCGTCCATCAGGGTGGAAACCGCCCCATGGAATTCCAAGCATGGTTTGCTTCCTTTGCTTCTCCTCCAACTCCTTCCCCAGTTGCACACTAATTATAACTGTTCTCTTCCTCTCCTGCAAGGATTTCCTTGACATACAGCAAAGATCCTCTTTGAATTCAAAGTCAGCCCCGCATTTGTAGAGTTAAAACATCCCATTAGCTGCTCTGCCTGATTTCACTGGCCATTTTTCTGCTAACACCTCTCTGGCTGACAGAACTCTTCATCCACACGTCTTCCCTGCACCGAGGTGGGTGAGCTGTTTATTTACACATCTCTTTGGATCATTAAGTAAAAGGAGCGACACACCTCTCTTGGCAACACGTTTAAACATGAGCTGGAGTTTTTACTTCTAGACTTACTTCTTGTCAACACACATGTAAATGTGAACAATCATAGCTCATTCAAGGACACTCCCCTGTAGTGTTTTTTAAATATATATTTTCTAAGATTCTGTTTAAACTTTGGTGGGCTGTCAGCGTTTAAGTAGACTTGTGTATATAACTGTGAAGAATTTTGTGCTAAAATCTTTTGTGTGAGAAACCACTCTGAGTGAATATCCTGTAAGTTTGAAATATATAAACGGGATTTTTTTTTTTTTTTCAACTCAGGGAAGACTAGTAATCATAGCTTTGATTCTAAGTCAGAAAACCAGGTCTCAGACAATGTCATCACATATTTCTCTACTGGCTTGAAGTGTCAATATTTTTATTGGAGTACATTTTCCATATGGTGAAATGCACAGATCTTATGTGTACATTTTGGTAAGTTTTGTATAATGTAGAAGTCAAGATATACAACATTTCCACCATCTCCAAAAGTTCTCTAATCAATACCCACCCTCATAGGCAACAATGGTTCTGATTTATATCACCATGGTGAATTCTGCCTGTTCTTGAATAGAATCATCCAGTATGTACTTTTTTGGGCCTGCTCTCTTTTAAGCAATGTTTTTGATCCATGCTATTTGATGTTTTCATCGATATTATTGTATCTGTGGCTCATTCTTTTTTTTTTACTGTCTAGTGTTCCATTACCTGAACGGACCACACTTCATTTATCCATTAAGGTTTGGCTATTATGAATAATGCTGATATAAACATTTAAAAAAACCTAATTAATGAACAGCAATGGTCAAGTTTACAAACTTTTCCCTAGAATCTGGTTTGATCATGGAAATACAACCACCATCCAGGGGAGTTAGATATGTGATACTCCAAAGGTATTGCTGAGAAATGAAAAAGAGGTCACCTTGTGGCAGATTTTGAGTGAGTCCTATCATAGACATGGCTCACAAAGTTCTTTTAAGGGGAGTTCCCAGCCCAACCTAAATCATCGCACACATCAGAATGCTCTGGACCCGTTTCCCAAAATGAGGTCCATGTGGTAACAGTGGTGGTGGTGCATGGACATAAATGTTCATTTTTATGGCTACCTTTTATTTGTGACCTGTGATGATGGTTTTTCCTTTAGGGTGGTGATAGAGTTTCATTTGGCAAATTTAAGATGACGATGAAAGGTTTTCAGGAAACAAGATTTCAGTTGGAACTCCAATTACTGAATTTTAAGAACACTGGCCCTGTAGTTTAGACTGTAGTGTGCCTGCCTTGGCCATTTACTCACTGTGTCATCTTTAGCAACTTACTCTCCGAGTTTGCTTCAGGGTCTGTAAAATGGGATAATACTACGGACTTCATACACTTGCTGTGAGCATTAAATGATAATGTATGTGATGTTCATAGCAAATCGTGCTTGACAAAGTATTTCACTGCAAGAGCCAGCAGTCATGTGGACAACCAAACATGGGCCAGGGATTGAGAACTGGAATGGTTATGGGTGTGTGAGGTCATCATCTCTGACACTCAAACATTCATAGGCTTCAAAGGACATAACTTTATGTATTTATTTATTTTTTGAGGGCACTGTCACTGGCCCTCATATGTGGGACCGAATCGGGGCCCCTGGCTTCCCAAGCCAGTGCTTAACCACCGCGCTACTCGGCTGGCCCGTAAGGACGTAACTTTAAAAAGCTATGCAAGGGCAATAGATATCTGCTCTGGCAAGAAGAAAAACCTCACCTTTGACTTTGTAAGATTTAAGGTCTCAATTACTACTATGACACTCCAAATCTTTATCACTCTCTTCCAGGCAAACTCCACACCCTCAACTCCAACGACTGTATTTTCAGGTCACAAGAGCAGGAAGCTAGTGATGGGAATGGCTTGGTTCTACCTTGACTGAGCACTGCAATCACCCAGGGAGCTGTTTAAGAACTGTCATGCCTGGACTCACCTCCTGTGGTTTTGAGGGTCCAGGTGGGGCCCAGGTGATTGCAAAGCTCGGTCACACTGGTTTAACTCACCAACATTGGCTGAGTGCGGCCTCACCCTCCAGGATGCTAACTCCTGGCTGAGCAGAACCACCACCTCTTTCTGAGGGTTGAATTCTGAGGCTACTTGGTGGCATTAGGGTAACAATAAGAGGTCAACTGTTTTAGTAGAGCTTGTTCCTACACCTTGCAGGGAAGAGTGGGCTCAACTCTTTGATCAATGATAGTTTTGGATCTTTCAAGTTCCTCCTGCAGTTTCTTTTCTCCAGCCACAAGGGAGGAGCCTGAGAGGGCACCTGATTTGCTCATTCCTCACCCACAGGTCTCTTTCTTGGCCCCACTAGGTCTGGCTGGAGGCCCAAGTGAGGAGTTCTCTGCAACTCAAATTTGGATCAGTTTTTTGAAATGCTGCCTAACAGAGTGGGGGACCTGGGTCCACTAAGCTCCCAAGACTAATGAGGTCACTAAAAGCAAGTTACCGTGAACCAGCTCAGGCCAGCTACAGCTTCCCTTGTATTCCTGACTTGAAGGAGAGAGGGCCTTTAACCCAGCCACGAAACAGGTTCCGGGAAGTCAGTGATTCAAAGCTCAAATGGATTAACAGACATCTCACAAGTCCAGATGCCAGTTTCTCGGGGAACTCCAGCAGCCTCTGCCATATAGAGGGCTGTTTTCTGAGCTCGGCCGGGGTATACGAGGCCAAGGGCAGCCGGGCTATATGACAGTGGGAACTGGCACAGGTGTCATTTCAGAGAGCCTGCGCGTCAGAAAGGCCCTCCACTGGCCAGCTTTGAACCTTCCTGCTTATGCTCGATTTCCATTTCACTTTGGATCCCAAGTTTGGGCTACAGTCCATTCAACAAGGAAAGTCACTTTTCTTTTGGGTCTCTCCATATCCTCACACATATAAGCACACATTTTAATCTATGATTTGCACCATTTCTGCAAAATGTTGATGGAGCTAAATCAACACCTCTGGATTTGACTTGTCATGTAGGTTGTTTCCTAGGTAAGATGCAGGCTGGAAAATGCAAGATGGGAAGGCCTCAGACGTTAGCCTCCTCAGGTTAGTGCAATCGTCTTCACAGATGGAGAAAAGCTTAACAAGCAATGCTTGCTGCTTGATATTACGGGGACTCCTGACTACCATGTATGCGGGGGCTTTCCTCTCACCCTGTCTCTAATCCAAGAATTACTGTCTCATGGAATTACTATAATTATTTATAATTTCCTTAGGTTTACTACATTGGTGTCAACCAATAAATGCCCAAACACTGTTCTGATGTAGTTATCAAGTTCTTAAAGATGATGTCCAAAGCAGCCTGTCAATTTAGTTAGGGCTGGGCTGCCAAATGTAATATCTCGTAAGTGAAAAGTAGTGTTAAATATATACAGCAGCCTGAAACAAACAAACAAACATGATAAAAAAGCAAGATGCGTTAGATTCAAAACAGATCCCAAGAAATAAAAATACTAAGATAAAGAGGTCCACAGTTCCATTTTTTGGTCTGGTCCAGCTCACCAAGTCTATTAACTGTATAAAACTAGGAAAAGTCCAAAGTAGTTGCCTCTATCTAAGCTGTTTTCAACATGTATTAGATCCCCATGTATCAAATTCGCTTTTCTGTATTACACACAGAAAATAAAAAAGAACGGGGAACCAATTTCCAAGGATGAAATCTCCACATTTATTTTTCTTTCATGTGCATAGAAAATGGCAGTGAAGTGTCCTATGAAAGAGGCAGGGAATGGCCATGGCGCTGCTATACCAGACTGGACTTTGTGCTTCAAAGGTACATTATTCATTTTCAAAACAAAAGATGTTGTAGTTTGTTCTTAATTGCTAACAATTCCTTGGGTTTCCCTCTTGTTTTTTTAAGATGTCAGTTTCTTCAAATCTTCTTTCAAATGACACACTGCATTACAAATGATGGCACTTAACCAATGTGGCATTTCCATATTTACACCAACGAAAGAAATTTACAAGACATAATAGCATACGACCTTGACATTTAGTAATAGCAATAAAACATGAAGGGCATCCATTTTTTTTTTTCTGTACAAACTATCAGAACATAACTTTATTCACATTAAAAAAATCATCTTTAATTTGATTTGACCTACACATTCCCCATCTCATTTCACCCATTTCTCAAATCTCTCTCATCACATCGCCCACACCTTCACCAGGCTAAAGAATCTACAAGTAATTAGATCTAACACCTAAATAGAGCTTAGAAAGTCCTCTCTCTTCAACGTTTCCTCACTTCCCTGATAATTCCTCAAAAAAGAAAAAAATATGCTCTTCACTCGTTCCTTCCATTTCACTTTCACATTTCATCAGCAAATCAGCATGGCAGGCTTGTTGTTTCAATCCGTACAAGGTTAGAAAGAAAGAGTTCCTTCGGTGAGCATCTTGCTGCTACACCCACGAATCCGGGGACCCTGGGTACTGCTCTGCTCTATAAGGTCGTTTAGTGGAATAAAAGTCTACGTAATTTGTGGTTGATTTCAGTCCATACTGTGTTGAATAATCAGTAGAAGCTGGAAAGTGAACTCGGTCATCAAAATAAGGATCTTCATAGCTATGAGGAGACTGCAAATACAATCTGTATGCATCAAAGTTCTTTCTGTTGGAGTCATCTTGGCTATAATACAGCTGTTGGTGCTGTTGATGAAAATGAAAAAGCAAATAAATCAAAGCAATTTTTGGAAATACAGGTTTAAGGAAAACTAATGCGGGCTTCCTGCTTCACACTTTTAAAGCAGTCCTCAGTATTTGTGAACTTACGGTTCAAAGTTGTTTCTCGTACACACTGTATGTTTACTAGTGGACTTAAAAGATTTTAAACTACATGTGCAGGTGGGCTTGCAGCGTTTGCTCAAGTCCTGTCCTAAAGCGTGGAGAGGTGTCAATGCCTCAGGAGAGCCTAAGAGAGCCCCTGGCTACCTCCTCCCCCCTTACTGGAGGCCCAGTTTTGTGCTCTGCTGTGGAGGGGCCAGTTACCTGGGCAATGGGAGGATGAACTTGATTTTTGCTTTGACACAAGGGAACCACTAGCACATGATGAATTTGGTTGGAGGTTGGATTTTTGGGCTTTGGATAGTTACACAATTGTATAGCCATCTTTTAAAACATGTACCTCAGAGATGAAAGTTGAGTCCTTCCCTCGATTTTGAAAGGGCATATGTAGTTTGGTGAACAGGTATACTTTGGAAGCCCTGCTGTACTATTAAAAGAACAAGCAATCTCCAGGCAGGAGAGTAGTCAAATTAGAAGAGACATGTGAGCAAATACAATTCTAAAGGAAAAGACTTCCCCAAGCCAGGGCTAATACAGCCACCCTTATGGAAGCAAGGTGAAACACATGTGGGGTCTGCACAGGGCACTGCTCCCATTGCCTTTTGTGTTGACCTATCTCTGATCTCACATTAATTTCTTCAAATATGTTTGGAGAAAAGCTGTCATGTCTTTCCTCTTGATCATACCCAAATAGCCCCCGCTTTGTAAGATGTAACAAATTTACCACCTAGATATCAACATCGTATTCTGGAACTAAATGCATTTTAACATTATAAGAATTTCAGAGCTAAATTCTCTTTTTAATTTAAATTAGTTATGACTCTGTGGCTATTTCTCCTGACCAAAAGAACTATAGCATAAATTATAAGTAACTTGGGAAGTTTCTTTTCTTCCATCTACAGAGAAAAGATGAAGAAACGGCAAGAGGTCTTAGAGAGTCCTTATCTGAAAGACAGGGTGTAGGCTTGTTTGGGAAACCCCAGTTGCTCATGTGTTACTGGAAGGTAAGAGGTGACATCAGATGACCCAGGTGGACATGGAATCAGAGGACCGAAATGAATTTTAGGCCACCCATGAAAACAGAGACTGAATGTTACAACCACAAGATGCAGAGTGGTGTTCAGTGAGCAGGGCTGAGTCCACTTTCACCTCTGAGGCTCAGAGACCTGGCGGTGGACGCACGTGTTTCCAAACTATGGAGCCTCGGATGGGAGAAAGTCATGAAGATGGAGAATGAGGTGCACAAAAAAAAGAACAATGAGATGAGACAACGAAGTGTGCTTACCGACCTTTCCCCGCCCAGAGGATGGAATAGATCTGAGACATTAACAGGAAAAAATAAAAAGTGGGGAAAAAGAAACTGTTGGACAAAGAATGAGTCAAAGACTTCTCAGCAGGTTCCCATGAGTGGCGGGGTGGTCTCAGCAGCACCGACTCGGATATTCAAGGACATGAGGCTACTGCGCTTAGATCACAGACGGGCTCCTGAGGAGCAGAGACCCCAGAGAAAGCCGCTCGGCCCCTGCCACACTGGCCCGGCTCTGGCAAGTCAACCGGCGCAGACGCCTCACTGTGGCGATCCCTGCTAATTGGCCTTCTGCAAAAATGATAATTGCAAATTCACCTGTAGCCGTCTATTTTGTTCTCTTGCTGGTGAGGAATAGGAACTGATGTAAATTGGTGAAGGTTTGCTGGAGCCTGTAAGAAAATATTTTATGAAATTAAAACTAATGCTCATTATCCTGATCCATTAGGCTGTGTGGTCTCCCTGCAAGGGGCTGGCGCTGTACCTGACATGGTCTGCCTTCCCCAGTGCCAGCACAGACAGGGACAGCGAGGGCTCCCTGGATCTAGCTGGGCTGCTGCTTACCCCAGGGCTGTCAGGAGCTAAAGAATACGGCAAATAGGCTCTGTGTGTTTCACCAAAAAGCAATGCCAATGAACAGCTCATCCAACAAGGGTTCCTTCTCAACCCATGGTCACTGTAGCGCACTGTTCACACCTGTGAAGATTTTCCTGGTTGGCTCTGAACACCAGCCTTGCTTCCTGGACCAAAAACACCACTTTTCCAGGGCTCTGAGCTAGACCACTGGGTCAGATGGGGGGAAGGGAAACATCAGAACAAGCTCCATGCCTTCAGAACAGCTTTGATTCAAAATCCCAAGTCCTGGCAAGAGCAGGCACAGGCGTGTTTTAAGCAGTCTGGGCCCATGGAGGCACAGTCTTGTGCCTGCTATATTGAAGCATGTTTTAAAACAACAAAAGCCTGGTAATCAGACAGCCGTCTTTAAGAGTCCAGTAGACTCCCGATGATGCCGACGGTGGCATAGGTTACCCTTCTATTATTGTGAAGGCTAGCAAAGGTTTGTCGTTTTTAATGAGGAAAATGAAACATACTTGAGGCAAATTAGTTTATTGAAGCAAGCACAAAAGATACAGAAGGGCACATGCTAAGGAGGCGATCTTTAAAATAAAGCAGGCTGCTGCAAAGCTGAAGTAACAATGCATGCACTTCAGTGTGTATGTGCATTTCCTTCCCAAAGTGCTTGATGCTGGAAATGTACCATCTGCAATTTTCTGAGCTATTAATTGCCATAGTAACAATAGTCGATTAGTAAACAGTCCTATGAAATCAATTTCAAAGACAACAGCACAACTGAGACTGCTCCCTGAGCAGTTAAGTTGCCACCAGCTTTTATTTCTTTTTAATAAATAGGTCTTTTGAGAAAAGAGGACTTTTTTTCTGTTTGATAGCTTACACTATCTTATTTGAAACCTCAAGAGTAGTTACAATATACAAGATAGTTGCGAATGGGGACAATATGAAATCTTGGTAACCCTTTGGGTTGCCATCCTTTCCATAAATTATATGCACAGCTTTCAGAATAGGACATAAAATATCAATACTATATTACATTATAATTATTAAAAAATAATCACTCTGAGGAGAATCACATTGTACATTTTGTTATTCATTCAAACTCTTTTCCATGAAGGTGTAAATGAAATTGACCTCCATTGTCAGGCCAGTCTGGGAGGCCTGGCCCTGCCAGGCCCAGAGCTCAGGGCGTGGATGCGCTGGGCCACGCAGGGGGACTGCAGGGAGGGAGCAGGACAGGGGACTGTGCTGCGGGGAAGCCAGACATCGCTTCTCATCAGGATGCAGTGCTCTTTTTACTTGAGGTCACCAGACCACTACCTCGGCTTATTTAACTTAAACCAAGCAGAAAAGGCAACAGCCCCCAAAGCAGGACATGGAGAGACCGGAACACGGGTTGCTGCTGGGGGACAGTCTCAATACAGGCACGGGGGGCTTCCCAGGCCACTGGCCGTGAGCCTGGAAACACGCGGCTTTTCCAGGTATTCTATCACACACCCAACTGGCATCTTACCAGGGTACAGGCCTTTATGTGTGGCATCCCCTTGGCTATTGTAATACTGCATAGGTGGCTGGCTCCTATCGTATTCAGAGCGAGGGTCTCTGATTCCTAACAGTGCTGGTGAGGAAGAGGTGCTGCCGACTGAAGGAAGAGGCAAAAGGAGGCGAGAGAGAGAAAGAGGAGAGGAAAGAGAAATCAGACTGTCAGTGTCTCTGGAAAATCCTCCGGAAAAACAAAGGTCAGTAATTAGAAGTGCTGTGCAGCTGGCGCTGAGAGTCAGCTCGTAGCGGTGCTGTGAGTTTCAGAGCAGCCAGCCCCGTGGACCCGGCAGAATACCTGCAGACCCACCACTGCGAAGTGCTGTCCACCGCTGAGCTCACTGGAAAGCTGCAGCGCATAGGTCAGGCAGGTTTCCCCAACAACCGGCCTCAGTGACTTGATTGGGCCTTTGAAGCTGAGTGAGAATAACTGACTAGCCATGCAAGAGTTACATTTGCTACTTTAGGAGCTCAGTTCAGCTGTGTGTAAAGCACCCAGCTATTGCCCTTATGTATAGCTCCTCAGTAAATAAATAGATGTTTTATAGGATATTTTGATTTCTAATTATTTTAAAAATATCTGCATCTCTAAATGTGTTTGAGTAAGAGTGCCCAGCCTGTGAAACTTGAATTCTTTTTAGGGTGATCGGCTATCAGGGAAATTACGTAAACTCAGTAAGCCTAGCTCATCAAGAAGCTCACGGTGCTGAGAAGCCCTGCCTCTCAAAGGCCCAGGGTTTTTATCTCAGCTTGAGCCAAACATTTAATAATAAGCCAAACATTTAATAATAACATATCTACCCATGGCCCTCCTTTTGGACATTTTTGCACAAAAGAAAAACATTGCATATCATTTTTCTCATTAAAAAACTATCTTGCTTGCGCTAAAGTTAATGATAAATGAGTGGTCACTTATTCACTGAATCCCCTTGAAAGTGGTGCCACCGGTGGTTTCACATGCACTGATGCTTTCAGAGAAAAACTGGCATTGAGATCTTTTCCTTAAAAAGTCACCTCACTGGGCCGGCCGAGTGGCGCAGCAGTTAAGCGCTGGCTTGGGATGCCAGTGGCCCCAGTTCGGATCCCACAAATGAGAGCCAGTGACACTGCCCTCAAAAAAAAAAAAAAAAGTCACCTCATTGACATAGGGTCTCTCGATGTTAAACAAGGGTGAGCATTCATGGGCAGTGTCCATATGCCACTCACATTGCTTACTTTCTAGAAGCGCTAGGACAGAACATACCTACCTGCCTCCCACAATTATATTAGGAAGGCATCAGATGTACCCATAAGGCAACACTAGTGCTGATGGATGGATGACCAGCCTTTAGATAACTGGAAACAAGTGTGAATTATATCCTACCTGTGAACGGAATCCAAAAGGGTATGTAGGAGCTCAGAGCAGGGCTCACCAACACTGTCCAGGGTGTACATTTAAGAGGTCCTCAAAACAAGTTCATTGCTTAGTAACTATGTCTTAATCTGACTGAAATTATTCTTTTGCCTGTACATATGCCTTCGGTTATGCAGCCAAATCTCTTGCTTCCCTGGCACCCCTATTTCTGAACCCCTAAAGAATTCTCAACATTCTTATAAAAGACAGCCTCAGGCTACAGCTGGGAACGCAGTAAAGATGTCAAAACACAAGCATAGTTCTCTTTGAAAAAGGCACCTCATAACTTAAAAACTAAGATACAAATACACGCCATACGCAAGTTCCTAGTACAAGTGGAGACATCCAATTCTGTGGCAAGAACCATTGGTCATATATTAGTTATCTTGGACACATATGTCCACAAGAGAAATAAGGCTGCCAGCAGTAGCACAGTTGAATACAACTGATAATATTTATATGTCAGAATGGGAGATTTACAGCCAAATTAAAAAAAAAAAAAAAGATATTACTTTTCCTGTTTCATTTAGTTAAGAATTAATTTTACAGGACTGACTTGGTAGCTTGGTAGTAATATTCTGTAATATTCTGTCCTTACATGTAAAAAAAAAAAAATAAAAAATCTGAGTCTCAAAACATTCCTTTTACCAAAGTAAATACCACCAATAAGTAGGTAGCAGGGTTGCCAAGATCCCCAACTTCCAAATCAAAGGGAATTTTTGTAAACCCACCTGTAGGGCCTGTTCCCATTGGCCATGGAGTCTGGGGGCTAGAAGGCAGCAGGGGCGTGGAGGTTTAAGTGGGGAAGAGAGAGCAAGCTGTCCGAGGCTGTGGGTGTCAAGAGCTTGTCTAAAGGATCCTGTTTGTGAGTTTTCGTCAGGAAAACTCAAAATCACTTCAGAAGAGATTCCAAACTTATGGCTAGCAGGCAGGCAGGGCAGCCATTTTAGGTGCAACCTAGGGGTTCTCACACTGAGCCCCTCTGCTCTCCTGTGCCTGCATCCCTGGGCCCCTGCACAAACCCAGTGAAGCAGAATCTTGGGGGAGGAGATGGGAGGGCCCTGGGATACTTTTAGGCATTGTAGTTGGTGTAAACTCACATAAACATTTACAATGAACGGAGGAAAATGGGTTTGTTGTTTACAATTGCAAGTAATTCCCAAAGAAGGCTTTTGGTTGGAAGAGCAAAGAGTGTTTGAATATGACAGGTTCAATAACTTATGTTCCATCTTCTCTGGTTGGGAAACAATGTTCTGTCACACAAATGTTCTCACCCAGGAGTGGAGTTTACCCACTAACCTGACTGAATGATGGGGGACATCTGTTGGTTGGTGGTTGACAAGGAAGGATGTGACTTGAATCGGTCTCGCTCCAACGTTGACACAGGTGTAACAAAATGGTTCTGATTCCACCCATCCTGTGGAGTTAAAGGAGAAAAAGGAATCTCTCAAAATGAATAATGACATTTCATTACAATAAATGATTACGAATGTGTGCTCTGATGAATGCTAATTATGCCAGAGCTATTCTTGTAAGTTACCTTTTTATAAATGCACCGTAGGTCCCGATACTGCCATAATGTATTCAAGACCTGGGCTGCTGCCTTCACCACTTTCAGAGACGATCTACAGAGAGAGCGAGGATGTTAATAAATGGCAGTGGCACAGCCTCCGGCTACACTTGAGATATTCAGGCTGCGAACCAGTGTCCGAGAGGCCATCTCTCCAAGGACCAGAGGGCATGGAAGCCACTGCTAGAAAACACTTCCAAGGAATCCAGTGCACCTGGGAGTTGGTCAAGTTCATGCTGGCCCAGAGCTGCAAGGACCAAAGAGAGGCTCTCAGACAGTCAGCTCTATGGTGAGAACTGTGGTTGGGATGAGCCTTCTCTAGGGCGAAGACTCTGTCAGCCTCCCCATGTCTACCAGAGGGCTGACCTTGCTGCAGCTTTGGGGTTAATGTGACCAGACCACACAACCTGGGTGCGAGGACCCTCCCAAGTTAATTGAACATGTTCCCTCCCAGCCCCATTATTAGGCTTTGATAAAAACACCTCCATTGCCTTATCGTTTATACCTCTATGTAAACACATGTACATATGTGCTCTCAAGCTTGATTTGGAAAATATGGCCAGTTTTTAATTCCCTTTCTGAACACATTCTGCTAAACTGGGCATTTTGCAAGCACTGTGTTTCACCGTGGGAGCAGCTCCTCTAAACAGGCAGCCTCACCGGCAGGTGAAGGGGGACGTGCAGCCTGCTGCCTCAGCAGAGGCCTTCAGCTGCCCATGTTCGGGGTGGAGCAGTGCTCAGGGAGTCAGCCCTGAGGAGGACTGAGTTCCTTTCTCTTCGGAATTCATTTTAACATTGAAAACTGACTTTAAATGTATATCATGGATCCAAAATCTGATTGCTTCTTTCACTATCTTTCCTATGGAGCTCTCATGAAGTGGGGGAAGAAGAGAGATGGGCAGGCTAAGCACTGTTTCCACCCCTGGTGACCGAATATGGGTTGCTAATGATTCTGAGGGCTTCAGGGAGAGCAGAGTATACACAAATTTAGGGGCCTCACCCTCTCTGTTCCTTGGAGTGGGGGATTTCTGCATTTGCCTTCATCCCACCTCCCACCCAAGACTCACTCCCCTTAGTGTTCTTGATGAGTCAAGGGCAGAGCCAGGCAAACCAATCCACTCAAAACCTTTCTAAGTTTTATACTTTCAAAATGGACCACAGAGCAAGGAGATACCTCAAAGAAATGAACAGAGATGCAATTTCACACACCCACAATGACCTTGAA
Source organism: Aselliscus stoliczkanus (assembly GCA_033961575.1). Classification (NCBI taxonomy): domain Eukaryota; kingdom Metazoa; phylum Chordata; class Mammalia; order Chiroptera; family Hipposideridae; genus Aselliscus; species Aselliscus stoliczkanus. The sequence continues at coordinate 111,596,295 of CM066731.1, read as the reverse complement.
GGGTCTTCACACCTCACGCCCATCCCATTCTCGGTGGGTGCTGACAGCCCTGCTGTTGTCCATCTCCCTGTCAGTAAGCGTTAGGCAGCTGGGACAGAAGCAGGAAGGCAGACCCTATGTCTGACTCCAAGGGCTACCTGCAACGCTCAACAAAGCAGGAGTATGCCAGGTACACACCTTGATACAAACAGCTAGGCGAGGTAGGGATTTTTAGAGACAAATTCTATGAGCAGAAACCTACCTGACTCCTGAGAAAAGCAAGGAAGTTTCTCTGCTTCCACTGCAGCATAACTCCTCGAAAGAGTTATGTCTTCTCATCTCTAATTTCTCAGCCTATCTTCTCTTAAACCCATGACCTCAAAAATACCATTCAGTTGGACAAGCCTCAGTGCTCGCCCTGCCGGACCAAGCAGGAACGCGGGACACATGCTCGCCTTTGAAACACCTCCTTCACTTGGGGACACCACATGACCTGGTTTTTTCTGAGTGCTCTGGCTACCTGTTCTTGGGCTCATTCACTGGCTCATCTCTTTGACCTCTGACTATGAGGGACATCAGCCCACAAGCCTCTTCTCTGTCTACATTGACTTCTTTGTTGATCTCAGCCCACCTCACTTCTCTTATGGTGCCATTTATACACTGAGGACTCCAAAATTTATATTTCTAGCCTGGACCTCTACCTTGAACTCAAGCATCTTCTCCTGTTGACCAGACACTCCAAGTGGATGTCTAATATACATCTCAAATGTAACACGTTCAAAACAAACTCCCACTCTTCCCTAAAACCTGCTCCTCCGGGGGCGTCCCCATGTTGGGAAGTGGAATTCCATCCTGTGGTCTCTTTTGCCAAAGGCCTCGGAGTCATCCTTGACATTTACCCCCTCATCCCGCTCATCTAATCCTTCAGTAAATTCTGTTGACTCTACCTTTTAATCAAGTCAGCGCCGACCACTATTTTACCACAAAACTGCTGCCACCAGGGGTGGGAGGGTCAGGTCAGTCCTTATGATCCTTTTAAGGGATGTCGATCATATCCCTCCTCTGCTGAACACTCTCCAATGGCTTCTGATTTTAATCAGTCCTTATGCTGACCCACAGGGTCCTAAATCCTAGTTACTTTCCCACCTCCTCCTTTCCAACTGACTGGTTCTCCTCCAGTCCCTCTGGCTTCCTGCTGTTCATCAGACACACGAGGCACTCTTCTGTGTCAGGGCCCTCTACTTGTTCTCTCGGCCCGAGATGCTCCCCCTCAGAGAGTTACATTCCTTGCTCCCTCCCTGCCCCTCCTCCAGGTCTGTTCTCAAAAGGCACCATCTCTGTGAGGCCTTCCATGACTGCCCTGTCTAAAAGTATAACTCCCTCCCCTTCCTGTGGCATGCCCTATCACCTTCCCTGATTTTATCATTTGCCCCACTCAGCACCATCTGATAGGCCTAGCATGCTTCTTACTCAGTTAGTACCGTATCTAGCTTGCCCATGTAATGTAAGCTACCTGAGGGCTGGGGTGGCCATGTCATCTGTTCACTGCTGTAGCACACAGCAGGTAGGCAATACATACTTGGTGAATGAATCATAAGGAAAGGTAAGTACAGTAATACCTTGGTTTGCAAGCATAATTCGTTCTGGAAACAAACGACCTGTATTGCAAGACATCACTTGTTACTAAGTTAAAATGTATTAAAAATGTTTGCTCGTTTTGTGGCACACTCGCAAACCAAGTTACTCTCAATCCAAGGTTTTACTGTATATGTTCAAAACACAACTTGATTTGATCTAGGATGCTGTCAATCTCTTATTTTGAAAACTAGATAAGACTGGGTAATAATTTTTTTTTTTTTTTAATATCCAAAGTTTTGGCACTGGTTTTCTATAGCTTCTCTGTATGCCTTTCACAAGTGAAAACTAACAAAATTTTAAGAGCACAAAAAGTGACTATGTTACCTCAGGGGAAAGGGGAGGGGAACCGGAGGAGGAGTTAATGGGATGGATATTAGCTTTATCTTCAACATTTCATTTCCTTTGAAATAAAAATGAGAGTGTGTGCATTTATTATGAATAAAATAAAAAAGATACATACGAAGTAAGAGACTGAAAGGAAATATAGTCAATGTTGATAGGAATAATTTCTGTGGGGTGAGAATATGCCTTGTTACATTTTTCTTATATTTTAGAAATTCCTTCAAAAGTATAAACTAAAAGACAAGACCTAATGAGTTCTAGCATTGTCACTCAGCCAATTCATAAGTATTTACTGAGCACCTACTATGGGCCAGACTTTGTTCTAGATGCACAGGATACAGCAGTGAACAAAAAGACAAAGTCCCTGCTACTAGGGGAGTCAAATGCCACAAAAAGCCATAACTATCAGGGGGAAATCAGGCCTGCGAAGAAAACAGGGCAGGGGGAGGAGGTGGGGAGGGGCCATTGTCCTATGGCTGGGAGGCTGCTGTCCTGCTGCGTTGTGAAGGCACCAAGCAGTCCTCCCTCCCACTTCTTTGAAGGAGTCTCTGATCCAATACTAAGTCAAATTCAGACATGCTATAGCCCCATGATAAAAAACCTACTTTTGCCACTGATTCTCTAATCCCCACTTTTTCTACTTTGTTAATTAGGTGTTACCGAGCAGCAAAGGGAAATGTAGGGTGCAAACCTAGGGTACATCACGCAGCCACAGAGCAGGCTTTGATGTAGTGTTGATTTTAATGCTTTCTGGGCACCCGCAGAGAAATCAATCCCCCAGCCAACAATTCAGGAAGAACAGGCCCCACAGCCTGGAGCAGAGCCAAAGGTGCGAGGGAAATGGCGTCCCCATATTTTCCTCATTGTGGCATTTCTGGTTCTTCCAGGGTCAGACCAAATGACCAAATGCGGCTTTAGAGACAGAAATGAATGCAGGGGCATCACAATAAAAACCAGAAAAGGGACCATATGACCATAAATGCCTGTCTCAGCAAAATAGGTTGTACCTGCTGGAAACTGCTTAGCTTATTAGCATGTAAGAAATGCAAAACTAAATCCTTTCCAGTAGGAAACCTATCCTTACGAAGGCCCTTATCAATCACAGGATGATCCCAGGAATAAAGCCGCATGATGGCATCTCCCTGCAGCAGACTTGCCTGTCTCCTCTGCCCTTGGTTATGTTCACCAGCTTCTCTATGCCCCCGGAGTCGGCCAGGGCTTTGGCGTTCTCCATGTTTTTGCTGGTGACCTCATGCAGGGCACAGCAAATGGCTGCTGTGGTCTCATCAGACAGCACGCTAGGGCCAGCGCCTCCCGGAAGCCGGTTCACCAGGTCTCGCATGGCGTATTTACCTGCCAAATGCAAAAGATTTCATTCTACTTTCAGAAGGTGATAAGCTTTTTGTGATTGTTTTGAAAAGACTGTGACCATGCAGTCTTTTAAAAACAACACCTCAATGAGACAATAATAGGAAAAAACCGCGACAAGGAATACAATGACAAATATTACAACTGAAAGGAGAAAGTTAATGTTTGTTGCAATGTCACTTAAAGAAATGATTGGTTTATAAAACATTACTGTAAATTACTGAAAGAAAATGTAAATAAGTATATAAAATTGGGTATACCAATCAAGATGTTTGAGTTTATCTTCATTAACAACAGCAAGAAATAAAGGAATTATGATAGTAAATTTTATTCTTGATTCAATTCCTATGCATCAAAAAGACCTCAACTTCCTCTTAAAGCTTTAAAAAAAAATTATCTTTGAATAAATTTTAAAACTAGACAAAGTAAGACTGCCAAACAATGCTTTTCATTAAATCTTTCTGGATTTTAACATTTGAACTGGATCCAATCACATATTTTTATCAAGTTGAGGGTATATATCAGATGGTCTGACATCAGTGGTGATAACAACATGTTAGTTTCTTTCAAAAGAGACACAAGTAAAATTTTGGTATTAAAATTATGGGTGTATTATCTCCCAGGAGTAATTCAATAATAATCAAGTTCTTGACAGGACAGGCTGGGAGTTCCCTAGCTATTGGAAGTATTTCTTTACACATCCTCAATTTTTCTTACTTCTTTCCAAAAGGAAATTACCTCTAGCATTTTCAATTTCAATTACCAACTGACAAACTGGAGTAATTGCACTACAAAACAAAAGAAATTAACTAAAGCTCAAGGAAATACTTTATTTTTTTTCCTATACTGATAATTGAATGGATACTAAATGGGTTTTTATTAACGACCTATTTACATATACTGGTAAGCAGCAGAAGACAGGCCCTGACTGCACGCTGTGTAATTTACAGCATGTCAAAGGGCAGACTCTGGCTTACTCACAACGAGTATTGCTATGAAGAGCAGAGAACTGGTAATGACGCTATAAGCCAGAAGATAAATGTGGTTTTTCAGAACAGATGATAAATTAGCACTGGTGATTTGAAATACTCACGAACGACCAAAACATCCATGGCGTGTAATTTGTCATTTGGCTAAGATACAACTTTAAATAGTGCTCCTGAGGCTTGGGGTAAGGCAGCTCATGCGGCCTGTGAGTGAGCCTTGTGGTTCCCTCGGGACCTGCAGCGGCCCCACTCAGGGGAGTATGTAGGAACTTTCACCAAGGGATGAAACTTGCTTTCCTTGTGAAAGATGGCTCTGAAGAGAAAGTCCATTGCCAGGACTGGTGATGGACGTGACAGCAAGGGAAGGGGTCAGGGAAGGGGATAGTTCTCGGGGACAGACGTGTGGAAGAGATTAGGGTGAAATACTGAATCCGGCGGGGAGGGGCTCAGAACTCATAGGAGGAAAGGGATCTTTACAGGGAGAAAAGAAAAAAGTGATTCAGGAAATCGTTCAAGAGTGCTCCAGCTGGGTAAAAAATTGCTCTTCAGTGAAGGCAGAAGACGCTCATGGAAGTTTAAAAGGGAGTCGGGACAGTCACAGGCAACACAGACTGTGCTGAGAGAGGGCTCAGAACACACACGCCTCTCCCCAGAGGACCCTGTGCCCAACGGTGCTGGCCCTGCACCTGTGGAGTGACAGGCCGTAAGCCTTACATTGTCAACTCTTTACCTTTTAGTGTGAAGAACTCCTCAACTACATGTGCATTTTATAAGAAATTCAAACACTATAGATGTAACAAAAATAACTTAAAAGAATGTCTCTTTTGGGACCTAGAGGATTTCTCTCAGCGAAATGTGGGAAGTAGGAGTTAAAACGTCTCTACTGGGATCGGGCACAAGTTGGACTCGATGAACAGGGTGGGAAGAAGCACCTCTCCCCTCCGTGGGACTCAAAGCTCCCCTCCGATTTGGCTCAAAGAGGCGGTGTGTTAAGGCAGGGTAATCAAGGCAATAATTTAAAATAGGAATTCTGGCATCACTGTGTGATGGACTTTTGTGTCACTCACCAGGGTGAACCTCACAGCAACTCTTTTAAGTAAGCATGACTGCCCTTGTTCTTTCTCTGTCTCCCTTTCTCCAGCTGGGTCTCCCCGTCTCTCGCTCTCATGGCAGGTGCATTTTAGTGAGCTCGATATAAACTCCACGTAAGATCCATGTAAGATTTTGTCCCATTTCCCCACCCTCTCCCCTGACCTGTCATCAGCTGTGGCATTGGAGTAGAGCTTGCTGATTTACAAGGGGCTGCCTCATCCTCTCATTTCGTTTTCAAAGCAGACCCATATTGAAGGCAGCAGGCACCATCCGTGCCCTTTCAGAGGGAGCTGAGGAAGTTTTCTACTTAAATGAAGGAATTGAGCCCAGATCAGCTCAATATAGGACAACCTCCCCGCAGGTTCCACAGCCAGTGAGCAGCAGATCCAGGGGTTATCCCGAGGTCTCCTGGAGGGACTCTGATCTTTTGTTCACCCTACACCCTGTTTGAGGTGGTGCAATGCGCTAGAGGCAGGCGAGCAGATACCTAGGGTGCAAAACTCCAAGAGATGCTCATTCTCAGGTTCATATGAGTGCGAACCCTACGTTTGGATGGTCTGCACCCTGTGTATCTCACTTGCCTTACCCTAGTACTGACCTGCCCTGGGGTGGAAATGGCCTTGGGATAGTGACTCTGCTGCGGGGTGGGCATTTACACAGATCTGAGAAGGATAAGCTACAAACCTTCAAGGAGGCTTTTAAAATTATTATTATTATTGTTTATAACATGGTAATGTTGATGAACTAGCAGATTATCAGTCTCAAAAATCAGAAAGTGAGAATTAAACTTTTTTTGTTGCTTAAGAAATGAACCTCCCTTAGGGAACATAGACACCAAATCTATCCAGCAGTGTTGTAAAGTATAACTGAAATTGTTCGCTTTTCTGAAAATGCACCTTTCCTGATCAAGGTTTAATTAATGAAGCTATCTCTTGCTGAAAAGAAATGCTCACAAAGGGTAGACAGCAAGGAGGCTCAAATATGCCAAGAAACCGGGGACTAGGACTCACTTGCTAATCATTTTAAATGTCATATTTTTATAAATCAAAAGAAGAGTTTATTAAATGCTGTAATGGCTCTCTCTTTACATAGCTCACCTGGTCACCAGAACATACCTATAAGCTCCTTGTTGCGAACATCTAGTGCCATATTCCTCAAAGCAGTTGCCACAGAAGAAACCACTCTATCATTGTCCATTCTCAGAAGCTCTACAAGGATGGGGAGCCCCTTTTCTTTGCGGACGGCCGCCCGGATGTATGCTGCAAACTAGTGAGCAAAACAAGGCATTAAGTAAACAGAAACGAGTTCAGCTCTCAGATGTTACTGCTGCCTAAAAAAGATGTTTCCAAATGATGAACTAATAGATTAAATGTTTTCTTTCCAATTGGAGATTAAATCTGTGGTGTCAGTAAAGAGAAAACCATAGTTTGGGATAAAGATAGGCTAGGATGACTGATTTGAAAAGAAATCCCAAAGCCTGAAAATCTCAAACCGCCATCTGCCAGATATTTTTGTGCAGAAAAGAGAAGGCAGTGATTACTTTCTGCCTCAGATACATAAACATGATTAAGGAAGGATCTTGTGTCTTTCTCGCAGCTGGCCTCATGCCAGGTCCAGAGGCTATAAATAGGATGGTGGGGCCCAGAGCTGATCAGCGCACCTTACGTCTTCATGGGGTCATTTTTGTCCTATCTTTTCTGCAACAATATTTAGAGTTCAAAACCTTTCAAAGAGGTTCCATGGAAAAATTCCTTGCCTCACAAGAAAAGGAATTCTCCAGGAACACTGAGCAACATAACTCATACGCACTGGTGAAAAAGTAAGTGTATTTTTGTGTAAAATGCTTTCTCAATCAAGGTTGGCTGGTGCTTTTTTAAATGTGCAGTCAAGACATTCTTTTGTGATTATGAGGCAAGTCTGTACAGTGAGTCAGTGTGTGCACCATATGAATTGGAAATGAATGCTAAGTCGTCAGGGAAACACCACGAAAAGAAAAAAGGTAGCATTTTAAAAATAGGTCTTTAATCTTGCTTTTAACTCTCATTAACGTTTTTACCAAGGTAAATTGTCTTTCAAAATTTAGGATAATTGCAAAATGTGGCTTGTAAAATGTCTAATACTTTTCTGTGGTGGTCAAGACATGAGGACAAGGATCTGCCAGCCCTTTGTATTATTTTGAACATTTAAAATATGTGATTGACCACTCAGTTTCTTGATTGCCAACAGAATAGATTATTTTAATAACACACATAAGAGGAAAAGATGCATTTCAAAGATCCTATTAACATTCTTCATATGAAACAAATACTTCTGTTTTCCAAATCAAATGAGATCTACAGAGGAAATAGACTACATGGCTGCTCTAGGGTAAGGCACGCAGGCAGTTTTGTCCCGTTCTCTCTCCGACGCCTGTGGCAGAGCCGGTGTCTGTCTCACCTGGAGGGCCAGCCCAGAGCGTATCCTTTCCGGAGCCCTGCAGTCATCACTGCCCCCCATGTAGCTTCTGACTTGATACTATCTATGGCCATGATTATCTTGTTTCCTTAACAAGGTCCCAATATTTTAGATACTGCTCATATTTTAAATCAGCTTCCATCTAACTTTCATTCACTAAATGATCCCAGAAATGAAATTCTACACAACTAAAATCACATCTCTTTTCTAATTATTGTCTTTTTTTTTTATCATCATCAAATGATCTTATGTCACAAGAAACTGGAGATGAACCATGGGTCACCAACATTATGCACACTTATGTGCTGGGCACAGTCCTCGGTCCTTCACAGTCACTAGCTCCATTAATCTTTACAACTACCTTGTGATGTAGGGATTATCTCCATTTTACAGATGAAGAAACTGAGAACAGGTGGATCCAAGTCGCCAGCAAATAAGTGGAGGAGCCAGGGTTCAAAGCCAAGGGTTCTGATTCCAGAGCCAGCACCTAGATCCCAATCTATTAGCACTTTCATTAAGAACAATAGTAAGAAAATAACCACACTGGCTTAGAGAGGCCATATTATGTGTATAGACTCATTATAACAGCTGGCTGCATGGAACAAAACATACCTAGGCCTAGCAATGCTTTTCACTGTCATGGATAATCCAGCGGCCAAAAGATTTTATTTGGGGAGGCAGTGGTGGAGGCAGTAACCAAAACAATGATTATAATAACTCTATAAAAATATACCTGTCGAGAAATTTCTAGAGGCTGAAAACATTTCAGACAAGGATTGTCTGGGAAGTTGCTAGATGATGTATAAAAGCTTTGAGAATGTGCTTACAGTGGTAACAGTAGGAAACCACCTTCAATTTTCTTAAAGAAATCACATGCCTACCAGGAATGCAGAAACCTTTGCCACACACATTTTCTGTAAGCATCTGAGAGAGGAACTGCGGGCCCCTCTCTTTCCCTGCATCACTGCCCAGCCTCAGCTCTAATTCAGGCCCTGGGCCTCTCTCACCTGGCTCCCCATTGAAATCCCTGCCTCTACTTTCTTCTTAAAGTTCACCTTCTGCATTGCCATATCCAACAATGTCCACATTGGCCCGTGTCACGTGTCTGCTTCAGCCCTTTCAGCAGTGCCTCTGGTCTGCAGGTCAGGTCCCAGCCCCTGAAGCCTGGCCGTCAGGCCTGTTTACAATGCCTGGCTCCAATATGGGCCACTCCTTGCCTGCCCTCAATGCCCCGGCAACCAGCCTGTAGCCTCCACCCACAGTGCTCTCAGCTTAAGGCCTTTCTTCCCTTGTCCCTTTATCTGGATCACTCCCTATCTACCCCCCAACAATTAAGGCTCTGCTGGCTTAATTCTGCTCATTCTTGGACATTCTATTGGGGTAGCACCACCCCTCCGGGAAGCCTTTTGCCTCTTCATCCTCCCCTTTCCCTTGCCTGCCAGGCTGGGTTAGATGTCCTCTGTCAAGACCCTCACAGCATCACACCCATCCTGTGGAGTCTACACTGTGCTGACTTGATGTGTCTGTTTTTCTCACTAGCCTCCATTGTCTCACAGGAAGGGCATGTCATAGCCATCTCTGGCTCCCCACAGCCAACTGTTATCTCCCCCCACCTTTTTCAAACTCTAACCAACCATATCCTTTCTCCATTACTGCTGATGTGACTGCACAGGAGGAAAGAAGTGTGAACATGAAGACCTCCTACCTTCCAGTTTCCAGCAGACAGGTTTTGGAGAGAGCCGGCAGAGCCTTCCAAAGTGGCTGGGTTGGAACTTTCTGCCAGAAGGGTGAGATATGGTTTTACCACTGATGGATGCCACAGCATCTCAACCCCTTTGGGGGACTTCGACAGTCCTGGGATAGGACCAACTCCATCCCACTGAAAGACAAAGAGCACGTGTTAAACGAGAGCAAAATGAACACAATCTCCAACATGTGAAAACATTCCTCTCTGCTGGACTCAGCTACAGCTAGGTAGCAAACCTATATCAGGAGAAAAGCTTTTCTTGCCAAATACGTGATTTCTTACTTCCGGAAAAATGAAACTTTAGAGTTTCATGTCAAATAAAATACTAACTTGATCCTCCTGTGGTGTTTTCTTTTTCTTTTTCTTTTTCTTCCCCCAGCAGCTTGGCTCCGAGTCTTTGCTGGGAGACTCTTTTCCCAGTAAGTCATCCAGTTCGTTCAGCCCCAGCAGCCGGGCCTGCGGGACCTCCACTTCCAGCCGGTAGGACAGGTTCCTGAGGGTGCACACGCAGTTCTCGACGGTCTGAAATTCAACACAGCGTGTAATTAGAACCGTCATACAACATTAGTGCAAAACGCTTCTGTACTGAACGCCAGTAATACTAAATAAGTGCAGGATATGAAAGGACTGCTTCTTCTTACAGGAACCCGAAACAATCTAAAGAAAGTATTATGACGCTTGTTTGTGGAACAGTCAAATGACAGAGTGCAGAGCCATGTCAGTACATATGAGTGCAGAGCCATGTCAGTACATCTGAGGATCTGATTTCTGGCTAAGATGTGCAAGGCTCTGCAACAGAAAATGCCCCTTGTTTCTGCTTCAGGGCTGCGGCAGTGGCAGAAATGTGGCCAGGTTGCCAGGACCTCCCCCTCACCACCAGAACTCCTCATGAGGACAACAGGTGGGACCATCCCCTCTCTGGGGATTGCCCGTCCCATCAAGTCCCATCTGTCTCCTCCTTCCGTTTCCTGGCTCTGCCTTCTCTCTGGAAATTTCCGTAATTTCTTTTTCCATTGCCATTTTGCCTTCTTTCTGTATGTGGTCTTTTGCTCCTCAAAGTCTGTATCACACTAACTGGGAGGCCAATTGTCACTTCTTTGAGAGCGTCTAGAACCAAGTTCAGAGTTTGCCCAGCAAGCTCGCCTTTCAACTTGCTTACTCTTCTCATCTTCTTCTGCAGATCTTTTGGTTCAATAAGGCTCAGATAAAAACTTGGCCATGACTCTGAATTCCTCTCCTACCTTCTCACCATGCTTTTTTTCTCTGACTTATATTTATGACCTGAGGACTTCTTACAGCATCTCTTCATCCATTCCATGCTGAACACCAAGTACCCAGACCACCTTGAACTCCTGACACTTTTAGTTACTCCCCCGTTCCCGCTTCTTCCCACCTTCCTAAGCCCCTGCTCCTGGGGCAGATCCTGAATGGCTGTCACGGCTGCAAAATGATGAGCAGAATGCCCTGGGCTAGGGGGGGTGGAGAAAGCAGGAGGGGAGCATGAGTGGCTCATGCTGGGACCAGACTGACCAGCAGGACAACAGAAGGAGGGGAAAGGGCAAGACTGGGGAGATAGAGAGAGGCATCCAAAGTTAGTGCTGAGGCTGGGGCTGTGGACTGCACTGGGTGGGGGTAGGGGTGGTGTTACAGTGCCTCCAGCAACCTTTATCCAGTAGATACTCAAAAACAGATGATCTAGAAGCAAGGGATATAGAATTGGAGGGAGCAGCAGCAGGGAAAAATCACCTTGACAATAGGCCCAGGAGAACCACAGAGAAAGTCAGGCCACTGCCACCCACTAGGTCCTTTACCAGATGGAGTCACTTGGTTTGCACTGGTTCTGAGGCTATTTTCTTAAGTTGCCATGTCCCTGTTAACTTGTACTTTTTAGAGATTCTCCCTTTAGTCTGGAGTGTAACCTAATGAGGAGAGGCTCAAGAATTCCAGAAAGAATCAACGGCATGCAGATAGTGGCATTAGGCAGCTGCTGTCATCTGTCATCACGTCCCCTCACACGGCCAGGCAGACACTGACCTTGCTGTCATAATCGGATGTGTTCACACATGTGTGGATCACATACAGGAGCGAGTCCACCAGCCCCTCACAGGAGCGCATCTGCTTCCGGGCTTCCTCCCCTGCGGAGCTGAGGTTCCTAAACGGGCAGAAACATGTGGGGGGTCAACAGCTTACTGTTAGCCACAGAGCCTCAGTTGAATGATCGGAGAGACGGGACAGACAGTGGCCATGCACATCTGGTCTGAGGAGGCATTTGGGGGCTTACACTTCAACATCCTGAGCTGACAATAACAGCTAGCTTGCCATTATCCACAAATAGAAGGGAGCAGGAACATTTGAGCTCTGTATCTCTCTCTGGACATGCCACTTTCTAATCTTCTAAAATAGTGATATTGGGACCTATCCTCAGTTTCCTCATATCTAAAAAGGGGAGAATAAGTTATTACCTCATAGCTGTGAGGAAGAGATGAGCTGCTACATATAAAGCAATTAGAAAAGTGCCTGCGACGTTTATGTGCGATGTTTATCAGCCAGGATGGTTATACTTTAGACACAGTTTTACCTCCCTTATTAGGCCATAAAGTCCTCCAGTCCCTTGAGCCTATTGTAATATTTTGCATGTAGGAGGTGGTCATAAATGCTTCTTGAACAAACACAGGAAACATCATTTCTCGTATAAACATTCAAGTTCAATATGGACATCTGCTTATGCTATAATTTTTTATCATCTTTTCAATTAAAAAAAAACAAACAAACCTGAAAATTGTTTTAGGTCTCTCGATATTGAAATCTTTGATATCAGTTTACCTTTATGAATTGATACCAAATTGTTATGTCCCATTAACAAGATTCTAGACTAACTCCGAGATTTTGCAAATCTTAAGGTTTTTCTTTTCACCTTTGGTTTTCTGGGCCCAGAGAGATACTGTTACCTGTGGCCCTTCTCTGTTCCTATCTCGTGTCACACTTAGCAGCACTCAGCAGCTGCCTCTCCCACTCCTCTGCGAGCTCCTGGGACCCCTCTCTCCTCTGGTTTCCTCCATCCTGCTGCCTTTCCTTCTGAGCCTCTTCTGCCTGTGGGTCCCTCTGGAGAGCCCAGACTACTTTGGTCCCTTCTTGTCTTTATCTCTGCACTCTCCTAGGTGGCCCTTCCTTCTGTTGCTTGGCTTTAATACAAACTATGGACCAATGACTATCTTCAGCCTGACTCCTCCCTGGAACTCTACATTTCTTTGTCCAAATGCTTCCCTCACATTACCATGTGGATAGCTAATTAGACATCTGAGAATGGACATGACCAAACTCAACTGCTCACCCCGCAACCCTTTCTTCTCCCTGACTCCGCCCACAGCACTTCCATGCTCCCAATTGCTCCAGCCAAAGATCTAGATGTTATGCCTCTTTACCCCTTTCCCTCACCCGTTATAGTCAGTCCATCAGCAAACCCTGTCAGCTCTCCCCCAACCCCCCGTCCCCCATCTCTCTCCAGCCTGGTCTGGCCACTGCCGTCTTGCCTGGAAACTGAGTGGCTTCATCTTCCTGTTTCTATTGTTGCCCATATAGAGCCTTCCACACTGCAGCCAGGAACCAGTCCCATTGCTGCTGTGTCACTTGGAATCAAGTGACGACTCCTCCCTTGATTTAAAAAATTCTACCAAGTCTGGTTGCTGTGCTCTGAGCATTAAGCTCCAGCCGTGAGCTAATTCCTGCCCCAGGGCCTTGACATGACCTGTTCCCACTGCCTAGAGCTCATGTACTCCTGATCCCTCACCCTCAAATGGGTAGCTCCTTACGTATTTCCGATCTATGGTTTAAATATCACCTCCTATGAGAGCCCATCTGATCATCAAAATAATAACTCTTATATCACCCTATTTTATATTTATAGCACCTATTGTTATTTTCTTGTTTGTGTGTCTGTCTGTCTTCTCCTAGTCTGTCTAGTTCATCACTGATTTCACATGGAAGGCTTTCACCAAATGTCTGCAGCTCTGAACCATGGGGGTGGGGTGGGGTGGGGGGCTGAGTGCGTGTACTGCCTCTGGGCTTTCCTGGAAGCCTAGCAGGCTGGCTGAGGAGTGTCACAGCCTCCCTCAATCGAGGAGTGGGGAGAGGATGAGATGCTGCTTCCACACATCATCAGCAGGCGACAGAAGCTGCCTTTGATGGCTGGTGGGTTTTCCAGGATCCTGATTCTTGTCACCCTGCCACCCCCCCGCCCCCCACCAATGGGGTGACAGTCACCTGTTAACAATAGTGAAAAGCAGCAGTGCTCCTCCCACCCCCTCTTCCAAGCTCTCAGTTGTAGAGATGCTTAGACATTAAATGGCACTCACTGTGTGTCAGACACGACACTAAGCATTTTACACAAGTGGCTTCTTCGCAACTCTGAGGTGGTATTATTATCCCTATTCTAAAGGGGAGGAATCTGAGGCTCAGAGTGGGACGGGAAGCAGGGTCGTCTGAGGCCAGAGCCCACTCTCATCGTCACCATGCCACTCTGCCCCAAGGCTGTTTCCAGTTCCCAGGACACTGTAAGCCTGGAAAACTGGGTAGAAATTAAACTGATGAGTGTTAATGGCGAGTAATGAGTAATACTGTGTATAGTTAGGGGATGGTTTATGGATTCTACATGCTAAAGATAATGACTGAAAATACTATCTGGGCTCATTTTCATTTATTTATAAAACTCAAACACAGTGATTGTTTAAACGGCACACCTCTTTTCATTCTTTAAAAAAAATCAAAAAGGTTTTATCTGTAACATTTTGAACTTAAACAAAAACCAGACTGCAAACACATTAGCAATCAGAAAAATGCTGTTTAAGTGGAAAAGAGGGGAATTTTGGCTGAATGCAGACTGAAAGGCCTTTTTGATTAAATCACCGAAGAGTCATTTATAAGCTAATGTCTTTCAAGTCACTAGTCTCTGTTCATGTTGTCTTTCTTACAGGATAACTAAGTCCAGTGGCTTAAATTTTGAAACAAACTTGGAAATTTAGGTAGGTGTTAATAAAATGAAGTAAATCCTCCTAAAAATCAATTTACCTATGATACATTATTTAATCACAGAATTAATTGGGAAGAATCAAAAAATCTACCTCAGGCAACCTGTTGTGTTACGCAGAACAAGTGAAGTCTGAAATTTAATTTTATGATCATCATCAAAAGAAGAGTTATTCCATCCAGAATGCGGAACGATCACAGTGTTTGTTAAGGTTGAGAGGGCATCTCGGATGATTGTCATCTTTACGGCATCACATGATGATAAATTCCAAAGAACTCCTAAAAAATGAGATTTTAAACACAGAATCATAAATCAGAGATCCTGCAGTTTCAGTAATGAAATAAACATATCAGCTCTAACTGATATGAACTCAGTCTGTTCCAAACCTAATCTATGGCCTGAATTTGCAAGCAGGTGAGGGCTGGACCTCTAATAAATGTTGAGTGAACATATGTGAGCTTCTGGCAGTATCACACAGTTGTAATGGTCTTTCTCTTAAGCTTCAGAGTCCATGTATCTATCAGGAAAGATGGCTGTGCTTTTGCAAAGTAAATCTGTTACTCTGTGAGGGTGAGAGGAGCAATCCAATCATAGGTCATAAACATATGCATCTGTGATTGCTGTAAAGCAGCCATTCATTGCATTATCCCCCATAAGCAATGGTTGTTTTTTTAAAAAAAGATTTTATTTGGGGGCCGGCCGAGTGGCGCATTGGTTAAGCGCTGGTTTTGGGATGCCAGCGGCCCTGGTTCGGATCCCACATGAGGGCCAGTGACACTGCCCTCTACAGCTAACAACAGCTCCACCTGGAGCTGGGCTATGCGAGCCCCGGTGATGGTGTGGGCTGCAGCCCCTGCTGCAGTGGGCTGCCATAGGCTACAGTAAGTGGCCCGCAGGCAGCGTGAGCGGCTGGCAGCCAAGCGTGAGCTGCCAATAGCTGCGATGACCGACATCCAGAGGCCAGCGACCGATCTGCCTCATCCGGGAAGAGCGCAATGACGATACCAACAGTGAAGCAACATCCTCCGCAACTAAACTGAAGAACAAGAAGACAGCAACTTGTCTGTTCCCCTTCCCCGATTCCCCAACGCTGTTCCCCTCCACCAATTCCCCAATAAAATCTTTAAAAAAATAAAAATAAAATAAAAAGATTTTATTGGGGAATTGGGGAAGGGGAACAGACAAGTTGCTGTCTCAGATCGGTAGCTGGCCTCTGGATGGTCGCTCACCGCGGCTTTTGGCAGCTCACTCTGGCAGCCAGCCGCTCACACTGGCTGCCGGCCACTCACTGTAGCCTATGGAAGCCCACAGCAGCAGGGGCTGCAGCCTACACCGTCGCCGGGGCTCGCACAGCCCAGCTCCAGGTGGAGCTGTTGTTAGCTGTAGAGGGCAGTGTCACTGGCCCTCATATATGGGATCCGAACCGGGGCCGCTGGCATCCCAAGCCAGCTTTTAACCAATGCGCCACTCAGCTGGTCCCCCTCTAATCAATGTTTTATGTGACAAACCATTTTTAAAATTTAGAACTTGAAAAGTTTCTCTTTCGCAAAACACTGACATGTCTCTCTTCATCATGCTCTTCTTACTCTTGATATTGGGAAACTCAAGCCTAAGTATAACATTTGCAGCACCTTTACTGGCACAGAAAGTGTTTACATTTGCTTCATATTCTTTATTTAAGGAAGGTTTGGGCATTTCTATTTCAACTTGAAGAGTTTTATTACCATGTGTTTGTTTTAGAAGTGCAACTTACTATTACTCCTTTTGGATGTAGGCAAGACACAATAAATTAAGTCACCCATACTATATAATTCATATCAAGATTGGTAGAACAAACAGAGTGGAAATGTAGCTTATTAGAGTGTCTTCATTTCTGTGTCAACTATGAGGTGGGTTAAATTATTGTCATAGCACATATATTTTCTAATAGTTCCTGTTTTAGAAATCAGAGCAAATTCAAGATTATACCTATTGTAATGTCATTTTCTCATTTGGTGCATTTTCCTAAGTAAGAGAGAAGGAGGTGGAGGAGAGACGAGGCAGTTTCTGTGTAGCTGAGGTCCCTCAGAGCCCTGCAAGCCTGATGTATCCCTGGCAAGCTGCTCAAAAGTCTGTACGTTGCTGTTAGAACTATCAACACACAAAAACACTTGCGGCAAGCGGAGGAGGAGGAGGAGTTGGCACAATCTGCCCACATCCATGGGAGCAAGTCAGGCTTGTGAACATGACCGAGCAAGAGTGCTGGGCCACAGACAAGGCGGAGAGCCGCTGCTGCAGTATATGGAACCAGCCTGGAAACTGAGTGCTCAGCCTTCTTGGGGCAGGGCCTGGAGGAAGCACAGGTCGTTTTATAAGGGAAAGTGGTAAAGAGCTGGCAGTTTTTCTTTTCTTTTTTGAGGAAGGAGAGGTAAAAGCAAAGGGCTAGACCTGAAGGTGGTGAAACAATAACCTGACTGTAAACAGAGGGCCATCCCTTCCCTTCAGTCTGCCTGATCAGTCCACATGCTGTGCAGGGACTGCTCTACAATGGTGGCTGATGCTCGGGCTCCATCCTGGGAGAACGTCCGGGTCCTGGGTTCCGCTCTGCATTGTGCTCCTCTCCTCTTTTACTTGGCTTTTACTTCTGCACCATGATGATTCAGTTTCCCTTGTTCCCCAAGGACTTCCACCTTTCTCTGCTCCTACTCTTTGGGGGCAATAACGCACCATAACTACAGCCTTTCAGGACCTCCGTCTCAGCAGTGGCCCATCTAGTCAGGCCTGGACTGGGAGTGGACATTACAGACAGTTCAGAATCAGGAAAGGTAAAGATCTTGCTTCATCTCTGGAAGCTTGTTCTAGAAGTCCACCATGACAGACCACTGCTTATACTGTTATTATCTTGTGGCACACAAGAGCACACACTGTAAGTGCATATTAAATGAACTTCTTTCTATTCCACAGGCATAACTACTTCTCCATGGATTCTGATAAAAATGGCTGTTTCTATATAAAATGGTTTCAAACTGTGCTCTCTGGATTCTGGGAGTTTTCTTGGACTTTTAGGGGCTGCCATGTGAGAGGTGTGTATGAAACTGGTAGCAAGACTCCAAACCCCCACCCGATTCAGCCAGGGCTGCTCCATACTTATCTGTCCTCAGTGCTGGGCTGCTTCACTCTGTGTTTGTTTGCAAAAGGGTTTTATGTCCCAAAGACAACTGAAAAGCACTGTCTTCATGGAACAGTATTAGACTGCTGATGACTATGGAAGGGACCTGGGAACTAAGGATGAGAAATGAGTCTCTGGAGGTCTGTCCTGACTCAAATAACAAGAGATGGGAGAGAAGACAGAAGGAAAAATGGCTTGGGGCATAGAAGGATGCCAGGAATAGGGCTTTATCATCTCCAGTTAACAGGCTAAGCATGCTCAACCCAGGGCACCGATGGGCCCTGCCAGAACCCAGCAGTGGTCCAGGGCCCATTGGGGTGTGTGTGTGTGTGGGGTCATTTCCTAACCTCTATTGCTGACGATTTTTTTTTTTAAAGATTATATTGGGGAATTGGGGAGGGGAACAGTGTTGGGTAATTGGGGAAGGGACCAGCCAAGTTGTTGTTCTTCAATCTTCATTGTGGAGGGCACCAGTTTCCATCTGGCTTCATGTCAGCAGCTTGTGGCCTCTAAGCTCAAGGTGCTATGTTCTATCTTAGTTGCGGGTGGGCATAGCCACTATCCCATGCGGGAATCCAACTGGCAGCCTTGTTATTAAGAGCGCATGTGCTATCCACTGAGCCATTCGGGCGGAAGTTCGGCTCAGGATGCTGAGTTTGGTCTTAGCTGCGGGTGGGCACAGCCACCATCCCATGTGGGAGTTGAACCCAGCATCCTTGCTGTTAAGAGTGCATGCTCTAGGACTGGCCGAGTGGCGCATTGGTTAAGAGCTGGTTTTGGACACCAGCAGCCCTGGTTCGGATCCCACATATGAAGGCCAGTGACACTGCCCTCTACAGCTAACAACAGCTCCACCTGCAGCTGGGCTGTGTGAGCCCCAGCGATGGTGTAGGCTGCAACCCCTGCTCCAGTGGGCTGCCATAGGCTACAGTGAGTGGCCGGGAGCCAGAGTGAGTGGCCGGCAGCCAGCATGAGCTGCCAATAGCCGCGGTGAGAGACCATCCAGAGGCCGGCGACCGATCTGCCTCATACGGGAAGGACGCAATGACGATACCAACATGGACCAGTGAAGCAACATCCTCCATACCTAGACTAAAGAACAAAAAGACAGCAACTTGTCTGTTCCCCTCCCCCGATTCCCCAATAAAATCTTAAAAAAAAAAAAAAGAGTACACGCTCTATCCACTGAGTCATCTAGGCGGCAGCTCAGCTCAAGGTGCCCAGTTCAATCTTTAGTTGTGGGTGGGATTAGCCACAATCCCATGTGGGAGTCGAACCAGTAGCCTTGTTATTAAGAGTGCATGCTCTATCCTCTGAGCCATCTGGGCGGCAGCTCAGCTCAAGGTGCTGTGTTCAATTTTAGCTGCGGATGGCTGTAGCCACCATCCCATGTGGGAGTGGAACCAGTAGCCTTGTTATTAAGAGCGCACGCCCTATCCTCTGAGCCATGCAGGAGGCAGCCCAGCTCAAGTTGCTGAGTTCAGTCTTAGTCGCAGGTGGGCATAGCCCACCATTGAACAGGCAATCTTGTTGTTACACCAGCTGAGCCAACCTGCCACCTGTTGGCAGCTCAGCGACAGCTCAGCTTGGGCGCAGGGTCACTGGCTCATGTGGGAATCGAACCGGCGGCCCTGTTGCTCAGAGGCTTGTACTCTAAGCCAACTCTTAACCAACTGAGCCACTTGGCTGACCCTGCTGCTGATTTTATAACGTGTGATTCCTAATGCCACTGCAACAAATTATCTTTCTGTCAAAGCCTTTCAAATTTCTCACTCCACAAATTTCAGCACATGGGAGAAAGCTGCATTTTCCAATACTTCATAGAATGCATTCCAGCAAAGTTAAAAGTAAGGCAAGGTTTATGGAAAATAAAGCCTATTATGATACAGGCTACAAGTGTAAAATTAGATCTTCTCTACAAAAAAATTAAACAGCGTGAGTCACAAACCTCAGGTGAAAACATGACTAAGAAGGGGGTGGCACTTTAGTATGCTGGAGCTCGGAGTTGATGCTGGGAAGTTCTTTGATCGTTGGCAGAAAAGCTTGTTTTTCATGGTTCCTGCCTCCACGCCTGGCTACTTCTAAGACCTACTTCTGATAAGAGGCTATTTCGTAGATTTGCAGAGTTCCCTGATTTTCTGTGCAGGTATTAGAATGTTGTGCTGCTCTTTTTCTTACCAGACCTTTAGAATGACCAGTGGAGTTATATATCACCCTACAGTTTATAATTAGCCTTTACATCTCCATGAGACTGAATAACCCAAGTTCTCATAAGTCAATATAAACAACAGTAACACGACCATTTACTGTGGTCTGACTCTGTGCCATGAATTGTGTTTTACACATAATACCTTAAAGAATCAAGCTGCACAAATTAATTAACTTCACATTTAATTTTCTGTAGGTTTGAAATTCTACATGTTGATTTGATGAGCTTTTATATTTCTAAATTTAAATTTTAAATTTTATTAGGCAAGCATATTGAGGAACAAATGCTCTACCATCATCCATACTTTTGTATGTCTTGTTATATACATATGCAGGACAAGTTAATACATGCTCAAAAACACTGATGGATCCAACTTAATAGCTTGTTTGTTTTTGGATTTTGCTTTTATTTTCTGCCTGACAGACTTAGCTCAAAGTATTACCTCCCTTTCATGTGTTTCCTTAAAACTCAGTATTCGGGGATATCTTTCAGGTCTATAACTAAGGGGGGAGGGTCAGAGCAATGTTCTGCCTATCTTTCACATGAAGACCAGAGAAGGTGGTTGTTGACACCAGCATCCTAATGATGGGGATAGGAAAGTCCCATTGCTGCTCCATCTCTGAAAACCACCATGCCTGGATCCCCATTCCTCAAAATGCAAAACAGAAAGGACCAGTGTTGCCCAATTATAAAATGTAAAATGTTGAAAATACATAACTTTTCAGTAGATAAACTCAGTATGCTAACTTTTGGTCAACTGATATGACTTATTGATCATAAAACCAGTCTTATAATATAGAAATTCATGCTTTTGTTTCTGCAACTTCAAAAATGTTCAGTTATTCTTTACCAGAAAAAAAAGGAGAGGTTCTATTTTTGCTAAGTCTGTGGCATTCAAGGGACCCACAACCAAGGCAGCTTTATCATCTGCAGTACATGTTGTATTATCCCACTAATCCTGCACTTTACCAGGTAACACAAAGAGCGACATTTGGTGTGGCTTTAACTGGTCATTTCGAACTTGCTCTGATGTTCTCTCCTACTTTCTATTTAAAAAATAACATTATGGAAAGCCAAAACAACCTGTTCTGATCAACCAATATTGAATGAAGAAGGTTCAATTAAACTTAAAAGCCTTAGCTATGGAATGATTAATTTGGCTTTTCTACCCTAAGTAAAAAGCGCCACTCTTAAGACCCGCTAATAATACCCGTGTGCACTCTTCCTCACTAAGGTAGTAATAAAACAATGTTCTCTCCACTTAATCTGTCTAAGGCTTCATTTAATGGGTCAGGAAGAACGTTGCTAGAGCAGTAAGTAATGAATTGAAAATACACCAACTCCCAGATGTAGCAAGACTGATGAGAAAATACGGAGCTGCAGGATTAGCATTTTCCATCAACATGATAAACCTCCAGCTCCAACACCCTCATGCAAAATTTGCTTTGAAAATATTTAGCAGCAGACTCTATTATCTCTTGGTTTTTAAAGAGAAAGATAAAAATAAACTATAATTTGCTTTAGGAAGCTTGAGGTTTTTAATTTAAAGCAATTAGATATTTGTTGTGAGGACTAAGAATATACATATACAAACTAATTTAGAACATACTAGGGAATTTCATGCATATTATCTTAGAAAATAATATTCATTGTGATTATTGGTTACTCATAATTATGTGTATTTTTTCCTGTGGTAGAGAATATGAAATACTGCCATGAGAGACAAAAGTTCATTTTCCCCACAAAGAATGAATAAAGTAATTAAAATACCATTTTACATAAATCCTGGCCGCAGAATTTTCAAAGAGCTCACGTTTAAAACTAGCTTTATAGTTTATTCAACGGCCAACTGATAATTTCATAGTCAAATTAAAAACTGATTTTACTGATTAATTAAAATAATAGCACCATTTGAAAAATGCATTTCTTAAAGGACATGAAAAACCAAACAAGGAACATTTGAAAAAATACAGGTTCTCTGGTAGCATACATACCTAACAGCCTATACAATCATTTTTTTTTCTGATATGAAAGAAATCTAAAACAATTAATTTTTATATAGCATTCAATTTATCCCGTTTCCTGATTATCAAAAAACCCACAAAAAACCCACTAGTGTTCATGGACATCACAAGGAAGAAAAAGTAGCCAAAAGTACTAGCGCACTTCAGATATTGCCAACAGACATGGCCCTCCATTTTCTTTTATAAGTTTGACTTATTTCCAGTCTGGCTCGATGTTCTTGTTTCAGTCATGCTCCTTCACAGGCTGTCCATGAGGTAAGTCAAACTACTCAAGCCTGAGGGCCTGCAGAGTGAGCATTAACTCAGGGAACCGACGATGAGGTTTTGGTCCCACCGTTCTGGCACTAGGTGAGCATCAGGACAAGTCACTATCCTGACTGCGCTGCCGCTCTCTGGGGTCAGGGACCCTGTGAGGTGGATGCATTCACCCCCTCCTGTTAATTGTGCATCTACAGCCGCTTTGCAACAGACGGGGGTTGTATATACCCACTCTGCAAGCATTCCTGATACATGGGGGTACAAATATTAGACTAATGGTGAAAATGTAAAACATCATGGCTGCATCCGAGGGCCACAGCATGTGCATCTCGCAAACTCACAGTCTGTGGATAACAAAGCAGGAATGCGGCGGGCCAGCAGAGTGGCGCATTGGTTAAGAGGTGGCTTGGGAGCGCGAGCTCTGGGCAGCAGGGCCCTGGTTTGGATCCCACATGTGGGCCAGTGACACTGCCCTCTACAGCTAAGATGGTGAACAACAACTTGACCTGGAGCTGGGCTGCCTTGAGTTGCCAGGAACGGCGTAGGCTGCAGTGGGGCTGGCTGCCAGTTGGTGTGAACTTTTGTGAGCTGCCAAGAGCCACCGTGTGTGGCTGTCCAGAGGCCAGCGACCGATCTGCCACACTCGGGAAGAGCTCAGTGATGGTACCAACATGGGCCAGTGAAGCAACGTCCTCCACAACTAGACCGAAGAACAAAAGGACAGCAACTTGTCTGTTCCCCTTTCCTGGTTCCCCAATAAAATCTTTATTATTTTTTTAAAAAGATTTCACTGGGGAAGGGAACAGACAAGTTGTGGCCCTTTTGTTCTTCAGTCTAGTTGTGGAGGCCATTGCTTCACTGGCCCATGTTGGTACTGTCATTGCGCTCTTCTCGGGTGAGGCAGATTGGTCGCCGGCCTCTGGACTGCCGCTCACGGCAGCTCTTGGCAGCTCATGCTGGCTGCCAGCCATTCTCGCTGTAGCCTATGGCAGCCCACTGCAGCAATTTGCTGCAGCTATGCTGTCCCGGGGACTCATAGCAGTCCAGCTCCAGGTGGAGCTGTTGTTCACCACCTTAGCTGTAGAGGGCAGTATCACTGGCCCTCATATGTGGGATCTGAACTGGGGCCCGCTGCTCAGAGTTGGCTTCCCAAGCCAGCTCTTAGCCAACGTACCACTTGGCCGGTCCCCCTAAAAACAAAAAAAACAAAACAAAACAAAAAAAAATAAAAAAAGGAGGAATGCAGCCTCTTAAGCTAGAGCCTGCCTCTCCTAGCACATGCCTCCCATGTTATTCCCAATTGGTCACTGGATCTAGCAAAAGCTTATCCAATTCTTCTCTCTGAAGTTCTACTGTAACTCCGGTAGGGTTTTCGTAAACTTTTGTGACGTTTTTTGGGGAAGAGAGTAAATAATGTTAAGATGCTATGGTGACTACATCCTGTCGCATATAGCCACCCACATCCCTGTCCATTAAATCTATGCACCTCATGCCTTTGAGCTACATGTTACTTACACGGCAGCAGAGTACAGACCTGCACTGTCCAATACAGTAGCTGTCGTCCACATGTGGCCACTGAACACCTGAAATATGGTTACTCCAAACTGAGATGTGATGTGAGTGTAAAAGATACAGAGTGGATTATGAAGACTTGATATGAAAAAAATGAGTGTAGAACAGCTCATCAATAATTTTAGACTGCGGGCCGGCCGAGTGGCACAGTGGTTAAGCGCTAGCTTGGGAAGCCAGCGGCCCCGGTTTGGGTCCCACATATGAGGACCAGTGACACTGCCCTCAAAAAAAAAAAAAAAAAAGAAATTTAGATTGCTTATAAGTTGAAATATTGGAACTACTGGGTTAAAGAAACTACGTTATTAAAATCAATACCACCCTTTTTAATGTGGCTACTAGGAAGTTCGGAATTATGTGTCCTGAATTATACTTCTATTGGAAGGTGCTGGTAGAGATGCTGCTCATTTTGTGCTAGGCTCTGAGACACGTAGGCGAGTCCTCTGTTCTTGGGAGGCCTTGTCACAGTTACAACACAAGGCCGGGAGAAAACACCCAAGCGTAGGAAGAGCAAAGCAGCACAGCTCACATGTGGTTCGCGCCAGGCGCTCCACATCCATCCTCACAACACCACCAAGCAGCGGGACTGTGTTTTTCACTGGGGAAGCTGGTACTGGGAGAGGTGATGTGCCTGGGGCCACCGAGCGGGAGAACACAGCAGATCTGCCTCGACAGCACACTCGCTCCCCAACACCAGGCTGCTTCTCCCAGGATGTTTGGTCAAGCTCGGGAACCTGTTTGGTAGGATTGGAGACGGCCGTATCTGAGCTGGAGTGTGAAGGGCAGAGGCCAGGGAGAAGCAGACTGGGGCTGGGAAGCCCTTCCAGGTGGACCAGTGCTGGGGGAGAAGCAGGAGCGGGGGAGCCTCAAGGCGGAGGTTGAGAACAGGGAGCAGATTTGACTGGCAGGCGGGAAAGTGTGGAATACAGGGACAGACCTCATCCCAGGGACAACAGTGAGGCTAATGGAGCAGGAGGGGCAGAACTCATGTGCCAGAACAGTTGTTTAGGGGGATGTGATGAGGGCTTGAAGGGTGAAGGCGGGGATGGGAAGGCAAGGAGGAAGGGGGAGTACTTGGGACGAGAATTGGAGCCTGATGTAAATGGAGGGTGGCGTCACTGATGAACCAGGAGTCCGGCATGTGTGTGAGAATACGGTGCTGTACAGAAATGAGGAAATCAAGCGGGGAGTGGGAAGTGCAATAAAAAATGCCTGCCATTTGTGGCTTCAGGCAAACCACTTACGCTTTCCACCAGGACTTGGAATGCTGTGAACAAATTATGAAACAATGGAATTGAAATAACGGGAAAGCAATTATCATGAGAGTGGGACAAAACTATTGTCTTCAGTGATAGAAAAGCCTTGCTTTGGATAAATTCTGAGGAAAATAAGTCACGATGGTATGTAAATATTCTCAGGGTTCCTAAGGGTACCATCTCGGCAGAGTTTCCTGAAACTTGTGTAGTGACCCCCAGAGCAGCTGGACGTGCAGTCATGGTCCTGGCTTCCAGGATGGCTCACGGCTTTCTGCTTCCTGCTCCTGCTGTCAGGCTCTCTGCAGTCCCTCCTGACTGGAACGGCTGGCCCTCTAAGTGGGGGGCAGTCTAGCTGCCCCGAGGGCTGGGTCCCACAGAGCGGCAGGTGGGCCTTACCCTGTTCACCTGGCTGCCCACTGAGATTTCCTGCACACAGCTAATGCATACTCGATGTCGGACATAGGAAAGCCAATTCAGGCCCAGCTGTGATCACAATGGTCACCATCCCCAGCGTCAGCAGGAGTACTGAGGGAATGCTTAGGTGAGCTGACAGGAAAAGCTTCCCGGGAGGGTCTGTGTGGAACCGAGGGCCTGTGCTAGCCACAGACACTGCCTTGGTGGGGCCCCTGCCTACGTATCCCATTTGAAGAGAATCACTCCTGCTATTTTAATTTTTTCCCCAGCTAAAGGACATGAATGATAGATCTTCAGTCTTTAAAGACCAGAAGGATCAGTCTGCCTTTCTAGGATTTTTCAAGTACAAAGGTGGATCACAGTATCTTTAAAAAGATCAATTTCTAGAGATCCTTTTAAAGACTCACATTTGCATTTCAACATATTTTTTTATTCTAGGTAATTTTCCAACTTCATGAGTAGGTTGAGAGGATTAATAAAATCATGTAATCCTACGGACCCTGGAAAGGCATTTTCACTGAAAATAAATCAGCTTACAATTCAGAAATGTTGACCGAGATTGCCTGTGAGGGAAGAAGGGATGTAAAGGACAGCTGTGTTAGAGGGTATTTGTAAAAGCGAATGGGTCATAAGACGGGAAATCCTCCTGAGAGCATTGTTCTGATGCAGAGGTGGCAGCGAGGCAGTGACCAGGCCACTGGGTTGTTCTTCAGGTAACTCCAGTCTCCGACACAGAAGTAGGTCATTTACACTATTACAGAGATTTACCGAGACAAAGTCACTGAAGTTATACGTTCCACAGCTGACTTCTACGTGTTCCAGGAATGTGCTTATTCATTTGTAACTGCACTAAATCTTCAACCTAGTTATATGATTCCAGCAGAAGCAGCTTAGAGACCAAACTGCCTCCAGCCCTAAGCTGTGGACATCAGGCAGATTTTGCAAATCACTTGGGGGACTTAAACTGGGGTCCATCAGGCATCTACTTTTTAGACTTTCGACATATGCCCTCATCTGTCTTGCATGTACTGCCATCTGGCCTGTTGAGGGAGGACGTCATTGCAGAACTGCTCTTGTGCGGAGAAATTCTACTCTGACCTATGGCTGATCACCTGAGTTCTGCAGGGAACTTCTGGGTCTCCCCACCTGCCTGCCTCCTTTTGCTCAGCATTCTTCAGAAGCCATTGCACAAAACACAAGGTCCTAGTCCACTTACAAGGCTGCATCTTTTCATACTCACATTTTGGTGGGAATTTAAAAAACAAGAAAGAGATATCATCTCATGTCTATCAGAACTGCCACCATCAACAAACAGCAAGTATTGGTGAGGATGCAGAGAAAAGGGAACCCTTGTGCACCACTGATGGAATTCCAAATTGGTGCAGCCACTATGGAAAACAGTTTGGAGGTTCCTCAAAAAACTAAAAATAGAACTACCTTATGACCCAGCAATTACACTTCTGGGTATTTACCTGAAGAAATACAAAACACTAATTAGAAAGATGCATGCACCTCTATGTTCACTGCAGCATTATTTACAATAGCCAAGATATGAAAGCAACCTAAGTGCCCATCAATAGACAATTGGATAAAGAAGAGGTAATACATATACACAACGAAATATTACTCAGCCATAAAAAGAATGAAATCTTTCCATTTGCAACAACATGGATGGACCTAGAGAGTATCATGCTAAGTGAAATAAGCCGGACTGAGAAAGACAAATACTATATGATCTCACTTATATGTGGAATATAAAGAACCAAAGAAATGAACAAACAAAACAGAAACAGACACATAGATACAGAGAACAAACTGATGGTTGCTACATGGGAAGGGGAATGAAGGGATGAGTGAAAAAGGTGAAGAGATTAAGAAGTACAAATAGATACAAAATAGTCAGGGGGATACACAGTACAGCATAGGGAAAATAGTCATCATATTATAATAACTATGTATAGTGCCAGGTGGGTACTAGGCTTATCAGGGAGCCCACTGAGTAAATTATATAAATGTCTAACCACTATGCTGTACATCTGAAGCTAGCTAATATAAAATAATATTGAATGTCAACTGTAACTACAAAAAAAATTAAACAATTTAGAAAAATAAAGAACAAGGGAAATGACACCTGAAAATGGGCATCTGCACCCCTAGATTGTGCACCTGCCCCACACTTCTTGGTGGCCTGGGGATGGGCCAGGGCGGGCAGAGGTGGGGAAGGAAGAGCACCAGCCTGTGAGTCAGGAACCCAACCTCAGGAGTCCATCTCTCTGGACCCCAGTTTCTCATATCTAGAATGGGGGTAAGGGGAGGTGCAGCATAGAGGATTTCTTTAGGGCTCTTTCCAGCTCAAAGTTCTGTGACTATGAATTAAGAGTTGTCCCATTTATAATAAACCATCTTTGTCTTGTTACCAATTAAACATTTTTCAGTCATTATATTTCTTATTACCAATTTTTATGTTTTGAAATGTTCAGTAAAAGAGCGCATATTTCTGCTGCTATTATTTTAAGGGGGCCAAGTGGTAAGGATTCCACTGCTTTGGGATGGGAATTGGGAGGGGATGTTACTTGATTTCTGAAAAACACCCATGCAGCACCTGACAGCTTCAGTGACCCACAAAAAGCGGGGTAGAAAAGAACAGGCCAGCTCCTCTTTGGATCAGAGGATAAGCGGCGGTTTTGAAGGCACATTAATTAGGCCAAGGGGACATGTTTAGTAAATTATTTCATCTCGTAATGGCATGTCACAGTCCCAGAGGCTAAATGCACGTCCACTAAGCTCCTGCTCTTTACAGAACATCCTGCTGTCTGATGAACTTTAGCCTGGCCCGCCTACACTTCCTTAGAGCAGGACTATCATTTTCTTATTAATTTATTATCTAATTAGAAATGTGGAGTTAATGATCAGAAAGCGAATATGCCCAATTTCATGTTCTACACAGTATCTGGAACCCATTGGTAGCATCTAAGAATTTTTAAATAAATGTGTGAAATAGTTTACTTAGCCATATGGATGAATAATCACTTGCTAAATTGGAAGAAATGTGAATAGACCTGTCATTTAAACCAAGTCTATTATTAATCAAAAACAAAGGTTACTCTTTGGTATTTGACACCAATATTAATGGAGATCACAGAAGTGTGATAGTATGGGGACATGTGGGGCATTAAATGGTACGTAGACTTCCAGGTTCTGTGCAGTCTCTTCCATTTCAAAAATGATGCTTTTAGGATGCTCAAAAAGTTGAAAACCATATTTCCCAAGTTAAAGGCACCAATTATCTTGGACAAATGAGTTCAATAACAACAAATGAGTTCTTTTGTTCAATCAAGAACAAATGAGTTCTTTTTTAGTGACAGGATGTTCCGACTTTCCATCCAGCTTGTGGCCTAGCTGATATTCATTTTATAATCCAATTGGGGAAAACAATACTTCATCCAGCTTTTAAGTTTAAGCACAGTAAAGGTAAAAAGTACCTTTGTACTTTTTAAACAAAACAACCCTAAGCACCCACATATATCAGGGATTACTTAAAAAAAAAAAAAGTCATTAGGTTTCAACCTGGAAAACGTTCAACATAATGAAGAAAACATATGAATCATGTTACATGTTAGAGAACTATTTTAATTAACAACGACAGCCCAACTGTCTTGGGAAAGTACGCTTCACAGAAAACATTTTTCCCTTTTTCCTTGACTAAAGATGTGGCCAAAAGATGTAGCCTCAGGGTAGTTATTAAACTGAAAGCCACGGTGAGGCATCTTTTTAATAGCTAAAATTTTTTCATTTAAGTATGATAAAAATGCCAAACTGAAACAACAGGGACTGGAGCAAACAAGGCTTCGGATTAACAACTAGGTAGAGTTACTTAATCTTAACAACAATAAAAAACCTACTTTCAATGGGATATTAATTTCTTCAAATCATACAATATTTTGAACACATCAGTCCACTATTAGTGCTTTATCCCTTCACGATCCCAAGTTGATTATAATTTCCACTGAAGAACTCTCAGGCTATTCCTACAAAGGACGAGCATTGTGCAGGATTGGCCAGGGCCACAGTACCCTGTGGATGATACTGGCAAAACACTGAAATTTGGAAGGAGAACGTTCTGTTTGCAAAGGGGATGATATAGAGATGGGCAGCTGATAGGAAATGCTGGGTGATGTGGTCACATGGCACCCTGCTGCCCATGCTTGGAGCACACCTGCTTGCACATGAACTGTTCAGACAGGGACACACTTTCCTGTTTGGGAGAGGGCTGGGAGGCTGGGTCAGGGATAAGTCTTCTCTTATAGAACTATTGTATTTCTCAGCAAAAAGAGCTCCTGAAGGCTCATCTTCCTCGCTTTCTCAAGTCATTCTTATGTTTTTTTGTTGTTTTCAGAATAACCCCGCAGCTCAGCCTTAACTCCATGATGTCATCAGTTCCCTGTCCCTATGGCTTCATGCACATGACGGGTGGCGACTTTGTGTGGGTGCTCTACGGGGGGGGCGGTCCAGGCATTGGATGGCTGATTGGGCAAAATGAGTTTTGAGGTCTTCTCCAATCTTGTCATCCTATGATTTAAAGACAGGTTATAACTATTTGACTTGAGGAAGAGTTAATGGAAGAGCTCAAGGATCTTTTGATGTCATGCTTTAAAACATCAGGGATTGATCACATTTAAAATATTACTGAATATCAATTAAGGTTGGTACCACTAAATTTTGAAACTGAGAAATGTGAAAAATTAATTTTTTTTGTGTCCATAAATCTTGACAAATATATGTATACATATGATATACATATGTACAACTATGCTAGATTTATATCCTGACTTGGTAATTTCATATTAGCTAGATAATATTTATTTATTTATTTAAAATATTTTATTGGGGAATTGGGGGGGAACAGCGTTGGGGAATCGGGGAAGGGGAACAGACAAGTTGCAGTCTTTTTGTTCTTCAGTCTAGTTGAGGAGGATGTTGCTTCACTAGCCCATGTTGGTATCATCATTGCGCTCTTCCCGGATGAGGCAGATCGGACGCCGACCTCTGGTCGCTCACCACAGCTACTGGCAGCTCACGCTGGCTGCTGGTCACTCACTGTAGCCAATGGCAACCCACTGCTGCAGGGGCTGCAGCCTACACCGTCGCCGAGGCTTGCACAGCCCAGCTCCAGGTGGAGCTGTTGTTAGCTGTAGAGGGCAGTGTCACTGGCCCTCATATGTGGGATCCGAACTGGGGCTGCTGGCATCCCAAAACCAGCTCTTAACCAATGCACTATTTGGCCGGCCCTTAGATAGATAATATTTATATAAAAGTCAAATTTGGCTGACATTTTGCCTTTTGGAACTGGAAACTCACTTCCAAAGTCCTTGGTCCATCTTCTTTACATGTGGCAACTGAGCAAAGTGTTTATACACTGACCATGCCCATTCCAAAGATTACTTTGAAAGAACATTTCATAAGCAATCAGTCCATTTATCAGAGTAAATTATTAGAGGTAAAAGTATACAGCTATAAAGTAATTCTTAATTTCTGCTACCTTGCAAATACCTATGGCCAAAAAATACTTCTTTAAGCCTAAAAGCTACTGGCAGCTGCCCCCCCCAACCCCCCGCAATAATAAAAAATAAATAAATAAATAAATAAATAAATAAATAAATAAATAAATAAATAAAATATAAGTTTGATGCTCATTTTACATTGGAAGTGATACGATGTATGGGTGAAATAGCTCTTTTGGAATCAGGAAACACAAACATCCTCCTTTTAAGGCAAGCGTCCATGTCTTAAAACACCTTGTATTGGCAGAGAGGAGAGGTGATGCCAGCTTAAGAGGAGGATGCAGAATGAGGGCCCTCTGGGTTTCCCAGGCACTGATTTGCTCCTTCAGCTCAACCCCCTGGAAGGGCTTCGAGAACCAAGTGTCTGAGAGCCAGAAACTCTTCTAGGTGGACAATGACCTTCCGGTGCCCTAGAAGGGTGGGGGAATCGACAACATCCTATATTGACTGACCAAGGCGCTGTGTCTTGGGGGCACTGTCTACAGCCTGTATTGCCTTGGCTGGGTTTCCTTCCCCCACATGAAGGGAGACCAAGAAGCCTGCAGGGCCTAAGGGACTCAAACAAACATCAATAAATGTGCTGGCTTCTTGGGGAAAGCCCCCCACCCAAAAACCAAACAAAATCCCTTAAAAACATCTTGTGTTCTCAGCAACTAGTGTTGCGGCCACACAGAAATGATAAAATATGGAGGAAGGCACTAAATTAGCACTCAGATCCAGAGTATACACCAGGTAAATTAGTACATAAAAGCCCTTAGTAGTGAAGTCTGGCTCTACTTCAAATAAATTTGATTTATTCTCAAATAAAAAAGACCTCACCAAACCATCATGTACTTTTCTTCCTGCTTATCACTAAATCTTACAAATTTCTTGAGCTCAACTCAGAAAAGGCGCTACAACCATTTCTCCCAAGGAAAAAAACCTCAGAAACAAAACTCCAACAAAGACTTATTCCTCCTGTGAGAAATTATGACAGAAGAGAAAAAAAGCTGAACATTAAGAATGTAAGACCCAAGGTCATGACTAACCTACCTAGTTCATCAAAAGGGAACCAATCTGAGAATGAAGTTATGCTTCTAACATCATATGGTCCCTAGATCACCTAACCTCTCGGGGAGCTTACATGCATCAGTCTACATACAGCCTTGTTGGCTCCAGAGGTGAAGGTGCTTGGACCTAACACAGTACGTTCAAAGTGATGAGAAAGAAACACCAAACAGAGAGAGCAAGCACTCACTGACTGCAATAAAGCTGTCCCCTCTAACAGGGAGTACAGGGTAATTTTTTGGGCATCAAAGTAATTGTGTTGATTTCTAGGATGGGTATCTCTACGTTCTTAATTCTATTTAGCTTATTCTAATTTTCATTTTACACACGCACATTGATATGTATGCATGTGTAAATAATTTGTGTTTTGGTGTGACAGAGTGAGATGCCTCAAAGTATTTTAGAGCACATATACTAATAAATCAATATGGAATTAAGATGTGTCAAAACATTCACATTCAAACTACATGAAGGTGGGCAGCCCAGTTCAGAGTTTCAGATTATACAAAAACTATATTCTGCTTTGAGTATGTAAGTTTCATACCATATTTGGAATGCAAGGTACTGTATTTTGAACATTAATATTGTATGAGAAAGTTGATTCCCCTTAAATATTAGATTCATGATGCTTTGCTACATTCCCAAGTGTTACTGAATTATATCTGACAAAACCTACAGCTCTGATTTCATAGAAGCCAGTGCAGAATGGAATTAATTTTGAAAAAAATGTTGTTAAAATTTTTTAAATTAAATATTTCAAGCATGAAAAATAGCATAGCAATTATAAAACAAACACCCATGTATCCACTATCCAGCTTTGTTAAATATTAATATTTTGTCTTATTTGGTTCAGATTGCTTTCTTTTTAAAGAAACAGAGTTGGGTTATGTCCCCCTCACCCAGTGCCATTTTCTATATACCCCAGGCCCAGGCCTGGGGTAACTATCTGAATCTATTAACATTGTAATAAAAAAATTTAACTGTATTGCATGTGCATATATCAGAAACATAATTTATTGCCACAACCTGCATATTTAAACTCTTTATACAAATAGTATCACGCTGCACTTACTCTACAAACGTTCTAGAGATTTACCTATGTTGCTATAGATAGTTCTAACATATTTATTTTATTTTTTATTTTTTAATTTTTTTTAACATATTTATTTTAAATCTTACATGCTTTCATTGTATGAAGGTACTGTCACTTATCTAACCATTTTCTTACCAATGAAAACTCAGTATTTCCCCTTACTTCTCCGTTATAAGTAATGCTGTCATTTATTTGCCCTTCGGCAGAATCATTCTTTCATCTTGACCTCAAGCACTCTGGAACCCACTTGATGGTGGTGCAGTATCCGGTCTCCTAAGACAAGGCATCGCTCTGTTCCTCCTGGTCTCTCATTCTCCACACTGGACCGTCGTCCCTTGACTATGAAATATTTTCTAATGGTTCCTTCTTCTCTACCGCCCACCTCTTCTTTCTATTAGTGATACAGTTTGAGCTGTTCTCTTTAGACTACTGATGTCCTCATAGGCCTCTGGATGCCCCAGGCTCGTCTCCCGTCAATCAATCCTCCAACCTGCTGCCTGCTGGGAGAATGCATTTAAAAGCCCAAACTGGACATGCCATGTTCCCACTGCATGTGGGACACAAGTTCCTCATAAAAGTCCCTCAAACCAGGCCTGTATTTCTATCTGGCCTGGTCTCCCTTTAGTATCCTCCTCCTCTTGGTACCGCTGACCCTATATCCATCCGATGCTGGCTGAGCTTTCTGCTTATGACTGAAAATATCTCACCTGTTTACCCAGCCAACGTCTCCTCATCCTTTAGGACAACTTTGGTTTCACACCAACCAGGGAGGTTTCCTACTTATTCTCTCTGCTCCCAGTGTGACTGACCCTAACGAGTCCTGGCACTTGCCACTTTTCACTGACATTTGCAGAACCACTTGTGTTCCTCCCGAGTCTGAGTGGTAAGTGAGGGCTGGGGCTGAGTTTCATTCATCTTTACAACCCCGGGACCTAGGAAAGTGTCTGGGACACTAAAAGGCATTCAGACACCGGCTGACTGAAGTAGAAGAAGGTAGCCAATCCATGAAGTACATTTTAATTTCTCAGCAAAGGAAAGCCAGTCTATTTAAAACAAGTATATTTACTATGGAATATGTAATAAAAAATGACATATTCAGTCTTCTATGATTAAGACGTCTGTTAGCCAATGCTTATGCATCAATAAGTATAGGAATTGCTACTAGCAGCACTGCAGGTGCCTTCTGAATCATTAAATTATACTCAGGCTTCGTCACAGCTGTGAGCACCGTATCATCGTCGCCTACCTAGAATGTCCAACTCCCTCACAATGCACCACACAAGCACACCGTCAAGATGGTTTTCAGTATTTCCTCTAGGACAAGGTCACATTCTTTACCCACCTGTAACAAGCTCCCTTACTTCTGCATCAACAGACTTCCTCAACAGTCGCAACAAGGCAGGAATCCCACCAACATTCTTCATTGCTATTTTATTTTCATCTGTAGACTTGCCAAAAACAAGGTTTCGGAGGGCACCACAAGCATTCTTCTGAACTTCCAAAACTCTGTGGTCCAAAAGGTCAACCAGATGCTTGATTCCCCCTAACCTACATACCTAGAATGAAAAATATTAAGTACGGCCTAAGTGACATGTGATTCACCAGTGATCAAACAAACGGCTGTTATGGAAAGACCATGGGACAAAGGCAACTCCAGGTCATTGCAAACAGTTACTTTTTACTCTAAATAACACATCTTTTATTAATTTTAAGGACACTATCCAAGATGAAACTGTCTGGGTTGATGGCTTAGAAAAGGGAAGGGAGACCGAGGTGGATTAATGACATGTAGCACAGTCCTACACCAACCCTCTGAACACACAAGGACGTGTGTGCACGCACTCCCGAATGTAATGGACAAGTACACAGACACAACAAAGCTACATGCAAGCTCAGAGACAACACAGGAAAGGATTTTTGACTGAAGTCATTTGGTTTCTATAATTATCTTCCTGGGCTACTCTCTCTAAAATTTCTTCCATTTGTTGATTCCTTAGTACATTACGTGAATGGTTCTGAACTTTATTTATTGCATCCTCCTTCAGATATGTAACTGGTATGTTTTTTGCATATTTAACTGAAGAGAGACACTTAAGTTCTATATGACATCGCAGGGGTAAAAAAGGCCTCAGCAAGTTAAAAGAAAGACTCTGTATGTCACAGGACACTAAGGCAACAGCCAATGACTTACTGTGTTTCTATACATGTCAAAAAACTTTAAAATGTGAAATAAAATATTCATACATGTTCAGTATTAGTAACGGTTATAAATCCTCGGCAACTTAACTTTAAATTGTATGTTGATGTCAATTTTGACCAGAAATCTCACACAATGCATGAGCTCACCAGTTTTTTATATATACTCTAATTTTTATCTAAACGATTTTTGGAAAATACTTTAAGAAAGCAGATTAAGTTGATTTTTGTTTCATGTTTTATAAATAACCTAATGAGTAGACATATGATTTGAAAATGCAAAAAGTATTCCAAGAAATATATCTATCCTAGTTTCCTGAGAAATACTGAAATGCATAGTTAAGATGCAAAAGGGTATCTGCTATCCAAATGTCCCCCGAAAGGGCATCTGGTAGTTTCTTAAGCACACAAGCATGCAACTGCTGAACAGCAAGGGCATCCCAGGCACTGAGTCCTGTACCTCCAACTTCACTTTGTTGTCGCCGAAGCACAGGTGTTGCAGGTAGGCGGCGGCGTTGGCCTGAACGGAGGGGAACTGATGCTGCAGCATGTGGATGACTTCAGGCAACTCGGGGTCACGCCAGGCGAACTCCCTGCATAAGAAAAACATGGCTTCAAAAAGAAAGGCCTATGTTTTAACAATACATTGATACATCTGTCATAAGAAAAAAAGCTCAGCTGAGACCAAAATTGGAAGTCATAAAAATCCTAAAATACATATATATGTAAATAATTTTTTTTCTCCCTGATGAACACTATGCAGAGGCTCAGGTGCTTATGATCTTAAAGACATCATGATGCACAGAAAGAGAGTCAAGGGAACAAAAGGCAGTACTTAATATGAGTAACTTTTTCATTTCCATTTTCCTCTTCTTGATTCTAACTTGATGCCTTCCTACCTATGTAAGAGAAATGTGTAGGTGTAAGGCTCGGGTAAATGAGCGCACGTTAGCGAGGTGAGATGCCACGCTTAGGAGAGGAGAGGAAGAAGGGCTAGTGGGAATAAACAGATCTGGTGTCAGTCTAGAAATCACAAATATTGTGGGCCTGATGATTTCTAAGAAACTTAATATTTATGGTTGCTCTTGATTAGAAGACAGAAACACAGAAATTTATAAAAGGGAAACAATATTTTCTCAGTAATCTTATATGCAGAAAAAAAACATTGCTGACATTTCTTGCTGGTGTTTTTTGTACATATATATGCAAATATTCACATGTGTGCGTACAGAATTTATTTTCAAAGAAGATTATTATTAAATAGCACTTAATAGTTAATGAAGACCCATTCTGTGGCAGGCACTATCCTAAGCATTTTCTGTATATCAATTCACTTATTCTTACAACAGAGCAACGTTTCAACTTAGGTGGTCTGCTTTCAGAGTCTGGCCCCCTGTGCTATCTCATTACTTGTATAATGAGTATACGTAAGCATATATACTTTTTATAGTTTGCTTTTTTTTTGAGGGCAGTGCCACTGGCCCTCACACATGGGACCGAATCAGGGCCGCTGGCTTCCCAAGCCAGCGCTTAACCACCGCGCTACTCGGCTGGCCCTATAGTTTGCTTTTTTATCACATTGTCAGAATTTTCTGATGTCAACTGATAGGCCCACTGTTTGGAATCCTTGTTATATGTAACTGATGCTTATATGAAGACCAGCTTCTTACAAATGATTCAGAAAGCAACAAATTTGCAGATTTTGGTTACAGGATGAAGTGAACTATTATTCCAAAAATGAATTAATACGGAATCAACTTTTTTAAAAAAACCTTTAAATTAACGAACTATTGATGTTTCTACGGACCAGTTTTAAAGATCCGGTCTCTCTTGGTCGGGGAAGCCTCCATACATTAACTGGCTCGTCCACTACAAAAGGGCAGGCCATTCCACTCCGGCACACACACAGACATACAACTGATTCAAACAAATATTTAGTGAACCCTTACTATGTTGCAGGTACCCACCCTAGCAGGTGGTGAAGATACAAACACTGAATAAGATGTGGTTTTAAGTACAGGGTCTTGTATGCCAAATTAAAAAGTTTAGTCTTATTCCTAATAACAAGAGTTATTATTTCTTGAGTTTATCTGTGTCAGGCATTGTATCAAGAGCTTTACATGCATTATCTCATTTACCTTGCTGCACACTGAGGTAGGCACTATTAAATAACATTAGATGTAGACAAGGAACCTGGAATTAGTAATTAAATGGTAGAGATCAGTGAAACCCAGGTGGTCTATATATTGGCCCCCTCACATGAGGAACAACAGAAGGCTAATGGAGGTTTTGAAGCAGAAGAGGGAGAGAATGAGACATGGTCACATTTATAAGAAAGATAACTCTGCTAGTCAAGAAGAGAATGAACCAGAATCAGAAAAAAACTGGTGGCAAGAGGATTACCCACTATCCACATATTTGCTCAAAGCAACATAAAGCCATCCTTGATTTTTCTCTTTCCTCTATCCTTCTTATCCAATCCATCAGCAAGCTCTGCTGACTATCTCAAAAATATTTAATATAAACAAAACTCATCCATTCTTTCTATCTGGATGGAACTACTCTAATAGCTTCTTACAAAGCTCTCTCTGCTTCAAATACTACCACCCTCCCCTGCTCCACTCTGCACAGCCGTGAGATGATCTTCCAAAAACTGAAGTTAATGGAGATTTCTGGCTTGGGGGACAGGCTGGATGATCATGTCATGAACAGACATTAAGAACACCTCAGATGCTGAAAGGCAGGATGACACAGCAGAAAAAGCACAGAATTTAGAGTTAGATTTCCTACGCTGAAGTCCCAGGTACTTCATTTACTATGTGATTTTGAAAACCATTTAATTATTTGGAGCTTCAGTTTCCCCATCTGTAAAACAGGAACAATAAAACTATCATTTCTACCTTCTTCTTAGGTTGGCTATGATGACTACATTGTGATGATGCATTATTAAAATATTTTACATACTCCAAATTATCATAGAGATGTTTTATTAATGTTCATCAACCCTGAAAAACGAACTATTATAAATAGGGTCATTCTCTGCAATAATAGATATCCTTTTATACATTGAAACTATGTTAACTGTTTCTGATGAAAATCTGTCTAAAGCCTATTATGTAAATCTATGCTGTAATTAACAGATTGCAAGAAGTGTGATTTAATCTTTCCCTGATGACTCACAATCATCACAAATACAAATTTTTGTCTTCTTTAAATGGCACAGGGGTGGTCAAGATTTTTTGACATCCTTAGGTGCCATGAGGGCCAGACAACACAAGAGGTTAGCTCCAGATGAAGATGGGTAGTTAGGCTTGGTTGGCATCAACCGCAACCTTGCTTTTCTACAGAAATTTACTCTAGAATGACTGCTGTCAATTCATGGGCTGGCTAGACAGCATGAATACCTGCATACCTGCCAGGATTTGCTTCATTAAAACCTATGCCCAGACTGTTGTTTTCAGCCATGATGGAGTAACTGGCATTGGATTTTGCCCTTTCACCATAAACAACTATAAGACCAGACTAAATATAGGAGGAAACTGTTTTTAGGCCCTGAACAAGTAACACAAGAATGTAATCCCTGAGAGAAGGGAATTAACTTAGGAGCTCCGTATTCACCTGGCTTTCTGCCTGAGGGCATTTTTTTGGATCATGGCACAGGAAGCAAGCTCACGAAGTAGTGCAAGGATTGGTTTAGTGGGCTGAGGGAAAGAGACTGGAATATGGAGGTGTCGGAGTGGTTAGAATTTGTGAGGCCGGGTACTGCAGATGAAGGAGCTGTGCAGAGGAGATGCTATAAGAGCATGTGCTCACTTTGTGCTCGCTTTGGCAGCACACATACTAAAATTGAGAGCTGAGTACATGCCGCGTGATATTGGATTTCCATCCCAGTCAGAGTGCAGACCTTACTGAGAACCTCAGCTTTTAGCTTCCCAAAAGGCCATGTTTAAGAGTAATAGCCCCACCACGGAATAAGAGTCATGTACTAGGAGGAAAACAAGTCTGAAATAGACAAGTCTTAACAAAGAACAAAGCCAATCGCCAAAGAATCAAAACACCTGCCGGTAATTTAGTTAGCTGTCAAAACAAAACTCAGAACCTTAAATAGGAGACAACAAATCCAGAGTCCCTACAAAGTATCATCCAGAATGGTTGGCATATAATTTTAAACTGCTAGAAATACAGTGTAACAGAACAATGTGACTTACAAAGATGTAAAACACACACACACACACACACACACACACACACACACACACACACACGAAGACCCAGAGAAAACCCAGATGTTTGAATTATCAGAGGAGGTCTTTAAAATGGTTCTTATAAATGTGCTCAAAGACTTAAAGGAAAAGATGTATATAAGGTGTGAATAGATGGGGACTATTATCAGACATGAAAACTGTATTAAAAAAAGAACAAAATTCAAGTGTCTGAAACAGAAAAAAAATTCACTGGATGAGCTTAACAACAGATTGGAGAATATAGAACAGTAAATTTGAAGAAAGATCAATAAAAAATATTCAATCTTAAAAATACAGTGAAAGAAGATTAAAAAACGTGAAGAGGACCAGCCGAGTGGTGCGCTGGTTAAGAGTTGGCTTGGGAGTGTGAGCTCTGAGCAGCAGGGCCCCAGTTCGGATCCCACATGAGGTATAGTTGATGCTGCTCCCTCTACAGCTAAGAAGGTGAACAACAGGTCAACCTGGAGCTGGGCAGCTGCGAGTTGCCGGTGATGGCCTAGGCTGCAGCCCCTGCTGTAGTGAGCTGCTGGAAGCTACCTTGCGTGGCCAGCAGCCAGCGTGAGCCGCTGTGAGCGGCTGTCCAATGGCCAGCAACCGATCTGCCTCACCCGGGAAGAGCGCAATGATAATACCAACATGGGCCAGTTAAGTGACATCCTCCACAACTAGACTGAACAACAAAAGGACAGCAACTTCTCTGTTCCCCTTCCCCGATTCCTCAATGCTGCTCCCCTCCCTCAATTTCCCAATAAAATCTTAAACAAAAACATGAACAGTGCTTCAGTAACCTGTGAATTACTGTCCACTTTTCCCAGAAGGAGAGGAGAGTGATTTTGGGGTAGAGAAGAATTTAAAGAAATAATCATTGAAAATGTCCCAATTTTGGTAAAAATCATCAACCAAGATCTAAAGAATCTCAGTGAATCCCACCCAGGTTAAATGTAAAGAAAACCAAATCTAGGCCTGTCAGGGTAAAACTACTGAAAGTTAAAGATAAAGAGAAAAATCTAAAAGGTAGCCAGAGAGAAGATACATTACATAATGAGAAGAATGATACAAAATGATGTCTGATTTATCAGAAAATATGGAGGTCTAAAGACAATAAATGACATCTTTTGAAGTACTGAAAGAAAAAAAATTCATACCTGTCTATACCTGTCATTCCTGAATTGATTGACAGAATTTGTTGCCAGCAGATACGCAATATAAAAAGGCTAAAGGAAGTTTTTAGATTGAAGGGAAATGAGTTGAGATGGAAACTTGAATTTATAGGAAGACAGGAAGAGAACTATAAATAGCAAGTAAATATGTAGGCGAATATAAAGACCATTTTAAAATTTTTCTTTAAAATACTATCGACTACAGTAAAAATAATAACAGCATATTATGGGTTTTATGATGTATGTAGAAGTAAAATATTTGACAATAATATAATGGTCAAGGAGATAGTAAATAGAATTACTCTAGCGGAGATCGCAGATTAGGCCCTGCTCAAAGGGAACACCATGAATACTGTCATTCTTTTAAGTCACTATCATTTTCCATAAGTACTTCTGTTTCTTCTTTTAGATACTTCATTTGTTACTAGTAATAAATTTTGCTTCCAAACTAGACAACTATAAAAGAAACCGTATAGCTTTCCTGGTATGTAGAAAACATGAATAACTTCTTCACTGTTACAGGGAGTTTTTCAAGCTAATTATAACGCAGCATTAATGATAAAGAAAGTGGGGTTATAAGTGAATGAAAATATTAAAGTTGCTATTTCAAAACTAAAAATTAAACAGTTATCATGAGCTTTTTCTTTTGGTTCAAAACACATTCAAACTTTATATTCCATCTGCATTCCATTCCAGTTTTAACTAGAATAAACATACCTATTATTGTGAGATAAGTATCTATTCAGCTTACAAAATGCATTATCAGTAAAGTTTCACATAATCAAAGCTAGGCAAAACAGTTTTATGCATTAGACTATGAAATTATCATACTATGAATAGCTGACGTATATTATCATACATGAAATCTTTGTTTATAGTGAATCGACTCCTATCAGAGGTCAAAACTGAAGTCTGCAGGAACACATTAAACTCAAAGTTCTAATCACACTTTAGAACCTTCTTGGCTTGTTATTCGTTTCTCTGCAGGTTCAGCCAAGGCATAGTCGAAATTACGTACAATTCAAAGCCCTGTGGCGAATTTCAGCATGTATTTGGGTGCCCTAAGCTTTTGTCATTTTGAGGATTTCAAAAAAACCAAAATCATGTAACAGTATTTCTGACTTAATTACCTTGGAGGTGCTAGTAGACAAAATTATTTTACAAAATCTTTAAAATGACAAAAAAGGTGGCAAGCAGGAATTGCAGAACCATAACGAGTTTTAGGCAAAAGAGTGACTACTGGTGGTGCTGCTCTAGTGAAGCACTGGCTTCCTGATCAACTCAAAAGTACCTCTAGTTATTTTGTTTCAGCGAACAAAACCTCACTCATGCTTTTAATTCACATTTATTAGAATAAGTTAGTAGCTTGCTAAAAATGAACTGAAAATTATAACAATTTTCCAGTGAAACAACTATTTGTGGGCAAAGACTGAATGAAATCTTGCTAATATATGCCCTAAAATAACACTCAAGCTGCTTAAAATTTAGCAACAATTGCACTCTCTAAAGTTTCACAAACTAAAGTTTCCTTTTAGTTTTTAAATATCTTTATTTATTTCCTGAATATTTTAAGGGGCTTTCATTAAAGATGAGGGCAGTTTTTCAAAATCAATCAAGTATTAAATGACTCATACTTATCTAAATAAAACATGTTTTATACACGGCCAAATAAAACTAAAAGGAGAAAAGACCTATTAATTGCCAATATTTTCTGCTTATGAGAAATGAGAATTTCTTGTAAACGATTTTCTCCTAAATGGCAGAAAGCTTTTTGAAGGACCCAGGTAATAAAAGCACAAGATAGGATTCACCAATATGATTCAAAATGTACACAACACTGTTCTTTCCCAGTTTAAAGCAACCACATGTATTTTTTGAAGTCTTCATCTAAGAAGTCAGTGAGGATAAAAGGGATAAATGATCCTTTAAAGTCTTTTGTGTAATTCAGACTAAGAGCCTATCCTCAGGTAGTTGCCTTGGTGAATTTCGATAATGAATACTGCAGATATTCACACAAACCTGTGCATGCTCTAATTTATTATTAAAGCTTTGAAAGAAGGACTCTATCTTCCTTCTTTAATTCTTTAAAATG
This sequence comes from Aselliscus stoliczkanus, assembly GCA_033961575.1. NCBI lineage: Eukaryota > Metazoa > Chordata > Mammalia > Chiroptera > Hipposideridae > Aselliscus > Aselliscus stoliczkanus. Next base: position 111,553,395 of record CM066731.1, on the reverse strand, counting down.
AAATTAACCTCAGTGACCTACAGTGCTGAAATGCAAATGAAAAATATAAGAGATAAGGAGTTACTGATATGATAATAGACTGGGCAACTTGAAAAAAAGTCGGAATGTAGGAACTGGTTGGCTTCTGTGATGCTGTAGCAGTTTGGATCCCTATCGGCAGTACTCGCCTGGGGTCTTTCTGAATACTGTCTATTGACGGCGATCTCGTGGTGCCATCGTCAGCTGGTGCTGCATGCTGAAGCCTGTTATAACTGCACTCTTGCACTCGGTATTGTATTGGCCTATAGGGCTCCGCGTAGGTAGCTGTTGTGTTCAGAGCATAATTATTTCTTTGGTATGTAAGGGTACTTCGTTGGCTGGACGTCCTTTGCAGATTTCCAACACCTATTGGAAAGCCACATTTTCAAAAAGGTTAGTATGTTCTGTATGAGGTGATACTTTCCAAAGTCAAAGTATTTTATATAAATTGCTTATGTTTAGAGGTTACCAATCTAGCTCACTAGGGCTACAAAAAGTACTTAAGTTTTTAATATACACTAACAATATTTATATCATTTTGTGAGCAGGGAAGAGCAAAATGAAACTATAGATCTGCTGACACAATTGATCTTACTTAATATGTTTATTAAGATTCAGTAACAAAACTGCAAGAGAAACATAGGAAAAGAATCTTAGAAATAAATGACAAAATTTTATAATTTAATTTTAGCAGCGAAAAGCAAGATATTTAGTCACATTTGTAGAAAACTGAAACTATCAAACTTTGAAAAGTTAGTGTATACAGTTACTTATGTTGACAATTTATTTATAGACCTATGAATTTTGATAACATTGGAAAATTTACTTCACAAGAAAGAAGACTGATATATCAAATTCTTCTATAGCTACTCACTTAAATTATTGCATGGTGCTATGTGTAAAGGTATTGTACACTGTATTTAGGAATTTTTTCCTAATTACTGCAGTAGGTATTCTTCAATCATTGTATACATACTGTTCCTGCATTTTAAATGGTTTAACAGCATTATCTCTTAATCCTATCAACAAAATTGCTCAATGTGCAGAACATAACAAATGAAATATTTCTGCACTAACATCTATTAAAAATTAGGGCATTCTATTAGAAAAATCCCACAGTAGACCAATTTGTGAGTTTTGGCAAAGAACTAATTCAAGTACAGTCTTCTCCCTCCTGGTATTCGTATGTCTCCTAGAGCCGTGCCTTTAGGGGGTTGTCACTGCTACCTGGATTTACTTGTTGGCATGTTAATAAAACTGTACTACCTTTTTTTCTTTTTTTTTAAAGAACGGGCCTCTGGAGATTCCATGAGCCAGACTGGCAGCATAATCTGGCAGCTTACATGGCCATGTAGCTTACATAGTGGCTGTTCTATCAGTCACTATGATGTGGCACAGATGTGAGGGTATGGGTATAAGAGTGTAATACAATAGTTCCCTATTTTTGTAAGTGCCTTTACTGTATTCTGTTGTGGACTGAGTCCATCATCATAAAGAATATTTATTTCAAATTCTATACTTAGGCATTCAGAGGAAACCCAGTATCTAAAAATGAGTAACATCAAAACACTTGGGCTACTTACATGCTAAGTCAAAAATGGCCAAGTAACTCATACTTGAATTTTCTCTAAACACACATTCAGGCAAGAAAAATGACAAAGAAATATTCCAACACAGGCTTTCCTTTCTATATCTGGCAATCAGATTTATAGCTCCACAAATTTATTTGTGCGTTTACAGTATAATCACTACATTTACTGATTAGGTTGAACTGAAGTAAAAAAAATATCACCTATAAATAGGTACAAAATGAACTTGTGTTTTACTGTTTATTGATCTGGTGTCACAGCTGCTTTTCTGACAACCAAAGAGACAACGTGATCTTATTCTAACCAGGAACCCAATCCCAATGAAATCCTTCTACTCTTGGGCCCATGAAATTGGGAATCCAGCTGAGACTCACCTGAGCCTGTGCGATACAATGCTGTCTGTGATCCTTGGAGCTCCACAGTTCCGTGGTTTGGGCTGCGGTACACTGGGCTGTAATAGGTCCTCCCCTCATATATAGGAGTGATGTGCAAGTCGGGTGACACAGCGGAACGAAGGTCTTGCCCAAGCTGGCTGTGCTGACTAGCATAGGAACTCCGTAAGCCTGGGGACAGAAAAATGACATCACAAAGAAATCGAGAAAATTGTGGTGAGGTTAAAAGCCCTAATGCAGCTCCTAACCAACAAGACCAAATGTTAAGTCTAAACACCAAAACTAGTGAGTTTTACAAAGGAAAAATGCCAGAGAGGAAAAGGACACCATATGCATTTTTAGAACAAAACTTTCTCTTGGTGCAAGATAAAAGTAAATTTTTTAAGCAAAAAATAGCAAGAAATATTTAAATGGTTTGATACTCTGAAATTCATTATCCCAACTGCAAGCTATTTTATCATGGTGACCCAAAAGAGAATGTCCACTTTTAGTTTATGATTTTCATTGCTAGAAACATACACAAACAATGGTTCATGCCGGTCTCTTTTCCTGCCCTGCAGAACTGTTCTGTCCTGCCAAGTGGGTGGTCAGCTCTTTGGGACCACAGCTCTCCATGTCGTATAGCTCTTTAAATGCCCACATCTAAGACAACACCTACATAATCTTGCTTAGTAAAGGCTCACATTCAAGAACTGTTTTGAAATACGTTTCTCAATTCATCCATGATTTTTACAGGAAAACATGAAATTGTATGTTACAAAATTTGAAATGTTATCAGTGAACTAATAACACTTATTATTAAGTATTATGAAATTTTTAAATAACATTTATTATTAAGTATTATGCATACTTTATTATCATTGTATTTTCCCTTTATTCATAAGAAAACAAAGACAGTTGTTTTTATAGGAACCCACATACCAGATTCTTGTTTACCTGCTTTCTGGTGTGAAGGAAACATAGAAAGTTAGTACATGAATATTAAATCATTTGAAATATTCTTTCATTCAAATTGCTAATAACTAATGTTTATGCATGGGACTTGGATGAAAAAGTAGATTTCAAACCCAAACATTTTACTTTCTTAATAAAAGTGAATCAGTATATTCTATATTATGACATACTGACGTTAGTGATTTGTCATCATTATTAAGTAAATTCTGTCATGTGGTATGAATACCAACTACGGTTACATTTCAAATATGAGTAAGAGAAAGCACAAACATATATTTTCTTTTAAAAAGACTGCAAATAATGAACACAGTAGCTAATTACAAAAAGAAAGTATCATTCACATCCTGTTAGCTCAGTTAGTCACATCACAACTAAAAGCAAAAGGGCCTGAATGTGAGTGATACATGCTGCTTAGTGAGGTGTAGCAAGAAAGTTAATACATAAAGCTTCTAAAATGAATGAATATTATCTACGCTGGACAGCAATGTGCCATGGAAGGAACTAAATGCACCAATGTGGCTTTTAGCTACTGGCTCCCTACTTGCTAAATAAAATGAAGATCACAGGCTTAAACAATCTTATAATTGGGAGACTATCCAGTCAAACCTTCCCATTTGAAAACCGAGGAAACTGAGAGTCCAAAAGGAAATGTGATTCATCCCCATCGGGGTACTGTTGGGAAGGGCTGAGAGGAGACCCCAGGCCAGTGTTTTGTCACTGCACACTCAGCACTGAACATGGCTATCCCTCAAGGATCAATAAGTGGTGTGAGAAACGTTGAACTCAACAGATCCCTCAATGAATATAAAGAGCAAGGTTAGCCCACCAGGGGACCATGGAAGCCCACGAAATTCTAAAGATTATGATTGTTATTGTAAAGCTCTAGTTTGAGGATTTCAGCTTTTTATTCACTGGTAGATTTCTCATTCTTCTTAGCAGAGTATAAGCTCCATTTCTTTATGGAGCCCATGAGTATACTAAACAAAAATGTAGGCATTGTTTTTATAATGTTGAGACAAAGCAGGCAGGTAAATGTAGCTAGTCCTTGGTAATCTTATCAATAGAAGGTGCTGTGTTAACACTCAGTCTAGCCACAGACACTCCTGGTTCACTGTGAGACTCTCGTTATCACTCACAATTAGGCAGAGGCAAGCTGAGCCCTGGAGGTGGCCCCACCACCCATGGTGATGTGAAATAGGAACAAAGCATTCTGTACCATTCTCAGGATGCTCTATTCTCACGGTGCAAGGACCTGCCTTGCTTCTCCACTGGAACCCATGCAATATGAAAACTTTATTGTAAACATTTACTGTGATTTCATGGGAATGGTAACAAAATGAGCTTTCTTAGAACTATTCAAAGTATTCAGTAAATATTCACTTGTTATAGGACTACTAGTGAAATGAAATGACCATATGTGACAGACTATCCTGGGAAATAAAAGACAGAGTCATTGTGTGTGTAACACTTTCTTGGTATCAGAAATCTTTGTAAATAATGTAACAGTGACTGTTGCTATTTTTGTTTACCTGCTCATGCATGAGAAAAGTCCTATAGACTAACATTTAAAAAATTATAAAACTATGTAGCCTCTATAGATTAAGTTAAATGACTGTGTGTAGAAAGCCCTCTATATCTTAGTGTCTTTTAAACTGGAAGACGAGTAATTATGTTCTATAATTGTTATTAGAAATTTTTCCTGAAGTATTTCCACAGGTTAATATTTAATAACCTTATTTCCCCTCCAAATAAAACACTGATTTTCCATGATAATATTTCTCTAACCAATAGTTTCTATTTGCAGTTTCACAAACACATATTAGTTTACTTATTACAATGATATATTCCCTGTGATTTAAAACCTTTATATTTAAGACATTGGAAATAAACATATATTTACCTTCCAAATATGGATTCTTTGTATTCTCCAAACTTTTCTTGACAAGCTATGCTTATACTGAAGTGAATATTTTAGGACAGTTACTTATTTTTTGTTGTAGAAAGTAATTTATACACGTAGTTTATCATTATTTAAATAATTATCAAATATACAAGTGTCTGAGTCTATTACAAAATATTGCTTCAGACTTATTAATTAGCAGGTTATTAATCTTTTGAAATCAAGACCCATAGTAAATATAAAGACATCAATTTCTTAGGTAAGGACAAACAGGGAATTCACAAAATAGAATCCACATTCAGAATAAGTGGGTAGGTAGATGATGGGAAACATTTTTATGGAAATCCTTTTCTTCTTTTAAAATTGTAGTGCTCTAGGAAGAAAAAAATCTGTGATAGGCTAGGTATAATTTTTTTCTGCCGGAGACATAAAGTCCAATTTAATTTGCATTGTCAGAGAAGCAGGCTTTTTAAACCAAAGGACCTCACCCCTCTCAGGGTTAAAATGGAGATAGTGTTTACGTGTTTACTTCCCTCCCTGGGTTTCTACTTTACTCTTCACAGATTACTGCACAGCTATACATACACAGGGAAGAATACAGAAATCCTTAGAACTCTTTATCTTTCAAGGCTCCTTGGGAGATGGAATTTCATAAATGATTCTTATTGCACTTTGCTGCATATTTCTCAGAGGTTTGCCAGAAAATATCTAAGCCAACTACACTCATCTGATGGCTGAATGAAAAAGAGGCGGTTTCTCCACTATGAATTTCTTGGAGCTCAAAATCAAGTTCAACATTAATTTTTCATGCAAAATTATTAAATTAGAAAATCTCAAAAAGGCTTTACCTTTCCAAGAAGCCACAAAGAAAGGATATGAATTTCACTACACAAAAATATCAAAAAGTTCTGTAAATAAGAAATACCAAAAATATAGTAATATAGTCAAAAGACAAATTACAAAGTGGGAAAAATATTACAGTGAGAAGTATAAGGAGCTAATTTATTTCAAGTATAAAAAGCTGTTACAAATTATAAAAATAGACCAAAGACCTGAATTTGTTTGCAGAAAAGAAATAAAATGGCTGATAAACATGAAATCTTCAGCCTCCTTCCTAACCCAGTAAAGGCCATTTAAAACGATGAGGTACAGCTTTTTATCTATCACACTGGCCAAGAAGAAACACTTTGACAATATGCAGTGCTAGTGAATGTGTAGCAGTAACAGGTGCACTCAAATTATCAGTGGGAATACAAATCTGTGCCACCTTCTTGGAGGGCAATTTGACAATATTTCTTTAAGAACAAATACACACATATTTTGATCCAGTAATTCTACTTCAAGAAGTGGATCCCACAGTTATCTGAGTATCTATGCGCAAATATGCAGGAAGAACAATATACGTGGCAGGTTAAAAATGAAAAAAAAACAAAACACAAAAAAAACAAAACCAAAAACCCTAACTGTCCAATAGGGAAGTGATTAAATAAATTATCATACATATATAAAAATGGGGTTCTAGGAATACACTGAGAATAAAACTAAGTTCTCAGGCTTATTTAAAAAAAACAAGGTATATATTATAGAATCCCATCAGTATAAAAGAAAAAACAATGTGTGCGCATATGTATATACTTATTATATACGTAAACACACACTCTGATATGTAAACCGGCCAGCGGGGCTGGGTAAGGCATGGAGAAGCTGGAGATTCACTTCCCATTTCATTCTGTCTTGTCTAGTTTTGACTTTTTTACACACTATGTATGTTACTTTAAAAATGTAAATTCCAACACTGGTTAAAGATCAATATCATTTTAATGAAAAGAACAATGTCTATACATTATGTGAGAAACGCTCCATGAAATTGGTCTAAAGGAAATGGTCGTACTATCAAGGACCTGGTTGGTGTGTTTTTGATTCAATCTGAGTGGCATTTCCCATGGGGATGTTAAAATACGGCAGCTGGTGAGAAAATCCATATTCTAGTCTATACCATTATAGCATTTTTAAAATAAACATTGAAACAGGTATTCTGATACCACCACTTTATAACATAACTTATAGGTTTGGGTAGGTCTAGCTGGTAAAAAAAAAATCTTCATTAAGGAAAAAGAAAAACACCAACAAACAGCTTAGAATTCCCATCAATTCTTCTAAAATGCAAAAAAAGGGAACTTTTACATCCTAATATTGTGAAAGGGAAAAATGTATTCATTGCAAGAGCTCTGGTAATACAAATATGGATAATTTCATGCATTAAGAATTATAAAGCTTGAAAACCAAGTCGGCCTGCAGTGTATTTTTGAGATAAACACATGAGCTCTTCCCACTGTATCATGCTGTTTCAGAGGCGGATACATAGACGATTTCCTCCCTAGGCTTTATGGTATGTACCCACCTGTCAAGCTGTCTGGCCGAGGTGGTACCATCCTCTCGTAAATGTCGTACGGCTGCTGTCCGAATTGCTCCATGTCGTGGACAGTCCTTTGCAGTGAGGGACCCAGGTGCTGCGGTACAGCGGTCATCCCTGAGCGTTTGGGGGACGACGACGCCACCTGGCCTTGGGATGGGGAAGCTACCCGAGTCTGTGCATCCGTCAGGGTCAGCGGGGACCCCACTCTGGCGGTGGTTTGGTACTGAGGGGTTGGTCCGTTGGGATTGGCGGTCTGCCGGGAAGTGACTGACCCAATCCGACGCAGAGCTGCTGGGGAGGAGGGTCTCTGTGCAGAGTACGGAGATGCTGCTCGCTGAGCAGGTAATGTGGTGGAGGAATATGCGCTGGGGTTCAGTGGTCGGGGGTCGGTCACTGATGGAGAGCCAAATCCACTACCCAGAGAAGTTCTCAGTGACCCCCTTGAAGGAGACACGCCTGTGCTGATAACATAAGAAGGAGACTGTGCTCTAGATGGAACTGAACTAACTCTTCTCATGGCCCGATTGGCTACTGATGGCTGATGAAAGGGGGAAAAAAGAGAATGGGTTTATCCAGGGTTTTGTGTCCATTGTCATTACAGAAAAAAAAAAAAATGCACATAGCTCACTACAATGTGATTATTTTAGGCATCTGAGTTTCTCTTTCTTGTTATGCTTTAGAGTTGGATCTTAATATTTCCTTACTATGTTTTTCTTGTTCTACTTTTTTTTTTTTTGGTGGCTTAATCTCCACCTTTCCCCTTTCAAATACTACAATCAACCAGTACAGAGAGCTCTAAAAACATTTAATAATCCCTTTCTTTTGTCTTTATATATTTTTTATCCTTTCTATGCATTTTTCACAATACATAAAATTTTATATGGCAAGTGTGAAGTATCACTGGAGCAATGTACTTATTTTGTTCCCTGTGAGTCAAAGTTTGGCCAAGGTAATGTATTTCTGTAAAACAAAAACAATTTTTTTTTTAATATGTCAATCTCATGTAGCTAGAGGAATATCTATAATTGTTAAGTCTTTATGGATTGGCCCCCATTAACAAAAGGAATGTGTTCTTTCAACATGGAATAAATGAATATTTGGATAGAGCCTGGGGTCCAATGCTCTCCTCTGTGAAGTTACTCTCAAGGGACAGCTTGTTTGCACAGGTGCTATTAGCCAAATTTGTCTCCTCTTTTAGCTCTTGTATGTGGTTTCTAGTGATTTCAGCTATTTCTTTCTACCTTCTTTGATCTATGAGCTCTTATCTTTAGCTGGTGGATTTAAAGAGATTCAAATAAAGGTACCTCCAAATCTATTAACAACAGGGATGAGGAATGCCCGAGTCTCAGCTGGGTTCATGGCCTGGTCAAATGGGAAATGAAGAGCATTTCTGCCATGGCTGGTCCTCTTATGAATCCTCTCCTATGACTCCTGCAAACCCTGGGTCTCAGATCCCTTTCTTGATGCAGTATAACAATGGAGTAGAATATTGCCCGCACTGGGGTGCATTGTATTACAAGCCCAGGATCAGGCCGCTCTGTGTCTCCTTAGTGATGGCTGGAATACCATTGCCATCAATCCTCTTTCATTTTTTGTCGGGGCAATAAGGGAGGAAACAGGGAAGAGATGAGTACTTTGTAGATATACTATTCCATGTCATTCCGAGGAAGCATGCTTAGTCTCCAGCTGTCACAAGCTACTTGGCGGGCTGAAACACCTGCTCTGAGATCTCACGTGTGCTCAAACTCAACAATTTGGAAAGTCAATAGCAGCAAAGAGGAGAAGATATGAGGACGAAAGGGAATTGTAGATAAACACAAAGGCAAGAAAGGGAGGTATAAAATTAGTAGACAGTTGGAAAATTAAAATTTGGCTTGGGGTTTACTAATAGTGCTAAAAATAGGAAAATCCCACATATGAGCTGTTACCGAAATGAGATGATACTTGACCCAGACAGCTAGAAAACTTGTTTCCCAAAAGACATGCAAATTAAGTTTTAGAAATGACCCTCCGAACTTAATTCTTCAGCTCTAGAAACTAAATCAACTTACCGTAAAAAAAAAAAAAAAAGGTAACATGGTCACTTTCAGGGGGAATAACAGAAACAATTTCTGTAGCTAAGATAATTATTACTCAAAAGTGTGACTTCAAACCTGCTGACACAGAAATTCACCTAAGCTGATGAATTCCTGCAAGCATTTAGTCCAAAGCTTCTCAAACTGTTCCATCCAAGCATTCCTAACAGCAAACTAGTAACTGTATAATCTGGGGTGCAGTTCAAAGTAGCTTTGCTACGGCACAAGATTTCCTATTTTAACTTAAAACCTGATGCACTATATTTGTGTTTGTTTGTATATAGAAATGTTTCTCATTACTTAACTATTTCCCCTAAATAGGTGAGCCAAAGTGCCAAAGTTATATTGTGTTTCTCCTTTGGCATTGGGAACCCTGACCCGCTGCTCTGTCACCCTCAGGGCTTTCTGTATTGCCTTATGCGAAGGTTAGTGTTCGCCTAACTTCTTTGATCATCTTGACATTTTTAAGCTCCAGAGAAATCACTGGGGTACTTGGACAGATGGTATCCTCACTGGTTATTGCCACTCAGGACTCCTGCTGTTTCTATGAATTCTGGAATATGCTAGTGGACTAATGTGAATAAAAGTGCAATGAGTTAGGAGCTCAGTTTTATAAATCCATAATGCAATTATTATTATTTTGTGACTATCAAGTCAGCAGACCCTAACTTAACAGAACTGCTATACTCTATACAATGACTTTCTATAAGCAGGAGTGTCTATATTCTAGCAAAGGAAAGAAATGTTTTCAGGGAATAAGTCCAATGATAAGGCAAAAACTTTGGTTAGCATATGCCAGTCCCATTTTTGGCAGGTGTCGGAATGGTGCTCTGCCCTCGAGGACTCTCTATAGCGTATTTTAGCTCTAGTGAAGTATTTTTAGGAACTGGTAACGCCTCAGGGCATACAACATTCCACCTAGTTCTCCCATACTTCCCCTGGACTCCTCCTCATGGGCCAAACTTGCTCCTTTGGAACTAATTCCTGTGTCTGGAATTTATTAGAATTCATTAACAGGAGCTAATTAACAGACATTAATGTATTTTTTAAGTTTCCCGCCTAAAAATTCCTTAGCATCATAGATTCACATAGTGCAACATGATTAAACTACTTTACCCATTCTATAAATTCAAAATTTTACATGTTGGTTTTACTTTTAAAAGATATTCCTTTAAGAGGGTATATTTTTTTTTTGTACAAGGATCTTGATGTGTTTGGTTTACCTGAACCAGTGTTTGTCCTTCAGCTCTTGAATTCCTCACCAAATGATTACTAGTTGATCCTATGAATGAGTGCTGTGGTCTATGATCTGCCTTACTCAAGTTTAGGCTATTGTGGAAACTTCCTGCTTCCTGGTATCCACTGTCGGAATAAGAATTCATTTGTGTTGAACTTCTTGAGTTACCCAATGATCCTGTAGGAATGAAACCAGCAGGAAATATTTTTATTTTACACTTCTGATGCTCATTTCAAAAATAAAATATTAAAAGCAAACCGAATACTTAAAAGATAATACAACAGACCCTCACTTTCATGGAGAGACGTCTGCTCTGGTGAATAGAGGGCCCCTTGCTCTGGCTCTGTCCTGATGAGATAGTTGTTGGGATGGACAGCGTCAGAAACTCGAGGTTTGTTTACACTGGTATTTGGCACATCTGTAAGAAGAAAAGTTCAATTAGCTGACTCCAAGCACAATACTACAAAAAGAAACTGCTTTAAAAGGTTCAGATATTTATAGTAACCTCTGAGTTAAGGCTGTTGTCACCTTAAACTGCACTGACATTTTGACTCTGTCATTATGGTGTTCCATATACTCAGGTTAATATCTTTCGCTAAATTTCATGGCGTTGTTCATCCTGATCATCAGCCCCAAATTAGCTTTTTATGTCAGACTTCATTTTGTCTAAAACCAGTAGAGCTCTGCACAGAATTTTCGTAGCTGAATGGAAACTTGAATTTCTTCTCCATTTGTTTTTAAGTTCTTTTAGTCTTTTCTCCAAATGAATACAGCCAATCTAACCTGACCATTGTTTCCTCCAGCCAAATCTGTCTCCACCATTCTCTTGTTTCACTGTCAACTCCTCATGTATCACTTTGCCATCTTGAACTTAAAAACAAAACAATTTATCTCTTTCTTCTCTATTCCAATATCTGTATTTTAAGATGTAAATTTAGGTGATATAGATTATACTGTCTTTTCCCAATTTCATTTAAATATGTCCTCTTTTCTCTAGTATATTCCAATATATTTTCCCATATTCTGATTATCTTCAAAAGGTTTTCTTTCCTCACATTTAACCCTCATGTTACTAACAAACATTTTTTCAGAAATGCTGCTTCACTCACTTAAAATATTTAAATTAAGTCTGCATCACATTGTGAGTTCAACACACAATCCTAAGGATTTCAATGTCATTTGTCTTTCCCTTTTGACTTTCTTCCTTTAACTATTTATTAAGGCTCTGTCAAATGCCAGACCCTAGGAATACAGCTATGAGAAAAGATAGGGCGTGTGTGTGTGTGTGTGTGTGTGTGTGTATGAGAGAGGGAGGGAGAGGGGGAGAGGGGGAGAGGGGGAGAGGGGGAGAGGGAGAGAGAGAGAGAGAGAGAGAGAGAGAGAGAGAGAGAGAGAGAGAGAGAGAGAGAGAGAATGAATATGAATGAAATGACAATATCTGGGGGAAATGAGCTTAGGAAAATTTCCTAAAGGTGTTAAGATCTAAGCAGCATCCTCCTTTCCCAGAAGGCAGCTTGTCCCTGCTTTATAGCACTTGTAACTCTCCCTCCACTAGACTCAGTGCAGACAGGGACTGTCTGATTGTTCGCTGTTGCTTCCTCAATGCACAGGGCGGGTGCATGGCACTCTGCAGGTGCCCAGTAAATCTTTGCTGAACAAACAAATTCCCAGTGAGAACAACAGCTTCTCTTTACTGAGTGCTGATTCATGTCTGGCATTGTGCTGTGGCTCTCCTATATTGTGCTCACTAAGTACGTCTACATGAAGGGAAGTCCAACTTTCAGGCAGTGCTGACAAAGATAGTTTGGAAAGTGAATAAAGGTTCATGGTAGAACTGGGAAATCCCACTACATCCTAACCCTTTAACGTGATGTCAAATTCCATCTAAGGTTCTGTTTTGTAGCCTCCAGAAAGACTCATTATCATTCTTAACATTGGTTTTAACGACCTGTCTCCTGACTTATCATTTGACAATGTATTTCTAGATGGTAGAGTTCTGTGACAGTTCTGAATTCATAAATTTCAAATTTCAATAAGGAGTACAGATTGTCTATGGTTTTCCTGGTACATGCTGACACATGGTCTAAGTCCCTATCAAGCTGATAACGCAGAGTGATCTGCTTCATTTGTAAGTCTTCTGTCAAGAGTTTCCAGAGTTCTAAACATTCTTACACAGCAATTCTTGAAGGAGTTTTATTAAGGATTAAGTAAAATACATAGTTTGTTATGTATTTGCTGGAAGACTGTTACAGGGAACTGGAGTGCTTGGGAATAACAAGATGTGGCCTGTAATCAGAGCCATGTGGCAGTTCGTCTTGGTTTCATTCAGGAACGGGAACACTGGAAAATCAAATAGAAAACGGCAACATGCTGTAGGTAAAGGAAGTACCTACCACTGTGGTAGCTTTAAGACTTCTCATACATGGAAAAATGTACTTTTTAAATTGTTTTTTTAAAGAAAAAAGATGTTTAATTAGCTCTTAGCTTTGGCTTTAGTATAAGATAAAACCTAGACCACCAATACATCAAAGCTTTTGGCTTGGAAACACTAGGTGGCATGCAGTGTCAAGATCTGAAAAATTATCACCATAGAAACCAAAAGCCATTTGAGTTCTGTGTATACCTCCATATTTTTCTTTTTAAAAACTATTAGGAGCTATTAATTGAATAGGAAAAGAGAAAGAGACACCCTAAAAATCTGTACCTCATCAACTGTGTCTCTTTACCCAATGGAACATTTTTTCACAAATCATGTGACATGCAATTGTGCTCACTTAAACTCTTCTTTAAGAGAAGCTATTCAAAATAACTGTAAAAAGAAGAAGCACAAATTGTGACACATGATTCTATCTATACTGGTCACCCTGGTAATGAAACTTAACAGAATTAGCATCACAAAAAACACAAACAAAATTACCCCCAAAGTAATGTAACCAAGTACCCTCTAAATCATAGCACCCGCTTCTTATAATTTTAAATGCAATACCTGAGAAAGCAGAACATAGAAAAGGACATGAGCTAGTTAATGAGGACATAAATATACTTAATTCCTATGTCCCCAAATCCTATTTGAAGATCTAAATTGCTGGGTAGAGAACAGGCTGTAGATTTTAGGTTTTGTGCTTTATCTATGAGTAAATCTAAAAGTTTTAAAAAGATATGAAGGGCCAGCCGAGTGGCTCAGTGGTTAAGAGCTAGCTCAAGAGTGCGAGCTCTGGGCAACAGGGTTGCCAGTTGGATTCCCGGCCAGGGATGAGCAGCCGCTGAGCTGCCAACAGGTGGCAGGATGGCTCAGCTTAAACAAACAAAAAAAAAAGATATGAGATTTATTTAATATGAATATTAAACAGCCAAATTCTGTACTATGAATAAGGTCTTCAGTCATTGTACTACTTTGATAGTGGAGCCCAATCATAATGCATGCCGGTAAGAACGTCACTTCTGCATCATTAAAAGTAAGTTAAATTGCTTTCAAAATAGTTTTACTATTATTTGTTGTTTCTTTGAAAACTTGTAATTCATAAATTTCATACACATTATGTACACACAGTCACCATATCTCAGATAAACAGAAGACCCATGTATGAATTACTGAATAGTGTTCCTTCTTGTAATATGGTAAGATTCACAATTATTAATGATGAGGTATTTATGCACTCTTACTTTAAATTGAATGTCTTTTAAAAACATTTGCTGGATGGCATGGAAGAAGACACTAGTCAAATTTACCAGAGAGACCACAGATAGGATGGGGTTAATCATTTCACGATCAATGCTGTAAAGTATAATTAAATGGTTTGCATCTTATAATACAGCACAACCAGAACATTAAATCAAGAGACATTTTTGAGTGAAAATGACAAACAGAATGTGAATGCTACTTCTTTAATCTGTGTACCGAAGAACATGTGTTACTTTTTAAAAAAATCACAAACATGTTTTCTGGGACACCAGAATTATATACTATGGGGCATTTTCAAACATCAAATTAGCGTCTTCCAAGAAAATGCATGTCTAAAAATATAGAACTTGAACAAACTTCAAGGTAGAGTGAAATAGTCTCCATCTGTGTTTAAGATTGGGAGATTATTGGAAGCATGGTCCTTCTCGCCTATTACATTTCATCTGAGTGCCACAATATTACAAAAAAAAAAGGAAAAAAAAAGCCAATTAATTAGAAAAAGTAGAAATTTACAGCTAAAAAAATATTAGTGGGTAAGGGACAATATTAATGCTGTAGGGCAATGAAAATTTGATATATTATCTACCCCATTAAGCTCATAGTAAAAGATTAAATACAAAGTAAATTATTTCATCTTTTCTGTGGTGTGCCTCCCAAATACATCAGTGCGTATAAAAATATGCTCAGTAAAAAGTCTAAAGGCTCTCTCTAAAGGACTTGAAATTATTAAAATGCCTGTTTTGTTAATCTATGTGTCTTACTGTTTATACTATATAAAATGATGGAGGTCTATACTGTGGTTAGAATCACATGGAAACAGGAACCCAGAGATCACTGAGGAGATTTTTAGTATACACAACCCTGTAAATAGTCTTTCTGTGTGACACACTGTGATGTTATGTGAGATTCTCCTTGTTTGTGCCTGTTTTGAGTTGCTATAGTGTTTAGGGGTTTGCCTTTACATAAAAGATGGTGGACAGTCCGTTTTGGAATGAGTTTTGGGATGGTAGTAGCATGCAATTATTAAGGTAGATGGTACTCTTCTTGATAGTTAAGGGAATACGTTCCATTTCTTCCAACTCTGGCCTATGAGTTGCATTTAGGCTCTCATACTCAAGAGGGATAACACACTTTGGGAAAAATGTGTGTAAAAATTTTTGTCTTATGGGGACTCAACTAACTTCCTGTTTGGCCATGAAACTCTCACTTCCTATAGGACCACAGGCTCAGGAAAAGCTGTGCTCTCCACAGAGCTGCAGGCACATTCCAATGCCTTCCATGGTGAAGAAGTAAAGCTTTCTTCCAGGGGACCTAGAAGATGTTCCTGAAAAGACTTCTGGTTCAGTATCTTCTCTGACGTACAAGACTCATTCTTACTGCAGGTCATCTTATTATTGGAGGGAATGAGATCATTGGGAAATACTGTTTCAGAGTGAAAATGTAAATAGGATGATGGAAACATAAAGCATAAGAACATTATTTGGTTCATAAATGATGGATGTTGACTGATATTTTAAGAATATTACAAATACTTGGAATTTGTTGACTCAACTATAAACTACTAGATATATATGATATCCATAAAGCTGGGTTTTGATGGAAGTTATGAGACAGGCAGAAGACCACGTTTCCTGAAAGTATTCCTAGTCTGGTACTATTGAGTTTATCTAGGTTTCTAGGTTTTACACATGCATATACTTCTTTTAAGTATTAAGACATTTGCTCTGAAAATTTTACTCATTGAGAAAAAGTTGTGTGAAAAGCCTTGAAAAATAGAAATCATTAATGAAGTACCTTCCAGTTCACTTTAAACCTTGCTCTAAACATCAGCTTATCTGCCTTGAAATCCACTGCAAAAAGCTCATCTATCTGGACTCATTTCATAGTTTAAGCAAACTTTGTATCTGTAAAAACTGACATAAAGTGTTTTACTTGATTTCTAACAATGAAATTCTGAAAAGTATTTTAGTTTTGCGTATCACCAGAAAGACTTCATGGTCACAAATAATTTTAAAATTCCTGAATTCCATTAAGAAATATAAAACGATTAAAAATAAGTTTTAGAAAAAATAGAAAGTTTCATAAATAGTTATATTAAGATGAGTTTTTATTAAGTATTTTTTAATTTGGGTACTAATTAAAATACAGGTATCACACCTACTATAAAAAATTTATACTCTATATCTGTAAGAGGAAAACTAAAAAAAAAAAGTTTAAAAATATAAAAATGAAAAGAAATGGATCGCACATGCAAAGTGTCTAACACTGAATTTAACAGGTAGGTATTCATAAAAAGGTGATGTCATGGGGTTCTCACTTCCTACAGAGACAGCTGAAAGAATAGTAAGGGATTCACTGTGATGTAAGACGTTGGTGATCTATAGAAAATAAGTACTCAAAATCACTCAAAAATTTCTTTTTTCAAAGATACATTTTATTCCTTTTAGGAAAACTATGCTACCAAATATAGAAATGGGAATATCTGATAGTGGGAGATACAAGATAGAGCACAGTGTTAAAAAACAAAACAAAACAAAACAAAACTTAAAAAAACCTCCTATATATTCATCCTCAAAAGAAATGGGTCTTCTGAAACTAGGTTTCTCTATCCTTTTCTACTAGATTATCTTCTTTGGTAAAGATTATCAAGACAAAGCTAAATGCAGACTAACTTCAGTAGAAGAATGAAATGTGCAGCTATAGATGTAGCCTTTCTGAGGAATCCCAAAGCAATAACTGTAAACTGAGGAAGTGTGTTGAGAAAGGGGTAATGGAAAAAGAGGAACTTCTTGACAATTTCTATTTTAGTTTAGATAGTTAATAGAATATTTCTTCACATATCACTAAAAGCATGAGAAAATTTAAATATTTATTTGGACATTTATTTGACATGTTTGTATTAAACATAAAATGTCAAAGGCTAAGACTGGATATTTGATTTGTATTATTGAAATTTTTTTGGGATGTGTTGATATATCATATATCAATGGTTTGGGAACATTCATATACATGTTTGCTAAAGCAAAATGCTAATATTTTTATTTGATGGCTGCCACCCATGCACAAACAATGATAAATGTAGAGTTCTAGACTACCAGAAAGGCTGATGCCCAGCACATTACAGCTAATTCGGCTAATTTGGATTCATTCAACAAAATCTCAACTATGTGGACACACAAATTAAATAATATCCACTAGCTGGGAAACTCACACCATCTATCTCATCACTGGTCTCATTTTATGTCAGGGCTGAACTTCAGAGTACAGTCAGCTGGCTTTAACACATATCACTCTGATGTACTATTTTAACCCAATATTTTGAACCCTTTGTTTAAAGAATTTGTATCTAAACTTTTTAAAATGAAAGTTTTCAAACATATAAAAGTAGAGAAAGAAAATTAACTCTCCCCGATTTGATTACAACATTATGCAACACTTTTTAAGCTCCATTTATCTCTTTTTCTCTTGTTAAAGAATTTTGAAACAGATCCACTACATCAGATCATTTCAACTCTAACTACTTTCATATGTAGTTCTATAAAATAAGGACTTCAAAAAACTACAGTTATTCCATAATGCTATATAATGAGTTCGTATTCAAATTTTCCTGATGTCTCAGAAATGTCTGTCTTTAGTTGGCTTGTATAGTCATGCTGAAACGAGGTTCAATGATTGTGTTTGAATTTGATTATTACTTAAGTCCCTTAAATCTAAAAAGAAGCTCCCATTCCCTTATTTTCATTTTCTTGGTTCATGAGGGAGCCATAATAAACTCACAGGATGTTCCACATTCTGAATTTGTGTGATGGGTTTCTCATGGTGGCATTTATACATCCTTTAAACTTAATATTTCATGTAACCAGAAAGTCAGAGCTGAAAGCTTGTAGGCCAAACTTTGGGGTTAGAATACTTTATGGATCGTGCTGTGTACTTGACGTCATATCGTATCATAACTTTTATAGTTGTGAAGATGAAACAGCCAATTCAAGTGGTGGCAGCCTTATCTTTTTATTTTTCAGTTCACCATCAACTTTTTCCCTAAAGCAATGGTTCTCAAACTTTGTTGGATACTGCAGTCACCTCCGGTGGGGGTTCAGTCCCATGCCCAGAGATTCTATCAACCTAAGTTATGATCTGAACATCAGAATTTTAAAAAACTCCCAAGGTGATTCTAATGTGCAACTAGGAGCGAGAATATAGAGTTTTTGCATACACTGACAATCTTTGGCTGAATCAATTATTTCATTAGGGGATGTGAATCGGTGATTTTTGAATTTTATTGTTCTTTCTATATTTATCAGCAGGAATTCTTTTGGCATGCTTTAGAAATCTACAGATAGCTAGAATGGCTAAGGTAATTTGGTTACCCCGAAATACAACCTGCATAGGACAGGCAGGATAAACGTTTATTCTTCTCTTTAATTACCAGTAACTCAATTAACTTAATTTAATTATGAGTAAAGCAGTGGTGCTCAAAATGCAGAGTGGAATCATGGGGGCATCTTTAAAGACTACTGATGTCTGGTTCCGGTCCCAGGTTTTGGGATTTAATTGTGTAGGGGGAGTTCTGGGCATCAAGATTTTAACAGCTCCACAGGCGATTCTAAATTGCAGCAAAGTCTGGGAGCCTCTGGAGGGAGACATTTGTATCTGAATTACCTCCAATGGTGATATAAAGTTTATTTTTTGCTTTTTTGGAAGTGGTTGTTGCATATTTGTTGACAGAAAAATGTATCTGATCATTGTGAGCTAGATAAAAGGAGAAAAAAGCAAACCTACAAGAATCATGACGATTTTATTCAATTCCAAGATCAGGTTGATTTCTATTTCCAAAAGAACTAATCAAATAATAGAATGATCACTGGTAGGGCTTAAGTCTCCATGCAATGTTCTGATTTAATAAATACTTAATAATTATTTCTTTAAATAACTTTACCATTTAATCTGTCCGTAAAGCTTATAAGAAAATTGGAAACAAATGGTTTTCTTAAAGCCTAATAATTTCTTAAAATTTTAAATATTCATGAAGATTTACACTCCTATACTTTGGTAACATAGGAAGCACAGATAGGTATATAGACGGGGATAAATATTTGTGGGGACCCATTTGGATCCTGAGAGCGTTGGCATGAAGATTATTTTAAACTAAAAACATTTGAGATTCAACAGATGCAGAAAGAAAAGAAGCTGTCCTGGCGCTTTCCCTTATTTCACTAAAAGAGAAACTTCTGGGATTGAGGCTGCCATAGAAGCCCCCTGGGGGAATTTTAGGGCATGAAGAAAAATAAAACATAAACAAACTTGCTTATCTCCTGTCTATTCCCTAGGAACCCATTTGTTCTAGAGGCCTGTTTTTCCCTCCTACTCCCTTATTTATTTGCCCTTAACTTTAGCCATTTAGGGAGTTACTTCTTTTTAAGAACCCTATGCATATCAATACCTTAGACGTTTTTCTTCTATTAATCTGTCTATTGTCAGTTAAATTCACAGACCCCACCCGCCCCTCCAGTAACATAACCTAAGAAAGTGGAGGAAAAGATTCCCACTCCACATTGTTAAGCATTTTTGGTGAGTAATTTGACACTACTTGCTAATTAAAAACGTACACATTCTTCCTTGTCCAGGCAATTCCACTTACAAATGTAATCAACAGAGACACTCAGGCAGAAGTGTAGATAAAATTTTTACTATTGTCTGTCAAAGTGAAAACTGGAAAAAACAAAATGTTCACTAATAATGGACTGGTTACATAAGGTTTCTAAACAAAAGATACTCAGTCATTAAAAAGGTGTCAGATCTGTATATGCTGACTACATATAAACTAAATACATGGTTTTACTATGTTGTTAAGGAAAAACTAAGTCATAAAACAATGTATAATACATTCTCATTGTATTAAAACAAAACAAATCCATGTGTGTGTAGGTATTTATACACCCACTCCCACACACCAGTTTGGTGTATTTTATTCCAGATTTTCTTCTATACACTGTGTGTGAGTGTGTGTGGGAAGGGGAGCGGGGAGCAATCGGCATAGTATGGGGAGATGTGGGAATAAAGGAAAATTTCACCTTTCACTCCAAATTCTTCTAGACTTATTTTTTTTTTAATAACAAGTATGCCTTACTTTGTACTGAAATGTTAAAGTTAAGAGAACTTTATAGAGCTACAGCCTGCAACTGTAGTAAGAAGACTATCATGACCATGTGGCTAAAAAAGGCCCAAAATATAAGGGAGGGAAATGTGGCCTCTAAGGCTGGCTTTAACAGAAACTTGTATTCCTCCTGGTATTTAGAAGAGAAACAGGAGGGAATATATGATAAAATTTTGTCATGTGTACAATTTGTAGCCACAATAAATCATAATATCTAAAACCCTCAATAAAATAATAGTCTTTTATACATGATTGATAATTTAAGTCTATTTATAAACATATATAACTTCCTACTGTATCTCCTTCATAAATTCAGTACATTTCTACTGAGGCATAAAGTGTTCCCATTTAAGTTGGAGTCTTATGCTGATGATTTTTTTTTGGGTTGTAAATTACTTGTTCCAGATGGAGGAAAAAAGAAAAATAAATTGACTTAGGGCTTGTCTCTCATTTATCTTGGTTTTTTTTTTTTTTTTGAAACCCATCCCAGTGGAAGAATCTTGTATCCACTCATTTTAGAAACAAAATTTAAACATATAAACAGAATGCAGAACCTAACCCCTATGAAGTCTTAAATATAGTATTAGTATATTTCTACTACAGTATACACCACACAAACATGACTTAAATGGACAGTACGTTACAATTATGGCACTTCAATACGTATTCCACAATAAACAAATGTGGCACTGTGAAGTTAAATAATCTCATCAGGTTAGATTGTCTATTTTACTATAATATTTTTCCTTCCTTTTCATATTTACTATCAAACATCAAATACCCAAACAACCTGGAATTTTTAATACATTCTCTCTTCCTCATTGCTTATTGTAAAAGACCCAGCCAAGTCTAGGAATCCTTTAATGCCTCTGGGTCATCCAGAAATTTCCCCATTTATACGCACCTGTGTGTGTCCTCTGCTAACCCGTTGCTTTACTAGAGATTCCCATCTTTAGGTCTCTTTAATTTCTCACCCGTCAGTAGTAATTCCCAGTCACTTGCTTAGATACATTAATTTCTGCTCCTGCCACTATTTCTGAAACACTTTCGTCTGGTAAAAGTGAACGCAACTCTGACCTGGTGGGAACAGACAGCCCTCCACTTCTGCGGCTGCTCCTCCTCCTGGTCTACCAAGATGAGGAGGTGAGAGGGGGAGGGAGCTCCTGGGATGCGGCTGCTCCCCCCCCCCCCCTCATTTTACACAGAAGCACTAAGCTGGCAACTGCCTAGACTTTAGTAATTTTTTTTCTCCCCACCGGAACAGAGAAACTGTGAAGTTGTGATTTGTGGCAAAATTCACTTTACAGGATGTGACTGGAGGATTTAAGCAACAACCAATGATGACTTTTGACAAAAGGACTGAAATTTGTGGCTTCAAGAGCTTCTTTTCTGCATGAAACAGCATAGAGGTAATAGATATGATTACAAGCCAAACTTTGAACAATTCCATTCAATTCAACTGAGCAAATATTTGATTGATTAGATACTCTATACAAAATGTTGTATTAAGATCTGTGAGTGATACAAAAGTATATAAAACTTTCTTTTTTTCTTTCAGAAGCTCAAAGTATAATTAGGAGGGTCACATATACTAGTGGTGCCCATGGACCAGAGCCACTGGGAATGCATGTTAAAAATCACATTTCATTAATCACTCATCAAATGTCAAAGTTACCTTCCATCTAGAGAAAGTCAGAATATTTAACTTCGTCAGTACAAATTAGTCCAGATTCTGGAATTATTTGTTGATAACTTTACCTCAGAAGCATTGAGCCAAATCATAGTTTTATCAAAATTATCATAACTTTTTCATGTTTTTTTTTTCCTTCCTAGTTTGCTTGAAAAAGAATGATGAAAATATAGAGGAAACAAATTCACTCCTATTTTCTTTTTGACCACCAACATTTGTCTCCATAGTTCAGATTATAAATTGTTTAAATTGCTATCTTTTATAAATTGTTTGAAAATTAAAAAAAAAAAAAGAGCTTCATTTCTGGTAGGCAGCATATACTGTGTACAGTTATTTTTATGACTGAATTGTGTGCTTTTTCTTAAAAGAGAGGTATGTCCAAGATTTTTTCTTTAAAAGATATTCTGCATAATATTTCCCATCATGGAGACCTATAATTACATGTGCATATATTTGCATTCTCATTTTCCTCAGAACCTATTATTATACATATTTTCTGTGATTCTGGTATTTATTTTTCTATTACAAGTGCTCTTAAAATCTACCTCCAACTTTGGTGGAACATAAGAGACTTTACAAATACATAGTGTTAAGAGATATGAAGACATGAACATGGAAAAATGGCACACTAATAAAAGCAGAAAAAGAAAGGAACACTAAGACAACATTCCTTCTTCATCCCCTTTTAGCAGAATATACATTAAAAAACACAAAAATGAAATGTTATATATAAAAAAAAGTAAGGCTAAGGAAAAGACAAGGCCAAAACAGAAAAAGATAATCTCTCCTCTTCATAAAAGAAACAAGGATGTACACTTATGTTTCTAGAGTGTACATATGTAATGCTAGTAAGCTAGAAAATAGAGAAGAATGACGAGCGGGCCACAGGATGGCAAGGTAACAACAGAGCATACATGCATCATAAAACTTTATTACTTCCAGGAAGACTTCTTTAGACTCCTTCTCAATGAGCCTGGGAAAATAAAACTGTTTTGTAAAATGGATGGTTTTTCCCGATGCTTTGGGAATTTATCTCTTTGAGTATCCAAACTTAGAAAGGTTTGGCGTTTTACTTTCAAACAGGTTACTATCTCTAGTACAGGTTAAAAACCAACCAACCAACCAGCCAAACAATCAACTAGCAAAAAACAACCAAGCTGATTTTCCTGAACTGAAACAGAAAGAGATGAAAATCTTTTCTGCCTAGAGCATCTGAGCTCTTCCTTAGAAAATGACTCTGCAGGAAGTTAGCTATTTAAAAACAAAATTTAGCAGCTGGTCTCAGTTTCTGGCATTTCAACAGAACATAACACCCTGAAAACACCTGAGTAGGCAGGGAGCAGGTAATGATCAAACCACCACCCTGCTAACAATTCACCACCTTATTGCTGAAAAGCTTTTAAAGTGCTAAGCTTTTCAAGTCGAATCAGTAATAAAAAAGGTAGAGAAATTGTTTGCAAGTAAATGTACAAAATATTAAAGAAAATGAGGAACAAAATTGACCTTCAATCCTAAATTCTTTTGTATAATCTTTTCTTTTAGGAAACCAAGAAAATTGAATCAAAATGCTTCTTTTGTCAAGACCAAGCCAAAGACAAAGTAGATCGAAAACCTTTTAAAAAAATACAGTTTTGCTTTTTAGGGGTACATTTATGCCACCCCACCTCATTCTGGGTAGGATTGCCAAATTCTAAAAATGAGATGATTTTCATATTATATTCACTACCTCTGCATGTAAAATGGTAATGAGAAAACAACAGTTAAACTTTACAATAAAAGTGGCAGCAAAACTGTCATTTTACTCCGTTATTTACTTACAAGAGAACTTCTAAAGGACATCTATAACTACTTAGAAAAAGAAATATGAAAGAAATCAGATTTTACTGTTTTAGTCATACAAATTTCAATTTTCTACCCTTATCATTATAGCTTATTGACAGGGTTAAAACTTAAATGTCCTAAGTATGGCTGAAAAGTAGTCAAATCTGTCAAAACGCACAAATAACAATAATAACAGGTAATAACAA
Organism: Aselliscus stoliczkanus; assembly: GCA_033961575.1. NCBI lineage: Eukaryota > Metazoa > Chordata > Mammalia > Chiroptera > Hipposideridae > Aselliscus > Aselliscus stoliczkanus. The sequence continues at coordinate 111,529,261 of CM066731.1, read as the reverse complement.
TAATAACAAGTAACCAGCAACAGTTAAAAAATAGAAAGTGAAATAAGTATCAGTTATGATCACTGTGATTGATGGTTAATACACTTTCCTGTCCCCACAAGAGAAAATATTAATAGGATAAGTGTTTAAATACAAGTTTGGGCAAGGGTATACTCTGACAAAAGTAAGGGGTAAAGCAGTTATTAGGTGTGAATTATGAACGGAGTTGTCATAAGGACACATGAATTACCATAGTTGTATTTCCCTAACAGTAAAGTATTTGTGGAGCTATGTTATATATAATCTATATTTAAAGCATTAGTAATTCCTGAAGGTGGTGGTAAAATGACGGAAGCTGAGTAAACGTATTAGAAGGGAGGGAGGTAGAAAGGATGTCAAGTGCCCAGATTATTTCATTCCCTATCATGTGTCTTCATAATCTAAGGCCATTCTCTCTCTATATGTAAATCAATACAATTATACACTGTGCCTCCCTAGCTTTTGGTAGTTAAAAATCTACAATTGCCCGGGGCTGGCAGTGTAGCTCAATTGGTTAAGAGCATGAGCTCTGAGCAACAGGGTAGCCACATGGGCCAGTGAGCTGCGCCAGGGGTTGGTGGGCTATGCCCACCTTGAGCTGAGCAGCCGTGAGCTGCCAATTGGCTATCGGATGATGACTGGACTTGGCACTGAGCTAGCTGCGCCCTCCACAACTAAGACTGAAGGACAACAACTTGGATGTTCCCCTACACTGTTCCCCTTCCCAAATTCCCCAATAAAATCTTAAAAAAAATAAAAAAAAATAAAAAAATCTACAATTATCCACTCAGGATGTTTCTCAAGCTGGACCTTAGGCAGCATTTCTGAAATGGCTGTATTGCCTTGGTGATTCCAGCTAATACTGGAAAACTCCCCCTGGTCCACCTGCCACCACTGTCCCAGTTTGGTGACAAAAACACCTAGCCTTTTATCCCTGCAATCCTAGACATGGTAGTAGCTGCACGGTAGGATTAATCCCTTGTGCTTCATCATGCTGTTTATTTCTCTCAAACCTTTCAAATCACACTTTAACTTCTTGTAGCAAATCCCTCATATTGAAGTACCTGGCATGGGTTCAGTTTTTCCGACAGGATCCTGAATGATACAGCTATTATCCTTGGGTTACAAAGAACTCTCACGTATCAAACGTTAACACTCCAACAGAAAGGGGCAATACAGAAGATATTTTAATATTCTGCAGATAGTTAGAAATAGAAATGATGACACTAACCAGAATATGAGAGGATAAACCTCATATACTTTAAAGGAGAAGGGAAAGTTAACACAGTCTTTTCAGGGAAGCAAGTTGGTTGCACATTATCATGAGCCTTAAAAATGTTCATGTATTTTAAATAGTTTTCTTCTTAGAAATCTAGCTAGCTTATGGTAAATGAAAGGTGCAGATATAATTTTACGTACAGGGATATTTACCACAATGTTATAAGAATGAAAAATTACAAACAACCTGAATGTCCCAAAATAGAGATATGTGTAAAATATGGTATACACTTATGGTTTTCCTTTATAGGATTTCCCCCCAAATTTTAAGTGTATTGGAGAAATATACCTCCACTAGACGTGAAGTACTTAAGAGGGCAAGGATATTTGTTTTAAACACTGTGCTACATAACTGTTAAAGGCTCTCAAGAATTAAAGATGCAGTATTAAAGATGAACTTACTGAAGAATGTTATAATAAATGCTAAGTTTTTGCCATGGCCAAGTACCAAATGCATTACTGTGTGTTTAGTATTTTTTTTTAAACTAAAATTTTCAAATCACTTTCTAACATCTCATAGCCCTGCTATTTCTTCTGAGGAAAGTTGAAATCAGGTGGCTTTTTGCTCAAAGGATTTTCAGTGGCTCCCCCAGGCCTGTAGGAAGAGTTCGAAGTTCTTGATATTTGCAGATCTCTATAATTTGACCCAATGTGGGTGTCTCGCCTCTGCACATCTTACCATCTCACAAACCAGTTTTAAATGTTCCCATGTGACATTTCTGTTGTCTCCTCTGCAGCCCAATGACAGCATTCTCGCCACAGCCTGACTACCTGTCAGGCCCTTGCCTCCAGGTCTGCCTTCCCTGCACAGCTATCTCAGAAGCAGGTTGGATATTTGTAACAATTTCCCACATAAGGCTTATTTGGCAGTTAACCACATATTATTTCATGGCACGCCTTTCTTTGTATTAAACTGCAGTTTGTAAGTCTCATTGGTAAGTGACCTTCCACATGTCTCAGCCTAACCTATGATTTAAATAAACATCACAGCTCTTGGGAGTAGCTTCTTTAGAAAGCAGCAGAGTGCCTTGTATGCACTATAAATGACATAAGGCTCTGGTACCAGATTCTGTTGAACTCGGATGCTAGGCATTTGGTGGTCTGGGTTTTACTCAATTCAAGCCTCATTAAAAAACTGCCCAAGTATTTAGACATCAAGACCTATTCTTGCATTTATACATTGTTGGCATCGTCCTTTGCATGAAAAGCTCCATGGGAAGTAAGGAGTGTGTGTGTCTCCCCATCCCTATGTGACTGCACTGTGTGTAGTGCCTGGTCTATGATGCAGCTGCTCCATAAACATTTCACGAGTGAAGGCTGAGTATGAAGACATCAAATATTTGTGAAAGTGGCAGATATTCTCCTTAATGAATTTCACCCTTTATATGAGGTAAATTTAGGGTAAGAGGATAAAGAAGCTTTTAGACTATATTAAAAGCTACCAGATATTCTCCGTCTGCATATATCAAACAAACAAACAAACATTTCAGGGAACTCTTTTGAGTATAAGAAACAGTGTGAAAGGAAAGAACTTGATTTGTATAAATGATTAGCCAATCTTCCCAGATTATACAATACCCTTTGTGAGGGTATCCCCTGTGTTTCCTTATGAAAGACAAGACAGTTTTCAGATATTGAGTTGATATTAAAAATGTTGATGCCCAATGCTTTAACTTTCTTTACAGTTGATATATACAAATCTCCTGGACTATTTTAAAAAATTAAGCATATTAAGAACTACTACTTCAAAGCAAAATAGCTCAGTATTGTCACTTAAAGGCTTTGCTTGGCTTATTTCACCAAGAGGTAGTACATTCAGAAAGCAGGTTATGAAATTACTTTGTGTGTATGTGCAAAACATAAAAAAGATTTCTTTCTATGATAAAAACTCATACCTGTTGATCTCCAAGGAAATGACTTTTCAGTTGAGCTAGAGAAAAAGAAGGAAAAAAAAAAAATCAAACATTTACTTTCTTTGTCATAAAAATTTAACTGTGGACTTGTTTTGTATATAATAAACATTTGATTTACACATTTAATTATATAAAGTATAAAAACCCCAAACAAAATTTAAAATTACTCTTCTAAGTTAATTATTTAACCTTCCACATTAATTTGGGACAAAACTGTATTTTTACTTGGAAATTAAGGCAAATTATAAAGTGACATAAGATTCTCCTAAGATAAGGCAAATAAAATAGCACAACTAGTTATGATGTTCATGGTACTTATATAATGTACTATGCAGCTTTTTGTGATAATATGCAAATCACATATACATGAAAACAACATATACATTAAAAAGAAATAAAAAGTCTGTTAAAAACTTCATTCATTTTACTTATTTTCCAAAGGACACAAAAGTTAATGGGGTCAGTTTAATTGAATATTACCTTATAAAATTTGAATCTTATCATAAAACTTTATATCAAAACTATAAGGTTTGGGCCGGCCGAGTGGCGCATTGGTTAAGCGCTGGTTTTGGGATGCCAGCAGCCCCGGTTCGGATCCCACATGAGGGCCAGTGACACTGCCCTCTACAGCTAACAACAGCTCCACCTGGAGCTGGGCTGTGCGAGCCCCGGGGATGGTGTGGGCTGCAGCCCCTGCTGCAGTGGGCTGCCATAGGCTGCAGTGAGTGGCCCGCAGCCAGCGTGAGCGGCTGGCAGCCAAGCGTGAGCTGCCAATAGCCGCAATGAGGGACATCCAGAGGCCAGCGACCGATCTGCCTCATCCGGGAAGAGCGCAATGATAATACCAACAGTGAAGCAACATCCTCCGCAACTAAACTGAAGAACAAGAAGACAGCAACTTGTCTGCTCCCCTTCCCCGATTCCCCAACGCTGTTCCCCTCCACCAATTCCCCAAAAAAATCTTTAAAAAACAAAAACAAAAAAACAATAAGGTTTTACAAGCCAGGAGAAAATTTTAGCTATATACTTTTCTTGGTTTATAGAGAACACCAATTTAAAAATATATCTGTGTACACAGAAACCTATCTGTGCCTTCCTGAAATCCCTCCCCACTAAAAATCAACAAAAAAGTATGGTGCGAAGGGGATCGTGTGATAGGAGCAAGAAGCTGGATTATTAAGCATTTACCAAATGTTTGATTAAGTAATCCACACATATTATCTCCTTTACATTATTCTGCACAGCCTTATACATAGGTACATTATTTGACAGATAAAGAAATTGGCCAAAGTCTTATGTCAGTAATCGAAAGAGCTGGGATTCAAACCCAGGATGGTCTGATTCCAGTTAGGGCTTCTCATGGTAGAACAACTTGTGATTCCATTTTTGCATTAAACACATACACGCATACAATATGTCTAGAAAGAAGTCTAGAGAAATAAAAGCCAAAGAGCTAAACAGTTATTTCTGTGAGGTACAATTAAAAGGATTTTTTCTTTATAAACATTTGTGCTTTTTTTTTTTTTGAATCAGAATAAAATTTATATTGAAGTGTTTTTGGAGTGTTTATTATTAAATTTAAGGAAATGGTATGTGACTTTAGGTTTAAGGAAACACTAATATAAAGGACTTGGAACATAAGAAAGGGACAATCCTTTTGGTGCACTAGTTCTAAGATTTCAAGCTCTTATTAACCCCTTGGTGTTTCCCCGTCATTAAGTGGTTAATGAAACTCTTGCTGGGTAACAACTCTAGGTTCACTAAGAACTCCCTGAATTTCAATTTTGCGTGTGATTTGCCTTTTCTTCATCAGAGGCACAGCAGTTCCCTTTCCAGGACCTTGAATTAGATGCAGGCAGGAGGGCATGTTTCCAAAGAATGGAGTCAATCAGTGAATGCTAATCCTTAGCACTTCAGTAAAGTCCCTGTATCTGATGCACTCCTGACTGATTTCAAAAGGGGCTGATGGGATGGAAAAATGATGACAATTTGGTCAAATACCAATAAGGGCACATTTGTCTTGCTCCTGAGGGTAGCTTATCACATTCTTAAGGCTCTAAAAGTGGTTCCCTACACTGAATTTCAGCTTCTCTTGCATCTGTTTTTATTATTCAGTTTTATCATCTAAATTAGTTTCTTAAGCACTGACGTTGATATTATTTATCCAACTGTATTCCTATCAAAATATTTTTTTTGTCAATACTAAAATAAATGATAAACTGTCATCCAGAAATGTTTAATACATCAAGTTTCTTGGGAATATCATGAAAGTCTACGATCTTCTGAATTTGAAACTTACATAAACTTTAATGAAATACCTTTATATTATTCTTTATTCTTGAAATTATAGACCATGGACTCTAATTTATGTTAATTGCTCAAACTACACAAGAGTTGTCTGTTTTGCTCATCTCTTTATGTCAAGTACCTAGCATATTGCCTGACACATACATAACAGGTGCTTAATATATATTGTTTTTGCAACACAAATTGTGAAAAAAGAAATGAGTTCTTCATTGTCCTGAAAGATCAGGTATATATAATTATCAGTTATTACTTTACTTAAATAAGTCAACGTATTCTCCTCCACTCGAGCTAGGAAATTCCAGTGGCCTCATCATGTAACAAACAGGCAAACTATTTCTCTGCTGAAAAGGCATCTTTGGTCATCAAAATACAATAAGGCATTCATTCCCAGGTGAAGGCAAAGGAATGCTTCAGTTCATATTATTTTTCCCTACTCTATTTTAAGTAAAAGATACAACTCATTAGGAAAATAAGTTAATATTAGGATTAAATCTAAGCAAAAAGCTCCACAGTATATTTTGATGACTATATATTCAGACCAATTACCTTCACACTAATCTTAACAATTCTGTTATAACTGGTTATTATGCTGTTCAGTACAATCTATCTCCTTTTGAATCACTCACTTTAAATGATTCTCAATTATTCACTACTCTGGAATTCAGGGATTGGACAATAAATATGTGCTATTTTGAAATGTTAGGACACTGAATGTAACCTGCTTATATTGTAACAATTAGAAGCAGCTCTGTGTTAGAAACAAGCTCATTCCCTCAGTTCCTCCCTTCTTCTAACCATCTATTCCTAGAAACGCTTTCCCAACTTTTATTGAATGTCTACAATGTGTCTACAGGCACTGTGCCCACAAATGACTCCATCCATTCCTTTCACTTCTCATCTGAAGATGCCAAGTAGCTTGTGTTCTCGGAGCTTCCACTGGAATGTGAAACACATTTTAAAATATAAGAACTGAATCATCCATAACAACTTTGTTTCAGTGGGGAGATGCATTCACATTTTCCAATAGCTTAATTATCAACAACCTCCAATGAAATCCATTCATAAGTGCGGGACATCCATTCATAAGTGTGGGACTGTCTGGGGAGTGAACAACTATTAAAAGCAAGTTCACTGGCAAATTAATAAATCAAGGAATTCATTTTAATGTGAACAATATTAGTTTTGTTTTAAGGAAGACACCATGCCTTCATCACATTACATGAAAATATATATAATAGTAAAGCAAAATAAAATTCTACACACTTATGAAATTAATGTTTTTGTTTTCATTCTCAGACATACATTGAAGGCAAAAATATTTTTGTTGGATACTGATGGCTGGGCAATATCTTTGGTGTTTTCCCAGGGGTCAGAAAACTAGCCTGCTCAGACCACTGTGCAACCAGAGGGCAGGCCAGCGACCCAGGGGTCTCCGAGCAGCCTGGTGAGGCGATGGCAACGGCATATGGGGGAGCATCTGAGGTGGACTGGGCAGTGGTGGTGGACACTGTTCCTGGATGCACCTAGTCAGGATCTGGCTCTCTGGCCTTCCTTGAGTTCCTTAAGTTGACACCCAAAAACTTTTAATAAGCTCCTTTTCCGTTTACACAAGCCAGAGAGAATTCTACGTGCAACCAAAAGTCCCGACCTATGTTATTATAAAACTAAGTATTATGACTGACGACCAATATAAATAGGCCCTCTGAAAAAAGCCAAAACCTCACTCCTTAACTCGAGACCTGTATTTCCAAATGCGTACTAGACACAACACAGTTCATGTTCAACACACTTTCTACCCGCCCCCAAACTAACTCCCGTGTACTCATTACTGCCTAGTCACTCAAATTGAAGAACATGCCATCATTTTATTGTCTCCACCCCCACTAGTGTGTAAGCTTCATGAGGGCAGGGAAGTCAGAATTGTTCTCAGATGTACCTGCAGAGCTGAAGACAGTATCTGGCACATGGCCATCACTCAAAACATATAATTTTGGAATTCATCCCTGCTACCACGGACAGAGTTCAGGCCTTCATCCTCTCATGGTCGTTAGCTGGATCCTTCTTTCGTTCTCTCTCCTAACTTTTCCTGGCTTTGATTTCTCATCCTTTCAGGCTCTCCTCCGTGCTGCTGCTACAGTTATTTTTTCAAGCACTCCAATATGACACCATTCTCCTGATGCTAATGCACAACAGATCCACAGAGGATAAACTTCTAACATCTCCATACGGCACAGGAGGCCTGCCGCCACCTGGTTCCTTCCAGTTTGCCCATTCCCACACAAAACCTACTGTCTAGGCACTTCTAATTACTTGCAGCTCTCTCACATACCACTTTGCTTCATGCTTCACATGCTATTTTTGGGACAGAATGTGCAGAAACAGAGTCGAGAAACTCAGAATTACACAAATTCCAGAATGGCATATGCAGGTTACCGCGTAACAATACAGGTGTTAGATACCCATGAAATTGAACACTCTATCTTCACTTTGTATCACTTAATAATAGGAATATTTTTGAAAAATGGTCTACTTAATTAAGCCAGTACCCAATTTCTTCCTGATTCTAGTGTTTCTGATGTATGTCAGCCTGCTTTAGCGGACACCAGCAGGTAGCCGCAGGGAAGGGGGCAGTGGAGAATCTGATGAAGAAGCCACATGCTGACTTTACCATGTTATATTCTTTGCCTTCTCCCAGGTCTAGATGGGTCTCTTTCTACCACAAGTATGTGCAGGCTATGTAAATATCATCTGAAAAGACACATTAAATTGGGACAGAATTCAAGAATTCCCCTACTGAAAAGAGAACCAGGTTTTAACCTGAGATTAGAACATGGTCAAACTGTAAAATTTTCTGCTTTGTTTTATTTTTTAAAAAAACCATTGTTTTAAGAAATTTTATATACATACATACATATATGTGTATATATACAATCTTCATTAATAGGTTAAAAAAATTAAGCATAGACAATAACAAATTAATTTTACTTAGTAGAGAGGAATTACTGGAATGAATTATTCTAGAAACTTTTATTCATGAATAGAGGACTGGCGTGTCCCACTGTCTAGACTACATCCGCTCTACAGCGTTCTCCCTGGTGGCCAGCAAGAACAAGCACCTACGAAAGGTGGCAAAAAGGGAGCCAAGAAGAAAGTGGTTGACCATCTTCTAAGAAAGACTGGTATGATGTCAAAGCAACAGCTATGTTCAATATAAGAAATATTGGGAAAACACTAATCACGAGAAATCAAGGAACCAAAATCGCAACTGATGGTCTCAAGGGTCGTGTTTTGAAGGAGTCTAGCTGATCTTCAGAACGATGAAGCTGCACTTAGAAAATTCAAGCTAGTTACCGAGGATGTTCAGAGCAAAAATTGCCTGGCTACTTTCCATGGCATGGACCTTACCCGTGACAAAATGTGCTCCATGGTCAAAAAATGGCAGAGCCCGATTAAAGCTCATGTTGACATCAAGACTATTGATGGTTATTAGCTTTGTCTATTCTGTGTTGGTTTTTACTAAAGAAACGCAACAATCAGATTAGGAAAACCTCTTAGGCTCAGCATCAGCAGGTCTGCCATATCTGGAAGAAGATAAAAATCATGACCCAAGAGGTGCAGAAAAATGATGTGAAAGAATTAAATTCTTTCAATAAATTGATTCCATTTAAACAGCATTAGAAAATATATAGAAAAGGCTCGCTAATCTATCTGCTCCATGATGTTTTAGTTAGAAAAGTCAAAATGCTGAAGAAGCCCACGTTTGAATTGGAAAAACTGATGGAGCTTCACAGTGAAGGTGGCAGTTCTGGAAAAGCTACTGGGGATGGGAAAAGTGCTCAAGTTGAATGAGCTGATGGATATGAGACCCCAGTCCAAGAATCTGTTAAAAATTCAGACTTTTCATGGTAACAAATAAAACCTATTGGTGATATAGATATAGATATAGATATATAGATATATAGTTTAAAATTACCTTTCTTTTTCTTTTAAAAGATATTTTTATTGGGGAATTGGAGGAGGGGAACAGCGTTGGAGAATCAGGGAAGGGGAACAGACAAGTTGCTGTCTTTTTGTTCTTCAGCCTAGTTGCAGAGGACTTTGATCACTGACCCATGTTGGTATCCTCATTGCGTTCTTCCCGGATGAGGCAGATCGGTCGCCGGCCTCTGCATGTCGCTCACCACGGCTATTGGCAGCTCACGCTGGCTACCAGCCACTCACTGTAGCCTATGGCAGCCCACTGCAGCAGGGGCTGCAGCCCACACCATCACAGGGGCTCGCACAGCCCAGCTCCAGGTGGAGCTGTTGTTAGCTGTAGAGGGCAGTGTCACTGGCCCTCATATGTGGGATCCAAACCCGGGCCCTGGCATCCCCAAACCAGCTCTTAACCAATGCGCCACTTGGCCAGCCCTAAAATTACCTTTCAATTTTTTCATTTGTTACGGGTAGGTTTTAACACATTTTTTGCGGGAAATGAGTAAACTCGTCATATAGCTTTTTATGCCCGCTTACAAAGTGTTAAGTATTCCACAAATTGAAATTATTCCATTAGCAAATGTGTAGGTTTTCTGGATTTGAAATCCATTGTGAAAACTTCTGTCAATTCTCTATTGGTTTATTATAATTACCTTTGCAATCCATTGCTCTAATATTTGTGACTGCTTTCTCTTTTCTTTTTTTTTGAGGGCAGTGTTACTGGCCCTCATATGTGGAACTGAACCGGGGCCGCTGGCTTTCTAAGCCAGCGCTTAACCGCCGTGCCACTCGGCCGGCCCTGTGACTGCTTTTTAATTGATTCCAAGATCCGTTTCTCAGTTTTAAAAGAAAAAGGGAAGGTTTTTTATTTTTTGGCAATAAATTCATGTTATAATTATTTAATACCTTGTTATCCTCTAGGAATTACAAAGCACTTTTTAATGAACTACTTTAGGAAACTTAGATGTGGGCTCCAAAATTCCCATGTCACTCCATATGTCTTATTTTGCACCTAGGATTTTCTCTCTTAGGAACCTGCCAAAAGAACTACTAATGATTCTCCAGTTTTAGCTTCTACTTGGAGTGTTTGTTATAGGATAAAATTTTAAACAAAACTCCTTCATTTGAGTAATCCATTCTACTGAACACTTAAATTTCTATATCTTCATTAATTATAATTAAATCCAATCTTTAATCTGATGTGGAGATGACATAACATACTTTAAGCCTTATTTGTATCTTGTATTGCTTTGTCTTCCCTTTAATTAGTACATTTAGAACTTCGCTCAGTTCCACTTAATGCATTTATAAAATATTTCATAAGTTTCCTTTCAGTTCTTAGCTAGGTAAAACTCATTCTGTGCTCTTTCTTGGGTGCTCTTGAGTTTATGCTTGAAAATGTTACTTTTAAAAAATAATGTCTGTGTAAACCCCAGGTCCTAAAAGCATTTATCATGTAAACAGGTCAAAAATCTCCTCACCCTGACCGTCAACAAAAAAGTCCTTCAGCTCATTTTATACTCATAATTAGCATGGTGAAAAGTGGGGTCTAGAAGATTGAGATGGAATTGAGGGCTCTCTAATGCTACAAACCATCTTCTAATGTTGCAAGAACTCATACCAGCCACCAACAGGTAACTGTTAGGTTATAGCTAGTTTTGCTTTTCCTGTTTGGGAAAAAGGGACCTCATTTCTTGCTTTTAATTAGATAAGGATTGACTAGGAAATAAATCCTTTACATTAAAAAGAGAATTAATGCTGGCCAAGTGACGCGTTGGTTGGGAGCTGGCTTGGGATGCCAGTGGCCCTGGATTGGATCCCACATAAGAGGGCCAGTGACACTGCTCTCTACGGCTAAGATGGTGAACAATGGCTCCACCTGGAGCTGTGCTGCGTGAATCCTGGCGACGGTGTAGGCTGTAGCCCCTGCTGCAATGGGCTGCCATAGGCTACAGTAAGTGGCTGGCAGCTAGAGTGAGCTGCCAATAGCCGCTGTGAGTGGCCGTCCAGAGGCGGCAGACTGATCTGCCTCACCTGGAAAGAGCCAATGATAATACCAACATGGGCCAGTGAAGCAACGTCCTCCACAGCTGGACTGAGGAAAGAAAGGACAACAATTTGTTCCCCTCCCCCAATTCCCCAATTAAAACAAAAATCTTTAAAAAAAAAAGAGACTTAATCTCTGTCTGAACATCAGAATAACTAGAGCAGTTAGACAAAATTAAACAATATATCACGATTATTCTTCCCAAGACAGGTGTGGATAGTTCTTCATTCTTCAACTAGCTTATTTAGGTGAGTCAAAGACAGGAAGACCAATCTGAGGACCAGATAATGAGGTTGAACAGTTTTGTCCTACTGAAGCAAAGGAGAGGAGCTGGAAGGCAAACATCTGTCTCTTTCCACATTATCATCCCTAAGAGGCTCTGATGACCCTACTTTAAAAAATCACTAGCCTACACACAATCAGGGTAGCTTAGCAATACTCAGAAAGAAATCCATCTTAGTACTTAACTGCATTTTTGAGAGCTTCTTACAAATTTACGTATTTTCTATTCACAATCGATCTCAACAAAAACAAAAGCTCTTCTTCCTACTTCATGATTTTCTGGGACTGAGGCTCCTCTCTGTGTTCTCTTTATCATGGAATCAGACTCTGGACAATTCTCTATTGGATGGAGATTGATTTCCTTCTTCCTAAGAGAGAACCACTTGATTTCAGCAGTCAGGAAAAGTGAAACCATGACAACATGCTCATAATGGGAGTTTATTATTTTTATGTGTTATGGATTTAAATTGCTCCTGAAATTTGAACTAAGCAAAGCATAACAAATGGACAGCGTAAAGGATTTCTTTTCATAACTACTTATATGATCTAAGGGTGATAGTGAAGCTGGAGGAAACAAAAGATATTTGAATAAAAAATTTAAAAAAAGATGTCCTTCATGTAGGACTCAACTACTCCTGACCTACCAGCAACAAAACATAAGCCTTCGGTTCCCTTCTACTAGTGGCAATGGACTTCTGCCACACTCTAAACCCAATCACCTGTGTCACCCACAGGAAGAGGAAACAAGATGGTGGTAAGAAGGCAGGCCTAGCACTGCAGGGACACAGGAAAGGTCAAGGGCTTATAGTTTTACCCATATATTCTCTCTCAATGACAACCTGAAAAAACTGGCCATGCCCTCAAAACGCGCTTTTACAAGTTTAATCTTTAAAATATCATAAGCAGGAGGGACACCAAAGTGTGGTACACAAGTACAGTCTTGGTTTCCATCAGCTGCAAGTGTAGAGTTCAATATATAATCAGCCACTGTGGTGAACAACCATTGGCTCATTATCTCCTCTTTGTTCTCACCCTTGTCTTTTCAGTTCTTCATTCCACTTTTCCCTCATGCTACTCTACCATATTTTTGGACCCCAATAACAGCTGTCTAAAATGACTTCCAGGAAAAGTTAAGATACAAATAAGTAACATTACAAGCAGCCTTCTAAAGAGAAAATCATGTATTTAATGCACAGCAAAAACATTACAGGAACAAGGAAAGACCACAATCGCCCTTTCAACGATTCAAGTAACTTTCATAGGTACTGGGGTGAACACATTTTAGAAGATGTTAAATATTCTTTGACAAAAGCATTTTGTGTTAATGCTTTGAATCTATGAATAAAAGATCCAGAGGACCATATGGGAAGGGGAAGATCAAAAAGGATGTAGTACCAGACCAAAATGAGACAAACAGTTCCCTCTGGAATCCCCATAAATTATACAGGAAGCCTGCCTTCTGTTTAAGACCATCCCACAACAGGTTTTCCAACCAGTAAAAGTAGAAATCAGAATAGAAGAGTTTCATAACATTTAGTTGACATTTGAAAGAGTAAAAGCAACTGAGAGGAAAATAGTAAAATGGCTAAACACAACATCAGAGTCTTTCTTTCCTAAATATTCTGCCATAACTCAGGCTGCTCTTTAGGCAAAAGGTCAGCCCTGGAACAGATGGTCTCTTGCGAATTATTTGTGTCCATGCTCTAAAAAATGCTATTGTTTCCCTCATATCTATTTCTCCAGACCCTCCAAAGGTGAAAAAAGAGAAAATTTTAATTAAATTTATAATAAAAAAGAAAGAGAATATAAAAAAAAAGAAATATAAAAAAGAAACACAGAAATATACTTTTAAAAATGTATAAAACAATTCAAATCTTATATTTTCAAATAAAGCTGGCACTAGTAAGGAGGAAGGCAAGGGTCCCGATTTTCTACTTACTCTACAAGATACTGAGCACTGAACTGAGCTGTAGAGATTTGTAGTAAAAGATACACTGGCTGGCATCCAAAACCCTAAAAATTTGTCATTATAAATAGCTTTTTGATACACACAGCTTCATTTTGTACATTACTGAGAATTTAAAATGTTTTGGAAAGCCTATGTAAACATTTACTTAAAAGAAGTTTTAAGGCATCATAAGTCTACATTTTTTATTAAACATGAACTCCTCTGATTATTTATCCTATTTCGATATGCAAAAGCAAATGATTTATTCACGTACAATTCTTTGATACTCATGTAAAAAAGGCACTATCAAATTAGTTGTGTGTCTAAAAATGATATTCACTTTCTGTCCCATGATTCTTCTAGAAATAATTTATTTTTAATTTGTGTAGTTTCTTTAATTTCTGAGAAGAATTTTATTCTCATTAGGAGTGTAAAAAGAAAGAATATAATATATATTTTTTTATTTTATTTTTTTATTTTTTATTATTTTTATTTTATTTTATTTTTAATTAGTTTCAGGTGTACAACACAGTGCAATAGTTATACATTTTACCCCTCAAGTGACAAGCCCCCACCCCCAATTCACCACCCCACTCCCCCCCATATCATATATATCTATTACTCTTCCTCTGACTCTCTTCCACAGTATAATCCACATCCCGTGACTATCTATATATATTCAATTACAGTAGGTATACCACCTCCGCTTTAGTAATACAGTGCAGTGATCAAACCTCTACTCCATCCATGAAATGGTCTCCCTAACAAGACCTATAATCATCTGACATTCCACAGAATATTTACAACATTATTAATTATATTCCCCAAACTGTTTTTCATATCCCAGTGGCAATATTGTAGTTGCCTATTTTTGCTGTCTAATCCTTTCCCCTTCTCCCTCATCCCCATTCCTCTCCCAATTAGCAACCCTGATTTTTCATCTATATCTATGAGACAGTTTCTGTTTACTTTGCTCATTCATACAGTTTTTCAGATTCCACATATGAGTGAGATCATATGGTATTTGTCCTTCTCTGACTGACTTATTTCACGCAACATTATAGACTCTAGGTCCATCCATATCATTGCAAATGGCACGATTTCATTCTTCCTTATAGTGGAGTAATACTCCATTGTATAAATATACCACAGTTTCTTAATCCAGTCATCTACTGATGGGTGTTTTGGTTGTTTCCAAGTCTTAGCTATTGTAAATTGTGCTGCTATAAACATATAGGGGTGCATAACTTTTTTTGAATAAGTGTCTTGGTTTTTTCAGGATAAATATCTAGGAGTGGAATTGCTGGGTCAAACGGTAGCTGCACTGTTGGTGGGACTGCAGATTGGTGCAGCCACTATAATATATTTCTTAAACTTATGCTTCGCTTTCTGAAGAAAGTGATCTTTCTCACAGCGTAACAGCATTCTCAGCTCATGATTCATGGACCAGAATCATAAATAGCTGTTTTAGTGCTGAAGGAGGAATGAGCTCACATGTGGGACAGGGGGCAGACCCAGGATCGTCCATAACTGTCTTGGAAAAGGAACGGACACAGACGCGTACAGTCAGTATTTGGCATGGCATATGCTGTTACATTCCTATGCAGTAAGATGTAGGGAACCTAGGAAAGTAGTTCTAGAATGTTTTAAGTCTCTCCTGAAAGCTCTCCCGAATCCCTAATTTGCCCCATCTCTCCTTACTACCTTTGCTTCCTTCTTTTCTGTTTATCCCCAACACATAAATGAAACAGAAAAAGCTTGTTAGAATAAATGAGAAAGAATGATGATGATAAGGGAGGAACAGGGTAAAGTCTCTTAAAACTGCATTCTTGAGATATAATGGGTGATCCATACACACTCTTCCGTGGTTGAACAGGCACCCTCCGTGGCAAACAGACAAGGCAGCGGTTGGATAGCAATGTCTTAAGGTCCTAAATTTAACGTCCAGCAGTCTTCTTTCGAGAAATATGAATGAAAAGAGGTACAATGGTTTGCAGCATGACAGAAGAAGTGACTGACCAGCTTCATCTTTCTTTCCCCGCTTCGCTCTCTCTCCCATTCATTGCCATAATAAGCCAACATTATTGATGGAGAAGGTATTATGGGATATACGGAGTATAATCTATTCAATTTAAATACTGGGTTGTAGGAAAAGTCATGATGCATTTTTGCAACGAAAAACATAGAAAAAATATGTCATGACTTTTCCGACAACCCAATAAATAGTTTTTATTTAAACTGTTGGAAAGAACACCCATCACTTAGATTTTAAGACATAACTCTCCAAATTTTATAAAAATGAAACAAATTTTAACCATAATTTCAGACAAACAATTATAAGCCAAATCAGTTAACATTTAAAATACATTTTGTTATGCAACATTTAAACATGCAGACGCACGTGTGTGTGTGTATATATATATATAGTATAATGAATTCCCTTTTTATTCATTACCCAGCTTCAACAAAAAAAGTGATTTTTTTGTCACATATATCTCATCTAAACCTCCACCCACTATTTTCTCTGCATTATTAGATTATTGTGAAGCAAATCTCAGATACCACATCATTTAATAATATTTTAGATGTATCTCTAAATATAGATACTTTGAAAAGACCCTTAGCACAGTAACATTATCACACCTAAAAAACATAACAGTAAAATTCTTAATATCAACAAATATCTAGTCAGTATTCAAATTCCCTAGTTCAATTTTTAAAAACAGTTGATTCCTTTGAATCAAGACCAAACAACATTCCACATGTACTTGTTGCAACATTTCTAAACTTCTCTTTTAATGTATAGTTTCGTCTTCCTTTCTCTCACTTTTTTTTCCTGTTTGAAATTATTTCATTTGCCCTGCAGAATTCCTGACAGACTGGATCTAACTAATGTGTCAGCACAGTGTCATTTAACAGGTTCTTCTCTCTTCTGTGAATTGTTATTTACACCAAGATGGTTAAGCAATTTTGGGACAGGAGTGCATCGTAGGCGATGTTATGTACTTCCCATTGTATCACATCGAGAGGCCATCATTTCTAGCTGTCTTCTGTTTTGTGATATTAACATAAAGTAGATCAGTGGGTTCAGCTGCTGTCAGCCTCATCTATTCACTGTCAAGTTTCCCATCATCTATCCAGCTAATGATTTCAGCAGCTGTTGGTGATCACTGATCTAGATAAATTATTTTGTTAGTGGTTGCAAAATTCACCCAAGATTTTAATTTCTAGATTTATGATACTCTAGTCAATAATATAATTTCAAACTTTGTATTTCTGTGTATAAGGAATACAATAACAAACTATTTCACTTACTCTTTACAAATAAGTCTTTACTGAAAAGTATTTTGCTAATGCTGCTCAGAAAATAGATATAGATCAGTATTTTGTACGACCTAAGCACCAGTTCTTACATTATGGTTGGCAATATTATTTGAATTTTCTCTGTGGCTCAAATAGCCCCATTATTGATACCATAACTATGGGGGGGGGGAGGTGGCAGATCAACCTTTAATTGTCTTGTTCTGGTACAGACTACACATCATAGGCTCCTTGAATAATTGGCTGTTATTTGTTCCTTTCCAATAAACAAAAGACTAGAAAAAATAAACACATATACACACACTCCCTAAAGGCATTTCTTCTTGGATTATAAGCAATCCATTTATGCAAACCAAATACTGTTATCTAAACTCTTTGACAGTGGTTAAAATGTATAATTGTTTAATATAAGATTTTTTTAAGCTGTGAAAATCTGTAGCCTACAGGCTTTTCCCCTCTTCAGTTTTAGAGCGTTTTTCCCACTACTTAATTGTGGAGTAACAAAACAGCAGAGTAGAAAAATCTATGTAAGAAACAGATTAGATTGATTTGTTATTAAATAGATTGTGAAGCCTCTGGGAGGATAGCTATAATAACAATTCAGTCACTACAAAGGCTGGCAAACTTGTCAGTTGTTTTTTTCCCCCTTGGCACACATGCCATGTTCATTTTTACGGCATCCTGACTAACTGCTGAAAATGCACTAATAGATGGCTTTCATTTTTAGGCAGACAATCACATTTCCAATTTCTTTTTCCATACATCACTGGCTTAGAACTGTACATGGTAAATAGTTCTCTGAAGGGTTAAGGAAACATCTCGCAACACATACATCTGTCTTTCCACTCTGTCCCTAACCTGCCAAAAGGTGATGAGAATGTAAAAACTCAGCAACAACATTCCTTTATTTCACATGGAGATCACAGTGATTAGATGAAGGAATGGCAAACTCTGTCCCCTAAAATAATGAACTGGAGAATGTACATTAGAGGCAATATGTTTTTCAAGATTGTTTTCTAGAATCTTGGACTTAATTTCTACATGATTCATTGTAACATGTTTGTGATCAACTAGAGCAGAAATGGTAGTCACTCTGGGGGTTCCATAAAGGAGAGAAAAATAGTGGTAGTGGAGGTGGGGCAGAGGGCGAGGGATTTTACCATTTTCCTTGTATAGTGAGCACGGTTTTATATATAGACTGTGTCTATTTGGGGTGGTGGCGTGAAGTGAGGTGCTGAAGTTTTTCTGAAACCATTTATTGATACTCCAGTGGAAAAACAAAAGAATAACACTATCTTCAGGGAAAAAATATCACCCTAATAATAAATTCAGGAACTAAAACACAAAACACCAAGCTAAAACACAAAACAGCACCAAAATGAACACCTTATTAAACAGAAAGGTACAAAACAGCTACTAGCACAAGTGCCTGTTATTCAATAGGTGCTCAATGACTATTTGTTATCCTCTCTATGATATAATTATAAAGAAGTATTTCACCGAAGGATGTAAGAATCAAAGACACAAAGATAAGGCCTCCTGGGATAGAGTCAGGACAGACAATGTAATCTGACCAACACGGTGCTTTTAACAAAATTAAAAATAATAAAATATGGACATATATTTATGCAGCTACTAAGGTACTTTGTCATTTTCCTAGTTATGCATAATGATACCTCCTGCAACACTGGAAATTTCCAGGCTTTTGTATCTTTGTATTGCAACAATAAAGCAAAGCCATAAATATTTACTGAGTGAATTTAGAGAAGGCATAAACACTTGCAGGAAAAAAAGTCACTAAAGGAAATGTGGAAATAGAAAGTAATTAGTATCATCTGTTTGGGTTTTCACTTACCCTATGATGCAGATTTGGATAACGTAGTATCTATTATAATAATATAAAAAAAGTTGTTTCTTCTATATACTTGTCATAATACTAAAAGATTTGCATTCTAAAAATAGATTAATATGATGTACTTTGTGGTGTGATGCACTAAGATGTGCTGTACTATTTTAAGATATACATCTCAGTGTTATTTCAGCTTTAAAAAAAACTAATGGTAGAAGCAAAAAGAATAAGCCAAATTACTCATTGGAAAAATGGGCAAATATTATGAATAGAAAACTCAAATGGATCATAAGGATATGAAAAGATACTAAATCCTGCTAGTCATCAAAACATGCAAAATAAAATGAGATAACATTAGATTGGTAAAATTTAAAGATCCTGCTTAATATTAAATGTTGCCAAAAGAAAACAAAAGAAAAAAAACAAACAACTGAGACACTTTGGAACATTTTCACATACTGCTTGAAAGGGTATAATTGTTAAGCTACTTCAGAAAGCACTTCAGCAAGATCTAGGAAAATTGGAACTGTGCATTCATTATGATCCAAATATTCCACTTCTAATGACATATTTTCCAGAATATTAAATATGTAAACCAAGAGCTATGTTGAAAATGTTCATTGTTGTATGATTTAAAATATTAAAAAGTGGAACCTAAATGTTTTTCAATAGGGAAATGGCCTGTTTAATATTCTATGAAATATATAACAGCAATTAAAAAATTAAGTAGATCTACACATATCAGTAAGGAGAGATCTCAAATACTGGGACACAAAAATCAAGGTACACAATGATACATACTCATAGACTATAACATTTCTATAAGTTTAAAAAGCAACACAAAATATTGGCCAAGGATGTATATGATGGATGTGTATGATACAAAACTACACAAAGTAAACTGGAAGACTATACACTAGTGGTTAGCTATTGGGAAGGGAGAATGGGACAAAGTAGACTAGAATTTTACGTTTAATATATTTTTTTTAATGAAAAAGAAGTCAATGAGGAATTATCAATAACTTTCAATCCTGTGATGTGAATACTTAATTTTTGTTATATTATTCTCTGTACTTAGTATTTTAAACATTTCTCAAGAGAAGGATAAAAAAAAGATAAAACCCAAGATGATAGTAACAAGAAAACATGATTAAAGAAATTATTAATTCCTACAAAGTAGTGAAAGTAAATTTTTTCAGGAAGCAACTTGAAATATACTATATGGCCTATTTAAATTACTTTATAATTTATCAATATATAGATGATTAAAATATCTAATGACTGAGTAGAGGCTAATATAATTCTTGTATTGATTCAATAATTCATCACTGTTACATATTTTAACAATAGTAATTATAGAATGTGAACTATGAAAAATTACAGAAAATGAAATAATGTTATTTTAATTAAAATGGCTCTTTAAAAGATAATTAAATAATGTCACGGTACATATATTTTAGATGTATGGGCCTCTGATTTTAACAAGTATTTTCCTCTTCATTAATTAGGAAAATTAATACAGCTGGGCTGCCTCCATATTTAAGCAAATGTACTAAAATAGTCTTAAACTAATCTGAAAACTTTGATACTAACTATGAACTTGATCTCTTTTTGTGGTTCCTTCTAACCATATCACCCACTTTGACATTGTAAAATGCTCAGTGTAAGAAATAGGTAAATTCATTTAAAAATACTTATTATGATTCATTATGATTTTGTTGTATAATGTTCTAGGTCCATAAAAGATTGTATTACTTTTGAAAACTACTTAGCTTAAAATCCAAACTCTACACGGTCATATTTGTAGGTTAAAATAGGTTAGCTTAATAGAATACTGGTTGAATTGCCTTGGGCTCACACGCCCTAAAGACTTAGTTTATACAGTTTAATTCAAATGGGTAGAGAGAGTTGCCACTTGGAATTGTATGTCCCAGATGAACTTGGCTTTGACAGGAATGGCAATGAGAAGTAATAATTAAAATGCCTTCTGGAAGAACTGTGCTTGAGCAAAATGCTCCAGATAAAAGACTTCTGCGGAGCTGTAGGTCAGCAGTGAACTCATTTGGATCTCTCCAATGGGATACTCTTCACAGTGTTTACAATAGGAATTGCATCATAAAAATTCAGTGTTACTAAGTTTGCTCACAAGAGCATCCCTTTAAATAAATATTCTCTGCAGAGAACCCCAAGAAGGGTTTCTGATAATTACATTCAAATATCAAATAGTTTATTCTTCATTTAGTCTGAATTAAAAATGAAATAGGAGAGCTTTTATTTGTTTGACCATTAAGAGTCACTAATGACCAAAAACAGCACTAAGAAAGGAAATTTGGCGAACCATATTCCGATGAGTATCACAGGACTCCCAAATAATTGTGCCTACTATGCACTTAAAAGTCAATGAATGAGGACAACTAGCTTAGCAATATGCAAGGATTTACTGTAATAGAAAGCAAAGGAGAAAGAAGGCAAGCCCTTGTGAGGGAGTAGGAGGATGAGTAATAAGTGAAGAGGGATCTCTCCCACTCCCTGTGCCTCTCCCTAACCCCCAAAATAAGAATTCTCAGAAAAAAACCCTTTGGATTTTCCCCTCTTAAAACTTGAGACAGGGGCCAGGCGAGTAGCGCATTGGTTAAGAGCTGGCTTGGGATGCGAGTTCTGAGAAGCAGGAGCCTGGTTCGGATACCACATATGTGGGCCAGTGATACTGCCCTCTACATCTAAAATGGTGAACAACAGCTCCACCTGGAGCTGGGCTGCTGTGAGTCTCCCGCGACGGTGTAGGCTGCAGCCCCTCCTGCAGTGGGCTGCCATAGGCTACAGTGAGTGGCCGGCAGCCACCGTGAGCTGCCAAGAGCTGCCGTTCAGCGAATGGAGACCGAGCTGCCTCACCTGGAAGAGCGCAATGATGATACCAACATGGGTCAGTGAAGCAAGGCCCTCCACAACTAGACTGATGAACAAAAGGACAGCAACTTGTCTGTTCTCTTTCACCGATTCCCCATTGCTGTTCCCCTCCCCCAATTCCCCAATTAAAAAAAAAAAAATCTTAAAAAAACAAAACAAAAAAAACCCCCGGGACATAGCAGCATTATTCATAATAGTATAAAAATGGAAACAACCTAAATATCTATTAGCTGATGAATGTTTTTCAGAAATGAAAAGCAATGATGTACTGGTACGTGCAACAACATGGATGAACCTTGAAAACATCAGACATGCTAAGGGAAAGAAGCCAGTCAGAAAAGGCCATACTTTTTGGCATGACATTGTATATGGGAAATGTATGGGAAATGTCCAGAACAGGCAAATCAATAACCGCAGAAAGTAGAATAGCAGTTCCCAGGGGCTATGGGCAGAAAGAGTGGGGGAGGAGTACTAATGGGTAGAAAGTTTCCTTTTTGGGGAGATGAAAATGATCTAAAATTAAATAATGGTGCTGGATGTACAATTCTGTGAATATACTAAAAATACTGAATTATACACTTTAAAAGTATGAATTTTATGGTGTGTAACATATATCTCAATAAAACTATTATTTAAAAAACTCGGGTTTGGGCTGGTGACAGCACTAAAGGTCACAGCGACAGAACTTTATCAAGCACCTTCCTGAAGTACATTAAATAAGTAATAAACTGTCAAGGCACAAACATTCTATCTTTTTAAAGACTCTTCATTTTTAAAGAATGTATCACTAAGAAGTTTTATTTCACAATAACTTAAAAATACTTGAAGAAAAGATTTGAACCATGAAAATGCCTTTTCTGCTACTGTCAGAGTTTGAACATTTTCAGGATTTTTATTAGAATCAGTGGAAGCCTGATGGGCACCAGGAGATGATCCTATAAAAAAATATCTGAATGGCAGTGAAAATCAAACCTTTTTATTAAAAAATAACAGTTCTTTTCTTAAGTGGCAATAAAAAGACTATTTGTCAAGATTGTATGATCTTTTTGAAACCATAAAGAATTCTATTTCAGCAGGGCTTTAACTACTTGAAACAGTAGTGTGAAGTTATTTAATTTCAATATTGCCAACCATTTCCCCCCTCATTCAGTTGATATAAACAGCGTTTTTCTCAGCGTCTAGAGTAACTTTCTAACACCAGCAGCGGTCAGTTAAAGGATGGACAATGTGGAGGGACCAACTGCTTCCAAACAGAGTAATACAATTTTCAATAATATACAAAAAATCAAAACCTTAAAACTGTGCTTTAACTCCAACAGCTGCTATTAACATTTAATAATTTGTATAATTATTAAAAGGTCCACTACTTTCTAAGTATCTTTTTCTTCTTTTCTTTTTTTTTTAGAGGGCAGTGTCACTGGCCCTCATATGTGGGATCCGAACCAGGACCGCTGGCGTCCCAAGCTAGCTCTTAACCACCGCGCCACTCAGCCAGTCCTGCTTTGTAAGTATCTTTTTATTGACTTTAAGATAAATAAAAAGTTAGTCTTCATTTTAATAAGTGGACAAGCTATGATTTGCAAGATAACATATGTGGAACCAATTTATGTGCCCCAAAGAAATACATTTTCTCTCTCACCATCTACAACTTATCTAGAAGTAACAGAGAAGCAAAATTTCTCAGTTGCTGGTCACCAATAAGATTACAAGTCTGCAATCAGGAATAGTTTTGAAATTCTGTACAACAAAATCTCAGAGGTAGTTCCTTGAATTCTAAGATGATCCTATTTTCATTTCCTGACTCTTCAATTTGAACTATATTTTGCTCTCCTTCCACAGTTTTGTCACCCAACAAGCTGAACCACTAACGCAATTTCTCTGCTTGCATGAAACATGCATCAGAGGCTATACTTTGTACACTTGAAGGTTAAATTCACCTTGCAGTCGTACTTCCCCTGGTCAACCCTTCCACCCACAGAGTGCAACTTGCCATTGGATGGCTATAGTGATCTCTAACTGCTGCTATATTAGCATCCCTAGGCTGCTGGTCCAGCCCCAAACTTTGTGTCCCCTTGAGCATTTGTCAGCCAGATGGGAGCTATTAAAAGTAGGCCTGGCATTAGCAAAGTGGGACTGCAGGAATAAGGCAGAACGTTAGCCCGAAGTCATTACCTCAACTTATATATTTTTTCAAAATGAAGAGAATGAAATGTAGTAAACTTTTAAAAGTGGTTGTCTCTTTTTTGGGGTTCATAGAAATGTTCTATATGTTGACTGTGGCAGTAGTTACATAACTATAGGCCAAAATTGTCAAAAATCATAAAACTGTATACTAGAAAGAATGAATTGTGCAGTAAGTGACTTACACTTCAATAAATCTGATTCAAAATAAAACAGGTATCTCTGAATGACAGAATTATGGATTTCTCTCTTTCTATTCCCATAACCTTTACTAATTATCTAAGATGAGCATTATTTAACTCCAAGCCAGTAAGAAACAGAGTAAGAACACTGCTTTGGTCACCCCTACCGCTTCCGTGACCTTGGGAGTGCAGGTGGCCAGAGGACGTCCCCAGGGTGAGGGCCACCATACCACAGTGATGGCAATGCAAGGCGAAAAAGAATAATTCCCAAGTCCATTAAAATTTGGATGTGAGGGTTGTTGCTTCACCGATGGGAGGCAAGAGGTTGAAAGTGCGTTATTTCCTTCCAAGGTGCTGGGCTGTGAGCGTCCCGAGATGAGCGGTCCACACCCCGCGGGTCAGGCCTGCTGCTGAGCATTCGCACCGCTCTTGCACCGTGACTCACACCACGGGCATCTCACCTCTCGGCTCCCATGGCCACCCATGACTCTGAAAGGCTGGGAATAAATGTCACCGCAGCACACTGCCTGCTTGGAGGACCTGACGTTGACCTATTCATCTACATAAGCTAAATATCATCCTTCAGCCATACTGAACTGTCAGAATTGGCCTCCTGGAGAATCATTTTTAACTAAGGTGCTATTCCATCCATTTATATTCCATTCAGCAATGAAAGAAAGAGCCCTGTGAGTTGATTTTGTAATTTAGAGACAGAGAGAGTACTGCGACGCTGTTTGCCTCATCACACAGTGGTCTCTCAATGATGACTAACAGGAGAAACCACTCAAGTCTCAGACCCTGGAATTGTAAATCCTCCTGAATAACTCAAGTTTGTTTTTATCTTCTTGATACTTTGAATCATGTTATTCATTTGTGATTCTCTTTAGCATGGCTACTGGGACACTCAGAACCAAAGTGCCTTGCTCCCTATTTTTAGCAAATGCATGGAATGCTAACAACATACTTTTTTTTGTTTGTTTGTTTTTTTAACATGTGTTTTGTATAGTATTTTAACCTTGGCTTCAACTTATTTTTCTAATCTTTATTTTCCCTTTGTCCTAATTTCTTCACACCATTTTTGGTGTTTGTATTTTTTTATAGATGTTTCAAGTACTTTTAGAATGAGGTAAAATATTAAATACATAAATAACTATAGTGTACTCACTACACATATAGAACTCTTCAATAAACTGATTCCACAGTCTACCTTCAATGAGATGAAGTATTGAATACATAGATAACTATAGTATACTCCAAACAAATGCAGAAAACCAGTATCTTCTCTATTGATTGATCCTATAGCCCTTTTTAATTGAGGTGAAATATTAAATATATAAAGAACTGTATTTTACTCAGTACAAATGCAGAAAAGTTATAACTTCTTTATTAACTATTTATATAGACTATCTTTATTGAGGTGAAATATTAAATACATAGATAACTATTAAATGCACAGGTAAGTACAGTGGACTTAGTATAAAGGTGGAAAGTCTATAACTTCTCTATTAATTAATCCCATAGCTCACCTTCAGGGCTTTTCTGAGTTGCAGAGCTAATTTTTGGTCTGATATATCACCTTTGGACACAGGTTCCATCAATTCCAGATCAAGGATCATTACATATTGATACTGCTTGTGTTATTAATGTTTTGCAGTAAATAAAACAAATGAAAAATCATATCAGAAATGGGGTTTTTATAACCTTATTCAGAAGATTACTACTTCTAAAGAGTCATTAATAGAAAACCAAGCAATTATTTTAATGATTAAGATTTTTTGTTTTTTAAGTTCTCAACAATGCATATTGCAAGTGAACTGCCATTTGTAACTCTGTGGTTCATTTTTTAGGATACTTCCTAAATAACAACATGCAGAACTCAGTTTCTATAGCTATAAAATGGACACATCTCATGGCATGGGTTAAAAACTGGTCTTTGGTACTGCAGATGTGAGGGAACTGAATTGCTTAGTTTTGAGCCATAAATCTGAGAGAGGGCTTCACAGTATATTATCTAGCACAATATACAAGTATGAGTCATTTATTAAATAGCACCTCATGCCACTGCTGCCTTCTTATTCACAGGGTGAGGCCAACAATAGCAAGCTTTACACAACTGAAAAAGTAAATGAAAACATAATTTTATTTCCCTTTGAGCTATTATGTCATCTTTGGATTAGAAAAAGCAAGAATATCTTACAGGTCACCTTACCAATGGGATCTAAACCAAACAAAATGAAAGATAACTAGTTATTAATAGCCCCGTTTTGCTGACTAAACTCACTTCATGTAAGAATGAACTAGGAAGCTACATGACTTGGAAGTAAGCGTCAATGCAACTTTTAATTTCCTTAGTGCAAATCGGAAATGGCTATCAGAAAAGAGGCCTTGAGTCTGAGAGCTAATTTCTATTTTTCTGCATCTTTAGGTCTGGCTCCGAGACTGATAATTGATAAGGACTGAAGATATAAGGGGGATGTCTCAAGTGACAAAATGAAAACCTATGCTCCCTTTACTAACACCGCTTTCTAACAGGCTCCTTGCCAGTGTGTGGACCTGGTGGTCACAGAGCAGAGTAACCGTGTCAGTAGTTTTCCTGAGGTCCACTGGAAAGTGCAGATATGAGAGACAAAGTAGACAGAAACCCAGAAATGCCAGGTAGATAGGTGATGCAGGCTTACTTGATGGGCTCAAAACACACTGGGCTTCATTAAGATTCACTGTTCATTCAATGAACATTTGGCGGGGTGCCTGCCTGCTGAGCACCAGGCTCTGTGCCAGGGCTGTGAGGTGGGCTGGGCCTTATCACCTCCTAGGAGAGCTAATACAGGCACAGAGGAACAGTTACAAGATGAAGAGAAATGATTTTCCTGAAGAAACTTGGGAAAAGCTGTAAGGAAGTGTTAGCATTTAATTGGAAGCACTGAGAATACATGAGAATCCAACATGAGATGTGAGTAGGGCAATGAAAGATCAATTATCATTCCAACCAGGGCTCACTGAAGGAAGAAGCCCGCCTGATGCATAAGCCTTAGGATTCCATAAGAGGTTCCTCTCCTGCTGCCTGGTGTCTCTTCATTCTGACCTACACAGTACACTGCCGGGCAACTGCCACCAACCACCACCAGCACCACACACCACAACTTCCAATAGGTCTTGTTTACAGACATAAGTAAGGTGAAGCTTATCATCACCCCGGTTCCCGGTGCCCCACAATCAAACGCCAGCTTTATTTTTTCAACATCATTAGCCATTAGGTCCTTTCAGGACACATCCTAGGCACTACTGAGCCATCTGGTACTCCAATACAACAGCATCATTGAATCACCTTTGTGCATGCTTCCCCCACTCTCTGAGCAGCCCAGCTCCTATTTCTGCAGGACCCATTCATTTAGCCAACATGCATTAACTGAGCCCCAGAGACATGCCAGGCACCATCCAGACACAAAGCACCAAGCTCACTGAGAAAGTAACACTAACAATATGGATTTTACTAACAGATTTTTTTTTAAATGTCCACTTTATTTATTTATTTATTGATTGATTGATTGAGGGCAGCGTCACTGGCCCTCATATGTGGGACCTGAGCTGGGGTTGCTGGCTTCCCAAGCCAGTGCTTAACCACCGCGCCACTCGGCCGGCCCCTACTAACAGATTTTTAACAAACCTGTGGAATTAGCTAATTCAATCATGTAACCTTAAAATTATTTGGTATTTTAAAATTTAAAAGCGCAGAACATAACCTAGTAGCCATGCACATATCAATCACCCCTCATTAAACAGGCGTCAGTATTTTGTCATGTTTGCTCCAAATGGCAGTCTTTATAAAGCCTAATCCCTGACTGTCTCCTCCTCCCTTCCTCTGTAGAGACACCACCATCTTAAACTGGTGTCATTCCAAAATATTCTTACTTTTACTATGCATGAATACATCCATAAATGTTAACAAGCATTGTTTAAATATTATCCAGTATTGTTATGTATATTTTAAAATGCTCATAACGGTATCCTCCTATACCCATTCTTTTGCAACTTGTGGTTTTTCACTCAGAATTCTATTTTGCAAAGATGTTCATATTGACACGTGTATCTAGTTAGCTCACTTTAACTGCTCTCAAATTTACTTATCCACAGTTTATTTCCCAGTTTCATTCTGAAGGATAATGATGTCCTTTCTAAAATGTACTTTTGCAAACAATGCTAGCTGCATCCTCCTAGCTGTCTCCCTGTGCACACCTGTCAGGCTTTCTCCAATGATACCAAAGCTTGAAGTTTTAAATCTTAGTCTTTTGCTTCATTGTCGAGATATTTTGACTTGAGTTTTATAATATTAGATTGTGAACTCATCTTTAGCGATGTTAGTTTCTCATCTGGGAACAATGTGGAGTTACATCTGGGTTACAGACCCACATGTGGTACACGCCTGGGGTTTGTCAGGGATGCAGCCCTATGAGAGTTGTGGCTTAATAGGCAACCTTAAATTCAAACATTCCACCTTGAGCACACGTGTGTACAAAGCCTCATTCTTTGGTCCCTACACAGGGATTAAACCCGAGGCTCTCAAGCTTTTTGGGGCATTTAACTGTCCCTGGCCTCCTGCAGAGGCGGCTTTTCCTTTGTAGTTCTAGCACCTGGGCGTTTTTCTTTCTCTTTTGCCATTTCCTCCATGTACTGTCTTGTATTATTGCTACATCAAGTATTTCTAGGTTATGAAGAGAACTTCTACATTAGTTAGCTAAATTGTCAGAATAAAAGTCCTGAGTTCTTCAAATATTAATTTTTCTATCAGTGTAAAATTATATATTTTAAAATCTGTTGGTCCTTACTTTTTGGATATATACAATATGATGTTATTGAAATTATGAACTGCTCTTTCTTGCTCAACATACAGATAACTTAAAAA
Organism: Aselliscus stoliczkanus; assembly: GCA_033961575.1. Taxonomy (NCBI): domain Eukaryota; kingdom Metazoa; phylum Chordata; class Mammalia; order Chiroptera; family Hipposideridae; genus Aselliscus; species Aselliscus stoliczkanus. The sequence goes on along the minus strand of CM066731.1, from coordinate 111,500,153 downwards.
ATATATTGAATAAATTAAAATCAATTTTTGACAATTTTAACTTCTTTGACAGAGTATTTCATTATTGCAGAATTGAAATTTTTGATTTACAATTTTATACCTTGATTATAATTTCTCTTCCTGTAAAAAACTGGCTGTATATTTAAGAAATGATCACATAATTTGATATTTGTGTTTTAAAAGTTTTATTTATCTTATTTGTATATTTTATGCCTTACTAAACAAACTAAATGCACAACGGTCAGTGTCAGAGATGAAAAATTTCATGAGAACACAACTTACTAGCCTAATATTTTTAAATTCATAGCAACAATTACGTAGAAAAGATAATCTACATACTGCATGGTCTTCACTAAGGATTTTTTGAGAAGTAGAACAATGATGATGTTAGAAATAACAGAGACAAGTTACTGTGGGGACCTACTTAGGATTAAGCAAACAAAGGGTAAAAATACGAGCAACCCAAATATTGTATTTTACAGTAGGCTTTAGTGGAATATGTAATTATAAAGAAAGTGAGCCACAGATAGGATAAGCAGGGGTATCACCATTTGGAGCTTAGGGAAGTAATTTTTACAGTAGTGATGTTTTTAAATAACCTAAGAGGCTATTAAAATACAAAATAATAATTGTAATTAAAGATGTATTTTTCAGTAATATATTGGTTTTGAATTTGCTATATTTGAATACACTATATCATATAGTAATTATTTCGTATAGAGGTTTTACAGAGTTCTAGAAAAACTCAAGGCAAATTGCAGGCATTTTTAAAAGCTAACTAAATGATAACATTCAGAAATACTTCCTAGTAAAAAACAATCAATACCAGGTTTTCAAAGCCAATTAGCTTTACCAAATAATTAACAATTAACTTTGGAAAAACATTCATTAACTGTGTCTACATATGATAAATCAAATTTCTAGAGCTAGCGTAGGAGCTTTTGCTACAGAATCTTACCAATGTCACATACAGCACATCAAGCCCAGGACTGAAGGATAATCGATACTGCAAGAGGCTTCTCAAAATTAGAATACATTGACATTGTTGGTGTCAAATTCAGGAAGTCAAGTTAACAGTGACAACACTACCAGAATCATTTGCTGCATCCAGGACAACGTGATAAGGCATGAAACTGGAAGGTGTGTAAAAAGCTAGAGCCGGCGGCCTGTACCTGGTGCTGGCGATGCTTGGTGACTCTGCTCCAAGCCTACATCTTTCTAGCTGACTGGCAACAATCTGCCTTTCCACTTCCAGTTCTCGGGTGAGTCGTTGAAACTGAAGCTCCTGTGATTCAAGGAAATAAAAGGCATATAAGGCGGCAAGGCTTGCTGCTCAGAAAGATATATGAATTAATGTATGTCACAGGAAACATAGGAACATACCCATAACATAATACTAGTGTAGCTTTGTAAAATCAGCATTATGGATAGAATTGTGGGCCTAAATATCCTACCAATGTGCAGATTTTTCAAACTTAAAGGTGCCAGAATACTTGCCTTTGTTTGCAATTAAAAACATCTAGATATTTGCTTTTCTTTCTTCTTCTTCTTCTTTTGGTGCTAACTGAGGTCTTCAAACAGTACTGCTGCTACAGTGCTGTACAGAGTACTTACTTGATGTGTCTACAATAGAGGCACACCAACCAATACAAGGTCTTCATCCTCATTAGTTAATTTTTATATCCCTCACATTGTGTGCAAGCACAGCTTTAAAAAAATGTAAGTTCCTATAATGAGAATCATTTTACCATGTTTAATAGAAGCCTTTTAATTGTTAAGTGGAAAAATAATCATTCTAGTCCCACAGAGGACAGTTCTGTTACATTTACCTACAATATAAACAGCAAAATTTTTCTATTACCACAAATGTATTCATGTCATGGTGTGAAGGTGGGGGCGTTATAAGTCTAAGCAATAATATAGAATTTAAAATTGTATTAAAAAGCTGGAAAGATTGCCTAAAGAAATTATATTCTCCATTCTATACTGTATCATAAAGGAAGTTCTATTATAAGAGAAGATGCTTTTAACTTTTTCTTTTGTACTTATCTCATTGTTATCGTCACAGGATTTTAGTAAACAGAACGCATGCTATAAACATAAAACATCTATAGATCAAATCAAGTACCGTATACTCCAAAGGCTTTAAAGCCACAAAAAAACACTACCAATAACACCTCAAGCTCCCATGTGCTGTATTATCTCCTTACAATTCTACTCAAAGCAAATGCTGAACTTGCAAGGCGTTTCATTGGACAATCACTGTTAGTTCAAAATACCAGGCACATGAACCCCAAACTTAGAAACGAATCAGAAATAAAACTACCTGAACTATTTGTGACAATACGTAAGCATTAGTTTCCTATGCAAAGATAAAAATTCATTGAAAAAGTATTAACTCCCTGTGCAGTAAAGCAAGTGGGCAATTTATACTTGACAGCACTGGCTTTGCAAATTCTTCAAACTATTATTGGAATTATTTTTAAGAAACAGTCCCTGAACTCCTCATTGCTTTCTGATGAGAAACTTCTTCTAATGAGCCCAGTTGGTGTGGGCATATAGAGCAGGGCCTGAATGGACGGTTGGCTCCACGATGCTGTGCAACATGACCATAATGGGTCAGGGGGACCCTGCCAGTCTCTGCGGAACAATTTGTAGACCACTGGTTCTTAAAAAATGTTCGTCAACAAAAGATCACACAGATAATCACCACAGCATTTAGCATCAGGTAGTGGATTTTAAGGATAAATGATATTGTTTATCTCACACTTAAAGTCTTTTTTTTTTGCCCTTAAACAGTATCATATTTTTTGTGATACACTTCCTCTCCTTCAATTATTATACTCAATTATATTATACACCTCTTTCCCCAGAAGACTGGCTGTTTGTATAAAGCTGGGACAGGCTAGGACCATTGATGAATCCCCAAATATTCCTCAAGCCATCACATTACATTTGTGTTCTGATTTTGGTGGCTAGAAGTGATAGAGGGCTGAATGTTTTCTACATTTTGGTATGGCCATAAGTTACCAAGGTAGGATTAAGGTATGTTTTGTCAAATTACGATATATATTAAAAAAAAAATCCATTCATAAAAAAAAAAAAAATTCCCATTTTAGTGGATTTTTAACATATTTGTGGCTATGCCCTTTTGAGCATCCTTGCAAGAAAATGGCTGGGAAATTTCCTGTTTGGAAAGCAGAAGTTAGAACCTACTGTCCCATATTTCCTTCCTTCAGAAGCAGAGACAAGTGGCTTTGGCTCTGCCAAGAATATGTCAGCCTGACTCAGATGCTGAAACCCAGACTTTGACATTAGAAAACACAAGCTCATTTTCTCTTATTTCCTTACTGCACTCTCTGCAGTAGGTTTCAAGATCATACTCCTAACATGGAAATGATCTCCATGTAAACTGCTATGTTTATGCTTGGTTGGCAGTGTTAGTGGTTTCTGTATCTGACCACTTTTGTGGCACAGATTTTGACACCGTTCCTGGAAGCTTAGTCTCAAGGCTTCTTCTCCAGTCCTTACATCAAATGTGAGAATTCACTAATATCCACTTAGGTATGCTTTTTTCTGCACAATTAGCTATGTCAGTCTCTGTTTCTTGCAACAAGAAACCTTGAATGACACACCTACAGAAACCATTTGCAGTTGTTGAGCTACCAGGAAAACCTATGCAACCATGATGTAGCTACATTTTTAATTTAAAAGTTGGGTAATTCTGTTAACATCTGTATGAAATGAATCAAGTCTACATTTTATTCCTACTGGCCATGGAATCCATAATACAAGCATCACCAGGTACTTTTATCAGAACCATTCTATGCATTATTTGCTGACAGTTCTCACAAGCAGGACATCATCGAAGCCCTGAAAGCAGAGTATCGGGAAGTGTGGAATTTGGGAAGGTGACCTAATACCTGTGAATATTTGCTTACAAGTAAAATATATGTATGTTTTGTTACAAATTAGTATTACCCCTACATAATGTACACTGAACGCTGGCCCTATGCCAAGATGGATGAGTAGGGTGTAAATATTTCACAATTCTGACTCTACTGGCTTCTTTGATGACGAAAACAGTATTATACAGTAATATAAAAACACATCTAATGATTTCCAAAATAACACTCATTAAGATGATTACGCAGAGATACCATCTACAAATTTAAAATGTTTATGTTTTATCCTCTAAACTTAAGATTATGAAGGCTGATCCTTAAATCAGTATCCAAAACTGGGCATCTGAATTATAAGGAGATCTCACATTTGTTCTCCTTTGAGAAGAGCAAGGAAAATCATGTAAAAAGCACATGCCAATGATGTAGTATATGACAATTTCCTCTTAAATTCTGGCAAAAAAAAAAAGACCACAAGCAAACTGAAGAAAAGTCAAGGCTACTAATAATGCTATAAAAATGAAGTCAGTTCACATTTGTTTGAAATCTTTTCTTTATTTTCACCTTATGTCTTCTCCAAAATAAATATATTGATAAATATTCTAAGAGAGTCATGGAATAGAGAAAACACAGCTTCACCTTCATGACCTTGGATGGCCCTTGTACGGTAGACGGAGCTGCACTGTCCAAGGAAGGATGCGCTGCGCCAGCTGCCAGCTACGCTAAAGTTGCCTCATCTGCAAAGAACAGCCTTGACCAAAGGTACCCCTGGCCCTTCTGGGAAGGCTGCATCTAGCCACTAGCTGAAGTGGGAATAAAGGCCAGGCTCAGATTTGCTGGTGATCTCCCCGTGGGTCATCCTGTGGAGACCATGGACTTCTCCCCTGCGCAATCCTGCTTTTCCTTCCTTTCTCCTCCAGTGTTGATCTGTAATAATACTCTCCATGCTAAACTTCATCTTAGTGAGAACTTAACCTGAGACAGTACTGTTTTTGGCTTCTTTTTATATGATAGAAATTTTCTTTCACTCCTATTTTTTTATTTTTTTTTTTGAAGGCAGTGTCACTGGTGCTCATAGGTGGGACCAAACGGGGGACGCTGGCTTCCCAAGCCAGCACTTTCACTCCTAATTTTAATATTGTGAGATAAGTCAAATATACAAAAAAGGCACAGACAATAACACAATGAGCTTTGGAGAATCTGACCCAGCTACAGAAAATCTTAATATTTTGTTACATTTGTTTCAGGTTTTTTAAGAAATAAAATATTACAGATACAATGAAATTCCTTGTTTTGTCCTTCCGATCCTATTTCTTTCTCTTCCTTCCACCCAGAAGGAACCATTATCCTGAATTTGGTGTTTAATATTCACATGAATATTTTATATTATTGCTACTCCATAGTTACAGATCAACAAGTGACATACGAGATCTGACAATTAAGTTTACAAATTTCTTGCAACAATATTGCCAACCTTTTTTGGTATCAGAGGGATTATTCATTATGAATTTGTACCAACTGGACAAACAGTTAACCAAGTTTGTTATTTAGAAATGCTGAAAAACAGCTGCATGAGAAAGTTTGATGGCCTGAACTTTTCACCAATTCACAGCTCTTGGATCATGGCAATGTACCATCTCACAGGGCACTGTCTGTGAGGGAGTTTTTAGCCAGTAAACAAATAACTGTATTGGAATACCCTCCCTACTCACCTGACCTGGCCCCCAATAACTGGTTTCTTCACCTGAAGATAAAGGAAAAATGGAAAGGAAGACAATTTGATGACATTCAGGGCATCAAGGGTAATACGACGACAGCTCTGATGGCCATTCCAGAAAAAGAGTTCCAAAATTGCTTTGAAGGGAGGACTACGTGCATAGTATCCCAAGGGGAGCACTTCAAAGGTAACCATAGTGATATTCAGCAATGAGGTAGGTAGCACTAATTCTAGGATGAGTCCGTGCAAGTAGTTGTCTGACCTTGTATAGTATTGCTTTTCAAGTTTATACACTTTATATCAATTGTATATAGTTTTATGCAATTTGCTTTTATTATAATGTGATTTTGAGATTTATCAATATCAGTACACAAAGACCTAGTTCATTTATTTTCATTACTCAATAGTATTCCATTGTATGACTATAGCACAATGTATTTATGTTCCTATCATGATGAATCCTTGGGTTTCCAATTTTGTGCAATAATAAGCATGCTGCAAAATAAGCATCTTTGTATAAACCCTCTTTGTACACATGTGCCCGAGTTCTCCAGAGTAGAGACCTAGAAGTGAATTGCTGGGTTGAAGGCTATGCCATCTTCCACTTTACTTGATAATGATTGCCAAATTACTTTCCAAAGTAGCTGTTCCAATTGATATTCCAGTCAGCAGTGCATGAGAGTTCCAGTTTCTCCACATTCTCACTGAAATTGATTTGCATTTGGGGCCTTAAATTTCTCCTTTTTTTTTTTTGGTAACCTGATAGATATGGGATGCTATCTTGCATTTGTTTTATTTTGTATTTCCCTGATAACCAACATCTTTTCATGTGTTTATTGGCCATTTAGGTTTTTGAATCTCATAGGTGTAAACTCTCAGGGGAGACTTTTTCCTACTGCCAGCTCCCAGGCTTGTCCTCTTTTGTGGGTCAGGTTTCTGGTCACCCTTATGCGAACACTGTAGCTTTGTCAAGTTTTAGCTTTGGGTAAGAAATCTTCCATGAGAATCCCCACCTGGCCTGTAGCATGTCCTGGGCAAATGGCTCACTCAAGATCACCTAGGGTTGGCAGACACCTTCAGGGTAAGAGTCAGATTTACTGCTTGCTTAGTTCAGAATTCTCACTTTCATTTCAGTTATAGTTTCTATGAATTCCCTACTTTATTTCCAGCTTTGCCTTTAAAGGAGACAATTTAAATATTTTTATTCAGCATATTTCATTTATTTCAGGGGAAAGGCTGGCTAGGGTAATAGGTAGACTCCCATTCCTGGTAGATACCATCCAGCTCCACTTGCCCACTCACGGCACTTCCACCATTTCAAGTTACTTTAACTGCTTCACTAACTCCAGAGTAGCTACAATAATTACTGCTGCTATGATGACGACAAGAAATAGTGGTAAGCACTCATACCAGGCCACTTGTGATCACACCCTCACTTCCTGTCTCCACATTCACACTAACCCTTGGTTCCCTTCCAGGCTTAGTAGAGGGAAGTGCCCTCTCCCGTCTAAGGCTGGCCTCACCATGACCCCTGCCTTTTCCTGCCTCTCACTCTCCTCAATATTCAGTGTTTCCTCTCAGTTTTAATGATCCTCAAGTTTTTCTCATCACAAAACACATCTTCTTGAACTCAGGACTCCTCAATCTTTGTTTCCTTCTCCTATGACCTATACTACTTTTTAATAAATATTTTTCTTTAAATTAACTCCTTTTAAAGACATAGTATCATTCCAGGTATTAAAATCATTAAAACAATGGTTTCTAATGCTTTTATAATTTTCCTAGTATCAATTAAAACACTTATTTAAGAGCCGGCCGAGTGACACATTGGTTAAGAGGTGGCTTGGGACGCCAGCGGCCCTGGTTTGGATCCCACATATGAGCGCCAGTGACACTGCCCTCAAAAACAAAACAAAACAAAACAAAACCCCCAAAAAACAAAACAAAACAAAAAAAACCCCAAAAACCCCTCATATTTAAAAATGTTCATCAGTGTATAGCAATCATCTCTTATCAGCATGCCTTCCCTTGCCTGTAAATCAGCAGGAAAGTACGAAGTACTGGTTATACTGAAATAAGAAAAATGACATAGTTATTATATGATGGATGTAATCAGTAGTTAAGAAAACATTTTTATTTCAAAAATTGTTACTCAAAAATCTTTCTCTCAAATTTTATTTTTCTTAGTGTCACCGAGATCAGTTGTCACTAAATAATATGTTAGATTTTTAAGGTACATAGCGTCGTTCAGGATATGTCCTGTTCTCAGAACATACTATAGCATTTTTTCCCCTTTCCCATTGTCAAAAGACGAGTAGATTATGATCATAATTTTATCTGTAAGGCTCTTGAGTAAGGTTTATGGAACTATTTTAAAAATGAATATTTAAGAGCTAATATATTCTCAAAGACATCCAAAATACCATTCTTTAATCTAGGCTAGCACTAAAAATCAAAGTAGTGATATTTTCCAAGAGTCCTTGATCTCAGCCTTAAGATAACCAGCCCGTAATGTATAGGTAGGTGATCAAATGTCCTGTCTATCAGCTTTTTAAAAAATAATTGACAAATTGTTAGTAGGTCTACTTGATAGTCTCTAAGTCCTACATAATTAATTATTAAAATGCTAGGGCCAGCTGAATGGCGTGTTGATTAAGAGCTGGCTTGGGATGCCAATGGCCATGGTTCAGATCCCACATATGAGGGCCAGTGACACTGCCCTCTACAGCTAAGATGGTGAATAATAGCTCCACTTGGAGCTGGGCTGCTGTGAGTCCCCAGGACGGCTTAGCCGCAGCCCCTGCTGCAGTGGGCTGCCATAGGCTACAGTGAGTGGCAGGCAGCCAATGTGACTGGCTGGCAGCTGGTGTGAGCTGCCAAGAGCCGCGGTGAGCAGTCATCCAGAGGCGGGCGACTGATCTGCCTCACCCAAGAAGAGCACGATGATGATACCAATATGGGCCAGTGAAGCAACGTCCTCCGCTACTAGACTAAAGAACAAAAAGACAGCAACTTGTCTGTTCCCCTTCCCCGATTCCCCAACGCTGTTCCCCTCCCCCAATTCCCCAATAAAAATCTTAAAAAAAAATGCTAGGCAAATGATGTTTATACTTTGTACTGGTTAGTTTCCCTTGTTAAAAGGAAATTCAAAATCAGTAAGACTTGAACAACTAGCCTTACCTTTCTCAATCAAACTGTTTTCTGAGGACACCAGTGTCCCTCTGAACCCCAGCTGTGCCTTCAAGAAAGAGGTTCCGGGTCAAGTAAGTTTGGAAAATACTGCCCAGAAGATTCCAAATCTTGAACTTTCACTAGCATATAAAAAGTTCTGATAAGTTTACCAGTAGAAAATTAGCTTATTTAATTTAGCAATTCTTTTATTTATTTAAACTAAGCACACATTTTATTTTTCAAAAAACAACTATGAACATCTCAAGAAACAATACTGTCTTGCAGAGCACAACTTAGGCAACACTGGAGAAATCTCATTTAATATATTTATGCATCCATAAGGAACTAGGAGGAGTTATACTGCATTTTACATTTAAAATGTTTTTGATATGTTGAAAAACAAAACTTTAATCACTTTTGTCCAAGCTGAATGTTTACAAAGGGCAGGGCACCCTAAAGGGTTAATCTTCAAGGTGGTGCTGACCTCACATCACTTGGAACACATGAAGATACCTCTACTGGATTAGTTGCCCTGTGCTAAGTCTACTGCTTCTTACATTTAGATCTTCTCTAAGATAAAAGTACAAGACACAACCACCAATCTGATTTTTTGTTACACTAGCTAACATTCTAATAGAAGATGAACTATTATAAGATCTTTGTTGTTTTATCCTACTGTCAAACCACACAAGATTATACCCGGTTCTAGCTTTTGATTATCCTTCAGCTTTAATGAAGCAGAGAAAAAGGAGCAAAGCTTACCAGATGCTCTAAATTTGTATTCTAAAGCTCAGGCTCTTATCTGTAACGCTGTCACCAAAGCTTCTTTATTAGGAAATTTAAAAAAATAAAAATTAAGAGGCATACATTAAAACACAAGGAACGCTTTCTGCTTTAAGCCACAGACATGAGAATGTCAAGATAAACAGGTAAACACACCTGGGCTTTTCCTACAGCACTACAGATGGTTTTTTAAAATACTGCCTACTCAACAGTAACTCAACGCCATTGGCTCTTCAGTGTCTCACCTGGCAATCTCTGACTATCACATGGGTTCGTATGCACTAGTGATGTCCAAATTCACTCTCTCTAATCAGATTCAAACGCTGTGTTTTCAAAGCTCTGTCCACTAAGTCAGTACGTGAATAGTCACTTCCCCCTGTGTTTTCCGCTTCTGCACTGCATCCGTTCTCAAAGTGTGCGCCCTGGACCAGTAGTATCAGCATGGGCTGGAAACTTTGAATCAGAAGGGGTGTTTGCAAGAGTCCCCTAGGAGATTCTCATGCACACAAAAGTTACAGACCCACTATTCTAACGGAATCATCATTCTTTGAGGCTCCAACTGCCTATGTTTTCCTTCCTTTCCCTTATCCCCCATTCCTCACATATTAAACGGTTTCCCAAACGTCACTCCTATCACTGGTTGAATCCATTTCCTTCCTCGCCATTCCCTGCCATTCCTACCCGAATTCAGGCTCACATCCACTTCAGACACTTGCAGTAAACCCTCACTAAGTCTTCTCCTCATGATGGCGGGCGGGGTCTTGCCTCTGCTTTTCACATTTCTCCCAGATATATCTAAGGGCAATACTACTCATCAATAATCTCTCTCCTTTATTGGGGTCTTCCTGGGCTCTGGGGTCTCTGCTAAGTACTTTATGTGCATTACTTCATGAACTCCACGGTCAATCTGCAAGGTGGTCAGGGCCACCATCACTCCTTAGAGCTGACTTGGCTGAAGTCTTCAAAACCAGGATTTGAACTCACAGCAGTCTGACTCCTCACTCCATGGTCTTAAACATTGTGCACCAGGAAGCCAACTCAGCCGAATTTTAAGACCCATGGCAGTCTAACCCCCACCCCCACCAAATGCCTTTCTTTGGTCTGTCATTCCTTCTCACATACCTAGGCTGACCTATTATTCATGATTTCCTATACACAATACTCAAAAGTTTTTCTCACATTGTTTCATCCTCCCGAAATGCCACCCTCCCATGAGCACCTATAGTGCCCTAGCCACGCCCTGGGTGAAGTGCTCTGCCCATTACACATGCTCAATTTACTAAGCTGGAGTCTTATTAAAGAAGACTGTATTTCACTCATCTTGGTATCCTTCTAACTCCCTGCAAAACCAAAACAAGAAAACGCCGCTAATTCATTCTGGGTACATTTATTCAGTACATTTTATTTAGTATGTTGCAGTTGATTGTACAGATTTTTAAATTTATGATTTCTGAGTATTTTTATACAAAAATGGGCATAAAATTTTATGGTTGATCCTCTTGAGGCTTTTAAAGCCTTTCAAATGTAATAATAATCATATCCTTACAATGTAAGGAAAATAAGAAAAAAAATCAATGGTTCAAAAGAATGCTCTACTTTTATTTAAAGTCACAGAGAGATGTGGAGGCAGAGAAAGGACTAGACCCCAGGGTTCCCAAAATTTTGTTGACTGCTCTTTTAACAAATTAGCTCTATCAGGAATTTCATATTATTCATGGTGACATGGGCAAACAGGTTTTTAAAAAGAAAAGTTTACACAATTTCAGTAGCATGTTGCTTATTGCTGTTAATATGACTTACCCCACAAAACTGCTCCATGTCCCCAATGGCTTATACCTGTTCACACCTGCCAAATTCCCTGATCTCTCAGGCATCACATCCTGCCTATCAGAAAATTATGAGTTTCCCAGCCTTGGCATGGCATTTTTGAAAACCTGGCCACCAGTCCACTTACATTTTACATTGCTGAACTATATCAATGCCTTCTTTTATTTTCATTTACTTTCTCACCTAAAAAGTAGAATGCTTGTATATATTCATACATATAGGCTGAATATATGTACAAATGCATGTATGTAAATATAAATAATTCTAGTTAAGTCTTCTATTAGTTGAGGTTTTGCTAACTTATGTTTAAAATTCCTTGTATTTAAAGAAGTCCCAATAGTCAAATAAATATTGAGGGAAAGATCTACAACATGAAAAACGGATGCTTGGAGACAAGTTGCAACTGCCAATGACAACTATTGCTGTCATTTGCCGAAAAGTGGTTACCTGATAGAATTAATGATAAAAACACAAGAAGATTTTATTTAAAATGTAGAGTACTGAATATGTTATTAGCCATTTTTCAAAACTTTATTAAGAAACTATAAGAAAAAAATGATGACTTAACATTAATAATTTATCTGGTTTCCTAGTACATAAATATTTCAAAATTAGTAAGACCAATGATGCATATCACCTAATGTTAGATGCTTATTTGGGAGTTAATTGACTGCACAGTAGATGATAATAACGCTTATAAATCATTATTTCCTTAAATGGAAAACCGAGAATAAATGACCAATTGTCCACTTTTTTTTTTTTTTTTTTAAAGATTTTATTGGGGAATTGGTGGAGGGGAACAGCATTGGGGAATCGGGGAAGGGGAACAGACAAGTTGCTGTCTTTTTGTTCTTCAGTCTAGTTGCGGAGGATGTTGCTTCACTGTTGGTATCGTCATTGTGCTCTTCCCGGATGAGGCAGATCGGTCGCTGGCCTCTGGATGTCGCTCATCGCGGCTATTGGCAGCTCACGCTTGGCTGCCAGCCGCTCACGCTTGGCTGCCAGCCGCTCACGCTGGCTGCGGGCCACTCACTGTAGCCTATGGCAGCCCACAGCAGCAGGGGCTGCAGCCCACACCATCACCGGGGCTCGCACAGCCCAGCTCCAGGTGGAGCTGTTGTTAGCTGTAGAGGGCAGTGTCACTGGCCCTCATGTGGGATCCGAACCGGGGCCGCTGGCATCCCAAAACCTGCGCTTAACCAATGCGCCACTCGGCCGGCCCCTTGTCCACTTTCTTTTATTGCAAATTATAAAAATATAAAAATTTTAAAAGGACACAGAAAACATAAACATAAAAATGATGAGAAAATATAAAAATAAGAGAAACAAAAATAAGGCTGAATTTAATCTTTTATTCAGTAGATCTAATAGCACTAGGTAATAAGAGAATAATTTTAAAAATGATTAATTTAAGGTTTGGTTAGTAACTTAATGAAACATAACGGGGAAAGAAAACAAATACCATTTAATGCAGGTAGATCTTTTTTTATGAGTACACTTTTAAAATTACTATGCTTACTTCTATAGTTGTTCTTTCTGCTTTGCGGATATTTTATGGCTCAAGGGCATGGAGGGTGGAGAGGGTGGTAATAACGGAATTAGAAGATACATCTATAAGTTGTGCCTTAGCCACTTAAAAATGGCTCCTTGTGAAGGCTTGTTACCTGGCTGAAGAGATATGAGGTTTTCAATTGGTTTGTCTTAATTTTTCAGTTTTACATTTGATCTGTATGCCATCACTAATATTATCATTCCTTCCTAAACATCCAGAAACTGTCCTGGCATTCTTGAGAAATAAGGGTACGAAATATCAATGTATTATTGATAACCATAGGGCATATCTAATCTACCAGGCACACTGAAGACTTAGGACAGAACTGGGGCATATCCAGCTACAGGCTGAGTCCAATCTCAGTTGTGTCTGCCTCCAGACTCGCGCCCATCCAGTCTCCAGGTCCACAAGTGTTTCTATATTTAATGTCCCTCTAGTTTTCTCGGACTCCCCTGCTTTCTCCTCTAACACCCAGCTTCTCCTTCCACTAGTTAGCTATATATAAAAGCAATTTAAATTTATTGTGTTACCGTTTTGTTTAATAGCTATGTTTTCTCTATTTACTTAAAAAAAAGCAGACAAGTTAAATAATGTTCCTTTACCTTGTGTTAGGCTTATTTAGCTCTCAGTAGAAAAAAAGAAAAAGTAAAATAAAAGTTCTTAGAAAAAAAGAGATGTCAGATTTGAATAATGTTATTTTTATTGTTCAGACTAATTTATCTGAAATAATCTTTAAATTACCACATTTGGAATTCCTTTTTTCTTGCATACAATATATAGTCGTGAAGAAGTATATCTGCTTATGTTTGAAACAGGTATAATTTGATATCAAATCTCTTATTTCTTATTTTTTGTTAAGTTATAACACTAATAATAATAGTGGTACCACAGAGTGAATGCCAACTGTGAGTCAGGCACTCTACATATTTTTTCTCTAATTCTTACAAAAGCATCAGCATCAGTCACTATTGAGCTGAGCTATCACAGGGTGGGAGAAGCAAAAAAAAAAAAAAAGGACTTGCTCAAGGTCGCATCATTAGGAAGTGAAGAGCAGGGGATAGAATTTGAAATTCTTGCTCTTTCCATTGCAGAAAGCTGAAAACATTTAGGTGGTCTCATTTTCTATTTCTGAAGGTTATATTTAGATCTGTTATTGACTTTACTGCTTCCAAACTCTCTTCCCAAATCAAATAAAGCGCTGGAATGTAATAAGAATTAAAGAGCCAGATGCTAGTATACATGGAAACTTACTAATTATGACAAAGGTAGGACTTCATTTAATGGGAAAAGAACTGGTGGCATAATTAGAGAAAACAAAGCTGGATTACTACCTCAAACCACACCCCCCCGCCCCCCCCCACACAAGTTTTACAAGAAAAGCAGAGAAAAATACCCAAATACATAAAAAGATGATGTAGGACAATATTTTTTAACCTTAGGATGACAAGAGACCTCCTTAAATAAGATAAAAAACTCCAAAATCACAAGGGATAAAATAGGCATACCTAACTACATAAAAATAAAACTATGTGCAAAGTTAAATGACAAAAAGAGAAAATTAAAGATTTATAACACATAACAGACATTTAAAAATCCCATATAAACAAATTTAACAAAAACATAATAAAAATAGACAAAAGGTATCAACAAGCAAAGTTATCTAAGACGAAATGTAAATCCTTGTTAAAATAGCAGAAAAAAACTGCTCAATTTCATTCATAAGGAAAAATATAAATCAAATAACAATGTGATGCCATTCTTTATCATATCGCAAACATTTTAAAGGTGGTAACATCTATTCAATATTATTGAATGTCAATTGTAATTGAAAAAATGTAAAAAGGGGAGGAGAAGGTGAAGAGGAATAAGAGGTCCAAACTTCCGGGTGTAAAACAAATAAGTCATGGGGATGTAACGTACAGCATGGGGAATACGGTCGGTAATGTGATAGTGTGGTGTGATCACTTCTTAGGTACATGAATGTTGAATAACTATGGTGTACTTTTGAAACTAATATCATATTGCATGTTAGCTATACTTCAATAAAATTTTTTTTTAAAAGAGAAAAAAAAAAAGTGGTAACATCCAGGGCTGGGGAGGAAGCAGGGAGAAGGCCACATACTGCTTATGTGAATGTAATTTGCTATAACCCTTTGGGAAAATAAACTGGTAACATCTACTAAAATTAAACATACATATTCCATATTCCTCGTGACTTTGTAATTCCACTTTTCAATATCTACTCTACAGAAATAAAACCAATCATATATATATATATATATATATATATATAGGCAGCATTATAAACAATTTGAATGTTTATCTACATGGCAATATTTTAACAAACTGTGGAATCTCTACACTACATGTGATAACTACTAAGTATTTATTAAAAAGAATGAAATGGGGGCCGGCCGCGTGGCGCGGTGGTTAAGCGCTGGCTTAGGAAGCCAGCGGCCCCGGTTCGGGTCCCACGGTTCGGGTCCCACATACGAGCGCCAGTGACACTGCTCTCAAAAAAAATAAAAAAAAATGAACTGGACCTTTCCTCAGAAGAATCATTATATACAATTATGGGAAAAAGTTAGTGAAGAGCTTCATTAAACACAACAAATAATAACATTTTAAAAAGCCAAACACCTCTATACGTGTTTAAGCATGGAGAAACTGACAGGGATACAGTAGATTAGTGAGATGGGTTTTCTCCGGAGGGTGGGATCAAGATATCATTAAATTTTTATATTATCTCTCTATATTGTCTCACTTCCTACAAGTATATAATTTTTAAATTAAAATCTAATTCAGAAAATTGAGAATAAAAGAGTAAAAGGGCTAGAGAAATAAAGTACTGTTTAAATACTACCAGGACAGATCCTGCTTAGGAAACAGTCCCATTACTGGAAAATGGTATTCTGTTTGAGAGAACTGATATTTTTGCTTTTTTTGAAACTATGAAGTACTCTAAGGAGTGTCCTTCTATTTGTTATACGGGGTTCTGCCTGATTCATGAATCACCTAATAAAGCCAATTAGATCTTCCAGAAAGTAAATACATAAAGTACTCTAAAGGGGGTCAGTAACATTCTAATGACCTGTAAAGGCCCATTCTAACAATACTTAATCAAATTTAAAAGTACACAGCATTCATAAGGGTGTGGAGAAAGGTACTGTGGGAATACAAATTGGTATAAACTCTTGGAGAGCAATTTAACAATATTTAAAAAAATTAAATATGTACCTACCCATGAGCCCTTCAGTTCTAATGCTGAGACTTTGAATATACTTGGAAGAGTACACAAAACCAGCCAATCAAATACAATTGGAAACAACCTGACACCCATCAATGGGGAACTGGTTAAATAAATTATACACGAGGTATGACAATTAAGGTCTCAAACTCATCCTAGAAAAAGTGCTACATACCTCATTGCTGAATATCACTATAGTCACCTTTGAAGTACTCCACTTTGGGAAGCTATACACCAATGCCAGCCCCTAGTCCACCCTTCAAAGCAATTTTGGAACTCTTTCTGGAATGGCCATCAGACCTATCGTCGTATTAGCCTTGATGTCCTGAATGTCATCAAAATGTCTTCCTTTCAATATTTCCTTTATCTTCGGGTAAAGAAAGAAGTTATTGGGGGCCAGGTCAGGTGAGTAGGGAGGGTGTTCCAATACAGTTATTTGTTTCCTGGCTAAAAACTCCCTCACAGACAATGCTGTGTGAGCTGCTGCATTGTCATGATGCAAGAGCCATGAACTGTCGGGGAAAAGTACAGGTCGTCTAACTTTTTCACGCAGCCTTTTCTGCTACTAACCAAATAGTAAATTTGGTTAACTGTTTGTCCAGCTGGTACAAATTCATAATGAATAATCTCTCTTATATCAAGAAAAGTTAGCACCATCATTCACGAACTTAATTGTCCAACTGTGGTACATCTATATAGTAGGACCCCATGCAATCGTTAAAGGACTGAAAGTAAACCCGCAAGTGCTAATGTGGAATTATCTCCAAGAAAGATTTTTCAGGAAAATACAGCTAGGTAGTTGTTTTTTAAAAGACATATACGCTGGGAGATGTAGAAAACTGTTTTCTTTATATATACTCAAGAAATGCAATTTCAGAGAAAGTTTTAACAATTGGAGAAAAGGACTAGGTGATTGTAGGAGAGCTAGTTTTTATTTTATACTTTTGAAGGTAAACATTTAATTTCTTTTACCTTGAGTATTTTTTTGTGATCAATTTTTGTAAATAAAATAGGACAGTTGTTTATTCATGTAAAACCACACTAAGACCCCAATTTTTACTGTTAGTTAAATGCTCGAATTCTGACCTATTGAAGAAGAGAATGTTTTAAGAATTCATTTTCATGAAGGGAATAAAATATATGATAACAGTAACAAATATCTTATTTGAAAATATATGCTATATAATGAACTGATTGATTTAATGGATTTCATTGCACTGCAAATATTTTTTGAAACTTTGCAGGACTTTTAGTAAAGAATTGGTATCTTTAGAATGGGGCTGCTCAGCTTGCTCCACATTTTTAATTGATTTTCTTCCATAAATTTCACAAGGAAGGAAGGAAAGAGCAACTTATGCTCTGTGTAGCCATGAAACCAAATTATATAATCTTTCTTACAAATCTGATATATCAACATACTTTTTGGAAATAAAGCATAGAAAAGGACCCTACACTTAACTTTAAATTTTAAATCATGTTAGGGACAAATCACTTAGATACTATCAAATGGTAAGATTCCATTTGATAAACTAATAATATTAGTAGATTGAAAGGGTGGTCAGTTATTGTGTTAGGTATTCTAAGTAGAAATGATTTACTTCTATCTTGCAAAATATACAACATTTACCATTTTAACAATCTTTAAGAGAACAGTTCAATGGCATTAAGTACATTCACACTGTTGGGCAACCATCACCACCATCCATCTCTGGGACCTTTTCAACTTCCCAATCGAAACACTATGCACATTAAATAAAACTCCCAATTTCTCCCTCACTCAGCCTCTAGCAACCACCATTTTATTTTCTGACTCTATGAATTTCCTTATTCTAGGTATCTCACATGAACGGAATCATATATTATTTGTTTTTTTGTGACTGGCTTTTTTTCACTTAGTAGACTGCCTTCAGGGTTCAACTACGTTATAGTATGTGTCAGAACTTCCTTCTTTTAAGGCTGAATAATATTCCATTACACACACGCACACACACACACCCCATATATATATATACCACATTTTGTTTATACTCCCATCCATCAATGGATACTTCGGTTGCTTCTATATTTTTTTTTAAAACCCCAAATTCTTTATCAAATTTAAGCCAAATTCTCTAAGAAAACATACCTTGAAATATATATTTCTAGTTCCTTCTCTATTAGCTTCTTCTCCTGTCAAAATGCTATGAATTTTCACAAAATTCAGTAGTTAAAGGTCTTAAAGAATGAAACTAGTATTACGGCTTTCGCTTCTGTTGCCTACTATGTCCCAAGCACTGTGGTAGGCAGAGATGGAGAGATGGGGGGGGGGGGGGAGGAAGGGAGGGAGGGGAAGAGAAAAGGGGGAGGGAGAGGGGGAGGAGGGAGAGAGACAGAGAGAGTACGAATGCATAAGCTCCACAATCAGACCCAGGAGGTCTGTGTGGGAGCCACAGGAGAGCAGAGTGGTGTAAATGTGACATGAAGTTTTTCCTCAAGACAGTGAGGAACTGAATTAAAACATTCAAGCCAAAATATCAAAATAAATCCCATTTTAATATGCCAAATAAAATTAGGTTATCTAGAAAATTGATGGACATGAAAAGCTGAGTAGTGCCGATGAGGCCATGTCATTTGCAGCCATTTTCTGGCTGCCTGGTCCAAGGAGGCGAACACCATCTGGCTCACGAGCTGCTGGGTCTCTAAAGTGTGTGCAAGCTTTAATGAACTTCCAAGTCCTATAAAAACTTCTAAGCACAGATTTTTGTTCTGACATCCCAGAGCAGGTGCTGGCACGCTTTTTCTATAAAGGGCTGGAGAGTGAATATTTTAGGCTTTGTGGACTGTAAGGTAGGTCTCTGTCACAGCCACCCACCATTACCTTGGTAGTGAGAAAGCAGCCACAGACAATAATATAAATGAACATGTGTGGCTGGGTTCCAAGTAATTTTATTTATGAAGACTGAAATCTGAACTTCACCTAACTTTCAGGTGTCATGAAATAGTCATCTTCTGTTTATTTAAAAAATATTAATAATGTAAAAAATATTCTTAGCTTGCAGGCTATAAAACCACAGGTGGAGAGTAAGATTTGGCCTGTGGGCCACAGTTTGCTGACCCAGGTACTAGGGCTGAAATTCTTGTAAATCTCTCAACGGCATATGATTTGAGACAGAACAGAACAAATATGGAAGGATTACAGAATTGGGGTCCATCCTGCATTTGAATTCAGGCTTTGTGTAATGTTGGATGAGTCACTTTAATATTTATAAACCCCAGTTTAATCTGTAAAATGGGGTAACACCCACAGCATAGAGGAGCTGGTGTGAATATATGAACAAGATGCTAAGTGTTGTATAAAGAAACTGTCAAGCTGTTTTTAAAGATTTAGGCATTATAATATAAAAAAATACACAGTAAAAATTGCACCATGTTCTCCCCTATGAGGTTCGCGCGACAAAAATTTGGGGATATATTTTCAATTCTTAAGGTGGGCAAGGGGAACAAAGTACTTTGTACTATAGGTAGATGTCTTGGATTCCATTTTTACTAGGCTCTTACCATTGTACAATGTTATTATACCATTCAGTTAATAATTTACTTCCTTCACCTTCTGATTATATTCTGTTCTCAATAGCTCTGCTTTGTCATTTTTTGTTGTCTCCTCTGAATTCTCATATAAAGAGGAAAAAATTTTATAAATAAAATCACAAGAGCTGTGGCTGAAGCACAACTCATGACAAATGACAGAGAAGAGTGTTTGCTTCTTGCTACCATCCTATGTCCATTTTTTATTTATTACATTTCCAAACAAGTCATCTCCGCAATTTTAGGGACCCTCACAAAATTAACGGCATGATTTCTTTATATAGCTAGCTTGAAGATATCAAAATATCAATGCTGATGGATATTACAAGGGTGGTGGATAAATATGTTAAGTGGTTCTTTAATATTCAGATACTGAGTTAAGGTAACCCAAAGTCTTTATTCAGTACTTTTCATCATCTGATTCTATCAAGAAATTCCTTAACTAGACTTATTGTGACAATATATACATATATTGAATCATTATGCTGTACATCTGAAACTAACATAATGTTGTATGTCAAGCATATCTCAATGTTTGTTTGTTTTTTTTAAAGGAAATTCCTTCCTTGTGTCTACTTTACAAAAATACTGAAAAACTTTTTCCTCTGTTTTTTTTTTTGAAGATATTCTGGCCAGTAATTTTCATGCCAACAACTCATATCTGCAGCTGACAGACATGAAAAGATCAAGCTGAATTCTGGAGCTGTCTTCTCTCCTTCTAAAAGCAGCACACAGATATGACAAGAGGATGCCACCTCTGAGATGATTGCTTGGTGCAAATGGTCAGCAGAATATCAGGTTCAGTCAGTGATCCTGTCCAGGCCTGAGATTCATGAAAGCACAAGCTAGGATGCTGGCCTGTACCAGCTCAGAGGTGCCAGCAGCCTTGGGCCTGGGGTCATGTTTGCCTGCCTGCCTGCATGTATGTGTGGGCAAGGAGGAGAAGACTGGGTCCGCTTGGAAAGAATGGATGATACAGTTTGCCACAGGAGACCTGAATCCACCAGCAGAGTAAAAAAAAAAAGGCTATAGATCACCACATGACAGGCTATGGTTACCAACCTCACTGTCCTTAAAACTAAACCTAAATGACACTTACCTTTTAAAATAAACTAACGTGTTCATAATGAAAACACAGCATGTTAATAGTACTATACAATGAATGTCAAGAATATCAAACGGTAGGTAGAATACATTATTTGGCAAATCAGTATTTTCTCAGCAGCATACACTAAGTTGGTTTGAACAGCACAGTGTTTTCGAAAGGCACGCTTAGCTGGATTTAAGAACAATGACATTCATTGCAAAGACTGGGCTACTGACTGGTCTCAGCAGCATTCTAGGACAGTATACAGTATGGCTTAGATGTTTTTTGGCTTGCTGCCCCATCTTATCCATATGACTAAATTTTATTTCATAATGAAATACATCAATTTGTAACCGTTTCCTTATATTTCCTTCTATGTTTTTAATAAAACTGTATTTAGCGTAGATTCATTTAAGGAATTAAGATACTAATATTACTAGTTGCTAGTTGTTATTTATTAGGTGCTTACTATACGCCAGATACTGTATTAACACATGCATATTATCAAAGATGAGTAGGACCAATACCGAATGAATGACTTCTAGTACCTCTTATTTGATTTCTACAGCCACCCCATGGGGGACATATTATTCCCATTTTTGAGATGTTGATCTTGAGTGTCTACAGTTGTGCCCCTGGTTAGTGATGAGCAGGGATGTGACTCCAGAGTTGGTGCTCTTTGCCACTGTCTTTCAGCCTAATACCATGACCCACAGAGTGTGGCAATGAAATTGATTTTGAAGTGGCAAGAGTAAGATGATACTCTCTTAAAACAATATAAGCCTAAGTAAATCCATCAAAGGTCACACTGCCTGGCTTGTTATTTTACTCTGATGTGATCATCTCCTAAAATTTAATAACTGTGATTCAAGAGCCCTTTTTCTTTGGCATTATCTAAATAAGATGGCACTACTAAATCGTACCCTGATGGTCTCAAACAACTAACACAGTTTCTAAAGTTCCAGGGAAGCAGCTGTAAATGGGAGAGAATCTAGTTTGCAGGTTTTACAGATTATCTTCTCCATGGTTTCCCATCTGATAAACAGTTGCCTTCTATGACATCCACAGCTCATTTTACAGTTGAGACAATAATGCCTTCAGTGGTTCTTAACGCTCTTGGGATCACAAATAAGAGCCCATAAATGCAAGTAGAAAAAGAAGGAAGAGCTACATTGCTTCATTTATCAATCTGAATTCCTCCATTCTGAATTTTCTATAAGGATTTCTGTTTTTAAACTCATTATTGTCAATATATCTGATTGAGAAAGAAGCTAAACAACTCCCAGGTGAGATGGCACCATAGCAACAGGCTTGCCATGAATTCTTTGGGGAGCAGAATTTCACAGAAGTATTTGATTGCCTATTCACACTCTTGATTACAACATACTGAGCTGTTAAACTAAATTGTATGCCATTAGTGTATTGAAGGAACTTTAAAAAAATAAACTACCCTTTGTGAAGATATTTTTCACACATATGTTCACATTGAGATGTGTTTAATTATATGTAGCCCATTTCCCTTTTATTTAGAAAACACGAGAGACATCTTTAAATGATTTCAGAGCTTGCCAATGTGATAAACAAGACATTATGCTTGATCACAAATAAATACTGAATCATTATTCTGGTTCATAAATATTTGTTGAATCCTCCACTGATTATACAGTCCTTAGAATCTGACCAGGAGCATTCAAGTACCTTGAGCTAGATAAAGGGTGGCCAAAATAACTATAGAAAAAAACAACCTGACATTAAAAACGACCTCAATCTCATAGTAGATTATATTTGGACTCAACCTATTGCTCAGTTGGGATAATATATTGATAGCAAAAATTAGTACACAGAGAAAAAAAAGTAGTTTATGTCTGTAGGTTATCACAAAAAAGTCAGCTACCCTACAAATTATGTCATAACCAAATGTAAGGCTAGGTGAGGATACCAATGGCATGGACAAAATCTATCACAACCATCAGAAAACCAACTCAAGGCAAATCCAGGTAAGTATGAATTACTGCCATCCATCTTCATGTTCAAATAGAATACTGTTAACCAATTTTTCTCATATTTGGCTGTAAATGGTGCTGGAGACAGAGTAAAACATTTCGCAAATAGTCAATTAAAAGAACAAAGATGCATTCGTGAGGAGTGATTTTTATACAACCAATTCTGATATTTATGCTATTAGAGACACCTAATGGTGTGGATCTAATCCATATTATTTACCTTTGGTTTTGTAATGCATAATATGATGTGTGTAGCAGATCTGCCTTTCTAATTACATTTTGCTCTATTATTAAATCAGCTTACATGTCCTTAATATACACCTGTTATAGAGAAAAAGTGGTGTCTCAGAAGCCTGCTGGGCAGGAGGACAGCTGGCTCAGTACAAATATACCAGACAGGTTCCAGAGAAGAAAGAATTGACTGAACAATCTCAAGCCTTAATTACTTTATAAGTATTTAAAGTTATATAAGATTGGTGTAAGTCACTTGTTTCCTCTCTTCCATTTTTGCTGATGTTGTATTTGGCCTTCTTAGAAGACTGGGAAGCTCCTTGAACCACCTAGAGCACAATTAGAAATTATCATTTCACTAAACAAGCATGCACTTGTATTTAATTGATTAGCCAAGGTTTTTAAGAGATAATTTTCTTAGAATATAGTCATACAATTAAAATATTCAGGATTATTTATTTCAAGGAAGCAAATAGAAAATAACCATAATACAATGGAAACATGCAATGTTGTATGTTATGTAGTAGACACCGGTTGCGTTTGCCTCCTAGAATCTTTTTATCTTTCTTCTAGACGCAGCCAGCATTCAGAATTTTCTGTGAGGAGACCCATCTTCCCTATTCTTGAACTATGTGAGTTTGGTATACCAGAGTAGGGCTGGTCAAGGTACAGAGAAAGTGACAAGAGTAATTCTCCATTAGGCATTTTAAATGAAGATGAAGAATTATTTCTGTATCAGTACCAAGGAAATGAGCTAAAAGACCAGAAGTTTGGGTCTAAGAATACGACGTTTAAAGCCTAAGCTCACTTCAGATGAGGATACCAAGGGACTGCTGTCAGAGATTGGGTGGGCTGTCCAGGGGTCACTGAGGTCACCTAGACACTCATGGCGGAGGTGATCTGGAGAACTAGCCATGAGCTGGGAGTTGTCTTCAGTAAGTAAGACTGAGTTACTGGAAGGCTGATGAGTAAGTGCAGTGAGGAGAAGGAGAGGCTGGTACTGCCTGGCACACAGAAGCAGGGACGTGTGGAGGGTACACAGGTATAAATGACTGGGGAGGAAGGAGAATAATGAGTTTATTTCCTAAGTTCGAGAAACCAAAAGGTTTAGAGAACAACTACATGCCGCTGGAGTGAGCTTCAGGGGAAGTGGAGTCCCCTCAGGGGACAGCCAGACTGCTATTAAGAAGTGGGGAAGGAAAGACATGAGGATGAGAATGTGGGGTTAGGTGCTGACCACAAAGCCAGAATTCCAGAGGACATGGAGGAAGGGTTTGGGAGGGAGCGTGAGGAGGATGGGGGTTAGATTGGACAAGATGATAAGCAGAAGGATGGGGGCGGGAGATGTGCAGCTAACACGACAACCAGACAACATAAGCATGGACTTCTGGTGATGAATTAAATAAAGACAATGTGAGGTATGAGACACTGAAGACTTAGTCTCATAAATCAGGGCAGAAACTTAGGGATTGTCAGAGGGAAAGGGATGAAGACAGCTGAGCACAGCCATGGTAGGCACTCCAGGTTTTGGAGGGTCTTAGCCTCGGGGTGAGTTGGCGGTCACATGTCCCTTGGTGCAACAGATCACACATCCAGTGTGCAGTAGTCAGTTTGGCAGAGTTAGGGAAGCCCTGATCCGCAGTGTGATTGGGTAATATCTGCAGATTACTGGACATTGGAGCCCAAAGAAAACCTTACTCTTAATATTCCAACATGGCACCTCCAGCAAACAACTCCTTTCTGTCTCCAAATTCCAGTTACCGTACCCAGATAATAACCCGTCGAGATTACCAAATGCATCACAACTAGAAGGAAGTGAGAAATGGAGGCAGGCTGAACTGAAGGAAGAGCATTCCAGGCAGAGGGGAGGGCAAGTGCAAAGGCCATGAAACGCACCTCAGTGGGTTTGCTGAGGAGCCCCGTGGTGGAAGCAGTGAGTGAAGAAGCAGTGAGAGGGGGAAAGCCCAGGGCAGAGAGAAATCATGGGTCTAATCACGGAGGTCTTTGGAGGCCTTGTCAGGACACTGGCTTCTACTTTGAGAATGAGAAACCACGAGAAGATTTGTGAGCCCAGGCTAAAGGTGGTTGAGGGCAGTGTATGCACCATGGAGTTCTTGGCCAGAGAACGGCAGTTAGATTCTGGACATACTTTGATGATAGAAGTCCATAGACCTCATCTTCTCATCTTAGTTCAAAGAACTTTCCTACCTCAGTCTAAAGGCAGTAATCTTTTACCTTCAATGTCTATATATATATATATATATATATATATATACACTTTCTTTGAATTTAGTTGTTTAATGTATGCCTTACCCTATCAGATTGCAAATCCAACATGGTCAAAAACTATGAAAAGTGAAGTAGAAAGGGAACCATCATTAAATCAGATAATGAGTGAAATTCTAATGATTAGAATTGCTGAATATGAGTTGCAAGTACTTGTAAGCTCCATGAGGGGAAGGACCACGCATTTAAAATTTTGTTTCATCACTGTGTTCTTTCTAGTATTCTAAGCAGTTGAAAGAATGAATATAATTATATCAATATGTTTAACTTGAAACCACTGCCTAATACTTCTATTTACAATCATTTTAAATCTTAATAATGGAAGTCCACATCTGATTAAGACAGCTAAGATCATTTCAATGTCTTGAAGTTCTTTTCAAAACTGTATCTGAAGTCCTCACGAGAAGAATATAAATCAAGATAATATTGTTGAAAATTATTTCTACCAAAACGAGGAAGAATAGCCAGTGCATTCCTTGAAAAATGAATAAAGATCATCAGATAAGGCAACATATCTACCATAACCAGGCATCACGTTTTTTAAATCAATAAATCAGAGAAATTACTAAATTCTCTTGACAAAAGGGGAAAACATTTAAAAGCAGTATCAAGTATTTCCTCAAAATGTTTGATGATTTCAGGTGATAACCTGAGATAAATCAAACTGAAAAGGAAAAATAAAGCACACATTTGACTAGGACTACATGTAAAAGGGTCACTGTATTAGTTTCTTATGTCTGTTGTAACAAATATCATAAACTTGATGTCTTAAAACAAAAAAACTTTATTGTCTCACAGTTCTAAAGACCAGAATTTCAAAATAAATGTCACTGGGTCAAAATCAAGGTGTCCACAGGACAGTACTCCCTCTGGAGTCCCCAGAGGAGAGCCCATTCCTTGCCTCTTCCCGATTCTAGCTGCTGCCAGGGCTCCTCGGTCTGTGGCCTCATCATTCCAGTCCCCACTTCCCGCTTCATATTGTTCTCTCTGCACATGTCAAATCTCCCTCCGCCTTTCTCTTATAAGGACAACTGTGGCAGCATTTAGACTTCACCTGGATAACCCAGGATAATTTCCCCATTACAAGATCCTTCATCACATCTGCAAAGGCCCTTTTTCCAAATAAAGTAACATTTACAGTTGCCAGGGATAAGGGCCTGATGGTGAACAGCCGCCATTATTATTCCTATCCTAGTCCATCCTGTGCCTCCCAAGATTCACGTCTGTCCCATGTGCAAAACAGATGCACCCCATCCCAACATTCCTGATAGTCTCAACTGGACCCATTATAACATCAACCAGAACAACCAAATCTCATCAGCTCCAAAGTTCCAAACCTCATCATCTAAATATCTAAGTCAGGTATGGGTGTGACTCTGGGTATGATCCATCCTGGGGTGAAATTCCTCTCCATCTGTTGATCTGTGAAACTACAAGGCTCTTAAACTGCTTCCAAAATACAGATAGTAAGACAGGCACAGGCTAACAGTTATGACATTCTCATTCCAAAAGAGAGAAAATGAAAGGCAAATCAGTCACCCAGCCCAGGCAATTTCAATATTCAGTAGGCCAAGGTTTCAGGGCCAGGGATAATAATCTGTGGCTTGAGGCTACACCCTTGGTGTCATTTTTTCCTTTTCTTGAAGGGCAGCACATATTTGCACCAGAGTAGTATAAGAAGCCTGTTTTCTGCCTATAGAATTTTGGAAGTCCAACAGGTTTCTTACATTTCCTTCTCTGTCCCTTTCAGCCAAGCTGGCACTGTTTCTGCTGACCTAGCATTTTCAGAAACCCTGCGGATCTCCTGTGGATTCATACTATTAAACAAGAGGGCCCTCCATAGATTTCATGGATAATCCCACCTTCATTCCTGTTTTCTGCTGAGATGGTTGAGGGCATCCATGAGTCACACACCTCATCAATTTCTCCAGCAGTAAAGCTTGTCCAGTTACACCTTTGGGCCTCTCTCCAGAGCACACTTTGCTAACAACAAATATCCTAATTTTAGTGTCTATGGCAATCTGGATAGGCTGAGAATTTTCCAAATCATCAAGTTGCGGTTCAATTGAGCTTCAAATGTTCTTGCCTCAATTTATGTGTTTCCTCTTGCATTTTAATACCAGCAACAAGAAACCAGGCCACACTTTCAGCACTTTGCTTGGAAATCTCCTCAGCTAAATATCCAAGTTCATTACTTAATATTCTTTCTACACAACTGTCGGAGACAATTCAGCTCAGTTTTCTCTCACTACATAACACGGATCACGTTTCCTCTAGTATCTAATTACACACTCCTCATTTCCTCTAAGCTCTCATGGGAAGCAGCCTTAACGCCCCTTGTTTCTACCAGGAGTCTGTTTAAGGTAATCTTGGCCTTTTCCTAGCATGTGCCTTACAATTCTTCTAGCCTCTACCCATTATCCATTTCCAAAGCCAGGTCCCCATTTTTAGGTGTTTATTATATCAGCATTCCCCACTTCCTAGTATCAACTTGTATTAGTGTCTTATGCTGTAACAAATTACCACAAATCTGGGAGTTTAGAACAACAAAAGTTCATACTATCACGGCTATGGAGGGCAGAAATTTGAAATCAGTTTCACTCGGCAGAAATCAAGGTTGTCATTTGGGATATACTGATTCTAGAGGTTGAAGGGGAGAATCTGTTCTTGGCCTCTTACTGTTTACTGGTGGTTGCTGGCAGACCTTGGCTTGTGGCTACATCTCTGTAATTTCTGTCTCCACCTTCATGTTGCCTTCTCTCTTGAATGTGTCAAAACACCCTCTGTCTCTCCCTTGGGATTTTTTTTTAAAGCTGAGCTATCCTTCTGCTTGTTGGCAGCTCAGCAGCAGCTCAGCTTGGGCCGGGAATCGAACCGGAGACCCAGTTGCTCAGAACTCGCACTCTTGAGCGAGCTCTTAACCAACTGAGCCACTTGGCCAGCCCCTGTCTCTCGCTTTTGTATGGATATCTATGAAGGCCTTTTAGAGCTGACCTGGATAATCCAGGCCAATCTCCCCCTTCTCATGGACCTTAATTATATCCATAGAGAGCTCTTTTCCAAATAAAGTTAATATTTGCAATCTCCAGATATTAGGACCTCATATTCTTGGAGAGGGGAGAATTATGTTGCTCACCAGTCACAGTAAAGATGTGTAGCATCTTAATTTACTACAAGTCTATCATGTCTATAAAAGTGTTAAAACAGAATTTTGCTCTTTCAAAGTGACCATTTGTTACTTAATATTGCAATAAAAAGCTGCAAAATAATTTTTCTGAAGTTATTATGTGAAAGGAAACACTTATTCTGGTTTTTCCATTTACAGATAAATGTAATTAGCTTTGCAAAGTAATTTTAAGATAAAATGAGGCTGATGGTATAGCTAAGTAGAGTAAGCACAGCCAAATTAGCAAATAGTTGCAAAGATTTCTTTTTTTTTTTTTTTTTTGAGGACAGTATCACTGGCCCTCATATGTGGGATCGAACTGGGGCCGTTGGCTTTCCAAGCCAGCACTTAACCACCGCGCCACTCGGCCAGCCCAGATTTTTTTTTTTTTTTTTAATCTGCAGAAAGTCAAAAGACTTTAGGAACAGATATGCCTTATTTTAGAAAACTACTCTTTGGGGAAATACTTGTTTCCCTTAGTAGCTAGGGTGAATAAATGGCTGACCTCTTTCTTTCAAAACTTAACTTATATTCAGTTTACACACTCACTCTTTGGTAGATAGAAGGGCCAGGGGTGATCAAATACCAGACGGGAGAATACTGGCTGAGATGTCTTTTGTGGAGCAATAGGCAGCTAAGTCCCTGCCAGCTTGATCAATTACCCTGGGAGTGGCTTGACAGCCAAGAAATTGGCTCCTCCACTTTCATTTGCTGGAAGGGAACATTTAGAGAAGCACTGGTTAGTGCTAAATAAATTAATGCCTTTTCTTTAACCCTAGAAGCAAATGGTTTGGAGTTCTCTGTTTAGAGCTGTAATGGCCAAATAAAAACTGTCCTTGTTAATAGCTTTAATTGCTTTGGTCAAGTTAACCCAAAGACCACAGGCCTGGTGGGAATTTTAATACTAAGAAAGGAAATTGTTCTTTTCCATTTAAGCCTACCAGGCAAACCAGAGTTACATTAGGGAATGATCATTAATATTTAACAGTGAAAAGAATAATGGCAACTAAGTAACTGTATTTGTGAAATGCTACTCTTAAAAACAATGATTCATGCAAGTCACTTTAAATATATAATTGTACTTTTGATGAACAAGCAGCAAAGCAACCTAATCTTTTTTCTCTTTTAACATTTAAAAATGTTACTCACATTTTTAAAAGGGCAGCGGCTTAGACTGAATTCCCCAGTAGGGCGCCCATTTGTTTTCCAGGAGTTTATAGGCTTTCTCTTAAAGGACTGATTTTGCAAAAACCCAAACTAAGGAAGTAACAATAAATGTTGAATACTTAAAATATAAATGCCCAGTCCTGTATAAACTTTAAAATCCACAATAGAGAACTTTAGTTTTAAGAGCAGTTTTGAATGCTATTTTTCACTGGAACACAGAGTGCCAGAAATTCTCCACTGGGTCTGAGAAGCAGACAGAGTTCAAGAGTCTGTGAAATTAAAAAAGGTCTCATTATGGAAAAGATCCCAAGCTGCCACCTTGGCTGATAATGCAGACAAGGAGGACTGGGGATCACCCCATCAGGGAGTCACAGCCACGGTGGCAAAATGCATGTGTGTCACACTGGGTTTGTCCAAGGAGCCACAATCCCCTTTTGAAAAAATCTTTTACAGAAAATTTCCTGGGGTGATGGAAATGTTCTATATCTTGATTGTGGTTACATAACTATTCATTTGTCAAAACTCATAGAACTACTCACAGAAAGGTTACATTTTATTGTATGTAAATTATAGGTCAATAAAGCCTGCCTTAAAATATTAACACACATCTCCATATTTTCTTTTTATTAAGTTGTGACATTTTAACCTACAGGTGCTTTTCTCATAATTCTGGCAATACTGCTACATAGTCACTCACTAATCCACCTTGATGCATGTTATCAATAGACCTCTACATTTCAGGTAACATTTCTCCACATTAATATACAGTCCAATTTAACTGCTTCTTGGCAGTAGAATTTTTTTTTCCCCCCTGAAAGATCTATAAATTTAACTTTGTTTGGAGCAGAGTCACAGAAGGGGCCTCAGAAGAGTGAGGTTTTGATTCTTCCTGTGTGCCAGATCCTTCTGATGTTTTCTCCTCTAGGATGTGGGGTCTGAGGTAAAATGCCATTTACGTTAGGTTGAATCATTTTAGAACCCTTTTTAAAACCACAACCATATATATTACGCATAATCGTAAATACTTTTCACAACTTAGATGTTTTGTTTCTATAAATTCACACAATTTTTAAAGCAATGATTGAAAGAAGTTTTATCAAAGTAAGCTACTATATCGTCAATAAATTTAAACGAGTAAAACTTTTCATTTTAAATTTTGTTAATAAATGTAAAATATGGGCAGTGGAAATATTAACGACCAAACTGGTCAACACGAAAGATTCATAACTGGGCTATGTAGTTAAATCAATCTCTATCCTTTCTCTGCTTATTAACACATTATAAATGAGAAAAGTGCCTGTCTTCAATTCCAAATTTGTCTATTTAAAATTTTACAGGAGCATAAAACATGTTTCCTACCCATAAAAAGCTAACAGGTGCTTGTGCTAGTCTGTGGTGCTTCTGTCAATATCTTACATGCAGGGCCACCCAGGGAGGGAAGACGATGACTGGCCTTCACCCTTCTATGAACAGGGAGCTAACGAACAGTGACCTCAGAAACTCGCATCGAGCACTAGGCCACTGAAAGCACTGATGTGTGCAGAATAAGCTTATCAAGGACATGGATCAAGTATTGGTGCTGACCAACATGCCCCAGGAGACATGGAGGTCTTACAAATGCACCGGTGGGTGCCAATTAGCCCTAACAGACCCTATGTAGGTCTATATGGACATCTTAGAGTGTCTGTGCTCCTTCCAAGAGCTCCATCTGGGAACCAAAAAACGTTGTACTGTTCAAAACTTTAAAACAGGTATTTGTACAGAGAGGCTAAGTGCTAAGCAAATGAGCTAGCTAGCTAAGATTAAAGGTATATGTCTGTATATTGTCAGGGTACAGAAACAGACCAGTTCAGATGTCCACTATTATGGCATATGGCACAGTCCCAAAAACAACCAAAGTTATGTTCCATCTTGGAAATCGTGGTCCAGAGATACTAGTTACGACACTTTATGGACATACAGGAGGGAAGGAAATTATATTAAAATTCTACCTTAATCAAATTAATCTATGTATGTAGAGCTGAGTGGGAGAAGAAAGTAGGAAAAGATACATGCTACTGATTTGTTCCTCTGCTGCTAGTTTTAATATAGATCACCTGGTTTATTTTAGGTGGTATATGCCAGGTTTGTCTACTAAAGGCTACTTTTTCCCCCCTTTATAATTAATAATATCTTGTGAGGAGATATTTTGAGATTGTAAATAGATTATGAAAATATCCTGTTTCTCATCATACTCACCCACTAACTGTAGCAGCCACTGGTGATTGTTGACTAAAATGTTACTATGGCGATTGTCAAACGTGGGATTTTTCCATCCTAACTCCATCATTTTAGGATTAATTTTTCACAAACGGACACACTGAGTGATCCTGAGGAAGGCAGTCTACCAATCACACCCCAAGAAATCTTTATCTGGTTTTTAATCCCTGACAGCACAACTGCCAGAGGAAGGCGGCAACTAACACCATTAAGAAGGAAGCAAGTCCTATCTGCCAAAATACCAGTCTGACTGCCAACATTCCACTGGAAAACTGCTGGTAAATGAATGGGGTGGGGTGGAGTTCATCTTCTTCTCTCTTTAGGGACACATCTCTGTCCAAATACAGGAGGTGTTATGAGTAAGAACACAATGATGTATACCCTGGATTACCCACGCCTATTGACCCAAGAGTCCACATAATCAAATGCATGAAATCTTTACAGTAAGGCAAAGATGAGCCCATAACTTATTAGGATTATAAAGAAATGAATTATGGCTGACTTTAGAGGGCGACTGCACCTAACTACTTGTAGGCCCAGCAGTTCCTAGAGTGCCGAGTAGCAAAGGGTGGGGGATGAGTCTAAATCCTGGGTGTGTGTGTGTGTGTGTGTGTGTGTGTGTGTGTAGAGGGGGTGGGGGGTGGAGGATTCAACTAATGGTTTATGGGTACAGGGCACTGAGAATTCTCCCACAAACTGAAAATAGTGCAATGAAATTTTAAAGGATTAAAAAGAATACATGCACTCAAGTTTCTTTTTCAGACAAGAAATAAAACATGATCCTCCCCTATAAGAGCACCTTTCTGGTATTACTGGAAACTTAACATTTATGGAGTTGTATAACCTAAACCAATTTCTTCAGCATTAACATAGAGAAGCCAAATACACATATTAAGTTCTTCCACAGGCTTAAAGTTTTACTTATCCACCAATTGTTTCTTCATAAGTAAATATGAATAGAACTGTTTCAATCTTAAAATACTCCTGAAGCATAAGACATTATTTCTGTAACTCTGACCCTCAAGAAAATGAGTAAAGCTTCATTTTATTAAAACTACCAACACAGGCTTCCTTAGCTTATTTCAATAAAATCGTTTTCTCTATAAAGTGCTCCACAGACAGTTAATCATCTGAATCCCCATCTGCCATCCAGAAGACTTTATCTGTATTTCCAGCCGTGGCGGATTACATTGCGCACATGCCTCCTCAACAGGAAAATAAATGTTAGGATGAACACATCTAGAACAAAGGTGTTATATCCAAAGCTTCACCAGCCTCAGCTGTGCATTTGAACTCTGGCCCTTGAGCCTCCCTGGCTGAGCTTCCTTCTGCTAATCCCAGTCTTGTTATCACCTTGTTGCTATTGTTCACTCAGACATTGGCTCCAAACTATTTCTTGGGTGTCTAGTACCAAGCTGCATGCTGGAAGTGAAAAAAAAAAAAGAAGAAAAAAAAAAAGTCTACTAAAGAATCTGTGCTTTGCTTGAAACTCACAGTTTAGTTTAAGTCAAGTAATACTGGGATTTTTAGAAACATAATACTTTTTACTTTGAAGTCAACTTGGCTGAGATATAACTTATATGCAATAAAACACACCGATTTTAAAGGTGTAGAATTTCATAGGTTTTACCAAACGTACACAAGGAACTACAACTCCAATCAGATTTAGGCTGTTACCCTGCAAAAATGGCTTTAACTCCTCGGCAGTACTGCCTCTCCCCCTACTCCTTGGCAACCATGGATTCACTTTCTGTTGTTATAAATGCATTTTTCGGGTTATGAAGTCTCATGTAAATGGAATAATTGCAGTATGTATTTTTCTATGTCTGACTTATTTATAACTCGGCAAATTGTTGAGATTCATCCTTGTTGTGTTGTTTCAGTGGTTTCGTTTTTGTTGAGCCAGTATGAACATAATGTTTATTCATTCACCTACAAACAGACAACTAAGTTGCTTTTAATTTGGAAATATTGTAAATAATGGTGCTATAAACATTCATATATGAGTTTTTGTGGGGACATATTTATTTAACTCATTCCTGGATTATACCTAGAGCTGCCTGGTCATACAGTGAGCATATGGTTAATTATATAAGAAATTGCCAAGCTGTTTTCCAACATGGTTGTAGTCATCTTACACTTATAACGGCAAAAAAAATGTATGAAAACCACCTTGGCACAGGTTACACAAAAACAGGTAATGGACTAAATTTGGCTATAGTTTGCTGACTTCTGCTCTACAGTTTTCTACATATAAAATCATGTCTCCTGTGAAAAAAGGCAGTTTTGCTTTTCCTTTCCCATCTGTGTGCCCTTTATTTTTCTTACCTTATTGCACTGGCTAAAATCTTAGAGGGAAAGCACGCAGTCTTTCATCATTAATTTAATTTATAATTTATAAAAATTTAACTTAATCTTTCCTCATTATATTTAATTAGCTTTAGGTTTTCCACAGATACTCCTTTATCTTAGTTTGTTGAGAGATTTCATCATGAATAGATGTTGAATTTTATCTAACGCGTTTTCTTTATCTACTAGGATAAAATGGGTTTCCTCAGTTTTTTTTTTTTTATTAATATGGTGAATTACATTGCTTAGTTTTCAAATCCTAAGCCAAGCTTGCATTCTTAGGTTCTTAGGATAAACCACACTTGGCTACAATGAATTAAATTTTTAAATATTGTTGGATTGTACTTGGTGATATTTTGTAAAAAATTTCTCCATTTATATTTATGAGACATATTGGTTTGTAATTTTCTTGTAATCTCTCTGCTGGTTTTGGTATAAGAGTAATGTTACATGTACTATTTAAGTTAAGGTATATTTTAGGTTCTTCTTTCCTGCATTAGTCTGTTTTTCCTCTTTAAAATATGCAAAGAAATACAAATTTGCATTTTGCAAGTAGTTCTCCTGATAAAATTTTTGAGACATACTTGCTATGTACTCCTTTAAGTTACTACCCTGGTTTAATACTTACCATTTAAAAATGAGTTCGAAATTCAAGCCAATTCAAGTTCAAAGTCCAAAGGCAATTCTCTGAATGGTGTACTGTAACTGTCCTTGGCTACCCGTCTGTATGGAAGTTGGAATGCTAAGTGCCTTTTCTAAAAATAACTCAAGTGTCCAGTGACAGAATTAACATTAAAAACAAACAAAACAACAAAAAACCCCATTGCCTTACTCTAGCCTTGTACTTTGTGATTTTCCAACTTATTATCTCTTACCTTTTATACCTGAACTTTGATATTTCAACCATTTCTGCATATTGCTCCAGGCCTATATTTATACTCTTTATCTATAAATCATACCCCACTGTTTTTATTCATAATCTGTGCCCACCTCAATACTCAACAAGCTGTTTTTCTATGCCTATCTTCTATCCATCCAGCTGCACCTCCTGAGAGGGAATCTTTTTCTTCAAAGTAAAATTAAGTTGAATTTCACACCTCACGTGAGCTGCCTACTAATACATTTTTGGTTCAGGCTCTATGCTGCTATGTGTCCCAACAAAATTTTCACCTTTCTTTCCTGTATACTGACACCAATCAAACTCCCAAATATCTTGTGACTACTTACAAAAGGAAGACTCCAAAAGCATCAGGTTTACATACGCAGTGCCTATAGTTTTTGCCATTTAACCTTTCTTCCCTAAGCATTTCCTGTTTGCAGGTTCTTTGAATACAAGTAATAAAAAATGGTTTTCATAATCTCTCAAGAGGAAAGCAAAAATTTGATGAATAATGCTGTTTGAATAAAAGAAAACAAGACTATGAATAATAAATTAGGAAAAGAACTTTATATGGCAATCTAAAAAGATTGATATTTGAAATCTTTTCTTTTTCTTTCTTTTTTTTTTTTTAAATTTTTTGAGGGCAGTGTCACTGGCCCTCATATGTGGGACCCGAACCCGGGGCCGCTGGCTTCCCAAGCCAGCGCTTAACCACTGCACCACTCGGCCGGCCCTGAAATCTTTTCTTTATTAATTTTATTTAATACCATTTAGAGGGTATCACATAGAATTCTCTATTTAAACAAAATTCAGTTCAAATAGATCCCAGAATAGTGACACAAATTTAGTATACATTTAAAAAATAATCTGACAGTCAAATGCAGGTAGTAGTATCCTAGTGTCAAAGATAATCCAGCTATTAATGATTGAAGAGGTATCAATTTAATCTGAGTTTAAAGTTCATTTTTTTAAAGATTAAAATCAGCAAGAATTCAGTATCTACTTCAACCAAAACCATTTTTCTAAGTTTGAAATACTTTCAAAGGTATTGCATATAAACCTTTCTTGCTTGATCATGAGAGCAACTATATACAGGAGAAATTCAGTCCTAGGAATTATATGAAGAAAGCAATCATATTCTTGAAAATATGTAGATTCCACCTTCAAAGAATTTCTATAAACACTAAACTAATGAGATCATGCAATGCACTTGTGAAATTTTATCAACAGTTTATAAATTGAAAAATCTATAGTACCGGTTTTGAATGAAGCATGACCCTATGTGGTAAATATGCAGATATACATATTAATGAACAGCTGTAATTGTTCATGAATATGATGAAAAAAACCACTGGAAGCAGGTTTAAATAAGTGTGAATATTATGAAATGAATATGGGTATTATTAGGAAAATCCTAACTTCTGCATCTGCTCAGATGCCATAATAGTTGTGCTCTTACTGTAAAAGGCATTAAGCTCACAGAGTTTATTAATACTCTGCAATGGGTAACAAGGGCACTTGCCTTCCAGCAGTTTATAACTTAAAAGAACAGACTTATCCATACCTCAAAATTTTAACACTTGTCTCCACCTCCCTTTTTTTGAATAAGTAAAAGACACTGGTGCTGGTGGGGCTGCTGGAAGATCAAAAAGGACAAAGCTGAGGAAGCAGGAAAAGGGAACAGCTGTTAAAGTAAGGAGATACAGAGGGAGAGAGAAGCCACGCCCCCAAGGGCAGAAGCTACAATGGTTTCCTCCTGAGAGAACAGGCTGATCAGAAGTAATTCTCAACTGTCTTGTGCCCAGTGGCTCCCAACTAAATGTGTAAACTTGCCTGTTCTCTTGTATGCTTTGGACTCAAGACTGCAAGTACTGGAACTCTGGGTGCCCAATGGCATTGTGCACTCAGTGCAGAGGGCATATGTGAGGCCTTGGAGGGGAGGAGGCTCTGTGGGGGACAGCGGAGTTTCATTCTTTATGCTACAGGTTCCTTCACCCTTCCCCTTACCACTCCCTATTTCCACCTGCAGATAAAGAGGGCTCTCTCTCTTGACAGTTTCTGCTCTCCTCGTGTCCTAACAGATGATGAATGTGAACTTGTCCAAAAGTTAGTTATACATGGATAACATATGTTTACGAGGTTTGACAACTAAGTTTGCAAACTTGTTGCAATGATGTTGCTAACCTTTTTTGATATCAGAGGGATTATTCATTTTGAATTGGTACCAACTGGACAAAATGGACAAGTTTACTATTTGGACGTGCTGAAAAAAGGCTGCATGATAAAGTTGGATGAAAACGACTTGAACTTTTTGCCAATTCATGGCTCTTGTACCATGACAATGCAACAGCTCACATGGCACTGTCTGTGAAGGAATTTTTAGCCAGTAAACAAATAACTATTGGAACATCCTTCCGATTCATCGGATCTGCCTCCCAATGACTTCTGTCTTTACCCGAAGATAAGGGAAATACTGAAAGGAAGACATTTTGATGGCATTCAGGACATCAAGGATAATACAATGGCAGCTCTGATGGCCATTCCAGAAAAAGAGTTCCAAAATTGCTTTGAAGGGTGGACTAGGCACTGGTGTTTGTGCATAGCTTCCCAAGGGGAGTATCTGGAAGGTGACCATAGTGATATTCAGTAATGAGGTATGGAGCACTTTTTCTAGGATGAGTTCACAAACTTAATTGTCTGACCTCGTTTATGGATGTGAGCGTTGGCTTGATGTGAATGAGAATACAGCTTCTGGTGGCATGGTCAACTCAAACCACACTCACTAATCAGTGCAAAAGAAATGACCAAAACAAATTCCCTATTACTGCCATTATTTCTTTTATGCAGCTTACATATCAATGGAATGAAAGGAACCCAATTCAACCAGGACTCTTCCTGTTAAACCGGGAGTGGGGCAGTGGGAATGAGGGTGGAAAAGATAATATCTATGGCATGGGAAAACAAATTTAGATTTCTAACTTGAAATATTTGAGGCCTAAATTACTCTAATCCTTATTTCTTAGTGTACAATGCTACATAATACTACTTAATTAGAAATAACTTTATTCTTATTTAGCTGACTATAAGGATATCATTAACAATGCTTCTAATAATTTTTACACATAGAGAATTTCTAAGTACAGTAATACCTTGGTTTGCGGGCATAATTCGTTCCAGAAACAAATTACTCGTATTGCAAGACACCTAGTTAAAATGTATTAGAAATGTTTGCTCATCGTCAGAACACTTGCAAACCAAGTTACTCGCAATCCAAGGTTTTACTGTACTTTTATTCTCATGAGTCTCACAATGCCCTGACATAATAGGCAGTCAACAATTACTCTTATCCCCATCATCCAACAGACAGACTGAGGCTTGGAAACACAGTGTGGCCGGCCTAGAGTCACACAGCTAGGAAGTAAGTGGTTTTGCTTCAACTAATGTGGCTCTTCTGAACCCTGGCAAGAATACAAGCTCTGCAACTGGTGGCAGAACAAGGAACAGGAGAAAATTCCTGCTAATTGCTTATGAATGGTGTGACCATGAAGAGCTACTTAACCCATTTACACTTCGGTTCCCTCACATTTAAGATGAGATAATCCCCATAATTCCTAAATTATAGGACGGCGGGAAATTAAATGAAGTACACACATGCCACTGCTTACACAGGGCCCGGCCCATTATAAGTAAGTAAACAAACACTTTTATTCCATCATCAGAATTCTATCCCTGGTAAGGATAACTGGATGGGCAGAACTAGCCCAGCCTCTCAGCGGTGTTCTCCCTAGTTATGGCCTTGCAATGACTGGATTCCTTTTTAAAACTGATTACATGAATCCCTTGTGCTACTTAACCATTTATCATTTCTCTATCATCTTTGAGTAAAGAGCTGTTCCCCAAGATTAAAAGCTTATCCTTCAAATGCCAATTTATTTTCTAATTTCAATTACTCCTACAGTATACTTTTTCCTGACTTGTTAAAGAGAATATATAGAGCATACACTTTTCTTGATCATTTAAAGTGTCACTATGAACATTCACAACCACATGGAGATGTCATTCATCCCTGGGCCTGTCCTTCAGATGTTCTGTCTCCTCTTCCTTGACTTAGGAATGTCAGCTGGTGCTATCACAGCTCCTCTTCTATCTTTGATCTCCATCCTCTTTTCTACCCTTGGGTCTCTCTCCTCACCTTGTCCACCGCCTCACCCTTCAGGCAAATTTGCACTAAATTTGTAAAATCTAAAACGTATTGTACAGAAATACAAAAATAACAAAATTATGTATTTTAAACTAAAGTGAATGAAGTTGAGGGTGAGTGCCTGGAGAGTAAAATATAGGATCTTGCTAGTTACTCAGATGTTTTTCGTTGTAATTTCTAGTGTGTTTCAAAGGGTTGAAGTTCCAAGTAGCCTGACCTCCAAACAGATGTACACCTACCTGTGAGTGTCTGTAGGCGTGTGTGTGTGTGTGTGTGTGTGTGTGCTGTATGTGAATGTATTGGGTATTTGAGGGGTAATTTCTATAGTTGAAATATGTTAAGCATTATTCTTTAGTTTTGAGCATACATATTAAAAATGGAAAATTTTTTAGATATAGAAAGTTGAATATAATTTAGTTAGCAAATATCTGAGTACCTACCACCTGCCAGACACTATTTTAGGTACTGGGAATAAAAAGCTGAACAAAATGGATAACTTCCCTACTCTTATGGGTCAAAATGTTTGAATTAGAAAACTTTTGTTTTCCTAAAAAAAGGAATGTTTCAGTTGAGGTTATACTCTGAAATTTATTCATTTCCAAATAAAAACGATTGTAAAGGAAAAAGTTTTCAGATAGTAGTAGAAAATCTCTGGAGAGAAACCTGATGATATTATAAAAAATACATTTAAATTTAAGAGCCTGCGGTAGTACGATTTTTCCAAACGCAAGAACTAAGAAGAAAAGAAATAGAAATGAAACATTCAGGATCTCATAGTAACATCAATTACTCACACTGGTCATATTCAGTAATTTCCATTACTATTTTTCAAGATAGCAATAGCATGAAAAGTTCAATATGAGGATTTTTTTTAAAGCTGATTTCTATTACACTATTTTATGAGCTAGCAAGAACATAAAAAGTTGACTATGAGGATTTAAAAAAAATTTAACCAATATTTATAGGATTTCAAAAAATGACAAATTAAGTCTTAAAGGGGAGACAGATTTAAAGCATTTTAAAATAGAAATGTACTACTAACCCAAGGAAATCAAATTTTATTCTATTTTTCCATAGCACTTATTACAAACGTTAAATAGAAAAACAAAACCATTTCCCAAGAAATGTAAAAGTCAGTGTAATAATTCTGATTCTGGTTCTTTCGGGACCACCAAGGAACATCAAGTGCAGCTCAGCTCAGCCTACAACTAATCAAAAGGAGTGTAGGCAAATAGAGATGAGGGCAGCAGGGCCCAGGTGTCAAGTACTCTGGCTCCTCCCAAGCAGAAACTGCTGGTTGTTAGTAATCAGATGATCTCATGGTTGCTCAACCAGAGGCTATATTCCCAGCTTCTGGGCAGCCTGCTGTGGCCACGTGACCCAACTCTGTGCCTGTGAGGAATAAGTCCCTTCTAGACCACTCTCTCCAAAAGGATGCCTATGATTCCCTGGTTCTTTATCCCAACTTCCTGGCTGGGACCTAATGAGAACTGGCAGCTGCCTCAGACTCAGGCAACCACATGGCAAAGCTGCCTTGACTAGCTAGCTCTGGACTATTTCTCTCTGGAATGTTTCGTGAGAGAGAAATATATTCCCTTTTTATTTAAGCCATGATTTTATTTTGTTTTAATTAATTTTTTTTTAAGAAATTTTATTGGGGAATGTGTGTTTTTTCAGGACCCATCAGCTCCAAGTCAAGTAGTTGTTTCAATTTTGTTGTGGAGGGAGCACTCCTTGGCCCATGTGGGAATCGAACCGGCAACCCTGGTGTTATGAGCCTGCACTCTAACCACCTGACCTAACCGGCCGCCCCAAGGCGTGATTTTTTAAATGTAGTTTTACAGCAGCTAAACCTGAAGTCCAATTAACACACATTTATGACATAACTGTTTTAGAGTCTAGCCTCAGCTCCTATTCTGAAGTTTAGCAAGTATACTCTGAACACCTTTCTGGGTTGAAAGCATCTTTGTTGATTTCTGCAAGCGAAGGGCTCGGATCATGTCCTCTATTGCCCTGAAACTAACACAGGGTTGACTGAGGGAGGGGAGACGAAGGAAAATGAAGTTCAAGTTGTAGGCCTCAGGGTCAGAGAGCCCCCGAGAACTGACTCCTTTGTCAATCCTTGGATTCTAACCTGAGGTGTGAACTTGAGCAGGCTCAGTCTCTGCACAGCAGCCTAGAATGGGGCCTGCTGCATTTCCCCATTCCGGGCTCCTGTATGGATGACAGTGTTTACATCCTGTAGACTTACGCTTCACAAACTCTCTAAGCCTCAGCTCTGTCACCTGTAAAACGGGCATAACGATAGTGACAGACTTAAAGGACTGTTGTGAGATTACATGAGGTGATAGGTACGAAGTGTTTAGTCGGTGTCATACAAATTGAATTCAATAATTATTAATAATTAAGGAATGTCAATAATCTGTGCAGACTCACTAAATGCCACAGTATCACAGCGCTATTCCTCAGAATCCAGTAAGAAAAGCAAGGCAGGGATTGCTATGTCCAACCAGTTTGGTATTCATTTATCTGTAATGCTTTATCTTTTCTTATCCCTGCCATCTGTTTGATAGGAACTCGAGACATGTCTTACAAAAAAACTAAGGGCTTATTATAGCACACAATATATTACAGAGCACTTGGGGCATAATATTAAAATATTATAAACTTTCAAGAAACAATTCCTCACTGTAAACCTATGTAAGTAAATGAATGGGTTCTTTTCATTATGATGGTTTGGGAATCCACTTTAAGGTTCAAAACAGAACATCACCTTCCTCTCGCTGATGGTGTAGTAGCGGAGCATCCCAGATTGCTTTAGCACAGGGGTCGGCAAACTGCGGCTTGCGAGCCACGTGCGGCTCTGTGGGTACGTTCCATCTCAAAAGTCTGCGGACCCCTGGAAGAGCCAATCTTGTTCAACAGTTTAAAAATTATCTGACAGCCATAAATGTATTTTTACATAATCACCATTATGTGAATAATATCCTTTAAAAACTTTATAAATGAAACCATGATAGTTTTCATTTTCAATTTTACTTCAGAGCCAGTTTGTTGACCCCTGGCAGTTCTTTCACCTCAAAAGTTTGCCGACTCCTGCTTCAGCCTCTCCTCTTGCACTGTGAATCAGAACCTACCATTCCACCCAGTCACCGCTCATATTCTCAAAACAATGGTGGGCTTCTCAGGTCCAGCAGAGAGCTTTCAGAATAATTATACCACATTACTTCGGACTGCAGAATGTTCAAACGCATTTCAGGAAAGGAAGAGTCCTAAGGTAGGTTCTAACAGAAATGATGGGGCGGGGGAATTTTCTCAACTCAACTCACCAAACAAAATTAAAAGACTGGGAATTAAAGATTTCTGGTAGATGAAGATGAAAAATGAATTTAATGCTCTGCAGGAAATAATGAGCAACAGAGTCAACAATACTCCACACTGGGTGGGTGGCTTCATCTTGCTATAACCATTTCAAGGACAATTAGATTTAAAGTCAGCTTTATCTCTAAAATCCCCAAAGAAAGAGAAAACTTCAATATTCATAAAACACCTGGGATAGCTCTGCTTCTGAATAGGAACTTGGCCATCTATCAAGTACCAAGCAATTAATTACCACTTAAAATATACAACCTACAACCTACAAATTGGGCATTACTACTGCAATTTCACAGAGGAGAAACCAGGCTAGCAGAAGGGGCTTGCCCATTATCACGAAGTTATTTGCGGAAGTCTGGCTATGAACCCAGGTCAACTTGACATCAATGTCTGTATTCTTCTTTTTTTTATATATATATATATATATATATATATATATATATATATATATATAATTTATTTATTTATTTCTAATTAGCTTCAGGCATACAACACAGTGCAATAGTTATACTTTTTACCCCTCAAAGTGACAATGTCCCATCCCCCATTTGGCCACCCCACTCCTCCCCGCCCCCCATATCATATATATCTATTACACTTCCTCTGACTCCCTTCCACATTATAATCCACATCCCGTGACTATCTATATATTCAATTACAGTTGGTATACAATATTATACAACCTCAGCTTCAGGTGTACAGTGCAGTGGTCAAGCCTCTTCTCCATCCATGAAATGGTCTCTCTAACAAGACATATGACCATCTGACACCCCACAAAATATTTACAACATTATTAATTATATTCCCCAAACTGTCTTTCATATCCCAGTGGCAATATTGTAGTTGCCTATTTTTGCTGTCTAATCCCTTCCCCTTCTCCCTCATCCCCACCCCCTCCCAATTAGCAACCCTGATTTTTCCTCTATATCTATGAGACAGTTTCTGTTTACTTTGCTCATTCATACAGTTTTTCAGATTCCACATATGAGTGAGATCATATGGTATTTGTCTTTCTCTGACTGACTTATTTCACTTAACTTATTTCACTTAACTTATTTCTCTAGGTCCATCCATATCATTGCAAATGGTACGATTTCATTCTTCTTTATAGTGCAGTAATATTCCATTGTGTAAATATATGACAGTTTCTTAATCCAGTCATCTACCGATGGGCATTTTGGTTGTTTCCAAGTCTTAGCTATTGTAAATAGCACTGCTATGAACATAGGGGTGCATAAATTTTTTTGAATAAGTGTCTTGGGTTTTTCAGGATAAATACCTAGGAGTGGAATTGCTGGGTCAAACGGTAGCTCTATTTCCAGTTCTTTGAGATACCTCCATACTGACTTCCATAGTGCCTGCACCAATCTGCAATCCCACCAACGGTGCAGCAGGGTCCCCTTTTCACCACAGCCCTGCCAGCACTTGTTGTTTGTTGATTTATTGATGATAGCCATTCTGACTGGAGTGAGGTGGTATCTCATTGTGATTTTTATTTGCATTTCCCTAATGACCAGTGAGGTTGAACATTTTTTCATATGCCTGTTGGCCATCTGTATGTCCTCTTTAGAGAAATGTCTCTTCATATCTTCTGCCCATTTTTTAATTGGGTTGTTTGTTTTTTTTGGTGTTGAGTTTCATGTGTTTTATAAATTTTGGATATTAACCCCTTATCAGATATATCGTTGGCAAATATATTCTCCCATTCAGTAGGCTTCCTTTTTGTTTTATTAATGGTTTCCTTCGTTGTGAAAAAACTTTTGAGTCTGATATACTCCCATATGTTCATTTTTTCTTTTACTTCCCTTGCCCGTAGGGATGTATCAGTAAAAATACTGCTTCGGGTAATGTCTGCAAATGTACTCCCTATATTTTCTTTTAGGAGTTTTATGGTTTCAGGTCTTACATTTAAGTCTTTAATCCATTTTGAATTTGTTCTTGTATATGGCATAAGGAGGTGGTCCAGTTTCATTTTTTGCATGTGTCAGTCCAATTTTCCTAGCACCATTTATTGAATAGACTATCTTTACTCCAGTGTAAATTCTTGCTTCCCTTGTCATAGATTAATGCCTGTATTCTTCACACCTAGCAAGATGAATTTAAAAACTACTGACT
The DNA here is from genome assembly GCA_033961575.1 of Aselliscus stoliczkanus. Taxonomy (NCBI): domain Eukaryota; kingdom Metazoa; phylum Chordata; class Mammalia; order Chiroptera; family Hipposideridae; genus Aselliscus; species Aselliscus stoliczkanus. The sequence goes on along the minus strand of CM066731.1, from coordinate 111,455,271 downwards.
TCTTTAGAAGAATACAGTAAAACTCTGTAAGAATTCACTGATGAGTCAGGACTATCAGATTATTACTATAAATAGTGACGAGGCTAACATTTAAAAGTCTTCACTATGGTACAGTGATGTCCTCAGGACAAACTGAAGACCCCAAGGTTCCATGTGCCTCTTTTAGAGGACCGTAAGGGCTGGCTGGTTGTGAGGATGCTCGCAGATGGCCAGCTGATGTTTTTCTGAGCTTGTGCTTCCCATTTTGCCAGTGCCAATCTGCTATGGAAATTATAATTTATATTGGTCAACAGGGTTTTCTCAAGATGCCTAAAACCCTATTTAGAGCAGTCCAAGTGATAGCTGAAACAGCCACAGAATAGCGAACTGGATTTTGTGCTTTGCAATATTTTAGGGCCAATGCATTTTATCGTGCATTTCTATCTAGTCTGCCTGGGATAAAGGACCTTGAAGTCGGGACATTATTTTTCAGATCCAAGAATTGTATTGGAAACGGCTCCATATTTTTTGCACAGTTCTAGTCATAAAATAAGACAGTCCTAATTACTACATGTACCTTCTTCTGTGTAGGGATATATCATAAGGGACCATTTAGAAAGCATACTGATGTGAGCGTTGCCAGTTCAGATAAATCAGTCAGCACGAATTACAATTGGCTTTGGGCTGCATCCAGGTTATGAAGGCAAGAACAGATTAGGGGTAGATGCCACCATAGCAGTGACAGATTCTCAACTTCTTTGTAAAAGCACCAGTATTTCTTCAGGATTAGACAGGACTCACTATGGCTACATTTTTAATGAAATATTGCTGGAATCATTTAAAAGCTAGAAAATATAATCATGTCAGTACAGATTCCCTCCCCTGCCTCAAAAAAAAAAAGGACGTGTGATACCATTTCAAAATGTCTTCAGTTTACTGTGATTAGGCTACTAGGTTTGGGGGGCTAATGTCTGCACAAGGGGAAGAAGCCAAAGTGTTGTGGTCCTGGTCAAGATGCAAGGGCCATCATTTTCTTTAGAAACAATCATCCATTTTCAAACAAATCTCTTTTGATTACTAATTTTGTGCAAAATTGATTTTTCTAATAGCAAGGAAAAAATTATCAGGTATAACCTATATCACTGCATGACATGAGAAAACTTTTTCTTATTTTTACCTGGGATATCCCCCTTCTACTTTGTTTTGTGGGGAGATGATTTCTTCCTTCCTCCCTCACCTCTCCTATGTAACTGATGTGAGTTGGATGTGCACTAGTCTACTTGTGTTTTGTTTCCCACTTATTTTCCAGGAACATGAAAACATTTTCAACAAATATGTATGTATTCAACAAGTACTGAAAGCTGATTAGTACCAGACACTATTCTAAGCTCTTGAATATAGTAGAAAGCATTCCTGGAGTTTATATCCTAGAGTCTACAAAATGAATGTTTTATACATGTCTTGGCATCTTCCTTCCCTTAATGATACTTTGTAGAATTCCTGGTAAGATAAATCTCTTAGATTCCTGAATATACTCTGTAAAGATATCTGCAAAGAGCTGGATTTGCAGAATTAATTTAAGAGGACACAACCCATATTTTTATGAGTCAAGACAGACACTGACCCCTCTCGTAAGCTTCATCAGCATGAAGGCATGGAACCTCTGCCTGGTCCTTCGGCTGGAACCCCTTCCATGGGCTTCTGCTCTCAAGTATTCCTCAATTTTGGTCCAGGTTCTATGTGCTCTGGGCTAGAACATGATACTTGCACAGCCTTTCTACATATCATCTCAAGGATAACAACTGCAGTGAATGTATACTCAGCACTTGCTATTTTAGCAAGATTAGAACAATTACCTCCATTTTACACATGAAGACATAGGCGCGTCCACCCAGAGTAAATTGCTCAAGGTCACACAGCACACTAGGGATACAGTGTTAGCTTCTGCTCTGAACTACTGTGCCATGATACCCTCTGGATCTGAAGATTGCTATCATAGTTTTTCTAAATTTTCTATTTCAACCGGGATTAATCTAACAAGTTTTCCACATTTTGCAACCTGTATGAACCTTTTTCTCTTCCTCTGTCAACCTTTGTCTATGGCAGGGGTAGGCAAACTTGTGAGACAGAAATTCGCCAGGGGTCAGCAAACTGAGGCTTATGAACTGTGGCTCTGAAGTAAAATTGAAAATGAAAATAAAACTATCATAGTTTCATTTATAAAAGTTTTAAAGGATATTATTCACATAATGATGATTATGTAAAAATATATTTATGGTTCTCAAATAATTTTTAAATTGTTTTGAGGGACAAGATTGGCTCTTTCAGAGGTCGCCAACTTTTGAGATGGAATGTACCCAAAAAGCCGCATATGGCTCGCGAGCCACAGTTTGTGGACCCGTGGTCTATGGTAACTATTTTGTGGCTTTAGCATTTTTATTAAGCATTGACATGTTTTCTGTAACAAATTTGGAAAATACAAGGGGAAAAGCATCTGAGGATACCTACTCATCATTTGGAAGTGTCTCCTGTTTCATTAATGAACACATGTAAGAGTACATGTATACGTAGACACAATTATGTATTTCTATAGAAAAATTTTATACATATGGGTTAGATGCCTTATCTTTTCATTTGTATTGTGAAGTTTTTCCTACACAATTAAAAATATGATTTTTTATGGCTGTGTAAAGCCTATCATATACATATACTATTTTGTAATCACTCTACTTTTGTTAAATAATAAGATTGCTGCCAATATTTAGATACTATAAACATCATTATAATTGACATCTTTGTGTTAACATTTGATATTTCTTTAACACTGGATCCCTACAATTAGAATTACTGGACCAAAGATTACTCATCTTAAGGTCTTTACTACACATCACTGAAGTGCTTTCAAAATGATTGTGTCAATTTATTTTCACCAATACTGCATGAAACTGACAATATTGTTACATTCACATTGTCTTTTGTTGGATTTAACTGTTGCCAATTTGATAAATGGAGATATTCTCATTATTGAAATCTGTATTTCTGTGATTATTAGTGAGGTAACAGTATTTCATACACATAATTGTCATTTATATTCCTTCTTTTGTAAGCTGTTAATGTCAAATACCCCCCTTTAACTAGGTAGTTACTGTTTTCCCTTATTCATTTGTGATTACTACCCATAAACTACACTCATTTTATTCACTCATTAGATAGGTACCTGCTAAAATTTTGTTGCTTACCTTGTCCTGTGCTAAGACACAATTCTTAACCTTTGTAGTTTAGAACACCTTTGGGAATTTCCTACCATGACTTTTACTGAATGAGTATATATCTTAACAAAACTAAGATCATATTACCAACACTGATATTTTAAGCACAATTAAAATAATCTCATAGGTCCAAGAAAAATGATAACATGTATAGGAATAATATAAATAACATGTTATTAATTAAATCTCAAAGTTTCTTTTTTTCTTTCATCTTTGCAAATTCAATAAACCAATAGCCACGACTCAAGTCATTCAGCATATGTTTACAAGTCGCAAGACATCTTGGAAAATGCCACTAAATTCCTAAATGACACTCTGCATTGACTGGGTATTCTCCCTGTGAAGTGGCTAAAACATCTCAGCAATTTAGCTATTATTATCGAGTGAATGAGAATAGTACCAATGGCCAATAGTTACAGTGGCCAATAGTGTGACTACACAATAAAGTAACATCCATCTGAACCACCTGAAGGAGTATGTAGCTTGCAGGCCAAAAAAAAAAAACAGGAGAGCACAGGAGAAGAACTATAAAATCTAATTGATAACACACAATAACCCTTGATTTCTGGTTTGGCATACTAATTGAGTGAGAAAAGATGCACTAGTTATTTTATACTGTGAATTTCTCATGCTTGAGTCTTAAATTTGATTACTCTCTGAAGGAAACACATCTTTACCTATCAAAAAGGGTAGTAAAGTACAAAGGGGGCATATTTCACGAGCCCCTGAATATCTGAGAATCTTTTTAATCCTTTGCACATTAAAGACAATTTAGCTGGGTATAAAACTCTTGGGTTATAAGCATTTTTCCTTCAATACTCTAAATACATTGCTCTATGCTCTTCTGGTATCTACTGTTTCACCAAAGCTGGATGTCAGTCTGATTTTATCTTATGCAGATAAACCACTACCTTTATTTAAATTCTTGTCGAGTTTTTTTTTCCCCTTTATCTTTGTAAATTTAAAATTTTGTCAAGATTGTTTCTAGACAGAATTATTTTTGTCTTTTCCTTAGGTGATGCCTGAAATGTGATAACCCCTTCAAATCTGAACAATCAAGGCTTTATTTTCTACTTAGAAAAATTGTTTTTACATTATATTTAAGTATTGCTGCTACTCTAAAATCTTTCTCAAGACCATCTACAATGTTTGTTAGATTTATTTTCTATAGCCTTTGTATCTGGTAACATTTATCATATCCTATCTGTTCTTTTCCTCCATATTCAAAGATAACTTCTCAAATAATCTTGTCACCACCAATGATTCAATTTTCCTCAGTATCCTTTCTCTTTACTCACTCTACTGTAGATTTTCATTGTTCAGTAGGCATCTCTGTAATATAACTGCCTGTATGTGACTCTCAGGTTCCCTACATATTAACTATGTAAGCTTAGGCAAGTTGCCTTACTTTCCTGAGTTTTAGTTTCCCCATCTATAAATATGGGTAATAATAATATCTGTATAATTCAGGGTTTTTAGTTATAAGCAACAGAAAACACCAGCTAATTTAAGGATAAACAACAACTTACTTATACAATTGAAGACTACAATCTTCCAACCTATTCAGGTGGGAAAATGCATGGAACAAAGAAATTTAGATTAGATGTTCAGTGGCCAAAAAAACTGACAGATTTTCACAGCATTAACTCATAAAGTTATGCTAAGGAATATAGGAAATACTGCACGTAAAGCACTGCGGCAAAATGCTTAGTACATAGTAAGTAATAACAAAGGTTAACTATTAGTTTTATTCCATAGAGTTCATTGATTTTTATATGTTACCGACAAAGACAAAATATTTCTAAATTTTTCATCTGCTACCTGTAGTAGTGGTGGTGGTGGGTGAGTAGATAGGTAGGTAGGTAGGTTGTAGAGAGGGAAGAGATTGCAATCTGGTTGTATCAAAAAGCGTTAGGCCATTGAAACTACATAATACAGGGTATTTGCCTTTACAACGGCAGACGTGGCATAGATGGTCCCTTGACCATTCTTCTCAATCCTGTTCCACTGGCCTTATAGTAGGAGAAATCTTCTACAATTCTGACAATAGAGTGTGTCTCTTCATGGTTTTTTTTTCTTTTTTTTTTTTTTCAGGGCAGTGTCACTGCCCCTCATAAGTGGGACCCGAACCGGGGCCACTGGCTTCCGAAACCAGCGCTTAACCACTGCGCCACTCGACCGGCCCTCTTCATGGTTTTTAATGGGAAATCAAAAGAAGTTTTATCAAAGGTTAAGGAATGTTACCTTTTTATTTTTTTTAGCTGAGCCATCCTGCTACCTGTTGGCAGCTCAGCGGCTGCTTAGTTCGGGCTGGGCATCGAATTGCTGTTGCTCAGAGCTCAGCTCGCACTCTTGAGTGAGCTCTTAACCAACTGAGCCACTCGGCCGGCCCCATATACAATTGTTTTTTTCTTTTTAAAGGTTAAGGAATTTTTTAAAAAAATCAACCAAATAAAATGGTTTCATTTCAATAGAATACATTTTACCTATTGTGTAGTGCGGATCACATAACCTAAATGTAACAGCATTCTGCTTAGTACCCACGGCAATACAAATATAAGTTTCATATTCTTACCTACAAACCATCAAATCTTCTAATCAATCAGTTTATAATAATGCCAACAGCAACAATTACCAAGATATATTTTTCCACAAAATAATTTAATAAAAATTCACTTTTTCACTATACTTCGCTAACTGAAATAAAAGAAATATAAAGATCTTGTTACCAGCTTATAGAAAAAAACCAATATTCATCTTGAGAAACAAGGAGAAAATGGTGCAATGGGAAAAGTATAGCAAACTCTCCCACTTAACAACAGTTACAGCTTTAAAGCAAGAAACATATGAGGCAGCTAAGGTTATGGAAAAAAAAAAAGGTGCAATTTACTCCACATTTGGGCAAAACAGGCTTACTGTTTTTTAATAAAACAATATATGAAAATATTTTGCAAAGCAGAGGAGTAATAGTTACCATCAACTGTATGATGGAAACGAATTTCTAAAGGAAAAACAAAATACAGAAAAACCTAATATGGAGGAAATAGTAAAAATTAATTCTGCCAGAATACCTTATAAGAAGGCCATATGTGGCTCAAGAATTTTATCTTGATTTAGGCGTTAGGAATGATTTTAGGAAAACTTGTAAATCAGATATATAGCTAATAGGGTAGATGATACCACATGATGAATATCTTTTTGATGTCATGCTGCTTTATAGGAATTGTCATATGTAAATGTCTACAAATTAAATAGTCTATATACCAAAATGTGTCAAATTCCAATTTTTTAAAGGAAAATTGAATTTAGAGCCAAAAGATTTCAATTCTAATAAACAAAACTATCTTTCAATTTATGATAGCCCTTTTCATTTGTGAAGTATGATTAATATAGAATTTAATTGTGTAATACACATTTGTCTTCGAGTTTCAATATGTTCTTCCAATTTGCTTGCAGGCTGTTTCCTTTCCTATTATTTGCAATCCCTATATTATTAAGGATTGAGTGCACAAAACCTCTTAAAATTTTATAAGCTAAGACATAGATCTGTCTTTGAACTACCTGAAAAGAACTACACAGTTTAAATGATTTTTCTTAAGAATGCCTAAAACAAAATAATCATAACCTAAATTACTTTCTGATCACTTTGGAAAACAATACATTCATAAAATATAAACAGATACAGTAGGACCATATGGACCCATTTCTGCAAAAGAAACAAAAATGGTAATTTAGAAACTGAGAACGCTTAAACATGAACATAGACTTTTGTGATAGCTACGGAGTAAGTTTAGGGGTTATACCTGAGGGGAAAATACGTTTCTGAAATAATTTTCTCTCCAGAACTGATTCTAAAAAGAAAAATGATCATGCAGTGCAGAGAATTCAATGCTGAATGATCCTGTCATGCATTTAATCTCACCAACTCAGCAGTCACTCATTTCAAATTTAATAGCATAAAGTTTGCATATACAGGGTAAAATTATTCTATATATCTATAATTTAACTCTGAATAGGAATTGTGAACTGAGTTATTCAACTGAAAATGAAATTATCATTTTAAACATGCAAAGTCAGGGTTGGCTTTAAGTATTAATAAAAAAAAATATCCTATTACTTTCAAATGTAAATGAAAGGTAATGTTAATTCAATGGTTAATTCAATTTAATTCAAAAATTACAGTTAAAAGTGACCAAGTTAACAAATTTACATAAAACTGACATAATAATATATATATGTATATATATATATATATATATATATATATAATATATCATGCCTATCTTAAAAAACAGGATAAAAATACACATTTTTGGATTTTGTGGTTCCAATTAATGAATATTCATACCAATAACTGCACAGAAAAGTATACAATACAGTTTGTGTCTCTGCATTATTCTGAGGGTAGAAACTATGAAACAGATCATCTCTGTGTCTCCTTACCACCCCTCACTTCCCTTTCCTGGACAGAGTGCTTAGCACTCAGTAGGTTTTCAATCAATATATTTTATTTAGTTAAAAGGAAGCATATGTTAACTATAGGGGGATAGTGAACATTTTTATTTACATTTATAGCTCATTAACGCAATAATTAGTTTATGGCACCTACTATGTATTCCACTTCTACATATGTAACCTAGCTATGTGTGAAAAGCCAGAAAGAGGCTGTTCAAATTCCTGGAATTTGTCAATACACCTAAAAAGATGTTTCCAATTTAATTAAATAGAACAAATAGTGATTCAGAATGTACTCCTGGGATATATAAGATCAGGGAACTTTGCTAACAGGTCCAGCTAATCAATCATCAGTCTCTCAAAAAACACAGGCAGATGTCAAACTATATATTCTAGCTATAATTGTTAACTAACTTGTCAATCTAGCTTTTTATGTTGCTAAGGGCATTTTTTTTTGCAGGGGGGGGGTTACACACCAATACAGAATAAACCTCTTGGCTGTACTCTATTGTATTCTATCATCACAGAGATACCTGAAGTGGGGGATATCCTTCGTCATTAACACATGCAAGAAAAACGTTACACTGTGATCATGCACATGCAATTAAGAGAACTGATCTCCTGAGAACCAAGTATCAGGGTTCAGAATTCTTGAAGCCAGGCCAAACAGTGTTACAAGAGCTCCACTTCTTGACCTCATTTTGAACCTCATTTCCATAATATCAAGGAAGTAAAGCTGTAAAATTTGATGATCCCACAGAAATCACTAAGAAAAGATACAATCTTACCTCGGGTTTGATGATGCAGTTCAGGCACAGAAGACTTCACTATACATTATAGAATAGTTACAATTGCCAGGATAATTCAGTTAGCAATAAGAAAAATTACTAAGTTACTAATGGGAAAAATGTAAAGTCTTAGTTAGGCATTGTACTCATAGTACACAGATTTTAGCTAAACTACAAACTATGCTTGTATATAGCTGAAATAAAAATTCTGTCTTCTGCATGTGGTTGAGGTGTGTCACACAGAAGTATTTCATTGTAAATAAACTCAGGGGCCAAATAAAAGGAAGTTGCAAAGACAGGTGCACAACAGTTGAGCTGTTTTCAGTTTCAGAGAAATAAAGTAAATAATTGTACTGGAATTTGTTCAGTTCTGGGCATTCTGCCATACAGGAAGGGTGTGTAATTACTGAGGCTAACATATCCATGTAAAAATGAAGTAATAGCAGTAGGGCACAGTTGGGGTCCAAATTTCCTTGTTTTATCTTCCAAAATTCAGGATCTCTAATGACTCTCTTTGAAATCTAAATATCACTTAAGTTAATATAGACACAATGAAGGTAGAAATGTGACACTCACTAAAGTCAGAAAATATTATCTTGAAAGGTGGTGGTGTTCTTTGCGGGGCCTCACGAGTGAAGAACATTGCAATTTTCAGTCATCGAAGATAACAAAAGAAGTACACACAGTATCTAATTTAGGACTTCACCAGACGAAGAGGAGTACACATAAAATTAGCATGTTTTGCCAAATCTATTCTTTGCTTACCACCTTACAGTATCTGGATTGGCCTCAACCTTAAATCTGGATTCCAAAGTTCTTAGATCATAAACCAAAAATGAGAAAGTGTGGTTTGTGGAAAACAATGGAATGAACGTTAGAACTCCTAGTATGGCCAAGTTCAAACAGAAATCTCAATTATTCAAGCAACTTTATGACAGAAGATGAAAAAGTGTAATGAACAGTACATGTGTGATTTTACAGAATGTAAATCAACTTACATCCTATATAGAGCTCTGAAATACACTTGTTAACCCTATCCATGATAGGCCATATGGTCTTTTAAAGAGCGTTTCCACAGGATCATTTCCTATCAATTACAAAATTAAAGTTTACTCTCCCAAAAGATAAGAGTAGCTGGCATGGGGTCTTAGCCTGTGAAGTTAGCACACTGACACATCTAAGTTGCAGCTAAGTTCTGGATGAGCAGTCAATGTCTTACCAAATTCCAATTCCTCTGCATCCAAAGTCATACTGTCCATTTCAACAATGAATCAATCATTTTAGTCTAAAGTTTTCATAGGAGGAGGGAAGGCCCTTTGAGGGCACCACATTTCTTTATTTTACTGTGTATAAGATATTAAGACCATTCTGAAATTGCCAGATATTTGAAACCTATCAGGACACCCAAAAAAACCCAAAAAACAAAAATTTCCTTCTTTCCAGCATCTGTATTCATGTAGGACTCTTGGGTTCTCATTAGGAGTTGAGTTAAACAGTAGAACCTGCCAAATGATGATCCTGATTACAGCAAACTGGTAGCTTCAAGTTCAACTGACACTTCCTGTAATTTCAGATTCAAGTCCAAAGGCCACATAATTTTATTATTCCCATGGATTGACTTTTTTGTTTCTCTAAAGCAGGGGTCGGCAAACTTTTGAGATGGAAGAGCCGCCAGGGATTAGCAAACTGGGGCTCGAGCGCCACATGTGACTCTTTCGGTAAGTACATGTGGCTCTGAAGTAAAATTGAAAATGAAAATAAAACTATCATAGTTTTATTTATAAAAGTTTTAAAGGATATTATCCACATAATGGTGATTATGTAAAACTATATTTATGGCTCTCGAATGATTTTTAAATTGTTGTGAGGGACAGGATCGGCTCTTTCAGAGGTCAGCAAACTTTTGAGATGGAACGTACCCAAAGAGCCGCATGTGGCTCGCGAGCCGCAGTTTGCCGACTCCTGCTCTAAAGCAGGATCCTTAACTGGGGGACATTTCTTTAGCAGTTACCTATATCACTTGGTATAGATGATGCTGGTAGGTATTTTGTGACATCACCAAGATAACCACATCCTTTTATTCTCTACACTTAATTGTCATCTAAGTTGGACAGATGGCAAATGAAATTTATATCGCCTGTCATTATTTGATCATCCATATGAAATAAAATTTTAGTTTGCTCCTTGTAGAGATTGGATTTAATTCTAATCATTATTTAATTTAAGCAGTATGGATACATGCAATTCAAATTGTCTTTTAAAGGTAAGAACACACAGCTGGGTAACCAGTTTTCTAGGTGCTGAGAAACTGTCTTGCTTAGTAATGTTTCTATTAATGTGGTTACAGGTCCTATTATCGTCACAAAACACGCAGTTGGAGACAAAGTAATCTGATAACCATTATTCATCCACTACCTCCTGAACAGCCATTTATTGCCCATCTAATATATTTAAGGGGGTAGGGGAGAGCAGCCTATACCCTGTGTGTAAAACAATGTATAAAACATGGCTCTGAGGGCTGGCCGAGTGGCTCAGTTGGTTAAGAGCTCGCTCAAGAGTGCGAGCTGAGCTCTGAGCAATAGCAGTTCGATGCCCAGCCTGAGCTGAGCTGCCGTTGAACTACCAACAGGTAGCAGGATGGCTCAGCTAAAAAAAGAAAAGAAAAGAAAACATGGCTCTGTCCTTAGGTAGCTGAGTCTATAAACCAAAGAAGCATGCAGTAAGAGTCAGAGCAATGGTATGAAGTGCCTAAAAGGAGGCTGCGGGGAGAGATTTGACTCAGGACCGGTGAACATGGCTTCAGGCAAGAGGTGGGACTTGAACAGAAGTGGCTCTTTCTTTCTATCAAAGAGCAAGGACTTTTTTTTATTTATTTTTTTTAAATAGCTGCACAGGTGCATACCTATGTGACGGACATAAATGTGAAAGGCTATCACTCTACAAAAGAGAGGGAATGTGATTATCAGCATTTTGCTAGGGAATAAGAGAAACCTGGCTTCCAGATCGCAGGAAAAGTGTGACCCCATAGAGGAAGATTCAGCTGTGTTTATGACACCTTAAATACAATTTCAGAGAGTAACAGACTAATGATTTGTTAACAAGACTCCTGTGGCCGCTTGCCATTTTCTTCCCTCCTACTTTCCATAAATTGCCCAGGAGGAGCTTGTAGGAGGTATTTTAGTGGCTTTAATATGCTTTATTCAAGGAGAACCCAGACTTTTCCTCACAAAATTCAGGTGTGTGTTGAAAGATATCACTTTCTAATTCTTTAACCAAACGTCTTGACCTTATGTTTGAAGTCGCATTAAGTCAGCGTGTTCATAAAATTTATTTTCATGTGCTCTATTTCTTATAATATTGGGTTGTCGGAAAAGTCATGACATACTTTTTCCAAGTTTTTCGTTGCAAAAATGCATTATGACTTTTCTGACAACCCAATATCTATCTAAAGCTGTTCTAATCTGTGAGACCAATATGGTGAAGTTTTGAAAGCTGTCTCAATATTCAGAATGCTTTATTGTCTTCCTTCCTATCAATGTCCAAAAGAAAGCTCATTGAATCCCTATATACATTCAAAATATACCATCAGCTCCTCTTAAGAAAAGCTTTATATTCTTATGTAACAATAACGATGACAATAGGAGTATCAGCGCCTGCTATGAGCACTTAGTGCTTGGCTGCTGCTATTGTATGAGCACTTTGCATAGGTTAATTCAATGTCCTCAATAACTATCATTATCCCCATTTTACACATGATAAACTGAGACATAGAGAGGTCATATAATAAGTAGTGGAGCCAAGGTGGGTACCCAGGCCATATGTCCAGTTGCAGTGAAGGGGTCTCCTCCTTCTGTACCTTAATGAAACGTCCTTCCTGAGATATAGCTGCCACCAAACAAGGTCTGTTCTCTGAGACCAGTGGAACTGATACCATCAGTTCAGGCTATGCATTTGCATAGTAGTGAGGCACTTTTTGATATAATTATGAATCCCATCCAAGAATATGGCTCTTTAATACCAAACATGATCAAGGACATAATCTAATACTAACTATTGCATTTGAGTCTAACACGATTACGAATGTCACATTCTGACTAGTATTTTAAAATCAAATACTAGTAATTAGCTTTCTTATTCCTATCTAAGTTTTCTGTGCTCTCATTGGGCAGATGATAGGGAGTGACATATGTTAGGAAATTCCTAAGAAATGTTTTCTCTGAATATAGAGTATCTAGCCTGGTGCAACAAAAATCCAATGGGCACTAGTGTTAGCTATTTAAAGTCAGGTGAGTATCTTGGAACAAGAGGTAGGTACTACGTTTTGGATTGAATGATTGAAATGATGACTACTGAGAACTGACAAGCAATTTAGAAGAAATTAACAATGAAAAATGCAAATGTATATAAATAATGGACTCAAATTCTTTGAACGGTAATAGAAGCAAAGAGTAGACTACATCCCCCCACTAAATAATCTGGGAGATATAATTCTTCTAATAAATAACAAATATTTGTATTTTTTTGTCTTCCTTATGAAACTGGAACTCTTCTTGCTATCTCCCAGAAAATGCCCATTCAGAACATTATTTATTGCCAAAAGATAAAATTTTGAAGTCATTGAAAGCCATCAAGAAATTCCAGTGCGGAAATAAAATCATGATAGGTTTCCATCTTTCTTCAACATGCAGGGTATCTGGTTTCAAAGTACAAACACAAAATACCTGCTGCTATGTTTACTGAACATAGTTTCTAGTTTTGAGTCAGTTCTGGGTCTTTTGATAAACTTACCGTCATGTTTCACAAAACACAGCATACGCTAAGAGCCCTAAATCCCTAAATAAATCAGAGCCTTTCCATTTTACAGCTCCTTAGGTCAAATCTTAACAACCATGAAGTTCTATCAAAAAAAAAAAAAAGAAAAAAAAAAGAAAAGGAAAGAGTCCATTCTTCCTCTCTGAAAGTGAGAGAAGCTTAGATAATCTAAAGTTTTGTGGAAAATAAAAACAGTATTGACTACAATTTTCTTACAGTCTCCTCAAATTCTATCTCTGTAGAATGTTTAAAAACTCCTAATTTCAGTGAGAAATGGAAATATTTTGACATCTTGATATTAGAATAAGTAATAAAATCACTTTTCTTGAAAATAGAGTTCTAATGTCAGATATATATCATACTTCTGGAGTGTTCTTCCACGATCACACACCTAGCTTTAAGTTACAGCAAAAAGTAAAATAATGAGGTATTAAATATTCTTTTGCTCTTTGTCAGCATTAGTCATTTAAACTGCTGAGATTGATTTTTAAAAGAATATTCCAGCAAATATATATCTAAGTTTATATCTCTTGAGAAAAAAAGACCCAGTGGTTGAACTGTATGATTTTTAAATTTTTTTACTTAGATTCTTTCCAACAGAATAACCCTCAGAGAGGGCATACATTTTTGTTTTGTTTTTGAAGGAGGGGCAAAAAACTAACCCTAGAGCTTTAAATTTACATTCACCGTATTAAAATTTTAAGTCTTAAGAAATTTAGGAATTCCAATTCTCTAAGACAACAGATAAGATCTAATTTAAAAGGCTACTTGTGTCTGAAGGATAAATAGCATTAAGGGTCTTAAGAAAACAACATAAACATGACAGTAAAGCAAACTAGCACGTTTTCACACAAATATTAGAACACTAGCTCACAAAATGAATATACTTTGATTCACACAAACACAACAAATATAGTCTTTATCCCCAAATCACAGAGACAGCCCTATGTAATACCTATGTTAAATTGCTCAGCACATCTAAGGCTATTACAGGCCTCGAGTTGCCAGAGTCCTGACAGAGACGTCAGCAATGTGAACTATGCTTTACAAAACTCAGCGTGCATGCACACACTCTGCAATGGGGCGAGACAGAGACACCGATCACCATCGAGATTGTCCTTACTTGCAGACGCACAAGTATCCTGCATGTTCCGATTCTGACTGGCACCTGGAGCGGCTCTACATGCCAGTCATCCCAATGTACTCAGGGATGTAAACACCTTATAATTAGAAAACGTGAAGGCGTCAAGGACGTTAGACAAATTTAAAACGCATCCAAAGATTAATTTTTAAATGCACTGAAGAGATCATTAACTGCAAATTCCAATAAGAGGATGTACCTGCTCCTTCACAGAAGCTAGAATAGTGGTGGCCGTGCTCTCGGGTTCCATGCCGGGGCCAGCGGAGGCAGCTTCCTGGCAGATCTGTGGTTGCCCCTCCTCCAACAATGAGGCCTGCTCAGGAGCTGGCATTCCTCCTGCAATCAAGTAGGCAAAGGGTTAACACTTTCTCAAGGGCACCTCTGTGGGAACAGGCAGGGGCTGAGGATTTGCAGGGAGTTCCCAGGAAATACTACAGACTTGTACACACAACTCCTTACAGCCATTCGATTTTTAGAAGGTAACATCTAGAGGCACAAGTATAGCTAGTATTACCAAATACGAATGAATGAATGAATGAATGAATGACCCAACCAACCAATCAATCAATAATGATAAATTCTAAGAAAATATTTTTAAAACATCTGGGTCAAAAAATGACACGAAAGGGTTGGGGGATGAGGGCTCTTAAATTAAAAATATATGAAGGGCAATGAAATAGTTAAAGCTTGTTAAATTGCTGAATTTTGTAATCGGAGAACCACTCAGTAAATATTACCCATCTTATCATGAAACAAATAGTCACACTCTATATTGCTATAAGGGCCAGTTTTCAAAAAAATATACACACGAGAAGACATCTACAAATGCTCAAATGCTTTACTGATAACAACAGAGGATTATAAAGGTTATAAAACTTAAAGAAGCCTTGAAAATAAACAAAAGTGTACAATATTTAAAAGGAATGCAGTGCACTAATAACAGTAACAACATCTTTGATGGAGTATTAGAGCATAGTTTGGTTTCCTTAGAGGAATCTAATTATCCAGTGATGACAATGGCTATGGAGAAGGTGTTAAAAAGAGAATCCATTTTTCAGGCCGGTAGTTTGTGACAGAGGAAGGGTTCTTGGCAGGAGATGCAGCGCCTCTCCTAAGATAACACATACCAAGACTGGTGTGCCTGCCAGGAGACTTTCTGACTGGATACGAACTTTCTACAAGTTTAAAGAAGATTAAGAAAAGATGCCCAGCTAAAATGCTATAAATATTAATTAATAAACTGTTTACATGTCAGTCTGTCTACATGAGAGCACAGTCTCTCTTCATATCATGAAACTAGATGGCGTATATAATAGGTGCTTAATTAATATTTGCTGAATAAGGTATTGGGTTGACGGAAATCATGATGCATTTTTGCAACAAAAAACATAGAAAAAAATTCGTCATGACTTTTCCGACAACCCAGTATTTATGAATGAAGGATGACCATCTTTTCCATGTCTCATTCCAGCCATTAGGCAAATCTCACCATGTGCTATGATGCTCACAAGACCTTACTTGTTCAATGTGTTACTCTGTATACTCATATACGGATATCTGGGACCATAAATGCTGTTGTTGACATTCTTCATAGTTTTCTCCTAAAAATTACTCTACCATTACATTTCAATTTTTTATCAGCCTCTACAATGCTCTATTCTGTAGTATGATCTGGTGATTTTCACCCCATTCCCTCAAATTTCCGTATCAGCCTGTTTGTTTCCCAAACTGCAATCGATAAGAAGAGGGGAAATGTGCATACCACCAGGGTCTCCATCTTATTACTCACTCTCCTGACCTCCACATCAGTGGAGCTGGTTCCAGGTTCTAGGTGTCTGCCAGTAGTTGCTGTATTCTTGCCATACTAATAGGCAGACGGGCAGACACAGACAATGGGTCTGGTGAGTTTCTGCATTTGCCCCTTCGTGAAAATGCCTCATGCCTGCTATGGGAGGTGAACGCTCCACCCCCTCATTACTATGGTGCTCAGGCTGGGGTGGACACGCTGCTGCGAGGAAGTTCCCTCAAGTATAAGCAGGAGGAGGAGCGTCTGACTTGAAGTAAGTGGGGCTATGATCAAAACTTCAGTGACCTTGGACAAGTTATTATACCACCTCACTGAGCCCCACTGTCCTTGATTATAAAAATGAGCTTACTAATTCTTTATACAGCACAATGGAATGATTTGATGGCAATCTATTTTTTAGCATGTGTGGTGTGCTTACTGAGATGTAAAATACATTTAAAATATCATCAACTGGATGAAATAACCCATTTCTGTATTTGTCAGGTGCTCATTAAAGACCAGGTATGAAGTCTATGAAGAAAAAAATGCCACACATAAAGATCCTAGATTAGCATTTAAGGCATTTAAACATACCAAAGTATTCCACGCCATTGAAAAAAATCACACACCTTAAAATAAGCAGATGGTTGCAAAGAACGAAAATGTTACTATGCAACAGTGAAACAATGCCAAGAATCAAAATTTTAAATGTCAAGAGTATAATATCATGAAATGTGTATAATAACCAATATGTTAGAAAAAGAGAAGCAAAAATTCAGTGAACAAAGAGAATTTGAAAAAGGAGAAATAGAAATGTCACTGGGGGAGTATTTATTTACTAATTCTTTACTATAAATAGGAGGAGCCTTACTGTTTAAAGAAAGATATAGAATTATATGATTTAATTAAGTTCCATTGCTGTGAGTGTAACATATTTAATTTCACAATAGTTAGTTTAATGACTTTGTCCAGAATCAAAAATTAGATGAGCATTTTCTGAGTACTGCTCTGTCCATATGCTGGGCCAGGAGATAAGGGGATACAGACATAAGGCAGGGTCACTGACCACTAATGGCTCATCTTCTAGCTGAAGTGGCGAAATATGTATCAGATCAAAGCCAAGTATAGCAAGATGCAAGAGATGGAATTACAACACTACATTCGTAGAAAGAATTTCTACGTGAAGAATTTACACATTTGTAAAAGAAAATACTATTCAACAGGAGAGATTTACATAGGCAAGGATGACGTTATCATTCTATGATTCCTCAAAGGCTGGGAGATATTGGAAGCAATCACTAACACCCATGCGATGAAGAAGGATGACCACAGTATCCATGCGTACCTGAGGGTGAGACATTTCCCAATCCCTCATCTCTGGTACAATCCCCAAATTCCACAGTCAACATGGGGTAGAAGACAGATGTCACAATACTGACAGGTTATAATCTATTAAGGTTTTCTGTCCATTTTCTTGTGGTTCTCAAAACAATTTAAGGATTTGAAGGACTCAAGCTCAGACTAGAAGCACAGGATAATATTATACAACAACTGCTTCCCATTAGCAAAGGAAAAAAACGAGTACTTATGTAGCAAAGAGACTGTGAGAAATTAGGCCTCATGCTTCCCTCAATGACCTCAATGTTCCTAATTTGCATGACCCCATTCCAGGGACCTAAGAAAACTTACAAATATGTTGCTGGACCATTTAGGGAGCTCTTTGGAGAATCACAGAGAATGGAAGAGTTGCCAGAAAACTGGAAGCAGGAAAATGCCATTTCTGTTTTTGGAAAGAAGACTCTGTTCATGTTGCAAACTAGGGAGCTAGACATAGATCTTAGGTGAGATTCTTCAAAGGATTTTATCCAAGAGATGATTTGTGAGAACTAAAGGGGAGCACACCAAAGAAAAGTCATGTTACGCTGGTCTAATTTCTGTCTTTGGCAGCATAACCACGGAAATGCAATGTCTAGACTCTGGTGAGACATGTATGATGTTAGAAGTCCCCATGAATATTATAAGCAGCACAGAAATGGGGCCGGCACAAGGCAACTGCTGACTCCAATAATCTGTAAATATATCATCCTATATATATATATGAATGAAACATATCATCCTATAGAGATTTGTAATGCAATGCCAAGGAGCTCTGATATTGACACAATCCTAACCAAAATTTTTGGCCATAATGTAAATAATAACACATAAGGCATGCTCAGATTCTTCAATGATTAACAATACTGACTTTATCAGATGATTAAATTAAATTAAAATATGAATAACATTGCTAAACTGCAGTAATGAGCTGCCTCTATGAGATAAATCAATAGAAATAGATATAGGGTCTTGTATTTAGATTAGCTCAGCAAGACATTGGGGAGGGAAAAGATTTAGATACTACTTTAGGTTCAAGAGAGAATGAGTGAACCATAAATGAGACAAGACTGCCCAAAAGGCAAGGTGATCTTATGCTGTATTATCATCAATATTTCAGTGATAGGCAGAGAGGGGCAAATAGCATTCACCTTTCCTTAAAGTTCTTTGGGTCACACCCACTTTCAGTTATAGGTGGCACATTAACAGGAATGGACACAAGTATATATCCATTCAAGAGAGGACCAATAAGATGGTTAAAGATTCGGTCATTATTTCCAGGCATAGGAATGGAGATGAAATGAATGACAGCTCCTGTTCCTTATGAACTCAAACCTTGGCAGAGGAAACAGAAAGAACAGTTGATAGACCAAAAAGAGAAAGTCTGACCTAAAGAAAGGACTATGCAGACAGGCAAATAGCTATAAACTTTTGAAGGACTGCCATGGACAAGTAAGGTTAGACTTCTTAGGTTACAATCCTCAGAGCTAGACGAAAAACCTAATGGTTTTGTAACAAACTTGTATGAGCCTACATTATTATTGTCTTTATACACTGAATCAAATTTGGCTAATGTTTATATTACCGTTAATCAAAATTAAAGGCTGGAGTCATTAGGGCAAGCTCAGGAAGGTCTTTCCTATTGGAGCAAACACTCAAATGTCCAAAATTTCAAGAACTGATAGCCTCTAAAGGTGACACATTCCCCATCCAGGCAGGTTTTTAATCACAACTCAGATGATCAAGTAGCAGGAATGGTATAAAGGGATCCTGCACTGGGTATGTGTTAGGAATAGGAAACTTAAGTCTCTGAATCTTGAGGCCGACACTTAGATAAGACAACTTCTACATTCTGAAATGATGTTGAATGTTATTCAGTTTTTAGAACAGCTGTCAATAACACCACACCTCTCTATAAAAAGGCTAGGAAGTTGTTATTTGCTGGGGGCATGATGAATACTGAAAATCTTAGTGCTTGCTGATTGTTTCTCTCTCTGACTGTACAAAGCTCAGAGACAAGTTTGTGCCCAACTCTAAAAAGTGTGTTTTCGTGTTATCCCAGCCATTACTTACTAAATTTACCCTTTGCCCAGGTCTACCAGTAGAACTGCATCCTTTTGAGCTTTGTAAAAACACTTTTTGAAAGGCTGACTATGTGTTTTCAGCATAATTTTTAAAGAAGACAAAGAAGCTTTAATGTGAAACTGTTAGTATAATTCTGTGTGTGTGAACCTCCTCTAAAGTATAATTAAAAAATTTTCTGCTAAAGGCTGCAGGCCACATACACTCTAGTGTGAATCCTGAATCTTAAAGCTGTGGATGTAATATATCCAGGCTATGAATGTAATATATGGCTATAGATATAATAAATAGGAAAAAAAACTATAATCACTTTTACCGCAAATGATACTAATTCACAAAATTATCACTGAGCTAAATATCTCTGGAAGAGAAGGTCAACTAGATACTGGATTTTCTTCTATTTACTCATTTCTACTCTCCTTACTATTATTTTTTGGTCAAAGTATACTGAGTATACTATATTTCATCTTAGTCAATGAAGTAAATTGATTCAACATATTTCTTCTCTCCTCTTTTGCATTAGTAATCTGGAGCATAACACACATCACATCATTTCATTTTGAACACTCAGAAAATATTATGGTTGATGACTATTTCAAAATTGATAAGGTAAATTAATGATGCCTAAGTACAAATTAAGAAAAACAATAAAGGACAGAAAATAAGCATGAATATCTTAATCTGATTCAAAGATACGTGTAACACAGAATAAAACTTTGTTAAGGGTGAGAAATAAAAATGTAGTGCTTTTACAATGCATTCAAGCTTAAGTGACCATCAACTTAAAATAGACTGCTATACATACAAGTTGTAATACTGGGTTGTCAGGAAAGTCATGACGTATTTTTCTCTGTTTTTCAATGCAAAAATGTGTCATGACTTTCCTGAAGACCCATATGCGTCTCAACATAACAACAAACCAAAAACCTATGGTAGATACACAAAAACTAAAGAGTAAAAAATCCAAACATAACACTAAACAAAGTCATCAAACTACAAAAAAGCAAGAGAAAAACAGAGAGCTACAAAAACAATCAGAAAACAATTAACAAAATGGTAATAAGTACATCCCTATCAATAATTACTTTAAATATAAATGGACTAAATGCTCCAATCAAAAGGGATGGAAAAATATATGTTATGCAAACGGAAATGGAAAAAAATGCTGGGGTAGCAATACCTATATCAGACAAAATAGACTTTAAAACAAACGCTGTACCAAGAGACAAAGAAAGGCACTTCATAAAGATAAAGGGATAAATAGAGCAAAAATACATAACACTTGTAAACATTTATACACCCAACATATGAGCACCTAAATACATAAAGCAAATATTAACAGACATAAAAGGTGAGACTGACAGTACCACAGTAATAGCAGCAACTTTAATACCCCACTAAGAACAATGTATATTTCATCAAGACAGAAAAATCAGCAAGGAAACTCTGGACTTAAATGACACATTAGTCCAGACAGACTTAACAGATATATACAGAACATTCCATCCCAAAACAGCAGAATACATTTGTTTCACGTACAAATGAAACATTTTTCAAGATAGATCACATGTTAGGCCACAAAACAAGTCTTAATAAATTTAAGAAGACTGAAATCCTGTCAAGCATCTTTTCCAACCACAACAATATGAAAACTGAAATCAATCACAAGCAGAAAACTGGAAAAAACACAGACAGATACATGGAGGCTAAACAACGAATAGATCAATGAAGGAATCAAAGAGGAAATTAAAAAATATTTTGGGACAAATGAAAATGAAAACACGATGTTCCAAAACCTTTGGACACAGGAAAATCAGTTTTAAGAGGTAAATTTATAATGATACAGATCTACCTCAAGAATCAAGAAAAATCTCAAATAAACCATCTAAACTTACACCTAAAGGAACAAGAAAAACAAAAAAAACCTAAGATTAGTAGAAGGAAAGAATTAATAAATGTGAAAATAAATGAAATAGAGAATAAAAACAATAAAAAAGATAAATGAAACTAAGAGTTTATTCTTTGAAAAGATAAACAAGGGCTCTCTGAATGGGTCAGTTGGTTAGAGCATGAGATCTGAGCAACAGGGTTGCTGGTTTGATTCCCACATAGGCCAGTGAGCTGTACACAAGCTGAGCTGCCACTGAGATGGTGAGAGCCTGTGCTATTAACAAGGTTGCCAGTTCGACTCCCGCATGGGTCGATGGACTATGCAACTAGACTGAAAGTGGTGACACAACTTGGAGCTGATGGGTCCTGGAAAAACACAATGTTATCCTTCCCAAATTCCCAAATAAAATCTTAGAAAGGAAAAAAAAAAAAAAAAAAAAAGAAACCTTTGGACTGACTTATCAAAAACAAGAGGACCCAAATAAAATCAGAAATGAAAGAGAAGTTAAAACACTACACCACACAATACAAAAGATCAGAACAGAATAGTATAAAAAAAATCATACACCAACAAACTGGACAACCTTGAAGAATGGACAAAGTCCTAGAAAAATACCATCTTCCAAGACTGACTCAGGAAGATATGGAAATTCTGAACAGACTGATTACTAATAACAAAATTGAATCAGTCATTTAAAAACTTGCAACAAACAAGAGTCCAGGAGGAAGGAATGCTTCCAAACTGATTCTGAAGTCAGAAATATCTTAATACCAAACCCAGACAAAAATACTACAAAAAAAGCAAATTACAGGCTAATATCCCTAATAAACATATGTAAAAATTCTCAACAAAATATTATGAAACCAAATTCAACAAGGTATTACAATGATCACACACATACCATAATCAAATGGGATTTATACCAGGGATGTGGGGATACTTCAATATCTACAAATCAAAGTAATACTCCACATTAACAAAATAAAGGATAAAATGCATATAATTATTTCAATAGATGCAGAAAAACCATTAGACAAAATTCAACATCCATGTATGATAAACAAAAAAACTCAAGAAAGTGGTGATAGAGGAAACATACCATAACATAATAAAGACAATATATGACAAACCCACAGAAAACACCATTCAGTAATAAAAAGCTGAAAACTTTCCTTTAAGATCAGAAAAAAGACAAGGATGCCCACCCTCACCACTTTTATTCAATATAGTATTGGAAGTCCTAGTAACAACAGTAAGACAAGAAAAAACCACATCTAAATTAGAGCAAAAGAAATAAAACTGCACTACTGGCAGATCACATGGCATTATATATAGAAAACTTTAAAGATTCTACCAAAAAACTATTAGAATTAATAAATTAAGTTGCAGAGTACAAATTAATATAAAGAAAATCTGTTGTGTTTCTATACTCTAATTAACAAACTATCAGAAAGAGAAATTAAGAAAACAATCCCATGTACAATTGTATCAAAAAGAATAAAATACCCAGGAGTAAATTTAACCAAGGTGGTAAAAGACCTGTAGTTGGAAAACTCTAAGACACTGATAAATGAAATTGAAGACAACACAAAAAAATGGAAGGATATATCATGTTCATGGATGGGAAGACTTAATATTGTTAAAATGTCTTTACTACCCAAAACAACCAACAGATTCAATGCAATTCCTTTCAAAATTCCAAGGTCATATTTCACAAAAGTAGAACAAATAATCTTAAATTTGTATGGAGCTACAAAATACCTAGAACAGCCAAAGCAATCTTGAGAAAGAAGAACAAAGTTGGAGGTATCACGCTCTCTGATTTCAACTATACTACAAAGCTATAGTCATCAAAAAAGTATATAGGCACTAAAACAGACACAGCTGGAACAGAATAGAGAGCTCAGAAATAAACCCATGCTTATACAGTCAATTAATCTTCCAATAAAGGAATCAAGAATATATAACAGGGTAAAGATAGTCTCTTCAATAAATGTTGGGAAAACTGAACAGCTACATGAAAAAAAATGAAAACGGACCACTTGCTTATACCATACACAAAAATCAACTCAAAACGGATGAAAGACTTAAATGTAAGTAATGAAACCATAAAACACCTAGAAGAGAACACAGGCAGCAAACTCTTTGACACTGGTCTTAGCAATATGTTTTTAAATATTTCTCTATGGGCAAGGGCAAACAGAAACAAAAATAAACACACGGGACTCCATCAAACAAAAAACTTTTGTACAGCAAAGCCAACAAAACAAAAGGGCAACCTGCTGAATGGGAGAAAATATTTGTCTATGATATATATCAGATAATGCGTTAATATCCAAAATATATAAATAACTCATACAGCTTGACATCAAAAAACAAAAACGAAAAACAATCTAATTAAAAATTGGGTGGAGGACCTGAATAGACATATCTCTAAAGAGGAATACAAATAGCCAACAGACATATAACATGCTCGACATTACTAAACATCAGGGAATTGCAAGTGAAAACTACAATGAGATACACCTCATACCTGTCAGAACGGCTATCAAATAAGACAAAACAGAAGTGCTAGTGAGGATGTAGAGAAAAAGGAACCTTCTTGCACTGTTGGTGGGATTATAAATTGGTGCAGCCACTATGGAAAACAGTATGGAGGTTCCTCAAAAAATTAAAAATAGAACTACCATACAGCCCACCAATTCTACTTCTGGGTATTTATCCAAAGAAAACAAAGACACTCATTTGAAAAGATATATGTACCCCTATGTTCACTGCACCATTATTTACAATAGCCAAGATATGGAAACAATCTAAGTGTTCATCACTAAATAAACCAATAAAGAAGAATGGAATATTACTCAGCCATAAAGAATAATGAAATCTTGCCATTTGCACCAATAGATAGACTTAGGGTATAAGGGTATTATGTGAAATGAATAGGTAAGACAAAGAAAGACTACACCATATGATTTCACTTATATGTGCAATCTAAAAAACAAAATAGAAACAGAGTCACAGATATAGAGAAATTGATGGGTGAAACAGTGAAAAGGTGGAGAGGATTAAGAAGTATGAGCTTTCAGTTATAAAATAAATAAGTTCAGTATAGCATAGGGAATGTAGTCAATAATATCGTTATAAGTTTGAATGGTGACAAATGTTTACCAAAATCATTATGGTGATCCTTTGGTAAGGTATATAAATGTTGAATTACTATGTTGTGCACCTGAACCTAATATTACGTTGTACTTCAACTATACTTTAATAAAAGTTTGTTAAATAAGCATTAGATGTCCAAAATATTATCACAGTAAATGTAAAAAAAATTACGAAGTATTCTATGTGGTGGCAGAGATAACTTTCTTTGCTTTACTTAAAATGAAACTGGAAGAAATGTAACAAAAAAAAAAAAAAGAAGAATGAAGTATTGGGAAAGGAGGGGTATAACTCAACAGCTGAACACCTTCAGGACTATATGGAATCTACTCTAGAATTCTAAAAGGAGTACTAGATAAACTTTTCACAGTTTTAAAATAACCTGGAAATAAGAAGCATTACCCTAGGGCCGGCCGAGTGGCGCATTGGTTAAGAGCTGGTTTGGGATGCCAGCGGCCGGGGTTCGGATCCCACATATGAGGGCCAGTGACACTGCCCTCTACAGCTAACAAAAGCTCCACCTGAAGCTGGGCTGCGAGCCCTGGCGACGGTGTAGGCTGCAGCCCCTGCTG
This sequence comes from Aselliscus stoliczkanus, assembly GCA_033961575.1. Lineage (NCBI taxonomy): Eukaryota > Metazoa > Chordata > Mammalia > Chiroptera > Hipposideridae > Aselliscus > Aselliscus stoliczkanus. The sequence goes on along the minus strand of CM066731.1, from coordinate 111,429,963 downwards.
CAGTGGGCTGCCATGGGCTACAGTGAGTGACCAGCAGCCAGCGTGAGTGGCCGGCAGCCAGCGTGAGCTGCCAATAGCTGTGGTGAGCGAACATCCAGAGGCTGGCGATGGATCTGCCTCATCCGGGAAGAGCGCAATGATGATAACAACATGGGCCAGTGAAGCAACATCCTCGCAACTGGACTGAGGAACAAAAAGACAGCAACTTGTCTGTTCCCCTTCCCCAATTCCCCAACGCTGTTCTCTTCCCCCAATTCCCAATAAAACTTTTAAAAAAAGAAAGAAAAAAGAAAAAAAAAAAGAAGCACTAATCCAATCTGCAACTGTTTAGGAAGCCTAGAGATAGTTCGTTACATACTAATCTTCTAATCAGACAGTTCATCCAAAAAATTAAAATTTCTTGGCAAGAATTTTTTCAGAAGGGAACTATATGCCAAACAGCATAATGATTCTAGAGAATAAACTATACAGAGCATTTTGACTTATGGATTTACTTTTACAATCAAGAGACCAATGTAAGATACCTGATATAAAAATAAGCAAAAGGTGTGAATAAGCCTTTCTTCTCAGAAAAGAGGAAATCTAGATAGCCAATAATGAGGTGTGTTCAACCTCATTAGTAATTAGAAAATTCCAAATTCATACTACCATGAGATATCAGTACAAAAACACTGAAATGGCAAAATATTTATACTTCTGGTCATAAAACTATACTAAAATATAATTTTATGACTCATAAATGTTTCAATGGAATTCATTTCAATAAGGGGCTTACATTACAAAAAAAAAAAAAAAGGAAAATGCCCTCAAACCCATATACCATTCAATAAATATTCCTGAAAATAAAACCCCTGGTTAATATATAACATCAGGGTCAGCACTGCTCGCACCTGAAGGCAGCATTCTCATTGTATTCCATGTGAATGGTGCTCCCTGCAGTTATATATGGTCTCTGTAAAAACAGGCAAAACACTGAAAAACTGTTAATAAAAAGTAAAAATTCTACGTTGGATAAATACAGACTTCACTTTGATATATTCAACCTTTCCAAAAAGTATCTTATTTTTTATGGACATCAAAGAAGACAAAATGAAAGTCTCTTTTTGGAAAGTACCACAGGTTCACTTTACTTGGGGGTGGGGTGCGGGATTTGGGATCCTTTATAGCATATAAATGAGAGAAAAGGAGAAGTCTGGGATGTTGAAGGGTGTGAAAAAGACAGGATGGAGATAATCAACAGGGTAAGTATGTAGTTAAAACTCTTAGGAGAGACGCCTGGATCAAACACAAGATGAATACAATTGTACTCTTTTCCAACTCACAATTATGTGAAATACAGAAAAGGAATACTGTCTTTTTTAAGGTAATAAAATTAGTTAGTCTAGAAAATTTTTAAATGCCTTCTGTGTGCCATAAAGTCAGAAAAATAATGGCTGTCGGCCTATGGCAACATAACCAGAGGAAACCATAACACAAGAGAGAAGAGCCTGCTTTCAAGGTCGCAGCAGTTGGGGAGGAGGGCTGCTTCGAGTTGGTGGATACCAGACTCTTAGCTCTTAGGTCTGGGTTAAGATCAGATGATCAGGGGAAAACAGTGCAGAGGGGTCGGTCAGCCTGTCCAACAGGGCCTCAGCCTGCTACTGATGCCCAGAAGGGACCAAATTCCCTAGGAAAAATAAAGTGGAATAGATAGAGCTAATATCCTTTGTGTCTAAATTGAAAACTGTGTACATGAAAGAGAAATAGCCTTGTAAAAAATAAAGTGACAGGATAAAAACAAAAATTTCATCAATGAAATGCATGAATCATGTTTTTAAAAGAGTACTTCGTAACAGTGATCCAAATTTCTCTCAGAGACTAAAAAAAAAAAAGAAAGAAAGAAAAGGAGGAAAAAAAGGGATGAAAAAGATAAAGGAACCATTTGAAGACTACAGACTAGATATAGGAGTTATGCTTATTTACTATGAGTACTAGGACGAGAGAAAAAAGAGAAAATAAATATTATAAGAAATAAGAAACAAAAAATTTCTGAGAGCTGAAAACTAATCATTTAAAATGGGCAATAAGTGAAAAAAACGAATGAAACACATAAACTACATCTAGATCCAATCCACTGAAATTTCTTGGTTCCAAGGATAAAGAAATGGCTGTAAATGGTACCATGGAGGAAAAATAAACTGCTTCTAAAGGAATGAAAATCAGTTTGGCATCAGACCTCTTATCAACTACAATGGATATAGCAATAGTTTCCGATGCTGATGAAAAATTATGATTCAAAACGAAGGCAAAATAAAGGCATTTTAGGACATACCAAGAGTCAAAGAGTGTGGCTTCAGCAATCTTTACCGGAAATTCTGCAAACAAATAGCAAATATGATGGAGGAAGAATGAGGACACACAAAAAGGTGCTGAGCAAATAATTCAGGAAATTGAAGATGAAGTCTAAATACGTACACTTCCCCATGACATCAACATGAGAGGGGTGAGAAGCTGAAGAAAATAAGACTGCACTAGAGTTCTTACTCAATTTAGCGGGAAGACATACACACAGAGTAACGAGAGGTCACCGAGCCTCTGACGCTCCTCTCAGGCAGAGGCAGAGCCCACTGCCTGCCACTTGACCGCGGGGCTGGCCACTTGAGACTCAGAGCGCGGCAATGGTCCGAGGCTAAACCCTAAAAGGCCTTGCAGCTTTGTCTTCTGGAACCTTGAGGTCACTATACTGTGAAAGAGCTCGGGATTAAAGGATGCCACGGAGGCAGAAGCCCAGGGATTCCAGCCACTCCAGCCAAGACCTGCAACCTGTAAGACAGGCCATCTTAGAAAGGCCTGCCCTGACCAAATCACCAGCTGACCGCAGTCATCTGAGCGAGCCCAGGCCAGATCAGAACCTCCTTGCTCACCTAGAATTGTGAGCAATTAAAATCCACTGTTTGAGTCACTGAGCTTTAGGATGACTTGTTATACAATGAATAAGTAATACTAACTGATACAACTGTCAAGAGAGGAAATGAGGATACAGAAAAAAAGGAACTTGCATTATTTTTAAATATAAGATTAAAAAAATTAAATTTTACCACCTGAATTATCTTACGAAGATATAATTTATTTCATGCATTACTGATCTTCCGCTTATGTACCACACCATAAACTAGGTGTTATTGCAAGTATAAAGATGAATAAGCATCTGACTCTAATCCAATGTACAATCCAAAAGGGAAGACAGGACAAATCAACAAACTACAATAAAATGCAGCTTGGGATAAACAAGATACTAGAGCTCAAATGCAGAAGGCAGGGGCTCAAGGAAGGGTTTCAACGGCTGTGAATAAATGGGGGTACTATTCCAGGCGCAGACGGACCCAGGTGGGGAAGAGCCTGCTTATAATGCGTTTATTAATTTTATTAAGCTTTACATAAAATGAAGTATCTTGTTTAATTAAAGACTTGGGGGCCGGCCGAGTGGCGCATTGGTTAAGCGCTGGTTTTGGGATGCCAGCGGCCCCGGTTCGGATCCCACATGAGGGCCAGTGATACTGCCCTCTACAGCTAACAACAGCTCCACCTGGAGCTGGGCTGTGCGAGTCCCGGTGATGGTGTGGGCTGCAGCCCCTGCTGCAGTGGGCTGCCATAGGCTGCAGGGAGTGGCCCGCAGCCAGCGTGAGCGGCTGGCAGCCAAGCGTGAGCTGCCAGTAGACGCGATGAGCGACATCCAGAGGCCAGCGACCGATCTGCCTCATCCGGGAAGAGCGCAATGACGCGATACCAACAGTGAGGCAACATCCTCCACAACTAGACTGAAGAACAAGAAGACAGCAACTTGTCTGTTCCCCTTCCCCGATTCCCCAACGCTGTTCCCCTCCACCAATTCCCCAATAAAATCTTTAAAAAAAAAAAAAAGACTTGGGCATTTAAAAATATTAATAAGGTCTATTAAAAATAAAAAGTATACAATCTAGTAACAACCTGCTATGCAGTGATCGTCTTTTTAGTTGACGATACTGATCTGCTTTTTACACGAACTAGCTAAATGATTTTTCAGTGTCTTGGGATCTATAATAGGCTGTCCAGCGGATATTAAATTAACCTAGAAGTTCTGTATCAAACTTTTTAGAAGTTCTGCATTAGACTTCTGTTGAAATTAAAAATTCATTTGTAATTTGAGAGATTCAATTTAAAATTTAAACTTCTCAAAGTATGCTCCATGAACTACCTCTAGTATGTCAAAAATAAGGTTCCCTTGGTAAGTAAGTCTGGGAAATACTGCAGAGCATGCTTCCTCTTAGAGATTCCTAAACACCATATTTATAGTGTGATCCGTAAACCGGCACTTCACAGCTGGTAAGAAATGCAGAATTTCAGGCACCACCCCAGACCTACTGAATCAGGATCTTCATGTGAATAAGTTCCCCAGTATCTTGTATACACCTTCTGTTTGGGAAACAGTGGTACGGAGCATTTTAAAGACTTGAAGAAATCTTAAAGTAAAAGAACCTGTTTAATCTCATCTAACTCAGTATCTTACCCTTATTTGACCCCCCTATTAGCATTCTGAAGAACATACTTTGAGAAATCCCACAATATAATAATCATGATCATTAATGAACAAAAGTAGCTAGAAAGAGATATTGTTCCATCCTACACAATTAAAATTTGCCTCTCCCCAGCTTTTCCAATGATGTCAGTCTATTAAAAGAAAAACATTAATTAAGTACTTTTAAGAAAAAGGTAAAGACCAATTTAAGCTTTTATTCAATAAAGACTTCTGGCCAACAAAATTAAGCATGAAATCGTGTTTTGGCTCTAAGTTGGATACCAATTTCTTGGAAAACTTGGTTTCTAAATGAAGGAATAAATGAATTTCCAGAAAAAGAACGCAGACTGCACCAGGCCAGGTGCAAGTTTTAATTATATTTTTCATGCTTGTCTCATGAACATTTATTGGAAATAGACTAGGTGTATGGTACACACTGGTATTTTGGTTGGGGAGATCAACTCCCCATCTGGGATGTATAAGAATTTGCCTCAAACATGTCCAGATGTTAGGATAGATGTTAATCTATAAGGTGATTTACTGAAAGCACAGGTAAAAAAGTCACTTTTAACAACACCGATTTTGCAACGATGCATCTACTGATTTCCAATTTTGTAAGTAGTCCTTTAGAGTAAAATGGAAAATTCTAGATTTCCGAAGGCATAAAAAAATAAAGTAGGTAGATTAACAACTGACTGTAACAACAATCCCTTCTTTCTGTCCCTGTCTTCTGCAAGTTAGACAAATGATGGTTATCTTTCAGTCTCCTTTATTCAGTTTCGATTCCGTATGCTTAACGCCAGTTTGTTTTCAAGAAGACCAACACGTCTTCCCACTTAACATCTCCAAAGAGCTTTTGAAAGAAAGCACAAGAAAAAATATCAGGGCTTCTAGAAGTTTTCTGATCACAGATGGAGCATGCAGTGGACTGTATCACTATTTGCTCTTCACTGTTCTGTGTCCCCCAACCGTACATCCAGGTTCAGTGAGAGCAGGGGCGATTTCCCCCTAGATCACCACCACTATTTTCAGCCCCAGTAAAACTGCATGAAACATAGTAGGTATTCAAGAGCATTTGTTCAGTGAACCAATGAAACAAACTGAGAGAAGAATGACAAATCTGTGCTGCCATTGAAATAACATTGATATGCCAGGCAGTCTGAGGCTTCAGAACCATCAAGATGCTGAAAGAGCTCACAGTCTAATAAGCAAGGAATAAAAATAGCATGATAAATGCAACAGTAAAAATGCATAAAACATACCACAGTTGGAGTAACTGGGGAAGATGGGAGTTTCTACAAGGACAGAGAAGTAGAAAACATCACCATGTGCTGTGTTCAGTGAAGGCCAACAGTACAAACTTGGGGTGATAGGGTAGGAGTAGGGGGAGAAAAGGAGAAAGCAAGCTCTGGAGATGAGGAGATGATGCAACCATAAGGTCAGGGAAAGAGATGGATTACCTAATGGGATGATGCAATTGAGGTGCAGAATTCAAATGAGTCAGGTACCACTGCCCTAGTGAAGGTGGTTGTGTGACTGGGGGAGTTAGATAACATCAATCAGGAGGAGTAGAAGTAAAAGCCAAAGGGTGTCAGCTTATAATAGTGGTAAAATCCATGGAAGGCCTAGAAAGCTGTGGGGAAAAGAGCAACTTCATTTAGGAAGACTTCAAAAAGAACCCATCAGACAAGACTTGTAAGAGAAAACAATTATTCTTCTATCCTTCATGTGCCAAGTTCCTGGGGATAAAACGATGATGATAATCCTAGGAAACCTTGTCATTCACTGTCCAGGTGGTCTGTTTAAGGAAACTACAAAGAATATCCCAACCATTTTGCTTCAGCATCCTCACAGGGCATCCACATACAACAGGGAGCTTGCTCCCCAAAACCCGGATAGAAAGAAAACAGGGCTGTTCCCAGGAGAAGAAATTCAGAAAAATCAATAAAATAAGGGTAATATTGGATCTGGGTGGAAAATAAGAATCAGTAGATGTATTTTATAAAATAATCAAGGAAAAGACTATAACATCCAGGGCAGAATCAGAATGTCATTATGATTCATCATGTGTAATTACCACCACAATTGTATGAAGCACAGGGAAGACAAATCTAGATTCTAGCCCTGTCTGAGGAAGCCAAAAAAGTGAGCAATTCTCTGTTAGGTCTTTTGCTCTAAGGGACAGAGGCGGTCCTGAAGTGAAATCTCTCTTGAAACAAACAGTCTCTTTATCTTTGACAGGATTCTAGGTTCACCAGTTCCCCCGATGCTGGAAGAGAGAAGCCTGTTTGGAAAACACAGACATTTTGGGAATTATGAATTCATAAATTAGCACTCTGGTTATGTAGTAGGCCTAGTTCTTAGAACTGTAAAGCAGAGGACACGGTCAGGACTGCAGTGACTCCAAAGCTCTGGGATGTGATGCTGGAGAGGCCTCGTCTCTACCACTAGCTGTTCTCCCTAGTCGACAATCTAGCTGAGGGTCACTCATTCCAATTTAGAAATTTAGCAACAGGTTAACACAGAACTCACACAAATGAAAAAGCTTAGTCACTGGGAGAAACAGGCCCCTATTAGTCATTCTAGAACAGGATGAAAACAGCTACCTACTTACAGAGGTGCCTAGGAAGGGTTTATATGCTGACCAGTCCGTAAATCTGCACCACAGATCGTACTACCACCATATGCATGTTCATTACACTCGATTCTTTCAATATTCACTAGTTTAAATCAACTTTTGCAGAACCATGCCATAATTCTGGGATATCATTTATGTCTAATAATCGGTTTTAAATGGTTGCTTTCAAAAAATGATGCCTTTAATTACCTAAAGTGCAATTTCAAAACCTCTTCAATAGTCCACACATGACATCCAGAAAGCACCTAGACAATTATCTCTATTTTGTACATTTTAGGATAAAGCCTGTCCTCATTAAAATTCAGTGCTTTGTGTATTTCTAGTCTGGTCTCCCCAAGGTGCAGATAAATGCACACAAATGCATATATAATAATATAGAATAGGCTTCCAATCTGCAATAAGCAACCAGAAAAACTCTTCAGACAGGTGTTATCATAACATTGTTTAAATTAAGGTATAATTCATACCATACAATTTCTATTGGCTTTAATACTACCCATTTTTATGACTAAATATGCTTTACTCAGGATTTTTTTTTAAACACCTGATCAGAATGATATGTATTATGACTAGCTTGCATTTACATATGCTCCTATTTCATATGCTATTTCACTTGTAAAATTTGAGTGGCATGTCATAGTCAGAGGAAAGGTAAGTAAATGCTTTCTGTAATTGAACAAAATTAAATGGCACAACAGAAGTGTTTCACTTTGAAAAAGTCTCTCTAACTGGTCTCAGGGTGCATCCTTGTCTCTCTCTCTCCTCCCTCCCTCCCTCCCTTCCTCCCTCCCTCCCTCTTTCTCATAAATACAATTAGTCATTGCTTTCCAGAAGGAAATTCAGGTAACAGAGTTAACTGAGTAAATATTAATCATCAGATAAATAGTACATTACATTTTTCAAAGTTACAGCAAATTCTCCATTTTGCTGATTTCTTCCAAAGGGTAAAGAAAACATTTCTTTGTTTTGGAGTCCTGGCTAAGTTTTGGCATTCAAATAAAATTGTGCATCTCAGATAGCCAAAAGGTACACTTTCGGTCAATATGATACAATATGTATGGAAAATAAACCCAGTCACCTTACAGGGTTTGAGAAAAGGTTCTGTGAGACTGAGACCTCAGTAGCAGACTCGCACATGGGTTTTATAGGCCTCTGCATGTTCCCTGTCCCCTACATTTCTCTCCGGGCCCCTCTCAACTCACTCTGCTCACAGAGGTCTTCCCTGACCACTAGAGGGTCTTTTGGAACAAAAGGAATCAATCCCTGGCCTTTGAAGGCTGGAGAATGGTACGTGAACAGTTGAGTTAGATACAGTACTATCGGTCATGAAAGAAATCAGATGCAAAGTTAGGTGGGAATTCAGCAGGTGCCCCTCTGCATCTGCTGGTCCCCAAGCTGTGGTCATCCTTGTTAGCAGCAGTTCCCTCTCAACACAGCCTCCTGGACTGTGCAGTTTCCAAGGCTTCAATCAGATGTTTGAGGCTGGGCAAGTGGAAGAGCTCCTTAGCTCCCTCCCCAAGCTCCAGCCCGGTGCTCCCTCAGGCTGCCTCCAGAGCACAGCCACCTACCTCCTGTCATTTCAAATTCCACAAGCAAAGCAAGTGTAAATCCAAGCTCACGGCTCTGGCTTCGCCAAACTATTTCTTCCTTCTACAAACACATACTTTGTAAGTGCCTGATTCTTAAGAAAGTACTCATTCCTCAAGGTGTTCTGAAATTGCCCTTTTTTGGGGTGAGTAGGGGGAGGATGACTCACTCTTTGAGTCCCAACTAATCTAGTTAAGGTCTTAACAACACACAACGCTCATTTTCACCCATTTCTATCTGCTCTTTAAAATGTTCCCTCACCTATTTAGACATGTTTATTGAAACCAGAATCCCTACCTTATATGGCTGCATTTTTGTTGGTGTCTAACACATGTGCTAGGGCATTTCATACAATGCATGCTGACAGAACTGGTTCCACTATGTGGAGAGGAAAGCAGAAACTGGCACTGGACTGATGCACTGACTGAAAAATGTTTAATATATTAGATGGCTTACATTCAAAGAACCACTGAACAAAATGCTTCCCTAAAGGAGTCTTTTGTTCAGTAGTTGGCACTAAAAATGTCAGAAAGAATCAGATTTCATTTTCAATTTTCCTAGTTAGGTAACTTGTTTCTTTTTAGGTGAGGGGTTTTGACTTTCTTAAAAAAGAACTCAGAAAAATAACCACAAGTCAAGGAAGCCACATTCCATTAGCAGGAGACAATACAACTTATGTCACAATGTGGTCACACTGGTCTTTCTAAATTCTCAGCTGCAAATGTAGTGTATAACTAAAGTGTACTTTTAATGAGACCCAACAAATCAGAGCCATGATTCCTACAATAATCTAGAAAGCTGTCATCAAAGTCTTGATTGTGTCTCGACATACCAAAACATCACCTGGTCAGAATAAATGGGGCAGGAAAATGAAAGGCCTGGATTATTCCACATTTCAATAACATGTTTTTTATTTTTGCTAGTAAAAATATAGATAGCTATGTCCTAATTTAATGAATACATCAAAAGCAGCATTTAGTGATTCTAGAACAGTGTGATAAAATATCTCAGTGATGAACTGCATTAACATCTCTTAAAATTTTGTTACTTTTGCTTAATACTTCATTTATTTAGAGCTCAAAAATAACTTCAGTCTAACTGAATTGATTACAAATTCAAAATCTACCAGAATCTAAATTAATGTGATATAACCACATCTCAAAAAATAAGTATTTTGAGTTTAAAACATTGTGCCTGAGGGGGCAACCGGTTAGCTCAGGTGGTTAGAGCATGGGCTCATAACACCAAGGTTGCCAGTTTGATTCCCACATGGGCCAGTGAGCTGCACCCTCTACAACTAGATTGAAAATGACTTGGAGCTGATGGCTCCTGGAAAAACAAACTGTTTCCCAATAAAGTTTTTTAAAAAATTAAAAAATAAAATATTGTGTACATTTTTGTGTCGTTTTAATTTTTTTGGGGGGAGGGCAGTGGGGCATAAAGGGGAGACTTGCCTTTATTCATCTGAAGATCATAAACTGTGATTGCAGTTCACTGATAGGTTGACAGGGCCATGCTCATATTTCTCTTAGATGCTGCAGAGAGCCTACCTAATGCCCTCAGAAGGGTGGAACATTCAACAATGAAGTATGGCATTACAGACTATCAATAAATAATGACTGCTAAATATTTAGAACCCTGGCAGTGCACAGAAACAGAACACATGTTGGATGAGTTTCCACAGCCACTCCAGGATCTCACAATTAAGGTAATAGTGTGAATATAAAATTTTGATGCCCAATCAGCCTACTGGGGTTATGAAGGCTGTGTCAAAAGTACCACCTGTCCACGTGGTGTGTGCGCTCTCACAACTCATAAGAATTATAACAACATATATAATTTTGAACACCAGAGGTACTGTGATAAATAAGACATTTAATTTAATGTTTGGTGAAGATAGAGCAAGCTGGCACTTTGATGAGGTGAAAAAGGCCCTGAAAAGGCAATCCGCTTCTTTTATAGCCAGCCCAACAATTCTCTGGTCTTTCTGGGAGCCGACTCTGCGAGCAGCTGGGATCTCTCGGTGTCTGCCTATATGTCAATTACCAACTATCACAAAACACATGCAAGGACTGTCGGTGGGAATGAGGAATTGCCTAGGATATGCAGTGGTTTCTAACATTCCCTCACTGGAACCTTCATTTCTATTTTTGATGTCTCCGATGGAATGTCTAAGAAATAAAATGCTCTTTGGGTGGGGAAAATTGGACGTGCCTATCAAAGGAAAAAGGCAGCTGCGAGCCTGTGGTGAAGCACTCTAAGCAGAGGCAGAGGAAGTCGACTGCTGGGGGTGGATCCGGGAAGTTTTCAATGGAGGATGGACAGAGGATGAAGCTCACCAGGGAGAGCACCGGGGCTCACATTACCCTGCAGCATTCAACACGCAATCAAGATTTGGAGAGCTTTTCCTAGTAGTCCATACTCAAGAAAGCCTGAGGGCCTCAAAGCCCCAAACATCCCTTTCTTATTGACTGCTTAATACAATGGATTTATTTTCTCTGCTCTTTTGATAAATAAATGTGAGAGACACAAAAACTGCTTGAGGAAGACTAATTAATGTTAACTTCAGTAATCTGATGGTCACAAAAGAACTGAAAAATTCTAAAGTAACCAAAAGGCCAAAAGTCAGTTCCTCTGCCAGGACATACAAGTCATTCCCCCAAGAAAGGAGTTTCTCAAGTGAAGCGGTTCAAGCAAGGAATGGAGTTGGGAACGTGTCAGATGAAACACACCTTGGTTGGGACAGTCTCAGGTTGCCATAACTGGGCCCCAGTTTCACAGTGCTCCACTGATCTTCACCACTGTGATATCTAAACCAGCTGGCTTTCAATATACTTTCGACTAACAGCTGCCACGAACAGCTACTGAAATTACATCACAACCAAACCACTCCGTGAAACAGCATAAACTCATCTTCATATCTTCGCAATTGTCAGTCACATAAAGAGAAACACGGAGAAGTGCACAGGTCTCTGTACTTGAACTCATGTATTCTGATTCAGTGTGTGGCACCAATCATTGGTGGTATTTACTGATTATTTCTGATACCAACCGACATATCTACAGCACTGCAAAGAATATGGATCATGATAACATATAGAATATGAAAACACCCAACTGCTGGACATCTCACCTCAAACTTCAAAAAAAAAAAGAGGGGCCGGCTGAGTGGTGTGGTGGTTAAGCGTTGGCCTGGGAAGCCAGCGGCCCCAGTTCGGGTCCCACATATGAGGGCCAGTGACACTGCCCTAAATAAATAAATAAATAAATAAATAAATAAATAAATAAAACAAAAGTGAGTAAATTCTTTAAAAAAAAGGAAGAAAGATAGAAAACCAAACAGTCTATGGCTGGATGGAACAGGCTTTACGTCACCAAGGGTAATCATTCATCGATCAGGGGAATTATTAGGCAGTTTTCCATCCCTGACTTTCTACGATTCCATATTCATCAGAGACAAAATAGTGACAGCACTTCACAAGACTGTGTCCTCTAACGTATGTGCAACCATGAACAATGACCAGAAACTAAATCAGGTACTCGTAGAAAACACTTAGCTGTGTTTTATTAACTACTTTTGATTTATCTTCCCTAATTAAAAAATAAAATATTTTAACCAGCAGTTGGCTGGCCCATCCATCCTCAAAGTATACAAGGTGAAATTACATCTACAGGAACTTCTTGGCAGCATTTTCCATAAGCACTTTAATCAAAGGGAACAGGGAAAAGTTCCACTCTTAACATTCTTTTCCTAGACTCTTCAGAGTTTCAGAATATTCTAATTCATAAAGACTACTCAAAGGTTAAACAAGTAAAGAATCTGAAGAAGATAATTATGTCAATTCTTGAACAGATTTCAAAAATAATCACAGAACAAATACTAAACATAGTAGAAACTCTATCGCTAAGGAAACCGTTGTACCAAATACTCAAGTTTCATCAAGAAGCACTTCTGTCAGAAATGCCTGAGCTCACCAACACATATCTACACATTTTGGGGGCTAACTTATGTGATACAACATATACTTGAAGACTAATAGATACAATAGCTTCCCAGAACTCTATAAACAAAAAAGCCCTTAAAGTTCATCTAGTTAAGTGGTTTTCCAACTTCTTTATTTTAACCAGTTTATTCCTAAATAAACTTGAGAATAACACTAATACATAAAAAAATACAAGCAGGAGATACTCCTCCTGGGCCTTCTTCATCTCCACCACCAGCTCCCCTGAGGAAAAGCATTCAACATTAAGGATCAGGCTGTAGAGAGCTAACTGGAGCCTTTGAGCCAGGACTCAACCTGTCCACTCTTGCTAACAGGTCTGCTGGTTCTCAAGGCAGGGTTCTTTCAAATGCAGCGTGTAACCAAAGCAACGGAATCCAAAACATGAGTCTGTTACCATCTAACTCAAAAGTTCTCTCCTCGTATTACACAACCTTTTAAAAGTTCAAATTTCACAATATAGCTTTGAGGAAAAAAGTTCCGATTTACTATTTTCCAAATGTTTTTTAGTTAATGTTTTGGAATGAGGGCTGTTGGCACTTGCTGGTGAAGGACGTGGCTCCTGGATATTTCAGGCCTTCCCCACAAAGGTGAAGCTGGCAGAGAGGTGGGCCAAGCCACATGGCAGGTCCCCCTGCCCCGCACGTGAACGTCATCTGAGAGAACTCCTTGACCCTGACCAACCCCCCTGCAAGTCAGCCCATCCTCACTCCTTTCGCCCTCCCACCCTGCTTTCTTTTCCATCGTAACACTTATCACCACCTAATCTATTTGTTTCATCCCCCCTCATCCCAAACAGAAGCTACATGAGTACCATAGTAAGACTCTGTTCACTCGTTAATCAAGAGCAGCAGCTGTTGGCAGGCAGCAGCATGCAGGAGGACAAACCTCGCTGCAGTGAAGCCCTGGTCATGTGACTACGTGCAATTTTCTGACTCCTGATACCTCCTAAGCTCCAGGAGTTCCTGAGCGTTTGTCTTTGGTTTTCCTAGTAGATCCACTTTTGAGGGTGGAACCTAAAGGCTCTGATGACCCCTTCTAGGCTAACCACTAGAAATAGGATTCTGGGACCAGGAGCTCAGTTCCAATTTTCATGTTTCCTGGCCATCAACTGGGGTCCTGCCAGCTGCTCAAGCTCAGTATGCCCACAGCTGAATTCCTAAATCCCTGTGGCTTATAGAGTACCTTTCTTTTCATTATTTTAAGCCATTCAAATCAGTTATCTAATCCACTCATACAATGTCTTCATGAAGCAAACAGGAGCAGTACGGAAATGTTTTATAAGCCAGAATCCATGAAATCACGGCATTAGAGCAGGACAGGAATGGAGCTTTCTCTTAATTTACACATGAAAACACTGTTAAGCTCTCTGTCCATTTTCTCAGATAGAAGAAGACTCTTTGTGAACATCAATATGAATAGCTTTGGCAATCTACAGTGTCATTAACCTGTTATTATAATAAACAGAACAGCCATCAAAAATGAAGCTAAAACGTCACTGAAATTGCACTGAAATAAACTGGAAAATATAACATTACATAAATATTCAATGTATTCATTATTTTGGGGACTATCATAATAAACTTGGTTAGAATGCAATAAAAAATGATTGGAAACGCGTGTGAATTTGTAAAAAGGATACGTAACTTGCTATATACCCTTACATTCCAGATTAGCCAATAATTATTTTAAAAAACATATTTAAGATGATGGTAAGAGCAGCTTGAATAATGAACCCAAATCATCCCCAAAGGAACTTGAAAAAGTTAATACTATCTATTCCTGTAAATCAGTATTACTAACAAGTAAGAGAAAAGTGGAGGCTTAATTTTATGTTTAACTTGTCTCCCACTCTTGCTAATAGGAGGGCTAAAATTATCAGTGAGATAACCATCCCTCAGGAAGACAAGCACGAGAAGCAAAGAAATGGTAAAATCATTAACCAGGTAACTCAGAGACTCAAAGTTACAGCAGCCAAGTTTTTAAGGAGTAACTCCATTACGTTGGGGGAAAACAGGCTACTTGTACATTCATTTGCTCATTCCAACATTTACTGAGTGCCCATTACATATCACGCACTAGGCCATCTGCTTAACAGAAACCTATTTATACTGAGTTTCTAACATGGATGCTCCATTCACCAACTCTCAAATTATTAAAGAAAACTGGCAAATGTACATTTGGTCATTTACCAAGTAACACCTGTCACACTGTCAGCACTATATACATTTAAATCAAAATAAGTAAAATGCAGTACCCTGAAAATAGCAAGAAAGGGAATATGGCTAAAAAGCAATTTAAGTATAACTTTGTGAACCATAAAGCTCTGGTAAACCTCTCTTACCTTTTCTATGTTCTCTTGTATCTCAAACTCATTACATTTGAAAATCATAAAAGATCTCTGTTTACTGGAATCCTAACCAGTGGTCCTGAAACATAGTCCAGCAGGATCAACATCCCACAGACCCACTGAGGCAGAGATGCTGGGAGAAGGTGCAGTGATCTGCTTGCTGTTTAACCATCCCTCCAGGTGATCTCCATACACACTAAAGGCTGAGAACCACTGTCCCAAAATAATAAATCAGAGGCAACATAATAAAACAAAGTGCTTTGTAATTGTATACATAAAGAAGAGAATACAGTTTGGAGTTATATTTATAGAAAAGTTGTAATAAAATGTTAAAGATTATAATGTCCTAACTATAGGAATAATGCTGTAATTTAGACTGTCAATAATTCACTAAAAGTATTTCATTTATTGGGCTTGGGATTAAACAGTTCTGAGACGATGACGGGTATAAATTTAGCCCAACTAAAATAGGGGGTGTTTAAAATACTTGGAATGTCCAAATTTTTAACAAAATGAGAAATGTAAGATCTGAATTTTCAAAGGCACAATTGTACAAAATTACAAGCATATACCCCCACTAAGAAAATCTGATTTGATAAACATTACTTTATATGAGAATATAATGTCATTTTACAAAAATTTACTTTATAAAACTACGTGTGGGATTTACTTTTAGTAGCAAGTTCCCTCAGTCAGCCACTGAAATATTTGTTTATAAGTTATCACAATGTTTTTGAATCCTAGGAGTAGGAGGAAATTAAGGGTAAAAGGAGAACCAAAGGAATCTGCCGCTGAAGTTCTAGAGTCAACTACCAATTAAATTACATATGAAACAAATCAAAGATAAGACATCACTGAAATAAATGCCTTTGAACATCTCGTACATGAGCTGACATGCATCTATGAAATATCAGAAGCAAAGCAAGTACAGTTAACAACTTGGATATTGCTTATATCATCTGACAAATGTTACTTCCAGGAGCTTTTCCAATTCCTTCACATGTGTTATGGCTCAAAGTTTTAATTAGGCTGAAGAATTCCTAGGAGGGGAGGTTCAAACTGAATTTATGCTAAACAGATGTGGATAGCAAAGCTATGAGAGGTCCAAGATAGGCCTCGAGTTTTTAACACTTCTTCCCAAGAATTCCCACAGCATTCTTATATACATAAATAGAAGACAACAGAGCAGAAAGTCTCAAGGATTTGAGCCAAACGTTTATTTTATAGCAAGGAGAGCTTACTATTCTTTGCTTTTCAAAATGTCTACTTTTATTCTTACAAAGACCATTTCTACCATACTGTAGAGGCTGCACCAAATGTTACCAAGACTTCTGTATCACCATCAGCACCTATTAGCACGCGAGGCAACAAAACATTGTGACCCGCCTTTGTCTACAACTGTACCAAGTACATTTGGGCATTTCTCTAAAGGGTAGCAGTGTTTCGAAAACGTTTTATGTTCGACATGAGACGGCTGGGCTAAGGGACTACAGAGAAGTCCAGGGGTGGCAGGAGTTCAGATTGAAAGGCCATGTGGAAGGTGAGTGGGGAGAATGAAGAGTGCTGCAGGGGAGGCGCGATGAGAAGATATCCAACTGCAGGCCAGATGGGACTTGGAGACGGGTAAGATGTCAGGGAAAGAGCAGAGGCAGGAACTAAAGGTGAGGCATTCTGTCATGGAATTTTAAAGCTCAGAGGAACTGGACAGACAGCTGAAAACTAAGGCTTCCATCACAGGGCACTAGCTTGAGAACGAGGGCTCTAGCATCCTTGAAAGCTTACTGGGGAGCCCTCACATCAGGAATTGGAGATGTTATCAATTTCAGCAGAAACTAGAACCAAAGTTCTCATGGACCCTAAGCTACAAAGGCCACAATCTGGGTTTGAATGGACCTGGGTCACTAATGTGTCCAGTCCAGTACCATCACCGAGATATCTGCTAATTTACATCATCAGCCAACCTGGATTATCCTAGTTCCTAAAATATGGTAACTCTTCTGTACTCCCTAAGATCCTGAGGTTTCACTGTCTTGGGCTAAGGGACTACAGAGAAGTCCAGGTGTGGCAGGAGTTCAGATTGAAAGGCCATGTGGAAGGTGAGTGGGGAGAATGAAGAGTGCTGCAGGGGAGGCGTGGTCTCTTCAGCATGAATGCAGTTAAGCAAAGTCAAATAAATGGCTTCCATTTTACTGTTTTACTTCGTTCGTTGCTCTCAGCCTTCCAAAAACGTCAGCGAGACTGTAAGCATGATCAAATCTGCTTTACAATGTTGCCCAGAACCTGCTCAATGCCAACAGCCAGGCTCCTGAAGTACGTATCTGAGAAAGCCCGAGTGATTCCAAAGGATCCTGTAGTCGTAAAGACACTGAGGAATGTACAGTAAGTGGGAAGATGAAGATCACGACCTGCATTAGGCAAGAAGACCTAACCTTGCCTAATATCTGCATGGCGACACTGTCCAGGTACTAAGAAGACAGTACGAAAATCAATCAAAACCAACACTCCAGAGCGTCTGCACTAGTAATCGTGCACCTTTCACAAAGCTAATGAAACCTGGTTCTGCCCTCACTGGAGTGTTTAAATCTGTCTCTTCAACAGAACACTCAACATTAGACGGAAGGATAAGAGTGGCAAAGTCCTGGAGCATAGCCAGTTCACCGGCCCTGAAGGCACATTCACTCCAATTTAGCTCAGCTGGCCGGACATGTGCTGTGGATGGATGGGAGCAGGGGTGCAAGCAGCTGCCCCAGAAGAACCTCACGCAGGGAGGCTCTGCAGGGCAGGCCGGGAGGGAGAGAGCTGTGAGGACGCACTGAAGCTCTGCTTTGGGTAAGGCGGCATCTGCGGAATCCTGAGCAACAGAAGCCCATAAGCCAGCCTGGCATGGAGCAATTACACATAAAATGCTCCATTTTAAGCGACATTAGTGGATACCCAGAAAGGCCAAAAAGGCAGAGATACATGGCAACAATAAAGGTTGGGTTTTCTGTTGTTGTTGTATTGAGTGAGCGGTTATCACTGGTCCTGTTAGCCTTTTGGGTAACACATCTCAGAAGTCAAATAGCCCACTTGGGGCTGCCGCCCTGGAGGCCATGGAGCCTTGGCAGCAGCGTCAGGAGGCCTGCCCCAGCGACACAGTGTCTGCAGGGCGCTGCCGGGCCAGCACCCTTCCTTGTGGAGTTCTGAGGTTGCCTGTTGTCCCTGCCAAGTTCAAGCTAAAAACCATTTGTGTTCAGGTCTAGCAGCCATGATAAATTTTCCTCACTTCTGAGGTCTCAAACAGAGCAACAGCCCTACAAAATGGTTCCTAGTCAGAGGCAGCCACAAGCAGCAGAGTAAAAGCAAGAAGGATGGGGGCCGGCCGGGTGGCGCGGTGGTTAAGCGCTGGCTTGGGAGACCAGCGGCTCCGGTTCGGGTCCCACATGTGAGGGCCAGTGACACTGCCCTACAAAAAAAAAAAAAAAAAAAAAGCAAGAAGTCTGGGCGTTAAGATTTTGTTTTGTGTCTGTCATAACCCTCTGATGGCCATTCTGCCCAAAACAGCTGCTGACAAGAATGACTAGATAGCTCCTAAAGGCACAATTGTCATATTGTTCAGAATATAAATACCTTTTCATTACTCCATGTCCTCTCCCAGATACCTACGTCTCTCTGAATTTTTCCTCTAATATTTGAGTATAAAATGTTCTCTATTAAAAAAAAAAAAACAACACAAAAAACTTTTCTAATTAACAGAAAAATGGAAATTATTTCTCATGGTAGTCAACACTTGTGACTTCTTCACCAACATATGAATTTGCATGGCCTGTTAACAGTATAAAAATTGTATTTAACATATCTTATTAGGTTGATTTATAGGTTGGTACTGCAAAGCATGAAAAGGTCAGGATGTCCCCATTCTACTTCTATTATAAGAAATCTCTCCCTGTTTATAAATAGAATATTATGAATATTACTACAAAACTCTCGTAAAATTGGTTAGAATACAAAGGAATGTTATCTTTTATTATAACTGGTCAAGGATCGTTTTTTTACCATTACATTCTACACAATTTTATAACTATTACCAAATATCAGAGGCATTTATTTTCTAGAGAAACACACACAAACACACACACAATTGGGAATCTTAAAAATCAAAATCTTTGGATCCATTGATTGATTTATGTATAAGACACCATTCCTGATACCATGGAGAATAGAACAGTGAATCAGAAGCTAATTCTGACCTCAAAGAAATTAATTTCAGAAGTAAATAATAAGACATATAGCCATAAATACATTGGTAACCAGTATCTCAGGTAATAAGAGGTACAAATACAGTGGGAAATGGTGTGGACATGCATATATGTGCAGGAGGCAGAAGGAGGCTGGAGGTCAGGAATGCCTTTTTGGAAGAGATACTGAGTCAGGGCCTTGAAGAGCGCACGTGGACGGTGAGCTAAAAATGGGAAGATTCGAGGCAGAGTGAAGAGCATGGTCAGAAAGAATAGGGACAACATACTTGTAGGATGTGTATAGAGCTGATGGTCATTCCGGTTTGGCTGAATGTCATGGGGGCCTTAAGTGGGTAACGGTAAACCCTGGGAAACACCAGGATGCCTGCTCTTGCAGGAGACCTAGGAGTGTGCCCTGCATGATGGGCATCAGGGCTCCAATGGAAATATTTGAGCAGGAAAGTGATATCATCACCTTCACGTTTTAGGAAGACCACTCTAGCCATGATGTCAGGCTGACTGGAAAGAAGAGGAGACAGGAAGTCTTGTTGGGAGCTTATCCCAACAGTTCAGGTAGGAGGAAAAACGGAAGTGGGAATTGAGCTGAGACTATAGATTTCAGAAATATTAAAGCAGTCAATCAAATAAGTCAATAAGACTTGGTAATTGGGCATGGAGGAA
This sequence comes from Aselliscus stoliczkanus, assembly GCA_033961575.1. Lineage (NCBI taxonomy): Eukaryota > Metazoa > Chordata > Mammalia > Chiroptera > Hipposideridae > Aselliscus > Aselliscus stoliczkanus. Next base: position 111,409,955 of record CM066731.1, on the reverse strand, counting down.
GAGGAAAAAAATAAATCAAAGATGAACAATGATTTTCTGTCTGGTATTAACAAAACTAGGGAAAAGAAGAGGAAGAGCCAATGTTAGCAGCTCAGGTTTGCAGATCTAGCAGGTCACTGATGGAGAAGGCCAGCAAGGAACCACAAAGGACTTAATCTGGAACCTCAACTTCGCCAGCTCTGGGCTGCTTTTGTTGGGCCCAGGTTCCAGCCCCCAAGTGGAAAGAACAATTCCACAGCCCAGGGGATCCCTGGGCCAAGAACAACACAGGGGAGCTGTGTCCATCTGCTGTACACTGTCATGGACCCCATGGTTGAAGTAAGCCATAGATTTTTGACTTGGAGGTACATACCTCTGTGAGAAAAAAATGGAGGCTGTTACCATCTGCAGGCTCCTATTTTTCCATGGCATTGCTGCTAAGTTAAATAGGAACTGTATTTTCTGTTGCTCAGGGAAACAAAATATCTATAAACAGGGAAAGCTTTTGTGCCTTTTCTTTATAGAACTCAGGTTTTAATGAGGACGGGTTATCTTTATTTTTTGCTATTATGCATGTTTACCGAAGAACAAAATCATATTTGTGAGGCAAAAATGAACATTTCTGCATGATTAATAACAGGCCTTGCCTGGTATGACCAACAAGGTTGTCATTACTAAGCAGTTAGGATGACTGCATTCTCTACAGAAGCAGCTGACCGGGGCCTTCACATTTGCCACTGTGTTATGGGTGCATGTGCTGCACGGCAGTTGGGACATTCCAGCTTCCTGCAGCAGAGACAGAAATGATGGGAGCGCTAAAAATAGAGTAATTAGGATACAAATACGCAAGATTAGCTTGCCCTGATTATTCATGAATATAAAATTTACTAAATCACCTTATATGCTGTCCACAAAAATGCCAAAAACTTACTATTGAGGATGACTTTCATGACTATTTTCTCTAGCATTAGTACGATAATTAGAACTTTCTAACATTTCTGGGGAATAATCATCTCACCTTCTGATACATGTGATATTACTGTGCACAATAATAGAGTCAGAAATTGCAAATTCAAATCTGGAGAGGTGACACTTTCTAATTTCAGTCTCTATAGCCTTTGTGCTTCAATAGTCTTCATTTTATTCATGAAATCTGAGAAAAAATATCTACGGGTAAGGGCAGTGTTTTACTTGGTCTAAGTATTATCTTTTTTTTTTTTTTTAATTTTAATTTTCAGAAATAACTGACCTCGTTACTAACCAAGCAAATGAAGAAAAAGTACGACAACAATGGCATGGTTTAAAAGACATTGTGGGGCCGGCCAAATGGCGCATTAGTTAAGAGCTGGCTTGGGATGCCAGCAGCCCCGGTTCGGATCCCACATATGAGGGCCAGTGACACTGCCGTCTACAGCTAAGATGGCAACAACAGCTCCACCTGGAGCTGGGCTGCTGTGAGTCCCTGGGATGGCACAGCTGCAGGCCCTGCTGCAGTGGGCTGCCATAGGCTACTGTGAGTGGCCGGCAGCCAGCGTGAGCCAATAGCCGTGGTGAACGGCCGTCCAGGGGCCGGTGACCGATGTGCCTCACCAGAGAGGAGCGCAATGATGATACCAACTTGGGCTAGTGAAGCAATGTCCTCCACAACTAGACTGAAGAACAAAAGGACAGCAACTTGTCTTATTCCCCTTCCCGGGTTCCCCAACACTGTTCCCCTCCCCCAATCCCACTATAAAATCTTTAAAAAACAAACAAACATAAAATTAAAAAAAATAAGACATTGTGGTAGGGTTGGGTCAGTGGTGCTCTGCTCTGCCACCCACACAAATACAAACTTGCCTCCAGGCCAGTGGACACATGCCCACTATCCTTTAGGATTATCAGAGCACCGGCTTCTGCTATGCTAACTAAAATGTGGACACCTACATGTATACAAGTTATCCCATCAACTCAGTGGTCTTCCAGATTCTCTAGAGCTAGAAACACAATTGGGTTATAGGAAGTAAGAACAAGCAACAACATACAGCAAGGTGGGTCAGTGTCATGCCTCACTGACAGAGGTACAGGATGGGCAGGTGGTCAGCAGGAAGGCTGCTGGGCCAGCTCTGGGTTTAGGGTGGGGGCCCAGTTGGAACACTGCCCACTTGGGTTGGTGGTTGTGCCCCTCAGGAAATGTACACGTGTACAGGGTTGATATAAAAGGGGTCCATTTTTTAATTAAAAAAAAAAAAAGTCCAATGGGTGATTTAGTCTTATGCATTTAAAATTAAGCCTGACAAGCCTTCCCTGTTAACCACCATAATGAATTGATCAAACATTTGGGGATCTAAAGTAATTACTATTTTAGACCCTAATGGCAGCCTCTTTCATGTGGAGTGTTTTATTGTTCTTACTGTACATCTTCCATACTTATTTTGGATTCAGGAGCACAAAACTGATGCACTAGCCCCATGGACTCAATGCCCAGGTGATGCAGGGAGCTCTGCTTTTTCCTATGACCACAGGCTGTATGATGTCACCATTGCCCACTGTGCTACTGTAGAAAGGACATGCCTGGTCAAGAGCAACCGGATCCCCCAAATCTCCCACCTCTGGATGGAAAAAAAAAACCCCACCCACAACTCTCCCCTTGCTACCACAGAGGCAACAGCACTGACAAAACAAGAGGAGCAGGAGTGTTTATAAGAGCAAAGCAGAGCATAGTAAGTTCTTTAACAGACTGATACTGCCCCACCAACTTATCTCCATAGTGTAACACTGCAGGATCCCCAGACGTTAGAACAAACATCCTGGAGAAGATGGCTATGCGGCCAACATCAGCATAATACATCAGATTCTCAATGATTATAACCACTAAAGAAATGCTGAAAGAAGAAATGAAGTCTAAGAAACAAAATTACTTTTCACAACACAGTTAACATTTTTGGAACAACTACATAAAACTAATAACATAATAAAGCATTAACACTTTAAAAATATTTCGAAACAAAAATTCTGAAACAAAGTACCAAAATTTAGAGTCCACCATGAGAATGTAGTGAACATTGTAAAAATTCTTCATATATCTGGATAGGTTTTTTTTGTCCACTTCAAATCACCTTGCAATTTCTAACTTCATATTCACATTCATTTAAAAATGTATGAAAAACTGTACAATTTGGGGGATCCTCCTCCCGCTTTGTTGACCATCCTCACATTTCCTCAAGGTAATCATCCATTCACCATTTATATTTTTTTATTTAGCTGGGAACTATAAGACTCAGGATTTTTCTCATTCTCTTTCTGCCCCATTGCATATTTAAGTTTATAATACTTACAAAACATCAGATAAACCTTTGAGTGCTACCCCACACTATTTTCAATTGACTTGTTTTAGATTTTGGAGGGGGCGGGGTGTTGACTATACACTCTGTAGGCAATGTTTACTGGGATTTTAAAAATTGAAACAGTATTTAAAATATGTCTGGCCTCCAGCTCATCTTTTATAAGTTAATGCTATAATAGCAACATCAGTAACCGCCTATTGAATGCTTCCTGTGAATCAGGTAGTGCTGAGCACTTTACAAATATTATGTCATTTAAGCCTCACAGCAAAACTGAGTTACACATTATCCCTGTTTCACTGTTGAGAACACAGAAGCCAGAGAAGTTAAATAACCTGCTTAAAGGTCACACACCTAGTGACACAGCCTGGATTCAAGCCCAGACCTACCTGACTCCTAAGCTCTTAATCACCACACTATGTTTCCAGAAAAGCTGGGAGACCATTTTCTAAAGCCATACTTTAAAGAAATAGATTTTTTTTTTTTGTGAAGACAACTTTTCAATCAGTATTTATTTTCACCATGTGATTTATATATAGCACTGGACATGCAAAACCAACGAACAAAAAAGGAGTAGGAAAAGCAAGCAAGAGGGAAGGGAACTTGAAGCTATAAACTAGGCAAAGAGCCAAGGGATAAAAAGGGGCACTCAAAAATGCTTAAAAGCACATTTAGCTCAGCTCAGAGTGGAAAAAGTCAGCATATCACGATGGTCATTTAAAAAAAAAAAAGTTTAAACTGGTATCAATTTACCATAATGAAAGGTTAAAAACATATACATATACCTGTCCTTATTTTTTTTAACAAATAACTATCTTTAATGGCTACATAGAAGCATACTGTATGATGTATTAATATTTAGATTTATTGGTTTTAATACTTTAAACAAGTCAGCTGAAAATAATCTGCATCCACTTGAGTGATTATTGCCTTTTAATACATTAGGATGCATAGAACAAATGTACTTTTTGGATGTTTTAAGGCTGCTGATGCCATTGCCAACTTTTTCAACTGAAGATTCAGCTGTAGCAACATGAGCTCGACTATCTGACCCCCATCAGCAGGAGGTTCTATCATTTCTGCCAGTCTGTCAGTCTGAAAAAAATGATTCAATGCTGTTTTAATAGTGTTCTGTTATTACCAAAAAGGCAGAAGTTAAAAAAAAAATGAATAATGGCTCTCATTGCACTTAACAAAAACAAAGAGGGCCGGCCGAGTGGCACGGCGGTTAAGCGCTGGCTTGGGAAGACAGCGACCCTGGTTCGGGTCCCACTTATGAGAGCCAGTGACACTGCCCTCAAAAAACAAACAAACAAAAAACAACAACAAACAAAACAAAACAAAAACACAAAGAAAAAACCCCACAAAACCCTAGAAGTAGGAATTTTCTTTACTTCACTGATAAATACATTCAAAGTAGTTAAAATATTTCCAAATTTACAAATAGCAAAACTGAAATTTCTATTTGTTTTTTAAACAAGCATAACAATTACTTACAAATTAAAATAAATATTAAATGCATTTTATTTATGAGAATACTTACTTAGTACTTCAAAAAAGTCTTTGCAATTGGTTTAGAAAATACCATATTAAAATTTCTAAATAAAAAAATTGAATAATGAAAGTAATCTAGTATCATGTTTTAAAGTATTTTTGCTATCTGCAATTGCCTAGTTCAAATATTTTATTCCAAAACAAATTATCTCTAATGTTATTTATTAATCATCACTTCAGACATCAGGTTCATAATTTGCTCATCTACTTTCAAATAACTAAGGTATATTTTTAAATTACTTATTCATACCATTGCAAATAACTTTCTGGTTCACAGTATATTTTTGGCACAGTTGATATTTCAAATGAACTTCAGGTAAGACTGTAAAAGGTCACTTTTTTCCCCCTACTATTAAGTAGTCTTTTTTGTTTTCAACAAAACTCATTTCCCCCACCTCCATGATTTAAAATAAAACAATTTTAATGCTGAGATGAAATGATTTTCAGAATGCACACAATGAATATATATATATATATATATATATATATATATATATATATATTTAGCACTCCTGTCCTAAGTGTTGAAAACAGAGGAAAATGCCTCAAGTGTGTCATAGGTGAGTACCCTGAGTCGAAGGATAATGAGAAATATGCTAAGTGTAAACAGCTTTTCCCTCGTCATCTGTGAATCCTTTGAAGTTCCTAAATTTTAAAAAGAAAATGATTCAAGTTTTATAATGGCAAGAGTCTGTCTACTTCCTGAAGTCTGAAAATGTCAGTCTCATTTTAAATCAATTTTGCACCCCTGGATTCCATTCCCTTCTTCCCCAAAAGATGCTAGCAATGCAATCAATAATCACACAGCAGAATGAAAGAAGACTGAGAGAAAGGATCCACATGGGGCAGGGAAAGTGTGCGTGGGAAGGAGAAGAACCCAGTGGTCAGACCTAGAATAGCTTTCCTGAAACACCAAGGAAAAGCACACTGACAAATGAGCAGGCACAACAAATCAGAAGGCTGGGGTGAACCATGCTCACTGTCACATCAAGGGCCTGACTCCTACAGGGACTAGAGACTTTCTGATAGCTCCTCAAATCCCCAAATTTACTAATATCATTGTATTACCGAATTTATCCCCTTGCATGCGGGAGTGAAGGGGATCCTTTCAGTCCCTCTCTTGATGAGAGTGACTCAGGTGCAGTAACCTGTGAAGCAGGCCTAGTGAGCAAGGAGCCCAGGACAGAGCAGGAAGGCAACAGGGCTGGGCCCGAGCAGGTGGGTCAGAAGAAAACAGTGAACTTATTTATTATCTGTTAGACTGACCACCACATGGAAAATGATACTAAGACGCTGAAGGTATGGGAAGAGTTGTCCATAGGTCAAAATAAAATAATGAAAAATGAGGCACATATTTCCACTGGAGAAAAAAATACTTGTACAAAAAAAAAAGGGCAAGAAACTACTTGGCTCATTGATGAGCAATATTCACATAGTCAAAATAATGTAAATAGTGAATAGTGACTTATTTTTTAATTGTGATATATCAGTATTAGAAAAATGGAAAGAGAGGAAAGTGATGTAAGCATACATTTTCACTTCAAGTAAATAAATGTCTAATATTGATGATTCAAGAAATCGTATAACCATGTTATTTAGAAATAAAGAGATGAATATCAGAAAAAACAGCTAAAATAATTGAAAGTGTATGCTTCTGGGAAAAAGGAGGAGGCAAGAGGGCCAAAGGACTAATATATATATATATATATATATATATATATATATATATATATATATCAGCATTATTTAACTTTAATTACATGCACATTAATTTAAAAGAATTTTTAAAAGTTGAAAATTACAATAAAAATTGCTTCGTAAACACATATTAGATTGTCGGAAAAATCACAATGCATTTTTGCAACAAAAAACACAGAAAAAAATATGTCATGACTTTTCTGACAACCCAATACATAGGTAGGGAGAAACTAAAGAACTATGTACAGTGACTACATATGCAGCATAATCCGAGTTTTAATAAAGAATCAGACACAATCCTATTTCTATGTGGTGAAATTTTGGATAGTCTATCTTTTTATTACTCCATATTTTTTACTGTAAACATGTATAACACTTTTAAAAGGACATAAAAGGTAACTTAAAAATAAGCAGGGATGGGCTGGCCGAGTGGCGCAGTGGTTAGGAGCTGGCTTGGGACGCCAGAGGCCTCGTTTCAGATTCCACATGTGAGGGTCAGTGACACTGTTCTCTATAAAAAAAGAAATAAAAAAAAAAATAAGCAGGGGCCAGCTGAGTGGCTCAAGTTGGGTAAGAGCTTGCTCAAGAGTGTGAGCTCTGAACAACAGGGTCGCCGGTTGTATTCCCACATGGGCCAGTAAGCTGTGCCCGAGTTGAGCTGCTGCTGAGCTGCCAACTGGTGGCAGGATGGCTCAGCTGGTGAGGGCACATGATCCTAACAACAAGGTTACCTGTTCAAGATGGTGAGCTACACCCACCCGCAACTAAAGACGGAACTCAGCACCCTGAGCTGAGCTGAGCTGCCACCCGGATGGCTCAGTGGATAGAGTATGTGCTCTTAACAACAAGGCTGCCGGTTTGACTCCCGAATGGGATGGTGGCTACGCCCACCCACAACTAATTGAACACAGCACCTTGAGCTGAGCGGCGTGACTGGACTTGGAGCTGAGCTAGCTGTGCCCTCCACAACTAAGACTGATGGACAACAACTTGGCTGTTTCCTTTCCCCAATTCCCCAACACTGTTCCCCTCCCCCAATTCCCCCAATAAAAACCTTTAAAAAATAAAAATAAGCAGGAGGAAAGTGGTCAGCTGGAAATGTAACTTAATAGGAGTCAGAAAGACAAAAGGACAGACACACACACACACACACACACACACACACACACACACACACACACAATTATATCCTAATAGACAAGGAAGAAAACAAATTTCACCAAGGAATGAGTAGTCTAGGGACCCAGTTGCTGGGCAAGATGAGGCATGAAAAACCTCTGTTAGGAAATCAAGAGTTTCTTCCCTAGCAAAACCTGAGCAGCAAAGTGGGAAGAAAAGCAGGGCTGTGGGGAGCTGAGCAGAGAACAGGGACTGAGGAAGAAGAGATGGCATCAGATCCCTGACTGTGAAATACTATCCTCACTGTGAAAGGGAACAGGCAGCCCAGGCCAGTTCTCAGGAGGCAAAGGCAGATTTCTGGCTGTTGTTAAAATCTGGGAAGGGAGATGTTTAAGAAGAAGGTGGTGCGCAAAGAAAGTGACTGAGGGTAAGAGAAAAGATGATTTCCCAGTTAAAAAAAAAAAGACAGTTTAACTTTAAATAAATTGATTTTTTTTTGTCTTCTAATTTTTATAAACCTTAGGTCATACTGAGCACTTGACTATATTTTGCCATTTGGCATAATGAAAACAAAGCACCCTCGAGGAGGGAAACCCACTGGTCATTCATTATTGATTTGATAAACTATGAATCTTAATGCAAAAAGTGAAGAATTTTTACTACCATTACTATGTAAGTCAAAAGTTACCATTATTCACAAGAACACTTAATCATTTTAAAACAATTACTCTATAATACTAATGAAGTTGATGAACAGGACTGGCATAGTTGATAAAATTTTCAAAATAAAAGGAATTTTTCATTGTAATTAAATTTTAAACCAAAGGTCAGGTTTTAAATCTCACTTAGCAAGTACTTAGGGGAGGGGAGGAAAAGCAAGATGCTGAACAATCTATTTGGTATGACTCATTTTTATTTTTTAAAGTGGTGGCAGAGCTAATATGTCTAACATTGGTTGGGTATTAGAATCACCCAGAGATCTATTAAGAATGCCAATGTGTGGGTCCCACCCAAAACATTTCTGGTTTATTTGGTCTGGAACATGGCCTGGGCATTGGGAACCCCTCTCTGGCCTGCTACTCAAATGAGTCTATGTACAGTAAAGAGAGGGGAAAAAAGTACCAGATGATTGGGGCTCAGAATTTTTCATTTCCTACTTTGCACATTTCTGTTATTGTTTGACTTTCCTAAACAATGAGAATGTACTACCTCTGTAAATTTAAATAGAAGCATTCCTATTTAAAAATTAACAAAGGAATAGCTCTTTCTAGATTTCATAATGATTTAAGTAGGGAAATACCTTTTAAATTATGTTACAATGCTCACTTTTCTATTACAGGGTGTTTTTAGAAAGCATCAAATTCTGTGTACTTGGAGTATGAAGGTGAGTAGGAGCCGTGTGGGCGCATGTGAAGGGGGAAGACATGCGACAATCCTGAGGGCTTTCATATGCCCTCTGAGTGCTCCGGCTTCACCGTGCAGGCAATAGGACACTTGATGACTTAATCAGGGTAATGACATGATGTGGGCTCTAGATGGAGGAAATTCAAATTACAAAAGGCAAAACTATAAAGTTAAAGAAGAAAACGGTAGAGAACATCTTTGAAACCTAGGGATAGGGAAAGACTTCAAACCTACAAACCATAAAGCCAAAAAAAAAATTAATATTTTGATAGCACATTTAAGGGTTTCTGTTCAGTGGATCAAGTTTACAGGCAGATGAGAAATTAGAAAGTTTTTGAAATGCTCTGATGAGGAACGAATATCCAGAATATGAGAATGTCCCTCAAATCAACACAGGAAGATGAGAACCCCAAGCATAAAATGGGCAAATGCCAGAAACAAGACATTTGCAGAAGAGACTACCCCAAAAAAAGATAGCATGCAGATGAAGAAGTGATGAAGTTCACAAGTAGCCAGAGAAATACAAGCTAAAAAGGAGATATTTTATACCTGATAGACTGGCAAAAATTAGAAAGCTAGGCTTTCTAATTAGAAAAATCAGAATACCAAGTGTTGGCGGGGTATGGGGGTGCACCCATTCTAGGGACCATCAGGCATGGCTTCTGGCAATTAAATGTGCTCACAGTCTATGATCCAGCAATTCTAGTCCTGGGCATAGTTCCCAAAGGAATTGTCACACACGTCCCAAGAAACATGCAGTCTACTTTGTGATGGTGGGGAGATGGAAACAATCTAGATCCTCATCACAGGAGGAGTGGAGAGGGAACACTGGATGAATGTCCATCACAAAATACTCAACTGCAGTCAGAATCAATAAGCTCAATATTCTATCACACAGGACCAGGGACAGACCTTTATAATAAATTGCTGAGTGAAAATATTAACTGAATGAGAATACTACTATTTATGTAACAATTTACATAATACAAAATGTTCATCACACAAGAGTACACATGAACAAAAAGAATCACACTAAACACATTAGAATATGGGCCTATGGTAGTGGTGGGGCGGTGGACGGGGTGGCGATAACAAGAGAACACATAAAACACTGGTTTGGCCTACACCAGGGATGACAAAGCACTACCAACTGAGATGAATGAACAACTCAACCCTCATTAAAGTCCAACTAAAAACCTACAAAATAAAGATTAACAATGTCAATGAAGTGGGGAGAACAGAAGTGAGGAGAACAAATAGAAAGAACTTTCGTCAACCTTCTAGGGCACTCACTACTAAAAACCTGGAGACTCGTGCCCTCCTCAGATTAGATATGTAAAACCGTGCCCTGCATGGAAGCCTGACGATCACTGCTATTTGCACTTCTTCCTCTAGAAAAATGTCTGCTTATTCCTACTTGCCATTTCTCATTTCCAAACGTCATCCATCTATGACAAATCAGCTATTCTCACCATTTAAAGCCGAATAGTATTTGAAAAAACAGCCATTAAACATGGAGACTTGTTATAGGTTTTTTGAAAGCCTATGAAAAATACTTCTACTTACGTATGTTTTAACCCCTTTAAAAATTTCTAGTGACTTTGTTTGCTTTGTAGATACCACTTTTATCTACCTCTGAAGAGTTTTTCACATTTGATTTGGTAACCATGTCTGTTATCACAGAGGTACCAGAGGCCTAGCGGGAGCGAAAGGCAGACACTAAATGCCCTACGTTAAACCCTCTTGCATCAATATGTTCACAGTGGCACCAACCCATCTGCTGGCACAAAAACTGTTCATGAGTTAATTCACACATTTTGGCTGTTCATGTCCCAATTTCATCCTTCAATAATCCTAGGTAGACGCCATCTGCTATTAATGATTTGCACAGCCTTAAATTGACTAAAAATACAATAGTTTAAATAAATTCAACTGTTTGACCTAGTATCTCTAATGTGCCTATTTAAAAATGCAATTGAGAACAAGATTTCCCCTAATTGTTTCCTTAATAATGGCCAACAGCTAAAGAAAAATGGTTCACAATGTTGGTTATTTTCCTAAGATGGGGAGAGCTGCAGCCAGACCTGAGGAACCCAGACCTCACCTTAGTGTCCTTCTACTATATCTTGTTAAAGTTTTGCTGGATGTAATTATGTTTTTAACATTCATATTTTTGTTTTACTTGATCAACATAACTTTAGAAATTATTTCCACTGATTCCCACTGGCAAGAAAATTTCGTAAGCCACATGAATGACATGGGTTTAAAAGCAAGTGAGTAGAACTTAGTTTCTGATACTCTGATACTAAAAAAAAAAAAAAAAAAAAAAGTGGGAGTAATAAACGTTGGATCTGAGAAGGAAGGAGTTCTCAGCAAAAAGCCATCTGCCTGCATCCAGCTAAGGCAGGAGGCCAAGGGTCAGGGGAACCTCATTATCAGCATTTTGAGTACCATTATTAGATACCAGGAACATTTTAGAGTGTAGAAGATGGTTTCAGACATGCCATAGCAACTTCACAGTAGGCACAAAATACATGAAGGGTAGAGAAAAGGACACATATTTTCCCCTAACAAGAAATTTTTACTTCAGAAACACAAACTCAAAAAGATGAAGATAGTCTAACCACATTAGAACTGCCTTCATAACTATAAGAAGTATAACTTTAGGAAGTTACTATAAATAATAACTCAAAAGAGAAGCCCAGATATGCTAAAATCCAATGCAACAGTATCAGAAGACTTAAGATGGTACATAAATTTTTTACCTACAACATATGGTTTCTGGAAAAAAAAAAAATAACTTCACTGTTATCTGGATGGGATTCTTTTGGTTTTGTTTTCAATGAAACTTTATCAAAAAGCAAAATATTAAATTTCTGGATGTAAAGGATGTGAATTGAAGAGATTTATCACAATCCTCAAGTTCAACTCCATCCATTGTAGAGATGAGAAAGTAATGACTCAGCGAGATGGAATGCGCTCTCCAGGACCACTAAGGTAGTCAGAAACACTGAAGACAAGCCTTCCTCAGAATGCACAGTGCCTCGCTCACCTGTTATCTGTTTCCCAATACCCTTTGGACGCTCTTTTTAAATAGCTACAGGCCTTGTCCTTTCCCTGACTCAGGAGCAGATTCTAAGTTCTTTTACCACAAAGCTATCAAGAATCACAATATTGATAGCAGTGCTGTTCTTGGAGTGACATTACATAATCCTAAGGAATATTCTATTCATTAGAAGTGAATAATTATTTCAGGCCATACTCAAGGGGAAAGGGTTACACAAAGGCATGAATTCCAGGAGGTGGGGGGGAATCACTGGGGGCTATTGTAAAAGCAATCTACCATGTACTACCGTATACCTGATACCTGGATATAAGTGAGACAGTGTCAAGCAATCGAGACAGAGTTTGGGAAGATGCCTTCTTTGTGTAAGCTTCCTCACAAATTTATTTAGAAGTGGGAGACGAAATAAGTGGTACAGAAAGAAAAATAAGGAACGAGCACATGATATATATATATATATATATATATATATATATATATATATATATATATATATATATATATGAATCCAGCAGGGCACCCTCTTTGGAAAAGTCTCAGTAGTCAAAGTAAAGCCAAATGAAGATTCTTCTCTGAAGGAAACACAGAAAGTACCGAGGAGGAGAAGGTAACGGAATTCTAGCAGGAATAATGTGTGCTAGGGACTGCTAAAAGAGGCTGTCCCTCACACAGCAAATGCTTGTTAAATTATGCATGCATCCATTTTTAAAATGGATACCCAACCTGCATCGTACAGCTCTCTTTGGAAAATATTTTTATAATTTGGTTTTATGAAAAAGTGAGATTTGATTTGTAGTGCACAGAAATCTACTGTAGGATCACATCGACAACATTTAGAAATAATTTAATAAGTGGCAATAAAATTTGTGGGTATAGCGGTAAGAGACTGAAAAAAAAAAAAATGAAGAGTCTACCTAGACTATGGTCTGATCCTATGGAACGGATCCATCAGTGAATGATTCTATAACTGAAGCAACAAATCAACATTTATTTCATTTATGATTTAGGCACATTTCAGGAGTTTCCCACTTAATTTAGTTTACATGTTATGTTTCATTACCATATTTATTCCCCAAAGAACTTCTCTTACAATACATAAACACCTGCAAAATTAATTTATTTTTTCTTTCCTTCCTTTCCCTATTCATTCATTCATTCATTCATTCATTCATTCATTCATTCGACACCACTGAGTCACTATGAGCCAGACTGTATCTGGCAGTGGATGGATATACAATGTCCTTACCCAGGGCTGGCCGAGTGGCGCAGTGGTTAAGTGCTGGCTTGGGAAGCCAGCGGCCCCGGTTTGGTCCCACATAAGAGGGCCAGTGACACCGCCCTCAAAAAAACAAACAAACATACAATGTCCTTACCCAGCAATCAAAATGATACAAAGCAAAAACTGTGTAGTAGTATGTGCAGAAACTATTCTAACATTCAAATTCATTCAGCACAAGTCTATTCAAATTTAACTCGAACAATTATATAAACATTATACCCAAACAAACCAAAACTCTAAATTAATGGGTGTTTTATATACATATGACATCTCCCACATTAATTCAGAGCAACAGCATGGTCAAACAGAAGCCTTTCAATCAGAAAACTAAGGTTTGGATTCTGATACTATTACTCACCAGTTGTGAGATTGTAGGCAAGTCACAGACCTCTCTTAGTTTGCTTCCTGGTATGTAAAGTATATATTGAGAACATTACATTCTTTCAGAGATTATGCGAAGACAACTAGTAAATGAGAAAAGATACAGGACCACTGCATAATTGATACAAATGCGCTCTAACCAAGACTTTGTGCCAGTTACACACACTCTGTTTAAAGCCTTAAGGCTCCACTATATCTCTTGCAATTATTTTTAACTATCACACAAAACTGAGAGGCTAGTGCTGAGATCACTACTATAGGTTGAATTATCAGATAAACTCTACGTTCTCTGTGTTCTTGGTCCCCACCCCTTGTTTATAGCTGTGCCTTATATAAGAAGGTTGATGTAATACTTCATAAGGAACATATCTCAGGGCTAGAAACAAGTATATACATGATTATCTTATACAGAAGTTACATGGAGGTTGCTTCCGACCACAACCATTTTTGCATGCAGAGCTGTGACTAAAATGACCACTGCCCAAATAGTCTTATTCAACCTACAAAGACTGTCACTGAACTCAAAAGTTTTATTGTCTATGATCCAGCTTCAAATGGTTCATGCTCAAGAGGAACCAACCCAAGCAAAGCAGAATGATTTTCAGTCACCGTTATTCTATACTTCATGACAATGGCCTGTTGCTGGTGAAACACAAAGGTGCATCTTTCAAGTATCCTTCCAGGCTGCTTCCCAAATCAGTTCACCATGTATTATGCTTTATTTAATCAATTCTCTTCCTTAAAGTTTAGTCAAGAAGGGCTAGATTTGGAATATTGGCCACTTTGTTCTAAACCCCATAATTTACTTGACATTCTACAGCTCCTAGTGAAGCTGAAACACTGCTCCATGATAAAATGGAAAATCTTCAGTCATACTGTTTGAGTTTCTTGACTTCACCATGATTTATTACTTTAATAATAACCTCAAAGTAAAAAAATGTCTACCTTTTATGACAGTATTACCTTCACACTTCATACAATTTAATAAAAATTTTTTCTTGTAGCTACATATATTCAAATAGGAAGAAACTAGTTTAATTTTAGTCCATCATAAGAGAATTTATAAAGCGAGCTGCCAAGTATCTCCAAAATAATTTTACTATAATTGCAAATTAAATTCTTTAAAATCCAATTCTCTTTACAAATTCCATTTCTTAGTTCTTAGTTTGAACTCCACTATTAATGATTACATAGATTTAATTAGAAATAAAAAATTCAGGGCCGGCCGAGTGGCACGGTGGTTAAGTGCTGGCTTGGGATGCCAGCGGCCCCAGTTCGGGTCCCACATATGAGGGCCAGTGACACTGCCTTCAAAAAATAAAATAAAATAAAATGTAAAAAGAAAAAAAAAAATTCAATGACAAAATCAGAATGTGCATTTTATTTTTGCAACAAAATATGAATGCTGTTTTGAAATTTGAAATATAAAGTTAAAAAAAGAAAAAAAGGAAAAAAGTTTTAACTAAATTTACTATAGACTTTAAATTACATATGCCAATATATTTTAATTATTGACATTACAGGTGGGTGTTACTGATCATAAGCTAATTAATACATATTCTCATACAATCAAAACAAAAGTAAAAACACAAATCTTTGGCCATTATGAAATTACACCTTTCTTGTATTAGAATCCAATAATCTTTATAGAAATATCAATATCATTTCCTCATTTTCCCAATGGTAATAAACTAAAAGATTAAATTTTTTGCTTACAAAAGGGCCTGGTCTGATATTCAAGCAACGTGATGAGTCACATCAAATCACTTACATTTATTCAATGAACATACACTGACCACCTAGTACATGTCAGATGGTGTCATGGACTCTAAACACACAGTGAGAATGAGGGGGAAAGGCACAGTTCCTCCTTCACGGAGCTTACAGTCTTGTGAGGGAGAGAGACTTCAATCAAATAATCCTATAAGCAAATGTGAAATTATGAACAACGGTGTTAACAGGTTACACTGACAGCCTATCTCAGGCAGCACAGAGAGTGGCTGAGAGCACAGGGTCTAGAATTAAGTGGCCTGGACTGAAATCCAGCGCTGTTAATCTCAGCTGTGTATCTATCTCTCAATGACATGCTTCACTGGTATGTGTTCCTATGTTCACTTCTATAAAATAGAGCTAATAATACCTGGTTTGTGGGGTTGTGAAGATTTAATTAACAAATTCACATAAAATGCTTAGGATGGTGCCTGCCATAGAGTAAGTACTCAACAAATCATGACCACTATTCTAAGAGAAGCTGGAAGTCGGGATTTGTGTACAGGCCAGGCTGCCAGTTTAGCAGCTGGGCCAGGCTGCCAGTTTAGCAGCTCTGCTGATAGAGGAAGGTGAGTCACACCAGGCCTTGTAGATCATGGTCAGGCTTTCAGTCTTTATCACAGAGCAATGGTAAGTCATGTAAGTACAGAAGTAACCTAATCAAACGGCACTTGTTTTTTTTCCTTTTTAAAGATCTGGCACTTAAGGACAATTAAGTGAGGTACACTGAGTTGAGATATGCGTATGCTAGACTGGATGGTTTACAGTAACAGTATCTTAGTGTCTTTTATTCTGATTGCCACTAGAACTTCTATTGTAAGCACTTCCTTCTAACAAGTCCATATGGGGCTAGGCTAGCAACTGCTTATTAGCAGTTTTCAAGTATTTACAGAAGCAGGCAATTCTGTTTACCTCACTGCTGGAACTACACTTCAAAGAATAACGTCATGGCTAACAACCCACTCATAGAGGAAAGTCCATTTATTACAACACAGTAAAATGTCATTTGATATAAAGGTCAATTGTCACCATACTTATCACAGGAAATACCCTAGAGGCCTCATCAGGTGAGGTCCTCTTTGAGAAAGGAATACAGGTACATAGCCAACATGGACCAGAGGCAGTTTAGTCATTAAAAGTTCACAATGTGCAATGAAAGGGGAAAAGAATCCTTGTAAGGATAGACAACATGCATATTAAGAAGAAATGCTAACCCTGAGCCATAAACACCTCTTAACACATTTACCAAATCAAGACAGCATAGGATACTCTGAATAGCGGAACTTCAACGGTTCAGTTCTCAAAGGCAAGTAAAATTGATAGAGCTAGCTCAATACCAAAAGGCTTTGAAAATGTGCAGCTATTCACATTCTTATTATACTTACTTTTTTTGTTTTTTTTGTTTTTTTGTTTTGTTTTTTGGGGGCAGTATCACTGGCCCTCATATGTGGGACCGGAACCGGGGCCACTGGCTTCCCAAGCCAGCACTTAACCACCACACCACTAGGCTGGCCCTTATACTTACTTTTTAACATCCACACATACTACAGATTCATCAGTAGGGCTGATGATAGATGAAGAAATAAAACACAAATCAGCTAATGATAAATTTTACTGGCAGTTTTAAAGCACTTTGCAGAACTCTGATGAAAACCAATACCTTTCAGGTTATCTGTTAATTTCTGTATCTCCTGATTTTAACTATATAAATTCTAGGGAGTAGAACACAATTCCAAATTCAGTTGGTTGTAATAAATGTTAATAAATTCAAGAGTTAAGAACAATAATTAACTTTATGCATAGTATTTTTTTTAACATTAGGAGTTTTTAAAAGTTTCAAAGTACTACCAACAAAAACAAAAAAACAACAAAAACACTCTTCCAGATAAGTTTCTCAAACATTACTCAATGCACAAAACATTACTTTCTAACCTGCCCCTTTGTCAGTCTCCATAACATTATGATATTACATATTTTGTCACTACTGCCTACCTAGAGCTAATTAATGTCCAGGTGACTCTACTGACCCATGAAATTTATATGAGATCATCAGGGATCATGTACTACAAACTAAAGGTACAAACTTCAACAATATAAGACAGCAATATAACAGAGGACAAACGATAAAAACAAAAACAAAAATGCATGCAAAGTAGCGCAATCTGTTTGTAACACAGAAAGGAAAAAGTAGAAAAAGGATCAAGAAGTCTCCAAATGGCACTAGAAATGAGGGAGCCTTTGAAAAAATGCATTAACAAAGAATAGGACTAACAACTGAGGACAAAGAACTTATTCCACCATGAGAGCTGGACAAACAAAAACTAAATAAATGAAAAAAAGGAAAGGAAACCAATCATAGGTACCTAATCCTTATCTCAATTTTTCAAAAGATACCGACTTTACAAACTCAAAATACTGATTTTTCTGAGGACACACTAATAAACAGACAGCTGTTCACCAGTGATTAGAGATAGGGCAAATGACAACTTTTGGTGTCTAAATTTTAGGCCCTGTCTGCAAATATTTATTATTTCACACTAGATGGGGAAAAGCGCCTTTAAGCATTAATTGGTCTGTGTACAGTCTAAGAACCATCACACCATAAACCTTAAGAATTCAATCCTCTCCCTTCATCCTGTTATCTGAAAGTAATATTTCAGGAAGTTTCAGAAGGGTCGTCGAGTATTAAGAGAGATGTCAACCTCACCCCTTGGGAAAACAAAGATAACAAAAACTTGACACTGCAAATGACTTTAAGGTGTTGAGAAGATTGCAACAAATACCAAAGACACACGAAATGCACAGGAGTGAAGGCCAGTGTTAACGGTAATAATATGAACAGGTGCGCTCCCATTCAGTACAGTGACTGCACTTTCTCTGAAGTTGCTGTTTCAAATTACAAGACTCTAAGCTAACTCAGGTTAATATATATAGGCAGGCTGTCAAAAAAAATGTATACACATTTTAAGAAAGGAAAAAACTATTGAAATTACACTGATGCCCTTTGAGCACCAAATTTAATTGCAAAAATCAAATGTGACTTGTATTCATCTTTTGTTACTGGTATATCGAGTATTACAATTTTAACACATTTTTTTCTTTCTTAAAATGCATATACATTTTTTTTTGGCACTGTGTGTGTGTGTGTGTGTGTGTGTGTGTGTGTGTATTAACTCCCACTGACATCTTCCTTAGAGTAAGAAATTTCAGAATAAAATAAATCTGGACCAGCATTATCCAACAGAACTTTCTATGATGATGGAAATATTGTATATTTGTGCTGTCCTATATGGGAGGCACTAGCTATGTGTGGCTACTGAGCACTTGAAATGTGGCTACTGTAACTGAGGAACTGAATTTTTTATTTTAATTAATTTAAATTTAAACTTACATAGCCAAATGTGGCTAGTTCATATATATTAGCATAGATAATTAAGGCATGACAGACCACAGTCAACAAATCTATAAACTTCACAGGTATTAAGCTAAGTAGAATATAATGCCTCTAACATTAACAATGTTTTAATACCTAACACTAAAACTATAAACTAATGTGGCACCATCTTCATAACACAGATAGGTGGATAATGTTCACTGGTATAATCAGTTTTGCTGTTTTCATGTGCTAAGTGGCAGCTAATACTTCAGATGTATTTTACTCATACATTATCATTCATTTCTAGAAAATTGTCTTTCCCCTAAAAATTATCATAATACTTGTAATAAAAACACTTGAAATAAGCCAATTAGAAATGGGTAAAGAATTTGAATAGACATTTCTCCCAAGAAGATATCAAAATGGCCAATAAGCACATGAAAATATGCTCCAATGTCTTTAGTCATTAGGGAAATGTAAATCAAAACTATAATAAGTTATCACTTTACACCCACTCAGAAAGCTGTGATTGAAGACAGCAATGCCCAGTGTGGGCTGGGGGGGTGAGGAAGGCAGAAGACTGGGGCCCTCCTACATTGCTGGTTGGGGAAGCATAACAGTGTAGCTGCTTTGGAAACAGACTGGCAGTTCCTCAAAAAAATTAAACATAAAAGTTATCATCTGACCCAGCAAGTCCACTCCTAGGTGTGTACCCAGAAGAACCGAAAACTTGTCTCCAGAAAAACACACACACGTTCATCGTAACAGTTTCTTAATAGCAAAAAAAAAAAAAAAAAAAAACAACCCAAATGTCCCCAGCTGATGAATGGATAAGCAAAATATGGTATAGCTACATAATAGAATATTATTCAATCATAAAAGAGGAAATACTGATTTATGCTAAAACATGGGTGAATCTTGAAAACATGTTAAGTAAAAGAGGCCTGACACAAAAGTACACATATTTTATGACTTTATTTATATGAAATGTCCAGAATAGGCAAATTCACAGAGAAAGTAACTGAGTGGTTCCCGATGACTGGGGGTAAGAGAAATGGGGAATGATTACTAATCAGGCACACGGTTTATTTTGGGGGTGAT
The DNA here is from genome assembly GCA_033961575.1 of Aselliscus stoliczkanus. Lineage (NCBI taxonomy): Eukaryota > Metazoa > Chordata > Mammalia > Chiroptera > Hipposideridae > Aselliscus > Aselliscus stoliczkanus. The sequence continues at coordinate 111,389,907 of CM066731.1, read as the reverse complement.
GAAAATGTTTGGGAATTAGATAGTGATGATAATTGCACAACTTTATAAATGTACTAAAAGCTACTGAAATGTTCACTTTAAAGGGCGAATTTTATGATATGTGGATTATATCGATTTTTAAAAGCACTTCAATTTTTACTTTTAAAATTTTGTTCATTTTCTATTTACATAAATTTTCTTTAAATATCTTTGGGATTTCTTTTCTCTCTAAAGAAATACTGGCCATTTTATAAATGGTTTTGTTTAAGAAGAGACATTGGTAAACAAAGCTTCTAAATAAGAGGCAAATTTTAAAGGTTGCTAGTTACTTAAAATTAAGAAGCAAACAATCAACAGAAATCAGGAAAACCTGAACTGAAACTGACTTATGACTAGAAAAGGGCAGGTAGGTCTTTCTGACCCAGAGATACAGGATAAATCTGTAATTTGGCTCTCCCTGAGAGGCAGTAGCTGTTCTGAGCTCAAGTTTGAGAACAAAGGCTGAGTCCCTTTTTTTCTGACCTCCTCCTAAGCTAACAAAGGAAGGATCTGAGAGAGGAAGATTTAAGCCACAGAGTGGCCCTGGTGAGAGCTGAGGGAAAACTGTAGAGCCAAGTTCTGGGCAAGCCCTGAATTTCAGCATTAAGTCAAGTAAGTAATCATGAGAAATGGGCTGAAATTTCTCCCCTCAAAGATACAAAGAGGAATAGGGGTGAAAAACCGGGAAGTACAAAATTTGCATAAATCTGAGAGAAATCATAAATGTTCAGTAAATACATTTCATGACTTGAAGAAAAAAATGATTTCTTCTCTGGATCACATACTAAGTTAGAGACTACATAATAAATCAAAGAGTAATTAATACTTACAAACTCTTATTCAGCTTTCATCAATAACCTGTTGTAGGTTAATGAAGATTTTTTCCCCCCTTAAAATGGTTGCTATTAGTTGAATTCTTTTCCAAATTGATAAATATGTCAAGTCTTATTTTAAGTACAAAAATGTCAAACTGCCTGTGGAAGCTTAAATAGGAATATAGCAAGGAAAAACAAAATTTAAAAACAATACTGCATTTACAAGTTAGCTAATTAACATCTAAATTGTTGGAGAGTGTAAAGGGTTGAAGAAAACAATGCTGCTTTCCTGTTAGTAACTCCTACTAACAGAAACAGAAAAACAATACAAACCTCCTGCAGAATGCTGGCTTGGGAGCCCAGCCTGGAAAAGGAATTGGAATAAGTCCCTTCCATCAAAATACTTAGTGGGTGGAATTTACTAACTCTAATCAAGGGAAAAGTGACAAGAAATCATAACTACAACAAGTTTTCAGCATCTAAAAGCCCTTATTTATAAAAATATATAAATGTAGTAAAAATGAAACGTAACAGAAAGGATACATACCAACTTCAGAAGCCTTGGCAAATTTGGTAAATTTGGTAAAACGAGATTACTTAAATTTGAATTATTCACTGCTTTTCATTACATTCTGCTCCATACTTTTCTATATTTGAAATATTAGCTAAAAACCCTAACAAAAAAAGTCTTGTCATCACCCTTTTCATTTATAACAAAAGCTCAATTACGTTTTGAACAACTACCAAAATAAAATGTAGATAATTCATTGTGTGTGTGCTTCACCATATTGATTAAGGTTTAAACCATTCCTAATAATGCAGGTGATCCAATCAAAATATTTACAAAGCTACTTAATAGGAAAAGATAAAATATTGCCAAGGTAGAGCAGCAGACAGTAGGCAGATGGCAGGCGCTAATGATTCCATTTATCTTGGTTAGTACAGCGCCTATGAAACGTGTGAACACCTTTCAGTACAAGGAATTTAATGACCACATATATTGTTGGCATAGTCCAAAGTGTTTATTAAGCTTTAAAAGTCAAAGTCATAGCATGTCATCTGCTTGTGCGCATCTCATCTTACAATTCTAATCTACTGAATAAGGGAAACAAAACATAACCATATAATGTGATTACTTTTTTTTTTTTTTTTTGAGGGCAGTGTCACTGGCCCTCATATGTGGGACCGAACCGGGGCCACTGGCTTCCCAGGCCAGCGCTGAACCACTGCGCCACTCGGGCGGCCCTAATGTGATTACTTTTAAGGTTCGGAGGTAATTCTTTTGAATCTTTCCCTAATTAAAAAAAAATTCAGGGCCGGCTGAGTGGCGCGGTGGTTAAGCGCTGGCTTCGGAAGCCAGCGGCCCCGGTTCGGTCCCACATATGAGGGCCCGTGACACTGCCCTCAAAAACAAAAAAAAACAAAAAAAAAAAATTCAGGGCCGGCTGAGTGGCGCGGTGGTTAAGCGCTGGCTTGGGAAGCCGGCGGCCCCGGTTCAGGTCCTGCATGTGAGGGCCAGTGACACTGCCCTCAAAAAAAATAAATAAAATAAAAAAATTCAAAATAACCTAAATAATCATTATGTCTTTATAATCTGGGATAAAACTACAATTCCTCTTTATTCAATAGCCTCACATCTTGTAGCTAACATGAGGTTAAACTTCAAATCGCACCCTTTCAAAACAAAACTGCGAATTTTTTTTTTTTTTTAGCTGAGCCATCCTGCCACCTGTTGGCAGCTCAACAGCAACTCAGCTCGGGCTGGCCTCGAACAGCTGTTGCTCAGAGCTCAGCTCGCACTCCTGAGTGAGCTCTTAACCAACTGAGCCACTCGGCCGGCCCCCTAAAACTGCGAATTTAAGATCTCAAACCTATGCCAGTCTATTTTAGAACACTAAAAATGTTTCTGCCTGAACCAGAAATTTCTCTCCAGAACACAGGAGCTGAGATTATCAACTCTGTTCCTGGCTTATTTGGTAACATACATGAAGCATTATTATAGCTATCAACTTATTTATTTGCATACCTCAGAAGCCAGTTCTTACAGTTTAACTGGCATGGGGCTTTGGGCGTTTTTTTAAACCAGGAAATTGTTACCAGCAAATTGAACTTCAGCCTAATTCTAGTCGATCAACATGACAGCATAATTTCAGCAAACCCTGTGGGGTTAAGACTGATACTTCAGTTTTCTTTATAGGGTCTTTCCCTTGCTGCTTGGCTTCCAGAAAAATCAGGCCATAATTAATATTTCAATGGCACAGGAGTTGATACTTGTGCTGCAGTGAAGTAGTTTATTCAGTCTGGCATGGTTTTCTTCCAACTCCTTATTTGTAAAAAGCACATCTCCAGCTGAGTTGGCCTAGATCATTTCCTGTTTTTAAATTGGGAGGAGGGATTAAAGTCCTGAATTCTCATCTAAATCAGCTAATGGGAAACATGGTACATTGCCCAGGATGCTGCGATGCAATCACCCGGGACCTGCAATGTTGAGAAAGTTTCCTATGGCCTTGAAACAGTTGTGCCCACCATCAACTGCTCTGCTGTCAATGAGTCCGCTTCCTCTCCTTGGTGCACACAGTGGGGCAGATTGTAGACTGAAAGCTTCTGGAATGCACTGATCTCTCATGTGTGTCAGGCACAGCATTATGCATACAGAAATCAAAGATTAGAAGAAAGTTCAGGCCAAACCAGGAGGTCAGGTTCAGACTCCAGACCTAAAGCTTTGACCATGACCAGTGTTGCTAAATCGGTGATCCCTAACCAGCATTTAAGATTTCTGTAATTACTGATTAATAGTTTTACTGCTTTATCTTGATACAATGACTAAGAGACGCCAACTGGTTCATATCCTAAATTTGTTTCTGGTCACCAACAAATTCAGGATAGGAACAAGTCTTATACCTATGAAGAAAAGACTTTATGTAAAGAAAAATTACAGCTATATATTGTGATACAGTGCCTCACAACTACACAAATTTGGATAATGTGAATTCACAGATTAAAAAAAGTTTATGCATAACTAAATTGGTGCCCAAATACCTAGAAACTTGAGGCTGGCTAGCTTTGTAGGCAGATGTACTTTAGTGACTTTATTAAGCTTGTAGTGTGATCTAATTTCACATTTCACAGGACTGAATTTTTTATTTCTTTTTTGTATCCAACAAATAATATCATGGTAGGGTTTAACTGTGCCACTAAAAGTTTTTAATTGGCTAGCTAGGAAGCACGGATAGTCCTTTCCCTCTCAAAGTCTACTTCTTAGATTTAAATAAAACAACCACAATACTTGATACTTGAATCAACAAACCACCTGAATTACAATAGAAGACGAATCCTGATGAAAATTTCTTTAGCATGTCACTCACTGCCACCTCACCAATCTCTTTTATGCAATTTCTAGGGCCTAGGATTTTGGTCAATATATCTTTAGTTTAGCTTCTCAAATTTACTTGTCAACATCACCATGCACCACTAGACCGGAACTTCTAGCACTGGGCCAGCTACTTAAGGTGAAGCAGCAAGCTTTTCCTGGATTTGGGCATTTCGTCAAGATAATAAATCCAAGAAGAGATGGAGGGCCATCTGAATGTTTTAGTGACAGAATAAATGATTTAGGAACCAGCTACTTGATTCATTTGACACTGAACATTTGAGTCATTTGGGAAAAATGTGTATCTTGTATTTTACTTTCTAGAAAAAGGTACATTTTGAACATGCAAAAACAGTTTGATTCCACTGTTTTGAAGACATTTGAATGTCATATCTGGGGCTACATCTGGATTCCATAACACTTGGGTGTGTATTTTAGTACTTCCTAAAAGTTAAAAGCATACAGTAACAATTACTCTACAAAGATAAAAAATAACTCATACAACCTAAAACCTAAAATCAAACACAAAATTAATCCATGAAATGGCAGAAAGAGAGATGTTAACTCTCAGTAAGATCAATATACCTTTACGACCTAATAATATTTTGATAGTAACATGGTATCTGGTGTAGGCTTCACGCCAAGGCTTAGGTCTTACTATTTTTCAGCTGTGAGACTCAGACATGCCTTGGAGACTGGATGACAAAAATGATATCAGTAACACAGATTCCAAAGATACCGCACACCTGCCATTGTTTCCTGCCTCTCAACTTGAAGTCAAGTTTCCCTTAATAACTCCTCTACAGTAACCTAAACCAGAGCAGCGAAGTGATTTCCTTAAGAAGTAAAGCAGAGATGTGACCCACAGAGAACAATCTGGTAGGCATCAAGAGGAGGATTCATCATCATCGGGAGGCTGTAGGCCCAGCCTGCAAAAGCGCTTCCCACGAAGGATGACCAGGCTGCAGGTACAGACACAACCCTAAGGGAAGCTCCTATGCTTCTGATATGGGCATGTGAACCCAAATGTCCATCTCTCCAGACTTCAGGCTCATCAGCCTGAAGAGCCACACATGGTGATTTCCAACGTCCTTCCTTGGTCTAAAGAGTCTTTTCTTGGATTGTACAAGCATTATCCTCGTCAGCAGCATCCTCACAGTTGCCTCAGACAAGTGTGATCATGATAGGTGTAGCTTAGCTTTAACATAGTCATGAATTTAAACAAGAATTTGATTATTTACAACAAAATGCCAACAGCGCTCACCTCTGAATGCAGGTAAACATAGGTGGGTTTCTTTTGTGCTTCTCTTCATTTAAAGATTTTTCTACAAAAATATGGACCACATTTATAATAATAATAAAAAAACTACTTTAAAAGTGAAGTTTCCTATATTTAAAATAGCAATTCTCAAATCTAATGCTATTTTATTTCAATTAAAACTGCAGGTTGAGCCCTCAATCCAAAGGTGCACAAAAGGCATCGTAAAACGCAACACCAGAGCAAATTTTCGCTGTGTATGTGGATGATGATAACCAGTAATGTAAATGGTCTTTAAAACCCAGTTACTGAGATATGCTCATATGTGTACCTGCAATACCCCAATGATTTCTTGATTACATCCAAAAACATTTAGTATACCAGGCCTCTGAAAGTAAAATAACTGCTTTAATGTCTAAAGTTAAAAAGGAAAAAAAAAAAAAGGACGTTTCTTTTCCTTTATTGCAATTTATCCTAACTCTTTTGGGGTGGGGAAAAGCAAAGAACCATTTGGAATGTGTTGAAAGCAACAACATCTTTAAAAAAAAAAAAGATTACATATACTCAAGTCCCCTTGATGTTGTAAACTGTTCATAATACATAGTACTTCATATGTCTGAATATTTATGTGAATTATAACTGTACTGACTTGGAATTCCCCAGAATCAGACCCCCAAGACAAGGATCTGAGTGCAAGTAATTGACGTGGGAGGTAGACAGTGAGACAGGCCACTGAAGGAAGTCAATACAAGGTGCATTAATGAGTAGGTTACTGCTTAAGCAATGAGTCTCATGCCCCCTGAGGACTTCTGGGAGCCTGCAGAGGGCAGGCCACCAATGTCTCAAGGACAGAGCGAAGGAGTGAATCTACTGGTCCAACTCCCGTTAGTTAATGGCTGAGGGCTGCTTCTTGGGGTGATAACTTCCTGGCACTTCTGGCCTGACCCAACACCCGTGGCAGAGAAAGCCTTCAGGCTCCAAGTCCCCAGGGGCCTGCAGTCAGGAAGTTGTTGGGCCACAAGACAATGAACTGGTGGTGAATGCCATGGGATGTGTTGTGGGTAGGGCACAGACAATATTCTGCCACAATTAAGTACAATAAGAAAAATACCCTGGCTGGCTGAGGGGTACATTGGTTAAGAGCTGGCTTGGGATACCAGGGGCCCTGGTTTGTATCCCATATATGAGGGCCAGTGACACTGCCCTCTACAGCTAACAACAGCTCCACCTGGAGCTGGGCTGTGCGAGCCCCGGTGACGGTGTAGGCTGCAGCCCCTGCTGCAGTGGGCTGCCATAGGCTACAGTGAGTGGCCAGCAGCCAGTGTGAGCTGCCAAGAGCCTCGGTGAGCCGAGAGGCTGGCGACTGATCTGCCTCATCCGGGAAGAACGCAATGGCGATACCAACATGGGCCAATGAAGCGGGGTCCTCTGCAACTAGACTGAAGAAAAAAAAGACAGCAACTTGTGTGTTCCCCTTCTCCGATTCCCCAGTGCTGTTCCCCTCCCCCAATTCCCCAATAAAATCTTGGGGGGGGGGAGAAAGTTTAAAAAAAAAAAAAGAAAAAAGAAAAATACCCTTACTTAGATTAAAATGCAAACTACAATTAGTTACTGAGCCTCCATTCTGTGCCAAGAACTCTGTGTGGCATTGATGATTTTTTAAAAAAAAGGAATAAAGTCTGTTTCTTGACTTTTAGTCCACAATACAGTCAGGAGAGGGCACCCAGGTTATCGAAAAATACAGAAGCTCCACTAAAAGGATTTAAAAGTGGGACCAGGAGTTTGGGCATTTCAAGTGGAAAAATTATCCTCTTCAAAGCAGCTATAAAAGTACATTAACATTTCATCCAGGGGAAGGGAAGAAAGAGTAGAGATCTCACCCTAATGACAGCAACAAAAATACCATACAATCTGTCAATTCACAATTTCCTTCAATCCATCAGAGCTGAGACCTCAGTAAAACCAACTAATCTGAAATTAAGGGAAAAGAGGCCCCTGCAAGGATGAACTTGCTTACCTGGGGCAGATGCTGCTAAAGGCTGTTAAAAAGAAATGAGCTAGATTTTTTTACCATATTGGTAAAGGCTGAATGTAGGCAAGCAAGAGAATATACTGGTAGAACCCCTTAGGGACCGCAGACAGGAAATGAATTCACACTCAGGTTCATCTCTGTAGACCTCCCCAGCTGCCAACAAAAAACTGGCGAGTCCTGAGACAGCCTCCTACTAGGTGCAGGCCTTGGGGACAGGAACAGCAGGCCCAAAATCCCACCTGGATCCTCCTAACTCTTATCTATGGAACAAAAGCCTGAAACTGCTGAGGGAAGGGCAAACAACAACAAAAACCCTGTCTTTGCTAGGACACTGGTGAAAGCCCATTGCAGCTGGGAATTTCCATCAGTATAGCTATGTCATCCCATTTGATGAACAGTCTAACTTAAAAACAGCGTGCTTGTTACAGTGTTTCAAGACTGTGGGCCCATCCTTCAGTCAGGCTGACACAGCCTAAGCCCCTCCTATGGAGCCACCCAGGGTGGAGGAATCTTTCAGGGCCTTGAAAGTGAAGGAGAGAAAAACCATGGCCCTAGAGGAAGGGGGCTTTGGTGGAAAAAAAGTTTTAGGATGAAGGCTTGAGCGTGGTTATGGCTGCAGCAAGGAAAGTCAAAGAATGGGGTTGATAATAATCAGGGAGTTAGGGATGGGTTATAAATCACTTAGCATGAGTTTCCTTCTGAATGTTTCATCAATGTAGTTGCTTACATAGGCAAGTTTCATTTTTATTTAAAATAAGGGGGAAAATCCTACATGAAGAGATTCCTTGATTAAATTTAGTATCAGATTTAATTTTTATAGTCAAGAACAATTAAATTGTCTGCTCGCATTTTCTGGATCATGAGAGCTAGTCACACTGTAATATCTAACATTTTGCTCACTGTCAAAAAGAAAGGCATCAAGTGCTGACGTGAAGAACTGTGCTTTGTTTCAAATTGTGCACATCACTGCAGCTCATCACACATGTGAGAGAAGACATACTGGAAGCAAAATTCATCTCTTCTTCTAGTTGATGTGACAGAAGTAGTAGCATCCAACCTAAATCAATGAATGCCTGTTTTAATATTTCTTCAATCTTAGTCATAGTTGCAAAATCAGGACAACATCTTTCTTCTATTAACTGCCATTTATTGAAACATTATTTCAAAGAAAAGAAGCACTAGTCATTGAAAAGTGATTTCATTTTAGATACAATGAACTTAACAAAGGTCTTTAAACACTTCAGATTACTGAAAAATTAAACATGCTTAGTCAGTCTTATTCTACAGATAATCAAGACTTAAATATATCTTATCAAATGGTTTCTAAAAGATAGAGAATGAAATTGTATTCTTGTTAAGTCTTTCACTATATCAGAGAGCTTTAAAAAAGCTCAGTACAAAACTGACAATTAAAATGAATTCAAAAAGGGTGAATGAAAAGCTATCTTCTATTAGTTCTAATGTCTATACAGCCAAACTGAGTCAGACCTGTACACTAGTTAGAGCCTATGCTTTCCCTCTAAGGACTCATGATCACCTAATTTCTTTCTTTTTTTCTTTTAGAGGGCAGTGTCACTGGCCCTCATATGTGGGACCCGAACCGGGGCCGCTGGTGTCCCAAGCCAGCGCTTAACCACCACACCACTCAGCCGGCCCTCACCTAATTTCTTAAAAGCAATGAAAAATAGGACTATGGATTCTAGCACAGATTTCTGTTATATGTTAAATGTTTAAAATATAAAATGTTAAGATACTCCATTTAAAGCAACTCAAATTGTACTTAAGCAGTTTTTTTTTGTTTGTTTTTTTGCTGTGAAGCTAGTTTATGGAACATTTTAAATCATGAAATGTGTGTCTTCTAAGACAGCATTAAAAAAAGAAGAAGGGAAGGAGGGAACTCTGCTTTGATTTTCAAGTAGTTAGTAAGGAAAGTGATGCCCTACCCACTGTATGAATTCTATTTCACATATGGATGAGCTTACTCTGTATACCCAAATTTCTGGTATTCCAGGCTTTTAATTCCCTTTTAATTCCTAAAGCAAAACTACAAATTAAAGATGTTCAGCACAATTTTTTCCTTCTTTAATGCCCAGAATCATGAACAAGTTTTAATACAAGATTCATGAAGACAAGGCTTTTTATACCTTGCTTTCCCTACAGGTCTCCGCACGCAGGCTGAATGAAGGAGAGTAAACAGCTCCGGCAGACTTCAAGTTACTACATAGCGGAAGACATTTAAGCCTTTCTGTAATCAATAATGACATTTCTGGATCGCTGAGGCACAGTTGCTATTCTAATATCAGTTCTAAGAGCTACTGTCCTTAGTACAGGATGCCAACAAAGGGACTAGGCCATGTTCATTTCCATAACCCTGCCCACACCTAGTATTGGGTCTCAGAAATGTAATAAATGACTGACTAGAATTCACTGAATTCCCCTGAGAATTTCAAAAAATATGCCCAATAGAAAGTTTGTTTTAAAAAGCTTGATGAGATTTTAAGTGAAGACAAAAATAATATCATGCATTCTTGTACATCAAATGTTTTCCATAATTCATTAATCCACTACTTACTAATAAATAACAACTATTTTGGGTCAATATGAAGAACAGAACTACAAACTGAACTTATAGAATATTTAAATCCCCTTTATGAGTTACTCTTTTTATTCCTCACTGTGATTCCCGTTACTTATCATTTCCTATTTTTGTGAAATGAAGGTAATATATTACCTATTTTATAGAGTTACTGGGAGGATTAAAGGAATATTAATATTAATAAAACTGGAAAGCTATGTTATTTTGCTCTAAAAGCATCTATGATTTTATTATTTTATTTATATAACTGGTCTCAGCTATTCTCTATACCAGTACCAATAAAATTTCCTGTGACAAAAATGCTCTGTATCTGCCTGTTACTATAGCCACTTGCCATATGTAGTTATTCAACACTTAAAACGTGGCTAGTATAGATAAAAAAACTGAATTTTTAATTTAAAAATTTAAAAAGCTTATGTGGGCAGTGGCTACCATATTGGACATCACAACTCCATATGTTCGGAAACATAATCTTTTCACTGTTAAAAATTTCAAGAGATAAAATTTTGTTTTCTTAACCAGGTTTCACTCTTTTCAATGTGGGGCAGTACTATATAGAAATGAAAGAGAACAATTCAGAGAAGCAAAACTGCACTTAATACAGCTTATTTGGCAAAGGAGGTCTCCAAAAAAATCTAGGTGACATATACCAAAGACTGGCATATACCAGGTGCTTAGAAAACAGCTATTCAAGAACAAGCGAGAGACTGCCTTTTTGCGTACATCTCAGTGTGCCTGAATCAGAGGTTGACCTTAGTCTCCAACATCCTCAACAGACACAGCCTCTATGACCTCTACTTGAAAAGTTGCAGTATGATCAATTGTTCTACACAGAAAATGTACAAGGCAAGGACTCTTCCCACAAGAAACTAAAGTCTACTTGGAGGAAAGAGACAAGAGGAAAGTTAACGTAGAAATTAACTGTTTAATACAACAGAAAAAAACACTATGGGTAGTTTATCATTAAAAGCTAGAGAACAAGTGAAGACATTTGGAAAAGAAGAGATGACAGGTCACACCCTAGGAAGGATGTGAACTGTCTAGGTAGGACTGTGGAGATTTAAATGTAGAGTGAAGGGAGGCAGGGAACAGTGAGTAGAAACTACTTTGCTGAAGTGGAATGTTCAGGAAGGAGAGTAATTAGGGTTTGATTGCAAAAGGCCTTAAATGGTACCCAGGCTAAGGAATCTGAAGCCATCCTACAGGGTAAGCAACAGGAAGTCACTGAAAGAGAGAAGAACAACTAAGGTTATAAACAAAAGTGTTTAATTATTAATTTGCCCAAAGCAAGAGTCTGGTGCTTAATATATGCTAGGGGAGAGAATTACAATGATGGCTGTGACACCGTTCTAATCTGGGCAGGGCTCACAACACAGTCAGGAAAACAGACACAGAAACAACTAGAACACAATGTGACACGCGTCCATAGCTGAGTTCTGTGCAAAATGCTAAGAAGCACAAACGGGAAGATTTCACTTGGGAGTGAAGGGCCTAGGAACACTTCACTAAGAGGAGGTCACCGAGTTAAACCTCAAAGAAGAAAGCCATGGGCTCACCAGGCAGAGAAGGGCATGCTAGGTACCTACAGAAAAGCCTGCAGGAAATACAGAGCTTGTGGCGAAGGTCAAAGGGCTCTAAGGTTATCTTATTCAAATATAGAGGAAGGATCAAATCCTTAACGGCAGTGTTGTTAAAGAAGAATGCTACAGCTCTATTTTAGGACTGATCATAGCCATTAGTTATCGTCTCAGCTATGATTTCCGAAGACTATGAATGCTACAAGCTCTCATAAAAATATTAGAATAATCATACGCAATACAGAACATGATATAAACTTTTATATGTTAGTTAATTAAATGATCTGGTGGTGTTTCAAACTATGACAAGAAACATTTGACATTGAAGGTAGAAAGGACATTAACAAAAGTAAATCAAGTTATCAATTGTGAAGACTTTAGGCCAAACAACATTGCAACGTTTTTCTCTGGCAGAAATTGTATACAATAATCATGCAAACAGCAAGAGGAAAATTGAGCAGCAAATGAAAGAGTTGTACTTAAAAAAAAAAAAAGGCTTTTCTTCTAGGAAAGAAAAAGAGTCCTTGCCTCTCAGTCTCAGGTGTGCTTGTTGGCTTGCCCTTGACAACCAGGTGGATTCCAATCGCACGCAGGGATACTGTCTTCATTTTATACCCCCTTTTGCCTGTTAGCAGGGTACGCAATAAACTTTTTTTTGCAAGAATATTACCTACAATGTTTACATCTTATATAAGTGAAATTCTGAAAGAGCCAACATTAACATTACATTTTAAACTACAATACTGTTATTGGAAATTAAATGTGCCTGCTGTCTAAAACAAAACCAAGTATCACAGGAAAAAAACCCTTGGTCAAACTACAAAGCAACTTCATGAATTCCACTTAAAATCAATGATGGGGTTTTGCTAAAATTAAGGTAAACTCATAGGAAGTAGTATTTGTAAAACACTCAGTAACAAAAGATAAAACACTTAATTTTACAGATAAATTTTATAATTACCCAAAGCTATAAATCTAGCTTTTAAATTGCCAAGGACACATGTAATTCAGAGTATAATTATAGAAAGAAAGCTTTAAAAAATTATAATTTAACCCAGCAATTGAATTTCTAGGCATTTCCCCCAAAGAAATGTAAACTTATGATAACTCAAAAACCTGTTGCACAGGTATGTTTATAGCAGCCAAATTCGTAAACTCAAAATAAACCACAAACCACACAGATGTCCTTCAACAGGTGAATAAACTGTGGCACATCCCTATTATGGAATACTGCTCAGCAATAAAACAGAAGTGAATATCGATACATGTAACAACCTGGATGAATCTGTAGGAATTATGCTAAGTAGGGTGGCGGGGGAAGAACCCTCCAAAGCTGAATACTGTATGATTGATTCCATTCATTCTTAAAATAACAATTGGTGGATGCTAGGGCTTAAGGAGGAGGTGAAGATGGAAGAGAAGTGAGGGTGTGGCTATAAAAGGGCACCAGGACCCTTGCACCCCTGTACTTGCGGAAACGTGCTGTGTCTTGATAGTATCAATGGCAATATCCTGGTGTGGTGCCATATATAGTTCTGCAGGATGTTACATTGGGGGAAACTGGGTAAAGGGTACCCAGGAGCTCTGTATTATTTCTTATAACTGCATGTGAATTCATAACCATCTCACAACTGGAAGTTTAATTTTTTTAAATTATAATTTATTCAAATGCCATCACAGTGATTATTTGAGCTTGGGAGAGGGGGCACTAAAATGTTTTAAGTGTTTCTAACTACACTATAAAAACCAAAGAAGGATCTGCTGTACCTACTGGGTCAAAACAAGCTATGAAATTTCCTGTTTCATTACTTTTAATGTTTATGTAATTTGATAGTATTATGTTCTTGTCATTTTAGTAACATTTTTCCTTTGAAAAACTTCATGTGCTTAAAGTTACATCTAATTTTGACCACGGTTCATACAAAAGGTATTTATTGCTACTTCAATAAAGGCGAGGACACAGAAAGTTTGCTGAATGTCATCTGCCAAAGTCTGGCAGAGAAAGATGGTCTTGGTGCTTCATGGCTGCCTATTAACAACAGTCTGAGAAAGAGCACTTGTGTAAACTTATCTCGTCATAATTATAACCCAAGCAATTAAGGTTAAAATGAACATGAATCTGCTTAAAATCACCTACGTAATGTTTTTAGTATGGAATTTGATATAATGAATTATTTATCTGGCAAGTTGTATTACAAAGGTAATTTTTCCTAAGCCAATGCAGGTTTTCCACTGAAACATGTATGATAAACAGTTTTGAGTGTCTAAGGCCAAACAGTTTACAAAAGCAGTTTACAAAAGGAAAGAGGGCCGGCCCATATTAGGCAAGAGAAGTTTATCAAAGAGTAGTTGAAGGTACTCCAAGACTGGCATTCAAAACTCATTCATTCATGTAAAGTATCTAGAAAACTAGAGATAAAAGTTAAGTCATGCTAAAAGATGAAGTCTCTGCTATCAAGTAGCTCAGGGAAGGAAGCCATGGGAACACAGAACCAATACATTCGTTACGTTTTAGGATGGTGGATTTATGGATTATGTTGCTTCTATGAAAAAATGTATTATTCAGGGTTTCAAACAAGTGACTCACAAACAATATTCTGGAAGACTGACACCTGCCAATATAGTGTCCAAAGATTTCAGACTGACATGTATTTTTCATCTGCTGACAGTCTAGTATGAGTTAGACTTTGAACAGGTGAGTTGTTTATCACAGGTCTCAAAACAACAGCAGTTCTTGAGAAAGTCCAGTTGGGTTTTTTTATTCCTTTTTCAATGCTTTTAAAAACTGACTTTATTGCTTATTTAGTCACTGACAAATTGACAATAAGTGGAAAATTCCCATCAGTGTATCAGTCTGAGAATTCAAAATAAGATTCAATGAGACCATTTATTCTAGCAGATGTCACAAGAGATTTTCAAAACACTCTTCTGTTTGTTCATAACAATGGAAGGGAATATTTGCAATAATAGATAATAAGTTTGGACTTATAAGGCGCATAAATTGCATAAATAATAAAGAAAAGCACAAAACACAATTCACCAAAGTACTGCTGTGTGAAAATGAAAATAAGGGCTTACTTAAAATGGCAAGTCTAGAGGCATAAATAAAAGTCCTTCATAAATAATGCATTTTCAATGTGATCAATTATTTTACATCACTGTGTGTTACTTTTTCAAGAAATATAACCAAAATAATCAAGTTCATGATTAAAACCTTTTTTGAAATCACTATCTTATCATTGGTAGGGGTCACTTTTTCAGATGCAGGCTTTTTCCAAAGAAAGCCATGACAGTTAATGCAGCTGTCTATCTAGATTCTGGTAATGTATCAAGTAACACACACCTAAAAAGTAGGTTTAGCTAAAACCTAGTTAATACAAAGGCATTTTACAGCTCATCCTGAACACTTACAGAACAATGCTGCATATTTATTTATATACCAAAGTTTTCTAGGACAATTTTTTCCAGTTTAGGTGCCTTATCTTTCCCAACTAGACTACAAAATTAATCACAGATTCCTCAAAGGTGGAGACTCTCAGGACTGAATCCAGAACCGACTGTAAAACTCCTGCGGGAAAACCATTTTTTGGTCATGAGGTCTAGCAGAGAGTCTGACACAGAGCAGGGGACTAATGAATGTTGGCTGAACTCAAAAAAAGGATACATCTTTGAAAATAAGAAGTATCCAAAACAGAATACAATGCTTTACACACAGTAGGACTCCAGCAAATATCTGAAGCACTAATTGAGGTCAGTCCCCTCACTTGGACCTCTGGTGATATTCAGAGATAAGTCTTTATTTCTAACTAAATCAGTCCTTGTTTCCCATTCAATTCAGGGTACAAGTGTCAAAAACAGGATGCACTTCACTGCAAAGTCGTTATTACTGGTTTCCATTTTACAGGAGTGTTTATCGTCCTCACGAAGATATGGAAACGCAGAACCTATTGAAGTGTTCACTGTGATCATGACACTGTGGATTCATTCAATGCCGCATATTAGTACTACAATTGATTCTTTTTAAAAATAACATATTGCATTAGCAAAGGGAAATATCCAATCTCCATATTTTTAAACTACTGTTTATGAATGTATACATATGTAAGTCCTATAGGTATTTTGAAGAGACCCTCGGATCTAGGAGAAACTCTATTCACTGGGTTTTTAAATTTCTTAAAAAGCAAACACACACAAATCTAGGCACATTAATTCAAGTAAAACATCATCTTTTTGAAATCCACCACAATTTCTGAACACTGGTGTTTTGTCTATACACAAAAATTAGAGTTAAAAGAAATGCACCTATATACTATTATGAGATATGGATCAGTGAGTTCCTATGGACATAAAGTGTTTATGGAAATGCAACATGTTTTCAGAGGAACAACTCAGTCTCAGTAATTTAATATCTTTGAGGACAAATCAAAACAAAACAAATAAGTGAGTCTTTCTCATTTTAACAAGATAGTCCCCTCTCACCAACACCTAAACACCCCTTCTGTTTCTATCCAATCTTTGAAAAATATAGTCTCAATCAGGTGCACAGCACACTGACTGCTAACAAATGAATCAAAGAGGGCAGCCGCTGACTCTGCGTGGACGGAGTCAAATGCTTGTCTGGCTTCCACACTTATATTGTTAGGAGCTGAGCATTTCAGGCATACAACTTCATTTTTACTTCTTATTCTGGAGGGTAAATTGTAATAAATTCTTGAGAAGATCGTACATTCTCACTGAGGAAAAAAAATGTAACCAGATGCGAGCAGTGAAATATAAGCACCTGAAGGACTCGAGAAAGAATCTAGTCTAACTCCTTCATTTTATAGACGAGAAAACTAGATCTCAGAGGAGTTAAAATGACTTGCTCAAGGGATGCAGAGCGAGGACTAGAACTAGAGACTCTTGATATTTATTAAACCACTACCCATTCATTCATATCAAGTATCTTCCAAATTTCTCTTCTAGTCTTTCTTGCTTTGGCAGTTTCCTGCTAATATCAAGTGTGATTAATTGCAGACAGAAAAGGCAGTTTAAAGAGTTAACTTACAAGCTGCAGTTTAGTCCATAAATGATTAACACATTCTAACACTTTCTTCATAGATTGACTTGCAAAGACATTGTATAAAATGACTGTTACTTAGAATTACAAATGCAATGGTTGTATACATATTTAAAAAGGTATGTTTTACATTTTGCAACAGTTTCCACTTCTGGCTCAGGCAATATGATACTATCAGTCTTCATCTTTTAAACCTTACAGTTATTGAGTTTACAGGAACTTCCTACGCAGGATAGTTAGTTGTGGTTACATGCCTCTAAGTATTGCCCACAAAAAGTTATACCTTCCCTATTTTATTTCATTAATTTAGTTTTAAAGGTTTTATTGGGGAAGTGGGGGAGGGGAAAAGCATTGGGGAATCAGGGAAGGGAACAGACAAGTTGCTGTCCTTTTTTGATCTTCAGTCTAGTTGTAGAGGACATTGCTTCACTGGCCCATTTTGGTATTATCACTGAGCTCTTCCCGGGTGAGGCAGTCACTTGCGGGCCACTGGATGGTTGATTAGGGTGGCTCAAGGTAGCTCATGCCAGCTGCCAGCCAGCTCCATTGCAGCCTATGCCGCCGTTGTTGGGGAATCACAACAGCCCAGCTCCTGGCTGAGCTGTTGTTCACCATCTTAGCTGTAGAGGGTGCAGCATCATTGGCCCTCATGTGAGATTCGAACCGGGGCCCTGCTGCTCCGAGCTGGCAATCCCAAGCCAGCTCCTAACCAATGCGCCACTCGGCCGGCCCCAACTTCCCTTTTTAAAAAGGCTCTTCTTAAAATTTATTTTGCTCGATTCTCTTCCTTACATGCAATGTCTAACAAACTATCGAGCTCATAATAATTTTTCATTAATAGTTTCTTTCCTGAAATATTCTGTTTAGATGCATAACTCATTTAGTCCCCACCACAACCATATAAGGCAGATATGTTTAGCATTCTGTTTTATGTATGAGCAAAACAAGATCCAGAGTTATATAACTTGCCAAGTTATACACCTAGCAAAGAGAAGTGCCAGAGTTGAACTATGACAGTCTGGCTGTTAATCACTACTCCTCAGAGCCTTAATGGCATGTGTCATGGGTTTCACTCAGTGTGCAGGTAAAATCCTAAGGACTTTCCCTGGCCTACGCTACCACAGTTAATCTTCGACTGGGGTGAGGGTAGACAGCAAAACCGTGAAAACACTGTATGTTTTTATCCCTTCCCCTCAATTCCCAAATGATAGTTTAAAACGAAAAACAAACAAACAAACAGCTATTTAAGATAACATGAAGGAGATTCAGGAGTCTCAAAAGAGAACCCCAACTTCTTTGTTGCTGTGATTTGGGATAAGAGGAACAGAACTGAATATATATATGAATGCTTCAGATATCTCTTTTATCCCTCGAAAAAATAAAGACACTGAGGATGTGGGAACCTTGAGCTGAAATGTTATCTTAGATCAATGCAACTCTAACTCCCCTTTATTAAAAGGAAGAAGCTATAACCCAAATGTTAAATGGTTTGTCAAAGTCATAAGATTTAGTGACAGATCTCCTAATTTCACGTCCTTCTCATGCCTGCAATTTAAGAGAGCTTACAATGGACCAGAATTTCAGACACCATCTACCCAGTGTCTTAAAAGTCTGTTTGTAAATGGGTTGGGGGTGTCTATGAAAAACTGTATTCCAGGTTCCAGGCCAGGCTCCCAAAGCCTGCATAGTACACTGATAGCCTCAATTCCACTATACATTTTATCTAACAGCTTTCATATATGATATGGTTTATGACAAAACCCCAAATTCACTTTAATTCCAATCTGGAACACTAGGCACCAACTTTTCTATATTCTATGTAGTAGAGAACATACTACATAGCCCCCGAAAAGGTGCTTTCTCTGTGTGTCCAAGCAGAGGGATGCATTCATTACTGCTGCGTGTGTGTGCGCGCGCGCGCATGCATATGGGGGTGAGGGATGGGAAGGGAATCCAGATTAGGGAAGAGCAGAGCAAACATCCTTACATATTTGCAAATCATTAAATTTATATTAGGTTGGTTGTCAAAAAGTGATGAAGTATTTTTTGTTTTTTGTTGCAAAAATGCATCATGACTTTTCAGACAGCTCAATGTTTAACACAGACAATAACTATAGAACTCAAACATGCCCTGGCTGTTGAAAAAAGAGGGTTACAGGTTCCCCTAGCCCCCCCCCTTCCTCCCCACCTTTCACTTGTACGTTCTGGACTTTGTGAGGGCTACATGATATATCTGCCTACAGGGATCGGCAACTCCGCAGTCAGTAGGCATTATTTGTTTCAGGAAAAATGCCTCACGATGATATGACTTAAAATAATTCACACACTTCCACATTTTAATTTATATATTTTATAGTATTGAAAATTTACAATCCAATCTCTAAAGACATTTTATCATCTGCTATCAATCATTATATATGAACAATAGTAAACTACAACACTATCAAGACTATGAATAATAGAATGATCAGCAAGGTAGCCAACATTTATTGGTGTATCAAATAAAAATCTAAATTATAAAAAGAAAAAACAACTTAAACCAATGACATATGGAATATCTGCTGCCTTCTCAGCACCATCATGTAATATCCCCAATTTAGTTATGTAACATTGCCACCAAAAGATTAACATTAATTCCATTGAGTGATTAAAGTGGCAATGTGAGCAACATTTGAATATTGTACAACTTTTCAACTGAAGCCAGCAAGCACATAAATTACTGCTCTTTGTGACTGAGGATGTGATCTCCTTACCCTAAAAGAAGCCTGTTATTTCTTACTACCAGACACCAAGCTGACCAGCTGACTGGTATCATCACTTACTGGCAGTGTTTGAAGCATTACATTCACGTAGCCCTCAAGTTTCATTTCCTTTCTCTGTTTGCAGCTATTTGTAGTCACAGTTTGGGAATGAAATAGTTACTTAATTTTCCAAACATATCCAATCACTGGTGATATGTTTCAGTTTCTTCTTCCCCCTTCAGTGCAGGAAAGGCACTACAAAACCATCTAACACACTGAATTACTATCTCCCAGTACACGGAAGGCATGAAGGCAACTTCCTGAAGTGACATACAATTTCATGGATGTTTATGCCCTAGAGTAACCCTAGAATAATAATCTCTACTTTATCTTCCAGTTAAGAATGATGTCCATGTTAGAGTTAAGCAATTTAGGGATTTGCCTCTTGAATAAGACAGAAAAAAACCCCATTACATTATAGAGCATTCTCAAAATATCTTAATATTTCAGGGTGAAGGACTGGACTTATTAAATGAGGTGGCATCATCTAAGGTATGAAAATTCTCTATTTAAATCAATCCCTGATCAGCAGCATGGAAAGCATTGTTTTAAAATTGGCAATAACTGGATTTTTAAAAATTAAGTGGATTCAAAAATCTTTAATTAAATTTAGTTTCTTAATTTGTATAGCTCAGAAAAGAAAGAAAATTGCATTTCTGACTATATATAGACTTAGTCAAAATACTCAAATCATTCAATTGCTAAACTTTTCATTAAACTGAGTTTGGTAGTAGTTTCTTTAAATTCAAATTACAATATTAGAACTATTCACAGAATGAGATTTTGGTTTATTCAGCTTGTAAATGCAATAATACACACACATTTTTCTGCATAAATGCCAGCTGCCCCTACTTTCTGCTTACCTTCTCTTATGCTCTCATCACTATCCTGCTCTCTATCTCCCTCCAAACACAGTAGAGATAAGAAGATAACTGAACAGTTAGTTTCCCAATTTAGAATCTTCAGAGTAACATATAAAACATGAAATGCAGCACATTCTTATATAATAGTGGGGGGTGGGGTGGGAATGTACTTAATCAAAACACAGTGCATGCTATTTTCAATTTTGAATGATCACCTGTTTTAAAACTTCCTCCCTTCAAGCATCTATAACAATAGAATACATTTCTAACAAAAAGCCTACCTTTATTTGAATGAGAAAAACTATTTGCACAGCCAATCCCGTATATGCACTGTCTATATATTCAATGGGTTATTTCAATTTCTAATGTAACAGAAACTAAATATGCTTTTACTTCTAATCTTCCCATCAAATCAAATAAGCGTATGTTAAACTCTGCTGTAATGTGATATTGTTACGTAATAAGTTTCCTGTAGGTATCTACAAACACCTCCCAATATCCTACAGTGTTGCTAACTCTAATTTTAGAGTTAAACCTCTAAACTAAAAGGTCCACTTATTATGGACATACCCGAAAAATAGTGTAGCAGGCAAAACACACAACCTTTCCCAATGCAAAGTTCTTTTTTCCTTTTCTATTTCTCCTTTCCACTAGGTCCTTAACTAAAAGGTGGTCATCTTATACTTTTCAATGCCCTTGATCCACCCAAAGTGAGCGTTGAAAGATAGCTAGACAACCAACTTACTATATTCCTGAATCTGACACAAAATAGCCAAGTGTAAACTCAACTTCCAAAGCAAACTGTGTCAAATAGAAGCACACATAGTATGCTTTTCAACATCCAGAAGCACTTATTTTGAACATCAGTTGTTCTCATTTTCAGGTTGCCATTTTCCATAATTGTTACACAGGAACCAGAAAGATACTTCTATAGTAATATACTGCATTGAAAAAGAGAAGCAGTCTTCTTACTTTCCCTTTTAAAATAAAAGAATCTAAGACCAACTCTAGAAAATTATCTGTCAAAAATTAGCTTTTCTGCATTAAATAAAATAAAATTTGACCAAAAATGTATACTGACCATTACTGATTTTACACAATAATTACCATTCTTTCAAAGTTGTAGAGCTGTGTTTATTATTGTGTTTTCAAACTCAGTAACAAAAAAAAAGAAAGAACTGCTACCTCGACTAATAAATTACATCTTTAAATATACATGATTGTGTTGTCCCCGTGTTACTTTCTAACTGACACGCCCCGAATTTAACTGTACCAGACAGTTCTATCTGTCCCATCGCTGACCAAACACTGCTTCTCTGTTTCTATTCATTATATGTTATAAGAGGTCTAAACACAACCCAGTATGACAAGAAAAATTACAATTCTTATGACAGCAAAGCGATGCATTCAAGATCTCTTTTGCAATACATCCCCCGTCCATGAGCATTAACAGACATTTTTTGATACGTTGGCTGCAAGCTCATTACTCTAAGAGCCTTCTGCACCCTTTCCTGCAGGTTTTCATAAAAGCCCCGGAAAAACCAGGCACAGTTAAAAACCTTTGCAAACCAAACTTGCCAAGAACCTTGTGCAATGATCCATAACCTTAGCTACGCTGCGATTGGCCCCCAAATTCATGGTCCTGGAGACCAATGCAGCAAAAAAACCCAAACGAAAGGCTAGATGAAGCCCAACAGAACTGCCGCATGAAGAGGCAAGGAGAGGAGAGGAGGGAAGCGAGCCTCACCCGCGCCGAAGATGCTCCGGTGACCTCTGGCTGCGCGGCGGGAGCTGGGCCGGGAAGGCTCTAGCCCCGCCGCGGCGGGCCCTCCGGACTGTGCCCCTGGCGCATTCCTCGCATTCCTGCACAATCGGTCGCCAGCCGAGGAGCTCGCGCCGCGCGTCCCCCCCGGACACAGACACCTGCCTACAGCTGCGCCCCGAGCGGCCACGGTGGCCGCGGCGCCTCCAGTGCCCGCGCTCGCTCGCTGTTTGTCGCACTCAGCCGACACGCAGCCAAACCCCGGCCCCGCCGCTCACCCCCTCGCTTCCCCGGTAGGGGGGCGGAAAAAAGGCGAGGGCCGGGCAGCCCCAGAGCCGGGCAGGGACACCCGATCCGCCAGGGGGGTGCCGCAGCTCCACTTCAACTACTGGCAGGGAAAGGAGGAAGCGACGGCGCAGGAGGGAGGACAGCCGGGCAAGCTCGGCGCTGGGGAACAGGGAGGGGTGCAGCGCGAACCTGCGCCGCGAGGCAAGAAGGGCGCACTGGACAGAGCCGGTGGGCAGGACCCACAGGAGTGCGGGGCTCCAGGGGCAAAGGCGGGACGGCGCGGCGGCGAGGGCGTGGGAGGCAGGGGAGAGGGCCGGGACGCACGCTCTGGGGCGGCAGGGTTGGGCAGACCGCCCCGCAAGCTGAGGAAGGCGGGCGCCTCGGGGCGCTGGGGGCGCAGGGCGGCGTGCCAGGCGGGCAGGAGCGGGGACGCCTCCCGGCAGGCGTCCAGGAGGGCTCGGCGTGGTGCCCCATTTCGGGGCTGGGGGCTCTGGATCGGACAAGGCCAAGGTGGGGAGGGAGGGGGGGTCGCGCGCGATGTAGGGGAGACCCCCCCCCCGGGAGAGTCATCCCCGGGGAAAGCAAATGGAGGGTGAAACTTGTGCGCCCGCCGGGGGGAGGGGAGCAGGCAGGCGAGTGCGGGCAGGAACACGAGGCGGGGCAGGAAAGCCAGGGCGGCCGCGCGGCGCTGGGGGCTGAGTAACGGGAGGGGGGCGCCCGTCGCCGCGCCGTGCACCTCGCCCGCAGGTCCCGGCCGGGGCGCGAGGGGCCGAGGGCCGGGGGTCTCGCGGGCAGGAGTCCGCGCGCTCTTCCCGCACGCCCGCACACTTACTTTCCAGGTCAGGCGGCGGCCGTCGTCGCTCCGGAGATCGGGGACAGCGACGCCCAGGGGTCGCCCCTGCGGCACCCGAGAAATTAAAAAAGTGCCGCGGCGGAGCGGCTGCCCGCCCCTCCCTCCCCCCCACCCCCTACCCCGAAGCGGCTCTCCCACCACCCCCGGCGGCGGCGGCGGTGGCCAACTCGCCCCTCTACCCGGTGCCCATGGTGCCGCCTCTGCGGCCGGCAACGACACAGACTCAGCCCCGGAGCCCCCTCTGCTGCCCAGAGGCCGCCGCCGCCGCCGCCCGCCCAGCCGCTAGCCCGCCTGCCCAGCCAGCCCTGGGCTCCCGGGAACGTCAGCACGCCGCCGTCCCCAGACCTGCTCCCCGCCAACCCTATTGGTCGGAAGGAAAAGGCTGGCCCTCCCTATTGGCCCAGCCCTCATATTGAACAGGCCAATGGGAACTGCGGTTTCAGGTCGCCATAGAGACCGATGCTGTTAAGAGCGTGAGGGCCTGGGGAAGGTGGGGAGTGAGGATGAAGGTGTCGGTGGCTTTGGGAGCGGATGGGGGTGGGGGAAAAGAAGTACAAGGGGATTCCCGGGAGCTGGCTTTAAAATTTGGCGCAGCTTTTGCTTTGCTCCGGCAATGAAAGGTAGGGTTTGTTCTTGGCTTCAAAGGCAGGAACAACTGAGCCCCTAAAGGAAACCTTGAAGGTGAGAGCCTTGGAGGTCGTTGCCTTTTCCCTCGATTGGTAAGCCCCTGAGGCTATGCCCATTGACCCTGGAAATATGAGTGCAGCTTCTGCTTCTCCAGGTGAGTTTGCTCCCCATCCCTTAAATCGCTGCTGCTTCCTGACGTCACTGAAAGTCCTGCATTCTACTTGTTCTTCCAAACCACTCCTCCTTCCCTGGGGGCGGATCTTGCCTCTAATTTTGGGGTCTTCAAACTTATAGCCCTACCTAAAGGAGATTCAAAAAGGATTTTCTTTGGATGATATTATGGTAAGGAAACTGACATATTGTATGTCATAGGCTCAACACAGAAGGTACTGTGTTCCCTGCTTCCCAAAACAAACCTGTAATCTCAGTGTTGAAGGATGTTTATTAAACACCTATCTGTGTGTGCTTTCTCCACTAGGAGCTTGACAGGTGTTTGCTCTTTCCTTTAAGAGGGTACAGGGTGGGGAAGACAGGTGACAGTCAATCCATGCTTCTAATGATTTCACAGGTGAATAAAGGAAATATTATTAATAGATTACAGTTAATAGATTTTGTTTTCTGTGTAGTTTCCAGTTGATGTCTAAATTTGATGGAAAAAAAAACTGAGGCATGGAATCAGTACACACAAGCCTTGAGTTTTGACAAGTCTCTGCTTTTATTTCAAGTTGCATTGTGCTGGTTTGTCAATACCAATTGTTTTTGGTAAATAGCTTTCATATTTAGGTAACTGGCAGTTAAAGTGAGACTACATGAATATATTAGGCTTTTAAGCATTATATTGTTCTATCATATAGCCACTAATATTCTTGGGTTCCTTCTTTTGGTGATTTTGCCATTTTTTTATACCAATCTCTTTAGTAAGAAGACTGCGTTTATGTTACTGCCCCTCCAGTTGGGGCTGACCATATTGTTAGAAAAAGCTAATAGGATTTGGGAAATTATAAATATGTTGTTGAGAAAAACTGATTAATTCTTGTGCAAACTAGGTGTCTATGTACTGTCCAGAACTATAAATCGATAGTATGCTTAAAAACTGTTGTTTTTTTAATCTTACTGTATTTGAAGATTACAAACATAGATAAGAATTATTAATATGGTATCTTGATTGGAAACATACCTCTCACAATTTGTAGTAATATTTGAACTTAGTTGACAACCCAATGTAGGTTTGGGCTGCAGAATAAAACAGCTGAACATATGAGTGTTCCCCCCCCAAATATTTTCAGAGTTGGGAAGGAATCACCAGGGGCCATGGAATGCTGTCTCATGCTTTGCCATCATGGAAATTAGATCATCATGCATTTAATTTCTGGCTTTCTTTTGTGTTTGTTTATAGGAGAATAGAAAAGGTAAAGTGCACATTTTTTATTAATAAGACTTATTTATAATGTACTAACAAGATACTAATGATTTAGTTTTTTAAAAAACAATGATACTAGATGAAATGGAAATGTGTCTAATGAAAAGAGAAAAAAAATGATACATGTATCCCTTTTACTTGCCTTAGGCTAGCATGGAAAAAAGAAAACAAGAACCTACTCATTTTTTTACTCCAATAATTTTCTTGTGTTTTTCCAAAGTCACATGTTTGAAGAGTGTTTTGATATTGTGTATTTCAAGCTTGTAATGATTAAAAGTGTTAGTAAAATCCACCATGATTAACATCACCTAAAGTGTTTTCATTGAACGTTATTTTTTTCATAATTGTTGAAAAGTTTCTTTTGAACTTGCTCCTGAATTACTAGATAAGGTTAAGACATTTTTTTCCACTATAAGTCTATGCTATCCATCCTTGGCTGGGTCTTCACTGATTCTCTAAATTCCTTTCCTCATTAAGTAGAGTGATTAATTACCCAGGATGCTTATCTAGGGACATTATCCAAGGCACTACTCCCAAAAGTGTCCTATTTCTGCTATCCTTAAGCACCCCCCTGTACTTGGTCTTCCAGTTCTACAAATGATTTTGCCTCATATTTGACTGAGGCATCCACCATTTAACTTTCCTAGATCTCAGTCTCAATTTTTACATTTCATCACTTCCTTCAATCCTGGCTGAGAAGGGGGTGTCCATACTTCTCTTCTAAGCTCAGACTCCACTTGTGCTACTAAACATGGGTCATTCTTCTTTCTCCTCCAGGATTTTGCTTTGCTGATTATAATTTCTCTCTTAGGTCATGTGTTCCATTCTTTACTCTAATATTTTTTTTCACTGTGCCTTAAATATCTGACCTTTTATAAAACTACCTTCCTTCTGTCCTACCTCCATCTCTATCTGTTGGCCATTCCTTTCACCAAGAAACAGTCTGAAGGGAATTTCTCAGGGCTTCTATTTGTATTGCCCCCAATATTCTGGTCCTTGAATATAACCAAAATGATTCTGAAGATTGTGCTCTTTCTCCTCAAAATCCTAACTCATTTTACATAAAGCTTTCTCCTACAAAAGTGCTCTTTACTTGCAAATTGCAATGCCTGAATTCCAGATTTCCAGTGAAGGTTAGAACCATTGTCTCCCACCCTGAGGGTCCATAGAAATGCAAATGATACCTGAGAAGCCTTTTACTTATTTGCTGTACTACCTGTGTGGGATTAACTCCTGGGAATTCAGAGTGGGAAGAGGGGCCTAGGGCAGGTTAGAAAAAAGGAAGAGAGATCTCTGCTTAGGCTGACTGGAGCCTAGGGCAAGTTAGAAATGTTGGAAAGAAAGGAGTTTGATGAGCTCCACCCTCAAGAAAAAAACGTAAACAGCAGAAATCCAAGGGAACTTTTCAGTTACTATACCAGAAAGAAGTCAACCTGAACCTTTCATGATTATAAAATTTGTAACTCTCCAATGTTTGTTATTTTCACATTAGCAGCAGAGGCCTTAAGGAAAAGGGGGAAACAGGAACACTATATCTTCTCATTGTAGGATGCCTATAGAGAAGGTGAGGGCAGTGAAGATAACTCCCGAAAGTACACTGATAACTGCTAGTGGGTTTTTTGTTTGGTTGGTTTTAAAAGGAATGTTAAAACATAGGCAAGATGCAAATTAAGTTAAGAAAGCAATGGAATAAACTAGTCCAAAAAAGGAATCCTAGAGTTTAATATTAGTTCTGCTCTAGATTTCAGGATTGGATGTGTCCCACCTGCAGCCCTTTCTCTGACTATGTAAATCCTCCCCGACCCGTAGAGCCCAGACCAATAGTTAACCTATAAAGATTCTTCTGAAAATTTCCTGACCTTACCCCACTGTGGAAAGGATGATTTCTGCTTTAATAGTTTACAGTGGCACTTACCTCTCTGTATCCCATGTTATACTTATCTCTGTGAGCTTTCTCTCCTAGAGAATAGGATACATATCATGGTCATGGCTACATCGCAGTGGCTTAGACTACTGAAGTGCTTCTCACACTAAGAAAAGCCAGCATTCATTAAACCTTTTATTTAATCCTTAGAAGAATTTAACTTCCAATAATGAAAAATTAGATTCAGGGGCCAGCCGAGTGGCGCATTGGTTAAGAGCTGTCTTGGGATGCCAGCCGCCCCGGTTTGGATCCCACATGAGGGCCAGTGACACTGCCCTCTACAGCTAACAACAGCTCCACCTGGAGCTGGGCTGTGTGAGCCCCGGCGACGGTGTAGGCTGCAGCCCCTGCTGCAGTGGGCTGCCATAGGCCAGCGTGAGTGGCTGGCAGCCAGCATGAGCTGCCAATAGCCGCGGTGAGTGACATCCAGAGGCCGGCCACCAATCTGCCTCATCCGGGAAGAGCGCAAGGACGATACCAACATGGGCCAGTGAAGCAACGTCCTCCGCAACTAGACAGAAGAACAAAAATACAGCAACTTGTCTGTGTCCCTTGCCTGATTCCCCAACGCTGATCCCCTCCCCCAATTCCCCACTAAAATCTTAAAAAATATATATATATATACAACTGATATTAAAAAAAAAATTAGGGCCGGCTGAGTGGCGCGGTGGTTAAGCGCTGGCCTGGGAAGCCAGCGGCCCCAGTTCGGGTCCCACATATGAGGGCCAGTGACACTGCCCTCAAAATAAATAAATAAATAAATAAATAAAGTAATTGAGACTATGTAAAAAAATAAATTAGATTCAGTAATATTGGGAGGTAATTAGAAAAAGATAGGACTAGACGTCCAAAGTGGAAAGTGAGGTAATGTGTGGCAGAGTGGAGTAGAGGTTTTAGCCATGTAGCCTTCTAAGAGAGAAAGGCTTCAGATCTTATCTCTACCAGGACATATCTGGACCCCCTCTATAAGGAGGGGACCTATGTGAGAAGGGCTGGTTGCATGAGCCTGGGCATGAAGTTATATTCAGAGCTTCATATGGGGGGAAAAGAGTTGAAACTCAGCTTTGTCAAGGAGGTTAAATAAGGGTTACTTTTCTCCTATTTGAAACATTTAGGTTGCTTTGTCATTTTGAACATAGTAGAATCGTGAGAATTTAACAGCTTCATAAAATCAGACAGGAATCAAACATCTGGTAGGTATAACAACCCTTGAAGTAGGCAGTCCTACATGGCCTCCTGATCGTGTATCTGGCCATGGTGCCAGCCTTGGTGGGGACCTGATTCAAATGTAACCACGTCATAGGCTGACAACTGACCTGTAACTTGTAAAGGTGCTGATCAGATTTTTGTCCTGGGAATTTTGGAATAGAGAACAAGTGAGCCAGAGAGAGCAACTACCTTGGCACTGATGTTTTCTGGGCTACTATTCTCTCCATGAAAAGAGAATTTACTTCATTTTTTATTGTTCCATGAGATTTCTGTTTCTTGTATTTACCCCTAAGCCATTCTTTTTATGGTTTGCCTTTAGTAAGTCTCTCACTAAAATATTATGCAAGTATTTTAGAACAAAACAAAACATATATTATGACCATCTTGTTGGACTATGATGAATAACAGTCTAAATATTTTGAACAAGTAAAGAATAGAAAATGAATGATCTTTCTAGTTGCAAATATTGCTAACCTAAGTTGAGTAAAAGGGCTTTATTTGAGTGGTGTTTATTCCTCCCAACTTTCCAACAAAGCCTTGTATTCTTCACCTCTCAGTTCTCCTTTAAAGGTGGGAGCAAGAGGAGAACTTTGAGAAGATGAGCAATATGATGGCTTTTTCAAGGTAGAATGATATTGCCACACCATTGGTATTGGAAGACTGTATTGGGATTTATATTTATTTTACACATTTTTACTAATTTTTTAGGAGTCAGGCTAAAAAATAAAAATAAAATGGGAAGATTTATTGGAGACATCAGTGCCCCCAAGGTAGGGGAAATAGATTATGAAGTTTAAGTTTTGGCAGTTAAAATGAAATAAACAAAAAACCTTCTCAGTAGAAAACCAGAACTTTATCCAAAATCGCTATAATATTTTTTCTAAAATATCCAGTTTTCAATAAATAAATATGAGACATGCAAAAAACAAAAACAATAAAAGTAAAAACAGGAAAGTGTAACCCATGTTCCGGAAAATGTGTCCCCAAGAAATACACTGAGTGGGTCCTCTTACTAGATTTAGTTGAAAACTAAACTAATCCAAAAGAGCTACTGTAAATATGTTGAAAAACTTGAAGGAAAAAGTGACTCAACAAGTAGTGTCTCTCAACCAAGAAATAGAAACTGTGGAAAGAACCGAACTGAAACTGTGGACCAACAGAAGTTGTCCAATCTGAAGAACAGAAAGGAAAAAAAGACCAAAGAAAAATGAACAGACTCTGAAACTTGTGGGATAGTTTGGAGAACAAAAAGGAAAGGAGGGTAGGAAGGGTATATGAAAAGCTATTTAGGGAAGCAATGGCCTAAAAGTTCCCAAATTTTATAAAAATCGTAATATACAGAACCATGAAACTCAGTAATCCTAAATAGAATAAACATAAAGAGAGCCACAACCAGGTACATCATAGACTGCTGAAAGACAAAGATGAAAAAATTTTGAAGCAACAGGGAATAACAACTCATCATGTACAAGGGAACAACAATAAAATTACTAGCTGACTTATGAGAAACAAAAGAAACCAGAGGGCAATGAAGGACAATATTCAAAATGTTAAAAGAAAAAAAAAATCTCAAGAATACTATATCTAATCTGATAAGGGGTCAATATCCAAAATTCATAAAACACTCATGAAACTCAATACCAAAAAAAACAAACAACCCAATTAAAAAATGGGCAGAAGATATGAAGAGACATTTCTCTAAAGAGGACATACAGTTGGCCAACAGGCATATGAAAAAATGTTCAACCTCACTGATCATTAGGGAAATGCAAATAAAAACCACAATGAGATACCACCTCACTCCGGTCAGAATGGCTATCATCAATAAATCAACAAACAACAAGTGCTGGCAGGGCTGTGGGGAAAAGGAGACCCTGTTGCACTGTTGGTGGGATTGCAGATTGGTGCAGCCACTATGGAAGTCAGTATGGAGGTATCTCAAAAAACTGGAAATGGAACTACTTTATGACCCAGCAATTCCACTCCTAGGTATTTATCCTGAAAAACCCAAGACACTTATTCAAAAAAATATATGCACCCCTATGTTCATTGCAGCGCTATTTACAATAGCTAAGACTTGGAAACAACCGAAATGTTCATCGGTAGATGACTGGATTAAGAAACTGTGGTACATTTATACAATGGAGTATTACTCTGCTATAAAGAAGAATGAAATCGTACCATTTGCAATGATATGGATGGACCTAGAGACTATTATGTTAAGTGAAATAAGTCAGTCAGAGAAAGACAAATACCGTATGATCTCACTCATATGTGGAATCTGAAAAACTGAATGAATGAGCAAAGTAAACAGAAACTGTCTCATAGATATAGAGGAAAAACAGGGTTGTTAGTTGGGAGGGGGTAGGGATGAGGGAGAAGGGGAAGGGATTAGACAGCAAAAATAGGCAACTACAATATTGCCACTGGGATATGAAAGACAGTTTGGGAAATATAATTAATAATGTTGTAAACATTTTGTGGGATGTCAGATGGTCATATGTCTTGTTGGGGAGACCATTTCATGGATGGAGTAGAGGCTTGATCACTGCACTGTACACCTGAAGCTCAGGTTGTATAATATTGTATACCAACTGTAACTGAATATATAGATAGTCACAGGATGTGGATTATAATGTGGGAGTCAGAGGAAGTGTAATAGATATATATGATGTGGGGGGGGGAGTGGGGTGGCTAAATGGGGGAGGGAGGTTGTCACTTTGAGGGGTAAAAAGTATAACTCTTGCCCTGTGTTGTACACCTGAAACTGGTTAAACATAAATAAATAAATAATCAAACAAACAAACAAAAAAAAAAAGAGAGTTCTATATCTAGGGGTAGCCAGTTAGCTCAGGTGGTTAGAGCTCAGGCTCATAATACCAAGGTTGCTAATTCAATTCCCACATGGGCCAAGGAACTGTTTCCTCCACAATTAGATTGAAACAACTACTTGACTTGGAGGTGATGGGTCCTGGAAAAACACACTGTTCCCCAATAAAGTTCCTTAAAAAGAAAAAATAAGAATTCTATATCTAACAAAACTGTCTTTCAAAAATGAGGGTGACAGTCCTCATAAATGGACCAGTATTCAAAGTATGCTAATTACTGTACAGAACCCATCTAACTGTCAGCTTTGAGTGAAGCCCAAAGCAAAAGAAGGCTCTCAGGCAGATGCAAGGCACCTGACAAGTCAACGATCAATCTCCTTTTGTAAAGCAGCTCTTGATTCAGTGCCGTCCCTCGATATCAAATGATCATCACACTAAAATGCTATTTGAAATACTAAATATAAAGTTCTTTTCCCCAAATAAATTCTTGGAAAATATAACCTCATTATTTTCTAAATTCCAGAGCTCTCTGTGTGCTTCATAAAGATGGCAATAAGCTGACCAAAGCAGTAGCAAATAGAAAATAAACCACATGCAAGAGTTCTTCCCCCCTTTCCATTCCTGGGGCCCTGTTTCCTTTATACAGCAGTTCACAGGGTTTACAAACAACTGGTTACAGCTTCTGTGCATCTCTGGAGTTGGACTGCAGGAGCAAGTCAATAGCACCTGCTGAAACATTACTATGTCAGGAACCAGAAGTCAAGAATTGTTATACTTCTCTGTAATTTAATCGATTTTTAAAATAATAAAGAAAATGAAGAAAATAAATGCAGAAAAACAATTGAAAAGATCCAACATCCATTCATATTAAAATGCTCAACAGATTATCAATAGAAAAGCATTTCCTCAATCTGATAAAGTACATTTATGAAAAGCTTACATTTAACATCATATTTGTGGTAAAAGATAACGCATTCTTCCTAATGTTAAAAATAAAATGATTGGGGGCCGACCGAGAGGCGTGTTGGTTAAGAACTGGCTTGGGACGCCAGTGGCTCCGGTTCTGATTCCACCTATGAGGGCCAGTGACACTGCCCTCTACAGCTAAGATGGTGAACAACAGCTCCACCTGGAGCTGGGCTGCTGTGTGTCCCTGGGTGTGAGTGGCCGGCAGCCAGCGTGAGCTACCAGTATCCACTGTGAGCAGCCGTCCAGAGGCCGGTGATCGACCTGCCTGCCTCACCCTGGAAGAGCGCAATGATAATAGCAACATGGGCCAGTGAAGCAACGTCCTCCACAACTAGACTGAAGGACAAAAGGACAGCAACTTGTGTATTCCCCTTTCCCAATTCCCCAATAAAAATGTTAAAAAAATAAAATAAAATAAAATGATGTCCACTCTCATTTCTTTTATTTAATACTCTACTGGAAGTTTTAGCCGTGTAAGAAGGAAAAAAATAAATTAAAGGCATATAGATTGGGAAAAAATAAAGCTGTCTTTATTCACAAATGCATTATTCTATACATAGAATTTAGCAAAGTCATAAGGTGCAAGATGGATATCAAAAACAAAACAAAACAAAAATGTCAGTTGTATTTTTATATCCTAGGAACCAGCAATTTGAAAATGAACTTTAGAAAACAATTCCATTCATAATAACATGAAAAAAGGAATAAATTTTAGAAAAGAAGTATAAGACCTCTGATAAATAGATTCAGTGTGAGCTCTATCAAAATCCCAGCAAGCATATTTTGCAGAAACTGACAAGCCAGTCTTGAAATAAACTTACATAAGAACAAGAGTATCCCCCAAACAACAAACAGGAGGAAATACAGTATTTAATTTCAAAACTTACTATAAAGTTACAATAATAAAATACATCATCAGCATAATGATAGCCATTTAGATCAGTGAAATAGAATAGAAGGTATAGAAATAAGTCCTTACATTTATGTCAATTGGTTCTCAACAAATGTTCCATGGTAGTTCACTGTGGAAAGGGGTGTCTAAGAAATGCTACTGGGGCCAGAAGGTATTGGCATGAAATATTCAAAGTGATGAAAAGGACCTACAACCAAGATTACTCTACCCAGCAAAGCTATCATTTAGAAATGAAGGACTGAGAAAGAACTTTTCAGACAAGAAAAAGCTGAAGGAGTTTATCACCACCAAACAAGTATTACAGTAAATGTTAGAGATTTCTTTAAGAATAAGAAAAAAGATAAAAAATATGAATAGTAATATGGCAATAACTATGTATCTGTCAAGAAATGCTTTAAATGTAAATGGATTAAATGTCCCAATCAAAAGACATAGGGTGGCTGAAGGGATAAGAAAACAAAACCCTTACATATGTTGTCGACTGGAAACTCACTTCAGATCGAAACACACACACACACACACACACACACACACACACACACACACACTGAAAGTAAAAGGGTAGAAAAAAGATATTTCATGAAAACTGAAACAAACAAAAAAAGTTTGGGTAGCAATACTTAATAGCAGACAAAATAGACTTTATTTATTTGGTGTTTTTTTTTTTGTTTTTTTTTTGAGGGCAGTGTCACTGGCCCTCGTATGTGGGACCGAACCGGGGCCGCTGGCTTCCCAAGCCAGCGCTTAACCACCGCACCACTCGCAAAATAGACTTTAAAACAAAGATTATAACAAGAGACAAAGAAATACCCAGTAATCCCACTTCCAGGTATTTATCCAAAGAAATTCAAAACACTACTTTGAGGGGACATGTGCATTCATATGTTCATTGCAGTATTATTTGTAATGGCCAAGATGTGGAGGCAGCCTGGGTGTCCATCAATGGAGAAAC
This sequence comes from Aselliscus stoliczkanus, assembly GCA_033961575.1. Classification (NCBI taxonomy): domain Eukaryota; kingdom Metazoa; phylum Chordata; class Mammalia; order Chiroptera; family Hipposideridae; genus Aselliscus; species Aselliscus stoliczkanus. The sequence continues at coordinate 111,355,773 of CM066731.1, read as the reverse complement.
TGATAAAAAGAGAGAGGGAGAGTACATATGTACAATGGAATACTATTCAGCCATAAAAAAGAATGAAATCTTGCCATCTGCCCCATTTTGTATGGACCTACAGGGTATTGTGCTGATTAGAGTAATTCACACAGAGAAAAACAAAAGTGACATCATTTCACTTATATGTGGAATCTAGAGAACAGGATAAATGAGCAAATGAAACAGAAAAAAGCTCATAAATACAGAGTGAAGTTTGATGGTTGCCAGATTTGGGGGTGGGGGATGAGAAGATATGTGAAGTATGGGAGGGGATTCAGAGGTGTAAATTGGTAGTTATAAGATAGTCACGAAGGGCCGGCCGAGTGGCACATTCTTTAAGAGCTGGTTTTGGTATGCCAGCGGCCCCGGTTCAGATCCCACATATGAGGTCCAGTGACACTGCCTTCTACAGCTAACAATAGCTCCACCTGGAGCTGGGTTGTGTGCCCCAGCAACAGTGTAGGCTGCAGCCCCTGCTGCAGTTGGCTGCCGTAGGCTACAGTGAGTGGCCGGCAGCCAGCGTGAGCAGTCGGCAGCCAGCATGAGCTGCCAAGAGCCACTGTGAGTGACCATCCAGAGGCCAGCGATGGATCTGCCTCATCCGGGAAGAGCACAATGATGATACCAACATGGGCCAGTGAAGCAATGTCCTCCACAACTACACTGAAGAACAACAAAAAAAGACAGTAACTTGTCTGTTCCCCTTCCCTGATTCCCCAAAGCTGTTCCCCTCCTCCAATTCCCCAATAAAAAAATCTTAAAAAAAAAAGGTAGTCATGAGGATGTAGAGTACAGCATGGGGAATGTAGTCAGTAGTATTGTAATAACCAGGTATGGTGTCAGACGGGTACTGGATTTATTAGTGTAATCATTTCATAAGTTATATAAATGTCTAATCACTGTGTTGTACACCTGAAATTAATGTAATATTGTATGTCAACTGTAATTGAAAAATGTTGAAGAAAGAAATGCTGCTGGGATCATTAGACAACTATATGCAAAATGATGAACTTACACTCTTACACCTATAGGAAAATTAACTCAATATACTTCATAGACCTAAGGACTAAAATTATAAGACTTCTGGAAGAAAACATACAAAATCTGTGACTTTGCTTTAGGCAATGATTTCCTAGAGATCTGCATTATGATCCATAAAAGAAGAAATTATAGACTTAATACAAAATAAAAGTTTTGCCTTTCAAAAGACAGTAAGAAAGGGAAAAGACAAGCTACAGTCTAGGAAAGAATCACAATCTGATAAATGACATATCTAGAATATGTAAAGAAATTCTAAACTTCAGGAGGAAAGCAACTCAATTAAAAATGTGCAAAATATTTTAATAGACATTTCACCAAAAAGTTATACAAAAGATTAATAAAACATGAAAATATGCTCAACCTGATTAATCATTAGGAAAATGCACACTAGAACCACAATACAATACCACTATACAACCACCAGAATGAGTATAAACAAGATTGATAATGCCAAGTGATGACAAGGATGTGAAAAACCTCAAGTCTCTTAAATTCTGGTTGGCATATTCACTCTGGAAAGCCATTTGACAGGTTCTTTTTTTAAAAAAAATTTTATTGGGGAATTGGAGGAGGGGAACAGACAAGTTGCTGTCTTTTTGTTCTTCAGTCTAGTTGCAGAGGATGTTGTTTCGCTGGCCCATGTTGGTATCGTTATTGCCCTCTTCCCAGATGAGGCAGATTAGTAGCTGGCCTCTGGATGGTCACTCATCGCAGCTATTCGCAGCTCACGCTGGCTGCCAGCCACTCACTGTAGCCTATGGCAGCCCACTGCAGCAGGGGCTGCAGCCTACACCATCTCCAGGGCTTGCACAGCCCAGCTCCAGGTGGAGCTGTTGATAGCTGTGGAGGGCAGTGTCACTGGCCCTCACATGTGGGATCCGAACCCGGGCCGCTCGCATCCCAAAACCAGCTCTTAACCAATGTGCCACTCGGCCGGCCCAACAGTTTCTTAAAAATATAAACTAATCATATGACCCAGTAATTGTAGTTTTAGGAATCTACTCGAAGAAATAAAGTCATCTATCTACATAAAGACTTTCACGTGAATAATAACAGTACTCATAATAGGAAAAAATACTAAAAATAATCCAAATGTCCATCAACTAATGATTAGATAATTTATGGCACAATGGAATAATATTCAGCAATAAAAATAATGAACTACTGATACATGCTACAACATGGATAAACTTCCAGTATATTATGCCAAGAGGAAAAAAGCCAGCCACAAAATGGTATCATGTTGCATGATACTTACAAAAATATATATACATATATGGACAGAAAGCAAACCAGCTATTATCTTGGGCTGATATAGGAATATTGAATACAGGTGGTTATGACAGAAATTTTTCAGTCGATGGAAATGTTCTAGAAGTAAATGATGGTATTGATGGTTGCACAATTTATTTTTATGAATTTTATAAATTGCTACATTTATTTAAAATAACTATATCATACTCTTAATAATAGATGTATTTTTACATCGATTTTAGAATGTAAATTAGATCTCAATAAGCTATTACAAATAAAAACTTAAAAAAATGACATAAACGCATCATCTTAAAAGTTGTATATGCGAGCACTTAGTAAATTTGGAAACAATTTCCTAACATGATTGAAAATCTTCCAAGTGGCATTTCTGTGCATTTAGACCCACTTGTTAAAAAACAAACAAACAAAAATCTTTCCAAGTAAAACTGATTGATATCTGGGAAGTCAGAAATTTACTAAAGAAAAAGACTCAGCTATAACCTTTGTATAATTAGTGAATGGAATTGAAATTTGAGTATCATAATTGTGTACATGAAGGGGCTTTGTACTACTTCCATATCTTTTTTTGCAATATCTGTACTAGCTATTATAGCCTTTATAACCCAAGTATGGGAATGATCTCAAATTAGACTTTGAATTCTTCTGTGATAATTTACTAAACCAAGATTTTTCAAGATAATGCAACATTTTCCATCACATAACTCTCATTAAAATTTATTTAAATTATCAATACTACATATGTCAATACTACATATCTTTTTTGCACTTACGGATTTTTCTATATTTGTGTTTTATCATTTACATAATGTTAGCACAATATTACATTTAAAGAATTTATACTAAATAATTTTATTTTTAAAATTTTTTTTTTAGCTGAGCCATCCTGTTGGCAGCTCAGGGGCAGCCCAGCTTGGGCGGGGCTGGGAAACAAACCTGTTGCTCAAAGCTCGCACTCTTGAGTGAGCTCTTAACCAACTAAGCCACTCTGCCAGCCCCTATGCTAAATAATTTTACAAGTGTGTGCTCAAAGATGTTCAGTAATAGAGGTATGTGATTGAGAATATTTGGAGACCTCAGCTTTGCAATATCTTTAGATAAAATGTGCGTTCTTTTCCTCATATTTTAGTTTGTTTGCTTTTGTTCTTTTTTAAGTTTTTCTCTTCTGTCTTCCCTAGGTAGTAAGTAGAAGTCTTTGGAAGACTACATTTTCATCTTTTTCTTTTGCTGTTTTCTTTGTCTTGAGGATCACTTAGATCATTTTCCTCTAATAAGACACATTTCAATCTATAACATCATCACAGACACTGATCATTATTGTGATATAACCTAAGACAAGTCAGTGAAATCTTGAGTGGTATTGAGAAGAGTATTCTTTTATGCATCCAAATGATATGAAAAATATACATAAGTAAAAAATATACAATACAAAGAAGAATATGGAAGTTGCTATAAAGTAGAAAATTTAATAACAGAAAAAAATTCTACCCACACAGAATTAATGCATTTTTATGGTCATTATAAAACCTGATTTCAAAATCCTATGCTTTCAATGATTTACTATTTGACCTTGGAAAAGTTGCTTGTTTTTCCATTGCCTCTGCCTCACATATGAAAATGAGGTCTAATATACTTCTCCATTCTCACAAACATTAATGGTTAACTTCTAAACTTAAAAAAAATGTAAAACATGTAAACTTCTGAACTTTTAGTATGAGCATGCTACGGTACCTATATGTAATCATAAAGCGTCTTTGGTGTCTAAGAATTTAGCTCGGAAAAGGACTCCTTGTTTCTACTTTACATTAACTTTTCCTTTTGCTTTCTTACTTCTTTTTGTTAACATTAGGTAAAAATGTCTTTATTAACCAACATAGTCTGAACTACCATAGGTAACATAATTGTCTGCATTTTATTAACTTCTTTAAACCTCCCTTTTTGGAAGCTACTATATAGTTTTGTCATAGGTTTATGTTAGGTGGTATATCATAATCTCATTGGTCGAATATACTTAAATTTAGTATTTTAATCCAGTGTTTATTTAAATGATCAGTTTTCTAAAATTATTGAATTTTAGATCTGGAAAAAAAACTTAGAGATTACAAACCAGCATGAAAGCTAACCATATAATTACTAGCTTAAGATTTTCCATTCAACTGTATAAATGTCTCTAATAAAGAAGAATTAATATCACTTAGACATTTCACTGTGTTCAATGTATATGTATGTGTGTGTGTGTTTGTGAGTGACTAAATTTTCCAAAACTAAAATAATGTCAATGTAAAAAATTTTATAAGGATAAAACAATAGAGGAAAAATATGCAGTTTTGGGCCGGCCGAGTGGCGCGGTGGTTAAATGCTGGCGTGGGAAGCCAGTGGCCCCGGTTCGGGTCCCACATATGAGGGCCAGTGACACTGCCCTCAAAAAACTAAAAATAAAAAAAAAATTTTTTTAAATGCAGTTATACCAACAATTCTCTTCCTTGCATTTATAAATGACTAGTTTATCTACATTGCTCTTCTATAATATTATTTGTCTACTGAGAAGATGATACCTTCAGGTATTTTGTGTTTAATCTCTAGTATGATTATACAGTGTAGTTATTTTTTATGTTCTTGGAATTGAGTCAGAAATGTATTGATTATCACGTCTGTGTTTTAAAAGCTGACAAATTGTGTTAGATACAGTTGGTGGAAGAGCTCAGTCAGGAGACCTGGTTGGGTTCTAACCTTCCCTATGCTACTTGCTTCTTCAAATCGTAAACAAAACAGTTAATCTCTCTGTGTTTACTGATCTGTAAAATGCATCAGTCAGACTAAAATCTTTCCTGGATTTAGATTAATTCATTTACAAAATTAAATACTGCAGGATCTCACTCTAAATCTTGGCTTTTTTTTTTTTAGGGCAGTGTCACTGGCCCTCATATATGGGACCCGAACCGGGGCCACTGGCGTCCCAAGCCAGCTCTTAACCACTGCGCCACTTGGTGGCCCGGCTTTATTTTCTTTTACAAGAAAATGTTTATCACTTTGCTATAGCCCTGAAGCCAATTTCCATCACCACCTTTGTTTTCATTTTTCCATAAGCTCTCTTTCAAAAGACTTCCTCCTTTTACTTTGTTCAAAATCTGCCTCTCCCCTTAATTCCCACTTATATCTTGCCTTCCTTTCCCTCTCCCAGGAACTTTACTGTAACAAGGGAGCAGCTGTTTACTTTAAAGAAAAACAAACAAACAAAAAAAACAAAAACATGAGAGAGGTCCACTCCTATGCATGTTGAAGAGCACCACCTGTGAGTTGTCTCCCTTCTCCCAGAGGGAGTAGAATAGGGATGTTACGTGCAAGACAGCCTGGGTGTGCATCTGGTCTTTGCCACTCAGCAATGGCATGATCTTGAACCTCAGTTTCCTATTCTGCAAAATAGGAACAGCAGTGTCACCCAAACATTAGTGTGAGCATTAAATGAATCCGAATAGATGAATGGCTTAGGATAGTGCCTGGCTCATAGTAATTGCTCAATGAATGTTGGCGATTATTGCACCCCTCTCTATGTAAATGCTATAAAATGTAGTCACTTCAGCACAGGCTGGAAGAGGAAACAGTGAAGCTGAGGCCCAGGAATAGCTCTGGGTGAGTAGAACGGTGTGTGCTTATGGTTCAGGAGCCTTTGCGATAACACTATTCCCGACTCCCTGCCCTTTCCCTTCCAAACTTCTGGGATGTAAATGTTGGGCAGAAAGTATGATGAAGAGGAAGACTGGCATGATTTGTCGGTAGTGTGCCTTTCATTTAAGTTTCAGAAATGACTACATATGGTAAGTTTTTCTCTAAGTAAATTATCTGTTTGAAATGTAGTTTTTGGTTTTCTGTCACAATTCTGAACTGGCACACTGTAATTATGATCCTTTAAGACATTATAAAGAAAATCTCAAGATTTGTCCTTTGGGCAGGACTATTTATATAATACTCCATTTGAGAAATAGCCCTGGTAAACGCTATTCTTAGCGAAGAATATTAATTGACGAAGACATTTCTTTACTAACAATCTAAGGGAAGCAATCTGCCCTTAGCTCTTTCAAATTATAAAATAGAATTGGCCATTCATGAACAAAAGCCAATTACTTATTTTCAATATTACCTTTAACAATTTTTTGTTTTTGATAATGGGGCTCTTTTAAATTTCTCTGTCAATGCAGGATTTTAAAATATAACAGCTCTTGGGCCGGCCGAGTGGCGCATTGGTTAAGCGCTGGTTTTGGGATGCCAGCGGCCCCGGTTCGGATCCCACATGAAGGCCAGTGACACTGCCCTCTACAGCTAACAGCTCCACCTGGAGCTGGGCTGTGCGAGCCCCGGTGATGGTGTGGGCTGCTGCCCCTGCTGCAGTGGGCTGCCATGGGCTACAGTGAGTGGCCCGCAGCCAGCGTGAGCGGCTGGCAGCCAAGCGTGAGCTGCCAATAGCCGCGGTGAGTGACATCCAGAGGCCAGCAACCGATCTGCCTCATCCGGGAAGAGCGCAATGATGATACCAACAGTGAAGCAACATCCTCCGCAACTAAACTGAAGAACAAAAAGACAGCAACTTGTCTGTTCCCCTTCCCTGATTCCCCAATGCTGTTCCCCTCCGCCAATTCCCCAATAACATCTTTAAAAAAAAAATAAAATAAAATAAAATAAAATATAACAGCTCTTTTAAGGAAAAGGCAGACAAATCTAAAAGCAAGATTCAAATTTGGGTGCAAAGTATACTTTCCACCTGAACATTTAATATTGTGTATGAGTTATTTTTAAAGAGTGGGTACTTACCCATTCTGATTAAGAAGCCCCATTACTAATGTTCTGTAGAGTGAGCATAACAAATATGTCACATAAAAAATAACAGCACAAGAGAAGAGTCTGACTGGTAAGAAGCTCAAATTCTATAGCATTTAGAAAATTGTCATATTGCAGATACCTGATGAACATGGAAGATATTGAATCTGGATAAATTAATGAGTGTTTCACACTCTTCTAGGAAGGAAAGAAAAAAATATTAAACAATATTTTTTAAAAAGTTATTAATAGGGCCAGCCGAGTGGCACAGTGGTTAAGCGCTGGCTTGGGAAGCCAGCGGCCCCGGTTCGGGTCCCACATGTGAGGGCCATTGACACTGCCCTCAAAAAAAAAAAAAAAAGTTATTAATACATGTACTCTTTTCAGATATTGTATTTGAAGCTCAAAAAGAAATATATCAACAAAAGTAGGAATTAAAATCCCTAAGTCATAGGATGTCACATAGCAAAGAGTTTACCTTTTAATAATTTTCAGCATATTTTGTTTCAAATACTGACAGAGGAAAAGCCACATATTGCATGATCATGTAAGAAATTGATATACAACTCAATAAAAAAATCCAATTAAAAAATGGGTAGAGGAACTGTTAGACCATTTTCTAAAATGACATACAAATGGCTAACAAGTACATGAAAAAGTTCTTAACATCACTAATCATCAGGGAAATGACTATGTATATTTTTGGATTCAGTATGCTATTTATTAAGGAGCTTTCTATTTCTCTTCCTGAGAGATATGGGTTTGTAAGTTTCTTTTCCTCTCATTTATTTTTTGGTTCTGGTATCAGGGTAATGCCAACCTTATAAAAAGGTTCAGGACATGATCCCTTCTCTTTTAATGTCCAAAGGTGTTTATGATTGGCATTATTTATTCCTTAAAAGATTGACAGAATTTACCCTAGAATGGGCCTGCACTTTTGTCTTTCAGAAGATTTTTAATAATGTAATTAATTTAATAGATGTAAGGCTATTCATTTTCTGTTCTTCACTAATTTTTGATAATTTGTTATATTCAGGAATTTGTACATTCCATCTGAGTTGTTCTTGGCATAAAGTTGTTTATAATATATTCCCTTGTTATTCTTTGAATATGTATGTGGTCTGTAGTGATGGCCCTTCTTTCATTTCTGATATTGATAATTTATATCTTCTTCCTGTTTTTTGATCAGTCTAAAGATTTATGAGTTTTACTGATTTTTCAAAATTCTACATTTTGGCACCATTTATTTTGTCTAGTTGTCTATTTTCTACTTTTAAGTGTTGACACACTGTAGCTCATTGGCCAAATCCAGGCCACTACCTAATTTTTTAAATAGAGTTTAACATAACCATACTTATTCATTTACCCATTGTCTGTGGTTGCCTTTGCATTTACAACAACAGGGTTGAGTAACTGCAACAGTGACCTTATGGTCTGCAAACTTTAAAATAATTACTAACTGGCCTTTTATGGAACAAGTTTGCTATTTCTGTCCTATTTAATTGGTTTCTTCTCTTAATTCTATTTATTTATTTTTCCTATGCTTACTTTGGGTTTAATTTGCTTTTTTCTTGCTATATTAGAAGTTCAAGCTATCGCTTTTTCTCTGAGCACTGCTTTAACTATATTCCACAAATTTCACTTCATTGTAGTTTCATTTTTATTCAAGTCAAAATATTTTCTAATTTCCATTGTGATTTATACTTTGACCTATGGGTTATATAAAAATGTCTTGTTTAGGGCCGGCCGAGTGGCGTGGTGGTTAAGCGCTGGCTTGGGAAGCCAGTGGCCCCAGTTTGGGTCCTACATATGAGGGCCAGTGACACTGCCCTCAAAAAAACAAAAATGTCTTGTTTATGTTAACAACCCAAATATTCATCAACAGATGAACATACGTATACACAAATTGTGGTACACACATGCAATGGAATACTACTCAATAAAGCAGGGAAGGAATTGTTGATACTCACAGCATAGATGTAAGCGAATATAATTATCCTGAATGAAAGAGCTACATACTTTGTGATTGTATTTACATAAATCTCTGGGAAAATGCTAACTAATCTATAGTGACAGAATGCAGATCAGTACTTTCTAGTTTCTTAAGGTGTAGAAGTGTAGAGAGGGATAGAACGGAGTGATTACAAAGGGCATAAGAAAAGTTTGGGGGAGAGGGATCATGCATATGTTCTGTGTCTTGATTGTGTGTGGTAATGTTTTCATGGATATTTACATATGTCAAAACTAAGTTGTATAATTTATGTGGAGTGAATTGCATGTCAATTATACTTCAATAAATCTTTTTTTAAAAGTATGTTAATTTTGAAATATGCAGGGATTTTCCAGTTGATTATCTGTTATTGATTTCTAATTTAATTCTGCTTAAAATTTGATTCTGGTCAGAGAACGTACTCTATGTGATTTAAAACACTATGCATTTTCTAAGACAGTTTTAAACTCCAGAATATGGTCTCCCTTGGTTAATGTTCCATTTGCACTTACAGTAAACATATATTCTGCTGTTCTAAGAATGTCAATCAGGTCAAGTTGGTTGTAGTGTTCAAACCTAACATACCCTTATTGATTTTCTATCTATTTTCTATCAACTATTTGGAAAAGGAGTTTTGAATTCTTCAGCTATAATTATGGATTTATTTATTTATTGTTTCAATTATTCCTGCTTTTGTTTCATGTACTATGTATGAAACTCAGTTATTGGGTTCAAATATTTTTAGAGTTATTATCTATTCTTGAAGAATCAACCCCTTTATCATTATGAAACTTCTCCTAAATCCCTGGATCACGTTCTGATGTCTTATCTGATATTAATATAGTCACTCTAGATTTCTGTTTCTTTTTGTTCTTAAAGATTTTATTTGGGAATTGGGGAAGGGGACCAGTCAAGTTGTTGTTCTTCAGTCTTCGTTGTGGAGGGTGTCAGTCGCCTTCCGGCTTCCGTCGGCAGCTCATGGTCTCTAAGCTCAAGGTGCTGTGTTCAATCTTAGTTGTGGGTGGGCATAGCCACCATCCCATGTGGGAGTTGAACCAGCAGCCTTGTTGTTAAGGGCGCATGCTCTATCCACTGAGCCCTCCAGGCGGCAGCTCAGCTCAAGGTGCCAAGTTCAGTCTTAGTTGTGGGCTGGCATAGCCCACCATTGAATAGGCAATCTTGTTGTTACACCAGCTGAGCCATCCTGCAACCTGTTGGTAGCTCAGCGACAGCTCAGCTTGGGCACAGTATTCACTGATCCATGTGGGAATTGAACTGGCGGCCCTGTTGCTCAGAGCACGCTCTCTAAGCCAATTCTTAACCAACTGAGCCACTCGGCCAGACCCAAGATTTCTTATATTTAGTTTTACAAGGTATATCTTTTGCCACTCTTATACTTTTAAATTATATTTATCTATATATTTAAAGTGTATTTTTTGGATAGCATGTAGTTTTTTGTTTTTAAATCAATGTGACAGTATCTGCCTTTTAATTATAGGGTTTAGATCATTTACTCTTACTATACTTGTCAATATGGTTGATGGTTGGATTTAAACCTACCATTTTGCTATTTGTTTTTCATTTGTACCATCTAGTCTTTGTTCATTTTCTTTGCATTTTTCTTCTCCTTTGGATTAATTGAGTAGCTTTTAGCATTATATTTTTATTGCTACTATGAAATTATTAGTTATGACTTTATAGTTATTCCTATAAGATTTATAGTTTAACTTATTAGTCTATATTCAATAATATTTTCTCAGTTTATCCTTATATAAGGACCTTATCACACAATATTTTAATTTCCCTTCTCCTATCATGTGCCATTGTTACAATTCCTTTTTTAACCATATATGATATAAACACCACTATATATACTTTTCATCTGGTATCATTCCGTTTTTTCCTGTAAAACTTTATATAACATTTCTTGTGGTGCAGGTCTCCTGGCAACAAAATCTTTTAGCTTTTGTTTGTCTAAAAAATTCTTTGTTTTGCCTTCATTCTTGAAAGATATTTTCACTGTGTGTAGAATTCTAGGTTGATAGGTTGTTGGTTTTTTTGAGTTTTTTTTTTTTTCATCTAGCACTTTATAGGTCTTGTGTCATTGTCTTCTGACTTGTATCGTTTCTAACAACTCTGTGATCATTCTTATCTGTCTTCCTCTGTATACTATGTATGTTTTTATCCCTCTGGCTGCTTTTAAGATTTTCGTTTTAAGACTGGTTTTCAGCAATTTCATTATTATGCTCTAGTGTGGTTTTTTTAAAACTTGTCATGCAAGGGGTTCATTGGAATTCTGGAATCTGTGGTTTTATCATTTTCTTCAAATTTGGAAACATTTTGGCCTTATTTCTTAAAATATTTCTGTTTCTCACTTTGTTTGAGGACTCTACTTATACGTATATTAGTCTCCGTGGTCTTCCACAGACCATTGAAGGTCTGTCGATTTTTTCTTTTTCTATCTTTTTGGCCTTTTTTTCCTTCTATGCTTCATTTTAGATAATTTCTATTTTTATATTTTCATCTCTAGAAATCCCATTTGATTCTTTTTTGTTTTGTTTTGTTTTGTTTTGAGGGCAGTGTTACTGGCCCTCACATGTGGCACCCGAACCGGGGCCACTGGCTTCCCAAGCCAGCACTTAACCACTGCGCCACTCAGCTGGCCCCCATTTGATTCTTTATCTTGCTCTCTTTTGTTTTTGTTGTTTTTTTGTTTTTTTTAACTCTTGAGCATGTTTATAGCATTTATTAGAGCTTTTTTTCAAGTCCTTTAATACTTATCCTATTATCTTTGCCATTTCTGTATCTGTTTCTATTTACTAATTTTTATCCTGTTTATTGGTCAACTTTTTTCTGCTCCTTTGTGTTTCTAGTGCTTTTTGAGTGGATACTAGACATTGTGAATGTTATATTGTGGAGTGTCTTGATTTTGCTGTCTTAATTTAAATTAGTATTGGGCCTTGTTTAGCAAGCAACGAAGATTTGTGGATCAGGTCAAGGCTTGTTTTTAAGGTTTGGTAGAATGAATGCTGAGTGGACTTGACACTAAACAAAAGTTTAGCTTTACTACTAAGGCATAACTTCCTGGAGTCTCTACTGAATATATCCAGGGTGATTAACAAGGGCTTTGCACTCTGGCAGGTCAAAAGTAAAACATCTCCCATCCCTATGTGACTCTTACATATTCTCACTGAATAATGTTTGCTTGGACTTGGACTGCTTTCCCCCTTAGCATTCAGCAAAGACTCAAGAAGAGCCATATGCAGACTAACGGGCTGGTTTTTCTGCATGACAGCCTCCTTTTTGGAACTCTGCTTCACAACTTAGCTTCCCTGACTGCCAATCTCTGACTCATCAAGCATACTGATGCTTGAGAAACCCCCTTCTTGTTGCATGGCCTAGAATATAACTCCAGGCTGAAAGCCAGGGAATTCGTGGGTCCCACTCAGCTTGTTTCTCTTTTTTCACTGATCACAAACATGCTCTGCCTGTTCTCCAATGTGTGAAAATATGGGTGTCATATATTTTGTCCAGTTTTCTAGTTGTTTACAGTGGAAGGCTAAGGCAGGTCGTTGTTACTTTACCAGGTCAGAGGCAGAAGTCTGGTTTGTTCTTATTATCATTATTATGTTAACCCTTTAGAAAATCCTTTCAACTGTTTGCATTTTCATGTGTGTGTATATGCTTCTGCATTGGATATTGTTAGCTCCTTCTTTCTTAAAAGGTTGTCTTTCATCAGCTTCTGGAATCCACACTTGTCTGATTTTCCTCCTTCATCTCTTGCCATTTGGAAGATTCCTTTTCAGGCTCATCATCCTCTACCTGGGCATTATATCTTGGAATTTGTCAAGGCCTAGTTATAGATCCCTTTTTCTTTTTATCTCATGTTCTCTCCCTGAGACATCTCACCTCTAACAATTTTCTTTCTTTTCTTTTTTTTTTTTTTTTAAGAAAGAGGTGGAAGACCACCCAGAGGCCAGTCTCTTCCTTTTTACTTTTTTTTTTTTTTTAAGATTTTTTGGGGAATTGGGGGAGGGGAACAGCATTGGGGAATTGGGGAAAGGGAACAGACAAGTTGCTGTCCTTCTGTTCCTCAATCTAGTTGCAGAGGACGTTGCTTCACTGGCCCATGTAGATATCGTCATTGCGCTCTTTCCGGCTGAGGCAGTTCGGTCACTGGCCTCTGGATAGTCGCTCACCGCGGCTATTGGCAGCTTACGCTGGCTGCCAGCCGCTCACGCTGACTGCCAGCCACTCACTGTAGCCCATGGCAGCCCACTGCAGCAGAGGCTGCAGCCTACACCGTCGCCAGGGCTCACACAGCCCAGCTCCAGGTGGAGCCACTGCCAGCTGTAGAGGGCAGTGTCACTGGCCCTCATGTGGGATCCGAACCGGGACCGCTGGCATCCCAAAACCAGCTCCTAACCAATGCGCCACCCGGCTGGCCCCTCACCTCTAACAATTTTAAAGGTCACCCAGGACCCTCAACTTTCTATCTCCAGCCGAGACTTCTCTTACATGCTCTAGACCCTCTTGCCTGCTTGGATGTCTCTAAGGCAACTCAAAATCAAGTTAATAAAATTGTAATTTTCTCACCTTTCCTAACCCTCACCCCCAAACCTGGCTCTCTTCCAGTGAATTATACCTCTACCTGATCTAGTTGTCCTGGGCAGAAGCCAGGGAGTGATCTTGGACTCTTTCCCTTTATTAACCCCTGCCATCCCCGAATGTGCCTTGTTGCGTATTCTCTCCATCAGCACGTCCTGTCAGTTTTACCTTTAAATTTTTTTTTGTTCCATCCATTTCTCACCATTGCTTCTGAATTAGCCCAAGATAAATATCACCTCTCATCTAACCTACTGTAACAGTCTCTTAACTGGCCTCTGTACAGCCCCTCTGATCATCCACCTAAATCTGTTCTCAATACCTCAGGCAAAAGTCACCTTCCAAAATGCAGATCTAAGCATGTCACCTTCTTCAATGGATTTTTATTGATTCTAAGATAAAGACCTGGTTCTAAATAAGGCATAAAAGGCTCCACATGTTTTGGCATTTGCCTACCTCTCTTTCTTCCCTTACCATAATACTCCTCAATCTGTTTCCCAGTCACATTGCCTTTCTTTTAGCTCTTGGAAGATGGCATCTTTCTTCTTCCCATAGGATCTCAGCATATGCAGTTACCTTTGTTTGGAATGTTCTTTCCCACCTTCAAATCATGCCCTTTTCCAGGTTAATTGATCTTATTTATCTATAGATTACAGCTCATGCCATCTTTTCAAGAAAGCCTTCATTTCCCTTTAAACATGCGTTTTGTATATAATTGTATAAAACTAATGATGTCACTGCTACTTTGTCCCCAGTTAAAATAAGCTTCATGTTTTCAGCTGTAGGCACTGCATAAATATTTGTTGAATTGAATGAATGAGTCAATGATTGTCTTTTGATTTTTATGGAATTGTGAGCATGATAAATCCTAAATGAACTTTGTTGAGCACCTTATTAATTATTGTCTAATGTACATCATTTTGTATATTCTAAATGACAGTTCATTTATAGCCTTAAAAAATCAGAATAATAGCATGGAAGATAATAGTATAGAAGAATTTAACTTCAAGTAAGCTTTCCTTATGAGGATAAATTTTAAATTTTTAAAAAATATGGTTAAAAGACTCACCTCCTGGCTGCTGTTTGCCACTTGTCTTTCTAGGGGGTAAAAAGGCCTACTTCCAAAATATTTCAGTCAGTTTTCAAGTGAATAGGTTGTGTATTTTCAGAAAGGAGACAATAGTACCCAGTTTTTAGTGAGGGAAATGGGTTTGTGGAGGTAGTTCTGACATCTCTCCCTCTCATGCACATAACTCCAGAATACCATAGCCTGATATTGCACAGTTTTCACTGTGCAGCTTAGTTGCCATTTATTATCTCATATGTACCTAGTCTCAAGTTCAGTGCTTTAGAGTATCATGAACCTTCAAAACTAGTATTACTAACAATGTAAAACATGCATTACTAATCATATCTTACAAATTAAAAATGGAGCCCCAGAAAAATTAAGTGAATTGCTCAATTAGTGCCAGAGACAGGGTTTATGAAGCTCCAAAACCTTTACCGCTTGTGCTTCTTCATGAATCAATTCCTGATTCTATCATGAAAAATTCAGAGTTGTCTTTAAATTTGTCTGTTCCTTAGACTTTATGACATCAAATTCAGTTAAAGGACTAACTTGGAAAAAGAGTATTTCTTTAAACCTCTATGACTCATTCTTTTTTTTTTTTTTAAAGATTTTATTGGGGAATTGGCGGAGGGGAACAGCATTGGGGAATCGGGGAAGGGGAACAGACAAGCTGCCGCCTTCTCGCTCCTCAGCCTAGCCGCGGAGAATGTTGCTCCACTGTTGGTATCGCCATTGGGCTCTTCCCGGATGAGGCAGATCGGTCGCTGGCCTCTGGATGTCGCTCATCGCGGCCATTGGCAGCTCACGCTTGGCTGCCGGCTGCTCACGCTGGCTGCGGGCCACTCACTGCAGCCCACGGCAGCCCACCGCAGCAGGGGCTGCAGCCCACGCCATCAGCGGGGCTCGCACAGCCCAGCTCCAGGGGGAGCTGCCGTCAGCTGCAGAGGGCAGTGTCACTGGCCCTCACGTGGGATCCGAACCGGGGCCGCTGGCATCCCAAAACCAGCGCTCAACCAATGCGCCACTCGGCCGGCCCCTATGACTCATTCTTAATATAACCTTTCTATATTAATTAAATTTTCATAGAGCTATTTCATGTGTTTATTATTTTGTGATTTTCAATTCTTTGGAAATCAATATGATTATTTTTGTACTGTCTTATTTCCAAATATTAAGAGCTAAGGTAACGTTGGTTTGTTATGTAGTGTGCTTTAAAAAACAAAACAAAAGAATGCGCTAAGGAAATGAAGCCTTTTTGCTCAATTGGTTAGAAGATGATCTTGATACAGATCAGCATACAATTCTATTGATCTCCCACAGAAAAACCCAGCCCAAAACTAATACTAATGCTACTTCCGGCTTACATTTGAGTTATTGTCTTCTCTAGTTGTGAAAAGCAACACACAAAGCCAAGTTTATTTTCTGCTTCTATGTGACCCTGAAAAAAACAATTAAATGGGATAATATTTTTAGAACTACGTTTTCTTTTCTAAATGTTACAATGTATGTTTTCTGGGCCTGCCGAGTGGCATGTTGGTTAAGAGTTGGCTTGGGAAGCCAGCTCTGAGCATCAGGGCCCCGGTTCAGATCCCACATAAGGGCCAGTGACACTGCACCCTCTACAGCTAAGATAGTGAACAACAGCTCCACCTGGAGCTGGGCTGCTGTGAGTTACCGGCAATGGCGTAGGCTGTAGCCCTTACTGCAGTGGGCTGCCATAAGCTACAAGGAGTGGCCAGCAGCCAGCATGAGCTGCCATGAGCCGCCATGAGCAGCTGTCCAATGACCAGTGATTGACTGCCTCAGCCAGGAAGAGTGCAATGATCACAATATCAACATGGGCCAGTGAAGCGATGTCCTCCACAGCTAGACTGAAGAACAAAAAGGACAGCAACTTGTCTGTTCCCCTTCCCTGATTCCCCAATGCTATTCCTCTCCCCCAATTCTCCAATAAAATCTTAAAAAAAGAAAGTATGTTTTCTTTAGCATGTGTTTATTCATTTGCTCATTCATTTGTTCATGTAACAAACATTTATTGAGTGCTTCCTACATTCCATGCATCATTCTAGGGAATACAGATCAATAGGACAGACAAAATGTTTGCCCCATACCAATTCTATTCTAATGGGGAGAAATGGACAACCAAACAATGAAATTGTGGTAACTGCTGATGAGAATATACACAGGGTGTTCTGATAAAGATGGTTGAGGATGGGACTGGGGTTATTTTGGACAGTATGTTCACATAAGGTCTTTCAGTGGAGGTGACATTTGAACCAAGACCTGAGCTATGAAAAGGAGCAAGCCATTTGAAAAGCCGTCGGAACTACTTTCCAAACAGAGGCTATAGCCCTAGGAGGGTTGTTGACCTTTGAAGGAACCAGGAATAGAAAGAATATAGTTCATAAGGCTGTGAAAGAAGTTAGGGACCAGATCTTGAGGACTTCAAATATAATTAAAGTTATCATCAATTTCTTCTGAAATAATATTAGTGATATTATTATATTTGCATTAGAATTAACTTTATTTCACTGGCACTATTTATTATGCCACAGGCAGAAACATATATTATCATAAAATTTTAGGGAATGAAATGTTCCTGGAAATTGCCTAGTTCAACCCCTTCATTTTAGAAATAAGACAATTAGTCCAGAAATGTCAAGTGACTTGTAGGCGATACCTCAGCAAGCCCCGACAGGCTAGGATTTGAGCTCAGGTTTTCGTATTACAAGATCCAGTGCTGGGCCGGCCGAGTGGCGCATTGGTTAAGCGCTGGTTTTGGGATGCCAGCGGCCCCGGTTCGGATCCCACATGAGGGCCAGTGACACTGCCCTCTACAGCTAACAACAGCTCCACCTGGAGCTGGGCTGTGCGAGCCCCGGTGATGGTGTGGGCTGCAGCCCCTGCTGCAGTGGGCTGCCATAGGCTGCAGTGAGTGGCCCGCAGCCAGCGTGAGCGGCTGGCAGCCAAGCGTGAGCTGCCAATAGCCGCGATGAGTGATATCAAGAGGCCAGCGACCGATCTGCCTGATCCGGGAAGAGCGCAATGACGATACCAACAGTGAAGCAACATCCTCCGCAACTAAACTGAAGAACAAGAAGACGGCAACTTGTCTGTTCCCCTTCCCCGATTCCCCAACGCTGTTCCCCTCCACCAATTCCCCAATAAAATCTTTAAAAAAAACAAAAAAAAACAAACAAAAACAAACAAACAAAAAAACAAGATCCAGTGCTCTTTCCAGAAACCCAGTTTTTAAGAAAACATTAATTTTTTTTTATTATTTGTGATATTTCTGTGGCTCTCCTGTTTTCCATTAGATTTATAAAAAAAAAAATCATAATTAAACCAGTATTTAAGCATAGTTCATTGTTTTAGATTTGGATTATATATATATATATATATTAAATCATTGTCTAAATTCTTACAATAAGAGCAGAATAATGCAGATAGTGACTTAGTATTTATTTCTCATTTGACTGTACCATCTGCAGAGATTCTTAACCTGGTTCTTACACTCCAAGTGATCCACAAGTGGGCTCTAAGGTTCTACTAACCCTCTGAAAAGGTGTACAACGTTTTACATGCTTGTGAGTATCATTTCAGGTCCTCCAAGAAACCGGCATCAAGACAGCGTTAGGCAAGCTCAATTTATAGGGAAATGCCTGCCATGGAGGATAAAGGAGAGGGAGCAGGAGTGGGCAGCAGTGAGATCACAGTGCAGGCCTGATATCTGTGAAGGGAGAAATGGAAAGGAGAATTGGGTAGAAAGGCTCAAACTGCAGTATAGTTCCAAGAAAGTTTCAGCCAGCCTGATGGGGAGTCATCAACTAGAAGTTGCTCATTGGAGGCATCCTTTGTTGAGCAGAAAGGCACTGGCACCACTACCCCTGCCATGCTCTGTTATTGGCTCCAAACAGCCTCAGGGGAAGTGTGGTTTGGATGTGAACACTGTCTTGGATCCAAGGAGACAGCAGCTGGGGCTGTCTGTCACCTCTTCTCCTGGCAGCAGTTTTCTGCAAGATCTGAGTGGTGCACTTACGGTGCCATCACACTATGCTTACGTGCATTCCTTTGGGGAAAGTACCAGGGACTTTTGTTATATTCATAATGTGTTTAGGTCCCCCCGAAAGTTCAGAACCACCAGCTGTTCTGACACCCAAATGGTTAAAGTGTGGCCCTCAGAAACTAAAATATGGACTCAAATTTATTACGAAAAATGAATAAATAGGAGTTACCAAACCACTGAAAATTGTGACATGATGATGGAGACAGAATTCCTAGGTTCATACTGTGATCCTGCCATGGATTAATTGCTTGGCCATGGTAAATTACTTCATCTTTCTATACCTCCAGAGTCTTCATTTCTAACAAGGACATAATAATAGTGCCTGTTTCTTCGGGTTGTGGGGAGCACTCAGTGAGTTGATCTCTAGAAAGCTTCTCACACTGCACCTGGCACACACTATTCCTAAGGTGATTGGCCCGTGGGCACTGAGCAGGGTAGCATGCCCCACTTGAGCAGAGTCAGCAATCTGAAATGTGAACTAAGGGCATGAATGAACACGTGAAGCTCAGATCCTTCAGCTGCAGCAGGACCTTTTGAAGAATGAGCCCTTCTAACACTTAAAAATTATTCAATGAAAAACTATTGTCTCTGGATTGGTAGTTTTTGAGGGATGTTAATTTTTTTTTCATTGTGCTTATTTATATTTTTAATTTAAAAAATTATGGATTACAATTTTTATTTGATGCCCAATTCTTTAACACATTTGATTTTTAAAGCAAGTTAGAGCTACAAAGGTGATTTTGCACAGAAGTGGACTATCCTACATATAACATTATTAGTGCTGTTATTGTACCAATGTTTTAAAAGTTTCCATCTTGTTCTATACAGCTTGACTATTTCTCTTTAAAGATTTTATTAAACGTATTGGGGTGATTTAACAAAATCATGTCAGTTTCAAGTATATAATTCTATAATACATTGTCTGTGTATTGCATTGTTTCTTTACCATCCAAAGTCAAATCTTCCATCATCAGATGTTTGATTATCTTTACCCTCATCTACCTCACCCCAACCCCCTTTCTTCTGGTAACCATCATACTATTGTCTGTGTCTATGAGTTTTTGTTTTGTTTGTTTGTCACTTTCAGTTTTATATCCCACACATGAGAGAAGTCACATGGTGATTTTAGTTTGGTGGTATTCTCCGATTTTTTCCCCCTCTGTTTCCTCTTTTTTTATGTTATGGTCTCAGTTGCAGATTTTGTGTGTGTGTAGTTACCATTAGGTTTATGCAAAAGAAAGTTTAATCTGTACAGTAGTCCTTTTTCTTCAGCATGTTTTCTATTTCTCCATTCCCCTTTGCAAATTCAGACCTTAACCCCCTCACCTTTTATGTTTTGGTTGAAACAAATTATCCTTATTTATGCTGTGAGTTTATTTTCAAGTTGCAGTAACTATGGTCTCCTTATTTTCTTCTTCTCCTTCTCCTTCTTCTTTTTCTTCTTTTTCTTCTTCTTCTTCTTCTTCTTCTTCTTCTTCTTCTTCTTCTTCTTCTTCTCTCTCTCTCTCTCTCTCTCTCTCTCTCTCTCCCTCTCTCCCCCTCCCTCCCTCCCTCCCTCCCTCCTTTAAACTGTATGTTATATTAAGTGTATAATAATCTATTATGAAGAAAGTTTGCAATTTCCTGCTTCTGTCTGTTAGTCATCTTTTTTTGTTTTGTATTGTTTTGTTTTTAAGATTTTATTGGGGGAGGGGAACAGCGTTGGGGAATTGGGGAAGGGGAACAGGCAAGTTGCTGTCCATTTGTTCTTCGGTCTAGTTGTGAAGCACGTTGCTTCAGTGTTCCATGTTGGTATTGCGATCATTGCGCTTTTTCTGGGTGAGGCAGTTGCTTGCCGACCATTGGACAGCTGCTCACGGCAGCCCACTGCAGCAGGGGCTGAACCCTATGCCTTCACTGGCGACTCATGGCAGCCCAGCTCCAGGTCGTGCTGTTGTTCACCATCTTAGCTATAGAGGGCGCAGCATCACTGGCCCATGTGGGATCCAAACTGGGGCCCTGTTGCTCAGAGTTGGTGTCCCAACCCAACTCTTCATTTTTTTTTTTAAGCTGAGCCATCCTGCCACCTATTGGTGGCTCAGTGGCTGCTCAGCTTGGACTGGGAATCAAACTGGTGACCCTGATGCTCAGAGCTTGCCCTCTTGAGTGAGCTCTTAACGAACTGAGCCATTCGGCTGGCCCTCCAAGCCAACTCTTAACCAACATGCCACTCGGCCGGCCATGTTAGTCATCTTACTTTCTTTTGTATCCTTTAGCCCTTTTGTTTCAGGTAGAATAATCCCCATTAGTATTTTCTGTAATACATGTCTGATGGTAGTAAATTCCCTCAGCTTCTGTGCGTCTGGAAAAGTCTTTATTTCTCCTTCATATCTAAAGGATAATTTTGCTGAATATATTATTCTTTGCTGATAATTTCTCCCTTTCAGTAGTTTGAATATCTCTTTTTACACACGTGTAGTTTGTAGAGCTTGACCTTTGTTGACAAATCACTTTCTGTTTGGATGTCACTGCTTTTCCTCCTTTAACAGCTTCCTTGATTTCTCTCAGGCTGGATTTTCTATAATATTTTAATTCCCTATCTTCTTGGTACACCCTCTTTTCACTATTCCGGCTCTAAACATTATTAATAAAACAGATATGATAAAAGGTGAAATAAGCATTTGAAAGGCACAATTCACAGATTGTTTAGTCTAGTGGTTGACAAACTACAGCCCAGATGCCATATCTGTCCAGCAGCCCATTTGAGTAAATAGGTTACGTATTGCATATGGCTACTTCCATGCCACACAACAACTGGAGTGTTAGAGCAGAGAGTGTATGTTCCACAAAGCATAAAATATTTACTGGGTTAGCTTTTTTGCCAATCCCTCACTTAGTTTACCGAAAATTTTGAAAAGTAGGAGAAAAAAAATTTTAAATGCTTGCAACTAGATAGTTTCCTGAGGGTAGGAATTGTGTCTTACTCATCGCTTTATCTTTAATAACTAGCCCAGAGCCAGGCTTGTGTGGATACTAAACAAGTTTGTCAAATTGAATTGATTACATTAATTTTAAACATTAAATACTTAAAATTAAAAAGAAATTTTCTCCCAGTATGTTTTTATTAAAGTTGGCACTCTAGAGTAAACTCGCAGGGCTAGCCCATTAGAGTGGCCATTATAAATAATCTCCATGGGATGGTTTTAGTACATCAAAAAAACATTCTTTTTGTGCAAAAACTATTAGTTTAATCGAATAATATGTTTGAGAGAGAATACTTGACACCCTGCTGCTTCTTTTAACATTTTGCTTCTTATACTAAGATTCCTTTAGTAATTTCTTAATATTTTAGGCATTATAATTAATCAAATTCCTAGACTCACATGCATGAAGCTCTCCAAATATTTTCAGTCAGCGTTTTCTAGCACCTAGTTTGGAAAAATTGTTTGGGTAGAAAAACCTTTGTATCTGGGTACATATAAATTATGAAATTAACTTTAATGTGTTATAGAGCTATGAAGGTTGAATATTTTTAACTATTATAATTTATTAATCAGCCATATTCAAAATTTTTCAAAGAAAGGAATCCAACTTCAAACAAATGAAACTTTTAAAAAATTAGGGCATGAGTTTCTGGTTTTCCTTTTGTTAGTCTATTTATTTTTCTGTGATGAACAAGGAAATCAATTAATAACATTTGAAAATGAAAATTTTCCATAAAATTCTTCCTATTGACAAAAATTATGAGATAGTTCTTTATCTTTTTATTTTTTTTGAGGGCAGTGTCACTGGCCCTCATGTGGGATCTGAACTGGGGCCGCTGGCGTCCCAAGCCAGCGCTTAACCACCGCACCCCTCGGTCGGCCCTATGAGATACTTCTTTAAAAACATTCTAGGGAAAATGGATGATAATGTGGAACACAGAGGGTTTGGGGGGCAATGAAAGTACTCTGATACTGTAATGTTGGATATATGTTATTATACATTTGTCTAAACCCTTAGAATATACACACCATGAGTGAATTATAATGTAAACTATGACCTTTCAATAACAGTGATGTATTAATGTAGGTTTATCAATTATATAAAATGTACCACTCTGGTAGGAAATCTTGTTTGGGGGAGGCTTGTTTCTTTGCATGTGGGAGGTCAGAAGGTACAAAAATGGGAAATCTCTGTACCTTTCTCTTAGTTTTGCTCTGAACCTAACACTACTCTAAAAAATATAAGTTAAAAAAAAAGTAATAAAAAATTCTTAGGCCTCTTCCTCTAAATTTTGATTCATTATTTATGGGTTGGGGGCCAGGAGTCTTTCAAGTATAAACACAGTAAATGATTCACATCATCAGAGAAGTTTAGGAAATACTGCTTTAAATAGTAGCTTCACATTTCCTGAGTCATGTATAAAATGATTTGAATGGGGCTTGAAAAACTTACCTAGACCCATCATAGACTCCCAATAACGATGAGACAATTTGAAAATTTACACATAGAATGTAATATTTGTACTTAATGTAGGCTAAATAGTAAATAATTAAATTTATTACTTAGAGTGAGGTTTGGTTTTTTTTCGATATTTCAGTCACTGACTGCCCTTCAATATTTTAAGCTTATTGGGGTCATAAATTCCCACTGAGAAGTTGATGGAAAATTAACACAAAATTTTGCATATAGCTGCCTACAGTTTCTACCAACCCTGACATATTGTAATGGACTCCAACCATAGACCAGTTTATGAGCTGTTCTTCTAGTGTTTTTACTCCTTTTTTTTTTTTTCTATCAGGTGCCATACAGTCAAAACTGTAATAACTGTCAGTATCCTGACTGTATGTATCTCTCTTTCCAGTTAAATAGAACATGTATTGTCCTTGTACTTCTTTTGATTAAAATGTCATTTTAAAAAATCTCATTTTGATACTGTGGATTTGGGGGATGCTATTTATGAAAAGAGCAAGACATTGTCAGTGTGTTGATAGAATGAATAGAGGGACAGATACCTTGAGACTGGGTGACTCCTGATAGAAATGTGATAAAAGAAAGATGACACCTCGGGACAGAGCTGAGGTGACTAGAAGCCAGCGATGAAAACCTTAGGGCAGACTGGAGTCAAAGGGGTGAAGTCAGAGGAAGCTGGCAGCACAGGCTCTTGATTCCTCCCTCGTTTTAGAAATGGGAGTTCAGTGAGGGATGTAAACAGCTTGGGTGGCAGATGGCTTCAGAAAGAACTGTTTCAACCCAAATTTGAGCATTGTAATAAAAAACTCGGGCAGAAAAAATTTTGTTTTCTTCAACATCTTAGGGATGAAATTGGGGGCAGGGGAAGAGCAAGAAAGAAACACTGAGTGGGGAAGAGAGTGGAGTGGTAGGGAGAGTAAGAAAAGTGAGAGAGGGGAAAAAAAGACAACAGAAAGAGAAGTTCAGGAAAGAAGCCATACTTGTATTAATCTAGACAAAACAGGGCTCATTGATTACATTGGAAATGTTATCCACCTACCCGACTATAATCTCAAGAGTGATACTTTAAAATGACTTCCTGAAAGTGTATATTATATTGTTTTATGCGTCACTGTAAGGGGAAGAGTATCAGAGAATACGAAAGGGCCATTCTCTCATCTGGATGTCAAATTATGACTCAGGGCTCACACTGGCACATTGGACAATTTTGTATGCATTAGAAACAGGCAGATGCAGATCCACACCAGGGCATGTAGCTTAGCAAGCAGAGTGCAGTTGAGATTTCAGCCCCCGTTTCTCTCCACTGCCATACCAGCTTGACAGTAAACTGCCTCCCCAACCCCATGTGTCAGCCCTGTTACGAAGAATTGAATTGCTGCTTAGGCTTCAGGCAGCAGAGAGGATAAGGAGAGCCTTCAGATCTCTGTAAAGACTTTTCAGGTCCCTTACAAGCCAGAGCTTCTACCACATTTTGATTTGTTTCTAGAATTCAAACTGTCCAAGTAAATGTGAATCAGGATGACAAGGTCACAGAGTCAGCTGGTTTGAGCGCGATGTACATGGAGAGATCAAGGAGGAAAGGAGGTGCTGGTCCAGCCAGCACATCACATAGAACCACCCTGGCAATCAATAAAGAGGCATGTGTTTCAGTCAGATTGCTCTCACATCCATAAACTAGTTATAATTTTGTGGTTTTTACAAATAACCATAGAAATAATTTCAGAAGTTGCTATATATACATATATATTGGGTTGTCAGAAAAGCCATGATGTATTTTTTCTGTTTTTTGTTGCAAAAATGCGTCATGTCTTTTCCGACAACCCCATATATATTCACACACACAAGATTCATATACGTGTTTCATATATGCCTGTATTTATGAATCCTAGCCATTCTTCCATATGAATTACTTTAAACCATTATAATATCCAACAAACTATCTGATAAATGCAATTATTATAAATAATTCTTATTGGGTCTACTATAACAAAATATGAAATATGTAAATAAGGAAGTTATTAACTTATCTGGAGAACTTTAAAATCATGATTCAATCTTACTATTTTTCATTGGTAATTAACTGCATTTCTAATACATTTTGTTCATGTAAATGATTAAGTTGAAAATATTTTGCACATATTTCCAATATTTTTTTCAGCTTTGTTCTCTGTTCTTATCTCCTTTTGTAAATTCAGTGAAAATCTGGGTAATAAGATTTCACTGATCAAATGTGAATTCTTTTTGTGTCTTTATTTGTGATTGTCCTTAGTTAAGTCTAGCCCATTTTCTTCATTTAGATTTATTAAAGATCACCTATCATGACTAATAAAGTTTATAGTTATAAGAGGTATAGTTTAAGTTTAACTATGTTTAAGTTCCTTTTGTTTGTAGGATCAAGGTAGTCTCTTTAGAACTTTTTACTTTATTAAAATAGGTAATTTTAAAATTATTTTAATTTTTGAATATCTAATGCTTGATATGGTTCAAAAATTAATTAGAATATATGCAAAGAGAAATCTTACCACTACTTCATCCCTGTTTCTCCTCTTCCTTCCGGCCTCATATATCACCATTTTTAGTAGCTCCTTATTAATCTTTTCTATGTTTCTTAATGAAAATAAAAGGAAAATCAAATATGCATTCTTATTTTTCTCCCATTCTTTCAAAAACAAGCAAAATTTAAAAATTCTCCCCATAATATCCTTTAAATCTTGCTACTGACTCATCAGTGAGTTGGTAACTCTTAGCAAAGAGGATTAATGAAATCATCTAATATACACTCACAAGATCTCCATACAGTTATCAAAATTAATAAGCTGATGTTAAATAAACATTTATTGGTTGCACTCTTACAAGTTTCAGAATGAATTAGCTAATTTGCCCGAAGGCCAATACTTGAGTTAAAGATATCAGAAAGGAAGGCTGGTCTTCTCTGGAGACTGGAATTTCCTGGTGCACATCCAGGCTGCCCCCTTCCTGGTTTGATGATTTGGATAAGTACTGTGCTATTTCTTCATCATTAAAAATATTTTAATTTCTGGGCCAGCCGAGTGGCGCATTGGTTAAGCGCTGGTTTTGGGATGCCAGCGGCCCCGGTTCGGATCCCACATGAGGGCCAGAGACACTGCCCTTTACAGCTAACAACAGCTCCACCTGGAGCTGGGCTGTGCGAGCCCTGGTGATGGTGTGGGCTGCAGCCCCTGCTGCAGTGGGCTGCCATAGGCTACAGTGAGTGGCCCGCAGCCAGCGTGAGCGGCTGGCAGCCAGAGTGAGCTGCCAATAGCCGCGGTGAGCGACATCCAGAGGCCAGCGACCGATCTGCCTCATCTGGGAAGAGCGCAATGACGATACCAACAGTGAAGCAACATCCTCCGCAACTAAACTGAAGAACAAAAAGACAGCACCTTGTCTGTTCCCCTTCCCCGATTCCCCAACGCTGTTCCCCTCTGCCAATTCCCCAATAAAATCTTTTAAAAAAAAAATTTTTTAATTTCTAGTGTAACAGCTATGCTAAAGATACCACATGGGAAAGTTGTGTACAGATCTGAGAATTGGTTAAGGATATTTTGTGAAAAATGTAATTTTTAAAACATCTCTTAATTTCAAAATCTTGTCTAAAGTGATGTCACAAAAGAGTTTGACCTGTTTAAATTTACAATGCTGAAAAATTTTTGATACTAACAGTTTTCTCTGGTGTGATCAGATCATTGACTGATTATAAAACTAAACGTTTTCAATTAACTCGAGCCCTTCCTTCTCCTCATTGCTAATATTTTCATTCGGGGGTGACTAGGCATTCTTATTTACTAGCACGTATTTCATGTTGTATATTAGTAAGACCTTGCTCTTAGCCCCCAGCATTCCATGCTATCAGACTGTGCTGCACAGACAATGATTAGGGTGACCTTCCATCCTTGCCACCATATTGCTAACGGGGTTCCCTTTCAACCTCAGAAGTATCCTGGATTGGATAAGAAATTATGTGGTCACTCTAAAATAAGATTTCCCAATGATAGTAATGGCTAACCTTTACTGGGTATTTGCTTTATGCCAGGCACTGTGCTAAAGTATTTACATGTATGATTTCATTTATAACTGCAGATAGCATAACTTCCATTAGGCAACTGGTATTATGATACTTATACCACAAAAGACAATGGAAGCTAAAAGGTTAAGTAATTTATCCAAGGTCATACAGCTAGTAACTGAGGAACTAGGACTTCAATTGAGGCTTGTTGGAGTCACACAATAAGTGTTTGTTATTAAGACTTTGTTACTAGGACCAACCAGTTCCCAAGTTTGTTTAGCAGCAGCTTGAGGAGCTGGAGAACTTGGAGTTTCTTTTGATTGTCTTAAATTTGTGCAGTCTGTTCATCTGCTAAATAAATAAACTAGTTTTTTTTTTAAATAAATGCCCAGGCAAAATATATATTTACAATGCTTTATATTTGAGACCAGACCAGTAATCTTGGCAATGTTATGTTAAAATTTTGTATTAGATGCCATTTAAATTGTTTAGTTTGATGGGTGTGTTAGGGACAGTGGTTCACTGTTTCATTTTGGAAAAGCTGCTCTCTGTGAGGTTTGTGATCAGTTTTATTGTTTAGTTCATGTAAAGGTCAGTAGCTCTAAAAGTATACACTTTAATGGGTGATATAATAGATATTTTATATGTGTTGCAGGTGCTTTTTTTCAGTGGTTAAAATGAATACCTTTGTGCCTTCTGCAGAACAGGTATAATATATCTGTGTGGTCTGTGAGTGTGTGTGTGTGTGTGTGTGTGTGTGTGTGTGTGTGTGAATGTGTGCATGTGTGTGCACATCTTGTTTGAAAGCTCAGTCTTATAAACTTAGACACTGGGTACTTCAGTCTCTATCTTATGAGATATCAACATTTCCTATGAATCTATTGCACGTCATCGGATTTGATAGGCATTTTTCTACGTAATTTCAAAACGCAGACTTTTGGTCAGAAAAAAAAGATTTGTTGTGGGTTTTGTTCGATTAAAATAATGAAATTGACTGATTCAGTTTCGCTTAGCAGCCTTCCAGGTAACTTCAAACCTATTTCAGCTTTTTCCTGGCCTAAGAGATCATTTCCTTTCTTTCGTTTCTTTTCTTAGCTTGATGAAGTGTTAAGATTTGTTCATTTAAAACAGACCATTTAGAAATGAAGAAGCCACATTGTTAGTTCACTGGACTGGGAACCTTAGAGACATGTTCTATTCTCAGCTATGGAAACTCCTCTTTAAGTAAAATCACATGAACCCGTGACAAAAAGATATTACTCAAGATTGAGAGTACATTTTACTGTCTAATCTGTGTTGAAACTATAGTATTAACTGGAAAATTCTTGGCAAAGTTTTACTTTCTAAACAGGCAAGTCTCAAATCCTGGCAATGAATATTCCTTTGAGTTACTTTTTTTTTCTTTTTTCTTTTTTTTTTTTAACAACTTTTTAGTCTCTTTTTGACTGTAATCTTTCCCACTAGAATAATACAAGATTAATCTATCCAGTGGGGTATGAATATATATTGGATGAAGTTACTATAAATCCATTATGACAGTGTTACCACATATAATCCCCAAACTGTAGTGGTCTGGGAGCTGGGATGGTGGTGGGGAAATTGCGTTACTCTGCTCTGTAGTTGGGACTGTTGGTGACTCAGTGCCTGACACCACAGGGAAATTGATCTCTTTAGTTATGCTTGTCCAGGCTTTGACATATCTTTTCCTTGACCTTTTTCTTCTGTATTCAACCAAGAGATATGAGCATTAAAAACAAAAACAATAAAACAAAACTTCCTGAGGCAAATAAGGAAAATTATAAAGGAATAAACAAACCTGGAAACCATGCGGTGAACAAAAATGCAGCTTCTGAAGATGGTGCAGTGAGCAGTGCGTAGTAGTTGTTTTCAGAAGAATTAAGCTCTAGCAATCTTAACTATTTAGTGGTTTTGTGCCTTTAAGCAACTGACTTCATCTCTTCTTTGCTATTCATCTGTAAAATAGGAGAGCCCTGCCTCATATAGTGAATCTGGGATCAAATGGTAAACAGGAAGGTAGAAGTGTAGTTGTGCTGACGTAAGGCCGCCTTGGGGCTGTTAGATACGTACCATGCTCAGCCCAGTTGTTTTTCTCTACTTTGTGGAAGCCCTAAGAAGTGATTTCAGGTTGTGTGCATCACACACAGTGGAATTCTCACCATCTGCATGATCTCCCCTCTCTTTTAGTTCTGTCTTTGGCTCCTGAACCGAGGTCCGGGCTTGTCTGCTCTGGCCCTACTTCCTACCATATTTCTCTCTTTGCAGCCACTCTACCAGCATTCTTGCCCTCTCCACTCTGCTGTACCCCAATCCCTTTATCTCAGAGAGAAAGGCTTGTTTTCCCTGGGTCAGCACCAACTGGTGGATGCCCGCCTTGCACCTCTGAGGTTGTCTAGCTTCAAGTCTTTAGAGGTTCTGTCTAGTCCCAGCTCTGGTTCTCAGCTGGGTTAGCTTATCCGAAACATATTTTTTATTGAAATTTTGAAACATATTCTTGCCTTCTTCTCCTGGGCTTGAGAGTGAGTCTGGCTTGCTAGTCTCACTGCCTTTGGGATTAGAAACTCTTTCCACTTCATTCGGCAGCCATCTCGTTGTGCTCCTGCTCAGTGGTGGATACAAACTGCTCTTTCCCACTTTTGAAAGACTCCATATCCCCTAGGACTTTCTAAACGAATTTCAATTTCCAGCTAGAGAAAGCAAAAATGAGAATGAAGAAACCCATAAGTGTTTTTATCCTGCTCAACTAACTGCTAATTGTGGTGGTACTACTAGTAGTAGCTGTGATCGTAGCAGCAGTAGCAGTCATCATCGTCATTATCGTTGTCATCATTGTCTCTCGTCATCATTGTCATTGTAGGAGTTAACATTTATTGCCGCTTTTCACAGCCAGGTATGATGAAAAATTCTTTATACTCATTGCATTATTTAAACCTCACAGCAACCCTGTGAAATGAATGAGTTACTGTTTGTCTTGTAGAGTTGAAGAAACTGAGCCTCTTAGAGGTGAAACAACTGGCCTGAGGTCACAAAACTAATAATCCGGAGAGTCAGTTTTCAAACCCAGGTTATCTGATTTCGGCACCTGAATACAGTGCCATGTAGTACTGGGGAATTATTCATTTGCTCTGTCACTAACTCCAAAGCCCATAAGAGCCAGGCCAGAAATGAACATTTGTAGAGAGAGCTCAGGGTTAGCAAGGCAACAGTACAAACTGGATGATAAATGGCAGCTGACATTATTCCTCAGGGGTGGGTGTCATAAGGTATGCTGAGGACTGTGGCTTACTGGGGAACATATATCCAGGGTAAAAAAAAAAAAAAAAGCTAGCTGCTACTTACTCCATCGGTTGTTATCTTAAGGGAATAAGCTTCTGAAACATGGATTTTTGAAAAAGATGATGGAAATATAGATTTTATATCATATTTCCTGATTATGAAGTGCTGACAATGAACTCAAACAACAAAACTAAACTAAACACTGTGAAGGTTAAAGTAATTACGTTTGGGGATCAAATTTGGCCTGGTTTGTAATCTCTCTCAGGCTAAACATTTTGCAACATTATAACCATTCCAGTGAGTGATGACAGTGTACAAGAAGAGATGTATTGTTCCCCATTGGCCAATAGTTGGACCATCCTTCGCTGCTCCGCCTACTATTGCTTAACAGAATACTGGAAAAATCCCCATTCATTAAATGTTGTGTAAAGACTAAAAGGCATAAAGTAAATAACAGTCAGTCCTATTCTTGAGTACCTACTGTGTGCCAAGCATGTCAGATATGCTATTTTATTCATTTTAATCCCACAGCAACCCTGCTTACCAGGTGAGGAAAGAGGTCTGAGCAGTTAAATAACAACAGCAGCAGCAACATCTTGCCAAAGGCATTCTTCTAGTAAGGGGCAAGTGGCTTTGAATCTGCATGTGCTTTATTCAATGCCCTTGATTTTGCTGCCCAGCTCTCCTGCCTTTATAGTGAAATATTGCAGGGAGATTAGCATTGTGCTAGAACTTAAGTAAGCAGACACAGGCTTGCCATGTTGCTGTGATTTTCGGTTTCTGTGGGGGATAGTTCCTCGAATCAAAATGATCTTTGAATGCCACTGGAAATTCTTTCATTTCACCCTATCTATCGTCTAGCCTGAAATGCTAGCCTTTAGAGATTCTTTTGCTTTGACAAACACATTCCTGGGAAGGCCCCTGCTTAAGCAATCTTTCCTTCATTTGCATGTGAACATGAAGTTAATCAGATTACACCCCTCAAACAACTGCCTGAGATCATGGGAATTTTCCTGGACCAGCAGGGCAGAGGAGGGGGCCACTCTGAAGCATGGGTCTTTGTTCAGGTGGGGTGACTGGAATTGGCCCCATGTGTCACAGGCAGGCTTCTGGCTGCTTCAGAAGCAGGAGAGTGGTCACACAAGTTTGTTTGCTACTTTGTTTTTTGCCTAGAGCCATCCCCTCAAATAAATGAGGCCATATTATTGCTTGGTGCTTTTTATCTTTTTATAGTTATAAGACTGCAGCATTTTTGCTTTGAATAGATTTAGAACATATTTTATACCTGTAAAATAAAAATATAATCTTTAAAAAAATTAAGATGTTTTGGTCAGATGAAGGCACAGATCCAATGAATAATGAAAAAGAAAACAAAGCTGAAGAAATAATCACAAAATGGCTGTCTCTAAGGGATAGGATTATGATGGACTTTGTGAGTATTTTCTGAATTCTTTATAATAAATTAACTCATTTTAAAAGGAGAACAAAAAAGAGTTTTGTTACTGAAGCAGAGTGAGTGAAAAAAAACAAAACTCT
Organism: Aselliscus stoliczkanus; assembly: GCA_033961575.1. Lineage (NCBI taxonomy): Eukaryota > Metazoa > Chordata > Mammalia > Chiroptera > Hipposideridae > Aselliscus > Aselliscus stoliczkanus. The sequence goes on along the minus strand of CM066731.1, from coordinate 111,323,606 downwards.
CAGTTGTCAAGGTGTGATAAGAACCAGGTGGGGAAGTTTTACTGCTTCTGCAGCCAAATCTGAAATTATCTCAAGGAGAGGGTCTGATTTAGGGCATAGGGCACAAGGAAAAGAGCAATGGAGGCTCTTTCTCTCCTTCTCCCTACTCCTGAAGCCCCAAGGACTGTGGGGTTCCCCCAGATTTTTTTCCTTCTTCAGGCGACAGAGAGAAGAGTTGGAAGAATGGAGGGTGATTTAGTGCTGAGTTCCCTGACATCTATCTGCTCAGCCTTAGTCCTGTGATTTATTAGGCAGCTTTGCCCAAAACAGCCCCTTAATATTGAATGTGCCAACCCTTGTACAATTTGCTCATGCTTCCTTGCAACATGAACCCTCTGTCTCCCAACTATTTGGTAATTCCAGAATAATTGTATTTTCTTTCCCGTTTCTTTCATTTGGACCCAGTTATGAAAAAATTTTATTCCTTTATTATGTTTCAGATGCAGCTTGAGATCCTCAACTAAATTCCCTAATTATTTGTCCATGGTAATTGTTGCTTGTCCTTAACTATAATATATTGCCTTCTAAAAAGTTTGAATTTTCCAGGAATAGATGAGTTGTATGTTTTTCAGCTTTACTGAAGCATAATTGACAAATAAAATTGTAAGACATTTAAGGTGTGCAATGTGATGATTTGATATAAGAAGAGTAGTATGAATGCTTCCATATATTAACAGAGAATAGCTAAGCTTTACTTTCTGTAAATAAACTCAAGACAGTGATTGTAAGTGGGATAAAGTTCAGTGATATAGATTCTTTCAGCTCTTTACACCTACCCATTTCTCACTGGTCAGCCTCCAGAGTTTTAGGTACTGAAGAGTAAGAAGGCTACAAAGAAGAGTATCAGAGGCTAGGAATTCAGAAAGCTCTTTGGCCATTAAATGCAAAATGGTCCTCATATCTTTAAAATCAAATGTTATGTAATTATTTCATTTGTCTAATCCACAAATATCTGGTACAAGGAAAGGCTTTCATGGGTAACTGCTCTATTCTCTGTGATACTCTTCTAGATAAAAACCATTTGTTCAGTTCCCAAAAAATCTGCTCCACAGCAGTGTCTTTTAATATGACATGTTCCTCAATGATTTCTCTTTAAAAATCTATCCACCTCTGTGATCTGTTCTCTTGTCAGCTCATCTATTTAATTTTGGCTGCCCTTTTCTAAATTGAAGCCATCAGTGTTCTTGGCACCAGCAGATTTCTGTCAACCCCTTTTTCATCCATTGTTTCTCCCTCTATAGCTAAGCCTGCCCACTTGGCCGCCTAACCTGTAGCTATCCAGAATTGCTTGCTCATCCTGCTCTTGTGCCCCCCTGACTTAAAAAGCTGTGTCTTCTAAGGCCTCCTCTCTCCATAGACTAATGAAACCACCCTAGTATTCATTAAGGCTCACTTTACATTTAACCTGCCCCTATCTTCCTGCACTTTGGCCTTCTGCCTCCAGCAACATGGGGCTGTCTGCCCTTTGTGCTCCAGTATCTCAGGTGTCAGGATCTTTGTCTCACTCTGCAGCCCCGCTGCGCTCCCAGGTAGAGTACGGGTCAATCCTATGCAGGAAGGTGCGAGAAGGCAGGGCTAGATCTTCTCTTTATATTTATTTCAAATCCAAGGAAATAAAGTAAGCTTTTCTAATCTTTAATGCGTGGATCCATCCTGGTACCTTCATCCAGTCCCTCATTATACCAAGTTTTATTTCACTCATTTGCTCATATTTAGCATGTTGAGAAATGCTGTAATTTTGTCTGGTTTTAAGAGGATTTACAGATTATGTTAACTTCTTTTTAATTACAACTAGCCTTCACAAAATGGACAAGTGCCTTAAATGTATCCCTACAAATGGCCTTCAATTATAGATGACACTTGTAATGTAGGCACAACAAGTGACCAGATACGAGACTTGCCTGCTCTATGAGGCCTCCCTCGGCAGCCGTGTGGCATGTGGCACAGCAATAATATGGAGAGGCCCTGCCATAGAAGCCGTTGTAGGTAAAACAATCATGATAACAATCTGATTGCATTTTACAGATTTAAAATGATTAAGAACATTTGAAATATAGGTTTACATCAACTATTGCTATCTAATAGGAACACTATCCTCAGGGTTTATTTTGCCTTGAGATATTAGATGAAAGGAATACAATAGTAATCATAATATATAAAAATTATAATAATTTTCAAATAGGAAATATCCATTATTGGCAAAACATAGTAAAAAAAAAATGACTAGGAGTATGTAATAAAAACATTTGGAGACCACTTCCATGAGTTTAGACACCTTCTGCTTAGAGCTCTGTGGATAGAGGCTGTGTCTTCCTCTTCTTTGTAGCTCCAGCACCTAGCACAGTGACTGGCACATAGTATATGCTCAGTAAATACTGAGTGAATCAATCAATGAAAGAACCAATCCAGAAAGGTGGAACGCTCTGCAGAGAAACCCAAGTTGTTTTTTCTATTTTAAGCTCCTACCCAGAGCAACCTAAAACTAGAGGTGGGAAATGAAGATGAAACAATCAGATGACTCAGATGCAGGAAGCAGATTTATGTCTGAGTCCATGTGGTGAAACGATGACCCTGCGGCAGCAAAAAGCCTGGTGAGGTCATCACTTCCTGTCTCAAAGGGAAAGAGAGACTGCCAGTCACATGGAAGAATCTGGGATCATTTCCCTTGTGATTTCGCCCAAACACTGCCCCTCAGTGCTTGACTCCTCATCCAGGCCTTGGCCTCTCACACCCTCCACTTGTGCCTCTGTTACTGGGGAAACTTTGTGAAACCTTGAAATGCTCACCCAAAATCCTGAATGATTTTATCTCTAGTGTAATCACAGTTCCAAGGTATTTTCTGATAAATGATTACAATTTTACTTACATTACCCTGCAAGCCGGGGACTTGTCCTTCAATATAGTGGCAAAAGTCTTTTAAATTCATGTCTTGCTACTGCACCAAAAATCTCACCTTAGGACCCAACTATTTTTTTACTATTTAAGGATTTTCTTTGGAAGTTCTGGGTTTCTAACAGAGGGATCCTTTCATGATTTCTATTCATAAATAATATTAACTGCTAAGGATAGCAATATAGGCTAGCAAGTTGTATTTTCAAAAGTAAAGAACGATGTCATTCTCCCAATACTTTAAAGAAGCAAAACAATTTCAATAACTAATAGTATAAAATAAAGCTTCATTACTTTGCTAGCATATGTTTAATTCATCCATGTCATCTTAATTGTTTTCTAAAATTTTATGGTAGTCATAGCCTAACTTAGTATGTCTTAGGACTAGTAATGTGGGCATTTCAGAAATAACATCGATTTTTTAATTACTTTCTGCCAAACCTGCCTGAGTGTATTCTTCAAAATTCTTAGTTACAATGCAATCTAGTTTAAGCAAAAGAAAAAAATATTGGGGGCCAGCAGACTGGAGCATTGGTTAAGAGCTGGCTTGGGACTCCAACTCTGAGCAGCCGGGCCCTGGTTCGGATACCACATATGAGGGCCAGTGACACTGCCCTCTACAGCTAAGATGGTGAACAACAGCTCAACCTGGAGCTGGGCTGCCATCAGTCGCCTGTGACAGCATAGGCTGCAGCCCCTGCTGCAGTGGGCTGCCATAAGCTACAGTGAGTGGCCGGCAGCCAGTGTGAGCTGCCAAGAGCCTCTGTGAGAAGCTGTTCAGAGGCCGGCGACCGATCTGTCTCACCTGGGAAGAGCGCAATGATGATACCAACATGGGCCAGCGAAGCAATGTCCTCCACAACTAGACTGAAGAACAAAAGGAGAGCAACTTGGCTGTTCCCCTTCCCTGATTCCTCAATGTTGTTCCCCTCCCCGAATTCCCCAATAAAATCTTTAAATAAATAAATAAATAAATACACACACACACACACACACACACACACACACACACACACACACACTCGGGAATACCAACAAAGATGGAGCAAGTGAAGCCAAGGAAAGGGTACAAATTCAGTGTAGGCATCAGAAAAATTCACCACTTCCCTCAGCACATCAGCTTCATACATGCTCACTGTAGGCCTGTTTCTTTTAATAGAACACATGGTTTATGACAGCTGTTAAGCTTTATATCTTAGAACTTAGTCACTGGATAAAGCCTGACTTGAAGCTTTCTTTGGCCTTAAGTTTAAAAATCTTGGAGAAGGAATTTTGTTTACAAAAGAGTATGGCTATTAAAAAGGGCTGAACCATGTTTGCTCTAAGCAATTAATTTGCAATCCCACCACTCTTATCTTACCCCTGGTTGTATACCCATCTGCTTTTCCTCAGCATTATTTTCCTCGTTCTGAACTTGGATCTCCCTGCCTAGTCATCTCCCCTTCTTGGTCTTTTCCTGGCATATTTGGCCCTTAGGTTTTTCTGTCCTTTGTGTTTGATATGTCTTTTATTCTTTCTCTCCTTGTCTTGCTTTCTGTCTGGGAGGAATTGAACCGTATAATGTGCAACTTTCAAGATGACATAAACCATAGCTGTGTTAAATTTTTCTGATGCTTTTAAAAGGTTTTCACTTAAGGACAAAAGGCAATTATTTTATATCTACTATAGTACCAAGTAGCATGTACATAGAGTAGACGTTCTTAAAATATCTTCGTTTGAAAAGTGGGGCACTTTCATCAGACAACTAGAATTTTTCTCTGAAACATGTGCTGAGAAATGAGCTTGATTAGTACAAAAGTACATAGAGATTGAAGCATGAGAACAAATGATCAATACAGCTTTTCTGTTTCTGGACAGTCAATTAAGGCTTCTTCTCCACCAGCCCTAGCAGAGCCTAACCTGAGTCAGCTTTGACAATGACATTATTTCACTGTGACCAAAAGAGGTGCCAGCCCGTTTTTAGAGCAGAACATTTCATCTTCGTTATTCCTCTTCAATTTTTGTGCTGAATTTAGAAAATGTGAGAAATTGTCCTGGAAATACATTTTAAATATTGAGAAAAACATTACTAATTAAGTCAGAGAGCAGGATAAATCTAAGTAGGTAAAGCAATGATCATACAGAGCATTCTTTGCTTACCTCTACAGTGAAAATATCTTAAAATGAAGAAAAATTAAGTTTAGCTTGAATTTGTTTATGAAATCATGGATAAGCACTTTCGACGGAGTAATGATCTAGCACTTAAGAGAATGTGGGTTGAAAGTTGGAGTTGATCTAGGATTAGCTCAATTAACTGTATCCTAATCTTCTCATGTTCTGTAGTTGGTTAGCATGAGTTCTATCAACATAAACTATCTTTTATTTTTTGCTCTAAGTTATTCTTATATAGAATATTTGAAAGAGGCCCTACTTATTTAAACTGAAATCAAATTTGTTCAAGAACTATTTAGTCTTTGCTAATATTACCTGAAGTTGTAGTGAGAATGAAAATATATTATTGTTATAAGGAGTTACTCTCATACTGAAGATCATTGACATATTCTAGATTTGTACGTTCTCTCTGAGAATTTAAATATTTTATGTTTCTATTTAAAACACAATTTTTAAGAAAGAATATAAATATGTAGGCTTAAATCCATTGATACAATTTTGGTGCCTATTTCTGTGCTCATGGATTAATGATGACGTTAATGCCAAATGATCACCTAAGTGAGAGAGTCTATATTTTAATATATTGTTTCTCAAATCAGAGTCTAAGAGTAACAGAGACTATGAACACATTTTCATGCTTCTGTGAGTACCTTGTAATAACATTAATAACTAGTATTTTTTCACTGATATTTTTAATACCAGATGCTCTTTCAAGAAATTTTTGTATATTATCTGCCATAATTCTCACAACTCTCTCAAGTACCACTATTATCTTCATTTTACAGATGGGAAAACTGAGGCACAAAGAAACTAAGAAACTTGTCAAAATCCTCAGAGCTGGGTTTTGAACCTAACATTTTTAGCTCCAGGGCTCACACTCTTCCTGGTATGATATTTTCCCTTCCTGGTAGACATAATGGATATTGTTTCTTTCTTTTGTCATTGGTTACCTGTATTAATGATAATTAAAAAGTGGTTACTTTAATTAATTTAATGACTATAGATTTGAATTTCTTAGAATAAAATGACTTGCCTCATGTCCTTTTATAATCTCTTACTTCTTACCTTTCATAACTTCTAAATAACCATTTATTTACTTCCCCTTATAATGGATACTTTTATATTTTCTAGAGTTTATATGATTGGAATCATTAAATGTTTGCTCTTTTTTTTTCTGGTTTCCTTTATGTTGAATAATTACTTTGAGATTTATCAGTGACAAAAGTAGCTCAGCTTTATTTTTTTGCCTCTTTGACGATACCGTTATTAATTTAAACATTCATCTTTTTATGGGCATTTGGGTCATTTCCAGTTTTTTTGACTACTGTATAAAAAACATTCACTGGTCCCTATTTTAAGAGTATGACTACTTATAGAAGAAGTTAATTTATCAAATATTTTTAGAGTTGTCACTAGAAAAGTGTTAAATCATAATGTAGAAAAGAAGAGAATTTCTGTTGAGGTACATTATCTTCTTAGGAAGAAGACAATGTTTCCCCTACCCAGTTTCCTTCTTCCTCTTTCCTTTTTGAACGATCAGTCCTAACCCTTTAGATGAGGCATAACAAGGCTGGTTTCTACATTGGAAGGAGGAGGTAACCGTAATGGCCCAGGTATGGTATTGGAGTCCAAATGGGGGAAGAAAGGGATTCATTTGGGAGGGCTTATCTGCATTGGTGTCAAAGACCAACCAGCATAAAGACTGCAGCTATGTGGAGGAGCAGCCTGATGTGGGTGCCAGAACTCAAGTGAAGTGATGGCAGAGGGGAGCACCTATGAATGGGAGTGGCTAAGTGCAGAGTGTCAGAGGCCAAGTGCAGTATGTTAGAAGCGAATCAAGGTGAGGAGAGTGTGAACATATAGAGAGGGGCTGCCTGACATAAGGTTTTAAAGTTCAATCAGAGAGGAAAGCATCTCTATGCAGCCGGGAGGAGTACAGCGTGGGGAATCAGAGTGAGGAAGGAGTCTATTTGGAATGGTATAGTCTCCCATGGTATGTTGGAGCTTATATGGTGTGTGCTGTGGCTTGTTGGAACTCAAGTGAGGTAAGGAAGGCCTTTGTGTAGTAGAGGGGTGGCATCAAAATTGCAGACTGATTATACATAGGGAGTTGATCAAATAAAATATATAAAAAATAATGAGAGCTGAGGTTCTTACTATTGGAATAAAGAGTTGTAAATATGGAAAAGGGGAAAACTAGAATGAACTTTATACTTTATGCTGTTGTATTGCAGTTGGAGATACCAGTGTGCCTGGTGCTTGCTCTATCTTTCAATCAATTTTAAAAAGATTTTTATTAAAATATACCTGACGTACAATATTATATTAGTTTAAGGTGTACACAAGAGTTAGTCAACATTTATATACCTAAAGAAGTGATCACCATGATAAGTCCAGCAACCATCTGACATGGTACCAGGCTATCACAATATTAATGACTATATTCCCTATATTGTACATTACATCCCCATGACTTATTTGTTTTATACCTAGAAATTTGAACGTCTTATTCTCCTTCACCTTTTTCCCTCTTTTTAATTTTTCAATTATAGTTGACATTCAATATAATTTTACATTAATTTCAGATACATAGCATATTGGTTAGACATTTATATAATTTAAAAAGTGATCCCCTGATTAGTCTAGTACCCGCCTGGAACTATACATGGTTATTACTATATCATTGACTATATTCCCTGTGCTTTACATCCCCATGACTATTTTGTAACTACCAATTTGTACTTCTTTCTCTTCCCCTTTTTCATCCTGCCCCTCCACCTGCCTCCCATCTATCACCCTGATAAATCTAATACCCATCTGATACCATACATAGCAATTACAATATTATTGACTATATTCCTTATGCTATACTCTGTATTCACATGATTACTGTGTAACAACCAATTTGTGCTTCTTAATTCTTCCCTGTTTTCACCCATTTCCAACCCTCCTCCCATCTGACAACCATCAAAATGTTCTCTGTATCTATGAGTTTGTTTCTATTCTGTTTGTTTGTTTATTTTGGTTTTTAGATTTCACATATAAGTGAAATCATATTCCATGTGTTTTTGGCTGTCTGACATACTTCACTCAGTACAATACCCTCCAGGTCCATCCATGCTGTCGCAGATGGCAAGAACGCATTCCCTTCCATGTCCAAGCAATATTCCATTGTATATATGTACCACCTCCTCTTTATCTCTCCATTCCTTGATGGACACCCAGGCATCCTCTACATCTTGGCCATTTTACACAATGCTTCAATAAACCTATAAATGCACACATTCCCTGGAAGTAGCATTTTGGTTTCTTCACTTAGTTACCCAGAAGTGGGATTACTGGGTCCATATTTGCCACTTATTATAGCCTTTGTTTTAATGTCTATTTTGTCTGGCATAAGTATTACTACCACAATTTTTTTGTGTGTTTGTTTCCATTTTTATGAAATATATTTTTCCCATCCCTTTACTTTCTGTCTGTGTCTTTTGATCTGATGAGTCTCTTTTCGGCAGCATATGTAAGGGTTTTGTTTTCATATTCATTCAGCCACCCAACTTTGATTGGAGCACTTAATCCATTTATAGTTAAAGTAATTATTGATGGACACGTAGTTATTGCCATTTATTGTTCACATTTATTATTATTATTTTTGTCTTAAAGAAGTTCCTATAAGATTCTTTGTAATACTGGGTTGGTGGTGAGGAACTCCTTTAACTTTTTCTTGTCTGGGAAGCTCTTCATCTGTCCTTTGAGTCTAAACGATATCTTTGCTGACTAGAGAAATCTTGGTTGTAGGTCCTTGCTTTTCATCACTTTGACTATTTCCTGCCAACCCCTACTGGCTAGCAAAGTTTCTGTTGAGAAATCAGCTCACAGTGTTATGGGAGCTTCCTTGAAGGTAATTAACTGCTTTTCTCTTGCTGTTTTTTTTGTTTTTTTTTGAGGACAGTGTCACTGGCCCTCATATGTGGGATCCAAACTGGGGCCGCTGGCTTCCCAAGCCAGCTCTTAACCACCACGCCACTCAGCCAACGCTCTCTTGCTGTTTTTAAGAGTCTTTCTTTGTCTTTAAGCTTTGGCATTTTTATTATGATGTCTCTTGGTGTGGGCCTCATTTGGTTCATCTTATTTGGGACTCTCTGTGCTTTCTGGGCTTGTATGTCTATTTCCTTCACCAGGTTAGGGAAATTTTCTGTCATTATTTCTTCAAATATGTTTTCAATTCCTTACTCTATGTCTTCTCCACTGGTACCTCTATGATGGGCATGTTAGTATGCTTTTTGTTGTCCAAGAGGCCCCTTAAACTATCTTCATTTTTTAGGGATTATATTTTTCTTTTTACTCTTCTGGATGGGTGTTTTCTGAAACCATATCTTCTAAATCACTGATATGATCCTCTGCTTATCTAATCTACTGTTGATTTCCTCTAATTTATTCTTCATTTCAGCGATTCTTTATTCTGACTGGTTCTTTGTGATGTTTTCTATCTCCATTTTTGTGTTCCCTATCTCTTTGTTGGAGTTTTCCCTGAGATCACTGAACATCCTTATAATCAGTATTTACAACTCTGCATCTGGTAGATTGCTTCTCTCCATTTTGTTTAATTATTTTTTGGAGTTTTGTTCTGCTCTTTCATTTGGGAAGTGTTTCTCTGTCCCCCCATTTTGGTTGTCTCTCTGTGTTTGTTTCTATGTAGGGCTGCTATGCCTTACAGTCTTAGTAGATTTGCCTTATGTAGTAGGTGTTTTGTGGGACCCAGTGGTGCAGTCTCCCTGATCACAAGAGCCAGTACTCTAGATGTGTCCCTTGTGTGGGTTTTGTGTGTCCTCCTGATGTAGTTAAGACATGATTGCTGTATGCACGTCTTTGGGAGAGATTGGCCCTCAGGATGATTGGTTGTGAGGACTACCTGTGACTACAGTGGAGGAATTGTTGTTCAGGAGCTGACCCTACAGATCAGGGTTTGCGTTAGCAGAGCCCTGTGGCCTGCCCAGTCTGCCCTTTGGATGTGTCCTCCTTGGAGGTGGCTGAACAATGCTCCTGCCCAGTTTGAAGCTGGCCACTAAGCCTGCCAGCCCAGGGCTTTCTGGGAGGGGACCCACTGTATGTCAAGTTCAGTTGCAGTCTGTGCCCTGCTATGGGCCACCTGGCATGAGTTACAAAGCAATCCAGAGGTGGCTGCTGCCTGTGCTGTGTGCTTCAGGTGCCTTGAGAAGCCAAGCCATGAACCAAAGCTAGCTGTCACTAGTGCCAGGCTTAAGGCTGCTCAGCCAGAGGTATGGAACACACCAAAGCCAGATGCTACTTGTTTGGGTTTTGTGAACCTTTGAGAGATTTTAGGAATGTCCACAGCATGAGCCAAGTCAGGCCATTTATAGAGAAAAGCCACCAGAAGTGGCTTGGGTGTACCCAATATTTAGGTGGATCATGGCTTAGGGAATCAGCAGAGCAGGGCAGATGAAAGGTGATAGCCAGTTTAATGGACACTCAGATTTGCGTGTGTGTACGCCTACACTCAGGCAAAGGGAGGGCTCAACAAAGAAACAATGGCTTCTGCCAGCTCCTCTCTCTCAGAGAAAGCTGCCCCTTTAGCCCTAGCCCTGAAGGTAGACAATTTGCTTCTTCCTCGTGTGTCCCTGGTGCCTTTTGAGCTGCTGCTCCAGCGCTGGAACTCAGAGTGAGAGCAAGTGAGTCCATCAGCAAGTAAGTCCATGCATGGTCCCTTTAAGAGCAGCCCCTGGGAATGTAGCTACTCTCCGTCTCACTCAGCCACAACCTCTGCTGGTTTTCACAGCCAGAAATTATGGGGACTTTTCTCCCCAGCACTGAAACTCTGGAATGAGGAGGGGTTGGGACCCTTGGATCCTCAGGGGGAACTTTGCAGCTGAGATATTTCTCCTGATTTTTAATGGTCACACATGGATGTCAGACCTACCCATTCTGTGTCTGTGCCCCTCTTACCAGTCTCAAAGTGGTTTCTTTTGTACGTCCATAGTTATAGGGCTTCGGTTCAGCTAGACTTCAGGTGATTCTCGATTATGGTTGTTCTGTGATTTCGTTGTAATCAATATGGTCTTGAGAGGAGGTGAGCACACTCAATCACCATCTTGACATATCTATCTATTTTTTAAAGAGAAATAGAAATAAATATAACTGTGTGTATGTGCATGCTCACACGTGTGTTTGTCTATTTCCTAGCTTTGCCCAGAGGGAGGGTCAAAGAGCAGTAATGTCACAATAGCCATGAGCACATCAAGTGTCCAGATCTTAACTCCTAAATACCACCCTCCAAGGAACCAGAGGTCCTTGGAATGAAATAGCTGATTCCAGTACTGTGAAAAGCAAAGCACAAGATGAGACTTGGAAAATATGTTATTCCAGAAGAGAAGGAAGAACTCAAAGAATGATTTCAAAAGGATATAGAACTCCTCAGCCATCTATGTATTTTTATATTCCTTTGGTTTCCTGCAAGGACACTTGTTACATAGTTTGAATATAATAATGAGGTTTACATTGATTACTAGAGATAGATTGGCAAAAACTAGAACTAGAGTGGGGCAGATTATTAGACTAGGGATGGATATAGATTAAAAGTAAATGAAAGTTGGGCTGGCCGAGTGGTGTGTTTGTTAAGAGCCGGCTTGGGATGCCAGTGGACACAGTTTATATCCCACATATGAGGGCCAGTGACACTGCCCTCTACAGCTAAGATGGTGAACAATAGCTCCACCTGGAGCTGGGCTGCTTGAGTCCCGGGACAGCATAGCTGCAGCCCCTGCTGCAGTGAGCTGCCATAGGCTACAGTGAGTGGCCGACAGCCAACGTGAGCTGCCAATAGCCGCAGTGAGCGACCATCCAGAGGCTGGCGACTGATCTGCCTCATCCGGAAAGAGCACAATGATGATACCAACATGGGCCAGTGAAGCAACGTCTTCCGCAACTAGACTGAAGAACAAAAGAACAACAACTTGTCTGTTCCCCATCTCTGGTTCCCCAATGCTGTTCCCCTCCCCCAATTCCCCAATAAAATCTTTAAAAAAAAAAAAAAGAAAAGTAAATGAAGGTTAAAGCAGATTGAATAGTCCTGACAACATGAGGAAAAACAAACAATGTGGGAAGGAATCTGGAAAAGATGAGGAGGAAGTCCCTGAAGAAGAAATGGACAGTTGGTTATTTCAGGGGCATGGGCATTAACTTTGATTGTGTATTGTTGTCAGAGAATAACAAGAAATAAAAGAAACTATTGTGTGTTTTGGATATGGAAAAACGCTAGTTCCAAAGATTATGGAGTTTGGAGTATCATTCTTCAGATTGAGAAAGCAATGAGAAAAATGGTTTCAACCTGAGCTAGTAGTGATATCTGGATCCCCAGTTAAAAGTGCATCTGTTCATTTGAAAGCTAAAGTTGGAGAGGCTGGAGCTGAAAAAAGCTGATGAGAAAAAAGTTATCTGCACTGTAATCATATTGCATATGGCTAATTTGCCTTTATGTATAAGAAAGCAGTGATGTGTACTGCAGTAGGTCTTAAAGTAGGTTAATCATTAACATTACTTTGGGAACTTTTAAATATATATACAATCTCAGAAATCACCGGGAATCACTGGTATGATGAAAAGGGTGAAACCAATTGCTTTAAAACCTATTTTTATCATTTCCTAAATGTTCATCATTGAAAAAGTTATTTAACCCCTCTGAGCTTCAGTTTTCTCACTGGTAAAATGAGACTAACAGCTATTTTATAGGGTCATAAAGTACAGTAGAGATGCACTCTCAATAATTGTTAAGTTCCGCTATCCCCTTTACCCCCAAATAATACACATTTTTTACTCTGTAATGCCTCTCCTTATAACTAAAACCAAACAAAAAGTATACTCTAAAATCCTAGCTGAGAGTAATTTAACCAATTTAGTATAAAGGAGGGATATATATTAGGAGTGAGAGGCCAGGCCACACTTTTTGCTCTTGAAGGCCTTGGTTAAGGCAGCAGTACAGAAAACCACGGGAGATATGCAAAGCCTTCTGTTTCAGGATGCATTTGATGTTTTGGCAAATGGGCATGACCAGACAGATGGTGTCAGGGAATGTTCTCTCCCTTTATCAAGTGACCCTGTCTTGCCAAAAGGCCACATCATACTCTAGGAAGGCTGCTGGGCTCCCTAACAATTTGCCAGAAACCTTGTTTAACCTACAGCAATGTGAGGAGGCCAAAATCTATTTGCCAGTCCATGGAAGCTTAGCTATAACACAGCTCAAATGAGATGAGAAAAATCAAGAATCCATTTGGTGTTTGTACTAAAATTGGATAAGACTGTACAGGCAAATTTGTAACCTATAATTCCTTCACTTGTAAGATGTGTATGTTCCCTTCTCATTCAATATTTTTCATACCATGTATTTTTATTTGTTTTTGTTTTTAAGGCTACACAGTATTCCATTAAATAGCTATACCATATTATTTAACTAAACCCCTGAAAGGATATTTTTGGTTTATTTTTAAGTATTTATTATAATCATACTATAATTAATATCTTCTTTCATAGACCTTTGTGTATGCCTCTGCTTATGTCTTGAGGATAAATTCCTAGGAGGGGAAATACTAGGCTTTCAATACACATTGCCAAATTAGTCACAAGAAGCTTCTAGCAATTTATATTTGTTTGATGGCATGTTGAAGTGTCATTTCACTACATGCTTATCATTAATGTGTCAGTGCTGTTTTTAAATGTCTGTGAGTTTGTCAGATAACCAATAATAATAGATAGCATATAAATAGTGCTTATTATGTAGCAGGCACTGTTCCAGCACTTTATCTATGTAGTAGACAGAATTCTAAGGTGGCACCCGGACTCCCTGCACCCTAGTGTACACACCTTGTATGATCCCCAGCAATGTAAATATGAGGCGATATTACTCCTGTGATTATGTTATTTTATATTGCAAAAGGGATTTTGCAGAGATAATTGATATCAGATCAGGTAACCTTGTAATAGGGAGATTATCTAATGTACTTTGTCTTATCACATGAGCCTTTTAATCTGGGTTTAGAGGTCAGAGTCAGAGGAAGTCAAAGAGATTCAAAGCATGAAAGAGGTTTAACATGAAAATGATTATCCCTGATGGTCCTAAAGTTGGAGGGAGCTACATGCCAAAGGATGCAAGCAACCGTTAGTGGCTGAAAGTGGCCTGTGGCTGACAACAAGCAATGAAGTGGGAACCTCATCCTAGAGCTGCAAGTAACTAAATTCAGCCAACCATATGAATGAGCTTGCAAGTAGATTTTCCCATAACCTCTGAAGAAAAATTCAGCCTACTTGGTACCTTGATTTCAGCTTTGTCATTACTTGAGCAAAGAACCTAGCCATGCCGTGACAGACTTCTGACCTACAGAATTGTGAGCTTATAAATAGGTGTTGCCTTTTCTTTTTTTTTTTTTAAAGTAGGACATAGCAGTCAACTCGAAGTGGATTTCACTGGCCAAGTTGGGCATAATTTGAGCATCAAAATAAATAATTATAGTAACAGAGTGCAACCCATTGAATAAAATGAATCTATACAGATATAGACAAATAAACACATACATAAATTAAATTTTAATAAGGAATGGGATATATACAGCATTTCAAAGTAACTCTCAAAAAATAATAATTACAAGTGGAAAACAGAGTAACTCTATAGTGGAGAAACTTGGCAGATGCAACCTTAATTAAGTGTTCAAAGTGAATATCATCAATAATGGACAAAGGGAAATCAGGTTAGGATGCAACGAGAAGGACACAATTCACTTAGGTGATATTTCTGCCAAAGATGCATAACCTGAGTCTAATCATGTAGAAACATTGGATAAAACCAAATTGAGTGCTTGTAATTTTCAAAAGTATCAATATTATGAAAGTCAAAGACTGAATAGCAATTTCAGACTGAAGGAGACTAAAGAGACATGACAACTAAATGCAATGCTTGATTCTGAACTGGAGCTTTTTGCTATAAAGGACATTGTTGGAACAATCGGCAAAACTCTGTATGGGGTCTGTGTGTTAGTTGATAGTAATGTTATCAGTGTTAATCCCTTGTCCATAGTTGTCTTGTGGTTATATAGGAGAATGCCCTTGTTTGTAGGAAAGACACCCTCAAGTATTTATCAATGATGGGGAATCAAGGTAACAACTTCCTCTGAAGTGGAACCTTCCTTCAGAAAAATAAATTTCTACTGTGCTTTCAACTTTTCTGTAAATCTATTATTGTTTCAAATTTTAAAAATATATATTTCAAATATTTTTAAAAGAAAAAACAGGTTTTTCTTCAGTCCTCTAAATATTTTACTGCAGTTACATTGTGATGTATAGCTTTATAATCATTTTATAAAATATTCATGTACACACATATGTATACACACACTTATAAAATTAGAATTCTTTGTCTTGTGTATCTTCATGATGTTTTATTCATATATAATGTAATGTCATTAAACAGCATTCTACATTATTAATTTTTATGGTAACTTTTTTGTTGTGTTATCATTATCATTTGAAATGTTCAGATTTGGTTTTAAAATTAGTTGAGCTCCTCTCATCAACTTTGTCAACTTTGTCACCATGTCAAATAAATCTCAGCTAGTAATTATAAAAGATATCTTGGAACAATTAAATTAATTCATACTTCAAAGAAGATCGATACCTGATGTTTATGTGCCTTTCCCTTATAAATATTTCCCCTTGGACAGATCAAAAGCATCATTTTCTTGACCTAGGAAGGCACTACTATTGATGAATGTTTCACTACCCTCTACACTTCACAGTCCCATCCCCAACAATGCAAGTCAAAGAGTAAATTTGTGAATACACCACAGTTTATTTATTCAGCCACTGTTAGACATTTGTGTAGTTTCTAATTTGAGGCTGCTAGGAATAGTGCTCTTATAAACATACTTATACATATCTTCTGTGAATATATGTGCACATTTCTGTTGGGTATATGTAGGAGTAGATTGGCTAGGTCATAGCAGCTGAACTGCCAATGTGTTTTCTAAAGCAGTTGTACCAATATATACTCCCACCAGCAGTGTTTGAATGTTCTGGTTGCTCCAGCTTGTTACCAACATTTGGTATTTTCTTTTCATTTTAGCACCTTAGTGTGTTTATAGAGGTTGTATTTTAGTTTTAAATTGGATTTTCCTAATGAATTAAGATGAGTCCTTTAAAGTACTTCTTGGCCATTTAGGCATCCTTTTTTGTGGGGTGTTTGTTCAGGTCTTCTGCTGCATTTTCCTTATTAAATTGTAGGCATTTAAAAATACCTGTATTTTGGAATCGAGTCTTTTGTTGAATGTATGTATTGTGAATGTATTGTCCCACTCCTTGGTTGCCTTTTTTCCCCCTTAATGGTGTAACTGGATGAACAGAGGTTCTTAATTTGAGCATTTCCTAACTTGGTACCTTTTCCACTTACGATTAACATTTTGTGTGTGTATGAACTGTTTACGAAAGCTTTGTCAGCGCTAAGGTCATGAGTATGTTCTCTTATGTTTCCTTCTAAAAGCCTTATTTTTTATCTTTCATATTTAGATCTTGAATACATCTGGAATTGATTTTTGTAAATGGTGGGAGGTAGGGGGTTAAGATTCATTTTTTCCATATGGACATCCAACTGACCCAGGACCATTTATTGAAAGCTGTTCTCTGCATACTTCACAGCAGTGTGCCTCACCTCCATCATAAATCAGGTGACCACATTATGTCTGGATCTGTTTCTCGAATCTGTACTGTTCATTGGCCTTTTTGTCCATCCTTGCACCAATAATACACTATGTAATTACTACACCTTCATAGTGGATTTTGATATATAGTAATATAAGTCTTCCAGCTCTGTTCTCTTTTAAAGGTTCCCTTGGCTATTTTCTGTCTTTTGCATTTCTATACTCCCTTTTAAATCAGCCTGCCAATTTTCTCACATACACACACACACACACACACACACACACACACACACGCAAATCTAGTTTAATTGAGATGTAAATCAGTTTGGAAGAGCTGACATCTTTACAAAATTTTTGTCTCATCCACCATTTAATTAATTTGCTGAGAGTCTGAGTTTGAGTGATACAGTTGGAATTCAGTCTTTGGTAGCATTATGCTAAAGCCCAACACTATTCTAGATTTAAAGTATACCTTAGTTTTGAGGATATGCTGTTTTGATTTCAATTATATTTTAAACGAACCTATTTTGTTGGTCTCATGTAATATTTTCTATAGGAATATCTTTTTAAAACCTCTCATTGCATGGATAGCTCTTATGTCTCACGTCTTTGATTGCTGCTGACAAGTAGTATAATATTACAGTCATATGTTAGTGACTATTTCATATAGTGGGTTGCCAAAAAAAATGTATACATATGACTTGTATTCATCTTTTGTTATCGGTATATATTGAGTATTACAATTTTAATACAGTTTTTTCCTTAAAATGTGTATACAATTTTTTTGGCACCCTCTGTTTTATTGACCATTATATTTTGAACCAAAGTATTTTTTTTTAAAAAAATTGGGGAAGGGGAACAGACAAATTGCTGTCTTTTTGTTCTTCAGTCTAGTTGCGGAGGATGTTGCTTCACTGGCCCATGTTGGTATCATCATTGCTATCTTCCCGGATGAGGCAGATCGGTCCCCGGCCTCTGGATGGCTGTTCACGGAGGCTCTTGGCAGCTCACGCTGGCTGCCAGCCACTCACCGTAGCTTATGGCAGCCCACTGCAGCAGGGGCTGCAGCCTACATGAACCAAAGTATTTTTCTGGTACTTTTAAAGCCAAGTGGAAAATCCTATGCAGCCGAACGCTGACTATTTTTCCTTGTGTTATGTGATAGTTTGCCCCTCTCCCAACCCCGCACGTCCTACCCCCCACACCATTCCCTGGCAGAAAGGAGAACTTTTCCTTCTCTCTCTAAGAGGGAGAAACTTTTTTATCCCACCTCCCCCAGCTTTCTGTCTTTTTTTTTTTTTTTTTTTGAGGGCAGTGTCACTCACTGGCCCTCATATGTGGGACCCAACCGGGGCCGCTGGCTTCCCAAGCCAGCACTTAACCACCACGCCATTCGGCCGGCTCCCCCAGCTTTCATAGGTTATTATTGAGACTTTTCCATGTAAGGAGTTTGAAATCAATGTTTGGAAAATATGGATCCCCGTGGAAGGAGAAGATGAACTAAAGTATAGTGGAAAATTTCCCTTTGCTTTCCTGTGTGATAGGTTGAAACAAATATTTAAACAGAAGAGACTGTTAGACTTCTTTCATTCACTACACCATCCCCATCCAGCCCCTCATTTCACGTCATTTGCTCTCCCCCTCGTCTCCAGAGTGGAGTTGGGCATCCTGTTAGTTGCCTCCTATTATTGGAAATTCCCCTCAGATCTGCCTTAGGATCCACCTTTGATGCTCCCGGTCCTCTACAGAAAAACTTCTAACCACTTCAATGCAGCCGATCTAAACTGGGAGTTTGCCTTTCCAGGGAGGGAAGATGCCTACCTCTGGACCCAAACTGGATGGACCTGGAAAGAGGAAGTAGAAAGTGGACACAACTTTCTTTTCTCTCTTTCTTTTGTTCCCTCTAATTTTTTTTTCTTCAGTCTTTCTCTCCTTCCCTCTAAACTTTATCTTAACTCCTTTAATGTTCTCCTTTGTTTCTTCATGTCTTAGCCTAGAGAACTTTTCCTTAACTAGCAATAACACAAAAAATGAGTTAATATTTTTTACTTATTATAATTATTTCAGTTATTCAAAATGTATTAGTGCTACTGTGTTTCAGGCACTGCCATGTAACAGTTTTATCATCTTTGTTGTTAAAGAGTGGTGGATTACTATTAAAAGTTACTATTAAAAATTAAAAACAGGGCTGGCCGAGTGGCGCGGTGGTTAAGCGCTGGCTTGGGACGCCAGTGGCCGGGGTTCAGGTCCCACATATGAGGGCCAGTGACACTGCCCTCAAGGGACTTCCGGTAAAATGGCGCAATAGACAGATGCTGTGCTAACTGCCTCCCAGGATCACACCAAAATTACAACCAAATTATATAGCATTCAACCGTGGAGGTCCCCGGAACACTGGAGGAACAGAACCACTAGACGAAGAACTTAAAGAGGAAGCCGCGTCTGGTCTGGTAGGACGGGCAGAGACGAGAGAGGGCAAACCCCATGAGGGAGGTCCCAGCTGTGGAGAGGCTTCTCCGGTTGGAGGAGAGACCCTCTGGCCGCACACCAAGCTCACCAGCCCAGAGTTCCTTTGCTGGGAAGAAGAGTTCTAATATAGCTGGCAGTAAATTAGTGAGGACTCTCTTTGCTCAGCTCGGTGAGGCTAAGAGCGGCTGGAGAATCAGTGGGGCCAGCACCCAGGCGTGCTCGCCGGTGAGCACTTACCTGGTTCCTGGTGGAGGGAGTGGCTGTGTGAGCCAGACCCAGGAGCCTGCGGGGACGGACTGAACTGAGCACCTTTGGTGCAAAGGCTGGAGGTTTTTGAACTGTTGTTCCCGTGGTGTGGGGCCTGCACGCGAGTGGTGTAGGGAGGTCGCCATTTTGTCAAGCTTGGGCCCTCCCACGAAGGATCAGGTCCGAGACCTCATTGGTCTGGTGGAATTGGCGCAGAAGTACGTGTGTGTGTGCGTGCGCGTGCGCACACGCCTGCGGCCTTGGATCCCCACCCTCTGCCCGGCTTATACTGCGTTGCCAGGGAAACGCAGGGCGGGTGCCCTCTGGCTCTGACAGGCTGCTCACTGAGACCCGGGAGTGCACGAGCTGCCTCGAATCCCCACCCTCCGCTCGACTTGTGCTGCGTTGCCAGGGAAATGCCTAGTGGGAGCGATCCGGCTCCAACAGGCTGCTCACTGAGATGCAGAAGTGCGCAAGCTGCCTTGGGTCCCCGCTTTCCGCACTCTGCTTGCAGAGATGCCAGGCTGGTGATTGGTTGTCGGGCTGCTCGGCCTGATCTGCGAGCAGCTGATTGGGACAGGCTGAGACTGGGAGTTTTCCTGGGAGTGTTGGGCCATGAGCTGTGTGCCTGTGTGATCCAGCCAGGGCTCTCCTGGTGATCTATCTAATACTTCAAAGCAATCCCATATCGACAGCCAGAATGGGGAAACAAAGAAACATGTCACAAGTAAAAGATCAGAAGAAAACTCTAGAAATGGAACTAAATGAAACAGAGGGATCCAACCTTTCAGAGACAGAGTTTAGAACACTGATGATAAGAATGTTTAAGGAACTTAGCGAGGACATAAAGAAGGATAGGGAAACCATAAAAAAACAACCTGTTAGAACTAAAGAATACAATAACTGGAATGAAGAACACACTCGAAGGAATCACCAGTAGAGTAGATGAAGCAGAGGAGCGGATCAGCGATTTGGAAGATAAAATAGCAGAACTCACCCAGTTGGCACAGCAAAAAGACCAAAGAATAAAAAACAATGAAAATAGTTTAAGAGCCCTGTGGGACAAGGTGAAGCGCAACCACCTTCGAATCATAGGGATACCATAAGGATAAGAGAAGAAGCAAGGGGTCGAGAATGTATTTGCAAAAATAATGACTGAAAACTTCCCTACCCTGGTGAAGGAAATCAACATACATGCCCAGGAAGTGGGTTCCAAACAAGCTGAACCCAAACAGGTCCACACCAAGACACATCATAGTGAAAATGGCAAAGGTTAAAGACAGAGACAGAATCCTAGAGGCTGCAAGAGAAAGACAGCAGGTTACATACAAAGGAACTCCTGTTAGACTAACAGCTGACTTGTCTACAGAAACTCTGCAGGCCAGAAGGGAGTGGCAGGAGATATTCAAAGTGACACAAAATAAAGGCCTACAACCAAGACTGCTCTACCCAGCACGGCTATCACTTAAAATTAAAGGAGAAATAAAGAGCTTCTCAGAAAAGAATAAGCTTAAGGAATTCATTACCACCAAGCCAGCATTGCAAGAAATGTTAAAAGGACTTTTTTAAACAAAAGAAAGGGGTAAACAAGCTAACCCAGAGAGACAATTTAAGAAGATTGAAGTCGTATCAAGCAGATATGGAGGAGAAACTGATGGTTGCTGGCTGGGAGGGAGTGGGGAAGAGGGAGAGGGGGAAGGTTTTGGACAGTGTATGTGGGACTACAATGTTGCCGCAGGGATATGGGGGCAGTTCTGGGAATGTAATTGACAATGTTGTGAAGAGATTATTGTGTGGTGAGAAATAAGTCAGTCAGAGAAGGACAGGTACCATGTGATCTCACTTGTGTGTGGAGTCTGAAGAGCTGAGTGAACGATCAAAGTAATCAGACTCACAGATGTATAGGAAAAACTGAGGGTTGCTAGTTGGGAGGGGAGTGCGGATGGGAGGGAAGGGGAAGGGATTAGACAGCATAAATAGACAACTACAGTATTGCCACGGGGATATGAAACACAGTTCGGGGAATATAATCATGTTGTAAAAATTTTGTGGCATGTCAGATAGTCATATGTCTTGTTAGGGAGACCACTTCATGGATGGAGTAGAGGCTTGATCACTGCACTGTACACCTGAAGCTGATGTTGTATAGTATTGTATGCCAATTGCAACTGAATATGTGGATGGTCACGGGATGTGGAGTATACTGTGGAGGGGAGTCAGGGGAGTTGTGATGGATATGTATGGTATGGGGGGGAGTGGGGTGGCGAACTGGGGGAGGGGGGTTTTCACTTTGGGGGGTAAAGAGTATAACTATTGCCTTGTGTTGTACACCTGAAACTAATAAAAAAATACATAAATTTAAAAAAAAACTGCCCTCAAAAAAAAAAAATTTAAAAACAAACTTTTACGTAGTATTGTGAAAGAAAATTTCTTCTTACGTAATCGATCTTTTGTGGAAACGCTGTTTATTCTGGAGTAAATGAAAACCTACAAATATATTCTTCTGCGGTATTTTTTGATAGTGGAATTAAGTTCCTGAGGATTTTTTTCTTTCCCCTCCAGAACCGCCTACATATCTTTTTACCTACTCTCGTCTATGCGAAAACTGCAAATGAAACTCCTTTGGAGTTTTAAAATAAGAATTTTTTTTTTATTGTCATTGTTTTTCCCTTAACTTTTTTTTTTAATTTTATTTATATATACTTTTAATTAGCTTCAGGTGTACAACAAAGAGCAATAGTTATACTTTTTACCCCTCAAAGTGACAATCCCCCTCCCCCAATTCTCCCCTCCAACTCCTCCCCCCATATCATACTATTTATTACAATTCCTTTGACTCCCTTCCACCATATAATCCACATCCCATGATTGTCTATATATTCAATTACAGTTGGCATACAATATTATACAACATCAATTTCAGGTATACAGTGCCGTGATCAAGCCTCTACTCCATCCATGAAGTGGTCTCCCTAACAAAACATGTGACCATCTGACACCCCACAAAAATTTAACAACATTATATTCCCCAAACTGTCTTTCATATCCCTGTGACAATACTGTAGTTACCTATTTATGCTGTCTAATCCTTTCCCCTTCTCCCTCATCCCCACCCCTCTCCCAACTAGCAAACCTGTTTTTCCTCTATATCTATGAAACTATTTCTGTTTCTTATGCTCATTCATTCAGTTTTTCAAATTCCACATATAAGTGAGATCATGTGGTATTTGTCTTTCTCTGACTGACTTATTTCACTCAACATAATAGTCTCTAGGTCCACCCATATTGTTGCAAATGGTATGATTTCATTCTTCTTTATAGCGGAATAATACTCCGTTGTATAAATGTACCACAGTTTCTTAAGCCAGTCATCTACCAATGGGCATTTCGGTTGTTTCCAAGTCTTGGCTATTGTAAATAGCGCTGCAATAAACATAGGGGTGCATATATTTTTTCGAATTAGCGTCTTGGATTCCTCTGGGTAGATTCCCAAGAGTGGAATTGCTGGGTCATACGGCAGTTCCATTTCCAGTGTTTTGAGATACCTCCATACTGATTTTCATAATGGCTGCACCAATTTGCAGTCCCACCAACAGTGCACCAGGGTTCGCTTTTCTCCACACCCTCGCCAACACTTGTTGTTTGTTGATTTGTTGATGATAGACATTCTGACTGGAGTGAGGTGGTATCTCATTGTGGTTTTTATTTGCATTTCTCTGATGATTAGTGAGGTTGAACATTTTTTCATATGTCTGTTAGCCATCTGTATGTCCTCTTTAGAGAAATGCCTCCTCATATCCTCTGCCCATTTTTTAATTGGGTTGTTTGTTTTTTTGGTGTTGAATTGCATGAGTGTTTTATAAATTTTGGATATCAACCCCTTATCAGATATATCATTGGCAAGTATCTTCTGCCATTCAGTAAGCTGCCTTTTTGCTTTGTTGATGATTTCCTTTGCTGTGAAAAAACTTTTAAGTTTGATGTAATCCCATATGTTCATTTTTTCTTTCATTTCCCTTGCCCGAGGGGATATATCGGTAAAAATATTATTCAGGGTAGTGTCTGCAAACTTACTCCCTATATTTTCTTCTAGGACTTTTATAGTTTCAGGTCTTACATTTAAGTCTTTAATCCATTTTGAGTTTGTTCTCGTATATGGTGTAAGTAGATGGTCTATTTTCATTTTTTTGCATGTGTCAGTCCAATTTTCCCAGCACCATTTATTAAATAGACTATCTTTACTTCAGTGTAAATTCTTGCTTCCATTGTCATAGATTAAATGACCGTATATAGATGGGTTTATTCCTGGGTTCTCTATTCTATTCCATTGGTCTATGTGTCTGTTTTTATGCCAGTACCATACTGTTTTGATTACTGTAGCCTTGTAGTATGTTTTGATGTCAGCTAGTGTGATGCCTCCCACTTTGTTCTTATTTCTCAACATTGCCGTAGCTATTCGGGGTCTTTTGTGACTCCATATATATTTTAGGATTCTATGTTCTATTTCAGAGAAAAATGTCCTTGGTAGTTTGATTGGAATTGCATTGAATCTATATATTGCTTTAGGAAGTATTGACATTTTAACTACATTAATTCTTCCTATCCATGAGCATGGTATGTATTTCCATTTATTTGTATCTTCTTTCATTTCTCTCTTCAGTGTCTCATAATTTTGTGAGTACAGGTCTTTTACTTCTTTAGTTAAATTGATTCCTAGATATTTTATTGTTTTTGAAGCAATTGTAAAAGGGATTGATTTCCTGATTTCTTCTTCTGATAGTTTATTATTGGTGTATAGAAATGCCACTGATTTCTGAATATTAATTTTGTATCCTGCTACCTTACCAAATTCGTGTATCAGTTCTAGCAGTTTTTTGGTGGAGTCTTTGGGATTCTCTATATGTAGTATCATGTCATCTGCATATAATGACAACTTTACTTCCTCTTTTCCAATTTGAGTGCCTTTTATTTCATTTTCTTGTCTGATTGCTGTAGGTAGAACTTCCAGAACTATGTTAAATAGAAGTGGTGAAAGCAGGCAGCCTTGCCTTGTTCCTGATCTTAAGGGGAAAGCTTTCAGCCTTTCCCCATTGAGAATGATGTTTGCTGTGGGCTTATATATGGCCTTTATTATGCTGAGGTATGATCCCACTATTCCCACTTTGTTAAGAGTCTTTATCATAAATGGCTGCTGGATTTTGTCAAATGCCTTTTCTGCTTCTATTGATATGATCATATGATTTTTATTTTTCATTTTGTTAATGTGATGTATTACGTTAATTGATTTGCGGATATTGAACCAGCCTTGCATACCAGGAATGAATCCCACTTGATCGTGGTGTATGGTCTTTTTAATGAGATGCTGAATTCGGTTTGCTAGTATTTTGTTGAGAATTTTTGCATCTCTGTTCATTAGTGATATTGGCCTGTAGTTTTCCTTTTTTGTAATATCTTTGTCTAACTTAGGAATCAGGGTGATAGTGGCTTCATAGAAAGAGTTTGGGAGCCTTCCCTCCTTCTGTATTTTTTGGAATAGTTTGAGGTGAATAGGTACTAATTCTTTTTTTAATGTTTTGTAAAATTCACCTGTGTAGCCATCTGGTCCAGGGCTTTTGTTGGTTGGAAGATTGTTGATTACTGATTCAATTTCTTTGGCAGTAATCGGTCTGTTCAGAGTTTCTGTTTCTTTTTGGTTCAGACTTGGTAGATTGTATGCTTCTAGAAATTTATCCATTTCTTCCAAATTGTCGAATTTGTTAGCATATAGTTGCTCATAGTATTGTCTTAAAATTTTCTGTATTTCTGTGGTATCTGTTGTCACTTCTCCTCTTTCATTTCTGATTTTATTAATTTGGGTCCTCTCTCTCTTTTTCTTGGTTAGTCGTGCTAAGGGTTTGTCGATTTTGTTTATCTTTTCAAAAAACCAACTCTTGGTTTCATTGATCTTTTGTATTGTTTTTTTGTTTTCTATTTCATTTATTTCTGCTCTGGTCTTTATTATTTCCTTCCTTATGCTCCCGTTAGGCTTGTTTTGCTGTTTTTTTTTCGAGTTCCCTTAGGTGTAGAGAGAGTCTGTTGATTTGAGATTTTTCTTCCTTCTTTAGGTAGCCATGCACTGCTGTGAACTTCCCCCTTAGGACTGCTTTTGCTGCATCCCAGAGATTTTGGGTTGTGGCGTTTTCATTTTCGTTTGTCTTGAAGTATCTTTTGATTTCCTCCTTGATCTCATTTTTGACCCACTCACTATTTAGTAGCATATTATTTAGCCTCCATGTATTTGTAAGCTTTCCAGATTTCTTCTTATAATTGATTTCTATTTTCATAGCATTGTGTTCAGAGAAGACACTTGGTATGATTTCAATCTTTTTAAATTTGTTGAGACTTGTTTTGTGGCCTAACATGTGGTCTATCTTGGAGAATGTTCCATGTGCACTTGAGCAGAATGTATATTCTGTAGCTTTGGGGTGAAATGCTCTAAAATATCAATTAAATCCAGCTGGTCTAAAGTGTCATTTAAGGCCACTATGTCCGTGTTGATTTTCTATCTGGAGGATCTGTCCATTGGTGACAACAGCGTGTTGAAGTCCCCTACTATGATAGTGTTACTCTTAATCTCTGTCTTTATGTCTGTCAAAATCTGTTTTATATATTTAGGAGCTCCTATATTGGGTGCATAGATGTTTACTAGGGTTATGTCCTCTTGTTGAATTGATCCTTTATTATTATGTAGTGCCCTTCTTTGTCTTTTATTGTAGTCTTCATTTTAAAGTCTATTTTGTCCGAAGTAAGTATTGCTACTCCAGCTTTTTTCTCATTTCCATTTGCATGAAATATCTTATTGCAACCCTTTACTTTCAGTCAGTGTGTGTCTTTTGATCTGAGATGAGTCTCTTGTAGACAGGATATGCATGGGTCCTGTTTTCTTATCCACTCAGCCACTCTGTGTCTTTTGATTGGAGCATTTAGCCCATTCACATTTAAAGTAATTACTGATAGGTGCATATTTATTGCCATTTTGTTATTTGTATTTCTTGTCTTCCTGGGTTAGCTTGTTTTCCCCTTTCTTCTGTTTAAAAAAGGCCTTTTAACATTTCCTGAAATGCTGGCTTGGTGGTAATGAACTCCTTAAGCTTATTCTTTTCTGAGAAGCTCTTTATCTCTCCTCTAATTTTAAGTGATAGCCATGCTGGGTAGAGCAATCTTGGTTGTAGACCTTTATTTTGTGTCACTTTGAATATCTCCTGCCATTCCCTTCTGGCCTGCAGAGTTTCTGAAGAAAAGTCAGCTGTTAGTCTTATAGGAGTTCCTTTGTATGTAACCTGCGGTCTTTCTCTTTCTGCTTTTAGGATTCTGTCTTTGTCTTTAAGCTTTGCCATTTTAACTATGATGTGCCTTGGTGTGGGCCTGTTTGGATTCAGCCTGTTTGGAACTCTCTGTACATCCTGGGCTTATATGTCGATTTCCTTCACCAGGGTAGGGAAGTTTTCAGTCATTATTTTTGCAAATACATTCTCGACCCCTTGCTTCTTCTCTTATCCTTATGGTATCCCTATGATTTGAAGGTGGTTGCGCTTCCCCTTGTCACATAGGGCTCTTGAACTATTTTCATTCTTTTTTATTCTTTTTTCTTTTTGTTGTTCCAGCTGGGTGATTTCTGCTATTTTGTCTTCTAATTCGCCGATCCGCTCCTCTGCTTCATCTATTCTACTGGTGATTCCTTCAAGTGTGTTCTTCATTTCAGTTATTGTATTCTTTAGTTCTAACTGGTTGTTTTTTTATGGTTTCCCTATCCTTCTTTATGTCCTTGCTAAGTTCCTTAAACATTCTTATCATCAGTGTTCTAAACTCTGTCTCTGAAAGTTTGGATACCTCTGTTTCATTTAGTTCCATTTCTAGAGTTTTCTTCTGATCTTTTACTTAGGACATGTTTCTTTGTTTTTTCATTCTGGCTGTCGTTCCGTGAATGCTTCAATGTATTAGATAGATCACCTAGAAAGAAGAGAAAAGAAAAAAGAAAAAAGAAAAAAAAAAAAGGAAAGAGGTGGGGGGGGCTCTCTGTCCTCTTTAATCTGCAGACCACTTTCTCAGGGTTGCAGTGAGCTTTCCACAATTAGCTGCTGTGTGCTCTGGAATCGTGCTCACTCCCCCCAAAAAATAAAAAAAAATCTTCACAGGTTGTTGCAGGTTGTCTACTACTGAGTCTCAGTGAACAGAGTGATGCAGCTGGAGAACACCCGCCCTGCGTTTCCCTGGCAACGCAGCAGAAGCAGGGCAGAGGGTGGGGATCCAAGGCGGCTTACGCACTCCTGTGTCTCAGTGAGCAGCCTGATGGAACCGGAGGGCACCCACCCGGCGTTTCCTTGGAAATGCAGCACAAGCAGGGCGGGGAGTGGGGACCCAGGGTGGCTCAGGCACGTTTCAGTGAGCAATCTGATGCAGCCGCAGGGCACCCACCCGGTGTTTCTTTGAAAACGCAGCACAAGCAGGGCGGAGGGTGGGGACCCAAGGCCGTTCGTGCACTCCTGTGTCTCAATGAGCAGCCTGATGTAGACAGACGGCACCCGCCAGGCGTTTCCCTGGCAACGCAACAGAAGCCGGGTGGAGGGTGGGAATCCAAGGCCGCATGCACACGTATGCACTCACGTACGCACTCCTGCGCCAAGTTCACCAGACCAATGGGATCCCGGCTCTGACCCTCCGTGGGAGGGCCCAACCCTGAAAAAATGGCGGCGTCCTGTACGCCGCTCGTGTGCAAGCTCCGCACCAGTGGAACAACAATCCCAAAACCTCCAGCTTCTGCACCAAAGGTGCTCAGTTCAGTCCCTCCCGACAGGCTTCTGGGCCCAGCTCATGCAGCCACTCCCTCTGACAAGAACCGGGTGAGTGCTCTCCGGCCAGCGAACCCGTGCGCCAGCCCCACTGGTTCTCCAGCTGCCCCCACCTCACCGAGTCGAGCAAAGAGAGTCCTCACTAATTTCTACTGCCCAGTATCATGGAATTCCTCTTCCTGGCAAAGCAACTCTGGGCTAGTGAGCTCGGTGTGGGGCCGGAGGGTCTCTCCCCCAATCAGAGAAGCCTCCCCACACAGCTGGGGTGTCCCTCACGGGGCTCGCCCTCTCTCGTCGGTGCCCCTCCTACCAGACTTGACGTGGCCTCCTCTTTAGGTCCTTCATTTAGAGGTTCTGTTCATCTAATGTTCAGGGGACTCCCGAGGTTAAATGTTGCATAAATTATTTGTAATTTTGATGTGATCCTGGGAGGCAGTTCGGAGAGCGTCCGTCTATTCCGCCATCTTACTGGAACTCCTCTAAAATAAGAAATTTTGCTAGATGTAATTTTCTCCTACCACTACTGAGAAGCAATGACAGTAATATTTTCTATTATTTTATCCTGTACCTTTATGGGTACTTTTACAGAAGAATTTTTTACTGCTTTATATGGAGAGGCATCATAATTTCCTGGGTGCTTTGTATCATTCCAGTCTGTATCAGGTGGGAATTTTGTTTGGCTGAAAGTTACAGAACCTGATCGCAGAAGCTCGGGGATTTATTTTTTTCATAACAAATCCAGAGAGTTGCCTGCGACTGGTACAGCAATTCTTGATATCATCAGCGTCCCAGCATCCCTTTGGCTTTCTTTTCTGCAACAGCTAGTATATATCTTTCATCCTAATACTCACCCCATAATCATAACAGCCTCTCCATGTCTAGTTTCACAGCCACATTCCAGGCACGAAGAAAGGAAGAAGGAAGGACGGGGGAGAGAAGTCAGTGCCTTTATGCAAAACCAATCCTTCTTCCCAAATTCCCAGTAGACCCCTGCTTATATATCATTGGCCAAAACTGTGTCACATGTCACCTAGAGCCTCAGAGGTATCAACAAAGGTCAGTTTTTTAACCCTGAATACAATTGTATTCTGTTAGGAAGAAAATAAGGGAGAATGGATATTGGCACCTAGCTGTGTCTGCCACAGTTTTATACTTCAGATGATACAATTTTCTTAGCAGTAAAAAGCACATCAAAATTCCATTTAATTGTTGAACTCGATAACCTTGCTTGTGGCCTGACGTTAACAGTTTTCTTTTAATGAACAAGCTTGTAATTGAAAGAAAGAGCAATGCATTTGTGACCATTAATTAGGAGAAAAAGTACTCTGTTATGAATGATTGTGTTAAAGATGTCACAAGAAATATTAAAGGCACAATGAATTTGTATAAAAATTATTTAATTATATTCAAAATTAAAGATAAAGTTAACTGGATGTTTCAGGCTGGGCTTCATAGCTTGGTTGGATCAAGCTGCTCTGGAAGTAATCCAAGCTTGGCAGGTTCAGAAATGGGTGTGACAGGGTGACCAGGCTCTGGGTCTCTCACTGACAGAGCCCACTGGATAATCATAATACTCTCGAATGTAATTGCATTAATTCCACACTAGATGATATAATTATTTAAAGATAAGACCTTTTGGATTAATGTTTATTACTCTTAAATAAATACATATATATACATATATACATTGTCTTTATAAAAATTCAAACATTTCATTACAGATAAAGCTAAAGTCCCCCTTCAAACTAACCTCCAGTTTCTTTTTTCTTTTTTTTTTTTTTTTTTGCTGAGCCATCCTGCCAATTGTTGGCAGCTTAGCAGCAGCTCAGCTCAGGCTGGGCATTGAACTGCTGTTGCTCAGAGCTCAGCTCACACTCTTGAGTGAACTCTTAACCAACTGAGCCACTCGGCTGGCCCTTAACCTCCACTTTCCATACCCTCTCCAGTTTGGTCTATTTGTACATCTTTTTTTTTCTTTGTAGAGTGTTTGTGAGTGTGTGTGTGTGTGTGTGTGTGTGTGTAATATGCATATATTGTTTTGTGTCTGAATGTTTATGTAATGGTATCACATGGTATGTACCATGACACAACTTGCTTTTCTCATTCAATAATATATGTTGGAGATAAGACCAGATAATCTATGTCTACTATGCAAAGAATGTGTTTTTTAACCTCAAGCCCTTGGAGAAGTCAGATGGCACAGATATCTTTAGATTACTAATAAATAGAGACATTGTCCATGTTTCCGCATGTGGGAGGGTTGTGTGCTGTGACTGACAGATGAATAGTTAACTAGTCCAGGGGCACCTTGAACCGCAGCTAACATGAACTTACATTTGGTGCTGAAACTCACCAGGATGAAGTGGGATTGTTACTCCTTTTTTACTTCTTGACATGCGCATCAATCCATTGCCCATCATTTTGGTTTGGAGTTTGTTCTTGATAATAATTTTCATCTCATACAGGTGAACCTGGATATTAAAAATTGGTGAAGAAGGAGTGAAAACTATGTGTTTGCTTCTAATGCTACCATAACTTAGGGACAAGGCTGTAATGTAATTACTTGCTGCTTTTTCAGCAAACATATACTGAGTGTCTAATGTATGTCAGGCACTATTTTAGGCACTCTGAAGAAGTAGAGATGATATCTAAGGCTTTGTTTTCATGGAGCATACAACCTAGTTGTAGAAGGGAACAATAAGCAAATAAACTAATCAACATCTAGTATAATGTCACTTAGTAAGAAGGGCTATGAAGGAAAATAATTAGATTGAGCACATAAGGAGTGATTGAGGGTGGACGGGCTACTTCAGATGAGATGGGCAGGGCAAGCCCCTCTGTAGAGCCTGAACAAATCTATATCTCTTTGCCTAGTATGTGGTAGATGTTCAGTTACCATTGGAATAAATGAATAACTGCATCAATAGGGATATACACAAAGTAGAATAGTAGCAAAAGGGAGGAGAAAAATCATCTCTACCTGGATTAGGAGAGGCTCCAGTAGGATGCTTACGATGATGAGAATGAAAAATAAGTAAGCATTGGCCAGAGAGGTAGTAGGGAAAGACATTTGGACAGGTTAGGCACAGCATGTGCAAAGGCAGGGAGGTGTGAGTTTCCTAGTGCTAAGTTACAAATTACCACAAATGTAGCAGCTTAAACAAAATTAATTTATTATCTTATTTATTAACTCTGGAGGTCACACATCAGAAATAAGTTTCATTGGGTTAAAATTAAGTTCAGCCAGGCTGCGCTCCTCTGGAGGGAGGCTCCAAGGGAAAATCCATTTCCTTGCTCAACTTGTCCTGGAAAGCAGTAGGAAACCATCTGGTGCATTAGATATATTGGAGTTTTTGAGGCACTTGAGAGTAATGTTTATTCTCTTAATTATATAAATACACATATATGTATTCCCTTTGTAAAAAATGCAAAGATTTCCTTACAAATAAAACTAAAGTCGCCTTTGAACCTAACCTCCAATTGCAGTATCCTCTCCAATTGGTCTATTTGTCTATCCTTTTGACTTTTTTCTTTTGTAGTGTGTGTATGAATGCGTGTCTTTCTTACTTGACTTGCCATTTTGGACATACTTTAACTGAAGACGTTGTCAACCTTCTTCTGACACAATTTGGGAAACCTTTGTGTCATCCTACCTGCCTCGACTTGAAGTAAGAGGTTTGTCTGTTTCCTCCTGACCCCTTTGACTCCTAACTGCTCCCTCAGTTGAGAGGCATCATATAATTCATACTCCAAATCTTTTTTGTATATTCCCAAACCATTTGTAGATCCCTGAATACACAATGCTTGTGGTCGGCAGAATAATGGCTCCCCAAAGATGTCCACATCCCAATCCTCAGAATCGGTGAATGTATTATGTCGTATAATCATACCAGGAACTTGTGTGAGGGTAGCTGGGGCCAGTAAAACAGATAGAAGGATATTGCAAATATCCACCCCCCACACACACACACACCACTGTCTGGAAATTTCCCCACCCCTGCCCCCCTTTTTTTTTTTCTATGTACTTCCTTAAATTGGGTATGTATGCATTTTCTCTTGGGCTTTTGAAATGATTAAAATAGCTTTGAGGACATGGCAGGATAAAGGCATGAGAGACCCCACTCTCTATGGAACTCTGAAATCCCTCAGAAACTTCTAGGCTCCTTGCCTTAGAAAGATAATCAAGTTATTAAATGAAAAACAACTTGTATAATTATACATATATCATGATGGCATTTATATAGAAAATTGGATATGAACATCATGTACTTGTATATGCATATAAACATTTTTAAAAGAATAGAGAATGAAACATGAAAAATGACCACCAGTGCTAAATACAACTAGAGTATTAGGGCAATGTAGGGCTAGAAATTTTAGTTTTTACCTTATAATTTTCTATACAGTTTGGTTCCATTAGTTTTTTTCAGGATAATCATTTTACCTTATGTTAGCTGCAATGCATAATGTTTCATATTGGAAGTAATATGTGCCATTCTGCTTTGAATTTAAGAGAAAATTCTGCAGGTTTGAAAAATACTGCTTAAGCTAGACTTTGGCCATAAGGTTTAAACTAACACTTAAAATGTCATAATTTGATGCTAAACCCAAGATATTTCTTTTTTCTTTTTGAGGGCAGTGTCACTGGCCCTCATAAGTGGGACCCGAACCGGGGCCGCTGGCTTCCAAAGCCAGCGCTTAACCGCCGCGCCACTCGACCGGCCCCGCAAGATATTTCTTTACATTGGTATTGTTCTCTTACTGTTTGGCCTGGCAGAATCAGGATCACCTTTGAAAACTTACTTCAGAGGGTGACTGGCTAATCCACATTATCTATACAGTGCTGCAGCTTAGGGTTAACAAACTATTCCTATTTCGTACAATTTTAAGCCTAAGTACAACTGACATTTCCTTCCTCGATATATTAAAAGGGATTTTCTTAGGAAAGAAAAGAATGCAAATTTTAACACTGTTAAAATAACACTTGTTGTATAAATGATCTTTTTGCAATTTTTTTCTCATCTATAATGAAGTCCTAATTGTTTACCTTCCCCAAAGAGACTGGTTAAGGTCATATTTTTTTTTAAAGTTTAGATTCGCTAGTCAATCTGTGAAAAATTAACTTTATATCAAAGTGTGTTTTTCAACCCTTTGGCTACTGCAAGCTATCATTACATTATATATCAAATGTTCTTCCTACACCAAAGAAATTTCTCAGAAAAATATATTATTTAAAAATATTTTCAGTAATTGAGTAGATCTAAAAGGCTTAACATTTTGATAACACTCATAAGCAACTTCTAAAATGTCACACAATGTGAACATGGAATAATTTCTAAAACTAAGTGCCCTTAAATTATTTAACATGGCAAATTCTATTCAAGTAACCATTACTCAGCCAAAAGCATTTTAGCTACAGGCTGAAGTAGCCACTTTGAATTTTTCACTGGTAAACAAAAAATTGAGATGGCTTACATGATATATACTTGTTTGGGAATCAGACAGTGTTTGTTTTAATACAGTTTCATAATCCCTTATCTGTAGTTTGTGGGGCCAGATATATTTAGAATTTTTCAGATGTTTAGAAATGTGACATAGAATTTATTACTTAAAAGTGGTGGTGCCTGGTCAACACCCCAGAATTAAAACATGTTAGTACTTCTGCACAGATATATGAGAGTTCACATCAAGTAGGATAAACTTCAGTTTGGGTCAAGTTTTCCACCAAATGATTTCAGTTCAGATTGGAGTAGGCTACCACACTGATTATGAAATAAACGTTCATTTTCAAAGAATTTTTGTACTATGAATAGGAGATTTTGGACTTGAAGTTCTCTATGATCTTGGTCACGTTTTTGGGCCTCAGTTATCTCAAATGCTAAAATGAGAAGTTAGACTAAGTGAGTCATTTTTTTTGTGGTAATAAAAAATTTTTTGTGTTAAATTATTTTTCAATTAGAGTTGACATCCAGTGGTATATTAGTTTCAAGTATACAATAGACATCTTATATACCTTATGACGTGATCAGCCCAATAAGTCTAGTACCCATCTAAAACCATACATAGTTATTAGAATATTATTGATTAAATTCCCTATACCATACTTTATATCCCTGTGACTATTTTTATAACTGGCAATTTGTTAGACTAAGTAAATGATATGTGAACTTTTCAGATTCTAAGTCAGAATATCTATTTAATTCCCTGATATAAGAAACAATACAATTAAATCAGTTTCATAATATCTGTTTAATAATTACTTAGTTCAGAGACTCTCAATATTCTTTTTTTTTTAATAATATTCTTTTCTATATAGTTAGAACCAAACTAGGTTTCCAGTTCATGAAGACAGATTAGTTTTTGTTTGCAATTTTGATTTCCAAAATGTGTTCTAGAGCTAAGTTCTCATGGTCATAATTAAAATTGAAACTATGTAGAAATGATCAGAAACATTTTGTGGGCTTCATGATTTTGCCCTAAACGCCAGGAGGAACAAATCAGAGTTAGAGCAAGGTAACCAAAGGGGAATCTGCAAAACCCCATTTGTTTCAGAGCCTCAACCTTGTAATCTAAATCCCAAGAAAAATGAGTCCTAAATATAAAGGGGCTGGACTCCCCATTGAGGAAAGACTAAAGCTAATTAATTAGAGAACTGGTGAGGTCTCTCCTGGATGGAGATGGAAACCTTGGGTAGTTAAGTTATAAGTGGGAGAATGAAATGACAGCTAGAGTAGGCCAGAGCTTACGAACTGGCTGCTGGGCACAGTATAAATTTGTTTTGGAGATCTGCTTTATTTGTCTAGTACCTGTGTTAAAAAAAAAAAGAGGGCCAGCCAAGTGGTGCAGTGGTTATGAGCTGGCTTCCGATGCCAGCGGCCCCAGTTCAGGTCCCACATGTGAGGGCCAGTGACACTGCCCTCAACAAAAAAAAAAAGAAAAAGAAAAGAAAAGAAAGAAAGAAAGAAAGAAAATGCATTTGATTATCTATGTATGGAATGCTCTTTCATTTCCCACATTTTCTGCCATTCTCTATGGATATGTGCTTTTTCACTCCCCTCATTGAACTTACCTGATGGCCCCTGAGGACATTGAAATTTGCCGTTCCTCTCTGTAGGCTATGCTATCAGGGCAAACGTTTAAAAATTGAAAGGTTGTTGTTGGCAGAGGGAGGCTATAGTATGGACTTAGGGATTGTTATTGCAGTTCTTCTGAGGGAATACAAGACTTCCAGCTACAAGCAGTTACCTTTTCCGCAAATAATATTTATTGAGCACTTACTATTCTGTGCTAGTCTTTGGGGATGCAATCAGAAATAAGAACAATGTGGGCCACATGTCTATGGAGGGAGATAGACATCAAATCAGTAAACAAATGTGAAGACTGATACAAATGATCATGGAAAGTAACGAGTAGGATGAGAGAGAAACAAGGCGTCCTCCCTTATTAGATGGAGAAGTCTGGATAGGTCTCAGAGGAGTGACATGGTCATCTGAAGGCTGAATAGGAACCAACCAGAACCAGGTAAAAAGAGGAAGGAAATTTTTTTAAGGCAAAAGGAACAGCATGTGGGAAGGCTTTGAGGCAGAACAAACTTAGTATATTGAGAAATAGAAAGAGCAGTGTGGTCAGAATGTGTGAATGATATAGAGATGACCAAGGCCAAGACTCATGAAGGACATCACAGGTCATTTAACGAAATTTGAATACTATTCTAAAGGGTAATGGGAAACCCTGGAAGGGATTCAAGCAAAGTCAGATTTGTTTTAAGAGGTTATTCGGGCTGCTGTGTGGAGAATGGACTGTAAAGTACAAAGTGGAACTGCTGCTATGATCCCAGAAGGAGGTGTTAGTGGCTTGAGACAGTGCAGGTGGACAGGTTGGATGTGCAATACCTTCCAAAAGGAAGAAGAATCTTAGTGGATAGGATGCGGGTGTGACTAGAAACCAGACTATAGGGAGAATTATCAATGTAATTAAAGGCTTCAACAAAAGAATTCCTGGACCAGAGACCCTATAGAAATTACTCACTGGTGTTGATCCCTACATTCCTAAAGCTGGTGGGCAGTCACCATGATTCCTGATAACTTGACAGAGTTTTCGATGGACTTAAGCTACTTTCTCTTCCATTTAAGAAGATTTCGGTTACCACAAAGGCCCTAGACATGGGTAGTTCAACGTAGTGCATATGGAACAAAAATATGAAAAATGGTTACTCATGGAACCACTGGACTAGCTTATTGGCCTGGAGGTGCTCAGTTCAGTTTGGGTTCTCAGGAAGGAGATGCTGACACAGAGTTTGGGGTGCTAGATATTTATCAGGGATCCATACCTGTGAAAGGAAGAAGGAGGAAGCAGGATTGGAGAGAGGAAATAGTCAGTTTCCATAGGCAGGTTCAACAAAGTCTGAGTCAACCCTGCACGGAGCCCTGGAGCACATCTTGCCCATCAGAGTGGCCCACATTGGGTCCAGACTGCTGGGTCTTTACATCCCTGCCTAGCTCCATCATTTGGTGTAGGCTGCCCCAGGAATGATATAACTCTGAATAAGGCTGCTCTCTGCAGCTGAGTCCAACCCTAAAGGAGGTAACAGCTGGGCCTCAAGTGTATTCTAGAAGTGGATTACATATCCCCAAGTCTACCTCAAGTGCATTATTGTTTAACAGAAGTAGTGAGCAAAATTGGCTAGCTGATTTATTCTTTATGTGGTTTTTTCCTCCCAGGAAATCAAGAGAAAACATACATAATTTTTAAATTACAAAATATTTATATGAGTCGCTGAGACCATCCAAGAGAGGGAAATTAAGAGGTTAGAGATTGGAAGAAGAGACCAAGAACAGGAAAGGCACAGAGGGGACAAAACTAATGGAGGAAAGCTCCTAGAAGCAAGGAGAAGCAAATTTTAATAAAGAGTTATGGCACCCAGTCCTGGGCCTTATTTTAAAAATAAAAATAAAAACACTACAATTAACTCTTTAAAAAAATATTTTATTGGGGAATTGTGGAAGGGGAACAATGTTGGGGAATTGGGGAAGGGGAACAGCCAAGTTGTTGTCCATCAGTCTTAGCTATGGAGGGCACAGCTAGCTCAGCTCCAAGTCTAGTCGCCATCCAGTCACCCTTCAGCAACTCACAGCTGCTCAGCTCAAGGTGCTGTGTTCAATCTTAGTTGCGGGTTAGAATAGCCCACCATCCTATGAAGGAGTCGAACTGGCAACCTTGTTGTTAGGAGCACGTGCTTTCACCAGCTGAGCCATCCTACCACCTGTTGGCAGCTCAGCAGCAGCTCAGCTCGGGCGCAGCTTACTGGCCCATGTGGGAATCCAACCAGCGACACTATTGCTCAAAGCTCACGCTCTTAAACAACTGAGCCATTCTGCTGGCCCCCACAATTAAGACTTTCTAAAAACCATTTTTTAAATCACATTGTAAAATTTTAGCTATCTCTTGTTTCCTTGACAGATATGGAAAGCATGAATAAAAGAGACCAACCATTCATGACAATTCAGAAAAGCGACAGCTCAGGTATTTTTTTCCTGCATCCAAGTCTGTTTTATGATTTATGGTGGATTGTGCTGATAGAAAATTGGAATCTTGATTTTCAAAATTTTAATATGGAAAGCTCTATTTTGGTTCACATTGAAAGTTTCTCTAGTTCCTTACAATGGGCATTTTAATCATCTTCAACAGTGGTCGGGACAACCATGCTTCCCTTCACTGTGCTTGTCCTTAAATCATTTGGACACTTCTTATAGTCATGTGACCCATGATATACTTAATAAATCTTAATTACTTTACGTGGCACAAATTAATTATTCATATACTTGAGATAAAAGTATATTTTTTGCTTGATTACTCAGTTTATTTTACTTTATGCTACTTGGCCTTAGAGTACCCTCTACTTATCTTTTAATTTATCAAAATAGTTAATGTATTAAACAAAGTATTTGGATAGCGAATGCCTGCCCAAACATTTTATCATTTTAATATTAGATTTTTTATTTTTTTTCAAATTTAATTGAAAATATTTTCAATTTTTCTAAGTTAGAAATACAGCTATGACTAAAAAATCTATTTACTTAATTCAATTCATAATAATGTGATAAACACCCACAGTTGATGCCTAACACATTTTAAATTTTAAAAAGTGGTCACACTTTGTATCTTGACATAACTTTCTAAAACTCTCAACATACTAACTTAAATGGAGGTATTCCTTTTATGCCCTTTCAGAAGTAATTTTATACAAGAAATATAGTGGTAATATTGTTAAAGTTTCTATAGATAGAGGTTCAAATATACTATGAATGTTGTGATATATTATTTCTTGTATTTATTTTTTACTCTATTTAAAAATAAGACCTGCAGTCAGCATGTTCCATAACTATATTATGACATCCAATAACATGATACTATTTCTTTGTCATTTTCTATTTTTGATGAAAAACAGATAATCCGGTATGCCATATGAAAAATGGAATGAGAAGCATCAAGTATAAACCAGTAGACTATCAACAATTGCACGCATTAACTGAAGCAAAAAAATTAGCTTCTGCCTCTATAGAACTAAAGGTTAGAAAGGGTGTGTGTGTGTGTGTGTGTGTGTGTGTGTGTGTGTGTGTGTGTGTGTTTTCTAGTTTTGAAAAATTGAATTGCTAGGAAGTACTATGACATTTAAATGGAAATGTGAAAATAAATAACATTATAAATAGTTTTTAGAGTCTTCCAACTATTAATAATACTGAATAGCATCTTATATTTATTGAATGCGCTCAGACACTGTGCTATATAGTTTATATTCATTACACACTTAATGTTCATAACAACCCATGAGGTCTGAATGTAACTTTATTTTTAGAAAGATTGCTATTTCATTAGTTTTCAACAATTTCTAACTTAATCTGAAAAATAAAAATTGCTAGAAAAGTGCCAGCCATGGATGATCATCTGATTTAGGACTCCTGCAACACCATTCATATATGCCCTCAGTGCCCCTCTTTCCTAAAATTCCCCTTTTTGCCCTGACCTAACAAAAGATGAACCTGGACTAGATTTGAAAGGGGTTTATATGCAAGTGACTATGCACAGCATTTTAGGACTATGTATAGTTTACGATTACTCATGAAATGTGTTTCCCTGTTTTGTAAATAACAGAGTATATTATAAACAATATTTTCATTGCTTGGTTAATTAAAAATCTGGTTTGGCAAAGTAACATATTAAATTATTTACAAGTTTTCATTTGTATTTTATATATATATATATTAGCTGAGCCATCCTGCCATCTGTTGGCAGCTCAGCAGCAGCTCAGCTCTGGCTGGGCATTGAACTGCTGTTGCTCAGAGCTCAGCTCGCACTCTTGAGCGAGCTCTTAACCAACTGAGCCACTCAGCCAGCACTGTATTTAATATTTTTGTGTTACAGTAGTTTTGCAGATCTTTTTATTGTTAATATCTTTTTGAAAAGGCAACTGTTATGAATCCAAAGCACATTTGATACGCTGTTCTAGAGAAATTATAATACCATATATCCAGGAGTTATATTCTCTCAAACTAAGAAGATCACTTAAAAACTAGGGCATTATTTCTTTGGTTCAGATAACTTTAAGATAGTTTAATATTATTGGGACATTATATGGGAAAATCACTCATATAACTATCACCCTGATAAAACCATTTTCATATTTCTAACTTATATTCTGACCCATTGTATATGCACCACATATACACATATGTACGTATGTAAACATATTTGATTTTCTTCCATGATAAACATAGACATGAAATCCTATACACTTTTCCCCCTAACATTTTGCCACATAATCTTTCTAATATTTAATTATTACATAATATGGAATGTACTTTTTGGGAAGTCAGTGTTTCTCAAATAAGACCTGTAATAATATTACATTATTTATAAACCACAATAAAATCATGCAGCCTGGTATATAATAACAGCACTTGATCTCAATCAGGTAGGAAGGCCTTTCTCAGGAAGTAACATTGGAAGTGGGACCTCAAGGCCAACAAAAATGAACTGAGCAAAAACAGGCGTGATGCACACACATAGAAAATGATGCATGCCTTATCACATCCTGATTTTTGGATATTGGGGTTATATCCCATTTTATGATATTGGAAGTTACACTTCAGTGAATACAATATCTTCGTGTATAGACACCTTTCATGTTTGGAAATTGTCCACCCCCATAGGATTAATTCTTATGATTGGGCTATTTGGGCAAAAATGTATGAGTGCTTTTTAGCTCTTTTCCAAAGTGTTGTTCTAATAAGGATGCCACCACAAACATTTTCTCTATACCCTTGTCAGCATTGGAATATGTGCATGTATATTCATATATACATATATATTCCTAATATTATCCATATATTTATTTTGTTCATCTGTTCATCTGTCCATCCATCCATTATGCACCAAATAAACCAAAACCATTTGGCTGAATGTGGAATGATTGAGTATTCAAATCAGTATTTGGTCAAAGTAAATTTCTTTTGATGATAGAATCACTATCAAAGAATAAAAATACTTAAAAGTTTTAATAATTATTATGGTTTTTAAGGCTTGACACTAAGGTCAGGGACAATAATTTCTCAGCATAGTAAGCTGGTAGATAGCTTCTCTGGTCAAGGTGTTTGTTATACATTTGTGGGGTTAAACAGGTGATCATTTTCAACTGACATTTTAAATAACATCAATAACCTTTTTGTTCATAGAATATAATTCAGGAAGAAGCTTTTTAGTTACATATTTTGTAGAAATAACTTTGTACCTGGGACTCATAGTTTTGCAAATTTCAAAAAATCTCCTGTCTTCAACTACTAGATATGGTTCACAGTCTGTAGTAGTCATTTTGACCAGCTTTTTTCTTCCATTTTTAATCTCCATATATTCATAATGATAAGGAATTGCCCTTTTAAAGCAGTATTGTAATATCTGTTGTTTAGAATTTTAGTCAAAACAAAATGTATCCTGGATACCTCATCATTTTCTAACACTGTCTTCTTTATAGAGCGTTTGTTTTTTATTATATCTGTATTAAGGAAACTGTTGGGAATGTTGTTCTACATGATTTTTGGAGTCTTCCCTTCTCATTTAATTTAGAGATAGTAAGGTCACATTTTGCTTCTAATTTATTCATGTAAAATATGAAAAATTACGAACTACAACTTTTTCTTGAAAGACTCATGGCTTAAATGAAATTAGATATCTAGGAATGAGTACAATTCTTAAAGTTTATTTTGTTCAATGTTATAAATGCTAGCATACTAAATAATCTATACCAACTAGAATTATGAATATCTCTGTTATCTTTTCTTATATTATTTAAATTTTTATAAATTATTGACTCAAGAAGAATATTTTTATTCTACCCAATTTTACATAGTTAACACATTCTCTCTTAATATTTGTATAAATTATCAGTCTATTTCCCTATGTATTTTGCTGATTAAATGTGCTCATTTTTTTGCACATAAAATTAACAGTTTTAACAATCATAATTAATTATTATAGCACTTTACTCTGGCAGTATTAAATGTAAACATACCTAAAACTGAATGATAGAATCTTAACATTTAAAAACATAAGGAGATTTTGCTTCAAATTACATCTAAAATACTTTGTTAGAAAAATAACAAAAATTAATGGTAATTAACACAAATTATTGTTAATTAACAATAAATTAAGAAGACTTGCCAGGTTTGTATTCCTGGTATTGTTATACTGATTAGATGTGATGGTCACCTACCTAATCACTGTGTCATTCATTAATCATGCACAAATCCTGGGATGCCAGATAAGGCACTGATGTGGACATTGAGTGATCCAGTCTTTCAAAGGCTAAGATTTAATCTGAAGCCAAACAGTAGATTTCGGCCTGAAAACTGAGACCATTCTTGGTACATTATATGTTAATGGTTCATTCCCAATTCAAGTATAAAAGAGGTCTTTACAATTATTTTTATTTCAATTTCTTTGCTTAACAAGAATGAATATTTCTTCTTGTGTAACTCAAGTATCCATCTACTATTTTTTTATAAAGAGGTTATATTATGGAAAATTGTAAGCATATGCAAAATTAGAGTGAATGGTGCTGATAATCTCCACGTAATATTATCCAGCTTTAACTATGATCAACTCTTGGTCATTGTTTGCTCTCTACCCCCACGCACAGCTTCTCTCTGTGCCCGATCATTCTGTAGCAAATCTTAGACATCATAATATTTCTCCATAAACATTTAGCATATATCTCTAAAAAGATTAGGGGGAAACCCAATCCCTACAATACCACTACCATTAAAAATGTTAAAAATTTCAAATATCTAGTCAGTGTTAAATTTCCCTGATTTTCTCCATTTTCTTTCTTGAAGGATATTCAAATCAGTATCGGAATAAGATCCATATATTGCAGTTGATTTTAATTTTCAGATTTTATCCTCCATCTTCTATATTGTAATTTACTTCTTGAAGAATTTGTATAGTTTGTCTCTTATACTTTCTCCCAGTTTGGATTTTGCTGATTATATCCTGATGGTGTCATTTAACATGTTTTTCTGCCTCTTTCATTTCCAGTAAATTGGTAGTTATATCTAGAGACATGATCAGATTCAGGTTCAATTTATTTTGGCAAGAACACTTATTGATGGAATTTTTGTGCTCGTCTTTTTCTATTACAAATAGTGCTGCAGTGAATCGCCTCATTCATTTATCTTTTAATGCTTTTACCAATATAAATTTCAGTTAAATTTCTATAAGTAAGGATAAACCCATATAAAAATTTGCTATACATCTTCAAATTCCTTCTTTTTGGGGGGTGAGGGGGTGGGATGGTTGAATCATTTTGTATTCCCATTAGCAACTAAAGAAAGAGCATGTTTTCCCAGCCTTACAGAGATTTTTGTTAAACATTTGTGTTTTTGCCTGATAAATGAGAAATTGCATAATTATCTTTTTCCTTTTTATTTGTTTGTTTTATTTCTTTGTTGAGGTATAACTCACATATAGTAAAGTGCACAAATCTTAAATGTATATCTCAGTGGATTTTGACAAATAGATATACACATATAACCAACACTAAATTGTTTACTGGTTATTGTTGTTTACATCTAAAGATGGATCACCTGGCCCAAAGGGCTTTTATGGCATTTCCGGTTGCCTATTTAGAATTTTATCTTGGATCATCATGATAAATCACATAGTGTATGATTCTTTTATACATTTATTATTTTTGTTATTTTAAATACATCGGGATTCTCCATAAATCATCATCACCTTATATATTGATTTCATATGGCTCATTGCCCAGCAAAAATGAACTAGAACTACCTAGAAATCTGTACATTGATAAAGATACCATTTTAAGTCTTTTTGTTCTTTTAAGACTTTACTTTTCTTCAGTTTTGGCCTGAGGATAGAAGTAGAGTGAATGAGTGAATTTACAAAGAAAAAAAAAAAATTTAGGATGTTTCGCAAAATATTGGAAGTGTCTAGTGAGAAATAGTAGCTTTATTTTTACTTTTGTAGTCTATTTAATTGGTCTTTCTCTAAGCCCAAAGGC
The DNA here is from genome assembly GCA_033961575.1 of Aselliscus stoliczkanus. NCBI lineage: Eukaryota > Metazoa > Chordata > Mammalia > Chiroptera > Hipposideridae > Aselliscus > Aselliscus stoliczkanus. The sequence goes on along the minus strand of CM066731.1, from coordinate 111,279,717 downwards.
AGCAGCATTGATTTTTTTTTAAGCTATAAAAATGTGTCTACATCTTTCACCAATGTGTTTTAATTTTTTGTACAACATGAACCAAATATGTCAAAAAAATCTAATTCTCAAAGTTGTGTCTGCTGCAACAAACTTTAGAGACTGTAGATGACAAATAGCTGGAATTAGTTTTAGGTAGTTTTCAAGCATGCACTAGAGTGTCAGATATTAAAAATACTATGTACTTTTATTTTTTTGGTGGATAAAATAGTATTCTTGCAGTGTCTAGTTCAGATTTAAATGTACTTTTCTTCTAAATTTCATAATTGTAACATTTTAAAACCTCTTAAAGAAAAGTTTTGACTTTGACTTTGTGCCTTTTTTAAATAATGTGTGAGTTATTATTATTTTTTTTTCTCCTAGCCCTAATTTTGAATCAGTAACCAGAACAGCAGAAAGATAAACTCAAGGTTAAAGTAATCAGGGAATGGCAGCTAGAAATAGAATGAATTATAAAGATTCTTTTTAGGACTGGTCTTCTGAAGATTTTATATCTTCAGTATTGATCTGTTAAAGCATTCAGGCTACTAAGTATTCTAGTAGCCAAAAAAATGTAAAATATGTATCTTTTTTCAAGTTTCTGATTTGAGAGTAGCATTTTTGTAGATGTTTAAAAGTATTAATATGGAATATATGAGTTCCACGTACCCATGAGTCCCAATCAAAATCTAACCTGGAAATAGATACCCCTGAGGAGATCTTTAATGAGTAGATGGGTCTTTAATTCAGGAAATGGTTACACAGGTAAAGCCAAGCAGGACTGTGAAGCAATACAGGGATTAACAACAGCAGGAAGTCACTGCCATGCCTAAGTCACGGGGACATTTAGTATAAACAAGGCTGTGCCACATTCCATGAGCTGAGGTTACCCAGAGGTAGTTGGAACTGTAGTAGAACTGTCAAGAGAAGATGGAGCAAATGCAGAAAATGCTTTGGCTTTTCCTTTCCTCCCTCCCTTCAGCCTCCCACTGCCAATGTCTCCCTTTGGCTGAACCCAGCTGGAAGTCAGCTGATAGGGGTGTGTGTGAGAAACACAAACTGGTCTTTGATGTGGAGTAGATCAGGGAGGTAGACAAGAATGGATCTTAAGGCAAACAAATCCAGGCCTGATACAACTTAACTTGTCAACAGAAACCCCAAAATACTAATTATTTGCTATATTTTTTTAAAAAGTCACAACATTTGGGGAAAATTTTAATTTAGCTAAAATTTTGGTTTCACTGCTACATGATTTTTCACTATTTCTTTAAGTATTTTCTAATAAATATTTGCTTAATATTTTAAACAAAAATTTATTTATAAAGTCATGGAATTGAAAGATTAAAACTGCATGTTCAAGGTCATATTTCTAGTAGGTACTGAAATTGGAACCATATAGTAAGGCCACCTAACAATTTATCCAGTGACGTTTTCCCATCCTATGCTGAAGGATTGGATGAAAACCAATTCATACACCAAAGTTCTATGTAATTCTGATGTTTATGAGCTTTACAATCTTGACGAAGTCTTTTAACATCTCTGAACTTCAGTGTCTGCATCTGTCAAATGATGCTCATGATGGCTAGCAGGGAAGATATGTCAGAAGGATAGAAACTATGGAAAGCTCTTGAACATTTTTTCGGGACTGTATGAATTAATGTGTTACTTGAATTACTTCATCTTTTTTCCCCCATAAATACTTTAAAAACAGTTCTTAAATTGGTCAGTATCCCAAACCATTTTCTCTTTTACCACCTCCCAGCTTTTTGTTTAACTAAGTGCTTATTTTAAGGAGGATTTTGTATTAGAAGACAAACTAATAGCATTGAAAAGGAGTATTTAACTTAGCAAATATGGATTAAACATTTGTATTGTGGAAAACACACTTTAAAAACATTAAATTGGCTCCTCTTTTCTTCTAAATCTAGATCAAAAAAGCAATACAGACTTCAAAGATATCTAAGGAACAAACACTAATAAAACAGCACAGGCAAGTGTGGTGGCAGGAACATCAAAGGCTAAATGATGTCAGGTAAGAACAGAGGGAAATCGTGGTAGGAACTCCTAGGAATTACTAAGACGTACACTTAGATGTGCAAGATGTTTTATAACTTTCCATGTCAATTAAACCACTACATTCAAATTTTAAAGTCATAGTTTCAGTGTGAGTCAGATTAAAATCCTTTCATTTCCGCAGTTTAATTTAGAATTCAGTGAATATACTAATATGCTTTTGCTTTCTTTAGGAAAAAACAAGGTGGTCTCTGTTACTTACTTACTCTTCTGCACTCCCACTCATACTTACATTATTTATATATCTAGCACTTTGGATTATAATGTATTGTTTACATATTTGTCTTTCCTATAGAGTGGTAAACTAGGGCAAGCATGCCATCATATTCACCTGTTTTATTGTAGGATGCACAGCAGAAGATATGTAAATGCTTTCAACAAATGACTGAGTGACTGAACTAAAGGGTTCGAGTTATTCAGTGACCTCTAGATGTAGCTGTATCATGCATGACTAACTTATTCAATTTGGGTTTTTGACTTTTGTTATTATTTCCAACAATCACTTCAAGATGCACTAAAACTAAATGATGATTCTATACTTGATTTTAATGGTAATCTTTGAAAAACAAATTTCTTTTCCAAGGTCAAGGCAAAAAGAGAAGGCAGATGTGTTTCCCCTCTATTTGAGGCCTATGTATCAGTATTAATGATGATTGTATTTATAAAATATTATTTTTAAAATGTATACTTTAAGTGTATACTTATATCAAAATACACAACTTTTATGATTTTATATTAAGTTAAATTTCCAAATACCATTTACTTTTTTTTTTTTTAAAGATTTTATTGGGGAATCGGGGAAGGGGAACAGACCAGTAGCTGTCTTTTTGTTCTTCAGTCTAGTTGAGGAGGACGTTGCTTCACTGGCCCATGTTGGTATCATCATTGCGCTCTTCCCGGCTGAGGCAGATCAGTCGCCAGCCTCTGGATGGTCACTCACCGCGGCTATTGGCAGCTCACGCTGGCTGCCGGCTGCTCACTGTAGCCTATGGCAGCCCACTGCAGCAGGGGCTGCAGCCTACATCAGCCACTGGCATCCCAAAGCAGCTCTCAACTAATGCCCCACGCCACTCGGTGGCCCTCCAAATACCATTTACTTTTGATGTAGGTGTTTTTCATAATAATAAGAGATTCTGATTCTGTGAAGAGATTCCTACATGTGAAGTAAAAGGCTCATGATTGGAAATGTTTCTACATCATTGTATAACTCAAAACATAGAAAAACAAAATTATATAGACTTTGTCACCATACTGCTGCTATAAAAACGAATCAGATCCATCTTATCCCTCAAAAGTTACCTTTTGTGGAGAGGAAGTTTGAGCCCATCAGAAAATTTTTTTCTTGAAAATTTGCATAATTTGAATCATGATAAAAAAGAAGTTCATTAGGTTTTAATTATGGTGCTCACTGATGCTAGCTCAAATGTAATGGGTGAACATTTTTGATCTTGGCTGCCCCATACTCTTATTAATGTGTATTAAATTGTTCTTGAGTTAGATAGAAGAGGTATATACATATCATTGTGGAAAATAATTCTTTTTGTTAACCTAGAATGATATAAAAATGATGGAAGTGAGGAACATTCAAAATAATAACTTTAATGTCTTGAAATTTGTAGGGATAAAAATTTTATAAAAAGGAGAATTCCAAGAAAATGTTCTGTATTATTCTAGATAGTAGACTAATTTCAACATGTGTCAGTAAAATTTAAAAAAATTAACAGTAAAAGGGGCCCGGCCGAGTGGCGTGGTGGTTAAGCACTGGCTTTGGAAGCCAGCAGCCCCGGTTCGGGTCCCACATATGAAGGCCAGTGACACTGCCCTCAAAAAAAAAAAAAAAAAAATTAACGGTAGAAGGAGAACAATTAGATTTGTGGAGAGTTTAGGGACTACTGGAAAATCATGAGTTTAAGTTCTATCAGTTTTTCTCAGCTTTTAAAAATGTATATTCTTTTAATAAAAAAATTTAAAGTAAAATATTCTTATGTATCACCATGAGAGACTCCATTTGAGAATCTCGGGCCCACAGAAGGTAAGGACCTACAAAGATCTCTACGTTTTGTTGGGTAATTTAGCATGTACTGGGTAATATGTTAAGTACTTTACATGCTTTATCTCATTTACTCCTTACCGTGTTGCTGCAGAGTACGTATCAATGCTATCTCCATTTTACAGATGAGAACCTTGAGGTTCAGAGGATTAAAGTTATTTGTAGAAGCCAAATTGGCTAATTTACTTGAATGTGGTATTGGAGCACTTGCTTTTAACTCCTGTGCCTCATGAACTTGGAGTTGAGCTGCTTTTTCTTTCTCCCACAGAGTTCCATTCATACCACCTGAAACCTAATTTGTTGAGCCTTGCTAGAAAAAAAATAAAAGATTTTGCCAAACTTTTATTCTTTGAAATCTGCACTGAGGAAACTCCTCATGTAAAATTTACAAATATAAAGTTATATTTTATATTTAAATTTATAAAATTATATTTAATAATTAATATGTTTTCTCAAACTACACCCCTTGAAGGCCTTAATACACTTCCCCAGGGTCCCTTGCTCCCTTGTTTCAGAATGACTAGTTTAGAGTTTCAGAGGAAGTTATTTATATTGGCCATGTGATAAAAAATTACAATTTTTATTTTACTAACATTTTTTGTTTGTTTTTGTTTTAAGATTTTTATTGGGGAATTGGGGGACGGGAACAGACAAGTTGCTGTCCTTTTGTTCTTCAGTCTAGTTGTGGAGGACGTCACTTCACTGGCCCATGTTGGTATCATCATTGCGCTCTTCCTGGATGAGGCAGATCATTTGCCAGCCTCTGGACGGCCACTCATGCTGGCTGCCAGCCACTCACTGTAGCCTATGGCAACCCACTGCAACAGGGGCTGCAGTCTACATGTCCCTGGCGACTCATGCAGCCCAGCTCCTGGTGGAGCTGTTGTTCACCATCTTAGCTGTAGAGGGCAGTGTCATTAGCCCTCATATGTGGGATCCGAACCGGAGACCTGCTGCTCAAAGCTGGCGTTCCCATGCTAGCTCTTAACCAACACGCCTCTCAGCCGGCCCTTAATAAGAAGTTTTGAATAATAAAGTTTGAGGGGTTTATTTATCCAACTTGCTACTTTTACTACAATTCCTACAAGCCATACTTTTAACCAAATCTATGTAAGAAATACATGTAGCCTCTTGCTCACAATTTTAAAGCATTATTTTAAAAGTATCACCTTTATACAAAGGATATCATGGAGCCTTACCAACAACAATTAAGTGTAGTCTGGAAATATGCCTTTAAAGATGAAGCTGAGACCAATGTTTTTACTGTGTTACTCAGAGCGCTCTCTGAGCCCAGCTCCTGAGCTTGATCCTTAGCCAGTAGCTGTGAGACTTCCATCTCCAGCCTCTGTGTATGCTCACCTGGGACAGACTTCAAGAGTGAGAAGTGAATCAAATAGCTAAGCCTAAGGTGTCAGTGCTGCTGAGTTCCTTCCCTATTTTCCAGGCTAAAGCTTTGGCTCTAAGCCCTGTTTTCTGCAGATCTCTGGGCTATTAGTTCCACTTATGGAACTGTGATGTACTCTTTTGCTCTGTTTTTCATGATCTATGTTTCATTGCTTATTGTTTGCTTAAATACTTGGCTTCTGACTCTACTAATGCCTTGCACTCTATGTTTCATTTGTTCTGTCAAAATGGTAACTAAGCGGTTGCTCTAGAAATCTCAGGAAACTGGGTAATTTCTGATGTTCTGAGGAGACTGATTCTACACCTAGAACTTTGGTACCATCCAGGCAGGACCAGGACCTGTACTAAGTAGATTGTTAGAGCTCAAAAATATCCTTCACCAGGCTGGTTTAGCTTGTAGATGGTTGCACTGCAACTGGGCATATCTAGGAAGTAGGTGAATATATCATCTAGGCAAATGGCCAGACAAAAACTCATAGTTTTTGCAGTACCATCATGTACAGTGGTACCAGAGGAAAGGCCAAATAACATTAGGAGGCACTGAAATTGGCACATTTGGACAGGGAAAGTTGCCTTACATTTGTCCCCTCTTCAGATGTGGAGGAGGTTACATGCACTGCAGAGCAACTTGGTCTAGCGTGTCAGTGAGAAACAGGGCAGGGGTTTCCTCCAGAGTTACCACTTTTAACGTTCTTTGGTCCATCACAATTTTTACCTATATTTCCTAAATTATATTCTACAAAACAGAAATATTGTTCAAGATACTTGATGGAGAACAATCAATTTCATGGTCTTATAGATTAAGAAAATACTCTCTATTTCTTCCACTTTCTGGAGAACCTCAATGCACATTAGCATAATCAAGTTTCTGTGAAATCCTGCAACATAGAAACTTGTGGATTTTGTTTAGTTCACCATTTCCCACTCCCCCCCACCTTAACATCTCATTAGCATTACCGTTTTATAGAACACAACTTGGGAAATGTTAGCCTGCATTCATTCACAAGTGAGTCAGATTCGTGAAGCTCTTGAGGGCCTAAAAAATGTTTCTGGATTTGTGGGGTACTTAGGATAATTAGAGAAATGGACTGTTCTTCTCTGATGGGTCAAGGTTGTTGATTTACAAAGTCGGGATGGAGCTTATTAGATTATTACATGCAAAGTAGCAGATTGATCTTCTATTTGCACAAAGCCACTTCTGTTGGTTTATATGTTCTAGTATGGCTCTCTGGTGCATAGAAGGGAGCTGAGCTAGATGGTTTTATAAGTGCTGTGTTTTTGTTTAAGCAAATCCATTATGAAATAGCTTCATTATGAAATAGCTCCACTATTGTGCACCGATCCTCCATTTAACAGTTTCAAATATAAACTTAAAAATACTTCTGTCAAGAAGTACATACTAGGAAAATACACAGTGAAGTGCCATCTATACTATCATCTCTCCTTTATACCTACAAACAAAACCCATGTCCGATGTAAGTGAATTAGCTTAAAAGAAGGTGGCACATTTATAAAATAAATGATATTTATGAAAATTATTTAGAAATATTTAAAAATATTATTTTTTAAAAAAAAGTATAAAATGGCACATATGCCATAATTACAACTACTTAAAATATACATGCATAGAGATAAGAGCTAGAAACTTACAGAAAAATGAAAATAATCATTGTATTAAAGTATTATAATTACTTTAATTGTTGCTATTTTTAATTTTATACTGACTTAATATTGTATTTTAATAATCATAATACATCAAAACTTTTTATGATTTTATTAAATCTGCCATAAGCAAGGGATAGACTACAATATTTTGGGATGTCCATGTGGAGCTGGTGATGTTTTTACTCTAAAAAATGTATTTAAATAATATAATAAAAGGTCATAATGTCATTAAAGTTTATTACTTACATTAGTGTATAAAAATCAAATATACTTGTACTCCCATTCCCCTAGGACCTATCTTCTCTTAACTTTTAAAATAATTTCCTGGTTGGTCCAGATTTACCTGATCCCCTCCTTCATTTTCCACTTTTATTGATCACCCCTCTTACCAGCCCTTCCTCCATCTTGCTGCCTTGGGAAGCTTTCTGAAACACAGATTTGCTGAGCAGCCTGTCCGTATAAAGTAGTACCAGGACGCGTTCTGCGCTTGCCTACGCTCATGCTGTTCTTTCGTCCTTGGAGTGTTCACTTCCATTTCTCTCTGTGTCAGTGTTTGGCCCTTGCAGGACTTCCGTTCTTGTCCAAAACGTCCATAGAGACATTTGGTCCAAGCCAAAAAAAATCCTTGATATTTGGTCCTGTTGAAAATGTGCATAGTTAATATAAACCCTGTTATTCTGCAAGATTTTAACCTAGCCCGCTCTACCTAACCCCATTTGCCATTACCAGGTAGGCTACCAAGGCAAGAAGAGTCATTATTGGCAAAATAGCCACCACAAAATTAACAGAGCAATAAAACATAGTTTTATGTAATAATCCTGTAAACCAAATGTACAAATAAGTGTTATGGGCTATCTGAACCCAGGGACATTTTCTAAAGAATGGACATTTTTGATAGGACCAAATATCAAGGACCAATTGGCATGGACCAAATATGCTCATAGATGTTTTGGACAGGACCAAATTTCAAGGACATTTTGGTGTGGACCAGATGTCTCAGTGGACATTTTGGATGGGAACAAATAAATGTATGTTAATTGTGTCTGGCAAATACCCAATCCATGTTAGGGATTTAGCATATGCTCTGAATGAATAAACAGGGGAATAAAACCACATGAGATAAAATTAATTTCTACTAGTTATTTTTTCAACTTTTGCATGTTGATGATTATAAAAATGATTGAGATAATGTCTGTTTCAGATGTAAAATAGAATATGAGATAAAATCCTTTCTCAATGAAGAGAACATTGGAAATGAATGCCTGTCAGACCTTATAAATTTCGGTGAGATTTTTTTGATCCTATATGTAAAGGGTAGTTTTGTTTTGAAGATGAAAGTGGGCCACCCCATGTACATTTTTTTTTTTAAAGATTTTATTGGGGAATTGGGGGAGGGGAACAGCGTTCGGGAATCGGGGAAGGGGAACAGATAAGTTGCTGTCTTTTTGGTTCTTTAGTCTAGTTGCAGAGGATATTGTTTCACTGGCCCATGTTGGTATCGTCATTGCTGTCTTCCCGGCTGAGGCAGATAGGTCGCCTGCCTCTGGATGGTCGCTCACCATGGCTATTGGCAGCTCATGCTGGCTGCCGGACACTCACTGTAGCCTATGGCAGCCCACTGCAGCAGGGGCTGCAGCTATGCTGTCCAGGGGACTCACAGCAGCCTAGCTCCAGGTGGAACTGTTGTTCACCATCTTAGCTGTAGAGGGCAGTGTCACTGGCCCTCACACGTGGGGTCCGAACTGGGGCTGCTGGCATCCCAAGCCAGCTCTTGGGACCAATGCGCCACTCGGCTGGCCCATGTACTTTAATATTAACTGTTATTTTTTTTTTTCTAAAGGAATCCAAAAATAAATCTATACTTTAAAAACCTATTCTTGAAGAAACTTAAAATAATGTGTTACCTTGATTTAATTTTGTTTCCCTATAGAACACGAGTTATCAGAACAATGGTGCACATATCTTAAAAATGTGATAAATCCCATTCAGCAATTGATTGCAGATCTAAAATACAGACAGCATCACATGTCACAGCCTTCACATTTACATACTGAGTTTAACTCAGGGAAGGTACTGGAAGAGGTTAGTATGTTACCTTTACTTTTAATAATGTAATAGTTCACTTTGTCCCAACTAGAATAGCTTGAGATAAGAAACAAACATATTTGTCTTGTGTCTTTTAATAAAAGCTATAGCAAATTCCGTCTACTCAATGTCTTAAAAATATCCCTAAATCTGTCCAAGCATGATCGTTTCTCACCTGGAATGTTACAATGGCCTAAAAACTACTCTCCCTGTTTTCATTCTGGCCGCTCCTCCCAGTGCATTCTGGAATCTACCTGCAGTACAGGAGGGTCAAGTCATCCTCCTGGTAAATCGCCTCTGTGCTCCTGCTGGCCCATCATTCCTCTCTAAACATCAGGTCCCTCTCTGCGTCTTCCGTCTCATCTACCTGACATCCTCTCCTCCTGGACCTGATCACACTGATGCTGGCCTTTTTTCTATTCTTCACACATGCTATGCTACTTCCTGTTTCATGGTCTCTGCACTGGCTGTTTCCTCCATCCCACTGATGGCACTTTTTGTCCTTTAGGTCTTCACTTAAATGTTCTCTCTGCAGGGAGGCCTGTCCTGATCACCCACATGAAAGAAGCCACAGTCATTCCCTATTACCTCACCCTGTTTTTACATTACTTACCTCTTCGTGATACTTTCTTAGCTATTTTCCATTAGTTTATTGACTACCTTTCCTGATTGGAGCATAAACTCCATGATCATAGTTGCTGTAGATGTAGGCTTTTAGGTGGTATTCCTTACTCTATTTCTCAGCTATTCTGTAGAGTTATGTTGCTTTCATAAATAGTAATTTTAAAAAATATTAAAAATCACTTGCCCAGCTGGGGATTTGAGGCAAGGATTCAAATGAAGGAAGGCGTGATTGAAACAGACAGTCTGGTAAGCTCTCTGACTTACCACAAACAAAAACAAAATGTGGATGCAAAGGGGCTAGGACCCCGCTATACTTCCTAGGCCCATTTTTGGGTAATGTGTCTAAAAGTCCCCTTTGAGAAGCACTGCCCCTCTATGGCATCTCTTGAACCTCTTCCACAGGTCCTCAAGTGACTTTCTCTTATCAGTTTTTATCAGTTATTTGCTTTTGAGAATAATTCCTTTAACTTTAAAGATAAATATTGGATAAAGCACAATTATTTGCATACCACTTGTTTTAAATATCCTATAGGTTGACTTTGTGAAAAAACAATTGAAAGCTGTCTTTGAAAGACTTAGCCTGGAGCAACAGAAGTTAGAAAATACTCTTTCAGACTGGAGTATGAAAGTAAGTGTCATGCAGATAGTCATTTGTTTATCCATTTGTCATTTGTGTTAAATAAAACAATCATGTAATTTTTTCTTCAGATACTAGATCATTCCTCAGAAGAAAGGGGCAACCTGCTTAGTAAACTGCCCATGGAATTAGAAACTTTGGAATGCCCATACTCTGATTTGAAATCTTCAATTTTTAATGAGTTCTGTAACTTAACAGAGAAATACCAAAAGAAACTTCATGATTTTGATCTGCAGTTAGAAGACATAAACAGGTAATAAGGTAAAACTACTTGAATTATGTAGATTTTTGACACTAAATTTATATTTTTGTGGGAGGTTCCTATCCTTCTGATTAACTGTTTTCATAGTTACTATGTGATTGGAATACAGTCAATCAATAAATATTCAGATTGACTATTTGTTGAATATCAAGATAATTTCTTCAAGATAATTTCCTTGAAATAATGGTTTTAAAGATTTTGATAAGGCTGAAACATGATGAACATAACCCTCTCATTGAATTCTTCACTACACAGGTAAGAAATTCTAGGTGAAGTGTGAAGCTTTCCTGACCTAAGCTTCTTTTTTACGTCTCTTTGATGATTGTCATGTCTTCTTCCATAACAGACACATTTTGGTCTCCTAAGAGCCTCCTCCCTCCCTGCCTCTCTGTCTTCCTTTTTTCCTTCCATCTTGCAATAATGCTGAGAAAAAAAAATTAATAATATATCATTGATATCTGTTGATTGATTAATTAATTTACACTTTAATTGAAACTCAGTCACACTAAAGTATTAACTCAACCGTGCACTTAGTTTAAGTCACTAATTATAAAACAAATATCCTCTCTCCCTTCCCATCCCAACTTTGTTAAAGAAATTTTGGAACTCATCAAGCAAGATGGAGAGGGTTTTGTTTTTTTATTTTTATTTTTTTGGTGGCAGGTACTTTATAATCAGGCTAATTCTGGCTGTGAAGAAGGTAAATCTGACTCTGTCTTTTTAAAGCAAATTGGCTGCCCCATGACCTTTCCTTCCAGATGGCATTTTGTCCCCTTAGCAAAGGTGGCTGAGATTGCAATGTTTCTAAGGTTAGCAGCAAATAACATGGAGAAGTTTACCTTACCCACCTAGAATGCCTCACTTCCACTAAGACCTATCCTTCACCTCTCATTTTCCTACCTTCCTTTTAATCTGAACTCAGCTTCTGCTCTTCCTTCGTACAGCACTGTACTACTCAGAAAAAGTTGAGATTTGCAGTACCATTGCCATTATTGAGTGGAAAATAAGGTGACATGCTAAGAGAAGGAACACTGAGGAAAAAATAGCATAGGAAGGCTTGATGGAGGAAGTAAAATTCATGTGGAGTTTGAAGCATTGGTCGAGTTAGAATATGACAGAAAGGGGGTAGGGAGGACATTCTAAGAAGGGCTATTAAATGACTAGACTATAAACTCCTTGAAGACAAAATAATTTATTAGCAATATTTTTATCCTTAGCATCTAGCATATCTGAGTACATACCAGCTTTTATTTTATTTATTTATTTTTTAAAGATTTTTATTGGGGCACTGGGGGAGGGGAACAGCATTGGGGAACCGGGGAAGAGGAACAGACAAGTTGCTGTCCTTTTGTTCTTCAGTCTAGTTGTGGAGGACATTGCTTCACTGGCTCATATTGGTATTGTCATTGCATTCTTCCCGGGTGAGGCAGATTGGTCACTGGCCCCTGGACAGCTGCTCACAGTGGCTCTTGGCAGCTCACACCAGCTGCTGGCCACTCATGCTGGCTGCCGGCCACTCACTGTAGCCTATGGCAGCCCACTGCAGCAGGGGCTGCAGCTATGCCGTCCCGGGGACTCACAGCAGCCCAGCTCCAGGTTGAGCTGTTGTTCACCATCTTAGCTGTAGAGGGCGCAGTGTCACTGGTCCTCATGTGGAATCCGAGCCAGGGCCCTGCTGCTCAGAGCTGGCGTCCCAAGCCAGCTCTTAATCAATGCGCCACTCGGCCGGCCCCATAACAGCTTTTAAATAAATGATTGTTCAATTGAATTGAATTAAAGGTGAAAACAATGAAGATAAGAGTGGCAAAGCACATTATGGGGGCAGTAGGAATCTATTTTGGTGGAATATAGATTCATAAATGCTCATTTAATAGTCAGCTTGCCACATATAATTATCCAGAATGAATTTTATAAAATTAATGATATGTTTTACTTGATGAATATTTATTGAATAATCCTTAATACGCAGTGGTCGCTGCTAAGCTCCTTAATAGAGAGTTCAACAGACTAGACTAGACTATGGCTTTGACTTTGGAAGGCTTGGAATATTTAGTGAAGTAACATATACACATGTACTCTGAACAAACACAAATTACATTAAAACATCAACTAAGAGACTATTTTATAAATATGCTGGCAGTGAATAATGAAGCATCAAGAAAACTGAATAAGGTTTCAAGAGCAGTTTCACTGAGGAGAAAGAGTAAATGGGCTATTTTGAATAAATACAAAGATGGTGGGCATCAGCAATGTGGCTGGTGGGCATTAAGGCTTGCAAATGTACTGTTTTGATAAGCACAATGAATTGTATGTTGAACTGTTATATTAATTGGGCTTCTAGTTTGCCAGTATCTGCCATTATTTTGATATGGCCATTTCCCATTTTGGTTCCAACTATTAGGCTTTGTAAGAATTCATATAGATTGTATACATGTATGTATGTACTCACCTGCACAAGTGAGTATGTGCGTATTTTAAACACATGCATACTGCTATGACATAAGAAGGTTGAAATATCTGGACATTTTCAAATTGCAAGCTTTCATTAAGCTAAAAGCAGTGGACACCATGGTTAATCACAACATTTATTTTAATCCCCCTGGTTTTGTAGCAGCTCACTGATTTGGCTTAAAATGACTCCATTACCAGACCTAAAGGTAGGCCTTGGTGGGAGTGTACAGCAGTTAGTAACCACATTTCCCCAGACCACAGTGACTAGCTCATGGTGGTCCAAATCAGACAAAGCTCAGGACTTCTTAGATACTTATGACAAGTAGTCCCTTTTCTTTTCTGTGGATGTACCAAGAAAGTACATAGCTGAGGTTTCTGTTGGCAGCCGTCTTGTGAATGAGGGAAAACAGGGAGAGGACAGAGCCCAGAAAACAGGGTGAGGACAGAGCCCAGATAATCATGGGGAAATGGAGCTGGTGCCCTATTTGAACTGCATTGGAAGCCAACCTCACTGTTGGGTATTCAAGGGCAGTTAGTCCACATTAATGTTTTAAACCAGCGTGAGTAGGGTTTTTAGTTGCTTGTAATTAAAAACATTTCTTATTTTATACAATAGTTGATTTGATTTCAAAATATCCATAACTCATGAAATACTCTATCAATAATAATTACAATTGAAGAATTGTTAAAAAAATTATTCCAAATATTTTAAGGAAGATTAAGCTTGTAAAATCAGCCGAAGTTTCAAAATGAGGAATAAACGTGGGTGAAACATGCACAGCCAAATATAAATATATAATATCAAAATAAATTAGAAAGTTTTCTATATCTGTGGAATGTGCAGCAGGTAAATAGAACAAAATAGACATACAGAAAACATAAAATATCTATAATAAAGAAAAAATTTCAAAACTAAGGGAAAGATTGCATTGGGACGACTACAAAAGGCATGTCATGTATATACTGGGAATACCAGAAGAAGAGGAAGGAGAGGGAGGAATACAAGAAATAGTTGAAGCAACAGAGACTGAGAATTTCCCCCAATTACTGTCAGACACCAAACCACAGAAAACACGAGACATGATAAATACCCCCAAAAAACTGAACATATCATATTCATACTTCAGTAGCCTATCTCCTTGATATTTACCCAAAGTAGACGAAAACTTATGTCCACACAAAAACCTGCACATAGATGTTTATAGCAGATTTAATATTCATAATTATTGCCAAAACTGGGAAGCAACCAAGATGTCCTTCAGTAGGTGAATGGATAACTGATACTTCCAGAAAATGGAATACTATCCAACACACACAAACACACACACACAAGATGAGCTATCAAACTATGAAAAGACATGGAAGGAATTTAAATGAATATTATTAAGTGAAGAAAGCTAATCTGAAAAGTCTATATACCATATGATTCCAACTGTATGACATTCTGGAAAAGACATAATATGGAGGCACTAAAAAGATCAATGATTGCCAAGGGTTAGGGTGAGGAAGGTGTAAATAGGCAGAAAACTGATTTTTTGAGCAGTGAAACTATCTGAATGATTCTACCATGGTGGACGCTACCATTAGGCATTTAGCAAAACCCATATAATGTACACCTTATGTAAACTATGGACTTCGGATGATAATGATGTGTCAGTGTAGATTTATTGATTGTAATAAATGCACCACTCTGGTGCAGGATTTTGATAGTAGGGAAGTTGTACATATGTAAGGACTGAAGACATATGGGAATTTTTTGTACTTTTGCTCAGATTTGTTGTGCACCTAAAACTACTCTAAACAATAAATTTTATTAATTTAAAATATGAAGAAAAAAGTAAATTTAATTGCTATTTAACTGTTCCAGGGCACAGAAGAAGAAGAAAAACTTTTAACTTATATTTATGAAGCAGGCATTACATTGATAGAAAACTTGAAAAATATTGCCTCAGAAAAGAAAATGATAGCTCAGTCTCACATCTACTGATACAAAAATCTTAAATAAAATATTTGCAATGAGGACCCAACAGCACATTAAAATAAGTAGACCCTCTGTAGCTTATCTTCATGGACACTAAAAATTTGAGCATCTGTTCTTAAAAAAATGTAAAAATGTTAAAATTATGACAAATACGTTTTACCATTATAAAATATATAAAGCTTCAGAAATTAAAGGGAAAACAATAGAAGCACTTTCATAAGTGACAAGCATCTGCCATCACCACCATTATTTAATGTTATTCTGTATGTGCTAGGCAACAAAATTAGAAAAGAGAAAGATATTAGAGTTATAAAACACTGAAAGAAATAGCTAAAATTATCTTGTTTGCAGATAATGAGTTTTTATTTGGAAAATCCAAGGCATTCACAAGAAAAAATCCATACAAATAATAAGATAATTTAGTGAGATGGCTGGGTATAAAATTAATATAAATAGAACCAAACTTGGTTTTATAGACCAACAATGGCCAGCTAAGAGATATAATGAATGAAAAAAACTTACTTTGCAATAGCAACAATAAATGTAGAATATCTAGGAACTCATTTAACAAGAAATGATCTATGGTACAGGAAGAAAACTTTAAAATGTTACTTAAGGACATAAGACTTGAATAAACCATACCATATTTTTAGAACAGAAGATTCAACAATTATACATATTTCCCCACTCAGCCTATAAATTTAATGTGATTCCAATAAAATTATTCACAAGATTTTAAAAATTAATCTGAATTTTAGTTTTCCATGAAAAAAGGAAATAAGCAAAAATAGTTAGAAAAATTCTGGGGGTGGGAGGAAGTTATAATGAGAACCATTGCTATCATATATTAAACATTTTATAAATGATATCATGTCATGAATAGATAGGTCAATGGATGTGATTTAGGTTTTGACAATCATAAATACTTGCATAAGATTTGGATTCAAAGTTAAGTTAAAGGGAAAAGGGGCAGTGAGTGACACATTTGTTTTACTCCTATGGATCATTCTTGGCAGTTGTAGCTTCCTGAAGTGGTGTGGGACCTTTCCTAATCACAACAGAGACGTTGTGACTTTCTCGGAGCTGGTAATTCCTCCTCTAGCCTTTCCACTTATATTGTAAGTCGTATAATACCTGGTCATACATTCCTTTATACTTAAAGAATTTGAGTGGTGTATGTCATCGGCAACTAAACCTAACAGATGTGTGAGGATGTGGGAAAACAGGTATTTCATATTTTGCCGAAGGGAATCTAAATTGGTGTAACTTTTCTACAGAGAGCAGTTTGATAGGACTTAGCATATTACAAAATATATACCCTTAGTCCCAATTGTTTTCACATCTTAATAATACATCATACAAATATACTTGTATATAGTGATTTAGTTTTAGTTATTTATTGCAGTAGCTAAAGATTGAGGGAAGAATCTTAATATCAATAGGGACTAGTTTTATAGAAAATTGTACAACCATACAATGTACTACCCTCCAGACTAAAAAAAGAATGCGAATACTTACATTTACTGACATGGAATAATCTCTAAGGTTTAGAGTTAAAGTGTGGTATTGGGTTAAGCAAACAAAATAATGTACAGTACACATTGTGTAAAACAGGGAAAATTAAATATATACTCACAAACACATGTATATATACATATATATATATATATTTGCTTTTATATGTCTGAAAAAATATGCAGAAATTGGTAACATTCATTGCCTCTGGGGCGGGGAGCTAGATGGGTGGGATGAGGGGCTGTGAGTGTGAGAGAGAATTTTTATTGTATACCCATTTTTTATTATTCCTCTTGGATTTTGAAGCCTGTGAACATATTATCTATTCTAAAAACAAAGAATTTTTTAAAAGAAAATAACAAGGGTAAAAATCATATGACAAATGGGAAAACATTGGAAACATATCAGTCACAAAATATTAAAATATTTAATATATAAAGACACTTTGCAAATTGATTGATAAACACCCAAAAGAAAAGGGACAAAGGAGACAAAGAAACAGTTTGTCATTTATATTTTCAACAAGTATTTACTGAGGAACTACTGGCATAAAATAGATAAAAAGTCGTCTACTCATGAAACAAGTAAGAGACAACAAACTATAAATATAATACTTAAGTAAATTATACATCGTAGTGTATTAGAAGGTGACAAGTGCTATGAAATAATAGAGATTAGAGTAAAAGACAAGTTGCTGAGGTTGTGGATATGGGAGACAGACTGCAGTTTTGAATGGAAGTTTGAGTATAGGCCTGATTGAGAAAGTGACATTGAAGCAAAGTTGTGATGGTGGTTAGAGAGCTAACCATGCAGAAATTTGGGGTCTAAGTGTTGTAGCCAATGTTTCCTGAGTTAGCCATGTAGCTGGCAAAAGGCTAGCATGGCAGGAACACGGTGATAGATGGGAAGAGTAGTAGAAGATGTGATCAAAGAAGTAGGGTGAACATGGGGACATTTAGAGTGCTGTAGCCATTGTAAAAACTTTCAGCTACGGGAGCTGTTGGAAGCAGAAGTGTGAGAGAAACAGCAAAGTAACAAGACCTAACATGTTTTAGCAGGATCACTTTGACAGTTGTGTTTAAGATGGAAGTTAGGAAAGGCAAAAAAACAAAAAAATTGGACACTATTAAAGTAATCCAGATGGGAGCTAATGGTGGCCTAGATCAGGAAGTAGAGGTGGTGTGAAATAGCTTTTGGACATATTTTAAAATCAGAACCAACAGCATCTGCTGACAGATTTTATAAACTTTGTGGAAAAAAACAGCAACAGAAGAATAGTTCAAAGTTTTTGGGTTGAGCAACGGGAAGGATAGAGTTACCATCAACCGAGATGAGGAAGACTAAGTGAAGCAAGATTTGGCTGTGGGGAAGATCTGCCTGTCAGGTTTGGACACGTGAGTTTGAGGTGCTGTCAGATATATAAGTACAAATTTTGAGAAGGCAGTTATGTGAGTTTGCAGGTTAGGAGAGAAACCTGAGCTGGAGATATACATTTGTGAGTCATCAGCATGCAATTGGATATGACCACCAGAATCAGTGAGTGAAGAGACCAAGTCGAAGACCAAAAACGGATTCCTTAGGTCTGCCGGCATTACTGTGTCAGCAAGAAGAGGGAGCAACCAACAAAGAGCACTGAGAAAGGGTCTGTGAGATAGGAAGAAAACCAAGAGTATGCTGCCTCGAAGGTCAGTGAAAAGGAAGTGGTGAGCAGTGTGAGCTGAGGAGGGGTCATGCACTGAGTACATGTGGCTAAGTCAAACAAAATAGGACTGGTAATTGACTGTGGCTGTATATGGAGGCTTTTGGTGACCATTGAAGAAATGGGAACAAATGCCTGATTGGGTTGGAATGGATGGATCACACTGAAGACAATGAGAATGGACAACTCTTTTGAAAAGATCTTTAGCAAAGGAGAACAAGAAAGGAGTGCCAGACTTTATTGTTGTTGTTTTGTCTTTTATTTTGCTTAAAATGGGAGAAATATCACTATGTTTGATGCTAATGAGAATAATCCAGTGATGGGATTTAGTACACAAATGGAGGACTAAGCACAGATGGTTCATCGACTACAGTAACAGGTGGAGATGCAGAGTATATGGTGCAGCCGCTGGGAGAAAAATCGATGTCATGCTGGCAGACCTTAGGACTCTGGGTGATAATTCTAAATATAATGAAAAAGAAACTTATGAAAACCTCTCTAATCATCAAAGCAATGAAAAATGTAAAAGTACTCAAGATTTTTACTTACAAAATGGTAAAACATAAATTTATCAGGTTATAATATGGGACAAATGGGCATTTTTATACAGGATTGGTGTGCAAACTCTGTTGGAAAGCAATCTGGCAATATGTCATCAGAAATTTTCCTAAATGTTAATATTTTCTCTTTAGAAATAACCTTAAAGGGAATAATCATAGAAGTAAAACAAATAGTTGGCTTCAAGGATGTTCAGTACTGGTTTTTTCCTCTTTAGTGAGAGCAAAATCCTCAGAATGACTAGATAGCCAATGAATTTGGGATTAGCTTCATGATTTATGATATATCCACATACTTGAATACCATACTGTCATTAATAATAATAGTAAAGAATTTCTAATGTCACAGATAGTTGCAATAAATTGCAATGCAATTAAAAATAAGGCTATAAAACCATTTGTACAACATGGATTACCCTTTTCTTTCCCCCTGAAAACATTACATCTATATCACAGGAAAAAAGACTGGGAGCTTATCCACCCACATAAACAATAACAATAGTTATATCCAGGTGGTAAAATCACAGATAATTTTGGCATACATGCTCTTTCTAATCTGCAAAGCAAAAGTACAGATTTTTAAATACCTAAGTTAAAGAGTGAAGAGTAGGGCCAGCCAAATGGCACGGTCGTTAAGCGCTGGCTTTGGAAGCCAGCGGCCCCGGTTCGGGTCCCACATATGAGGGCCAGTGACACTGCCCTCAAAAAAAAAAAAAAAAAGAGTGAAGAGGAAACCATTGAGAGGTAATGAGTACCTATTATATGACATGCCAAGGACATGCCAATTAAATCCTCAATACACCCCATTAAAAAGCTCTGTTTTACAGGTGAAGAAAGTGCAGCTCAGCAGAAGGTGAGCAGTTTCCCCAGTTTCTGAGGGAGTGCATCCTTGAGCAAGAATGAGTTTCTTTGGCTCATCTGAATAGAAAGCTTTTGTTTCACATAAAACTACTTCAAGCATTTACATGTATGTTACCAGGATTTTGGTAAATTGGGTTGATTACTAGATCAGTGCTGTTTAATGGAAGTATTATGTGAGCCATAGGTGTGAGCCACGTATATAATTTAACTTTTAAGTAGCCATATTAAATATTTTTAAAGATTAAATTTATTTTAATTGTATATATTTTAACTTGGTAGTTCCAAAATATTGTAATTTCAACATGTAACCGATATTTTAAAGTTGTAAATGAGAGGTAGCACATTCTTTTTTTCATACAAAATCTTTGAAGCCTGGTCTACATGTCACACTTACAGCACATCTCGGTTGGGACCAGCCACATTTCAAGTGCTAAACTGGTGGCTCGTGGCTACTCCATTGGACAACACAGCTTTAAAGGATGTTGATTTTTACTACAACATATTATTAAAAAATTTTTGACTACAATTGAGGCTATTTTTTTCTTCAGTATATTTGTGAAGCTAGTTTTTATTAGGGTTGCCTTTCATTAGTAACATGAAGACAACTTCAATTGCTCATTTTAGACTCAGATGAGACTGGCTTTGATTTCCGAACATTTGTATAAATTAATCATATAGATAAGACATAATTGAATGATGCTCCATTTAGCTATGTGAGATCTGAAGCCAATATGTGGCAAAAGCTATAGAGTGATAACAAATAATTTCTACTTTATTGTCTGATGGGCATATTAAATTTTATAATGTTGATTCATCATTATTATTCTATTATTTTATGAGATCTGAAAATGAATGCTATGTAAATTCCACATGATTTTCACAGTTTTGTCCTTTTGAGTGTATATAACCAAGGCCTATAGTTTCATATATTTTTAGTTAAATTGTTTCAATTTACCCTACTTGTTAGTAACTTTCAAGATAACTGTTTAGTGGCCTATGGAGATACATATATATATATCCAAAAAAAGTATACACATTTTAAGGAAGAAAAAAACCTATTAAAATTGTAATACTCAATATATACTGATAACAAACAATGTATATGTCACGTTTGACTTCTGCAATTACAAGAGGTGCTCAAAATGGTTACCATTAGTGTAATTTTTTAAAAAAATATTGTTTTATTTTATTTATTTATTTTTCTTAGAGGGCAGTGTCACTGGTCCTCACATGTGGGATCCGAACCAGGGCTGCTGGCATCCCAGGTCAGCTCCCAACCAATGTGCCACTCGGCTGGCCCACCATTAGTGTAATTTTTATATAGTTTTTGCCTTTTTTAAAATGTGTATACATTTGTTTTGGCACCCTCTGTATATATATATTCTCATAATACAGAAATAATTACGTTTATTAGAGAAAAAAAATTAAAAACTGAGGCAAACAAAGAGGAGAAACTGAAGTTAATCTAGGTTCCCAACACCCAGAGACCTCCTCTAATAACTTTTTGTGTAATTCAGATATATGTAATATGTTGTTTATAAAAATAAAAAAGTACTCTGCACATATCCATTGTTTTTCCTGTTAACAAATCAGATCCAATATTATTCATTTTTCAATAAATGTTTACTAATCTTCCTCTATGTTTTAGGTAACCATATTAAATATTCTTTTACAACATGTTTTTTATTATATCCATGGTATTATAATATATGGTTGTACCATGAAAAATCAACCCATTTCCTGCTTTTGCACAATTATTTATAACGTAGTTTGATATTTCTTTAAAACTTGACATAACTTTGTCACTATATTTTGAGTTATCCCAGGATTATTTCCTTAAGAAGAATCCCTAGAAATAGGAATGAGTCAAAAGATATGAAAAATTCTAAGGCTTTTGAGAACGTTGCCATATTGTTTTCTAGAAAAGTAGAAACAAATTATACTTTCACCAAGAGACTCAGGTCATGTCTCCAGTCTCAGGCTTTACATTTCTGGTCTGGGCTGTTTGTATGTCCGAAGTGGTTAATCAGGGGAGAAATGCTCAGAAACAGGAGCATAATTATTTGAACACTAATGGGTTCACTTAGTCACATTGGTTGCATGACCCACTCATGCAACATTCTGGGTCATTGCAACTGCCTTTGTCTCTTGGCATATTCCAACAGGGATTGTCTAACCTGACCTTGGAATTTAGATTTGTTAGGGGGAGGTAATAGTTGTACATTATGATCTTATTTTTGTCATGTGTATTTAGTAGCTTTCTCTTAAAATAAATACATCATTGAGGGCCGGCCGAGTGGCGCATTGGTTAAGAGCTGGCTTGGGAAGCCAGTGGCCCCGGTTCGGATCCCACATATGAGGGCCAGTGACACTGCCCTCAAAAACAAAACAAAAAAGTCAATACATCATTGAAAATACTTAATTACTTTATGATTCTTGAACCAAAAGCCTCATTTGGTGATTGTTTAGCCTATGTTGGGTTTGTTGTGGGAATAAAGTATATTTTAAATTATCTTGCTTATGGTGGACTCCATTTTATCAAGGGAAAAAATAGGTCCAATTTCTACAGTATACCCTAAAAACTAGTCTTAGAGTTTGTCTTTGATTAATTAATAACTCATTCTGTATATTACCTGTATGTTATGTTTGTTTAAATGTATTTGTGAAAAGTATATCTAAGAATAGTGGCTATAAATTTCTAGGTCAATAGTCTTTATTGTATCAGTGCAGCCCCCATATGCCTTCTTGATATAATTGTTTCAGCCAGGAACTGCATAGCGTAATGTTGCATGAGGCTACATTTTTAATCTTCAGGAGACTGAAAAATCTGGGTTTCACAGGATGAAGGAAAGAGAGTCATTTACGAGAGGATTCTGTTCTTTGCTGGGTGTGAAATCAAATCAATCTTGAGTAAATCAGACTGGAGAAAATAGAATCATAGCAGCTTGACAGATTTTTGTCCAAGACAATTGACATGTTATTTTTTAACCTGGATAATACAAATAGAATTTTTTATTAAAATAATAAACTATGTGTAGTTATAAGCAAAGACAAGATTAAAATTTCTATTGGCAGGATTGCCAAATTTTGACCTGAGAAGAATTATACACCTATTTTATATTTCAAATCAATTGTTCATAATAAGTTTTTCCTACTCTTACACACTGAAGTCCAGCTGTGAGTAAATGTAGTCCTTTGAGGAAGCCCTGTCATTAGAACTAAGACTATGGAGAACTGGTAAGAAATTATAATTACCCCACTCGCAGGTTTGTGTTTATTTTCCATAATTGTGCCTATAAAGGAACAAAAAGTTGAGCATTGTTGATGTCTAAAAAAACAAACTCAGAAAGAGAATCATCAACTCTTCTAATTATTTCATATAATTTCTTTATGATTACTGGTAGTTGGTTTGAGGTGATAGTATAGAATTTTTTACATGGCAATTAAAATTCAGAAGCCCTCAGATGGTTAATTTTTTTCCTCATGTCATCCCAAAGAAGTAGACCAGTTTTTCTATTCTGTCTTGTGAACCTGGACAATTGAGTCATAATGTCTATATAAAGTAACTTTATTCACTTCAACTTCATTGCACTTCAAAATGTACTTAGTCCCCAAAAATGATGAATAAAATGGTAACATGGAGGTAGATTTTAGCTTAATAGAAGATTTTTTCCAAAAAAATCAGTGCACATAATGTGTTTTAGATGATTGTGTCTTTATTGATTCTGTTTATTTGAGTCTGAGCTGGTTTTGGTTTTTTTTTTTTGTCTTAACCATGGTGTTTGGTGTTAAACACTTGTCTATTCCCAGTCAGCTGTGGAGCATTTCTGTAGATGCTAGTCTCTGGCCATACTGGGTTGCATCCCTTTAACCTCTACATCCTTCACAGTGCTTTCCATCCAAAGCAATAGTAGGCTGCTGTGCTTTTTAAGAAGTCAGTTTTCTTTCTTTTAGTTAGCTATTAAATAGGATATCTTTTACTGTAAGTAAGAGAATACCCAAACCAAGTCAAAGTAACAAATAAGAGGTGATTTTTTTTTTCATCTTATTTCACAGTAAGTGCAGAGGTAGAGAAGTCGAGGAAGAGTGAGGTCTGGTTTTCTGCATTCTCTTGCTCTGCCTTCCTGCAGGTTAGATGATTTCCTGCCACACAACTGCAGTATTTCCACACCACAACACTCAGAAGCAGAAAGGGACCTTTTCTTCCTTGTGGCTTGTCTTAAGAGTTAGGAAACCTTGTCCCCAAAAGACTTTTCACATTTCACTGGCCAGATTTGGATCTTTTGTCCATGCTTACACCAAACGCTGGCCAGAGGAATGGATAGCTTATGAATAGATGTATGTGAATGGCTTAAGATAGATCAAGATTCACTCCCAGGGCTGGCGATGGGGCTCACCTTCCCTCAAGTAGGAGGCCTCTGGAGGAAGGTAAATCTTGAATAAAAATCAGGATTCTGGTAGAGGCAGGAGTAGGGGCAGTGTTGGCTACAAATACCTTTTCCTTACTCTTCTTATGGTGAACATAATTATTTAAAAACAGCATATGGGATGGTTGAGTCATTTGCATTTTACTTTTATCAGGCTTTTATCTTGATCATATTATCTTAAAACTTCCACTAAGAATTATAATATAGCCTCTTAAAACTAGTGGTGGATGGGTGTTGGAACAAAAGATAGTTTAAAAGTTTTACCATTCATCACAAAAATACACATTCCACTTCCAAACCATACACATTCTAAGCAAAAATAAAATAGCTTTCCACACAAACTACTCTTTAAAATATATAAGTAAAATTAGTATGCTAGCTATGCAAGCAGCAATTGTAGCTTCTGAGTTAGTCATTTAGCCTTCCTATCCCTTAACTTTCCTATAAGAAATTCTGGAGCCATCACTCTTAAAAGGCTGCATTTTCACTTTCCTGTCACCCCTCAGCACGAGGTGGCTTTGGATGTTGGTGCAAGTTCTGGTTTTACCCTATGGGGGCCACTTTTGTAGTCATTGTTGATTCCTCAATTCAGTAAATTTTGACCATATTCCTGAAAGCGCACTTTATTCTGGCTGTCAGCTCCCATCTGTGTAGCCAGACTGGGCAGAACCTGGGGACCCCGGAGGAAAAAACTGCCAAGTGGGAATACATCCTGTGGGAAGACAATGTACACACCCAAACAAAACCCAAGGAGCAGATTCTGTTGATTAGAATGAGTCTGAGGCCAGGGAGCTCCCTATAAACCAGGCTGAAAATTAAAGATAGATTTGAATTTGGATATTGGGCCTGGGGTGGAATGGTGGGTAGTGAGAAGAGTTTTAGGAACCAGGCTGATTAGATCTGGTGTTTGGATGGGTCTGATCTGGAAAGACAATGTTGAAAGTGAAGTCAAGTTGTATTTTCTGCAGGGTCAGACCTAGTGCAGCCAAACAAGCAGATGGTGTCAGAGCTATCTTTTATCCACATTAATCCACCAGTGGCTCTCTGTAATCATACTTTTTAGTGGAGAAGTACTAGGTGTCCCCTGACAATGTTATACTTGGAGAGATAAGAGTATTTCTTTAGGCTACAGTTCACTGTGGCCATTTTTAAACCTCGCTCCAGTGACCAGATGCTGATAACTGCATCAGCTAGCTTCAGGGGGCAGTAATTACCATTTTGCTGGAAAGCTTCCTTTACTCTGAGAAAATGTAAAACAACTTTCAACCAGTTTGTTTAGTTCCATAGAATTATTTTTATTGTTAAAGTACCTGTTCTCCTTATGTATCTTATTTGCCATCATAGGCTGCCCCTCTCCCAAATGTATTTCGATGTCATTGAACCAGCCCCCAAGGAAGTGGCTTAAGCATGACTACAAAGAAAACTGGTAGCTAAGGTAACTGTGAGTTGATTTTGGATTTTTGGAATGATTCAAAAAAAATAGAGACAATCAAGCCTAAGTCGGGTTGAATTCTTACAGCCCTGTCATCTTCTTTTATTGAATTACCTGCTTTGTCTCACATCCTGGGAAATCATGATAAAATGATATTAGTGGACTTCAATATTAGTGGGTGGGAGTGGCTGGGGATGGAGAGGTAAATATCTCACACTTCTGCAGGCTAAAATTCCCTGAAGTTTTAGAAGCGCTCAATAGACCCAGAAACTATAAAATCTTAGTGTGTTATTTTAAAGATGAAAATTACAAAATAATTTAAATTAGAAAATTTGGATGGACAAAAAAGAAGAAATTGCAGAAATCTGCCGAAGATCTTTTGTCTAAAGATATTTTTAAATTGCAAAAGTTTAGGGTAATTTTAAAGTATTATTTAAATTTTTCTACAATAAGCTGTATGGAAGAAAGCATAGGTACTAAACTTGTGGACCTCAGGTTCAAAGAGGATTTTATGAATTTGACCTCAAAAGCAAGGGGGAAGTAAAAGCTAAAATAAATGAATGGGACTATGTCAAACTGAAAAGCTTCAGAGACCATCATCAAAATAAAGACCATCAACAAAACAACCAACCAAATGGGAGAAGATATTTGCAAAAGATGCCTCCAATAAAAGGCTAATATCTAAAATATATAAGGAACTCATACAACTCAACAGCAAAAAAGACAAACAATCCAACTGAAAAATGGGCAGAGGACATGAACGGAAACTTTCCCTAAGAAGACATACAAATGGCCAACAGATATACGAAAAAATGCTCGACTTCACTAGCTGTTAGGGAAATGCAAATCAAAACCACAATGAAATATCACCTCACACCTGTTAGAATGGCTATCATCAACAAGACAAATAATAACAAGTGTGGGAGAGGCTGTGGAGAAAAAGGAACCCTCACACACTGTTGGTGGGAATTCAGATTGGTGCAATTGCTATGCAGGCAGTGTGGATTTCCTCAAAACATTAAGAACAGAATTACTGTATGACTCACCAATCCCTTTCCTGGGTATCTACCCAAAATATCAGAAAACATTTATCAATAAAGATATATATAACCCTATGTTCATTGCATCATTGTTTATGGTTGCCAAGACATGGAAACAACAAAAGTGTCCTTCAGTAGATGATTGGATAAAGGAGATGTGATATATATACACAATAGAATACTATTCAGCCATAAGAAAAGACGAAATACTACCATTTGCGACAACATGAATGCATCTTGAGATTATTATACTAAGAAAAATAATTCAGGAAAATCTTGAGAGCCATATGACTTCACTCATATGTTGGGTATAAAACTGGAAGCAAAAAAAGAACAAGACAAACAAAGGAACAGAAATTCATAGACACAGATAATAGTTTAATGTTTACCAGAAGGTAAGGGGAGAGGAGGAATGGTAGAAGAGGGTAAAGGGGGTCAAATATATGGTCATGGAAGGAGAATTGACTCTGGGTGGTGAGCACACAATGTGATATATAGATGATATATTAATATTATAGAACTGTACACTTAAAACCTATGTAATTTTACTAACCATTGTCATCCCAATAAATTTAAAGTTTTTTAAATTTAAAAGTAGTCATTTTTTTGAAATTCAGAAAGTAGATAAGTGAGCAGATTATTTTTCAATATCTGTGTAATTCTGTTCATTCTGTTTAATCACTAGCAAAGCAGTTAAATTAAACAAGAACTTCAGAAAGTAAAAGCCAACTCAGTTATTTTATATAGCTAAGCTAATTATTATAGATTTTTCTGTGTAATTGAAAGATGGAGGGATTTCCTGTCAAAATGGAAGAATAGATAAATTCTGTGCTTGCCTCCTCTCACGATCGCATCAAACTTACAACTGAACTACAGAACAACTATCACTGAGGAATGCCTAAAGTCCAGCTGAACCGAAGTCCTACAACTAAGGACAAAGAGAAGTCACCTCGAGACTGGTAGGAAGGGCAGAGACGGGGAATGGTCTGGCCCAACACCCATGTGTGACCATTAAAAATTGGGAGGGTTATCTTGGCTGTGGTGGTCTCCCCTGGAGGACTGAGGGGTCCAAGCCCCACACCAGACTCTCCAGCCAGGATTCCAATGATAGAGAGAAAAGTCCCCACAACTTCAGTGTGTGAAAATCAATGGAGATGGTGACTGAATGACAAGAGGACAGCTGGAGTCTCAAGTACTCCTCCTAAAGCATCGATACATGGACTTACTCACTGACTGACTTACTTGCTCTGAACTCCAGCTGGAGCAACAGCTCAAAAAGATCCAGGGACATACAGGGAGGAACTGAATTATCTGACTTCAGGGAGATGCAGCTTTCTCCTGGATGAAGGAGCTGGCAAAAGCCATTGTTTCTTTGTTGAGCTTTCTCCAATACCAGCATGCAGACTCAGGCAGCTGCTATATCTGAGCATCCATCAATCTGGCTAACACCATTCACTCCGGCCTGATTCCCTGAGACCCCACACCACCCAACGTGTGGGCCCACCCAAGATGCTTCCAGTGGCTTTTCCGTACAAAGGTCCTGTCTTGGTTCATGCTGCAGACTTATTTAAAACTTCCCAAAGTTTCACAAAACCCAAATAAGCAACATCTGGCTTCGGTATGACCATACCTCTGACTGAGCTGCCGTAAGCCCGACATTAGAGACAGCTGGCCTTGATTCGTGGCTTGGCCTCTCTTGGGCACCTTCAAGTCCAGTGCAAGCAGCAGCCATCTGTAGATTGCTTTGTAGCTCATGCCAGGTGGCCCTGGGCAGGGCACAGGTTGTGCCTGAGCTTGGCCTGCAGTGGAGCTGCTCCCAGGAGGCCTCAGTGGATAGCTTTGGACCAAGCCAAAGCATCACCTGGATGCTTTCAAGGATGATGTACCCAAAAGTCAAATTGGGCAGCACCAGAGCCTTGATCAAGCAAATCCTGCTCCATAGGATCAGCCCCTGCACCACAGCTCCTCCACTGTAGTCAGGGCCAGTCCTCACAACCAATCAACCCAAGGCTCAATGGATAAGAAAACAAGACCCTTACATATGCTGCCTACAAGAGACTCCCTTCAGACCCAAAGACACACAGACTGCAAGCAAAGGGATGGAAAAGGATATTTTATGAAAATGGAAACAACAAAAAGCTGGGGTAGCAATACTTATACTAAACAAAACAGACTTTAAACAAAGACTATAACAAGAGGCAAAGAAGGACCCAGTAACCCCACTTCTGGATATTTATCCAAAGAAACCTAAAACACTACTTCGAGGGGACATGTGCATCCATATGTTCATTGCAGCATTGTTTACAATGGCCAAGATGTGGAGGCAACCTGGGTGTCGATGGATGAGTGGATAAAGAGCGGTGGTGCATATATACAATGGGATATTGCTTGGCCATGGAAGGGAATGGGTTCTTGCCATCTGTGGTGGCATGGATGGACCTGGAGGGTATTGTGCTAAGTGGAGTATGTTAGAGGAAGACAGATGCAATATAATTTTGCTCATATGTGGAATTTAAACAACAAAATAAACAGAACAGAAAAAAAATGCATACCTATTGAGAACATTTTGATGGTTGCCAGATTGGAGGTGGGTTAAAAAATGTAAGGGATTAACAAGTACAAATTGGTTGTTATACAGTAGTCATGAGGATATAGGATATAGCATAAGGAATATAGAGAATAGTATTGTAATGACTATGTATGGTGTCAGATGGGCCCTAGATTTATCAGGGTCATAGATTTGCTGGGCAAGGTGAAAAAGGTTAAGGGATTAAGCAGTACCAATTGGTAGTTATAAAATAGTCGTGAGGACGTACAGTAAAAGACAGGGAATACAGTCAATACTATAGTAATAACTATGTATAGTGATAGGTGGGTACTAGACTAGTCAGGGGGATCACTTTTAAAAGATTTTATTGGGGAGTTGGGGGAGGGGAACAGACAAGTTGCTGTCTTTTTGTTCTTCAGTGTAGTTGCGGAGGATGTCGCTTCACTGGCCCATGTTGGTATCGTCATTGCACTCTTTCCGGCTGAGGCTGATCGGTCGCTGGCCTCTGGATGGTCTCTCATCGTGGCTATTGGCAGCTCACACTGGCTGCCAGCCACTCATACTGGCTGCCGGCCACTCACTGTAGCCTATGGCAGCCCACTGCAGCAGGGGCTGCAGCCTACACTGCTGCCGAGGCTCACAGCCCAGCTCCAGGTGGAGCTGTTGTTAGCTGTAGAGGGCAGTGTCACTGGCCCTCATATGTGGGATCCAAACCGGGGCTGCTGGCGTCCCACGCTAGCTCTTAACCTAGCTCTTAATGTGCCACTCGGCCGGCCCAGGGGGATCATTTCTTAATTTTTATAAATGTCTAACCACTATGCAGTACACCTGAAATTAATATAAAATAATATTGAATGTCAACTGTAATTGACAAATTTTTAAAGGGGGAAAAGAAGGTAGAAGGGAATAAGAGGTCCAAATTTGCAGGTATAAAATAAATAAGTCATGGAGATGCAACGTACAGCATGGGGAATATAGTCAATAATATTGTGACAACATAGTACAGTGTCAGATGGTTGCTGGACTTATCATGGTGATCACTTCTTTAGGTTTATAAATGTTGAATAACAATGGTATATATGCCTGAAACTAATATATTATTGTATGTTAGGTAGATTTTAATAAAAGTATTTTTAGAAAAAGACGAACATTTGATGAGGAATGATAAATGTCCATATTTGAATTTAGAAATGCAGATACATTAAATTTGATTTTATTTTAGAGACTAAGTAAGAAAAGACTACTTCGTTATTGTGAAGAAGGTTTTATGTTTGAATATCCCTCTTAGATTTTTACCATCTAGGAGACTCAGTATATATGTATATATTTATATGTCTTGGTGGAAGTTCTCTGCCTCACAAACAGCCTCCTTATGGAGATGTATAACTGTGCCATCATTATTGCTGATGTGAATATTTGCCTCAAGATTTAAGCCTGCGGCTATGGGAAGTGCTTGCTATAAATACTCTAACAATAATAATACTGTGAGTATTTATATATGATTTATTTTAAGATGTTTATTATTTTTATTCTACATATACTAGAAAAATGACTTGCAATTTGTGTAATTGTGGTAATTGGAAAAAGCTGTTGAGATGGGAGTTTTCTAGAATCAATAAGAAGAGCAAGCTGGATGTGATCATTGTTCATGACATACTTGTTTGAAATATTTGAGTTTAATGTTACATTACCATTTCATATATTTAAATGGCTTTAATGTTGTCACTAAAATGACACTTAATTAATACATTTATGCAATGTTTAAAAATGCAGAGTACCACAAATTCTCCTGCTGCTATATTTATTTATAGTAACATACACTACTTAATGTGTGCTTTTATTTGAAAAGCATTTTTGTAAATGTTTGCTATTTGCACTTTCTCTTTGAGAATAATCTGACACCACTGTTCAATATAAGAGATCATCAAAGCAATTAACTTAGAAGGACTTCTCCATTTGTTAAAGGATTTAAACTATTTTTTAAAATGATGGGTCAGAGGAAGAGTAATAGATATATATGATATGGGGGGGAGTGGGGTGGTGAATTGGGGGTGGGGGGTTGTCACTTTGAGGGGTAAAATGTATAACTATTGCACTGTGTTGTACACCTGAAACTAATTAAAAATTAAAAATAAAAAAAATAAAAAAAAATTAAAAAAAATCAATAAATAAAATGATGGGTAAGATGGCCTGTAGATTATCTTAGGTCGGGTTTGGTAGAAGCAAAACTGAGACAGGGGCTGTAAGAACGGGTGACTTTTTGGGCAGTGCTCTCAGGAGAAGGGTAGTCATAGAAGCAGGATAGAGGAAGGGAACATGTCTATGCGAGAAGGAGAACGCAGTGAAACTCTGAGCATGAGGTATCACAGAGTTGGTCCCATCTTTAGGGGAGTGGGCTGGCCTGCTGTACTGCCAGCCACATCAGCCAATCATTGGTTGTGATTGGCCCTCTGAAGCCAGTGGTAGAGTAGGCTCCTGTGAGAGGCACTTCCCAACTGGCTCAGGCCAATTTTCCAGGCAAGGGAGGTACATCTGTGAATTATCAGCATGTTGGTGATGGGAATTCTAGCTGATAAAGGTGATCTGTTATGGCCTCAACAACATCTATTACATAATTAAATGTCAATTTAAAAGAACATAAAACTTATTGGACCTCGATTCTGTCACTTCCTTCTCCCCAGCACATATTCCCCCCCCTCAGACCCACCCACATTTGTAATCAAATAAATGTGAAAATTCAAACTGTGTTCAAGTCCCTTTGATTATAGAAACAGTTTAAGAGCATTAATGGGAAAATGGATTTTAGGTCTCTTTTTGTTGTTGCCTGTGGTATAGTAATAGAGAATGTATGTGGATAACTTCCATTAAAATGCTGTTATGTTATCATGAATGAGAATGAGTTCTTTGAGAGAGGACCTGAGATATAGTTCTTAAAGACTTGAGGGAATTTTAAATGCCAAGTGCATTCAGTCAAGCCTTTCTCCAGGCTTAATGCCCCTATTTGAAATGCTTTATTTGCAGAAGTCTTTGACAGTCTATACATGCCTAACAAAACACTCAAGGTGTTCAGTGAATGAACTCATCTCAAATTCTTTCTCTGCAATAGGTGTCATACTGAAGAACTGTAGAGTATGCTTTTTCTTGGTAGAATACCTCCAGGACTCTTTCTTCTCATTATAGAGCTGTTAGAGAAGATTATCATCTTTGAAAAATATTTTTTTTCTTTCTTGCTGCTGACCAGAATAATGAAGTACTTTACAGAAACTAGGTAAACTTGTATAAAGACAGTGGAATCCCCATTACTGCCACTTGATCTAAATATAAATAGTTTTTTATTGCTTTAAATTGTGAAATTTTTCCAAGGGCATTGAGGACATATAAAAATGCTTTGAATTATACAGTTAACTTTAAATGATATAGTAGAATAAACAATAGCAAGTCTTCATCTTGATCAAGGAAATATTTGTTGCTAATAATAGTCCTTCTGATTGCATCGTATTTGATTATTCCAGTTTATTAAACAGGAATAATAATATGCAAATAAACTCAGAATAATAAAGATACATTAATTCAGTTTAGAGTTCAAGCTGATATTGCAACATTTTCATGCTGCATAGGGATTTGCTAATACAGTACAGTTGACCCTTGAAACAACACGGGTTTGAACTACATGGGTCCACTTATATGAGGATTGTTTTCAATAAATGCAGTCAGTCTTCGAATCTGTGGGTTTTGCCTCTTTGGATTCAATTAACCACATACTAAAAACAGCATTTTCCCCATTCCTAACTGTGGTTTCCTAACCGCAGATTCCCAACTGCCAGATCGAAAATACTGTTTTGGATCCCTGGTTGATTGAATCTGCCAAAGTGAAAGGCTGGCTGTGGAGTCAAAAGTTATACCGGATTTTCGATTGTTCCAGGGTTGCAGCCCTAACCCCCGTGTTATTCAAGGGTCAACTGTACTTTACATAGAACACAAACCATGTCAGTGCTTAAGAGCTTTCTGAAGTGAAAAAGGCATTTTGGAGCATGATGGGGATATTATTGGTAAGGTGACTTGAAGGGGTCCTATTTACAAATGACTTCTTTAGTGATCTGAAATTTAATGCCATTAAATTTATCTTTTCACTACCAATATCTATTCTTACTCCGCCAAAGCAAGAAGTTGAGAAGGCAAAGTAAAAGATAATTTTAGACTTGCTATTAAAGTCAAACTTTAAATGAAGGACCCTCCTTAGGCCTCAATTTCTTGTGTGTAATTGTTCTTTTAACTTGTCTACATTTGTATTTTCCTCCAGTCTAGAAATAGGAACTTTCTTGAACCAGTAAAATTCCTTTTTAATCTGCATGTTTAATAATTTATTCCCAATGTTTTTTTTATATTTCATTTATTGCTCATGATTTTAAAATATTATAGGCAAGATAGAATAAATATTTTTAAAATATTATGTCTCATTGTCAAACTTCTTCAAATTATGCCTAGAACTCATGACGAGACCAAATAACGAATTGAAAGAACCGATTGTATTAGAACTTAAAACCTGTTCTGTAGCAGACATTTAATTTGGCTAATGTATTAAAGGCAAAAAAAAAAAAAAAAAAAAAAAAGAATAGCTTAACAATACATTGTAACATTTATGTTGCTTCCAGAAACTTCCAACTGAGTGAAGAAGACCACTGGGTTTACCAGGCTGTTTTGGATCAGTATCCTGGAGACCTCTGCGGCAGAAGGACCCTATACCTGGACATGTTACAAAGATATTTTCCTCACAAATCTAGGCATGATTTGGTGAGTGCTAGACCCTATATACAGGCAAGTTAAATTGTTTTAGTGCTCAGTAATTATTCATATATATATATATTTTTTTTCTTAAAATGTTTTTTTCCTATACTCTAGAAAATAATAGGGTTAGAAGTTGAAAGTCTGTCATTTTTCAAGTCTGTACGGTCCATAAAAAGGGGAGGAATCCTCTGGCAACATTTACTCTCAATGTGTTTACTTGCCCGTGAGATTTCACTGTGGGTCCCTGGGTTGCTCTGCTAGTGTCTGACCTCAGGTGTCTATACATTTACCCACCCACCCTGGGTATTGCTGGAAGGTGGAGTGCCGCTCCTCCATCCACACAGCTGCCCCACCTCCATCCTCCTGGTCATGGGGAAGCCAATACTTGCCTTGGGGCTAGAGCCTACACCATCCCCGCCACAACTCCGCTTGATCCCTCTAGGTGGATCTGAAACACAAAGGCGTCAAAGTCAGAAGTCAGTCAATAATTATTTGTTTTAATTCTGCCTTTATTTTATAGCAGATACCTGTTAAGCAAAATAGCATGTTATATAATAAAGAATTCACTCTAGAATTTTTGAAAGTCTTAATTTATTAAATGAAATCCTTCTTTTTATTCCCTGTTGAATCTATTTTTGCTTCTGTGACCATCTATCATTTTTAACTTTATAGACTTTTGTATTTGCCTATTATTTACATAGTAAAGAATTTTACATTTCCAACTTAGTTTGCGTTGATTAATATGCATTTCTGCATGGTGTATGCTTCTTTTCTTAACGTTTGACAGGTTTTAAGTATATTTTTGGCTTTTGGGAACTGATTTCTGGTTTTAGTAGCTGATGTCTGGTTTAAATGAAGCCATAGCGTGTTTCATCATGTACCTAACTATATGTAAATTATTATTTGGAGTAGGACCAACCTTATCCCACTTGCTAGCTTGTTTTCTCACAGTACTTAAGGGTTAAATAAGGTATCAAATTCAGAGATGTGGTCTATACTGGCAAAGTAAAGAATTATTTAGGTCAGCGACTCCCAATTTCAAAAGACACACCTTTATAAAATGAGCATTTCAGAACTACCTACAGAGATATTTCCAGCTACTCAGGTTATCTCCATGCCTGTTCTTCCCCTTAAGACTGAGCTCTCCCCCGGTTGGGGTTCACTGCCATCAGGAACTACTGGTACTGATATGAGAATGTCAAGTTCCTCGGGAGTGTGGGATGGAATGGGCCAATGTCATTGTTATAATTATTTCAAGTTTAGACATCCTACTCTCTGAATGATTCTGTCATCAAGAGCTTTGAGTTTTCAGAATTATTGTAACAATTTTTAAATATTTATTAGCATGTGTCTAACTGAAGCACTTAAACTAATTGTTAAAATACCAAAACTAACTTAAAGATGGAGTATTTTTGAAATTATATATAGGGGAAGTAATGCTTTCTACCCATAGGTTCATTGCCATGTAGAAGTGGATGTTGTTTGAAGGCCAGCTGGTCTGATTCTATCTTACACAAGGAAACTAGGGACTTGCACACATGAAATGATCCTCAGTCACCACTTAGCCACTGGCTCAGAACTCCGGTACTGGTACATGGTCCTGGTAGCTGCATTTACTATTAAAATGTCTGTCCCCAATTTTTCAAAATCGTTAGTTATAATTCATTTCATTCCCTTTTGTAACAATGGCATAGAGCCTGGGCTCACTTTCATAACAACCAGCAGTAATAACCATCTATTATCTTTTCAGGTCAAACATGAGAAGTATTGTGACCAATATCGCTTCGCTAGGGAGCAGCGAAGGGTCCTGATATCAAATTGGAATAAGAATAGGAGAGATTTTATACAGAAGGCTGTGCTGACACTTGCCGAAGCCTGTGCAGCTCATGAAATGGAGAGCACTTTGGCCAAGGACAGGAAAAAGCAACAGGAATTGTGTGCTGACCTGAAAGCCAAGGTGAGATGCTTTGCAGATGGCGTTTCAGTATTTGCCTGGGTATTCATTTAAGAATTCCCTTTTCAGGGCCGGCCGAGTGGCGCGGTGGTTAAGCGCTGGCCTGGGAAGCCAGCGGCCCCGGTTCGGGTCCCGCATGTGAAGGCCAGTGACACTGCCCTCAAAAAAAAAATAAAAATGTGTAAGAATTCCCTTTTCCCTTTTGTTCAAACCCAGCCTAAAGTTCAGTTTCTCTAAAAAGCCTATTTTGAATACAATTGTTAGTTTGAACCATAAGAAACTACAATTCCATTAGTCAAAATAATCACCAATCAACAATTTCATATGGTTCAACCTGAAGTTACTATAACAGAAGGTTAATGTTGAAGTCTTGATTGAGAGATTTCCAACACCAACCATGAATGCCACACACCAGAGTGAGGTGTTGGATGAAAATGCAGAGTATAATTGTAAAGTAAATGTCCAATGTTGGTTCAAAGGGTCTTGGACTTGTCCTTCACATTAAAGATGTAAAAAAATGTCAAGTCCTGAAGAGGAGAGAGAATCTGCGAAGAGATATATTGGGAGAGCTTGGTAGGGTGTGTGTGAATCCTCAATAAAGGGAAAGGGGGAGGAGATGGGGTTTTCCTCGTGTTCAGACCCAGTGAGGGGGCTCCAGCATGGCTTGGAGAGTTCAGTGGGTCACCCCTGTAGTGGGAGGCTTGAGGATTAGTGTCTAACGCTCTCAGGGAAATAAATATAGAGGAGCTGCCTTGGTAGGATTGAAAAGAATGGCAGCTGTGTTGGGAGTAACTGCATTCACCATACTGGTCACGGATGCATGAGTCCCAGAGGCCCCATGTGGATGGGGCATCCCTGGGAGTGTTGGCAGGGCCATTAAATACCAATTATACTGAGGTGTAGCATGCGTGCAGTAAATCTTGATTTTTTTGATAAATGACATGGTAGAAAGATGGTGGAACAACGAGTATTTTATTCTCTTTATAGAAAAGAATAACCTGGTAGGTGTTACACTATAGCAGTTAATAGCACATAAAAAAAAATGTTTCTGTTCTAACATGTTAGAGGAACTATGCCTGCTCTGAATATTTTTTTTAAACAAAAAGATATTTCCTTTGACATTGCGTAACTTTGGGACTTAAAAGCATGAAGCTGCATGCAGTCTGTTCTACTATGGGCTACAGAGCTAATGTATATTTCTTCTCCATCTGCAGCTGATAAGAAACACACAGGAGTCAGGATCATGACAAGTCCTTCCATATTCCTGGCCTGTTTATTTTCATTTTGCACACATTATCGTTATCCCTTGAGCTCTGCTGCAGATGATATTTTCTTTCTGTTGTAATGCATGGAGGTAAACATACATGCAGTAAAGTGTACAAAACATTAGTGTGCTATTGACTAAAGTTTTACAAATATATACTACCCCATGGAAATACCACTGAGAGAAAGATATTGAACATTTCCTGCAGCTCAGAAGGCTCCCTCATGTCCCTTCTCAGTTTACTACTCCCACTCATAACTGTTGTTCTGAATTCATCACCATAAATTCATTTTGCTTAGTCATGAATTTCATATAAATCAAATCATGCAGTATATTGTCCTTTGTACTTCTTTCACTCATCGTATCTGTAAGTTTCATCTTTTTGCACATTTGTTTTTCTTTATTGCTGGATAGTATTTTGTTGCATACAAGCATGCATATACCACACTTTATTTATATGTTCTCCTGTTAAGAGAAATTTGGATTGTTTCCAGGTTTTTGCTATTATAGTAATGGTACTATATATGTTCTTGAACATGTCTTATGGTGGACACATACATACTCATTTCTATTGGATAAATATTTGGGAGCAGAATTGCTGGTTCTTAAGGCTCAGGCATGTTTAGCTTTAGTAAATACTGCCAAATGTAGTTATAAAAATTAAAGTTCCTAAAGTAGTTATAAAAATTTGCAACCAGTTTCAGTTGCTCACATCCTCACCAACATTGGTTTTGCCAATCTTTAATTTTAGCTGATCTGGTGGATGTTTGGCAATACCTCATTAGGGTTCCATTTGCATTTAGAATAAAAATATTGAGCAGCTTTTCATATGCATATTGACCATTTGGATAGCCTCTTTTGTCAAATGTCCACTCAAGTCTTTTGCCCATTTTTCTATTGGGTTGTCTGTTTTTTTCTTATTCATTTGTATGTCCTTTATATATTCTATGTGCAAGTTCTATTTTTTTTAAATTTTCTCCCAGTCTGTGAGTTGTCTCTTCACTTTCTTATGGTGTCT
Organism: Aselliscus stoliczkanus; assembly: GCA_033961575.1. Classification (NCBI taxonomy): domain Eukaryota; kingdom Metazoa; phylum Chordata; class Mammalia; order Chiroptera; family Hipposideridae; genus Aselliscus; species Aselliscus stoliczkanus. The sequence continues at coordinate 111,241,367 of CM066731.1, read as the reverse complement.
TTTGATGAACAAAACGTCTTAACTTTAGTGAAATTCTGTTTTTATCATTTTTAAAAGTCTTGGAGATGTGCTATAGACAGTAAAGTCAGTTATTTAAATGTATAGTTTTGTGAGCTTTGACAAATGCATAATGTGTCACCACTACCACAATCAAGATATAGTACTGTCCCATCACCCTTCAGAAGTCCTTCCTGCCCCTTTGTAGCCAGCCCGTCATCTACCTCCAGCTGTTGGCAGCTACTGTTCTCTATCCTATAGTTTAGCCTATTGTAGAATGTCATATAAATGTAGCCATACAATATGGGCTCTTTTCACTTCGCATTATGCATTTGAGATCTAGTCATGTTATTATACATATTAATAGTGTGTTCTTTTTTAATTTTAAGTAGCATTCCATGATATGGTTTATCACCATTTATCAATTCACTGGTTGTTTTCAGTTTTGGGCAATGAGTATTACTTTGTTCATGGTGGGGGTTGGCTTTAGGCTTTCACTGTGAGCCTGTGCCTCAGAGGGAGACATGCCACCTTTGTTCTTTCCCCTGCAGTAGATTCTTAGGAGACCCTTGCCAGCCTGGTAGGGAAAGAGGCATTCTGGTTTCCTGGTTCAGCCTCAGTCTCAGGCAGGACCTTTGTCCTGGGGTCTTGGGGCTAGAACCTACTCAGCGATCCTGCTCTCCTCCCCATGGCAGATAAACTCTGCCTTGTGTTGTGGTGGTTCCTGTATGGGAGAGAGCTTCCTGTCCCTCCCCCAGGAGAGGGGGATTTCTTTGTTCCCTTTTGCCAGCTGTAATGGGTCTATACTTGTGCCCTGGTGGGTTTGCTGCACTTCACCTCTCCCCACGCCCAGCGGCTTTTGTTCCTCCTTCACAGACCTGCACCACCATAGGAGGCTTCCTCTGCTTCCCTGCTCTGACCCTGACCTGTGTGTGAACAGTCTGTGAGGCTTGTGGAGAAAAGCCTGTAAGGGGGTGTCTGTGGCCTCCATGGGTTTTATACGCTTATGCTCAGCCACAGCAGCAAATTGTTAAAATTTAACTATCGATTCATCACAGAGTTTTAGCTGCAACCTTCTTACTTCCACCACGGCCTTGTCTTTCCCAGGTGCTCTGCCTCAGGTGAGCCAGGTCTCACGTTGCCTCTCTGTTTTGGAGCCATCTGTTTTTCTTTAACTCTCAGGCCCTGTGACCTCCGCTCTCTGATGGATTCAAGACAGGTTTTGATGTTGTAGGCTATGCAGCTTTTTCTTGTGGTTACTGTGGGAGCGACATTCTTTTCAGCTTTCTATATCCTAAATAGAAGATGGAAGGTCCTAATGAAATACTATCTATCAATCTTTTATGTGCCCTATTTAAAAAATCATTGGCTAGTGGCATGGGGTCATTTTCAAAGGCAAATTGCCTGAGATTTTTCTGTCCAACAGGGCTCTTACCAGAGCTGAGAGGAACCCCAAAACAGTGGGGTGGAACAATAGTAAATGGGAACCTGATAGGTGGAAGAGAGGTAACTAGTCAGAGGAAAATGTGTATGACCCACATCAAGGGAATTTTTCCATGAACAGCTCAGCTAACAGTGGCGGCAACAAAACTGGTAGGAGGGCAGGTCAGTGTCAACCACCTGCCAGGTTTACATGGGACAGCATCAGTCACCCGTGTAATGGGAACTCTGTTGTCCTCTCCTCCCCTCTTCCCTCCCACCCGTGGACTCTGATGGTCTAAGCACCGAGGGAATGAAAGGAGATGTCATCTTGTGAATAAAGAGGGAAGAGTTGATTAATCTTGGAACTGGACAACTTAATTTTAAATCAAGATTGTATTTTTTGACTTCAAGTGACTGTGCGACCTCCTGTAACCCAAGAGTGAGCCATGAGCTTTGCTTAGTTTTCACTTACTGATAGGAGAAACATCTGAGCGGGAGACAAAAATAATGCTGTGTTTTCCCATATACCATGCTGCTCAATGTATCAGGTGTAACCTATAGAGTGCCTCCTCCATTTCAGGCCCTCTAATAGATGCTTACTGGGCATTTTCTGATATTTCCAGCAGTGACAAATCTAAGTTAAGGTGTGCAGGGGTTGCTGCAGGGTGCACACTCACTGAAATTAGGGGCTGGATTCTTCGAGGCAATACTATACAGAGTATTCGCAGAGACTTCTGGTCTCAAGATGCTAAATAAATATCTCTGAACTTCCCAAGGGGTAAATGTGGGCAGAGAATGGAGAAATTGGAACATACCGTAAATCTGTGGTAAAATGGATTTTATTTCCCATAGAGATGATGTTACCATTGAACTTTGTGTTCCTGATCAAAGACTGAGGCTCAAGAAATTATAGCTAGGACCAAAAATACATCGTAACAAAAAAGGGGTAACCCTATCAATGCTATAATAATTTAAAATATTAAATTACGCTTATGATTCTTTTTTTAATGTAGAAAGAAACTTGGGGATTAATCTCTCTCTTTCATTTTACAAGTCTGAAAGCTGACATCCTGAAAGATAAAGTGACTTGCCTAAGGTTCATGACTTGAAATTCAATATTATCTTGGCCCTACACAGCTTTGCATAAGGATCTTACAGAATAATAGATGATTTTTATTATACTGTGGGTTGCAATGTGCTATAAAATAGACCCACAGAATGTGAAAAATATTACTTCATCATATCATAAATTTCACCTTTCTAAAACTAAGATGCTAGCTATAATAAACATTAATTAAACATTTACCCATAATTTTGTTCTCAGTCTTGGAATTTAAAAGGGCTTTTGGGAAATGATTTATATGATTCGTGTCTTTTAATAATAATAGCATAAAAGTGATTTTGAAATAATGAGTTTTCTCTTGCTCTCTGTTTTATTTTGGTTTTCTATCAGTTACAGTTGCAGTGGCAAGTAGAGGCTTTTAGACCTCTCACCAGAGGGGTGAGAGGAAAGTGGGGAAGGAGAACACTCATTATTTTCCTCCCACAAAACCTGCCCTTTGATCCCTTTGGTTTTCCTGGGCCACCAGCCCCTCCCCGGCGTCCAGCCTAGAGCATTCTCTTAGCTGTGCACTCGATTCCTTAGCACCATTGTTTGTCTATGGCATGGCGGGGAAACTCATTCCCAGGTCTGTCTCACATCTCTGTGTCCATGCTGGAAAGTGTTGCTAAGGAAAAGTCACCTTCATTTGGATTATCAGTGCTACATGCGAGGCCTTAGTCCCATCCTCTGCCAAATCTCCTCATTCTGCTTTTGACTGTTTCAAAGGGTCACCAGTCCTTATAAGACCCTTACCTAATGCCATACAACCTCCCCACCAAGCTCCCAGGAGACAGCGCACCTCCTACTTTATCAATGAAATAAGCCATGGAGGTGTGAAATCGACTCCTAATTCCTGCCTCCGGACCTGATGTCTCTCCGTCTCCTTCTGGTCCCTCACCTCCCTCTCGATGCAGGATGTGGTGCCTTCTACATGTTCATATCCAGTCCTTTCCCCTAATATTTGAGACTTTGACCCATCTGACCACTTTAGTAATTTGGTTCTGTTGATTATCCTCTTTCCTTATTTTTTTCCCCTTCTCTGACTCTGTAGGGTATTTCTCTTGGCCCATAAATATGGTTAAGCCTTTCTTATCCAAATCAAATCTTCTCTTGACTCTAAGTCATCCTTTAGCTCTTGGGCCATCCCCAACCTCTACCATTTTGCTTGAAAGCAACCCTTTGAAAGAATAATCTATAATGTTTTCTCCAGGAATTCTGTCTCCTTTACTCTACCCAAATCCTCTCCTCTTCTAAGGTCACCAGTGGCCTCCACATTTCTTAATTCAGTCTTCCATCCTGATCTGAGTGGACCTCTCGGCTTCATTTCTAACTTCTGCCTATTCACTCTCTGACATTCTTCACTCCTTTGGCTTCTAAAAAATTAATCACTTTATCATATCTTAAAGTGGTTCTTAATCTACCTGTGTATTTGTCATTTCCCACTCCTAAAATCCTGATAACCTCCAGGTTTTGGTCTTCTCTCTCTACTTCATTTGCTCCCAAACCCCACTTATGATTTTACCTGCCCTTATATGCCAGTTACTCTCAGCTCTTTATTTCTATCACTGAACGGCTCTCTCGAACCTCATGTACTGGTTTTATCAACTTAGAAGTCTATGAATGCCTCAAACTCAGTGTCCAAAATAGAAATCTTTGTGTTCCCTTAGCAGTCTTGCACTTCTTTCTTGAAACTTAGCTTCCTCTCCATCCTTATTGTCACAACCAACTTCAGAAAACTTACCAACTTTGGAAAATTTTATCTCTTAACTGTATGCTCCTTCTTTTCTGTCCTTGGGTCCTGGCCATTGTTCCTGAACTTGTGCAGCAGCCCTCTAATGCTTCACATCTTGGCCTTCTGAAATCTTTCCCTTAAACTGCAGGTAGAATACTTTATCTACAATGCAATTCAGGTCATGCCATCCTTTGATAACAATGCCTCAGTGGCACCCTTTGCTTATAATGATGGCCGCACTTCCTGACATGGCTTTCCAGGGGCCTGGTAGCATAGATCCCAGCTCCCTTTCCAGCTTCTGTTCTGAGACACTCCACCTCATGCTTTACAATTTAGAAACACCAAACTCCCTTACAATCTGCTCTCCCCTTTCCTCTGCCACTGCACGGAACACCATTTTGTTTCTTGACCCCGTGCCTTTGTTCCCTCTGTTGCTGACTTTGCCTGGAATGTCTCTCCTCCCTCCTATGTTGGGCTAAATCTCACTCATCTTCAAAATTCACCTCAAATGTCAGCTACAGGAAGACTTCCTTGAGCTCTTGATTATATTCAATCAACTCTCGATTTTCCCCAACCCCTTGGACATAATCCTGAGTTGCCATGATTATGGCACCCTGAAATATTTATGTCCCCTGCGCAACTGCAAGCAGGAAATTTATCTTGTTCATCTTGGTAAAACAATACACCTCCTCCAACTCCTCTATGCCTTCACCCTCTCCCCAGTATAACAGATGTTTTAGTGTTTGGACCACATTGGATGCTCAACTTTTGTTGAAATGAAGTATATAATACGTCTTAGGCATTTCCCCCCTTTTCCACAATTCTGTCTGTTATAATACTATTTTCACTACTTTCTTTCTACCTTATTTATAAGGAAGCTTGCTGGAGAAACAAGTAATGAATGTGCAAAGTCATTAGGAAGTCAAGTACAAGTCTTAATTGTCAACATTGAATCTGCTGAGATGTCAAATGTAGTTTTAAAAATAAAAGCTGGTAACCTATAAAACAGAGGTATGTTTCAGTCATGAACAAAGTTAGCAGGCACTTACTTTTCTTTTCTAGTTCATTTTGCTTTTGTGCTTCCTATCCCACCTATAGCTAATTGTGGGTCCTAACCATGAAGCCACAGTACTTAGGGAAATCAGGTTATGATGGGGTAGAAGGTACTTTTTTGACTAAGTATCATTTGAGCACCCTTTCCACATTTTGATAGTTTCTCATAGCATCAACTCCTTCCATACTCCTCATTCTCCACAGTTTTCAGTCTCCTTTGCTGTTGGAAAACAGACTTAGATTTAGGTTTCCCAAATCAGATGGTGAATTGTACTTTAATTCAAAATAGAATTTTTTGAGTTCCAATTTGAGTGATAATGAATAACTGATACCACAATGGGCAACTATAAAAACTGAACAAAATATTGAAAAGAAAACTTTGCAGCCATTGGACAACCAGTGCATGGGTAATATCCTTGAAGTAAAGAAAGCTTTGGAGGTTTTAGATAGGGCATAGAGATCCATTTTTCTGGTGTAGCCACAAGCACAGGCAGAGTATTCTGGAATCGGTGGTGGTAATGGCCACAATTTCCTAATTGTGCCAGAGGCAGTGACCAGCCCATCTCTGTGATATGTGGTCCTGGATGTTATTCCTGGAAGCTTGGGCTGAAACTTAACTTCTCCAACCTTCCAAAGACTTTGTGAGCTTTCTAAAATCCTACAATTAATACTTTTCTTCTTAAACTAACTAGGATGGATTCTGTTGTGTGCAGCTAATAACTCTGACAAAGATGATGTCTGGGTTCTGCTATGTTATTCTAAGGTGCCTGCTTGCTGACTTCAGATTAGATGAGTAGGAGTCAGGACCGGGAATTACCCATCACTTACCAGGTTTAAGCTGGAATCGATCAATAGGCGCACAGGACCCCGTATAGGACCACCTTAAAGGGAGACGTGACCACAACACTTAACCCATTCGTCACATGGCCTGAGTGATGGGATGCAAGGGAAAGGATGCTTTTACCACATGATAACAATCTACCCATGTCCATAGGTGTCATTTACTTCTATTTATATTTCTGACATCATCTTAGGAGTTTTTCCTTATTAATGGGAGATACAGCAAGTTTCTTCTTGTGCATTAACGATCCTCATATTACATGCTTCCTGATCAAAAAAAAAAAAACACAAAAAAAACACGACATAACTGGGAAAACTTGAATGTCTAATTTACCACAGGGATTGGCAAGGATTCAGTCATTTCTGACAACTTAAGGCATTTGTTCATGAATGTCTTGCTATAGTCAACTGTGCCATGCATCATCAGCATAATCAGTGATATTGATGAATCCCTTGCATTACTGGCTTCCCTAAAGCCTCTGCAGTTGGGGACATTCACAGAGAAGTTGTCTGTGGTTAACCATGGACATAATATTGGCAGAATCAAGAGAACGCGAGGAGCCATGGGCATTGATAATAGAGTGATTTTTGGTTACAGAGGCAGATGGTATTTTCTATATATGGCTGTATTATGCTATCTGTGGCTCTTGGCAGGTAGTTAATTGAAATTCCCTAGGGCTTGGGGACTTAACAAATCTATGTGTTAGTTCCAAGGAAAATACTCAAAGTAGCCCTACTCTTAAAATGTCTGTTTTAAAATCATATTAGTCTACACTGGGGTCTCTTTTACAAAGTCTAAAAGAGATCGTACTTTTTAATGTTTCCTATAATGGGAGCCTTATATTTTAGTGGCAAGTCATAATATCATCTCCCAAGATGTTTTGCGAATGAGGATATGTGGTAGCATATATTGTATTGTATGTTTGTTATTTTATAGTGATTTTATGCAGTATAACTTCAGGCAATCATAATCTCAAGGACTGGGTAATTTAAGAGTGGAAGCCACAACTTGGAAAGCCAGTATTTTTCTTTTTAACTCCTATTAAAAATAAAGACATGTATACTAAAAAAAAAAATTAAATTACATTAAGTGTGTCTCATTTAACAGAATAGAGAATCCAGAAATAGACCCATACATCTATGGTCAGTTGATTTTCAGTAAAGATACATAGTAAATTCAATTCAGTGGAAAAAGGGTAATTTTATAAACAAATGGTATGGGAACCACTGAATATCCAAATGCAAAAATAAATGAACTTTGATACATACCTTGTGCCCTATAGAAAAAGCAACTTGAAATGGATCATTGACCTAAATGTAAAAATGAAAACTATAAAATATAGGGAAAGAAAACTTAGGAGAAAAATCTGTGTAACCTTGAGTTGGACAAAGATTTTTAAACACAACACCAAATGCACTATCCCTAAAAGGAAAAAAAAAAAGATAAATTGGACATTCTCAAAATTAAGATCTTCTGGTCATTGAAAGACACTGAAGACAATAAAAAGACACACCTCCCACTAGAAAATATTTGCAAATCACGTATCTGATATATGATTTGAATCAGAATTTATACAGAATTCTCAAGACATAATAAGTAAACAAACAACCCAATAAAAAAAGAACAAAATATTTGAATAGTCACTTCACTAAAGAAGATATATGGCAAATAAGGCATGAAAATATGCTCAATATCATTAGTCATTAGAAAAATGCAAATGAAAACCATAGTGGGCTAGCAGCATATGCCTATTAGAAAGCCTAAAATAGAACCCCTGGTCATGCCAAATATTGACAAAGATATAGAACAACTGGAATTCTCAGGCATTGCTGGTGGGAGTGCAAAATGATGGGCACTTTGTGAAACACTTTCACAGTTCCTTATTCTACTAAACATATACTTGTCACATAACCCAGCAATTTTACTCCTAGATGATTACTTATTTAAAATGAAAACCTATATTCACACAAAACCCTGTACGGTAACATGTATAGCACCTTTATTTGTAATTGCTAAAACTGGTTGCAGCCTAAATGCCCTCAGCTGCAGAAGGGATAAACAAACCATGATACTTCCGTACAGTAGAATAATAAATAGCAATAAAAGTAATGAACTACTGATACATGCAGCACCATGGACAAATCTCAAAGGTACTGTGCTCCATGATAACTGCCACACACAAAACACTATGCACTATGTGATGATAATCTTGCAGACAATACTGTAGGAACTGGTATACAGTGCAGTGATCAAGCCTCTATTCCATCCATGAAGCGATCTCCCTAACAAGACATGTGACCATCTGATACCCCACAAAATATTTACATTATTATATTCCCCCGAACTGTCTTTCATCTCCCTGTGGCAATATTGTTACCTATTTATGCTGTTTAATCCCTTCCCCTTCTCCCTCATCCTCACCCTCCTCCCAACTAGCAACCATCAGTTTTTCCTCTATATCTATGATATAGATATATCTATATATATATTTACTTCGCTCGTTCATTCAGTTTTTCAGTTTTGATCACTGCACTATACACCTGAAACTGATGTTGTATAATATTGTATGCCAACTGTAATTGAATATATAGATAGTCACAGGATGTGGAGTATACTGTGGAAGGAAGTCAAAGGAATTGTAATAGATATGTATGATATGGGGGTGGAGTGGGGTGGTGAATTGGGGGAGGGGGTTGTCACTTTGAAGGGTAAAAAGTATAACTATTGCACTGTGTTGTACACTTGAGACTAATTTTTATTTTTCTTTCTTTCTTTTTTTTTTTTTTTGAGGGCAGTGTCACTGGCCCTCATATGTGGGACCCGAACCGGGACCACTGGCTTCCTAAACCAGCGCCTAACCACTGCGCCACTCGGCCGGCCCTTGAAACTAATTTTTAAAAATATTTATTTAACAATAAAAGAATTTAAAATAAAATAATAATAATAATAAAATTAATAATAAAACATAATAATAATAATAATTTTTTACAAACTGTAGGAACTGGAAAGGAGACTCTTGTCCAGTCAGCAGGAAGAAGGGAAGGAAAAAGCTACACCACTGCTCTTCAAGTTTATTTTGTAGAAATTTCACACTCTGGTCCCACTTAACCTCCAAGAACCAGCACTTACTCAGACCTCTCATGCCTAGCTACAAGTTGAACTGGGTTATCTATTTTATTTTATTTTATTTTTTAAAGTATGTACACCATCGGTACAGATAACCATTTTTAAAAAAAAGTTTTTATTGGGGAACAGCCATGGTCATTGGTTACACATAGCTTTCATGCTACAATGGCATAGTTGACTCTTAAGGAGGGCACAGCTCACAGTGGTCCATGCTGGGATCGAACCAGCAACCTTGGTGTTAGCAGCACCACACTCTAACCCATTGAGCTAACTGGTCACCCCGATGTGTAGTCTGTTTTAGATGATTGATTTCTAGCCAAAATCAAGAGGACATTACTATGAATAAATAAGAGGGACAGCTAGTAGACTCTATGGCTGTGAGTTACCAGCAAAGGACTTGGGGATACCTGTCTCCCTATTCTTCCTTTAATTCAGGCAGTTTTACAAATGGTCTCTGTGGCCTATTATCTTGAAGGACAAACACAGGACCCTTCGATTTCTCTTGGAGGGCTGAGTCTATGGTATTTTTAAGGGACAACTTCAGGAAAAAAGAGAAGATTTGGTTAAGTGGTCACTATATTCCCCAGCTTCTCTCAGTCCCAGTGGTACCATCTACTTTTCTTCCTCTTCACTTCTGTTCCACCTTCTTTGTGATGACCAAATATTTGTGGAATAAATAAATGAAACTTTGCTTTGAAACTCATGCACTAAAACAAGTCAAACTGTTGTTTTTGTAGATCTGAAATGGCTGAATATTGGCACTTTCCTATGGCGTAACTGAGTGTGTAGATAAGTATAAAGAGTGTTGGCTCCTTTTACATTATATATAATGGTATATTAACAGTGCAACTTTCTCTAGAGATCCAATTTTACATGTAATAAATAGGTGAATGTGCTCTTTCCCCCACTGCCCATTGTTCTCCCTGTGCTCACCTGTCATAATACATTTATTACATCTGATATAAATGTTTCTATGTCTATTGCTGGACTCTAAACAGATGAAGGGGAGGGAACATTTTTTATTCATCTTTGTGTCACTAATGCCTAACAACAATTATAACCATGATAGGTACTCAGTAAGCACCAGTATTAATTTCATATATCCTTGAATAAGTCATATTTGTGTGAAATTGACTTTAATTTTTAAAAAAGTGCTATAGGAAGAATGTTGTATACCCATTTATGTCTTCTGATAGTCTACTTGTGTTTCAGATTCTTCATATCTGACCTTGATTTTTTTTCTTTATTTTTGTTTTTTAATTTTTTCAATGGAAGTTTATTGGGGTAACAATGGTTAGTAAAGTTACATAGGTTTCAAGTGTACAATTCTGTAATGCATCATTTATATATCACATTGTGTATTCACCACCCATTTTTCATGGTTTAAAAAAATTGTGTTTTAAAATCAGTTCATGGCTTTAAGTCATCGAATTCTGCTCAAGCCAATCCCCATAGTTTTCACAATACCACAACTCATTCTGGTATCTATATATATATATTTTTCTCCAACTAGAAACTCAGAGGGCAGATCTATTTCCTTTTTGTAGTATGCCCTTTGACGCTGGCATTGTTTGATTGAGGAAACTGGAGGCAGTGGAGAGCATATAATTGGGTGGAAACACTCTAGTCCTGATTTCTTGCTCTTAGCTCCAGATGGCACAGGAAATCTTTTATCAAAAGAATCTCGAGTTTAAGATTGACAGGTTATCAGTGGACAGATAAGATCATCTTTTTAATGTGTTGTGTATTTTCATAGAACTCTGGATGATACTGAAGAAACGAAATATACTAGTTATTGAAGGAAATCTCTATTTTGTTGTCTGTGGCATTTAAACCCATTGCTACTTAGGGGAACATTTAGTACACTGAGCACAGTCTCTGCCTGGCACCCGTTACCAGGCTGATTCTAACCCAGTGAATTCCCATTAGAGCATTTTCACTGCAGACTACTTGAGAAAATCCCCATTTTGTAAATGTCTCAAATAATGCATCTCGAGTTTCTCCTATATTTGTCTCATTATAACAAATGTTACATTTGGTTGTGATTGCTTGCTGGAAGTTCTTTTTGTGGGTGACAGAGGCAGACTAGTAAAGGGATAAAGTTGAACAGAAAAATGAGAAAAATCATCTGTTAGTGCCTGAGGCATTTCTAATAAAGACAATCAAATTTCTGGTCATGAAAGGACCATTAGAGATATGTTAAAAGTGATTCTTCTGGGCTCTGTGCCCATTTCTTTACTTTCACAACAGATGAAATTTGTAAAAGACATATATTGAACGGCTGAGTATTTAAAAGTGACACAAGTTATTTGTTACTAATTTACTTAGCAATTATTATAGATATTATTTTTCTTTAATGTAGCATAACCAATTCATTTACACAGTCACCAAATATTTTTCGAGCACCTGCCTTGTTTCAGGCACTGTAACAGGCACTAGGCATTCAGAGATGCCCCAGGACCCAGATTCCAGTAGGAAACACAGCCATATAAACACAGCTATTATGGAGGGTGGTAAGTGCCATGGAAGAGATATGTATGAAAATTATGGGGGCACAGAGGAGGGTGCATAGCCTACAGGAGGAGGCAGCAGTAACGAGCACCAAGAGAGGCAACCATTTGAATCCTAAAGGATGGTATTTGTTAACTTGTTAAAACGAGAATTGAGAGGACATTGCAGACATGGGGCCAGATGAACCAGGTTCCCACAGGTCAGAAACAACATGTCACGGTACAAAAGCAGTTTGGTGTTTCCTCTTCATAAATTGAGGGCCAGAGAGTGATGAGAGGAGGGCTGCAGAGCTAGGTGCACATTACATCTTGCAAAGCTCTGTGCCATGTCAAGGAGCTGGCGTTTTAGTGAACGCGTGTGATGAGGCGCCATCAAAGGGGTTTAGCAGGAGTTTGCCATGTTTTAAGATCAGTCTGATAACTCAGGGGATGTCGGATTTTATGGGGACAGGGCTAAATGAGGGGAGCGGAGTCAGACATCTATTGCCATAGTCCAGGTGAAAGATGGCAGTGGTCTGATCTAGTGTGATAATAATAGAGATGGAGAGGAAGAGATGGAGGGGTATTTAAAAAGCTAAATGTATCTTTATTTCTTTGTCTTGTTCCTTTGTTGCTTTGTTACCAGAAGGAAAGGGGGGAGGGAGGGTGGTAGAAGGGGGTAAATGAGGTCAAATATATGGTGATAGAAGAACTGACTCTGGTGGTTAACACACAATGTGATATATAGATGATGTATTACAGAATTGTACATTTGAAACCTATGTAACTTTACTAAGTCACCCCAATAAACTTTAATTTAAAAAATAAATAAAATGCTAAATGGACAGAACTAGGTGAAGGAGAAGAAAGTGCCAATGATGGCCAGGTTTATAGCTTTCATTATTGAATGGATGAGTTCATTCATTTGTTCTTTTGTTCATTCATTCAATCATTCATTCATTTAGTGAGTACTGAGTATATGCTGGCATTCTTTTAAGTACTTGGGAGTCAGATATGAAAAAGACCCCTAAATCCCAACCCTTATGGTGCTTACATTCTAATGAAAATTAGGATGATTAACTAGGTAAATAAGTAAAATATATGGTGCATGAGAGTGATAAGTATTAGTGAGAAAAATATTAAGCAAAGAAAAGGATATAAAGTGTGGGGTTCTATTGAAAATTGAGATAAACTAACTATGGAAGGCTTTAAGGAGATGCTGGCAATTGAGTAAAAACCTGACAGAGATGAGCGAGCATGTTAGGAATCTAGAGGAAATGTAACAGGCAAGTCTGGGCAAGGGGGACAGCAAGTGCAAAGGCCCTGCGGATTGTGCTTGAGGAGCAGAAATCAGAACAGTGTGGTTGGAGTGAGCAAAGAGTGACATAAACAGTTAAACAGGATCCCTCTGCTAGTTAGCTTGAGAATAGACAAACAGGGCAAGGGAAGAAGCTGGCAGGCCCTTTCAGAGGCTTGCAGTTAGCAAGGTGAGAGGTAAGAGCATGAAATGCGAACGTATAATGACAACCTGCACTGCCTGGTGGCCCATGCCCTGTGCCCAGTTCTTCCCAGCTGTTAGCCTCCTTTGTTCCCAAGCTCAACCTCTCCTCTGTGATTCACCTTAACCTCCATATCTGCCCATGACGGGTGCCCCCAGGTCCACCGTCTACCGTGGAATGTTGCTTTGCCCCTCCTCTCTGAGACTTCTGCCTCACCCAGGCCCCAGCCATGGATGTCCTTCTCTCAGTTCGTTTCTTTCAGCATCTACCCACAGTCTACCCCTCATGCTCTACCCCTTTTTGTCACTTTCCATAGCTCCACCCTACTCCCAATCCCTCACCCTCAAAATGGTACAACCAAATATTTGCGGAAATCGTTTCTGGGATTTTTACCCCTGGATACTCATTCCTGAATAATACAAGTTGTGTTTTTGCCTGTGTTCGCATTTTTGTGAATGGAATCATCCAATATGTTATTGTACTGAGTGGAGCATCCTTTTTTCAATACTTTGTTGAGTGTGACTGCAGTATCCCACAATCCATGTTGCTGTTGATGGACATCTGGGTTATTTGCACATTAGAGTTTTTAGGAACATGTTGCTATGAACTTTCTTACACATGTTCCCTGGTACCACATTTCTGTGAGATTTATACCTATGAGTGGATGGCTGGGTTACAGGGCATGAGTATTTATAACTTTGCAAGGTGCTATCATACTTTTTCTCAAAGGGGTTGTACCAATTTACCGCCATACCAGCTATGCATACAAGTTCCCATTGTTCCACATCCTTGCTAATGCCAGTATTTTCAGATGTTTTCATTTTAACTAACTGACGGATGTGAACTGGTATTTTGTTGTAGTTCTTATTTGAAGTTCCCTGATTTCTAAGGATGTTGATGGCCTTTTAGCATGTTTAATGGTTGTTTGGATTTCTTCTTTGTAAAATTGCCTGTTCAAATCTTTTGTCTATTTTTGTTTTCTGTTGGGCCGTATGTCTTCTTTTTATCATCTTGTACTTGTTCATTAAGTATTTTGAGTACAAGCTCTTGCGGATTGTATGTGTTTCAGATGTGTCTCCCCACTCTATATCTCTCATTTGCACTCTGTTAGCAGTATCTTTTCATTAGGAATAGTTTTTAATTTTTATTAAAACTTTATGAATGTATCAATTTTTCTATTTTATAGTTAATGCTTTTGTATTTTATATAAGAAATCTTTCCGTCCCCCAAAGTCATAAAAATATTTTTCTTTTACCTTCTAAAGGCTTTATTATTTTACCTCTGATACTTAGGTCTATGATCTACCTGGATTTTTTTTTTTTTGTAGTGCTTTGAAAAAAAGGTCTTGTTTTTTTTTTAAGATGTGACCTTTCTCACTGCTTTTCAGTTCCACCTGTCATAACCCTAGTGCCTGTAAATGTGTGGATCTATTTCTGGATCCTGTATTCTGTTTCATTTGTCTGTATGTAATGAATGAGCTAATACTAATCTGCCTTAGTTTCTATTGCTTTATAAGTAAGTGTTGATTTAGGATAGAATAATTCCTCCTTCCCTGTCTTTCTTCATAAGTCCCTTAGTCATTCTTAAACTTTTGCATTGCCATATACATTGTAGAAACAGTTTGCCAATTTATAAAACACATCCTTTTTTTTTTTTAGCTGAGCCATCCTGCTCAGCTCGGGCTGGGCATCAAACCGCTGTTGCTCAGAGCTCAGCTCGCACTCTTGAGCGTAAAACACATCCTTTTGAGGGTTGTTTAAGATCGTCATGAATACATAGATAAATTTAGCAAGAATGGAGAGGTGTGCAAAATAAGGAACATCGTGTATATTTTAATTTACTTAAGTTTTCTTTAATTTTAATTTTGCTCATTGAGTTTTATAGTTTCTTTGTTACTATACTTAGATTCTATACATCTTTTGCTAGATTTATTTCAAAGCAGTGAGTGGTGTTTTTGATGCTGCAGAAAATGATATCTTAAAAAAATCATATCTAATGTTTATTGCCTGAACATAAAAATATAATTTATATCAATTATAAATAACTATGATATATTAATAGTAATATGGTAAGTGCTATTAATTCTAATAATGTATCTCTATATTTTGTTAACTTGTCTATATATAGACTGTTACTTTCTGTGAATGACAATTTTGCTTCTTCCTTTCCAATGCCTATCCCTTTTATTTATTTTTTATGGCTTACTGCTCTGGCTAGGACCTTCAGTATGTTACTGAATAGAAGTGTTGATAAGGGCCATCTTTGTCTTGTTTCTGATCTCAAAAAGAATACTTTCATTTTAAGGAAGTTCTCTCTATTCCTAGTTTGCTGGAAGTGTATGTATGTATGCATATGCACATATGTGTATATGTAAATATATTATTATTAAATGCTTTTTTGTTGTTGTTTCTATGCTTAAATTTTCTATATATCCCCTCTATTTTATAGTCTGCTTTTTTCTGGATAGTTTCTTCTGACCTATCTGTGGCTTATCAGTTCTCTTTTTAGCCATTTCTAATCTGCCATTAAACCCACCACTGAATTGTGTTTTTTTTAAATTAATTAATTTGTTTTTAAATTTTCTTTTTTTTTTCTTTTTTTCTTAAATTAAAATTTATTGGGGTAACAGTGGTTAGTAAAAGTATATAGGTTTCAAGTGTACAATTCTGTAATACATCATCTATATATCACATTGTGTGTTCACCACCCAGAGTCAGTTCTCCTTCCATTACCATATATTTGATCCCTTTTACCCTCATCTACCACCACCCCTCCTCCCTTATCCTCTGATAACCACTAAACTATTGTCTGTGTCTGAGTTTTTGTTTCTTTTTTGTTTGCCTTGTTCTTGTTGCTTTCAGTTTTATATCCCACATATCAGTGAAATCATATGGTTCTCAACTTTTTCTGTGTAGCTTATATCATATAACATAATCTCAGTTGACATGCAATATTATTTTATATTAGTTTCAGGTATACAACTTATGCTTTAGATATTTATATAATATTTACGAAGTGATCCCTCCAATTAGTCTAGTACCCTCCTGACCATACATAGTTATTACAATATTATTGATTATATTCCCTATGCTGTACTTTACATCTCCTTGACTGTTTTGTACCTACCAATATGTACTTCTTAATCCCTTCACCTTTCTCATCTCCCCAACCCTCATTCCTACCTGGCAACTTTGTTCTCCATTTCTATGAGTCTGTTTCTGTTTTGTTTGTTCATTTATGAGGTTCTTTAGATTCCACATATAAGTGAGATCACGGAATTCTTAATTCCAGTTATTTTAGTTTTCAGTTCTAGAATTTGAATTTGCTTTGTTTTCAAAATTTGAAATCAGTGTTCATACTTTTCAATTCCTTGTTTACATTTTTAAGCTCAGTTTTATCTCTATGCACACAGTCAGCACAGGATTTTGCAATCTGTTCTTGATGATTTTTGCAGAATTTGTTCTTCTCCTTCTTCATCTTCATCTTATTTTCTGGTTCTGGCTCAACCAGAATCCCACTGGTGCAGCCCTTCAAAACCCGTTCTACTCCCCTAGTTGGTAAATGCCCCAATACTCACCTCTCAGTTTTTCAAAAAAGAATTGGTATTTTTTAGTAGGTATCTAAATTCCCAAAAGAAAATCCTCACTTGGTCCTTTAACTTCTTACTATCTTGTTAGCTCTTTAAGAAATTATTATTTCTATTTCTAAAAAATTTTTGGCTAGTTATTGTTTAGTTGTTCAAAAGAAAGCTTGGTATGAAATAACTAGTTTGTCATAATTGGTTTTATTTTCAAATAAATTTATGCATGTTAAAAAATGAGTCAATTTAAAGAAAAAGATTAATATCCACAGATGATCTGTGGATCTGGTTTATGAGGGGACATTCTAGTGACTGAAGTTTGTCAAACACTGATGTAGTGGATATGACCAGAAGTGCTGGTCACATTGACTTGGTTTATGTCTTGTCTAGATCACTTAGGAGCTTGCTAACCTTAAACAAGTTACTTAACTCCTCTAAGCCTCTGTTTCCTCATTTATAAAATAGAGAAAATAAAAGACCTATCTCACTGTATTGTAGTATGTACTAAATGAAACCATTTGTGTGTAAATCACATGGCATGGCATAGTTCATAGAATTTAGTAAACATTTCATAAATGTTAGTTATTTGTGAGTCAGAGAGAAAAACGGTAATGGCATATTTAGGTCAATCATTATTCACTTTAGATATGATGAAACATTAGCTTAATATGGAACATTTCGTGGTAGATGTGAACTTCAAGTATCAAGAAGGGTCATCATTATTTCAAAGGAGTGTCAGGTGCTTCAGAGTAGTTAGCCAAATCCTGAAAAGTGTTTTTGCATGAAATGGTCAGTCCTGTGAATAGCCAGCCTTTCAGGGTGTGTGCTGCCCAACTTTAATCTCTGCAAATGGCACTGCCCCCTGGAGTTGTACTCAGCAATCTATCAATCTCAATAGCTACTTGCCGTAGCTCTGGGAATGTTCTTCAATAAGGATATATTCTTAACACATTTGCAATATTAATTTGCAAACCATAACTGGACTCAAGGTATCTGTTGTAAGTAATTCTAACAATTTCTGCTTCTTAACAGAATTTCTTGAACCCTGGTTCGTGCCCTGGCACTTTCTGTATGGACATGGACAAATCACTTAATATTCCCAGGCCTCAGTTTCTTTGTCTGTAAAAGATAAGTGTTGGACTAAATTATCCCCAGCTTTAAAATTCTATGATTCATATGTAAAATGCAATTTTAGTATCTCTGTAGTGGATTTGCGTCTCTGAGTGAATTTCTGTTGTTAGCGTGACAGTTTGGAATTTTTATATAGGTTGATAATTAGCGTGAAGAATCATACTTTTTCTATTTGTCATGCTAACAAAACATATTGTAGAATAAATGTGTAACATTTAAAATAATGGGGCTTACTGTGACCTAAGAGGCCTTTTTAAAGTCTGTTCCAACACCAAGATTATCTGTGTATAAATAACCGAATTGGGTACATACTTAGTTCGTAGCGGTTCACATGGCTGACGAAAGTCCTCATCAGTGGGGCCGGCCGAGTGACACATTGGTTAAGAGCTGGCTTGGGATGCCAGCAGCCCCGGTTCGCATCCCACATATGAGGGCCAGTGACACTGCCCTCTACAGCTAAAATGGTGAACGATGACAGCTCCACCTGGAGCTGGGCTTCTTTGAGTCCCTGGGACAGCATAGCTGCAGCCCCTGCTGCAGTGGGCTGCCATAGGCTACAGTGAGTGGCTGGCAGCCAGTGTGAGCTGCCAATAGCCGTGGTGAGCGACCATCCAGAGGCCGGCAACCAATCTGCCTCAGCCGGGAAGAGCGCAATGACGATACCAACATGGGCCAGTGAAGCGACGTCCTCCACAACTAGACTGAAGAACAAAAGGACAGCAACTTGTCTGTTCCCCTTTCCTGGTTCCCCTCCCCCAATTCCCCAATAAAATCTTTAAAAAAAAAAAAAAGTCCTCATCAGTGATAATGGAAATGCCAATTTGTGGAAATGCCATTTTGTGTGTCTGAAAGAAGTTTCAGCTCACCTAATGTAATGCTTCAGACTTAATCTTAAAGATGGCTCAGTGGTACAATTAGGCAGATTTGAATTGAAACTCAGTAAACTTCTAGTGCCTTATCCTGGCCTGATCAGACTCTTGAAAAAACATCAAGTCATGTAAATAATTTACAACTAAATATCACCATGTTACATGTTAATCTTTTTATGTAACTAAATCAATTTACTTTTCTTTTTGAGAAGTTAGGCATTCTTTTCTGAAAGGGGAGAGAGAGAGAGAGAGAGAGAGAGAGAGAGAGAGAGAGAGAGAGAGAGAGAAGAAAGAAAGATTGATTCCCTGTTGGGAATCTAGAGGTATAATGGTTATTGTTTGATTTTAAAGTGAATAGATTCTCAGGCCATAAACTTCTTTGAACACTGACAAATATTGCTGATGATGTACAGGGGCCATTCTATCTGGAACTTACTCTGCTGGAAAAACCCTCACAATAATGTGTACCTTTTCAGTCATTATGACTCCTTACAATTTTCTAAAGTAATAATAATTTCTCCAGAGATTTTTTCAATGTAAAATTTCCCCATTAAGAATCTTTTACAAAATACTTTGACTAAATATAACAAAATGCAAATCGGAATTCCAGCTGTCACCCAAGGTCTCCAAAGAATATACTTTGATTATAAAACTAGATTGACAGGGACTTGAGAAAAGGACTCCAAAAAGCCACAGAACTGTTAGGAGCCTTTGTTCCCATCAATTCCCTAGTATGAAGCCAGAGAGAAGTGTTAATATCAAAAAAGTTCTTTCTTTCTTCTTTGAGAAAGGAGAAACCTAATTACTACCTAGCAGTGAGTGGAGTGGTTCCCACTTGTGCATACAGATGCTCTGAAAAGAAGCCTATTATATTGCTGAAATCTTAGTACTATAACAATTACAATTTAGTTATCTTCTTTAATTTTTCAAAATACTTGACATATATTTTAGTGTCATCAAAGCTATCTTATGAGAAAGGACAAATTATTATCCCTAAGCTACAGATAAGGGCATCGAGTCACAGAAAACTGGCCTGCCCAAAGTGATGTTTCCTGCATTTGATTTGGTCCTGGAAATCATTCTGTAGATTCTTAGCAACACCATTTCCTAAAGACTATAGGATCACTCACAGGTTCTCAGGAATAGAAGGAAAAATGATGCTTAGAGAAAAGCAAAGCAGTATTCCTTCTTCATTGTCTTTTTCCACAGTCCTTTCCCTTCACACTCATGTCAGGGCACAGTGAATTGGCTTTGTTGTTCCCAGCTATACAAGTATTTTGTGGCCACCTAGCTACTAATTTTATAATTCATATAAATTCATTTGACTCTGTTGACTTGCCCCCTTTCTTCTTGAAATCCTTTTATCCTTGCTTCTGAGATTCTTCTATGTCCAGTTTTTCTTCTAGTTTATGGCCACTCTTCAGACACTCTTGGATTGCAGTAATAGTCTCTGCATTGATTCCTCCAACACTAGTCTTAAAACCTGGAATCCATCTTCCAAACAGCCACCAGAAAAATCTACCTGAAACAAAGCATCCTGCCATGTCACTTCCCTGCTTAAAGCTTGTGAATGGCTTCCCATGGGCCTTGGCGGTGATTGTCAATGCTCTCAGGCACAGCGCCCCCTATTTGCAATGAATGTTCTGTAACATCTCCTTCACCTTTTCCAAATGAAATCCATAGGAAATACAATCAACCTATACACATAACTTGAAAATAAAATCAATATAATACCCTCACAATAATGTAAAAGGGAAGTAAAATATAATAATTTAATATAAAATAACATGCATTTCAATGGGTAAATGTTTGCACATGACACCACCAGAAGATACAGTAGTCTAGATGCTTTCACCTAGGTGTATTATAGAATCACAGTGGTGTATTCACAACTCAAATCTATGCATCTATGAGCAGTATTGCTGTCAGTGATGTAATTTTCTAAAATGGCAAAATTTAATGACAGTTTATAATGCTATCTTTTCATACTTTAATGTAAACAGGAATCACCTGGAGATCTCCTTAATGCACATTCTGGGATGCTGTTTTAAGATTATACTTTTCTAACAAGCTCCCAGGTGATGCCTATGCTGCTGGTCCGTGGGCCACATGTTGAATAGCCAGAGCCTAGACTAGGGTAACTTCATTTATAACCAGAGACAAATAACATCTAGGGATAGTTCAGTAAAATCTTGAAGCCCCATACAAGACTGTAGTAACATACAGATGCTAACTGTATGTAATATACTGCTGCCCTGGAACATAGCCAGGGAGGCTGGCATCCTTAGGCTCTGGGCACAGAGCAGGGGCCAGCAAGCTGCAGAGAAACACTCTCCCCTTCTCTGAGAAAGAGTCCATGGCTAAAGATGGAATCCCTGCCAAGGGACTTGTAATATTTAACAGGAGGTCTGCTGGACCAAGATAGATCCTGCCAAACCTGAATTCATTCTATAATCTCATGCCATGTATTATTTCAGGTAGTCAGGTGCCTCAGACAAATGCATGAGAGGTAATGATGAAGGGATGGCATGACATCTGAATCCTTTGAAACGGAGTATCGATCATGACTCATTTCTGTAAGGAATCCAGAAACACTGTGGCAGAGGAATCTAAAGAACAGGATAAATGAGCAAACTAAACAGAAATAGTCTTAGAAATGTAGAGAAAAAACTGATGGTTGCTAGATGGGAGAGTGTGGGGATGGGTGAAAAGGTTTAAGGGATTAGAAAATATAAATTATTAGCCATAATATTGCCACAGGGATAGGAAAGACACTTTGGAGAATATAAGCAATAATGTTGTAAAGATTTTATAGGGTGTCAGATGGGCACTTGTCTTATGAGGGAGACCACTTTATGGACTGTGTAGATGTCTGACCACTGCGCTATACACTTGAAGCTGAAGCTGAATAATATTGAATGTCAACTATAATTAAATATATACTCATATATATAGTCACAGGGTGTGGAGTACAGCGTAGGGAATATAGTCAATGGAATTGTAACAACTATATATGATATCAGAGGAGTAGTATTATAGATTGGGGGAGTGAGGTTACCATTTTGTGACAAGTGTCTAATTACATTGTTTTCTTTACTAAAACTAATAATTAAAAAAAAGTAACTTGAAAAAACTTTGCTAGTTGTTGTCATAAATATTGAGAGGGAAACCAAATAAAAGAATTAAATGACCAATTGCATTGTTTAGCAAAAAAAAAAAAAAAAAAAGAATGGAGGAAATGAACGGCTGGTGAGCACTTCTAGGATTCAGAGGCTTTGCAAGCTCCAGGTGATGTCTTCCAAGGAGAGCCCTGAAGAGCTGCAGCTTGGTGGATGCACCATGGAGATGGCAGATCCTCCCCTAAGGCCTGAGAAAGAGGCAAATCCCCACCAGACATGAGCTTGTTAGTATTCCCTCTGTTGATCCTTAGAAACATCTTGGGGACACTTTATAGCGGTCTGAATTCCCATGGGAGGAGGAAGCCATAAAAATTGTACGCAAACGTTAATGTGACTTCATTTGTAGCCTGGGGACATATGGAATATCAATAGTAAATAACAAATGTTTATATTATTTACTATTAATAATCATAACATGCCTCTTTCACTGTCTTTATCTTCATCTCTTTTTAGTTTGACATCTATATTAGGTCTGTATAACTCCCACAAAAATTTTCTTCCTGGTCTTCATCAGATGCTCATGTAAGAGTTTGCCGATCTGGAATCACATCTTGTGGTGCAGAAAGCAAATCTTTTCTTGACCCTTTCTTCAGAGCCAGCTCTTTACTTCTCACGTTCTCCATCTGCTTCCAAAGTCATGATCTCTAATTAGAAGAAAAAATTTATTTACTTTTTGTGTCTCTAAAACTTCAATTTCTGAGATAAGTTTCTAAGGTGCAAGAGATACATTCTGGATTTTATTGTTTCATTCTTTCCCAATGAATGGACAGAAATGTGGGGGTTGGTGTGCTTGATTCTAGGCAAGTGCTCCTTGAACCTTGACTAGATACTCTAGGAAGATAGAGTCCCCACATCAGACTTGCATCCAACTGCCCCATCTTCTGCAGTCAGCACTGCATATCATTCCAGCACAGCATGACAGTGCTGTCCTCTGGGGCAAGACTTCTGTAGCTTCATCTTCCCACCCTGACTGGGAAGAGTTTCATACTTGCCATATGGTTAAGGCATTATGGAATTTCCTCTATTTCTTATCTATGTCAAAGACAAGAATTGCCAAAGAATTGGCAGTAGTTGTGCTTTTCCTTTTTGACTTTGATTCAAGGGTCCTCTATTCCATTTATCCATGAACTGTACTTCACCCTCCATAAATGAGAGATGTAGAAAGTAAGTACCAAATCCTTGTCCGCATCAAGGAGACCAAATTGCGTTTAGTACCCATATATTTGTCTCTACCTCTAGCACATGCTCTGCTTGTCCCTGAGATTATTTCAGGGTCATTCATAAATCTAACATTGAGCTATAGCTCTTTGTGTGTTCCCCAGAAATTCCCACTACAAATCTTCTTTGAAAATCTGTTGGAATGCTATATTTGAGCTTGTTAGTTATATGCATGTCTTCTCAGTGCTCATTTATAATTGGTCCTAATATTAACCAGCTGATCATCAGCCTAGTCTTTTGGGTTTAGATAGAAGGAGGTAGAATGGAAAAGAGGAATCAAATAAAACAATGGATGAATTAACATACCTCAGTTTACTAGAGGGAGGCAAAGAGGATGTAAGATACCTGAAATTTCCAACTTGAAGTGTGTAGAGAAATAGAGAAAAGGGAAGAGCAATATACTTTTGTGACAAAATCAGTAAGTTTGGTTTTAAGGCATATTGTTTCAATGATAGTTATAACCGTAAATAAAAATAGTCAGTAGTCAACAATTTTATCTGATTTCATTATAATAAAATAGATGTACTAGAAGCTACTCATTGGTGAATTACTATCTGAGAGATTTAGAAAAGTACATATAAAATCCTAAAAATAGTTTACTAACTTAAAAAATCTGCATCTTTAATTCCATTATTTTGTGAAAATGAAGGTGGTGATGATTATGCTGAAACAGAGAATAAATCAGTTTCACGAACGCAATATGTTGTAAATGTTTACAATGCTCGGTTATTATAAGTGCTAAGCAATTATTTGTATAATTTTCTCTTACACATTTTTATCTGGAATCACATCCAACTTAAATTGCTCATTTTTCCCAGGAGCTTTTTCTCCATAATTCATCTATGAAGCCTGTAAACTGTGAATAAAATTCAGGAGCTGTCATTTAACATAGGGTACACATTAGTAGCTTCTATCTACCAATATGTCAGCTTTCTTTTACCTTTTACGAAAATACTAAGAATGCTTTCTACAATAGGAAAAGAGCCCCTATACAAAGAGTGTGTGTAGATACAATCAACATATATATGTAATGTATATGTGCCACAAATATATGTGCCTAAAAGAGTTGAGTTATACTTGAATTGTCATCAAGAAAATTGAGAAATCTATCCTTCCGAATAGACTACCTTTCTCCTGCTTGCTAACAAAAGCTACTTTTCTGCGGACAACCAGAAAAGTGGGATCTGTTGTCAAAAGTGATAATAATAATATAAACCTTTACAAGATTCTAAGTTTACCTATGAATCGTTCTCTATACGGATGTTGCTTAGGGGGAAATTTTTCTTTTTTAAAGATTTTTATTGGGGAATTGGGGGAGGGGAACAGCGTTGGGAAACCGGGGAAGGGGAACAGACAAGTTGCAGTCCTTTTGTTCTTCAGTCTAGTTGTGGAGGACATTGCTTCACTGGCCCATGTTGGTATCATCATTGCGCTCTTCTCAGGTGAGGCAGACTAGTCGCTGGCCTCTGGAAGGCCGCTTACAGCGGCTCTTGGCAGCTCACTCTGGCTGCCAGCTGCTCATGCTGGCTGCCGGCCACTCACTGTAGCCTATGGCAGCCCACTGCAGCAGGGGCTGCAGCTATGCTGTCCCAGGGATTCACAACAGCCCAGCTCCAGGTGGAGCTGTTGTTCACCATTTTAGCTGTAGAGGGCAGTGTCACTGGCCCTCATATGTGGGGTTCAAACTGGGATCGCTGGCTTCCCAAGCCAGCTCTTAACCAACGCGCTACTCGGCCGGCCCTTAAGGGGTAATTTTTATTTGAGCCATTTGAATGTAGCTTTAGTGGGCAGAGTTATCAGGATCAAAGACTTTGTTCCTCTTGTAAAATAAAGTAGCCCTTTCCTTTGCTATTTGCTTCTGTCCTAAATGACACAAGGGCCACCATCACTCATGTCCTTTCTGCAGATCTGGTGTGAACTCTTGTACAGAGTAACAACCCCTTCCATAAGAGACCGCACGTAGGCAAGCCAACTCAGTTGTTTTTCATATTACTCCCACGAGGTTCTGTTACAAAATGTGAAGTAAAATAAAATAATGCAAATCTACAGATTACAACTAATGAAGAATAAAAGTTAAACCTTAATGTTTAGCAAGTTGACATGAATACTCTGCTCACAATAAATCTAAACTACTATCTTCACATATCTCCTTAAAATCCTAATTAAAGAGACTTATTTAAGTATTAAAAATCCAAGCTTAGTCATATAACTTTGTAGTCTCGCTCAAAGACATGCCTAACAGTAGTACTCACCAAAGAAAAAAAATGTGTTCCTGTATGTCTTACAGAGAATATCTGCATAGGTTCTGCTCTGTTGTATTATTTACTTCCCCACTGAGCTGAAGGACTTCCCAAAGGTGACTTAGCCTGGCTATCACCTAAAGCAGAGCCCAAGAGAAGGGCTTATGTGCAGGTAATTTATTTTGGTAAGTGACCTCAAGGAAGAAAAGTAGGGGCTCTAAAAGAGTCAAAATGTAAGGAAGGAAAGCCATTGCCAGGACATATTATTTTGCTGATCCCCACTGTGGGCAATACAGGGTTCAGTGTGTGTTTGTTCTACTGGGGATACTGTGAGGATCCATAAAGAAAATGCCTTAGAACTGATCTTATAAGGGCAGGGTATATATTCACCAGCTTCCACACAGCATTGGTCCATTAAGATATAAACTTTGCCAATTAAGGTATAAACTTTGTTGTGTTTCTAGGTTTACACATGCATCAGAATAAGATTTTGGCAAATATTTCACTTGTGGGTGGAGAGAGAGACGCTGTGAGGCAGAAAGTGAGATACATGGTGCAAGCAAGTTCCTTGAGTTGCTTTGAGGACTGACCTGTGAGCAGCTGGTTGCCACAACAGCTGCAGTTAATAGGTTGGCCAAGAGGATGATAGGTGGGACAGAGATTTCTGATATATCAGCTACCAAAGAAGAGTGAAGAAAGAATGATTTTGAGGAGGTCAGGCAAATTGAAACCACAGTGAGATAATGCTATGCTTCAGTTAGAAAGGCTTCTCAATCACCCCTCCCCACCAAAAAAATACCAACCATCCAAAAATCTGAAACTATCAAATCCTGGTGAGGATGTGAAGCAACTGGAACTCTCATACAATACTGATGGAAAAGCAGGATGGTACAGCCATTTTGGAAAACAGTTTGTCAGTTTCTTGTAAAGTTAGACATATGCTTACCATGTAACTCACCAATCCTACTGGATATTTATCCAAATGAAATGAAAATTTATTTTTACACAAGAAAACTGTCGCAAATGTTTATAGGAGCTTAATTATAATCACCAAAAAAAACCACAAAAAACTGGAAACAACCCAAATATCCTGCAACTAGTGAGCAGATAAACAAACTGTGGTGCATCCATACACTGGAATACTTCTCAGCCACATAAAGGAATCGACCTCTGATAACGCGCATCAACATGGATGTGCCTCAAGCACATTCTGAAGTGAAAAAAGCCAAGCCGAGACTACGTGCTGTATAATTCCTTTTATATAAACTGGGAAAAGCAAAACGAAAGTAGAGAACAGGGCTGGAGTCACTGCATAATGAGTGAAAGACTGACCAGCCTGGGAGAAGACACAGATTATGAGCTTTTTTCAGTTAAAACTGTCATTGTTATCTTTATATTAAAGCAAAGTGGATTTCTTTCAGACATCAATGAAGCTCGCTAACCTGCCTGTTTTCCTATTGTTAGTACTTTGTTATTGACTGGGGAAAATGACACAGTGCCTTATCTCCTCCTCTTTAAGTTCTAATATGACTATGTGTCCACTAGTAGCTTATGGGCTGAGAATAGATGTGAAAAACTGAGTGAGTTCTTGCCGCTTAAAGAGCTCCATTGTCTGATGGGGGAGGCAACGTTAAAAGAAATAAACTCCAAGGGCCAGCCAAGCAGCTCACTGGGTTAAGAGCTCACTCAAGAGTGTGAGCTGAGCTCTGAGCAACAGCAGTTCGATGCCCGGCCCGAGCTGAGCTGCCGCTGAGCTGCCAACAGGTGGCAAGATGGCTCAGCTAAAAAAAAAAACTTTTAAATTAGAAAAACAAAACAAAACAAAAAAACTCCATTCACTGCAATTAATTCTATAATAAGTGTATGTCCTACTTATGGTGGTGACACCAAAGACAAAATAATTGTCTTGTGGCTCGATCCAGGAAGGCTTTCCAGAGGAAGAGATGCTTGAGCTGAATCTGGAAAATGGAATAGCAATTTGCTATTAAAACGAGAGGTAGGTAAAGCATTCCAGAAGTAGGAAAAGCTACTCAAAGCCATCGTGGGGGCTGCTAAAACAGCACGGTGTGTTTGAATAACTGCATGTACTTTGTTATGGGTGGAACATGCTTTGGGTGCAGGGAGGGTAAAGAAAGGAATATTCTTTGACAGAAAATGGGGGACCTGGTATGAGATGCTAAGAGTTGGAATTTTATCTTGTAGATGAGATGTTGAAAACTATTGCAGCCTAAATGATCAATTAGGGCTTTATATGGTTGTTTTTAAGTATGTGGGTGTATTTTCAACCACAGAATTTTGGAAAATGTGCATACAAATCCAGGCTTTCTGCTTCTCTTGAAAAATTGGAACATCTGGTGACCTGGGGCTACGTGTCTATGTGGCAACATGGCTGGAGAGAAAAGCAACTGCCTCTCTTTGGTGGCTTTAGGTGGAGCATGTGCCTGTCCACCCGGTCCCAATTTCCACCTGATTTCTTTCACCCAGCCCCCTTTACTCATTTTTGATACTTGCTTGGCCCTAATAGATATGTGTGCTTGTGCCTCTGCTAGAAACAGTGGGGAGCCACTGAAAGCCTTGAGGCAGTGGAGTAATATGATCAGAATTTTCATTATAAAAGGATTAGTCAGGCATGATGTGGAGGATGGACTGATGTGAGATAAATCTGAAAGTGGGGAGCCCAGTTAGGAAAAATTCTCACAGTCTGGGAAAGAAAGGATGAAAATTTAACTGACCTTAGTAGCTTGGGGGCTGGAGGTGAGACAAAGGAGTCTAGACATATTAAGGAGGACGTAGTGACAGGATGTGAAGGTTCATAGAGAGAAAGGAGTCTGTATTTGCTTCTGGCTTGGGCAACTGGGTAATCTACAATGCAATCGACCTAGATAGGGAATCACTCCAGCTTTGAGGGAAGGATAGTGATTCTGGTTTTGAATGTGTTGTTTTTAGAGGTCTGTGGGTTACCCACCAGGCAGTTGGTTATGTGAATCTGGAGCCATGGATTTGGGGGTTGTGAGCACATTCATAGTATTGGAAGCCCAGTGGGTTCAGTGGAAAAGAAAGAATCAGAAAGGAAACACTGGGAACACCAAAGGGTACATACACGAGGTGGATACAGCTAGCTGATGAAGATGTGTGATCAGTGTTATTAATTCTGACATGTTACTGACTCTTTAAAATAGGCTTTTATTGAATTACAAATTAGAGACATTTTCTTATTAATTCCAGAGGCTATGTCTTAATTAAAATGCTAGTGACAGTATTATTCAAGAATTAGAGCCTCTCCCCTTGTGATCCATGGAATGTGTGGGACGTAAAGGATCACACATGGAGAAACCTGAAATGCCAGAACTCCTCTGACTCCTGTGAAAAGACAAAGCAGTTTTAAATGTAAAAAATCTCCAAGATATTGGCACATAATGACATATAGAATTATTAGTCAGTTACATTATCTCTGTTATGACAGATAGAATATTTTTTCTAGCTAGGAGTAATTATCTGTAAGCAGCAACTTGGAATAGAAATAGACTTGAAATTCAAATTTCTGAATCTCCTAGCATAAGTGGCAAGTGGATTCAGATCATCATTCTTTGTATGTCCTATTTAATATGTTTTTGTGGATTAGGACAGAGTTGTCTCCTTGACTGCATAGTATAGGATTTTATGTAAGGGGTCATAGCTGTTCCCTGGAGAAACATATGCAGAATAAGTAATTAGAAGACAGGGAAAGTCAGAGGAATGTATAAATTAGCTTCAGTGAAGTTGTCATTTAGAAGTAGACCTGGTTAAATCTTGAACACAAAACAAATGAATTCAAAAGAATGCACACTGTTCCAGTGTTTATATGCTCAGAATATTCATTTCAGAGATTTACTAAGACTTTATGGAAAAGGATAAGATTTCCCATTTCCATAAATGTATTGTACTATCAGTAGAGCATCCTGCCTATTTCTTAATATCTATTTGGAAAAAGTATAAGATGATATGATCTATCATCTTGTGAATGCTTAGGGAATTGATGTATGTAACTTCCATTAGCACTTTTGGGGAGATAATCTGAGTGAGGCCTCTATACATGGATATAATGGCCCCTTAATTTTGCATTTTACCTTTTGTCTTCCCCTTTCCCCTTTTTCCTGTTGCTTTTTTTTTTCCTAAGAAGATATTGCTTCTTTTTTCCTGTATGTTCTGACTGTTCTTTCTGCAGGTAAGCATTCAGGCAATATGCACATGTCAACATGCACTGTATCTATTTGGAAATATTTATTGCTCAATAACATCCCAAGTGAAGGGGGTTCTGCTGATGATAATAGAAGTCACTTTCTTTTATAATTTTTCCCAGTTAATCTCCTTGTGATCTCTGTTTGACTCCTCTTTTTGGACTCCTGTATACATAAAATGTAATGAGTTTGTCTGAAGAGATTAAAAGTACTGCCAAGCTCTTTAAATTATCTGTTGTTGATTCTGTGCTATCT
Organism: Aselliscus stoliczkanus; assembly: GCA_033961575.1. NCBI lineage: Eukaryota > Metazoa > Chordata > Mammalia > Chiroptera > Hipposideridae > Aselliscus > Aselliscus stoliczkanus. Next base: position 111,211,417 of record CM066731.1, on the reverse strand, counting down.
CTATAGAAAGAACTGAGATGATGGGGGTAAAATTATTCTCACTGAACGTTTCCTGTTTGAGTCGTATGAGTTAGGAAATCCATAAACTGTAATCACTTTTATCACACTCTGTAATCATTTTCATTAATTTTTGTTCTCAGCAGTGGTCTCCACTTCATAGTTCCAAAAGCGTTTTATTCTAAAAAAAAACACACCACAAACCTGTTTCAGTGGTTACTGATCTATGAGCATTTCTCTTGAGGTTCTGTTCATTAAAATAATAACTCTAAAGGAAATGGCAGAGCTCTGAGGTATATAGTTGTGCTAGTGTAAACTTGTGAATTTAAGAATAGCATACTAATGCTTATTTAATACACATTTCCTACTTTTTCCCTCTACACATCATACCATCCTAATTACAGGAAGACATTCTAGATAACTCTTCTCTGTAATCCATTTCACTTGCATTGATTAGGCAAATGCCTTGTTAGGCAAATGTGCTAGATATTATATTTTTAACCATAGTCCAAGATAAGAAAACTCAGAATTGCAGAATCAAAAGTGGAGTCATTTCTCGGGTTAGTGACTTTATGGAAAATCTCTGATAAGTTGTCCCAACTTTCTTATAGGATGTTTGTAAGATCACAAATATTTTTAATAATGAGTGTTATAGAATACCTTTTATGAGTTTAGCATTGTAGTAGATTTTATAAGTTACAAAAATTTATAAATGACATTAGAATGCAAGAAGCATATAATCTAATTGGGAAGTGGAATGTGCATGAGAAATGGTTAGTAAACAAAAATCTTTTTTAAAAAATTGAGATATAATTGACATTCAACATTATGTTAGTTTTAGGTGTACAACATAATGATTTGAAATACTATGCAAAATGATTACCACAATAAGTTTAGTTAATATCCATCACCACAGATAATTTACCACAGATAACAACTATATTTATTATTTATAACAATAATTATTGTTATTATCTGTGGTGAGAACTTTTAAGATTTACTCTCTTAGCAACTTTTAAATATACAGTAAGGTATTGTTAACTATTGTCACTATGCTGTATATTACATCCCCATGACTTATTTTTCTTATGACTGGATGTTTCTACATTTTGACTTCCTTTATACATTTTGCCTACCCTCATCTGTCCACTTCTAGCAACCACTGATTTGTTCTCTGTATCCATGAGTTCATGTTTTTTATACTAATGTATTATTGAAATCTTACAGTATTTGGTATTTGTTCTTTTCTGTCCAACTTATTTGACATAGCATAATACTCTTAATGTCTATCCATGTTGTCACAAATGGCAGGATTTCCTTCCTTTTTATGGATGAATAATATTCCACTGTATATATATATGACACATCTTCTTTATCCATTCATTTATCATTGGGTGCTTAGACTGCTTCCATATCTTGGTTATTGTAAATATGAGGTCTAACAATTAAGTTTGAGAACTCATCCTAGAAAAAGTGCTACCTACCTCATTGCTGAATATCACTATGATCACCTTCAAAGTATTCCTCCTGGGAAGCTATGCACTGATGCCAGCACCTAGTACACCCTTTGAAGCAATTTTGGAACTCTTTTTCTGGAATGGCCATCAGAGCTGTCATTGTATTACCCCTGATGTCCTGAATGTCATCAAAATGTCTTCCTTTCAGTATTTCCTTTATCTTCAGGTAAAGAAAGAAGTCATTTGGGGCCAGATCAGGTGAATAGGGAGGGTGTTCCAATACAGTTATTTGTTTACCAGCTAAAAACTCCCTCACAGACAGTGCCATGTGAGCTGGTGCATTTTCGTGATGCAAAAGCCATGAACTGGCAAAAAGTTCAGATCGTTTGTTTTTCATGCAGCCTTTTCAGCACTTCCAAATAGCAAACTTGGTTAATTGTTTGTCCAGTTGGTACAAATTCATAATGAACAATCCCTCTGACATCAGAAAAAGGAGAATACATCAGTACCCTCTATCCACTGGGAGAAGATAGCTATGCACATATATAAGCCTCACCTTTCTCAAGACCTTCATTCATAAAGTATATACCCTAAAGAAGAGTCTGTTATTCTGAACTATTCAGTCCTATTACAGGCTAAATCCTCCTTTCTTATGAATAGCTCAAAGCTGAGTTAAGGTCCTACCAGCTGTGTGAAACCATAATGATTTTAGTGTATCATGTTGATAAAATTGTCAGAGAAACACAGGGGAGAGGTGTGTGTAGGGAATTGTTCAGCCTAAAGTTTCCTATTGAAATTATGGAGCCCCAGAAGTAATATGCTAAGTGGTAGTCATCAGGATCCAAGGTTTAGACACTAAACATGTATATGGTTGGTAATGTGAGTTTTAGACATTTATTCATACACCCAAGAAATATTCATTGAGCACTTTGGGTGAGACACTGTTCCAGGAGTGGTGTTAGAACAGCGAATCAGACCATGTCTCTGCTGTCATGGAGCCTAAGTCTAGTGAGAAACACAGACAAAGAAAATTAATCAATTGATCAATATAATTTTTCCAGTTTTGAGAAATAGACATACATCACTGTATGTTTAAGGTGTACAGCATGATTTGATTTACGTATATTGTGAAATGATTACCACAATAGGTTTAGTTAACATTTGTTATCTCATATAGATACAATAAAAAGAAAAGAAAAAATTTTTCCTTGTGATAAGAACTCTTGGCATAGTAATATAATTTTGTATAGTGAAATGAAAATAAAGCAAGCTACGTTAAAAAGTGACTGGTTGGTGTCTACTTTAGACACTATTTATGGATACAGATCAGAGATGAGTTAGACAAATGTTGGGTGAAATCATTAAGAAGGGGCCCTGAATGATCTTGAAAGACAGATGAGCAGGAGCGAAGGCTTTCCAGCAAAGGCCTGGGGCAGGGATATACATAGGTGTGTAGGAGTAGGGAGGAGAGAAAGAGGCAGAGGAGGAAGAGGAAGGGCTAGTCTGTTTGCTCTGGTGAGTAATAGGGAATAAGGTTAAATATGTGGGGTCATGTATGTCAAATATACCTTTAAAGATTGAGTCCTCCTTTAGAATAATTGGTTTCCAAATAAATAGCCATAAAAGTCACTTGAAATGGTGGCCAATGCAAAGCTACTACTCTTAGAATCTTGAACACAGAAGCAAAAATATGTGAAAATAATCTAATAGACAAATGTGTATAGAATGAGTTGAATCAAAATGACACTGGTGTCAGGAAAGTCAGCTAGAAAGCAATTGCGGCAATCTGGGAATATAGTGTAAAATTTGTGTAGTATTTATGCTTTCTTATCTCATTAACTTATCTAATCAAGCATATTTATTGAGTGCCTATTAGATGTCAAGTGGTGTGTAAGGCACTGAAGACAAAATGGTGAGCCAATCAGATATGGTTCCTGTCCTCATGGAGATCACAGTCTAGTGAGGAAACAGATATTGGTCATGTAATCACAAGCCTGAATGTCTAATTTCAAAATATGATAAATACCTTGATGTAAAACTAAGCAATATTATGGGAACATGCAACTGTGGGGAGGAGGCTTTACCTCATGTGGGGCGGGTAGGTAAAGCTTCCCTGAGAGACACTGGAGCTAAAATTTGGAACATAGTAAATATTGATTAGGAAAAGGTATGGGGGAGGCAAGAATGGGAGGAACAACATTTCAAGCAAAGAAAATAGCATGTATGACAACAGGATTTTGGGTCAAGATAGCAGAATAGATAAAGCTGTGCTCACCTCCTCCCTTGGTCACATCAGAATTACAACTAAACTACCGAACAACCATCATTGAAAATTGCGTGAAGTCTAGCTGAATCGAAGCCCTACAAATAAGGACATACAGAATAAGCCATCTCAAGACTGGTAGGAGGGGCAAAGACAAGGAATGGGCTGATCTCACACCCATGAATGATCATTAAAAATCAGGGATATCTCAACTGTAGAGTTCCCCCCTGGGGAAGCAAGGGGTCCCAGCTGCACACCACGCTTCCCAGTCCAAGGTTCCAGTGCTGGGAAGAGAAGTCCCCATAACTCCTGGCTATGAAAAAAAGTGGAGATTGTGGCTGAGTGAGATGAAGGTGGCTGCAGTCACAGGTGCTCCTCTTAAAGGGCCCTTACACAGACTTACTTACTGATGGACAACTCACTCACTTTGAGCTACAGCACTAGGGCAGCAGCTCAAAAGTCTCCAGGGATATACGGGGAGAAACTGAATTGTCTGGCTTCAAGGCAAGGGCTGGAGGGGCAGCTTTCTCCCAGAAAAAAAAAAAACGCTGAGAAAATCCATTGTTTCCTGCTCCCAGCGTGTAGACATAGGCGGCCACCATATCTGAACTTCCATCAACCTGGTTAACACCAGTCCTTCACCTACTCTGGTGACTTCCTAAGACCCTGCACCACCCAACTTTCAGGCACACCCAAGCCACTTCGAAGGGTTTTTCTGAACAAATGGCCTGTTTTCGGTCATGTGTCAGATTTTTCTAAAATATATCAAAGGTTCACAAAACCCAAATAAGCAGTAACTGGCTATGGCATGTTCTATATCTCTGGCTGAGCAGCCCTAAGCCGGGCAGTAGCAATAATCAGCCATGGCTTGTGGCTTGGCCTCTCAAGACACATCCAAGCCCAGAATGGGAAGCAGCCATCTGTGGATTACTTTGTGGGTTGTGCCAGGTGGCCCCAGGCAGGGCACATGCTGTAGCTGAACTGGGCCTGCAGCAGGTCCCCTACCAGGAGGCCTCAGTGCTGGCATGCCTGGGGCATCACCTGGCCATTTCCAGGGAGGACACACCCAAAGGGAAGACTGTGAAGGCACCAGAGCCCTGCCAAAGAAAATCCTGCTTTGTAGGGTCAGACCATGCACCATAGCTCCTCTACTATAGTTACAGCCAGTCCTCACAACCAGTCAGCCCAAGGCTCAATCCCTCCCCTTGACATGCAAGCAGGAAGCAAGGCTCAGCTACACCAGAAGGGCATACAACCCACCCAAGGGACACATCTGGAGCATCTGGCTCTGGTGACCAAGGAGACTGCAACATAGAGTCCCACAGGCCATTCTACATAAAGCCACTCTACTAAAATTGTGAGGCATAGCAGCCCTACCTAATACATAGAAACAAACACAGGGAGGCAGCCAAAATGTGGAGACAAAGAAACATATCCCACGTGAAAGAACAGAAAACTCCAGAAAAAGAACTAAACAAAATGGGAATAAGCAATCTACCAGATTCTGAGTCCAAACACTGGTATGATCTCAGGGAGAACTTAGACAAAGAGATAGGAAACATAAAAATGGAGATAGAAAACATGGAAAAGAACCAGTCAAAATAAGAATACAATCACTGAAATGAAGAATACTTCAGAGGGAAGCAACAGTAGATTAGATGAAGCAGAGGATCAAATCAGCAATTTAGAAGATAAGGTTGCAGAAAACACCCATTCAGAACATCAAAAAGAAAAAAGAATCCAAGAAAATGAACGGGCCTCTCAGACAACAACAAGTGTACAAACATTTACATCATAGGGGTACCAGAAGGAGAAGACAGAGAGCTAGGAAGTGAAAACCTATTTAAAGAAATATAACAGAAAACTTTCCTAATCTGGCAAAGGAAATAGACATACAAGCTCAGGAAGTACAGAGAGTCCCAAACAAGATGAACCCAATGAGGCCCACCCCAAGACACATCATAATAAAAGTGCCAAAGTTTAAAGACAAAGAAAACTCTTAAAAACAACAAGATAAAAGCAGTTAGTTACTTACAAGGGAGCTCCCATAAGACTATCCGTGGATTTCTCAACAGAAACTTTGTAGGCCAGGAGGAGTTGGCATTCAAAGTGATGAAATATTCAAAGTGATAAAAAGAAAGGACCTACAGCCAAGATCACTCTACCCAACAAAGCCATCATTTAGAATTGAAGGACAGATAAAGAGCTTCCCAGGCAAACAAACAAAAATCCTGAAAATCATCACCACAAAATCCAGTATTACAAGGAATCTTAGAGGAACTTCTTAAAGATAGATAGATGATAGATAGATAGATAGATAGATAGATAGATAGATAGATAGATAGATAGATAGATGATAGATAAATAATATGAATAATAAAATGGTAATACATATATATTCATCAACAGGATTAAATGCTCCAATCAAAAGATAGGGTCATTGAATGAATAAAAAAACAGACCCTTACAAGAGCCTACAAGAGACTCACTTCAGATCCAAAAACACACACAGACTGAAAGTACAGGGATGGAAAAAGATATTTCACGAAAATGGAAACAAACAAAATGAAAAAAGCTGGGGTAGCAATGCTTATACCAGGCAAAACAGACTTTAAAACAAAGGCTATAACAAGAGACAAAAAGGACCCAGTAATCCCACTTCTGGGTATTTTTTCAAAGAAACCCAAAATGCTGCTTTGAGGGGATGTATGCATCCATATGTTCATTGCACCATTGTTTACAATGGCTAAGATGTGGATGCAGCCTGGGTGTCCATTGATGGATGAATGGATAAAGAGTAGGTGCTACATATACACAATGGAGTATTGCTTGGCCATGGAAGGGAGGGGGTTCTTGCCATCTGTGGCAGCATGGAGGGTATTGTGCTAAGTGGACTCTATCAGACAGAGAAAGACAGATGCAATGTGATTTTACTTATATGTTGTATTTAAAGAGTAAAATAAACAAAACAGAAACAAACTCACAGATACAGAGAATATTTTGATGGTTGCCAGATAGGAGGGGGTTAAGGGTGAGTGAAAATGGGGAAGGGATTATGAGGGGAACAACAACAAATTGGTTGTTACACAGTTGTCATGGGGATGTAAAGTAAACCATGGAGAATATACTTAACAATATGGTAATAACTATGTATAGTGCCAGGGAGGTTCTAGACTAGTCAGGGGGTCACTTCTTAAATTATGGAAATGTCTAACCACTATGCTGTACACCTGAAATTAATGCAAATAATACTGATTGACAACTGTAATTGAAAAATTTAAAAAGCGGGGAAAAGGTGAAGGGGAATAAGAGGTTCAAATTTCCAGGTATAAAACAAGTCATGGGGATGCAATGTACAGCATGGGGAATATAGTTAATAATAATGTGGTACAGTGTCAGATAATTTCTGGACTTATGGTGATCACTTCTTTAAGTACCTAAATATGGAATAAGTATGGTGTACACCTGAAACTAATATAATACTGTGTTTCCCCCAAAATAAGACCTAACTGGAAAATAAGCATAAGCATGATTTTTCAGGATGCTCATAATATAAGCCCTACCCCAAACATAAGCCCCAGTTAAGATCGTCAGCCAGACGTGACTGAATAAATGTACATTTTTGTACATGAATAAATAAATAAATGTATATTGTTGGAACAAAAATTAATATAAGACCCAGTCTTATTTTGGGGGATACATGGTACTATATATTAGCTATATTTTAATAAAAATCTTAAGAAAAAAATAGCATATACAATTTCTATGTGCTAGAGGAAATAGAGCTTGTTCAGGGATCTCTAAGATGGCCAGTGCTCTTGAAGCACAGTTGGTGAGTCTGTGATTGGTTGCTGTTTTGAGCTGTGGCTGTAGACATAGGCAAAGCCAAACCTTGGAGGTCCATAGTTGGGAATTTAGACTTCACTCAAAGAGGAGAGAAACCATTGGAAGTGTAGGCAGTGTGTTGAGGATGTGGGCAGGGAATGAAACAAAATTCGATACATTCTTGTAGCATTAGGATGGGGGCATGAAGATGGAGAGAAGTGAATGGGTCCAAGAGATAGTCAGAGGTACAGTCAACAGGTAATGGCTTATATGTGGAGTGTCAGGAACAGGCAGCATTAGGAGGTTCCTGAGTTTCTGGCTTATGCAAACTGATGGTGTTTGTACAGCAACCCTGTACAATATGAGTCATTTTTGTCCCATTTGACATTAATCTGAAGTTCTAGGTAGTTAAACAGTGTACCTCGGGGACTATCATTAGTAAGTCACTGAGGTAGGACTCAAGCTCTGGTTTATGATTTCAAAAACTGGCTCTCTCTTCTATACCATGCTCTGGGTTGACTGCAGAAGAAATGCCTGTGGCTTAATGATGGAAACACAATAGCTTTGATCTTTACATGCCAGGGCCATAGAATCTTATCATCGGAAGGGATTATAGAGAACTTCCTGCTGTGTTTTTAAAGCTTCTTTATCTGTCACCTACAGTGAGATATGTAGTTTTGCATCATGAACACACATACACACATGCATGCACGCGTGCCTGCGCGCGCCAACACACATAATTTCTTGAAATAAATTTTTGGAAACAGCCTTAGTATAATGATGAGATACACTCTGATATTTTCTGTTCTATTCTCTTCCATTAAAAAAATGCTAGTTACCATCCACAATATTGATTTCATTATCCGCTAATGAGTTGTGACTCTGTTTGTGCCCTCTTCATTTTTTGAAAAGGATTTGAGGCCCAGAAATGGGAAGTGACTTTCCTAGATGTCATAGCCAGCAGGCTAGTAATTTCTTGTTACCCCATTTTCTGACTCTATTATACAATTTGTTGTTTTTTTTCAGCTCCATAAATAAAACTGATAGGTTCATAAATTTTGTCGCTGAAGAAAAATATCTCTATTGATAGTTTTCTGCTAATTGATATTTAGCAGAAATATCAAGCTTTACACTAAGATGAAGACTCTCTAGGTCCCAAGTAAATGAAACTTTGCAAGATTTTATTTGAAAAGGAAAGGACCATGAAACAGTCAAGATAATAGTGTCTAACCTTTAAGATTCTGAGAAAGACTAATAAAAAAGCCAGTGAAAATGGAAAGCAGTTATCAAAGAGAGGCGATAAAAAAATGCACTTACGAAGTCACCCAAGAAACCAAAGGACATTTGTGAAACCAAGAGGAAAAACCAAATCTTTCTGCTAAGCAAAAATGCCAAGGGGAGAATAGAAAGTTTTAATAACCTGTGTGAAATCACAGGTACTGCATTTCAGGAGTGATGTTTAAACATAAATGCAGCACATAAGATAAAAAAAAAAAAAGCCTCGTTAGGTAATACTGAAAAATGGTGGGACATTTGGAAAGAATATAATGGAACTATCAGACTATTAAAGATTTAATAAAATGAAAATTTGAAGTTTACTCAGCTGAACTGAATTTAGAAGCTTATAGGAGTATTTAGAGAGAAGACAGAGATAGGGATGTGCTTGCCACTTTTTTGCACATGTCCTCTACCATTGCTAGAAATAAGAGCTAGTTGTTGAAAATCCTGACAAGGTTTTCTGGATATTTTCCCCATCAGACAAGAGGTAGAGCTGAGAAAGCACGGACACAGCTAAGACTGGGGAAAGCAAGGATTGAGAATACTATGGTGACTCAGTCAGAAAATGGCAGCATGACTGGTGGGGTTTCCTTTTCTTTCTAAAGACCAGTCCAGCAGGGAGAAGGGGAAATATCGTCAATCTATCTGGCAAGCCTTAGCCCAAGAGCCATATCCGTGCATCCACCAACAAGTATTGCTTGAATTCTCACTAAGTGCCAGGTGTGATGTCAGGCTCTGTAGAGAGACTATGAATAAGACAAATTTAGTCCCTGCCCTTAAGAAGTTTGTAGCCAAGGGAAAGGTACAGGCAAATCCAAATGGTTTGATGCATTCTGTAATAGAAGAGATGGAGAGATGGACAAGGGGCCAGGGAATCAGCGAAGAGGCACCTGACCTGGAAATGATGAGTTAGGGAAGGATTCCTGGAGGAAATGATATCTAAGTACCAGTTGGCCAGATGAAGTGTGAAGAAGGTGGTGTGCTTGTTTCAGGAATTACATCACACTGTGTGTTTAATGCCTTCATAAAGCATAAGCCTGGCACAAAATAAGCCTTTATAAAGCTTTTTTAAATATTTTATTATTGTAGGTCATAAGGCACTGGGTCAGATGGTACTTTTCTATATGAAAGAACACACATGACACAATGGTTCCATAAATATGTCTGATAGAACTCAATATTAACATGTAATTGCCTATTATTATTTAACAGGCCTATGAAGTACTGATGTTCCTCATTGCAGTTCCTTTTGCTTGCAGAAGAAAACTGCAGAGCATGTCATATGTAGTGTGTGATTTCTCTGCAGAAGGAAAATATAGAATAGGATCAGAATAATAGATCTTAAACTATAGAAAAATGAAGGGGACTATGGTCAACAATAGTGTGATAAGTTTGCACAGTGACAGATGATTACTAGGCTTAGTGTGATGATCACACTGTAGGGTATATAAATGTCGAATCGCTATATTGTATACCTGAAACTAATATATTATTGTATACCAACTATACTTACATAGAAAATTCTTTTAAAAGGAACTGTAGAAGTGACCTAATCCAGGTCATCCCTTTAATACATGAGAAAGTGGGTTAGTCATTCGCTCAGAGTAACAATGTTGTTGGTTAGTGGCAGAAATAAGACTAAAAAGCAGTTGGTCTGGCCAACAATTTAATACAGTAGATTCCCCCACCACTCCGTTATTCTCAACCTTGCTTTCCACAGTTTCAGTTACCCACGGTCAACTGTGGTCTGAAAATAATAAATGAAAATTCCAGAAATAAAAAAATTTATAAATTGTGTGCCATTCTTAGTAGTGTGATCAAATCTTGTTCCATCCTGCTTCACTCCACCTAGGACTTAAATCATTCCTTTGTCCAGTGTATGCATGCTGTAAAAACCATACAATAAGATATTTTGAGAGAGACCACATCCACATGACTTTTACTATAGTATGTTGTTATAATTGTTCTATTTTATTATTAGTTATTATTGTTAATCTCTTCCTGTGCCTAATTTATACATAAAACTTTATCATAAGTATGTATGTATAGGGGTCAGTACTCCCCATGGTTTCAGGCATCCACTGGGGGTCTTGGAGCATATCCCCGCAGAAATGTACTCATTCCTTTATATGATGTTGCCACTTATAATAGAATTTTTTTCAAAGCTCTCAACGTTGATATAAAATTGTGTTACTATTGTTACCTTGATGTTAATTTTCATTATTACCTTTGAAGATTTCATGGACTTCATCTTTATGTTTTTCTAGTACTTGATTCACTTTGAGAATTTGTGTGTTTTTAATTTCACTTGAACCATTTTCCTTTTACATTAAGAGTAAGGAATAATGGAATGCTACTAACCATTTTCATTTTAAACCCTTAATTTGTTATTTGCAATAGATGAACATATTTTAAACTTTGTTCTCTGTTAGGTTAATATTTCATTCAAAGACTATCTCTGGCAGGCATATTAAACAAAATGTTAACTAAAGGCCTGGAAAAATGTCATGTAGTTAATAATCTAAATAATGCTTTCCTTATAATGCACTTCTGACTGCTACTATGGTAATGTTCTTTCATGACTATTATTGTTACACAGTTATGTTCACATGCTTTGTTTAAAGCTATATAATTAGCAAACACTGTAGAATAAAACCACTCAAATGTTCTGCTGGGCTATTCTTCCTTTTGCTCACCGTTCGCTCTAATGTTTTCTGTACTTTAGCCTATTGTGCTAACATTGATTCCTTCGCCCACCTGCCAGCTTTCTTATTCTTAGGCATCTCAAAAATACCGTAATCGGTTGTCATTCTCTCTACATGGGAGCCTTCCAAATCTCTCGGCTGCCTCTGTGGGGATCTGTTGGATAAGAATTTTTCAATAGCGCCCTTTTCTCACCAGGTTCTTCACCATATTCATTGTGCATTCTGAAAAACCACATTCACCTTACTGCCTGGACACTGATCGCTGCAGAGCTGTTTCTCATAGTTAAGGTCTCACAACTCGAGCTACTTAACAACAATTTCTCCTTTACTCTTCATGTTCTTTTTTGAGGTATGGTTATAATTACAGATGATATTGTGAGTTATTGATTTCAGGTGAACCTCTAAGGGTCCCTGACCATTCTCATGATTCCCAAGTTAAGTGGAAGCAATGCTGTTTCTAAAGGCTGATGCTGACTTGCCCAAGAGTTTTGCTCTTTTTTTTCCCCCCAGCTTTTCATACGTTGCTTGACATCTATAACCTGTTGGCTTCTGGCTGCTGAACTTGCATTTGTTTTGTGATTCTATGGTGATTCTATCCCATTGAAATAACTAATCTAACCTGTCTTTTCTGGAGAAAAGGAGAAACATCCTTTAGACTTGCAAATGACTAAGAAGGGTAAATTGGTGGATAAACTGGGTTTCCCAGTTTTATTGGTCTGGTGGTTTTCTCACTATCCTTGTCTTTGAAAACAAATCTTCTCCAGTTAAAGATTTTACTTATGCTTTGGCTTCTTTAAATTATGTGACATCACTTATACAAATGTCATTCAATGATCATTTCCATAAATTAATCTTAAATCAAAAGGTGAGAAGAGTAGTTCTAAAGTCCAAACTTCTTTTTTATCTTAGAAGTAATCTATTCAGAAAGGCTGGATGTGTGGTATTTTTCTTTTCATTAGTTCAATGCAGCTCAAATCTTCCTTCCTACTCTCTGAAAACCTTGAGAATACAGTATTTTATTATACAAATCTCTGGATATACATTATATTTTATGATTTATTTTGGTTTTATTTTAACAAACTTTTTAGTGTGGAAAAATTTAAACATATACAAAAGTCTGTCATCACTCAACTTCAACAATTATCAACTCAAGTGTCAAAAGTGTTTCATCTATAACCTTGCCTATTCTTCCATGCCCATCAGGTAATGGTGAACAAATCCCAGACATCATATCATTTTATCTGTTAGTATTACAGTATATATCTCTAAAATTAGAAAAGATTCTTTTAAAGAGCATAGCCATACAATCATCAAACCTAAAAACTTGAACGATATTTATTCCCTTAAGAGTATCAACTAAGTAAATGTTGAAATCTCTCTGTTTTATAATTTCTTCTTACATTTGGTTTATTCAAATAATAATCCAAATATGATTCACATGTTCATTTGGTTGGTATGTTTCTTAAATCTCTTTTAATCCATAATTTTCCTTACTTCTTTTCTTATAATTTGTTAAAGTCCTTTAAATTTTTCAAATATCAATTTTGCTGATTGCATTCCCATACCGTTGTTTGATATGTTTCTCCATTGGCTGAATTTCCTGTAGCCTGATTGATAGATCTAGAGATTTGATCATATTCATTTGTATTTTTTGACAAGAATAGATTATAGGACTGTTGTATACTTTCGTCAGGATGCCAAAACGTCTGCTTGTTTCTCTGTGATGTCCAGGTTATTCAATGTGTTCAATTGTTGCCAGCCTGACCCATCCATTATAAAGTTTCTCATAGGTTGTTAATGTGAAATTTTTAGTAGCCACTGATGATCATGAATAAGGACCTATTGTTTCACTCAGTGTTTCAAAATGGTATATTCTAATATTGTCGTTTCTTCTTCATTCATACGGTTTCATTTAAAAATGTTTAGTTTGGTAAATTAAATAGGAGGTGATTATTGGGTATCTGTGATGTGCTGGTAGTCTGCTAGACAGTGTAAGGGGAAGACAAAATACATATATATCATGGATTCTGCTCTAATAAAAATAGAAGTATTATGCTCAAAACAATTCAAGAGTAATTATAGTATGGTAAGTGAATTAAGGAAAGAGAGATGAGCATGGGTTAGAGATGACAGGGGACACATACATTTTATGAAATAGGGGGAAACTGAGGGCATTCCAGCTAGGGGAATAGTTGGGACCATGCCATGGAGCTAAGAACAAGAATGACTGTGTAAGGGAAGGTACAGGAAAAAACCTACCTAGAGATTACACATTAGCTAAGCACTGTTTGGGAGTGAGAAAGCTCTATTATTCAGGTCCTGGAGAAATTGCCATCACCTGTGAACTTTCTGGTATTGTTCCAAATACATTTGGCAGATAGGCTTTGTTTGGGCTAGGCAGTTACAGTGAAGTGGCCTATGGAAATGCAGTAGTTTAGAAATTGATTTGTCATAAATAAAAGCTCATCTGAGCTTAAGAAATAATATAGCCCAAGTCAAAGATAAGATGTGAAGAATTAGTCATGTTGATAGGTATACATAGTAACAAAAAATATATAAACTATATATATACTTGTGGTTTTACCGAACAATCCAGGTTGTTTGAAAGAAGAGTCAGGTGGGTGCACAGGACTTGGTGTGAAGTTGGGACAAAGTTAAAGATGTTGAGTTTGATTTCGAAAATGTTGTATTTTGAGTGCACATACAAATAGTAAAGGCTTTACATTCATGAGATCATACTGTAAATGTATTTTTGCACCTAATAATATGTTGTGGACATTTTCAAAGTCAATGAATATAGATATATAACATCCTTTTTCATGTCAGTCATTGTATGTAGGTACCATAAATAACTTGGTACCATAATTAATTTCCATTGCTGACCTTTAGACTTTCAAATTTTTCTGTTGAAGCAGCACTGCAGTGAACATTCCTGTGGATGCATTTTTGTGCATTTGTCCAGTTGATTGTCTTCTTCAATAACTTCCTGAAAGTGGGGTCATGGATCAAAAGCTATGCTTATTTTATATGTAATACATATCTACATATTGCCAGTGTCCTCTAGAAATGCTGTACCAATGATACATCTACCAATAACATCTATCAGTACCCGGAAAGTTCTTTTATTTTTTTATTGTTTTTTTTTTTTTTAGTTGAGCCATCCTGCCACCTGTTGGCAGCTCAGTGACAACTCAGCTCAGGCTGGGAATTGAACCAGCGACTCTGTTGCTCAGAGCTCATACTCTTGAGCGTGCTCTTAACCAACTAAGTCACTCTGCAAGCCCCCCGAAAGTTCTTTTAAATGTCTTGAAAAAAAATTCTTCATCTTCATTTGGCCTCATTTTCCTCATTTATAAAATAAGGAAGATGAAATATATCAGCTTTTTAGGATCCTACGACTATTTAAAAAATTTTAAGAACTGTTGAACAGAAGCAAATTGTTGTTTCAGAAAAACACACCTGTGCAAAAACACAGAAATTTTTACATGCTGTTTATGAGAATTCACAGACCATTGAAGTAAATTCACAGAATCTTTAAGATTTCACTCCATGATTCCAAGTAAAGAATCTCTGATTGAGGTGATTTAAAAGTTGTCTTCTCCTTGTAATATGCACACACACACATCTTGCTCACATATCACACACTTATTCACACGTTGATGTGCACACAGAGTTCTAATGCATATTTGGAAAAACTTTGACAACTGCTTGATACAGAAACTAGTCTCATTGAGATCTGTAAAATCACTTGAGTGCGTATAGTTATGAATTTCTATTTATTTCAGGTTCTTCAATGGCGAGCCCACCAGGAAGAAGTAACAAGACTGGAAATGGAAATTTCTGCCAGAAGAAGAGAAAAGGAAGAGGAAAAAGAGAAACTGTGGAAGAAGAAGGAATTGTTACAAAGAGAAGAGAAGAAAAAAAAAGTATAAAATCTGCTGTTGCAATGAATGTGTGAATGAATGCTTAATTGCCTGACCGAGCTTTGATACTGGTGTTTGGAATTCTCATCGGCAGGTCTTAGAAAGTTTCATGTTTTAGTGCTGTCTTGCTCTAGTTCATAGGACTTGAAAGATTTGTGGACGTGAAAGAGAACCGCTTTGACCTGCACAAGCACAGGTACCTGTGATTAGAAGAGATGCTATAGGTGAAGGAAAGATGGGGTTTGTGACTGTTGTGAAGTCTTGCACCAAGTAGGGACGTGGCAAACACCAGGCTTACAGGGATGGCATTTGGTTGACTGCAGAGCAGCAAAATGATTGTCAAAAGTTGTCCATGAAAGAAAAGCATTTTGAAAAATGGGAGAGAAACCATTGTGAGCTTATAGATGTGCTCTTGATATTTAGTCTGTCACCAAAACAACAGCAACACAAACAGGAATAGAAAGAATAATTAAACTCTAAGCCAAATTCATGGTTAACCTCGTAGTTTTATAAGACTGAGGCATATGTTTTATTTATTTCCTTTTAAATAATACTTCTATAATTTAGAAAGTGTGAGTAACTTGGTTTGTGAGTGTTCCACAACAAGCAAACATTTCTAATACATTTTTTTCTAATACATTTTAATGTGGTAAATAAGTGATGTCTTGCAATATGAGTCGTTTGCTTTGTAACAGATTATGCTCTCAAACCAAGGTAGTCCTGTATTTTTAAAGTACAGAGAATGATTTAATAAGCTCATTAGTACTCATCACCTAGCATTTTAACTGTTAATATTTTTTGTTCTGTTTCAGATTTTTATTCTGCAGATAAAGCTGAAATCCTCTTTTGAGGACCTACTCAGTACCATTTCCCTTCTTCCTTCTCCAAAGGCAGCCTCAATCATAAACTTTACTTTTATCTTTCCAGGCCATCTATTGCTTTTAATGTTTTAATATGTAGTTGGTGACTTTTAATGTTTTGCATGAATACTATCATACTGTATCATTCTGCAGCATATACATCATTCAACCTTACATTTTTGAAATATACCCATGTTAATACAAAGAGACATAGCTCACTCCTTTTAAATGCTACGTAGTGTTCCATTATAGAACCAGGCCACCACTTATCCCTTCCCTTAGTGGTTGACATTTAAGTTTCTAAAGTTTTGTTCTCATAACTGTGCTGTATCAGCCACCTTATACCTGTGGACTGGGGCATATGTGCAGAGCTTTCTAGGATACACTTAGGAGAGGGATTACTATGTTAGAGGATTTGTAAGCTTTCAACTTCATAAGAATTTTTTTAAAAAGGTATTACAACTTTTCTTTTTGACTTTTGTCATCTGAAAAATTTGAACAGTATCTCGTTGTTTTACACTGGATTCCCCTGATCACTTGCGGGATTGAAAATCTCATGTTTATTGGGCGGTTTTCTTCCTCTGTGAATTGCTTATTTTTTGTCCATTTGTCCATGTTTTCTTTATTCATCTGTAGAAGTTCTTTGTAAATTCTGGATACTATTTCTTTTTATCCAATATGTGGGTGGCAGATGTTTTCTTCCATTGGTCATTTGCCTTTCAATTTTGCCAGTAGTGTCTGTAGTTTCATGAAAGTTTAAAATGATCAAGTAATCAAAGTTCTTAAACTTTTCCTTTATGAATCGTGCTTTCCTTTAGGAACTGTGACCTGGTAGTGGGAGCATCTCTACAGACAGGTTTTATGTTTGCTTCTGCTAAGGGATCTATGCATTCTGCCGATCTGGGACCAGTATGTATATAAGCTTTAAGAAGTGGGATGAATGCTGACAGCTCAGGGCATGTTGACTTAGCACAGATGCATAACACCTGCCCAGGTTTTGTAGTTGACCCCTTTCCTCCTCTGGGCCCAAGCAGAAAGTTAGCCACTTTGTCACTTCCCCGGGGAGTGTACATGGTGGACCTAGTTCCCATGTTGTGTAGGGACCAGTCCTGCATGACTTCCTGCTCTTTGTAAGTAGCTTGGTTCCAGTTCCCATGTGCATAGGTCCCACAGCTAATAGGAAAGGCCCAGCACCAGCTTCTCAGACCCAGCTCAGATCCAGGTTTCCCCAAGAGCCCCTGGGCTTAGGCTCCCTCTCATTGCTCTGACTTTGATTTCCATCTTTCTTTTCAGCCTTGGAGCATCGTGTGTGTGTGTGTGTGTGTGTGTGTGTGTGTGTGTGTGTGTGTGTGTGTGTGAGATAGTTTGTTCAACATTTCTATGCATTTAAAGTGAGAAAGGAGGTTTCTATGTTAACTCAGACACACTGACCAAACTTCTGGCTACCTTTATATACACTAACCACAACTCTAGATTCTCTTTGTGTGAACCACTTTATGTATTGGATACACATTTTAGTTCTTTGGTGTTTAACAGCAGTTTGGCAGAAAAAACCCTATAAACAAACCCCCCTTACCTGAGATTGGTGCTCTGCTTCTCCCCACCTACTCTTTCACCTGCCTGATTTTCTCTTCTCACAAAAGAGCAGCCATAGAGATAGAGAACTACACCATGTGTAAAACCCCACCTTAGGATTTCTGAACAAGAGCTCATCTTTGTTCTAATTCTTCCTCCCAGCAATTTGTCTTTTAGGGAATAATATTGTCTTTCTGCTGGGATAACATTTTGATGTGTGTCCAGTGCCAAAGTTTATCCTGATAGGTGCCCAGATCCTTTCAAATATACCTTTAAGTTATTAGAGCACTTTTTCTTCTGTGCTTTAAAACTTTACTTGAACATAATGTTCCCAGTTTTGATACTTTTATCTAAAGGCTCAAGAAAAGTTTTGATTCATAAGCTGTTAGGTGTGATAATGGTAATATTTCAGAAGCATCTCTGCATTTCTGAAATTGTTATCGAGATAAAGTCAAAAGATGATGACTTTCCATAAACTATCCCCAGGAGTTATTGTAAGAAACATAATCACTGTACTGGAAGAACCTTAAAATGCTTGATGTGTAATATTGGTCCCAGCACTATCTTTTCGCTAGATGAGGCTCTTTGGGTGGCTTGAATGACATAAAAATTGTTCTGCATCACAGAGTTTTAGGAGGTTTTGCTGGTGCCTGGTTCCTGGAGTTCTGTGGGCTCCACGACAAGGGTGGTTTCAGCCTTGCTCCCAAAATGGAGATTTCAAGCAAGGCTCACATAAAAAGGAAACATACCCCTTCCTTGGTCTCACATGTCACAATTCTCTCCCAGGTTTAGCCAGCTCCTAATTCAGCATTGAAATCACCCGCAAGGTATGACTGGGGTGTGGCGAGCATTATCAAGAAACAGGATAACTCCACTGGCCATGTGACCTTCAGCCTTATCTCAGAGATGTTTCTGGGGAGGAATCTATCATTTTGTGATCTCTTAGCCTCAAATAACATTGCACCAGTAAATACCAATAGACCAACACTTCAGCAGAACTTTTGCATTGGTTTGCTCCCTGTTGTCCTCAGGCGAGACCTGGCAAATTCTCAGAATTATATTCATCCTGTAGATACCCAGGAAAGAGGGGGAACAGTCTAAAACAAAAGAGGGTGGATTTCATAAACAGACTGCAGCCTAGAGGGCTGGAATGGTGCTGCTTCTCAGAAGATTCAAGAAGCTCTGTGCTTAGGATGGAATTCACAGTACCTTCCCAGTTCAGATCAAAGCCATTCTCTCAGTGTGGGAATCCGTGGGTTCTCATAAGAGGAATTCATCATGAAATTATAAAATCCCTTCTCCAGTGTTTTTAAATCTAATAATATACTGATGTAAATGAGTAAGAGTGGGGGAAAAGGTCAACACAGAAGAATGATATAAAACAAATTCCCAGACTTTAAACTCTGCTTCTTCAGGGTTATTTGGATTTCAAAGGGCCAATGAAAAACACCTGTGATAGCAGGCTTCTGAGATGCGCCTCAAGATTTCCTGCCCCCCTTTCCCCATGAGATAAGTGTGCTGTATAATTGCCAGGACAGTAAATACCATGGATTCGGTTATAGTGTATGGTACAGATAACCTTGAGAAAGGGAGATTGCCTGGGTGCTTGGCCTAATTACAGGCCTTTTAAAAGCAGAGAGTTTTCTCTTGCTTCTCATAGGATGGATAATCAGAGATTTATTTGAAGCCCAAAAAGCACATGAACCACCATTCTTGGCTTAAAGATTGAGAAGGTCACATGCCAAGGAATTTGGGTGGCCTTTAGAAGCTAAGAGTGACCCTAGCTGACAGCCAGAAAGGAAATGAGAACTGATAACCTGTAGTCCTATAACTACAGGGAACTAAATTCGTCCAAAACAAGCATAAACTTGGACATGACAATTCAGTTTTGTCAACCCCTTGATTTCAGCCTTGTGACATCATGAGCAGAGAGCCCAGCCACACCATGCTAGGCTTCTGACTTACAGGATTCTGAGCTAATGAGTGTTGTGTTAAGCTGCTAAATTTTTGGTAATGTGTTACACAACAATTTAAAAAAGCTATACAGATTTTGGTATCTGGAAATGAAATGCTGCCAAAACATATATCTAAAAATGATGCAAGTGGTTTGGAATTGGGAAGTGGGGAAAAGCTGGAAGAATTTTGAGGGCCATGACTGAAAAAAGACTAGAATGCCTTGAACAGGCTTTCATAGAAATATGAATGCCAGAGATGTGGTTGGTGATGGCTCAGTAGGAAACAATGAACATGCTATTGGAAATGGAGTGAGTGGGGGCGGGGGTGATCACTGTTACGTGGTGGCAGAAAGTCGAGGGAAACACTCCTAAGTAATGAACTTCATATGTGAGGAACTAAAAAGAGTTCTAAAATGTGCAAACTTTTTAGGTGATCTCGATCTATCCAATATAATTTATATGCCCTTAATATGCTAATTAACACCAATTAATATCTCCGATCTGGACTTCTCTCTTAAAATGCAAATTCACACATCCTATTACTGCCACAAATCTTATATGCCTACATGAATGCTTGTTTTACCCCACAAACCTACTCTGGAGATAAGAAATTATTGCCAACAGCATGGTGTAGAGAAAAGGTAGGGTGCGCTAATACGAAACCCTTTGTTATAACCTCAAAAAGACCCACATATCAGAATATTCAGTCATATAAAAGACCCTTCCAAGAGATGAATGTTGTTGCTCATAGATCTTCTCAAACTAGAGGGCCTTTGGGAAGTTTAAGGGTAATTTTTTTTCTCAGCCACCTCAACAGAAAGCCAAAAGAGAGAAGGAATTATCTCAAAAGGACCTGTGGGTGTGGCCTATGTCTCATGGAGTGAATCCCTGTAGAATCTACAAGGGCTCACTTGATTGTAGAGAAAACTTTATCAGCAATACTTATTACTGTTAAAACAAAAATGTATCACAAACACTGGCAGCTTGGACTGAAAGGGACTGAAAAAGCATGTAATGAAAGAAGACTCATGGACCTCCCCCGAAAAAAAACCCCAAAATTCTAATGTCAAGACCTCCCCCCCAAAAAAACCCAAATTCTAATGTAGGCTGTTAAAACTGCTCAAGCACCTGGCATTCCTGATACTTCCGCAGTGAATGACACCCACCCACCTGGGCTCAGGAAGGGCTTCTCCTCATTCCCCACCATCCTATGTCATCTCCTAGTAAGACATATGGACAGCATGACTGCATATAATCCCAAAGGAAACATGATGCTTATTCATTCATTTATTCACTTATTCAGTAAAATGCACCAGTACTTCTAATGTGACACATATTACACCCAGTCCTTCATGCAACTGCAAGAGGTCACCCCACTCAAACAGAAATTGTCCCCTTTTCTGGTATCTTTTTAAAGGGATATGTTTACCTGCTCTGGCACAAAGACAATAAGAATTCATGGTTAGTTAGGTCAGTAGAAGCTCTTGCTAATAACACAGAAGGATTTCTTTCCGCTTCAAGCTATATAAATAAAACAAAAGGGTTAATAGAGAAAAACTAAAAATTCAAAATGGAGTGAACACATGGAGATTGCAGTTAGCAAAATTAACCATAACTACATACAGTAAATTCAATATATATGTACATGTACACAGTGTATACAAATGTGTACATTTGTGTATGTACATATATACACATACATACAGGGTGGCTTTCCTGCCCCCATAAGTGGGGATTGATGAAGGCCTTGGCTTGGGGTGGGTAGGATGGTGTCTTTGCCCTTATTCATGCCGAGATGTCCTCCTAGTTCTTGGTCTTACATCATCAAACATAACTTTGGGCACCTGTCCTCACACTGGCCCATGCTGCTCTGATTGCTTCCTAGTGCGAATGCTCTGATGCCAGTAAAGTTTATTGGTTTTGCCACATTTGATCAAAGTTTAGACCTTAGAGTGTCAGCTTTTTGCCCTGATTCCAATAGGGATCATCAACTCTCTTTTTATTAACTTTTTTCTTTTTGCTTGTGCCTTTAATTGCTATTGTGTGCATTTGTGCTCCACCGGAGCTGCAGGATATGAAACTGTCCTCTGCAATTTCCTTCAAATGCCTGTGACTAATTGCCTTTCATTTCCAGTGAATGTCCAGTTGCTGCAGAGAGAGGGTGATATGGATCTTGGGGATTTAGGTAGTGGGAAGAAGGACCTTTAAAATCGGGTGTGAGGGGAGGAGGAAGGGGGGGAGTCACTTTGTAAGGGGTGAAAAAAAATAACTGTTGCATTTTTTTGTACATCTGTAACTAATAATAACAATAATTAAAAAGTTAAAAAAAATCAGAGCACTGCCTGGAAAACATCCCTGGCTGCAGGGCCCCTCAGAAATGGCACCTTTTAGTCCAGATCCTGGTCTGCTTCTTCCAAATCCTTTTCCCTCATGCTGCTACTTCTCAGCCTTGTTTATATAAAGGGGTGTGTGTGTGTGTGTGTGTGTGTGAGAGAGGGAGAGAGAGAGAGAGAGAGAGAGAGAGAGAGCGCTGGATCTCACTTGACTAAAATGACTTAAGATATAAATATTGCCAGTTTATGTAATATATCACTGAGGACTGACTGAGTTGTGAACACAAATAAACAACGCCATGACAGTACTTGATAAAGCAGTGGCATTCAGATGATCTCAAATTGGCTTACAACACTTTTACATTTTCATAAAACAGAGAATATGGGATATTAGAACTCTCATAGACACCATGGACCCTGAAAAACATGTCTTTGAACCTCTCTGAAGAGTCTGACCTCCGCTCTACCACCCACCCACGCAAATCACTCATTGCCAACATCTTCTTTGCAAAGGAGCCACCAGACACTAGGGCTGACGTAGCCCCATCTGGCTGAGGACCAATCTGTTGAATTACTTCCCTCGGTCTTGTGGTTCTCTCAGTTACTAACTTCTAGAAATGTGATCTTGCAGTCAAAGTTTGAGAGGGTGGGTTTTTTCTTCATTTTTTTTAATTACAATTTATTGGGGTGACAATGGTTAATAAAATTACATAGGTTTCAGGTGTACAATTCTGTAATACATCATCTATATATTACATTGTGTGTTCACCACCCAGAGTCTTTTAATTATTGGTCCTTTCACTTGGGAATTGATAAATCCCCAATCATGAAAGCTATAAAACCTAATGTGTAAATTAACTATCAGGATATTATAATGGTCCAAAGCAGAAGATAGTTGTTGTATAATTTATGTAGAAATGATTCCAAAATAAACTCAGTGTTCACATTTTATTTTCTGAATACTTTCAGTCCTCTGAATAATATTGTATGTCTATAGAAATTAGTGTAGCATGGGAGAGTAAATAATCCAAAAATTATATAACTTTAAAATATCCATAATGCTCCTTGTTTTGTCATTAAAACTTGGAAATGAACATTAATACAAGCTTCTTAATAAAGTGCTCCTAACCTTCTACTATGAGACTGAACTTAGAGTCAACCCTCAGTATACGACTCAGTAGGTGCTAGAGAGGCAGATCATAGTCCAGGAAGCTCACTTTTTTGGTTTCAACGTCTTTCAAAAGTGAAATTTGGTTTGGAAATTCTTTTTAAAAAGTAGAAAAGCTGATGATGGAATCTTCCTAGTTTTTATCAGGACACGTGTTTTTTTTAGAAAAGTCAGATGGAGAGAAAAAAAAAAAAGCCTGGATGATCAAGAGCCAGATATATTTGTTTCCCTGTGAAATGTTTCCCAGTAGGCAGTTTTAGAAGAAAAGTCTTTAAAATTAACTCCAGGTTTCAATTTTGGGCTCTGTTTTCTGGCCAGGTCTTGATTATTCATGGTGATTTAATTTAACAGACACCTATACAGTGTCTGCTAAGTGCAAGCACTGTTCTCTGTTCATTTCATCTCAACTACCCTAAGGGGTTCATGCTAATATGATATTTATGTTATAAATGAGGAAACTGAGGCACATAGAGCACACATAATTTCCCCAAAGTCATACAACCATTAAGTGGTATAGTTAGGATTTGAACCCAGGAGGGCTAACTCCATAGTTCATGATTTTAAACACTGTGCTAAGCCACCCAGCATTGTGATTGCTGTTAATTTATGAACAATCAATTTTGAGAAATTTCAGTTTCAAACTAGTTGCTTTAGGGTCATTTTCATGGTTTTGGTCCTGCCCTGCTTTCCTCAGAACTGTTGAATAGGTAAGTAATCAATCCTTTTAACCCTCTTTCTTAAGTAGTATGCTTACTAGGAGTGTTACTTTTCTGTTCTACCGGTACACACCGTTTCACTGTGCCTGTCTCCTTGCTCTTCTTAATATTCTCTCAGGATTTCTTTCCTTAGATTAATGAACCACTATGACTAAACACTTTATAAGAAACCAGACCGTTATAGTTTGAACACAGTTGAAGTGTTAAGTATGACATGTGTTATAAATGGATTTTAAAAAGCCTCCTTGGTACTTTTCTTTTGTTAAATAGACTGAAGAAAACACTAATGATTTGATGTGATTTTTTTTTAACCTATCCACATCTTATTTCACAAGAGGAGAATTTCCACAGCTTCCAATATCACATCTGCCAACCCATCAGAATCTACCCATTACCCACCCTCCTTCCTTTGCAGTGCATGAAGTATCTGTGCTCCTGCCTAAAGCCAGCCCCTTCGTTTCTACACTGCATTTTATTCCTTCTCTCCTATTCAAGTTCATCCCAATCTTTCTTCCACCATTTCCCTCTTTCCTTCTAGATCTTTCCTATTAACCTACAAATAAACCATTATTCCTTCTATTTTTAAAAATGCTCTCCCTTGACCCCACATCCCCTCCCTTAGGGAAATCACACCATTCTATAGCATATACACAGTCCCTAACTTCTTTCTGGCCATTCTCACTTGAGCCATTTTGTCCCTCCACTTAGCAAAGCTGTGCTTGCCAAGGTCATCATTGATCTCCATGTTGCTAATTCCAGGGGTCAGTTCTCAGTCCTTCCCTTACTTTGACTATTAAGATGGAAGTGGTCACTGCTTCCTCTTTGGGAAACTTGATACTTGGCTTTGAGGAAGCCATTTAAAAAATTTTTTTTTTCTTATATTAGTTTCAGGTGTACAAAACAACAAAATGATTAGACATTTACACCCCTCACAAAGTGATAACGGTACCAAGTCCACTACCCCTCTGACATCATATAGCTGTGACAATACCATCGACTATATTCCCTATGCTGTGCTTTACATCCCATGACTGTATATAGAGATGGTGCCAAAAAAATGTATACACATTTTAAGAAAGAAAAAAACTGCGTTAAAATTATGCTGATGGTAACCACTTTGAGCACCTCTTGTAATTGCAGAAGTCAAACATGACTTGTGTTCACTTTTTGTTTTTGGTATATATTATTACAATTTTAATAGTTTTTTCCTTTCTTAAAATGTGTATACATTTTTTTGGCACCGTGCGTGTGTGTGTGTGTGTGTACAGTTACAGTTGACATTCAGTATTATTCTACTTCAGCTCAGCTGTACAATGCAGTGGTTAGGCATCTATACAATCTTTGCAGTGATCCCCCTGATAAGTCCAGTGGCCATCTGGCACCCTACATAATCTTTATAACATTATTGACCCTATGTTTATCGCAGCATTATTCACAATAGCCAAGATATGGAAACAACTGAAATGCCCATCAATAGATGATTGGATAAAGAAATTGTGGTACATTTATATAATGGAGTACTACTATGCTATAAAAAAGAATGAAATTTACCATTTGCAACAACATGGATGGACTTAGGAAGCCATTCTTTTTCTTCTTTTGTCTCACTGGTTTCTCCTTCTTAAAAAACTTGGATGGATTCCCCTCATCATTCTAAGTTTTAGAGTGCCCTTGGGGCCCAGTCTTGTATGTATACTTTTGAGGTGATCTTAATTAATCCAGTGTAATTCATATGCCATTTATATGCTGCCTAATACCAATTAACATATCTGATCTAGACTTTTCTCTTTAACTCCAAACTTACACATCCCACTGCCTCAAATCTAATATGCCCACAATGTATTCTTCTTCCCCCTCCATACTCCTTTTTTTCCCCCATACTCCTTTCCCCATTCCTTCCTCCATACTCCTTTTCTCAGCAAATGGAAACCTGTTCTCCTAGTGCTCAGGCAAAAACCCTTGGTATTATCGTTGATTCTTATTTTTCCCCTGCAAATCCCATATGCATACCTATTGTCATAAATAGAAGGCTCTACCTTTCAAATCAGAACAATTATAATAACTTCTTAGTCTCCTAATTAATTTCTCTGCCTCCTCTTTTTCCATTCCCACTCTCTCCCTCTAGTCTATTTTCTACATAGCAGTCAGAGTAGGTTTTTAAAGTCACATCAGATGATGTCACTCTCTGCACTGCACTCAATATCTCTTGGATCTCATATTCTACCACTTTTCCCCTCACTCATCCTGCTCCAGCCACACCAGCCTACTTCCTCCCCCTTGAACACCTAGCACTTGTCCCCTTAGCCTTTTGCACTGGCTGTTCCCTCTCTCCGGAATTCTTCTCTCCCAGCTGTCTGCACCACTCACTGTCTTACCTCATTCAGGATTCAAATCAAATGTCATCAGGGAGAAAATTCCACCTTGATTACCAAACTGAAAATAGCACCCTCCTTCCCTGTCATTCTGTCCATGTACACTACTTAATTTTTTTTTCTTAGCGTTTATCCTCCCCCTGACATGTATCTATCTATTGACTGCTTTTTCTTTCTCTTCTAGAATGTATGCCCCATAAAAAAGGAGATATGTCTGTTTTCCTTACTGTTTTCTCTCCAGGGCCTGGCACAAGGCCCTTAATAAATATTGGTTGAATGAATGAATTTAATGAACAAGCCGTATACAGTTAGAGTTGGATGTTGAGGTATGAAGGAAAATGTGCCAAACTAGGGGGCCCTGACAAGGTGGGTGTCCTGGGGGAGGTTATATAGGCTCTGGAAGATTTTGACTCCTCAATTGTAAATGAAGTGTTTAGACTGAATGATGGCTAAAATCACCTCAGCTCTAAGGAATCATGATTGAATGACTCTGAGGTTTGATTACTTTTCACTTTTCACTCTCCCTGACACCTCAGGCTGTGAAATACAACATCTTCACTATATATACTCCCTTCTTAATGAATAGTGAAAGGAGAGAAATTAAACAAGATTACAGACAAATTCATTTTAGCAATATCAACATATGACATGATCATTATGTAATATTTCAATGCTCGTACTGAAAATAGACCTTACTTCTAAAGAAGACATCCGAGTTATTTTTTAATCCACCTGGCATTTCAATTAAGAGGGAGATAACTAATGTGTTTACCCCATTTCTTGGCTCATCATGTTCTACAGACAGAAGACTACTTCACAGCTGAAAATAGCTATTACCAATTGGAGTAGGCAGCTCTGTTATGGAAAAATGCTCACGTAAGTGACCAAATTACAAAGCACCTAAAAGAGATTCATGTTATTATGCATAGAGACATTACCTACCCCCAAGCAATTTGTCATAAGGCGTTAATGCTATTGTGCTGGATATCTTTCCCTTGGGTCATATCTACCCCCCACCCCCTACCCACTGCTCTGGGACCCAGGGAGTTGCCCTATATGGCTCCTTTGCCCTCTTGCTTCTGGTTGTGTTCAGTCAAAGCGGATCATTAGAGATGAGGGTGGGGGAGGGGAGTGAGGTTAGGAGAGCTGTTCTCCAGCTCTTTGCCCTGCAGAGATGTGCTAACTAGCCGTGTCCTCCCGCAAAGGTCTCCGCCCTGGCCAGGTGGCCCCCCCGCACCACCTCCCTGACTCTGCTCAATGGACAGTAAAGCAGCCAGTCTACTCAGTGACATTTGCCCTGCGTTTCAACCCTCCTTTGTCAACTCTCCCCTTATTATATACTTCTGGATTCATCCTAATTTTGAGTGTGCCATCTGTTTCCTATTAGGAATCATTAAAATAGAAAATCCGTAAGAGAATGAGAGACAAAAAATTAAGAGGATGGGAATATCATTATGTCAGCAAACCAAAACTAAAAAGGGGCACTGTAATTGAACATGGTTAAAGTTAAAAGGAAGCATTTAACTCTTATTTGCTAATAATAGACAACATCCCAGCACATCAGGAGCTGGCAGCATGTATTGGGGGTGGGAGGCAAACCACCCAGTGGATAGCATTTTCAGGGGAAGTTTTACAGAAGAGTTTAAAGCAATTTTCATTTGATATCACATCAACCTTTGTAAGGCCTATGGCATAAAGTTAAATCATAGTTCTGTGAAACTTTTCTATAGAAAGTGAAAGTGATGCCGCATGCAAGGCGATAAGTGAAAATGTTATATACAGGGATATACGGTATTCTTGTCATCTGATTTGAAACTTCAGGAATGACCAAGAGTCATGTCCCTTAGATGTTCTTTCCAAATACTGATTTTTCTTGGCCAAGCTTTTAAAAAGCATCCTTTGTAATTATAAAATATTTTATGTCCATTGTAGATAGTTTGGAAAATACAAACAAGTGCTCAGATTACAATAAAAGTCACCCCAAATCATAAAACATTACCAAAAGGAAATTATTAACAATGTCCTTATATTCGTTTTTTTATACACCGGGACTTTAACATAACTAGAATCCTACATACATTATTTTTAACCTGATTTTTTCAAATGATCAATATATCTTATATATTTTCCCGTTCTACCACATAATTTTTAGTATTGGCATAGAGTTTCATTGTGTAAAATATTGGGGTGTTATATTATTTCCAGCTTTTTACCATTTTAAGGCTGTAATGAACATGCCTGTATATAAATCTTTGCATATGTCCCTGTTTATTAATTCTTAATTCTTAAGACTTTAGATAGTTATTTTCTCATTTATTCTCCAGAAAGAGAATGACAATTTACCCTCCTACCTGTGATGGATGTGCTTGTTTATCAGGTTGGAGAGTGGTGGCAAAAAAAATGTTCAAGTTTAGGCTGCTGATATGCAGCTGAAATGCAAATAGCCTGAACTGTGGACTGAAAGGAGAGACATTCAATTCAAATAACCAGGCAGGATGGTGGCAAAATTGACTTTCTATTTTGTAAACCAAAAACCTAGCTTTGATGTCTTACCTATGTAGAGAGTTTTTCCATCTTTACCCTAAAAGAATGCCATGCAAAGTAACTCTTCTGGAGTCAAATATTTATTCAGAAGCTTCAGCAAGTCCTGGGATAAAGCCCACAGAGATGTGTATGCCACAAAGTATAAAAGAGATAATGTTGTTTGAAAGTTTTTGAGGGTGGAAGTGACTATGTACATTTTTAGCACCCAAAACCCTTAATCTAGCTTCCATGGACCATTTGACTTAGAGAAGTACCATGTCTCAATTGTCTGTTGGGATTAAATGCAGCTCCACACTCCACATGACGAAATGACCTGGCCCACTGATAGTTTGTGGTCCATCATTATTATCTATCTGGATGTTTTATTAATAGTTTTGGATTTATATGAGTTGATATAAGAATAGTATTCTGTGCAATGTTGTATTTTCATATGGTTTTTCACTAGATTTGTTTAGCAAATGTATATCTTGTACTTCCCACCTGCATTATTAGATACAAATATCTACTGATATTAGATACAAATAAATATGACAGTATAAGGCATATTTCTGACCTTCCAGAAGTTCACACAAATGTGTGAAAAATTATGTGGAAAAATATACATGACTATCCAAGTTGACTGTATAGGAAGAAGAGTCATACTTCAGTTGGTGGTAGTTTTATGTGATCTAAATGAAACAAATGGAAAAAAAATAGACATAAAAAATTTAAGAGGTCCTCTTATGTTTCTATATGTAACAACATCAATTTTTTTGGTGGGGGTATATATTCCAGACCAAAAGTAGAAAAAGAGATGTGTAAGATGCAAAACATTTAGCTAAGAAGCTAGAAAATAAAATAAAAATTAGTTTATCTCAGTGGTTTATGAAGAAAGCAACTGGATATTTTGAACTTCGTATTTCATACATTTGGTGTATCTGATTAAGAATTATGACTGCCTCCTGAATCAGTCATTACAGACTTTGCAATAACGACCAGGGAGCAAGGTACAGAAGCCTATTTGTTCAAAGATTCAACATTTCACAGATTAGTTGAAATCAGAGACCAAACTATCTTCCTACTATAATGCTTTAGTACTAACTTCCTGCTTTCTGTGTGTAGATAAGAAATTCTTATTTCATGCTGAATTATAATATTTCTTGGATTGAATGAGTAAAAAACTGTAATGTAATGGTTGCATAATATTAGTCAAGGTCTTTAAAAATTAAGCTCCAATACCATAAACATCATGTTTACTAGTGGAGTTTTTAATGGGAAATGAATTGCTTGGAAGATTACAAAAGTAAGGTGGGATATAAGAGTGATCTTAAACCCTCTGCAAAGATAGCATAGCATTTTGTTTTTATTTTTTTTGAGTGCAGTGTCACTGGCCCCCATATGTGGGACCCGAACCAGGGCCGCTGGCTTCCCAAGCCAGAGCTTAACCACCACGCCACTCTGCCAGCCTGCATAGCATTCTTTTAGTGCTCTCTCTATAAATCTATATAAAGAATAGTTTCTTCTGTTTATTTAACTTTTACTGGCTTAACTTTACCAAAATGAACAAAATGTGGAACTATGAAAGAAGAACATTCAATACGAATCAGAGATAATAAGAGGAGATGTGGAATAATGAGGGTCTGTCTCAGTTTTCAGAAAAGCAAGCTTTTTCTAGAAATCTCATCTGGAAGTCAAGAGACAAGCTTTAAATTTAACTCTTCTCATTTGCACTAACTTTCTGATTCCCCTATCTAGGCTCACTCAAGAATTTTAAAAAGCAGTGTATTTAAAATCTGTCTCAACAAATGTCCCAAAGGGCTAGTTAAATACCTTTATACTTAATTTTAGTTTGAGACTTGAAAAGCCAATAATTCTTGACACACACTTCCTGTTCCTATTAATTGATGAAAAGAACATGGAACTGTCCTTAGGGAAATGCTTGCTTCAGACTTTACCACCCTGCAAATAAAACTGCTGGCCTGGTTCCCATCCACAACTTTGTTATTCTCAGACCAGAGACCAGAAGAAGCTTCCACTCAGCCAACGATGATCAATTAATCCCTGTTATGTGTCAGACACGATACAAGGTACAAGAGATACAAAGATGAATAATGCAGATCAATATGGAAAGTGCTATACTAAAGGATACATAAATAGTGCCTTGAAAAGTAAACCTAGCTATGTTTGGAGGAGAGGGAGAAGAAGGGAAGCTGAGAAAGCAATGCTAAAATTGAATCTTAAAAGATGGACAGGAGGGATTTAGCAGGCAGCAAGGCAGTGGAGAACATGCCAGCCATGTAGTAAATGCTCAGATATATCAGTAATGCAGGGTCAGAGCCTCGTGAAAAAGAAGCAAGGCATACAAGACCAGACAAAGAGGGAGGAAACAAACCTTAATCAAAGGACATAGGCATGCCAAGGATTGAGCTAACATTTTTCCTGGAGAGTTCAGAGGAAGATTCAGAGGGGAAATGGCATTTGTACTGGCAAGTAAAGGATGGAGATCAAGTCATTCTTGTTGAGAGAACTGTGCAAAAGGCAGATGAGCAAGTGCATAGCCGCCTTTTCTCCTTTATTTACATCGTCACCCTAGAGATCTCATCTGTGTCATCAAATACCATTTTAAGCGGATGTATCTTTTATTTAGGTTTGAATCCAGCTCTAAGTTCTCCCTTGAGCCACTCATCTATACCTCCAGATGTTTATATGGAATCTCCACTTAAAGGTCTTACAGTTACGTCAACCGTTTGATGTTCAATACTGAGTACCTCATTGTCTTTCTTTTCCAAACGTGTTTTCCTTCCAACCTTCCATCTCAGTTATTGGTACCATCATCCAATCAGTTGTTCTAGCAAAAACCTAGGTAGGATTCATCCTTAATTCCTTTCTTCCTTCATCTTCTATATCCAATCCATCAATGAGCACTCTGATGCCACTTAAAATCACATCTCATATCTGAACACTTCATTTCCTGAGTCCAAATGATCATTTTTTTCCTTATTCTTCCATCTGATCTCCTATTTCTCCTTTGTTCCTCTATTATCCATTCTTCACCCAATGGCCAGAGGTATCTTTTTAAAATGTAAGCCAGATCATGTCATGCCTTGCTTTAAACTTCTCCTTGCTTCTAGAACTAAATCCTTGCCTAGTCATCTGGCCCCCATCTAGTTTGCCAATCTCACCTCCAGTTTTAACTCACACCACCTGCTCCAGCTGCACTGGCTTCAACCCAGCTCTGAGCATTGCAAGGTCTTTCCCACTCAATGCTATTGCACCTAAAACTCCCACTTCCTGAAGTGGGAAGATTTCTCCTCTTCTCTTCCCATGGTTGTCTCATTTGTCTTTCAAGTTTTGATCCAAATGTCATTTTAAAAAATATTCCTTCTGATAGTTTTACCCACATTTTTCTAAAACATCATCATACTTATTTCCTTCTTAGAACTTCACTTGTAATATTCCATTCATTCATTTGTTATTATCTCTGTTTCTAGAAAGTCACACCTCAATGGGGCTGCAGCCTTATTTCTCTTTAAGCATCGTGTGCCAAGTACATGGTGTAGTATCTGGCTTAAAGCATGTGCTCAATAAATATTTGTTGAAGAAATGAATGCAAAAGTCAATAATGTCTCAAGACTTTAGATAAAGATTGATGGAATCAAATGCACAGAGACATTATGTAAAATAAGGATTGAAAAGGGTCATTTTGGTTTTACCATTTGGAAGTCACTGGTGAAAGTAGTAAATTTGTAGTGAAAGGCAGAGGTACATTTGCCATGGGTGAGGGATAAAATAGGAGATGTCAAATTGGAGAATAGCAAGTATTTTAAGATGTCTGACGGAAAAGGGAACAATGAAGGGTGTGGTGCTATACCCTTGGGGATATAAAGAAAGTTCTTTATAGATTTTTGTTAATGGGTGAGATTTGTGTATATTTCCCCGTGAGGAAAAGGATGCAGCAAAGACCAAGAAGCTGAAGGTACAGGAGGGAGAGGAGTAGATGATGGAGTGAAGTTATGGAGAAGAAGGAATTGAATTGGGAAATAGGATCGGAACCCAGGTGAAGGATAAATCTTGGATAGAAGGAAGGACATCTCTTCCTCTGAGGGGCAGGACATTAACTTTTAGTCTCATTTCATCTGATAAAAGTGAAGTATGTGTCGGTATGGAGCTTAACATAGTGAACTAGTTTTGGAATACTGAGACACAGAGAGGCATTGACCAGAAATTCATAAAAGGAAGGCTGATTGTCAATGAAGAATCAGCGGAAATCATAAATTTGGTACCAGTTTCTACAGTTATGTAATTTTTTCATCAATCAAATGTTTGTAGATATATACTATGTTCTAGATACTTACGTTGCTATTGGTAGTGCCAACGTAAAGGAAACACAGTTTCTGCTATATAGTGGGGGGAAAAAACAAGTATACTTATTAACAAAACCTTGTGATGTGCTATACTAGAGGAATAAAATTATATGACCAGAATAAGGAGGATGATGAGGAAGGAGAGGGGTAGTTTCCAGTCATAAAACCAATGGCTATCATGGAAGATCTCAGAATTGGAACTGCCCTTGATGATAACAGAATCTTAGAGGAGGAGGTGGCTTACCAGAATGGAGGAAGTCGTGGCACTGTGCGATTTGCAGATTGGAGAGGCATTCAGAGAGATGCTGAAGTTGCCTAGGAAGGTGGAAGGGGTTGTTTTGGACAACTCCTGTGTGACTCACATATCTTAAGTCTTGATGAATATTTGAAAGTGACCTGGAAATCCACATATGCCAGTGATAAGGATAGGTAGAGGATGACATAGCCAGATAGTATAAACATTGAAGGAAGAAGTCATTGTACATGAGAGGAATGTCTTTGTGGTCTGAAAGAAGCAATTAACAAAGAAGAAAGTGCCCAAATTACCATTTCCCAGCCTCTTGGCATGTGAGGCATCAGAAGATGAGTATCCTTCCTTGCTCAAGAGAATTTCAGTCAAAACCATGGAATAGTGTTCTGAAGGTTGAAGGTGTACAGGATTTCATGTATGATGACCCAGAGGCTTCAGAGACTCCAGGAGGAAGTGCTGGGAAGGAGTAAATCATCGGGGGTTGGGGGGGCAGACAGAGTGAGACAGACTGACTGACTCACAGTGTAGCAATAGCTGAGACCAGAGAGTCAGAATGGAATTAATTGGTCCTCAGTTGCCAAAAAGTCTCAGGTGTGACATAATTCTAGGACCTGCATAGAACAGTGTACCAAGTGATGTCAGCAATCTCAGAATACCAGCAACCTGGGCTTAGTCCATTTGAAGTTAAGGGGTTGTCCGCAAAAGGACCACTGGTTTCACTCCAAGGCCAATGCTGGGAATAAGCAAACATTATTGGTCTGTTGGAACCCAGAGAAAAATGCTGTTTAATCTAATATCTGTTCCTTTTCAAAATGCAGTTTTGAAGTAGCTTTATTTTCTCTGATTATGAAAGAAGTAAGTATTCATTGCAAACAAAAAGGTAACACAGAAAAATATAAAGAATAAAATAAAGATGACTTATAAATCCCAGAGGGCGATAATGGAATCACTGTTAACATTTCTATATGGCACTAATAGAACTGTGAAATATGCCATACTAGTCAGTGTTTCCTTTCCCTTTCCTTCGCCCCCCATCTTTGGTGCTGCTACCTTTCTGGCTTCGACCTCAGTCATCTCTGGAGTGGAATCACTTTACCTTGAGCTGGTCAAGGTATTCATTGAGCAGTGAACGGATGTCACTGCTATGGTTGCCCCCCTGCAGTAGACTTGCTGTGGCTGTGGCCCTGGCGCTCTGGATATTTCTTTTGGTCCCCCAGGGATCAGAGACCGTGTTTCTAGGGCAAGTCTGGAAACCACTTAGCTTTCATATTCACTTCTGAATAGAGAAAATGCTCCATTGGGGGTGAGGCGAACCCATCCTCTACACTAGACCCTCTGGGAGTAGACACTCATTATTGTTCACCTTTGAGGTACTCTGACTTTTACCAACAAGATACAGTCCCTTGACGCAGAGGCAACATGGCGGACCAGAGTGGTGAATGGGCCTCTGTCCAGTAAACATCAACTTCAGGTGCCCCAGCACAAGGAGAACCCTGAATAGTGGTTTCAGCCCCCTGAAAATAGCATGTGTGTACTTCCGGTTTTCTCATTTTGCCTCCAGAGAAGGAAAGTAAAACAGGCCTGGGAGGAACAATGCTTCCACTTTTTTGAGCTTAATAAATTTGTCCTTTATTTTACCACAGAAGTCAGAACTACTATATATCACAGCCCTGCTAATTTTTTTCTTTTCTTCCTTCCTCCCACCTATCTCCTGCCACTTCCCCAGAAGCATAAAACTTTCAACATCCTGCTGTCCATTAGCATAAATAAACTCATGCTTTCAAAGTAAAAATAGGTTTAATGCTATATTTGTTAAATACTGTATTACCATAAGAGGATAAAAATATTGTTGAATAATGATAGATTATTTACTTTAGTGACAATACGTACTTTCATTGTGATTCCCTGAAAGTTGATTATTTTAGCCATAGATTAAAACCTTAGGTCTCAGCACAAGTTACATTTCCACTTCAGAAATTGTCAAACCATGCAGTTTCTCAGAATGTGTACCTTTGTGTTTTAATTTAGTTTTTCTGTTGCCAATATACTGTAGGCAGATCTAAAAAATGAAAAAGATGAAGTGCCATTTAAATTCAATCTTTGCTATATGAACCAATGGTTAATAACCTTTCTCCTTGTTTTTATATATCTGGTGTTAATTTGAATTTTATGTAACATTTATACAATAGATAAGAAAGTATTGGGCCCAAAAAGAACAGAAGTGGCAAGAAATGGAAATGAGAGATCTTCGGCGTCTAGAAGAACTGAAGAAATTAATGGCTGAGCAGTCGGTAAAAGATAGAGAAAGGTAAAAGAAAACTTTGAAATTGTGCGGTGATGGGGGTGGTGAATGGAGTCTTTTACAATGTGCTAGGATAAACAATGTCAGAGGGGAATTTTTTATAGTTAATGTCTCCTTATAGCGCTTATATTCACAAATGGATAAAATGATACTTATATTTTAAACTCTCATATTCATGCATGAATCTCTAGTTTTTCATTTTGTTCCTTAGGTAGCTCCCTAGATAAAATTCTGAGAGAGGATTTCATAGTATTTGATTGCTCAACTGTGCGCATGGAATGATATTGTCTGCTGCTCTGACTTAATATTTTGACCCAGAAAGAGGAAACCATTATTCAGATGAGAAGGGAGACCCATTTACTATGACTGAGGCTGGGGAAGAAAATACATAATTATCCTGTGCCATATGGTATTCATTCTAACATACTTAAGATATAATCTATATAAAGAAAAACCTGAATTTCCTAGAGTAATGTAATTTGAGAGCCAGAGAGAACATTTGAGATCAACTAACCCAGTCTCCTCATTTTTGGAATGAGTAGACTGAGAAATTAAAATTATTTTTTCAAGGTTACTGTATCAATCAGGGTCTATGAGGAGATAGAGGCAACATAGTAATTTGAATAGGAAAAGCTTAAGAGAAAGAATAATCTCTGTTACATAAATGGATCGAGAGAACTTTATAAAATAAAGTATCTAGGGAGCTTTGTGGACTATGGAACAGTTACCTCAAACTCCAGTCACAAGCTTGCAGAGAGAACCTGGCATTCCACCTAGATGCCAGACAATTCCTCAAGATCTGCTGGGTGAAATTCACATGATTTTCCGGTTGTCTCAAGATTTTAGAGTTGAGTTTAATCTATTATGGAGAAAACTGAGAATATAGCAAAGCCAGAGCTCAAGGCTAAGAAATGAGACAGCCAGTGAAAAACCAGTTAAGCAAGCACAGAGCAAGATATAGAGGAAACCCAGAGACAGGCCATGCCATGGGTCAGATGAAAACCCACAAACAGCTAAATACTAAAGGGCAAGGCAAAGGTGAGGGTCACAAGGCTGGTCGGATAGTCTGGAACTATATTGGGGAAACAAAAGCGAGCCACAGGAATGAAAGGGGGTGGAAAAACAGAACAGATGTGAGGTCCCAGCAGCCAGGAAACGTGCCTCTAATAGAATCTCTCTGCATAGCCAGGGAGTTTCTTTGATTACAGAGCCATTTCAGTCTTTTGCTTCCTGTCCCAATAATTATCAAGATTAGCTGACTCAGAACTCCAGTTGAAAAGAAGAAAAGAAAAATCAGATTAATCTGCATTATGTAACAGGATAAAAATAGGCATATAACACAGTGAAAACATAACTAAGCACTAGGAACCAGGAGACCAGGGTTTTGGTCTTAAATCCTCCTTGAATAGTGTATGACTTGGGGAAACTCATTCATTTAACCTCTACAAGGCTCTGTTTTGTCCTTGGTAAAACTGAACTGGATGACTTCTGTGGGCTAAGTGAGCTATCAATTTTTAAGGATCTGTGATCTGTATGATCATGGGAAATGTTGTAGATTCGGGTAATTATGAATCCAGTGCTTGCTTGCATGCCAATGGAAAATCAGTGAGAAAGGCAGTTAAAATATGAGGATAATACATCAGGAAAGAATTCTCAGAACATTTTGGATAATGTATATAGAAGCATAGTCCTCATTCTGTGATTTAGGAAGCTCAAGTTCAACGTGTAAAAATTGCTGGTAGCTTTTGCCTCTGAGAAGGAGCAAAAGTTGTGTTATTTTGTAACCATTCTGAGACTGAGAAATTGGTTGATGGGTTAAAATGTTTTTCTCTACTGAAATACAATTCACAAATCTCATGTTTGATATTATAATTGTGGGCACATGTTTCTCATATCAGAATAAGAAGGCTTGAAACAGTCCCCAGATCTGTTAAACACACACACACACACACACACACACACACACACACACACACACACACACAGAGCCTTGAGGGTTTGGAAACTTCTGTTGTTTATTTCCTTTTCCTGTTTTTTGTTTTGTTTTGTTTTGTTTTAGTTCAAAGATAAGCTTTCTTGAAAAACAGTGTTCATAAATTAGTACATATATTAGATTGAACAATAAGCAAATTACGTATTTATGGGTCAAAAATAGTTAAGTGTTGGCAATTTCATGTGGCTCAACATAATTTAAAAACTAGCAATTCATTTTCTTTATTAATGATATTTCCCTTTTCAATCTAATACAATATGTCTTTTGCCCATATCATTTTATTGAAATTGTTTATGCCAATGTGTCCACTACCCGATGCCCTATTTTCAATTCTCAACATGCCATAGAGGTTAAGGAAGAAGGCTCTAGAATCAGGTTGTCGACATTAGTATCCTTGTTCTGGCCTTTTTAGCTGTGTAATCTTGAGTAAGTTATTTAACTTGTCTGAACTTCAGTTTCTCTCTCTGTACAATGAGGATAGAAATAGTATCTACTCCATAGAATTGTTGCACAGAATAAGTGAAACGTTGAATTAACATACTGACTGCATGGAACATACTAAATTTTCATTAAATATAAGTAATTACTATCAATTGACTTTAAAACATGAGATACCTTCTAGCATAATATTTTTCTCAAAATATTTCAGCATTTTATAGATTTTAGATAAACCATGTATTATGAGGACATTCTTATAAAAAAAAAACAACATTAAGGTTAAAGCAAAAGTGACCCTTGATCACTACCTTCATACAATCTCTTCTCTAGAAACTATTTGTGTTATCGGTTGTTTAATACATATACATACATGCTACCTATATATACCTACATAAAAAATGAGTTTAAGAATAACAACAAAGAAACCAATACATTTTATAACAACATGTCATTGTATTAGCTCTAGCTACCATATTGGATGACTTAAACAACAGAAATTTATTTTCTCACAGTTCTGGAGGCTAGAAGTCCAAGGTCAAGTTGCCAGCATGATTGGCTTCTGGTGAGAACTCTATTCCTGGCCTCTAGACAGCTGCCTTCTCACTTCGTACTCATTAGGTGAGAACAGACAGCTCGCTCTGTGGTGCCTCTTATTATAAGGGTCCTCTTCCCATCATGAGGACCCCATCATCATGACGTCATCTAAACCTAATTATTTCCCAAAGACCTCATCTCCAAATACCATTACATTGGGGGTTAAAACTTCAACATATGAATTTTGAAGGAACATAGTTTATAGCAACCATTAGTGTAAAAAAAAGCATTTATATACATACAAATTACCTATTAATTATTCACTACTATTTATTGGTTGCTGCTGGTATATAAGGTTTTTGTACTGATTAGAAAACGTGCCTCCTCCTGGTGGCAAAGTGCATAGTGCCCCTACTAGAAGCGACAAATTAGAAAAAGGAAAGACCCCCTTTTGAACCACGGTGCACAGCTTGACAAATGAGGCCAAACCGGACGTCATTCCACATTTATACCCCTGGCAAGCTAAAATCTTCAAAATAATACATGGCATCCATGCAAATAGACCTACCTAATTCTTTTAAAATTCTACACATTATCCATATTTCTTCTAAAATTTAGCTCTCTGAGATTTATTTTCATGAATGATGGGAGCTAAGTGTCTGATTTTCATTTTTTATCTCAATTGATAGTCAGCTATCTCAACACCAATTATTTGCTGATTCATTCTTACTCGCTGATTTGAAATGCCACTTTTATTATATATTACACTTCTAAGTATGCTCCTCTATCCATATGCACTCTTGATTAGATTAAACAAAAACTGATCTATATTTATATTTCTGCATGGATAACATGCCATTTTAATTATTCTGTTTGCTGTCTCATAGAACAAGTATTCACTCACTGTTCTTTTCAAAAATATCTCAGGTATTATTATGTAAAATTTCATTTTAAAAATCTTGTTGATTTTTTGAGCTGAAATTTTGTTAAAGAGAGCTGACAGGTATAACAAATTTAATCTACACTCATGGATTCTGCTTCCAGAATAGCTCTTCAGTTCAGGTCTTCTTGTAGGCTCTTTAGAAAATTTCACTGTGTGTGTGTGTGTGTGTGTGTGTGTGTGTGTGTGTGTCTGTGTGTGTGTGTGTTTGGTGAAGGCTTGGAAATTCTTTTGGAATAAGTAGAAACTGGTGGGCAAGAAGCCAATTATAAATTTTCTTTAGTAGCTATGTGAGAAAACTGTCCGAACTAGGAAGTGAAGATACAGAGGTCACAGAGGTTTAGGAAGTATTTGGATTAGGTAAAACATGGTGACTTATTTCATTAGGGATGGAGTTGGAGGAAAGACAGAGAGAGAAGCATGATCCTGAACATTATTGAGCACTTTCTGTTCTCTTGGGTTGAAAGCTTTAGTTATTTTGTTTTCAATCTCTTTTATTTTCTAATAAATTAATTTGGCTAGAGGTTTGGGTTTTTGTTTTTTGTTTTTTCTGTATATCTTTGGCCACATTCTACAAGGTTTGAAATATGTTTTTATTGTTTAATTTCAAAATGTTTACATTTCATTTTTGATGTACTAACAGTAAATTGGCAGATACTGGAGTGCTTGCCAAAGGCAAGGTTGCTGATAGTTTTCAATTTCTCCTACTTCTCTACTTCCTGTGTCATTCCATAAAAATGTGCAAAAACTCAGCATGCTTACGGGAACCTACTAACACTGCTACTTTTAACAGTAAAAAAACCTCTTTATTGAAGAATAACATATATCACAAATTCCCATTTTAAGTATACAATTAAATGATTTTTAGTAAACTTATATTGTTGTACAACCATTGCTTTCATCCAGTTTTAGAGTATTTACATCACCCCCAAAAGATCTCTTATGCCCATTTGCTTTAATTCCCAATCCCGCTCCCAGCCCCAATAACCACTGATCTATTTCCGTCTCAATCTATTTGCCTTTTCTGGATAGTTTATATAAATGAGATAGACCTGGAATCTTTCTCTTAGTATAAAGTTTTTGAGGTTCATCCATGTTGTGGCATGTATCATTAGT
Source organism: Aselliscus stoliczkanus (assembly GCA_033961575.1). Taxonomy (NCBI): domain Eukaryota; kingdom Metazoa; phylum Chordata; class Mammalia; order Chiroptera; family Hipposideridae; genus Aselliscus; species Aselliscus stoliczkanus. The sequence goes on along the minus strand of CM066731.1, from coordinate 111,170,530 downwards.
TTTCTTCCTTTTTATTACTGAATAATATTCCACTTCAGCATTACTTTAAAATTTTGTTTTACAAGACAATATAGTTTTTCTCCTGTTGGTGAAAGGTTAATATTAATGTGTGCAAGATTGTTTAAAAAAAACGGTTAAATGTATATAAAGTATGATATTAATTCCATAAAAGGATTTCATTTGTACCGGGGTCAAATTTTCACTCACACCACTTTCAAATATGTGAAGAACAGTAACTGATCTCAATCACTTTTGGGGCCCCCTTCCTGCAGGCAAGTGAAGAAAGATGGAAAACTAAAAGTATCTCAAGCTCTTGTATTTCAAAATGGTCTTATTTTGGATTATTTCTTTCTCTCTGGGGGGTAAAGTACAAATTCTAATCCCTGCTGAAGGTCAGGCCACCTCTTCCAGTGGAAGGGTGGGATGAACGGTCAGCCTGCAGGCGCTGACCTCCCATCACTCAGGGTTCTCATTACCTTCTGCAATTTCACCTCATCTCTCCGCCTCCGGAGGGTACAAGACATTGATTGCTATCTGGTAGAAATATGTGAATCACATACATCATTTAAAACTTTCCAGCAGCCACATAGAAAGATGTAAAAGGCAACCGATGGAATTGACTTTAATAATACATTTTATTGAACCCCATAGATCCAGAAACGTTATCATTTCAAAATGCTTATCACTATAAAATTATAAATGATATATTTTACATTCTTTTTTCGTATGAGGTCTTTGAAATCTGCTGTACATTTTACACATTTGGTACATTTCAATTTAGAGTAGCCCCACTTCAACTGCAGAATATCCTCCCGTGGTTAATGAATACCATGTTGGCCAGTGGAGGTAGCTCAGCCATATTGGCAGTGAAGGGTTGAGTGACTGGTCTGCTTGCAGATTCCAACTCCTTTATAGAATTGATATCATCATTTATCCAAATTTGGGCCTTGCTCTTCCCCTCATCTTGCATCTTTCAGAGTCTTCACAATGCTTGCCAGGGAGTCCTTCTGATCTCTTGCCTCTGGGAATGGTCTTGGTCCTTATGCAACCCACTGGTAACATAGTTGGACTCACTGATCCTTAGGGTGTAGGCCAGTATATGCTGCCACTGACGACACGCCCTGCCATTGCCTCTGGTCCTGTGGTCCCCTCCTCCAGGTCTTGCCAGCCCTGGTGTTTCCAGCACATGGCTCATGCTTCCAGTAAGACCTTGTGCAAGCCATGAAAACAAATGTTTTCTCATATAGTCTCTAAACACCCTGCACTGCTCCTGTGTTATGCTGGGCAGGAAGCTTAGTACCAGGAAAGTGGGGTGTCAGCCCCATGTGCTTAGATTCTCCCATAGCTATCTCAGTATTTCTACTAAACCACCAAACATCATAGTTTGATCCACTAAGGGGTAGAAAGTGATGGAGCTGGTATCTGAGATCTTCATCTACTTCTTTTTCTCATACCAGTGAAATGGCCAAGGGGAAATATGATTCCCAGGAAATATAAAATAGATGAAGTTAATATTTTCAAAATGTTGTTTCCATAATATCTATATAAAGAAAGAGTCTACAAAGAAACATAACCCTATGATAACAGCTTTTGTCTCCAGGTAATGAAATGAGGGATAGCTTTGATTTTCTTTATATTTCTGTATTTTCCAAAATTTCCACAACAAGCATACATTTCTGATAGTAAGAAAAACCCCACAGTACTTTTAGAAATAATAAATAAAACATACTTTTCCATTTTCATTGGTTGTTTGGCTGTGGGCTTTGAGTTGGTGAGCAAAGTGAAAAATAATGTGTAATGTATAGAAGTGAATATACTAATTCAAGTGGAAGAGTATTAAATAGTTGATTTACTTTTTGGGTAACATAAATAGCAATCTTCAAATAGACATAGAACATACACTTCTCTTTTATTTTTACCATAATGTTTATACCTTGTACTACCTAATTTCTCTAATTCTACATTCCAGGTCCTTTTCTAGCTATCCCACCTCTTTGTCATTTGACCTCCTCATGGCTTTCTCCAAAGCCTTCATTTCCCACCCACAACTGACAGCTAAACTCTCTCTCTTCTTTACATACAGTGGTTCTTTCTTTCTTACCAGCAGGGCTCTGAATGCACATGTTCCCCACAGCCTTCCTGTGTTGGAAACAAAGTCATAGCCCCGTCACTGCAGCATGTAGCCCTGTGGGTGGTGATGGTTCTGTCACCTTTATGTTTCTTTTATTTTTGGATAATTTTAAACATATTGTCTCCAAAAACTTTTTTTTTTTAAGGTGTTATTGGGGAATTGGGGAAAGAGAACAGCCAAGTTGTTGTCCTTCAGTCTTAGTTGTGGAGGGCACAGCTAGCTCAACTCCAAGTCCAGTCACCATCCGACTGCCCGTAGGCAGCTCACAGATGCTCAGCTCAAGGTGCCGTGTTCAATCTTAGCTGCAGGTGGGCGTAGCTAAGCAAACTGGCAACCTTGTGGTTAGGAGCAGGTGCTCTCACCAGCTGAGCCATCCTGCCACCTGTTGGCAGCTCAGCAGCAACTCAGCTCGGGTGCAGCTCACTGGCCCATGTGGGAATTGAACCGGCAACCCTGTTGCTCAGAGCTCACACTCTTAACCAACTGAGCCACTTGGCTGACCCTCTGAGTATTCTTTATGTTAGATACACACAGGGAGGAGTAGAAAGCAAGGACCTGTCATGGTCACATCTTATTTTGGGGGTCTTTCTTTAGCATAATTACTTCTACTACCATTGAAAGTTGCAGAGTAAACAAGCAGAAATTAGATCACCCTTCCACGCACAGACGTCTCTCTCCTCTTGTCATTAAGACATTTTATAAATGCTTGTGAAAATGTTCAATCTCTAACTTTTCTGAAGATCAGCTCTTTTGCAGCTAATGTGGACACTCCTCTCTCGGTACTTGCCAGTGATTGTTTCTATAAGGATGCATATCATTGTGGCATTTCAGTTATAGTTATTGCTGTCCCTTGTAATTTAATAAATAGCCTGCCTCTTCCGTTTATCGCCTTTGCAATAATTTTGATGTATTTCAAAATTTTTAACTATATACTCTAGAAGATAATTTAAAAGATGTCTAAAAGCAGGTTTACTTGGCCAAACAGTTCCTCTGGATATCATTTCATAACCAGAAAACTGAATAAAGTTGGGCATACCAACAAATGGAAGGTATGGGTTGTAAGAACCGTATTGGTCAGTGCTAATGGAATACTAGAACAGTGGCTCCATTCTTTGCTCTAATAGAATTACCTGGGGAGCATTCGAAAGTCCTGCTGTCCAGGTCAGGCCCCCAACTAGTTCAATCAGAATCTTGGGCAATAGGATTTCGGCCCCAACAGTTTTTGAAAATTGTCAGGGGATTTTGAAGTGCAGCAAAGTTTGAGAACTAGTGTACTAGAGTTTTTTACATATTTTCTGAAGTATGGGCCTCCAATCACCTATAGGGTTCCTAAGAATATCCTACTGTTTGTAGACGTGTCTCTAATTCTCTTTTCCCAATGCTATACCCTCCTGAAATAGTTCAGGGAAGTCACGTAGGTGAAACTTTACATTCATGGAAGAGTTTATCAATTCTAGAAATCCTTTGCATGCACAAACCTTGGATATTTCTCTACAAGCTGGGGTGTGTGTGTGTGTGTGTGTGCGCACGTGCGCTAATGGTGAAAGCATTGCTTTCTATAGTAACAAACGCTAGTTTTGGGTTACTGTTTCCAAAAGAAGAGAGTTTCCTATGTTATAAGATGTGTGAAGGTTAAGATGCCAGTGACCATTTGGGAAGGAAGAAACTAGAGCCAGCTGCCTTCCTAACACTAAATTGGTTTTGTTAATCTAGTGTGTGTTGTGGAGTGTTGGCCAACTGCAGCAAATTGACAGTTATTGCACTTTCTCAGTAGTAAAACCAGATGTTTCTCTCTCTTTTCCATGTCTTTTCTTAACAATATACAAAACTCAGTATGTTATATTAGGAGACAGACAGGGCATTTAAAATGAGATCACAGTCCAATCTGAGATTGCAAAAGAGTATGCTTTGTAAAGTGACTTCAACAGAGACCTTACCAACATTTGTTATGTTTTTGCCTCTCAGCATGAGATCACCCCAAATTAGTGGGAATGCTCTTGTTCATTAAATCTGTCAACCAAACCTCAGTTCCAAATGGAGGTGCCAAATGATGTCAACCAAGGATTACTGTGGGGCATTAAACAATTATAATTCTTAGGAAGACTGTCTGTTTTGCCTTTTCAATGATGTTGGAAATGCTTCACAAATTAGTATTAATGTAAAAGATTGGAAGGGGCCCCACTGATAGCCAACATGCCACCTTCTGACCCGTAGAGGTAATTTCAGCAAGTAATAAAATAACAGCACTTAGAACCGGCTAATCTGTATAACTATGGCATGTGTATGTGTGTATGGACGTAATTGTAGTGGTCCTTGAGTGGATCATAGCTGTATGTGTGATGGGCAGAAGAAGGCTAAGAGATTTATGGACAAATCAATGTACAGTTATTTATTTATTTTTTTTAGCTGAGCCCTCCTGCCCAAGGGCAGCTCAGCCCAGGCTGGGCATCAAGCTGCTATTGCTCAGAGCTCAGCTTGCACTCTTGAGCGAGCTCTTAACCAACTGAGCCACTCGGCTGGCCCAATGTACAATTATTTTAATGTGAACGTGAGTAAGGAAGCTTATGCCAGTGGACAGACGGAGCACCAGCTGGGCAGAGATGGTTTGGCTGACGGTCATTCCTAGCGGTCTTGAGTGAGAGTTTATCTCCCAAGGTAAGCAAGTCTAGCTTCAGATCTGTGGTCTTTCCAAACACAGCCTATTGGAGGGCCTGTGGTTTAGCAGTTTGGGCTGCTTTTACTTTATTGTTTACAACTGTGATGTCTGGTTTTAGAAATCTTTAGCCATTAAAAAAGCTACTGGATTTCTACTATATGCCAAATTGATCTGCCTGTTGCAGTTACATATTTGGGATATAAAATGGAATGTCATCAGGTATATGTTTGGTAGAGGGCAGGCCACATTCAACAACCCTTTATAATACATTTTGATACAACATGAGCATTATAGAATCTTTTTAATGCCCATAACTATTTTTCTTTCATATGTATATGTCAATGAAGTGACCACAGATGCTGTAATTACAGATAGAACAGTAGAACAGCTAGATTGTTGTGGTCTTTTCAAGGGAAATTATCTTATATTTTCTTCCCCAGGAACACAGACTTTTATCTTGGCCCATAATTAGTGCTACAGATATTTGAATGTTTCCTTTTGATCATTGGGGTGTTTGAAACCGCATTACCTTTCTCCCATTTAACATTTACATTGCTATGTTGTGGTGAATAATTTGCTGCTACTCTTCAGCTGCAAAGAGAGGCTGGGTCCTGCAAGGCCACACCCAGCGTTTGTGAATGCAATGGAAGCAGCCCCTGCACATGTTATGGATGTCTTTATTCCCAGCCTCTTCACTACAGAGTTTTAGTAAGCACTTTGTTTCTTTCTTTTTTTTTTTTTTTTTTTTTTAGGGCAGTATCACTGGCCCTCATATGTGGGACCGAACCGGGGCCGCTGGCTTCCTAGGCCAGCGCTTAACCACCGCGCCACTCGGCCGGCCCCTGTAAGCACTTTCAAGTAATGAAGCACTGACCATTTAGACATAAACATTAGGAAGATTTTACAAAGGTGCAGGGCTAGGTAGGCAGAAACTTAGCAGTCATGGTTAAATGAAGAAAGTATAAAGCCATGGATTAGCAGAACTATAATGGTGACTTTTCATAATATAGCTTCAAGCACTTGATGTTTACCCTTTGTTTGGAACTACTCTTGCAACACACACACACACACACACACACACACACACACACACACGTGCACTTGTATGCAGGCACACATATGTACACACATACAGCTATCTGATGGTACTAAATAAGAATTACTTAGTTAATGAAGGAAGCATGTTTGCACTAGAGTATTTTCTCACTTTATATATTTTAGTATGAGTTTTACAGAGTCATATTATTATTATTAGACCTGGGCGGAATCTTGGAAAAAGCATCTAGGACAGCCTCCTTGTATTAACTAGGGTTCTGGTTTGCAAACAACAAAATATTTCCAGTTGAATTTTGTAGTAAAAACATTTTATTGAAGCATATTTGGGTAACTTACAGAATCATCTAGAGAACCAAGCTTTGAAAATGATTGGACTAACAGAGGCTGGGAAGATAGGAAAGAGTCAGGGCTGTACTCTAACTCCCTCCTCATCCAGCAAGACCAACCACTGACCATTGCATGCCATGGCTTGCCTCCTCCTCTGCTATCTCGGGACTCTGGACATCACCATTGGCAATGCTGCCTTTGTTCATATTCCTTCCCTGCTGCCACTGCCCATGGCCTTAGCAGCATTCTATAGGCCTGCTTCTCTGCATCACTGGATTCCAAGTGAAGTATCTGATGGGCTGAACTCAGGTCAAATGCTCAGTGCTAGCTGCAAAGTTGCCTAGGAAAGCAAGTAGCTGACATCAGCTTACGGTGGGGATTCCTTCAAAAGAGGAAGGGGCCTCAGAAGCTAGGTGGGGGTTGGGGCAGAAAATGAAAAAGGAGTTTCTCCTGTAGTCTACAACTTTACCTGGCAAAATTAACAAATACCCTCCTTTCTATACTAAAACTACCAAAAATTTTCTTCCACCTAATGCTGTATAATTTTCCTTTACAGTCCCAAACATGCTCATCCCATTTCTAAAGGGAATCAACCCAAAGTCTCATTTGTTACAGCATTTCACTTTAAATTAAAAATCTCCAGGTAATAGCTTTTTGCTCTATCATCCTTTAGTCTTGTCATAATCCATCTCAATGCCCCATGGCCTATGAACTATATTTTAAAGTTTACTACCAATAAACATACTTCATGTAAAATAGTAAGAAAAAGAAAGGTGAAAGAAGTTGGCAGAAAATTAGAGTGTGTGTGTGTGTGTGTGTGTGTGTGTGTGTGTGTCACATCGAGCATGGATACTTTCCTTTGGTAAATGGTTATGATCGCAATACAATTTATAATTTCTTTACTATACATTGCATATGTCCCTTGCTTTCAGCCAGCATCTTGGTTGGGTGAGGTTCTTTACTCAATGTGTTAACTTCTACCTTAGTTTCTGAGGTACTGGCTTACATAGGGTGACTGTCACCACTGGGCATGCAAATACCAGGTGTCCTAGCAGTTCCTTGGAATCCATCTAATACTTCTCCTTGCCTCTGTTAAATGACAGCAGTCCTATTTCCCTTTGATGGGTCAGTTGTTCCAGCCAGCACTGTAACCTTCTTTTCTACTTGTTTAGTAGTTTCATAAACCCCAAAAGGCAAGTACATGCATCAGCTCCTAATGCAATGTACCCATTGTTGTCTTCCTGGTGAACCTATTAGAACTTAAAATGAGCAGAGCCTAGAATTTCAGGGATGGGAAGCAAATTCTACAAATAGGTCTTCAGGGTTAATTATGAAGAACACCATTCTCACTTGTACTTATTGGTCCAACTGTGTACATATTTTGTCAGTGTTGAGAAACAGCACTATATAGTATTCATCACTACTTCAGAACAAAACCACTGCCCGTAAAATAGCATCCAACTTCACAAAATACGAGGTCGAACAATTAAGTTTTTGAACTCATCCTAGAAAAAGTGCTACATACCTCATTGCTGAATATCACTATGATCACCTTTGAAGTACTCTCCTTGGGAAGCTATGCATCAAAACCAGTGCATAGTCCACCCTTCAAAGCAATTTTGGAACTCTTTTTTTATGGAATGGCAATCAGAGCTATCGTTGTATTACCCATCGTTGTATTACCCTTGAGGTTCTGAATGTCATCAAAATGTCTTCCTTTCAATATTACCTTTATCTTCAGGTAAAGAAAGAAGTCATTTGGGGCCAGATCAGGTGAAGAGGGAGGGTGTTCCAATACAGTTATTTGTTTACTGGCTAAAAACTCCCTCACAGATAGTGCTGTGTGAGCTGATGCATTGTCTTGATGCAAAAGCCATGAATTGTTGGTGAAAGTTCAGGTCGTCTAACGTTTTCATGCAGCCTTTTCAGCACTTCCAAATAGTAAACTTGGTTAACTGTTTGTCCAGTTTGTACAAATTCATAATGAATAATCCCTGCGATATAAAAAGAATGTTAGCAACATCATTGCAACAAGTTTGTGAACTTAATTATCTCCTAGCTCATGCTGTGTCTGAGTCTTCAAAAAGCCATTCCTCCATTTTATAAGAGCAGCAGCATCGGGTGGTGTAGTGAAGCCCTGGGCATCAGCCCATTGCCCTACTTCTTCCTAAGGAAGAAGCAATGTCCATGGGATACTATGAGTGCACAGATAGTGCAAACACAGATAGTGCAAACATCCATGGTGTATAGGGGAAAGAAAATCCAAATTCTTTTAACCTTTCCCATGATAGAACAGGTGTAATATAGTGTGATGGGCTAACACTGGAAAATTCCCCCAGTGTATTATACCCTGTCAAGGGCTCAGAGTGACGGTAGCCAGATCAGCCTTGATTAGGGCAAATCCAAGTAGTTGAGCAATGCATAGCTTCTGTTCCTACTGTTGGGAGCATTTTATCACAAGCCCATTGAGCAAGCACCAGGCTGCTAGGGAAGAAGACTCGCACATACATAGCAGATCATCTTTCCCACCTAATTCTCTGAAATCACCACCATACAATATTCCTACACTCTGGACCAATTCCAACAGCCCCATCCACATAGACTCCTAAGTCTTCCTGTCACAAATCCTTTAATCATATTCCTTCAGTGTCCCCAACCAGTTAGCCAAACCATTAACTACTGCCCACAAAATGTGATTAATCCATCACTTATTCATTTACTCAAAAATATTTATTGAGGGGCCGGCTGAGTGGCGCGGTGGTTGGGAACTGGCTTGGAATGCCAGCGGCTCAGGTTCGGATCCCACATAGGAGGGAGGGCCAGTGACACTGCCCTTAAAAAAATAAATAATTTAAAAAATATATATTTATTGAGTACCTAACATGTGGGATTTACTAATCTGATATTCCCCTTGAAACTATACCCACGTGGAAAATTTGCCCTTTTTTACTAACTTTCAGGGATATCGCAGAGCTGTCCGCCATAGCAGCCTACTTCTGTCTGAGGCCATGGGTATGTAGACTCAACTGTAAAACTGGCTCATTTCTTTTCCTTCTCCAGTCAGCTAGTCATTGAGAATGCCCCAGGGTCATAGGTGTGGGTCCAGGGAGGGATGTCAACATGGAAGGAGCATGAACCACATTTTCACGTGAATTACCTATGTCTTCAGGTCATGCTCAAGCCCAGTCCACTTTCATTTCATTAGTCTGCACTGCTAGCCACCCCCAGCTTTATGGTCAGGTGGCTCAGTTAACACCCAGCTCATTGTGAGTAGTTAGAGTCTCATTGTCACCTGGTATCTTAGAGGCAAAAATCCAGTTGATACCAACCCTCATCTATAAAATGGAGGTAAAAAATAATAATAATACCTACTTCATAGAGTTGTTGTGAGGAATAAATAAGTTAAAACATGGGAGCACTTACTCCAATAACTATCCTATTGTACCTGCTTGACAAATGGTAACTATCATAATTACCAGGGTCCAATAGCAAGCCAAAAGCTATTTCTTAAAAGAAAAATCAGACTTGCAAAGAAGGCATGGGTGTGCTGCTGAACCCTCAGGGTCTCTGCTATACAAAAACCTATAATGTGTTTTTGACAGGCTCTGTAGCACAAGCTGGTCGTCCAGAATACACAATGGACCAGTGAATCCACTTCATCAAGGAGCCAAGTGGCATTGCTGTCTGCACAGCGGCTTGGGCCAGCTGCATAGCTTTCTCTTGCTCTGGCCCCTCTTCAAAATGTAGCTTTTCAGGTCACCCATTAAACTGACCAGAGAGACATTCCCAAATGCTGCTTTTGCTGTCTTCCAAATCCAAAGACTGTCAGCCAGCATTGTGATTTTTTTTTTTTTAAGTGGAAAAGAGTACCACATGTCTTTTGCTTTGAACATAGAAGATCTGTATTAAAATCCCTACTCTACCACATCCTGTCTCTGACCTTAGGCAAGTTCCATACCTTTCTGAGTACTCCCACATGGTTATTAGAATTAAGGGAAATAACATCTCTAAAGTACCTGGATTAAAATACACCCTCAGTTATATTAGTTCCTCTCCGTACTCTCCTCCTTGTCTATACTGTTTAGCCAGCTGTCTCCTGGCTTTGTCACATGGATGCCTATCTGGCACTTCAAGTTCTCTATGACTCAGACGGAGCTATTCATCACTCACTCCAATCTGTTCTTCCTCTAGTGTTTCCTTTTCAGTAAATGGCACCGCCACTCACCCCACTGCACTGTCAGAAGCCCCGGTGACTCCTCCCTCTCTCACTCCCCACCCCCACAGGCAAGAGCTGAGTAATTCCCTTGAATTTATCTTTTAAATACTGATCCCCTCTCCTATCCTGATCATCCCACTATTATCTCTCACCTACAACTTCTCACTTCTTCAGCCTTGCCTGCAATGCGAGTGCATTCAGTCACGTCATTCTAATACTGAAAACCCAATTTACCTTCAGACTTCTTTTTTTTTTTTTTTTTTTGAGAGCAGTGTCACTGGCCCTCATATGTGGGACCCGAACCAGGGCCGGTGGCTTCTCAAGCCAGCACTTAACCACTGCACCACTCGGCCGGCCCTACCTTCAGACTTCTGATGAAGTTGAGATGCCTTAATGTTGCTTATGAGATAAGACCTGGTCACTCTGCTTCATCTTTTTGTTTGTCTGTTTGTTTTATTGGGGAACAGCCATGGTCATTGGTTACACATTGCTTTCATGCTACAATGGCATAGTTGACTATTTTAAGGAGGGCACAGCACTCAGTGGCCCATGCGGGGATCAAACCGGCAACCTTGGTGTTATCAGCACCACGCTTTAACCAAATGAGCAAACCAGTCACTCCTGCTTTATATTTTTTTAATCTCCCACCTGACTCTTGCACATGTCATCCCTCTCCAGATGACTACACTGTATCAGTTCCCGAAGGGCTCCAGGATTTCTCTTGCCTCTCCTGGCTCTTCAAACAGACTGTTTCTTCTACCAAGCACACTCTTGTGGTTAGGTCCTACTCCTCCTTCATGTCTCTGCCCAAATGTAATTTCCTCAGAGAGGCCTTCTCTGGCCGTAGACAAGGTTAGGTCTTCTAGATACAGGTTTTCATGGTGCCTATGGCGATGACTGATTGTTGCATTACAAACCACCCATAACTTTTGGGCATAAGATTAGAACAATGCTGTTATTATGCTTATGGATTCATTGGGTTAGGAATTTGGGTTAGGAATTTGGATAGCAAGCAGACAGGATGGCTTGTCCCTGCTCAGTGATGTCTGGAATGTCAGCCAGGAAAACGCAAATGGCTGAGAGTGAATGGTTGAAATAATCTGGAAAGTCCTTTCATTTGGACTGGGATGACTAGAAAGCCAGGTGTATCTGGAAACTGTCAGCTGGAGCTCTATATGGGTCTTTACATGAATCTTGACTTCTTCAAAGCATGGGGTGCTGAGAGTAGCTGGACTTCCTACAGGTCTCCAGGAGCTTGTCCTGCATCAAACAAGGCGAAAGCCTAACGATCTTTCATGAACTAGCCTTGGAAATCACAGCGTTACTTCTATTTTTATCTACTGGTCAAAATAGTTATATGCCCATTCAGATTCAAGTGAAGGGAATTTAGACCCAAGTTTCCAATAGTAGGAGTATCATAGGACTTATAATCATGTTCAAAAACATCACGGGGCCCTGTATCTGTGCAATCCCAACTACCTGTTTTTAATTGTAATTACTTATTAAATTTTTATCTTTTCCAGTAAATTGTTAATTCTATGAGAGTGGACTCTGTATCTGTCTTTATCACAATATCCTTATATTTGCTACATTATAGGTAACTCAATCTCAATAAATATTCATTAAGTGGAGGAGTGAATATAACTAGAATAAACTGCTACCAGGCAAATGGTAGGGCCTTGATTAGTTGTAGGTTAGTGAGCCACACTTGTCTTTGTTTTGGTTAAACTAGAAGAAAAAGGAATTGCCTCACTCTTTTGGTTATTTATGTTAGCTATTTTTTTTTTTTAAGCAAAGAAAAGAAAGCCATCTCAAAATTGTCAAGCCTAAGCATTAAGTGTCACAAATCTTTAAAAATATCTAGTTCAATGATTCTAATTTTTAAGCCTCTTCTACTGCCTTTCCACTAAATGGTCATACATCCTATGTGTGTATATATCTCCCAATGCTAAACTTGCTATCTTCCAGGGCAGTCTATTTCGTCTCTGGACAGCTATGGATTCCCACCCCCCTCTTTTCCTTTATTTTTTGGTAGTAAGCCCAGAACTGTCCCGCTAGCTTCCATACATTAATCCTCCTTCTGTTGCTTGAGACCATGTGAAACCTTTCCTTTGACAACTAGTTAAATATTGAGGATGCATATATATTTCTCTTTCCCCCTATCCGTCTCCATCCCTATAAATCCTTTCTTTAATAAGCTGTTTCTGGAGGGTTATGTTTTCAACTCATTTGTCATTTATATTGGAGGAGGGCTTAGGGGAAAACCCTCACTGGTCCAAGGAGTTCACCGTCATGATTCACCACACATGATGTTCAGGGTCAATAATATGGAAATATTATTAAAGGATATAAATTACAGTAAATGAAGGTTGTTACTTACAGAGTTATTTGTGTCAGTATCTAATATTCATTCGTTTAAATAAAACAAGTTCATAACTAGAAGCACAATCATTTGCGTGCACAGAGGTATTAACATGAGATCGACCTGTCAATAGAAAGGCCCCAAAGTACAAAGACAGGGGTGGGGTGGCTTCACTTACAGAAAGGGGAGAATGAGACACCTCTTTCTAGTTCCAGGAAAATCCTGGGCTGATAGACCAAGGCTCTAGTGATGATTACCTACATTATGGCTCCTCCCAATTACGCTTATTATGAACTTGGAGCGAGCCATCCTGTCTAGAGCAGGCCATAGACTTCTTTAATCTTAGAGGTCTAGGAGGAGATTCTTACTGTCTGTTCAATGGCTTAAAAGCTTAGAGCATCTTAGACCTGACATACCATCTAAGGGAACCCCTTTCCTTCATCAAAGCCAAGTGAGACAGCTAATAGGCAGCTTACACCAAGGCACAATGGCAAATTTTTCCTTGTGTTCTCTGAGTTGAGCCATATCTACCCCTCTGCCTATTTTTTTGTGTCACCTATTTTTTGTGTTTTCTACATTGTTAAATTGTTGAAAAAAACAACAAGAAGGAAATCATGTTGTATGGAACTACATGAAATTAAAATTTCTACATCCATAAACAAAGTTTTATTGGAAAACAAGCGTATCCATTCGTTTATCTCTGGCTGCTTTCATGTGCCACAATGACAGTGTGTCATATACAGTAACTGGATGCATCACAGGCCTGAGATATTTATTATGTGGCCCTTTACAAAAGTAGTTTGCTGTCCTTAGGTCTTATGGGATGGCAGAAGGCAGGAGCATTAATGCTGTTGCTTAAAAAGCAAAATATTCTTTTTTTTTTAATGCATTTATTTTTAATTAGTTTCAGGTGTACAACACAGTGCAATAGTTATGCTTTTTACCCCTCAAAGTGACTACCTCCCTCCCCTCAAAAAGCAAAATATTCTTATGCACTATCCTTAACTCGCTTCTAGATAAACTGGAACTGAAATGAAGGAAAGCTAGGAAAACCTGAAATTCTACACAAACTAATACATCATTCTCTCCTTTGATTTCATGTCTTTCTGTCTATTTTCTTTGACAGTAAAGCACTTAGAGCTCAACGTATCATATGACACTTATAAAGCAGAGCAGAATTGAAAGCTTCTTCCCCAAGATACACATGCTAATTAATTTTGTCAAAGGTGGCACATTTGTACATGTGTATATGGGTCACTTTTTAAAATCCATATTGAACTAATTAATGACCTTCTTTCTCTTTTTTCTGCATTTTTTCCTTAATTTTAAACTTTGATAAAATTTCAAGTTTAAAGAAGAGTTGCAAGAATGGTAAAATGAATTTCTACCCAGATATATTAATTTTTAGTATTTTGCCCTATTTGTTTTATTTTTTGTACTCTTGGTCTCTCTCTGTCTTTCTCTCTCCGGACACACATGCACACACACAAACATATGCACACACACAATTTTATTATTTAAAATTGCAGGTAATCATGACACCTCATCACTAAGTACTTTGGCATGAATTAGCTAAGAATAAGGACAATTGCCTACTTAACTGCAATACCATTATGATATCTAAGAAATGAACAACACTATGATTCCATAATGTCTTTATTATTTAGTCCATATTCAGATTTCCTTAATTGTTACAATAATGTCTTTATAGACTCCCCAACTAAGACAATATTACCACATAAAGAAAAATATTATTTCAAGTAACTTTTGAAAATAGTGCTTTGTACATCCCCATTTGGATGTATTCTAAGAGAAAAAGTAACGGAAAGAAATTCTAAACTTTACTCAGTGGACTTTTTTTTTAAATTTGTTTTAATTAGCTCAGGTGTACAACACAGTGCAATAGTTATACTTTTTACCTCTCAAAGTGACAACCCCCCTCCCCCAATTCTCCCCCATTCCTTCCCCCCATATCATACTATCTATTACAATTCCTTTGACTTCTTTCCACCGTATAATCCACATCCCGTGACTATCTATATATTCAATTACAGTTGGCATACAATATTATACAACATCAATTTCAGGTATACAGTGCAGTGATCAAGCCTCTACTCCATCCATGAAGTGGTCTCCCTAACAAGACATGTGACCATCTGACACCCCACAAAATTTTTACAACATTATTACATTCCCAAAACTGTCTTTCATATCCCTGTGACAATACTGTAGTTACCTATTTATGCTGTCTAATCCCTTCTCCTTCTCCCTCATCCCCACCCCACTCCCAACTAGCAGCCCTGTTTTTCCTCTATATCTA
Organism: Aselliscus stoliczkanus; assembly: GCA_033961575.1. NCBI lineage: Eukaryota > Metazoa > Chordata > Mammalia > Chiroptera > Hipposideridae > Aselliscus > Aselliscus stoliczkanus. The sequence continues at coordinate 111,155,462 of CM066731.1, read as the reverse complement.
TGAGACTGTTTCTGTTTCCTTTGCTCATTCATTCAGTTTTCAGATTCCACATATAAGTGAGATCATATGGTATCTGTCTTTCTCTGACTGACTTGTTTCACTTAACATAATAGTCTCTAGGTCCATCTGTATTGTTGCAAATGGTATGATTTCATTCTTCTTTATGGCCCAGTAATACTCCATTGTATAAATGTACCACAGTTTCTTAATCCAGTCATCTACCGATGGGCATTTCGGTTGTTTCCAAGTCTTGGCTATTTTAATAGCGCTGCAGTGAGCATAGGGGTGCATATATTTTTTTTTGAATTAGCGTCTTGGATTCCTCTGGGTAGATACCCAAGAGTGGAATTGCTGGGTCATACGGCAGTTCCATTTCCAGTGTTTTGAGATACCTCCATACTGATTTCCATAATGGCTGCACCAATTTGCAGTGCCACCAACAGTGCACCAGGGTTCCCTTTTCTCCACAACCTCGTCAGTACTTATTGTTTGTTGATTTGTTGATGATAGCCATTCTGACTGGAGTGAGGTGGTATCTCATTGTGGTTTTTATTTGCATTTCTCTGATGATTAGTGAGGTTGAACATTTTTTCATATGCCTGTTGGCCATCTGTATGTCCTCTTTAGAGAAATGCCTCCTCATATCCTCTGCCCATTTTTTAATTGGGTTCTTGTTTTTTTGGTGTTGAGTTCCATGAGTGTTTTATAAATTTTGGATATCAACCCCTTATCAGATATATCATTGGCAATATCTTCTCCCATTCAGTAGGCTGCCTTTTTGTTTTATTGATGATTTATTTCCTTTGCTGTGAAAAACTTTTAAGTTTGATGTAATCCCATATGTTCATTTTTTCTTTTATTTCCCTTGCCTGAGGGGATATATCAGTAAAAATATTACTCAGGGTAATGTCTGTAAACTTACTCCCTATGTTTTCTTCTAGGAGTTTTACAGTTTCAGCTCTTACATTTAAGTCTTTAATCCATTTTGAGTTTGTTCGCATATATGGTGTAAGTAGGTGGTCCATTTTCATTTTTTTGCACATGTCAGTCCAATTTTCCCAGCACCATTTATTAAATAGACTATCTTTACTCCAGTGTAAATTCCTGCTTCCATTGTCATAGATTAAATGACCGTATATAGATGGGTTTATTCCTGGGTTTTCTGTTCTATACCATTGGTCTATGTGTCTGTTTTTATGCCAGTACCATACTGTTTTGATTACTGTAACCTTGTAGTATGTTTTGATGTCAGGTAGTGTGATGCCTCCCACTTTGTTCTTATTTCTCAACATTGCCGTAGCTATTCAGGGTCTTTTGTGGCTCCATATAAATTTTAAGATTCTATGTTCTATTTCTGACAAAAATGTCCTTGGTAGTTTGATTGGAATTGCATTGAATCTATATATTGCTTTAGGTAGTATTGACATTTTACCTATATTAATTCTTCCTATCCATGAGCATGGTATGTATTTCCATTTATTTGTATCTTCTTTGATTTCTCTCTTCAGTGTCTCATAATTTTGTGAGTACAGGTCTTTTACTTCTTTAGTTAAATTGATTCCTAGATATTTTATTGTTTTTGAAGCAATTGTAAAAGGGATTGATTTCCTGATTTCTTCTTCTGATAGTTTATCATTGGTGTATAGAAATGCAACTGATTTCTGAGTATTAATTTTGTATCCTGCTACCTTACAAAATTTGATAATCAGTTCTAGCAGTTTTTTGGTAGAGTCTTTGGGATTCTCTATATATAGTATCATGTCATCTGCATATAATGACAGTTTTATTTCCTCTTTTCCAATTTGGATGCCTTTTATTTCATTTTCTTGTCTGATTGCTGTGGCTAGATCTTCCAGAACTATGTTAAATAGAAGTGGTGAAAGCGGGCAGCCTTGTCTTGTTCCTGATCTTAAGGGGAAAGCTTTCAGCCTTTTCCCATTGAGTACGATGTTTGCTGTGGGCTTATTATATATGGCCTTTATTATCTTGAGATATGATCCCACTATTCCCACTTTGCTAAGAGTTTTTATCATATATGGTTGCTGGATTTTGTCAAATGCCTTTTCTGCTTCTATTGATATGATCATATGATTTTTATTTTTCATTTTGTTAATGTGATGTATTATGTTAATTGATTTGTGGATATTGAACCAGCATTGTATACCAGGAATGAATCCCACTTGATCGTGGTGTATGATCTTTTTAATGAATTCGGTTTGCTAGTATTTTGTTGAGAATTTTTGCATCTATGTTCATTAGGGATATTGCCCTGTAGTTTTCCTTTTTTGTAATATCTTTCTTTGACTTGGGAATCAGGGTGATAGTGGCTTCATAGAAAGAGTTTGGGAGCCTTCCCTCCTGCTGTATTTTTTGGAATAGTTTGAGGAGAATAGGTACTAATTCTTTTTTGAATGTTTTGTAAAATTCACCTGTGTAGCCATCTGGTCCAGGGCTTTTGTTTATTGGAAGATTGTTGATTACTGATTCAATTTCTTTGGCAGTAATCAGTCTGTTAAGAGTTCCTGTTTCTTTTTGGTTCAGACTTGGTAGATTATATGCTTCTAGAAATTTATCCATTTCTTCCAGATTGTCGAATTTGTTAGCATGTAGTTGCTCATACCATTTTCTTAAAATTTTCTGTATTTCTGTGGTATCTGTTGTCACTTCTCCTCTTTCATTTCTGATTTTGTTAATTTTGATCCTCTTTTTTTCTTGGTGAGTCGTGCTAAGGGTTTGTCGATTTTGTTTATCTTTTCAAAAAACCAACTCTTGGTTTCATTGATCTTTTGTATTGTTTTTTTTTTTCTCTATTTCATTTATTTCTGCTCTGGTCTTTATTATTTCCTTCCTTATACTCCCTTTACGCTTGTTTTGCTGTGTTTTTATTTTCAAGTTCCCTTAGGTGAGAGAGTCTGTTGATTTGAGATTTTTCTTCCTTCTTTAGGTAGCCATGCACTGCTGTGAACTTCCCCCTTAGGACTGCTTTTGCTGCATCCCAGAGATTTTGGGTTGTGGCGTTTTCATTTTCGTTTGTCTCGAAGTATCTTTTGATTTCCTCCTTGATCTCATTTTTGACCCACTCACTATTTAGTAGCATATTATTTAGCCTCCATGTATTTGTAAGCTTTCCAGATTTCTTCTTATAATTGATTTCTATTTTCATAGCATTGTGTTCAGAGAAGACACTTGGTATAATTTCAATCTTTTTAAATTTGTTGAGACTTGTTTTGTGGCCTAACATGTGGTCTATCTTGGAGAATGTTCCATGTGCACTTGAGAAGAATGTATATTCTGTAGCTTTGGGGTGAAATGCTCTAAAATATCAATTAAATCCAGCTGGTCTAAAGTGTCATTTAAGGCCACTATGTCCGTGTTGATTTTCTGTCTGGAGGATCTGTCCATTGGTGACAACGGCGTGTTGAAGTCCCCTACTATGATAGTGTTACTCTTAATCTCTGTCTTTATGTCTGTCAAAATCTGTTTTATATATTTAGGAGCTCCTATATTGGGTGCATAGATGTTTACTAGGGTTATGTCCTCTTGTTGAATTGATCCTTTATTATTATGTAGTGCCCTTCTTTGTCTTTTATTGTAGTCTTCATTTTAAAGTCTATTTTGTCTGAAGTAAGTATTGCTACTCCAGCTTTTTTCTCATTTCCATTTGCATGAAATATCTTATTGCAACCCTTTACTTTCAGTCAGTGTGTGTCTTTTGATCTGAGATGAGTCTCTTGTAGACAGGATATGCATGGGTCCTGTTTTCTTATCCACTCAGCCACTCTGTGTCTTTTGATTGGAGCATTTAGCCCATTCACATTTAAAGTAATTACTGATAGGTGCATATTTATTGCCATTTTGTTATTTGTATTTCTTGTCTTCCTGGGTTAGCTTGTTTTCCCCTTTCTTCAGTTTAAAAAAGCCCTTTTAACATTTCCTGAAATGCTGGCTTGGTGGTAATGAACTCCTTAAGCTTATTCTTTTCTGAGAAGCTCTTTATCTCTCCTCTAATTTTAAGTGATAGCCATGCTGGGTAGAGCAATCTTGGTTGTAGACCTTTATTTTGTGTCACTTTGAATATCTCCTGCCATTCCCTTCTGGCCTGCAGAGTTTCTGAAGAAAAGTCAGCTGTTAGTCTTATAGGAGTTCCTTTGTATGTAACCTGCGGTCTTTCTCTTTCTGCTTTTAGGATTCTGTCTTTGTCTTTAAGCTTTGCCATTTTAACTATGATGTGACTTGGTGTGGGCCTGTTTGGATTCAGCCTGTTTGGAACTCTCTGTACATCCTGGGCTTATATGTCGATTTCCTTCACCAGGGTAGGGAAGTTTTCAGTCATTATTTTTGCAAATACATTCTCGACCCCTTGCTTCTTCTCTTATCCTTATGGTATCCCTATGATTTGAAGGTGGTTGCGCTTCCCCTTGTCACATAGGGCTCTTGAACTATTTTCATTCTTTTTTATTCTTTTTTCTTTTTGTTGTTCCAGCTGGGTGATTTCTGCTATTTTGTCTTCTAATTCGCCGATCCACTCCTCTGCTTCATCTATTCTACTGGTGATTCCTTCAAGTGTGTTCTTCATTTCAGTTATTGTATTCTTTAGTTCTAACTGGTTGCTTTTTATGGTTTCCCTATCCTTCTTTATGTCCTTGCTAAGTTCCTAAAACATTCTTATCATCAGTGTTCTAAACTCTGTCTCTGAAAGTTTGGATACCTCTGTTTCATTTAGTTCCATTTCTAGAGTTTTCTTCTGATTTTTTACTTGGGACATGTTTCTTTGTTTTTTCATTCTGGTTGTCGTTCGGTGACTGCTTCGATGTATTAGATAGATCACCTAGAAAGAAGAGAAAAGAAAAACAGAAAAAAAGAGAAAAAGAACAAAAAGAGGTGGGGGGACTCTCCGTCCTCTTTAATATGCAGACTACTTTCTCAGGGTTGCAGTGAGCTTTCCACAATTAGCTGCTATGTGCTCTGGAACCGTGCTCACTAACAAAAAAAAAAAAATCTTCACAGGTTGTTGCAAGTTGTCCACACTGCAAAAAAAAAAAAAACCCTCTGTGGCCTGTCTAGACGTGGGCCAGGCACCAGGGGCTCAGGGTGCCTCTGGCAACACAGCTCTATGTGGGTGGGGCAGGCCCCCAAGGCACCACTTGATGTGGTCAGTAGCCCCCACCAAGTCAGAGCAGCATGCATTCTGCACCAGCAATCAGTCCACACAAACTCGCCAGGAAAGCCTCAATCAGATCACGCAGGTGCACCACTCTCAATGGACTTTTTATTAGTGGTAACATTGGTATTGTGAACTTGAAATGTTTTACATTTGGGATAGGATAAAGTATGTAAATAAACATTTTAATGTTAACAGGACTAGAGCTCAGTGTACAAGAAAAGATACTCATAGTAAATAAAAAATCTTAAACTGTAATATTAAATATAAAATGAAAATAACAATAAGAACTTTAGTATTTTGTTTTCTTTCGGTTTTTTTTTGAGAGCAGTGTCACTGGCCCTCATCTGTGGGACCCGAACCAGGGCTGCTGGCATCCCAAGCCAGCGCTTAACCCCCGTGCCACTCAGCCGGCCGTTTTTTTGTTTTGTTTTGTTTTTTTAGCTGAGCAATCCTACCACCTATTGGCAGCTCAATGGCAACTCAGCTCGGGCTGGCATTGAACCGCCGTTGCTCAGAGCGCAGCTCATACTCTTGAGCGAGCTCTTAACCAAGTGAGCCACTCGGCCGGCCCTGTTTTCTTTTTTAAATAAATGTTTCTCCCTCTGAAAAAGGGTCACTTGAAAGGGCCTAGAAACAATGACAACTTCAGCAGTGATGAGCGTACCAGGTAACATTTAAATAACGCCCCTCCCTTCTGCCTTCCCACTAGACCTGAAGTTAGTAAACATTTTCTATAAAGAGCCAGGTAATGATAATAAATATTTCAGACCTATGAGCCAGGACTCAGACTCAGTATAGAAGACAGGACACTCTAGGTACTAAAATCACACAGTCTAGTATCTAAATCAATTTAAATATTGATATCTCAATGTAATTTTCTTCTAAGAAAACAGCGCTAATTGGAAAAAAAGTGAAAGGCTTATTCAGTTTCTGGAGCCAGGCAATTGTAAGGCGAGCTTGGGCTATTGTATTATGTCAGCTCATAAATGTTGGGGGTGACAGATTTAGAAAATGACATTTTTTCAGTCCTTAATGTAATAATTAATCCAGACAAAGATCATGGTAAAACCATTAGATGAAAGTTTTTGAGAAATGGGATATTTAAACAGAGCCAAAGCATCATTCTATAAATTACTTACTAAATGAAAACAGGAAAACCATGTACCTTTACAATGCAGAGATCTGATGATAACCATCAGAACCAAGTGTTTTAGCATCACTAATAGTGGGGCAGCATGACGTTGTGCCTCATGAGATGATGCAATATGAAATGCATCACCTTTGTGCCAAAAATATTTTACCTCAGTCTAACCAATTCTCTAGGCTAGGAATTGGCAAACATGTTTTAGAAAGAGACAGATTATTTTAGGCTGTGTGGGCCATATGGTCTCTGCTACAATTGCTCAACTCTGCCATTATAGCAGGAAAGCAGCCATTGACAATATGTGAACAAATGGGTGTGGCTGTTCCAATAATACTTTATTTGCAAAGATGAGAAATGGATTGGATCTGGCCTGCTGGTTATATTGGGTTGTCAGACAAGTCATGACACAATTTTGCAATGAAAAACATAGAAAAAAATGCATCATGACTTTTCCAACAACCTAATAGTTTGTCAGTCTCTGTTTGAGACATAATTTACTGTTTGCAGAAAATTCAGGTGAAAGAGGAACCAAAGAAAATAGATAGCAAGAGAATATAATCAGATAAATCTGAAATGAGGACTATTCTACAATACAACTTCCTTAAATGCTTTAAAAAACTCCATGTCATGGGGAATAAAGGGATGAGACTGTTGTCTCAAATAAACTAGTGAGACATTATAAACCAATTTCAGTGTGTGAACCCAGACAACAGCCATCTTTTTCACACGTGACGCCATAAACCCTGTCTCCCACCCCTGTCTTGTGCAGACAGATGGTATTTTGGACCAAGGTGCAGCATCTTTTAGCTATTTCCTTTCCTCCATCAGAATGATTTGCAATCACTACTAGTAACTACTTTGAGAGGGTCTTAACCCTCTTGAGCTGGTTTTCAGAGCTTCATGACATAAAATTAATACTATTTTTCTCTGAACTTTTTATTAAAATCACTAAGATAGCAAATTTATAAAGAGAGAGGCAGAGAAAAAAATGACTTTGCTTTAATCACTAATCTTTAATTATCATCAGTCACAAGCAAGAGGTTTGTATCATTTGACACATTTGTGCTCAAAAGAAAAGAAAAATTTGCTTCTCCCTAATAACAGTCTAAGCAGATAACTATATTTTTACTAAAAATTGTAATAAAGTAATCTTCTTTATTTACTTGCAGTTTTCCCACAAGACAGGACTTGAAGTTAAAATCTCAATTTATTTCAACAAATGTCATCTAGAAGCACCTGAGATCTGTTACAGAAAAATAATTTAAAATAACAAGCTGAAAACTTGTTTTAAATGAATATCAACATATCTTTTTATTGAAACTATTTACAAGAAAGTTATTTTCCAAGCTTAAAGTATACTCTTTAGAACAAACTAATAAAGCCAAGTAAGATCTCTCAGGGACCAAGACATTTTTCTTAAAAATTCACATCTTGGGCCAGCCGAGTGGCGCAGTGGTTAAGAGCTGGCTTGGGATGCTAGCGGCCCGACACTGCCCTCAAAAAAAAAAAAAAAAAAAAAAAAAAAAATTCACATCTTACTTCCATGACACTTCTACCCTTTGTAAAACCCACATACAACTAACTGTAAAGCAAACTTCTTTATTTTCAACTCGTCTTTTACTCGACTGCTATCCTTGCTTCTGTTTTTCCACTCTTGTTTTCGTCTCCTCCCTTAAGAAGTCTTCTTTGTGAGGACAAAGCTGTTTCAAAATCAAGGTTTGTTTGATTTCCCTCGTCAGGATGAAAGTTTTTCCTGCTTTTGTTCCTTAGAGCAGAAGATGTTCTTGAACTTGACAGTGGTTTTTCGGTTCTGTTTAACAAAGAGCTAAAGTTTGTGCTGCCAGTAACATACAAAATCAAACAAGATAAATTTAAACTCAGCTCAGTATTTCTACTTTTTCTATTCTACAAACCATGCTTACAGGATGATAGTTCTAAATGATCCTTTTCAACCTGAAAAAGGGATCCTGAAGCCACTACAATTATTGCCCTGAAGACTGCCAAAAAGTCCAATGAAATCCCAGGTACCACTAGGAAAGAAAGCAAAAGCATCAACTGGCATGGGTACAAAATCATCATAAATTTGCACATGGGGGATTGTATGATTCCTAGTATGATTCATTAAATGATTAAGATAACGGCCATGAAATTGGGCCATTCTTTGCAGAGAGACAGAGCCTCTAGTATTGGAACCCAATGTTGATATTATTTTAAATCCAGTAACCAATTTCCTTTATAAATTAAATAATTATTATTGAATGCTTATTATCTTGACATAGAAGTAGTAAACAAACAAACAAAAAATCCCACAGTCCTTGTTTTCAAGGATCTGGCAGTCTAATGGGAAATTCAGATACTCTTGGTGAGGGCAAGCACAAAGCTCTGTCGGAACATAGAGGAGCAGCATCTACACCAGTCAGGGTTGGCAGGGGTGAGTCAGGAAGTCTCCATGGAGGAAGGAAAGCATCTTCCAAAAATAAAATATGGAATGTCTTCCTACAAAATATCCATGGCAGCTTTAAGGAACTGAAAATAATTTAGTATAGTTAAAGCATCAAATTTGGAGTGGGGTGGGGAAAGGTTATGTTGAGAGAAGAGATTGAATAATTAGAGGCCAAATTCTAGAAGTCCTTGGAAGCCTTAACTGTTATGGGGTCTGAATTGGGTAAATTCTGACTAATTATAATTAATTACATTGAACAATTATTGAGTAGTGGTTTATACCCTTTCTATTCCAAAAGGATTTTTATGCATGTATGAGATTTTTCAAATTCCAGGATACTACAAGAACCTTCTATAGAAATTATATCTACCATTAGAGTGGTATAGTAAAAACTAGGGAAGGAATTACCCTAGAAGGTTACACGGTTACACATATTAATACATAAATGGGTTCAAAATGGGATTTGAAACACAAGTGGACCTAGTGGATTATTAGGGGAAATTTTTTGAGGCCTGCACAGGCCCTCCCACAAAAGGACCTCAGTTGACATGATCAGAAACTGAGTTTCAAACAGAATGTTTTTTTGGTCTGATTCCGTATTATGTGTCTGAGGTATTCATATCCTTATCCCTTAATTACACAGACCCATTTATTTTGAGTAGCCTTAGTAAATATGATCTTCAATTAAGCTTAGATCTTTGGAGAATATTTAGAAAGCTAACATCCATATCTACTTGTGGGGAAAATCCACACATCCATTTTCCATTGACTGAATTTTTGTGTGTGACTTTTTAGTAATAAGACTCTGTGCCTTCAAATTAAGCTTCTATGGGATCATTGATCAAAATGGCTGATTAAAAACAACTTTAGGGGGGAAAACCTTAAGATAATTTTCTCTTACTGAATTCTTCTGAAGTTCTTTCTATAAAGTGCTGTAAGTCGAATCCTTTTTGACTTATCCTAAGTACAAACAGAGAACAATAACGCCTCTGTATTAAATTCCCAATCATTCTCCAAGATCACTTTCAGTCACCCATTAGCCTTATCATTGCCATATAAGGAGTCTCACTTTCTTTAGATTTTCCTGAGTCAGTTTCCTGATCCTTTAATAACGTTTGCTGACCTCTTCCTGAATTCCTTCTTAAGAATTCAAGTATTGATCCTAAGACACTTAATGAGCTCCCTTTCTAGCATTTTAGTAGATACTGAACTGGGCTTACATTGTAGTTATTTTAAGTTAAAGTTATCCATTCAGAAATAACTGTTCAGCTACTATGCAGTGCATGCAGATATGTACACACAAACAAGTTGTAAACACTTGTGTGCAGAGCAAGGCCTAGGAGACCATGTAGGTAAAAGAGCAGGGATTTTGAACAGAAAAAATAGAGATAAAATTTACGTAAAGGAATTCCTGACTTCATCTTGGAGAGGAGAACCAATAAGTCAAGTAACGACTCAATATGAACACTATTGTTTGATATGGGTTATGCTTCACAGGCCTTGACTTGGAAGCTGTTAGACCACATTGAAAGGAAAGCAAATTGGAGGGGCTGTGAATGTTTTAAGTAAAGTTGGGAAATTTCACTTATATACTGTACTTTTGTTCTTGTTTTGTTTGTTTTTTTCCTCCACCTTCATACTAAGTGGGTTCACAGCAATAATATATTGGTAAGCATTTAACAACTGGCTGGGGGTGGGAGGAGAGATGGGGTAAGCCCAGATGTCTAGCATTTACTGATTTCTGTGGTATAACTACTTCCACCTTGGCTTTTTTCAAACTATCAACTTGATGTTATTAAACATAGAGTTGGCACAAAATGTGCAGCTGCCCACCATTGTATATTATTTCTACCATACAGATGTAATGGACGTAAATAACCTCAAGGGCACAGACAATAGTAAAATAATTAGCAAGTGATGAGTTTTGAGTATTCGTTACCTTTGCTTTTAAATTCAACCTATTTCATTTTAAGTTTATATAATTTAATGTTTATTAGTGGCTGTTTAACAACTAGCTTGCAAAGGTCCTGAAAACTTAGCAGTTGGCTCTCTCCAGCTGGTATGAGGCAGCTCTGGCACTTGAATAGGGTTCACAGGCGCCCCAGCAGATGAAAGAAACCATATGACTTAGTCCCATGAAGAGATAATTGTGATTCCCTACAAACTGCTGTGGAATTGCCTGTGTGCACACCTGCTGTGCCCTGTTAGCTGTGCTGCCCCCACCGTGAACTCTCCCAAAATTCAGAAGTGAGGTCTAAACCTCATGCACCCACCAGACACCCTGCAATTGTCCAGGCTTGTTTTCTTCAATTTGAAGAAAAGTAGAAGGTTTTCCGGAAACTTCAAAGTCTTGAGTCAAAGACTTTGGAGCTGGGTGTGGAGGTGTTTCCATCTGGTCTTCTTGTGAATACTGGTAGCTTTGGAAACAAAGTCAAATATTGAAAACTCTCAGGATGTGCTGTACATGATCTTTGAAAAGTGGTTTCCTGAGTGGTCTAGGACCAGAAAGAGAGGCTCTGAGCTGGGGACAAAGGATAGTTCTCGAAGATAGAGAAAATAATTTTGACAAGAGTCTTATAATCGTAAATTTTAAGAAGCATGGCAAAAATTCACCAAAAATAAGAAGAAAACATTGGGTACTCAATCAGTATTTAATGATGAGGAATTCCCAAATGTATGGCTGGAGGACTGATAATTACAGTGTAGACATTAAGACCATAAAGCAGAAACTTTAAAGCCAGGATGTGAGATGTGCCTCCATGTGAATTTCACAAATGTATGAGGCACATCTGAAGACAAGAGTGTAAGCCAATGAATATATTGAGGAATGAGGACAATAAGAAGAGGGGCAGTGACTCTGTCTAAGAGCATTTGGAGAGTAGAAAAAGCATGAGCTGTGTACCCTCAAATATAGAGGAGAATCCAACAGTGCCCATGAACCAGAAATAACACTGAAGAGCAGAGAACAGATCATTCCTCCTGCCTAGGCCCACATCAGGGCATTGATGGCGTCGAGTGTCTCACATGTCCCCATGAACAGCAGTGGTGTAAACTGATCCCAAGCCAAACCAGTAGAAATTACCCCATGAGCAGAGCTATCAATATGAGCTTAGGAGTAACCAGCACATGATGGAATATACACAAATATCAGGATTCTGTGGCAGGAAAAAAACAAACAAACAAACACCAATAAGTATGTAGTGGGTATGATGCTGAAAGGAGAATAACGTTAGTACAGTCAGAAGAGGCCAAACACACGGGGCCATTCAGAGTAAAATATCAGGTGGGCAATGGACCAGGCATTTGAAAGTATGATGAGCACTCTGTAGACATAGGAAAGCAAGAAGCAGTATCCAAGAGACTGATCACTAGGACCATTTTCTACCTTCTTGTTGCTGGGTTTTCTATTGTTTCCATGTTACCGGCACCAATCCCAGAAAAGCAGTGGTTTCCAAACTTGAGAGAGCAAAAATACCACCTGGTAGATATGTGAAAGTCTAAATCCCAGAATCCTACCACCAGCGATCTTAGGCTGAATCCAGGAATCTGCATTTTAAAAATAAGCACCATTGAAAATTCCAATGCAGTCGATTTACCAACCACTTTCTGAAAAATGTGACAGTATAATTAATCCAGGGGCCCTGCTGATGAGATGTACCTGGAAACATACTGTGAAAGAGTCCCAGGGGTTCAGCATTCCCACCCCGTGAGCAAAAGAGCAAAAGCCGACTCCATGGAAAAACAAGCTCATGGCCAGCTGTGCCAACTTGTACTTGTTAGAACCCTCTGCTACTTTTACTTTTTTTTTAAAAATTTTCTTTGATTTTAAATGTTGCTGTTTTACCTTGGGTTCAATGTTACATATCATTTCAAATCTTGTTTGGAATCAGGTGGGATATAAACCCTAATTAAAGAAAAAAATTAATTGGTGATGTTGTCTCTCATGTAATCAGGAGAAGTAGAGAAAATGATGCTGTTTTGATATTTGTTGAATAGTGAGTAATTTTTATGCTGAATCTGTCTTGGTAATATGTGTGAAAGTACATTGAAAACTGTAAAGTTTTATACAACTAGGTGATTTTTAAAATATTAGTACTTCATATATACCAAATAGTATGTGTTTTATCTATTGTATTCCTGTGAAGTCTTTACGTACTCAAATGTTCTTATATTTATGACATTTGTGGGGGTAGTCCAAACATTCCCACTAAATATACCTAAAGACAAAAATATATCACTTTGTCAAAATATTGTGGCTCATTATTCTTTGTGGCTCTTCCAAATCCCACAAACAGAGAGAGTATTATCAGTACTATCTGAGTGTGTGTGGCCTTGAAAGCTTTGAATGTTTCTAAAAGAGTGAGGCTTTTGGATTTTTTTTTAATACCGGGAGCTTTTGGTGCAAGTTAATCCTTGTGATCTGTCAGATCACATATTGCTAACATACCATAGCTTCCTAGGGCTTCCCTGTAATAGACATAACTGATTTTATGTTAGACCCAGGCTCAGATAGGGTCTTGCTGTGGCCCATGTGGCAATTGGCCAATTTGCAGAAAGCCTTCTATCCATCTTCAATTATGCCAAGTTCTGCATATGAACATTTTAATGCATAGAAATGGAGCAGTCTAAGCAAAACTTTCTGCTTAAACCGAACAATATATGTAAGAGAGAAATGTTGGCTGTGCCACGCTAAGGTGATAAAATGATTCTCAGAACCAAGGATCCAGACAAAAGATAGATTTATTGATATGACAATCCTCAGAGAAATCAGAGACATGACCTCAGAAAGATGTATATTCAGAAGGAGGCCGTAGGGAATATTCTTGTCTTTCGAAATAATGGGGAATCTGGCATAGGGAAGTTGTGACATCTGGGAAAAGACAATAAAGATTAAAATTTAGAGTCACTTGGAAAGAAAATGGGAGTTGTTTTTCATATATGTGACAAGGTTGGCTGTATCTCGAAGATATTAGAATTGCGTGGACATTCAGCATGTAGCTTTTAGAGGAAATGAAATATCCTTCTTTTTGCTACCCAGGCTGCCCAGTAGCTTGGATTAGAGTAACTAATCTACCTTTGAGGAGCAAGGTTAATGTCCCTTTTGTCAGTTTACTGTGGACTAAGTGGCTTTTCCTGTAGGCTCACTGGGGGGCATGAGTGGGCCCCATAGGAGAGCCAGGTCTGTGTGCTTCTTGAGCTCTCTTGCTATGAAGTCCTTGTGCCAGGAGAGAACTCTTCTTCCTATGGAGCCTCTCAGGCCATGGCTTTACTCTCTGTGCAAAATGGGAATGAGACACAACCCAGCCCTTGGTGTCCTTTGTTAGCTGTGTCTAGATAGACCAACACTTGGCCATTGCAATTTTTATTAAAGTACAATTTCATAAAAAATCATTATCTATTTTGTTTACACCATGAACTGACTTAGGAAACGCTGCCCTAATTCTCTTCCAGCCTGTCTACTCTTTCCCCAGATGTTCACCAAGTTTGGGGTTCCGTTATAATTTGGATATACTATTAAATTGTACAAATAGTTTTCTTATACTGTCTTATGATTCTCTGGTCCATGACCCTCCTCTAAGAATTTCTCAGTTTCCTTTGAAAGTCGTCAAAACAGAGGTCCCATGAAATATGGGTGTGGGCATCTTTAGCTTAATGTGGAGAAGGAAAGAACAAGGGTTTTTTGAAACTTATTTCTGCCCATGCCTACACAGTGCTGTTGAGAAACTATTGGATTGTCGGAAAAGTCATGACGCATTTTTGCAACAAAAAACATAGAGAAAAATACATCATGACTTTTCCAATAACCCAATATACATCTCCTTAAGGTAAAAAGGGGCCTGAGGGTCAGTGTCCTCGGTATTATCTGTAAATTTATCTGGCTGGTTGTGCAGGTTTTATTTTGTTTGTTTTATCTTTTCCAGTGAAGTTAGTTCCCTATCAATTTAACCAATAATACTATTTTCAACTTTGTTTATCTGCTTGGGCTCTGGAGAAAGCCACACATTTCTCTCTTAGCCTCAAGTAATAGCCTTTCTAGAACACAAGCGTTAGCAGCTTCCCGGACAAAACTGCCTTCAGGCAAAAGAGCTCATCTGCCTGCACTGGGGATAGGCCCTCTCCCCTGAGATCCAAACAGCAGTGCTCACTTGACAGAACTTCAGGGTTCCTGCTTTGTGGAGCTGTCTGTCTCTAAAGAAAAAAGGAACAGTGATTCCAGAGCTCAGTCCTGAGGGCAGAATTGAGACAGAAAGGAGGCTGCTAAGAGGAGCAGCTTGGCAGAAATTCGCTGGAGAAGCTAGTTGAAACTAAGGCGGCAACTCCTAGCACAAGCAAGAGTAAAGTAGCATTTGAGAGAGCCAAGGGAAAAAGCACTAGGAAAGTCACAGCCCAAACTGAACGTATTTTATCATTTGTTTTTTAAAAAGTATATTTAAAATACCTACCCAAAAAGTTTTGGTTTAAAAAATAACACATTTTTATGTTTGTAGAGGCAGGGATTAGAAGGGTTACTTTTTTAAAAAACGAAAGAAAACACAACTCCCAAAGGTGTTTATACCAGTAACCTTTCTGCAACATGGATTTTTATTTTTATTTTTAAACCTCAGATGTTAAAGAGGCTGTGAAGCCTCTTTGCTGATCATTTCCTAGGCTGAAAGAAAATCAGGGTTTACTTCATTGCCCTGGGTGGCTGAATCACTATAAAAATCTTTGGTCCTTTTGATGTTTGCTGTCTACAGAAGTTCTGAGAGACCCATGAAGGAAGAAACAGAATGAAAGGGGAGTTTTTCAAACAGTATTAGAGAAGGCATATATTATTAATCTTATTTACTTAAATCATTTGTTTGAAGGAGAAGACTGTGGGGTTTTTTTGTTGTTTCAATGCCATGCCATCACGTCACCTGAAGAGAAACGGGTTCCATCATAATATACAGTTGTCTGACTTTGGAAAAATGGGGGCTAATTAAAATTGGAAGTGAAAAATAGATAAAAGTAGACTGAAATGGTGTGATCTGATAACACAGTGATATATTTTATTAACTTGGCTTGAAAAGTTCCATACTAAAGCAATGCTTCTTTCAGTATTTGTGATTCTGAAAACAGTCTTCATTAAAATTTGGGGAATCAGAAATTATATGAATCCTATAAGAATTTTTCAGGAAAAAAAACAATAAAACTATTCCATTTTCTTACCTTTACCTTTTCTTACTTTTACATTTCTTTTTCTTTACACACCAATGTGGGGAAAGAATTTAAAGAAAGCTTTGAATATTGTGAGGTAAACCCTCAACATGAGTTTCCTTCTTATATTTGATAAAATAATTATATAGCGTCTTAAAGATTTTTAAAATGCAATACATATTAATTATGAAGTTAAACTCAATCTACTATAAACCATTTGTGAGTTCAAAGGTCACTGTGCAAATTACCCAATTAGTGTAGCATGACAGATACTTTTTCTTAGTGAAGTCCTATGATGGCAAGTGGTGAGCTCCTGTGTGTATTCAAAATCCAACTGTAGGCTCTGCTCTTGTCTACTTGATAGGTGTTTCCAGTTGCTCTGGACTTTTCTTATGTTTTGCATGTTACGATTTTTACACACTCATATATATGACACTGAATATAAATATATTGAATAAATGAATGTATGGAGGCAATTAGGCAAATAAGTGTTGGTCTGCTTGGGCAGACTTATGAGTATCAGTTCATAATAAATAATTCCCTGAAGGCAACATGCCATTGTGCCTGTGCTTCCCCTCCAAAATCACAGCAAGTCTGTGTCATGAATGTCATGTCTGATTTGCCTTTTAGCATCCATGGTTCCCAATTGTCCAAAGGAACTAGGTAGGCACCTGATTGGTTCTCCAGTGATTCAACTTCTCTTTCAACTCCTCAAATGGTTAGATATCTTACAAAGGAATACCTACTGGCTAACTAAGAGTATATATTAAATTTATTCATAAATTTTTATTTTATCAACTCCTGCATCCTGTTATTTACCTACAACTTAAGAAATTCAATTGAATACTTTTCATAGCTTTTTTTTTTAAAGATTTTTGTTGGGGAATTGGGGGAGGGGAACAGCGTTGGGGAATCAGGGAAGGGGAACAAACAAGTTGCTGTCTTTTTGTTCTTCACTCTCGTTGCGGAGGACGTTACTTCACTGGCCCATGTTGGTATCGTCATTGCTCTCTTCCCCGATGAGGCAGATCAGTCGCCAGCCTCTGGATGGTCACTCACCGCGGCTGTTGGCAGCTCACGCTGGCTGCCGGCTGCTCACTGTAGCCTATGGCAGCCCACTGCAGCAGGGGCTGCAGCCTACACCGTCGCCAGAGCTCGCACAGCCCAGCTCCAGGTGGAGCTGTTGTTAGCTGTAGAGGGCAGTGTCACTGGCCCTCATATGTGGGACCCAAATCGGGGCCGCTGGCTTCCCAAGCCAGCTCTTAACCACCGTGCGGCCCTGGCTTTCGTTTTATTGGTACATGCCTTCTGTTTGAAGCATTAGGATAGTTGTTGGGGATACAAAAGCAATGAAAACATACACAACATACTCAGGAAATGCAGCCTAAGAAATAACACATGAAAACAAATAGCTACAAAACAAACCAATACATGTATATGTGTTGATATCCATTAATTTGTTTACTTGAATATCTATGGAAAGGCAAGTAACATTTCCCAAATTGGGTTCTACTGAAAAAGCCTTCTATTATCAGATGATTTGGGGACATAAGTACATAAGTCCTCCTTTTGGAAATTTGTAATGCATACTACCATATTGAATAAATATTCTGAGATATCCTACTGCAAAACAACCTATTTTACTTTGTTTATCTTAGTTTTTCCCAGAATTGCTTGGACATCCAACATATTTCTCATGGCACACGTGTTAACATCCTGTGAGATATTCCCATCGCATGGGCCATCAGTTTGGGAAACAAACTGATTAACATTTGGAAAGCTCAGTATGTGCCTTCCTGTTATGGAATATTAAAAGATAGGTATTCCCTTATACATAGAAGATAATGTTTATTAGTCAGGATTCCTCAGAAATGACTGAAAGAAAACTAACTCAAACTTGCTTAGGTAGAACAGAAAATGAATTGATTTACATGAATGGGAATGCAGAAATGGGTCTTATTTCAGGGACTCTCATGGCATCTTCAGGCTCCTCTCTCTTACTGCCTCTTAACTCTGTACCTCTTTGTGCACTGACATGGACTTCCTCGTGTGTTTGAGCTGGAGGTGTAGGAGAAGGAGGAGGCATGACTACAAGCAGCTCCAGACTTAGTTATATCATTACAAAGCTTAGCAACCTCAGAGAAAAGAGAGAGCTTTTCTTCTTCAATATCTATATATAAATCCCCAGGAACAGATTCTGATTGGCTCGGATCAATTCATATGTTCATTTAGGGAGCATCAATGTGGTCATATTTGTAATGTCACATGTATACCCTTAATACCATGAATGGGGGGAGAGGATTCTCTGATTAAAGGCTTCAACAGACCTACACAAAATGAGGAGAGGCAGTTCAAAAAGAATTAATGTTATTAGATTGATGCTAGAAGGAAAAAAAAACCCACAGATGTCTACCACAATGTGGCTTAATTATTAAAATCTAAATTTGGCCATAATAGGCAGTTGGCTCTGGTAGCCAATTACTGCCAGGAAGTAGGGATAAAAAAAATCAACTATTCTAATATTAAAGTCCTTAATTTTAGAATACATCCCCTAATTTATAAAATGGCTTATAGCTAATAATCCCAAATGTCATGACCTCACTCAGTTTTTTAAGAGTATAGAAGATTTTCTTGGCTCCAAGAAGTTGTATTGCTCAAAGTTATAATTCTATAAATGCTTACCTTAGATTTGTAAGTAGCTGAAGGGATTAATTATACTATAAATATTTCAGGCTAAAATTGTTGCAGCCATCTTATAAGGTTTTAGACATCGGGCTTAATTGTTTGTCTTTGGATTGGAGCAAACCCAAAATAATTGATGAGGCAGAATCTTTGCTCTGTCCATGGTACCTATGGTATCATGGTGACTTATCTCTATGAGGATGTGGGGAGGGCTTCCAGCCTTCTATTTAGGCATCTGTCATTAGATTTGTTCTTAAGTTTTCATAGAAGGGTGTTAGCCCTCTACCAAGCTCGGATGCCAATTAAAGCAGAAGCTCTGAGTTTAACTATCAATGCAATATAGTTATATGTGAGGGATTTGTCTGAGGCCAATCCTGAAATTACATAAAGAAAATACAGAATAAAAGATCAAAGGATTTGGGGCTTTGAAGGAGGTGGAGACTACAGATGTTCATGCATTGATTATAGTCAGAGTCAGTTTTTCCAGATGTTTTTAAGTTGAGAAAAGAAGAGGATTCAACCTTAGGTGGACAGATGAAGAGGAACCAATAAAAGACAAGGAGAAAAAGCAGTCAGAGATAGGAGCTGTATTTCGAGAAGGAGGTGGACATCAGTACCAGGCATTGCAGACAGGGCAAGTCAGAGACTCTGAGCTTGCAATTTGGAGTCACTAGTGACATTCGGGAGAGCAGTTTCCATAAAGTGGAGGGAGCAGAGGATGGACTGCAAGAGGCTTTGGACTAAATGAGAAGTGAAAAACTGGAGCCAGAAAGTATTTCTTCATTTAAGAAATTTTGCAGTGAAGGGAAAAAGAGAAAGAGGATAGTAGCTGAGAAGGAAGTCATAAGTGAGAGATACATTTTTTCACATTTGAAGAAGTTTGTACACAGAGGGAAAAGAACTATGGAGGAAAGAGAGGGAGGAAGGAAGAGGGGGAAGGGCAGAGGGAGAAGGAAAGAAGGAGGAGGAGAAGGGGAGAGGGAGGAGAGGAGAAGGAGGAGGAGGAGGAGAAATGGGAAAGGAAGATATTCATTTCTGAAGCAAGATCCTAGAGAAACCAGTTTTATAGAGTTAAAAGCTCAGGTGTAAAAAGCAATGAAGATGTGTCTTGACAAGATTGGAAGTGGCAAGTCATGTTGGGGAAATGGACATTTAGTGTCATTTTCTTTTCGGTTAAGTAGGAGGTGAGATTTTCTGCTAATAGGGAAAATAAAGCCTGAGATAGAAACTTATGGAGAATGTCAAGCAAGCATCTGGGGGTAAATAAAATGATACTGGAGGAGTGCTGAATGTCTAATTAAGGTTCAGCCTCATAAATGTGTAATAAATTCAACAAAGAATGAGGGCTGGGAATTGGCAGGGCAGGTGTGGGAAGAAGACAATATAATTAATGGATACTTGTGATAATGTCTTTGAAGAGAGAGACCCAGGGATCTAAAGCTGGGAGAGGGTGAAGTAAAGTCTGAATGTGCCTCATAACACAGTTGATAAACATTGTTGAAGAATGGAGAGCTTGATAAGCTAACTTAGCAGGCTGAGTCAGATTAAGTGAATGCAAACGTAAGGAAGATAGGAGATTGGCAGGTAATCTGTTCCTAGAATGGTGCAGTGCACAACCTTTATTAGCGTATGTGATGACTTTAGAGATTGAAGTCAGAATAGAATCCCTTGCTTTAAGATTTTGGCGGGGGTGGGGGAGAGGAGGGGGCAGCGGCAGAATGGCTCAGTTGTTAAGAGCTCACTCAAGAGTGCAAACTGAGCTCTGAGCAACAGCAGTTCAATGCCCGGCCCGAGCTGAGCTGCCAACAGGTGGCAGGAGGGCTCAGCTTTAAAAAAAAAAAAAGATTTTGGCAGGGGGAACAACAGCTCTAAGTGATGCTAAGTTCCAAGTTTTGTCTAAAGAGTGGATTATTAAAGGAGGGGAGAAGTTACTGCTCTTGGGGATCAAGGGACTGTAACAGAATAGTTTCAAATAACCCTTAGTAAACGTTGGGCAATTACCTGGGCAAGTAGCTGATTCCAAGAACCCCATTAGAAAGAGAATGGTTTTTTTCGCAATGGGTTTGTCCCCAGAACACAGGTATTGTGAAAACCACCACTATATCTAAGCCAAAATGGGCAAGGAAAAGACCCATATCAATCAATATCATCATCATTGGACACATAGATTCTGGTAAGTCTACCACTGCTGGTCATCTGATCAACAAGTATGGTGGAATCAACAAAAGAACCATCAAAAAATTTGAGAGGTAGGCTGCAGAGATGGGAATGGGCTCCTTCAAGTGTGCTTGGGTCTTAGACTGAAAGCTGAAAGCAAGCGTGGGATCACCACTGATACCTCCCTGTGGAATTTCGAGCCCAGCAAGTATTATGTGACCATCATTGGTGCCCCAAGACACAGAGACTTTATCAAAAACATGATTACAGGCACATCTCAGGCTGGCTGTGCTGTACTGGTTGTTGTTGCTGCTGCTGTTGGTGAATTTGAAGCAGGTGTCTCCAAGAATGGGCAGACCCATGAACATGCCCTTCTGGCTTACACACTGGGTGTGAAACAACTAATTGTGGGTGTTAACAAAATGGATTCCACTGAGCCACCTTACAGCCAAGGAAATCGTTAAGGAAGTCAGCACCTACATTAAGGAAACTGGCTACAACCCTGACACAGCATTTGTGCCAATTTCTGGTTTGAATGGTGACAACATGCTGGAGCCAAGTGTTAACATGTTTTGGTACTAAGGGATAGGAAATCACCCCTAAAGATGGCAATGCCAGTGGAACCATGCTGCTTGAAGCTCTGGATTGCACCTTGCCACCGACTTGTCCAACTGACAAGCCTTTGCATCTGCCCCTCCAAGATGTCTACAAAATGGGTGGTGTTGGTACTGTCGTTGTGGGCCGAATGGAGACTGGTGTTGTCAAGAAACCTGGTATGGTGGTCACCTCACCTTTCCTCCAGCCAATGTTACAACTGAAGTCAAGTCTGTTGAAATGCACCAGAGCTTTGAATGAAGCTCTTTGTGGGGACAATGTGGGCTTCAATGTCAAGAATGGGTCTATCAAAGATATTCATCAATGCAATGTGTCTGGTGGCAGCAAAAATGACCCACAAATGGAAGCAGCTGGCTTCATGGCTCAGGTGATTTTCCTGAACCATCCAGGTCAAAACAGTGCCAGGTACACACCTGTGCTGGACTGTCACACAGCTCACATTGCTTGCAAATTTGCTGAGCTGAAGAAGATTGATCATTGTTCAGGGAGAAAGCTGGAAGATGGCCTGAAGTTTCTGAAATCTGGTGATGCTGCCATCATGGATACGGCTCCTGGCAAGCCCATGTGTGTTGAGAACTTCTCTGACTACCCTCCTCTGGGACATTTTGCTGTTCATGACACGAGAAGACAGTTGCTGTGGATGTCATCAAAGCAGTGGACAAGGAGGTAGCTGGAGCTGGCATGGTCACCAAGTCTGCCCAGAAAGCTCAGAAGGTTAAATGAATATTATCCCCTATACCTGCCACCCCAGTCTTAATCAGTGGTGGAAGAATGGTCTCAGAATTGTTTGTCTCAATTGACCATTAAAGTTTAATAGTAAAAGGCTAGCTAATGATTACAATGCATCATAAAACCTTCAGAAGGAAAGGAGAATGTTTTGTGGACTATTTAGGGGGTTTGTTTGTTTGTTTGTTTGTTTGTTTGTTTGTTTTGGTGTGGAAATTTTTAAGTTACTAATTTTTTAAATCAGTACTTTTTAACAGAAACAACTGGACTAAAAATATGTCACAGAATCTTGAGAACCATTAAAACGAAGTTTAATGAGAGAGAAAAGGAAAGGAAAGGGAAGGAAGAACTGGATATCCACATGTAAAAGAATGAAGTTGCACCACCACCCCCTCACACCACAGGAAAGGAAAGGAAAAGAAAAGGGATGGTCTAATACCCAAGTCAGTGGGTAAAACTTTTCTGGAATTGTCACTGGGGAGCCAGGAAAATGCCAGCCTCCTCCCCAACTCTTTTAAAGGGTAGCTTAGAAGTAGTGTCACGTGGGAAACCACTGGTTTTCAATCAAGTAAAACCTTTGAACCGAACAACGAAGACTGGAGTGAGAGGGGTGTATGTTCCAGTGAAGGGAGGAGTAGTTTATCACTAACTTCGTATAGACTTGCTGGTGCATGATAATTTAAAAAAGAAAGAGACAGGCCGCTATTATTGTTTTTAATTATCTATAGGCAACGTACCTCTTATTGTTTGTACCTCACTTTTGAAATACTATTGGAAGGAACTATTCTAGGAAAAATTTGAGGATATCTGAGGATGTAAAAGAATTACTGAAAACTGGATGGAAAGGGTTAAGAATAGTTCTAAAAAACGATATGTAAATAGTGGCAGAAATATCTTGCTGCACTAATTTGGGGAAAGAGCTAATATGATATTCTTCCAGTAACCACCTCTCACACCTTGTCCCTTGTTCAGCTCTGAATTGTCAGGTTTAATCCCTTGTTCCCCAATTGTTTATATCTCTGCACTTCCAACTCAAGTGACCCAGACAGCTAGGCTGAGACTGATGATAAAGAAGAAAATGTACTGCCCTCTCATTTATGGTTTTTAATTTTCAATATGATAAAATATCCACTCCCTTGGAACTTCAAAGACTATTCCCAAAGAAAGTGCTCAGGCCTCCTTTTTAAAGGCTGAACTTTCCCTCAAGTTATTTCTGCCTTCTTTGATTTTACTGAATAGACCTGATATTTTACTTAAATATAGCCTGAGGTTTTCAGCTTTCATCAGGATACACCAGTGTTTTGTCCTTCGGAGGAAAAGAAGGAGGTCCAGTAACAGCCATTATTGCAACTAACCATCACTAATACTGACCCAAGCCTGAGCGGGCCACTGTCCCCAAGGGAGGCTGTCATCTATGTGTGTTGGGGTCTTGTGGGGTGGGGTGGGGTTGAAAAAATGCGGCTCTTGAATGTCAGTAGCACCAAAGCAGGGATTTCTAATTTGGATCAATCCTGAGGAATATAATTGTGATGTATATATCACACTCAATCCGAAATAAGCCCTGTCTAGGTAGTAATTTGTTCCTGGCTTTATCTCGGTCACAGTAGTTAGGTAGAGTCCCGCTAACCTGAATTATTTATCGATGCTGTAGTTCTCAAAGTGTGGTCCCTAGTCAGCAGGATCAGCATCACCTGTAAGCCTGTTAGAAATGCAAATTTTTGGACCCCTGACTTTCTACTACTGAATCAGAAACTCTGGAGGCCGTGTAGCAATCTGCCCTTGAACAAGCCCTCCAGTGATTCTAATGTTAGTTCAAGTGAGGGACCCACTGGGCCAGGTGCTCTTGCTTCTCAGCCCAGGGTACACATTAAAAGCATCTGAGGGAACTTTCAAACTACTCACCACCAGATTCTGATCTAATTAGTTTGGCGCGGTGCCTTGGCCGCAGACTTTATAAGTTCCCGCGATACTACTGACCGTCATCGTTAAGAACCACCGCCCTCTAGCCGTATAAGAATGGGCTCTCTGATTTAGGGGTTTTTTTGATAAATTTAAAAACAATTTATTGAGAACAACTTTATGTATTTTTCTAGAGTGCTAACTTAGGTATGCTTATATAGGGAAAAAAAAAAGACTGAAGAGGGTGAGGATCTTTTCTGGCTGGTTCTTATTTTTCACTATTATATCCTAAGCACCTAGGGCAGTGCTTGGCACATAGGAGGTGCTCAAATAACTATGTTGAAGGAATTAATCCATGAAAAAGTGGAGTTCCGATAGAAACTTGCTCTTAAAACTCACAAAGGAACTAGTAAGTGCTCTGAGCTGGAAGAATGGTCTGTTTGGGGCTGGTTTGGATTCTCTTCGTTCTCTGTGAATCCACTTTGTTCTTGTCCTACACTAATCTGTGCTAGGATGTCACTGCCTTGTATCACGATTCACATTATAGTTGTAGAAACTGGTCTCTGTTTATCCCCTTAGCCAGAATCCCCATCGGGCAGGGCCTCCTTGCCTATATCATTAGTGGGGTTATGCCTTCCCATGTGAGCACCAGTCTTCCTTTTCTCTGGGCTGGCTTCTCTCTCTTCTCCCCGCCTTCTCCACCTATGGCAGTGCTGCCACCTGGCTCCATCATTTGATCTAATATTCTTCTCGGTTGAAGTACCCTATAGCTGGAAGAATCTTCTCTGCTTGGTGAGAAGAACAACTTTCTGAGGGGATTAGAGCTAAAAATGGATTTCCCAGCAGGCTGAAATACCCCTGGCAGTAGCACCATGGGTATGGATCTGTTTAAAAGATTTTGTGTTTAATATAAAGTAAGCCACGTGACATAAACATCAAGTAGCAAGTTTGTTTACAAAACTGCCTTGAACTCGGTAAGGCAAAGTACTTCCCTGAAACACTTTGGGAGGAGTTCAATACGGTTAGAGTACTCTCATTAAAACCTCTTTGCACTGCTTTCCTTACTGCTTAAAGTTTTCTTTTAAAAATGAAGAACGTGCCACTGTCAGCTATTCTTCAGGAACCTTGTTCCCCATTTGGTTACTGTAGCTCTTTAGACTAAAGTTGCCTGTAGCTCCATACAAAGAGAGGTCAAAATTTCCTGCTTAATATTTTGCCAAGTTCTTCCTGAAGTTTCACCAAAGCGAAGGGAAGCTGTTAATAACATTGGAGGAACTTCCAAACCGTTGGCATTTGTAAACTCTTTTAGGGTGCAGTACGCACATAAGTCTTCTAAATGATACATAAACTCCCCACTTCTACACGAGAGCTTCTTGCCCCTTCAACTACACTCAGGCCTGGAGGCTTAAACAAAATCCTTTTCAGATTGTTGCTGATGCTGTGCCTGATCCTGCAGCAGCTGCTGCTTCTGAACAATATGATGCATCTCCTCCCCTAGGAGAAGTCGAAAATGCTTCTTCTCCAGCACTTTCCACCTTTGTGGACTCAGGGAGCATTAAAACAGGCTGAGAGATGCACCTACTCTACCTGTTTGGGAATTCAGTGTGCAACTTAAAGACAATTGAGCTTAGCCACATTCTGACGTTGACTTTCATAGCAACAGTTTAATGGGGGGGAAAATCTGCTACCTCAAATGGCTAAAGGTATTTATGTGGAAAATTTTCCAAATGATTGACTTTCCTGAGTTGCTCTTTTCTTTCCCCATGCATCTGTGATTATTGAGCTTTCTTCCAGACGTTTTTCTACATCCCTTCTCTTTAGGCAAAGAATTTTTTTTCTATCCAGAGAGGGAGAAAAAAGAAAGAGGCGCCAAGTTTCCCATTTTAAAATGAATTATTATTGAAGCTCAAACCATAGAATGTATAAAAATGAAGAACTTGAATGTGTCTCCTGTTTCCTTAAATTTTCCTTTGGCAAATCTTTAAGGTAGAATAATCTCAATCAATTTGGAGCCTAAGCAACTATGATCAGCTACCTCTGTACTTCCTATAGCACCTATTTCTCCCCTCTTGCTTGTCTTACTGAAGGAGTTGTCTCCACTCTTCTTTGCTCACCTCCCAATATATCTTCAGCCACCTCTCTACTGACAGCCCTTGCCAAGTACACCAGTGGCTGCCTGTTAATCCAACGATTATCTTGGATTATAATTATTCCATTTTCCTTAGCTTCTTTGGCACCATTTCTTATTCTCCTAGAGAGTTTCCTCTTTTTTTTTTTCTTTTTTTTTATGGTGTTTCCTTGGGAATCAATCCCAGGCCAACTCCTTTTCTTACTCTAGACAATACCTTGGAGATATTGTGGGTTTGGTTCCATACCACTGCAAAAAAGCAAGCATCACAATAAAGTGAGTTGTAATCTTTTTTGTCCGTGTGTGTGTGTGTGTGGGGGGGTTTAACTTTAATTTGTAAAATACGCAACAGCGGCATAGCACAACTAAACAGGTATGCCTCTTTTCCTGATTAATATCATCTGCCCCCATAGCCTCAATTCCTTGCCACTGATAAGATTCCCCACCTATTTCTCCAGCCCAGGTCTTGTGAAGATAGTTTGATCTATGGCCAAACCGAACCTAATTCCTTGTCTTCTTCCCAGTTTCTCTAAATTCCCAATTTTAGTGAGGGACTCAATTGTTCACTGTGCAAGTCAGATCCTTAACTTCTTCCTCTTGTATCTTTTCCCCTCTTCCATAAAATAAACAAACAATTCCAACTTGTTCTGTTTTCTACCTAAATTTTAAATTCATGTCTTCTCCCTATCTCCTACAGTATCCCTCCCCCTAGTTCAGGAAACCATTCACTTGCATCTGGATAACTCAGGTGTTACCTCCTTACAATCCATCCTCCATATCACTGGAGAGATTTTTCTGATCACATTTTCCTCATCAAAAACCCTCATGCTTGCAAAGCACCCACAGCCTGGCCCTCTTCCCTCTCCACTTTCAGTCCTTGGCACTCCCCACCTTGCATTGTTCATTTTGGGTCATGCTGAATTTCTTTCAGTTCTTCAAACATAACATGTACTTTTCTGGGCCTTCATATGCTATGTTTTTGTTTTGATTTTTCTTCCTGGAACATTTCTTATTCTCTCCCCTCTGGTGAATTCCTGCTTCTGTTTTGGTTCTAAAACTGAGAACACTTCCTTTTGGATGCTCTCCTGAATGATCCAAGCAAAAGTGCCTCTCTCAGGGTCTCTGCCTCATTGTCTCTTCAGAGCCAAAGCCATCCTGTCATAATCACCTGGGTCTTTGTATCCCCATTAGGTTGTCACTTCTGTGAGGACAGGAGCATGTCTCCTGTGTTCAGATTTTATCTCGTGTCTTGCAGTGATTGATGTAGAGCAGGTGCTCAGTATTTATTTGTTGAATGAATGAATGTGCCTCAACATAAACCATGAACCAGCCTTTATGACACAGGTTCAAATGCCTTACTTTCATTTGCAGTTTCTTCCTCATTAGTCCAGTACCCCTAACTGGAACAACCATTCCTTTTCTACAAAGCAGACAAAACTTTATTGCTGACAAAGCAGCCTACATATCCCAAAGGAAAAAAAAACTTTCCAAAGGTTCTGAGAATTAGCATATGGTAATTGTCAAATCCCAGGGTATCTCTTAATTGAACCTTTTCAGTGGTTCCCTTAGCTTGTACTCAGTGCTTAAATTGAGTAGAACCTCATTAGGGAGGTTGTGTCATGCCTTAGTGAAAATGGGGAGAAGGAGATAAATACAGTTTCCATGACATGGAGGTATAGGAGAAAGGCAGCAATCTGGTCTGTGGGTTCTCTAATCTGTGTGTCTGACTCTTGACTCCTAATATGGAGATGACAGGAGGATAGCCATGGCCATCAAAAGTGCTTAGGATTTTCCTTTTAAATAAATCCCACTCTGGGTTTTGTACGCCACAAGGATCGACTACATGCTCCCCTTCTTTCCTCGCTCTGGGTTTCCTCTTCAGTGCCAGCCTCAAGAGCAACCTGATTTTAAAGAACTTCCCTCCCCAGAAACAAATCTTCCTGAGGGAAAGAACTGGCTCAGCCTACCAGCACTCTTTTTCTGTCATAGCTCCTTCACTCACTCTGTTTTAGCCATCCTGAACTCATCTCAGAGGTGAGACTAGATGAGGCAAGCCAGGTTCCCAGGGGCAAAATTTAAGAAGTTACCCACGTTCAGATGCCACCCTTGCACCTACACAAGCCTGAGTGTGAGTGCCTGCCTTGGCTCAGCCTCGTCCCAGCTTTCTCTGCCAGGAAGGCCGGCCTCCCCTCAGCTGTCATGCCTTCTAGTCTCTCCAGGTCCTGATTCTCGAGACCTAGCTCAGATGCTGCCTCCTCCATAAAGCTCTTGCTAAATGCAGCAATCTTTCCCACAACCTAGCACGTAGTCATCCTATCTTCCTCCAAGTTCTCAGTGGGCCTTCCTTGTTTATTCCTCTCAGAAGGCACTATATGCCTTGTTTAGTTATTAGGCTTGTTTTTTTGTCTCTGTATTAAACTACAGACTTCTTAAGGGCAGTCTTTCTCTCACTGTGCTCACACCAGCATAGGGTTTGGCACACAGGTATTCATAAGTCAGTGAGGTCAGTGGAACCATCAAGGGGAGAAGAGAGAAGAGCACTCATGGTTAATTACATGGGGTGGCAGGCCAAGAGGTGGGCCTGGGCTCTGGGGCTGGTCTTCCTGGGTTCGATCGCTGGTGCTGCCACTTCCTAGGTGTGGAAACTTGGATTAGTTGTATCACCTGTGTCTGCCTTCATTCTCTTTAAAATGGGATCAACAATGGTACCCCAACATAGGGCCATTGTGAAGTCTAAATGAACTAAAACATGAAAGCACTTTGCACAAGCCTTGATGTACAGTGAAGACCTGTGTTCAGGATCCAGAATCAAAAGGGTCTAGTGAAGGTATATCCATGGAAAACGCAGGTGTGCACGCTAAGGGAAACACACATTTGCGACTGAGGTCACAAATAGAGTTAAATCTAAATCATCAATGATGGACGAGAGGCAATGGCCTCACACTCCCTGGGGAACCCAGGTGACTACTTTTTTGAAAAGACATCTCATATCTAATTCAGTAGAAGAGTAAGTAGCTTGGGCAAGAAGGTGATAAGGGAAGCTTCCTGAAAAAGGCAGTACAGGAGGGCCAAAGGAGCCTGGAGGTATTAAAACAGGTATTTAAAGGTGCCCTGTTTTAACATCTGATTTTAAGGAGGATGGAAACATGATGGTACGGGAAAGTCATGTTTTTGCTGCCATCTACAGTCAATGTGCAATTTTTAAAGTTTCTTCAGAGGGGGTGGGGAGGGAGGGAGGAAGGGCATTTTTTCAAGATGAGTGACAATATACATTGGTTTAAGTTCTAGTCATTGAGATAATTTGGGCATTGTTATGATAGTATTTTATTTATTCTTTCTCTAAAGAGTATGTATATTTAAGCAGTAACATAGCCCTTTCTACCATTTCAAATTGTGTTAAAATGCATCAGAGGACTGCTATAATAACTCACTTAAGACTTTCATCTGTCAGATTGAATTAGCTGCCAGTATGGCAGCTGACAGAAATTTTGAGAGTTCACACAGTGATTTCAGTGAAGCGATGGATTGGGTTTTACCCCATGTTTTCCTGCTCCATGACCTGCAGTTCCTCTGGTTGTTAGAAAAATTATTGTAAATTGCAATTTATTGTTTACATATGAGAAATCAGCCAAAAGCAAGGAAAAACAATATGATGGGGATGTCACCTCTGAGATGCCTTCTGTTGCTATGCTTTTATCCATGTAATCTCCAAAGTTTATGATGATGTTTTCCCAACTTCCCTGTGCATTATATTTAAAGGGTTAAATATAGACAAGAATTACTGGAAAAGCGTTTGATGGAGAAAAAAGAAGTGGCTCTTCAAGAAGCACATGAAGAGGAAGAAAGAGAGAGACGACTAGCAGCCCTTAGGAAACAGGTGTTTTTAATTTGGAAATTTTCCTGGGTGGTTTAAAGAACGCTTCTAAGTGCTCTTAATAACATTATTACTAGGGTTTAGTTCATGAGATCTGCTACATAAAATGCAACTTTTCCAAATTGGGACACTGATCTTCATTCCTGGGAGCAGTTAGATTTGTATTGAACCATTTCCAGGTTCTTAGTGTATTAAAAATAACTTTATCAGCCCCTTTTTAAAAATTCTCCCAAGGTTTAAATGCATCCACATTACCTCTAGTTTCATAGCTGAATATCAATATCCATTTAGATGCTAGAAACTCTGCATCTAGCCCAAAGAGTTCACTCTCCTCGAGAAACCTGGTAAAGATTGAGCAACCTAATCCTCTTTGGGGCGGGAAATATCCAATAGGCAACAAACATGTTAAAAACCACTTTTTAGAAATACTATTTTGGGGGAAAAATAAATGTCTCCCCTTGATTTGTTGAGTAAAAGTAGGCAAAAATTTAGAAAGAACACAGTAGGTGGCAAAATTAGGTAAGAACTTGGGAAATGTGATAAAATAGTTTTACTTGGTAATTTTTCTGAGCCTTTAGCCTGGAAGTGATTAATTCAACTCAGAAGCCCTGATGCCTTCATTGGCACTATTTCCCAGCTGATAGGAAATGACTGTCTGGTTTCTCTTTGAAGCCAGTGGAAGCAACACAGAATCTCAGATAAGAACTTGGCCTCTGGTGTCCTTCAACCCTGGAATAACCTGGTTTGCTACTCATCAGCAGGAGAAAAAAACTTAGATCTTTTACTAAAACTTCCCTAAGTTTCATTTCCCCCTCTGAAAAAATGGGAATAATATTAGTACCTGCCTGATAGGTTTGTAGTTATGTTTGTTCACATTTTTTGAATATTTACTAAGTATAAAGCTCTCTTCTAAATGTTTTTAGGCTTTACCTCCTTTAATCTCAACAAAAACCTTATGATGTAGGTATTATTTCTATTCCTATTTTATAGAAGAGGAAACTGAAGTGGCACAGAGGTGCCCCAGAGTCACACAGCTAATAAAGGTCGACTAGCCTGACATTTATTACCTAGTCCTAGACCAAGAAAGTCTAGGTAAATGAGATAGTAAATGATATAGTATAGAGAAAGTGGTAAATGCACCCAACTGTTATATCATCTTCTTTGATAAACTAGATTAGAGAAATAAATTCAAAGCATAGGGATGTGAAGTCCTGGTCATCCTAGACTTAACAAAATTTAAATCATTCAATCATTTGCAAATAATTATATACCATGGTCTTCTGGGAACAAAACAATGTCACTATTACTAAAAACATTCTTGTTCGAAATATAACTTTGATAACTACAGAGTCCATATGATTAGAATTTTTTCCATTTGTGAACCCTTTGAAAGAGGAAATATCTGAGCTGGTTATCTGTAATCAATATTTAGAACTATAGTAAAGGATTTTGGCTGGTAAACCTATAATAATTAAAGTCTGTTCAACTCCCCAGTATGTTCAAACCCCCAGTTAGGTCATTATAGTTTCTAAATGGCTTTAAAAAAGTCATTTTCATAATGCTAATTCTTGACTTCAAGAATTAACAGGCAGGTGTTACTAATAGTGCATGTAATTTATAAAATTAGTGGCTTCTTTTCATTAGGACACAGATTTGAATGATTTCAATTACCATAAAGAACAAGGGCATCTGGGTTAAAGTGACTCTGCAGTTGTTCAGTAAAAGGGGGAACAATCAGTAAAAGGGGGAACAATCATTTACAATAGTCCCTGGAAATGTAATTGCCTGGTACAATGGAAATTCACCGAGCTTGCCCTACAATGCCAACGAACTCTACCGATGAATAATATGCTCTAGATTCAGCTTAATCAGATAACACTTTAAAAAAGTTTCATGAGGTTGTCAAGATGGTCATAGGTTGCTGCTAGTGGGTAAAAATTGTTTTTTTACTTTTGGTTATTTTCAAGATGTTTGAATATGTAGGTTTTCTATATTAGATTTCCTATGACTTTGTATCAGAAAGACAAATTTTTATCTAAATTTAATCATAACTACCTATTTAATCAATAGCAAACAATTACGTATCACAGTCTTTTAGTATTATATTTTGTTTTTAAACTATTAACTCTTTTGTGGATCTCTAGGACTGGCCTGGTTTAATTTTTCTACCCTTCCCTCAGAGGTTTTATCTATAATAAAATTTGTTGACTTCAATGGACATTAAACATTAATAATATTGGGTCGGCCGAGTGGCGCGGTGGTTAAGCGCTGGCTTCAAAAGCCAGTGGCCCCGGTTTGGATCCCACATATGAGGGCCAGTAACACTGCCCTAAAAAAAAAAAAAAACAGGAAAAGAAAGAAAGAAAAAAACATTAATAATATTGCCCAGAAGTCTTTAGTCTGGATCTTGTTCCAAGTAGCCATGCTTTCTCTTTTTAGGTTACTATTGTTGCTCAATTGGACCCTGTTAGAATGATGTCAGATACAATGGCATCGAAAGCAAGGATGGGGATTGGAATTGAAGAAGAATTTGTTCTTCAAAAGCCACTCTTCACATTGAATACATACAATGAACAGCAGGTAATTATGGGAATTAGCATGCTTGATGCAAAAGCCATGATAAGAAGAATTGTAAAAGTGTGTGTTTTGGGTTACGAATCATTTTCAATATTTACATTTGAATACCACATATATTAGCATAATTTTTATTTCTAAGTGATAGCACATAATTACTGCACAGTTCTTTATAGAATAGATAATAGGTTACCATAGAAAAAACAGTTCATCTGAAAATGTTATGACTATCATTGAAGTTTATTTTTTAAATTAAAATATTTTACAAATTTTACTTTAAAGTTGTGTTAATATTGTATATTGTTGGTGAATATTTCTCTATCGTATTCAGAATTCGTTTAAATT
This sequence comes from Aselliscus stoliczkanus, assembly GCA_033961575.1. Classification (NCBI taxonomy): domain Eukaryota; kingdom Metazoa; phylum Chordata; class Mammalia; order Chiroptera; family Hipposideridae; genus Aselliscus; species Aselliscus stoliczkanus. The sequence continues at coordinate 111,122,532 of CM066731.1, read as the reverse complement.
CATAACATAAATCCTCTGAAAGAAACAACTGATGATGAGGGAAGCTTTCAGAAATTAAAATGAACAGAAGATAATACATCAGAGCTAATGATGAAATAAAACATGTTCTGTGGGAAAAGTATTAAAGGGTTATTTAACCATTTCTAGAAAATTTGGTTCATTTTAGTCTGTTGCTGTAACTGAGAATGGATTTTAAAAAGGTTTTTTAGTTCGGTGGATGGAAGGAAGGAAGGACAGATGCATGTGTATCCCTGAACTTAAGGGAGAACATAGCCATTAATTTTGCCAATTTGAGGAGAGCTGCTAAATGATTATTTAATTATTTAAAAAGCAGTAAACTTCATTCATCCATTGACAAGTAAATTGAGTGTGCCTCAACTATGTGCTGCATACTTTGCTAGAGAATACAAAGATGAATGACTCATTTATTAATTTGACAAATAATTGATAGAGCATATACTATAGTACTGTATCTGGGCACTGTGTGAGGTGCCATCCTGAACAAGGTAGATGTGTTCTGTGTGGAGGAAGTGAGCAGGGGAGCTGGGTTGGGAGGGCAAGTAACAAATATGGGGATAGTACCTCTAGGTTGAGATCGCCTCCATGATGGAGGTAAGGGCTACAGCAGCCAGGGGAAGGGAATGAAAGGTTAGCCCTGACTGGGAGCGTCAGAGAAAGGGTCAAAGAGGAAATTAAATTTACATCTTAGTCAAGGAATTTTGGCAGCAGAAACAACATTCTCTCCAGACGATTGAACCTGAAAACCAAAAAATAGGTTGGGAAGGGGTGGGAGAAAGGAGAGAGATAAATTCTAAGGGTGCTTCTGGAATCCAAAGCAAGAGGGCAGTTGAAGCTGGTGAAGAATTGAAGTCAGAAGCTACAATAAAAAGCTGTCAGGTACCTGGGCTGAGGAATAAGGGTTTCACCAGGCAGAAGAGCGGGGAAAGAGGTCCTTACTAGTGTGTCTTTGGTGTAAGGTACATGGCAAGGGTAGGTGCTGGGAGGTGAGACTGGAAACATAGGTTAGGGTCAGATTGTGAAGAATGTAGGTCTTTGCTTGCAAAGACATTTGACCTTGATCTTGTGGAGAAAGGTGAAACTTGGAAGCAGGTGAATTGTATAATCAAGTTTGTTTCAGCAATATGTCCTGAATGGAAAATTGGTAGGCTGGGGTGGGGGTGGGGCATGGGGGCATAACCTTTTAAGATGGTAGAACCCTCACAGTAGTGGGGGAGGGGAGAGAATGGCTCTAGCTGAGGAAGGGGGGTGATAATAAAAGGATAATTCTAAACTAGACAGTTTGTTTCACTATTTACTGGCTGTGTGAACTTGTGTAAGGTATTTTCCATCTTTCTGTCTTGTTTTTTTTTCATCTGTAAAATAATAATTTGCAAGATTCCTGTGAAGATCAAGAAAATAAATGTCAATTACCTGGAATATTGCCTGGCATCTAGTAGTAATTCAGTGAATTATAATCATTAGGTGTTGCTGCCGTTACCATATAAACATATATAAGGAAAACCAGAATTGGGTAGAGAGAATTTTTGTTCATGTCATGTTTAGGGTGAAAATATCCAGGGCACATTAACAAGAAACTGATTGGCTGCCTCTGGGGAGGAATTGGGAAGATGGAGGCCAGCATGCAAGGAAGATTCCTATTTTACTTTGTTTATTAAAAAAAAATAGAGTAACAGAAACATTTTAAACCTCACCACCCCAGAGCTGAGACGAGAGGTGAATCCTGGAGATAATGAAGGAGTCAACAGCACACAGGTGGAGCATGAGCCCCTGGAAGTGGATGAGAGTGACCAGGGAGAATATGTCGGAGCAGAAGAGGCAAAACCTAGGTCTAAGGCTCAACTATGTCGGTTGTCAGACACAAATCTCTGTATTATTATTATTATTTTATTTTATTTTATTTTTTTAGCTGAGCCCTCCTGCTACCTGTTGGCAGCTCAACGGCAACTCAGCTTGGGCTGGCCTCGAACCGCCGTTGCTCAGAGCTCAGCTCACACTCTTGAACGAGTTCTTAACCAACTGAGCCACTCGGCCGGCCCACTGTATTATTCTTTACTTAATGCATCACTGCCCCTAGTCTCTGTATCTGATCAGCTACCAAGATGTATTCTTCCCTTCACAGTGTTTCTGACAGTTTTCTCTTATCCTTGCTACTCGCCAAATTGAGGCATTGATTACTATATGTCTGGACAATTGTAGTAGACCCCTAACCACTCTCCCTGTCTCCATTACTTCTTTCCCTGCCACCTTAAGTTATCCTGATCTTACAATCAGATCCATCTTTTTATGCAGTGACAATGATTATATTACTTCCATGCTAAAAACAGCAACAAACACGCTTCAGTAGCTCCCCAGACTCCATGGCATAGCCTTCAAGCCTTTAGAATTCAAATCCCAGTCTTAGAAGTGTCCTTCTGCAGTGTTCCTCAGGGGTACTTTACCCAGCCTACCCTGATCTAAATTGACCTACTTCAACTCTAAGTTTGCATGTGCCTTCCTTTCTTGGGGAATCTCTGTTCCGACTTGACAAGTTAGCTTGAGTGCTCCCCTTTATCCTAGACCATCCTAGTCTCCCTGGCACCAGGAGATGTACCTACTTTTGGGATTTCTGTCATATGGTACCAAAAAAATAAAAGTATTTATCTGTGTATAATCTTATTACCCCTCTCCAAGAGCTCCTTGAAGAAGAGGCTGCTTTCAATCTTCTAACAGGACTTCAAGTCCATGTAAAATGCTTCATTAGCTGAAATCCATATGGCTACCTTCTTATCACTGCAAACAGCATTGTTGACATTTAATATTCATAGAAAAAGGAATAAGGTCCAATCAGCTATAAATGAAAACAGAAATTGAACTACTCATATATCTAGTCCCACTTAGAATCAGATTGATGGAAGCATTTTCTCGTTCTGCTTGAAATAGAAATCCGGCCTTGGAAGAAAAGTCCTATTGATTTTTTTTCAAGTAGTGGCCATGTATTCAAACTTAATTTACATATTGCCAAGTGATGGAGAAATTAAAATGTTTATTTAAAGACATGTAGAAGGTTGTAATTTAGATTTATGTTTTAATCAATGATTATCTATATTTTCTAATTCCAGCCATCAGTCAATAATGAATCAATGATAGTAATGAAAGTAAGCTTCTTCCACCTTATCTCTCAGTCACTTTAATGTGTTCATTTTGACTAGTATACATTATTCTATACATCTTATATCGGAAACCACTGATACATTGGAAAGGGATAATGTCAAAAAGGTTTGGACATTTTCAGTAAAAATAACCAGAATATAGTAACTCTATACACAAAATTTATTGTCATCTAGTCATCTATCAAAAAACAAAAAACAATTATGCAGCTTGGGAAATATGGAACTAAATGATAAAATTTACTTTAGTTCAATGAATTGCTATTTATTTAAATTGTATTTTATTTCTACAGATAATTTCTGACCCTAGACTTCGTTTTGAGTTAGCACTTCGAGAAGCTGGACTTCATAAATCCTTTTATGCCAAAGAGATATTGCCAAAAATCAGTCCTCAGAAACCTCCAAGAAAGGACATGGAATCTACTGTATTTACAATCTAGAGTTCATCCTGAAATCCTATTAGACATACATAAGATTTCTCTCTGAATACATTTATATGTATAACAATAATTTCTACTTTTTAAATTTTTTAAAAATATCAGACATAGAAATCATGGCATATATTAAAACAACTTTGCCTTTCTTTTATGATTCTTAGAATTTTGTGTATTATTTCCAGTATTTTTGTTATGTTTAATAGTACTAAATTCTCCAAGATGAAATTAATTATGACACATGTGGTACATATATTATTATTTAGTAAATTGTGTTTTAGTAAATTGTGTTTTAGAAGTTACATTACCCCATGAAAAGAGCTCAAACAACCATTTGTGAGAATTATAATTTATGTTGCTGTCACCTGCTAACGTTCATTTTTGCCTGTTATTTCAGAATTTGACTTTTTAATTATGAAAGCGTCATTATCATTAATATTTCTATTATTTCTTAATTATTATAAGAGGAGACTCAACCTTTCTCTAAATTTAGAAACCAATTTGGTACCCCATGTTTATTGCAAACCAATCATCCAAACAATTTCATTTTGCAAATTAGCCCATAAGAATAAATTAGAAATTAGAAATAGCATTTTAAGCATGGGAACATGTTTTGGCTTGGAAAACAATGTGTGTATTTGTTTAGAAAGAATATTTTAAAATTTATAATATTTAGAATGCCATCAAAATGTCTACATTATCTATCAAATTCTAGAATTTATGGAAAGGGAGTGTTTCAAATAAAACGCAAGCATAATTTTTTTACACTTTCTGAAGCACCACACAAATACTCATAGCTGGTGTTGCACAGTAGGAAGTCCTGATAACATTTTGTGAACCACAGTTGTATTTGTGATTCTGATGAAAACATTAGTTGGGAGTGGGCAGCAGTGTAGCTGTTGGTTTTGTCCAGACTCAGACCTATTTAATTGTCTTTTAAAAATAGTATTAATAGGGGCCTGCCGAGTGGCATGGTGGTTAAGCGCTGGTTTACCAAGCCAGGGACCCCTATTTGGGTCCCACATGTGAGGGCCAGTGACACTGCCCTGGGGTAGGGGGGGGAAATAGTATTAATAATAGATTCCATTCATTGAGCACAAACTGTATAGTTAGCACTGTGTATATTACTTTACATATATGGTCTTATTTGACTATCATAACTACCTTATGAGATTATTTTCACTTCACATAATTGAAACTAGGTTGAGAAAGGTAATATAATATGGCCTAGATCAGTTGTTCTTCAAACTGTGAGTCATTAAATCAGTGTAGTGAGTCCTGATCATCATTTTTTAGTGAAACAAACTAAAGTAAATCTGAAATGCAAATGACTGATAAACATATGAAAAGAGAAATACCAATTAAAATCCGTAATGAAATGATCCAAAGAAATTGGACACCACCACCCTTACTCCCACGGTTAAGAAATGGTATAGAATGATTCAAGTCCACATCCTGAGGATGATGGTCTTGTTTCAAAATGAATGGAAAGGATATAATCCATCTACCTGGTAGGATGTCCCTGAGGTTCCCACCACCAAACCTGCAAATACAACAAAGTCTGCATTTCCCTTTTGCTTCCTGGAGCAGCGGAAGCAACACTCTCTGTCTATCGAACACCAACCTTTCATTGTGTTTTGGGTTTCATCCCCTTGGACTCCATCAGAATTTCTCTTTTTCAGTTATATGTTCTTTCTCTTCAATATCTTCAAGCTGTCCCTCAGCATATGCTCAAACAAATCCCATTTTAAAACTCAGTCTCCCTTAACCTCACATTCTTCTCTAACTACAAGTCCATTTCTCTGCTCCTCTTCTTAGGTAAACTTGAAAGACTTGCCTGTAGATGTGTCTTGTCTTCTCCCTTTCCAGTTACTGCCACTCATTCTGATTTAGCTCTGCTTTCAATCTCCACTGACACTGCTCTTAGCAAGTGCGCCAATGAACTCCATATTGACAAACTTGGTGACCATTTTCAGTCTTCATCTTACTGACTTCAAAGCAGTATTAAACTCAGTTGACAATGACCCCATTGTAGAACACGCTCTTCTCTTGGTTTGTATGACACCCATCTGCTTTACCTCCTGTGTGAGTCTCTCCTCAATTTCCTTTGCTGACAGCCCCATCTCTGTTGATCTCTAAATGTTGAAGAGCTCCAGGATTAGACCTTTTAGTTCTAACCTTTATTGTCAAATTGCCCAAGGGAAGAGTCTATACTTTAGTGTTACTGTTAGCTTTATGTATTTAGTATTTAGTTTTAATATTTAGTATTTAGTATTAGCTTTTAAATTATGTCCTTTGTGTCTTTTAATTCCTCCTTTTTTTCCTTGAAATGTATTTGTTGAAGAAATTTGCATATAGAATTTCCTGTTGGATTTTTTTGACTGTATCCTGTTGGTATAATTTAATATGTTCCTTTGAGTTCTATAAATTGATAGTAAAATTTAGAAGTTTTATCAGCTATCAGATTTGCATGTTTTTTTCTGAAGACAACTTAATTATGGTGTTATGTTCACCTATCAGGATTCATACATTATCTGTTAGGGCCTTGTTTTGAAATTTTAGCTAATACTAATTCTCAGTGCCTAGATCCATTAATTAACAACAGACGGCATGATAGAAATATTATAATTCAAGCACTCCTTGATAAGCTGGAAACTTTATATAAGGAAAAATTTCCCTCTTCTGGTATTTAGTAGAATAAGAAAGGTATGCTAAGTGTTTCAGTCTTTTTATTTTCTTATCCGTTTTCTAAATAATTAGTTGGTTTTCTAACATCCTCCAAAGGCAATCAGTTTTGTTCTATCTTTATGAAGTCATGGATTTAAAGGTATTTGATATTTCAATCTATTAAAGTATTATCCTTATTGCTTTTCAAATGATCCCTTCCTTGCCCAATGGAAGCCTTTTTAGTTTGGTTCATGGATTCTTTTAAGACAACCTAACAGACTTATTTGATAACGTCCTTGCTATTCCAGTTATTTATTGCTTTTTAACAAAACTTAGTGGTTCAAAACTCTAATTTTCTACTATCTCTTATAGTTTTGTGTGTTGACTGGGCTCTACCACATGGGTCTTGCTTGGAGGTTGTTTTTTTTTTTTTTTAAGTTTGAATTTTATATCACTAATGTAACAAATTATTACAAATTTAGTGGCTTAAACAGTACAAATTTATTGTCTGATTGTTCTTAAGGTGAGAAGCCTGAATTGGGTCTCACTGGACTAAAATCTAAATGTTGACACGGCTGCATTCCCATCTGGAGACTCTCATGGAAAACATGCCTTTTCTGCATCAATTGAGATGATCATGTAGTTTTTCTTCCTTTATTCTGTTAATGTGGTGTATTACATAGATTGGTTTTCATGTTGAACCACCCATGCATTCAAGGAATAAATCCCAAATGTTTGTGGTGTGTTATGCTTTTAATGGATTATGTTGCTGAATTCAGTTTGCTAGTATTTTGTTGAGGATGACATCAACATTTTTGAAGAATATAATTTCATTTTCTTAAAAAAGAAAAATTTTCATTGTGGGTCTGTTTTTTATTAAAATTTTTTTTTTCTATTTCTTCTATTTACCTTAAGGCCTTATCTGTTAGTTTCTATTCATTTCATTTTTGTTGTTGTTGTTGTTGTTTTTAATTTACTCTCAATTCTGAAATGTTTTTCTTTTATTTATAATTTTTTCCAGAGAATGTATCACCTAATTTCTGAGTTTCTCTAATTCTGATTAATGTTCTTTCATATTTTGTATCATTTTTATTTTTTTTAACTTTTAGATTATAATTTTAATCTATGTTATGGTAATGTCTCTCTGGCATTCATTCCTTATCTATAGGGATATTATTACACTTCTTAATCTGTTGTTTTCATGTTAACATAAAGATCTGATCCTTTTCTTTGCTCATTTATCCTTGAAATTAATTTGCCTTAACTTTTAGGAGTATTTGTGCCTCAAGATAGTTCTTCTAACTTTACAGCTCAAGAGTTCTCTCTTTTGTTGTATTTGTGCAGGGTTCACAAAATTTGGCAGCTTGTTTTCTGGAGATATGTCCTCCTCTACTTTTATCTGGGCCTGCCATTTCCTTTATCTCTGTTGTTCCTGTGCTGCTCAATTGGATTCTCCTTGCAGCAGTTTCTCATCATTGTGGGGCTTTGTCCTAGAAGTAAGTTTTGACTTGTTAGTCTGGGAATTTGGGAACCAGACTTCTTGGGCTCCTTCAGACTTTACTGCAAACTCTTTGTACTCATTCTCTGTTAGAGAGTGTAAAATTCTCAGTTTTGGCTCAAACGGTTTCCAGTGAGGACTTCTTGGTTCTTTTAAGGTTCTCAGGTCCATCTGATGTCCCTTACTTTCCTATGTCCTACAAAGATGTTGGTATAATCAGATCTTATAGCTGTCAGTGGTTACACTTTACTGATTCACATTTATTAGTGTGTGGGAATAACTTGTCACCAACAACTGAAGATTATTCCCATGAGGTTTTGGTGCTGTTGTCTTTTTTCTTTGTTTTCTTTTATAGACTGATATGAAGAGATTCAAATACTATGTCACACCTGCTCTCATTTCCCCAGAATCCATTCAAATTTAATTCTTGATCCTAACTGCCCTGTTTACATTAAACATGCTCCTCACTCAAGACCATCCCATCTCAGTAATGGAAACTCCATCCACTACATTATACAAACTTGAAATCTGCAAGTCACTTATTATGCCCACCTCTCTCTCACTTGTAACATCTGATCTATCTAGACCTATCGACTTTCTGTCTTCTACACTGGAACATACTGCCAATGGAGAATATTTGCAGTGCTTCATGGCTTCCCAACCACACCATTCTCATATTTGGAGACTATCCCACATTATGCATCCATCTCCCACAGTAGTAGCTAGATGCTCAATTTCTCCAGTCTTTCATTGTAATTCTCTGCTAGTCAGATGTACTGATTTGAAATTTTATTCATAAGAGAGCTATACGAGAAGGCAAGAATCCATTTTCTGGTAGGGGCGGCAGTGGAGAATAAAGGCTTCAGGGGATAAAAGTTGCCTAGCTTTAACATGTGACTCTCGGTGTTGATGATGCAAGCAAAGGTGCATGGGACTAGCAGAGCAGAGTGAGTCTTCAGTGAGGCAGTCTCCTGGTGATGGCTGAGCATTTTCCCTAGCTCTCTGGCCCTCCAGGAAATTCTAGGAACTACCTAATGCCCTTTAATAAATTGCTTTCCTATTTAAACTAGCTAAAGTGGGTTTTATTGTTTGCTACTTTCTTCAGAGAGTAGGATGAAGAAGAGAGCATTTCCATTTTTAAAACATCATCTTAATTGCTAAACGCTATTTTTTATAGCAATGATTTCTGCTCTGGAAGGGCCAATTAAAAATTACTTTCTCTCTCCTCAAAAACTTCAGGCCATATCCAAAATCCTATATATAATAATTTTTTTAAATCATGAAAAAGGTGGGGCTTCCTACTTGGCATATATTTGGTTATTTTTTGATGAGGTCCCCATTTTCTTGGATTTTGTGTTGCCCTCATTAAAACTGCTTCATAATCTCTTCAGCTGTGCTAGATTTTAAATCCGGGACACAAAGGTAAAACATGAAACCATTTTGAAGATAAAAGATATTTTTAAGTAAACTTGGGGAAATTGAAGACTTTAAAACCAAGACTTTGCCTGGAAAAGTTATGAGGAGAATCTAAATTACAAACTTTTTAAGATCCCCATCAAACTCCAGAAATGATGAAGTTTAACTGAAAAAGAAAAAAAGATCTGAGTATTCCAGTGTTTCTGACATCTGATCGATTTGTTCTTAGAAAATGGTTGTGTGCTTGCTGATGCATTTGAGGATGAACACTTGATAGATGACTGCCAGGGCCCCAAAGGGGAAAGCATTCAGGAATCAGGCATTGAGCAGTTAGGAGCAGTGAATATTTCACTCTGAGACTCAGAACAGGACTGGGTTCTCATAAGAGATTTCACAAGCTGCATGACCTCTGATGGAATAAAGTCTCAATCGTTAGGGAGGAATGTGGCCTTAAACCTGTCCTGTTCTTATCATGTTTTTTAAATCTCTAGAAAGCTGTTTTCCAACCTCAACAGGAATTTCTCTTTACACTAACAAGTGCCTGTGTTCATTTTCTTTCCTACTTTGAGTCTCACGATTTGTACTGATTAAACTGATTCAGGTTTATATTTAAATACATGTTTCTAATGTCACTGTAGGCCTTACTAATTTTACCACATGCTTTTTTTTTCCTCAGAGAATTTATTATTTTATATGTGAGAATGTAAGTGTGGCGAAAAGTAGTTGCATTATTTTCCTTCCATTTTGCACATTTTCCCAGACATGTCAATATTATTTAGCACCACATATGTTTAAAACTCCTAATATTTATAAACAATTTCAAAAACAATTTGCTTACATTTCTTTAGACATTTCATAAATATTGTATTAATTTAAAATGTGTACCTTCACAGTGTATTTAAAACAAATGCTGCACAAAATGTCCTGTTACTATTGAAATGTTATAAACTAAATTGGGATGATTATTAAAAGTAATATTTATGTTTAAACATGCTAAAATGAAATAAAACTTTACTTGGAAGTGAAAATACTTGACTTGCTAGGGGAAATCCCACACAGCGCAACATGAATTTACTTCCACTTGGTTTAGGGCCCTGTTACCTGGACAGTAAAGATCCAGGTAATCTGAAGAGAGTATTTCCTCATCTGTGTTACATCGATATAAGTTAGTTAAATTGACTTTAAAAACTGCAAGCCTCAGAGCTTCTTTATTTTCTTGATTCTAGACAATTTGCTTCCTCCCCCTCCCCCCCACACACACTTTCTCAGTCCAAATTCATGGTTTACTTCAATTCAACAAATCTTAAATTATGACATAAGATAGTCTCTGCAACCATTAAAAAGAATGAGGGTTGTGGTAATGGTTGCACAACTCTCTGAATATTCTAAAAACCATTGAATTATATCCTTTAAATGAGTAAATTTAAATGAGTACGGTGTGTGAATTATATCTCAATAAAGCAGTTACCAAAAAAAAAAAAAAGAAAGAAAGAAAAAGGATAGTTACATGGGCTAATATGAAAAGAAAACCAAGATACATTTTATAGGTGAGGGTCGGGAGCAACAACTGAAAAATACATGTAGAGTAATCCTGTTTATGTAATAAAAATAATGCAAATTTTTGGAAGAATATATAAGAAACTGTCAGCAACTGTTACTTTTGGGTAATTAGAATGGGAAGTTTTAGTGGAGGGGTAAACAGGGAAGTTTTACTTTTCCCATTATACCCTTTTATACTGTTTTAATGTTTCCCACAAGCCAGTATTACTTTTATAATAATGACTCTTAAAGCCAAATATTTTAGGGCCAGCCGAGTGGCGCAGTGGTTAAGCGCTGGCTTGGAAGCCAGCGGCCCTGGTTCGGTCCAACATATGAGGGTCAGTGACACTGCCCTCAAAAATAAATAAATAAATAAATAAATAAATAAATAAATAAATAAATTTTTAAAAGCCAAATATTTTATAGGGAGCTGTACATCAGATGTTGGGGAATCTAAGAGTTCCAGAACCTACATAAAATATTCTCTGTGATATGAGGTGAATAAGGGTCAGCCAATAAAGGCTTTCTGACCCAATGAATGGATGGATTAATGGATGGATAGGTGAACTATATGAATTTGCCTTTATATGCGATATTCAACCAACAATTATTTATAGCTACTTTGAATAAGGAGAAATATACAAGGTAGAAAGACGTAGTTTAGAAAAATACACTCTTTCTCTTCCTAAAACATGCTCAGAATTTGGCTGAGGAGATAAAACATCTCACACACGTATTTAAGAAAACATACAAGTCAAAGGCAGCAGATATGAGAGAACTACAGAGCGAGACACCTCTCATCCTACTTGCTTCCCTGACGGGTTGTGTGACCCATCTCCTCAGACCTTGGAGCAGCTCGCACGTCCTTCCTTCCCTCCCTCCTGCCCCATTCCATCTTAGGTATAGAGATAAGAAAGACCTAGGAAGTGAAGGGGACAGAAAGGGTAGGCCAGTTTGAATGGGTCCAAAGGTTTGAGTCAAGGAGTGGATGGAGTTTTATAGTAGACTTATTGTGTTGGCAGTTAAACCATGAAATCGGGACACCGTTGCAGAGGATTTCTGTGGTTGACCATGACCAAGACTGCCCTCAGTAAACCTCTCTGTGGAGAAATGGAGAATCTCCTAGTCCTCTCCACGGATTTAGCTAAAGGAACTTGCATAACCTGTTGTGCAGGTAAAGAACACAAAAAGGTTGTAGAGTGTTATGCAGGGGGAACATTGCAGCTCAGAACTCAAACATTAGGCGTGGATGGTTCTAAGTGACTCGTCTGTTGAGAGGCTCTAACAAGGCCGCGGAAGGTTTTTTCTGAGTGATGATGGGATGCTTCCAGTAGGGAAGAGACACTTCTGGGAGCCCTTTCCTTCAGACTTGGCAGATTTTTTACCCTTGCAAGCTGCACTGTCACACGTTCTTGGTCTGTCATCCTGAGGGAAGAAATGATACACTATTCAGATGGTTCTTTGGTGCCTGTTAAACCTAGAAAGCAGTACCTATTTATATCTGTTTCACTTCTATCATCCTCCATCCTGACCCTTCTCAGACACAGGCCTATGGAGCCTTGAGTAGCAGCCTAAGATGTTTGAACTTTGTCACGTACACAGTGCAAAATAGTTAAAGCTTTTCTGGGCAGAGAAACAAAGACAGTGCTTTTGGAAGGTTAATGTGAGAGCACGGTACAAGATGGATGGTATTGGGGAAATAGGGAATTGGGGAAATCATTTATAATTACTTAGAATACATCAGGTGTGAGGTGAGGTGAAAGTGGGCATAGTAGAGCCTTTGATCCTTATCACTACAGGAGAAAAACTGAACTCAGAAGTCATACATTCCTTTCCCTCTTGCAGAGTTCCTTTAGAGGTGCTGGAGAGCATTCTGTCTACACAGGAAGCCTTGGGCAAATGAAAGTATGCACACCTCACCTGAACATGAAGTGTGATGACTGGCCTGGCTCTAGCTTCTCCTTCCCTACTATCGAAATGGGGGTGTTTCTGACTCCCAAACAGGACACTTGGTGCTCTTCCAAAACCTGTGACCAGTCCTGCTCCCATGCACGGGGTGATAAGAATGCCGCCCATCACTCTGCATCAAGCCTTTCCGTCCACTGCTCCTTTTGTCAGCATGTCAACCCTGTGCCTGGGCCTGGTCTGCTACAACATATCCTGTCTGTGGTTACTTCTTTGTTGTCCCTTGGTGACCGTTTTGCAGCCTGTGGTATTCCAGGACCCAGACTTGCGTTCCCTCATCAAAACCTCCAGCTCCTGTGATATCTACCTCCCCTCATCTCCTGTTCCCACTCACCTATGAGATATGCACTGTTGTTAGCCTTATTGTATGGTTAGGGAAACTAAGGCACAGGAAGGTGACTTACCTTGCCCAGTATTACACAGCTCATAAGAACCTAGATTTAAAGCCATATAACCTAGTTTCTGCTGCCTCTAGTCTCAGGGGTTGCCTGTCTGAAACCTGCTGCCTCTAGTCTCAGGGGTTGCCTGTCTGTCCATCCTCCTCATTGAGAATATCTAGAGCTATGTTGGGCATCTAGAGAAAAATAATGGGGCATAGCCACAAGTCAGGTATGGTGGCTCTTCTTTGGGTTTTTACCTGGTTATGGACTCAAATGTATTATAATGGTGTGATTTCGGAAATGCTGATAAAGTTCTCTAGCAATCCCCCTACCCCTCAACTATCTCCTGTTATCTGGAATAGATGCTGAATTTCTTTCATTCATGATCACATAGGAAAATGTGAGTCCTTCAGAAGGGCTATAACTTTAAGCCATTGTTTCCAAGGTCAATTGTACGGAACCTTCTTTTCCAAGATCGATTCATGCACCAAATACCATCCCAGCCAGTGACTATAAAATAAAGTCTCGCTTCCTTTTTATATATAATTGCTTTTGCCATAACCACCATTCAGTATTTTTACCTGTTTCTCTTCTGTACATTTCTGGAAATACCTACATGTTGAAAAAGCGTGTCCTGCTTGAAGCTTGTCATCTTCTGATCATGTTTTGTCATCTCCTCTTTGGCCTCACTTAAGCAGTTGCTGTTTTCCCTCCAAGCTTTGCTCTAAGCATGAAAACAGGGCATTTCCTTAATCCCACACACTAATAGCTATGATCAGCTTGTAGCGATTCACAAGATTCATTGAAAGCTCAGAGACTAAAAGTGGATTATGATCAGAGAAATAAATATACTAGATGTGCCCACAGGTCAACTCTTCCACAGGAGGTCTCCTACCAGCCACTGTTCTCCTTGGCAACGCCTGCCATGGTGTGGTAGTGGTCAGCCAGGCTGCATCCAGGAGAGAATCCATGTGCCTCCTCCAGCTACAGGCCAGCCTCCAACTCTCTCAGGCTCCAAGGGATGAAACTAATCCCCTTTTATAGAGTCCTCCCAGGACTATTGACTGGGGCTGAGGAGGAGGGTTGCAGAGAGATGGTTCAGAGGAAAATGAAAACTCCATCCCTTTCTGATGGGGTTGACTTGCCCCAAGTGCCACCAAAATACGCATTAGAAGCTGGCAATTAGTACCTTCTGAGAACTATTCATTATTGAACAATACTGTGTTGGGCACATGAAGAATTCACTGCACGGTAAACCTAATCTGTTATTTTTCCATCTCTTCTCCAGTGTGACCTGAACAGTGGTCCAAAAACACATACCCTCCACTCATTACTCAGTCACTATCCCAAATTTCCTATAAGCAGGTGCTTAGGCCAAAACATACAGAGGTCTTAGGGACTAGGACAATTTTCAGACTTAGAGCAATTTAAATATAGATTAAAAAAAAAGTTCTTAGTGCAATTGTGCTAAAAAAAAAAAAGTTCTTAGTGCAATTGTGCTAAAAAAAAACCCTCAAACACATTACTAAATGAAATGTAAATTCAGACAGTTCAGATTGAAATATTGTATATTTCTACTGGCATTGCGGTCTTCCAAAAGAACAATGGTGTATGGGTGTATAAAAAAACTGCACACTGCAATGTTGTGTATTAAAAGTAACAAAAAACAAGCTATCTGGGGGTTAGAGACACATTACTTCAAATATATGCAACTTTGTAACCAGAGCACTAACATCAACAATAATAGTTACCTGGGGAATTAACTTGGACCACACAGGAACCTACCACAGTGAATGAACAAATGCACAGAAATAATGGAGAAAATGCTGGTAACACGTCATTTAGAGCACAGCTGGAAAGCGCTGAGACAATGCCTGCAGAACTGGCCTCCTGAGCCAGCAGGCTGCTTTTATGGTGGGCAGTGTGCGTCCAGTATGGGCTGCCAAACCCCAAGTAACCCCATCCACAGAAGGGTCAGAGGCCTACAGCTTTCCTCATCCCTACCCATTGCGAAGTCAGATTTTCCCCTCCACCCACTCTTTTACAGAGTAGAGTCATTTCAAACGCCCTATTTGGGAAAGCCTCCATTTCATTTTCCTCACTGTGCACAGAACTAAAGTCCGGGACTTCTGTTTCTATGCCTCCCCCTCTGCCATCCCAGTAGCCATTTAAACCCCCATATCACTGGGCCCCTGGAAACAGGGGTCAGCAGCCTTTTTCTATGAAGGGCTAGATAGTATTCTTACCTGTCTGGATTATATGATCTGTCATGACTACTCAACTCTGCTGGTGTAGCCAAAAAGGAGCCAGAGACACAATGTAAACCCTGAGCCTGACAGGTTTCAATAAAACTTGACACAAACAGGAGGCCAGGCTGGGTATGGCTGCCAGGCTGCGTACATAGATTGCTGACCACAACAGCTAGTTTCTGTGTTCATCTATCTCTCTGGCACGGGCTCCCTCTGCTTTTTCTGTCTCTTGCGGGTTTCCCCTAATTTCTCGGGAGCCTAACAAGACCTTTTAAAGTATCTTTATGTGATTTATCCGGATCTGGGTGTTTTGAGGTGGCAGAGGGATTTTTGTAACAACTAGTTCTCCATCCTTTTGGAAATATAAGTCTGGTGTATTTCTCTCTCTTTAATGTCAGCTTTCTGTGTCATTATACTTTAGAAGTTCTCCCATAAATAGAATATAGCTGAATTTTGTCTTCTCAGTCTAATAGTCTCTGTCTTTTAACTGATGAATTAAGTCGACTTATGGTTACTATGATTATTGGTACATTTATTTCTATTTCTGTTGCCTTATAGTCTGTTCCTTGTTTACTATGCTATTTTTAATATTTCTCATTTTTCCTCTTTCTCCTTTCTACTACATTAATGAAGTTTTCCTTTACTTTTCCCCTCTATTTGGACATTCAACATTAAATTTCAGTTCTTTTGATGGTAGCCCTTAATATTTTACACATATTGAGTTCAGGGCATTTAAATATATAGACACAAATTTGCATCATCTGTCCATAATGTGTTAATACAATCTCCATAAAACTGGGGGGAAAGGACAGTTGTAGTGGCCGGGTAAGTGGCTCAGTTGGTTAAGAGCACAAGCTCTGAGCAACAGGGTCACCAGTTCGATTACCACATGGGCCAGTGAGCTGTGCCTGACCTGAGCTGTTGCTGAACTGCCAACATATGGCAGGGTGGCTCAGCTGGTGAGAGCATGTGCTCCTAACAATGAGGTTTCTGGTTTGACTCCCACATAGGATGGTGCACCCACCCACAATTAAGATTGAACATGGCATCCTGAGCTGAACAGCAGCGAGCTGCCCATGGACAGCTGGATGGTACTGGACTTACAGCTGAACTAGCTGCGCCCCCCACAACTAAGATAGAAGGACAGTTATAAGAAGAAAAAAAATTAATACACAAATCACTAAGTCTAACATCATTTCAACCCTCTACTCTCCCCAGTCATGGTGGGCCCCTAGGATCCTTCAAATGACCACACTCCATTTTTCCACTTTAATGTTATCCAGTATTGATTTTTAATCCCTCCAAATTGATTTTTCAGTGAGTGTTTACCAATTTTTTGCTCACCTTTGCTTCTTACATCCTACACATCTTTCTGAGTTCAAATTTCCCCCCCTGAAGAACATTCAATTAGTTGTTCCTTTAGCAAGAATGTAAGTGTTAAAGCACTCCCTTCACCTTTTTTTTTTTTTTTTTTTTAAAGATTTTATTGGGGATTTGGTGGAGGGGAACAGCGTTGGGGAATCGGGGAAGGGGAACAGACAAGTTGCCGTCCTCCCGCTCCTCAGCCTAGTTGCGGAGGATGTTGCCCCACTGTTGGTATCGTCATTGCGCTCTTCCCGGACGAGGCAGATCGGCCGCCGGCCCCCGGATGTCGCTCACTGCGGCCATTGGCAGCTCACGCTTGGCTGCCAGCCGCTCACGCTGGCTGCGGGCCACTCACTGCAGCCCACGGCAGCCCACTGCAGCAGGGGCTGCAGCCCACACCATCACCGGGGCTCGCACAGCCCAGCTCCAGGTGGAGCTGCCGTCAGCTGTAGAGGGCAGTGTCACCGGCCCTCACGTGGGATCCGAACCGGGGCCGCTGGCATCCCAAAACCAGAGCTTAACCAATGCGCCACTCGGCTGGCCCTCCCTTCACCTTTGTTTTAAGAAAGGTTTTTATGTTGTCTCATTCCTAAATGATACTCTACCTGGGATAAAATTCTAGGTTGATAATATTTTTTCCTTGGGACTCTAAAGATAGTATCTTGTAGAAAATCTAGAATCTTCTAGATTCTGTGGCTGCTATTGAGATATGTGTTCTTGATCTATTTGTTTGTAGGAAATCCCTCTTTCTCCTTTTCTGCTTGCTTTTAACATTTTCTTCTAGTTTTCTTTGATAGTTTCACTATACTATTTCCATGTGTGATTTACCTTAATTTATACCATGCTTCTTGAATATTCATATCTTGTACCAATTCTGGAAATTTCTTGGTCATTACATTTTTTTGACTATTGCCTCTTTATTGTTCTCTCCATTCTCTCCTTCTGGAACTTCTTTCAGAAGTATGTTGGATCTTCTCATTTTATTGTTTGTTTCTTACTCTTGCTTTTATATTTCAATCTCTTTTTCTTCTTGTGCTATACTCGCATATTTTTATTCAGTTCTATTTTATAGTCACTAATTCTTCTGCTGTGCTTAATCTTCTATTTAGCTCATCTACCAGGTGTTCTTGACAATTATAAATTTTTTCATTTTAGTAATTTTCAAATTTTGAAAATATTTGGAATTTCATTTAGAAATAAAGTTTGGTTCATGGTTGAGTGTAGTGCTGAAGAACCCAGTACTCTTGGTGCTATAGACTGAAAGTTTGTGCCCCCCAAAATTCATATGTTGAAATCCTGATCCTCAGTGTGATGATATTATGGGATGGGGCTTCTAGGAGGTGATTAGGTCATGAAAGTAGAGCTCAAATGGGTGGGATTAGTGCCCTTGTAAAAAAAAAGACCCCAGAAAGCAACCTTGTCCCTTGTGCCATGTGAGGTATCAATGAGAAGACAGCTATCTGTGAGTTAGGAAACAGGTTCTCACCAGATACCGAATCTGTCAGCACCTTCATCTTAATCTTCCCAGCCTACAGAGCTGTGAGAAACAAGTGTTTGTTGTTTAAGCCAACCAGTCTATGGATTTTTTTCTATAGCAGCCCAAATGAACTGACATTTGATAAAGCATGTCTCTGTGCAAATTTCAGCTTTGTCTCTTATTAGATCTGTGACCTGGATCAAGTTAGTTAGTCTCTCTGTGCCCCAGTTTTCTCATTAATAAAATGGAATAATAATAATACTTCATAATGCCACAATAATAGGGGTGTTGTGAGGATTAAATGAGTTACTATTTGCAAAGCATTTACAAAAATACCTAGCAAGTGGCCAGTGCTGTACTATTATTATCATCAGCATCATTCAAAGTAACCTTGTCTTTTTGCATTTCTCATCCATGTGTTTTAATTACTTCTGTTATAGCTTTACTCACTTTAAAGATATTTTCTTTGACAGTCACTTTCTAAGTCCCATTCTAGTCACTCAAGACTTGTGACTTGCTTATTCTGTGACGTTTTACCCTGAGCGCCTCTTGAGTGAGGCGCATTGTTTTATGAGAATCCCTTGCCACCCAGGTGTGTCTGTTTCCCCGTTTGATTTTGCATTTACTTATGCCAGGGGTGCCCCAGGCTTCTCTGTCTCCCAACCACATTTTCTGTTTATATTTTTAAATTGAATTGCCTGGAATATAATAAAAATGTAAACTGCAAGCCTAAATAAAGCTCAAGCATGGAATTGGATTTCTCAGGGAATTCCATGTTTATCCTTCTCACCAGATTCACTGGTGGTATCTTTAAATCCCATTTTAAGCAAATAAACCTTTGCTTCATAATTCATGGTGTATAAGAACCCCCCCACACACACACACACACACACCCCTCCATTTTTTTAATAGCCATAGGGGCCTCTTCCCCAATTCCAAAAAGGAATCATGAAGACCAGGTAGGCAGATTTTTTTCTGTTGCATCTTAGTCCCTACACCTCACCTCACCAAATTGAGATCTCATGTCTACATGAGCTTTAAACCTAAGCATCCAGATTATCCAGTACCTGCTCAGATTACTACTCTGGCTTTGTTTCCTCTTTTTTTTTTTTTTTGAGGGCAGTATCACTGGCCCTCATATGTGGGACCCGAACCGGGGTCGCTGGCTTCCCAAGCCAGCGCTTCCACTTGGCCGGCCCTGTTTCCTCTTTTTTACTAGCATGTTTTGATTCTCTTCCAGAAATATTTTATGCAGCTTTGGTAGATGTTTCCAGTGCTGTGGGGTATGTTAGCTCTCCATTTTGCACAACCCCCATTGGACTTCTTCCTTCTCATAACATTATTTCACAATTGTCTTCCTGCCTTACTAGCCTCCCTTCCCTTTCAATATTCCCTTTCATTTATTTTTTCTTATTATCCTCTTCCACTTTGTACCAGTTACTTTCCTTCTCTCGTAGCATATTTCAGTCCTAGAGAGTCCCATATGTGCTATGTCAACCTGAAAAGATGAATAGCCTTATAAATTTGCCTTCTATTGTCATTGAGACACCCAAGCATTTATACCAAGGGCAATGCATATTGGATTGATGCAGGAAAATTTCATTTTAAAATCATAGACTTTGATGCTGTGGAAATATTCCCCAGTGTCACAATTCTTCTCTTTTTCTCTAGTGAATATTTTAGATGCAATCATTCTTTTTGATAGCTATTGATGTGTTAATCATATTTTCTCACTGCATTCCTGACTCGAATGAACTGTGCTTTGAAAACCAACTTTGGTTGACTACACTGGCTTGAGGAAGAGTGTCCAGACTGGCTGATGCAAAGGTTCAGGTCTCCTTGTCAAATATATTCCTATATTGAAGATGAGAACATGAGGCAAAACAGTCTCTACTGGTAGCCATTATCATACCCAACTCCTTTGCTCTGATTCCTCACTCTCCAAGCAAACTTCTGGGATCATTTCACTCCTTCTGTAGAACAGAGAAGGCCACGTAGAAATGCCAACCAGCAGGCATGAGTCTATCAGGCCACATAGTATGAACTTTCTCTCTAAAAATTAGTAAATTAAAATTTGGTAGTATAAAACTGACTATACAGACCTCATTGAGACTTTACTCTTCTTTGTTGTAGTAAAATATACAAACTATAACATTTAGTATTAACCTTTCTCGAGTGTACAATCCAGTTGCATTGGGTCCATTTTCATTTTTGTGCAACTCTCACCACCATCCATCTCCAGAATTCTTTCACCATCCCAGCTGAGATTCTGTGCCCGTTAAACACTAACTCCCCCTCCTTTCCTTCAGCCCCTGGTTTTCTCTATTATACTTTCTTTATCGATGAATTTGACTCTTCTAGGTACTTCATATAAGTGGAACCATACAGCATTTGTCCTTTTGTGTCTGGCTTATTTCACTTAGTATAATGTCCTCAAGGGTCATCCATGTTGTAGCAGGTGCCAGAATTTCACTCAGCCTTTACTTTTTAATGTATTAAATTTTATACATATACACTTTTTTTTTGGTGGGGGGGGGCGGGAAGCTGACTTTTTATTAGTCACAAAGCCATAAAGCATTTATGTCTGCATAGCTTCTGTGAACATCACTGACACCTCTCACTCATCAGCCCTTTAAATGCCAGTCTCTCCCACTGCTGCTGCTCTGGTTCTGTCATGTTTGAACTTTCCTTAGCCTTTTAACAAAGAAAAGGCTTTGGAAACACATCATCTTCACATGAAAAGGGAATTTTTATTCTGAAATATGTAAGGTGCTTAACATATTAGGTGAAAATTTGAAGGCACTGACCTTCACCAGTAGGGGAGCTGACAATCCTAACAAGCAAATGATGTCTTTGGTGGCCTCAGCTTATCTTTAACTCATTTCTGCCCTCCTACTTAACTGGAACACTGTGAAAGGGAGCCGGTCAAGCCTTAATCATCCACACCCAGGAACAGTGTCTCATTACTCGTAGTTACATCCTTACTCCCCCTCCTCCCACTTACTCCCAACAAACTCCTGATCAACCTTGCTCTGTGCCTTTTAACCATTTCCCTTTGTGGAGGAATAAGGTCCAGTCTCCTTAACCTGACTTTCAAGGCCCCACATAATAAAACCCCAAATTACCTTCCCAGATGCAGCCAAATAGGACTCTTCACTATTTTAGTCATATCTCCTATATTTTCCTCCTTCGTTGTACTTCATGCTTTTTCTTTGATGGCAACGTCCTCCACAGAGTCTCTTCCAAAATTATGGCCCGTAAATAAAGCTCATTTCAAATGCCCACTTTGTCCAAAAAGCCCCTTCAAAACTTTCCACCTTCAAATGGTCATTCCCCCTGTTGACTCCTCAAAACACTTTGTTTCTACCTCTTCTTTGGACTCTGTCAGATTGTTCTCTGAATTATAGTTATCTACACATTTGTCTTAGTGCTTAAAACATAGTAGGTTCTAAATTGTTTCAGGGAAGTCACTGCATCTTGCTGTCTCTCAACACCTAGCATTGTGACTTGCGCAAAGCAGGTCCTTTATAAATATATTTGCTCTATCATTTGCTTGTTTACTTAGAATGGGTCCATGGCATTGCAACCTTCAATTAATCATGGAATCAGCTCTATCACAGGTGAGATCTCAGGAGTCCTAATGGAAGTAAGCAGAAGGTTAGGACCATGAAGTGTAGGAAAAAGATCTGAGTAGGGGGCTGATGTTCATTGCTGATTATTTACCCAGAGTAAGTGGGACATAGGTCATATTTTGTTTGCTTCATCATTTTGTTTTATTTTTGTTTGTTGGTTGTAGTGTTCAGAGGAAATGCAAATGCAAAGGACCTTAAACTCAGATAAAAGACAAGGCGATACGGAAATGCAAAGAATCCATATTTAAAACATCTGTTCTTCCTCTTCTAAAAAGGGATGGGGCAGAATCAGACCATTCAGAAGGTTTCTCTAACTCTGGAATGTCCACAGTACTTCACTATGTTAATGATTAAGCCACTGCAGAGACTAACAGATTTTCCCCTAAAAAGGTTTAGGAAAAATAGACACAATCCTAAATTACGATTTTAAGGTAGGATAATTTTTGACTATCCTCTACAAAATATATAATATTTATTTCTTGCTTGTCTGCCTGATGATTTCTTAAACTATGTTATACTTATAAAAAGTAATATTTAAATCATGTTTAAGGTTTCATGGGGGAAAGAACTGGTTTAATGGTGGGCGTTTGTTCTCAGGCGAAATGTGCTATGCTCAGTTTAGAAAAATAAATGTTAAATTGATTCTAGATTGAATGCCAACCTATTTAAAAGGAGTGAAAAAGCAAATCAGGAATGGAAAACTGATGAAGAGTGAATGATGAAACAAGTTGAAATTATAAGTATTTCCAGTTATTCATCTTAGGAGGCATTGAGTTATAGCACCACTGGCTAATATTTTAGGCTTCTTAGAAAATAATCTCCTGGGAGATTGAGGAAAGAAATATTTATATAGTTCATTTATTTAAAAAAAAAAACAAAAAGAGATCCTAATAACTAAAGATTAGTTTACTTCGCTTTAATCCTAAAATGAAAATTGTAGAGCAAATCCTTGAAAAATCTATTTGTGGTGTAGACATCTACAAGCACACAGGATCCTATAGAGGAATGGGGTGACTTTCTGAAAGTTGGTATGTGTCAGACAATTTTAATTTCCTTCCATGTCAGGATGATGGGACATGTAGCTCGGAGGCAATCAGTAAAGGCCATTTATGTCTTTTACTCAAGATTTCAATTTTATCATACATGTGATGCCCAGCAGCCAGCTAGGAAAATACATCAAATACCATGTTTCTCAAGCTGCAAGCCCTGGAGAGTTCCATGAGAATTTTTAAATACAAGAATGCAATCTTTTTAAAGTATTCTGCCAGTTAAAAAGAGAAATACTAACTTCTGTTTGGCAGTAAAAAAAAAAAGTGTAATTGAAATGTCTTCATATAGAATGGCTTCAGTTTCTTAAGTCAGTGTTTTTCAAAATGGTTTTAGGCCCTCCAGTGGATTTTGGAGGCTGTATTACTGGGTCCCAGCATGAACCAGATGGCACAATTCACTTGGGGGACTGAGAGAACTTAGTGGAGAGACTGTTTTACAAAGAGGTGAGCAGAACTTAGGGAGCAAAAAAGGACGGTAGCAGTAGCTGCTACCAGCCCTGATCTGAGGGGACTGGAGGGTGGGTAATTACAAAAAGCTAGAGAAGTCAGGTATGGCAGGGGCCACCAAAAAAAATGGTGGTCTTTGATAGGGGGACATGGGTATCCTACCAGGAAGGTGTGTGAACTCATGAAATTATATTAAAAATCAGAGGTATGCATGTGAATGTGACTTTTTCCAACCAGCAGGTCCATAGATTTTGTCAATGGTCTGCGAAATGATTCCCATATGTTTTTGACAACATACTGAATGGGAGAAGATATTTGCCAATGATACATCCAACAAGAGGTTAATATCCAAAATACATAAAGAACTCATACAACTTAACACCAAAAAAACCAAAAGCAAAAACAAAAAAACTAATTAAAAAATGGGCAGGGGACCCAAGTAGACATTTCTCCAAAGAGGACATACAGATGGCCAATAGATATATGAAAAGATGTTAAATGTCACTAATCATCAGAGAAATGAAAACCACAATGAGATATCACCTCACACCTGTCAGAATGGCTATCATCAATAAATTAACGAACAAGTGTTAGCAAGGATGTGGAGAAAAGGGACCCCTCATGCACTGTTGATGGGATTGCAAATTGATGAAGCCGCTGTGGAAAACAGTATGGAAGTTCCTCAAATAATTAAAAATAGTACTACCTTATGGCCCAGCAATTACACTTCTGGGTATTTATCTGAAGGAACCCAAAACACTAATTCGAAAAGATATACGCATTTCATTGCAACATGATTTACAATAGCCAAGCTATGGAGGCAACCTAAGTGTCCATCAATAGACGATTGGATAAATATGTGGTACATATGTACAATGGAATATTACTCAGCCATAAAAAGAATGAACTCTTACCATTTGCAACAACATGAATGGACCTAGAGGATATTGTGCTAAGTGAAATAAGTCAGACAGAAAAGACAAGTACCATATGATTTCACTTATATATGAATCTAAAAAACAAATAAAAAACAAAACAGAAATAGACTCATAAAAGTAGAAAACAAAGTGATGATTGCCAGATGGGAGGGGCATTAGGGTGCTGGTTGACAGAGGTGAAAGGATGAAGTACAAATTAGCAGTTACAAAATAGTGATGGGGATATAAAATACAACATAGGGAATATAGTTGATAACATTGTAATAACTGTGTATGGTATCAGGTGGGTACTAGACTTATCGGGGGGATTACTCTCTAGTCATATAAATATCTAACCACTACGCTGTACACCTGAAACTAATATAATATTGAATGTCAACTATAGAAATTTTTTTTAAATTTTAAAGAGCTATATTTTTAAAAGGGGGAAATAAAATTCAAACTGACTGTTATATTTGTGAAATTGGTTTATACCTCTTATTAAGCACCTACAGGGTATAAAGTACTAAATGACATTCTATCACTAGATTTTTTAAAAAGCCAGGAAAAGCTATTTTGTGTACTTTGGAACAAACATTGAGCTGTACTAAGCAATAATTAAACTTCAACTGTTTATTCGGTTGGTATTTGGGAGTGAAACATGGAATAGAAGAGCTGGTGGTAGCTGTTAATGAGCTCACATAGCAAATTATATTGAATAATATACATATATTGCTCTGAATGATTGGTCAAGTGATCACATTTGTATAAAACTAACCTGAAAGGGGGTCAGCTGTGCATTTGTTATTCATTGATTTCTTGGTGGTTTTGTTTGGATTTTGGTTTTAGCTTATTTTTGTATATACATCATTTTATTTTATTTGGGGAGCTTTATTTACTTATTTTTAGTGGTTAGACATTTATATAATTTAAGAAAAGTGATCCTCTGATAAGTCTAGAAACTACCTGGCACTATGCAGTTATTATATTATTGACTCTATTCCTTATGCTATACCCTACATCTCCATGACTACTGTGTAACAACCAATTTGTACTTCTTAATCTCTTCCCCCTTTTTCACTCATCCCCCAAACCCACTCCCATCTGGCAACCATCCAAGTGTTTTTGTATCTATGACTCTGTTTCTGCTTGTTTGTTTTGTTCTTTAGATTCCACATAGAAGCGAAATCACATTGCATCTGTTTTTTTCTGACGCTCTACTCAGCACAATACCCTCCAGGTCCATCCATGCCACCACAGATGGCAAGAACCCATTCCCTTCCATGGCTGAGCAATATTCCACTGTATATATATACTGCTTCCTCTTTATTCATTCATCCATCAATGGACACCCAGGCTACCTCCACATCTTGACCATTGTAAACAATGCTTCAATGAACATATAGGTGTGCACGTCCCCTCAAAAAAGTGTTTTGGGTTTCTTCAGATAATTACCTAGAAGTAGGATTACTGGGTCCTTATTTGTCTCTTGTTATATTGGGTTGTCGGAAAAGTTGTGACGCATTTTTGCACCAAAACATAGAAAAAATACATCATGACTTTTCTGAAAAACCCAATATATACTATTCCTGATGTCCAGGAGTAAGATTCAAGTAAAAGGGCTTGGTATTTATAGAACTATTCCAGTGAAGACACCATCTGAAGACTTAAGAAGTTCAGCTGGAGGAGTATTTGCCAGATTCACAGACTATCCATTCTTCTAAATCAATGCGACCCAGGCTGCAAATCATCAGGGGAAATTTACAGCAGGGCTTCCCAGGCCCCACTCCCAGAGATTCTCATTTGGTTGGCCTGAGGTGGGGCCCCAAATGGCATTTTTAAAGTCTTCCTTGATGACCCTAATATGCACTAACTATGGTGGAGAGCCACAGAGCAGTGTCCTGAAGGAAATGCATTAGCAGGCACTCCCCTTTCCCAACCCTCGCCACACCCAGGCAGTTGGCTCCAGGACCCACACTCATCACTACACTACTGTGTTGCCTCCTCTTAGAGTCAACACTAGTTGTTCTTCTCCTAATCATTACTTTACATTTTATTTTAAAGACACTGTAAATTTTTTCTCTTTGTGAAGCAACCGCTAGCTAGCCCAGAGCCAATTCAGAGTCTGCCTCCTGCCCGTGCATAAACGAGATGAGATGCACCAGGCTTTGTGCCAATAATGCTCTTCCCTTTGCTTTCCCCTCTTCCTCCCTCCTCCCCACTTATTCTAATTTATACTACCCTGATGTGCTTTTATTTATTCTTGTAAACTGTCTCCAATTCTTTGGGGGAAGAAAGAGAAATATGTTTTTATAATGAATAAAGAAGGGGAAAAAAACTACATACAAACCCAAAATAGAAATAACAAGAAGAGTGTTTTTGCAACGCTGCCTGTTTGCTGAAGGGTTTCATGCAAGGCAAAGCTTGGACAAGTGGAGAAGGTGAGGCTAGAGGTGAGGTGCAATAGCGGTGCCCAGACTTAGGGCAGACATAGGTGAGCAGTCAGTGGATGCCCACACAGGACAAACTCCATGGCCATCTGAGGGTAGAGCGGAGACTTTGACCTCCCAAATGAAGACAAGCAGGGCAGTCATAACCCAAGTTCATGAAAAGGACAAATGTTGTCAACACAACATATGAGAAGAAATTGATATCTCCCCAGTGCAACCCTGGTTCCAAAGGAACAAGAATGGAAGTTATAATGGGCTGAGAGGAAAATAAACTTGGAAACCTTCCTGAAAAGGTGAATTTAGGGCTTGATTTTGACCAAGGGGAAAGCCATGTGCTATATGAGAAAACAAGAGGTTCTAGACACCGCCACAACTCTACAATGATGGTACAGAGGACTTGCTCCCCACAAAATGAAATGTAGTAGAAGGGACAGCCAGGGAGAGCTGTGCCAACAAGGATGGGTCTTGCAAAGACTAGGGGCATTTCAGTGAGAGTATAGAAGAGAAATGCTTTGAAGAAGATTCAGTCTTCATTTAACAAATATTTATTGAGCATCTTGTAAGTGATAGGCACTGTTTGGATGCTTGGGATACAGCAGTAAATAAAACACGTGCAGTCTTTGTCCTCATTAACCTTATAGCCTAGCGACTAGACATTAATGAAATGACCCTAATGAAAACCTAATTGCAAGCTGTGATGAGCACTTTAAAGAGGTGACAGCAAGCACTGTGGGAGACTGTGGGCAAGGCTGGGAGGGGTCTGGTGTGAGGACCAGGAAGGCTTTTCATCGGTGGACAAATGGTGAAATATGTAGGAGAATCAATTAATAGGACTTGGTCATTGATCAAAGTGGAAATGAAGGAAAATAATTCGAGAAGTTTCCCACGTTTCTGGCTTAATGCAGCTGATACTATTTACTGCGATAGGAAATCCTAGCAGGGAAAGCACACATGTACAAACAAGTAGGTGCACACACGCACACACACCCCCAGTCAGGAGTTGAGAGGACAATTAACTTCATTATTCTTCCTTATTCTATCTCTCTCATAGCCTCCTCTTCTCTCAAGAAAAAAGAAAATAAGGTTTTCCACGAGCAGACAGGGTAAAAGTTCAAACTTAAGGAGTTTGAAGGCTTATGGAGAGCATTCTGAAGTATTTTCCACTTGGTCTAAAAAAATATCAAAGTGAAAAACTCCACTAATGAATGCAATGTTATTCTAAATTACTTTAGCTCTGATCTTTGTATTTGGTCAATTATTAAGGGACCTTAAAAATTGCACTCTAGGGCTGGCCTAGTGGCGCAGTGGTTAAGCGCTGGCTTGGGAAGCCAGCGGCCCCAGTTCAGGTCCCACATATGAGGGCCAGTGACACTGACCTCAAAAAAAAAAAAAATTGCACTCTAAGAATATCTATTGCCAAAAGACATTTCCAAACTGATGCACCTCTCAGGATTGTTCATTGTCATTGATTGAAAGGGTGAAAATAATCTTTGTGGTGGTTTCAATAAAACTTTATTGAAGCCACAACCATATAAATATATGTAAACAACATAACATACTGTACAGGATTGTAAGCCCTCCTTCACACATCCCCCATCTACACCTCCCAACTCCTAAATGTGTCAGCTTTCAAAACCCCCTGCCGCCAGCTGCCTAGGCAGCATTAACTCACAGAGAGCATGGCATATCCTCTCTAAGTGACACTGTGCCTCCCAGAGGGTTAACTGATTAGAAGCAGGGTGCAGGCAAGACCCGCTTCAAAGTCACACAAAAAGTTGACTTGAACATCCTGGACTCAATTGTAAATTCAGTTGGTATCAATTCCTCAGTCTATTATGTTAATATTGAAATGAAATAAATTACAAATAAATACAGCCTGCTTAAAATGCATTTCCTTAAAAGAAAAAAAATTGCCATAAGGCAATCTAATCACTTGTGGTTTCTGAAGAAATATGAAAACCTTTCTTTGCATTACAGAGGGTTTTCATTTGAAAAATAAGTGCATGATTATATTCTGTGATAAAATCACAAACATAGGCAAATGTAAGCCTCTAATCCTATTCCATGAGGCACTGAAATCGTTCAGGGGGAGAAAAGAAGTATGCTCATATTTTCCAAAGGGTAGCTTTTTTCATATCGACCTACATTACACTGACATTTTTTTCTGTAAATATTTTGAATGTGCATGATCAATTTCTGTCATTTGTCCGACACCTAGAAGCGCCTGACAGGGTTCTAACATGAATTTCTGGACTGGTTTCAAAAAGAGTGACTGGTAACCCGATCTATTTTGATGTGAGTTTAATTCATGCTGTATATGAAATTCCAAATGTCACAAGGCAGGAATTTAGTTATGAGGCTGACTTTGTTCATGGATAACGGATTCAAAAATGAAATTCAAATTTAATGTAATGTGCATATTAAATTCTTTTATGACAAGTTCATTTTTTAAGAGAAAGGGGTTTTACAAAATCACTCTATTAGGATTTTAGCACGTGGAAGAGAACTATATGAAACTGCCATAAACAATACATGATGTCAACCTTACAACTTGAACTACAAACCTGCGGGGAAGGACTGGGCTGCCAAGTGATGACGTCTGGTCATGAAGTCCAAGCCGCTGTTTGATGAAGTTGGAGATTAAGAGCTGAAGCCGTTGTTGGTACTCCACCAACACGTCATGGGGCAAGGTGATCTGGTCACATTCAAGTCTGTCCAGATGTGTCAGACAGACCACAGCAGCTAGAAGAGCAAATAACACCATTACTGAACAAATGGGTTAATCTTTTGTGTAGAAACATTAACCAAACACCCCACTGTCCCCAGCACACGTATTTGTGTTATTTTCCCTGTTATATACATGCAACCCAGCGAACACACTAGCCTTCTATATAATTCCTATTGCTATGGACTCCCACCAAACATTCCATCTCAGTAAGTTAACTAAAATAATTTTAAGCACTTTCCCTTCTCCTTTCCCCTATAAACAGCTAGATTATGGGAAAGAGCTGTGTTCAGGAAAAGAACAAAGACAGTTGTTTGCCATCCAAGACACACAAACCTCCAGCTTTCTCTCCTATTTCCAGTTAAGGTAGAATAGAAACTTCTATCTTCTAACTTGAGAGAAAAGCTAGCCATTATTCCTGAGATGACATTTTACTCCTTGGAGCAGTGTTTGAGCATGCCTACTGCAGCCCACGCTGAAGAGTAAAGTAAATAGAGAAGGGATATGAATGCTGACCTCAGGAAATATCAGTAAAGGTAAGTAGTGACCCTCATGAAATTTGAGAAGAAAAATGTTAAATAAAATACTTAAACATAAGAATCAGCTCCATAAGAATCAGCTCCATGAAGGAGCACATTTATTAGCATTTAGTTTCTAAAGAATGGGAATAAAACCTAATGATAGATGCAGAACTCGAGGGAAAAGAACACCCTTTTCTAAAAAAACAAAACATGAAACTCTCATTTTGAAAAGTCACCATCATGGTAGCAGCTTTGGTTTGTTCCATCAGGAAGAACCAGAGAGAAAAACGGGATCTTCTATAAATGCTTTATTGTCAGTGAAATCTTTGATTTCAAGGAATGTGGTTACACACATTGAAATCAGTGTCAACCACTTAGAACTGATAACAGTGTAATAATCTCTATCTTGATCTGCTTCATTTTTTAAAGGATTTCAGTGTTTATGGGATTAGTTATAGCTACATTAACAAGCTTTGAGGGCATGAAGATAAAATTGGGCATGAGTGTAATATTTCTTTGACCTCTCTACCGTTTCAGACTTCTTATAAGATCTGGAGTTGGGAAGGAGAAATGGGCTATAATTATAATAGATGCTATCTTTTCTGTTTGGTTTAGTTCTTGCTATCTGCTGGGTATTTATGGTATCATTTAGTTCTTATAGCTGTGCCGTGAGCTAGCTATTATTTTTATCCACTTTTGACAGATGATGAAATGAGGGCTTAGGAAGGTCAAACAAATGGCCCAATATGCACAGTTAGCAAATAGCCACTCAATTCCCAGCTTCCTAAACTGCTAAGAGTTCTCTACCTTCTATCCACTCATCCCCTGAGCTGTCACATGGTGAACAATTAGGCAGACCTGCCCTGACCTATTGGTCAAACTGACCCTCCTGTTCAAAGAAGTGAAAAGGAATGAAAATATTCAACTTGAGCTCAGTCAAAAATTTCATCACCTAGGACCCCATTTATTCAAAACTCACTTGGTTGTAAAGCAACGAGGCTGAACAGGTAAATAAGCGCATGGAAGGGCTAGATAATTCCCCAGCTTTTCAAGTTAATGATCAGCAAGTCTGTGAAGCCTGGCATGGGCTGTAGGTAGCAGGGAAATGTTGAAAGTCTGTCTCTAATCCTTTACTTGGAAGAAGGATAAAAGGAAACCTGTGCTCTGTACTTTTCACAGAGTGGGAGCTGACTTAACTAAATGTCTTATCTGGAGATTTCAAGGGGAATGCCAAAGATGGAAAAGAACAGGTCATAACGATCTCAGTGGTGCTTTCTTGACCCTGGAGGCCCCATCAACAAGCAGCATATAATAATCTTGTCATCTGAAATTACTATTTCCATGAGCAATTAAAAGAGAATAATTACCCAAAACAATTTGTCAAAATTAAGTCTGACAGCTTTGCTATCATAATCCTCAGATTGGGAAGGGAGGGTGGCTCTAATGGAGGGACACTTCATGACCTAGCTGTCACCAAGGAGGTTGCCAGCTGACGCCAGGCTGCAATGTGATGGGAACACTCACCAGTATGAATGTAGAGCTCATTGCCACAGCTGCACCGGGAACTCCCAGTGATTCTCAGCTTTTTGGCATCATTTATGGTCCCTTTGAGAATCTGATGACAGTTATTATTGAAACTTTTTTCACAAAAATATACACATGCATATACACAAAACATCTGTGTATAATTTCAGGGGGTTCAGTGCATCTGAAGCCCATCCATGAATCCTTAAGATCTACGGACCCCTGCCTTATGTCCACCTTTCTGATTCAGAATGGACTTCCCGGAGTTTCCCCATGAACTGTAGGCAGAGATAGCAAGGCAAGGCACAGGTTCCCCTGTGGACAAAGGAACCCAAACAAAGCTGGGCCTCAGAAAATGTTACTGCAGCAAAGGCTAGCTTGGGAGTTCCCAGCCTGGCTCTTATGACAGCAACTCCTCCGCCTTTCGCTGACCCTTTTCACGGCTCCCTTCTCTCCTCAAGGCATGTGTTTATTAAGCAGATGCCATCTTTACTCCCTATATGCCTGGTATATAAAGCATAGGAATCTCAACAACCCAGAGCCTTTGCACTGCGTCTCTCTCCCCTGAGACATCTATCTCAAGCTGTTAGCTGTGAATTGAAAACCAAGTGGAGAAAATTCATACTCAAAGGGACAGATTAGAGCTAAAGAGTACAGGGACAATTTGGTCTTCTAGATTGGTGTTTCTTAAAATGTGCTGCACTGGCCACCTACATTAGAACCAGAGCTCATTCATAATACAGATATTTAGGCTCTATCCCGGACCTGTGGAATTATGGGTGAGGGGTGAGAGAGGGCTGTGAATCTGCACTTAAAAAAAACAAACTTCCCAGTTCTTTACATGTTAATATTTGTGAACTACTGCTTTAAAGACTTTAAACTATATCCTGAACCAAATCAAGCTACAACAAATGTACACACCTGAACCCTACCCTAGTACTTTAGATTTCCAAAGAAATGCAGACTTAGACAGAACCAAGATTTGGCATGAACACTATCAAGACTTGTCCCATATCTTTTGCAAAAGTGTTATTATTTTTTTTTTTAGTAGTCAATACACAAGAAAAGAGAAATAAGTAAGGCTTTCACATAGTGATAAGGAAATATACCGAGAGATAAGGTAGAGACTCCCTGGGGTGACCTATCTAAAATAATATGGTCAGGGAGGCTGCCCTGTAGAGGTAACATTTGGACTGAGACCAGAAGGATGAGTAGGAGAGCTCTAAGTGAAAAGCTGGGGCAGTGTTCCGTAGCTGTGGGTGAGCTATAAAGTCTGAATCACTGAGTCATGAAAAAGAGTAGAGTAGTCTGAAACAGAAGGGAAAACATGAAAATGTATTGCATTTAATTATAAATTAAATTATAAATTTATAATGATAAATTATAAATCATTAGGTTATAATGCAAAAGGTATTTCTTACTGTGCATTGAAGTTTTTAAAAAAAAATTGAATACTTATCTAGAGGAAGAGGTTTTCAGGTAGAAGGAATACCAGGAGCACAGGTTGCATTGTAAGAAAGGGATTCAGAGTGTTGGGGGACAGCAAGGAGCCCAGAGTGGCTGGAGCACAGTGAGAGTGGGTTGGGGTGGGCGGCGGTGAGGTGGGATGGTGGACAGGTCACACCACGTCTTGTAGACCATGGTGGAGGCCAGGCGAAGGCATTGAAGTGGCTGCAAGAACATCTGGTTTAGATTTTAGGAAAGGTGTTCTGGCTGCTGGGTGGAGATTAAATTGGAACGAGAGGGCTAAAGAATGAAAACAGGGCAATCAGTTTGGAAAAGAATGTAATGGCCCAAGATGATGTGGTTGGCTTAGGGTAGGAGCAGAGATGGAAGCCCAACTGCTCTGATGTCCCTGCTGATAACAAAAACCAATGTGCGCAGAACACTTCCTGGTTTTCAAATTATTCACATCCTTCAGATCATTTTCTCTTTGAAACAGCTCTACTCAGAGCAGGGACAGATATTACCTCCAGGTAAGAGAAACAAACCCAAAGAGGGTAAATGACTTGAGCTGGTCTCCCCAGCTAGAAAATGATAGAACTGCAGCTCTAGCCTAGGCGTGGGCTCTGCCAACTTTCTGACTGATTCTGGCTCTGCAGTTTTTCTCAGAGGACCTTCTTCCTCACTCCTTCATGCTGCCTAACTGCAGCAGGTGCTTCACAGAGTTTCATAATGACCTTTCTTCAGCTTCAGTCTAAGCAAGCCCAAGCAGGAAGGATGGATGTCTGAGGGCTTGGGGGGGGGGGGGGTCAGGGAGGTAGATGCTTTTTTTTGCACGACTCTATAAAAGTGTTATTGAAGCCACTGGCCATGATAATTTCGCTTAAGTTTGACATTTGGATAAAGTTTTTATGATAAACCTCAAATGCTTTCTTTTATTCGATAATGAGTTCTGCGTAACTCAAGGTGTTCTATTTTCAACTTGGCCTCTAGGACACTGAGAACTAAATTTAAGTATTTCGATTTAGTATTTCCCTCCCAGGTACCCTTCAGCATATGCCTCCAATTCTCTTTTCTTTTGCTGAAATTATAGTATACATTCATCTTTTATAAAAAGCTGCTATTAATGCCTTTTCAAAAAAGGAGTACAAGTAATCTGTCAATAGATAAAAATGTTACCCTTTTACACCTCCTGGGACAGTGGAGGGAGTGGGGGTGAGGAACAGGAGAGCTCCAATCTAGTCCATCTGTTTCTGTCTGGCTGTGTTTCCCTCTCTAGGCCTAGCTGCATTCTCTGAGAAAGAAGCAAGTTGGCTCTCCAAGGTTTCTCCCAAGTCCACACCCTCAGCTTATGTGCCTTACATCTTATTGGTGTGAGGACTATGCTGTCACCTCCAAGAGGCTCAGCTTACAACATCTAATTGGTGTGAGGACTATGCTATCACCTCCAGGAGTCTCAAGCCTTTTGGACTTGGGCTCCTGTTGGATGCTGGACCCCTACCCAGAGATGTGTCAGGTTAGGCAGAGGATGGAGCCTGGTGTGCTGGGGGTGAGGGGCTCCAGTGGGGGAACACAGGAAGCCTCGCTGGGGGTAGAGCAGGGGAGAGGTAGGTCACAGGCCATGCCAACCACACAAAGGGTTGAGTCAGTGGCCGTAAATGGTTCTCTAATGGGTGATGTGATGGTATGGGGCAGGGAGGAGTGGGTTAAAGGGTAGGAGAGTAGAATTAAAATGAATCAAATGAAACTATAGAGACTGATCTTGATTAAAAATATGTAAAAACTGGGCCGGCCCAGTGGCGCGGTGGTTAAGCTCTGGCTTGGGAAGGCAGCGGCCCCAGTTCACGTCCCATATGTGAGGGCCAGTGACACTGCCCTCAAAAAACACAAAACACAAAAAACAAAAAATATGTAAAAACTAACAAAGTTAGAAGAAATCATTTTTGAAATCTTGTCTTTGCAAAAGTAACAAATGAATTATATACCATTTTTTGCCTAATTTCCCAAATACACTGATTTTCTTGGCAAAAAAAAAAAATAGTTATGCATGCTAGTAAATGAATATCATTTTAACACTTTATTTGATTCCAACACTAACCATCTTGGTTTATGCTTAGCCCTTAGGGTTTGCTGTGGAAATAGCACAACTCGCTGCTATTAAAATAGAAAAATCTGCCGGGAAGGGGCAGCAGTGCCTGGTGCAAAGGGACCTCAAATCAGGCAGAGCTGGGTTCAAATACCAGCTCAGCTACTTAGCAACTGTGGGAATTTAAGGAAGTTATTTAACCTCTCTGGGCCACAGTTTCTTCACTTATGAGGGTGAAGGAAGCTTCAGTGGGTTGCCTTACACTTTTGTGGAAGAACACTTCAAAATTCCAATCTTTCTCTGCTTGAGTTCAGAAATGCCCCAGCTCCAGACTAAATATAATCTTTAATTCTTGTTGTACTATCTCTTTTACTTTATCTGTGATCACTGTGCAGTTCCCAAAACTCAATATCCTTCATTGCTGGGACCACCCGAAGTATATAAAATGGAATTAAAGTCAAGATTCTGCTCCCTTTCATTGAACTGTAATAAAGTAATATTACAAGGATTGAATATATCCCCCAAGTTACCAGTATCTGTCAAAAGAAATAACAGTGAATTCTTCTTTTTACCTTAAAGAAAAACCATTGCGAGTGCTGCAAACACCAAAGACAGAGAGGATTTAGGCAGAACCTAATCTTAGATAAAAATTAGGTTTCATACACTGCCATACAAGCAAGCATGTGTCAAAAGGCAGTGTTGTCTTTTAAAAATGAATACAAATTGAACATACTTATCACAAGTTAACAATGCAAAAGGACTATTATTTTTAATCAGAACATTGGGTGTTCAATTAAAGTGGATTTTGCTTTAAGAGGGACAGGTGTATGCATATTATAAAATCATAGATGAATGTATGTATGCGGCATTGTATAGTGAATTTACAGTATTCTGAAGGTTCAGCCTTTCAATTAGGAATAATTTTGTGAATGCCATTATTTTCCTTCACCCAAATCTTTATTAAAGCAACATTGGATTCCCATTATTCTTTCTCATGATAAGAAGATCGGGATAACAACCATATGGGTGTCCATGGCCCCACTGCAAACAATTTGTCCATGTATGAAATATCTAGAGATTCAGGGACTACAGATAAAGCAAAAGTAATGTACGAACCTTACAGCAAAGGGAGGCTTAACTTTAAGGCTTTGTCTCTTCCTATTTGGATAGTTAGGAGGCACTGAAAAATCTTTTAATTAGACAATTCCAAGCCACTAATAGGATTGGGGAATCAAGAAACCAGTCGAATTTGCAATAGCCATTTTCCATGGTAAGTAAGAGTTGAGTAGTCACTCTTTTCATTCATTTGTTCGTTCATTTAGCAAATATTTACTGAATGCCCATATGGCAGATATTATTCTAAGTGCTGGAAATATAGCAAGAAAATGACAAACAAGGTCTCTGTTCTCATGGTGCTTATACTGTATGGGAGAAAAATGCTAAATACATACCTTTGTGCATTAATATATGTAAAATAATGTATAAGTTAATATATAAAGAAGCCAGAAATATAGTCTCTAGGTCTATGGTGGACAATATGATGCAGAGAAATGAAGTAGAATGAGAGAGTAGAATGAATGTGAGTGGGTTTCGTTCAGTTAAGGCTTCTCTGATGAAGTAAGATGTATGGTGAGATCTGATATTCTACAAATAAGAAGGGGAGATCCATGTGGACCCCAGACCTCTTTGTCTCAGGTAGATGCAGAAAGATCTGTTTTTGGCCTGGTCCAAACTCAGTGAGTGACTCCTCTGAGTTAGGACAATGGGTCTCTAAAAGAGACCCATTTAAATAAAAAGTTGTTATTTACAAGCTGAAACCATTAGCTCTCATCACCTTAGTATGAAGCCAGATTGGGTCCAGTCATCTGACAGTTTTAAAGGAACAGAAAAAGCCATTAGAGAAGGCTGCCTGGAGAAACAGGCTGGAATGGGCCATTACTAACCGTGGGAGTGGTGTGGAGGGGGCTGGGGAATAGGCCTGGGAGGCCACCTGAGTCTACGACCCTGAGCTCTGATGCCAGGTAAAATATACTTTCCCATGTTGCTGACCATTGCAATATCCTCCCTAGCTTCCTCTATGTTAGAACAGCGGCCTGTGAAGGCCCTCTCAGCCCTACTCCAAAGCAGCTTTTGTAGCTCACACAGAGCTTTTCCTAGCTTCACTGCTGTGGAGGAAGGATGTTATGAGTGCTGAAGGATGGGAACATGGTAGCATCGTATGCATGGGGTTTTTGTCTGTGTTCTTGGTGTTTGATCTTCCAAGGGGCACTGTACCAGGAGCTCAGCTTTCAAAACAGCAGTGTCTGAGGGAGATAAGAGCTCCTGTCACCAGGAAGATATTCAGACAGAAATTCTCTGAAGAACTACAGAATTGCAGAGGTACATATGCAACCTTTAGTGTGAATGATGTAACATTAGTGTTAATGATGTAACATATAACTGGGTTTCTTATTCTTCTCCTATGGAGTGAACTTCTCTTCGTGAAGGAGAGACTTTACCCTTAGGCATTCATGGACAGCTTACCTTTTAGACCACAAAGTCGACACATGGCTGCAAACACTGTAGATTCCATTTCAATGTTCCTGACACCAGCTTTATACACCCTCTTCAAGTAGTCTACCTTTTTTGCTCTGGAAAAGTTGCACAGTGCTCCATCTAGTCGACCCTGGCCTGAAAGAGAATGGAGAACATTCGGTGACTTCATGTCTTTCCCCAGTGGCAGTGGCATCATTAAGAGGCTTGCTTGCTCTCAGCTGGGGTGCTCTGCAGCTGACCCTAATTCTGGGGCCTGGACCCCAGGTAGGATAAACCTTGCCACCTGAATCTTCCTATCAGAGGATCTGGGGCAAGGCTTTGCCCTACTCAATAGTCTCATATGTGGAGGAATCTCCAATGGTGCTGAGTGTCCCAGCTCTGGGGCAAGTAACCATTGAGTGGCAGCAGTAGCCAGTACTGTGGCCAAGGACAGCATGAGCTGGAGGGTTGCCGAGAGATGTGCTCTTTGAGGAAAATCTCAGGTTGCTCCTGTGACTGGCAGATGGCCCAGGGCCAGGTGCTGGGGGAGAAGAAGGGGCTTCAAGACTCTGTGATGCTCAGAGCTACTTGAGGATCAGGACTGTGGTTTGGACATTGCAGCTGTCGGTCTGGCCATCAGGATGGTGGTAGCCATACTGATTTGTCCACCTTCTTCCCTGCCATACAGCTCTGAAGCTGTATCACTTTTTCCCTTCTAGGCTGCTCTCGGCTTTCATTTGTCACGTAATTTCACCTGTATCAATGAGCGGTGCCAGAAGGAGATGGGAAAAGCCTAATGCTGTTTCTCCTGCTCTGCCTCGCATGCACTAGGAACAGATTTCTTCCTGCCCCACTCCCAATGGTGGCCCGGGTTGTAGCAAGAAGGTCAATAGCACTCTGTCATCATCTGCACAGTTCTCTTTTTTGGCTTCCCTCTCTTTTTATCCCTTTCCTCTACCTTTCATGCTACTTCCATCCTGGCTGTCTGTTCCACCTTGTTCCTTCCTCCTTAGGGCTGCTTGTCAATGCCTCTAATGCAGTGTTATTTAAGCCAATTCAAGCTCAGATGTCCAGAAGCCAAGCAGTTAATGACAATGGGGCCTTTGTGGTCTGAAGGGAGCAGCCTCACTTCACCTTTATTGAATTGGCTTGCCAGGGCCACCATGCACTATTTTACATTTTTAAATGTTATATCATTTAAGAAGCCAAAACTATGGGTTTTCAAATGAAATCTCCAGAAATTATAAATGTTGGCAAAATAATTCACATTTAAAAAATTTTGTGCAGGCCAAAGAAAATACAAGTCTCTTCTCTAGTTTTTCGTTTGAGGATTTCTGAGGTCCCTTCTTGCTCTAAAAAAAAATGTAGTTCTAAGACCAAAATCTCAACCCATTTTATAACTCTCATTCAGTCCTCTTACTCTGCCAACTAAGCCCTTCCAGTTACAAAAAAAAATATTTACAAATAGAAAAAATGGTTTTCCATTTACAAGTTTTGGCTTAAACCCATTGGTGACCCTTCCAATGAAGGGGCCAGTGGCCTATAAGAATCTCAACCTTATCAGACCGAGCATGCCTCCTATTTTGTAACACATACGTTGTGACTTACTAATCTGAAGTAACATTTATAGATAATATTGCCTATCTCCATATGTAATTTTTTAAAATTTAACATAATGCCCTAAGTTTGATCCAAAAGAAAAGAAAAATAATTCATAATCAAATAACCTGTCATTTGATGAACATACTCAAACACAACCACACTACAATATTTCTAGAATGCCCTCCAAGGAATTGTACCAACCCTGGTTAGAGTCTTTCTTTTGGAACGAGCAGGGTCTATCCTTGATGCTTTTTTTCTCCTGGCCC
Organism: Aselliscus stoliczkanus; assembly: GCA_033961575.1. NCBI lineage: Eukaryota > Metazoa > Chordata > Mammalia > Chiroptera > Hipposideridae > Aselliscus > Aselliscus stoliczkanus. Next base: position 111,083,199 of record CM066731.1, on the reverse strand, counting down.
CTCATTCCTTGTGGCAAGAGCTACTTGGCAGTCACCTTCAATTTGTCCCTAAACTTGATTTGGGGACACTTTACTCACCACTGAGTGAAAAAGAACCACTCTGAGACCACCCCATCCCTTTGGAATTTCTTCCCCTAAATATTTCTCCCCATTTCTGGGTCCACACTCTTTCTTGAGTACTAGATCCTCTGAGGAACAGTTGATTGTACCTCAAAATGGCAGAAACATAGAATTAGCATATTCCTTTTCTCCCAGAGTCACTAATTTAAATTAAAAGCATAAACAGAGATAAGATTTTGCTAACATCACTAATTGCATTTTAGTATTCAATTTGTTCTTGGAGGATTGAATCCACTTTCAGTAAGTATTCATTCTGGATGTTTCTCAGTGGCTTATTATGTCCTTATGTTTCTATGCTTTAGGAAGTTAAAAAGGCCATTGCAGTTCTGTTTTTAATCCCCAACTATTAATTTTCTAAAGTGGAGTTTTTAATATAAATTATGGGTTTGAATAACAAAGAGCTGCTGGCCATTTTCTGTTGCTTTCCCAGTTTAGGAATTCTTCTCACCTTCATAAAAATCATAGGTACACATTATATGTCCAATGAGGGCTGGGAAGTTGGGGATTTCTTTGCTACAGTTGAATAGTTCCTCAGCCAGTTCCTTGTCAAGTTTAGTACTTCGGGTGATGATTTTGTCCAAGACTATCTGTTGAACCTGGGGCTTAAAGAAGGAGTCTATAGCTGTATCTGTTATTACAATAGACCCCGGTGTGATCCCTGTAATGTGGGAATAAGTAAAGTGGTTACAGAAGAATGTCATTTACAGTTTACCTCTGACACGTAGTATGTAATCGTTTCTGCCAACATTAATTAATGCTAGTTGCTAATGATTCTCCCTATCTTCATCTTTTAAATTATTTTCTTTTCCAAATGCAATTAAATAATAACATTCAGAACAGGCATTTACATTTGCTGTCTTTCCAGATTCACATTTACAAAGTGATGGGGTTTAAATTTCAAGACAAACATGACTCTTGGACATGCAAATTAGTATCGGCCCTTGGGCTCAAATTTGAATAAATTAGGTCAGGAATAAACTAAATGAGTCTGCCAGCAAGTCGCTTTCATAAAGTGATGTGATTAGTTGATATTTAATCTTCTCTGTAACTTCTTGATTAGTGTAATTTCTTTGCATCTCTATCCTCCTTTCCTCCTGATTCTCCACATGTCCATTCCCCCCCTGCCCTCTCCGACCCCATGTAAATTAGGCCTGTTGGCTGACCTTTGAGGGCTGCAAAGCCTGGCTTGCTATTGGGACTCAGTAACTCAAGTCACAGAGACTTGAGAAGCCATTTTCTGCCAACTGTTATTCCCTTGACTGGAATGCTCTCTTGTCTTCCCTGCACTTTTTCATCAGACTAATAGTACTGGTTCTTCAGGTGTCAGCTTAAGTCACTTCCTTCAAAAGGTCTGAATCCATGGAGGGGGAAAAAAATCAAAAGGCAAAACAGACAGGCTACACTAAATTTCCCCAGGCCCAGCTTTTGACCTAGTTTTTGATCCATTTTGATTTCTGTTTGACAGAGCCGAAAAGGGGATGTATAATGATAGGGCCCTAGACTCTCTCTGTTCTAATATTCATCACACTTGTAATTGTTCATTTGTTTCTCTATCGCCCTGATGAAACATAAGCTCCATAAAGGCAAGAGCATTGTCTGTTCACTGTTGTCTCCCCAGGTCTAGCCTTATGCCTATTACATTATAGGTACTCAGTAAAAATGTGTTGAATGACTGAATGCCTCTGTAGAGATGCCATATAACAGAGATCTGCAAACTATAATTATGGGCCAAATCCATCATGTCTTTATAAGTAAAGTTTTATTGGAACACAGCTGCATCCATTCATTTACACATTGTCTATGGTTGCTTCCAGACTACCATGGCAGAGCTGAGAAGTTGCAATAGAAAGCATATGGCCTGCAAAGCTTAAAATATTTACTATCTGGACCTTACAGAAAAATTTTACCAATCCTTGCCACTGAGCACAGCCATATCCTTTTGGGTTTTTGTAAATTCCAATATTGATCAACATGGGGTTAATTTAGAAGACCCAGCTAGGGGCCCAAGGTCAGATCTGAGGATGGAGCCTTGGTGGGTCAGATACTTTTCAAATAAGTCAAACTAGTGGCTCCTTGAATTATTCACAATATTCTAAGAATACGAAAATGAGAAGGAAGTTGAAAATGTGGGCATCACAAATGATGTTATTCACAAATGATGTTATTCAAATGATGTGCCATCCTAATATTTAGATGCGTTAGAATATTTATATCCTGGTTAAAGTCTTTTAAAGGCCAAAATAAGGGCATCCAGAGGGATGCCTGATTTAACAATGATGGTTAACCTTCTCCTCTTTCTGGATGGACCTCTGCACGTCTTTTTTTTTTTTTTAATCTCATCTGTGAGAGGCTTAGCTTGACTTTATTTCTATATCACAGCTGGGGAAAGACCTAATCTTTTTGACCATGCCTGTTTCTAGTGAAGTGTGGCCCAGCTACCTGTGGCTCTATGATGTTGAACAAGTCGCTTCTTTAGTTTTTGTGTAGTTTAGTTTTTCTAAGGTCCCTTCTTGCTCCAAAAAAATGTGTAGTTCTAAGACCGAACTCTCACTCTTTTTATAATTTCCATTTAGTCCTATGATCCTGTCAACCAAGCCCTTCCAGTCACAACGCTCTGTCTGTGTTGGCATTTGATGACATAATAAAATCACCACCTCCCAAGGTCTTCTCCTGAAGAAAAGCTTGAAAAAAGAAGGAGGTTTCCTTAGAACTTGACTTCAGCTCAGTGTGTAAGCATAAACACAAGGCCCCTGACCAGCTGCCTGACCATCCAAGAAAAAAGGGAGAAGAAGTTCTGAGAAAACCTTAGGAAGCATTACCTGGCCGGTAAAGGCCCAGCCTGATCTTCTGGTGTGTTGATGAGGAAAAAAATCCAGCCAAGAAAAGGGGTGTAGTCACTGACACAAGCTAAAAGCAATGTTTTCCTAAGAGCTATGAAGTCGGCTTACTTCGCTAACAAACAAGACAAGTATTAGTGATGATTTTTTTTTACTTGAAAGCACTCTTTTCTGTCACTTATAAAATTCCTATACCTCAAAATTACTATAACCCTCAAAACTTACTCTTATCCTCAGAAAACATTTCCTAGAAATTCTTCCACTCGTCCCCTTAAGAACACCTGAGGATAGGCACCTGCAATAGGCAGTAGAATCTCATACTCCAGGTTTCCATGGAGAAAAAAAGAGGAAGATAAAAAGGAAATAATTCTTTAATTTTTTTTTTAATTTCTTTAAATTTCTTTAAATGCCCTCAAGCCCAGCCTCTTGACACATCTTGGCCCACCTGGTTTTCTGCTGGGCCCTGAGTATGTTGGTGTATTTTGGCAATTTATTACCATACTCGGTATCGGACAATCAGTTGGATTTTAATAGTAGAAATCAAACCATCTCACCTATTCCCCCTGATGTACCAATTCGGATAATGGTCACATCACAGCACTGGGCATGGTGCAGTAATTTGATGAGTTCATGAAGCATGAAAAAAATGGAAGGGATGCCCATGCCATGCTGTGGAGAGAAAACACACCGTCATTATACATCTTGCAAAATTGATACACGCACAAGACATATTTTCTTTCTTTATTACAAGTTAACAGCCCTGAGATAAATTTACATAATCATTATGAGTTTGCCAAAGCTGAGGAAAAACATAAGTCAGCTCTAACCGACATCTACTTGACATGCTGATAGATGTGTCCATCTGTGAGGATCAGAGACAGGCCTCTGCCTGCCAGTTAAACAGAGTTCAGCCTTCATTGTCAAGAGCAGAAGGTGGCATAGGGTGGGGTCCTGGTGTGTCAAGGCAGTGCCATCTTCATCTCCTCGTGGGGCTCTTTACAGTGAGCTTTGGAAGTAGAGCTTCAAGATTGACTTGATTTTGAGGAAATATAAACTTGGCTGCCATATAATCAGTCCCTTTCCACCATACTAAATGAAATAGTAAATCCATGCCATTGCTCTCATGTGGCCTCGTTCATTTGCTGCTAATTCTGTGTGAACTCTGAAAGGTATAAGGGTAAAGATGTGGGTTACATCCACACCTAACGATTTGAAACATATACTGAATTCGCAGGTGAGGTTAAGTTGGTATAGATCATGACCATAACCTTGGTTTTCCTCAGCATTTGGAAACAATAGAACCAGTGTCACTAGAATAGAGGTCAACATGGGTTAAAGGATTGAGCAACTCCTGGTAATTACAATATGTTCTAATAACTCTCCAGAAATGCCCTCCATGCTGGAATTTGTCAGACCTGGAGCTAAGTTTAGACTTGGTGGTTATTTAATTCCTAACATAACATTAGACAGTCACATGTGTTCTTCAACTTGACCCCTGGACATACAGACTTTGTGTGCAGGAAAGCACAGGGGCATCTGGGCATTTAGGTGATGCCAGCCACCAACACTCTCATTAGCAAATCTGGAAAACCATTGCAGCTATGACCATGATGTTCTCACCTGAGCTTCCTTCCCTCCCACCATCAAGAATAGTAAACCAGGAAAGCTTTGAACCTCTGGGTTCCCTGTCGTTGGTTCCCACTGAACACGTCCTGACTTCCAAATGCATTGTAGTTCTCTTGGAGACATGAATCAAACCTGTATTAATTTATATGTCCAAGATTAACAAGTTTGGGCTTTGGCACCAATTCTGCCGTTAATTAGTAAACTCTCTAAATCTCATTTTCCTCAAATATAAATTAAGAGAATGAATCATTATTTCATCTATTAGGCTCCTTCTAAATCAGATATTTGAAAGGTTTATAATTATCACTTATTATGTGACGTGGTAATAAAATGATAAATGGGCTTGTCTGTTTCTGCTAAAGTCTCTCACTCTCTCAACACACACACACACACACACACACACACACACACACACACACACAGCCTCAGCTTTTGGAGAGGAAGAATTTTCAAGGAAGGGAACCAAATTGGAAATCCCCTGTCTGCTTAGTGAGGCCCATTTCTAATTGTCTGACCTCTGGGCATGATACATATGTCATCTCTTTTTTCCCCTAATAGGACGGCAAGATCTGTCTACTCCTGTTTTATATCTGCCTCTTCAGTTTAACTGCTTGTTTGTGATAGTTTCACATTTTTGTAAACCTTACTTTTTTGTCCTTACTCATTTATGGTGCAAAAAAAATGACAAACAGTTGTAGTCTAAAAGTCAAGCAAAAGCTAGTAAGATAAAATTTGCCAAGATTGAATGATATTCAGTTTCCTTCTAATGTAGCTATTTTATAATTGTTGAATGAATAAATGAACAAATAATGGATTCTCCCATTTGAGCCCAAAGCAAGTTCCAGGCATTCTTGACCCAGAGAAAAAGATAAGTTTAGCTGTCTCATGGGATCACATGGTTTTCCCTTCTTTACTCCAGGTTCCAGCCATGATCATCCATCTTTCCTTCACCAGGTACTGTAGAGTAATCAATGATTGGTGGTGACTCTCCCCTGATGAAAGAGTCCCATGTAATTCAGCTCCTTAGAATTGTCACACCTCTGCAGAGGACTGTCCCCATTTCCTGGCATGCCTAGCTGTGCCCCTTACAAGGGCTGCACTGTTTAGATATGTGACAGACTAGAGCTATTGTTTCAGAATACAGCCCTGCGGCAGAGTCAAACTTAGAAAGGCAAGCTCAGTGCGTGCTACCCTGAGTCCAAGAGAGAAATGGTCTAATGTGTTCCCTAATATTGCAAACTACTCCACTTTGATTTTGTTCTATGACACTGTGTGTGTCCAGAGCTGTTAACACATTCTAAATACAGGAGAGCAATCCACAAAAGCTCTGTGGAAATGCATTAACAGGTTTTCAGAGAGCATATTATAGTGTTAAACAGCACCTTTTGGCAATCCTAAAAATTCCAAAGCTGGAAAAGGACAAAGAAGAGAAAATTACTGGTGGCTTAATCAGTTACAAACTAAAGAGAAGAAGTGTGCTTTGAGGGTTTTTTTGCCCCCTACTTGAATAGCTGGCTAAGTGGTAACTAATAAATTAAACTTAAGTGACACTGAATGCTATGTTCTGCCCTTGGGACTTTTTCCAACAATGAATGTTACACCTGGAAACTTAATTGACTTGTCTGAGAAGGCAAAACAGGAGGGGAAAAAATAACTCCTGTCTTCAGAAGCTCCCTCTTTTTCTGGAAGCCTTTGATGACCCCTGAGTGCAGCCATTGGATACTTACACTGATGGAGAGAGCACGGGACTGATTTTGTACATACAATATCTGTCTGTCCCAGCACAGATGTCCTGTATGTCCTCTCCACTGTCCTCCAACCTGAGCTCCTTTTGCATGAACAGTGCAAATGCTTTCATTCTGTTGGGACTCCCACCAACACAGACAAACTGTTAATGAAAAAAAAAAAATTACCTGCCTTAATAACTTGGATAAGTACCAAAGATCAGCTTTCAACTTTAATGTTTCTTATTTTACTTTTCAGTGATTTATTTAAGTGTATTGTAGATGGTATGGGTTATGTCATGAATTAACTCATTTATACCATTAACGTGTAAATAAAGCAACCAGACACAAATTTGGTTGTACATAATTATGAAGAAAAAGTTCATCACAAAAATCAAAGTAAGTGTTGCTTTTGTTCAAGTTAGTGTTTCCTGGTGTTTTACTTGACGATGAACATCAAGCAGCCTCTTAAGTTGAGATTGGCAGACTACTGTTTGGCAATAGCATGCTTTATGCTTAGTATGCAGGTATCTAGGACATGAAACGTAAGTAACATGAGAACAAAAGGACAACTATGGGGTTGAGATATCTTTTCTCATTCCAGTCATAAGTTTTTACTGTAAAATGTGCTGTGTTCACTTAAAGCTTTTTAAAAAATTACATCAAGACTTTCTCAACTTCTCATTTAGAAGAAGTTCTTATGGAACAAGCCTTATTGTAGACAGGAAATCTCACTACAGTATTTCATCAACTCCAGTCATTTGGTTTTGTTTTATTCACATTTTAACATCTCTGAGATTGCAATAGGTGTTGAAGTCAAGTGTGTTATATCTAATGAAATATGGTAATAAAATCGTCTGTGAGTTGTTATGCAATAGTCTATTAGGGTACATCAGCCCAGGGATGGGAGAGGGGGATGGCAGAGAGCAGATGGAGGGGCCAAATAGCAGCGTGGATGAGCAGCCAGCCTGGTAAGAATCAGGGGTCAGCAGTGGGGAGGCTGAAGAGCAGCAGATGTCAGAGAAAGCACAGCCCACAGAAGGGAGTGAGACACAAAGCCATTAGGGAATCTAAGCTAAGCAGTAAGGAGCACAGAGTCTGGAGAAGCTCAGAATCAGAGAGACAAGGCAACATCAGTGGTTAAGGGCCTGCCCTTTATGTTAGATAAACCTGGCTTTGCACCCCAACCCCAACACTGACTAGGTAACTTCCTTAGCATTACATGCGTAATCTCTGTGTGCCCCAGGTCATCATCCTGTCAACTGGCCAAAATAATTCTCCAGGGAAATCCACCAAAAGAGCAATTTACTTGGGAAAAGAAAAAAACAAAGCCACCAAGGAGTGCATACAAGTGCACTCGCTGGTCTGTGTCTCAGCTGGCCGCCCATGTAGGAAAAGGAGAGGAGCCCAACATGGCTTCCCCCTTTATTCACAGCCCTTCCCCAGAAGTTACCACAAAGTTCAACAGGGAGTCAAGACTAGAGAGTTAACAAGGGGCCCAGCTCCACCCATCGTCCTCCCAGCTCTATGGTTAAGCATCTTAAGATGCCAGTTCACTTTTATCTATCCCCATAACGGAAAAACACAGTCCTTGTCAGATGGTTTTGTAAGGATAAAATGGGACTGACTATGGCAGAGGACATTGAACAAAGCCAGGTACCTTCTCAGTGTTCAATAAATGGTAACTACTATTTTTCATATCCTGTAGCAATTTCCTGGCCCTGCTCTCCAGCTTGCTTACTGTTTCTGTATTTGCAGAATTTAGTAGAAATGAAGCTTGTTCAAATCCAGTAAGGGAAAGACAGTTGGTGGCGCCTTTCTGATGTGGGCAGCATTGGGCAGAGGATCAGAAGGATTGCTGGCGAGGTCCCTTAGAGGGATGAAAAATATCTGTCTAAGAAAATACCTCACTGAGGTTGTAGAGTAGGTGCCCCCATTCACATGATTTACCATGACTATTGGGTGGTCTCATTACATGGTGCATTCTGTTTCCATTTAGCAATCATTCCTGTGCCACGCTCATTTTCAATTGTAGGATGTAATAATTATCCTTTTATCCAGACCCACTGCTTCTCTTCTACCCTCATGATGGTCTTTCTATAGCATCTGAAGAGTGTCTAATGGGGTTTAAAGTTGGTAAGAAACTGCAATGGGAGTTAGCCATCAAGGCTGGGTAGCAAAGAAAGTAAGACATGGCCTAAGGTGAGTTTTTAAATTATTATTAATTATTCATGACATTTTCCCCTCTGTTGGTATGGACAATTAAGACTTACTGCAAGATCTAAGTACAAATAGGTTTTTTAGTTTTGCTTTTACAAAATACGGTGGTTTGAAAATAACCTCATTGTGTGGTGACAGTGAATGTGAATTACAACTATTCGGATTGACTTTAAAACCAAAACAGATGTTAGAATAGCTTGCAGTTTGAATTATTCTTTGAACTCTGGATATTGCTGTAATCAACAGGAATTTCTGAATGTTTCTGGTGACATAAAGATGATAGGTATAGACAGAAGCATTTTCATTCTTGAAGCACTACTCCTAAATCAGACTTACTAAATATCATCGCTAAACAAAATTTTGACTTTGGCTGCTTTAATGAGAAGTAAATGATAGCTAAAGACCACCAACCAACACTGGCCTTAAGTGACATTTACTGTGATTTATATCCCAGACAAAATTATAATTCATCCTGGTTTTATCAAAGATAAAAGTACATTAGGAAGGAGTCAAGCATTACAAAAACATGTTAAGGGTTTGCCATAGACATCAGAATTAAGTCACTCTCAAATATGCCTACTGTCTTAAAAGACTTAAGTCTGCCATGCTGTATTAACCTGATCCTACTGCAGTTATGTGTTTTGTACTTTTTTAAGTGACAGTTGACATTCAATATTATTTTATATTAGTTCAGGTGTACAGCATAGTGGTTAGATTTTATATAATTTATGCAGTGATCACCCAATTAGTCTAGTACCCACCCTGCACTGTACATAGTTGTTGCAACATTATTACTATATTCTCTATGCTGTACTTTAATTCCCATGACCATTTTGTAACTACAAATTTGTACTTCTTAATCCCTTCACTTTTTTCCCCAGCCCCAAACCCCCTCCCATCTGGCAACCATCAGTTTGTTCTGTTTCCTTCCTTCCTTCCTTCCTTCCTTTCTTCCTTCCTTGCTTCCTTCCTTCCTTCCATCTCCTCCTCTTCCCTTTCTTTTTCTTCTCCTGTTCCCTCTCCACTTCCTCCTCCCCCTCCTTCTTCTCCTCCTCCTCCTCCTCTTTACCTCCTCCTCTTCTCCCTATCCTTTTTTTGATTCCCCCTCCTAATTAATGGACTATTCTGTTACCATGACTCAAAGCATATGCCTAGTGCAGTAGGTAAGAGCCCTGGAAATTGGACTTGAAGAAATATGATCCAATTCCTAGCTCTGCCACTGTCTGTTGTAACTTGTTAACTTCCTTTGACTTCTCTGAACTCAGTTTCTTTCGTTTTGTTGAGGAAATGAACCCACCTAAACCCACCTAAAAAGGCTAATATAAAGATTGAGTGAGATAATAGATGCGAGAGTTTTTTGTTTGTTTGTTCTGAAAAATTGCTAAAGAAGTGAATAAAAGTCAGATAAAAACTGCACAATTCTTTATTGGTCGGACTGTGAATAGGTTTAGACCTTTTGGAAAACAAAAATTCTTTAGAAAATCTATTCCCTTTGACCATTTCTGTGAATCATCCTAAGCAAATAGATTTAAATGTGAATAATCTTTAGGTCTAAAAATATCAATTTCAGTGGTGTTTATAATAGGAAATACTTTAATATAAGTCAAAAGTGGGCTCTACAATGTATGGCACAGCCACTTATATCCACATACAATGTGTTGCAAAGAAAATGTCATAATATGGGGAAATGTTAATGACATAAAGTTAAGTGAAAAATGCAGTGTGCAAAGTTATGTAACCCCAACTATTTTGAAATCTATTTATTAAAAAGGATTGGAAGAAAAGAAAATAGGCTGATGTCTATGTTTAGATGACAGGCTATTTTAGGTGTATTTTAAAAAAATCATTGTTTTTAAATTTTCCCAATTTTAAATAATGAATATAAGCTGCTTTTATAATCAATATATTATATATATTTAAGATAAAATAAATAATAGAGACATACAATTTTCCTGGCAGTATTCCACAAACAATTTTCTCATATGAAATAGCAAAAATCTTAACAATATGAAATATTGAATAATGGTTATTTTCAATAAGTGGAATAAGATAACATTGTTAACTTTTTTGAGTTATATTAGATTTAATAAAATGTGAATTAGTGAGATTTAACTATAAATGTAGATGTTAAACAGTAAATTGAATCATAATGATTTCTCAACACTGAGCTGTATTGTCAATAAAATTGTATTTATCTCTAGGGACCAGGGCAGCCAAACAATCATGTTTGTATTAGATTTAGTGTGGGAATCTTTATGTCTTGTTGGGATGGAAATGATTGCTCATGATGTACACATTCTAAATTGTTTCAGAGAATGAGCATTTGTTTTTGGTTCCTGCCAGGACCTCTGACATTTCACTAGTTGAACAGGTGAAATTTATGTTGGTAAAATAAGAAATATCAGCAGAAAAAAATACAATTATTTCTCCAAATGCTTTTACCTTTACATCCCCAAACATTGCTGGTAGGTCATGTGTTTTTGTTCCTAAATCCAAATGATAGAGAATGTCTTCATCCATAGAATCCAGGTAAGGATTTTTAACATGAACAAACCTTTTTCTGAAGAGAATAATTTGAAACAATTGTAAAGGAACGTAGAGAGAAAGCACACAAAAGAGAAAAGATATCAGTCTCTACTCATGCTAACAGCTACTCTAAATATTGGACACACACCTTCATTTAGGATTAAATGATTTATTGAAAGTAATGTGGAATAATAATAATAATAATAATAATAATAATGGCTAGTATTTTCTGCTCACATAGGTAGAGCCTTAAGCATGAAAAGTGCACAATACCATAAAACTGTATTTAATAAATACATTACCTCATTTAATCCCATAATCATTCTATTAGGTAAGAAATTTTAAATAATCCACTTTACAAATGAAGAAGCCAAGGCATACAGAAGTTGAGAAACTTGTGTAAGATTTTATAACCAGTAGATTACAAAACAGTCATTTCTATCCAGTTCTGTCTGGCCCTCAGGGTCATTTTCTTTCTTTGCATGGGAGGCTGTATAACAGAAGCCATCGGGCTCTGTAGTCAGATTGCCTGGGTTCATATACTAATTCTGCAATCTTGGGTAAGTTATTTTATCTTTGTCCTTTAATTTCCCTGTCTGTAAAAATGAATATAGTGAAAATCATAAACACTGGTGCTGGGCACTGATGAATTTAGGCTCTGAAAGTATTTTTTATATCTTCCTAAATGATTTGATGGGCAGCCAAAGTTGAGAACCCCTCTTTAGGCTTTGTTCCTGAAACACCCTTCCCTTTTCCCTCCATTTGTCATGTATCAGAATCCTACTCATCCTTCAAGGTCAAATTCAAATATCACCTCCTCCATGAAGGCTTTTCCAAGCATCTTCCTTCCCCAGTCAGTAAGAATTCCTACTCATTATGCCCCTGAAGCATTTATTTCATTCAGAGGCTGATAGATAGTGTTTCACATGTTAATTTTCTGTCTTCCCAGAAAAATTGTGAATTCCCTCATGCAAACTGTCTCATACATCATTTTTTAATCCCCAAGTCTTAACAAATTCTATTTGTTGAATTAAATTTAACTGTTCAGGAAGTGGAACAGAATACTATTAATTTTCTCCTCAAAAGCGTTTAGGGTAACAGATTCTTAATTAGTTAGTGAATCATAGATGGTTTCAAAAACAAAGTGTTCTGCAATGTTATTAGTACACTTTAGGACTTTAGAACAAGCCTCAAAACCTCAGAGCTAAAGGATCCTTCCTTTCTTCTGGTGACAGGCAAGAGGACAGCTAGTTACCTGTTCTCTCTTGTTAGAATAAGTGTGGTCCATGAGCCAGCAGCATCACCAGGAAAGCTTGTTAGAGTTCCATAATCTCAGGCCCCGTTCTAGACTAAATCAAAATCTGTCTTCTAATTCACTTTTATGTGATTTCTGTGCACATTAACATCTGAGAAACATTGCCATCCATTTTCTCTTTCAGCTTCTCTTACACTTTCTTTTTGACTCTTCCCTAACTGCTTTTACTTTATGGAGAGTTTCCTTTGGATTCCTAAGTGAACCTGTAAATCTTTACTCTAGAAAAGAGTGGTATTCATCGACGCTAGTGATTCTAAACTCTATATATCAGAATCTTCTGGGGTGCTTTTAAAAGTACTGGTGATACCTGGGCCCCACCCCTATAAATTCTAATTCAATTGGTCAAGAAGATGTGGGTCTTGGTGTTTTAGAATTCACTGATGTACTCCACATTTCCTATCTTCAAGAAGAAATTCTCAAACCATTGATTATATTCTCTCGTATGAATTATAATACTCTTGTTAATTCATTAGGAGATACTCTTTAGTTTTCCTTGATGGTCTGTCCCAATAATGACCCCTTAATCAGAAAATTGGGGGGCATATCTGTAGATTTGTAGCCCTTTGGGCTCATCAAGAAGCACTTCTAAGATGATCACTATCAGTTACCAAAGGAAAGACTAGTTGGGGCTATCATGCCAAATTCAACCCAGTATGAATTTGGCCATTGTAATGCTTCAATCTTTCCATAATATGCAATTTTTACTAACTAGACTTGTATGCACTGTTTTCTCCTCAAACTTATTTTGCATTCTCTTTCCTTTTCCTAAAACATGGGACAACGGTAGGATTGGGAATAAAATATTTTAGCAAACCATGACAAGTTACACAGCATGATCAATATTAAATACTGGTTACCACAGAAAAGTGCTGGCAGAGAAAAAGTCTTTTCATTTTATCGTTACCTTTATCTTCATAATACTTCCTTTCTCTCTCCTTGGCTTCCCTGAAGAAATGAACATGGTAAAAGGCTACCTCTATTTGGGATGAGTAAATGAACATTTTCTGAAATGCTGACATGATGGAGACTCTTAACAAGGCACTTCATACAACTCAGCAAGTCAGAGGGAACACGCAAAAATTCCTTAAGCCTCCTGAAGATTAATGTTCTATTATTTTCTGTGAACCTGGGGCAAGAATTGGAGCTACATTTGCAGACAGCTTTGGAAGATTTATGCTTACCCCTGAGATGAATAACATACATGGCATTTCAGAAGTGAATTCTATGTAAAGTCTATCACAAAGCATATGAAATCACTTCATAATATGCTGCAACACAGTTAAATCTCCCTTAGGCACTGGGAGGCCCCTTTAATTATTTCTCAGATATGTCAGCCCATGGTCCTGTAATTAAAGTCTGAACATCAGGATGAACTTTGAATTTGTTCACTTATGTAGGATGGTAAAACTTTTGCATGTTTTTTTTCTTTTTGCTTCACTTTTGAAAAATTGAGATATAATGGACATATTGCCCTACTTTCTTAGATGAGCCAAATTCCCCCAAGAACCAAGGAATTAAAATGTCATTGGGAGGGGCCACGTGAGTGGTTCAGTTGGTTAAGAGCTCGCTCAAGAGTGCAAGCTGAGTTCTGAGCAACAGCAGTTCGATGCCCGCCTGGGCTGAGCTGCCGCTAAACTGCCAACAGGTGGCAGGATGGCTCAGCTAAAAAAAAAATGTCATTGGGTAGAAAATTTTCATGTTTTACATTTTGTTTTGTATGATGAGCTGCATTCCGACTATATCATCTCTAAACTTAAGAAATTTACAGTGCTCGCTTCGGCAGCACATATACTAAAATTGGAATGATACAGAGAAGATTAGCATGGCCCCTGCGCAAGGATGACATGCAAATTCGTGAAGCAGTCCATATTTTTAAGTTTTTTTCACAACAAAGGAAACCATTAATAAAACAAAAAGGAAGCCTACTGAATGGGAGAATATATTTGCCAATGATATATCTGATAAGGGGTTAATATCCAAAATTTATAAAACACTCATGAAACTCAACACCAAAGAAACAAACAACCCAATTAAAAAATGGGCAGAAGATATGAAGAGACATTTCTCTAAAGAGGACATACAGATGGCCAACAGGCATATGAAAAAAAGTTCAACCTCACTGGTCATTAGGGAAATGCAAATAAAAACCACCATGAGATACCACCTCATTCCAGTCAGAATGGCTATCATCAATAAATCAACAAACAACAAGTGCTGGCGGGGCTGTGGGGAAAAGGGGACCCTGCTGCACTGTTGGTGGGATTGCAGATTGGTGCAGCCACTATGGAAGTCAGTATGGAGGTATCTCAAAGAACTGGAAATAGAGCTACCATTTGACCCAGCAATTCCACTCCTAGGTATTTATCCTGAAAAAACCAAGACACTTATTCAAAAAAAGTTATGCACCCATATGTTCATAGCAGCACAATTTATAATAGCTAAGACTTGGAAACAACCAAAATGCCCATCAGTAGATGACTGGATTAAGAAACTGTGGTATATTTATACATTGGAGTATTACTCCGCTATAAAGAAGAATGAAATCGTACCATTTGCAATGATATGGATGGACCTAGAGACTATTATGTTAAGTGAAATAAGTCAGTCAGAGAAAGACAAATACCATATGATCTCACTCATATGCGGAATCTGAAAAACTGTATGAATGAGCAAAGTAAACAGAAACTGTCTCATAGATATAGAGGAAAAATCAGGGTTGCTAATTTGGAGAGTAATGGGGATGAGGGAGAAGGGGAAGGGATTAGACAGCAAAAATAGGCAACTACAATATTGCCACTGGGATATGAAAAACAGTTTGGGGAATATAATTAATAATGTTGTAAATATTCTGTGGAATGTCAGATGGTCATAGGTCTTGTTAGGGAGACCATTTCATGGATGGAGTAGAGGTTTGATCACTGCACTGTATAACTAAAGCGGAGGTTGTATACCTACTCTAATTGAATATATATAGATAGTCACGGGATGTGGATTATACTGTGGAAGAGAGTCAGAGGAAGAGTAATAGATATATATGATATGGGGGGGAGTGGGGTGGCGAATTGGGGGTGGGGGGTTGTCACTTTGAGGTGTAAAATGTATAACTATTGCACTGTGTTGTACACCTGAAACTAATTAAAAATAAATAAATAAATAAATAAGAAATTTACATAGCCATAGAGGTCTATCCTCTAAACATTGAATATGAAATGCAAAGAATATACATCTGATCAAAACAAATAAAAAAATCAAAATTACCCAACATATGTATTCCTGTCAGATCTCATGGATTTATTGGAAGCAGATAAAATCGAAGCCATACTTTGTACTGTGTGGTTAGTCACTCTTTAGTTGATGTCAGGAAAGAAATATATAGTGATTTGCTATTAAATTATGGATCAATCATAATAGTTCAGCTTCAGCTTAGAATGAAATTGTCCCTTAAAACTTTTGTTTTCTAAGGAAATCATTAATGGAACTTTACTCTTAGCATTCTAAACTCCCTTACCAATTCAAAAAATATCCTCCTTTTCATGGCCTTTTATACTACAGCCTAGCTCTCAGAGCACCGTTCCCCCAAGAAGATAGGCTCCCTTTGAAAGTGTGGCATCCTATCTCTCTGACCAGGTTGGTTAGCTTGTTGAGCAGTGCACCTTTCCCTTACTTTTTGCCTTGGTCTCAGTGTGGGTCTGGTGTAGCACACCAACTTATTTACTTCAGGACAACTGTTTATGAATTCAAGTCCTCCACTGGTTTCTTCAGTAACCCCAAAAATGTGTCCAGTACACGTGAGGACTTTCAGTTTCCAAACATTTCATTTTCCCACCTTATCTACCCCTTACCAACTTGTTTTCATTCTTTGTGTCCACAGTGAAAAAAAAAAAAAAACATACAAAGTCAAAAAAAACAACATACAAAGTCATGACCTCAGAATGTCTCTTCATCTGAACTTTACCCATTCAAATTCACACAGAAGGGCTGCTAATTAAACAAAATATGTTTCCCAGGGCTTCATTAAGCTACACCCTAGGCTGCCTATAAAACCCAGTGAAGCAGCTGTTAGAGGCCAATCCAAGTAGAATAACAAAATAAAGACTAACATTTTCAGAAAACAGAATGTCTCTTAAGAGATCCATAAATTCACAAATTTACACTATTGGGATGGAAAAATCTAGAAGACTTTAAAGAAATTTCATCCTGTTTTTTTTTCCTCAGCTCCCATGGCAATCAGTTGAAGTTGTATGCTGGTGAGACCTTTAAGAACATTAGTCTCATGGCTTGCAAGCAAACCAGAGCTTTAAATGTTCATAAGCAATCAGACAGCAGCAGATACAAGACATTTCATAATGTTCATGGATTTCTCTGTAAGAATGTGCATCACAGGGAAGAATCAAATGCCCATATCTTAACTGGAGTCTCCATGTTGGAAGATACTCTTCTACCTGGTGAGAGTCACTTTGGACAAATGCCTCAAATTCTATGCAGGCCTCCTTCAGTCCATCGTGGAGAGCTAGCAAAGTTTACAGAATGTAAAGGAGAGAGAATAGGAAACAAATGTAGTACTCTAAATCTTGCTGCTTTTACCACCAAGTATACATTTGTAATTTTGCCCAAATTTATGCAAAACTCCCCAAGGAAACTGATCTTGGAAAAGGTATTGACACTTTGAAGCAAAATGAGCCTGAACATGTGTATTGCTTGTGTAACTTGGGAAAGAAGTTCCCGTTTGTAGTTTGTGATGATACATGTGATATGTTACTCATGACGCATCTCAAAGTGGTCTACCTGCTGTCCTTCCTCTACAACTACTGGCAATTTTCAGACTCAGCATGTCCACCACCCACCACAGGGGGCTTCCTACTTTTATTTGGTATTTCATGCTGTATCTTTCAATTTATTTTTAGGGTATAATGTGGAGGACTACCGAATTCCAGTCTGGCATTTACCTTTGGCTCTGACAAGTGAAAGTGTTAGCTAATTAGATGTGTTAAGTAATTAATTACTCGAGTGAATTAATTAGACTAATTAACATGTCTGTTTACAGTGCAAATTCTGTCAGCCAATGATCTTGATTGCCAACAGTGCCAGGTAATGCCAGCAAAGATTTATGGACTCCATATAACAACTCTCCAGGACATTAAGGCAAGTGGTCATCATTTGGGTGAGGTGAAGAATAGTCTTGTCAAATCTATGAAAGTAGAGTACTAATTAATGACTTTTGGGTAGTCTGAAATTATTGTCTCTAGTTTTCAATCTTTCTAAGACTCAATTCTATTCGTACGGTAGGTTGTGATGCAACGATTTTTTTTTTCTGTTGACTTTGACTGTATTGCAAAAGGTCAGTCACCTGAATGGGAATGGAAATAGATCTTGTTTTTAGAAAACATGCAACAGGCCCAGCCACTGGGCATTTGGGGAATGAAGGCCACATGCCAGGCCGAGCCCCTGACTCAGCACAGCCTTGAGACTTGTAGGGCCTGTATCAGATCCACTAAATCCATGTTCCACAGTGTCTGGCCTAAGACAAAACACACCACTGCCTTCACAGTGCCAGCATTTTCATATTCTCACCCTGTGACAATTTTCTATCTGAATAATTTTGCCCCTGAACCTCTAATGTGAAAGAAAGGTAATCAGAGTCCTGGCATGCAACTGATGGCATTTGGGTCTCTCCCCGGTTGGCACACTTTCTGTTGAATCTGTGAGATTTACTACGTAAACTCAGGACCATACTCACTCCCCTAAAACAGTGCTCCTCTCACTCTGGGCGGGGGGAGATAACTATGAATTGGGGGCTCCCAGAACCTTGCTGTAAGGGCCTGGGCATCTACCTTGTGCCAGACCACTGGGCTAAATTCTAACACAACGAGGATGAGACAGATGGCATATGCCGTCATGGAATTTACACTCCAGTGGGGGAGAGAGATGAGTGGTAAAGCATTTGACAGACACTATGAAACTCAGAGGAGAGGCCCTAAACTCAAACTGGGAGATACAGGGGACTTCTGGAAGGATGGGATGCCTGGGTTGAGTCTTGAAGAAAGATGGAGTCCTGAAAAATATTGCTGAGGGTAGGGGGTAGATGAATATGAGAGGCCTGTGCTCCTGGCCCAGGGAACAGTGTGTAAAATAAATAGAGGTGAGAGGAAAATGTCACATTTAGAGGACTAGTAGTAGCTCCATGTGGTTTCACTTCCACATATTTGCACCAGACCATCTCAGTTAGGGCCTTAGGGGCTTTCAATTTTTGAGATTTCTGCTATATTAAAAAAATAAAGAAAGGCCAAAACACAGGGTTACACTAGTTATAATATACACATTTAGTCCATAATAGTGTGTTTTGAGGTAAACAGAGACTCCATGCTTATTATACCATAAGTGATTATTAAGCTCCTACTATGTACTAAGTTTGTTTATGCTCAAAGTTGCATAATGGTAAGAGAATGGTCCTTGTTCTCAGGGTCATAGTTCTGGCAACTTCCATTGAAAAGGACTTAACTTTACAACTATCCTGGCTGCTTTGGTGGCCTTTCTTACTGGGACTAGGACTGCCATAATGTGAACAAAGCTTAAATTCCCTGTTCCCCAGTGGCTGCCTTTACTAACTCCAGTGCCTCACTGAGTCAGCAGACCCCTCTGAGAAGCCAGAGAGGCCAAAGTCCTCAAGTGCTTTGGTCAACAGAGGCACTGAAAACTGAAAACACTCAGCTTCTAAATATGCTTGACTTTAATTTTTAGAATGTTTCTGTTCTTATTTGAGAAAAGGAAATATGAGGCACAGAATAGCAAACAAAAATACAAGAAAAGCTATTTTATTAGAAATGAAGCATGATATTTTGAATCAATAGCACTAAGAAATAAAATTAGAAGACTTTTCTCACAGTTCAAAAGAATTACTTTCAATTTGGAATGGAAATCCAATCTGAAGGATGAGAAAAAAATAATTGAAAGAACAAGAAGAATGTCAGTAACAACAGAGATTAACTCAGCATTACACCAGGCCAGGCTCTGACTACCTCATTCAATCTACACAACACTTTGAGATGGGTATTATTATTTCCCCAATGTTCAGATGAGGAAATTAGAGCCCAGAGAGGTTAAATGAGGTGCCTGACATTCTACAATGAGTAAATCAACAGCATTTAGACTTAGGTTTGCCTAGCTACGAAGCCATCAGAGCTTTTCTATTTCACCAGTGTTTTTAAATGATGAGGTCCTTTAAAGAAGACAATAGTCCATAAAGAATGGCATCAACAAAAGAAGGGAATTTGATCTGAGTCTTAAAGGTGGAGTAGGGCTGGGATGTGTGAAGAGCATCTCTCTGCAGCACCTGACCCTGCTGGCCATAAGGGTTGTTGATTTCACTCATTTAAGGGAAAGGCGTGTATAGCTAAGCCCACAGAAGGTATCTGTTAGGTGGATGCTGCTGAAGAAAACAGCCCCATTAAAATAATAGTCCAAGGGCAT
Organism: Aselliscus stoliczkanus; assembly: GCA_033961575.1. NCBI lineage: Eukaryota > Metazoa > Chordata > Mammalia > Chiroptera > Hipposideridae > Aselliscus > Aselliscus stoliczkanus. The sequence goes on along the minus strand of CM066731.1, from coordinate 111,063,364 downwards.
CCAGGTGGCTCAGTTGGTTAGAGCTCTGAGCAACGGGGTTGCTGGTTCAACCCCCACATGGGCCAGTGAGCTGTGCTCTCCACAACTAGATTGAAGACAATGACTTGAGCTGAGCTGCCACTGAGCTGCCAATGGGCAGCTGGATGGTTCAGTTGGTTAGAACATGCTCTGAACAAGAAGGTTGCTGGTTCAACTCCTGCATGGGATGATGGGTTATGCCCCCTGTAACTAGATTGAAAACGGCAACTGGACTTGGAGCTGAGCGACACCCTCCACAACTAAGATTGAAGGACAACTACTTGACTTGGAGCTGATGGGTCCTAGGAAAAACACACTGTTCCCCAATAAAAGTTAAAAAAAAAAAAGATAGTCCAGTCCTAATGCCGATTTTATTTATTTATTTGTTTATTTTGAGGGCAGTGTCATTGGCCCTCAGATGTGGGATCTGAACCGGGGCCACTGGCTTCCTAAGCCAGCGCTTAACCACCACACCACTTGGCTGGCCCCTAATGCCGATTTTAAAATCATCTCATTGCCAAAATTTAAATTGATCTTTAAAATGTGCCTCAAACACACTTTAATTTGCAGCTTAACTCATCTCAAGCTTACCGGTTTTTCCTGTGATTTTCCCCACAAAGCTGGATCCAATTCAACACCCTGCATGCAGCCAGTGCTTTCTGCTCCTGATGGGTCCCTGAAAAGGGAATTAAAAGGCCCAGGACTGAGAGTCTCCTAACTGCCTGTGGCTCACCCATTCCGGTAACTTCAGCCCTTGGAGATTAAAGCCCATGTTTGTTCTTCAGCAACAGATGAAAGTGCCCCAACTGGAAGGCGAAACATACTGGGAAGTCATTTGGAAGAAGTTCCTGGGTTTGACACACCTCACACTGAAATGAGAGGAGGGGCTATTTTCTTTGGAACACAAGGAAGGTTCAGTCCTAACCTCTAACCAAAAGAATGAGGTTATTACTGCAGCTGCCCAAGAGGGCTCAGATGGGAAAATAATGCTAATCTATTGAGGAGGTGGTGAATTTCAGGCCCAGAAAGTCATGAAATTTCAAAGCCGACTGATTCTAATTTGGGTTTAGCTGAGAGACAGGGGGCAACGTGTTTTATGGTACTTTCCTAACATGACTAAGTGTAATACATTAAGTTAAACATTAATTTTTTTTCTAAAAGAAGTAGAAAAGCTTGAGTACATAATCAGGCTTACATTCACATGTCAGTTAATGTCTCACCCATGACTTTTCGAAAGTGGGATTCCTTTGAACACTTCACCTTGGCTTTGCATTTCATTTTCTGCTGTGATGATTGTTGGTATTTCTCTGAGTATGTCATGTTAGTCAGTATTGTTTAAAATTTTAATTATGAAATAGTTCAAACATATGGAAATGTGCAGCTATACTAGATACCTATATAGTTGCTCACAAGTTTTTAACAATTGCTTGCATTTTGCCATATTTCACACAGGCTTTTTTAACTTTTAATTCCATTTATCCTCATTGTACACTCATGATGTTAACAGTCATCACCCACCTAAAGTTAGAGATGTAGGGAAGAACTCAGTCTTTTACTTCCTATTCCTTTAGTACTGTAGCCACTGCTATCAGAGCCTGGTTGCTTTTGAGGTTTTGTCAATTGGACCTAAAGTTAACTTAAAATTTTTGTTCAATGGGACTGCTGCTTCCAGAGCAATACTGATGACTGCAGTTATTTTTCCTCTGCTCAAGGTCACATTGCCTGATTTCATGAATTATTTTAGTGCATCTCGGCACTTCTGTTCAAATCTCTCCTTTTTTTCTAAATTCTTAAATTTTTTTCAATTACAGTTGACATACAACATATTAGTTCAAGTGTACAGTATAGTGATTAGACATTTATATAACTTATGAAGTGATCCCCCCAATAAGTCCAATACCTATCTGACACCATCCGTAATTATTACAATATTATTAACTATACTCCCTATGCTGTATTTTACATCCCAATGACTGTTTTGTTACATAGCATAGAGTTTTTTGTCAAAGAAAAAATAGAATCCATTAAATCCCTCTCTACCTTCCTTACCTTTAGATTACTTTTGCTTTCTTTCCTGAGGTAACCACTACGCTGCAGTTGGCGGATATCCTTCTGGGACACATTTTTAAATGTTTACTTTTAAGTATGTACTTAGCATAAACAAATAACTACATGAGTAGGTTACAAGGTCCCAGCTTAATGCCTGGGTTTCAGGTCCAACTTCTACCTCCCATGGGCCAGGACCAATAGTGTGCATCCTACCAAACCCCTGCCACCTTGGAATGAGGGTCTGTTCCAAGGTTGATCCTTGCTGAGCCACATGACATCAGCTCGTGAGCTGACAGTCTTCATTTCTGAAACTTAGGGTCATCTCTCTCATTCCTTAAAGCTCACCCATGTTAACTTTTACACAATAGTCCTTATAGAAGAGATGTCCATGAGACACAGTATTCCATGGTGCTTGCAAAAGCTTTGTTTAAGTAACAAAAATAGATAATCTGTAAAAATTTGAGAAGGAGTTTTGGAATTGACTTGGTCCTCAGGCAAAAGAAAATCATGGTTCACTACAAAGAATATCATACAGGGCACAAGTTTGCCTTTAAATAGCCCTGATATTTGTTAAGCACTGAAAATAGCCTCCACCTCTGATAAACACTAAAAAAAATGACATGAGCAGTTTTGGGACTTATGATCATATTTTTCCAATATCAACATTTCACACAATTCTGCAAAATTCTGTAATTTACTTGATGAGAATATATCTATGCCTTTATTTTCCATGTCTCTAACTCATCTGATGTGCAATAATACTGCAAATCATCATTTAAAATAGGACACAGCATGGCACACTACATTTTTTCACATTAAATTTTATTTGAAAATATTTGAAAATGAATGCTTTTAAATGAATTTTTAAAAATTTTACAGCACGTGGCTTTCTAACAAATAACGTAGTTTATCCATCATCGTCCCTCTCTCCTCATCAGAACTTGGCTCTTTCTCCTTTCTTGGGGTGAGGGAACAGTCATGGGGAACAAGAAGAAAGATGTTCCAACCCCAATTCTAACACTCTACTCTTTGATTTAATCCTCTCTTCTTTCCTACACCAATAAGAGCATCATCTGGTAAACAAAATGCAGAGGCTAGGATTTTGTTAAAAGTGTCACAATTCTGTTTCAAAGTAGAAAAAAAAATTTTTTTGCAAAGTTTGGCAACTTTGATTTGAGTTGAACTAGCTAGGAAAGAGCGCTATGGTTTTTAATAAGCTTGAAGAGAGTAGAGCATCAAGGCTTATAAAAATAGACCAACAATACACCAAATGATGCATTGTTTTTGAGTATAATCAGTGTGTGGATAAATGGAAAGTCATTGTATTCAAAGAAAAGCCATACTCTTGGCTCTGGAAACAGAAAGAAACAGTAAGCACAATTCTATCACAGAATATGGATGCTGTTTTGTTTCAAAATGGTAGACTAACAAATTACACCTATGAAGGCAATATGGTATACTGAAAGCTAATTCTTTGTAAGCCAAATGAACACATATATCACTGGGCAAGCTCATCTTCTTTCCAAACTTTGCTTTCTTTTTCTCTAGTAAAGTGGAAATAATAGTAATTACCATACAAGGGTGTTAGGAGGATAAAATGAGAAAATATGTATTAAATACCTGGTTTATAAGCACATAATAAAGGATGACAATTATCTTAACATCATTTATTATCTTACTATTGAACATACTTAAAAAAACGTTATGGAACATGAAAACAAAGAAATGTGAAATGAAATCCAAATTTTAGTCAAATAAGAAAGCGTTGAAAAGGAGATTCCAGGAGAGCTGCCAAGCTAAGGCCAGGCCTGTTTATGAGGCTATATTATATCTAAGCAAAAGGCTGTGCTCCAGAGTCCGACTTCAAATACAGAAGGTGATTACACTGAATGCCTTGGATGTCTCTGAGCAAATAGTGCCTGGCAGACAGGAAAGTGATTCCCGTGATACATTTCGCTGAGTGCAGTTAGCTTTCCATTTATCCACACTGATTATGTGAAGGAACAATGAATCAGGCAGCATGTAGTTCACCCTTCTCTCAATGACTCTGACACATTCTAACTCATTTGGCCTTTTTCGGCTAGGTGCACACTCATCATTGGAGAGCACACACAGTGGCAGGTAGGGGAGAAACTATTGGAAAAGCTTTTTTTCCCCAATTATTTTTCTTACAATATACATGGGATTCTGGATATATATTCAAAGAAAATAAAATCAGGATTTAGAAGAGATATCTGCATTCCCATATTCATTGCAGCATTATTCACAAGAGCCAAGATATGGAAACAACCTAAATGTCTGGTGACAGATGAATGAATAAAGGCATATCCATATACTGGAATATTAGTCAGCCTTAAAAAAAAGAAGGAAATCCTGCCACTTGCAGCAGCATGGATGAAACTGAAGGAAATTATGCTTAGTGAAATAAGCCAGGCACAGAAAGACAGACACTACAGGATCTCATTTATATGTAGAATCTCATAGAAGCAGAGAGTAGAATGGTGGGTAGAAATGGGGAGATGTTAGTCACGGGATACAAAGTTTCATTTATACAAGATGAATATATTCTGGAGACCAAATGTTCAGTGATGTAACTATAGTTAACAATTCTGAAATTTGCTAACAGGGTAAATCTTTGTTTTTTGTTTTTGTTTTGTTTTGTTTTGTTTTTGAGGGCAGTGTCACTGGCCCTCATACGTGGGACCCGAACAGGTGCCGCTGGCTTCCCAAGCCAGCACCCAACCACCGCGCCACTCGGCCGGCCCCTAAGAGGGTAAATCATAAGAGTTATCCCCATACATACACACAAAAAAATGATAGAAAGGAATAAAATAGTAATTATGTGAGGTGATGGATATGTTAATTAGCTTGATTATGGCGATTCTTTTCACATGTATATGTATATCAAAACATCAAGTTATACACCTTAACTAGATACAATTTTTATATGTCAATTATACCTCAATAAAGCTGGGAGAGGGGAGAGAAAGAATGAGGCCTTATAAACATGTACCAAAACATATCCTCTTTCTTGAAGATGAGTAGTATCTCTAATTTTATTTTAGTGTAAAATCATGCAACTGTGTCAGTGTAAATAACATCATGCACTTTTATAATCTTAAAAATAAACTAAAGAATGTGTGGGAGAAAATGATTGAGTGAAATGGAATGAATTCGGCATGATTTAGCTGCCTTTTTATTTGTCTGATCCCCCTAAATGTATACAATGATAACAGGTACTTCATGTATGTGATCTTGTTTCTTCTTCACAACAACCTGATCATGTAGACATTTCCATTTGTCAACAATGAGTCCATTTGCCCCAGGACACTCAGGTGGTGAATAGCCCATGTCCCTTGGATCCTAAATTCCACATTCTTTTCCACCCCTTGCTCACTCTGCCTGAGAAGCATATCTAGGAACAAATTTTTCTAATTTGAGTATCTTATAGGGTCATATGCAAATAGTTGCTTTTTAATGTTTTTGGTGAATATTGAGAATATGGCAGACAGAAAGAGGCATCAAATAGGGAGTTAGGACACTAGGGTTCAAGTCCCAGTTCCATGATTAACTGGCTGTGTGAGCATAAGGAAATCATATAATTCTTCTTGCTCTCGGGTACCTCATCTATAAAATGTGTTGGATTCTTCACTCAAGTCAAGAGACTTGAGCATATATATTGCAAGGCATGTCTGATTTCTAGGTGGGGACAGGTAGAGGTGTATTATCTGGAATGGGCACAGATGTCCTGTATGAATGATGCCAGCATTAATGGGAGAGCTGCTGAGAGCTCTGGGATACTTTAGTTTGAGTCCATTCATGAGACAGAAATCACACAGTAATTTGAACAAGGGACTGTTTAATATAAAGACTTGTTAGTTATGGGAATAGGTTAGAATAACAAGGGATTAGCTAGTAAGAAGTGAAGAGAACTCTAAAGAATCTAAAGAATATAAAAGAGTAGGGCTGGCCGAGTGGCTCAGTTGGTTAAGAGCTCATTCAAGAGTGCAAGCTCTGAGCAATAGCATCACCAGTTCAATTCCTGGCCCGAGCTGAGCTGCCACTGAGCTGCCAACAGGTGGCAGGATGGCTCAACTGAAAAAAAAATGTATATATATAAAAGAGCAGATAAGATGAGCCACCATCCTTAGGGCTGAGATAGAGAACCCAGGAAAATGCTCCTCCACCCAAGACTCAGATGCAGATCTTGCAGGAGGGCACGGATGTGGCTCACAGAATTCTGAAGATGTCACCGTTGTGCCACATGAGTGGAACTCGCTGGAAATCCTCCCTCTGGGAGGAAAAGCTGTTCACAAGGAGGTGTCTTGCCAAGGTATTCTGCTACAAGAGTGCCCAAAGGTTTCCAGGGGGAGGCCCTGGCCGCAGTGCACTGCAGGAGCCAGGTATTAGAGATGTTGTGTGCACTGCTGTAGAGAGATGCTTGAAAAGTCAGCCACATGCAGACCTGGCACTGAGGGAGTCACTGCACTGCAGTAGCTGGCACTAGAGAAACTGTATGTAGTGCAGGAGACAAATGCTTGAGGGGTCACGGCCCTATAGGAGCTGAGTGCTGGAGAAGCTGAAGCCACCTAGAGAGCTTACTGATATCAGGAAGCAAACCTCTTCCTCCAGCAATGTCTGTCCACCACTACCTACTGATGCAGCTTAACGCTGTGCCACCCAGCATAGGAAAACTGTTCGAAGGGTCCAGCTCCATTTTCACAGAGCACAGATTGGCATCAAAAGCTCTTTCTTAAAAGAAAAGTTATAGCTTCATAGAGTATGACTTCTTGTACATTAGCAATCATTCTTTGCAGAGGCAGGCAACTGAAAGCCTCCTAACCAAACCCAGGCCCTCTGGACAGCAGAGAGTTTTAAAATTTTGAGTGGGAATCTTTCAAGACAGGTCACACATGCCCTGGATGACCACAGCCCTCAGAAACTCCCTATTAGCTTAACCTCCCAGAGCAGACTTCACACAAATAAATGCCAGGTCTCTGAGATCATTTGAGTTTGTGATCCTTGACCATCTATCAGCTCCATTTTGCAGATGAGAAAACCGAGGCTTGGAGAAGTAAAATGTCATCTTAACCTAGCTAATTCTACCATCTATGTCCCATTCAAACAGAATACAGATTGGACGTCATAAATAAACCTGTCTTGAATATTGATTTGTCTCAGACATTTGCACTGGATCTAAGCTGTTTGTATTGCATAGACTTTGTTTATTTACATAAAAATCAGGGGATGTTTGGAAGAAATGTGTTCAGGTAATTCTCAGTGGCAAGAAAATAACCAGGAGCTTACAACTGTTGCTCTCTGGGATAGCTACCTGGAGAATAAGTATGCCGTCATGTAAAATTCCATCCAAAGTCTCTTAAAACCAAATCCAGGGGCCAGCCGAGTGGCGCATTGGTTAAGCGCTGGTTTTGGGATGCCAGCGGCCCCGGTTCGGATCCCACATGAGGGCCAGTGACACTGCCCTCTACAGCTAACAACAGCTCCACCTGGAGCTGGGCTGTGCGAGCCCCGGTGATGGTGTGGGCTGCAGCCCCTGCTGCAGTGGGCTGCCATAGGCTACAGTGAGTGGCCCACAGCCAGCGTGAGTGGCTGGCAGCCAAGCGTGAGCTGCCAATAGCCGCGGTGAGCGACATCCAGAGGCCAGCGACCGATCTGCCTCATCCGGGAAGAGCGCAATGACGATACCAACAGTGAAGCAACATCCTCCGCAACTAGACGGAAGAACAAAAAGACAGCAACTTGTCTGTTCCCCTTCCCCAATTCCCCAACGCTGTTCCCCTCCACCAATTCCCCAATAAAAAATCTTAAAAACAAAAAACAAAAAAAAAACCAAATCCACAATTCACAGTCTGTAATTACTGCTACAAAAACAATCCCACTGGTTCCCATTCTACCCCTTCTCTAGTATTATCAAAGCCATTACTTTCCATATGATGAGGTAACAGAGATTCCTATCACTTTATCAAAATAGGAAATGTACTCTATTTTTATTAAATTTTTAAGTGTTAGATGATTTCCAAAATCTTAAACATTTTACACTCTTGGCAAGGTGAGAAGAAAACTTTATTTCAGTTTTCTCAGGATTGCTGATAATGATGATAGCAGTAATACCTTCCTAATGCAGAATATTTAGGGTTTAAGATGTACTTTTATATACATGATTTCATTTGAAATAAATCTTCAGGAATTTTGTTTGCTAGTACCAGTTTACTTTTTAAGAAAGAAGCCTAATTTAAAATGCACTACAGCTTAAAGATGCTAAAGTGAAACACAATTAAAAAAAAAATTCCAGGGCCGGCCGAGTGGCATGTTGGCTAAGAGTTGGCTTGGGATGCCAGCTCTGAGCAGCAGGACCCTGGTTCAGATCCCACATAGAGGGCTGGTGACGCTGCACCCTCTACAGCTAAGATGGTGAACAACAGCTCCACTTGGAGCTGAGCTGCCGTGAAGTCGCCGGCGACAGCGTAGGCTGTAGTGGGGCTGGCCGGCAGCTGGTGTGCACTTTCGTGAGCTGCCTTGAGCTGCAGTGAGTGACCATCGGGCGACTGCCTCATCCAGGAAGAGCACAATGACAATACCAACATGAGCCAGTGAGATGACGTCCTCCACAATTGAACTGAAGAACAAAAGGACAACAACTTGTCTGATTGCCCAACGCTGTTCCCCTCCCCCAATTCCCCAATAAAATCTTTAAAAAAAAAAAAATCCAGTTAATTCCAAACAGAAACTTAAGGAATCTCAGCAACCTAACTGTTTTATTAAAAAATAAAAGACACCCCCAGAAGTTTATAACTATTGAAATTTTAGGTAAATAAATGAGTTTCAGAAAATTAATCTAGGTTGTAGTATTTATAACCAAATCAAGAATGAATAGGATGAAAACTTGGTATTTGGGAAACAGGGCATGTGGGTTTATATATCTTCTCTTCCAGCAATCAGTCATCATTGTACATCTCAAAGTTTTGGTTTCTTAATCATGATGCAGGCAGAGATCCATATTCCTTTGTATTTGTTCCTCAATATCCCCACTGAGGTGGCGAAGAGGGATGCTCTATAACCTTTATCTCCTTTGGATTTGTCTATCGTCATCCCGGTAGGGAAGGAGTTTTCTTTGTTTTGCCACATCAAAGTTATATTGTCAAGTATAATCTCAATGTTTTTTATTCATTCAAAAATATTGGAGTACCTACCTTCTGTCAGGCACTGTTCTGTGTACTAAGAATAAGGCAGTGAACCAGAGTTCTTGCCCTCATATGGCCTGTGTTCTAAGGGGGAGACAGGAAATTAGCTGATCAGGTAGTCCTGGAGCCTGAGGAGTGATAAATGCTGTGGAGAACAATAAAGCAGGGGGAGAAGATAGGAGGTGCTGCCTAGAGTCAGTGAAGGATGTGGTTCTAAGCTATGTGATCAGGAAAGGCCTTCCAGAAAAGGTGATCACTCAAAGAAATGTAAATTATGCAAGAAAAAACTATGCTTATATTGCAAACATTTCCTCCAAAAGTGCTGAAACATATGCAAAGAGATGATTGTGAAACTGTGTTTGTCAGCTAAAGGGCAGGGGAGAAGAAAAAAAAAGGAAGAAAAGAAGTTTGGGTTCTTCCCAGCAATGGATTGAGGGCTTGTAAAACATTAGGTACTCAACAAATAAGGGTTGAATCTGAGCGGGGTCAAGCTTCTAACCTTATATAAATCAAGTTAATGTGGCAGTCCTATCAAGAACAGTATTTTGGAATGTTGGTGTGATGACCCTCCCTTAGAATTAAGCCAGTTTCTGTCTCTGCACTTTATCCATCTTCTGGTTCTGGAAAGAGAAAAGAACAGATGTGATCTCAGGGAGGATGAGAATATAGGGTCCTGTAAGAGAAGTTTCAGTCACAAAGAACAAGAGGGAACACCTCCCCTCCCACATTCAGTGGACTGTGGAAGAAAAGAATGTTACAGAGTTTCCTCTTTGCAGCCTATCCCCAGGTCAAAACCTGAGGCAAAAGTGGGTGGTGCTGTGAAACACAACATAGCCGATAGCTTTGGAAGAATCTGGAATTTGGAAGAGGCTAATAGCGTGTTCCTCTTCACTGCCTGAGTAAAGCTGCATAACCTTGGTGAAAAACTTTAAATGTGAACGTTTGTCCCCAAAGCAATAATGCAGAAGCTGAGCAAAGTGGCCAGAGAAGATCCTGAGGGAGCAATCCTGGCTTCCCAAGGCCTTTTCAGGGTCACTTTCCAATATGGTAGCCACTAGACACATAAGGCTATATAAATTAGAATTTAAAGTCATCAAGATTAAATAAAACTTAAAATTCCATTCCTTGGTCACACCAGCCACATTTCAAGTGCTCAATAAACTACACATAGCTATGGCTACTCTATTGAAAAGCACACCTAGAAAACATTTCCATCACTGCAGAAAGTTCTGTTGGACAGCGCTCTTCTAGAGAAGTGGTCACCAACTTTTCCTCCAAAGAGCCATATAACAAATAATTTGGCACTGTGGACAGTCTCCATCACAACTGCTTAGTGCTGTAGTTGTAGCCTGAATGCAGCCATAGTTCATATGTAAATGAACAAGCATGGCCGTGTTTCAATAAAACTTTATTTACAAAAACAGGATTTAGCCCAAGGACCACAGTGTGCCCATCTCTAGTCTAGAAGACCAAAAGTTCCCACATGCTTCAGTGAAGAAACAGGAGCCACTGAAAGAACTGGTGGACGAGAGGAGCCCTGGAATAGGACCAAATTATCTGGTCTGTGCACCCAAAGGTGATGCAGGTCCAGGTGCAATGCAGCAGCCACCCACCTAGGACCACACTTAGCACACAGGACAGCACACCCAGACTGAGAAGGAGCAGGGAAAGAGGAAAGAAACCTGAAAGATGAACTTAAGTAAGCCAGATGATGTAAAAGAGACTGTTTAGGTGGAACAGACAGTGATGCTATTGGTTGGCAAATGTAGGCATTAAGCTGGGGGCAGGGGAACTCAGGGGGAAGTTTAGCTTCATTTTAGTGAACAAATAAGCCACAGTTTCTTTGCAACTCTAACTTAGAGTGCAAATAAAAGGTCAACGCTGCTATGCAATGTTTTCTCACATGCACATGAAGAGAGCTTAAGAAATGAAATCTTTGCAGGCTTCCTAGGAGCTCTGGTTAAAGTTAACTCATCTCTGCACCCCCACCAGGGCCTCCCTGTGACCAATAACAGCCACTGAGGCATTGGGTGAAGATCACATTGGAGGTTAGGGCCTCAACATATTAATTTGGGAGGACACAACTAAGTCCATAGGACCAACCTTCAAATTAGCTTACACTTTGATGCTGAGTTCTTGGAATTTTGCTCTCTGGTTATGGATAAAACAAAGCAAAAAGATAAACATGTTTTCTCACCAATAGAAAACTTTTGAGGAAGTAGTATCAAATTGTGTCCCACCTTTTCCGAGCCTTAAGCCAGGTGGGATGGGGAAATCACTGCCTTGACTATAGACTGTCATAATAGTTAACAATTACTGGGCAACTTACAGTGCACCAGTAACTCTTTGAAGCAAAATACATGAATAACCTCGTTTCACCCTAAAACAACCTTATTAGACCTGTTATAGACATGAAGACTCTAATACTAAGAAAGACACTAATACTATGTAACTTGCATATGAGACTAAATCTGGATATGAAATGCAGCAGACAAATCCGAGAGCCTGCCCTTCTAATCACCATGCTGTACAGCCTCTCAGGGCGGATGCAAGTCTTGGGAAGCATTCCTGTGCATGCGTACGTGCACACACGCACACGTATCCCAGAGATGTGCTTGAACAAAATAACTGCATTGATATATTATTGAGTGTTAATTAGTGAGTTAATGCCTACAAATTACTTATACTGTATGATGCATTTCTTTAACCAACTAAGCAAAATGCTTTCTCTTAACATCTGTCCAAGATATGAATTTTAGGAAATGGGAGTTTTGATGAGTGGTGAAGAGTAAGAAGCTATTGCGGATTGGGGCACTTGAGGGATGAGAGGCTTGGATAGAAGACTACATTTAGGAGCCATGAACAAGTAGGATATGGTACAAAGGCGAAGAATAAGTGTAGAGAGAGAGAGGAAGCCATATTGGGGAGAGGAGGACAGGAAAGTATTAAGAGTTTGTGGGGAGGAGGCAGTGACATCATCATCAGATTTCTAATTTAAAAGATCACTCTGGCTGCAGTGTGAAAAATGGATTGCCAGGAAAGGGGTGAATCTGGTACATTAGTTTTACACCTATTGCAGTGATCAGGTGGAGTCTGATAGTTGCACGGACGAGGGCAGTGGTGGTAGAGAAGACGATGGGGAGGTGAAGATACATTTGAGAGTTATAGAAGGCAAATTTAGTGAGATTTGACCATGGAGAGATCATGAAGCTAAGGAAAAGAAAAAGAAGTCAAGGATGATTTCTCAATTTCTGGCTTTCCCAACTGGATGGATGAAGATGTCATTCACTGAGACAGAGAAACCTGAGAAGCCTAAAATAAGACCAGCTATGCCAAAGTCCTTGCTATTTCTGAAGTGCACCATGGTATTTCATGCCTCAGTAGCTGCCAACATTCTGTCCTCAGCACTTGGCAATCAGACTTCCCCCTTCCCTTGTTTTAAGAGAGCTGTATTTAATAGCATATACTCAGTACCTAACACAATGCCTAGTTGTGAGGAGTTAGGGAGTACAGTCCCCAAGACTGCCTTCACTTCTGACACCAACTGCATGTTCAAGGGGTTCCCAAAACCTTGATAATTCATTAGAAGGAAGCACAGAACTCACTGAAAGCTATTATACTTATAATTTATTGCAGGGAAACAATATAGATTACTATCAGCCAAGGGGAGAAATGCATAGGGCAGAGTCCAGGAGAAATACCAAATAAAGGCCTCCCATTTTCTCCTGTCAATATGTGGCAATAGGCATTGAGTATTGCTAACCAGGGAAACTTGCCCAAGCCTTGGTATTCAGAGTTTTTTATTGAGGCTCTATTACATAGACTTGATTGATTGATGGATTATCCATGTAGTTAATTTCAGTCTCTAGGTCAATTGCTATATCCTGACCCTAAGCCACATTGTTAATCTTTCTGGCTTGGCCAGGTTTATCCTAAGACTTGTACGTATGTGGACTCCGTGAACGTGGCCAGCCCCTGCCATAAATCACATCGTTAGGTTATCCAGCACTTTCCAAAGGCCCAGAGATTACCCCCAGAAGCCAAAGGCAAAAGCCAGGCCTCCTTTCTGGTCAAGGCCAAATTCTTTACTATGCATAGTAGGATCTCAATAAGTGTCAAATAAATGAAAGACTTAGGTATTGCTGTTATTTTATATTTGCTGGCTAGATATGATGTTACTTTAAAATAAAAACTTTTAGAGAGCTGCCTCTGTGCTTCCTCTGTATAAAGCTTAGCACAGTGTCATGTCAAACTCATGAGCCCAACCCATGTTCATAGCAACATTATTTACACTAGCCAAAAGATTCAAGTCACCCTGTACATTGATGGATAGATGAATTTTAAAAACATAGTATATACATACCATGGGATATTATTCAGCCTTAAAAATGAATAAAATTCTGACATATGCTACAACATGGATGAACCTTGAAAACATTAGGCTAACTGAAATAACCCAGACACAAAAGGACAAATACTGTATAATTCCATTTATATGAGATACCCAGAGTTGACAAACTCTTAAATGCAGAAAGTAGAATGATGGTTGCCAGGGTTTGAGGGGAGATGGGAATGACTAGTTATTGTGTAATGGGTACAGTTTCAACTTTGCAAGATGAAAAAAGCTCCAGAGATGGATAGTGGTGATGGCTGAAGAACATTTTGAATGTACTTGGTGCCACTAAATGATATACTTAGCATTTATTGAAAAGGAATATTTTGTGTTACATGTATTTTACCACTGTTCATTGGACCCTAGACTCATTGTTGGGTTCCAGTTTCTTACCTGCTTTTTCTTTCAGTTTTCTCCCTTTCACCAAATGCCCATAAGTCCCTCACCTAGGGTTGCCAGATAAAATACAGGATATCAGTTAAATGTGAATTTCAGATAAACAAATACTTTTTTTTTTCAGTATAAATATGTCCTATAGAATATTTGGGACATATGCAGGGTGTCCCGTATTTTTATTTGTTAAACCTGGCAAATTTAACCCAATCCCAATATTTTGGTAGCTAGAAGATGATTTATCCACCGCAGAGTGAGAAGGCTTTTACTTGGAAGACCTTGTGATAGGAAGAGGAGCATGCGATTTGTTGCTAGAAGATGTGTGTGCCGGGACAGCTGGGCAATGTACCTACATTTCAATATGATGCAGGACATTTTTGTGTGTACGAACTGGGATCTTGGTCTCGTGGAACAGAAGAATGGAGGCACAGACCAGACAGGTAAGGTTTGCAGAGAAAGGATAGTGTATTAAAGCAAAGAGTTACAGCTCTCAAGGTGAGAGGGGGTTCCTGGAACTGGGATATACACAGCTAAAGCGAAAGCCTTTTGCTTTTATACTTTTTCTTGTATACCTGGGGAGAAGAGCTGGCTGGCACCTACTGGTACTGTTATGGTTTCTGCCCTAATCTCCTCTACCGTGGTCATTTTCTGACTGCCTATAATTTTTCTATCTCACATGTACCTATATTTCACACATGCACACATCCATGAAAAGGGAATGAGGTTCTCTAATCTCTGGTTTTGTGAAGACTCAATGAAATGTTGTATGAATAGCTTGGTAAAGTGTAGTAACCATCGTCTCCGGTCCAAGTAAACATTGTTAATTCATTTAAATCATTCTCTCTGATAGTTCTGAAAACCAGATAGATTCTTGGATATGTGCTCAGCAGAGTGCAGTTGGATTCTGTCCCTCAAACCCCTTCCTTTCCCAGAATCTGACTAAGAAATTTCAATGATCATTAAAGTTTATTTAATCATGAAGTATAAAAAATCCTCCCTTCCCTGAATTTCCAAAATCCATAGGAAAAAATTTTAATTAAGCAAATTTGGTTTCTATAAAATGAAGAATAGTCCATATATATGTTTCTTTGTATGTCCCACAATGAATTTTAATAGTTCGCAACCAGTTATATTATCTGCTTCTGAGTGCCACCCTGCTTCACATTCCATATCACATTTGATAGCAAATAAAAACTCATTTTTAAAAATTCCCTGAATAATAGAATTTTTGTCTTCTTCGTTCACTCATTAAATGCCAGGGGCTTCTTATTCTAAGGTCTCTTTTAGAGACTGGAATTTTACAGTTGGAGTTAATGCAGTTTTTCATCTCTTACTTTGCTGGGAACAAGGACAGAGCCAAGTATTATATGTCAGAGAGAGGGAGGGAGGGAGAGAGGGAGAGAGGGAGGGAGGGAGGGAGGAGAAGAGAGAAAGAAAGAAGAAAAGAAGGAAGGAAGGAAGGAAGGAAGGAAGGAAGGAAGGAAGGAAGGAAGGAAGGAAGGAAGGAAGGAAGGAAGGAAAAAAGAAAAAGAGGGAGAGAAGGAAGGAAAGAAAGGAGAGAAAAAAGGAAAGAAAGAAGGAAAGAAATGGAAAAACAAAGGAAAAAAAGAAACTAAGCCAAATAACCCATGTAAACAAGTTGAAGCCAAACCATTTACTTCTCAGTCTTCACTTAAAGTCTTTGTCTCTATGCTTTTAGTGAAGAGTTGCTAACAGCTCTCATAGGTTCTTAAAAATGCATAATAGAGAAAATAATGTTACCTGTCTCCAGGAAATGCTCTGTGTCAGCATATGCCCATGGAAAGCCTCAATGCAGAGAGGTGTTTATTTATTTCTCATGAACCTCTTTAGCTAAACACTCTGCTAAATTTCTGTGTTAGGAACAAAGCCTAAAACCATCCAGTCTCCGTTGTTGACTATAATTCTTAATATTTCCACTTCTCCACTCAGGAAAATAACAAAAGAAAAATAAAATTGAGAGAATTGAGGAGACTGACTTTTAGAAATTACAAAAATGAATCACCACTGTGAAAGAACCCTAGAGCCAAGGGAATTTTTATTTCACATTGCAACGGGGCGTTTTGTTCCCAATAAATCGTATCTCATAGGAGCCAGTTTGTTCAAGCCTCTTCCAAGGGGTAATCTGTCCACAGGATTAAGGCCTTAAACAAATATGTTTGCGTTCTAATGTATGACCACAGGAAACTAATGGAAAACATTTTCAGGCTTCTTTTCCCCAGATAATATTCC
Source organism: Aselliscus stoliczkanus (assembly GCA_033961575.1). Lineage (NCBI taxonomy): Eukaryota > Metazoa > Chordata > Mammalia > Chiroptera > Hipposideridae > Aselliscus > Aselliscus stoliczkanus. The sequence goes on along the minus strand of CM066731.1, from coordinate 111,047,059 downwards.
CCCGTTCACTTTGGATTCCCAAATGTAAGTTGACGGCTATCACACTATAGAGGGAGGTCTTTGCAGTCTGGTCTTAGATCCCAAACGCATGAGCTGGTTAAAGTGCCCGCACTCCTACTTCCTACAGAGTATATGAAAGCCTGATCACTCCGGCCTATTCTCCCCGCCACGGAGATTTCCATGCACCTGTTGTTCAGAGTAGGGAAAAAGACTCACTAATGTGTCACCTCCTAAAATAAATTTTTAAAAAGCTGAAAAACCATTCCTTGTTGCTAAAACATGCTGGGCCACAAACAGATGAAGACATTTTAAAAGGAAAATGGGGGAAGGGACACGTCACAAAACCTGGTGTCCTCTGATTTGCATTGCACTGAAAGCTACTGGGGACTTAACCAATGAGGCTGAAAGAAGAGAGAAGGTTTGTGGCATGGATGTGGACGTTTTTATCCCTTGGGGAGCTGTGGTTTTGCGGGTGCCACTGACAGATGCATAAGCTCCCCAGTCACTCTCCATCAGTCTCAGAGCCAAGTGTGACAGATGCATGCCTTTGAAATAAACTCTCTCTCATGCTTTGCTTTGAATCTGTCTTTCGATGTGGAAGAAGTTAGACATGGGTCCATAGTCCACCATTATTTTAGAATACAGTACTTTAGTAAAAGTTACCTAGTGAGGCCTAAGAAGATCAAACAAGTAACAATTAAATTGTGATGGGATGTGGGTAAGCAGAATGTCTGGGGCCACACAGGGGAGACCTAAATTGTCAGGGCTTACCCCAACAGCACCGGTGCCAGGAGGAGGAGAGGTACTGCCCTGGAAAAGAGAGAGATGACTCACATCGCATCGCATCTTTAAAGAGGCTGCCCTGCTTAGCTGGGAGAGGGGCAGGCATAGAAACTAGGTGGAGACTTTACTTCTATTTCCAAACACCCCTCAGGTCCTCATGTGGCTTTCTGACTTCCCCCTTTTCAAGCTACCCAAATGGTAGATCCTAGAGAAGCAAGAAAAATATGGTTAAACATGGAACCAGGAATCTTGGATAGATGATTTGCAACTCTTTAAACCAATATTGTTTAGATGTTTGACTTAGAGAGACCAGGTGCTACATGGGGGAAAACTGAAAAGAAACATATCTCAGTTTCTTTTACTTCCCTGAGCAATTAAGCTCTGGCTACCATCATGCGGAGGAGTAGCACAACAAAAATCCCCTTTAACATTCACTGTTACCAAAGCCTGCCCAATGGGCTGTCTCACACCGCCCCTTCCCCAGCCCACACTCTTGTCCAATATTTCTTTCAACCACATGGAGCGCAATCCATAAGAAGAGTTCCTGCAAAATCTGTTCATTCTTATTCCATCTCCTGTAATGCTCAGTGCTCCTTCTCAACTAGGTGCTTATGGGGAGAGGCTTAGCAACCTCACCCCTTAATTCATCTTTGGTTGAACAGCTGGTTATGGGCTCTCAGAGGTTCCACCACTTCACCTTCCTTAGACTGAACTCTGCTCAAGACTCTTCACTCTACATACCCTTTCTCTCTTTAGATTTTGAACAGTCCTGGAAGTAAAAATCCCACCAAACAAGCAAATACCCTAATAAACCAGGGCTGAAGTGGGAGAAAAACTAGCTGAGAAAATTTGTACTACAAAAATTTACAAAGCCTGGCATATAGTAAATTCACAAAATACTTGTTAAAAAAAATTAATTAATGGATGAGCCACAGGGCACTGGATAAAGATGATCAGCTGCCCCCTACCTGTAGATATAATTAAAGGTACATTCATGCATAATTTCGCTCTATTTTAATCTATTTTTCAACATTGCAGTTGATATTGAAGTGAATGTTATTTTCACATGTAACACTAATGAGTGGCACTGAATTAGGAAAATGAGACCTTCTGTGCTTTCTTATGTCCATTGGTCTCTTGGTTTGGCCTTGGGTAAACCCATGTGATGCCTCTGAATGGAAAACAACACCCAAGTTTAAAGATGATGGTGACTACCAAATCCTGTTATCAGCATGAAAACTTGAGAAAAGGGCAGGTTGAACCTTATGCCGCTGTTAGATGAATGAGTAAACCAGCAGCTACCTACATTTCTAAACACCCTTCAGGTCCTGATGTGGTTTTCCATGGGCTCACCAGGCCTGCGCTCATGCTAAGTGTAGATCACCTGGAAGGGGCATTAGGATTGGTTCCCCTTAAACGAATCTCAATACCCCTGCTGTGGAACACATGTGGGTCCCTGACAAAGATGTTTATGAGGTAGGAAATGCACCATAGGACACCTCAAAGCTGCTTTTCAATGGAATGAAACTTAGGATAGATGCAACATGAGCTAGAATTATAAATTGACTTACACTATTAATCAACACTCTCTCAGATGCACACATAAAGAATAATGATAACTGATTTTCATAATTATAACCCAGAGAGACTGCAAATACTGAACTACCTTCTGAATCTTCAAACAAAAATAGTATGTAGTGATTTTAGCTTAGCTGTTTCAATGTATTTGAATTCGTTGAAAAAACATTTCACTTATATATAATGTCAACATTTTATTAACTGTAATATTTGAGCAACTAGACTATACAAATAAAAGCCTGCATAAGAGAGAATTGACTGACCTCTGATTTCCCATATAAGAAAAGAAAGGGAAATTTACAGAACTCCCTCAGCTTATTTCTGGTAGTGAAGAAACTGAGTCACAATTATGTAAGCCTGTTGGAGAGACACAGAGAAAGACCATGTTGTTGAGATAGAACATTTTTATAGCTCTACAGGGCACTTTTTTTCCCAGCTCTCCTTTCGTCCTGACTAGGTAAAACAGTAAAGACTTGACTATATTCTATTGATTTACCTACCGCAGATGTTTTCCTGGAACTTCCCCTGAGTATGGCTGTCTCCTATTTCCGTACCCAAAAGTCAGAGCTCAATCCAAACAACCTGGCTCAAATAGACAGTCAGAGCCAAGAGATTCTTTGACTGGGGAGTCACTGAACTAACAAATTGTGTGCAAATCAGACACTTCACAACGAGAACTGAAACTGTAGACAATGCTTTAGAGAGCAATTGAAAAGTTGTGATGGACCATTTTCTAGTAGGGTTTTGAGGGACTGGAAACTATGAGCAAGCAGACACACTAGTGGTAGGATTATAAATTTATGTAAACTACAATTCCACTGTCAAGAGAAAATATAGCTTCCTCATTTGATTTATCACTGCTTTAATCTTCTTCATGGGCCCAAATCCACTGGGTTAACAAAAGGAACAAAGCAAAATAAAACACATTAGTCCAGTTCTCAGTTTGAAGTAATAATTTTGACATTTCTTTAGGTATTAGTCAATACTTTCGAATTTTATTTCTTTTCCTTCTCTATTTCAGTATGGCCTCTGGGTCTTTAGAGTAAGTGGGGCTTAAGTGACCTTGTGGTTCTGAGGGAAAAGAGGTCCAAAGGCCATTAGATACCCTTTGTTTCCTCCCATCTCCAGTGCCATGACCCTTGAACACCTGGTAACAGCTGACCCTGCTGGCTCTCGTGGTTGCCGCTGGCTGGTAGTATCACCTGTGAGCTGGTCTCTTATAGCTTGGACGGTGACTAGTGGTCCTCCCTGGTTCACATGGCCTCACACCACTCTTGCTGATGCGAAAGGCTGTGACTCCCATTCATCTGCTGTAGCCTCAAAACACTCACACTAAGAAACAGAGCTCCCCAAACTCTCAGTTCCCTTTCTATTGAGTGCACATCATTGGAAGCCCATCAGGAAGTTTGTCTCTTCTGCCACAGGATGCCACCAGATTTACTTTGATGAAGCTGTCCCAGGGAGCTGCAGAGGGCAACATGGAAAATGATTGGCTTCCAGAGTCTCAGGTGTGGAATGGAGCAGAATCCTGATGCTATTTAACATTGCCTAGATGTTTCTTAAGCTACCCACTGCCCTTGAAATTGGCTTTGAGGTGGTGGTAAGATATAAGAGGAAGAGAAAAATGAGTGTCTTTCCTCCACTTCTGCCTCTCTCCTTTCTCTCATAGTCTTTCAGGCTAGAAAGATGAGGCTTTCCATCACATCACCTGGATTATATCATCCTGCCACCACTATGGTCATAGGCATATTAGATGGAAAAGGTGTCACCTCCATACCCTGGGAGGAATTCCATGATCTGACCCATCCAGAACAGTTCCTGAAATTCTAAAGGGATTTCAGAAAATCCCCTCTCTCTTTTCCAACCCTGGTTTTTAAACCTGTTATTTTCTCATAGGACAAGGGACTTCATGGCTGAGCTTCGAAGGCAGAAAACTACAAAGAATATGCATATGACTTGAGAGGGAAAATGAAACAAATTAGTTTAATATTTTGCAAATGTTATCCTCATTACACTATCAATAATATAAAAAATATATATTAAGGGTGAGGGAGTTGGCCTGAGTGAGAGGACTGAGACACAGACATGTGGAGCAAAATTAAATCTGTTGTTGGTAGAGAATTAAAACAAAGCACACAGTTTTATTTACTAGAGCTTTTGGGGCTATTGAAGACTCCAGTTACTTTACCTTGAGGCCTCCTTTTGTTAGTTTATTTAGCTTTTCCTGACTTTCCATGCTTGTGTACAAATCTTTAATTACCTGAATTAACTTGAATGCATTTCTGTTCCTTAAAGCCAAAATACCTGAACAAGCCTTTAGTTAAAGTGTTCATATTTTATAATGTGTGTATGCATTGTGAATATAAGTGTCACCAAGTCTCATTCCAGGCTTTCTGTAAATGTCTTTCCAATCCATCCCTCCATCTTACTCCAGAGTCCAACTGTCACACTCCCAGATCACAGCCACCTCACTCTAGTTGGCCCACCTGTCTCCTGGCTCTCTACACCTGTTATCCTGCACTTCTTCCCCTTCAGCCTTCCTGAAACTCCACCTTCACCATCCTCTCCTGTTCAGAGACTTACACTTCAGACTTCTCCCTCCTTCCTCCCTATCATATTGAGTTAGATTTGCTTCAGTCCAGTTTTCAGGCTCTGGCCTTGTAAACTAATCCGAGTTTCCTCTACGCTCACCATGCTTCTGCTCTAAGGAAGCTGATATCCAAACTGGCCTGGGAACAGAAACACTGCTGCCTGTGTCTTCTCTCACTTTTTTTTGTATGCCCAAAGTGATTTTTGCCCCTCTCTAGAGCTAACTTAATTCCAACCCATTTTTCCGAGATCACCTGAAGTCCAATTTATTTTCTGTTTCTTCAAACTGTTAGTTTCTCTAGGCTATGCCACACTCCTTTAGAGCTTAATTATATTCTGTCTTTGAATAATGGGTAATATCCACAGCTAATATTTATCGAGCACCTTCAATGCGCTAAGTGCTTCACAGGAATAGCTCACTTGACCTTCAGTCCATCCTTGTGGGGTGGACTGATATGCACATATGAAGATGAAGAAACTGAGCTTCCCGGTAGTTCAGAAGCTTTCCTGAGGTAATGCAGCTGGTAAAGTGATGGAGGCAGGATGAGTGTAAAAAAATCAGAGGCTGAACTTTCAGTTAATATGGCCTACTGCTCCCAGAGAACTGCTCCTTCTGACTTCAAGTGTCTTCATCTTATCTCCCCAATGAAACTGTACGGTGGTATATGGGCAGGATCATGGCTTCTGTGCTCTGGATCCTCCAAAACCAGCAAATAGTAGACCCTTAAACGATACTTCTTTTCTCCCCCTGACTGGCCTTTCCCACTGAATCATCGTTTTTCAGATATGGAGGAACATGGCCTGTGCAGTTGAGGTTTACTCAGGCTCTGCTGCTATTCTTCCCATGAATGCTCACAAGCCCCCTGAATGGCTACAGGCATCTGATGCCCTCATGGAGGCTCCACTTCTCTCTCTGCCCATCTGCCTTGCTTGACTTCTGTTGTCCCCAGACCCTGGACACCACCTGACACCCTTTTTCAATGCCCGGGTTGCACAATGTCCCTAAATCCACTTTCCAGGCACACCAGTCCCAAAGGATTTTTACATGCAGAATTGTAGCCTACAAGAGGCGGTTCCCTGAGGCTGGACTGTTTTTTTGTTTTTTGGTTTTTTTTTGAGGGCAGTGTCACTGGCCTTAATATGTGGGATCCGAACCGGGGCCGCTGGCTTCCCAAGCCAGTGCTTAACCACTGCGCCACTTGGCCGGCCCTGAGGCTGGACTTTTTGAACAGTGTTTAAAGGAGACCCCAAAGATCTCTCATTGAAATGCTCAGCAGGCCTGTGATTTGTATATAGAGAAGCCAGCTGCCCTAGTGAGAGCTGAGAAATACATTGTTTGCTAACAGATTTTAAACAGAGCTTAGACCTTCAAAGGGCGTTTTCTTTTCCAAGGGGATTTCACCTCCCTCTCCTAAATTAGAAGCTATAAGCGTTTAGGACTACCTTAAGATGTGGTGAAATGAGGCATTTGAGATTGTCAGCGTTTGCCTTGTGTCTTTGTGGACGCGCACAGGAGCTTCGCAGGTCTAGGACTAGTGGGAAAGGTTCAGCAGGGGCCACTTCATGGTGAGAAGACTTCAGGGTGGAAATTACTCATTTCCTCAAAAGGTCCCCTCCCAACAAACAGTATGGCGCATCCCTTCCTCTCCAGCCAGCACAGTAGTCACTCCAGAATAACCCCCACCTCCATTCTGCTTCCCTTTCCCATCCACTGTCCTCTTCGGGAGGGAAGGGAGAACAAGAGCATACAAAAAGGTCTCCCTAATTCCTGAGCATGAGCGTCTTGTCATAATAAGTTCTGACTGCAGAAACTGGAAGCCACACAGCCAATGATAACAAGGCATGATCATTCAAGGATCTTCTGAAAAGGCTTGTTGTTTGTTTAAATTTCTGTCCACAGCTACCTGTTTAGGAAATCTAACAAAAGCACCATGAAATCCTGTTTGATCACAGCCGTATTCACTGCTAATCCCACAGGATAGGAACGGGGAGTTTATTTCAAGATGGGGAAAGGGTGGCTTTTGTGATTGCGACAATCGTCAGACATTTCCCCTTCCAGATATGTCAGGGGATGTTATGGGTTATGGGAGGTGCTCAGGAAGAGAAGGGGTCGTTTTTTACCCCCGGCCTGCTTATATCTTTAATCATCAACTTCTTTTGGCTGCAGAGGACTGAGAAGAAAGAAGTCCACAGGCCTGTATTAGTCTGGGCCGCAGGAAAAGAGAGAGGCACTCCACATAGGATTTCCTTCTCTCTGCAAGTGGGGAACTGATTTCTATGCCTGCCCCACCTGGGCCAGCTTCAAAGTGCCCTTGAACCTGGCCACTAGCCTGCAGAGAGAAAAGTGAGACAACATCATCTGACCCCCAACTCACCAAAGAAATGGAGATGTACCCTGATGTAAGAAAATGTGATCCTGGAAATCCAGATTTATGAAAGTAAGTTTAAGTCAAGGATTAGGTAGTTTTTTTCATTTTACTTGAAAACATCAAAGGATGCCTTAAAATAGTATCTCCTATCCAAGGGTATTTGAGGTACAATCTGATCCTTAAGAATTTGATCCCAAATCAAATTCTTGGGAATCAGATCATACACAGCTTTAACAAGAGTAGGGGACTCACTATCTACATCTAGGCAGTTCCAGGGTTAGGTGGAGAAGCAAAAATTCTCAGGCCAGAACAAGTTTCACTAATTAACTGACCTCTTTTATGATTTGTTCCCATTTAATCATTACTTCCCACTTATGCCAGTGTCTATCCAAACCCATGACATCAAAATCTTTGTTGGACATTTCCAGGTGGTCAATAATACAATGCAAATCAAATGCAAATTGATTGCAATGAAGTGAAATTGCATATCCTGCAAAAGATGCAGGCTTTCATCCAACTTGGATGAAGACACAATCTGAGCTTCAAAAGAGAGTAATTTAAATATCTGAGAATTAAAAAAGGCCCATGAGAGACTGGGTAAAGTCTTTTAATAGTTTTGAAAAAAAATGACCCTTTCAATACTGTGCAGCAAAAGTCAAATGTGAAGTGAAGGGGTGTCTGAAAATATTATGTCAAGTTAAGCCAAAAAAAATCAACATTTGATTTTTTTCTTATTCTAAAAACTAGCAAATAATTAAAATTGTTATATAAGATCCTGGTAAATGTAAGAGAAATACTAACTTATTTTTTATACATTTGATTTTTAATAGTAAAATTCAATCAATACTTTTAATCATTTATTGTGATATTTTGGTTCTTGTTTTAAGTGATTCTCTTAATTTTTTTTTTATTTTTTTATTTTTTTAGCTGAGCCATCCTGCCACCTGTTGGCAGCTCAATGGCAACTCAGCTTGGGCTGGGCATTGAACTGCTGTTGCATAGAGCTCAGCTCACACTCTTGAGTGAGCTCTTAACCAACTGAGCCATTCGGCCAGCTCTTCTTAATTTTTTAATATCAATTATTCTTGGGCAATGAGGACCACCTGTGGTTCTTTAACATTTCATGTATATTATTTTATTTAATACTTACAGCCACTCTATTTGTTAGACCTAGTAGCTTTTAGCCCCATTTTACAGGTAAGAAAATTGAGGCCCTGGGTGGTCAATTTGAACAGCACCATAAAGTTAATAAATACTAACTTCAATTATGAGGGCAGTGCAAGTATTCTTGTAAATAAAAAAAAAATATCTCTCTAAGAGGTTTAGTGAGCAGCTAGTAATATCGGTCATATTCAAACGCAGGCCTTCTGACTCCCATCTCAGGCCTTATACTACTGTACACCAGACTTCTTTGTAGATAAAAATACCAAATTATGTTAGAACCAAGTTATTTGAGCACTTACTGTCTACCAGACACCATCCTAAGTATCTTATGTGCTGCTCTCCTCTATGACTTACAATAATCCCATAAGACAAGTACTATGCTTTATCTCTATTTTACAAGTGAAGAAACTGAGTTTCAGAGAGATGAAGTGAAAGGTTCAGTGTCACACAGCTGGTGAAGGACACCAGCTTGAGTTAGAAGCCATGTTTTTCTTTTTGTGTGCTTTTCGTGGACACACGACTGTGTTCTTTTTCCGTAATAGACCTATATCACAGAGGGAAGGTCGGGGTCTTTGTCCTTAAGCTTTACAGTTTGCCCTCAATGTATAATACATTATATTTTCTGCAGAAAATTGCCCTGGAACTCTCTTTCCTCAGCTGGTGAATTGGAAAGCAGAAGCCTGAAAGAATGGGATACTGGATAGTTCAATTCACAGAGTTGTTTGAGAAGAGGCCTGGCAAATAAGATTCTCCCATACCAGGCGGCAAAATCACGTTATTGATAGAGACTTCTAAAATGTTACCTAAGGACTAATTTGAGCTCCGTGGCAAAGAATGGTATGAGGTTTGAACAAAGCTGCCTCTGGAAGGCCACACAAGGGCCACATATTTACTATTGGGTTGTCAGAAAAATCATGACATATTTTGTCTATGTTTTTCAAAGGTTATTTATTTATATAAAGAACAAAGATCAACCAATAATATATTGCACATTTTGTTTGATAACTTTTTGCCATCTTTCAGTGAGCTTCATAATTCCTTGTTCACAGAAGGACCTGTCTTTATTTGCAAAAAACTGAACAAGGTGCTGATTTGCAGCCTCATCTGAATTGAACATTATACCACGCAAGGAGTTATAAAAAGAGAGAAACAAGTGGAAGTCTGATGGCACAAGGTCAGGTGAGTATGGTGGGTGTAGCAACACATCCCATCCAAACTCCAATAATTTTTGACGGGTGATCAAATTTGTGTGTGTCTCACATTATCGCGACGGAACACAACTCCTTTACAATTAACAAGCTCTGGACGTTTCTGGATGATGGATTCATTCAAACTGTCCAACTGCCAACAGTACACATTCAAGTTGATTGCTTGGTTCCTTGGTAGGAGCTTGAGAAACACGACATCTTTAAAATCCCAGCACACTGAGAGCATAACCTTCCTCTGATAAATGTCTGCTTTCCATGATGTTTGAGGCGAATCATTACATCAGGACTAAGACCATTTGCACACTGCATTGTTGTAAAAAATCCACTTCTCATCACTAGTTATCAAAACAGGATCATTTTCCTCACGTTTAATGAGCATATTGCAGATGTTTCTACTCGCCATTAAATGAACTTCTTTGAGTTCATGCGGAACCCAAATATCGAGCTTGCTTATGTATCCCAGCTTCTTCAAGTGGTCATGAATGCTTTTATGATGGATGTTCAATGTTCCTGCAATCTCTCCTGTCATGTAATGTGGGTTTGACTCGATCAATGCCTTTATTTTGTTGTCATCAACCTTGGTGGGCCTCCCTGACTGAGGAGCGTCTTTGAGATCAAAATCACCAGCACAGAATTTTGTGAACCATCGTTGGCACTGACATTCTTGTAGAGCATTGTCACCATAAACTTTATGCAACTTTTCACAAGCTTGATGTGTGTTCTTCCCTTTATGGAAGTAAAATAGTAAAATATGGCAAAAATCACAGTTTGGTCTTCCATCTTCAACTTGTTGTAAAGTCTCCAAAACTCAACCAAATCACTCAATTGGTTTTATAATGAAACTAGAACTGTCAGCTGTCAAATGACATAGCATAACATAGATATGAATGACTCTAGTACTTCCCAAAATTAACTAGTGCCATCTGTTGCAAACATGTGTCATGACTTTTCCGACAACCCAATATTTTATCCTCAGGTGTAGGGCCAGATATGGGCACCTTAAGATTCAATAAATTACTTTTTTTTTGGGGGGGGCAGTGTCACTGGCCCTCCTATGTGGGACCCGAACCGGGACCGCTGGCTTCCCAAGCCAGCACTTAACCACCGCGACACTCGGCCGGCCCTCAATAGATTCCTAAAGAGTATGCTCCCTGGGAGATGACCAGTTAGTTCAGTTGGTTAGAGTGTGGTGCCGATAACACCAGGTTGCTGGTTCGATCCCAGCATGGACCACTGTGAACTGTGCCCTCCTTAAAAGAGTCAACTATGCTATTGTAGCAGGAAAGCAATGAGTAACCAATGACCATGGCTGTTCCCCAATAAAATTAAAAAACAAAACAAACAACAAGAAATGATTATGCTCCTTAATATTTCATACCCCGGAGTATACAGGCTGCCTGAGATAGCAGGTAGGAACAGGAGGTGAGCACAAAAAGTGTCGAACTCCAAATTCAAGAAAGAAAGACTGACTGGGCTTTAAACATAGCAACAGATAACTATCACATCAGGTTTTAAACCTTTATCAATCAATTAATGACCACTTTGAAATGCTAACCATGCTTCTGGAAGCCAGACAATTATCAGCAGCTCCCCTTCAGCAAGGCTTTCCATGGCAGTAGGTTAGCCAATCGCTGGCCACTCCTGCTTCTGAGAAGCCATCAATATCAGAACACTATGCTTCCCCACACCCTATATTGGAGCAGTCATTTGCTTTCTTAAGAGAAATCGTGGCTTACAAACACGGTTGACCCGTGCTTAGCAAATGATGCTTTCTGCTCTTCGTTTCAGATATCAAGTGGTAGCTTCTTCCCTGTCTGAGGGAAAGAGCAAGGATGGAAAAACATGGGGAAAAGCTACTGTTATATGTCTGAAAAGATGAAACATCTCTATCCAACATACTTAATGGAATCACAGAAATTCAGAGAGAGAGAGAGAGAGAGAAAGAGAGAGAGAGAGAGAGAGAGAGAGTCTCAACTTTTGCCTTAAAAATGTGAGAGGGGGAAACTCTTGCATTTTCATGTAGCAGGGTTCTGTGGCAGCCTCCATTCTGAGGGAGGGATAATCACCATTAGATTAAAGTATATGTTTAATTCATTTTAGATTGAATTAAATTGGCTCTTCAGTTGAACACAAAAGACTGTATTCTACTTCTTCGGTGGCCCATTTGCCAAAAGTATCACAGTGATATAACACTATGCAAATGCATACATAGGTAAGATAAAAATAGCATTCAAATAGTGGAAACCTAAACTTACCCAGTACATTGAAGCACAGCACAGCAAGGCATATGTGACTCCTATTTTTATTAACAGATTTCTATTTCTGGCTTCTTTTTCCCTTCCTGCTTTGGTATCACTAGACATATGTACAGAAATCTAGACATTTGTTCAGAAATTGGTACTTTACTACTGATAAGTTGATACAAACAATATAAGGCCATGATAATGGTAAGTGAGTTTTGAACAAATAGGGTTACAAATCCAATTATCTTTCCATAGAATGCTTTTGTGTAGAATTGTGGTTAAATAAAGGAGGGAAGCCAGTGGGAGAGTTAGAATAGCAATTTCTCTTGCCTGCAGTAGGACATTGGAGAATTTCATTCTGCACATACATTAATCCATTCATAATAGCCTCCCCCCTGTGGTCAGCCCACAAAGATCTCTTCTAGCTACTGGAAGCTTTACTTTGGAAATGGAGCAAAGAATCAGGAGCATACGGCTTGGGTAACAAATTAAAAGATGAAACACAGAATGTTGCACTGGGCAAATGGCTTAGAACTCACTTCAGGAAGGAAGGCACAGCCCCCTCTCCTGGCACCACAGTCTAGGGCCTGCACAACTTACCAAAGTTGACAGAAAACAAAAATAATTGGTCATGGTGCCAATTTGACTGCCTTTGGTCAGCATAAGGTCAGTGCCATGCAAATGTTAATAAGCGCACAAATTACCTTGGCATATGATTAATGCAGGTTCTGATTAATAAGTTTGGAATCTGGATTTCCAAAAAAATTGCCGGTGATGCCCATGCTGTTAGTCCATGGACTTTGAGTAGCAAAAATCTAAATTAAACTAAGCCTCAGCTGAGACAGTCTTGCAATTGACTCTCAGCAGTGGCCATTAAAATTACAGTCAGGAGGGAGCTTAGAGATCTGCTGGTCTTTGAAAATTTCTAGCTGTGTGACTTGGGCAAGTTATTTATCCTCTCTGTGCCTCGTTTTTCAGAAAAGGTTGGTTATGAGGATTAAATGAAATAATGCTTACTATAGTGCCTGATAGTCAGCCTTTGCTTTTAAAATGCTAGCTGAAACCATCTGGCTTCATGCCTTCTTCATTTTGCAGATCTAGAGATAAGTCATTCTGAAGTGAAGAACCTTACTGAATGTGACACAGCTTGCTAGTGCCAGAGGTCGAGCAGAAACACTGCCTCCTGACTTCCAGACAAAAGCCCTTCCTACCACTTCCTTAGAGCCCATTGCTAACTGAGAAAGCTGGCCCCATTGTGCACTCAACTCCCTTCCTTGCCCCAGCCTCAGACACCCGCGGAGCAACTGTGGCTTCACCCACATGCCCAAATATTTTTGCTATAGCCAGTCCTGATAGCTCAAGTCTTCTGCTGTTAATTATGAAGATTGCCCAGATAATTGATTTAATTAGGAACAGAGAGTATCTGAGTATCTCAGTGCAACCAGCCAATATGTATTAGATCTCCTCGGTGCAGTATGCAGGTCTGTGGCTCTCAAGGGAAGGTATTTCCTCCCTGGGGAAAATCATGGATGCCCCAATGGTATAAACTATGCATTGGTGACCTGTCCCCAGGGATAAAGTTAAAGCTAGTCTAAGTGTTGGGCACAGACAGCTCTGTCTTCCTCCCTGCCATCTATGGAAACCCACGATAGAATTTTTAATGCCCGCACTTGACAATGATGTCTTTGGGGAAGTCAGAAAGCAGAAAGTAAAAAATTCTCTCCCAGCGTGCTTTTGCAGTTGAGCATTAGCCAAAGGCTCAGTGGTGAATAGTAGCACAAACTCTTTCTTTTCTCTGTAGTAAAAGGAACAAAATGAATTCTTTCTACAGCAGTGCTGAGATATGAATAACTGAACTGGAAAAAATATTACCTGTCTGTCTAGTGTTGCTACATAATCCAAAATATACCATTCCAGCATCTGCCCAGTGAAAAATTACAAGCACACTAGCAAATGCATGTTACAAGGTATCATGACTTTGGTTGTTCCCATTATTGGTGCAATTGAAATAGGGTTATCAATCCAGTTCTTTGAAATCAATGATCTTGGTATCCACTTATCCTAAAGACACAATCCTTTTAATGAATCAGCCTCACATCATTTTAACGTCTGTTTTTTCTGTTTCTACATGTATTGAAGCCATGTTGAAAATCTGGTTAGTAGAAAGCCCCAGGAAGATAAGCCACCTGAACAAGATACAGAAAACTGGTGTTGTTGATAAAAATGCTGAAAGATGTGGTCCTGGAATCTTAAATTTGGGAAACTAAAAATGAGATGATTCTGGGAGTTGGTGATGGGATATACAGCCTTTATCTTTTAAGTGACTGCTGACATTCTAATCAGAGCTGAGATGGAAAAGTAACAGAACAGAAATACTTCTATCTACTGTGGACACATTATTGAATGTTTCTTTCAAAGGTTCCATGAACTTGCCACCACCAATCAAACCTCTCTGAGATGTTACCTTATATGCTTTGGCAATGTTCATTATTTGATGGGGTCAAATAATTTCTTATCCCCTATTATGGGTTGGACTGTGTCCTCCCCACCACAGACACACACACACACACACACACACACACACACACACACACACACACACACACAAAATATATCAAAATCCTAATCCCCAGTGCCTCAGAATGTGACCTTATTTGGAAATAGGGTTGTTGCAGATGTAATAAGGTTGTAAAATGAATGTCTTACTGGAGTAGAGTGGGCCCCTAATCCGATATTACTGGTGTACTTATAAAAAGATGGCCATGTGAAAACAAGACACAGATAGAGAACACCATGGGAAGATGGAGGCAGAGACTGGCGAGATGCATTTACAAGTCAAAGAACCTCAGGGATTTCAAGCTGTCAATCCCTAGAAGCTGCGAGCAAGGCAGTGAACAGAGCGCTCAGAAGGAACCAACCCTCCTTGATTTTAGACTTTCAGCCTTCAGAACTACAAGATGATAAATTTCTACTGTTTTAAGCCATCCAGTTTGTGGTACTGTAGTATAATAGCTCTAGGAAATGAATATATCACCCCCTGCCCATTAGGATTGTTACATTTCTATCCTCTATGTCAAATTAAACTCTGATTGGCCCTGCAATAAGAATGAATCTGAGATTCCAGGAAATAAAAGAGCTTGAAGATAGGAAACTTTCTCAGCCCAGTGCAGAGCTAGTGTTTTGTTGGAGATGTCACCTATTTTTAAAGAACATGCAGCTGACCTTGGGTCTCCTTGACTGTGTGGGACCTATAAGTGAAAAGCAAAACACATTTGGAAATGTGTAATTTTGACTGTACCCCTTTCAACTCGTCATGATTCTTTGACTCAATGATTCAATGAATATTTATCTTCTGCCCACAGGGACAGGAAACTGACGTATTGAGTACTTAGAAGTAACTGGTCTTATCTTCATTCACCTTTCCATAAACATTTATATTCACAGCATCAGTGTCACAATCTATAGATGATTGATTTTGAAGTCCTGTGTTTGTCTGAGCCTTACACCAGCTTATGAACAGACAAGAGCGAGCAGAATTTCTGCTCAGGGTCATAACATAAACCCACAGGACTGGTGATAGTTTATGCCAGAAAATAGCTTTCATCTTGCATGACACACAGCGAGCCAACACTAATGGATTGGTAACGAGTGCCAAGGCCAAGGGCTTTGTATTGAGGTCACTTATAAGGCAACCGATGGACTCAGCAAGAACGTATGATGTCTCTGCTTCCAACATAGGAGTAGAGCAGTGGAGACTGGACTAAATATTTGCATCCCAAGCTCAAGTGGAAAGACTTTGTTAGACACCCAGGAAAAGAAAACTGCAAAACACAAAATATAACTTTAATAACAAAACGTGTGACACCATGAATCTTGTAGAATGGCTCAAGAAACTCAGCAAGTACTTTTCCTAGCCCTTCTCAAATGCTAACATATCTACTATCTCAGACGAAAGAAATAAAGCTGGTATGTGGCTTTTTCTCATGATCACTTTTACTTTCCAAGCTCGTGAGCCTGGTTTCTTGCAGGGTTTTTGTTCAAGATCCTTCTCCTACTGCCCAAGAGACTCACATGTTAGAGTAACAACAGCACCTCCAAGTGCTTGAAAACAGCTGGCCAACTATTTGACCCAGGCCTTTGCCCTTCAGAACTCACTCATCCAGGCTTAATGTGAAACTCAACTTCCTAGACCTTTCCTTTCCAAGGAGCGTGTAATAAAAGCAGCTGATTATCTGAGGGAAACCAGTATCAGTGCCTGAGTATTTGAACAACCGCATCCCACTGAAAATAAGAACATTTCAGGATCAGTCAGCCTCCTTCCCTGGGGAATTTCATGCTGGTTTCTAGATAACGTTAAACAGTTTGGCAGTCACATATCACCAATTTTTGGATTAGTTTCATCCTTTGCGTTATTTTTGTTTTCTCTCAGGGAAAACTTCCCAGAGGAGGTGATGTTTTAGCTGAGATCTGAAGAATGAGTACAGTTGGTCAGGCAAAGTGGAGAGTGTATTGGGAAGAGGGGACTGTGAATACAAAGACTAAAAAGCAGGTAGATGATGACCCATTAAAGAACTGAAAGAAATGGCATTTGCAAGAGATGAACATATTGCTTAAGCCAGTCCGCTTTCTCAAGGGAGATTGCATGCCTTCAAATTCCAAGTCGACCATTTACTGAGTATGTGACACTAGGCACGTTTATTTTTTTAAGCACTATTTTCTTTTTTTTATTTCTCTTCCCCTTTTTCACTCTTCCACTCCCCCCACTCATCATTCCTTTGACTGAAGAAACAGAACACCCGTACAGTGATGCCAGCATAGACTCTGATTAGCCTCCTAGGTCACAATCCCATCCATAGGGTAAGAGGGTTTGGTGCTCCATTGATAATTCGATCAAGATCCTCTAAAATGAGGGAGGAGCTATTCTGATTGGCACCAGCACAATAGGGATGGGATAGTATGCTGATCCACAACTGTGAATACCAGAGTTCACTTTAAGATGCTGACACCCTTCAACTTAGGCACCTGATATTGTATGTCTACACAACCTCTGTCGTTTCCAGCACTGTGCTTGAAAGTAGCCATCTCTCAATAAACGCTGATCAAACAAAGAAGATATAGTGAGGTAAAAAGCTCTTTTCCACACCTCTGCCTCACCTCTTCTAGAACCGGGTCTGATGCCAAGCCAGAAATGGGGCCACAATCAAAGCTATAAACTCTACAGCTTCCAACTGGCACAATTTTGTGGTAGAGGGTCACCTGCATGTAGAATGGAGGTTGACAGGCTGGACTGACAGTGCCTAGGCCCTTCACAGTTTCCTCAGTTCAAGCCTCTTTCCAGTTGACGGAGAAACCTAAGGCTGGTTTGAACAGGCTGCAACTAGGTAAGGACCAGAACTGTACTGTGCCCTGTGGCAGTGAGATAGACAGAAGGAACGGCTGTCTGGTGCGTCACAATCTCTGCCTTGTCAAGTACCATGCATTTCGCTGCCTGGGCTCTATAGCACAGGCTTCCTAGATTCCTTAGACACATGACAAATCTCAGTTCTCTGCAAAGAAGTGGACTTCTATTTCCCCTTCTTGCTCTCCTCTTCAGGCTCTCCAGGTCAGTCACGTCCCTTCTGCGGGTCTTGCATACTAAGCTAGTTAGAAAAGAGCATGATTGATTGTTAAGCCAGACTCCCTGCACATCTTAGAACTTACTGACACCTGGTGGATGGTTTCTCTCTCTCTGGAAAGCATCTGAGCTAAAGCCTTTGCTCTATACGTGATGGTCCCAGGAGCTGGCTTCTGGAATGGGATACGGATGGAGAACTTCCCACGCCCTGCTGAGTGCTATGTCTGCTCAGTGAAAACACCCCTCCTCCCCACAGAGAACAGACTTGAGAACCTCCAGCCAATTTCAAAGACAAAGGACCTGAGGGGAAAAAGGAATGCAAGAACACTAGGCCAGGCAGCTCAACGTTGGAAGGGTGGAGCTGGTCATCATGGTCCTACTCTGGATTCCTCAGTTTTTTCCTCCTGAAGAGACTGAACATAGAGCTGGGTGTGAAAAGCATCCATTTTATGACAGATGAGTACTAGACTTATCAGGGTGATCACTTCGTAAGGTATATACACTTCTACTCCCTATGTGGTACACCTGAAACTCATATAATATTGTATGTCAACTGTGATTCAACAATAATTGTGTTTTTAAAATCATCCATTTTAGAATGTAGAGCCTTATCCTGGGCTGTAAGTCCCCAGAATCAGAAGATGCTGCTTGACTGGGTCTGTGTTGGCCCATGGCATATTCTGAAGGAAGCAAATGAGGCCTTTGGGGCTCTCTGCTCTCTCAATTCACAACACTTAGGTGTCATGGGCTGCCTTCTCCAACTCCTATTGTTAATGCTTTCATGGCAGTGCACTCCTCTTATCAGGGAGGAATAAGCCAGTCATTAATTTATTGCATCCTAGTAAAATTGCGTTTTTAAAGAGACCCTCAGGGTGAGATGTATGCTAAAATCCAGTGAATTCATCCTAATGATAGCATTTTAAACCTCAGAATAGGCTAATGTGGAAGCTATGGAGAGGCTTCCAGGGCCCCTTTTATGAGAACCTGTGGGGCCGCTATCTGCAGGCAGCTCTTGTGAAGAGTAAGGTGGTTACTGCTAACGTCTTGTCTTGGCCGAGGAATCACCTTGCTTGGAGACCAACAGCTAGACTGCGCATTTCTCTGCTTCTTTTCCCAGGGAACAGGTTGCTCACAGGCCCACTGGAAGATCCCTTCTGGGAGAGCTTCCCTCCACACTCCCAACTGGGGTAGCAGGGCACAGGAGTAGCCCGAGTCTCATCTGAGCTTCCCTCCCAAGATGCCCAGCTAAATGCAGAAAGAGGAAGAACAGACGAGTAGTGCCTCTGAGGATGTGGGAAGGCCAGGGGCAGGCCTGCAGCCAGTGCTGAGAAGACAGGGCCTCCCTGGGAGGGAACTACACCCCTTACTCCAGGAACACAGGCCAACCTCAGAAACCACATGCCTTCATTTCAGGCAGGAAACATCAACCTCAAAAAGGCCGCCACCTTAGGGACCCCCTCCCATCTCCAAAATGCTTCAGGCCAGAATTTAGAGAGAGCTCTGAAATTTGAGTTCTAATAGCTGGGTGTTGCCTACACTTGCTGTTCTAAATGAACTCTGGCCTCCTGGGGGTAATTATACAGTGGGCTTTGAGGGTTTAGGGGTGGGGTAGGCTGATACTGGCAAATGCCAAAAGAATGTACTATTTCCCTTAAAAACCTGTTAGGGCTGGAGCCTCCAGTGATGAAAGAGGTCAGGAAAATGCCATGATATTACTTGCTTTCTGCCCTGACTAACATTTGACCTCTCTGAGGCCCCTGCAGAACAAAGCCAGCACTGACTGTCGAATCTGGAAGGTATTGCTTCTTTTTTTTTTTTTTTGAGGGCAGTGTCACTGGGCCTCGTATGTGGGACCCAAACCGGGGCCGCTGGCTTCCCAAGCCAGCGCTTAACCACCACGCCACTCGGCCGGCCCGAAGGTATTGCTTCTTAGCAACTCAAGGACCAGTAGAAGATTTTGACTCCCAACAACCTGGCTTTCAAGGATTTTCAGAATCTGGCCTTTATGGGGGTCTCTACTCTTCTCTATGAGCCCTCTCCTCCCAAACTCTTCTCTGTACTCTGGCATACTACTTGTTCTAGAACAATCCTTGGTTCACAGTGTTCCCTGCAGCCCCAGCGGCACCCCTGGAATATCCCTCACCACTTACCTGAGTTCCTCTTACCTTCCAGCACTCACCTCATATCCAACCTCCTAAGGAAGCCTTCAGCGTTTACTACTTCCCTCCCCACCTGCAGGTCTCAGCATCTCCCCTGGTCTGTGTCATGTACTTCTCTACATTGTTACTTATATTTTCACTTAGGCATCCTTTCTTCTGGAAGGTACTGGGTCCAGCAAAAGTGGGTGCTTTATCATCCATCTATTCGTCTCCCCAGTTCAAACTCAAGGTCTTTCACTGCCAGTGACCTTAGGAGGGGTCCCTAATGTGGCATCCTGAAAGATGCTCACCCCATCTCTCCAAGAACCCTTCTGGTGACAGGGTGCTCATGACTTCATTCCAGCCCATTCCAATACTGAATGGCTCTAAGTTTCATTAAGTTCTTCTTTCCACGAAGCCCAAATGAGCAATACCAGGTC
The DNA here is from genome assembly GCA_033961575.1 of Aselliscus stoliczkanus. Taxonomy (NCBI): domain Eukaryota; kingdom Metazoa; phylum Chordata; class Mammalia; order Chiroptera; family Hipposideridae; genus Aselliscus; species Aselliscus stoliczkanus. Next base: position 111,026,933 of record CM066731.1, on the reverse strand, counting down.
CTAATTCTGTGTTCTGGGCAGCTGCTAGCTTACAAGTTTTAAGTTAGGGTTCCCTTCTCCAGGCTGGAGATCCTCAGTTCTTTCACCTATTTTTTTTTTTATCATAGTTTCCACATCCTGTACCATCCTGGCAACTCTCTCCTGGGAGCGTCCTGGTTTCTCATATCCCTCACGAAATGTGCTGCCCAGAAACCAACACAATACTTAGCTGTCAAAGGTGTGCATTCTGCGTGCTGAGCACAAAGCACAGGGAGGGGGCCCTCAAGGTAGGCTTTCTGGATGATAATTGTGATGCTCATGTTCATGATTGGAGTCCAGTGATCCTGCCTTCAAACAAGAGAGAAATGCTTTCTAAAGCAAGCAAGCAAGCATTTTACCTAACCCAGGGACTCCAGTTTTAAGGAAAGCCCAAAGTGTAGAAACTAGAGCCACCTGGATGGGGACAGACATGGAATCTGTTTTCTCAATTTTATCGCATTGCCTTCTCGTGGCATCATTGTGGTTTGTGTGCGTGTTCCACGAAGAAGTTCACATAACTGATTATCCGGCTCTAAGGGTTGCCAACCAAAAAGGTAACTAGAGCAATTTGAAGAATGAGGAGTGTCAAAGCTGTAAGCCTCCCAAATGGACACTGGCCGACGCTTCGGGTCCTTGTTAGAAGACAGCTGCGTCAGCCAAGTGCCCTCAGTGGTCCTGGAGATGCTCCAACACCCAGGGCCCCAGCTCTGCACCTCTCACCCATCCTAAGCTCACTCCCAGCACCTCCAAATCTCTGATGCTCCTCTAAAGGTCCAAATCCAGAGAATGGAGTCACCAAATTTAAGAGGAAGGCCACCGGAAACACTATTTCCGTTTTTTCCAAGCTGCTCAACATACCAACCTTACTTTAGGTTTGGGAGGCCAGATTATTTTCTTTGGTTCTTAGGGCCTTTTATGTATCCATATGGACTTAAGTAAGTGAATTCTTCTGCCTGACCCTCAGTTTACTTCCTACTCCAAAATCTATGAAACTAAGAGTCTAAACTAAAATGAGGGAAGCCTAATATCCTTTCATCATGAAAACATAAGAAACTGGATCATTTCCCTAATCACTCCTGCCACACTGGTGTTTTGTTTCTTTTTACTTCTGAAGTGCTCATTTTCTGGATTATTTTGGTTAACTTTTCATTGTCCTTTTACTCTCATAGATAAAAGGACTAGTCAGCTCCAGAAAGAAGCTCATGTAACTCTCTCAGAGAATTTAAGGGACTTGCCTAAAATTGCAGAGCAGGTTGGTACAAGAGCACACCTTATCCAACCCAACTAGACGCTAAGCGCCTGACGGGGTGGAAGAGACCAGGCCAGCGCATCTTTTCCCATCCAATGGCTGGCTTTTGACAAATGTACCCGAGACCACCAAACTAGGTTAAGGCTTAGTTCTATGACTGAGGCTTCTTAGAGACATGTGATGGAAAAATAACTACCCCAGGCCATCCCGTGTAGCCCTGAAAGACTTTGGTTGCAGATACCCTGGAAATCATCTGCTAACATTTAAGATCTGCTCGTATTCATAATCTCTTACCCTGTGTGTGGTGGTATTTTGAAAGACAGCAGCTGAACTTAGGATAAAAAAGGCATACATCCCAGGCTCAATGTTTTGTTCAACTACGTGGAGTCCTGGTGAATTTTCTGTCCAGACAAAAAGTCGTGGGGACCCCTCATTCTTCCAGCCTTAATCCCAGGAGGCTTGTGTACAAACATACACTGGATAGAAACTCATATAGTGATTACAACATATGCCTGGATATGAGCTGACACCAAATATACGGTGATTCCCAGAAGAAGATCCAAAGGAAAGTTTTTGGACAATTTGAATAGATAAACTTTTAGGGAGGGATATGGATGAAATATTCAAGTGTCTACCCATAATAATCTATTTATTAATTAAATTATATATTAATATAAAAATCATATGTCATGTAAAATAATGCTTAATTTAGAATTTTTTGCACTCATATTCAGTTTCCACATATGTTTTCCATTTTCATTGCCTCCTTCATCACAATTCACTTTCCGCCAAATTTCTTAAATATTTTACTGAGTTGTCCAGAGCACATATCTTCATGCCTCAGTTGTTTGACATTTCACTTTTAGAAATCATGTATGATAATGTCATTGAAAAATTTCTTCCAAACCACAGCTTTCATACCAATAGGAGTTTCTATTCATCCTATCGGTTGACAGCACAACCACTTTTTGCTTTTTTAAGTGTTTGTAAAATCTAACAACTGAAATTTTGAGGGACTACCCTCAGGAATAACTATGGAATTTGTGTCAAATTTCTAGGCCTCCTTTTTAAAACTCATTTCCAGTAGTTAACGTCTATAAAAATGCAAAACCAACAATGATTGAATCATGTCAAAATGTCTTTCTTAAATAGTATTTTGTAGTTAAAAAAAAGAGAAAGAGGGCCAGCCCAGTGGCTCAGCTGGTTAAGAGCTCACTCAAAAGTGCAAGCTCTGAGCAACAGGGTCGCTGGTTCAATTCCGGGCCCAAGCTGAGCTGCCACTGAGCTGCCAACAGGTGGCAGGATGGCTTAGCTAAAAAAAAAAAAAAAAGAGAGAGAGAAACAGCGAAAGAGAGAGAGAGAGAGAGAGAGAGAGAGAGAGAGAGAGAGAGAGAGAAACTTTAAATGCTGGCCTAGACTATGAGAAATTTCAAGAGATTTTGAATAATATCTGTATTTATATCTGCATCTCCTTACTTCCTGTGAAATAACTGAAGAAAAAAACTTTGCTGTATAGGTAAGAAGGTCCCAATTTATAACTGTTTTCCTGGGGTAATCATGAATACTGCCTTATTTACTCTCAGAAGTGTCCCAGTTTAGACAATAAATTATATAGTTACTCTATGTACAGCTAGGATTATACTCTACATTGTAATTCTGTGGTCTTTCCAAAGCATTCAACATATCCGCCGTTCAGCAAGTCTTCGGTGAGACTAATATTTACATGGCTGTCAGACAAAGCTCAAAGTACTATAGTTGGAAATTAGAGCAATACAGCTAATTATCTAAAGTGATATTAAAGTGTCTAAGATTCTGGTAATGTGACTGCCAGTCAACAGAGCATCAGCTTCCAAAGGAAACATTATTTAAAAAAAAATAATTACTTAAAAAAATGTAATTATAAGAAACTCAATTAGTTAGGAAGAGCTGCTTTGATTTGAGAAGAGTGCATTTAGTTAATTATTAGCTTAAATTAAATATTTAAGTTAATATTGCTAAATATTTTGGAGGGAAATTGTCTCTGTTTCTTATTTTACCATTTAACCATCCATGCTTCCAAAGATGTCTCATTTAAGGCAAACTTCACTTCCAATCGACTATCTTGCAAGTGAGTGTGTTGTGTGTAAGAAGAGGTATGGAGGCAGGCAGAGCAGCTGCTGAGAGCTCTGGGCCCGCCCATGAGGCTGAGGTCGGGACTCCAGCCCCTGGGCAAGCCTGCGAGCTTTCCTCGCTTTCTTTGGGTTGGGCCGACCACCTGACCATGCTGGTGGTTGTGCAGAGACCCAAGAGGAGAATGTGGATGAATCTGTGTAAATCCACTCCCATTCATCAGAAAATTCTCAGACTTTGATTGTACGGATAAAGCAGTGGAAAGGGGGTCTTGCTAAGAGGGGTGTCTCTTAGGTATTTCCTCCCCTCAGCCATAAAGGCGGCTTCTCCAGCTTCCTAGCAGCACAGGTAAGGTTCTCCGGGGATGCATTTCTACATAGAGAACTGGCCTCTCTGCCGAAGCTCTCACTGATTTTCCTGGCAGTGAGTGGGCCTGAGCAGAGAATAACCGTAGGACAGCTGTCCCTCAAAAACAAAAAACAAATAACAACCTCGAGGCCTTTGCCTTGGCCCCACACTGTGAAGATAAAAGAGAAAGGAAGAGACACATCTCAGGCCTCCCTCCTGCACTCTCCATATTGCTAAGAAAATGGCCCCCCAGGTCTTTCTTCTTGACAAGATTTTTCCCCCTGCCATGATTTCCTATCCTGACCAAGAGCACAATGGGAAAAACTAAGAAAAGTGAGCGAGGAGAAGGCTCAGCTGTGGAGCCCTCTTCCCTCACCACCTTTTATGTCCTGGTGACCTCTATACATCCTTCAATGATGTCCTATTGTGTTCCAGGGTTTCTTCTTCCAGATGAAAGGGTGGGAGGGGAAGTCAACTTCCCCATGTGCCCTTGGAAAGGGAGGAGGTGGTTTATATGCCTCCATACTCCCGTCCTACAGACCTCCCTATACACATTGTTCCTACGTTCAAATTTGTCAGGGACATCCTCAGTGTGAGGCTCTGAACAGGGCTGCTCCCTGCACTACATGTGCCCAGATGTGTACACGGATGGCCCAAAGCCCAGTAAGTGACCAGCAGCCCTGTCCCCCACTCTGCTGACTGGTAGGGCTTTGCTATCATTTTTAGCCTATGCCTGTGGAATGGTGCCTTGGTCTCACTTGAGATCCCAGAAATGACAGCAGAGCTGTGGCTTGGCTGCTGTGGACCAGAGCCTTTCTCCCAACAATTCAGGAAGGGCAGCAACTCGTGAGGAAGCCAGGGGGCAGAGCAGAGGGCACAGCACAACTTCAAGCCAAGCAGCCAGCCTTGGACCACTGGAAAAGACCGGCAGGCCTGTCGTTTCGGGTTCAGAACTGTACTGGTGTTGTTATATGTTGATCCAGAGTTTCTCTCTTTTTCATTTTATAATCCTGACTATAGGCCAATAAAAAGGAAATTTTACCAGATGATGATTTTTTCATTTTTTTAATGACCAAATTGCACCTGCTAGTTCTCAAAGAAAAACCAAAAAACAAACAAACAAACAAAAAACAACAAAAAAAACCCTCCAACTTCTTGGAAAGATTTTAAGATGCTTTTTTTGAGTGACATTTTTCATTTTGCAAAGACTACAGCTCTTTCTCAAACAGATTTTTATCTTTTTTCTGGGGTCTGATGTGGAAGTGTCACTTAATTCCTCCATCTAGAACATGTCAGTATTGGATTGAAATACGAGTTTGAAGGCTTGAATGTTAAACCATTTCTCCTTGCATCATTTTAAAATGAATGCACATTTTAAAAATCGATGATCTATTTATTTGATACTGAAAATAAGTTAAACCTGATAACTCTCCGACCTTTTCAAATAGATGCAGAAGATCGCCACCTTGTGGCCACTGTGCAATCTGCCACTTAAACTTGCTGGGTTTTCCCAGGATTTGGGACCCTATTGCTAATTAAATTAAAGGACTTCCAATATGATCTTTTCCTGTGCAGTTTGCATCCCAATCCTGCTCCTTTGCAGGTCAACTTGTGGAGATTTTCTGGAAGTTCTGGGAAAGGAGGCTCTTCTAAGTGGTCTTGGGTTAGTTGAAAGAATCCTTTTTGGTCCTTAAACTCAGTTTGAGACAGAAGACAATTTCTGGGCATCCCAGGTCTTTGTTTTACTCAGACCCTATATGCTCTTATTGCTATAGTTTTTGCAAACGTGCTCTAAGGAAACATATGTATCACCATCCTTAAGGAAGATGTTAAAAAGGCAGGTTTCTGGGTTCCCCCACCCCAAAGCTAAGAGTGAATGAATAAGTTAAAGAATTAAGAGAATGGAGGTTGATTATGGTACAAAAACTATTCTTTTCACAAGCCTGGGTGAAGACAGAAGTACCCAATCCAGATTAGATGGGTCCTGGAGTGTTCTGGGGAGAACATGGAAATGAGGGACTATGCATAGGGTTAAAGAGAGGTAGTGACTTATAACATTGCTAGTGAAGTGCAAGTCGCAGCCCATTAGATGGTGGTGAAGTCAATTTAGTGGGTTCAGACTGACATTTTAAAATAGAATAGTAGAATAAATTAGAAAACATGTCTCTTAGTTAAAGTGCTATTTCGTAGAATTTATTGTTTTTATAAATACATATATATGTATATATATATATATATATGTAACATCATGCATATCATGATACAAAATATACTTCTCTTCTACACACATTGGTCAAAAAACTTTTAAAGCCACTGACCTAGGAAAGGTCAGCCATATACACTTTATTAACTTAATTTGGAAAAAAATAACTTACTGGCCTTATGGTAGGACTTCCATTTATTGGAATGGGGGACCCATGTGTAAGTAAATACGTATGGATGTCATGACTCTTTTAAGAGCTCAATATATTTTCTAATAATATAAAATGATAATTATTTGATCTTACCTAATTTCAATTATGTTCAGAACAAGTAAAAATTATTTCTAGAGATTATAATGGTAAGAAGTTTTTTATTGAAATAGGGACCACCCTTCTGTTTTTCATTTGGTGTCTACTTATGTATTACCTCTCCATACTGATAGCAGGACACTAACTCCCCTCTGTTTCCCATTAGGGTGAAAAATCCATTTTCTAAGAGTTGGTAGAAGGAAGTAATAAAGGCAAATTAAGAACCTTAAATTCCAAAGCCAAACTTTTAAAGATCTATTTAAATATCTCAGTGGGAAATTACAATTGAAGTTGGAATACTAAAATTGAAATCATAAAGGAAGAAAAATAATGACTGGCCTTGTTATGCACTTGAATCTAAGCATATAGGACACACACATCCTCTTTGCCATGTTTTGTCCTCTTCCATTGGACGCGCGGCCATGTGTTAGGCTTTCCCTGGTTTGAACATGACACTGTCTCCAGTCTGTGTACATCCTATGGGATCATTACCCTTTCTTGTTTACAAAGAGTCTCCAGTCTCTAACATGGATGATTCAAAGTGGTGACTAGCAGCCAAACCAAACACAAGTATGTGCTTAGGTACATTGGTTCAGGTAGTTTTTTGTTCTGTTTTGGTTTGGGTTTTGGTTTTTAAGATTTTATTGGGGAAGGGGAACAGTGTGTTTTTCCAGGACCCATCAGGTCCAAGGCAAGTAGTTGTTTCAATCTAGTTGTGGAGCGTGCATCTCAATCAAGGCAAGTAGTTGTTTTCATTCTAGTTGTGGAGGGTGTCCCTCAGCTCCAAGCCCAGTCACCGTTTTCAATCTAGTTGTGGGGGGTGCAATCCACCATCCCATTTGGGAATCTAACTGACAGCCTTGTTGTTCAGAGCACACGCTCTAACCACCTGAATTAACCAGCCACTCCCATTTGTTTGTTTTAAAAATGATGTTGACACTTAAAAATCAGAAAACTTCATTTAAAACTTGGAACTTGGCTTCTCTAAGAAAATAAAAATATTTGGCACTACAAGACCCATATTGCTGCACAGGGATAATTGCTCTTAACCTAGATTTATGGGATTGCTGTGTTTTGATATAATTAGTTTCCTTTGTAATCCTATGTGTTTTATTTCATTTAAAAACATCATCCTGTGAAGGGATCCAGAGGCTTCACCAAAGGGGCCTATGGCCCAGTAAAGGTTAAGAACCCTTAGTCTATAGCCAAGTAGCAGCTGTCCCCTTTACCCATAATTGGTGACAGTTCTCATCATTCTTACTTGCTCTGAGGCCATGCATCCATTTCCATTTTTCATTGCAGTTCCTACAGTCATAAAATATTTCCCTCTAACCATGTCTCTTTCAAAAGCTGGAAAAAAAGAAATGAACCAAGAGGACCTTGGGATTCTTACACTAGGTCGCCCCACTTGTTTATGCTGCCTCAATGGTCTCTGCCTACAGGCATTATGCTCAACATCATTGAACATTGGTGGAGCATGGCTGCTAACCAATCAGAATGGTTGCCAACTGTAAACACACAATTTGCCGCATGCCATCTGAAGTTCAACCCTGTGCTTGGAGACATTTTCGTCCCTGCTTCTATAGATTTCTCTAACAATCCGGGCATTATATTCCTGGCCGCGTCCTCCCTTCTTCCTGGGATACTAGGGTGTATGAGTCGGGGGCTGTTTAACGTCGTCTTGGGAATGTTAGCACTGACAGTATCCTGGGGAACTAAAAGAAGGCCAGCTCCTTTTCTGTTTCTGCTTTTCGGGAAAGGAGCAGAGATGCTGCCTTGATCCTGCTGTCCAGTCTTTTAACTTGAGGGTACACAGAGCTGGTTCCAATAATGCCCATATTTGTATCACACTGAACAATTTACAATACTCTCTCCTTGGCCCTCACACGGGCATCCTCATACCAGTGCCTCTCAGGAAAGACAAGGAATTAACCCCCCTTTGCAACGGAGAACCATTGAAGTTCAAGGGGAAAATAAGATGCAACGTCCGAAGGAGAGCACAGACACCCCTGAACCGCACTCTATTGGAATACCCTGGGGTGAAAACGAAACACCTGCTCCTAGAGGGAAGTGACTTTTTGGGAATTCCACAGCAGGTATCCAACAAATATTGTTTAGTTGGATGCAATGATGTTTTGACAGAGCAGTCTGGACCTTTCAAGTAAATCTAGCCCCTTCTCAACAGTCACCTTAATCTTAATGAGAGAGAGAGAGAGAGGGAGAGAGAGAGAGAGAGCTGAGATCTGATAAGGAAACTGGACTTTCTTTTTTTCTTATGACAATAAAATGTATTTTATTGACTTTGTTTCTTTTGGTATATTGTTCTATGAATTTTAACATATGTATAAATTTGTATAACCGCCTTAAAGATACAGATCCATCACTGCAAAATTTTCAAAAATAATTACACTGGCACACACATAATTGAAAGTGCAAGAATATTATAAAATAAAGTATGCATTTTGTTGATATGATATGAAGACAATTTGTGTGTGTGTGTGTGTGTGTGTGTGTGTGTGTATCAGAAGATTTGATTTCCTTCCACTTTGGAAGATATAAAAATTGTTGAGAAATAACTTACACAGGCCCTTGTTAAAAAGCCTTTTAAATATATTTTTTAAAGCAATACGATGGTTTGACTGTTTTTAGATTGTGACAAAGACATTAATGAAGCAATGTGAACAATGGAACGATGCCTATAGAAAGTGGCCCTGGGCCGGCTGAGTGGCGCATTGGTTAAGAGCTGGTTTTGGGATGCCAGCGGCCCCGGTTCGGATCCCACACGTGAGGGCCAGTGACACTGCCCTCTACAGCTAAGATGGTGAACAACAGCTCCACCTGGAGCTGGGCTGTGCGACCCCGGCAACGGTGTAGGCTGCAGCCCCAGCTGCAGTGGGCTGCCGTAGGCTACAGTGAGTGGCCGGCAGCCAGCGTGAGCCACCAAGACCTATGGTGAGTGACCATCGAGAGGCCGACGACTGATCTGCCTCATCCGGGAAGAGAGCAATGACGATACCAACATGAGCCAGTGAAGCAACATCCTCCACAACTAGACTGAAGAACAAAAGGACTGCAACCTGTCTGTTCCCCTTCCCCAATTCCCCAACGCTGTTCCCGTCCCCCAATTCCCCAATAAAATCTTTAAAAATAAATAAATAAATAAATAAATAAATAAATAAATAATAAAAGAAAGCGTCCCTGCTAAGGAGGCCTCTGTGCCTTCTCCCTTCCCTACTGACCAGTGGGTCCCTCTACACCCCACCCCACCCCCCCGGCCTGCCCAGCGCCAGGCTCCCTCCCCAGAAGCGGCCTCTGGCTGCTCTCCAGCTCCTTCCTCTCTGTTTCTCACGCCTCTCTCCTTGTATATGCCACCAACCTGTCTCTCCCTTACCTTCTCTTGCCTATTCTTCTCTTTTTATCTCCGCCTCCCCTAGAGAGTATAATAGAAATGGGAGGGTCTATTGACAAAAGGGAAAATTTTTCTTTTTCCCTCACACTAAAACTTTACCCAGTACAGACTCTTATTGTTTGCCTAACATTACCTGAAATAAAGGCATCTGTCCTCACTCCCCACTGGCTTTCCAGCCATAGAGAGACTTCCCCCACTTCTTCCAAAGACACATGAAAAACAACCATTCCCCAACCCAAGGCTTTGCAGCCTTGAAGGCTTCTCTACTTTTAAAAAATTGTTATTTATTAAATTTATTGGGGTAACATTGATTAGTAAAATTATATAGATTTCAAGTGTATATTTCTACTCAGTTGGCTGACTCTAACCTTGGTTTCTATGAAACCAAGGTGAGGAGTGGGAAGAAGAGAGAAGGGAAGAGCAAATGAGTACAGATTTTAAAAAAGTTAATGTTCGTATGGCAGATTCCTATTGAGAAAAAAGACACAATGCCATGTTCCTTGCCCTCTATAAATACTGAAACAAAGGATATTAGTGTAATCCAAATGATCTTATGAAGATCCCTGAATCCTGTAAGCAGTCTCATTCTTACTAAATATTTTTGGAAGTAGGTATTTCATGGGAGCTCACAGAAAGCAGAACTTTTATTCAGTGACTAAAACTAATGTCCTTTGGATAATACTTAACAGAGCATCACATAAAAGAAATGGTTTCTAAATGCTTTTCATTGCTTATAATAGAGCCTAAGTTGTTCTATGTGACTTCAGTGGGGAAAAGAAGAAAAAAAATAGATGAATGGTTGTTTCCTCAGTTTTTAAACACTATTGTCATTATATCCAAATGGAGCTACACATACTGTGTTGAGCTGAAGCCAAAATGTATGTATGTGTGTGTGTGTATGTGCATGTCTGTATACACATGATATATACATGGGATATATATACACACATAATATATATTCCATTTATATATCCTGTGTATACAGACATGCACATATACATACGTGTGTGTGTGTGTGTGTGTGTATTTAATAGACTAGGACTATTTTCTAAGTATATATGCTTAAAAAGAATCAAAGGAAGGTAGTAAATGAATGTACATCACTGAGAAGTGTACAAGAGCTTGATATAATCAGAGAATTGCAACTCAGTGATGAAACTGGCAATAAATAAAAAGCATGTGAGTATCTTAATTAGTTTTTGGACTTAAAATTAGTTCTCCATATATGGGAATGAACTCATCTTACAGGCCTAAATCAGCTTTTGCCTGTCCAAAAACAACAACTCTAAACCAGGTGTTGAGGGTATGAACTTCTCACAATTTCAACACTCAGGTCTACAAATGTTTGACTTTCTACAACTGTCTATAACAATTGACCTCAGCTTTTAGATCCTCATTTCAACTTGGTGGCAGAAATTGTAAGGTTTTACCCATTTGAAGCACAACCTGATCACTTCTAGAGTTAAAATCAGTATATTTGGGGTAAATGGTCAAGTCAAGATTCTTTCCTGTTCCCACTTCCATCCAGGGAACATTTAAGTATCAGGAAGCCTTATGTATTGTCTAGAGAGGTGGATTTAATTGCTTAAATATGTTGTTCTATTATTCACAAGGTACTTCTAGGTCACCTTTACTGTAAAAGTAGAGAACATTTTAAAAATAAAGTTGGGGCACACTCCATAAAAGTTTTACAACTTACTTAAAATCACAGAAAAACTGTATATTTCAAGATGAAGATTTAAACTCATTATTTAGCAGGGTTTTGGGAGGCAGAATTTGCTGTACCAACTAATGTTGTGCTCTATATTTCATTACTGCCTTTATGTTTTTTAAATACCTCAAGAATAAAGTTTATTTAAAATGTCACAACTTGCCATAGCACATTATATCCATAGAATATACTGGTACCATTGCCGTTACTCTTATTTATTGCAGTAGATTAGTTATGGACCCTCTGCCATAAGATCTTAGCTTATTAACATACCGCATACTAAAAAGTGTAATGAATGGTCCCATAATGAGCAGTTACAAAGTCTAGTCACTCATTGTTTTTTGGCTCTCCTTTTTTATGCAGAGGGGAAAATTAAAGAGCATTGGATTTATGCCTGAAACATCAACCACCTGATTCAGCTTGTGAGGTGAGAAAAAAAAGGGACCATCTCAACGCTTAATTATTGAGAAATCCTTGGTCTCCCTCCAGAGTTAGAGACAAAGGCTTGCAATCATGAAGGTCACCTGATGTAATCTCAAGTTCAAATTCCATAGGAAGAGGGGCTGGGTTTGGGTAATCAAGATCCAGACCCACAGCATTTGTTTACTGAACTCAGTTTTTTTAAAAAAATACCAAAATGGCAGGAACACAGCAGCAGTGTAAAACTCTGTAGCACTATCTACTTTACAAGAATTTTTTTTTTGCTAACATAAATCGCCCATCAACTTCTGCACATGGTGAAGCCTTTAAGAGACAACTTGATCCCCACAACGTGCTCAACAAATACCAAGGACACTAAAAGAGGATCTTAATGGAAAGGATTGGTAACAATCTTTTCTCAATTGACATTTAAAAAAAAAAAAAGATCTGGGGCCGGCCGAGTGACTCAGTTGTTTAAGAGTTGGCTTACAGCGTGAGCTCAGAGCAACAGGGCCGCTGGTTTGATTCCCACATGAGCCAGTGAACCCTGTGCCCGAGCTGAGCTGTCGCTGAGCTGCCAACAGGTGGCAGGATGGCTCAGCTGGTGGAACAACAAGATTGCCTGTTCAGTGGTGGGCCATGCCCACCCACAACTAAGACTGAACTCGGGACCTTGAGCTGAGCTGCCGCCCGGATGGCCCAGAGGATAGAGCGTGTACTCTTACCAAGGCTGCTGGTTTGACTCCCGCATGGGATGGTGGCTATGCCCACCTGCAACTAAGATTGAACACAGCACCTTGAGCTAAGAGGCCACGAGCTGCTGTCGGGAAGCCAGATGGCGACTGGCGCCCTCCGCAATGAAGAATGAAGAACAACAACTTGGCTGGTCCCTTCCCCAATTCCCCAACACTGTTCTCCTCCCCCAAGTCCCTAATAAAATCTTTTTTTAAAAAAAGGATCTGTCATTTAAAAATTTTTTGTTAGTTTTTTGTAATGACCGTAATCAAGATGAATTAAATAATGCTCATAAGATTCCTTATGTACTAGAAATTCTGGTAATTTTCCTATCTGTACTACTGCTAGAACAAGTTTTTTGCCTCATACAAATCAACCAGGCTAAGCATTCTGAGATATTCCATCACCATAGAACTTAAGAGTTCTTTTGGAATATAAGCATTATTGTCAAAACATGTGTGACCCAATAGTTATTTAGAAACCAAATTTCCCTAAGAAACTCAATAGTTTGAGTGTTTCGTTGTGTTGAGGTGAGAGAGGTGGTAGCATTTGCTGCGATTCTTTTTGGGGAGCTGCTTTTGTGGTTTTGATCATAGAGAGTAATTGCGTCCATCAATAGCAAATTATACAAGGCACATGTCTTGTGTTTCATTACTTAGTTTTATGCTGTGCAGCAGCAATTTGTAACCACAGTCCTGATGAAATATAGCTGTGCAGCAAAGGGAGCATTAATTATCAGAAACACATTTCTTTGCTGACATTATGGAGGGGGAAGAAGTCCAGAGTAACTGTACTTTCAGGAAGAGATGCAATGCTGTTGGAAAACTGTTAAGAAAACTATGGCTTTAGCTTGAATTCCGGGAAACTTATAACAAAATTTTATTTACCGTTAATACCTTCCAGCTTAATACTGCAACAAGGCCCACTCTACAGAGCCCACCATTTGAATAACTCTGGGGAGTATTGCTAGATGGGGTTGTTCTAGGAGGGGCACGCGTCCACTGATGGGCTGGCCTGCTTAACTTTCCTAAATGATTCCACCAGATTCTCCTGGAAGACTAGCTGCTACCCCCACCTCATTCCAACTGTAGTCTGGCTCCAAATGATGACAAAGTCTTCAGAGACCTCTTGCCAGGATGAAACTGGGCCTTAGAGGTGCAGTTCAGGCTTGTCAAGCAGATGCATAGTAAACGCTGCAGCCAAGCGCACAGCACATTTTCCTAAGTGGAAAGACTTGTGTTAGAGATAGAACATTACTTAACAGTAGGTGGGCAGTTCATTTCCAAACAGTTCGGCTCTTCCCCATCAGGGACCCTGCAGAAGCAAGCTTCTGCTGGCTGTGGGCATGAGAGGCAGCTCTCGGAACTGCTGGGAGCAGGCAGTGCTACAGAAAACAGTCCCTCGGGGAGCCCCTCTCCATGGTTTTCCTACGTAAACAACATAAAACAAAATCCCTGGTCTTGTCTTTGGTACAAACAAGTGGTACAAAGCTTGCCTTCGCGTGCATGTGTTCGTTTGCTGTTCTGTCTTTAGGTTTTACTGCTACATAAAGATGTTTTGTCTGGATATGTAAAGGTGCCTAGAAGGTAAACCCCTAATAGGTAAGCTCCCTTCTCCTTCTCAGGAAAAAGAACTCATATTATTTATTGAGTGTCTGTTACCATCCAGGGACTCTGCACCCTTCATCTCATCTCTTTCTCGCAAAACACCTATTCTAAGTGAGTTACCTAAAACCACACTGCTGGCTCCCCACCCCGAGGGTATGTTTCTGTTTTGTTCTACCACAAAGAGATAAAGTCACAAATGTTACACTGTCTTCTCAACCTATTAATCCCCTCCACACCAGACTTTACAGTTTTGGGACTGAATATCTGGCCCTTGTCAGCCAAACCCACCCCTAACATCTGTGGAGTCCAGACAAGAGTGCAACCGGAGGCCCACTTCCTATATGTCTAAATATTTAAAAGTTATAATGTACTTCTAAACAAGGGCACGCCATGCCTGCATCAGATATGTACATCAAGATTTATGCATAATAATTAGTTAAATAGCATAAATTGGAAACAATCTAAATGATCAACAATGGGGCATTTTCATTAATTATAGTATCTATCCATATAATAGAATAACTATGGGCCATTAAAAATTGTTAATAATATAGAAAAATGTGAATTACTGTTAAGTGAATAATGATTATTAAAGGGTCTTTGTAATTACTCTTTTGTTTAAAGTATACCTATGCATGAAAAGAAAAATATCCAACAAAATTGTAATTGTTACTATCTCTGTGTAGTGAGCTTATTATGAATTATATTAATTTTCTTCTAGGTATTTTTAACATTCTTCAAAAATTTTATGCTGAGGGAAAATAGAATAATTTTATAATAAAAATATTCATATGTTTTAATCTAATCCTATTTTCAGGGCTCTCTTTTAAGGAAAATCAAAGATGTGGCTAAAGATCACAAGGGAATTCATCACAAAATTATCTAAAATAATAAAATTGTGAATAACTAAAATTTCAAGAACAGGGTAGTAATTACATAGTTATAGAAAAAATGAAATGAAATATTATAAAGACTTAAAGTCATATTTTCAAAGTCTAAGAAAACAAAGTGCTTAAAAATGGAATGTTACAAACAAAAGCAAAAATAAACTTATTTTAGCAACCTAAGTTGCTTTAGTATTTAAATAAAATCAAAGCAATGTTATGGGGTGGGGGGACTTCCTTTTGATTGTGTGCATCTTTCAAATATCTTAAAAGGGGATATAATTCTGTAAGATTATTTAG
This sequence comes from Aselliscus stoliczkanus, assembly GCA_033961575.1. Lineage (NCBI taxonomy): Eukaryota > Metazoa > Chordata > Mammalia > Chiroptera > Hipposideridae > Aselliscus > Aselliscus stoliczkanus. The sequence continues at coordinate 111,011,633 of CM066731.1, read as the reverse complement.
CCTCTGAAACTTCTTCATGTTAATTTTTTATTATTCTTTCTATGGCAAGGAGTATAGGGTGCTTGCAAAAGTGGGTGGAACACCAAAGCCCAAAGGATAAAACGCCCAAAGGATAAAGAAGATATTTACTGAGCCAAGCAGAGAAAAAAACCAGAACTCTTTGTTTAAGCTTTAATGAAGAAAGAACAGATATGGCCATAGCTGAGGAAGGGAAGGAAAGCTCCAAAGTTTAATAAGGGAAGGAAACTTGTAATTTCTCCAGCTCCAGAAAATAGCTAACACACCCTTATTCCCAACTCAGTATCTCTTATGCCTACCCTGGGATCTTCTACTCATCTAGAAAATCTTTCGTTTATCAAGCAAGTATTTAGTGGGAGACATTATAGACATAGAGAGGAGAGGGGAGGATGGAATCTACTTCTAGGTGTGTTGAGCTATTTGTGTCCTCCTTTAGAGAAACTGCTCCTTTTCTCCCTCCTTCCAATCGGGGTTCTGTTTTTTCACATGACCCTACATCCTTGTCCACGGGATTGGCTGAGCAGTGGCCAACTTACCCAAGCTCAGCCAATCAAAGTTTCTCATTCCCCTGGCCACTGCAATTGGTCAAAGGGTGGTCATGTGGTCCAAAACAGGCCAATCAGACTTCTTTTCTGGCTTTTTTCAAAATCTAGCTTGGAGAAGAGAGCTTCCTCCCTGCAGTTAGAGAGCTGTGAATATGTGAGCCTGAAAGCTGCAAAGAACCAGTTAACAAGCAGAGGAGAAAATGAGGCAATAAACAAAGATACTCAGAGACACAGGATGGAGAATCCTGGCATTCAAATCTCCCTGAGCTGACCACTTCTTCCGTCCCACTGGCTGGTTACATGAGCCATTACCTTCCAGTTCGTTTGAGGCTAGTTTCAGTTGTGTTTCGGCCATGTGAAACCAAAGAGTCCTTCCAGTGCAGGGGCCTGGCATGGAAAAGCTCTATGGTAAGTGTTAAGGATACAGAGATCAGTAAGAAGCTGTCCACGTCTAGTAAAGCAGGCAGATACAAGTTCAAATGCTTTAGCAAGACAATGAAGGAGCAATGGTGCTCCAACTGGAGGGATCTTATTATACTCTCTCTTACCATTTAACACAACTCTCCCTTCACTCAACATTAACTCAACCAGTATTTACTGAATGCCTACCATGTACTCCCTTCTCCAGTCTGTGGCCTTTTAAACTGAATCGATGCATACTCGTTCTTTCCTGCTTAATTTCATGCAGCCTAGAGGCAAAATTAACAGAGAGGATCCCACTTATGCCCATAGTTGTGAAAATGCAACACATCATTAGTGGAAAGTTTACAAATAACCACAATATGGGGATGTTATGCAATGACTATAAAATTTTATGGACCGTAAGGAGAGTGCTCCCCAATATCCAAAACACAGAAATCTTCTCTCACTAAAAAGTAAGAAAATAAAATATTTTTATGAATAAATATGCTTCTGAATATTTTTATGATATCAAAGCATTGCTTATAATAAATTTAGGGAATGCTCCTTTTAAAAACCTAGTGGTTCTTTTCTTGGGAAAAAATACACAATTGTTGCATTAGTTATTTTCCCTTTAGAGGTTCTGCCCACATCAAGATTGCTTCCTTTTCTTTCTCCCTGGCCCTTTCATCTTCATTCCTCTGTCTCTTTCATAATATAAAACAGAAATGCATTTATTGATTGATTGATTTGTGGTTACAGACTTCTATGTCTTCTGTATTAAATTCCAAAACAAATGAATGGCATTTGACAGTTTCCATCAACGTGCTCTTGTTTCCTGGTCTCTTCCACCTCGATCTAAGCTAAATCACTTTGACCTCACTGCTTTTCCTTTTCAAGTTTACAGTTTGAAGACCCAGGTGACTCTTGATTAATAATAATAACATAATGTCTCCACTTTCTCAGAAAACCCCAAAAAGACAACAGGAGGGAGAGCCCCAAGTATGTCTTTGCCCTGTCAGAGACCATCCTGCTTAAAGGGGCAAGGTGACCATAGAGGGAGGGAATGGGCAGCTGGAGAATGCCAACCATCCATGAGCTTCACAAAGCAAGGAATCTATGGACAGAAGCAAGGGATGCCATAGAGAGGAGGCATTCCTCCTCCTTCCACAGCACAATGCAGTCTGTGTTTCTCTAACTCAAAACTGGGAGTGTCCTGTTGAGAAATGGATAACCTAAAAATAGACCTGCAGAAAGTACTTTGACCTTGGCTTGAAAGTCAGCCCAGTGCTATGACAAGAAAGTCCTTTTCCATGAAGATTATGTTCTTAAAAGCCATATTTCATCTGCATGCAGACGCTCAGTAAAAGCAGAAAATGTGCATCTTGGCTATCTTTCAACTGTAAAATTATTATATTTGGCTCTGGTTATTCTGGACATTAGAGGTCTGTATAAGGGTTTCTTTCCAAAATTCCTCGTACAAAATGTTAGAGGTTATAAACTGGATTAATAGTGACATTTAGCAAATCTGCTTTTGCTGTATGTATTCAATACTTAATGATTGTTGAAAAGAATTCAAGGACAAGGCAGGAAAAATATTGCATTCAAGTAATACAGAATACACAAGCTTTAGAATTGACTACAATAAACTAATAGCTTTTCTTGAAGAAATCTAACCAGAATACCAAGGGGTTTTTTTTCAAGTTCTAGTAATTAAATCTAAAATTAAAAGGTACTGCCCTATAATTTCTTGCCTATATTAGTGTTATAATATTTGAGAATTTCAGTATCAAAGAACTTCAGGGGACCTTCATATGTATTTCATATATGTTTCAAGGATAGCTCTTAAACTGTGATTTTAAAAAAAAAGAAGCTATTAAACAGAAGGAAAAAAAATCACTTTTATATACTTAGGTTACTTTCTAAGGAACAGCTGCCACCAATTAAACAACACATACTTTTAAAGACTCTTGGGGGTTCAACGTTCCTTCTGTGGATGGAAAAATCTGGAAAAATGGACTTCATTAGCTACTACAAAAGTATTGAAAGGACATTTGAAATGGCGTTTAATACCTGCAAAGACAGAAACAATCACTGGTTTAAAGTTTCACTGTAAAGATTAGTAAATAACACTGATTACTGGTCGTATTCAAACAGAAAATAACGAATATGTGATGAAAGGAGAATAATGACCCAAATTGCTCTTAATCTTGGAATTGTGCCTATTGATTGGCCTAGAAATAATGGCACTAATCGTATGGTAAGAAAGCCAAATGCTTGAGAAAGTCATTAACTTTAGGGAACAGAATACCCATTTCGTTGTACTAGTACAGTATTTTATTGCATAAAGCCTTCAAACAACTCTGTGTTTAGGAAAAATTCCAGTGTTAACCCAAGTCAAATAACATTCCTCTCCACTCCTCTGTAACTTGTAAAAGCTACTTAGGCACTCTTTATAATTTATCAAACACTTACTGAATACCTACTGTATGCTTGGCACACAACAGAATCAAACAAGCAATTTAGCATTCCAAAAGATAATAACTAATCTCACATTGGTTTATTTCTAATAAGCTGAAGAAATAATGACCTTCTCAAAATAGTAAATTTACACTTGAGACAAGCATTCCTGAAACACTCTTGCAAAGTTTCATGAATAAGTGTATGTATAAGCAAGAAATCATGCTAGAGAGCCAGAAACTTTTTTTTATAATCATAACTTCTCATCTCTAGAAAAAGTCTAAAAGGATTTTGAATTCGAAATGTCCTTACTTCCCATTAATTTTTCTTGAGGACCCATGTCTTCAATTACAAGTTAAATTTACATTCTTTTTACTTAATTTTTGAGACCTTAAATGTACTCTTAGATTCTAATCTTGGCAATTGATCACTCTTATTTTAATTTAAATAAGCATCTGATTAATAGAAATACAAGTGTATGAAAAAGTCTTGCTACTCAGCAAATGTGTTGACCAAGAAAGCAGTCAGTGTTAAGGCTTGCCGGGTGGGGGCGGCAGAGAGCACTTTGCAAAGACCCTAGTTAGCTGAGGCCCTCAGGACCCGTTCGTTAGTTGCCAGGGAACCCTCAGGGCAACGGGGAACTGGGCAAGATCAATCTGTTCCGGAAGTGAGCTGAATACAAAGGCTAATAACTGGAGGTGGGAGCCAGAAGAAACAAGGAAAGGGAACAAGAAAGGGCTGAATGCAAAGAAAAAACAGCTTGGGCTTTGAAGTCACAAAATCCTGACTTCTGACACCTCCCAAAAAGGACAGAATCTCTCAGGCGTGGTGCTTCTTGTGTGTAAAACGAGTATAATGATATTACCATCTCACAGAATTATGCCAAGGTTGTAAGATGATGCATGTAAAGTGTGTGGCACATTGTCCACCAGTATACAGAAAGAGCTTAACAAATGTTGCAAGCTATTATTATTATTTACTGCTGATGCTGCTGCCAGAGAGGCTGGCAAAGTGAAGCTGAGTGCCATCTTCAGGGCAGGAAATGAATGGGTACCTCACGGAAGTCCAAGTCAGGGCAGTGAAGGAGACAAGGCCAAGGGGAACCGAGATGGTGAGGACTCTCCTAACTACACCTGGAGGAGAGCTGATGGCTTTTTTGGATGCTAAAATCTTGTGCACTTAAGTCTTCCCTGTAAGGGTGTCAGCCTATCCCCACCCTGTCTTAAAAATGCCTTCTGAATCCAGTCATTTGTAGTAGCTGCTCTGAAATGCAAGCTTGGTGTCACTTCTGATCAAGACCCAGTTATCTCCCAAGCGCTTTCTTTAATAAGAATGGGAATGAGAAGCTGGTTCCATAGACAGGCTCCCTCGAGTGCACAGGGCAAGGTATCCACTGGAGATTGTCTGTTAGCTCATTTGCCCGAACAACTGATTCTTGGAAGCTGCTTTTATGTTTTATTTATATGAATGGCCCCTTTATTTGCAAAACTGTGCAGCAAGTACCTCTTTTTTATTCTTGCAGAAAAGGGTGAGGTTTCCATATATCTGAGTACAGATGCTCCAGTCCATGAAATGTGAAGTGTTCCTCTTTGTAGTGAGAATTATGGATATTTCTAACTGGACTTTGCTTTTGAAGAATTCAAAATATTTTTTTCTGACCATATATGTTTGTGAACTGGAGGAACACACGCTTATTTTACATATTTTAAAACTGAAGCGCCCAGACCTTGAGAAATGCACGCTGGGGTATTGTACTCGCCCTGGCTGGGCAGTGAAAAGTGGAGCCATCCCCCAGGTAGAGAATGATTTTCCCTAAACTTCACCATCCTGAGGTGGAGGATGAGCATGCCTCAGACCAGAAAGGGAGAAGAACAGCTTTGCTCCGAGGGGACTGATGTGTTAAGCATGGGACTGGGCATTTTACAGGTGGGCTTTGCATTGGTCCTGTCCATGCAGAGGCCTCCATGAGCCAGGTTAGGACCCCGAGGTTTGTTTAGGGCCAGCTGTAAACTCCAAAAGTACCCATTGGTTCCTGCAATGTCAAGCACTCAACTTGAGGGTTCTTTAGCACTTAGGAACATTTTTTTTTTAAAGATTTTATTCGGGAATTAAGGGAGGGGAACAGACAAGTTGCTGTCCTTTTGTTCTTCAGTCTAGTTGTGGAGGACATTGCTTTACTGGCCCATGTTGGTACCATCACCGCGCTCTTCTTGGGTGAGGCAGATCGGTTGCTGGCTTCTGGACGGCCACTCACAGCGGCTCTTGGCAGCTCACTCCCACTGCCGGCAGCTCACACTGGCTGCCGGCCACTCACTGTAGCCTATGACTACAGCTATGTGGCTGCAGCTATGGCAACCTGGGGACTCACAGCAGCCCAGCTCCAGGTGGAGCTGTTGTTCACCATCTTAGCTGTAGAGGGCAGCGTCACTGGCCCTTATATGTGGGATCCGAAATGGGGCTGCTGGCCTCCCAAGCCAGCTCTTAACCAATTGGAGGAGAGAGCCCCAGGAGGGCAGGGATTCCATTGTGTTCACTGCTGCCCTCCTAAGACATCAAACAGTAACTGGTCATAGCAGTCCTTCAACAGGGTTTTGTCCTAGACTGGAGAAATGAATGAAGAAATGAATTTTGACAGCTACTTTAATTACCCATTCCTTTTGATTCAGAGCTTTCCAAAAATAGGAAAAATTAGTGTGAATATCCATGTGTCCATAAATTTGACATTGTGTGTTTTTGGTTTTATATGGTTTGCTTATTCTATCCACTGAGGAACTGCTATTAAAATACTATTGTGCCTTGTTCAACCAGAGGTTTCCATTAGCAACAAGAATTAATTAAATTACGAGCCATTGGCAGATGACATACTAAGGCAGATTATCCCCCCACGATTATTACTTTTTATTTTTCTAATTATAAAAGTAATATAGTAAAGAACACAAACTAGATTTATTAATTTTACAAAAACACAGTATGTACCATTATGAAAAGATTTCCAAGATACATTTTTAGTGGGAAAGAAACAAGATCCAGAATAATGATCATGATATGCTTTTATCCTGGGGGATAATAATAATAACAGTTACTGAGAGCTTACTATGTGCCAGGCACTATGTTATACCTGCTACATGAATGATCTCATTTAATTCTTTTAACAACACACGTTGTCTGTACTCTACCTCCATTGTAAATAGTACTATTATCCATGTTAACCTTTTTCTGTTTTTATTTTGAAACAATCCAAAAATAAGAAAGGATGCAGCATACAAAGTACACACAAACACATACACACACATTTTACATCTGTATTTACTTCTATAGCTCCATATATTGAAAACCATGAGCTCATACTAATATCTATAATTCAATTAATATATCACAGTTTTAATTTTCTCCCTTTTTTATATGTATTTCTCTTCTCCAATAATGAGAAGGCTGACTCCAATTGTCCTTAATATATTTCTTTTTATTTTTTTAACAAACTTTATTGGGGAACAGGGTGTTTTTCCAGGACCCATCAGCTTAAGTCAAGTAGGTGTCTTCAATCTAGTTGTGGAGGGCACAGCTCCTTGGCCTATGTGGGAATCGAACTGGCACCCTTGGTGTAATGAGCCTGTGCTGTAACCACCTGAGTTAACTGGCCGCCCCAATATATTTCTTATTGAATTGATCTCCCTGCAAATAACCAATCTCCTGTCACTTCCACTGTCCCCATCCATGGCAGGGGTGTTTTTCTCATTCCACTAGTGTCCAACTCTCCATACTATCCCTCTGGCAGCCCCTCCTCACCATCATGGAACAATCTCCTCCCCCCACTCAGGCTCCAACATCCCCTGCCAGCACAGAGCACAGAGAACCTCCTTCGTCTATGCCAGGCTCTCCCTACACCACTTGAGATGTGCAACTGTACCCCCCAGCCCACCCCAACACCACAGAGACAGCTCCCTTGCCCATTCGGAGACAGCCCTAAGAAAGAGGCTCCTGAGGGTCCAAAGTTTTGAAACTGGGTCGAGCTAACTTAACTATATTAGCATCTTTGCTAGCTCCTTCTTGAAATAAGAGAGCCATGGATGGCCATGTAGCCACTCATTTGCATGAAAATTAAACATGAACGGTGAATAAAGAAAGGAAAGAGGAAAAAAAAATCATTGCACCAGGGAGGAAACTACATCCTGAGCTGAATCCCAAGCAGCCAAGTCACCACGGATGTCACAACAGTGTTGCCAGCTAATAATGGGCTGCTTCTTAACTGTCGGAAAATGCAAACAACATAACATTAAACTGTTTCTATTTTTTCTCCATCCTTACAATAGCAACACTGCCACAGAGTGCTGATCTCTGAAAGACAAAGGCTGTGAAAACTAGTGTGTACTTGAGGCAGGGGGCATATGGGTTGTGCGTTTTCTTTTGAGATATTAGATGATACAATATATCCACAATACTCAAACCACCACTGGGACAATCTCTTGAGGTACCAGTCTGAAATCCCCCGCCATTTTCACATGGCTCAGCACAGCTCTTGCCCGGTGCAGGCTTGCCAGACCTCCAGGCTTTCTCTTTTCCTCGCTTGCCTTGGCTGAATTGCCTCCAAGGTGTTTCAGAAAACAGAATGCCGGACTCAAAGTAAAGAGCAGACACGCAGGCCAGGCCTGCATTTTCCTCTAACTGCGTTAATCGGCATCTGCTTGGCTCCTGGGCAATGTGCCACAGCCAAAGCCGGACGAAGGCCTGTTTTTTTTTAATTGCAGGATTGCCTGTGGTGCCTGAGTTGAAAGTTTATGTTGAATTCTTCTCACTTTCCATTTTGTTATGTCACCCATTCCCTTGACTTCACTTTTATCTGTGTTTTCCAGCAATCTCTTTTTACCTCGTTTCCCTCTCCTTTCTTGTTATTATTAATTTTTGATTCCCCTTGCCCTACACCTGTGGCTTCCTCTCTAAAGACTTTGAAAAAAAAAATGAGATGAATCTCATGCTTTTGGAAGGTGCTGAGGAGACAACCTTTAAAACCAACCCGACTTGGGCCGGTTGAGTGGCGCGGTGGTTAACCACTGGCTTGGGAGGCCAGCGGCCCTGGTGGATCCCACATATGAGGGCCAGTGACACTGCCCTCAAAAAAAAAAAAAAAAAAAAAAACCATCTCTCCTCCCACCTGAGTCCACATAAGGTAACAGCTTTCCTTTCTAGATGCAAATTCTCTCCTGTCAACCAGAAATGGCTTGATTTTGTTCACAACTAAAGAACAAAACCTCCTGTTACAAAGCTGCACATTTCCAGACTCTTGCAACTGGCATTTTTACTTGCTTAAGCACCAGACTGTAGCTAGCAATATTTTCCCCATTCCAGGCTATGTATAGAAGCTCAAAGTTCCCCTACCTCAGGACCAGGAAAATCCTAAACATACAAAGGTTTGGTGAACATGACCAGGATTAGATGATTCTGAGAAAAGGGAAAAAACCATGAATCCAAAGAGAGTGGGAGATAAATCCATGGGATGGAGATAGGTGTGATACACCCAAAAGAAAGTGTCCAAACTAAGTCCACCATCTAGGTAGGATATTTTTAATGTTTCCCCTGTGTTTCTCTAATCTACTCTTTTCCCTTCACCACCCTTCTCTGTGTGCCAGGCAGGAGGCTGGCCTTTGATAGTAACCACAGGCTTCTTTGCCTTCTGGCTTCCTGTTGGCTTCATTCACCTCTTGGGTAGTGCTACAGATAGGAGAGAGATAGAAGTCAGGGTATTTATTCACTGGCTCCCTCTCTATGGGGTCATTACAGGCTGGTTGAATATCCCAACTCTCTCAGGTGTTCTCTCTCACCAGTTCTAGTCACTATTCTGTCCTTTGTCCCTTTAAACCTTGGAAAATAAAACAGCACTCTTCTACTAGCCAGGGTCCAGCACTACCCCTCATGATTTCCCGATAACCTGCCAACACCTTTGGTAATAATCCCTTTGTTAAAGTCTCTTTAAATTACCCAGTTTGAGTGGACCATCTGTTTCCTGCTTTTTTTGTTTGTTTGTTTGTTTGTTTTGATTTTGTTTTTTTTGAGGGAAGTGTCACTGGCCCTCATATGTGGGACCTGAACCGGGGCCGCCGGTTTCCAAAGCCAGTGCTCAACCACCGCGCCACTCAGCCAGCCCTATTTCCTGCTATTAACTTGACGCTTACACGAGATCTCTGCTTAGGCTAAGAAGAAACAGGTATATATATATATATATATATATATATATATATATATTTAATTTTGTTTTTGAGGGCAGTGTCACTGGCCCTCATATGTGGGACCAAACCGGGGCCGCTGGCTTCCCAAGAGCAGCGCTCAACCACCGCGCCACTCAGCCGGCCCGTGAAACAGGTATATTTGAAAAATTGCAATGGGAAAGGATCAGGAACCCAGTGACCTGGAAAGCAAGGCCCACAGGTAGAAAGTAAGTCACTCTTGACACAATGACGAAGGAGAAACTTCTTTACTGAGGATTAGTGATGCAGAGAAGTGAATAAATTTACTGATACCTGGAGGTAAAAAATTCAAATTATTGATAATAATATAAGATGTACTGTGCCTTTATTATAGGACAGGCACTGTACTAAGTTCTTAATGAGGAAATTGGGTGCATTGATTATTGCTGGTTTGTCTATCCAACATCCCTCCCTCAACATCTTCCAATAACAAAACTGTTCTTTCCTGCAAGGAACTCATTTTACACATGTAAAGTAGGGCTAACTCTGGCCTTGCCAGTCAGAGCAATCCACCTCTTATGGTTCAATGATGGACATGTAACCCAAAGAGGCCAAGAAGTCTTCCTTGGGAGTTAACAGATGGATTTAGGGAAAGAGCTAGAAGGGCGAATGTAAGCTGCCACTGCGTGGGGCTACCTTTCCATCTGCTTGGAGGAAGCTATCTCCAATCATGTATAAGCACACAAAGTGAACCAGAGATAAGTGATACATAGAGAAAGACAAGAATGAGGACAAGAGAGAGGACCTCATTTGCTCCTGAATCCATGTCCTCAAGCAGGTTCTATCCCTTGATTTTCCTTATGAGCCAACAAATATTCTTTTGATTTTTTTACTTAATTTAAATTGGGTTTCTGTTATTATGAAAAATATTCTGTAAATATATTGAGGCTTACTTAAGGATCCTTCAGCTGAGCAGTGATTAATGCATGAGGGTGAGGAAACCATACAACTATGGGGACAGACACTCAAATAGAGCAGAGGAACCATTCTCACAGCTCATATAGATCCAGAAATAGCTGGTGATCACACAAGCCAGAATGAGAAAACCTTGTCATACATGGGACACTAGGTAGCATACTCAGAAATACACTGCATGAGTAGTAGGGGGAAAAAAACCATCAGTCCTAGACTTTATTAGCCCTGCATAATTTTAAAAGCAAGACTTAAAAGGATCAAATGATTTTCCAGTAAATTAACTATATCCTAGAACAAAGCTCAAGAACGTATATAGAAATACAAAAAAATGTAGCATCTAAAAATTTAAAGTTCACAGTTGTTATCTGGTCAAAAATTACCAGGCATGCAAAGAAGTGGGAAAATATGACCAATAGTAATGAAGAAAAATCAATTAAAACTAACCTAGAATGACATAGATAATATAACTCAGTAGTCAGAGCATTATAACATTATAATAATCCACATGTTAAAGACAGTAAAGAAAACCATAGCATGCTAGGGAAAGAAATATGTGATGGTATGAGGATGATCCAAATCAAATTTCTAGAGTTGAAAAATACAATGTCTGAGGTGAAAATATACTGGGTGGGTTTAAGAACAGATTAAATACTACAGAATAAGGCATTAGTGAAGTCAAACACGTTTCTATAAATTTAAAATATTGGGTTGTCGGAAGATCATAATGTATTTTCTCTGTTTTTCCAAAGACATTTATTTATATAAAGAACAAAGATCAATCAATGATATATTGACCATTTTGTTTGATAACCTTTTGCCATCTTCAGTGAGCTTCATAATTCCTCGTTCATAGAAGGACCTGTCTTTATTTGTGAAAAACTGAACAAGGTGTGCTGATTTACAGCCTCATCTGAATTGAACGTTATGCCATGCAAGGAATTTTGAAGAGAGCTAAACAAGTGAAAGTCTGATGGCGTAAGGTCAGGAGAGTATGGTGGGTGTGGCAACACATCCCATCCAAGCTCCAATAATTTTTGACGGGTGATCAAACTTGTGTGTGGTCTCATGTTGTCGTGATGGAACACAACTCCTTTACAATTAACAAGCTTTGGACGTTTCTGGATGATGGATTTGTTCAAACTGTCCAATTGCCTACAGTACACATTCCAATTGATTGTTTGGTTCCTTGGTAGGAGCTCGAAAAACATGACACCTTTAAAATATCACCACAATGAGAGCATAACCTTCCTCTGATGAATGTCTGCTTTCCATGTCGTTTGAGGAGAATCATCACGTCGGGACCAAGATCGTTTGTGGACCACATTGTTGTAGACCATCCACTTCTCATCACCAGTTATCAGTCCCTTCAAAAAAGGATCATTTTGCTCACATTTAATGAGCATATCACAGATATTTCTACACACCATCAAATGAACTTCTTTGAGTTCATGCGGAACCCAAATATCAAGCTTGCTTAAGTATCCCAGCTTCTTCAGGTGGTCGTGAATGCTTGAATGATGGATGTTCATTGTTTCTGCAGTCTCTCATGTCATGTAACATGGGTTTGACTAGATCAATGCCCTTATTTTGTCGTCATCAACTTTGGTGGGCCTCCCTGACCGAGGAGCGTTGTTGAGATCAAAATCACCAGCAAGGAATTTTGTGAACCATCGTTTGGCACTGAAGTTCTTGTAGAGTATTGTCACCATAACTTTATGCAACTTTTCACAAGCTTGACACACATTCTTCCCTATATGGAAGTAAAACAGTAAATTATGGTAAAATTACACCGTTTGGTCTTCCATCTTCAACTTGTTGTAAAGTCTCCAAAACTCAACCAAATCACTCAATTTTTTTTTAGAATGAGGCTAGAACTGTCAGCTGTCACATGGCATAGCAATAACATAGATGCGAATGACTGTTGTACTTCCAAAAATGAACTAGTGCCATCTGTCGCAAACATGCATCATGACTTTTCCAACAACCCAATAAAACACAAAGAGAGAAATGGCTAGGAAAAAAGAAATCAATAGAGCATTATTTAGCTGTGGGACAACGTCAGTTATAGTTGTGATCCCCATGTAATTGTAGTCCCCAAAGGAAAAGAGAGAATAGGGGACAGAATAAACATTTAAAGAAACAATGGCTGAAAATTTTCCCAATTTGATGAAAAACATAAACATCTAGATCCAAGAATCTCAATAAACCCTAATAAAAAGAAATGTGAAGAAATCATACCAAGGCACATGATAATCAAATCAGGGAGCCCATCTCAATGGCAGCATCCCTGGCAGTCATATATGGCCTTCTAATGAGAGCAACCACAGAGTGTTTCAAAGATGCAAATGTCCCCTTCATTAATGTATTTCTCAGTGGCTTAATGAAGGGAATACACCCTGGGTAGGCTAGTGAAACATACATGTGGGGATGGATATGGAAGTTGAATATGACAAATCTAGTACAACATCCTATCTCCCTAAGCCTGTGGTTTCCATCCTCCATATCATGCCAGGAAAGCTCTGGCATGTCATCTCATTAAAGGTAGGCTACCACTGACCCCAAGTTTTAGTCAATCCTCAAATGTTAGAACCACCTCCAGCTGCACAAACTGACACATTAAATCCAGAATCTCTAGAAAGGGCACCCATATCAATGAGTTCAACCCTTCTACTGTTAAATCTTTTTTGAACAAATGCCCTCAGAATGTACCCCCACCCCCCGCCAGAGATGTTTGCTAGGTTTCTGTTGATATATATGATTAGCAAGGTTTTGAAATTCTTTTGGGGTATAAATTGATTTTCTTCTGGAATTTGACCCAATTCATAGTCCAGTGGTAAGAGGGGGTGGTTGTGGTAAGTCTTATGGAGAATGGACATCCCCTTTCAAGGCATCTGCCCCAGGTGAGCTTGTCACAGAGTTTTCCCAGCAAAGGAAGTACAACAACGGACTAAATCCTCGTGGAATTGCGTGGTTTTACCACAGGCCCATTTCTCAGAGATGGATGGGCTATTTAAAAACTGAAACAGCCTACTGAGGACTCAGTTATAAAAGCAATTGAGAGACAACAACCTGAAAAGATGGAATCCTGTCTTATTAAGTATAGTATATGCTTTGACTCAGAGGCCATTACATGGTGGCATTTCCCTCATAGCCAATATACATAGATCTAGAAATTAAGGAGTACAAGCACGTAAAGCAGAAATCTGCCCTGAAACGGGAATGCAAAATTTTAACACTAAAGAAACCAGAATTTGCAAACAATTAAAAAGTACCTATTTCCAGGGCTGGCCGAGTGGCGCGGTGGTTAAGCGTTAGCTTGGGAAGCCAGTGGCTCCGGTTCGGTCCCACATATGAGGGCCAGTGACATTGCCCTCAAAAAAAAAAAAAAAAAAGTACCTATTTCCATTCCCTAGTCCTGCTTTCTCCCCATCACTGCTAAGCAACAGGGTTCTAAAAAAATATATTAAAATCCAATTTGAGCTACCTAAAAATGTGTGGATCTATCTTTAAACATGTTCAGTAGTACATTATAAAATGATAGCCTTACAATAAAAAAAAAATGAGCAAAGATTCCCAAAATGAGCAGTAGAATGCCTGTCAGCAAAAAAAAAAAAAAGGCAAGCCAGAAACAAAATATTATGTGGTATCCCAAAATATGTTTTCCTGATTCCTTGAGAAGCTCTCTAGTTCATTCTCCTATTTGATCTAATAATCAAACAGAAGCAATGCCCTGATGGTACCGGCAGACAAATTACCCTTAGACGTTAGGGCACTATTCCAAAGAGATGTTATGAGAAAACAAAAGGGAAGGATCTCTGCATGCAGTCCTTCCTTCAGCTCCCAGCACTCTGCTACCAGTCACGTGAAGACACACTCTTGAGGTTAAAATTTAAAGGTCTAGTGGATGTTATTATTCTCTTTGTCCTTTAGTTGACTAAAGAATATTAGTTGAGATGAAAGCAATTAATTAAATTATGGTTACTTTATTAGCATGACTGAATAAATATGTCTTCAGAATGCAGTTTATCACTCAAGGCATGTCATATTGCCCTAAAATTACTTACACAATTTCTGGCCAGAGACTGTTTCTTTATAACAATTTCATATTAAACTTCACATTGATATGAGCTCAACATGGCATCCAGTAAAGCAAACCTAGGACTTGGAAAAGTATCTGAGCCCCTATGACTAATATTTGAGCTTACTCGAAAGGTTGGTTTACAGGGTGCTTCTACACTGCTGAATTCTAGAAAGCTTTAGAAAGACTTGATAGCCATGCAAATCCTCAAAGAATACACACTCAAATATAACAATGGCTATCAAAAGTTGAGATTAATTGGAAGAAATTTTATTTAGGATCTAATTCTTATTTACAAATCATTTTTAGGGGCTTGAAATTAGGCAACAATTACAACATTATGAGTAACTGTCTCTAATTGAAACCATCCACATATTTGATGAGGGGTAAACAAGTTCAGGGTAATATATGAGAGAATAAATTAACCATAAAATCATTTAGCAAGAAAAGAAGGGCTCAGAGAAAATTAGAATCTAGCTTTAAAAAAAAAAGGTATGTTTAGGGAATATTTATGTTTCCTAACCAGAGCTGTGGTAAATAAAGATACAGCCAAAGCTACGGTTAACTACAAAGAAAACCTCTTCTCTCTAAAGGAGAGAGAATTTGTCTCTATAATCACTTGAGCCCAGTGGGTGTGGTGTAGTGTAAGGTTCACAGCATACACCTTGGTTTGATAAGCAACCAGAAGGAGAAAACCAAATAGCTTTAGATCCAAACCTTAAAAAATGCTTATGCAAAACAGCATTCTCACACTACACTGTGACTACATATTATTAAAACCAATGTGTATGGGCAATTTAGTAAGATATTAATGTATCAAGAGCCTTAAATATGTACATGTCCTTTGGATAGGATCTTTCACTTTAGCCTAAGAAAATAATCAGATTTTTAAAAAAATGGTCTTAAGAGAAAAAAAAAAAGGAAAGAAAGAAAGAAGAATTAAAATGCCCAACAAAACTATTAAAGTATTTTTTTTCTCAAAATTATTAATGCTCAGTACATTAAGTAGGGGAAAACAACAGGTTATAAACTGTGTGCCCATTATTTTCCATTTTGCAATTCTCTGTGTGTTTGTATGTATGAAAAACAACATAAGGATTTAGAATAATTTTTCTGAGTAATTTTTTTGTATTTTCAAAATTTTCTCTAAAGACAAAAGTTTTTCTTAAAAAAGATATTAAGAGTAGCCAACTACCTCAAAATGCATCATGACTTCATGATGAAATAATGTGATGGTAAATAAGGCACCAGTACAATGCTGCTCACATAGTGTGTTCTTTTAAAACACCCTCCTTCATTTTTTATATTAGCCTTCTGACTTTCAGTAGGGCTATAGCTTCAAAAAAGTTGTGAAATTGTGCCAATATGTGTTTCACCATCCCTTAATTATTTGTGCCAACTGATGGGAGCTGAAATATGGAAAACATCAAAAAGATAATCCTAAATTAATTTGTACTTGGACTTGGAATATGACCAGACACATGTGCTTAGACATGCATGTATTTACCCCCCACTAAAACTCAGACTTTGTCCTCACCACTTCTTGGCCTGGCTCCCACTTGCTCCTCCTCCTGGGGAGCTCCCCAGGAAACAAAGAAAATCTGAGAAAGAATTGTTTGGCAATGGAGATTTGGCTCTGAACTGTGGATATTTACATGTAATAATGCAAAAACATCCATATATAATCATCCACTTGTTTATATTTCACCTATAGTAGTTAATTTTCCATATTCCTTAAATTAAAAGGGGAATTAAATTAAAAGAGTCCTCCAGCTTTGGTGAAAGTGGTGACGGAGGTAATGGACAGAAAAGATGTGTCCGTAGGACTGGCTACCTAATTTAAGGAATCAAGTGCAAAATGAAAATGTGGGACTTCTTGTTCTAAAATTAGAAAGAATTGCAAAATGGCAACAGCAGAGCTTTAAAGCAAGAACAAGGCTCTTCTAAGCATGGAGCTTAGTGTGCATGCACAGGTAATATGCCCAGGAATCCAGTCCTGACTGTTGGAGTTAGGTAGACATGGGATCGAATTCTAGGCTTTTTATGTGTAAGCAGAGTATCTTGAGAAAGTTAGTTAAACTTTTAAAGCTTCAGTTTTCCCATCCTTAAAATCAGAATACTGAGAATATAGTGTCATTCTCAAGATGGTTGTGACAGTTAAGAGAGAACATTATATGGAGCGCCTGGTTTCGGGGATTTTCTTTTTCTTCTCCATCCTGCATACTGCAGTTAGAGTTCACATTTTTAAATGTTAGCTTGAGGGTCTCTCCTGACTTAAAATTATTTTTGGTTACCTATTGTCTACAAAACACAATGAAAATGCATATTATGGAATATTAAGATCTTCACTGTTCAGGCTTTAGCCACTTCTCTAGACTTACCACCTATCACTAGCACACATGGATCAGGGTCCAAACTACAATTTGTGAGTATTTTCACTTTTCCTCAAAGGCCTGTAATTATAATAGGCAAAGTAATTACAACAGGCATATGTTAAAAACAAGACAACAGGACTACAATAAAGTCATTTATGCTAAATCCAATGCCACCAAATCAAAACTAAAGTACAGTTTTGTTTCAGATCCGAAATGAAATCTTAAACCAGTCAATTAGGAATCACCTGATCAATATTAGTTAAGAAATCTGCCCAATAGACGCTTACCATTCCCTAAAGGAAAGTAATCTTGTAATAACTGGCCCTCTTTTTTGTCTAGTATAACCTCCTCGTTTCTGCTCCCTTTTGCCTATAAATCTTTCTTTCATTCTGGACAACTTTTTGGAGCTCCTTTCCATCTGAAAGATTGGATGCCACCCAATTTGTATAAATTTTTGCTCAAATAAACTCTTAAAATTTTTTGATACGCTTTGGTTTGTCTTTTAACACATGCAATTAATGTTTCTTTGTGCCAGGCACTTTGCTAAACATTCTATTGGAGGGAACACTTATTCTCCACTCCTGATATTTCCTCCCATAAGAGGGAGCTCCAAGAGCTATAACACTCCTAGATAACTTCCACCCTCCCCTAGGGGGAGGAGTGATTTATCTCATTGGTGAGCTTGGAAGAAACTAGTTATTTATAATCCAGCCTATTCCTCCCTGTGTAGCAAATCTCACAGGGAGCTTGTGTTCTCAATTGATCTCAGGCATGCTGTTAGCTCGGTAGCAAAGACTTTTGCCCAGTGGGAGACCTGTTGTCTAGGACTGCTTGTGACCAGGTGGTAAGTCTATTTTTGGTGTTCGGCATCAGGAAGCTCACACTCTCCAATGTCAGTATTTTCAATGATAATGTCTCCTGTCTGTCTTACTCTGGTCAATTTCTTAATTGGTTCAGAACTTGGTTGAGGAGAATGGGCATTATCTAGCAAAGCAATGCAAACACAGGAATACCTCATTTTCTTGTGCCTCACTTTATTGCATTTTACAGATGTTGCTTTTTTTTTTTTTACAAATTGAAGGCAAGACTCTCCACCAGCAAAAAGATTATGTCTTGTAGTGTGAAACTTACTTTATTCAAGTGGTCTGGAACCAAACCCGCAATATCTCTGAAGTATGCCTGTACTCTAATACAATCTATATCCATTAGTTCCTCAAACCTCATAACTACCACACAAGATAAGCATTTTTGTCACCCAATAATTACAGATGAGGAGGATTAGAGATCAATAAATGCCATAGTCAAGATCTCAGCAGGTCTATCTGATGCCAAAGAGTATGCCCTGAAAATTTCCCATTTTGTTTTTGCATGAAAGTTTAATAAACAATAACATTCAAATTTGGGGTTGATGTTGAAAAGAAAGCTAAAATGCAGTAGTATATCCATTATACTTATATTCTATTTGGCAGAAAAGTAAGCCAAGCTAAACTTAAATTCAGCAAATGCTGAATTTTATTTTAGGAAGGGCAAGCTGCAATCATAATAAAGAACTGTATTTACAAGTAACACCAATACCCATGTTACCCTACAGGTCTTACACTATAATCTGAAACTATATTTATGATTTACAAGGTCTGAGAGTTAAACAGTAAAAGGTATGCTTTAGGAGATTTATCATTAACAACCATAAAACTAGCAATTTTGTGGGGAATTGCTTTGTCTCTCCTTTCTCAAAACATGTGCAAGACATCTCTTTGATGATGAACCCATTCTGATTTGAACATCTGAGTATTCTGAACATTCTGGGAACACACACACATACACACACACACACACACACACACACACACACACACACCCTCTTCCAATCTCCAGGAAGGTTTGACTCCCTACCCACATGGTAAAAAAAGGGAATTTAGAACACTTGAGGTAGTTGACCACCTGAAGAATGAGCTCTGCTTATCCCCATTCATTCTTCATGTAGGTACATGAGTCATCAAAATTTCGCTAATAAATATTTAAGCTGATTACAATTGTGCTAATAAAAAACAAAACAAAACAACAAAAGGGTACAGTGCCCAAGTAGTTCTAGATCTGGCAAATTTAAATGCATTGACATATCCATAGCTCAACCCCTTCTCTATATGGTTCTAGCTATTGTGTTTTATAAGAATTCCTACTAAGTCTCCACCTCAGTGTACCCCTCTTGTGATCATAAGAACGTCAACACTGAGCAGTATTTTCTTCTTTACCATGTCTGTGTCTCTCTATATTTTGCTCACCAACATGCATTTTTCCCCCCTGTCTTTTGTCTAATCCCATTGAGTTAATGTATTATATTTCTATAGAGAAAGCAATACATACAAAATACTCCCAAGCATATCACTACTTTATATATATATATATATATATATATATATATATATATATATATATATATATATAATATATGGCCTGATCTACCATTTCTCCTTTTTTTTTTTTTAAGATTTTATTGGGGAATTGGGGGCGGGGAACAGTGTTGGGGAGTTGGGGAAGGGGAACAGACAAGTTGCTGTCCTTTTGTTCTTCAGTCTAGTTGTGGAGGACATTGCTTCACTGGCCCATGTTGGTATCATCATTGTGTTCTTCTCGGGTGAGGCAGATCTGTTGCTGGCTTCTGGACAGCTGCTCTCGCTGGCTGCCGCCACTCATTGTAGCCTATGGCAGCCCACTGCAGCAGGGGCTGCAGCTATGCCGGTCCGGGGACTCACAGCAGCCCAGCTCCAGGGGCAGCTGTTGTTTACCATCTTAGCTGTAGAGGGCAGTGTCACTGGCCCTCATGTGGGATCCGAACTGGGGCCGCTGGCATCCCAAGCCAGCTCTTAACCAATGCGCCACTCAGCCGGCCCCATTTTTCCCTTTTTAAATACAATTTTTCTCATTCCTAATTGTGTCTGTAACATTCTATACAAAATTGCATCTGAAAAGGCAAAGAAAACAGAAGGTGAAAGAATGTAATTTGCACTCCTTGTAACCTTCATGATTTATCAAATATACTTTTTTGTTTTTTATATCACCTTTGTAGCACTTCAAGACATGCCTAACAGCCAGTGTTCACTCTTTTACAGGCCCAGTGAATAATGGAAAGCCTAGAGAATCCTGGCTTGGAAAAGACAATTAATAAGGTTAGTGTGACACTTCTTTCTCTGTTCTTTGAGAGAGAAGGTTGACCGATGGCAACCCAGAAGAGGTTCTAGAAAACGTAAAACATGGATTTTAGTATGCATGGAGATAGCATCTTATTTACAAACAGGCTTCAGTTTTATTGCCTCACTGATATTTATATAACCTATGACATAAGGAGTATTTTGCCCACTTCTTTAAATTTTTTATATTCAATTTTGAAGGTAACATCGGTTAATAACATAAATTTCAGGTGTACAACATTATAATTCAATATCTATGCACTCTGTTGCATGCTCACCACCAAACATCTAGTTTCCTTTCATTACCATATATTTGACCCCCTTTACTCAAATCATCCTCCCCCCACTGCCTTGCCCATTTTTTAAATTGGGAACTTGAGGCACAGAGAGGTAAATGACTGCCTCAAGAACACATAAAGGGTGATTAAGGGAGTTTTAAGTTATAAACTCTTAATCCAACTCCCCTCAGTAATCTGATGGTGAAAAGGACTTCCAATTCCCAAACTTCCTAAATGGCATGATGTAGAGAATTCGGGAGTATAGCACCAGCTTACTGTGTCCTATTACAAACAAGGATAACCCACTTGAGGTTGAGAATTTCACATCCAGGTCTACAAACCTTTTATTCTGCCCAGTAAATTTTTAGTTGCCTACCTTCAATCTTCTCCTGTCAACAGCAACCTTTACCTCTTTAGTTTAAGCAGGCCGTTCTAAATAGTTGCTGGTGGTTACTGTGGTAACAGACATTTAGGTTTCAGCTTGAAATACCCCCATTTAATGAGGCAATTTGAAGAATATTTGTGATAAATGATCAGACCGCAGACTTAATGGTGGGAAGTTTTGCTTTGGAAAATCTAATAAAAAGAAAGCAGAAAGAATGAGCAGCAAATGCAATCGAGAAAATGGGGCCAGATTTGGAGGGATAAATGGAAGGGATGCCAGGTCTGACTACCAAAAGCCAAATCAAAATCAATTCAAACCAGAGCATTAAATTATAAATGGTCCCTGAAGGGCTACCCGCCAGACTGAGCCAAGATTCCTTGGGAGGAAGAATGGTAAAGGGAGAGGTGGAGAAGGCACGAATTGAGCATGTCCTACAGAAGGCGGTGTGTCTTAAAGAGCTTCCGTTTTCCATTTTATTGCTGACTGAGCGGGCTGAATATCACCAACAAGGTTTCTTTCCTTTCTGGTTTCTGAAACCAAGAGACACTGCAGCCTGGAGAGGACACAATTAATTAATGTGAAATGTGGCATAAGTGAATTTCATAGCCACCTAGGTTACTCACAAATCCCAAAGACATAGCAGTCCTGATAATGTTCCAGGGTTCTCTTATGAATCTCTTATCTATTATACTCATTAAAAATATTGCAGAAAGATAAAATGTCTTTAATACATTGCTACACTATTACATGGAAAGAAACATATAATTACCCAAGGGAAGGCATGTCAATAATCCTTATTATGTTTTAATCTAAAAGAATGCCTCATCAATAAAGTACACACACACACATACATATATGCTATATATAAACTTATGTATATGTAAATTCATACTTGATTGAAGGCAAGAGGATAGCCTAAAAGAGCTTTCACTGACTCTTCAAGTTTCTGGCTGGGTTCCTTAGGTCCCTACGGGAACATCTTACTCTTGCTGCTCACGGAAAGCACCAGAGAACAGATGCATTACAGTTTGTGACAGGGGAACAGCCTGTGTATTCCACCCACACCCTCCAGTCCATCTGGGAGGTGGGTGAGACAGGGAGCCCACAGAGAGGGGGCCTCTTCTGGGAATCCCTTGGGGTACCGTGGCTATTGGTGCTTTAATTTCAGTAGATGGCACTGTGTCTATTGAGATAAGTAAAAGGAGAGTCTAGATGGGAAATCTAATTGTTCCTTGAGAAAGTACATTGCATGTGAGAATGCATGGTATTTTCTTTGACTTAGTAACATGATAACACAAATACTATTCAGTATTCATGTTAGCACCCTCTTTGGAGCTCAAGGAATTTTATGATTTATTATTCTGGCTCAGATGCAGGGCTGTCGTGAAGCCTAGGGCCATTCTGTGAGGGATATAGTTAGGATAAGAATAAATCACTCTGAATGTTCACCCACTTTATCACTCAAGCACATATATCAGCACCTGTATTCCATCTGTGCCCTGGATTCCTGCCCTGTGTGCTAGATCCTGCCTTACCCCAGACAGGGAATTCTGACATCTCAGTTCCTGCCCAGCACACACACACAGAAATCCTCATGCCCCAGAGTCTAGGCAAGCATAAGAGTTTCTTGCACATTGAAGGTCTTGTGTAGCAAGACTATTAGTTGCCCATTCACCCTTTGTTCTTTCTAATAGATACCCAGTTATGTTTTCTCTCTTCTGAGTCCTTTCAGAAAAGTAGACCCCAATACCAGAAGATGAATCAAGTTTATTTTAAGCTGATTGTGGTCTTTTAGGTGGGAGGAGAGCCTCAAGTTTACTTCTTAGAAAATAAACTCTGAACAGTGTGAAAGAGAGAGTAGATGAAAGCAGGCTCTGAGTCAAGCACTGTGCTATGCACTTGCTAGAATACTCTTTTATTCCTTACAATAATCTTGAGATAGGTTATGCTACTCATTTTACAGATTGGAAAACTGAATGTCAGAAAGCTTAAATAACCTACCTAAAACCCCCCTTGCTATTGATTGGCCATAGAATGAGCTTCTAACCATTAGAGAAGAATTCTAATATGGGACTTTTGGGAGAGACACGCAAAGAGAAACCTCTCATTTCTGTCCCTTGACATTGCCTTCTGGATATGACCTCTGGGACTGCAGCAGTCATCTTGAGACAATTACTGGAGCCAACCTAAGACAACAAGACAAAAGTCTCAGGATGACAGAGCAGAATTAGGGAAAAAACCTGGGTCCTTGGTGATGCTGTTGAGCTGCTGAATTTACCAGCCCTCAAACTTCAGATTTATGTTTCAGCCACTTTGAAGTATATTTTTCTGTTACTTGCAACCCAACAGGTCCTAACCAATACAATGTAAGACCCTAGTCATAGGTGATTAGAAAAGACAGTAGTGCTGGGTCGAAAGCAACTATTCACAGGGTGCCTGCCAAGGAGACATTTGATACGCGAGTCCACATCAGGGTCTGTACATAGGATTGTGGCTAATGAAACCAGTCAGATCCTTTCTGGGAACCTGAATAAGGCAACATTTTCACCCATCTGCACAGGAAACTCTTTTCCATCAATTAACCCATCCCTCTTCTGCATCTTCAATATTTCCTGCTTATACTAGCATCTTCTTTAATACTATTTAAATGTTTCATATTAAAAACTAACATAACACCTTCATCAAATAAAGACCTTCTTACATATACTACTCTAAATAGCATCTCTCTTTCATAATACATTTATTAAAATAGTTGTCTCCTCTTCCTATCCTCCAATCGATGACAATTTACACCTGTAGTTGCCTAACAGGACATGGTCTCTTAGAGGTGTTACAAAATAGTAATAAAACAGGTTATTAATTGCTGGGTATAAAACTGCCCCGAAATTTAGTCATTTGAAACAGCAGACACCAAGAACCATAAAATACCTAGGAATAAATTTAACCAAAGAAGTAAAAGATCTGTACTTAGAAAATTATAAGACACTGAAGAAAGAAATCAAAGAAGATACAAATAAGTGCTCATGGATAGGAAGAATTAATATAGTTAAAATGTCCACACTGCCTAAAGCAATATATATTCAATGCAATTCCTATCAAACTGCCAAGGGCATTTTTTACAGAAATAGAAAATGTAATCCTAAAATTTATATGGAACCATAAAAGACCCCGAATAGCCTCGGCAATCCCGAGAAATAGAACAAAGTCAGGGGGGAATCATGCTATCAGACATCAAAACATACTACAAGGCTACAGTAATCAAGACAGTATGGTATTGGCATAAAAACAGGCACATAGATCAGTGGAACAGAACAGAGAGCCCAGAAATAAATACAGGTATTTACGGACAGTTAATCTATGACAAGGGAAGCAAGAATTTACATTGGAGTAAAGATAGTCTTCAATAAATGGTGCTGGGAAAATTGGACTGACACATGCAAAAAAGTGAAACTTGACCACCTTGTTATGCCATATACAAGAACAAATTCAAAATGGATTAAAGACTTAAATGTAAGACCTGAAACCATATAACTCCTAAAAGAAAATATAGGGAGTACATTTGCAGACATTACCCTGAGCAATATTTTTACTGATATATCCCTGCGGGCAAGGGAAGTAAAAGAAAAAATGAACATATGGGATTATATCAGACTTATTTTTTCACAACAAAGGAAACCATCAATAAAACAAAAAGGGAGCCTACTGAATGGGAGAATATATTTGCCAATGATATATCTGATAAGGGGTTAATATCCAAAATTTATAAAACACTCATGAAACTCAACACCAAAAAAAACAAACAACCCAATTAAAAAATGGGCAGAAGATACGAAGAGACATTTCTCTAAAGAGGACATACAGAAGGCCAACAGGCATATGAAAAAAAGTTCAACCTCACTGGTCATTAGGGAAATGCAAATCAAAACCACAATGAGATACCACCTCACTCCAGTCAGAATGGCTATCATCAATAAATCAACAAACAACAAGTGCTGATGGGGCTGGGGGAAAAAGGGACCCTGCTGCACTGTTGGTGGGATTGCAGATTGGTGCAGCCACTATGGAAGTCAGTATGGAGGTATCTCAAAAAACTGGAAATGGAACTACATTTTGACCCAGCAATTCCACTCCTAGGTATTTATCCTGAAAAACCCAAGATACTAATTCAGAAAAATATATGCACCCCTATGTTCATTGCAGCGCTATTTACAATAGTAAGACTTGGAAACAACCAAAATGCCCATTGGTAGATGACTGGAT
Organism: Aselliscus stoliczkanus; assembly: GCA_033961575.1. Taxonomy (NCBI): domain Eukaryota; kingdom Metazoa; phylum Chordata; class Mammalia; order Chiroptera; family Hipposideridae; genus Aselliscus; species Aselliscus stoliczkanus. The sequence continues at coordinate 110,986,493 of CM066731.1, read as the reverse complement.
TAAGAAACTGTGGTACATTTATACAATGGAGTATTTCTCCACTATAAAGAAGAATGAAATCGTAGCATTTGCAACGATATGGATGGACCTAGAGACTATTATGTTAAGTGAAATAAGTCAGTCAGAGAAAGACAAATACCATATGATCTCACTTATATGTGGAATCTGAAAAACTGAATGAATAAGCAAAGTAAACAGAAACTGTCTCATAGATATAGAGGAAAAACAGGGTTACTAATTGGGAGGGGGGTAGGGATGAGGGAGAAGGGGAAGGGATTAGACAGCAAAAATAGGCAACTACAATATTGCCACAGGGATATGAAAGACAGTTCAGGGAATATAATTAATAATGTTGTAAATATTTTGTGGTGTGTCAGATGGTCATATGTCTTGTTAGGGAGACCATTTCATGGATGGAGTAGAGGCTTGATCACTGCACTGTACACCTGAAGCTGAGGTTGTATAATATTGTATACCAGCTGTAATTGAATATATAGATAGTCATGGGATATGGATTATAATGTTGAAGGGAGTCAGAGGAAGTGTAATAGATATATATGATATGGGGGGAGGAGTGGGGTGGCTAAATGGAGGAGGGGGGTTGTCACTTTGAGGGGTAAAAAGTATAACTATTGTATTGTGTTGTATACCTGAAACTAATTAAAAATAAATAAATTAATAATAAAAAAAGGAACAGCAGCCACCATTTATTATCTGCAACGACTATGTGGACTGACTAGGCTTGAGTGGATGATTCTGTTCTGCACGGCATTGGTTGGAGTTGTGGTCATCGACAGGCTTGACTGGACTGGAACGTTCGCTACAGCACATTCACATGGCTGGCAGGTAGTATTGGCTCTTGGTTGGGAACATGGCTAGAAGTTAAGTCCCTCTCATGGCCTCCCCCACTGTTGGCTTCCCACAGCATGAAGCACAAAATAACAAAATTAAAAGGGAAACTAGGCAACTCAATAATAATAGTTGGAAATTTCAATATCTCATTCTCAATCATGGATAGAACTAGACAGAAAATCTAGGAAATAAAAGACTTAAAAAACGTTATAATTCAATGAGCAGAAACCTATAGAAAACTCTGTTACAGAATTCACATTCTTCTCAAGTACATGTGGAACACTTACCAGGATAGAACATATTAGGCCATAAAACAAGTGTCAATAAATTTTAAAAGACTGAAGTCCTATGAAGTCCTATATAGTATGCTCTTCAACCACAGTGGAATAAAATTAGGAATTAGTAAAAAAAAGAAAAAAGAAAAAAGAAATTTGACAAATTCATAAATACATGGAAATTAAATATAACCAAAAATAATGAAAGCGTCAGAAGGAAATCACAGAAGAAATTAGAAAATGCTTTAAGATGAATGAATATGAAAACACAACATACAAATCTTTATTTTTTTAAAGATTTTATTGGGGAATTGGGGAAGGGGAACAGACAAATTGCTGTGCTTTTGTTCTTCAGTCTAGTTGTGGAGGACGTTACTTCACTGGCCCATGTTGGTATTGTGATCGTTGCGCTCTTCCCGGGTGAGGCAGTTGCTTGCCAGCCACTGGACAGCCACTCATGACTGCTCAAGGCAGCTCAGGCTGGCTGCCAGCCACTCTCCGTAGTTCATGGCAGCCCACTGCAGCAGGGGCTGCAGCCTACGCCGAAGCCTGCGACTCATAGCAGCCCAGCTCCAGGTGGAGCTGTTGTTCAGCATCTTAGCGGTAGAGGGCAGTGTCACTGGCCCTCATGCAGGATCCAAACTGGAGCCCTGCTGCTCAGAGCTGGTGTCCCAAGCCAGTTCTTAACCAACACACCACTGGGCCAGGCCACAAATCTTTTTTTTTTTTTAAATTAAAGTTAATTGGGGTGACAATTGTTAGTAAAGTTACATAGGTTTCAGGTGTTCAATTCTGTAATACATCATCTATAAATCACATTGTGACAACATACAAATCTTATGGGATACAATGAAAATAGTGCCCATAAGGAAATTTATAGCTGCAAACGCCTATATTAAAAAAAGAAGAAAGATTTCAAATCAACAAACTAACATTCTACCTTAAGGAACTATAAAAACAAGAGGAAACTAAACCCAAAGCAAGTAAAAGAAATAAAATAATATAGGTTAGAGTGGAAATCATTAAAATAATGAATAGAAAAACAATAGAAAAAAATAAGTAAAACGAAAAGTTGGTTTGTTGTTGAAAGGATGGACAGAATTAACAAATTTTCAGTCTAATCAAGCACAAAAGAGAGAAAGAAAAGACTAAAATGATTAAAATCAGCAATGAAAAAGGGAGGGGACATTACTATTAATCTTACAAATATAAATAAATATTTTAAGCTTTTATAGACTGAATGTTTGTGTCCCCCCACACCATTCAAATTTTGAAGCCCTAACACAAAATGTGATGATTTGGGGGTAGGGCATTTGGGAGGAAATTAGGGCTAGATTAAGTAATAAGGGTGGGACTCCATCATGACACCCTTATTATTTAATCTAGTCCTAATTTCTAGCACATGATGGGATTAGAGGTTTTAGAAGAAGAGAAAGATCTCTCTCTCTTTCTCCCTGCTCCTTTCCCACCCCTCTTCCTGCCTCAAGTGCATGAACCAAGGAACAGCCATGTGAGGACACAGCGAGAAGGTGGTGCTCAGCAAGCCAGGAAGAGAGCTCTCACCAGAAACCAAATTGATATTAGAGCTTCCAACCTCCAGAACTATAAAAAATAAATTTCTGTTGTTTAAGCCACCTAGTCTATGGTATTTTGTTGTGGCAGCCTCGGCTGAGACAGATGGAGTACTGCTGTAACAGATACCTAAACATGTGGAAGCAGCTTTCAAACTAGGTAATGGATAGAGGCTGAAAGAGTTTTGAGGGGCATGCTAGAAATATGGACATTTAGGGCCATTCTGGTGAAAGCTCTGAAACGAAAGAGGACAGCAGAAGAGAAAGCTTCCATCTTCTTAGAGAATACATACATAATAGATGGCAGCAATAATGAAACCAGCCTTGGCAAGTGGGAACCCATACTGTTGGGCCCATGAGAGCATCCATCTCTCCCTCCATGGTCACCATATTCACATCCCCATTGAGCCCACACTGGAGTAGCTCATGCTAGAGTCTAGTGGAGTAATCTTGTCAGCTTGACAGTTTAGATCTTCCTCCATGATTAATACTCTCTGGTGGACATTAACATATGGTACAAAGATTTTCACACTTTGTTCCCACTCCCATATGTTCATCCACCTCCTTCTTTCATTCTTTAAATCTTACTCATTCATGGGCACCTGCCCAGGAGTCTGGATATTTTATCACCTCAGGTCACTTTTTTCACACAAAATGGATAAACAGGTGCATCACCCCACATTCTGCCCAGTAGGAGAATTTTCCCTCACTGTTGTCTTTCAAAGCCACTTCAGCATGAGGCTGCAGTGCAGCCGCTTCCATTTTTAAGCACCCACATACTAAGCTGTTCTATTTGTAAACCAAGCTTGGAGTTTTTGCTCTTCCATCAGCTGGTAATAAGAGTTTTCTGATACGATCAGAGTGAAATGAGAAAGAGGCTCTGGTGCACGGTGGTGACATCTTGGGAGTTGGACTACCGACGTCTGCAGGTTGATTTTGCTCTCTAGTTCCTCTCATGCTTGAAGCCCCCCAGACTCATCTTATAACACATGGCTACAAGTCTCAAGCAACCTTATGATTTGAGGGCTCTATGCAGACCTGGCTCTTGATAGGTGTGGTTATTTGATGTCTTGTGGTCAGGTATTTCCTTTCTACCAATGCCAAACAGCATGCCGGAAATTGGTAATTTTCTTTTAGTATATAATTCTCCTTGTGCCAGAATCTCAAGTGTCTGCACTGTTATTGTCCCACTGGGGTTTGTATAAGCCCTGCCACCACATTATCTTTTCCTGTCACTGATATCTCTAATACCATAGGGCCTGTGGCGCCTTATGGCCCAAACAGCAGGGCTGCTTGCATGGCAGCTTGGATTTGCTGCAGCACTGGGACCTACTGAAAGTTGGCAACATTTCTTGGTCACCTGGTACATGGTCTGAAAAAGTATTCTCTAGTGTGGAATGTGGTCCCTCTAGAATTAAAAGCAACCTATTAGGCATTGTAGTTGCTTCTTTGTAGTTGGACGTGCAAGATACAATGATTTGTCTTTTACTTTGGAAGGTATGCCCTGGCACACCCCTGATACAAGACTATAAAATTTTATATGTCAGGGCTCTGATTCTTTATAGGATTTATCTTGGATGGAACATGTGTGTCTTACTAAGTCTTCCAGTGCACTAGCCACTTCTTATTCATTAGCCCCAATTAGCATAATATCATTAATGCAATGGGTCAGTGTGAAGTTCTATGGGACATCCAGATGGTCCAGATCTCTTTGGATTATAGTTTTATAAGAAGCAAAGAATTAACAAAGCTTTGGGACAAAGCTGTAAATACAATATATACTATTATTACCACTCTATGTAAATGCAAACTGTTCCTGATGTTATGTTTACTAGAATATAAAATAATGCATTTGCCAAGCCAATGACCATGTATCATGTACCTGAAAATATGTTATTCTGCTCTAGCAAATATATATATATTTTATTGGGGAATTGGGGGAGGGGAACAGTGTTGGGGAATCGTGGAAGGGGAACAGACAAGTTGCTGTCCATTTGTTCTTCAGTTTAGTTGCGATGGACGTTGCTTCACTGGCCCATGTTGGTATCATCATTGCGCTCTTCCCAGATGAGACAGATCGGTCGCTGGCCTCTGGATGGTTGCTCACCACGGCTATTGGCAGCTCACGCTGGCTGCCAGTCGCTCACACTGGCTGCTGGCCACTCATTGTAGCCTATGGCAGCCCACTGCAGCAGGGGCTGCAGCCTACACCATTGCCAGAGCTCACAGCCAGCTCCAGGTGGAGCTGTTGTTAGCTGTAGAGGACAGTGTCACTGGCCCTCATATGTGGGATCCGAACTGGGGCCGCTGGCATCCCAAGCCAGCTCTTAACCAATGCGCCACTCGGCCGGCCATCTAGCAAATATATTAATTGTATCTCGCACTGTGGCTGCAATTAGGAGGACAGTTTGTTTAAATTTGCAGGAAACTATCATTTCCCAAGATCCATTTGGTTTCTTCTGGGTGCCAAATTGGCAAATTAAGTTGAGATGTGATAGAGTCCACCATCCCTGCATCCTTTGTATCCTTAAAGGTGGCATGAATTTTTGCCATCTCCCTACCCTGGGGTTGTGATAATGGTTTTTGGTTCTTGGATGGGATTGGAGGGATGATGAAGTATTTTCAGAGGCTTCTACTTGGTCTTCCTTATTATGAGATCCTTTACCCCAAAGGCCAAGAACCCGAAGTTGAAGCTGCGTCAACTAGTACATAGGCCAATCCCAATTACACATTTAGGAATTATACAGATAACTGCTGGGTGGATTAACAGGTCTAGTAAATTTGCTGCAAGCAGGTTCTTGGTCAAGACTCCATAAGACTCTACACTGACAAGGAGACTATGATGATACTTTGGGTCTCTGAATATCAATATCAACTAAGATATTGATATTTTGTTTCTCACAATCTCCAAAATATTTGGGATACCTAACTATAAGAGACTTTTCAGCCAATGGATTCTGTAGCTGAAAGCTAATTCAGGTCCGATAGTTCAGCAAGGTATCATAACATTTAATTTCCCTCAGCCTAGTGGCCATCCATTTTTTTGCTTCTTCTGACAGTACAAACTGAGTTGTACCATTGTTGGGTGCCCATCTATTTAGCCCATATTTTACAAATTGAATGCAGGATGCTCCACCAGCAAAACAAATAAATAAATAAATAACAACTCATTTTATTGCTATATTCTGTTTATTGCAGTGGTCTGGAACTGAACCTGCAATATATCTAAGCTATGCCTGTATATCCATTTTGGGCATGCCTATTTCCCTGAACCTTTTAATCACTTTCTCCAGAGCAATTCTGACACTTCAATTTCATTTAGCATGGCCATCATTTTTTCCAATGCTTCTAGGATCTATACTAGTAGTGAGTTCCTACTATTTCCTTGTACCCCTGACAGGATCTTATATTTTGAGTGTTCACAAATCAGTAAATTCTCCCTAGCCAATATGCTGTTTCAGCCTGCTTGATGGGGCAGCCTCAAAATCCAGTCTGATAATGCTCCCCCAGTTCTTCCCAATACATTCTAGTTAGGTCTTTAAATCCTTTGGGTAGAGTCTCATCTCTTCTTTATTGGGCCCAGCATGTCCCCAGCTGTATTGTGTCAGAACTTAACCCTAGTTATAGGCCTAATGACCAGGAAGGGAAATGGGGACATGTCATGGGGAAGGCATGTTCGGCCCTGTAGGGAAAGGCTTTGCATTTTCTTCAAGCAAGGAAAGAGTGTTAGCTTTTTATGCAGAGGGATGTTCGCTTCCACAAGACAGGAGGATTCAGAGACGTCCGGAGTTCAAAACCTTAGATACCCAAATGTCCCAAGCTCGAGTGTTGAGGTTCTCTTTTTCCTAACCATGGTCCTGATCTTGTCATAACAGAGTTGCTTTGATTCAACATTTAACTCTTTCCCATTATTGTTATCAATTTAAAACCACAGAAAGCCTCTATTTATGCACGTACAGGTGCACACACAGGCATTTACATGCCAATGGAGTGCACAAGCATTTCAAGAAATTTACAGAAGGAAATATCAATGGTGGTTAAATATATGGAAGGAAGTAACATGAGAAGATGTGACGAGTGGAACTTGAACTATATACTGTACATTCTTTCATGTCGTCTACATTTTTTCTTTACAAACACTTGTATAATATTTTAAAATTTTAGAAAACTTAAGATGATTCTTGCCTTAAGGGGAGAGATCTGAAAGAAGGAAGAAGACTTGAGCATTGTTCTTGATTTTTCCCCAAGAGGTTTGACCTCACTTGACCCCATCCCAAAGGGAGAAAAGGAATGGGCAAAGGCCATCGTGCCATGGACTGGTCTCCTGCTCCTGGAGAAGGCAGAAATGGGGGGGAAAAGGGCTTATTATCTGCAGTCAGCCACACTTTTTCATTCCTCCTTCAGAAGAGGAATGGGCTTTGAGATTGCAACTCAGAGCCAGGGGCAATGGAAACTGCATCCGAAGCAGAACAACCTGTATGCCTGTTCAAATGGATGCAGCCTGTGAGTGATACCACAGGAGCTGCTGAATCTGTGCATTAACAACTCCTCAGCTTTTGGGAAAATTAGCAGGATAGAAAAGGGCCAAATAATTTATATAAATAGAATAAAGTTTCTGTCTCTTACAGCTTTTCATTAGACAGATTGTCAATACGTTTGACAAATGTATTTGGGACAATGTATTAGCTTTCTGCAGCTGCTGTAACAAATTATTATAAACTTGGTGGCTTCAAACAACAGAAATGTGTCCTCCCACAGTTCTGCAGGCCAGAAACCCAAAAGCAGTTTCAATGGACAGAAATCAAGGTATCAGCAGGTCCATACTTCCTGTGGAGCATCTAGGGGAGAACCCTTTCCTTGACTCTCCCAGTGTCTGGTAGCTGTCGGTATTTCTTGGTTTGTGGCTGCATCTCTGTAATTCTGCCTCTGTCTCCACATGGGCTTCTCCTCTATGTGGGTAGAAACTCCCTGTGCTTCTCTTTTATGCAGACACCTGTGATGGCATGTAGGGCCCACTCAGATAATCCAGGATAACCTCTCCATCTCATGGTCCTTAACTAAATCACAGCTGCAAAGATCTTTTTTCCTTATAAGTTAACATTTATAGGTTCCAGTGATTAGGCCCTAACATCTTTGGAGCCATTATTCAGCCTACTACAGATGGACTGATTTAACACATGTAATATATATGAAATCAAGTTCAGGCTCTGGCTTTTCAAAGAGCAATCTTCTTCTAGAGCCCCAAATTGAGACACAATGGGCGTTTCATGTATCTGCCAATCAGAAGAGAAACACCATGGATAGAGAAATTAATGGGTAGTTTCAAATTTAAGCTGTTAGACACCCCTTCCTGACCCTGACCTACTGAATTAGAATCTCTCCATCTGACTTTTATCTTCATTAAAGGCATAAGAATAGATACTGGCGTATAGGCGCCAATTCACAGTTAAGCTGCTTTTCACATGGACAGCTGCATATAGCTGACTTCCAGGTAACAAAGATGGACTTTTTTGTTTAACCCTATAGGATCCATCAAATAGAAAGTCGAATTAGAGTAATAATACTAGCTAACATGTTAAGCATTTATTATATCCCTAGTACTGAGCACATTGCCTGACCTGCATCGTCTTATTTAATTCTCAAAGCTAACATTTGAAATGCGTTGGTTCATTAAGACCCTGTGGTTGTAATCTACATAAACAAAAAAGGATTTGTTGGAAGGCCTCTGGACTGGCTCACAAATCAGCAGAACTGCACAAACAGGATTAGGAAACACACAGAGGATAACAGCTCTGCAGTCTTGGTCACAGCGCCTGCTTCTTTTCCTAGCCTGTGGCACTGTCATGGGTTCACTCTGTCTAAACTGCCTTCCACCTCTTTGGGTTTTCATTCACAATTTGAATTCCAAGCAGTTTATCTCGCTGCTGGCACAAAGACACTGTCACTGGTCCTGTTTGGGACAAATGCCCACCTTGGACCAGAGGAGCAAGTGCATTTATGAAAAAGAGAGTGAGGAAGATAAATAGAGCAGACCCATGTGATCATATTTTCATAAATAATGTTGCCCTCATTTTACAGATGCAAAAATATTGAGCCTCAGAGAGTTTACAACTCAATGGCAACTTGAAAAGCCATCATTTGAACCCATTTCTGCCCAACCCAGAGCCAGGACTCTTAACTACTAGTCTCATCTGTATCTACCATAGTCCAGGAATAAAAAAACAACAACAAAGAAAACCCCAAAAGACTCTGAAGCCATTTCCTTCCACAGTTACCGGGAAGAGTTGTAGTATTTCAGCCAATTTTGAGACAAAGAAAAGTAATTGTACAGTGAGGACTCTCCCTCTGTTCATTCATGTGTTATTTTGTGAGCAGGTATTGATCACTGAGCATTGTGGGGAGACAGTGTTGAACAAGATGGACATGTTTCATAGTTTAAATCTGGTTGCAAAAAGCAAAACCTCAACTGAAACAAGTTTAAGCCAAACTGTGTTTATTGATTGAAGGGAATGGGCACTGAACGAGCAAAACAGGCCGCAGCAAAGCCAGAGGCAGTGCCGTGAAGCCTTGCCCTTCTCTCTCTTGGCCTTCTTGTTCGATTTTGCTTTGTGTTAGCTTTACCCCCAGGTAGGCTCCCTCCGTGTCAGGGCAAAGATGGCCACCAGCATCACCAACAGCCAGCCACAGAGAGGAAAAGAACCCCTTTCCTCTCAGCATTTGTGGCAATCCTGAAAAAGGATTCTGACTGGCCATTCATCGGTCATGTGCTGAACAACAAGCTGGGGGCCATTACTGAGTCCAGGGAAATGGTGTACACATTCTGACCTACTTTCCTGACACCTCTGTCCTTCCTGTGGTGGGATACATGGCACCACATGATTGACAGGCCCACCAGGAAGTGTGCTGAAACTACTTCCTAAAAATAAAAGAGAAGTGCTGTTCCAGAAAAGGGGGGAAAGGATAGCAGGCAGAAAGAAGGGCTTTCTACATCCATGACCTAAAGATTTCTATCTTCTCCAAGCTTTTTCTGTCCACTCCAGTCATAATTGTAGGTACTAAAAGTGCAAGCTGACCTTCCCTCTAGAAGAGAAAGTAAAAAGGCATATGAAACCCTCTCTAGAGTTCAGCTAGTTAGAAAGCCTGTAGAGCTGATCTATACTTGCACCTTCAAAGTAGAATATCTATCAATCAGCAGCAACATTGTCACCTGAGAGCTTGTGCAAATCCTTGGGCCCCACCTCACCTAGTGCATCAGAATATTTTGTATGATTCTTACACATGCTAACGTTTGGTCTGTACTAGTCTGTAAAATGAAAGGAACTGCAGGAAAGACACTAATGAAAACCAAGAGTATGAGGTGATGGAAACAAATCAAAGCTAGGATGGAGAGTAGGTAGCAAAAGAAGGAAATAAAGGGAGAAAGAGAACCAAAACCACAATCAGTAGCATGTGCAGCATTTGGATGGACAAGGCATGTTCTCAGGAGTCAGACACAGCTTTCAAGCCTACAAGGCAACATTTTTTTTTTTTTTTAAGATTTTATTGGGGAATTGGGGAAGGGGTACAGCCAAGTTGTTGTCCTTCAGTCTTAGTTGTGGAGGGTGCAGCAAGCTCAGCGCCAAGTCCAGTCGCCATCTGGCTGCCCTTGGGGAGCTCGCGGCTACTCAGTTGAAGGTGCCGTGTTCAATCTTAGTTGCGGGTGGGCATAGCCCACCATCCCATTTGGGAGTGGAACAGGCAACCGTGTGGTTAGGAGCATGCGTTCTCACCAGCTGAGCCATCCTGCCACCTGCTGGCAACTCAGCAACAGCTCAGCTTGGCCCATGTGGGAATCGAACCGAGACCCTGTTGCTCAGAGCTCGTGCTCTAAACTGAACCACTCGACTGGCCCAGGGCAACTTTACCTTCCTATATTGGGGGGATTTTTTGCGAAGATGACTTATGCAGCATGACGCTGGAAAGTGCACGGGTTTAGGAAGCAGGAAGTTTGGATTTGAATTCTCATTTTGCCATCTAGCAGCTTTATGAATTTAGGCAGGTGACTGATCCTCTCTGATATCAGTCTTCTGATGTGTGTCATTGGGGGTAATGATACTTTCCTCACAATATTCTCCTGAGGCCTGAGAGGTAGAGTGTATGTAAAATACCTACCAAAAGAGCTGTTCTCATGTTAGTTGCCTCCCATTTCTCTTAACTCTTTCTGCAGAATTAAGACTAAGTGGTAGAAAGAATTTAGGAAGAGAAAGGCTTGGGCTTAATATGAAGAAGAGCTTTCTAACAATTTGAGGTACTTTACAGCTCAATGACCTGCAACCTCCTTGTTATGAACTGAACATGTACCCCCCAAAATTCATATGTTGAAACCCCAAGCCCCATTGTAACTACTTGCAGATAGGGCCTTTATACAGGTAATTAAGGTTAAATGAGGCTATAAGGGTGAAGCCCTCATACAACAGGATTAGTGACCTTACAAGAACTCCAGAGAGTTTGCTCCCTCTCTACCATCGGGGGGACACAGTGAAGAGGTGGCAATCTGCAAGTCAGAAACAGAGCTCTTACCAGGAACTGTTCCCTGCTGGAACCTTGACCATGGACTTTCCAGCTTGCAGACTGAGAAAATAAATTTCTGTTGTTTAAGCCATAGTGGGTTTTTTGTGTGTTTTTTAAAATTCTTTTATTGTGAAATAAACATTTTTTTAAACAAAAATTAGTTTCAGGTGTACAACACAGTGCAATAGTTACACTTTTTACCCCTCAAATTGACAACCCCTCTCCCCCAGTTTGCCACCCCACTCCCCCCCCATATCATACATATCTATTACAATTCCTTTGACTCCATTCCATAGTATACTCCACATCCCATGACTATCTATATATTCAGTTACAGTTGGCATACAATATTATACAACATCAGCTTCAGGTGTACAGTGTAATGATCAAACCTCTACTCCATCCATGAAGTGGTCTCCCTAACAAGACATGTGACCATCTGACACGCCACAAAATTTTTACAACATTATTATATTCCCCGAACTGTGTTTCATATCCCTGTGGCAATATTGTAGTTGCCTATTTATGCTGTCTAATCCCTTTCCCTTCTCCCTTCTCCCCACCCCCCTCCCAACTAGCAACCCTCAGTTTTTCCTCTATGTCTATGAGTCTGTTTCTGTTTACTTTGCTCATTCATTCAGTTTTTCAGATTCCACATATAAGTGAGATCATATGGTATTTGTCTTTCTCCGACTGACTGATTTCATTTAACGTAATAGTCTCTAAGTCCATCCATATCGTTGCAAATGGTATGATTTCATTCTTCTTTATAGCGGAGTAATACTCCATTGTATAAGTGTATCACAGTTTCTTAATCCAGTCGTCTACCGATGGGCATTTCGGTTGTTTCCAAGCCTTGGCTATTGTAAATAGTGCTGCAATAAACATAGGGGTGCATATATTTTTTTCAAATTAATGTCTTGGATTCTTCTGGGTAGATACCCAAGAGTGGAATTGCTGGGTCATATGGCAGTTCCATTTCCAGTTTTTTGAGATACCTCCATACTGATTTCCATAATGGCTGCACCAATCGGCAGTCCCACCAACAGAGCACCAGTGTTCCCTTTTCTCCACAACCTCGCCAGCACTTGTTGTTTGTTGATTTATTGATGATAGCCATTCTGATTGGAGTGAGGTGGTATCTCATTGTGGTTTTTATTTGCATTTCTCTGATGATTAGTGAGGTTTTTTCATATGGCTGTTGGCCATCTGTATGTCCTCTTTAGGGGAATGCTTCTTCATATCCTCTGCCCATTTTTTAATTGGGTTGTTTGTTTTTTTGGTGTTGAGTTTCATGAGTGTTTTATAAATTTTGAATATTAACCCCTTATCAAATATATCATTGGCAAATATCTTCTCCCATTCAGTAGGCTGCCTTTTTGTTTTATTGATGATTTCCTTTGCTGTGAAAAAACTTTTAAGTTTGATGTAATCCCATATGTTCATTTTTTTCTTTTATTTCCATAGCCCGAAGGGATATATCAGTAAAAATATTACTAAGGGTAATGTCTGCAAACTTACTCCCTATGTTTTCTTCTAGAAGTTTTATGGTTTCAGGTCTTACGTTTAAGTCTTTAATCCATTTTGAGTTTATTCTTATGTATGGTGTAAGTAGGCGGTCCATTTTCATTTTTTTTGCATGTGTCAGTCCAATTTTCCCAGCACCATTTATTGAATAGACTATCTTTATTCCAATGTAAATTCTTGCTTCCATTGTCATAGATTAAATGACCATATATGGATGGATTTATTCCTGGGCTCTCTATTCTGTTCCATTGGTCTATGTGTCTGTTTTTATGACAATACCATACTGTTTTGATAACTATAGACTTGTAGTATGTTTTGATGTCAGGTACTGTGATAAGCCATAGTGTTTTATTATCATAGCCTGAGCAAACTAAGATACTCCCCTCATTGGAATCATTAAAACAAGCTGAAAGATACAGAGGGACTTTCTGAAGGTGGACGGTGAAGTCAGGGCTTCTCAACTTTGGCTGCACATTATTATCACCTGGGGGAACTTTAAAAAAATACTAATACCCAAGTTCTTCCTCCCAAGATCAATTAAATCAGAATATCTGGGCATGTGCATTTTTAAATCATACCGCAAGTTTATTTATTTATTTATTTAATTTATTTTTTGAGGGCAGTGTCACTGGCCCTCATATGTGGGACCCAAACTGGGACCGCTGGCTTCGTAAGCCAGCGCTTAACCGCCACGCCACTCGTCCGGCTCCCCCAAGTTATTTTAATATGCAGCCAAGGCAAGGTTGAGAGTCACTCTCCTAAGAGATCTGAGACCCTCTTCAGCTCAGTTATTATTAATTTATAAAGATTTATACTTGGTGACATAAAAAAGGAGTATGTGCCATGAACCCCATTTTGCAAGTATGGCAGAGGGAAGAGATAGAATTGTGAGATTAAGCTTCCCAAGACACTGAGCAAGCTAAGAGTGAAGCTATAATATCATATCTTTCCATCGGTGGCCTTTGCAACTCTAAAAAGGTGCAAACTACCCTTAGCTGTGTAGTAGAAATCTGTTGGTTTTTTTCTAGACCAGCATCCTTTCCCTTATATTAGAGGAGCTTGTCTTTTGGGGGACTGCTCCTTCACAATTCTGGGTGGTCTTAATAGGACTGTCAATCACAGGGTCCCACTCCTATATGACCCAAATGAAGTCTATCAGTCTCTCTTCAGGGAGAATGACAGGGGGACTGTATCTGGATAGAGCTGGATTATATTCATGGCATGACCTAAAGAAAGAGGGTGTATTCCTTAGGAAGATCCTTTGCAGCTTCCTGCTTTCCTTTCTTCCCAAGACCTGGTTCTCAGCATTTCCTTTCATTATGTGAGCTATAGAGGATGCTTGAAATAAATTCCTTTTTCACCTACGTGAGTAAGAGCTTCTCTCGGTTGCTTGCAGAGATGGTTCAAAAATTGGTATGTGAAAGGGAATACTGTGAGCAACAGACTCTGAGCTGTAGAAATAGCATAAGCAGATAGGGGCAAGGGCAGTGAAAAATCCCCAATTCAGTTGAGAAAGTTGAAGCCAATTCTTCTTGAAATTCCCAGTTTTCATATGCACCAACAAATTTCCCTTTTTGCATCTTGTCTTGATTAAGTAGACTGTTTACTCTAAATGCAAGGGTTTACACTAGTAAAGTGTTCCTCTCTTTGTGGTTAATCTGCAATTAGCGGATTGCGGCTGCCATTGGGTGAGCCTTGGAGCATTTTTTAAAAAACCCAGTAGAATTACCTATGTGCACATCGAGACCTGGCGCAAACCAAGCCTTTGACTTTTACAAACCAATAAACGAGAATTGGAAATTTAGGTGCAGAGAGAACTACCCAACCAAACTCCCCATCTTTCTAAGATCGTTGTACTAGAAAGAGCTTATGGAAAGCAAAAAGGCAGAGCACAGCAGGTAGTCATAACAATAATGATGATGACCACCATTTGGTAAGCCCTTACTATGTGCCAGGCACTGGGCTATTATGTCATTTAATCCTAGAAGAGTGATACTATTATGTTTTGTTTTATTTTAGTTTGTTTCTAAGGTTGAGCTGTAGACACACAGAATTGAATTGATTCAATCAGTCATTCTTACCCATTACTGGCATGATATAATCATCTGTCTAGACATGACCCCTATTTTTTCTTATCTTTTTTATCCCTCATCCCCAAGTGTATCTCATGTATGTCCTTCCAATCTATTTTCCATAGACTTACAGATCCACAAAAATATGCAGTGTAGTGTCTGCTTTTAAAATATATATAAATGGATCATACTGCATGTCCCACTCTGCAATTTGCTTTTTTAATTCAGCATTATGTTTCTGAGATCCATCCATGTTGATATATATAGAGAGCTAGTTCATCTGTTTAAACTGCTCCATTATATACTATCATATTGATGTACTATAACTTACCTATATATTTTCCCCTAATGGATATCTAGACTGTTACTAATTTCTTTTTATTGCAAAACTTGTTTCAATGGATAATCATGTATATCTCTCAATGCATTGCGTAGGTGTCTCTCTAAGATTTACCTAGAAGTGGAACTGCTGGGCCTTAGGCTTCATGCTTTTTAGTTCTAGTAAATCCTGTAAAATTACAAAGTAGCTTTACTAATTTACACTCCCACCAACAGTATATGAGAGTTCTTGGAAGAGATACTATTATTATCTCTATTTTGCAGATGAGGAACCACACAAAATGTCCAAAATTAAACACTATGTCTATCTGAACCGTGTCTAACTCCAGATCTACACTATACAATGTCACTAATACCATATACACTAATTAACAGTTGGAACTACATTCAGCTGCAAGTGACAGAATCCCCTAACCGTGGCTTAAGCAATTATGGGCATTTATCATGTCATTTAATAAAAACCCTAGGATCCAATTCCAGAGCAGCTCAATGGTTCAGCTGTGTTGCCAGCAACACCGACACTTTCAGTTTTTAATTTCACCACCCTTAGCTGTAGGGTTTGTGGACAAAAAGGAGGCCACATACTAAACCTGAGAAGCTCAGGGGAGGCCAGCATGGTGGGCCCTGCAAACTCAGAGATCAAGAGTAACCACATAGGATGGTCTGAACATAGAGATTCCTAACTACAAGTGAGTCATGGACTGTAACTTCCTTGACAAAGGTCAATCTTTACCTTAAGTCTATTGGCTTTTTACGTGTAAGATACTGCCATTCTCCAGAGCATTTTCTCAGTCTGTTGAGATTTTGCTTCCTGGCAGTTGTCCTCAGTCTGGCTCAAATAAACTTTGAAATGTAAGAGTAAGAGTAATCTCTTTTTCCAGACCCCTGAGGGCACATCCGCAGCACCAGAGCCGAGATCACAGACCATTGTGATCTTGTTCCCCCAATACCATCTCTGTGCTGTAAATGTTAATTATTAACTATACTGTACCCACCAATGTAAAAGAAGTATGTGTCTCTCTGTTTTACTTTTTACCCAATCCCAGAGATTTCCTGGCTTTGCTTTCTCCCAGCCCCTTGATCTACTACCAATGGATTTCATGGAACCCTCTTTACATTTCCTCCTTTGATTCTAATCTATAAAATAAGCTGCAAAAGTGCCATTCTCTGGAGCGTTTTCTCAATCCATTGAGATTTTGCTTCCCAGCAATTGTCATCAGTTTGGATCAAATAAACTCAAAAAATTCTCTATAGGTTTGGATGTTTCCTAAGTCAAGAAGTTTTCACCTTTATTTCATCTCCTCTCAGCCCTAGGATGATGGACATTACTTTGACACCATGTTTGAGTTCAGGGCAGAAAAACAGCAGGTAATAATGGCACCATAAAACTCTTCCCTTGTTTTTATCCTTTTTATAGAAAAGAAAAATGCCTTTCTTGAATCCCTGCCCACCCCTAATCTATGACCTTTTTGTCTCATTGGTCGGAGCCCACTATTGACCCAATTGTCAGGCAGGGAGGAATGAGATTATTACTTCTGGTTTAGATCAATCCCAACTCAGCCACTGGGCTACAGGCAGAGTTTACCTTCCTTCTTCTCAAGCATTCTTTATGTCTAAAACCTGTTTTGTCCGCAAGAAAGAAAGGCAATAACTACTGGATAGCAACTTAGTTTTTCTTCCATCTCTCTGATCTTTTCTTCTCAGAATTGTTTGCTGGCTTCTCCCCACTCAACTGTTACATATTTGGACCTCTTGTCTCCCCAAAATACTTAAGAGAAGACCAACACATGACCAACAGGTCAAATTTGAATTTGTGACTCCTGATGTATACTTTCTCCCTAGGCTGATAGCATCTGTTTTCATAGCTTCAATTACCATTTACATATTGATAACTCCTACATTTTTACTTACAGCTTCCTCCTTTTTCTTGAGTTTCAGATCTATATGTACCAAAGCCTACACAGAGATTCCTAAGACACATCAAACTCAACATGTCCAAAACTGAGCTTCTCACCTCCCACCCAAACTTGCTCTTTCTTTTCTGTTGCATCTTGTCTTATTGAATACCACCCTCTTCCACCAAGTTGCCCACATCAGAGACCTGTGAGACTTCCCACATAATAGCTCTCAAATTTGTCTACTTTTATTCATCTTCATTGAAAACACCTTGATTTAAAATCCTGTTGCTAAAGTGTCTGCAGTGTGGACAAGCAGTGTGGGTGCCTGGGTTATAAATGTGCAGATCTCAGGCCCTATACCAGACCTCCTCAATCAGAATCTGTATTGTACAAGATCCCCAGGCAATTCATTCAGTTTGAGAACTTCTCATCTTGACTTTTGACATAGCTTATTAACTGGTCTCCCTGCATCAGCCCCTTGCCCCCTAAAACTTTTTCCCTACACGGCAAACCTCCTAAGTCACGTCCCTCATTAAATTCCCATAAGTAGCTCCCTATTGTTTTGGAAAAGGCGGCAAAAGCCTAGACCAGGGGTTGGCAAGCTGCGGCTCACAAATCACATGTAGCTCTTTGGATACTTTCCATCTCAAAAGTTTGCCGACCCCTGGAAGAGCCAATCCTGTCCCTCTCAACAATTTAAAAACTATTCGAGAGCCAGAAATATATTTTTACACAATCACCATTATGTGAATAATATTCTTTAAAAATTTTATAAATGAAACTATGATAGTTTTATTTTCATTATAAATTTTACTTCAGAGCCTGTGGCTCGCGAGCCGCAGTTTGCTGACCTCTGGCCTAGAGAATACAACGCCTTGCAGAAGTTCCCCGCCTATGCAGTCCCCAACTCCATTCTGGCTTGCCCTCTGGGCTTCAGCTACATTAGTCTTCTTCCAATTCCTGTGCCAGGCCATATGTTTCCCAAGTCAGAGGCTTTTGCCTGTTGCTCCCTATACACAGCATGATCTCAACTGTCCTGGCACATAGCTAACTCCTACTCCTTCAATTCCTCAAAGAAGCCCCCTGTCTTACAGCCCATGTGAGGTCAGCCACTCTCACGTTATGCTTTCTTTGAACAATGAGCTCCTTCACAGTGGTAGTTGAATAACAAAGTGTGTGTTTCATTGTTTTTTGTTTTTGGGTTTTTTTTAAAAGATTTTATTGGGGAATTGGGGGAGGGGAACAGCCAAGTTGTTATCTTTTTGTTCTTCAGTCTAGTTGTGGAGGATGCCGATTCACTGGTTCATGTTGGTATCATCATTGCGCTCTTCCCCGCTGAGGCAGTTGCTCACCGGCCTTTGGATGGCTGCTCACGGCGGCTCACAGCAGCTCACGAAAGCGCACGCCAGCTGCTGGCCAGCCCCACTGCAGCCTACGCCACCACCATCGACTCACAGCAGCCCAGCTCCAGGTGGAGCTGTTGTTCATCATCTTAGCTGTAGGGGGCGCAGCTTACTGGCACATGTGGGAATCAAACCGACGGTCCCGCTGTTCAGAGCTTGCATTCTTACCAACTGAGCCACTCGACTGGCCCCTCGTTATTTTTTTTTTTCAGCTAAGCCATCCTGCCACCTGTTGGCAGCTCAGCGGCAGCTCAGCACTCTAGAGCGAGCCCTTAACCAACTGAGCTACTCAGCCAGCCCCTGGCCCCTCATTGTTTTAATGTCATTCTTCCTCCTCAGTTGAACTGAGGCTCTAAGATAACTGTAGCAGCTTTTGCTTTGTCACCTCCTTCCAGCACCTAGCACGGTACTTGATACATGTTATGCACTTAAGGAGTTAGCTGTGGGCTTGCTAACTATGAATCAGTAATCATCTGCAGAGAGTTGTCCAGGCTCAGGGTGGCCCTGCTCTCTTAGTTCAACTGGAATCAAGAACCTAAAGAAGAGTAAGGAGGGCAAGGAAGTATAATTTGACCACCAGCAAGCTATTCGGGATGAAAACGTCCAATT
This sequence comes from Aselliscus stoliczkanus, assembly GCA_033961575.1. Lineage (NCBI taxonomy): Eukaryota > Metazoa > Chordata > Mammalia > Chiroptera > Hipposideridae > Aselliscus > Aselliscus stoliczkanus. Next base: position 110,967,397 of record CM066731.1, on the reverse strand, counting down.
CAGACAGATGTACCCCGTGCACGTGCTGAAAGAAAAACAGACACAGCCCGCCTGAGAGTGATAGTAAACATTTTGTTCCCGGGGCCAGTGCCCTCCTCCTCAATACACTGCCAAGCTGACCTTTCGAAGGACTTTTGTATAGTGGGAGGTCTCTTTTAACCTCCAGTGAATAAGGGTGTGAAGTGGTGTTTGCTTTTTTCTTTTGTTCTCTGGCTGAGAAAAGTCTGGAGGCGGTTGAGTGAGGTTTAGTAATACAATTGCCTTCTCTTTCAAATGCTAAAGAGGGTTTTTGCTCCTGGTTTAGTATAATCTGAGAGTTGTAGAGGTCTGGAAGGGATCCACTCCCCCTGTCTCTTACATCTCATTTCCTGCTGGCTAGGGGCAACTTTACAATTAATAAGAAAAACCAAAGTTGTAAAACTGTTGTCAACTTTGCCCTGTAAGCATCTCTGCTGGATGAGCCAGGTAAGAGAGTTAAATGCTAAATCTACGGGAGGGTCTCCAGGAGAAAAGCAGGATATAATATAAATCCCGAGTCCTGGAACTGGCCAGGGGTCCTAGCATTCCTGGCATTCTCTTCACCTGGAGAGAGGTGGAGTCAGAGGTTGCCTTCATCAAGATGGTTGTTATTCACTCTTTTTGATTCCCATACAGGCATGGGTCCAGGTTAGGGGAGGAGTATGACATTTCTACAATTTGGAGGGCTTTTGATAAGAAAGTGCAAAACTATGAGTAAAGCTAGATTGGGGGCTTTTAAAAGAACTGAGAAACTTGGGCTTTATAATACATCTACCCTTGACTACCAGTGAGTGTACTGTAAAAGCTAAGGCTTTCAAGGCCTTGGACAACTTACTCCCTAGAGCCTTAATTGCATAAGCTGTCAAATGGGACCCTCTATCCCTCCTCAGAAAGGGACAAGAGAAAGTACCTAGTAGAGTTGGCCCTTGGTATTCCCAGTTTCCACATCTGTGGATTCAGCCAAATGCAGATGAAAATTATACAAAAAAATGTTCCATTATTACTAATGTGTACTGTGTACATAGGCCTATGATGGTTGTGACTGTACTGAACACATACAGACTTTTTCCATGTCATTATTCCTTAAACAATGCAGTGTAACAACCATTTACATAGCATTTACATTGTAATCTAGAGATGACTTAAAGCCTAAGGGAGGATATCCATAGGTTATATGCAAATAGTATGCCATTTTATGCAAGGCACTTGAGCATCTATGGATGTTGGTATCTGCTGTTGGTATCCATGACCAGCAGAGGGGTGGTCATGGAACCAATCCTCAGTAGATACTGAGAGACAACTGTATTTGTTAGGAGGTGTTCAATATAAACATCATATCAGAGACCTATTGTGTATTGTTTTAATATGATTTCAAACCCACTTATTTATGATTTAAAGGAAGTTGTTTTAATCCACTTGTTTTTGATGATGACAAAATAAGTTGTTTCTAGAAGTATTTATATAAGAATGTAGTAAGTTGTGTCAGGATGTCATCATATGTTGTCTTCGGTAAGTACTCAGCATCTCAGCTGCTTCAGGGCCCTGCTGGGGGTCCATTGACTAGAACATGTGCAGAAGCAACTATGGTACGGGGACATTTAGACTATACATTCTGAGAGTTTGTGATACTATTCCAGAGTTTTGATCTTGGCAAGACAGATTTTGTGGACCTAGCTCTCTGGATACCCTGGGGGCATTAGCTCCAATTTACGAGCCACCTTCTAGACACTGACTATAAGCTGAGCAGTGGCCTTTTGAAGGAGTCAGCCTGCCTGCCAACGCTGGTGTCTACAGTTCCTAGAAAGATGCCGTAACAAGGAACTTTGGTTATTGTGTTGGCGGCTGAAAGCCAGCTCCTGGTTGGTTAAACCAGCATTCCCAAAAAACCAAATTTGTATAAAAGATACACATCTAAATTCGGACTTTATTCCCTTTAGCTTCCCTTGCCTAGGACAATGGTGTCATTAATATGTCATTGCTAGGGAGTGTATTATTTTTTTATTTGGCTTATTAAGAGATCCTATCCTGTAGTCTATATTATGAAATTATTATCATTCCCACAGTGAACCTGTGTTAAATAAATTGCTGGCCAAATCAGTTTCTGAGTATACCTTTACCACCTCCTCCCCAAACAAAACAAAACACCTCTTCTCTAGGAAGTTATAGATCCATTCTGGGCTACCTTCCCTTCCTCTTCAGGATCTCCTTTAGCTTTATGGAAGTTTTCGCAGGTATTGCTTGAATGCATCTGGATGTATTATTACTTGGAAACTTAATGGAAGTTCCCAAAACTGGTAGCTGAAGTCAACACCTTTTTTTGGACATGACAAAGATTTCTAATAAAATTGAATTTGCTTTCCTTTTAAAACAGCCAGTACAAGGTTGTTGGAATTCTTTTTCTTTTCTTGTTTTGTTTAATTTGATGTGTTGTTTAATATTTTTGCCACTGTGCAAAAGGTATTCCAAAGGTCAGTCTGGTGGTATGGGTGTGTGTGCGTGCATGTGTGTGTGTGTGTGTACGCACGCGTGTGTACGTGCACACGCGTGCAGGCTGAGAACCATCCCTGCTTGCCATCCACCACCAGCTCCATGTTTATAATCCTGAAGGCATCTGAGTTTATAATAAATCAAAATCAGCTCATAAAGTATAAAGGAATGGAAAAGGAAGAAGGAAAATATGAAGCTATGAAATCATAGGTAGTAAGTAGGTCAATAGAATTGGGGTTAGTTGGGAAGCTTCTAGCCTTGTACTACCTTGTTTAACTCCTGGCTTTGCCATTACCAGTTTTTCACGTACAGCTATTTTCATTTGAGCTTTCTAAATCTAACTGCTCATCTATAAAACTGGGATATTTATAGGACTTCCCTAAGAGGTTCACTGTGAGGATTAAATAAGAAAATCCTCTCAATGTGCTAAGAACAGTAACTGGAACTGGGTAAACCCTCAATAAATGTTAGTTATTATTAAGAGCAATACCTATGTAGCCTGTAACGAGCTTTATATATTTCACCTCAGGTTCACAACACTGGGAGGTTAAATGACCTGCCCAAGATGGGGAAATGGAAGTGCTATTCAAGAATCTTGGGTTGTTGTTTTTTTTAAAGATTTTATTGGAGAATTGGGGGAGGGGAACAGCGTTGGGGAATTGGGGAGGGGGACCGGCCAAGTTGTTGTTCTTCAATCTTCATTGTGGAAGGTGCCAGTCGCCATCTGGCTTCCAATCGGCAGCTCGTGGCCTCTAAGCTCAAGGTGCTGTGTTCAATCTTAGTTGCAGGTGGGCATAGCCACCATCCCATGTGGGAGTCGAACCAGCAGCCTTGTTGGTTCTTAAGAGTGCTCGCTCTGTCCTCTCAGCCATCCAGTCAGTAGCTCAGCTCAAAGTGCTGAGTTCAATCTTTAGTTGCCGGTGGGCATAGAGCACCATCAGACAGGCAGTCTTGTTGTTACACCAACTGAGCCATCCTGCCAACAGCTAGGTCGCAGTGTTCACTGGCCCATGTGGGAATCGAACCGGTGACCCTGTTGCTCAGAGCAAGGGCTCTAAGCTAACTCTTAACCAACTGAGCCACTCAGCCGGCCCAAGAATCTTGTTTTAATGAATCTCCATTTACTGCTCTTTACCATAATCAAAGACCCATGGGTTTGTAAGATGAATGCCTATTTCCGGGTATTAAAATGTAGGAAAAAAACATGTTTCTCAGAAATGAAATAGAGTAGTGCTGTTTCCACTATACTATATCTTGCATCTCTCCCCTTATTTTCCCTTCATTAAAACTGCCACAAGATAAACTGAGGCTCATTGAAAATTTTGACTTCATTTGTGCAAAAATCAATTTGAATCTGGCAGCATCCAATCTAGCAGATAGCAAGGAGCTCCAAGGAGCTGTACAAAGTGAAAGACTTTTATAGTCTGTAGGGAGCTGGCCTTTTTATTAGGCCAAAAAAAATAAATAAAAAATAGGTTGTTTATTGCAAGGTTACTTTCCTTTAGGGAATGTCTGGGGCCTATCAGGTAGGTTACCTAAGTAGTACTGATGAGGGGATTACTGATTGACTGGTTTAGTATTCCATTTCTAGGTGACCCTAAACTGTAACTAAGTCTCAGTTTCATGATGCAGGATTTAGCATAAGAGACTCCATTTGGGGCTTGTTGTCTTGTTGTTTTTTAATAACATATTGTCCTATAGTGAATGTTCCCATTGCTGGCATTGTTTATTAGCTGGATTACATATAAAGACATCATTGTAGGGTCCTGTAGAGAATTTTTTGAACTTTCCATGGTCATCACTTCAAGATGTGATCCAAATACATGGCAGGTCAAGCTGGGAAGGCCACCCTTTTCCCATCTAAAGAAAACTGCTAGGCAACTGCATTGCATGGTGGTAGTCAAAATCGTATCCTAATTTAACTTTTGAGCTAACATACTCTGTGGGACACTTTAGCTAAGGCTGGGGAGGCTTGGATGTGGAAACCCCCTATGAGAAATAGTGTGATATAGGAAATAAACTTGTTGTTTGTTATGGAGGAACCAAGTCCAGTCGCAACTTCTTCAGTACAAGTAGCTTTAAGACTTTGGACAAATTATATGGTCTACAAAATGACACCGATAATCCCACTCTACCTACTTCTGAACATGAGTGAGGGCCCAGGATATACTGCATGTGAAATGTAATGCATGTGTATCTGTTCTACAAATGTAATCTTTCTTAATGTGATTGTTGATTGCGATAGAGTGTTATTTTTAGGGGAAATGAGATGGTAGAAGTTGGGCAAGTCACATATAGAAAAGATATGTGCAGATATGATTGTGTATGTACTCTGTAAAGTCTAAAAGGGTATACGCCAAATTGTTTATTGTGGTGGGGTTTTTATATTTATTTCTATATTTGTGGATTGTTTGGATTGTTTTTACAACAGGCATGTATTTTTATAATATTTTTGTTTTAATAGATCCCTCCCAAAACAAAGAAACCCTGTGCTAAAGAGAAGTTCTTTCAAAAGTTGTGATTTGGTCTGATTGAATCCATTTTAATACCCTCCCCCAATATGTTATCAGAACTTATGAAAACCAGCCCCTACTAACCCACTTCCTTTTAACTTCTACAGTTTAATATGTGGTTGTCATTGGTTTTGGTTAGATACTCTCATATAAGAATGGAATACCTCTTTTGAAAGAGCAGTGAGAGAATTTCTCACTGCTAACTATCAAGATTCACAAGGAAAAAGAACCTCATTTGAGAACCGAATCAACAGTTTCCTCAAATCAGAAGCATAACATCTCAGAAATTGAAAGTTGCCCATAAAAGGTTAAAGACAACAACGACAAAAAAAATCTTTTAGGAAAACTGAAATGTAATTTCACCTTGATGGCCAGTTTTTGGTTCCTTTGCTAGTTGGACTTCCTCCTCTCATCTTAGAAATTGGTAACACATTTATAGCTCCATCCTCAGACCAAACTTCCCTCTAACAGCCTCATCTCTGGAGAGCACCTTTATTCTAATCTCGGTGCATCTGGTATCACCATTTGCATACAATTTCCATATATTTTTCTCTAGCCCCAAACACCCTTTTAATTTCTCTAAGGCTTTTTCAGTTATTGGCTTAACTTTGGTTCATTGCTGGTATCTCAACCTAAATGTTCTCAAAGCCAAATTGTTTTGTTTTCTTTTTCTTTGTTGTACAACATAATTCTCCCCAGTCAACTAGGGCTTTTATCATTAACTTCTCCTTCTCTATGTCCCTTTTCCCCACAATCCTTTGCCTAGGTTTTTATTACATCCTTTGCTTCCTCCCATGTTTACTTCCACCTCCTTGGTTCAGGCTGTTGCTTTCAAAAAAGCAAGATGAATGAAAAGAGACAAGCAATGAGAGGTCAGAGAAGCCCTCACAATGGGACTAGCATATGTGCCTGAAAGATATTCTCCTTAGGTGGAAAAAGTTATTCCAAAATAATGGAGCAACATCAATGGAAGCATCTCATGCATAAAAAGGCAAGGAAGCTAGTGGGGCTTTCAGGTTGGGTATGTACACATAATCTCAGCAATTAGGCTGGACAGGTATATTCATTCCTGGAAGACTTTGAATTTCATTCTGTAAGCAGTAGAAAAACACATACCTCTGTGGCAAGAAAACCTGTTTTAACACTGTGTGATAGTTAAGGGAAAAAAATCATGCAAGCATTAACTATGGCAATAGGAATTGATACACAACATATTTTGCTCTTAGAATCAATTGTTTTGGTGACTAGTTGCTTGTGGAAAAGGTGGAAGACAAAGGTACCAGAGATGACTCTGAGTTTGGTAGCCTGGTGTTTAAAAACAAATTAACCAAAGCTTAATCTGTGTTTGTGAATGACAGTTGAGTTCAGTCTTAGGCACGTGTAGTGTGATATGTCAGTGGGATATACAGGTGGAGGTGTCCAAAACACACTATTACCTCTGTAAGGATGATTCCTAGGAAATCTGTTCTTAGCCCCCTGTTGGATATATGGCATTTATATATTCCACCAACACAAAGACAACCTGAACCCATTATGATCCCTTATCACAAACTACCTTAGCTTCCCCACTGCCCCATTTCGTTAATGACATTTTCATTTCCCAAACTCTTTGTCTATTACCTAGGGGTTGTTTTCAATTCATCTCTCTCTTTTGATGCTCAGATTTACTTAGGCACCAAATCTTATTGATTTTTCCTTTACAGTATCTCTCACTTCCACATATCTTCTGCCTCTTCTAAGTCTACTGCCAAATTCTGGTTGTTATTGTTTATAGCTTAATAACTACCTTCTAACAGGACCCTTGCCTCCAGTCTGTTCTCTAACAACCTACAAAGTTAGTCTTCCTAAAACCCTACATTGATCTTGTCACTCCCTTTCACACGAACTTTCACTAGCTTTCTGTCATCAACAAGGGAAAGTTCAAATTCCTGAATCTTATAAAATGTATAATATATCTACTCTCATATTCTCTTCAGCCAAACTAGTACCTGGGGACCTATTTTTTTCTCTCCCATCCTTGCTTCATTGGCTGCAATTTTATTGGAGTGTATAAAAGGTAAACAATAAGTTTATGGAAATACCTTGAAATGTATTACGTCTTCTGTAAACAGAAGAGTGGGACTTGGTATCCTGGCAAATTCTCAAATGGGACTCCACTGAATATACAGGCTCATAGGTCATGCTGGTGGACTCCAATCACAGACCTGAGGTCTAGAGAAGGGAAGAAAAAGGAAGAAAAGGAAATGGGGGAAGAACGAACGGGAAGAGGAGACAGAAGACAGATGCATAGGAGTAGTTTGCCAGGAATGACACAAACGTCAGAGTTCTAAATGACAGTCTTTATGAACTTAAAAATGATTATCCTGTTGTCTCTGAGCTTCAAGGGCAGAAACCTGGTCCTGATTCTCTTTATCTCCTAGCACCCAGTACAAAGGCCGGAACACAGATGCTGCTCAGTAAACAATTCTTGAGTAAATTGTCAGCGATTGACTTGTCTTCCTCAATGAAAAGACCTCAGTTCCTTCACTGAGATCTTTTACAAAATACAATCCTCAGGTTGTATTTTGCAATTGCAAGGATTTCTTTTGCTTACCATGTGTCTTTTCCGAGATGTCAGAACAATAAATAATGAGGAAAAAAACACATCACTCAAAAAAAGAGTTTTTAAAATATGATAAATAATGGGCAACTTGATTTACACTAGTTTTTTTTTAAAGTACATTTCCAGAATCATACGTGATTCTCTGTCTCATTTCCAGCTTACAAGCAACTTTAACTATTAACTTTTTCCAGCAACCATCATTCATTGTTAGTCACTGCCCTTGCTATGCCAGTATAACGTGTCCCTCTTAATAAGCATATTACTCTGTGCTAGTTAGTAATGAAGTTCATTCTTCTTGCCTCCACCTCTTCTCCATCTTGCCAGACCATTTGGAATTCTAATCCTGTCCTGGATGCTAGCCTTCCGAACTGACGATGGGTGTCATCTGCTAACAGCATGTATCATCTGTCAGCTTTAGAAGCTTATTTTCTGTTCTATCCATGCAAATCATTGGTGAAATATTAAAGAATAAGTCCCAGAATGGAATCCTTTGGGAATGATCTCTAATATCCCTGAGTTTGACATGAGTGCCATGGATAAATTGTTGTTGTAAAACTACCCATCACAGAGCCACATTTCCCTGGTGTGTTGATTAAATGCAGTCTTAGGGAAGATAATCAAAAGTCTTTCTGAGACCAAATAGCTATGGAGAAGTTTAGGGAGAAACCTAATATACTGACTACCCACTTTTCTGCTAGATGCTTAATGTATGTTCATTTAATTAATACTTTCACAACTCTGTGAGGCATGTACTGTACTGGGCCTTAAGGTTGATTTGCTCCATCACTTGTGAGCTGTCTGACTTTGGCAAGATGTTGAAATTCTCTGTGCGTTAGTTTTATCATCTGAAAAATAAGGAGAATAGAATTCATCTCATGGGATTGATTTGAGGATTTCATTGCATGTGAAGCACTTAGTGCCTGGCACATAGTGAATCTTCTACAAATTTCAGCCACTATTATTATCCCACGATCAAGCTGAGGAAACCAACGATGGTATGTAGTGGAGCCAAAATTTGAGACCCGGAGTGTCTGATTCCAGCTCTGAAGCTCTTTCTACTCTACTGGGCTGACTTTTGAATTCATATCCCACATATTCCCAAAAGAGATTTTGGATGAAAATGGCTATACCCATCAGAAATGCATTAGATTATACTGAAATCTCATAATTTGAGCCAATATTTTTTATGGTGGGGAGGTATTTGATTAATCTTTTTAAAAAACAGACCATTTTATATGAGAAAAAAAATCAACCTAAATTTAAAATAAAAATCATAGAATCTGAGGTTTGAAAATATATAAGGATCATTTAGTTTAAACTACTAATTAATAAGAGACTCTTTTGGAGTTTCTTTTTACTTTTTTTTCCCCTAATTACCTTGTGGTAAGTGCTCAAAGTAGAAAACTTGGAAAACCTTGAAAAGCCCAGGGGAGAAAAATCACCCATAATTCAAACACTAATGGCAATGGTAATCACAATTGATATTTCCATATATGTACTCTGTAGTGTTATTTTTCCACGCATAAATTTTCTTTACAAAATGGTATCACAGCATTTTACCATTTAGCTGGAAAACAGGCTATTTTACTAGCCTGATTTTTAAAACTTAGTAAGAGAATATAAGCATTTTCCATGTCATTGTTTTATTGATTTTTAATATCTATAAAATCTATTTAAAAATAAATCATATGAGAGTACCATAAATAATCTATCTAATGTCCTATAGTTGGACATTCAGCTTGATTCTATTTTCTTTCCTACTATTATAAATAAAACTGTCATGAAGATCCCTGTATTCTGTTGTTGCATAATTCTCTCATTATGCACAAATCCTTTTTATCCTTAACAGATGGTTAACCAGCCTCTGTTTGATCACTTCCAGTAACAGGGAGCTCACTTCTTTGCCAGACAGCTCATTCCATTTATGGACAACTCTAATTGTTAGAAAGTTCTTTATTTTTAACCAAAATCTGTTCCTCTTAACTTACACTCGATTCTAGTTTTGTGGTCTGGAATTACCCAAAGCAATCTTTCCTTTTTATACTTGGCAGTCCATCAAATACTTGAAGAATGCCATAATAAAACTTCCTAAGTATTCTCTTCCTGAAGATAAATATCCATGCTTATGAGTCTTATGATAAAAAAGGATGAGGAATTGGTAGCAGTCGGGGGATCCTCATGAAAGATATAAATTTGGTAATATCATATTTCCCTTTTTGCTTTGGCCTCCTGGAAGCTCAGAGCCCAATTGGTTGCACCATTTTTGTAACAGTATAACCTTAGCAGCTGCATTGGTATGCTATCTTTTCCCTTAGTTTGGATCATTCTATTTCACCTGTATTTTTCCTGGCTAATATTTTTTTCCTAAAAAAAAAAAAAAAAATTCACTGAAGTACATCCCTGTAAGCTCTGTACCTCTATGGTTCAAGGTGCATAATAAGTTTCTGTATTTCCTTTAGGCATTTTTGTATGAAATTAGTTCATCATTTTTGTTTCCTCTCACCATTTCAGTATACACATGTGTCTTTTACTCCCCAAAGCTACCAGACAATGAATACTTTTAATTCCCTGCCCCTTTTCTCTGATGGAGAAGCTTAATGGAATGGGAGGATAAAAAAAACATAATTTCAATCCTTCTAAATCATTAACTGTTTCTATCAAATTGTCAATATCTTCTCTGTCATCCAGGAGCACCATTTTCTACTCTTGAAAAAAATTAGAGCGCATGTCTTACCAGCCCTCAGATCAATGATTAATGTGCATGTGACACTGCAGGGTTGACAAGCTTTTCCATAACCACATGAGGATGGAATCCTTGCGGCAGCACCTCTGAGAGGACAGAATATTATCCTCCTTTTACCCAAAGGGAACAGAGGTTCTGAAAGGTAATATTGAACTCAGGTCCTCTAAGTCTGAATCTGAAAGCCCATCCCTGCCCCTCAAGCATCCTGACTTCAGAAGAGCCCTGGACTGACCCAGACCACAAAGATTCCTCTACTGTTGGACAGGAGGCAGGCAACTCTGCGTGTTTCTCCTTTCATTCGGGAATCCAGCTCTGATTATCCTCTTCCCACAGAGAGAAGTGCGGTGGCTGCCAGTTGCATATGGCTTGACGAAGATAGGAGAGGACATAAAGACAGCCCCCCTCCTTCTTGGGCTCCCGGATAGGAATCAAACAGATTGTTTCCTATTTGGAGGAAGTGGATGCGAGAAACCTAAGGCAGCAGGCAAACCTCAGATGGGTGAGAAAAAAAACCACTCTCCTGACCCCCTTGCGAGGTACTGCATAGAGCAGCCAGGTATGAAGGCACCAAGGCTGTCTGTGGGCCAGAGAGCTAGAGTGGTTCTGCCCCAGGAGCTTCCTTCCTGAACGGCCCCTCTGGAGGGAGGGCCTGAGATCGCCCTCGGCCTCCCTGGAAGACCTCTGCTGCTGGCAGGCTGGTCTGCTATAACCACTCTGAGTTGAAACCCTCTTAAAAATAGCTGTTCCTTCCTGGGTTTAGCAACTAACACTTGAAAAGCTCTTTATTCTCTATAATGAATAGAGAGCAGGGACTTTTCATTGAAAAAGGAGAGCTATAACACAAAATAAAGGTAGTTATTCCTTTGAAGCGGTGGACAGAGTGGGCTTCAGCACTCAGCTTTTTTGTTTGTTTGTTTTTTTTGAGGGCAGTGTCACTGGCCCTCATATGTGGGACCGAAGCACTCAGCTTTCACACGGATCCACCCTCTCCTTGGATTATTCCTGGAATAGAGGCATAGAGAAGCTTTGGAGTAGCTCTTGCTGTCAAAAGTGTGCGTGTGTGGCGGGCAGTATTTCAGGTGACAGCACTAGCTAGAGGCCAGCAGTACAACCTGCAGTTGAAATTTCCATCTAGTTAATTGACTGAAAAAGCAAAAGACCTGAATTGGCTTACTCTTTGCTACCCAGACCTCTAAGGCTTGCATCCATGCCCTGGGAGGTCCCAGAAGGGCCGAAAGTAAAAGGATGGGAGTGGGAGATCAGGAAGCTGATTCCTACCTGCCTCCATGGGAAAACTCAGTTCATGTGTGCTGGGAAATCTTATCTGTCAGAGAAGCCAGATTCCTCAATGTATGTCTGTTCCAGAAAGAAAAAGGAGTTCAGATAGAGAAATGAGGTAAAGCTCTTAGTTTACAATGTCAAATTTTGTTTCAAAGTAATGTTTTTGTTTTTGTTTTTGTTTAATATTTGAAAGAAAAGCAACTCTCAGGATCCTGATGAACTAGAGAAAAATTCATTCTCGGCTATTATTTGGGTCTCTTCCTCTACTCCAGATATCCAGATCTAAGCTCTGAGAGGCAAATGTGAGGCATGGGAAAGCAGGGTAAGACATATGAATTAGGCAGGGTAACTAAAGCTAGTTATTAGGCAAAAAATTCCAGGTGACAGTGTCTTCAGATAAGAAGTTTATGTGTTACTCTCACTAAGTCCAATGTGGATGTTCCTGGTCAGAACACCATGCTAGGTGGCTCTGCTAAAGCCTTCACTCAGGGATTCAGGTTCTTTCCAGCAAGGGCTCTTGCAGTCATCCTCTGGGTTTTGCAATTCTTTGCTTCCTGCCATTCAGCCCAGAAAGGGATTGGAGGTGGCAATGAAGAGATCATGAGGACATCTTTAAGAGCCAGGCCTAGAAATGGTGTATGTTACTTCAGCCCACATTTCATCTTGGCTCCTGTTAGATGCAGGAGGGCTGGCAGAGAAATAGAGTTGACCTGTGTTCCCTGGGAAGAAGTAAAATAGATATTGACAAAACTTAGCAATTTCTACCAAATATCTAATCTTCAGTCCACATGGGTTTTTTTCTGCTGTTTTCTTTGTTCACTCCATCTGGTCCATAGAATCCTGGTGCTCTCTTTTGTGCTGGGATTAAGTGAGGCTGGAAGCCATACTTGCTCTGGTCTTGCCACTTCTCCTGGTATGGGGCATCATGGGACCATCAACTTCTAACTCTTCTCTATCTGGGGGAAAATAATCTTTCTCTTTCTCTCTGATCTTTCTCTAGAACTCCTAGTATAAGCTTTTCAACATGCTCAGCCTTTCACACAAGATAAGAAGCAAGGTTAGCCTGAAACAGCTTCAGCTTCACCAACCAGTGAGTGACCCAACCACCTTCTTGGAATGAAGGGAGGAGAAAAACACAGACAGCACACTACAAATCAATCATCATGTCACCACAGTGCATGAGCCCGGGCATTTAGGAGACATTTGATTCAAGACCTTCACAAACTTTCAAATTCAAGAATGTCCTCTTTTTTATAAGATCTTTTTTATTTCCATCACCACAACAGGAATTAGCCTTTTTTTTTTTAACATCACTTTCATAAAGATGTAGAAGTTATAATCACCATGGTGGGACAAAGAGTAAGACCACAGAACAGAGTCGAGACGGGATGTTGGGAGGTTGCCTGGGCTGTCACAAGCTAAGCAAGCTGATGCCACTTACCATCATGAGAGTGGGCCAGAACCAAAGCCTCAGTAAAATAACAAATGATTATTGATCAGGGATCTCAATCTCTCTCTCATAGATAGTTGAAAACTTGGAGTGAGAATTGCCATTATTTGTTTTAATTTTCCCAAGAGATCAGATTTGGTAGGTGTTTACCTGGTGGTTTTAATGAGTTCAAGTCTCTGGACTTTGGGAATTACATGCCATGGGACTGAAGGAAGGAAATTCAAGTGCCATTCTATAGCCGCAGAAATCTCAGAGAAATTGTGCCTCATGGGAGTGTCTTCAAAAGACAACATATGGGGCCAGCCGAGTGGCACGGTGGTTAAGCACTGGCTTGGAAAGCCCGCGGCCCCGGTTTGGTCCCACATATGAGGGCCAGTGACACTGCCCTCAAAAAAAAAAAAATACAGTATATGGAGAAGTAGTCTGATTTTTACAAAGGGAGAAATTGAAAACTATAAATGTGCAACTTGGAGGCTCATTCATTTTAATATTCATCTAGATTTTACTAATAGACAGATAATCTATAACTTTTTAAAAGGACATAATAATTGGTATGGACTGAATGCTTATGTTCCCCTCCAAAATTCATATGTTGAAACCCTAATTCCCAATGTGATAGTATTTGGAGATTGGGTCTTTAGATGGTAATTAGGCTATGACTCTCTCTCTCTCTCTCTTTCTCTCTCTCTCTCTCTCTCTCTCTCTCTCGCTCTCTCTCTCTCTCTCTCTCTCTCTCTCTCTCCCCCCTCCCCCTCCCATTCCCCCTCCCCCTCCCATACTTGCATCATGATCTCAGACTTCCTAGCCTCCAGAACTGGGGGAAATAATTTTATGTTGTTTAAGCTACCCAGTATATGGTAATTTGTTATAGCAGCTTGAACTAAGACAATAATCACTTCAAATTATAATCATTTTGCTCAAAATAAGTCATACCAAACTCATTTATTTTCCCTTTTTAGTTGTACTATTAAGTTGTCAGATTAGGGGAATATCATAGACCTGCTTTAATGTTGATTATGTTGAAGGCCTCAATAGTAATATATTTTTATGGATTTGAAGGCATTAAACAATCAAACCTAGAGTGTTTAAGATTCAGCTGTCCAAATTCTACAGCAATGGATAAATAAGCTCAGATGTCAACCCGATAGAAAAAGAAAACCTCAACTTTGTTTTTGGTAAAATGGATGGGAAAACCTGACTGGCTATGTACCCACAGTCTGTTCCCTACTAGTTCTTCTTTCTTTTTATGATTAAAGTTTATTGGGGTGCCTATGTTTAGTAAAATTACATAGGTTTCAAGTGTACAATTCTGTAATACATCATCTATATATCGCATTGTGTGTTCCCTATTCATTCTTAGTATTCCATCCTTCACAAAGTACAACTTCCCCATCCAGTCATGGGCACAGCTGGACTACTGGAGGCCTCCCCCTAGGGGGCAGCTCAGTGCTTGGAGAAGACAGTTCATGTGTTCTGAGCAGAGACAACTTCAAAGAACTCAGAGAGGACTTGGTCAGGCATTTTTAGTGCTTCCTCCAAAATTCACCAGTCTCCAAACTTCTTTAGAGTTAGAGGAAGTGGACTAGAAGTGGTAGAAGTTATGATTCTGACATTTCTAGAAGAGCAAAAGTTCTTATTTTACTGGCCAAGTTGGGGATGCATGGAGAAAGATACTACTTCTAGCAAACAATGAGGGAACCTAGAGTCAGTCTTCTCTTCTTGCTGCTGTTTCAGTCAACATTTTGCTATTTGATTTATATGAAGATATAGAAGGAATGTATATCTTTTTTGAAGTTGATATCAAAATGGGAAGAATAGATGATATGACAAATAATGGGACCATAATTAAAAATTATCTCAACTAAATACAACCTAGGCTGGAATTCTCTAGATACAGTTGAACAGCAATAAATATCTAGGACTTTATTTAGAAAGAAAACTCCATTCACACGGCAGTCATTTTGATGTGGGGCAGAAACTGACAGCTTTGACAATAATTTATATAAAAATGTTCTAGGGGCTTCAGTTCACCTGAACTTAATATAACAACTATTATGTGTCTGCTAAAAATGTTAATTCAGTCTCCAGCTGCATTTGTTCAATAAATGATTGCATGGAGTGTATTCCATGGCATGGTACTGTGCTGGGTCCTGGGAGTTGATGGTGGCACAGTGCCTGGAGTGATCTCTGTAGTGAACTGCACATATGTTAAGAGCAGTGTTAAGGGGGTGGCTGGTTAGCACAGTTGGAGAAAGCACAAGCTCATAACACCAAGGTTGCCAGTTCGATCCCCGCATGGGCCACTGAGCTGCACCCTCCACAACTAGATTGAAACAACTACTTGACTTGGAGCTGATGGGTCCTGGAAAAACACACTGTTCCCCAACTAAAACAAAACAAAACAAAACAAACAGCATTAATTAATTAAGATAGATTACTGATGGGTGAAGACTTCTTCCTATTTCTCCAGGTTTCATGAGGCAACTCCTATAACCCAGGGGAACAATATTTGAGTATTTTATGGGAAAGAATTATTTTACCTGGAATTGATGGAAACACTGACATAACTAGCTTAAACAATAAGAAAATTTAGTATATTTTATTTTTTTAAATCCATAGATAGAGCAAACATGGTGTAATTGGAGCTGGGGGTCTATTTCAGTGCCCTTCTTTGAACCCTTTCCCCCTCTCAGTGGAGAGGCTTTTTGTTCATACTGGCTCCTCTTATGGTTAGATAATGGCTGCCATTAGTCCTGGGACAAAATGCTTCTTTGTTAGAAAGTCTCTCCTCCAACCATTGAACAAAAGTTCTCACCTTTAATCTAACGAGGCTAATTTGTATCACAAGCCCATCCCTGGTCCAACAGCAGGCTCTAGAAAAATGTCATGCACTGATTGGCTTCAGCCTAAATTTTAGAACCAATCACTTGCAAAGGGATCAGAGATACTGTGATTAGTTCGAGTTGAGAATAGGGTAAGCTTTCTGAGATATTTTGGGCAATGTGAAAGAGGAGAACTTTTATAATTTACACCTGGGTTTGAAAGGAGGAAAACCATGGGAATGGACACTAAACAGGTGACCAGAGGAGAAGGAAGGTATTATTGGATGGATGGGTTGGGGGAAGAGAAACTAGACAGCTTTACTTTCTTTCAGGAAAATCTATCTTCTGCTAGTGGTGGTGCCTTTCTTTATGCAGTAATAGTTGTTACTCTTACCCTCAAAACTTTGTACAGTGGTATAGATTTCACTGTCCTGCTTCTCTGTATCTGACTGTGTTGGATAAATTCAATTAGGTGGGGGATTAGTGGGAAAGCTGATTGTTGTCAAGGTCCAAGCCCTACTCTCCGATCTAAGTTCACTGGAAATAAGGATGACCTTTTGATCTTTACCTGTTCTATTCCTGTGTCTATTTCTAATTAATTCATAACCAATAGGAGGCATGATTATCACCCTAAAAATCTCAACAACTGTGCTCTGAGGAGCAAGCCAGAATCTAGAGGATTCTGAGAACACTTGACACACAGAGGAAATGTAGAGTTCAGTATTGAGACGTTTAGCTGCCATGAGCTAGCTAAATATAGCTAGATATATCAGATATTCAGAAAGTTCAAAGGGTACAAATTTTCACAGGCATAGCTGTGGGGAAAGCTACTCTGTTAGTAGTACCTGTCATTGTAAGTATTTGCACACATGCTGGATGGCAATCTTTCATGTATGCTTTAAAATGAATTCTGCACATTTGGAAAGTTTAGTAGTTATTTCTATGTAATTTTTTGTTATATGTAGTCCTGGTTTGTAGATATTTTATACCTGTGGTTTTCAAAGTGTGGTAACTGGAGCAGTGCTCGCATCACCTGGGAAGTTGTTAAAAATGCAAATTATCAGGTCCCACCCTCGACCTCTTGTCATGGGTTGAATTGTGTTCTCCAAAAGAGATATGTCGAAGGCTTAAACCCCAGTGCATGAGAATGTGAAATAGAGTCATTGCAATTGTAATTAGTAGCTAAGTTAAGATGAAGTCATACTGGGGCCGGCCGAGTGGCTCTCATTGGCTAGTAGTTGGCTTGGGAGCATGAGCTCTGAGCAACAGGGCCGATGGTTCAAATCCCACATGGGCCAGTGACGCTGCGCCTTCTACAACTAAGATGGTGAACAACAGCTTGACCTGAAGCTGGGCTGCCGTGAGTCACCAGCAATGGCATAGGCTACAGTGGGGCTGCCGTAGACTACCATAAGCTAGCATGCGTGGCCATGAGCCGCCGTGAGCAGCCGTCCAATGCCAGCTACCGATCTGCCTCACCCAGGAAGAGTGCAATGATCACAACACCAACATGGGCCAGTGAAGTGATGATCTCCACAACTAGACTGAAGAACAAAAGGACAGCAACTTATCTGTTATCCTTTCCCGGTTCCCCAATGCTGCTCCCCTCTCCCAATTCCCCAATAGTCTTTAAAAAAAAAAAAGATGAGGTCATGCTGGAATAGGTTGGGCTCTAAAAGCGATATAACTGGTGTTCTTACAAGAAGAAGAGACAGATACAGAGACACAGATATACGAGAGGAAAATGCCATATGGTGATGGAGGCAGAGATTGGAGTTATGCAGCTTCAAGTCTACAGTCACCAAAGGTCGCCAGCAAACCACCAGAAGCAAGGAAGAGGCAAGGGAGGGTTCTTTCCTACCTAAGGAAGGTTGGAGAGGGAGCATGGCCCTGCCAACAGCTTGACTGCAGACTTCTAGCCTCTAGAGCTGACACGGAGAATACGTATCTCTTGTTAAAAACCACCCACTTTGTTGTAATTTGTTATGGCAGCCCTAGGAAATAAATACACGTCCTGAATCAGACACTCTCATATTGATGCCCAGCAATGTGTTCTTTAATAAGCCCTCCAGGTGATTCTGATGCATACTAAAATTTGGGAACCACTGATTTCTATTCTAGATCTGCCCAATAAGAAGGTCCTTAGCCACATATAGCTATTTTAGACACTTGAAATGCGGCTATTCTGAGAACTGAATTTTAAAATTTTACTTAATTTGAATTAACGTGAATTTATATGGCCACCTCTATTTGTGAAGGTTATCATCTACTTGCTCCTAGACTTACACACCATGTTTTGCAAAGCTTGCAAGGTTCTCAACTTTTGTTCATCTGAATTACCTGTAATCTTATAGTCAGGACTGGTGGTGGCATTCCCTATGCAATAATATGTGTGCTTGACAGTATGCTAGGAACCACTGGAGAACATAAAAGAGATTACAGGGTCTTGGCCTTTAAGGAACTTCTTATTTATAACCAACTCTCACTGTATTTCCACCAGTTTCTGCCAAGCCTGAACATGCCAGTTCAGTGTTAAAGGGGGGGAAATTAAGCAATGATTAGAAGAGATGATGCTTGGCAGGGGCTTTTTTATCTCAAGGCTACCAGATTTTGTTCATGGAATTTGAGAACATGAGTGATTTGCATATGTTGCATAAATTTGCATCTTGTATTTAAGAGCTCCTGACTCAAAGTCTATGAAGTACAATTTAATTAATTAGTGTAACCTACTAGTGTTGTATTCAGAACAGAATTCAGGGCATAACAATCGCTAGCTGTTGAAAACAATTCAGATTTCAGCCCAGGTCAGAAGGCAGAGAAAAGCAACAGAAGCGGTTCACAGCGAAGGGGAAGGATGTGTAAGGAGCTTTCCTACCTTCCCTGACCCCTGCCTTCTTCTATGCACCTCAAGCCTTTGTATATAAGGTGGTTCATGTTCTATCAACGGCAGTAGGCCAAGTGAAGTTCCACTAGTGAATGGAATTATGCCTTTTGTGCCAGCTAGTGTCTGTTTCCTTGTCTTTGGCATACCCCACCACCCCTCTTGCCTTGCTTCTTTGGCTACCACTGAATTCTGCATGGGGGTTAGCAGATAGTGTTAAAGAGAAAAGATGGAGCAAAAGAGAGGACACTAGGCCCTGATGATACCAAGTTAAATAACATAGGATCCTTGTCATCATGGAGCTCGACACTGCGGCTGGGGGGAGAGGCACAGATGAGCAATAACTACCAGAATGTAGGTAAAGAGAAATGATATTCTAGAAAGAGGAGGGCCCAGAGGAGACAGGGATAAACTCTGCTCATGTGGAGGGGTGGGAGGAAAGTTTTCACACAGGAGGAGCTTAAAGAAAGAGAAGAACTGTGGGTGGGATGGTGGATTCCAGGCAGAGAGAACAGCATGTGCAGAAACAGCGTGGTGTGTTTAGCAAACTGTGAGTATCACTAACTGGGAAGGGGAGGAGGGAGGTCAGGAAGGGGTACAAAATCCAGACCAGCCTATAAATGCTTTATTAACTGGCTTTCAAGAGCAAGGGAAATGTAACTAAAATAGGGCACTCTAGTCCACCTCACCTAGGAATGAAAACATGCCAGAAATCCGAACAGACAGGCTAAGAGATATTTCCCCTAGGAACAAAGTCATCCCCTCCTAGCATCACTGATCTATGTCTAATGTAAATCTGCTTTTAACATCTTCTGTACATGCCCCTTCCTAGGAGAACCTGGGTTCTTTTATGACCCTAGTTGACTAGAAACAAGCATCTATACAATGTAAGCTCTGTTTCACAGCCCATAACTAAATGTGCCCCCTTATCTGCTGGGTGGCCTATAGAGGTCAGGTAGAGAGAGATGGAAATCATCATGCCAACCTTTTCACTGCATTAGTATTGACTCCCTTTTTCTTTCGGAACCTCAGGTTCAAATGTGTCACATCTGTGCAGCCCCACAGATACTGCAGGTTCCTCTGGTCCTCCCAGTGGCCAATTCTGAGAGTCACAGATCTCCCCACGGCAGATGCTGAGTTTAAAGGTAGAAAGACTTAGTGCTTTTCCCCTGCCTGGCCCACCTAACAACTGTGTGGGAGGGGTGGTTTCCATTTTTCATTGATTTACTAAATATTTCAGGAAAACACAAAATATAGAGTACACACTCATGCTCCTGAATTTCTCTCACATGGCTGCCCCAAAGGCATGCAGGGACCTCTCATGAGTGGTTTTCTTGTTCAAGGTAAGTTGCTGAGCCTTAGAGAACTGTTTTCAAGCCCACCCCCCTCCATCTGCTTAGCAATATCCATGGCCTTGGCCCCTGAAGGCCCCAGCTGCCCCTCATCAGCTCAGAAAACCCAACAGGAGCTTGATGGGGGCAGAAGTAAAACTCCTGCTCCTGCTCCTCCGTTTAAGAAACAAAACATTTCAAGATCAATTGAAACCTTTGGGTATTCCACCACAATCACATTTCTTTCCTTCCTCTCAAGAAGGAATCACTATCCTGAATATGGTGTTTATCATACCAAATACTTGTCTTTATATGGTTACTATGGTATATTGTGTTTTGAATATTTTAATATTTAAAAAGATGTTATTCAATGGTATCCTTGTAAATGTTCAACCACTGGCTCTCCAAGGAGGGAAGGAAAAAACTGATTTAAAGCATGTGCCAAAGTGTACATATTTCCACCATGGCCATTTTGAAACTATCATATGATGCCAGTGAACAAGGAGTTGGGAAGAGATGAACCCAATCGATGTGAGCTCCAGCACCTGCTGATGTGTTATACTGCTCTATATGTCCTGCAGCAACTCGATTTTTTCTCAACATTATTATACTTGTGATTTATTCATTTTCATACATGTATTTCTAGGATTTTTCACTTTTGCTATGTAGGATCAATTGTGCTAAAATTCATTTTTCCCTTTGATGGACAGTTAGGTTGCTCCCAATATTTTGACTCTTAAAAATTAATGATGTAGAAATCATTTTTGAATGTACTTCATGGTGCACAGGTGCAAAAGACTCCATATCTCAGAGTGGACCTACTGGGTCTTGGATATGGAATGTTTCAACATGACTAGATTTTGCTGGATTTTTCTCCTAAGTAGCTGTGATAATTTACCTTCCACTAACAGTGTACAGAAATCTCATTATCCTCATTTTCGTCTACTCTTACTTTTTTTTTTTTTTAAGATTTTATTGGGGAATTGGGGGAGGGGAACAGCATTGGGGAATCGGGGAAGGGGAACAGACAAGTTGCTGTCTTTTTGTTCTTCAGTCTAGTTGCAGAGGACGTTGCTTCACTGTCCCATGTTGGTATTGTCATTGCGCTCTTCCCGGATGAGACAGATCTGTCGCCAGCCTCTGGATGGTCGCTCACCCGGGCTATTGGCAGCTCATGCTGGCTCTTCGCTGCTCACGCTGGCTGCCGGTCACTCACTGTAACCTATGGCAGCCCACTGCTGCAGGAGCTGCAGCTATGCCGTCCCGGGGACTCATAGCAGCCCATCTTAGCTGTACAGGGCAGTGTCACTGGCCCTCATATGTGGAATCCGAACCGGGGCCACTGGCATCCCAAGACAGCTCTTAACCAACGTGCCACTCGGCTGGCCCTGGAGAGAGTTTTTAAGAAGGAAATTAAAGTTG
Source organism: Aselliscus stoliczkanus (assembly GCA_033961575.1). NCBI lineage: Eukaryota > Metazoa > Chordata > Mammalia > Chiroptera > Hipposideridae > Aselliscus > Aselliscus stoliczkanus. The sequence continues at coordinate 110,945,847 of CM066731.1, read as the reverse complement.
AATGAGGTCATAAAGGTGAGGTCCTAATCTGATAGAACTGGTGTTCTTATAAAAAGAGGAAGAGACATCAGAGCTCTCTATCTCTACCCATGTACAGAGGAAAGGCCTGTGAGGACACACAGAGAAGGTGGCCGTCTACAAGCCACAGAGCTCTTACCAGAAACCAAATTTCCTGGCACCTTCATCATGGATCTTTAGCTGACAAAACTGTGAGACAATAAATGTCTGTAATTTAAACCACCCAGTCTGTGGCTTGTTTTGTTATGGCAGCCCAAGCAGACTAATATGACAGACTTTAATTTTTGCCTTTAAACAGATACATTTTCCTCTTATTTTATTTTTAGAAATTCTTTGTTTCCCCCTAACAAACCACGACTTTTGTCTAGTTTGAAAAAACTCTCGAACTTAATAATTTACCTACTTCTTCCCAACTTCCTCCATTTGCTCTACTCAGGCTGCTTTACTTAGACTCCCCAAACATACCATGCTCATTCTCACCCCTGCATCTTGCCTTCAATACTCTGCCTTCTTCCCTGAGCATATCCAAATCCTACCCATTTTTTTTAATGTATTGAGTTGTCAGAAAAGTCATGACATATTTTTTTATGTTTTACATTGCAAAAATGCATCATGACTTTGCGGAAAACCCAATACAATTCTAATCCCACTCTTTAAGAGTATGACTCCTGGTTCAAATGAAAGAAAACCCAAACCAAACTTCTGTGGACACAAAACGGAAGTCCGGTTTTAGGAAGAACAGAAGAGCTTGTCTTGGGGATGCCAGGGACCCCAACAGTGCAATTAAGCCCCTCTTCTCATGTCCAGTCTCCACCTCATCCTGACTTGGACTTATTCTCTCCTTCTACAGACATCCTTCTTCTAGACTGAAGGGGCTGACACAGGGCCACAGACAGCTCCAAACTCAATTATCTACTCTGATGCATAACTCACAAGAAAGAGCTTTTATCTCCCCCTTCCTCCATTTATAATATATTGGAGAGATTTTTCTTTGGCCTGTTTTGGATTGAGTGCCATTCCTTTGTTCAATTATTCTGGCTTGAAGGATATGACAAGGTGATAGCCAAGCCCGGGGCATATGCCCACATGTGTAGCCAGAGCTGCTCCACATTGTTGTCATAATCACATGGTACTGTGACTGGTAAACCTGCTAAAACCGCATGAAGGGTAGAAGGTCAAATACCCTAAAGAGGAGATCTTGATAAACACAAACAATATTATCTACCACATGCCTGGTCCATGATGCCATACAGATTTCTTTAGCCCTCATCACTCCTCTTCACTTCTGAACTGATACTGTATCCAGAGTATGTGTCGCTTATGAAGTATCTTGTGTTTCATGCTAAGTTATATTCTTCTTAAAGTTAGAGACCATGTCTTTGCTTTCTGTGTACCCTTTGTGGCCCCTAACAGAGCACTGAGCATATATGAGGCATCTGGTAAATACGGAGTCTCAGAACCTGTGGCCTGCTATTTCTAAAGGAAACAGATCTTTTAAATCCATTCCTATTGGCTTCAATAGCAATTTTAACTCAGATTGGAATTTTGAAGTTATAATGAGATTCTGGAGATAATCACCCTGCCAAAAATGTGTATGATGCCTTGCAATTTAGGAAACACTTTCACATTCTATGATCTTTACAGCTGAGCAGAAGGCAGGGGCTATTCCCCATTTTATAGATAAAGAAATTGAGTCTCAGCGAGGTTCAGTATCTTGCCTACAGTAGACCCGCTGTTAAGTGGCAAAAACAGATTAGCCACATTGTGACTGGGCTTTGGGAGCAAAGCTTTCTAACACAGCCCGTAGAGAGGGCTAAGTGATGTAGGAGGTGTGATGAGAAACTCTTCTGGGAACAGCACTCTGGGGGGCTGCCCTCAAGAATCTCTGATCATCTTTCCCTCATGTGAAGGGTCCATGAATGGATAGGCCTACGGAAACTACCTACATTTGGGTACTTGCCACCTGGAACATGTGTTTGAAGCTTGGAATCAAAGCATCTTTGTGGCCCCGGACGTTACTGAGGAGAGATTCAGCCCCACATTTAAATGCCAGATGATAGAAGCAAGTGGCCAAGCAGTTTGGGTATTTTTGCCAAGTTGGAATGGGAGCAAGTCTGACTAAGCCAATGGGACTAGAGGTGGCAAACAATTCGTGTCTGGTTGGAACCAAGCACTGTGTTGGCGATAACACTTCCAGAACAAGCAAGGGTGACCATAAACCCGTGTTCCAAGGAGCCCTGTAAAGGAATGAACTGCATACACTTCTGTTGTTTAACAGAAATTCACCAACGGGGCCCATCTTTTAACCTTGGCAAGAACGGAAGTGTGGGCACTGCCATCGCCAGGCCTCCTCTTCCTGCTGCTAGCCGAGCAGAAGCTTGTAAAGGGAGAACTTGCGGGCCCAGACGTCTTGTTTCTGTTGCTTTTGCCAGAGAGTTGCTCCAGAGGAGGTTCGCATTGTGTTATAATCACATGGTTTGCAAAATGATAGTTAAGAGTCTGTTAGCATTTCCACCCCAAATCTCACATTTTCAGCTGCTCACAGTGACTCAAATACAAGAATTCTCTTTAGGCTGAAATTTGGCACACAGGGTCTCAGGCCCAGCTGGGGAGCAATTTCAACCTTTTTTTGGGACCGGATTTCAATAACATCCATTTGGCTGTTTTTGAATAACAGCAGAAGCACAACAGAAGAGAAGTTAGCATTTTTATAGCAATGTGTTGCCATTATGTGACTCAAAAACTGGTACTGGGAATGGGGGGGGACTCACCCTAGCAAGTCTTAGTAAACCCTGGCAGGTGATTAGCCTTTGAGTGGACTAAACATGTATACTATTTTCTTAAATCTATATTTAAAAACCCAACCGCTAGTCTGATGTTCGGAGCAGAAGAACATTTTTTTGTTTAATAACATATTGTGTTTTTGAAAAGCAAAGTTGAGTCAGGAACAATGACACATACCAGTGGATATTGAATTTCTACTACACCCACTCCTTGGTGCAACTGGGACAGTGGCAAATTATAGGATGCAACTGAGTTCCCAAATGTTAGGGGAAAAAATTGCAAGGGGGCAGGGGACAGGAAGAGGAAGGCAGCACCATGACTGCAGAGATATGAGGAATACTGCTGATAATCTAAAATCAGGGACCCAAGACCTCGTCCTTCCGCCTGGAAGGAAAGGCCATCAGAAGTGAGGTTCTCTTCTCCCTGTCTCTGCTCACTAATGACAACTTATCAAATTACAAATCACATGTTCTAGAAAAGCAAAATGATACCAAACTTATTTTTTGATGAAATATTTCAGAAAAATAAAGGAAGGCATAGAGAACAATGTAACATGTTCCCATGTACGCACCCACCACTCAGTATATGGAAAAAACAACATTGCAAATACAATTGAAGTCTCCTCTATGTATTTATCAGCTTTTTTGGTGATTTTCTTGTCTCTTAATATGAAGGTTTATTATTATTATTTTTTAAAGATTTTATTGGGGAATTGGGGGAGGGGAACAGCATTAGGGAATCGGAGAAGAGGGACAGACAAGTTGCTGTCCTTTTGTTCTTCAGTCTAGTTGTGGGGGTCATTGCTTCACTGGCCTATGATGGTATTGTGATTGTTGCGCTCTTCCCGGCTGAGGCAGATCGGTCGCCAGCCATTGGACGGCTGCTCACGGCAGCTCATGGCAGGCAGCTCACGCTCTCTGCCAACCACTCATGGTAGCTCACAGCAGCCCACAGCAGCAGGGGCTGCAGCTTATACCATCACCAGTGACTCACAGCAGCCCAGCTACAGGTTGAGCAGTTGTTCACCATCTTAGCTATAGAGGGTACAGTGTCACTGGCCCATGAGGGATCCAAACCGGCGGCCTTGTTGCTCAGAGCTCACGCTCCCAAGCCAACTCTTAACCAACGAGCCACTTGGCTGGCCCTATTATTGTTTTCTTGATATAGAACATTTGGTCTACAGTTTGTATTTCATAGAAGTAATTATCTTTGATTCTTCCTCCTCTTCTACATTATTAAAGTTTATCTAAATTCTGTTTAAATGTATGCTTTTCTCCCCCACAAGTTTCTAGGTTCTACCACTGAACAGTAGTCACCTATATCAAGGTTGGGAACTTAAGATTCAAAAGCACCTTCCTTGGTTCAAGTCAAATGACAACAATTTTCCTCAACCTCTGTGAAAACGATGCCCTACCATACCTTCGGAATGTTCTGGCTGTTGGATTACAGAGACGGATGCCCAGAGCCTCTGAATTTCAGCCTTTATACACTTTGCCATATCAACCTGCCTTTTCTGCAGTTTACGAAAACTGCTTAATGCCATGGCCGTCAACCCCCACCCCTTCTGTGCTGATCAATACCTTTGCAGACAGACCTTGACTTGTAGGCATCTTGAGTCTGTGGGAGCTACCTCAGATTCTCTCTTGGTCTCCTAACTGTGATCCTAGGGAGAGTTTCTAACCAGACTATAAAGTGGCTGGTTCTAGACTTAGAGAGACATTTGACATAAGAGGGTCCTAATGCCGCAGACTAGGAAACCTGGTAGTTCCCTCATTAGAAGCCATCCTCCACCTCTTTCTGGCTTTTGTTCAGGTATCAGGTATCCTCCGGCTTTGGGAGGCTGCGCCCATCTCCAGCCCCAGGGCGAGAGGCAGCACTGCACATTGGGTAAGAATCTGGGCTAATGATTTCTTTTCATTTAGTAGCTGTGTGACGTTAGTACATTTTTTAAAACTCTGTGTCTCAGAGTTTGTTATGGCTGACATGCTGGGTTTAGCGGAGTTTAAGAAAACAAAAAAAACCTGGAAACTTGTTGATGGTGTCGAGTCACTGTATTAACCAGCCATAGAACATAAGTTCTCTGAAGGTAGGGATTTTTGTCTGCTTTATTCACTCAAATATCTCCAGCACCAAAAGCAGTGTCTGGCACATAGTAGGTGCTCAATAAGCATTAATTGAATTGAATTGCCTTGAATCACAGGCTCATCAAATTTCAGAGACTTTTTGTTACATGAGATAATAAATATCCTCTTACTTGTAGTCAAAAGCATCTTGATACACAGATACCATTTGTCACTCTAGACCAGGGGTCAGCAAACTTTTGAAACGGAAGACTCACCAGAGGTCAGCAAACTGCGGCTCGCAAGCCCCAGGCTCTGAAGTAAAATTGAAAATGAAAATAAAACTATCATAGATCATTTATAAAAATTTTAAAGCGTGTTATTCACATAATGGTGATTATGTAAAAATATATTTATGGCTCTTGAATAATTTAATTGTTTCGAGGGACAGGTTTGGCTCTTCCAGGGGTTAGCAAACTTTTGAGACAGAACGTACCCAAAGAGCCACATGTGGCTCGTGAGCCGCAGCTTGCTGACTCCTGCTTTAGACAATGCCAATCTTTTCTTGGAAATGTTTCCTCAGACCAAAACAAACATGGTTGTGATGGGACCTAAGTTAATACAGAGTGACTCTAGAGCCACAATTCATTCAGGGGTGGGTACCTGACTCAAACTGGGCCAGTCATTGCCCCTCCCCAGGAATATGGATTGGACTAAGAGATTCAAGCTTAGTCTTACTGCTTTTTGGAATGGAAGAAATGTGAACTTGTGGACAGGTGGCAGTTATATTTCATTAGTTATATTACTCATGAGTACCACAAACCGGTTAGCAGTCAGCAGAGCAGAGAATGAAGCAGATGGGTGGAGAAACAAAGACGAAGGATAGAGAGTGCTTGTGGTATTGGGGTGTGGTTCCACTTGTTTTTGAGACCCACCTACATTCCAGTTCTTAGGATCTGGGAAACACATGAACTTTTTAAATAATCAAGTTCCCCTTCTCCTTAGGCTGTTTTGACTAAGGTAGAGCCCCTACTACTTGCAGAGAAAAGATCCTAAGAGTATTTTTGTTTAATTATAACTATGAATTCTGAGCAAACTGCACTTTACCTTACATAACTTCTATGTATCCTGAAGATAAAAACTTTTTTACAAAGTAGAAACACTGAGAGGCAATATAATCCAAAACATAACTGTAAACCTTTGGAAACTTATACCTAGAACAAGGGGCATGAGGTCAGTTGTCTCGAGCCTACCTCTAAGTCATCTTTCCCAACCTTTCCAGTTTAATCCTCTTTGTTCATAGAAACATGGTGACCAATCTGAGATTCTTTAACATTTTCCGTGCTGTGCTCCACCACCATCATCTGGTTTTTCCATGTGGCATGCTCCCTAACTGTAAACTCTTTCTATTTCTAGCTGTTCAGTATTTAACATTCTTTTTTTGGATTAGCTTCAAATAACTTCACGATTTTGTTTTTATTTTTTTCTGGGGCTTCAATGTATAATTCCAAGAACTAACTATCTCTATCAACCTGAAACTGTTGCTGGGTTCCATGTTGATATTTTGTCACTAGACCACAAGGACCATCTGGTCTAAGGCCATCACTCTGTTGGCCATTTCTGCAGCTGCTGACACATCTGTATGTGCTGGTGTACCCTTTTATGATTGTCTGCTTTCCCTTGCATGTTGGCAAAGGCCTAGAGAACTGCATCTGTTTGAATTTTGTTTGTAGGGCTCTGAGCAGTGTGTGACGTGGAACACAGAAAACACTACTTTCAGCAAACTGGATGCAGGGAGTCATGATAAATAGAAATGATGAGAGATTGGAGCTCAGTTCCATATTTAACTCCAAGCTAAGAATGATTATTTTAAATGTCCCCACACTGAAGTATCTTTCAATGCTTTGATCACATTATGGTTATTTCCTTGTAAGTACTTGATATTTAGTTAAGTTCATTGTTTAAATATTGAATTTTTGTATTGGCTTTTCAAAATTGTTCACCACACATCCTTATTCTTTAACATTTATTCCTCTATTACCATTCTCTCTCTCTCTCTCTCTCTCTCTCTCTCTCTCTCTCTCTCTCTCTCTCTCTCTCCACACACAAGTTCGTTTGAAAAATCAGACCTTAAGGCTGGATCTATACTTGGCCAACATCTTCAAGGTTACTGATGTTACTTCTTGCCTCAGCTGTGTGGGAGCCAGAGTGAGTGAGTCATCAGGGTGAATAATGGCTCGGTAATACTACCACATTGTGTTTGTCTCCACTTCAAAGCTCTTAGTTTTAAAAGAATAGTATTTCTCCATCACGCCCACCCAAACAGCAGTCTGGATAGCTGAGAGGCAATGGTTAGATGAATAGTAGTATCATTTCCATAGGATGGACTTGTCCCACCACCACCCACTCCCACCACCCAAAAGCAAACAAAAAAACTAGCAGCACCCTTTACAGAAATTCTCAGGCCACATTCTTTTCTTTAATTCACTTTCTCTCTCTCTCTCTCTCTCTCTCTCTCTCTCTCTCTCTCTCCCCCACCTCCCTCTCCCCCCTCCTTCCCTCCTTCCTTTCCCTCCCTTCCTTCCTTCCTTCTTTTCTTTTTCTTTCTTTCTTTCTTTCTTTCTTTCTTTCTTTCTTTCTTTCTTTCTTTCTTTCTTTCTTTCTTTTCTTTTTCTTTCTTTCTTTCTTTCTTTCTTTCTTTCTTTCTTTCTTTCTTTCTTTCTTTCTTTCTTTCTTTCTTTCTTTCTTTCTTTCTTTCTTTCTTTCTTTCTTTCTTTCTTATTCTCTCCTTCCTCCTTTCTTCCCTAGATTTCTTTCTCTTTCATTTCTTATTCCTTTCTTTTTGCCTCACCTAGGATTATAATTATGCCTTTCTTGATCAGTCTTCAGCAACTAATTGTACCTTTAATGCTTTACTTTCTTTTCTATCCAAAAAAGAATTTGTGACTTCGCTTGCCAAAATAATAGAAAAAAATGGGAAGAAAAGAAGGAACAAAGGAAAGGAAAGCAAAGGAAGGAAAGAAGGAAAGAAGGAGGAAGAAAGAAGGAGGAAGCAGAAAGGAAGGGAAAGGAAAGGAAGAGAGGGGAAGAAAGTTTTGTAACCTAGAATCTATTCCTATTTCCAAAGCAGCCTCATAACTCTTCTTGCAAAGACTCTTTATTTTAAATATCATATGCCTTTGGTAGAACTACAGCACGGAGTGGCCATGATAAGAAGAATAATGGCAGAACTACCATTATTGAGTACCTAACTAAGGCGCTAGGTACTTATACACATATTTCACTGAATTCCCTGAGTATCTGTTATACACATGAGTAGAGTGAGGTTTAGAGATATCAAATAACTTGCCCAAGGTCACAGCCAATTAGCAGAAAGGGGAAATATATCTAACTCTATATGATGCCGTTTTTGCTCAGCGGCTTGGATAAGATATTAACCAGTCTCGAATTCCTAGTTTTTCCATGTCCTTCATCTCTTGATGCCAACATATGAAATAGCTTGAAAAAGTATAATTTCTTCCATCAGTCCTATTTCACTTCAACCTCAAACGTCCCCTCATTGTTTCTGATGGTATTTAGGAATATCTTTCCCACACTGGTGAATAACAGACCTTAGACATTTTGCCAGTCCTCATTTATGTCCTCGATGTGGTCATTAACGTACCTGTACACATAAGGTAACGCTATGATTAATCATCCAAACTGGGACGCTTTTGATAATGCAAAGGAGTGCTGAGAACAACTACGCTGGGCAAACCAGGACTGCCCCAGGCAAAGCGGGATATATGGCCACCCTCTTAGGACAAACTATTTATAACCAAGCTACTGCCTCCTATGGACAAAGAGAGTATGGACAATCAGCCTTAACTAAACACGGTGCAAAACATGAGAACAGAGGGTGTGGGGAGAGCAGCTAGAATCACCAGCCCCAAATGTCTATCTCACAAGCAATGAGCCTGGGCCAGGCTGTGTATGGTAGGAGAGAGAGGATCGCTGGGAATGACTCAAAATTAGAATTATCATCATCCCTACTGAAGCAGTTCTCAAACTTCAGTGTGCTTAAGATGCACCATCATTTATATTTAATCTGAGGGTCCCTAACTGCCATACCTTAAAGATGTAGAAAATGCAGTCTGAGATAGGCTGAGAAAACTGCATTTTAACAATCTCCCACAGGGATTCTGACCTAGGTAATTTATGAACTACCCTGGGAAGGAAAACAGTGTCCTATGACACAGACCTTTGCATACTTACTCTACAAAGACAGGCACAATTTCAGAGGAAGTCCCTGTAGGCCTTAATAACACAATTGTTTACAACACCAAGGTTTGTTCCCAGATACCATCTTTATGGCCTGAATCACCATCTGAATCAAATAATTTAAACCATGTTAACCTTATAATTATTTTCAACACAGGTTCTCAGGGCTTCTTAGTCTCTCTCTTTCTCTCTCTCTCTCTCTCTCTCTCTCTCTCTCTCTCTCTCTCAGGGCTTCTTAGTCTCTCTCTTTCTCTCTCTCTCTCTCTCTCTCGTTCTCTCTCTCTCTCTCGTTCTCTTTCTATTGAATTAAAAGAAAAGAGAGAACATTTTTTATGCTTTCTGATAATCACAGTAATAATAGTTGTCATGTACTGAGCAGCGCTTTTTTTGTCAGGCATTTATAGGCATTACCTTAAACACAAAAACCCTCAGAAGTTAAGTCATGCTACCTTCTGTCTTACACATGATGGACCGCAGGCACAGAGAAGTTAGGTGACTTGCCCAAGGTCTCTTGGTTAAGACCTGGCAGACCCGTCATTTGAAGCCAGGTCCGCTGCCTTGCCCTTGAAAACTTGAGTGAACTCAGATCACCCTGTGTTACTGGAAAAATCCTTGTTGGAAGGCCACATCATGCGTGTAAGCTCGTGGGACTCTCTAGAAGAGTAATTCCTAGACAGAGAGAAGGCCGGCATGGTGACTTGGAGAAATGCCGACACATTTCTTTGATATAGAAAGGCAGGATAAAGCCGAGAATCGGTTAATGTTTGGGAAAGTTGGCAGGGAAAAGCCACCCGTTTTTCCAGGCTGGCCTGTGGATTGATCTCTTGTGTTGTCTGTGCTGCTGCTCTGCTCTTTATTCATATTTTCAAGGAAACACAAGTAAAGCGACTGTGCTGTGACGGTGTTCCTTCCTGCAGGCTGCCTGCTTCCTTCTGAGCACCGCGGGGCTGGTTCCATACGCAGCCCGTCCTGCAGAAGGACTGGTGGCAGCTGCAAGTTGGTGTGTGACACATTGAGTAGTCATATTTCTCTTCGTTGTGGCCCTTCAAAGCCCTTTCCAACATAACTTTTCCCCATCTGTTCTCGTTTGCACTGCATAATAGGGGACAGGTTTTGGAACTTGGGACTCAAAAAGAAAAAAAAAAAACAACATTAAGAGAAAATAAAAATGAGATGGAATTTGAGTAGAAAGAAACTCACTGGCTTCCCCCACCCACTCCGTTACTGGGATCATTACCAGAGCATTAAATTGATCAAGTTTTTATCTAGCCTAGTTGATTCTCCGTCTGTGGAGGTGGAGAAATACGAGAGCATTTAAAAATCTCTTTACACTGTCTGCATAGTGATAAGATAGGCAGCCTGGACAGCATTACAGATACAGTGCTGCCCCAGTACCTGACTTAAAATCTTTCCACATTGATGCTGGGGTTTATTCTCTATAAAATGGAATGTGAGGGCCGGCCAAGTGGCACAGTGGTTAAGCGCTGGCTTGGGAAGCCAGCGGCCCTGGTTCAGGAACTTTAAAATGGAATGTGTGATGTGAATTTTAGAATACTTAGAGACAAGGCTTGCCAAAGTGCCATAAACCCACCTCTGTGTTTGCCATGAATGATTTTGGAAATGAAGCAAACATCTTTAAATTTTAAAATAATAAGCGTTTTCTAATATGCATTAGGACAAAACACTGCAAATGGCACAATATACCCATGAGTCACAGATAGGTTTGCATGGGATGAGGCTAAACTCGGCATATAAGTTTAAAAAGTAAATACATTTTGGGCCGGGCGAGTGGCGCGTTGGTTAGGAGCTGGCTTGGGACACCAGCTCTGAGCAGGGGGCGTCCGGTTCCGATCCCACATATGAGGGCCAGTGACACTACCCTCTACAACTAAGATGGTGAACAACAGCTCCACCTGGTTGCCTCTATAGCTAAGATGGCCCACGACGGTGTAGGTTGCAGCCCCTGCTGCAGTGGGCTGCCATACGCTATAGTGAGTGGCCGGCAACCAGCGTGATTGGCTGGCAGCCAGCATGAGCTGCCAGGAGCCGCTGTGAGCGGCTGTCCAGAGGCTGGCTACCGATCTGCCTCACCCGGGAAGAGCACAATGATGATACCAACATGGGCCAGTGAAGCCACGTCCTCCACAACTAGACTGAAGAACAACAACAAAAGAACCACAACTTGTCTGTTCCCCTTCCGATTCACCAATAAAATCTAAAAAAAAAAAAAAAAAAATAAGAGAGAAAAGTAAATGCATTTTAAAATGAATATTCAGTAAATAATAAAAGTGAAGAATATGGCAGAATGAAAACAGAAGTACAAGACTGGTGGCTTAGAAGGCAATTATAATAGAGCAGTGGCTTTTTTTTTTTTTTGAAAGGCTTTCCTTTTTTAAAAAAAAGATTTTATTGGGGAATTGGAGAAGGGAACAGTGTTGGGGACTTGGGGAAGGGAACATTATGCTTTTCCAGGACCCATCAGCTCCAAGTCAAGTTATTGTCCTTCAATCTCAGTTGTGGAGGGCACAGCTCAGTTCCAAGTCCAGGTGCCCCTTTCAATCTAGTTGTGGCCAGGAGTGGTGTGGGGGGGGGGAGGAGACACAGCCCACCATCCCATGCGGGAGTCGAACCAGCAACCTTGTTGTTAAGAGCACACGCTCTAACCAAATGAGCCACCTGGCCAGCCCTGAAAAACTTTCTTGTTTGTGCCTCTGGTTCTCAATGTTAGATGAATCATAATCCTTGGGTCATAGCACGCTGTCATCATCAGTCAAGCAGAGGTTTATAATCCTTTTACCACCACAGCCTTCTTTGAGAACCTGATGAAATTTATAGATTCTCCCAGAAAAACATATATTCCCTGCGTATAATTTCTGGGTTTTTCAGGACTACTTGGAATTCATCCGTGGATTCATAAGAGACTGCAATCCCATACATTCAAGGTTGTGTCCATTTGCTTGGCATTCTTATTCTCTGCTTTCTGAAGTTCATAGGTCAGCAGCGGAGCCTTGAACCCACATCATCTTCATTTCTATAAGGAACATTGTCTTCTTTCACTGCCTGCCCAGGGCAACACCACCCAGCCTGCTGCCTGCAATCATGTAGATAGTACAGAAAATAGCCACTCTTCCGTCTCCCCCACCTCCATTTTTTAAAATCAGAAATATTGCATAAAGGGCTGTAAGTGGGTCTGTTGTTGTTTGCCCAGCTCACTCTTCCCTTGGGATCTGTTCTTCCCCACTCCAAAAATACGGTACCTGTGAGAGCTCACATTCCTCCCTGGCCCCTTGCTGACTGGCCCAGAGAGAGACACCTGCCCCAAGTCAGACCAGTATCTTTGTATTTTCCATTAGAACTTGGAAAGAGAGGTAATGAAACTCAGGAAAGGGTCCTAATTTGGTAATTCTGCAGATAAGATTGCCAGGTGCAGAGAGGTGATCTGTCAATGCTTTTGATGATATTGACTCCTTCAGCAGACCCCTTTGGAGCTGAAAATGCTCTGGTTTAGTCATCACTTTCATAATTCGTACTGTCGTTTTCCACCCACTGTCATTTCCCCAAATACCCAGTTATTTGTGAGAAAGTTGGTGGCAATAGTAATAAGAGTAATGCAACCACTAGCATTTCCTGAACGTACCTCAGGCCCCGTACCACCTGTCCTCCATACCCGCTGTGTGCCCTCATCTAATATCCTCAGCTTTCTCATGAGGCAGGTAGCATGATTATCTCCTGCACCTAAAAATAAGGAAAACAAGGTGATAGATTCAGAGAGTGCTAGAACCACACTATACAGAACCAGGATTTGACTCACTCCAGACCCAGCAATTTGTTTTCTTTTAAACCTGGAACTTTTTCCTATTCAAAGTAGTAAAATATTTTATCCCTGTCTCTGCCTTTCTGTTGCTTCTATCACCCAACTTCTCTTCCCCTCCACTTCAATAATTTTTCTTGAATTAGGCTAGCCAATATAGATATATGTCATTTCTTCTTTTTTAACTCAAATGGTAGCATATGACCCAGTTTCTTGAACTTTGCTTTTTATTCCCCCCCACCCGTTGCTATTATATTGAGGAGCTCATGTCAATACATTAAGAATTTCCTTGTTATTTTTTAAAAAAAAGCTTTTAGTGTTCCATTGTAAGGATGTATCATAATTTAGAGACTCAGTATCCTATTGATACATTTAGGTTGTTTTCAACCTATTTTATATGTAGTGCTGGAATGAAAACCTTGTGCATACATCATTTCAAAACTGGGCAAGGATAAGTACAGGACACATTTCTAGAATGAAATGGCAAGGTCAAAGGGTGTCGTCCATTTGTAATTTTGCAATATAATTGCCCTTCGTATACATTTTACCAACTCTAATTTGACCATGATGTATGAGAGTAACTTGCAGTATTTTTGATGATTTCAAGTTCTTTTTCTACTCCCACATCTGAAAGTTTCACCTTCTCTGAAATGTTTCAGATTGCTTTATTAAAAAGAAAAACATAAGGTTCACACTCCATTTCTGTCCGCTGGTCACGTCCATCCACACACATACAAATTTTTTTTCTGTTGTGCATGTTCACCTACTTTGCTTAGACCTCCCCTAACTTCTAAAGGAAGCTCAGAGTATAAACAGTTTAAAGGTTGGGATACTCTCTAAGCAAGTCCTGCTTAACCACTCAACCAGCACATGATTGTCAGGCAGGCCATTTACCACTAAGCCTTTCCATGGGGTTTCAAATAACATCTTCCTCCACTGTCAGGCATGCCCACCACAAAGACCCCTGCCTCCAACCTTCCTAATAGTTTGCATCAATTTCATCTTTGCTGCAACGCCACTCTATTTATTCTTCACATTCTTTGGGAGGTTAACGACTTTGTGGAAATCTAACACAGCTCCTCCTCAGGAAGTGGTAAAAGTTTCTCAAAATAACAGAAACAAGTCTTGAAAGGGCTCTTGAATTCATCAGCATTTTTGATTCATTAAAAACCCCAAAGAAATAATGATATGCATAAAGATTCAAGATGATACAATGAACAGTGACCAAAATTTGATACATTAATATGGATACTGTCTTCTAAGTATGAACCATCAAAAAATATTTAAAGGAGGGACAGAATCACTCTCTCTCCAACTCTCTACTTCACAAATTCAACACCCCTTCTCCTTTAAGTCATTTTTAGATATAAAGTATTTAGCAGAGCAGAAAAACCAGAAGCAGTATCTTCTTTGTAGTAAGAAGGCTTTGTCTTCTCAGGGATTCAAGTTCAGTTCAGAAACTTTCAAACATGGTTTTAAAGGCTTTTGTGAGTCAACTGTTAGTGAGTCACACAAAAGGGGCCTTTATTAATAAACATATTCTGTTCAATATAGAGAAATGCAAGCCTCAGAATAATTCACCAAATGTTTAAAGAGAAAACAAAAAACAATGTGGTAAACATATCAGGACTTGATGAGCTGTCTAGGTAATTGGTTTTTCTGTGCACCTGGTTCCAAAGACAATATTTAATGTGTAATCTGTTTCATTTTTCTTGGGGAAGTAAGTGTAACTCTACCCCCTGAATCACATCTGCATTAAAATTAGAGGCGGCAGAGTCTTGTTTTAGTGAGTGGAAATTTATGCACATGAGTTGTCTTTTTCATGGAGACAGCAATTATACCCCCTAGAAATGTGGTCTGTGGGAGAAAATGACATATTCAACGCTGGGAACAAAAGCCTAATGCTAAGGGGACATTAACAAGGTTGGGAACCCCCTCCCAACAATTAACATGATCATTTACAAAATCTGCAATCTATAAAATTATTTTAAAAACATGTTTTTCAAAACAAGTGGCTTTTTCTCCTTTCTAAAAAAAAAAAAGATTCAGCAGCAAGCATACAAAATGTATTTCACTGTCGCAAATAATATTGTAAAATCTCTTCAGATATATTAAGGACTGAAATAAACGAACTCCACACAGTGATAGGTGACCCCTGGTTGAACAGCCTTATAAGGACTGAAGGGGAAAATGTGGCCAATAATTTTCTCATTTTTATGTGAGGAAGTTGTGGTGTTTGAAAGCAACAATTTCTAATCAGAATTCTAGAACACAGAAAGATTGCATAGAGCATATGCAAATAAAAGTCCCTATTAGCTAAAACTGGTTTTAAAAAAATGCTTTGTTGGTTGACTTGTTAAAAAGGACAAAGCTGGAGCCATTGAAATGGATTTAAGGTTTTGTTTTTTCTCTCTGTCTTCTCTGGAGACTGTTAGAAACGGATGAGGAAGGATGTGTTTTTCGCCCTCTTTCTCTGGTGTCCTCTTCACTTCTGTGCTTCCTGGGAACATATAAAGTAACAATGACCATATTTTATTTCATGTACTATTTGTATCACCAATTGAAAAAATATAAGCCCTACTTAACTAAAATAGGTTACAGTAAACAGAGGTCTTCTGTTTTTAATACTTTGATCCTAATTTCTGGTGTATGTGTATATACATTTTTCTTTGATTAGTTTTGCTTCAAATTCTAAGTGAAAGCACTTGTACTTTCTATTGATCTGCTATGAGATTTTTTTGTTTAATTTGTTTCTCTAAAACTTGAGTTTTTCAATTCATTTTTGTATATTTTCAGAAAGTAACATATATAGAGTAACTTCAGTGGGCCAGGCATTGGGGAAAATCAAGCTGCCAAGTCTAAATCCTGACTAACTTTGAAAATACTAGGATTTTTAAATGTAAACATACATGGAAGAATTAGTGTATAAATGTTTCTAACATTTTCTGCTAAAATCATAGATATTGTAAAACTATGGTATGGCAACATGATATATCGGAAGGGGTGTGATAGAATGGGGTTAAGAGACTTGAATTCTACTTCATATCTATTAACTACTTCTTTTGGGAGAACTCACTCAGATTCTTTTTTTTTTTGAGGGCAGTGTCACCGACCCTTACATGTGGGACCCGAACTGGGGCCGTTGGCTTCCCAAGCCAGTGCTTAACCACTGCATGACTCACTCAAATTCTTTAAGCCTCTATTTCTTCAACAGTTAAAAAGTAAACTGTAGGGCCGGCCCAGTGGCGCGGTGGTTAAGAGCTGGCTTGGGACGCCAGGGGCCCAGGTTCGGATCCCACATATGAGGGTCAGTGACACTGCCCTCTTAAAAAAAAAAAAAAAAAGTAAAATGCAGGTGAAGCCCACTGACTTGTTTTCATCAACAAATCAATGGCACCAGCATCACCATCAACACAACAGCAATAACATAATAAGTGGGTTGGGGATGGAATGGAGGGTTAACTGATCTCAAAACTAAGGGATACTTAATAAAACGTCAACCAAATGATATAAGTAGTCATTGTCTGGATCATGATTTGATAAAAGGCCCTTCTGAGAAAACATAGGCAATTAGAATCTGAACTGGGTATTGGACTTACAAAGCAATCATTAATTTTGTTAAGAATCATTAATTGTTGTTAGGTGTGATAATGGCAATATAGTTGGGTAAGCAATGGTCCATATGTTTTAGAGATGCTTGCTGAAATATGTAGAATTTCAATGACATAATGGCTGAAGTTTACTTTTAAATAACCCCCATACCCAAAATAAAGGGAGCGTGAAAGGGAACCTGGGAAATATTGGGTTGTCGGAAAAGTCATGATGTATTTTGTCTGTTTTTCAAAGGTCATTTATTTATATAAAGAACAAAGATCAATCAGTGATATATTGCCCATTTTGTTCAATAACCTTTTGCCATCTTTCAGTGAGCTTCATAATTCCTCGTTCATAGAAGGACCTGTCTTATTTGCGAAAAACTGAACAAGGTTCTGATTTACAGCCTCATCTGAATTGAACGTTATACCACGCAAGGAGTTTTGAAGACAGTGAAACAAGTGGAAGTCTGATGGCACAAGGTCAGGCGAGTATGGTGGGTATGGCAACCAATAATTTTTGATGGGTGATCAAACTTGTGTGTAGTCTCGTGTTGTCGCGATGGAACACAACTCCTTAACAATTAACAGGCTCTGGCAGTACATATTCGCATTGTTTGGTTCCTTGGTAGGAGCTCGTAAAACACGATACCTTTAAAATTCCACCACACTGAGAGCATAACCTTCCTCTGATGAATGTCTGCTTTCCATGTCATTTGAGGCGAATCATCACGTGGGGATCAAAACCGTTTGCACACCACATTGTTGTAAACAATGCACTTCTCATCACCAGTTATTAGTCCCTTCAAAAAAGGATCGATTTCCTCACGTTTAATGAGCATATCGCAGATATTTATACGAGCCATCAAATGAACTTCTTTGAGTTCATGCAGAACCTAAATATAGAGCTTGCTTACATATCCCAGCTTCTTCAGGTGGTCATGAACGCTTGAGTGATAGGTGTTCAATGTTCTTGCAATCTCTTGGGTCATGTAACTTGGGTTTGACTTGATCAATGCCCTTATTTTGTTGTTGTCAACCTCGGTGGGCCTCCTTGACCGAGGAGCGTCGTTGAGATCAAAGTCACCAGCACAGAATTTCGTGAACCATCGTTGACACTGATGTTCTTGTAGAGCATTGTCACCATAAACTCTATGTAACTTTTCACAAACTTGACGTGCATTCTTCCCTTTATGGAAGTAAAACGGTAAAATATGGCAAAAATGCAGAGTTAGGTCTTCCATCTTCAACTTGTTGTAAAATCTCCAAAACTCAACCAAATCGCTCAATTTTTGTTTTAGAATGCAGCTAGAACTGTCAGCTGTCAAATGACACAGCAATAACATAGATGCGATTGACTCTAGTACTTCCAAAAATGAACTAGTGCCATCTGTTGCAAACATTGTATCATGACTTTTCCTATAACCCAATAGATGAATCACGTGCAGCCTAATTTGACCATTATTCACCTGGTGATAGGTATATGGGGTTCATTATTTTATTTTGTTATTGTTTTTTATGTTTGAAACTTTTCATTTAAAGAAACCCACACATCATGAAATCCTCAAAAAAAAAAAAAAAGAAAAAGAAAAAGAACAAGAAAAGGAGGCTGTATTAAATTATTTCTAGTGTCTCTTCAGCAGCAAACCCCATCATTCTATTTCAAAGGTTGAATAGTGATGACTATAAAAATTTTAGGCAATTTTTGTTTTGATTTTAAAAATAAAATAGTATCTAATTAAGGCTGTGTTCTGATTATTGCATTTTACCGATGCCTAATACATAATGAACTGAAAATCAAGTGTAAGCAGACAATTCATGATGGAAGAACTTCAGATGAACACTTGATGTGTCAACACTTGATGTGTCAACAAATCAAGTTTGTCAACAGGGAATCCCAATCTCTAGCAGCATTAAACTAAGCTTTTCCAGACCAAAAGCTCATCTCAGCTCGATGAGAGGTTGCGTGCGATGGCCTTAGTTGTGTGTTCGCCCAGATCAATAAACTGCCCTTTCCCTCTCTTTTTTCACCAAATAGGTTATGTGGCTATTTTCTCCCCAGGAATAATCACCATCATCAACACTTTTCCCTTACTGTTTGTGTATGTCTTTTCCCTTCCAAGGTCCTTTTTCCATTAGAGAGAAACTCAAATGTTACAGTTCACATTTTGCAATTCCAGTTTCTTACATGCAGTCAGTATGACATCTTTAGCTGTTATAAAGCTGTTCACTTCCTTCA
Source organism: Aselliscus stoliczkanus (assembly GCA_033961575.1). Lineage (NCBI taxonomy): Eukaryota > Metazoa > Chordata > Mammalia > Chiroptera > Hipposideridae > Aselliscus > Aselliscus stoliczkanus. Next base: position 110,927,082 of record CM066731.1, on the reverse strand, counting down.
TTCCAAATTGGATCTTTCTGTTAGAAACTGAAGGATATGGTGACCTTTTGTACATGGTGGGGGTGCACTGGGAGGGCCTGAGTCACAGTTAAACTTCAGACTGTTTGTTGGCTTAAACATCCATGTTTGTCAGAGAAAAGCGTATTTTATATACTCTCATACAATTTGGCCCAGCGTTGACATTACCCTTCATAGGGATGAATGAATATGGTGGAACACAACTTTTCTGGCTACTTAGGAAAATTAAAGCTTATTACCACAGTTTTTCTATCATTGACAATACATACAATATTATTTTGGGAGCTGTAGGATGAAACTGGCAAACAACTGTTTTATCAAACTATGAGGGGGCCGGCTGAGTGGCGCGGTGGTTAAGCGCTGATTTCGGAAGCCTGCGGCCCGGTTTGGGTCCCACATGTGAGGGCCAGTGACACTGCCCTCCAAAAATAAATAAATAAATAATATATATATATATATATATATATATATATATATGGAACTTCACAGCCCCCTCCTTTATCCATAGTGATTTCTTCAGTTTCATGGAAATGAAGAGTCCCCATAAAGAAAGGCAGTCAGTTCCACTGCAAAGATGTAGGGAATAATAAGTGAAAACCAAGTTAATATTTAAAAGTTGTTTATAGATTGGAATTTCTACCTTGTTAGTGCTCAGTAGGAAAGAAATAAAAAAGGAAGCTTGTTATACTCTTATCAATAAAAATAACACCAACATCCCAATGGAAAAGAGGTGAAGGTCATTAACTGAAAAGAAAATTAGAAAAATACAAGCAGTTGATATATTTAGAATTAAGGTGCAACCTCGGGAATCAAATAAATGCAGATTAAAACAGAATTTATTACATTTCCACATTGGCAAGGATAATAGAAGGTATGGTGACAAAGACAGTAAAGGATGTGGTGAGATAGACAAGCCACTGGAAAAAGTTTAAATTACTTAGAAATTGGAAATATGATACAGATTCCTACTTTTAGGAATCTATCTAAGGAAATAATGTGATGATGTTAAAAGTTGTGGTATATAGGTTTAAATCAGTCAAAAAATTATACTTTCAGAGACTGTCTAATGCCCTGAAAATGCTCACAATATAGCTAAGAAGAGTAAGAGAAATCTGTGGATTTATATATATGAAAATGCATAGAAAAGACAAGAGAATATTATCCAAAATATGCCTACTTACACTGGAAATAGAAAAAATTGTGATTTTATCTTCTTTGAAATGTCTTTCTCTATATATTTATTTTATAGTGAATATTGTTTTAATTCCAATTTATTTATTTATTACTATAAAAGTAACTATCACTGCAAAACTTAAAAACATACAACATAAGAATACAAAGTATAAATATGGTGGAAGCCTGTCAGCATCATGGTGCGTAGCCTTCCAAAGGCATTTCTGGGCACCATACATACTTGTTTAAATAATAAAAATCAGATCATACCATGCATACCATTCAACAAGTATTTTTAATTACACCATGTATAACTTTATAATTGGAAAATATAATCGGACTGGAGGGTGATTAGGAGAACCAAATCCAGACTCATCTTAATCAGCTGTGAGACCTGAGAAATGACACGACTTTTCAGGCACAAGCTTTCATAGGCAGGGCTGGGACTACATGAGATTTTGGTCCCTTCCACTAAATTTAGAGCTCTGTGAGTCTCTGCTTTCCTGAGTGGGGACTCAATAACAGTAGTAAAAAGTTGGGTATAATAACTTTGTTGTAGTAACAAAGACTATCAATAGAAACTGGTAATCTTCAAGATACGTTGATTTTTTTTAAAAACAGCAAAAGCAAAGGATAGAGTGTGTATAGCATGCTACTGTCTGTGCTAAACAAAAAGGAATCCACATGTGCTTTCATATGTCTACCACATCTCTGTAAGGATACACAGGAGCTGGCATTAAGGCGAGGGAACTGGGCAGTTGGGGAACTGGTGCTTCTGGAACTTCTGTTTCACTGCACAGTGTTTCCTTTTGTTCTTGTATTTTTTTTTTTAACAAAATAATTATAGGGGAAAACCTTGTTAACAAACGGATATAGATGTCTTGGGTGTAATGATAAATGATGTTAAGCAAACTTTTCACTCACTTCCTTCCTTGCTTAAACACTTTTAATCACTTCCCTTGACCCGTTCTCGTGAGATCTGCATGATGAGGCCAGGCCACCTCTGTCCTCCTCTATGAACACTTTGCCACAGTCATGCTGGCCTTTTGTCAGTTCCTAGAAATCTTAAGCTTCTTATCCGCAGAAATGTCAAACACGGTATAGGCAACTTCAGACAATAAGGTTCTTAGGAATTCTAACTCAAGTCATGGAATTTCAAACCTGAGAGACCGCTGAAAGGCAGTTCATCCTTCACTTGACACCTGAGGAGAGAGCCTAGGCTCTGTAACCTGAAGTTACCTGCCGAAGGTCACACAGCTAGTTCTCTGCTACATGTAATTAACCTCAGCAGCTTGTTCTCTGGAGTTTCATTAAACAAAAGTAGGTTAATAAAGAGGCAGCCTTTGGAGTTTAGATCTTGGTAGAGTAGGGCTACAGGAGGACTTGGGAAATTAATATGATTTCTTATCCATGAACATGTCTTCATGATGCCAATCAATGTTCAGAGGGATAAATCAGGCAAAACAATATTCCCTAAAAATGAAAAGCCATTGTGATACTGGGTTCTACCAAGATTATATTTGAAGTATATTTATTTAATTTGAGGGAGAATTTGATCATCTGAGGGCATTCATCCATGGGACTAGCTTTTAAAAATCCACATCTCCACAGTGTAGCTAAATTAACCTTAGCTAAGTAACAGAAACTTAAGCAGCTGCAGAACGTGAGCAAGACCATGAACAGGCCTGATGAGCATCTCGTCCTCAAGAATACAAAGAAATGGTCACAAAGATGCAGGTCAAGGACGAGAGAAGGCACTGAGTCCTCTGGGACATTTTCTTTGGAAAGAAATGGATCTACCAGCGGAGCACGAAAATGCCAAATTCAAATTACATTCTCTACATCCTACCTCCCATTTCACAAATATAAATCCATATATATTCCTCACCAGTTAGGTGTTGCTGCATGAATATAGGGCCCTTTTAAACATGTGCATTTCTATTTTTATGTTTATTATTTCTGCTTATAAAAGTAATATGTTATAGAAAAGTTGGAACACACAGACATGTGTACAGAAGAAAATAAAAGTCAGCCATATCCATGATCCAAAGACAATACTGCACATCCTGGAATATTTTCTTCTAGTCTTTTATCTTTGTGTACAGGTGAGTGTGAGGGATTCATGTGTTTATAAGGTTTATGGAACTGGAATATCACCTTTGTATTTCATCTTTTTCAACTTATGCTTTATTGTTAGCTTTTCCAAAATTACTACATGATTATCTTTTTATACAAATCTTTGTGCCATTGATGATTCCTTTCACAGCATAAATTCCTGAAATGGGATTAAAGTATCAAAGGGTATAAATATTTCTTAAGTCATTTGATACATATTACCTAATTTTCTTCAAGGAATAATTTCCCAGTTTATATTCTCTATGGTAACTGTGATTTATACAGTAAGTCTTACCAAAAGAGAATATGTTCAATTGCTAACAAATTGTGTGAAATATTTTATGTTTGGTTTGCATTACCTTTTCTTCAATTTTTAGAGTAAAATTTTTTTCCTAATGGCATAGTAATTTTTGTCTTTGTCTATTCATGACATTGGCCCAACTTGCTATTAAAGGGTGCATTTGATTGATTGGTAATAATTTTTTTTTTTAAATCTATTGAAGACTTTAACCTTTTGAGTATATACTGTAAGTAGCTTCACTGAGCTTTTTCCTTGTTTTGATTACTTAAAAAAAATGTAGGGAAAAATTTTTACATAGTTAAGCCAACTAATTTTTTTTTCTTTTATAGCTTTTATTTAGAATATCTTTTCTAATCCAAAGATAAGTATCTGCCTATATTTGTTTTAATTTATAATTAAAAAATTTTTAACTGTTAATTCCTTCTGGAGATATTTTCAGGACTGGTATGAGAAAAAGCACTAACAGGATTTTCCCAAGGGCTTCAACATCATTTTAATGAATAATCTTTTCTTTCTGTAATGGTTTTGCAATGTTTCTTTTATCACATGGCTGGCTATAGCCACACACTGCTTTGCATGTAACCTGCTGTGCCAGCAGTGACTGGATTCACTTTCCCAAGTGGGAAATAACTGTAGGGCAGTTTGGGGACTCCCTGTGTAGCTCCCACAGTTCCTTGACTATGGTAGATGGCCAACAAAGTCTTGTATGAAATGAACAATTAATGAGTCATTCATACACCTGGGAAAGTTTAACTGGAAGATAAATAAGTGTCTGTTTTGACTGGTTAAATGTTTACTTTTTGGGGAAAAGGGAGACAGACCTGATAGCATTTTTAGTGACCCTTTCAGGTTATGATTTTCAATTCCACTCCCTAGTATTTGGATCCATTCACTTTGATCTTTGGAACATAATATTGGTTTTTTTAATGAGACTCGGGATTAGGACTAAATTTCAGATGTCAAGGCCATTTAATTCAACATTCTCCAAGAATAGTTATGATGCAGCTGGGTCAGTATTTCTCATGCTTGAGTAATGTACAGACAGCTTTAAAGGGAAAAACAAAACCCCCATCAACCTTTATTGATATCTTATTTTTATTGCAATCATCATTTGAGTAAGCTGCATGTTCTTATAGGTACATAGCAAAAAGGATAGGGGAATCATGCTTGCATGGTAGATGTTCATATGATCCAGAATATATATCATAGTTAATTTATTAATTTGTTTAAAAAATACTGTTTAAAAAGTAACTGACGCCAAAGCACAAATTTCATGGATTTCATAAAGAACTTGGAGATCCCCTTAGAGTATGTGTCCTAGTTCCAGTCTAACAAAACAGAAATAGGAGAATCACTTTACCATAAGCCACATCCAACCCGCAAACTTTGCCCTTTTTCTAAGCAGTTTCTAGTCTTCAATGCTCAACTTAAATGTGAACAGTCACTAAACTAGATGTAAATTAATCTCTGTATGTTTGTAACCATTACCAAACTATAGAAAAACTGAGTAGGAACAAAACTATCAACCCAGTGCTTCAAATAACTTTATTTAATGAGACAGATATTGTTTTGCTGAACACAAATGTCTGCTCACATCAGAAACTTGGTACTGTTGCCTGATAGGAGCAGGTTTTATTTTTGGTTCCACGTGCCCATACTAAATGAACAGACTTATTAGAGCTTGCTCATTATTTAACCATTATTCTTTACTTTTCTTCAAGACACCTTTGGAAATTGAACTGCAGCACCTTAATCCATCGGGATTCTCATCAATACCATCAGCTCTCAAACACCCCAATATTCTTGTAAAGAATTTGCTGCTGGAAGTTAATATGTATAACTATTATTTTGCTTTATAGGTTTTAAGAAACCATGTTCCCTTATAACATTATAAAAGTTCTCTCTAGAACCAAAATAATGGCTTCAAGATGAAAGAAATCACTCAATGTAGTTATATACTTAAGTATTTTAAGTGAAATCATTTCTAAAAAATTACAATTTATATTCTGTATCATATCTGAGTGCAGAGAGGCTATGGTTATTGGTAAGAGCTTAACCATAATAAGAAAGCTTGCTGTCAAATTTTATGAAATAAATTCCCCACATTTCATAGGAAAATATAGTACAGGCCTCTTAGGTTGCCCAAGACCCCGTTTCCTAATAGTTTTTGAAAGCTGTTGACTTTTAGAAATGAACATGTTGATCTGGGCGTAAAGGAGGAGGATATGCAGAAAACAGAAGAGATGCCAATTCACAATGCAGCAGGCAGCTAATTAGCAAGAGTCGTGCTCCTTGAAACATATGATGGAGGAGATCTGAGAATCTTAGAATAACAGAAGATGTATTTCTTCCAAGTTACTTTACTGGTCTGTTTTCCACCAGAGTTAAATCAATGGATTAGATGTTGAGGTAAGGCAGTGGTTCTTAACGGGGCGATTTTGCCCCCTAGGAAACATTTGCCAATGTCTAGAGAGACATTTTTGGTTGTCACAACTGTAGAAGGAAGGCGCCCTATTTGCATCTAGGGGATAGAGGTCAAGGATGATACAAAGATATTTACAAGGCACTGGAGAACACCGCAACATAATTATTTGGCCAAACAAAGGTGTCAAGAGTACAAAGGTTGAGAAACCCTGGATTAGGGTGTCTAAGCCAAAGGACTACATCTGGGGTATATCCTTGTGTGGACAGGGCTTCTGTGGAGGGCTGCATCCTTGTGTATCCTCCTGCTCTACACACACACACACACACACACACACACACACACACACAAAATCAATTGATCAATGTTACAAGGCTACAAGAACTACCCAGAATCCTCCCAGATAAGTCTCCTAAAATACAAGCTAGTCACAGGAAGATTGAATTAGAGGGTTGTTTTGCATTGAATCAGTCACACAAGAAGAAGCCACTACTGAAGGAACAGATAAAAGAACAGTTAAAACCATAACAGGGTTCATTAGTTCATTTATTCACTTATTCAGCAAACCTTTATCGAGCACCCACATGTGCTACTCTGCTAGGCGTGATACATGCATGGTGAACATGGCCAAACCTGGTCCCTGCCCTCACGGGGCTTACAGACTACAGGAGAAGGTTACCAACAAGGGGCCAGTAAAATGAGGACTCCGTAAATGTGCAGGACTGAGGAACATTTTACACAGCAGCTTGAAAAGCGTCCACATGTATGTAATCTCATTTGAACTGCACAACAAACCTCATGAGACAGGCTCTAGTCTCTTCTTAAGAGAGGTTAAAAATGGGCTCAAGGTCACACAGTTTCTAAGTGGCAGGGCTGACACTTCAACCAAATCACACTGAAGTCCCTGTTACATTGTTCTAAAGAGCAAGCATACATATAGACACTCTTGCTTTATCTGACCTGGAATTTCCTCTCCTGATCTTCACCAATCATATAGGAACAAAGCCCTTCCCCTTTAAAAGAAAACAAAACAAAACAAGCACCCAGCCTTTTCCATCTTCTTGCTTCTGTAATACTTGGGGATTATTTTCTAGCTAGCTGTTTCATGTACATATGCCTGTGTTCATTAGATTGAAAATTCCTGACCTGCAGGGCCCAGATCTTCCATTTCCTTTGCAGCCTTTTGCAGACAAGTCACCCAATAAATGCCTGCTGCATAAATGAACCTGTAGAGATAAAAATAGTTTATGGTACTCCCATGTATGGCTTTCATGCTTTTATTTTGCTTTGTGATAGGACTGTGCATTATAAGCTTCTAGAGGGCAGAGAAAAATGGCTTGGTGCTTTCCTTCCACTCAGCAGGCACCATGCAAAATTTGATCCTTGCATGCCTTTTTGATGCTCTGGATAATATTAGCACACTGGAGTGTTTTTGTGTATCTAAGGACCGAGGTTGTCAGCCTCTCGGTGGCGCGGAATGTTCCTTCCTTTCCGCTGTAAGCTCCCATGGCGCCTAGGACCGGGCTAGAGGACGGCAGTAGCCCCCCCCCCCCCCCCCCGGAATCCGCATAGTTTTATGCCTAAGGAGGCCGGCTGCGACCCGGCAAGCTCCAGCATCATCCCAGACCTTGCCGGGGAAAGGAGTCAAGTGGAAGGGGATTTGAAGGCAGGTCCGAAATGGCCTGGATGAGAACGCCGAGGCTTCGCTCCGAGAATCCAGCCCAAGTCTAAGAAGCAGGGCTCCAGCCGCGCGCGTCCCGCAGTCCCGGAGCCGCCAGACCCGCCCGCCCGCCCCGGGAGCTGTCCAGACGGCCCCGCCCGCGCCCACCTGGGCACTCACCCGCGCCGCCTCTCCTCCTCCCGCCCCGGCCTCGCTCCGCCGCCTCCCCGCCTCCGAGGGGACCCGCGGGCGGCGCGCTCGCAGCCTCCTCCTGCCCCGCCAGACAGCGCGGGGCGCGCCGGGGGCGACGCGGCCAGGCTCGGCGGGGCTCGGCGGGCAGGCCACCGGCCGGGCGCCTGCAGGGGGCGCGGGGAGCGCCCCGCCCCGCCGCCTGCCCGCTCCCTCCCGGCTCCCTGGATCTGCGCCGGGAGGAAATGATGTGTTGCTGCCTGGTTAATCACAGCTCCAGACACTCATTGGCCGATCGCTCCGCAGCCACTTCCTCCTCCTCCTCCTCCTCCCGCTCCTCCCGCTCCGGCTCCTGCTTTTTGCAGCCGCCGCCGCCGCAGCCTCCCCCCTCGGCGCTGGGGGAACTTTTCTCCTCTCGGTGCCCGGCTCCCCCGGCGCCCCCTGCCTGGGCAAGCCCCCGCCCGGCCGGCGCGCCCGCCCTGCCCGTGCCGCGGCGCCTCGGGAAGTTTATTCCGCCCGCCCTCCTCCCCTTCCTCCTCCTCCTCCGCCTCTGCACCCCGCCTCCCCGCCCTCCTTCGGCTCTTTCCCCGGGGTGGCTGCCGCTGCCGCCGCTGCCGGGCTGCTCCTCGGCCCGCCGTGCCGGCCGGTGGACTGCACAGCCCCTGGCCCCGCGCTCCGCCCCGCTCCGCCGCAGCCTCCCCTCGGGGCCGGCCGCCCGCCCGCGGCCCCGCAGAGTTCCGGGCTCCCCCGCCGGCTGCAGCGCCCCGCCCCGCGCCCGCCCGGGGCCGCGCCGACCTGCAGCGCCCGGCTGGCTCGCACTCCGCCTCCCCCTGCTCAGCCCCAGACCGCGGCGGGACCAGAGGTGAGAGCAGGTCGCCGGCCGCGCCTGCGGGAGTCGGGTGGACCGAGGGAGGAGGGAGCCTAGCGGGAGAAGAGGCAGGGATTGGGGGGTGGCAGGGTGGGCGTCTGCGGTGCCTCCCCTTCGCTTCCATTCCTTTCTCCCCCCCAGGCTCGATCCACTCTCGGTGGGGGAAGCAGCCGTGGAACAAAACTGCCTTGCGTTGGGCCTGAACTGCTGGGTGGGATATGGAAGAGGGCAGAGACATAGAGTGGGGGGTCTCTGGTTTGCAGCGAGAGTGTGTGTGTGTGTGTGTGTGTGTGTGTGTATGTGTGTGTGGTGAACTCCTTCAGGCTGTGCGCCTCTGACTTGTAAATCGATCTGCCCCCCCCCCCGCCCCCGACCACGGGTCTCACCTTCCTAGCTGAGCTTGGTGTAGGGAGTAAAGAGATGGGCGAAACACCCCCACCCTCAAAATATCCGTCTCTTCCAAAAGGAATTTTATGCTGGAGAGACAGCCAATAAACTCTGCTCAACTCCCTCCCTCCCTCTCCGTTCTTCCTAGCTGCAGTTTCAAAAAGCTTCAAAGCCAGGAATGTGGGATTCATCTTCCGATCCCCAGAAGGCAAATGTGGTTACAGATGTTGCACGGTACTTTGCCAAGTTTAAAACCCTTCCTTCAACACTGTAACAAAACCAGTGAGGCTAGAATCCTGGGCGCGCTGGCGAGAGATGTGGGTCTCTGGGGCCGCCCGATTCACCAACTTCTGTCGGGTTCTACATGGGCTCAGCTCTGTCCACTTTGTGCAATATAGGACTCCCCCCCCCCGCCCCCCCGGAGTTCTGAAGACTTCTTGCATAGGAGAGAAGCTATAGAGGAAACTACTTAGGGAAGATAACATTCCACTTAGTAGCAGAAGAAAAGCCTTGGTTAAAAAGTTGTGCTTAATTTAGCTTTTGGAGAGAGGTAGCAAAGTAATGCAATGGATTTATTATTTTTTTTTCGGGCTTTCTTTTTTGAGGTGTGTGTGATGGGAGTTAGATGATGAGAAAAATGACTGACCTCATACTTTGCATATTTTTTGAAAAGAGATCTCCAATTGACACATAGACATAACCCAGTGGTTTTCAAGAACCCTGTCCCTGAGATGTAGACTGCTCTGACAGCCCAAGGGAAGGCGGTGGCAAAAAATAGACACCACCTCCCTTTTCCCCAAAAAAATTCTTCCTGGAAAGATGGTGTTAAGAAATTTCAGAGATGGGCTGATCCAAGTGGCGGGCCTTAAATGGAAACACTATAGTATGTCCTGGCACTTGTCTCTGGAGGTGGGTGGCTGGCCAGGGGCCCGGGCTTGAGCAGCCAGCAGACACTAGACTTGTGCTGACCTCAGACACTGGGTTTGCCATCCAGCTTTACAGTACGCTTAAGTATATGAAATATGGGCCTTACCCATTTCACTGATGGGGACACAAGGGTCAGGAAGTTATCTTAGGTCTAGAGAGGACTTGGATTATCTAGCTTTTAAGCCCAAATCAGTTTTTTGTGATTCATTTGTTTCTGTTTTCTGTCCTGGAATTAAAAAAAACCCGAAGCTTTTTGAAGCTGAAATATGTAGGCCTTAAATGGATGGAATTGTGTGTTGGATAATAGCATTTGTACTATTACCCCTCATGTAAATACTCAAAGGTGGTGAATGATGTTGCAATAAACTTTGGAGATATGGCAGAAATCAGAGGCTGGGATAGGTATAGACAGGGTCCATGCTTCTCTTTTCCGGCACAATGGGTCAGTTTTACTTGAAATGGAGAGAGTGATTTTAAATAAAACTTGATTTAGGTAGTAGTTTTACAACTTTTGTACCTTGGAAGAGAGTGATCATTTGCATCCAAAGAAGTTTCTTGTTAACTCTAAGTAATTTAAGAGAATGATAAGGAAGCTGAGTAAAGATGGAGGAGTATGCTGCATTCAGGAATGTAATTATAGGCATGAGTTGGAGGTATTGCAAGTTCAGTTCCAGACCATTGTGATAAAGCGAGTATTGCAACAAAGTGAGCCATAACCCTTTTGCTGAAGGGTCTTTGCCTTCAAATTGTAAAAAAACAAAACACCTGTGAAGCCCAATAAAGTGAAGCACAAATGAGGTATGCCTGTAATTAATTTCAGGAGTGAGGAACTTAATTCCATTAATAGCGTGTTGACTTTTTTTTTCAAAGTAGTGATGTCCTAAATTTTTGCATGGAACAAATAACAGTGTTGAATGAGTAAATAGAGACTATGCTTCTGTTTTACCCTAGATTGGCACTGAGCTAGCTCCGTGATGCTCATGATAAGCTTTTAGGTAAGGTTGGATTGAGTAGTCAAGCCTTACTGGGGGAGGGATGGAGGAAGGGGCAGAAATGGATTTGAAAAATGATCCTGCTATTCAAGGTCATGATGGGAAGATGGAATCAATGCACGTAGCTATACTGTACTTTAGGCAAAGAGGAGCTGGGATCTCTGACCAGCTCTCTGTGCTTGTTCTGCTGTTGGATCCCTGCATCTTGATTTATTTTTATGTGAAGAGATCAACGCACAACTTGTTAGAAATTAGAGAGAAGTAAACTATTGATGGTGGCAAAACTCTTTGATATGTTTTGAGTGAATTTGATGACAGATAATGATTAGGGGAAGGGGGAACTGGATATGTGCCAGGCACAGCACTCAGCTCTTTACATGCATTTTTCCATTACATTTTCACAACAACCATATGTTTTATTATTATTTCACTCTTTTACAATAAGAAATTGAGGCTTGGAGAAATTGAGTTGTGCAAAGTTGTAGAGCTAATGACCAGTGGAGCCGCGATTTGAACCAGGATTTTGCTGGACTCCGTACCCATGTTCTCTTCACTTTCGCCAGTGTTTGCCAAATTTTATTCATACACTGTCTTCATGAGTTTACCATAGCTAAGTCTCATTTTATTAATTATGTGTTTTGTTTTAAAGTGACACTTCACCTTTTTAGAAAACAAAACTTAAAGATCTTTTAAGGGAAAATTGTATTGCCACCATATTTGGAAAGCCAACTCACTTGTCAGGAATGGGAGTAGTTATAAAGATGCAGTCATACTTGTACAGAAACCCCAAATTCAAGATAATGATTATCTGGGGTAGGGGGGATCGGTGCGTGTGCTTGTGTGTGCGCGTGTGTTTCTGGGACCTGGGGTAAAGGATGAGATAGATGATTGATACAGTATTGGTGATACTCTGGTTTTTGGATTGAGTGAAAAGTTCATGGGTGCTGATTTTATTTTTTTAGACTTTATAACCTACATACATGATACAGATTTCTTGTAAAAAGATAAAGAAAATAAACACATAACCATTCACATAATGATTACTTGGGGAATATTTCATTGCACTCTTCTGACTGTAGGCTTAGCTTGGTGCCCCCTGTGAAGTCGGCACACAGAACGAATGGCTGATTGACAAGACCCCAGGTGATCATTTTAAAGCAAAGCTGATTGTTGTCATACCCCAATAAGATTGAGGTACATCCCCTCCTCTTCTTTCTCCTGCTTCGGTGCTCCTTTCCAGTTCCAGTTTCCCCTCTCTCTGAAAGCATTTCTGTGGAACCTTTTGTAAGCTGAAATGGCATAAAGCAAAAAAGCAATTACCACTAATTTACATGAAAAAAAACTTTGAGCATTCACAGAGCCCCCGCAAAATAACCTATTAAATCATAGCAAATAACACCTAAAAACTAAAATAACATTAATATATACTAAAAGCAGGGATGCACATGATAAACTGAAATAAAGCACAGATGCTCAGACACAGTTCAAAGCTATGGCAGCTTGATGCTGAGATGCCAAGTGTGGTTTCTGGGAAAGGAGCTTGATGGGGCCACTTTCACTGCTCGGAGTCCTTGCTGCCTCTGTAAGGATCCTTGCAAAGCAAATGGTATTTTCCTTTTCAGCTTCTTTGGTAAAAGCGAAAATCGTCTTCCAGTTTTTTTCTGGTTAGTAAAAACAGGTACTTATGTAGATCTTTATTTCGTAGAAGTGGCATAACTTGAACTTTTCGAAAAGTGGGGCATTTTTGTACTGTGACTAAAATAATAGCATGGGCTGCACCTATGTGCAGTAGTTTCTCCTGACTGCGTTTATGGGAGAACTGGCACTTCTCAACATCACCTTGTCTTATACACCTCGTGCTCAGGATGGGGCAAAGAATGCTGTCTTGAAGTGTTAAAATGCTTTCGTTGTTACCCATTGGTAAGTACGACCATTCAGACCCCGAAAGCCAGTATTTAAGTTTACAGCAGTGCCTGGGTAAAATGTTGACAGCATTAAACTGGGGAGGCTGGGAACTAAAGCTATCAGAGGTTTTAATTGGAGAGTTCACATAGTCTCCTGTTTTATTTTCCCAAAGCAAGTATTGGGCACTGTGGCTTTATTCCTGGAAATGAGGACTTGAATTGGGTTTCCTGGTACAAAATGCCTTCTTTGATCTCTTGGAGTGAAAACTTTGTGTTCCTTTCTGCGGCCAATTCCAGCTCTCAGGAGAACCAAGTAGAAGGTTTACCTCTTCTTTTTGAGCTGTTGGCCATAGACTGCTCTTCTTTGCCAGGGTCGGTTAAGAATCAGAAGTTCAAAACCAGGGTTTGGCTGTTGGAAAGGGCCTTTGCATTTAAGACTCCTTTTGAAAGAGCTTCATCAGGTTGGTGTGGTTGGCACGTCATGGCCTTGGGTTCAGAAGGGACGTAGTTTTGCTTGAACTTAACGCTCTCAAAAAAATTAACTACTGGGAGACCCAGCAGCTTCCTGTTTGAAGTTCAAACAAATACTCCCCTTGTCTCCCATATTCAAACCGACTGCAAAGTTGAATCATATTCCTGTGCACTTCTATGCATTTCTGGAAATCTGAGCTTGTTTATACATCTGCAGACTCTTCTGGGATCCATGAGAGCTTTGTTTTTCGGAGCCACTGCCACCCATTTGTTTGATTTTGGGGTTTCCGTCTCTGACCAGCATTCCACTTTGCCCATTAGGGTTGCTTCATTGTTTGCTCTGGGTTTTTGGCCTTTCTTTCTGTGACTGGGAAAGCGACTTCAGATTTTAGCCTTTCCAAATTGTGTGGAGGTTCATGCAGTAGGTGAAGGTTGTTTTTTTTTGTAGGATGGGGCAAGGTCAGGGGTTCCATTTAGCACAGGTGTCCTGATGTGTCTCCAAGAGTTCAGCTCTCTCATCACAAGGCCAACCCTCAGCTGTTCTGTGCCTCTGTATTGCCCTTCCCCCCACTTTTAGGGAGAGCCAAATTCTTCAGGGCTCAGAATAATTTCATTGCAAGAAAGAATGCTTCCCGGATTTTGCCTTTTGACATTTCCCTCACGTTTTATCATCTTCACTACTTATTCTGGGTCTTGATTGATCTCTTTGAGGGCAAGGACTTCAAGTTATTTATTCCTCCATTTATTTGTTCTACACAATTCATTCCCCCTCACCAATTTAAAACCTTTCAAATTCCCTCACTGGGCTCCTTGAGGGCAAGGTTTGCGTCTTATTCATCTTTTGTGTATCTTTTGCACCTAACACGATGCTCGGCCCAGACCGCACAGTCAGTAAATCATTTTTTAATTGCCAAGAGAATGAATGGATGATAGCACGTTAGGGGAGCAAAGGAACCTCAGTCTCAGAGAAGATGACACAGACACTGTGGGCCTTAAGGACCTGTTCGGGAAGCGAGGATGAAAATTCTCGGTAGAAGGAAATTTTTTCCATATCCCCTTCTTATACAAGATATTGTAACTTGTACTTAGTGAGTTCAGCAAACATCTATATGTATATGTTTCCTTTTTTGATTGTTTTGGATTTAAGGATGACACCTCCTTAATTAGGAAGAGTATCTGAACTAATGTTTTATATCCTGCAGAGCAAGGAATCCTGCCGTACCGTGTATGGCTGGGGTGCAGACTCCTGGTGAATCAGCTCCTTTACACTGACTTTCTCTTGTTGTTTATGTTCTCACAGTTGACAGTGGAAACAGTGTGGTCTGCAAAGCTCACATGAGAGGTGGAATGTGGACGACCTCTTTGGAAAAAGGATGAAATCCAAAGTAAAGTCCTCTTCTGATAGGTTTGCAGGGCTGATTTGAGTGGGCATATGACTTAGACCTTTTCCACTTGAATCCTTGGTGGCTGAAGCCTTGGTCATCTGTGAAGGCCACGATGGACTTTTGGTAGCCACCATGCTGCAGGGATGCCATTGAAAATAAGATTGCTCTAGTGTTTGTTTCTTCTTCCTTTTTAGCCAATTGTGGAAGAAGTATTGATTGAACTTTTAAAAAATACCCTTGAGGGCCAGCCGAGTGGCGTGATAGTTAAGTGCTGGTTTGGGAAGCCAGCGGCCCCGGTTCGGGTCCCACATATGAGGGCCAGTGACACTGCCCTCAAAAAAAAAAAAAATTAATAAAATTAAAAAAAAATAACCTTGACTTTGATGAGAAATGTACAGAAAGGATAAAGGAAGGTAGGGGTGGTCTTGGATGCAACTGGATATTAGATATGGGATGATACTTGGAGATTAAAGAAGGGGTACTGAGAAAAATGTGCAAAAAAAGAACAAGAAGGCTGGAGCTCTTGGACTTGTAACTTGATGTCAGGGACTTAGACACAAGATAGAAATAAATGTAGGAACAGTCAGTAGGAAGAAAAAGTATAGGTGGTTATCTAGAGTGACTCTTATCTTCCTTTTTGGGAATAAAGAAAATGGTAAGGGACAAGTGTTCCAAATGATAGTTTTTTATATGCTTATCTGAACTTGAAGAACTGAACTGTTGTGCACAACAGGTGGCAAGATCAAATATTCTCTGACTTTATGAGTACGGTGTAGTAAAAATGGAAAATCTCAGTCCCCAGAAATTATATAAACATGAATGGTCAATTTCAGTGTTTTAAAAACATTTCGACTCTTGGCAATTCATTTCACATCACTGCTGAGTACACACACACAGATACACATGCATATTATGAATAAAGCTGAATTGCAAGTGTTACAAAACAATATTGCAGTGCTTCCTAATTTCTATTCAATTTTTATTTAAAAAAATTCTGGTCTCTACCTACTAAATTGATTTCACAACTTGCTATTGGGTTCTAACCAGTAGTTTGAAAAAAACGATTCTAGGTGTTATGGACATCAGCCTTAATTTTTTTTTTTTAATTGAACAGTTGCTAATCTGGATGAGAATTCTAATTTTTTTTTTTGTGTGTGTGAGTCTCAATCTTTCTGCAGATGGACCACACATCCCTCTGCTCTCCCATCCCTTCCATTGTTATTTTCTCTGTGTAGGGGGTCTTGTTTCTTTAAATCAAATTAAAGTGACTAATACATACTTTGGACCAGATCCAAGAGTGCATCCTCACCTTAATCCTAATCAGCATCAAAGGTGGGACTAATTACTTCAAGCTGGTGGCAGGAGCCACTTAGCTCCCTGTTTATTTAGATTATATTTGAATGGGATGGTGACTTTCTGTAGAAAGGGAACAGACAGCAGGAGTGCCTGTACAGGTCATGTGCACCACAAGCATGGGAGGGAGGTGGGGAAGAGGACCCCATACATGTATAGTTCAGAAATGCAAAACAAGGTTAGTAGGGGACAGTAAGGGAATGCTTACTCAGAGCATTCAAAGATGTAAGAGCTTAATTGGTGGCAGCAGTCATCATTGTTGCCATTGTCCTTATTAAAATTTCTCTGCCTTGCTGCTGCCCCTTTATTTTTTCCCCTCATTGTCCTTCATGGATTAAGCATTTATCAAGCTGAGTAAAACTAAGTTGAACTTAAGGTACACTTGAGTAAGGGGTTGAAAAACACATCTACTGATAAATGGCAGAATGCTGAGTATCTTTGTCACAAAATGCAGAGGGATAATAAGGGTCACCCAACACCTTTGAGGAAGTGGCTGTTTGGCTGGCCTTGGAAAAAGGTACCATTTTGATGTTAGTATTTTGAGAGGTCTCTACTATCTGTGTGTAGGTTGTAGAATAGGCAGCATTCCAAAACCAGGGAATGGGGCAAGTACCGATGAGGTAGTTGGCTTTTGTTTAGGAGCCAAGTTGTACAGATCGTAGTTGCACATATTTTTAATCATGAGAATCAGACACTATGCATTGAGGTGCGGCTTCCTGGGGAGGCATGAAGACTTAAGGCAACTGGAAGGAACAGCAGATTGATGTCTGCTGCTAGAAGTCCAAAATGTCCACCTGCTTCTGCAAACTTGAGAGTGCTGGAGGCCTGTATTTCTACAGGAACCTACCGGAGCTCTTTGTAACTGTGTCTGTCTGAGGGGACATGTGTGCTGTATTCACCACAAGCCCAGCTCATCCTGTTTCTTCCCAGACAGTGAGGCCCAGTGTCAGTTGCTTCCCTCCCTCCCTTTCCTTCCGTACCTCACTCCTATATGCTAAGTGCACTATCCCTATAGGCCTTCTGTTAGTCATAGATGCTTAGTCTAGTGGCGAGGGTAGATGTCTAGCAGCTAAGGGGAAATGAGCCTAGGTGGACTTAGGGTTTTGGCCTTGGGCTGGAGAAGACATAAGGTGAATACATCATTTTTTGTGAATCGAGGGAGGGATGGGTTGGGAGCAATTGGTATCTGACTTTTGGAACCTGGATGACTGGGAGAATGGTCTTGATCTTGAAAGGGAGGGTTGTCAAGAGGAGCTGGTTTGGGATAGGGCATGCTGTTGGGGTTTTGGCGGAACCAGGACATAGAAGAGGGCTTCTTGCGTCTACTGAAGAGTGGGAAATGTGGCAAGAGAACACTGGCAATAAAGATTGGAGCTGTGGCTGCTGGTGGTGCCTGGGTGAGAGGATGGAAAGGCCGTGCTGAGACATTGGATCTGGGGGAGGGGTCCCTTTTGGAAATAGGAAGACGTGGGCTGAGGTCTGAATGTTAAAACGAACCAGCTACAAACAGTTCAAAGTCTTTTATTGACTTTTTTTTGGGTCAAGTGGCCTATCTTGCAAATAAATGAAATGTTTATCCTAATAAAAGTACAATAACAGTCTTCGACTTTTGAACATGGGAACTGATAAACATCTGCTCACAGAATCAAACCGGAGTACTGTTTGGTAGATGACATCTGTAACTTAGGTTTATGCCTATTTTCGCTAAGCCTTATCCTTTTAGGTGACAGGCCTTCTAACAATTATGTTTTTTGTATCACAGGTGATAGACAAAGTGTTTGCTACAGTCCCGAGATAGGGAACCGTGCCAGAGAAGAATGACTGCCTGGCATTTATTTTTGCCTTTAGTCAGTTTAGATTGAAATGTCCTTTTCAAATTTGTATGATTTTTTGATTTTTTTCTTATCTAGGCGTGGTTGTTTGGGATTCCTGCCAACTCATTGTTACTTAATCAGTGAGGTCTACCCCAGTTGCTCACCATCTCTCACTTGGTTCTGTTTGTCATCCCTAAAGGTCTTGTTTCAGATTGAACATTGTAAGCCCAGGTAGAGTGAGTCCTCAGATGTGGGCATTGCCCATGGAAATCTTCCGGGAAGGCATTTCATTTGTTCAAACATTTCAGTTTCCTTTTTGGGACATGCAACTCTTCTTTTTTTTTTTTTTTTAAATTTAAATTGGTGTTTTTGTTTCCAATTCGTAGATAGCTTTATTTCATTACATGTGCCTGTTAATATGGGTTCCTATAATGTTTTTTCTTAAAAAAAAATCCCACATTTTAATTCATTATGATATTTTGTGCTTTAGAAATGATATTTATGTTATGCGTGTTCAATATAAGATTTAAAGGGTAGGAAGGGTGTATAATGAAAGGTAACTTTTGTCCTCTAGCCTTCTGCTTTGCCTTCCTGGAGAAAAACCATCATTAAAATTAATTGTAGGGCCGGCTGAGTGGCGCGTTGGTTAAGAGCTGGCTTGGGACACCAACGGCCCCAGTTCGGATCCCACATGTGAAGGCAAGTGACACTGTCCTGTACAGCTAAGATGGTGAACAACAGCTCCACCTGGAGCTGGGCTGCAGTTGGCTGCCATAGGCTGCAGTGAGTGGCAGGCAGCCGATGTGAGCTGCCAAGAGCCACTGTGAGCGGCTGTCTAGAGGCTGGCAACCAATCTGCCTCACCTGAGAAGAGTGCAATGACGATACCAACATGGGCCAGTGAAGCAATGTCCTCCACAACTAGACTGAAGAACAAAGGACAACAACTTGTCTGTTTTTCTTCCCCGGTTCCCCAATGCTGTTCCCCTCCCCCAATTCCCCAATAAAATCTTTAACCCCCCCAAAAAAAAACTAATTGTATATTTTTCCATTGATAGTCTTTACCTTTATAAACATATGCTGATGTGTTTTCCTATATATAGTGTACCATATTGTGCACATTTCAGTTCTGTACCTGGCTTTTTTCACTTTATAATTTATCTGGGAAATTTTTTCCTATCAGTATAAACAGTTTTCCTCATTCTTCTGAAAGGATTCCATTGAAGGAAGTATTATAATTTATTTAACCAGTCTTTTCACCTGTTTTTTTAGGTAATATTATGTGTTAGCAATGTGGCAGTGACTATCCTTGCCTGTACTTCTATACCTACTTCTTGATTTATATTCAGATGTATATGTGGATCTGTCTGTCTATCACCTGTGTTTCTGTGGGTAAATACCAAGGATTAGAATTGCTGAATTGTAAGGTATTTACATTTTGAATTACAATATAGGTTGTACTTTGAACTGGGTTTTTGAGATGTATTCTTGAAGCAGTGTGGCATGATGGAAATGAGAAAGCAACCCATAAGACTCAAGCACTAATTTGATCTCTAGTGGAAACCAATTTTGTGGCCCAAGAAAGTACCTTTCTTAACCTTTTTCTTTATGGTATTTTTTTTACTCATCTGCCAAGAAGGGTATAGACTCAGCTATTTCTAAAGTTTGATATTTGTTGACTCTATTTCCCCCCTTTCTGGTCCTTCCAGTAAATGGACCTTGATGATTTTTTTCTACGGGGTAAGTTTTGCGTTTGTGAAGAACCCTGGGCTCTCAAAGCCTTGCTAACCACAGCTTTACTTTGATTGTTTTAAAACACTGTCTGGTTTGTGCTTTAAGTTAAAAGCAGAGCTTATATGGCCGATTATCTTTTTTTTTTTTTTTTTCCAAATACAGTAAGTGGTAAGTGGGTATTTAGTGACCAAGAAACTCATATAGTCAGCTTTTTATTATTGATCAAAAATAGAGGAAATGGATTTTTAGACTTAGGGAAAAAGTTTTATTTTTATAATAGCTTAAAAAAAAGCAATAGGCATTTGATAGACTGTCTTTAAGCAACATTTTGTTTATGTTCACTTTGGAGTGGAGCAGAGCAATCAGCTTTTGATCTTTCAAAGTATTGTAATATGAAGGTAAAATAGGGATTATTGGAAAATTTGAGGTATTTACCTCGTATAGTTTAATAAGATGGTTGGATTTTCTGGTGGTTACCAAATTAGATGTATTTAAAAGTTCAAACCCAAGTAAATAAAATTTAATATAAAATTCATGTTTATTACCAGTACTGCATTCTTTGCTTTAGAATTGGCTCCCCACAAATTAAGCAATGTCCTTTTTTTTTTTTTTTTTTTTTTTAATTTGAAAGCCTTGGGAATTTTGGGCTGCTAGTGTAAATGTAATTTTCCTGGAAAAGATTTTGAGCTCTTAGTTACTCATTTAAAAAAAAAGAAAGTCACTTACTAAAGCCCCTTAAGTATACAAATTTATTCATCTAGCTGTAGAGGAGCAAAAAAAGAAAGAAATGGAAACATAAATTTTCTACAGTGACCTATATATATAACCTTTATATATAACATGTTCGTAAAATGGGATATTATGTAATCACAAAAATTTTATTTTACATGAATTTTCAGGGACAGATGTCACTTTAAAAGTTATCTCCTCAAAGAGGCTTTCGTTGGCTTTTCCATCTAGATTCTTCCTTTTCTATATCGTGCATATACTACCACATATACTGTGTATATCTATAAGTAAATACCAAGAGCAAGGACTGTGTTTGGTTGTGTGTGTGTGTGTGTGTGTGTGTGTGTGTGTGTGTCCTGTGCATAGTATACTGCCTTATCTATAATAGGCCTGCAAAAGTTTTTGGAATGAATGAATGACTGTGGGGAGTATACAAAACAACATGCTGTAGAAAGAGCAGCACTAAAACACAGTACAATTCCATACACATAAATTGTGTACAGTTCTGTAGTACAATTCCATAATATAAACAAACATAAAACACAGTACAAGTCCATATTTGTAGTTATATACATATGGATGTAGAGAAAAAAAGACTGATAAGAAACCAAGATATTAACAGTTATCATCTCTGGGTTGTGGGTTGTGCATAATTTTTAAGAGAAATCTTTAAATACAACTGAGTAAAGTAAACGTTGGAAGATTTTTGTCACCTTGATAATGTTTTTTACCCTTTCAATATTAAAGGTGGTCACTTTACCTAAAATGATGTATGACAATACCATGGCCTTTTGTCCTGTTGAGTAAAATGTACTATATCTCTGTAGCATGACAGGTTTTATATCTGCTTTACAATTAAATTATGATCTGAGAGTTGCACTTTTACGAAACTGATTTTAATTTCACATCAGTTGAAGTTAAAGGATAGTGAAAGTATATTAAACCTAGGACAAGTGTCTAATTATAATTATTGACACATTTTCAAATGCTCTCTTAAGTGTGACACATTGCCCATGATTTTGACAGCTGTGGCTACATTAAATGTGCTGGAGTACCCTTTTCACAAAGGTTTGTTTAAACTTAAAATTGTCCAAAGGATTCTCAGTAAAGTAGATGAACACAGGTTTAGAGGTCAAATAGTGTTTCATTTCCCACTGTGCCTGGTGATTTTAGTTTGTTAAATGTTAATCAGAAGATTATCTGGGTTTAGCTTTCATTTCAAGAAACCTGGGAATTTTTTTTTTTTGTATAGTATAAAAAAGTAGGTAATAGTATTTCTTAGTGATTTGATTCTACACGGTGAACATAAATTTTACTTATTTCTCTTGTTGAAGGCCCTCAACCACAAAACTCCAAACCCATAGACTTGATTCTGCATAACAACCTTGTTTTCTAAAAGTCTTCCCTAGACCAAGTTCATGCATTGTTTCCTTTGCATGGTCACTCCTCCCTTCTGGTTAGATTTTGTTGAGTAGTACTATGTGCCAAGCACTGGGCATATAAAGACAAGAAGGCTGTCAGATAGCTCAACCTGGGAGAGGCAGAAAAATAAGTAGTCAAGCTATAACAGAAGCAAAGTGCCAGAATGGAGTTAAACATAAAATAAAGCTGGAATGTGCAGTTCTGTTTGAGAGGGTATTGGAGGTCATCTTTGGGGAGTGATGTTTCCCGGCATCTTGAAGGTTGAGTAGGAAGTTCTCAGGTGGGAAAAGTTCCTCGGAAGCACAGAGGCTTTCAGGAAAGATAGCATCCTTTAGGAGTGAACACTCCCAGAGCCCTGCTATCCAAAAGTGTGATCCTGGATCAGCAATGGTGGCATCAACTGGGAGCAAGCATCACTAGAAATGCAGAGTCTCAGGCCTATCCCAGTCCTGCTGAATCAGAATCAGCATTGCAGCAGTATCCTCAGGTGATTTAAATGCTTCTACAAATTTGAGAAACATTCAGCTAGAGCACAGGAAGGAGTTAAAGAAGGGAGAGCTGGGAGAGTAGACCACTTGCTAAGGAGTTTGGATTTCTTTTTTTTAAGTACAGGATTGATAATGAAGAAGTAACATTCTCAGATTTATATTTTCCTAACATTGTCTGGAAGTACAGAACAGGCAACATTTAACAAGAACTTTCTCAAAACCTCAATCATAAAGTACAAAAAAAAAAACGACCTTGAAATAGTTTGAGAAATGCATCCTTCTCTCATTGAGGAAAACCATTAACTTAATATTTATCTTGGGATGTCCCTGGGGTCTTTCAAATTTATTCCATAGAGGAAGCATTTGTATCCACACAGCTGTTAACACCCCGGGGAGAGTGGCTAGCATTTTGCGGAACATATTTTGGGAAATGCTAACACTCATTCCCAAACTTAAGACACTGTCTTGTCTGAGTAGGGTGACCAGCTGTCCGGTTTGCCTGGGACTGAGGGGTATCCTGAGATGTCTGACTTTCAGTCCTAAAGTCTGAAACTTTAGGACCTGGGTGAGTTAGGCACCCTTTCTGTTTACTATACAGATGACTGTTTACTTAATTGTTTTAGGTGAGCTTAGCCTTTTAAATGCCTGTGTCAGGTGTATTGTAATGGAGTCATTCCTGGATTTGTCTGCACATTGGAAGCACCTGGGATTTTCCAGACCTGATGCCCATCCCCACCCCACAAGTTTGTGATTTAGTTGGTCTTGGATGTACCCCAGGTGGTGGCATTTTAAAAAATGCCTCGCCCTCGGTTATGCTAGTGTGCATGAAAGTTTGTTCAAAGCAGTTATACCAATGAGAAATGTAGTCTTGATGTGCACCTTGAGAATTTATTTTCATATGTAATAGAAAAAAGCATTAACTGTTAAAAGAAAAAAGTTTAAGAACCATCTAGCATTACGTTGGGGGACCACCCATAATACATGTTCCACACTTTAAGAAACACTCCTGTGGAGGCGCGGGGAGCAGCAGCCTGGCCAGGACAACGTGAGGAATGTGGCTGGAGAGACTGGTGGAGGTTTCAGAGCTGTGGTGATTGGTCTGATCTGTGGGGTGGGGTCGAAGGAGGAGAATATCGGTATTTGTGGGGGTAGATGGTAATCACATAACAGTAAGAAGGAGTGGGCAATGCAGGAAGTTGACTCAATCTGATGAGTCCTGTTGGAATGATAGCTCATTAGAAAGGGCTCAGCTGGAGACAATGAGAGCCTGTCCAGGGCCAGGTGGCAGTGAAGTTCAAGGTGGGGATCACATTGCCTGGGGAGATGGATAAGAGAGTGATCTGCCCCATACTGACAGGAAGAGTTCAAGAAGAATGACCCTGAGAGAAGAGTGGGAACAGCCTTAGGAGAAGGAGGGATGCTAAAGAGAATGTGCCTTCCTTCACTCACTCAGAGGAAGGGAACACTCTTCCATGTGAGCGTTGGTCCTGTGAACCAAATAGATAAGCTTGAGGGCAGTTTGGGGAATGTAGGACGTCATTAGTCATGTTTGTATGAATTCAGTGGAAATGAGGAAACAGGGTTATAGTGGGTTGAGAGGGAGGAGATGGCTAGAATGTGTGACTCTTTCTAGAAAGTTGTCACTGAAGAAAAAGCCTGGGATAGTATGTGACCTTAAAGAATAAGGTTTGGGGAGTAGTTGTCTTCTGGTTCCTTATGGAAATTATTTCAACAAAGGATAAAGATTACAAGGAATATTCATATATTCACAGAAGAATTACCGGAGCCCCTTAGGGTTCCATAAAATTCTTTACTTTCAAATCATAGCCATTCACCGTTGGTCCCCTTCTCTTATTATTTCCTGGATACAACAATGTCAAGTTCTGAATTTGTATGTTTATAAATGTCATTAATTTTTTTTTTAATGTATGATAAGGCAGCATGTGATTAAGTACTCAACCTTTGTTCCTATGTAGCTCACTTTTTTTGGAGGGCTCTGCAGTTTACCGAAGCAACTCCACATCTTATGAGTACCTCTTAATAACCTTTGTACAGAAGCCAGGGCCGAAAATGGTATTATTCTATTACCATATAGAAAAAAAAACAAACAAACCCAGAAGTTTAAATATATGGAGGAGAACTTGCCCATAATTAATGACTTAGTGATGAATCCAGGATGGAATGCTGGTCTCCGGCATAATATTTCTTCTGTTATATTTGGGGAGGTGGAGAGCATGTCCATTAAAAAAAAAAAATTAGTTTGTCAGTTGCTTGAGGGCAGAGACTGTGGAGTTTTTTATTGACTGCTTCACTCACAGTTATGGAGAGACCTTGGGAGGTGGTAGTGGCTATAGAGGGCCCATTGGCCCAGGCTCCCCGCTCACAAGGGTCTTCCCACTGGTCGTGACATTACTTTTCAATGTTAGGGTCCCAGAAACAACACGACTGAAAGAAGATGTTATGGATCATACAGCTTTGAACTTGTGTTTCATTACTAGACCATGTAATTATCTTGAGACCAACCCAGTAATAGCTTGTGGCATGTTTCCTAAAGATTTAAAACATACACTATTTTTGTCACTCTGTTTTGGCATTTCTGCATTTTCTAATACCAGACGTCACCTACCATGGAAGAGGCTCAGACCTCTCTGGACTTCATTGGGGTCCCGTTTGGTGGTTGAGCTATTCTGGTGAGTGTGTGGTGAGGTGTGAAGATGAATCAGCCCTTATAGTGAAGTTGATCTTCTTTTGTAACCTTACAGGGCACACACAATGGGCACTCAATAAATAATTGTTATTTGGAGTCAAGGGAGATGTTATTTTGGGTTACGTATTCTCCAGTTTATCACAGTGGAGCATTGCTGATTTTTTTTTTTTTAAATCATCTTTCCCATGAGTCATTAAAGATATAGTGTTCAGATTTCGGGCAGGGGAATGATGAAAGAGAATACAGAAATGGAACCAGCAAGTTTTAGGACAGGAGACGAGAGGTTTGGAGAGACCGGTGAAAAGTTGAAAGCAGGAAGGTGTTGCTCAGGGGAAACGGGAAAGATGTGGAGGCAGTTTTAAAAGAGCACACCTAGGGGACATGAAGATGAGACAGGTAATTCAAATCTGATAATGTCTTAGAGGGGAAAACGGAAGGCTTTTTTCAATCTTAATTATAGCCATAGGACAAAAGCACATTACAGCTCTTTTTTTCTACCTCTACGAACGGATGGTAGTATGTAATCTCTTTTGTAGAGTCATGTCTAAGAATCTGTACTTAAGATTACATTAAAATGTATTATATTTTAGGGTGCCATGGGTTGAGGAAGAGAAATAAAAATTTGACTCCTTTTCTTGTATTTACATTAAAATTGCAAGCTACTTTTTTCATTATGAAGCAAGGAACTTTTTAGTCATTGAGGAGATTTAGGCGGATGAGTTAATGTTTGGTCATCAGAAAATGCACCATTAGGGAGATCCTTGTTTCTCTTGAGAAGAGAAACAGGCAAAATATGAGTCAGACAGAACATAAAGTTATCTCCCTCCATTTTATTTAGCCACCCTCCTGCTAAAGGACTATCAAACCACAAAGGTAATTTGATCATTAATGACTGCTGGCTTTTGTGCCAGAACTTAACAGTTTATAAAGCCTTTTTTTCCCCAAAACCACTCAGTTTTGCTCTGACTCTTGTATATAAAGTTGGTACTTCTGATGAAGGGGGTACAGGGGAGTTTTTTTTTTTTTTGGGGGGGGAAGGTGCTTTAATCAATTTACAACCTAAAAGTGCCATCTGAGAGTCTGAATGGGACAGAGTTTTCATTTGTGACGGGGGGACTCATCAGTTGTTCACTGGCATTTATAAAACATGTTAAAAGGCAGTAAACTAATCCATAACATTCTGAGAGTGTAAAGTTGTTTTATGGATAAACACTTTGCTGTGCATTTTGTAGTTTTCCAATTCTATGGTCAAGTACCATCATTCTCTGCCCCTCTCTCCTGTCTCTTGATCTTTCAGTGATTTCTATGTTGTGTTCCATTTTGCTGATGATTGAGGTAGTCATCAAGACGTTGGGCAAATTTCTGACTAACTAGAAATATGTCTGTGGGAGATGGATGTGAAATATTAGGAATAAAAAAATGCATTACTTTTCTCTTTCTTCAAAGCCTTCCATGGTCTATTTGATTCATGCTTTTATCTGTTCAATTTTTTTTTTTTTTTCCCCCAATACCAACTATGTGTTAGGCCCTGTGCTGATGTGTTGGTGACACAGGGACCGAAGGTGCTATTGCTGGCCTCCAGGAGAATTCACAGCTTAGAAAGGGAGATACATGAATCAGCGGTTATAATACAGCTCACCACGTGCTATCACAGAGGTGTGTAAAAGGTGCAGCACGAGTCCAGAAGAGGAACACCTTACCTGCATTGCCGGAAAGGATGTGGGGACCGTTCTGGGTCAAGGAGGTATTAAGTGCACACTTTAAGAATAAGTGGAAATTAGCCTGGCAATGGAGAGGCAGGGTATTCTAGCCTAGGAACATTAAGTGTAAAAGTAGAAGGCATAAGAAGAGCATGGTGCATTCTGGGAACTGCAGGTAGTTTAGTTTAATTATAGCTTAGGGTTCATGTGGGAATTGATGTGACTGACATGAGGCTGGAGAAGTGGGTGAAGGCTACCTTATGAGGACTTCTTATTCTGTGCTGAGCAGTTCAGATATTGCTCCCAAATTATGCTAGCTATTAGGGAATTTTAGGTAGGAAAAGGATTCTGATTAGATTCAAATTTTGGAGCAGTCACTGGCAGCAGTTTTTGAGGATCTTTAAAATTTTTATCTATCCATCTATGCTATGGACAATTGTGTGTTTTCCTCAAGTTCATATGTTGAAGTGCTAAGCACTGGGAGATCATTAGGTTTAGATGAGGTCTTGAGGGTGGGGTCCTTACGATAGGATTAGTGCCCTCCTAAGAAGAGACTAGAGAGCTTGCTCTCTCTCTGCCATGTGATGACATAGAGAAGTCAGCCAACCATGACATAGAGAAGTCAGCCAGCCATCTGCAAACCAGAAAGCCCTACTCTGGAAGTGAATTGGCGGACACCTTGATCTTGGACTTACTACTTCACCCACTCCTGTACTGTGAGAAAATAAATTTCTGTTGTTTATGGTATTTTGTTATGGCATTCTGAGCAGACTTGTACAGTCTGTTTTATTATGTAGGTAATTGTGAAAATAGGAACAGGAAGGATATTAACAGTAATTCAAGTAAGTAATCATTTGGTTACTTGGGTCTATTTTGAAAATATTTGAGCATGGAACTATTCATTTGAACTTTAAAAAAACCTAGTTTTGAGATATTATTGTTAAAACATCAATGCTATGGTAAGTCTTATGGGAGAACTTTTCTCAAACATCTCCACGTATTACTTTTCATTAAAGTAATCCACTAACACTTAGAGTCCTTTCATTGTCTTTTATTCTGTATCTTGGTACAACTGAATTATCAGTATCTAAGGCCTCAGGGTTAAATCTGTTAGATAGTCCTCCCTTGCTTCATCTAATTTGGTACTGTGACATTTCAGCTGTTTTAAGGAATTGATGTTTGTATGGTTTTAGAATTCCATACAAGCTGTGTTTACTTGGAATTAATACTAGTTAGAGGACAATGGAGCTATGACAGACTGTGCTATTTGTTGTAAAATTGGTACCTCTCTTGTGTGTGTTTGCATAACTATTTAAAAGAGAATACTTTTCAGTACTTTTATTTGTCCATACGAAGATGTGTTTTGAACATGTTATCCAGCACTTACTCTGTGCCGGATATTTTCAGGTGGAGCCTAGTTTCCTTTCCTAAGGTCTTGCTCTTTATTTTTTTCTCTGCCCTTTTCCCTCAACCTCCTCCAGTTTATTCTCTTTGTTGCTCTTTTCTCTTGGGCTTAGAGTTAGGCTTATATCTCCTCTATCATTAAAAAGAATGTTGTGAATGTTATACGTTTCATAAGCTGCTTCTTGAGGAAGCATTCCAAAAAATGGGTCCACATTCATTGCTGCTGCTGCCGCCTCTTCAGCTCCTGGTCATCGTCTTCGAAACATAACATTTTTCCTTTCCGCATATTCTCCTAGGGGTGGTTTCGACTTCCTCAATGGCCTCTTCTTAGTGGTAGAGTCACAGGGGTGGGAGGATTTATTTAGTCCCACCATCCAGGGCCTGCAATTGTTCTGTATTGTGCCCTCTGAATGAACCTATAGGCTTTGCTGAAATTCTGCAAAGTTAGGGGATGAAGAACCCACTCTGCCTTTGGACAATTCTGATTGTCATAAGGTGAGGTGTTTTTTTTCCCCCCATAATAAATGCAGCTTCTATTTATCCTTTGGCTATAGTTCTTTTTTTCAGCTATACAGAATATAATATATAATACTATATTTATGTGACTGGAGCTGTCATATTTACCCCAGTATTCTATTATATGAACAAAAGCTCCCCAGGGCTTCCAAGTGGTCATCACGATCCTGCCCACCTTGTTTGTTGCTTATGCTTCTGTTTGATGGAAAGGCTTTCAAAATTGGTATCTAGAGCTAATGGCAATATTCCCGACTGGATTTTCTCTCCTCAGATATTTTTGACTTCCGTGTTTGTGTTATGCAGCCAAATTGTTGTATTTCAGATAACCACACCGTCCTACTTACGGAGCTGACTACCAACAGAAATCTCAAAGTTTTCACCATAGATGTTGCTGCTAGGTTTTCCTCACATTCTTCTTGTCTACTGGTACCCTCTTTTATGCCCTTATTCCATGAAGGATCTTAAAGTTATCTTGATTAATTTTCAGTTTGTCTGGTCCCGCCAGGAGCAATAGCCTGTTGAACATGTTAGATTCCATTTCCATCACTTTAGGAAGACATGCGTTCTTACACAGCACCCTTTGAATGTGGTAACTTACAGATGCATCTGCTTATCTTTCTGTCCATTTTGACCTTTCCTAAGAGACTTCGTCAAATGCTTTGCTTAAACCTAGAAGTGTACGTTTCCTTGAATTTTTAGTTTCCAATTTTTAATGAAACAGGAAATTAGGTTAATTTTATATGGCCTGCTCTTAGTATTGGGCTCCCCAGGGATTATCACTTTCTAAGTCTGTAAAACCCACTCTCAAATCTTGCCTGGGACTTTGTTCTGTGTCCATTTACATTTTTTTCCTCATTTTTAGTTTCAAAGCATCTATTGACCACTTATTAATCCTTTTCCAACTTGGTTCTTTACTGACTTCCTTGTTCCTTTTCCCATAAATTTTAGCATTTTCTGAGATATCTTATTCCTCCTTCGCTTTTTCAAATTCCATCCACTAAGATTCTTGATGCTTGAGTTGTCCATTAATGTAGCCACTAGCCACAATCTACACAGAGATTTTATTGCATCTAAGGAATCTACGACTTCAAGTTGAAAGCCAGAGCAGGAATCGCTGACACATGGAGTAGAAGGTTAAAGTTGCCTATTCTGGGAATCGAGAGGAACATGAAGGAGAAAAGTGGTCATGATTTAACCAGTCAGACTTGCTTGTTGCTGTTGCCAGGTTATGCATGTATATTCATGGCCCTGTCTACTGCTAACAGTGAGTCATTTTACAAATAAATATTAAGAAATTTATGTGTAGAGTATTTTAAAAATAAAATCCTATGTGTAGTGTGCCAGGAGATAATAAATTTTGGAAGCAAAACATCCTTAAATTGGCAATTTTGACATGTGATTGTGTGTAGTGATTTTAACCTTGCTAGGTTATTTGTATAGTATATGATAATGTTTGCTGTCATTTCCAGTCTTTGAATATTTTCTGTATGCTTCAGTTCTTATAAACAATGCTAAACTTAATATTTCTTATTTATTAAACAATTTAAAAAATATACACATAATAGTGAACAGTGAAGAATCTTGGAAGTATTTCAAAAATAATTTGTGATTTCCAGAATTCCCAGGAATTCCAATTTTTCGTTCCCAAATTCCAAAGATTGATGTCTATAGGGAATTTGGATTGTCCGTAGTGCTTGTCCTAAGTACTCTTCCTAATCTGTAATATGATAGGTACGGAAATTGAGGTTAAGTGTTTAGAAACTGTTATGGTAATTTGATGTTGCCATGACTGAACATGTGAGTAGTGGATCCAATTCATTGGGCAGACAGAGTGTTTTACAAAAGCTTTGGTCCATTATGGATGTAAATTTAGTTGGATAAAAACTGGTCTAGGTGAGAGAGAGTGATGGCTTGGATCAGGTATGAGACGGGATTGGCTGGAATCAAGATATACTTTGAAGACAGAGCCAATGGGATTTGCTGCTGGGTTAAATGTCAGATTATTCTAGATTATCTTTCCTTCTAAAGCACTTTATTTGTAAAATGTGGACAGTTATGAGATCTACATTGAAGATTTTTGTATCTATGTCAAGTGTTTCTTTGAGCTTACTGGAAATTTCCTTGTATGCTGCTGCTAATATAATCTTCCTAATCCAGTCATATAATTGCCTTGACCTTCAACCCATCAAATGCTCACCATTGCAGAGAGAAGACACTTTAAACTGCTTAGGTTGACTTTTATTTTTTATTTTTTTAAGTGAACCGAATTGTATTTTTGTTTTTTTTAATTTTTTTGGGGGTAACAGTGTGTTTTTCCCATCAGCTCCAAGTCAAGTCACTGTTTTCAGTCTAGTTGTGGAGGGCGCCCCTCAGCTCCAAGTCCAGTTGCTGTTTCCAATCTAATGGCGGGGGGCACAGCCCACCATCCCATGTGGGAATCCAGCTGGCAACCGTGTTGTTCAGAGCACGTGCTCTAACCCACTGAGCCACCCGGCTACCCGTAGTTTGACTTTTTTTGAGGGCAGTGTCATTGGCCCTCACATGTTCGGGGCCGCTGGCTTCCGAAGCCAGCGCTTAACCACTGCGCCACTCGGCCGGCCCAGGTTGACTTTTAAGACTTGTGGCATCTTCCTTCAGACTTTCCTCCAAGGTTATCTTTCACCACATCCTCTTACACTCTTGACTGTACTGTTCCAGTCACTCTATTACTGCACAATACACCACACAGATATAGTGGCATAAAACGACAGCCATTTTATTATGCTCACAATTTAGTGAGTCAGGGATTTGAAAAGTGCGTAGTAAGGACAACTTGTGTCTGTTCCACAATATCTGGGGCTGGGAATACTTGAAGGTTGGTGGCTAGAAACATACGAATGCTTATTCACTCGCATGCCTGGCAGGTGATGCTGGTTGTCAGCTGCACGCTCTGCTGGGGGCTGTCAACTGAAACACCTATATGGAGTCTCGCTGCATCCACTATTTTGAGCTTCCTCAGGAGCATGGCAGCTGAGTTCCGAGAGCAAGTATCCAAGGAGACAGAAAATGGAAGCTGCTAGTTTCTTAAGGCTTGGTCCCAGTGTCACTTCAGCCGTATTCTTTTGGTCAGGTTGTTATAGAGCCCAGATTCAAGGGGAGGGGGCGGGAGGGGACATAATTCCATCTCTAGGTGGGAAGAGAGGCAAAGAATTTGGGGGCCATGTTTTAACCCTGCTACAGCCGCCCCCTAATCCCAAGGCTTCCTCTGTACTCTACTGTGTGTGAGTTCCTCAATGAGTTCCCCTTCACTCTCTGTCCCTCCCCAGTCAAATGCCATTTCTTTTTCCATGCAGCCTTTGTCTTATCTCTAGCTAAAGAGTTTCTCCTTCCTCATTGTTTTCATAGCATTATTGTTTATAAGTATTCTGTAAATCTTTTTTTTTCTCCTTTATTGGTATATTATAAACTCTTGGAAGGTAAGGACCATATTTTGTTTACCTTTGCATATCTCATAACAGGTTCCTTGAATTAAACATTCAATATCAAAATGAATCTCAGATTTGGTCCCAAGTAGGTTGGGACCTGGCAATGGTTAAGTAGAAACTTTTAACGAGAAAATTACAAACTTTCCTTTTAATGCAGATGGTTTCCTTTTAATAAGATTGTTTCAAAGCTTTTTTTTATTAGCTCTCTTGTAAAGTAAAATTTCTAAACTTTTCTTCCCTATTGTCATAAAATTAGAGGAGAGTTGCCTTTTTGATAATTTGAATATCTTCTTCCCATCCAATTTAATCCCTCCTACCCATGCCTTACAGTTTTTTTCAAACCATGGTTTTGTGATCTAATACTGGATCAGCTTAGTGAGTCACCTTCACCATTAAAAATAAAATAAATAAAAATTTGTAATAAATACTTATATGTTGCAAGAGTAAGAACTGTTTCATGAAATTTTTGTTTTGGTTTATATATGTATATGTGTAATGAGTTGAAATGTAAGCTACTTTTTATTACAGTTGAGGGTCAAAATTTTTGAAAGGCAGTCTCCTATGCAACCTTCTTCTAAACTCTTGGTATTCTAGTTCATTTCTTTTGTTTCTGTATTTTTCGTTTATTCCTTTGGATGTTCTTTGTAAGGGCTATCTGTAGATCCTCCTGGGGACCATATGATATATACAGGTTCCTTTATGCTCAACCTTTCCTTCATGCATCTAGCCTCTTTTTATCGTAAACCTCAGTGCCACAGTGTGACATATGTTGCTTTCTCTCTTCTCCTTTGGAGAGTTTTAAGTCCCCTCTCCTGTCCTCAAGAGGAGGTGAAATCAGCTTAATCTTTTTTTTTTCTCTTCTATGTTTTTGTTGAGGTGTAGCACACAGACAGTAAAATGCACAAATCCTAAACAAAGAGCTCAATGTATTTTTACATCTGTATTCATCTATGGAAGTGTCACACACACGAAGATATCAAACATTGTCATCCCTCCAGAAGGAAAGAGTTTATTCTCAACTTCTTTCTGGAATAAGGTGGGTGGGTGAGTAAATTAGCTGTTTCTCTCCAATTCCCTTGGTTGGCGTTAGTAGGTAATAGTGTTGACTTTTGAAATGTACAAAGGTCTAAAGCAATGGAGTTAGGAAGTGTTAACACAGATGTGTTGAATGGGAACTTTGGGGGAATAACACAGTACCAGCTAGGGCAAGCCAAGGGGAAAATCAAGAAAGAATCCTTTTGGAAAGAACTCAGGGGAAGAAAGGTTTATCTGAATTTTGGAGAGGAAAACATAACACTTAGTTTTCTGTTGCCATTGTAGCAGATCATGACAACTTGAATATCTTGAAACAACACAAATTTATTCTCTTATTGTTCCAGAGGCTCAGGGAGTTTCCATTTCCTTTGGCTTGTGGTCCCTTCCTCCATCTTCAGAATGCATCCCTCTGTTTTCCATCAGCCACATTGCCTTCTCCGTGCAGTTAAACCTCCCCCTGCCTTCCTCTTACAAGGACACTTGTGGTTGCATGTAAGGCTCACCTAGTTAATCGAGGATAATCTCCCCATCTCAGGATTTTTAATTTAATCACATCTGCCAAGTGCCTTTATCACCTAAGGTAACAGTCACAGATTCTGGGGATTAGAATTTGGATACTTGATTTCTGTTCTTTAAGAACCTTTCTTCCCAAAAGGAAGGTTTGCTAGATATTTGTTTCTAGTTCATTCTCTTTTTTTAATATTAGATTAATTTTCCTTAAATACCACATTGTACGTTTTAATCCCTGTCTCAAACATCTTTGGTGACGCCTCTGTTAGCTTAATAAAATTGATATGACATAGATCCACACGGAAGTTACTGTTTCACCCCCAAGTGACATTTCCAGCTTTTCTTTCTTTCTTTAATCTCTAATTTAGCAGCATGTGTTTCCTCATTGTTCTTGTGTTTCCTCATTGTTCTTCCACTACCAGCTGTCTTCTCTCCTTGTACCGTGTCTTCCTCTATTCTTCCACATTTGGGAGATCAGATGTCTAAAATCCAGGGGTTAGGCCAGGCCCTGTGTCTCAGATGGCTTTAGGGGTGGAGCCTTCCATGTCTCTTCCAGCTTCTGGAGAGAAGCATTTCTTGGTTTGTGGCTGCAGGACCCATCTCTACTCCTGTTGTCACATGGCCTTTTCTTCTTTTGTGTGTCTCTTAGAGGAGCACTTGTCATTGGATTTAGGGCCCACCCAGATAATCCAGGGCAATCTCATTTTGAGATCCATATTTAATTACATCTGCAAAGACCCTTTTCCCAAATAAAACCATATTCACAGGTTCTAGCAGATGTGGATGTATCTTTTTTTGGGGGGGTGGCAGGGGGCACCATTCAACTCTCTAACTGCACCACCCCAGCCAGCAGTCATGCTTTATTTCATTGACTTCTTGACATAACTACCAATTTGGAACCGCTCATCTCTGTCCTGTTATTTTGCCCTTTAATGGATAATTCCTACCTCTTTGACCCCAGTAAGCCCTTTCTGGCAAGAAGGCTTCTTTTACTGTGCAGCCCTTAGCTCCTCCTAGCCACTGTGGTGCTTAAGATGTTGATTAATGAAACAAAAGCTGGTATGTTAAAATCCTGGCATGGTGAATGATCAGGGTGCTATTTTAAAATACAGCAAGTCATCTTTCTTACTGCAAGGTTTTAGTTTATTAAGTTCTGGTAGTTTTCTTTTGGGAGGTTTTAAATTTTTTTCCTCAGGAAATTTAAGTGAGTAGTGGGGAGGTTGCTGAGCTGATAGTGGAATTGCAGAGCTGAAATAGAGCAGAGAAAAGCCTTTGCAGGGAAGGGCAAACCTAGTAGGGGCGATGGGTTTGAAGTTCTGCCAGGGAAAGCTGTGAGGCCGATGGGCAGGTTTGTCCACTGTTAGTTGGGAATTTGTTGTACGTTGTGTCCCGGAAGTCTTTCTCTTCACTGGAATTCTTTCCAGTGGATTTTATAAACCGAGAAGATACTTCTTGGAGGCACCTGAGCTTGATCTCCGCCTGCACGATGGAGACCTGTGCCAAGGGCAGCTCCCAGCTTCGCTTTCCCTGAGGAGATGGCCTTAGAGCTTCACCTGCCCTGGAGGCTGATGCTGCTTGGCCTGCCCTATGTAAGTGCGGCTGCCCTTTCAAGCTTAGCAGTGAGCACAGGTCTCAGGCTGTTTCCCCAACTATTTTGTTTTTTTCACTTGGCTTCATTTCAAGGTTATCTGATAATATCTTCTTTCTTCTTTAGCCTCAGCCTTACTTGGAACAGATGCTAGCAGTCTAACCCCATTAAAGTTTGAGTAGTGTGCTGATGTTTTCTGTACTTTGCATTTGAAGGTGACTGATTTTCAGCCATTTGGGTATTTTCAAGTTGGTGATACCTTCATTTAGAGTTTTATCATATCCATGAATTCTAATATCACTGCTGGAGTCTGTGAAATATAACCACCACTAACAGTGACTGCATCCTGTAGGAAAATTGCTCCATAAGGTGTGTGTTAATCCTCTCCCATGATATTGTGGCTGGAAAGGAATGCAGAGATTGTATCATAATGGGCAAGAATGACTGATGGTGTCAGGCAAGTGTGCGTTTGAAGTTCGTTCCGCCACTTTTCAACTTTGTGACATTAGGGAAGTTACTTAACCTCTCTGAACTTCCATTTTATCATCTCCAACATGGTGATAATAATTCCTATTGTATTGTTACATAGGGGAGGATTAAGTATGGTAACATGCATGGAAATCTGCAGCATAGCAGTATCTGGTACCTGGGAAGTATTCAAAAAAATTGTGACTGCTATTATTTATTTTGCAGAGAAAACTGGGGCATTATTAAGGAATGCTTCCAAGTCACCCACAGTAAGTTTTAACTTGCAGAGTTTAGTAAACAGACCATTAGTGTGTAGTGTAATGCAGTTTGAATACATCCGTCATTACAGTCTAGCTATATGGTATTTATTTGGTTAGTTTGTAGAAGGATCAGAAAATGGCATGAATAAAAACACACTTATTGACTATATTACTGAGCAGAAACATATATCATTGTAAAGCTACACTTCCCATTAGTTCAAGACCTCTATCTCCAAACTCAGTGGGAGGATGGAATGTACAGTATGGTTTGATTAATGTTAAATTTATATTTTTAGGAATAATTTTGTGACTATTAAATCTGAAAGGTTTATTCTGTATCACTTGGCTTTTATAATAGAAATGTGATTGAATATGTTGTTCTTTGTACTAGGAAACCTTGAATTCATATGCTGCCTTTGCTAGTTTTCAGATTGAAAAAAAAAAATCTTAGTAGATGAACCTTAGAATAGTCCCCTGCCCAGAATCAGTATGTTGGATTAAAATTAATTTCCCTAGATTCCTCTGTGTATCAGATCATTTCTGTGTTTTCAGATGAAAAAAAAAAAAAAAAGGGCACAAAGTGCTAGAAATTGAGTAAATTGGGTCATCATCTAACCTGGGATGCTGGTGTTGTGACTAGATGCTAAAGATTTTTGGCAGAGTTAATTGGTTCGTGAGTTGAGGAATTCCTTACATAAAGGAATGTGTTCTTACAAGGGAAGGAATTCTCAGATTTGGGGCCTTATAGCAAGAGTCGTATGGTTAGATGCATGAAGGAACTTCCATGGGGAGCTTTTGCCTGCAAGTAAACTGAGTGAGGGGTAGGAACTTGGTTGCGTTTGCTGGTATACCTTCAGTGCGTGAAATTGCCTGGCTCATTGTAGATGCTCACTACACCTTGGTCAAGTACATTAATGACTAGGGGGAGGAGAGGCAGTACCCTCCGTACTCTATGCAGTTGATTTCTGGACTGACCCTTTCCAAGGGTCAAGAAGCTGGTTGGAAGAGACATCCACCCGTGCTGTGGGCAGTTATATGTTGGCATACCAACCATCCTTGTGTCGTGCCAGGTCCTGGAGATGAATTGATACAAAAGATTTTATTCAGGGTCATCTTCAGTATTTGGATCATTTGGTTTCCGTGTTTCAACAGTGGCTGTAACAAGGGCTATTTCCCAAAATGAGTTCTCCCAAAATACTGAGGTGATCTCTGGGTTCAGGGGATTGGGTAGATCGGCGATCCGTAAGCCTAAATCAGTTCGAATTTGGTGCATTTTATTATCCCCGAGAAGCTGCTAGGTAAATATGGTCATTTATTTATTGACATGATTTCCCTCTCTAAGCAGTTGTAGCGGCCTTATGCTTCTTTCTGTCCCCCCCCACCACCCCCCCGGAAGTGAGGAGTCAGGGTAAGCTTCTTCCCAACCCTCACCCATCCTACATCCTTATGTCCTCAGATAAAAGAATAGATATAAAGGCTTGAAATTCCTAATAATTTTCATGGTAGAAAGGGGTTGAGAGTGAATTGATCTTATTCCCTCCCTCCATTCCATTACAATTTTGAGCCTGTGTGTTCTACAGTTTTTTTTCTGAGCACCAAACTGATATTCCCATGATTTTCCACTATAAGGTCTCATTTTGATCTTTGGGGATCAGAAGCCAAGAACGGACAAGAGGAGGGTGAGGAACAAAGCTCGCCAGGGCATAGAGTGAGGTGTTACGCACATTTCATAATTTTAGCCATACCTGGTTGGCTGTGCTGAATTTCTTGGGGGAAAAGGTCTGTAGTTCTGTTACCAAGAAGGGAGCAGGAGTTGTGGTTGCTGTCAGGCCGGCAGCCAGGAGGATATTTATAGTCATAGTGAGTGGCTGTGAGCCCACCATGGATACGCCTCCTTCCTTCAAGTCCCCAGTGTTCTTGAACCGAACCCTGCCCTCGTTGGCCAGACAGTAGTTAATGATGAAGCAGAGAGGGCTGCAGAATGAGCCCGCACGATGGCCTTGGCGGCTCGCAGCCTGCAGGTGCTTTCTCTTTGGCTGACCTGAACCCTCAGCGGAAGAGCAGGTGTCCCCCTCCCACCTGTGGTCAGGGCTGTGATGGTGTCTTGGCCTTCCTCTGAGTTGGCTCCTGTGGCGTGGTCCTCCTGGACCCCTCGCTAACCAGAGTGCCCTTTCCCTGTGCCCCATGCTCCAGGTTGTGTGCAGATTTCTGACACCAAAACAAAATGTGGATCATGCATTCAGCTTCCTCATTTCTCCTTGAATTCAGGTCAGATAGTTAGATTTGCCTTGCAGAAGGGGCCAATGTCAGGGGATTGTTTTAAGCATGTTAGCTCACATTAGCATATAAGGATTAGAGGAGAAAAGGGAAAGAGAAGTTCTCACAGGAAACAACCAAAAATGCAAAATTTTCTTTGTTTATTTACATGATAAGGCATAACATGTGCATTTGTGTTAACCGGTGGGTGTTTTTAGGATGGAATGATGGCTTGTCTGTTAGTTCGCATTTTGAGTGACAGGAAATGCAGCCCAGATTAGTCTTAGTAAGATGAGAATCTAATGGCTGCTATACTAGGGAGTCCAGGGCAGTACAGGCTTTTGACCTGGGTTGATCCAGAACTCAAGCCGTGTCCCTGGGACCCTGCTATTTCCCCCTTAATTATTCTGTCTTTGTTAGCTCTGTTCTCAGACAAACTCTCCCTTTGTGGTAGCAAAATGGCTATGGCAT
Source organism: Aselliscus stoliczkanus (assembly GCA_033961575.1). Classification (NCBI taxonomy): domain Eukaryota; kingdom Metazoa; phylum Chordata; class Mammalia; order Chiroptera; family Hipposideridae; genus Aselliscus; species Aselliscus stoliczkanus. The sequence continues at coordinate 110,888,352 of CM066731.1, read as the reverse complement.
ATTCTCCCAGGTTCAAGTAGAATGAGAAAAATTAAACATTTTTTTATTTTTTATTTAGCAGTTTCTGTAAAATCCCGAGAGTCACTCTGATTGGACCAGCTTAGGCTAAATTCCACCCCACAATTTAATGCTGTGTGCTGATTGGTTTAGCTCCTATACCTAGTGTTTAGGCCAAATAAGAGAGGGCATATCCCCAATATCCTCAGCTCAAAGTCAGGGGTTGTTGGAAATGGGGTTGGGGGTGGAGGCAGAGGGGTGGGGGATGGGGAGTAGTGTAGACAAAAGGTGAGGAGTCAAACAGTTCTTACAAAATGATCCTATGAAGCATATATTGGGGACTTTTTGATATCGTGGACGCTTGTTCTTGGACCTCATGCATGGTTGCTTAAATGGCTACTACCTTGGTTTTTAGGAAGCATAAGTTCTGGGTGTGTTTTCTGGGTAAGCCTGGCATCCCCTAGAAGTGGAGTGCCAGTGATTTTTGCTGATGTTTCAGGATGCTCACTGCAGAATATCAAATTGCAGTAGGTCTTCATGGCTGCCATGGTAGGTAGCTCTGTGTGGTGACATTAGCTCAATTAGCTTTCACTGTATGCCATAACATCAAAGGTTGTAGCTGCACAGCTCTTCTTGACATATGTTTTGTATATGGCTAAAAACACGTGTTCTGCTTCTCTCCAGCCATTAAGATTCATTTTGGGTGACCGTCCTGTCAGCTTGGGGCTGTGGAGAAGGGAAGGAGAGGCTGCATTTTGGCAGCGCATCAAGCCTGGAGCAGCATCCTGCAGCCAGCACCATAAGCTGTATAATTTGTCCACAGAGGCCAATGCATTATAGAAATGAAAATTCCTCCTCTGACAGCATTCATTGCTTAGGACGCAGCAATTTGGCTGTCAGAAACAGCTGGCCCTGCAGGGTGGGACAATGGAAAGGCGAGACCTGAGAGAGGCCAGTGCTTACTCAAGTCTCCCACTGGGAGAGGATTGGGTTTCAGAGACTGTCATTACCAACAGACTGCCAGGGGCTTGAAGGCAAGGCTTCCAATGAGCAGGAGCCTGTGGCTCAGACACTTAGTGATTTTCCCCCATTTTTGCTGAATGGAACCAAAAAAAAAAAAAAAAAAAAAAAAAATTAAAAAACAAACTATTAACCTTGTTGACTCTCCAATTTTGGCTTCCCCTAAAGGTTCAGTTCTGATTGTTTTCTCCTTGGTGATGAGCATTTCTGGGTAAATCAATCCCTTCTAACCTAAGTCTAGTTGTTATTGGTCCATTTTGGAAAACTCGGAAAGGAGTGGGGGTGAGGAATTGCATGGCATCTGCATGTTTGAGGCCTGTAACTTGTAGATTCGAAATTCTGCTTATATATAATAGAAGCAATGCGGAAAGGACCAACATAGAGGACCCACGAGGCATGTTTAAGCATGAAGTAGAAAGCCGGTATGCACTTTCCTCAGTTGCAAATGCTGGGGACAGGAATGGGACAGGGTTGCTGTGTGGCTGAAATCACACAGCTCTGCTGTGTGAATCTGCAGTGTGGCCAGCTCTGTGCGTTTTCCTGTATTGATTCCATGACTCACAGAGCATGATCTCAGCAAAAAGCACACTTAAACTACAGAGGAGACAGCTGTCTGTTATAAGAGGACATACTTTCTGGGTTCAGTGGCGCCAGTTTTTCCCTATGAGTTTTTGTAAACTAGAGAGGTACTCATTACTAATGTCTCATAAAGGGTCTTTTTTTTTTTTAAATGCGTGCTTTTAAAAAAACCATCTAACTTATTTTGACTTTTATTTCACAACTGAATTTGCCATCTAGGAAAGCAGTAATAATATTTTTTCTTTTTTTTCTTCTTAAGCTATGTGGCAAAATGGGATTTTTTTTCTCTCTTTTTTTCCCTTATATCGCAAAGCCCTGGAGGAAGTTTAAAGCAACGTGGTGGGAAGTTACCTTGCCTCCTTGAAGGGAATAGCGTTTGATAGATATTATTGGGTGACCCAAGATAAGTTTGACTGTTGGAATTTGGTTGTTGTTCAGCGTGGCTGGAACTGTATTTCTTCCCTTTCCCTCTAAATCTGTTTCCCTTTTATATGATAGAAGCTGAAGTTCCCAGATGTTGTTTGGATTAACGAGTGTGTGTGGGGAGGGGGAAAAAAAAAAAGCTTTCTTAATGATAATAACAGAGTCAGACTGGCTGGTTCTGTACTGACAGGAAAATGGAGAGATAAAAACTCCATTAATGGTGTGTGCACTGCCTAAGTAGCCAATAAAACAATGCTGTCCTCACTGGAAACCGGTCCCAGACTGGCAGTGCTTCGTGCCAACTGCAGGAGACAACAGCTGCAGAGAGGGGCAGAAGTATTCAGTCAAGAGCCTCTGTTAAATGATGGGCTTGGGGGGCGGTTCTTTTGTTCTCTTCCTACTCCTCCTTCTCCTCCTACTTTTGCGCATTTTCCTTGATGAGCCCTTCTTAATGCTTGCTGTTCCAGAAATTGAACCACATCTGATTAAAACTTAATGGTTACTCACAGAATGAGGTTGGCTGGTAGTTTTGAAGTCTATTTTTCTGGGTTAGTTTGATTTTGTGACAATAGGAATTGTTAATTTATATAAAATGTATCCAAGGGTTACCATCCTTGATGTTTGATAATTCTCCTTAAGAACCCAGAGTAGTCACTTGTCACAGATGTAACGTTGTAGTTTCCCCCAAAATATCTTTGAATTTCTAAGCTCAAAATTAGTAGCAAAAACAATTTTTTTGGTGATGCATTTCATTTTGGAGAGTGGCAAAGGTTTAATCACATTCATTCTGTGTGTACTTCCTGAGCCCATTCTCTGAGTAAAGCCCTCTGCTCAGACCCTGAGCCAGCAAGGCTATGTGCAGGGGCCCTCACGCTCGTAACTTACTGTCACGTCTAGGTGAGCCCTGAGGTCTCCAGAGAAGGAAAGGAAAGAAGCGCTATTGGAGGGGTATAGAAAAGCAGCTCTGAAACTTCCAAAGAGAGGTGATCCTGTCTTTGGTCCTGGCCCTATCTTTGTTTCCTGTGAGTTTGAAAATCTGAGTTACTGTAACTTTTTAATTTAAGGTAGATGGGGGTGGGGAGTAGACATTTGAGTGTTTAATTTTGTGCCAATTCCTGTGCCACAGACTACATATTATATATTAGGATGTTGGTATGTGTAGCTTTCATTTACAGGTGAAACGAACAAAAAGTTTGAGGAATTAACTTCCTCAAGGCTGCAGTCTGTTCTTTGTGTTCTTGGGTGCAGCAGGAATGAAACAAATTATATAAACCAATAGTATGGTATATGTTGTACATAATTACAGTGGACATGCAAAGAGGAGGTATGGGCGCTCTTTCTCTAGACCCATCAGAATGCTGGTGGTGGGGGACACGCACTGCTCTTAACACATTGTATGCGGGCATTTGAGCGATATGACGAGTTTACTCGTTTCCCACAAACAATGTGTTAATTCCTGGAAGGCTCTGTGGAGGAGGAGAGATAGTCATTTATTTTTCAGCTCGCTCCTTTGAGTGTATGTCCTTTGTCAGGCACCATGACTGGGGATGGGGATTCAGGGCTGAAGAGGACAAAGTCTTGCTGTCAGAGGGTCACCATCATTTTCTGGTGGGCAAAGCCAGGGGAGGGGAGAACAAGGATGGGTGTCCAAGCACCCTGGGGGAAGTGAATTTTGAGAAAAGTACCTGGTGGCTTGACTAGGAGTGAGGCTTCCCTGGGTTACCCTCTGGAAATGGAGGGCTTTGAGCACAGAGTTAAGACATTGGATAAAATATGTCAGGAAGAGCATTAAGTCATGATTTTAGGTGCAACCTGGATTTCCCTTTTGGAAGCTACATGTGCATTGTAACTGGTCTAAAGGATCCTGCCTGCAGACGTCTCTCCCAGGCCACTTCCAGACCACACCAAGTGGCTAGTGGCTACAGGATCTCAACTGTGGTTTCTTTTCTTTTGTGACTAAAGATGGTGAAGTAAGGTCCAGGGGAAACTATATTCTTTTAGATAAAGCCTTTATGTTATTAGGCATTTAACAAAAAAGTACGAGGTCGGACAATTAAGTCGTGAACTCATCCTAGAGGAAGTGCTACATACCTCATTGCTGAATATCACTGCGGTCACCTTCCAAGTACTCCCCTTGGGAAGCTGTGCACCCCTTCAAAGCAATTTTGGAACTCTTTTTCTGGAATGGCCATCACAGCTGTCATCGTGGTACCCTTGATGTCCTGACTGCCATCAAAATGCCTTCCTTTCAATATTTCCTTTATCTTCGTATAAAAAAAAAAGTCATTGGAGGCCAGATCAGGTGAATGGGGAGGGTGTTCCAATACAGTTATTTGTTTACTGGCTACAAACTCCCTCACAGACAGTGCCTTGTGAGCTGGTGCATTGCTGTGATGCAAGAGCCATGAATTGTTGGCGAAAAGTTCAGGTCATGTAACTTTTTTTCACGCAGCCTTTACAGCACTTCCAAATAGTAATCTTGGTTAACTGTGTGTCCAGTTGGTACAAATTCATAATGAATAATCCCTCTGATATCAAAAAAGGTTAGCAACCTCGTTACAACAAGCTCGTGAACTTAATTGTCAGACCTCTTATGGGGCCTTTCTTGGTATAGTTTTTCTTTAGATGGTAAACTGGAGAGTCTGTTTTGAGGAAATATGATTCCTCTGTGACTGATATTAGATATAATATTAGATGTTGAATGGCCTTTAACATGTCATGCTTGCTTTACTGTGCCAGCTTGTCTTTTTCTAAATGTCAGGGCATCATTGTGTTAATTTTGTATGTTTAAAGAGACTTGGGTGAGTTCTAGATGTGACACTTTGGTTGTCGTGTTTGGATTTTATAATATAAATGGCTCCATTGTGTTCTTGATAGGTGTTCACATATGCATCCATACTGATAAAGAATAGTGCCGTATAATCATGAGAGGTGTCATTGTCTGGCTGGTTGGTGATGACTTGTGTTCATTTTTCTCTTCACTAGATAATCCTTGTGGGATAGAATTCTGCATGCTTGTTTCAGTGTGAAGGTTTCCCTGTAGTCTATCAGTCTCTCTACTGTTGAGGGGTCTTTGCTTTTACCATTGGTTTTCAGCCTTGCTGTGAGGCGGAGCTAGATTGCAGTCCATCGTGAGGATTGCAAGTGATTTATTATTATTCATTGACACACTTTAGAGCCAGGTCAGTGCTATACTCTCACAAGTCTTCTGTCTTCCAGAGTGAGAAAAGAAGAGAATTAATTCAAAGACAGGCCAAAGTAACTATATTTTTTAGTTGTTGTAAGGTAAGAACTATTAAGAAAAGGAAGGAAATGAGTATTACAACTAAAGTCAAGATTATGGTTCTAATGATAATAGCATCAACAGTAGTAAAAACTCACCTTTTAAAGGAGGTTATACGATCAGGTTCTGTTCTAAGCACTGTACATATATTCACTCATTTAATCCTTATAAATAAGTACTCTGTGGGACAGGCACACTTTTTTTTAATCGTAATTTTGCAGATGAAGGAAATGAGGGGGCATTATATTATGCACCGAAGGCCCTAAAAGTAGCTAATGGCAGGGCTTGAATTCTAACTCAGGCAGCCTGGCCTGAGTTCTGGGTTTTAATTGCAGTGTAGCGGAGAGGAAGGTAAGTGCTGGTAATTAAAACAACAACAAAAAATTAGGGCATTCACTAAGGTTGTAGTTGCATTTTTAGTATATACAGATTGAATGTATACATTCATAAATGTGTTACATGTGTGCATATAATATATCCACGAATTCATACTGTATTTGAGAAATGGCAGTAAATGTGTGTGTAAGACAGTTTCTTCAGCATTCTTGCTATTTAATGTACAATAAACCTCATAGTTGGGAACCACTCATCTCCCTGTAGAAAGAGAATACTGTATATTTACATACAGAAGCAATGGAAGCTTTTCCTGACGCTGGCATGCCCTCACTTCCATAGAATAGCCATACCTATTTGCCTCTTTTCCCCCCTAAACTACTTTACGTACTGGGTCTTGTCTTTACTAAAGGCATTAGGTGTTGACTGTGACTCTGAAGTAGAAGGTAAAGTGGTGTGTGTGTGTGTGTACGTGCTCTAGGAAAGTTCATACAGAATGACATTTAAAGTTAAACAGCTGTTAGACATGTATCTGACCACTTGTCATATGTCCAAAGTAAAAGCGATGGAAGGACACCTCACAATTGTATTAAACCATTGTAAATTTGGTTATAAGTTCTAGGGGACTCAGTTGAATTTATGCCAGAATATGCTGTCTTAAAATAAGCCTGACTGCACAGCACTGGTGGTAGAACCAACAAAAATGCTGTACATGAAACAACTAAAATGTTCAAAAGAAGGTTATTACCTAAGCGTTCTCTTTTCCAACACTTAATGCATTCAAAATAAGAACTAACAAGCTAGGCTTTTCCTTCCTGCCAGTTTTAGAAAATAAGCCGTTCTTAAACTTATAGGACATTATCATTTACCTCTGGGAATTATAAAATAAAGAAGCAAAATCATGGAGACAATTGTTTACAATCTGAATGAGGGTTTAGTGACCTGAAACTCAGTGGAATATTTCTCAGAATTGTTGACAAGTGTGAGTGGTAAACATAGGCACTTGCTAATGTTTTGATTTCCTTTTTATACTCACTTCGTACTCCCATTGTTCTGTCTTCTTATTGAAAGCATCCCTTCTCAGCGATGTTTAGCTCGCTCTCCAGCTCCATGGAGAGCAATCACCAGGTGCTTTAATGTGCAGCCTAGGAAGACTAGTTTGTTAACCCATTGGTCTCTTGAGGAACTTTGAGAGAATTTAGTTCGTGTAATGTAGACTCCACCTGCGGGGAGGGCAGGGCTGACAACTTTTGGTCTTTTTAGCTTTACTTGAATTGCTTTTCAAGGCCAGAAACATGTGTGTCATAAAGTTTATGTTTATATTTATGTATATGCATGTAGATATGTGTGTGTACATACACACACAATATATGCTTATTTTAAAGTTTTTTTTCCCTTTAATTGTTGATCACATATTAAGTGAGAATGGTGTTATTAGAACCACTATGAAGAATTCAATTCACGTTCAGTTCTGGCCCAGTTGGGAATTTGGGTTATTGATTAGAACTATAGATTGTTTGTATTGTCAGGTAAGTTGCTTCTTCAGAGTTGCAATGTCACAAATAATTGAACAGCTGATGTTTCACCTTGTGCTGATGTAAATTAATCACAGGTGTGGAATCTTGAGGCTGGCCATAAAATGACTGCTAACACAGTCAACTTCAGGCGTGTTTTATTGTGTAGAATTAATCTATAAAAAAAAATCAATCTTGGTGCAAAACTATGTGTTCTAGTGAATAGCAACCCAAATCAAGAGGCTGTAATTCCATGAGTAGGCTGAATGCTTAGTGATACTTGAGGAAATTAAAAGTATAGAAATGTCTGTTTTGTGGTTGCTCATAAAATTACTTGAGTAAGGAATCCAGAGATTTAAATATCATAGGTAAGAGCACATACTTCTGGAAGCAGACCCATCCCCACCTTTTCACTCCACATCACTTCCACCCCAAAGCATCAGTGGAACCAACATGAGGATTCCAGAGGGATTTGCCCCGATTCTAGCTAGGCTGGCTTCCATCCTGACTCCTCACTGGCCACATCCTTCTTGCCTTTTTATCTTCCCTTTTATTTTTCCTGACACCGGGCACTTCCTTTCTTAGAGCCCTGCATTACTCTCAGCCCAAGCTTGGTGGTGGTTTGCAGATTCTCAGTCTCCTCATCTAATAGGTAGGTGGTGTCTGTCTATTTTTTAGCTGAGGACTGGAGTTCATACAGCCATGGGCAGAAGAACCCAGAGCCTGAGGGGTGACAGACCTGGGTTCAGCTCCCAACTGTGTGATTCCAAAGCTTTGGCTCTTTTCACAAAAATGAAATTGGGAGACGGCTGTGCCTATGTCATTAACAGGCACGGCACAGCATACACTCAAGGTCTGAGTTGTACAGAAAAAGGTGTTAGAGCTTTCTGACTGATTAAAATAATAATAATAATAGTTTTGTTGAGTTGTTTCATGGATGAAAATATTCACCCTTTTATGGTGTACGGATTCAGTGGTTTTTAGTAAATCCGGAGTCGTACAACTGTCACCACTATGACACGATGGTGTCATATGTTAGAACATTTTCATCACCTCAAAAAGAAACAAACCATCAGCAGGTAAGACCGATTTTAAAGCTAAAATCACTGAAGTGGAAGTCAAAGGTTGGGCTCCCAATTATCCTGTGATCCGAGTGGCATAGAAGCTGAATTCCTGGACCAACCCCCCAGTGGGTACTAGAATCCTCCAGAACAGTAAATTCTCAACCATTTTTTTTTAAAAATGCCCAATTTTGATAAACTGAAAAATCTCACATTCTTCTGCCTGTCTGTATTTGAAAGCAGTAGGATTTAAAAAATTTTTCTAAACAGACTTATGTTTTTGATTTTTCTAGAATATACTTGCCATCCCCATTATTTGGATTGGAGCATGATCTGCACCTCCAGGCTTCTAGGTCTTTATTGCAGGTTTGCTTGAACACATTAAATGAATCAATATAGTCATGATTTGAAATGACTCATGCATTAAGCAATTTCATGTGTAAACTTAAAGTGATCTCAGCCAGGGAGTGCTAATCACAGGCAAGTTTATTCCTTGGATCGTCCTTCTCCTTAACATTTAACTTGGGCCATTGCCTCCTTTCTGTTACCTTCTTTATGCTTATTAAATTAAGTTGAATTACACTCTATACCAATTTATATCTTTGTTCTTTTCACTGTGTGGTATAAAAAGGTTGGGGTTGGGAAAATAGCTGGTGGGAGTGGAGAAGAACCCTGAACGAGAGAGTGCTGTCATGGTGAGAAGAACTTAACCTTTTTCCCATGCTGGTCCCCGGCACCTTGACTGAAGACATCTAAAAGGAGGCCAGTGAGTTAGAGCCACAGGAATTGTATGGGGCTTGGTGCCAAGTGACAATCTCAGGGACACTTTCCCGGGGGAAAAAAAATTAATACTTTCCTTATAAGATGAGGCATCTCCCTTCTTACATTTTACTGACAACATCATAGTTTCCAGTAATATTACGGTATTATCTGAATGTTGCTGTCAAGTTACTTTCCTATACATACATAATTTAGGAAAAGATTATGTTTTATAGTGTTGGAATAGGGAATATTTCCTTGTTTTCATATGTAAGTCATCAGGAAGATATTATAGTTTAGTGTAATGTTTAGTTTCCACATTGACTTTTTGTATGAAATAAGAAACACTTTACTTTTTTCTTAGTCTTTATAACTTAGGATTTGGGGGAGTTTTTTGTTAGTTTTGTTGGTTTTTTGCTTTGGATTAAAATCCATGACAAGACTGAAAGTGGATTCTGGTAGGCCTGCCTCCTTTTTTTTTTTTTTTGAGGGCAGTGTCACTGACCCTCATATGGTACCCGAACCGGGGCCCCTGGCTTTACAAGCCAGCACTTAACCACCGCGCTACTCAGCCCGCTCAATTGTTTTGTTTATATTTCCCTTGGAGGGCTTCTCTTATGCTTTGAATCCATTATCAGGGTTCACCTATTGATCCATCAGCATTTATTAAGGATCTATTGTTTATAAGACTATCCCCGAATTTCAGAGATGAATAAATACTATTTATCCCCAAAGAATCTATAGACTCTGTAGGCAGTGAAATAACAAGAAAAATGAAATTCACTTTTTGGGTGCTGTGATAATTAAGTTTGGAGACAACAGGTGAGGGTGCATGTATCTCAGACGGTGTGGGCATGGGGCTGCAGGGAAGACTTCCATCAGAAAATTACTCTTGAGCTGATGCTGAAGCATCAGAATTTGCCAGGCGGGAAAAAAAAGCATTTCAGGCAGGCCTGTGCAAAGGCAGGATGTGAGCAAGATCGAGGTGTCCTTAGGGAGCTGTACGTGCGATTAGGGTCCAGGTACCTGTGGGGTGATGATTAGATGAGTCTGGACAGGTCTTGAGTCATGGAAATCAGAACCTGCACATGATAAGAAAAGCCATTGACAGCTAAAGAGGACAGACAACAACTCAGTGGACGTTTTTTGCACTGTTGGCAAGTACTTAGAGGTGATCCCAGAAGAAGCAGTTGCAATGCTGCTGGTGGGAAACAATAAGGGCTGAGGCGAAGGCAGGGATGATGGGGTTTGTAAGATGAACTCATCAGCTTTCGGCATGGTCATCAAGGTTCATCATGGTTCCATTGCATGAGATAGACCATAAAGGGAGGTTAGCAGGTTTGGAGAGATGGGTGAGACATTATAGATGTGCTGACTTTAGTTTTGTTCATCTAGATTCCTTGTCGAGGGAACCGGATATATTCTCATTCCCCTCGAGAGACTGTTCTTGATAGACCCCCCACTGTTATTTTACTTTCTGTGCATTTTCTAACTCAGTTATCGTTCAGTTGGCAAACACATTGTTGGTACACAAATGAAATTAAAAGCAAACTTCTGTGAGTTAATAAATGAATTGCCAAATAAAATGAAAAATGTTTTTACTTGTTTTCTTAATGAGTGGGTTCGGGTGCCGTCTCCCTAGAGGAGTATATTGGAAAACCCTCTTTAATTAAAGAGGTAGCCGTTCCTGTTAGCGTCACTTGTGAGGAATCCCGCTAGCAATTGTAAAAGAAGTGTCTCAACAGAGAATCTTTGAGCGGGAGGGAAACTTAGCCGCTTGGGCCATCACTGTCAATTTACAGTTAGGGAAACTGGATGCCAGGGAGGGGAAGTAATTTCCCAGTGTCACAGAGTGTCTGGCTCATTAGTTCAGTGTTTTCTCCATGGTACCTTGATGACTCACTGTAATAACCCTGGGGAGATGACAGAGCAGAGTTTGAAGAGCTCCCATGCTCAAGGCTGCTTACTCAATGGTAGGCCCGAGTTACCTGGATTCCTGGCTTGCATGTTATTTTAAATTAATCTCACTGCTCATCAGTCAGTGAATATTTGTTGACTGTATAGTTAGTGTGAAAGGGATGTTATTATAAAACGAAAAAGATAAATAAGAGACTATTTTTCTCTTTAAGAATCTTTCAGGTTAATTTTTCAGATAACTCATTACAGGACTGACAACTACTTTTTATGAAATCTGTAGCTTGTTTGACATAATTATTGATATGTAGTGTGCACACACACACGTAATAACAGCGCCAAGAAAACAAAGCCTTATAAATATTGTTCACTTTTAATTTTTTTTTAACTTTCCTGGTTTTTTTTGTTTGTTTGTTATCTTGTTCTCTCTGCACAGGGGGCAAGCAGTTTCCTGCCTAATCTTGGAAATGCCTTTATGCCTGTGGGCAGATAATATGTTCGTTAAATCAAATAATTAGAAAAAGAATGCTTGATTGCCTTTTATTCCGTGTATTCTCTTTGAACCTTAATTACGGAGAGTGATCTGGTAAAAATTTTATTTAAGTTGGTATCTGACATAAATATTTGCAAGAGGGCATTGGGTAGAATGGTTTTTTTTAAAGCTTTAGTCCTCTGTTCATTTATTTTGGGTTCTCCTGTTTTGTAGTAGCCCCCTTCAGTGTTCCTAGAAATTTATATAGGTACAGTTTTGAAAAATTTAACTTCAATTTAGAATAGTTGTTTAGTTAACAAATGTACGAAGAAAACTTGTTGCCATTCTAAAGTAAAGACTGCTTTTATGAAATAGTACTTTTTCTATAATTCTTTATATGTTTCTTATGTTAACCTCGTCCACTCAGATAAGAGTATTTGGTACTTTGCGCACTGCTCTGAATTTAAGTCTGGGGTAGAAACTTAGTGATTTAGGGATAAAGAACTTTTCTTCTATGTTTCTGAGCTTGAAGTTGTTAATGCTTTTGGGTTTTTTTAGAAGATTTTATTGGGGAATTGGGGGAGGGGAACAGCGTTGGGAATCGGGGAAGGGGAACAGACAAGTTGCTGTCGTTTTGTTCTTCAGTCTAGGTGCGGAGGACGTTGCTTCACTGGCCCATGTTGGTATCGTCATTACGCTCTTCCCGGATGAGGCAGATCGGTCGACGGCCTCTGGATGGTCGCTCACCGCAGCTATTGGCAGGCAGCTCACGCTGGCTGCCAGCCGCTCACGCTCGCTGCTGGCCACTCACTGTAGCCTATGGCAGCCCACTGCAGCAGAGGCTGCAGCCTACACCGTCGCCCGGGCTCGCAGCCCAGCTCCAGGTGGAGCTGTTGTTAGCTGTAGAGGGCAGTGTCACTCACCCTCATATGTGGGATCCAAACCGGGGCCGCTGGCATCCCCAAACCAGCTCTTAACCAATGCACCACTCGGCCGGCCTAATGCTTTTGGTTTTTCTATAATTGTTAAGCTTCATTCATTCCACAAATATTTAAATAGTGTCATGTTGGATTAGGCATTGGAGTTTCAGTAAGATGTTGGATACACAGAGTTTCGACTTGCATCCTTTTGCCATGATGGTTGGATATGTCTGAATGTATATTTCCATCTGCTGACTGCAGATGGAAACTTCCAGAAAGGAAGTTTAGGAAAACAGGATGTACGGTTTCTATATTTTTGTGTTTTTTAAGAATGAAGAACAATAGGAAATTTTTATACATAAAAATAATGTCATTTATATACCAAGCAGCTCAAATTATTATTATTAAATGCATAAAATAGTCAAAATATCAACTTTTTGTTTTTTGTGGATTTCTAACACGTTGTAAAACCCAAAAACTTGAAATCAATTAACGCAGTGAAAGAATTCAACAAGCTCCCTGTTGAAGCTTTGCCAGTATCTGTCTGGTGAGGGTATATAGACACAGGAACCCGGAGTAAAGCTTAGGAGAAACAAAATGCTGACACCCCTGTAGGAAACCAGAACATCTGGTTCTGGCCCAGGTGGGTGGCATCCCTGTGAACTCTTACAAAAGTGCTTTGAGATCATTAGCTGATGAAAGCCTCCATAGCATTAGGTGTGAGACTAGTCATCAAGGATTACCACATTGCTGAGAGACCACAGATAAAACACGGATGTCTCATGGTAATGGGGAGCACTGGGGTGCTGCAGGAGTGGGATTTATGAGGTCTGACAATTAAGTACGCAAACTTGTTGCAACAATGTTGCTATCCTTCTGATATCAGAGGGATTATTCATATGAATTTGTAGGAACTGGACGTTAAACAAGTTTACTAGTTGGAAGTGCTGAAAAGTCTGCGTGAAAAAGTTAGACAACCTGAACTTTTCATGGCTGAACAATTCATGACTCTGGCATCACGACAATGCACCAGCTCACATGGCACTGTCTGTGAGGGAGTTTTTAGCCAGTAACCAAATAACTGTCTTGGAACACCCTCCCTACTCAACCTGATCTGACCCCCAATGACTTCTTTCACTACCCAAAGATAAAGGAAATAGTGAAAGGAAGATATTTTGATGACATTCAGGACATCAAGGATAATACGACGACAGCTCTGATGGCCATTCCACAAAGAGTTTCAAAATTGCTTTGAAGGGTGGACTAGGCGCTGGTGTTGGTGCATAGCTTCCCAAGGGGAGTACTTCGAAGGTGACTATAGTGATACTTATCAGTGAGGTATGTAGCACTTTTTCTAGGATGAGTTTGCAAACTTCATTGGCAGACCTCATACATACATAAAAGACTGAGAAAGGCCATCCAAATTATCAATGAAGTCTGGTTCTCCTGAGAACAGTGGGTTTAGAGGATGGAAGAAAAGGCATGTTCCTGTTCTTCACCCCTCTCTGTACAAGGTGCTCTGACTCTTCATTCAGAATCTTTTCGAGATTTAGATATACCTGGAATAGAGCCATTTGGGTTTGGGCTAGTGGGGTGTCCTCAAACTCAGATCTCATCTAGGAATTGACATGGTCCATGGATCAGCCACAGACTCATTAACTGGGTAAGGACTAACAGGATTTGAAAAATTAACACCTATAATATGAAGGGACATTAGAAAAATAAGGGGGAAAATGTGACAGATCCATTGAATTTTTTTTATTGAGCTACCAGCTGCTTTACAAGGTCTACTAAAAGGTTTGCTATGCAATTGGTAATATCAGCTGACCAGAAATGCTATTTCCTTCCAAAACTGGTTAACAGAAGACACTGGTGGGTTTTGTTTAGGGAAAGAAATAAGGAAAGAAAAGAAGGCAGGAATGGAGAAGGAAGAGAGAGAATGAAGTGAGTTACATGGGGCAACCGAGCAGGCAGGTGTATGTGTTTCTGTCTTCCTGTCTCTCTGTCTTTTGTCGAATTGTCTCTTCCTGAAGTCGTACCTCTTACCCAGTGGGAAGTGACTAAAAGGTATTCTTTTTTAGTCTGTAACTTTCCCTTCTGGTGTCTGGATTTCTTTTAAGCTGCCACCAGTGGAGGAATGAATATGGGGTATTATTATTCTTTTATCCTTTCAGGTTTCCTTGCTGAGCCCTTTATAATGTTTATTTAAAAACTGCTATTTTTATGAGTCAAAATGGTCAAATTTTGGCACTTTTATATGATTTAACCTAATAATTCAACACTTGTGATTCTCAGTCTTCATCATTGCTGTTTAACTATTGAGTTTATAATAACAGCTCCCATTTATTGCACACACTGTATGCCATGTGCATCATATGTGGCAATTCTGCAAGGAAGTCATGATGTGCCTATTTTGCCTGTGAGAGACTGCAGCTCAGACAGTTGGCTCAAGATTCCATGTCCAGTGATTCAAACCAGGGCTCTGTTTCAAGCCTGGAACCCCCTTCGCACTACTATGCCTCACATCATTTCCCTTTAAGTTTTATCCTTGCTCCGTGTGCTGTATATTCTGGCACAAATAAATGAGTCTTTGGCTGAGCAGATAAATGGATTTTGTTGGGCCACCAAACCACCTCAGTGAGGGTGTTTTAGATTATATATTCTAAGCAGGTTATCTTCAAAAATATAGCAGTGGTGCTTAATTACACCCACTCCTGTTATAATCCACAGTGAATGCCTCTCATTTCAGTCAAATTATAATTTAAATTCTAGAGGAGAATGGTGCTCTGATATTTGGGCCTTAAATCCGTCCCTGAGGCCAAAGCATTAGGAAAAATTAGAAAATCTTATCATACTCTCTTGATAGGCTTTGAAAAGGACCTTAATTTTCCTTAAAACATCTTGAAGACTTCGTTTTTCTTCATGCTTGCTTCCTCTCCCCAATTCTCTTTCCTCCGTTCTTGAAAAGTCTAGTGAATTTGATTCCTAGTCAGTATCTAAATATATACTTGATAAAGTAGTGTTTCCATTTCAGAATTCCTTCCCAGGATTTCTTGGGAAATCTGTCATATCCAAATCTTAGAAAAAAAATCAGTTAAATCAGATCAATGGAAAAAAGTATTGTAACTCCACTGTGATAATTAAACACAATCAACATGGAAACATTAGTAGATTGAAGTGCTCCACTGATGTCAAATTGAAAGCTAACCTGTGGAGTTGAAGATAAGATTGACATTTCTGAGTGCTAGGACAGGGTCAGAGCACAGAGGAGAGATTTGGTCATGATTACTGGTAGCTGTTGCTGTTTTATAAATGTGTGTCCGTGGCCCTATCGGGTGCTACTGGTGAGTCATCCTTGCAAATAAAATAAATACGAGTGTATATGCATAGCATAGTGTATACAAATCCTGTGGGTAGTATTCCAAGAAATATGTTTCTGAAGTAAAATAAGTCTTTAAAAATGGCAATTTCAACATGTGATTCTGTATAATGCTGTTAACCTTGCTTGTAGATCCAAATGCAGGTTATTGCAGGGGGTCACCAAACTTTTTCTGTAAAGGGCGAGATAGTAAATATTTTAGGCTTTGCAAGCCATATGGACTCTGTCACAACTATCAGCTCTGCTGTTTCAGTGTGAAAACCGCCACAGACTATACATAAAAGGAACAAGTGGGGCTGCATTCCAATACAACTTTTATTTACCAACACAGACTGTAGGCTGGATTTGGCCCAATAGTGTTCACCGTCATTTTCTAGCATTTGAATATTTGGTATTGGATACAATTCTTTGTAAATCCTATTAAGTTTATTTCTTATTTATTAAAAAAATTTTTTTTTAGATATCCATAATAATGAGTAAGGAATGTTTGGAAGTATTTTAAGCATAACTTCTAATTTGAGGAATCCTGGAGAAATTCCTGGAAATTCTCATTCCTCATTCCCAAACCCCAATGATTGTTTATTACATTTATATTTATGATTTGGAAACACCCGGAGAAGGGGATCTGTTGTATTTCCGTGTTCCTCTGTACTTCCTGATTCAACCAGCAGCTATCTTTTCTCAGCTTTATATGGCTCTCCCTGTACTTTATGCTGTGTGGTGTCCCTCTGAGTTTATCAGTTGTCTAGGGCATGTGACTTGGTTTTTTCTACTGGGAGATTGGCAATCTTGGAAACCAGCTGAATCCCCATTGCCTTTCTCCAGAATTACTAATAGATCGTACCGGTCTTGCCCACATGTTCAAAAGTCTGGAGTAGATCATTCTTCAAGGACACTCACCATCTATATGCTTGGTTGTAGCAGTATTATTTTAGAGCCAGAAGAAACGGACATTTGTAGTATCATGCAGATGATTTGTGTTATTGTTTGGGATTGGTGTGCATTATGCCTTTCTGCCATGCTGTTTTAGCACTTCTATTATTCTAAGGGGTAGAAAACAGGAAAGGGAACTAAGGATATCGAATATGAGCGTCCAGTTCAATTCTTACAGTCAAGGTTCAAGTTAGCTTACTGGTAATTAAAAACATGTATTTTGGAATCTACAAAACTTGAATTGATTCTTGGTTTTGCCACTTATTAAAAACATGTGATCTTGGACAGTTTTACTTATCTTTTCTAACGTTGTTTTCTTATCTTTTCTAACGTTGTTTTCTTATCTTTTAAATGGGAATAATAATACCTTCCTCTCAATTTTTGTGTTGTTAGGGTTAAAACAGATAAAACAGATAAAACAAGTATGAGGTCAGCACAGTTCTAGAACCAAGAACTCACTAAATAATAGCTGGCGTTATTAGTAACTCCCAAAGGTGGGAGGAATGTACCATGTTTCATGGGGAAGGAAACTTAAAACACATAGGTGAAATTATTTGTGTAAGATATTTACACTGGTTGGAAAACTGGGTTTGGCTGTTTCCTAAGTCCATATGTTTGCTAGCATGTGGTGCTGCTTATAATAATTTCAGTTAACAGTAATTCTACAGCAAGATACACTAGGATTTATTGGGGTTATGGGACTGAGTGGATAAGACAGGAAAGTCGTGGTGTCTTTTTTTTTTTTAATTGAGGTGTAATTGACATATAACATGATATTAGCTTTAGGTATACAACATCATGGTTTGATATTTATATGTATTGTAAAATGATCACTACACCAAATCTAACATCCATCACCATTCAAGGGATGATGTCTTGAAAGGGCAAGGGTTTAGAGTATTTGGAAGCCCCCATTTCCAGAAGCCAAGGATACAGTAATAACTAAACAGTTGAGAAAACTTGCCCTGAATTTTTTTTTTCTTGTTGCTTAACTGCTGTGTTGACTGCCAAGAACTTGTTTGATTTTAAGTAACTTTTATGCTTGCTTATTAGTCAGCTTCTGTCATATACAACGACTTTTAAGGAACTATGCATGTTCTCTTAAATTGGACTAAAGAAAAAATATACTACCATGTTAAGTTCTCAATTGGAGTTAGAACATTTTTTTGGATTTCTCTTTTTCCCCATTCCTCACACTCACCCTCCACCACTTCACAGGAATGTGCCTCTGACCTTTATGGGTCAGATTTTTGCCTGGCATGAGGCATGATTAGCTGCCAATAATTAAACCCTCATAGCCAAACAAATGTGTTGGTTAAAGTTTTGGAAAAAACTCAGCTCAGTTAAAATTTTGTGACAAGTTGGTGGAGTTTGCTGTATAGATACTTATTTTATAGCACTGATTTTAGTTGGTACATATTCTTTTTAAAAACTTTTCAATTTTTTTAATCACACTTGGTGGTTTGTACACAACTTCCAAGCTTCCTTATTGGCGTGAAGGGTATTTGTAGGGAGATGTGTTCTGACTAGAACATTTGAAGAGCTAAGTGTCCAGAATTTGTTCTCCCAATTTTAGCTCCCCTTTTACCAACCTGAATTCTCCCTTGTACTACATCACAGTTTTAACTTCCGTCCATCGGTTATTTGAGAGCCTGATAAATTAAAAAAAAAAATTAAATTACGTTTAATTTGGAGACTTGATTTTTATCAAATAAGTCTTGAGCACCAACTCTATGCTAGGTATAAGGTTCTGTAAAGAAACTATACGCGAGGTATGTCAGTTAAGTTCACGAACTAGAAAAAGTGCCACATACCTCATTTCTGAATATTACTATGGTCACCTTTGAAGTACTCCCCTTGGGAAGCTGTGCACCGGTGCCAGTGCCTAGTCCACCCTTCAAAGCAATTTTGGAACTCTTTCTCTGGACTGGCCATCAGAGCTGTCGTCATATTACCCTTGATGTCCTAAATGTCATCAAAATATCTTCCTTTCAAGATTTCCTTTATCTTCAGGTAAAGAAAGAAATCTTTGGGGGCCAGATCAGGTGAGTAGGGAGGGTGTTCCAATACAGTTATTTATTTACTGGTTAAAAACTTCCTCACAGACAGAGCCATGTGAGCTGGTGCATTGTCGTGATGCAAGAGCCATGAATTGTTCAGCCATGAAAAGTTCAGGTTGTCTAACTTTTTCACGCAGACTTTTCAGCACTTCCAAATAGTAAACTTGGTTAACTGTTTGTCCCGTTGGTACAAATTCATAATGAATAACCTCTCTGATATCAAAAAAAAGGTTAGCAACATCGTTATAACAAGTTCGCAAACTTAATTGTCTGACCTTGCCCTCATAGCAGAAGAATAAATACTATGTGATCCTTGCCCAGTTTTCAATTGGTTTTGAGGTAAACCCAGTTCAAGTTAGAGGATTAAGAGCAGTTGAGTCAAATAAAGTATAAATACCAGAGGAATTAGAATGGAAAGATCTGGAAAATACAAGAATCATTAGAGAAAGCTGAACAGAGGCAAGAGAACCTGGGCACAGTTTTGAAGGATGAGAAGGTGATCAGGCTAGGGCAGTAGAAGCACCTTTGTAATAATAAAAAAAAAAGGTCATCTCTGATTTTTAAAAAGCGAATCAGAAAATTATGCACCAGTGTCTCCTTAGTTTCTTGCTTATCTAAACCTCCCTCCAAACAGTACATACTAATAAATTAAAGACATGGTTGGCCCTATATAGGGCAGCTTAACACTGGCCCTAAAATGCAGCAGTTTTTGGCAGAGGGGAAAGCAACTTCAGTGTGAATAGCCAAATTTCCCTGGCCCCAGTATCTTGGAAAATACCAGGATTTCAACAGTGTGTTCTGAAACTCAAGGTTTGTGAATGCTGCTTAACTGATGAGTTTGTTTTTAAGGATGTCCACTCTAGAAATGGATTTTTACATTTTTAACTTTTCTAAATGATTGTTGACAATGTTAACATTTCTGCTTGACCTTTCTATGGGGGGGGCGGATTTTTGTGTGTCTTATTTTTAGTGTGCCTTTTATAATTTTGCAATCAAATTGATTGTGACCCTCAATTTAAACCAAAGCAAGGAAAGGTTTGACATTATTTGTTAAACATTTCCCTTGAATTTCAAGGTTGATGTGATTTTTCCTTCCACATAATTATTTTGGAATGCTGTATTTTGGGTTTGTTTTCTACTTAGATTTATTTACGTGAAAGTTTTCTTGGCAAAATCTTTGCTGAGGTTAAAAAAAAAAGTGCTGTTTTCCAAAAGGGGTGAGTTCTTCAATGTTTTGTGTCGCTTAACTATTTGAATGGGAAAGTTTGGTTCTAATAACAATTTCCTCTTCCTTTGGCAAACGTTGATGTTTTTAAAGTCTTCCTAAAGGAAAAAGGAGTTTGGGTGGGTTTTTGTTTTTTGTTAGTTATCTAGAGCCCCCTTCCTTTCCGTTGTGTGCTCCTTTTCCACCATTGTTTATGATCCTTTGAACTAGATCTATCTAAAACTGAGAACTGGTTTTAAATGGACCAAAACCAGATTATTTCTGGGTGGATACACAAGAAACTGGTTAGTCTGTGATATGGGTTTTTTTAAGGAGTGGCTGGGCTTCTGGAAAAGACTTTCATTCCATACCGTATAGTGCTTGATTTGAACTTTTTATTTTTTAACAAAGTACATATAATAATTAATATTTAAAGCCATTGGGTTTTTTGTTTGTTTTCTAATGGGCTAGAGTGAGTGGTATAAGGGCTTTAAAGCAACTTGATTTTGAAATGTACCAACTGCAGATCTTACTGGGTTTTGTGTCATTTGGAAAAAAACTATTTAAAGACCGATACGGATCTAGGACGCCAACATACACAGCATGTCAGTATTTAATATCAACCCTTTCCATACTGCTTCAATTGTAAATCGGCCTTAGCTTTGTGGTCCCAATTGAAAGGCTTGTCAAGTATGCACTTGCTTTTGCCAGTACATTCACAACTGCAGAATTTTCCTTTGCTTAGCTGGTGTTCTCTCTTCTTTCCCTCTGCAGCCCTGAGCTACTTGTGAGCATCGCTTTGCCAGCACAGGAGCTACTGGAGACCTTATTATTGCAGGAGACTCCAGGCACGCCTCTCCCACTCCTCACTTCTCTGGTAAACTAGCAAGCGAAGCTCTGAACAAGAGCACCCTACTTGAAGGACTGCCGGAAGATATGACCCGGAGCCAGCTCTAAGGTAGCTGAGTCAGCTTTTCCTTCGGGAGCTCTCAGAGCAACATTGCTGGAGCCAGCACTAGAGCTATTTCAACAAATCACTTCTTTTAATGCTCTTTGGCAGAGAGCAGATCTACACGGTAAATTCTTAGCCACAATGGTCATTTTGTTGGTTTATATGAATCCAGTATATGAAAGTTAGGACTCATTGTCCTTAGTTCTTGCATTGCCTTGAAGCTGGGGTTTTTACAAGGTGGAGCTGCACAGTTATTCTTTAACTTTGGCCAAATGGTTCAAATACTACCAACATTTCCCTACATAGAACATGCTTATGCCATTCTTTTTACCTTGCAGGGCCACTACTTTTTCCCCCTCTTTTAGATAGACTTTATGTTTTAGAGCAGTGTTAGGTTTGCAGCAAAATTAAGCGGAAAGTACAGAGAGCGCTCATATACGTTGTTCTCATATACCCATGACCTCTCCCACTGTTAATGTCTCCCACCAGAATGGTGCATTTATCACAGTAGATGACCCTACATTGACACATTATCCCAAAGCCCATAGTTTACATTAGGGTTTATTCTTGGTGTTGTACATTTTGTGGTTTGGACAAACATATAATGACGTGTATTCACCGTTACAGGATCATACGGAATAGTTTTACAGTCTTAAAAATCCTCTGTGCTCTGTCTGTCTCTCATCCCCCCAACCCCCACCCCCAACCCCTAGCAACCACTGATCTTTTCACTGTCTCCATATTTTTACCTTTTCCGAAACTACATTTTCATAATATGCTTCCTGTGGAGTACTTTGAAATCTATGTAAAGAAAGCTTGCCATCAAGATGAACTGCTATTAAAGTTGTGTTATGCTAGGGAGGTAATACAAATACCTACTTTAAATTAGAACCTGTGAAATCTTTATGAGGGGACGCCTTAAGTACTAAATGTTGGTGTGCGTGTCTCTCTGAGTTAAATGTTGGGATTGCTCAGATGTGATTTGAAACTTGTATAGAGAGACAGACGCAAGGAACTCAGGGTTAAAGCCTGCCAGGGGTCCATGCAACTTCCTCAGTTTGTCACTTGGAGGTCTTTAGTAGCTGTCAGGTGCTTTCTGTTTTTAAAGGAAGTCTATTTTATTATTAATTTTTTTTCTTTCTATGAAAGTTTTTTCATTTTTATTTTTAAGCTGAGCCATCTTGCCACCTGTTGGCAGCTCAACGGTAGCTCAGCTTGGGCTGGGAATCAAACCAGCGACCCTGTTGCTCAGAGCTCTCATTCTTGAGCAAGCTCTTAACCAACTGAGGCACTCAGCCTGCCCCGAAAGTTTATTTTTGATGACTTAATTCCAAATAGCACAAAATGATAGAAAGTACTGATATATATATATATATATATATATATATATATATATATATATATATATATATAAAATAATTTGGAATACATACTTTTTCACCTATGTGAACATTGGAATTTTCACCTATGTGAAATTTCGAATACATACTTTTTCACCTATGTTGTGTACAAACAAAATATGTATATTAATTAGGTTTAAAAATTGGTGGAACATGACTATACATTTTGTTTTACAACTTGCTTTTTCCTTCCACTTCATGCGTTGTGGATATTTTCTCTTTTAAGCAGAATTTTTCCTTTTAAGCAGAATCTCAGCTAAGTAATGACTGCTTAGTATTCCTTATATGGCTGTAACATAATAATAACCAGTCTGTGAGTGAGAAGTTAGCCTATAATATAAAGAGGGATGTGGGATTGGGGGAGACCTTTCAGATTAGGGAAAAAACAAAAGTCACTGACTGTTGACATTGGGCTTTTAGTCATTAAGGGTGTGAGTTTTTATTTTCCAGGGCAGATGATGCACAGCTTTGGGCTGTTGCCGAGGTGTCATTTATGTCAAATTTTCATCTTCTGGATGCCTGGAAGGAACTTCTTTGGCACTAGGCTGTGTTAATATATGAGCTTAGTTGTTAGTTCTGGCTACCATCCTTGGAGCATTTTGAGATACTTTTATGCCCATTTAAGGTGGCATGAGGTTGAATTAGTTTTAAGAGAAAGTAATGAATAATAGGGATGGAATTAAGAGACTGACCTCATTTTGCATATATATTCCTTAGAGGGAGGAGGAGATGACAGTGTTAGTTCATTGCTAACTCTGTGATCGGTGATTCTGAAACAGTTAAAATTGTTCAGCTCTGTAGTGTCATAGGGTGGGTGACAGTGAGAATCACCAGAGAAGTTCTCAGATATTGGGGGTTTGGGAATGAATATATTGATGTTATTTTACAAAATATTTATTTTTAGGAAGGTAATGCAGCCGATGTTTATAAGATTTGAAAGGCACAAAAGGGTGAAAAATAAATTGTCCTTCTCCCCTTGTCTCCCAGGTGCCTACTTACTCTTCTTAGAGGCAATCACTGTTACCAATTTCTTGTGTATTCTTTCAGAGATTTTAGGGCATAGATAATACATCAGCAGGTAATCTATAGATTAATGAAATTTTTTTTTTCCCATGGATGGTAACAATATATACCCTGTTTTGTACCCGTTTTTCATTGAAATAACACTTCTTGGAAGTTCTCCCATATTAATACTGCATTTTTAAAAAAATGGATGCCTAGTATTCCAGTGTAGAGATATGCTGTGATTTATTTAACCAATATTTTATTGATGGCCATATAGATCATTTCCAGTTTTATTATCATTAACAAGACTGTAAGGAATAACCTTGTACATATATCATTTGAAACATGTCCATGAGTGTATCCGTAGCATCCATTTCTAGTAGTGAAATTGCTGGGTCAAAGGGTACACACATTTTAATTTGGGTAGAAATTTATTGCCAAGGTGTTCTGGTCATACAGCTTGCAAAGCTTTAGGTTTCACCAGCAATGCATGAGAACACTGCTTCCTCACATCCTTGCCCATCATAGTATGGTTGCCAAACTGATAGTTTTTTTTTATTCTTTGCTAAATTGATAGGTGAAAAGTGATAGTTGAATGTAGTTTTAATTTGCATTTTTCTTATTTTGAGCACCTTTTCATAAGTTCGGTTCATTTTTTTTTAGAGGGCAGCATCACTGGCCCTCATATGTGGGATCCAAACCAGGGCCGCTGGCGTCCCAAGCTGGCTCTTAACCAACGCGCCACTTGGCCGGCCCTTATCTTTTCATAAGTTTAAAGGTCATTCTGTTCCCTGTATGTTTGTGTCTCTTGTCTGTTTTTCTATTGGGTGCTTGATCTTTTCATTGTCAGTTCATAGGAGCTCCTATGCATTGATAAAATTAGTTCCCTCACCTTTTTTTCTCTTTCTGATATTTATATCTGGTTATTGTTTAAAAATAATCATTTTCCTGTGCAGATTATTTAAAATTTGTATCCTTAAGCTTACCAGTTTATTTATTCAACAAATACTTATTGAATGCCTCAAGTATCAGGCACTTGCCCTAGGCAGCAGGCTATATACAGTAGTAAAGAAAACATCTCATTCTTGTTCCATGGAGCTTATGTTCTAGTGGAAGAAGTGGTCAATAAAAGATGTTCAAAAAGATCTATAGAAATAAATATATATTCAAACTTTGTGTGGCTTCAGTATTTTATATCACAGGTGAAAGACCTTTTCCATTCCTAGAGTTAAAAACCTATCTCATAGTTCCTTCTAGTGGTCATGTGGTTCTTTTTTTAGATTTAAAAATTTGATCCATCTGGAATGTTAGCTATGAATCCAACTTCATTTTTCTCTAGGTGCTCTATTAATTAGGATAAGGCTGAGTGGCTGTAACCAAGGGACCAAAATATGCTATGGCTCAAACAACATACGAGTTGCGTTTTTCCTCCCTTACCAGTCCCAGTGTGAGCAGCTAGCGTCAGCAAAGCAGCCCGTTTCCACCCATCATTGAGACTCGGGAATTTTCTGTCTTGTAGCTCTAGTAATTGCCACTGTAGTTATCTGCATGGTAATAGCTGGCTTGCCGCCGTGTCTGAGTTCTCTCAGTGTGAAGGACAGAGGAGAAAGTCCAGGGCAGGTGATCAGACGTTGCACACATCACTTCTACTTCCGTTGGTAACAGCTTAGTCATGTGGGCACATCTAGCTGCCAGAGAGAGTAGAGGATTCAGTTTCTACTGGTCAGCACCAGCCCAAGGAGAAATGATGAGGGAATTTTAGTGGAAAATTAGCAGTCTCTATCATTGGCTAGGCATGCCAGTTTCACTGAATAGTCCCAACTTTTCTGCTTTGATTTCTTTTGTATTATAAATTTCCATATGCATTTTGATCTATTTCTCAGATATCCGTTTACTGTCATTGATGTTTCTGCTTATGCGTGTATCAGGATCACGCTGTTTTTTAACTCTTAGAGCTTACTGTGTTTTTTCTTTTTGGTAGGGCTGGTTCCATTTTATAGAATTTTTATATTTAAGTTCCCCTTTTTTTTAACAGAATTTTACAGAATTTTAAAGTTCTGTTTCACAGAATTTTCATATTTTGTGTATGGAGTTTAAGAAAATGTATGAAGTTTAAAATGATCAGATTCAGTCACCACTCCCACCTCCTTAAGAAGAAAACCTGTTAGTATTCTTGGGATTGGGTTAAATGGATAGATAAACTTGGTGAGGGAGGGTTCATTCACATCTTTATGTTAATTTTTCTTATTTGATGATAATGGTGTACAGTGTCTGGGAAACACTGATCTAGACTCTACAATCTTCCTATATTCTTAACCCATGAAACTTACATAATTGACATAGGAGAGAGGGAGGACCATCATTATCATAAGATGCTGTTTATTTTTATTTATTTATTTTTAATTTTTTAAATTAGCTTCAGGTGTAAAACACAGTGTAATAATTATACTTTTTACCCCTCAAAGTGACAACCCCCCCACCCCAATTCTCCACCCCACTCCTCCCTCCCATATCATACTATCTATCACAATTCCTTTGACTCCCTACCACCGTATCATCCACATCCTGTGATTATCTATATATTCAATTACAGTTGGCATACCATATTATACAACATCAATTTCAGGTATACAGTGCAGTGATCAGGCCTCTGCTCCATCCATGAAGTGGTCTCCCTAACAAGACATGTGACCATCTAACACCCCACAAAATTTTTACAACATTATTATATTCCCCGAACTGTCTTTCATATCCCTGTGACAATACTGTAGTTACCTATTTATGCTGTCTAATCCCTTCCCCTTCTCCCTCATCCCCACCCTCCTCCCAACTAGAAACCCTGTTTTTCCTCTATATCTATGTGACTGTTTCTGTTTCTTATGCTCGTTCATTCAGTTTTTCAAATTCCACATATAAGTGAGATCATATGGTATTTGTCTTTCTCCCACTGACTTATTTCACTTCACATAATAGTCTCTAGGTCCATTCATATCGTTGCAAATGGTACGATTTCATTCTTCTTTATAGCAGAGTAATACTCCATTGTATAATGGATTAAGAATACCACAGTTTCTTAATCCAGTCATCTACCGATGGGCATTTCGGTTGTTTCCAAGTCTTGGCTATTGTAAATAGCACTGCAATAAACATAGGGTGCATATAGTTTTTCAAATTAGTGTCTTGGATTCCTCTGGGTAGATACCCAAGAGTGGAATTGCTGGGTCATACGGCAGTTCCATTTCCAGTTTTCTGAGATACCTCCATACTGATTTCCATAACGGCTGCACCAATTTGCAGTCCCACCAACAGTGTACCAGGGTTCCCTTTTCTCCATACCCTCGCCAGCACTTGTTGTTTGTTGATTTATTGATGATAGCCATTCTGACTGGAGTGACGTGGTATCTCATTGTGGTTTTTATTTGCATTTCTCTGATGATTAGTGAGGTTGAACGTTTTTTTCATATGGCTGTTGGCCATCTGTCTGTCCTTTTTAGAAAAATGCCTCTTCATATCCTGTGCCCGTTTTTTAATTGGGTTGTTTGTTTTTTTGGTGTTGAGTTTCATGAGTGTTTTATAAATTTTGGATATCAACCCTTTATCAGATATATCGTTGGCAAATATCTTCTTCCATTCAGTAGGCTGCCTTTTTGTTTTATTGATGATTTCCTTTGCTGTGAAAAAACTTTTAAGTTTGATGTCATCCCATATGTTCATTTTTTCTTTTATTTCACTTGCCCGAGGGGATATATCAGTAAAAATATTACTCAGGGTAATGTCTGCAAACTTACTCCCTATGATTTCTTCTAGGAGTTTTATGGTTTCAGATCTTACATTTAAGTCTTCAATCCATTTTGAGTTTGTTCTAGTATATGGTGTAAGTAGGTTGTCCATTTTCATTTTTTTGCACATGTCAGTCCAATTTTCCCAGCACCGTTTATTAAATAGACTATCTTTACTCCAGTGTAAATTCTTGCATCCATTGTCATAGATTAAATGACCGTATATAGATGGGTTTATTCCTGGGTTCTCTATTCTATTCCATTGGTCTATGTGTCTGTTTTTATGCCAGTACCATACTGTTTGTTTGTTTTTGAGGGCAGTGTCACTGGCCCTCATATATGGGACCCGAACTGGGGCCGCTGGCTTCCCAAGCCTGCGCTTAACCACCGCGCCACTCGGCCGGCCCACCATGCTGTTTTGATTACTGTAGCCTTGTAGTATGTTTTGATGTCAGGTAGTGTGATGCCTCCCACTTTGTTCTTATTTCTCAGCATTGCCATAGCTATTCGGGGTCTTTTGTGGCTCCATAAAATTTTAGTATTCTATGTTCTATTTGTAAGAAAAATGTCCTTGGTAGTTTGATTGGAATTTCATTGAATCTATATATTGCCTTAGGTAGTATTGACATTTTAACTATATTAATTCTTCCTATCCATGTGCATGGTATGTATTTCCATTTATTTGTATCTTCTTTGATTTCTCTCTTCAGTGTCTCATAATTTTCTGAGTACAGGTCTTTTACTTCTTTAGTTAAATTGATTCCTAGATATTTTATTGTTTTTGAAGCAATTGTAAAAGGGATTTCCTGATTTCTTCTTCTGATAGTTTATTATTGGTGTATAGAAATGCAACTGATTTCTGAATATTAATTTTGTATCCTGCTACCTTACCAAATTCGTTTATCAGTTCTAGCAGTTTTTCGGTGGAGTCTTTGGGATTCTGTCTATATAGTATCATGTCATCTGCATATAATAACAATTTTACTTCCTCTTTTCTGATTTGGATGCCTTGTTTTTTCATTTTCTTGTCTGATTGCTGTGGCTAGAACTCGCAGAACTATGTTAAATAGAAGTGGTGAAAGCGGGTAGCCTTGTCTTGTTCCTGAGCTTAAGGGGAAAGCTTTCAGCCTTTCCCCATTGAGTATGATGTTTGCTGTGGGCTTATCATATATGGCCTTTATTATGTTGAGATATGATCCCACTATTCCCACTTTGCTAAGAGTTTTTATCATATATGGCTGCTGGATTTTGTCAAATGCCTTTTCTGCATCTATTGATATGATCATATGATTTTTATTTTTCATTTTGTTAATGTGATGTATTACGTTAATTGATTTGTGGATATTGTACCAGCCTTGCATACCAGGAATGAATCCCACTTGATAACGGTGTATGATCTTTTTAATGAGATGCTGAATTCGGTTTGCTAATATTTTGTTGAGAATTTTTGCATCTATGTTCATTAGGGATATTGGTCTGTAGTTTTCCTTTTTTGTAATATCTTTGTCTGACTTAGGAATCAGGGTAATAGTGGCTTCATAGAAAGAGCCTTCCCTCCTTCTGTATTTTTTGGAATAGTTTGAGGAGAATAGGTACTAACTCTTTTTTGAATGTTTTTTAAAATTCACCTGTGTAGCCATCTGGTCCAGGGCTTTTGTTTGTTGGAAGATTGTTGATTACTGATTCAATTTCTTTGGCAGTAATCAGTCTGTTCAGAGTTTCTGTTTCTTTTTGGTTCAGACTTGGTAGATTGTATGCTTCTAGAAATTTATCCATTTTTTTTCCAGATTGTCAAATTTGTTAGCATATGTTGCTCATAGTATTTTCTTAAAATTTTCTGTATTTCTGTGGTATCTGTTGTCACTTCTTCTCTTTTATTTCTGATTTTATTAATTTGGTTTCTCTCTCTCTTTTTCTTGGTGAGTTGTGCTAAGGGTTTGTCGATTTTGTTTATCTTTTCAAAAAACCAACTCTTGGTTTCATTGATCTTTTGTATTGTTTTTTTGTTCTCTATTTCATTTATTTCTGCTCTGGTCTTTATTATTTCCTTCCTTATACTCCCTTTAGGCTTGTTTTGCTGTTTATTTGCGAATTCCCTTAGGTGTAAAGAGAGTGTTGATTTGAGATTTTTCTTACTTCTTTATGTAGACCTGCACTGCTATGAACTTTCCCTTTAGGACTGCTTTCGCTGCATCCCAGAGATTTTGGGTCGTGGTGTTTTCATTTTGGTTTGTCTCAAGGTATCTTTCTTTTTCCTCCTTGATCTCATTTTTGACCCACTCACTATTTAATAACATGTTATTTAGCCTCCATGTATTTGTAAGCTTTCCAGATTTCTTCTTATAATTGATTTCTAGTTTCATAGCATTGTGTTCACAGAAGACACTTGATATGATTTCAATCTTCTTAAATTTGTTGAGACTTGTTTTGTGGCCTAACATGTGGTCTATCTTAGAGAATGTTCCATGTGCACTTGAGAAGAATGTATATTCTGTAGCTTTGGGATGAAATGCTCTAAAAATATCAATTAAATTCAGCTGGTCTAAAGTGTCATTTAAGGCCACTATGTCCATGATGCTTTTCTGTCTGGAGGATATGTCCATTGGTGGCAATGGGATGTTGAAGTCCCCTACTATGGTAGTGTTACTGTTGATCTCTGCCTTTATGTCTGTCAAAATTTTTTTTATATATTTAGGAGGTCCTATATTGGGTGCATAGATGTTTATTAGGGTTATGTCCTCTTGTTGAATTGATTCCTTTATTATTATGTAGTACCCTTCTTTGTCTTTTATTGTAGTCTTCATTTTAAAGTCTATTTTGTCTGAAATAAGTATTGCTACTCCAGCTTTTTTCTCATTTTCATTTGCATGAAATACCTTATTCTGTCTCTTTACTTTCAGTCTGTGTGTGTCTTTTGATCTGAGATGAGTCTCTTGTAGACAGCATATGCATGGGTCCTGTTTCCTTATCCACTCAGCCACTCTGTGTCTTTTGATTGGAACATTTAGCCCATTCACATTTAAAGTAATTACTGATAGGTGCATATTTATTGCCATTTTGTTATTTGTATTTCTTGTCTTCCTGGGTTAGCTTGTTTTCCCCTTTCTTCTGTTTAAAAAAGCCTTTTTAACATTTCTAGAAATGCTGGCTTGGTGGTAATGAACTCCTTAAGCTTATTCTTTTCTGAGAAGCTCTTTATCTCTCCATCAAGTTTAAGTGATAGCCGTGCTGGGTAGAGCAATGTTGGTTGTAGACCTTTATTTTGTGTCACTTTGAATATCTCCTGCCACTCCCTTCTGGCTTGCTGAGTTTCTGAAGAAAAGTCAGCTGTTAGTCTTATAGGAGTTCCTTTGTATGCAACCTGCTGTCTTTTTCTTGCTGCTTTTAGGATTCTTTCTTTGTCTTTAAGCTTTGCCATTCTAACTATGATGTGTCTTGGTGTGGGCCTGTTTGGATTCAGCCTGTTTGCAACTCTCTGCACATCCTGGGCTTGTATGTCAATATCCTTCACCAGTGTAGGGAAGTTTTCAGTCATTATTTCTTTAAATACATTCTCAATCCCATGCTTCTTCTTCACTTCTCCTTCTGGTGTTCCTATGACGCGAAAGGTTGTTGCGTTTCACGTTGTCCCAGAGGTCTCTTAAACTATTTTCATTCTTTTTTATTCTTTTTTCTTTTTGTTGTTCCAGCTGGGTGATTTCTGCTATTTTGTCTTCTAATTCGCTGATCCACTCCTCTGCTTCGTGTGTTCTACTGGTGATTCCTTTGAGTGTGTTCTTAATTTCAGTTATTGTATTCTTTAGTTCTAACTGGTTGTTTTTTATGGTTTCCCTATCCTTCTTTATGTCCCCGCTAAGTTCCTTAAACATTCTTATCATCAGTTTTCTAAACTCTGTCTCTGAAAGTTTGGATACCTCTGTTTCATTTAGTTCCATTTCTAGAGTTTTCCTCTGATCTTTTACCTGGGGCATGTTTCTTTGTTTTTTCATTCTGGCTATCGTTTTGTGAATGCTTCGATGTATTAGATAGATCACCTAGAAAGAAGAGAAAAGAAAAAAAGAACAAAAGATGGGAAGCAAAGAGAAAAAAAAAAAAAGAGGTGGGGGGACTCTCCGTCCTCTTTAACCTGCAGACCACTTTCTCAGCTTTGAAGTGAGCTTTCCACAGTTAGCTGCTGTGTGCTCTGGAACCGTGCTCACAAACTTGACGTGGCCTCCTCTTTAGGTCCTTCTTTTAGAGGTTATGTTCATTTAATGTTCAGGGGACTTCCGAGGTTAAATGTTGTATAAATTATTTGTAATTTTGATGTGTTCCTGGAGGCAGTTTGGAAAGCGTTCGTTTATTCTATCATCTTACCGGAACTCGATGCTGTTTATTTTTTAAGTGCTACTTCTTCTTTTTTTTTTTTTTTTAAAGCTGAGCCATCCTGCCACCTGTTTAGAGCTCAGTGGCAGCTCAGCTCGGGCTGGGCTTCGAACTGCTTTTGCTCAGAGCTCAGCTCACACCCTTGAACGAGCTCTTAACCAACTGAGCCACTCAGCCAGTCCAAGATGCTGTTTATTTTAATGCTTGATTTCTGATTATGATTAAGTAACTGATGCCTGTTTCTCTTTTAAAACTTAATAAACTTGGAACTTGAAAGAACAACTTTCCTGTTTGAAGGTGAAAAAAATAGTTTATGTTTCAGAAGTTTACTACAATAAGCTTATTTGTGACACAAACCTGGCAAATTTTTGTATATATACATGATACACAGTCCTGTTACTGTGTGTGTGTGTGTGTGTGTGTGTGTGTGTGTTAGTCTGTACTTTTTTTTTTAAAACAATGCATAGTCTGCTTCTCCCTTTTCCATTTTTATTGTAAAATAAAACACAGATACAGCTATTTACACTAAGCATACATTGCTTAGTTAATTACTATAATGGGAATATTTGTTGTAACCATCATGCAGGTCAAGAGACAGATTATTAGAGGCCCTCCTAGCCCCTTTGAGTTGGCACATCTCGTGCCAAGGATAGCCCCTCTCTCTCCCTGGAAGTAAGCACTTTCCTGATTTCTATGGTAATTCCTTCGTTGCCTTTATGGTTTTATCACCCACGTGTGCGTATCTAGCCACTGTACTTCAGTCTTGTACACCTTTTTATGTCTTTTAAGTTTCTTAAATCTCAAGTTCCCTGTCCAACTTTTTCCATTCCTTACTGTTGAACTGCTCAAGAAGAACCCAATTATTTGACCTGTAATTTTTCACTGATTGGATTTGGCGATTGCAACCTCATGGTTCAAGTCAACTTTTTTTTTTTTTTAGTAGGAAATGATATTTTGACACCACACTCTGGGCACCAGGAATGTTCACTGCTGCTGGCTAGGTCATTGTTTCTAAGCCTTTTTAATGACAGAAAAAAATATATATACACATACATATATATGTATGTAAAATACTTCATGGCTTCATACTGATACTTCCAATTCAAATTCAGTTGATAAGGTTCTTACTTAACCTTTTCTGTGCTGCATCTGTATCTCCTTTAATCCACACAGAGAATTCTGGTTCTCCGAAACAGCAGGGGATCATAGGATTTGAGTATGCTGTTAGTTACTCATTTGCTTTCTTCCACATTATACACACAGTATTCTCAATACTGCCACTATGTGCACCGCTAGTGGTGATCACTGAAAAGCAATAAAAACAGTTTCATTTTAGTGTGCTAGCCCATTCTCCCTGAAATTTTTTTTTTTTTTGGGTGGGGGTAGTTGTTTATAGTTGTTGAAAATTTAAACACTGATTAGCTTTTAGATGCTTTTTGGAGGAAGAATACTTTTAATTTTGTTAGGCGAGATGTTGGTTTTATAGTTATGTTTATAAAAAAATCCTTATCTGCTTGAGAATTTGGGAGTGAAATGATGTGACATCTGGGATTCTTGTTAAAATAGCCCAGGAGAAAATGGGCAGAATAGAGGAAATAAGATTGCTCGTTTTTGAAACCGGGCTGTAGGAAGTTATTTATTTTTGAAACAGGGAGGTCAAGAATGGTTTATTATACTTTTCTCTCTGCTTCCTTGTAACTTGGAATATGGATAATAAAATTTTAAATTAATTTTATAAACAGCGAAACAACAAGATACTATGGTAGGGAAAGAAGGTACTAAGGAAGGAATAGATAGCGAGGAGGGAAAATTACAAAGAATGGGTGATTTCACTCTTAATGTGGTCTTAGCTTGGTGGCCCTGAAGTTAAGAAACTTGGTAACATTTTGAGTGAAAGGACAAGAAGGCTCTGATTTGGGGTCTTGAGGGATGCCAAGATTTAAGGGATTAGTGACAGAAGCAGCAGTCCCTCCAAGGAAGGCGAGAAGCTCCAAATCATAAAAATAGAGACACCAGAGAGAGCAGAGCCTCTGAACCCCAGGCAGGGAAGAACCCAGGGGAAGAAGGGGGTCATGAGCCCCACCATGCTGCAGAATGGAGGACTGAGACCACTGTTGCATTCTCAGCATCACTCCAATTCCTGCAGGGCTGGGAGATTCCTAGGCCTCATCTCAGGTCAATGGAATCAAAATCTCCCGGTGAAGTTTGGGAATCCCAGTTTTGAGGAAGCTCTTTTGTGAATCTGAAGAATTAGGGAAGGTCTGCAAAGAGTTAGAACCTTGGCACGAGGGGTCGCAGTGATGGGAGGATGCAGAAAAGGAAGGATATGGAGGGAGCTGTGGATGTTGCTCTTTCTAGAAAGTTTTGTGTGAAAGGATGAAGTGAGAGATGTGAGAGGACTTGGTGCTGAGGGAGGTGATTGTTGGAATCGCTGTTGCTTATAATAATATAAGACAGGTTTGCCTGTCAATGTGGCGAATGTGGATGAGTGAAGTAGTCAGGATAAGCACCAGCTTTTACCCCCCCCCCACTCCCACCCCTGAGAGATTATTTTTTGGGAAGAATTTGATGGTTTACAGAAAGCTTGGAAATCATCATCATGGTTTAGACGTACTTTTTATTATTATTTTGAATTTCATATTAAAATGAGAGGCTTTTCGGTGCTTCTACTTTTCGAGTCCTGACTGAGCCAGTGGACCATGGCTGAGGAAAGAGGCAGGCATGGGGTCCGGAGAACCACTTTTCTTAAGTAGTGCTCCCCCTGTTCCTCTTCACAGTCTCTATTTTCTCTTTCTCAGTTTCCTTTTCCTCCTGTTAAAAGGGGACTCATATGTGTGGAACTTCCAAAAGGAGTTGCCTGGTACTGGGTGATGTGTTTTAGTTATTCGCTTTAGGACTGACTATTGGGAGGGATGCCCAGGTTTTCATGATTTCATAAGCACAATCTCCAAAGGTTGTAGAAAGAGGATTGAGGTGAGAATCCTGCTCCTCCTTTTGTCCTCTGCCTCAAGGTCTTTGTTTGGTTTCGTTTTTTAATAATAGATCAGATTCATCGTTTTAACCTTCCAGGATTTCTGCCTTTTGGGAGCAACATCTATTTCCTAAATTTCATTTCTTTCTCCCCACTTAGTAGAGCGCATTTATTTTGACTTTTAGCTTGCCATTATTATTTAGGTCAGTGAGTGTTTTGGGTTGGGTGGGTAGTTTTTAGGTGACATCAGTTTTCCGGTCTCTTTCTGCCCTGTTTGCAGAACTGCTCCCTGCCTCATCTCCCCATCTCCTCTTTGTTTTCTGTTGTGGTTACTTTGATGCCAACCCATTCAGCTTGTGCGTTGATGCTGTACACAGTTCATTTTCTTTCTCATGATCGTATTTATACTTTCGATGTATATATTTAAATGAACAGCTGTGCATTTGTTGAGTCATACCACTCTTACTTGATTCTGCTTTAGCTGCTTGACTGGCAAAAACATATTTCAAGCTAAGTTGTGAGAGAATTCCATTAATCACATTCTAGTCAGGGGAGGGGAGAGGAGAAAGACCACTATGAAAAGTCTTTTTAAAGATTAATGTTAATTAGTTATACCTTTATATTAGATTGATTTGGTTGCTATTTAAGGTGTCACTTGGAGAAACTTTATAAAGGTGTAAATAGCTATAAAGGCTTAATGATCTCTTGATAGGCAAAATGCCCTGGAATCATTGATGTGCAGATAAAGTTAGTAGCTGGTGCTGGTCCATAAATGGATAAAGGATCTTTCAAATTAGAGTTCCTTTCCGTAAAGACTAGTGTTCTTGACTCAACATTCCTTGAATTCATTGGCTAAGTATTTTGTTTTAAGCCTGCTGAACAAATAACATGCGATATGGAAGATGTTACAACTTTCTTTTTATTCAAATGTATTACATTGCTAATTGTAACCTCTGATTGAGTCTTTGGCTTCCCTCATCCAGATCTGTTTTTCTCTTGACACTTCCTCAGGGTTCTTTCTCAAGGTTATTAATAGGCATGGAAGCATGGCTTTCCTAATAGCGTCAATAACTGTTAGAAGCCTGGGGGTGGGGTGAGATAATATGTCAATTTCTGACTTGAAGAAGCTGTATTTTGAAGCTACAGAAGCTGCCTCAGAGGTCACTGGGGATGGCTCTGGGCAGATCAGCTGGTGTCTGCAACTAGAGATGCAAGGAGTTCTTTCCAAATGGGATATTGTCCACCAGGGAGTTGTCTGGTATACCCGCAGTCTGCCAGACGTCTTTTTGTTTGGCTGCTTCTCTTGGATGACACTCTTGAAAACTGAAATCCTAGTTACAAATGATATCTTTTAATTTATCTCAAAGACCTGGTTGCTACTATATTAAATTGAGGACATGGAGAACTCCCCCCTATCTCCACCCCCAGTCATTTTCTTGCCAGGCTGTATACAATTCTTTAAACCTCTCCTCCTCTCCCTACCCAAATCAAAGTGTAGCATGGACTAAGAAGTTGAAATGAATGTGTTTTAATTTCCATTGCATGTCTAGTATGTTCCAGGCATGGGGATGTAACCATGAGCTAGGCAGAGTTCTTACTCTTATGCAGCTTATATTTTGGTGCATATAAGGAAAAAGGGGTTGGGGGAGAGGGAAACATAAAAATCAACAAACTAATAAGTAAATGACACATTTCACACAGTGTTAAGTGCTATGAAGAAGGTATGGTAGGGTAATATAATGCAGGGGAAAGGGTGGGAAGGTCTGAGGCAGGAATGGGCTTGGATGTGGGGATGGAGTGTTGATGAAAAGGAAAGCTCTGGCTAGGCTGGTGTATGAAGGGTGCTTTTTTCTCACCTCCACAGAAATGTGCTCTAGTGTCTCCTGAGAGAGAGAGAGAGAGAGAGAGAAAGAGAGAGAGAGAGAGAGAGAAAAAAAATACCTCTGTGGTGCTGACATCCATTTCATTTTATTCACTCCCCCTTCAAATTATGATAGGCTAATCATATTAGCCTTAGAATTGGGACCATTATTTCAGGTGTTAGGTGCCTGAAACACCATTTGTCTGGCAATGGGAGGGATAGAAAGAAAGGTCTGCACTATTTGATTAAAGGGGAAACTTCAGGCATAGTTAGAAATGAGACAGAGGGCTGAGACAGCTTCTAACTGAGGAATTACTTAGGAGGAAGTGGGATTTGAAACGGACTCCACTGTTACATATATAAGAGTTTTGTGGAGGGCGTGGTGGTGGTGGGGAATAACAGGCTCCTTCCTACCAGTAGGTTAAAAAAAAAATTGCTCCAGTCCTAGTTTGTAGAATGGAGGGTGGGCAGTTAGCCCTGAGCTACCGAGGAGAATATAACAAAACAGCTGGGAGATGATGGGATCCTATCTGTTGAAACAAAGCAGGAGCACCATGGCTATTTGATACAGAGGGAATGAAGTGGAAAATGAGGGACGGTTTCCGTGTAGTCAAGCATGTCAAAATAAAATCTTTTCTTGAGATACCAGTAAGGCATGGAGTGGGTGATCAAAACATTAAGAGTCTCAGAAGCTTAGTGTAGTTGTTATCTATTTATCTAGTTAGGGGTGTAGAAAAGTCAGTTTCATTCTGTGGACAGAGTAAATTTACTGGGGATTCGTTAGTTTTTACATGGTAGCCTAACTTAAACCTTTCACTGATTTTCATTCAATTAAGCCTGATCTCCCTTACCAGCGCTTTTTAGAATTTGTTCTTTCTCCCTCCTTTCCTAACCATATCTTAGGTCCATCTGTCACAGCTGTAATTTTTGTACTGTAACTCTCAGTCAAAATCCTTTCTTTCCTGAAATGATCTGTAATTATTTCCTCTAACTACAGGATGAACTGATCCAGGGGCTCGGTTTCAGCTCTATAGGACTTGTCCAAGAAAAGCTATTTGTATTCATCTATCATGAAAGATCAAATTACATGCTAATATTCTGAAAGTCACACCCACCAGAAACCCTCTAGCAGCAGTGAAGTCTATATAAAAACCAACCCTGGCAACTTGCACATCTCCAGTTCAGACAGAGTGTGGTGTGGAAAATATTTCACAGGTCATTTGGGAACTGGAGAAAAGACCCTGACTTAACTTATATGGTATGATGGCTTCGGGTGAACCTTTCTTTGCAGCTTTAACTGACAGCCCATGTCACTTATCACCCCTCCTAAGGCCCAGGTAGTTTGGAACAAGTTGTGTTTGGGTTATCTCTTCTCTGCCTGTTGAGCGTAGAAGAGACATAACTGTTCTCACATAATGGCTGAATTTTGCCCCACTTGGAGGTGGTTGTTGTAAGTATACCTTCCCTCAAAGTTTTATGTCTAGAATTTGTCTTATTGGGTCTCACTTTGCCCCCAAATGTGGCTGACTTATACTAATTTCTGTTTTTATTTTGAGATGTGAGTTACAAGAGAACTGAAAAGTGGGGATGGGGGATGGGAAATAGAAATCACTTGATGTATCGTAAAGGCAGCTTGGTTTTTTTTTTTGTTTTGTTTTTTTTTCTCACGTCAAGATATTTTTTTTTAGGGGCAAATAATCTGAGGTTACAGAGCATATGAAATTAACTTTGAGTTTAGATAAATGGAAAAGAGGGCATGATTGAAAGGTGGCCCAAATAATCATGAGTAAAGATTGTTTTCTGAGAGGAAAATCGAGATGGTTAAAGCGCACAATATGTTGAGGCTTGGATCAAATATTAAGGATGACAACAGCAGGCAAAAGCAGCTAAACTATGGCTGACTAGTTTAATGAAAGTTTTGAGAATGGTGGTTGCTTAAGACCTGAACTCTGGCTAATTGATCTTGGGTTTGACTTTGCATCCTTGAGCAAGTTACTTCTACCTACCCACTGAAAATTTTATAGATTTTCTTATCTGTAAAATGGGATTAATATGAGTATTTATTTTAGAGTGTTTGGGGGAGAAATTGAATGAAGTAATAATATATATGATCTCTAAGCACAGTGCCTGTCTGGTTAGTAGGTGCCGCAACTGTTATTGTGAGGGTGATAATGATGTAATTTTGACAGATAACCAAGAGAAAGTAGCATTATTCTAATTCTTTTGCTGCTTTACCTCTACCTTTTATGTTAAGGAGAATGAGGTTTTCTTTGCACGTGTTTATTTGTTGTTTTTTTCCCCCCCTTATTGAAGGCATAACGTGGACTGTATAAAGAGATACAAAGAAAAGTACCGTTAAGGAAAAGTAATGATACCACCTACTAGTGGTAAATAAGTGACTTCATTGGATGGTGTCATTCAAAATAGGGATGAGTGAAATGCACAACCTGACTTTTAAGATTCCTTCTGACTTGGAGATAGAAGTTGAACTGAAAAGAGTATCAAGAAACTCCTTACTGAATTAATGAATAGGTTCTATGTAAATTAATGTTGAACAAATGGGCAAACCTAGTTGAGTTTAGGTCACTAGACCAGACAAGTGAACATTTGGTGGAAATTAATGAAGGGAAAGAGTATTAGAGTTCATCTTACAATTTTGCCTTCATCTTCAGTATTATGGATAACAAATTGTATGCTGTTCATAAGTCTAGGTTTTAGAAATATCCTTTATTCTTGTAGTAGGTTATTAACTAGGTTGCTTAATATTCGCTCTAAAAGTTGACTCTAGAAGTATATTATTCTGTGACCAATATTAAAATGCTTTGTGGGCCGGCCGAGTGGCGCATTGGTTAAGAGCTGGTTTGGGGATGCCAGCGGCCCCGGTTCAGATCCCACATATGAGGGCCAGTGACAATGCCCTCTACAGCTAACAACAGCTCCACCTGGAGCTGGGCTGTGCGAGCCCCGGTGACGGTGTAGGCTGCAG
This sequence comes from Aselliscus stoliczkanus, assembly GCA_033961575.1. Classification (NCBI taxonomy): domain Eukaryota; kingdom Metazoa; phylum Chordata; class Mammalia; order Chiroptera; family Hipposideridae; genus Aselliscus; species Aselliscus stoliczkanus. The sequence goes on along the minus strand of CM066731.1, from coordinate 110,849,182 downwards.
CCCCTGCTGCAGTGGGCTGCCACAGGCTACAGTGAGTGGTCGGCAGCCAGCGTGAGCGCCAGCAGCCAGCGTGAGCTGCCAATAGCAGCGGTGAGCGACCATTCAGAGGCCGGTGACCCATCTGCCTCATCCAGGAAGAGCGCAATGACGATACCAACATGGGCCAGTGAAGCAACATCCTCCACAACTAGACTGAAGAACAAAGGACAGCAACTTGTCTGTTCCCCTTCCCTGATTCCCCAACGCTGTTCCCCTCCCCCAATTCCCCAATAAAATCTTTCAAAAAAAAATGCTTTGTGATTTTGGGGGCGGGTAATGGATTGCAGTGTATCTGTGACTTTATCCAGCTATAAAATTGTGATGAGCAAAAGAAGTGCCAAACTTGGTCTCAAGCCCACACATGTTAGAAATTGAGTTAAATGATAGCTCCTTAACTGGATATCAGTCTGATCTATAAATGGAGTTTGAAAAGTACCATGGGATTTGGAAAGCAGTTCTGTTCTGGCCTGGTGATATGCCTGTTTTTAGTAGAATATCATGGGAATGTTCTGTCTCCTAAGAGTGCAGTCCTAAGACATTGTAAGAGTTGGTACTAATTTAAAGGGCACCTTAGTTAAGTTAGGAGGTCCTTGTGTCTGAAGTATTAATATCAGTTACCAGGGCTGGAGGGCCTTATTCAAAAACAGAAAGGAGATGGTATATACTGGAGGCCATGTTTTATACTCAGAACTTTTCAGATAATATTCTATAAGCTCCAGTAGCCGATGACTTTTCAGTTAGGAATTTTGGCTTTAGAACATTACATAAAGATTTAGTCCTAAAGGAGGCGAGCAGTTGAGTACCTTCTTTTCACAGGTTTATGTCTCATTTTAAAAATATTTAGTTATGCATAAAATACTATTCCCACATTAAAAAAAAAAATCAAATGCCTTCTTTTTTGACCATAGATTTTGTTGACTTCTTTGATCTAATGAGATTTCTAAACCTGTGCACCAGTAACATTTTTGTCAGGTATCAGATAAATGCTCAGCCTAAAATATCTGATACCATCTGATGAACTGGTATGGTAGAAGGACTGATCATATAAAGAGTAAGGCAATGGTTCTCAAACTGTAGTCAAAATCCCCTGGAGTTTCCACAACTTTCTCAGGGATTCCATGAGGCCCACTTGCTTCCAATGACATATATGTTCAAGGTTGTATTTACTATATATGCTTCAACCAATGCAACATGTTTTAACAGAATGAATGTAGAATCATATATGAGAATCCAGTTGCTTTCTACTAACCCAGACTTTATAAAAATTTGCAAAACAATGCCACTTTGTCACTATATATTTTTGGCAAAAATATTGTTTTTTAAAAATATATAAAAAATAAGGTAGTGTTAGAAATAACACTATTTTTTAAAAATTCTCCATTTTAATATCTAATAGAGTAAATGCTGATAGATATAGCCCACATAGACAAGCTCCTTAGGAGCCTCAATGATTTTCAAGAGTATAAAAGATACTGAGACCAAAACATTTGAAAACTACTGGTGTATAAGACATCCTTGAACTATTGAATTATTGCTACTGTCTTTTTCCACTATCAGGACCTCTTTTTTGCCAGTCCATATCTAAAACTCATTAGCCAAAAATACTAGAGAGGATGGGAATTGAAAATTTAATTTTAAAAACAGTATTTTCTTTTTAGTATATTTTAAAATTAGAAATAGATACTTGGGGCTTCAAGTTTGGAGGTTAGCATATTGATTTTTTTTTTAATAATTAAAATGTGATAAGGAAATTTATTCCATAACATTTGCCTTTCTGCAATCCTTTCCCCCTTTCATTTTGGAAGCACCATTTTTAATAGCTGAATTAACTGATCACTAGAGACACTCGAGAACCTGAACTAAATGGCAATCAGTAAGTGAGGCTGTTATTTTTTTCTCAAAAATTTTGGCAGAGTCTGAGTTATCTGTCTATGAACAGTAGATTAGCTTGGGGGTCTGGATTTATAACTTTTTTCTGTTTTTTTATTTATAAGCTGAAATTAATGTTTTAATTTTGCTTGTGCAGTTATAACCTGTTAAAAGGTATTTGAGGGCATGGGCTTTTGTTGGCATTGTAACAGGAAAAAGTCAGTGGTGATGGTCTTTTAGATTTTTTTAATAGTGAAAGGATTGTTGAATTTGAAACTTGAAGCTTGTGAACTGCTAACTTTCACCATTATATAAACTTCTTTTGTAAAAAACTTTACAGATTAAAGTTAGAGATGGTAAATGTTTTAACCCTGCCATTTCTTTTCAAGTGTGTATGGGGTTGGGGGAGATAGCTAATTCTTTAGAATTTAAATTTATATTGAGCTGATTAATTCAGGGAAAATAACAAATCCAACAAGTATTAAATGTGTACCTACTTGGCTCTGGTAGCAATGAATAGACTATCTGTAGATTTTGCCATGGAGTTTATACTCTAGTGAGGCAAGCACATGTTCAAACGCACACAGTTATGAATATGTAATTATTAATTATGATAAGTGCTATGAATGAAAATTAACAAAGTGGTACATGAGAGTGTAATGAGGACATAATGAGGGTTTAGCCAAGCTTCTTGAAGGAAGTGACATTTAAGTTGAGACTTGAAAGATGAGTAGGAATCTGCCAGGCTGGGTTCTGAAAGAAGGGCTCAGTCAGGTAGAGCCTGGTGTGTTTAAGGGCCCTGAGGAGGCAGGAGGCTGGCTGCCTGCAGTGCCTGGGAGAATGGGGTGGTGAGGGGCCTTCAGACCAGTAACTGTAGAGAAGTGAGGAGAGGGCTCCCCAGGGTTGACCATGTCTTACTGAGGTTCTGACTCTAGCCTACCTCTCCGACCTTGGGTTTTCTCCTCTTTTTTATTCTTGGGTTTTCTACTCTTTTTTATAACGTTTCTCGCTAGGCTCTCTATGTCTTAGCCTGATGTTCTTTCTTTTCTCTTCTGAATATGTTTTAAGTCCTGAGGACACACCATGCTTGCCCTAGCTATAGGCTCTCTGTGGCAACTGAGAAGGTGTGCCTTTTTCCTTAAATGCTACCCACTCCAACACACACACACACACACACTCTCTCTCTCTCTCTCTCTCTCTCTCTCTCTCTCTCTCTCTCTCTCTCTCTCTCTGCTAGTACTTCCTAGTCATCTTTCTGGTTCCTATTTAGATATAACCTCCCCAGGGAAGCTCCTCCATGCTCTAGGAAATCTCAGGTTGTTTTGTTAGCAGTCTTGTTTAAACATATGTTTTTCTAACATTTAATTCAGTTTTTAATTATACAGCTTTTGGGGTGATTATTTGATGACCACTATAAACAGTAAGCTCAGTGATAGTAAGGACCATGTTTGTATATTTTATTTTGAGTTTCTAATGTTTGGTACATAGTACTTTCTCAGTAGCTGTGAAAGGAAGGAAGGAAGGACTGGAATTCAAAGATAAGACTGAGATAGTCCAGTCGTTTTCAAAAGCTTTTAATAACATATCCCATCTGTTAAAAAGTTTTTTGAGCATGTACCCTCAATATATATGTTGGTCATAAGTTTTATATAAAATAAAAAACTGTTTTATAAAATGTACATAAAATAGAAATTTTGAAAAGATTAAAGATGCAATATTTAAGGGATTGCTAATGATGATATCTTATTCATGAAAATCTCAAGTCACTCAGGATAATGTTCATTGTTTATGATACTGGATGCAGATCAATTTTTCAAGTAGTTTTTAATTTTAAATTTGGGGAGCCTTCTTCATGTCAGGTTCAACTGAATCTGTTAATTGCTTTTTTTCTACTCTTTAACAAAATATTCAATCTGTAGTTCCTTTAATGGTTTTAGAACACTTGCAGTTTGGAGAGGGCTCATTTTATTATCACTAGCCAATACAACCTGTAATTCCACTTAAATGGATCCTCAAAAGCATAGTACACAGCTGTACTCTAAGCAAAACATGGCCACCCTTTCACATTATGGAACTCTTTCTGAAAGATGCCTCTCGTACTGGTCTGTCATAAGGAACTGAGACAGAGATAAAGTCTCAAGTTATTTATTGCTCTATTAGGTTAAAACATCTTTTTATAAGACAGAAATTTTCGTATAATCATTGCATAAGTCAATGAATTGTCGTGCATGCATGACTGTTGGATGCATGTACCCTTTTGGGGACAAGTTGGTTGGTGCTAGAGACTGATAAGACAAATAATAGTTTCCAAGTGGTGTTAGACCAGTGCTGGGGGTTGAAATCACTGATGGCGAGTTGTTTCACTAAGTGTTTTCCTTTTGAGCTAGATCATGAATGACAGGAGGAAGCAATTGGGTAGGAGAGGGATGGAGGAGGAGGCTCAGGGCATTTGAAGCAGAGGGAATTGGCTATGTTCATGTTGAGAGGCACAGAGATGAGATGGTGTTGGTGGAACTCGCATCTGGTGGTTAGGGACTTGGGGGCCAAGATGATGCAGTCTGTATGTTACAGATAACAACAACATTCGGGGGGCTCACTCTAGTTTCATGTTCTTTTAAAAATATAAAAGGAAGGTGCATAAAAAAATCTTTATCTCCCTTCCTCATCTTGCTTTTAGAGAAGGGATAGGCTGAAATACAATTAGGAACAAATTGAAATGACAGGTGGTAAGATAGGATGAGGGTATGGGGAATGAACAATCAGACCACCAACCTCAGAATTTGATTTTAAGAAGATGAGGCAGAGTGTGTCCGCTCCAAACCATTTCATAGCAATGGGCTTTTGCTCTTCGTTTTGAGGCTGTAAAAGTAAGACAGCACACCAACCTGTTCATTAAATAATTTTACCAGGTTTTTTTTTTCTTTTACCATGCAGAAAATCACAACTAGATAGAGGTTTAATTTTTAAAAATTATTTCTTGTAATAAAGAACTAATATAACCAAACTGTCATATTCCTGAATATTTTCAGGATTACTCAAATGGAAAAGTTCTCTATAGTAGTCCTTTGACTCAGAAAATTGAGCTTCTGCCAATGTAGTTTTAGGTCAATATCAACTTGAAATTTTTATCAAGTATCTTATTTTCTCTGTTATAGTTTCATATACTTATTACAAATTTACATGATTTCTTCCAGTGTTGGTTGTGTCTATTGTTTGTTAAATTTGAGGTTAATTTTAGAATGCATTGCTTTGCCATAGATGAGGGATATGTGGTAGGGTTTCTTTTGTTGTTCTTCTTTTTGGGCTATGTGATGATGTGGGGTGCTCTGCCTCCAAGCCTTTTCAATGAGAAGTAAGGCTTAAACATAGTAATTTGGCTTGAATGATTCACTCACTTAATCTTTAACATCATGTTAGAACAGTCTTATTCATGCTTCTCAGAGTTTTTAATTAAGTGCCAATTTAGCATAGGATAAGCTAAAATCCAAACCTAAAATCCTTTGGGAATGCCTAGCCTTATAGCTGAGAATTTTTCATGTCCCTGTTGAGTTCTTTGTGAGAGGGTAGACTCAGAGAAAGTCACTTTAGAATGGTCACCAGTAGAAGGTACCCCTGATTAACTCCTTAAGATGATTTGTTTAGGTCCATGTAAAGGGTATATGTTTCAATATACTAAGAAATAAGGCAACTTATGTGGGGGGAATGTATAAGAAAGGCCTTGAATGGCAGTTTGTAGATGGTATACTTAATTTAACTTGTCACCTTGCAGTTAGATTGTTTTGTCTTACTTAAATATATCTCTTTTTTCTCCTCCACAGTTGTACAATGGTAGATGGAGTGATGATTCTTCCTGTGCTAATGATGATTGCTTTTCCTTCCCCTAGTATGGAAGGTAAGTGACTCGAGGTTATTTGGAGTAGGATAAGTGTACAGTCATGTGCCACATAATGACATTTCGGTCGAGGACAGACAGCATAGATGATGGTGGTTCCCTGAGATAGTAATGGTGCTGAAAAATTCCTATCTCCTGGTGATGTCATAGCCCAATACATTACTCACAAGTTCGTGGTGATGCCGGTGTAAATAAAACTGGTGCGCTGCCAGTCGTATAAAAGTACAGCACTTCCAATTATGTACAGTACATGATACTTGATAATGATAATAGCGACGACTATGTATTTGTGTATTTACTACACTTTTAATGATTATTTTAGTATGTACTCTTTACACTTAAAAAAAAAGTTTGCTGTAAAACAGTATGCTGTCACACTGATGGCAGCCTCATACATCTCATGTTTACTGCGACTGTTGATTGAATCATTTTGTCTTGTGCTTGATTTAATCTTGTGTTGTTTTATACAGCAATATGGTGTACAGGCTTGTAGGCTAGGAGCAAACAGGCTACACCATCTAGCCGAGGTGTATATAGTAGGCTATGCTGTCTAGGTTTGTGTAAGCACACTCTATGATGTTGGCACAATGATGAAATCACTTAAGGACATATTTCTCAGAACATACCCCATCATTAAATGGCACATGATTGTACTGTGTATTGTTTTATTTGCTGTAAATAAGTTTGTTCTTAATCCTATCAAACTTAACACTCCTTTCCTCCTCTCCCCTTTATTAAGAATACTTATATGCATTTTTTTCAGGTTCACAGCCAAATTGAGAGTGCAGTACAGAGATTTCTCATACCCCCTTCGATTCTCCCCTAACATGCACAGCCTCCCCCATAATCAACATTCCTCCACCAAAGTTGGTACATTTATTATAATTGATGAACCTACATTGACACACCATAATCACCCAGAGGCCATAGTTTACATTAGGGTTCACTCTTGGTGTTGTACATTCTGTGGGTTTGGACAGATAGATAATGACATATATCCACCATTATAATACCATACAGAGCATTTCATTGTTCCAGAAATTTTCTGTGCTCCTGTTCTGTTTGCTGATCTGTTCCCCAGCCACCCTTAATCACTAGCAACCACAGCTCTTTTAACTGCCTCCATAGTTTTGCCTTTTTCAGAACGTTACATCATTGGAATCATGCAGTGTGTAGTCTTTTCAGATGGCTTCTTTCACTTATTGATATGCACTTAAAGTTCTGTATATTTTCATGGCTTCATAACTCATTTCTTCTTAGCACTGAGTAATATTCCATTGTCTGGATATACCACAGTTTATCTGTTGACCTACTGAAGGAACATCTTGGTTGCTTCCAGGTTTCAGAAATTACGAATAAAGTTGCTATAAACTTTCATGTGCAGGTTTTTGTGTGGACATAGTTTTCAGCCACCTTGGATAAACACTAAGGATTGTGATTGCTAGATTGTAGGGTGGAATACGTTTAGTTTTGTAAGACACTGCCAAACTGTCTTCGAAAGTGCTGCACCATTTTGCATCCCCACCAGCAGTGACTGCAGTTCCTGCTGCTCCACATCCTTGTCAGCATTTGGTATTGTCAGTGTTCTGGATTTTGGCCATTAAAATAGGTGTGTAGTGGTGTCTTGTTGTTTTAATTTGCATTTTCCTGATTTGTGATGTGGAGCATCTTTTCTTAGCCTTATTTGCCGTTTGTACATCTTCTTTGGTGAGGTGTCTGTTAAGATCTTTGGCTCATTTTTTATTTTTATTTTTTGTTTTCTTATTTTTGAGGATTTTTTTTTGTATATTTTGGATAAAAGTCCTTTATCAGATGTGTCTTTTGCATATATTTTCTCCCAGCCTGTGACTCGTCTTCTCATTCTCTTAACATTGCCTTTCACAGAGCAATTTTTTTTTTTTTAAAGATTTGATTGGGGAATTGGGGGAGGGGAACAGCATTGGGGAATCAGGGAAGGGGAACAGACAAGCTGCTGTCCTTCTGTTCCTCAGTGTAGCTGTGGAGAATGCTGCCTCACTGGCCTATGTTGGTATTATGATCATTGCTCTCTTCCCGGCTGAGGCAGTAGGTCGCTGGCCATTGGACTGCTGCTCACTGCAGCTCACAGTGGCTCATAGACGCTCTCGCTGGCTGCTGGCCACTGGCTGCTCACGCTGGCTGCCGGCCACTCAATGGTAGCTCAAAGCAGCCCACTGCAGCCCATGCCGTCGCCGGCCACTCACAGCAGCCCAGCCCCAGGTTGAGCTGTTGTTCACTATCTTAGCTGTAGAAGGCAGTGTCACTGGCCCATGTGGAAACCAAACTGGCGGCCCTGCTGCTCAGAGCTTGTGTGCTCCCAAGCCAACTCTCAACCAACTGAGCTACTTAGCTGGCCCCATGGAGCAATTGTTAATTCTAATGAAGTCTACTTGATTATTTCTTTCATGGACCTTGCCTCTAAAAAGTTAGTGCCCTACCCAAGGTCATCTAGGTTTTCTCCTATGTTAGCTAATAATGTTACATTATGTAATATTACATAATAGGGCTTACATTACGTTTCTATTGGACAGTGCTGTTGCAAATCAATTTAGGTATCTATAGTGTAGATTGTGCTGTAAGTAATATTAAAAGCATTTCAGTGATATTTTAATGATTTTAATTAGTACCAAGAGGATATGAAATAAAGATCCAGCATGGCCTGTTTGAAGGAATTGGAGGTGTTTTAACCAGAAGAGAGGTTGGGTCTTAATTAAAGGAATTAATAAGAAGAAATGGGCTGAAACTATTTGATGGGTTAAGAATAGTTCTTAGCTGGGGGATAGCCCCCCAGGGACATTTGACAATGTCTAGAGACATAACTGGCAAGTTTCTAGAATTTTTCATCCTCTTAATGGCTGGCTAAACACTGTGGCCACTATAAAAAAATCTAAAGAATATTTTCCCTCCAAATTCCATGACTTTGTCTAGGTAGTATCAGTTCTGTGTGGTATTAAACAGTTCCTTTGGGTTTAATTTGATATCATGGGCAGATCTGTGGTGTAGGCACGATAGAAAAAAGACTGTGTAAGAGAAATTGAGGTGCAAATGGAATATGAATAAAGAAGGAGAGGTGGAGAAAGAATGGGGAAAAGAGAAGGGGACAAGGGCATTTATGGAATAGTATTTACAACCATGCCATTAGTTGTTTTTTTCCTGCTATTAGCTCTTAAGCTGCTCAAAGAATCCAGCAAATGTCTCCTTAATATCATAGTAAAGATATACGAGGTGTGATAAAAAAACACAGTGAATGTTTAAATTAAAAAAAATTTGCTATAGTGAAAGACAGGTTGACATTAATCCCCCTCAAAATGCTCCCCCTCTCTTTGAACACACTTATCCCATCATTCCTGCCACTTTCTGAAGCAGTTCTGGAGGTCCTCTTCCATGAGTGCCTTTAGTTACTTTGTCGTGACTGCCTCCATGTCCTGAATAGATTTAAAACGTTTGCCTTACATGGTAATTTTGACTTTGGGGAAGAGCCAGAGGTCTCACGGTGTCAGATCCATTGAATAAGGTGGATGAGGACACACCATAATATTTTTATTTGACAGAAGTTGCTGTACCAGAAGCAATGCATGACACGGAGCATTGTCATGATGGAGGCTGAAGTCTTTTGCCCATTTCATGTTAATGGTTGTTCGTGATCCATGATTCACGGCACACTTTAAAACACACCTCTCTCAACCGTAGCTCACACCCAACTGACTGCACTGAACAAGTTGAAATTTGTCACACACTGTTATAAGATTCTCCGCGCGCTTCCTGTGTTGAACATCCCTGCCTTTTCATTGGATGGCACTTGGCAGCAGCAATCACACCTCAAAACTGGTTGGATGAAACCAGTTAGTTTGGCTGAAATGGAAATGGTTTGCCACTGAGGTTTTGCTATTTAATATACCACCACCACTACAATGTTTACAAGTTATAGATAGAAACATCATCCTCTAGTTGCAGTAGCTTTTTTTTTTTTTTTTTTAGCTGAGCCATCCTGCTACCTGTTGGCTGCTCAACGGCAATTCAGCTTGGGCTGGGCATCAAACTGCTGTTGCTCAGAGCTCAGCTCACACTCTTTTTTTTTGTTTTGATTTTTTTGAGGGCTGTGTCACTGGCCCTCACATGTGGGACCGAACCAGGGCCGCTGGCTTCCCAAGCCAGTGCTTAACCACTGCGCCACTCTGCCGGCCCTCAGCTCACACTCTTGAGTGAGCTCTTAACCAACTGAGCCACTCGGCCGGCCCACGCTTTTTTTTGTAAAATAGAGTATTCAGTGAGTGCTACAACCTAGAGTGCTCTAATTATAATAGCAGTTGCCTTAGTCATATCTTCCCTCCATGACTCAACTTCTTGTTAACTGTCAATAGCATATTCTTTGAAAATACTCTTTATTTTTGTATATTAGGAATTAAAAAAAACAACAACATTGAGAACCCCTAATTGTAATATACCTAATATACTCAACATAAGTCTTAAAGCAAATGTTAAGTACGAAATACTTAACCAGAAGAGGTGAAAAATAGGGCAGATAAATGAAATCTTTATATAAGCTCCATAGATTGTCAAGTTCAGAGCTTTAGACTACCATGTTTAAAAGGAAGTAGATCCATGTTTGATGTTTGCAGGGCAGCTAAGCACCTTATTAGCTGTGTTTCAGTGAAGCTAGATGGCATTTTGGGGCTATAAATAAAGTCATTGAGATTTTGTTCTAATATCTTGTGGGGTACTAAGTATATTCTTCTTAGTACATAAAAAAAAAAATTAAAATTTTTGTTTCCCATTGTCTTCCAATTACTCCAAAATGTCTCTTAAATATTGACTAGAAATAGTGTTAACACTTCAAATAATAGGTCCCAAACAGTGATTTTCATAGAGTTTGGCTACTGTAAGTATACTTTAGAACAGTTTTCAATTTTTATGGCACCCTAAATGCTTTGGGGCAAAAAAAAGACCAAATATGTTTGGAAAACACTGCTGACTGTAATAACCTCTTTGATGATTATAGGTAATATTTTTGGTGTGGTTAATATGTGCCAGATGTTGGGCTAACTGCCTTATTTATATGCATTTTTCCCATAATCCTCATGATTACCCTAATAAGTGCTTTTGAACTGGTTACAATTCTTGCTTAAGGTTACACAGCCAACGAAAGTTATGATATACATCAAGGAATGGTGTTCAATAGTTTCAGTCATTATCATTCAGTCTTCTTCAAAATTTTGTATTTTTCTGGTACCCTAAATTAGCTACATCCACATTCATATTATATCTGGTGCATGCTAGAATCCAGCTCAATCCAGTCTGTTTGAAAGGCTGAAACGAGATATTGTAATAACAAATGACAAGGCCATTTCACCTGGGTTTGTGTTTTTTATTTATCTTGTCTCTTATACAAGTATTCATTTTTCATGCTTATTGTATATACAACTCTAGCTGCAGGAAGACTTTTATTTGCTCTCACAGAGAAGAGTACTTGAGTCCTAATTACCTGTATATCCTTCCTTTCCCTTCCCGTTAATAAATCTAATACTGCTATTGTGCCACCAGGGAGAAGTCCATTTTTGTTCCAGTACCTCCATGTTTTTCTTTCCCTTTGTCCCTGTGAGCATTTGCAGGTGGTGACCATGACAAATACTTAAAATGGAGTATTGCTTCTTCAGAAAGATCAAAACTAAGATCACCCATATTTTATTAAATTTGCAAGTCATAGTTAGATTTTATTACAGTAAGGAAGGCTGAACTTTTGCAGAGTTTCTGCTGCAAAAGATTTTGGCCTGTCCTAGACAAGATTGCTAAGACCTAAATTATTTTCAGGCTTGACTTGATTTTGGTATTTCCAAAGCCATCGTCACTCAGACTTTCCAGCCCAATTACCCAATGAGGGAAGGAAAGGGATAACGTCAATAGACCTTTTGTTAGAGACCACAAAGGTACCCCTCTTTGCCACTGGGGGGGAAGAACAGAATAAGCCTTTCTTTGAATTTCTCATTATTGAGGATTCAGGAAGTTCTTGAAGGGTGAACAAATGTAAGAGAAATGTCTCATTATTAAATTTGTTGTCCTCATTTCTCATTACTATAATTTATCCCTTTGGTTCAGAACAAAATCTTTTTCATTGACCCATCATCAAATGAGAGACTTTTGAGGGAGAGAGATGAGATGTACTGAGCTATTTGCCTGAGCTATAGGACCTAAAATGTAAATGTCTGATGAAGCTGTATACTTTCAAGATACGGCTTTTTTTTGTCATGTTTTCTTATCTAACAGAAGGATGGTGTGTTATTTGATGCAACGTGAGCTGTGACAAAGCTTCCTTTTAGCTTTTCCTTCTGAGAATGTTTGTTTCAGCTATGGATAAACTAAAGCCACATCCAGTTTTTTCTTTTTCTTCCCCCCACTAGACACTAGAAAATATTCATATTCAATACATATTTATATGAGAAAGGGGGAGCAGTGGGGTGTGGAAAGGATTCTGAAAATTTAAAGTCAAATATTGAACAGAAGGGAAAACAAATCCAGGACCCAAGCTCATTAAATTCATTAAATGAATTCATTGTGGTCAACAGTGAGTTGGTAGTGCAATAGCTTCTAAGCTTTACACACACACACACACACACACACACACACACACACACGCGTGCCTGCGCGCACACACACACCGAGATAGGTCTTGAGTGAGACGATGAATGATGACATCTTCTCTTTATGGAAAAACTAGTAAAGCAGGAGATTTGTAGAAATGTCATACATGCAACTGCGATATTGTGATTTATAATCATTTAGATGACCAAAATATATTTCTTAGGTATATTTGGTCTTCATGCACAGATCTCAAATCCCTTGGAATTTCCTAAGTGATGAGAGCAACAGTGGCATTTCTAGTTATGTTAATGAGGTGGCTTTTGGACCCCACCTAAGAGGTAGGAGCCAACCATGTGGTTAGAGCATTAGCGCTTTCAGTCACACACCCTGATTTCCAGGGAGAGGAGAGTGAAATTGAGGTTGAATCAGTTGCCCATGGCCAATGACCTTGTCAGTCATGACAATGTAATAAAGCCTCTATAAAATCCCAAACAGGACACCTTGTGGGTCCTTTTAAGAGAGTTTCCATGTTGGGGAACTAGAATGTATCCATGTTCCACTATGGTGGATCCTGCACTTTAGAAGGACATAAAGTCCTTCGTGTGGGACCTTGCCCTATGCTTATCTTCATCTGGTTATTGATTCATATCCTTTGAAATAAATCAGTAATCTAGTGAGTGAATGGGTTTTCTCAAGTTCTGTGAGCTATTCTAGCAAATTAATTGAACCCAAGGAAGGAGTCATGGGAATCTCTGATTTATAGCCAGTCAGTCAGAAGCACAAGTAATAATAATCTGGGCTTGAATTGGAGTCTGAAGTGGAAGGTGGTCTTGTGGGACCGAGCTCTTTACCTGTGGGATCTGATTCTATCCCCAGGTAGATAATGTCAGAATTGAATTGAATTCTCAGACACTCTGCTGGTGTCTGAGAATTGCTTGCTGATGTGGGAAGACACGTGTACACACATATGGGTCCAGGAACTCTTTCAGCAACTTCTGTTCTTGAAAAGAAGTAAACAGTAAGGAAAACAAAAGACATTTAAAAATTAATTTATAACTCCCCGAACACTGCTAACTGTCTGCTGAAACTTCCCTCTGCAGCCCAGCATGACCTCCGGCAAGCTTCCATAGATAATGATTATATGAAATAGTCATAATTACTCAGAACTCATGTTGATTCCAAAATAGTGTAAGACACAGGGTGGGGTGGCTTTCACACTTTTCACTGTGACTCATAGTAAGAAACATTTTAGAGTTAGACCCAGCGCATCTACATTTAGAAACATTTTAGAGTAAGACCCGTACACATCTGAAATGAAAATTTCATGAAACAGTAATTACTCTTACTATGTTTAGTGTACTCCTATTTCTTCTTCTTTCTTTAAATGTTTTATTTCATTAAAGAAAACAAACGCAAAACCTTGTCTTGAACCACTAAATCGATTGCACTACCTACAAATTGTGCCCTAATCCATAGTTTAACAAACATAGCTCCAGTCTGCTCCCAAGAGTTCACTGCCCAGAAGTCCTAGCTGTCCTCAGGTGAAAGCTCTACAACTAACCTGCATATTTTCAAACACAGCTGGCCTAGAACCTTTAATTTTTTTCATAGCTTCATGTACCCTGACCATCCTCTCTCTCCAAGCTAGTGATTTGACAGGAAGAGTGAACTTGACACTTATTCCTTCTCATCCTTGGTCATAACACTGGAACAGCTGCTGCCTGATTCTAATCAGCTGAATCTGAGCACTGCAGACCAGGGTGTTTCCCAGAGCCACGTCATGCTCCATCTAATTCCTTGTTATGGGTGAGAGCAGAGCATGACTTTCCTAGGATATGTATGTTTGGAGGTTTTGGGAAGGAGTAAAGGAAGAGGAGGAAGAGTGAGAAATTCCTTTTGGAAAGGGGGTAGAAAATTCACCTTAACCCCTCCCCCCCACACACACACACAAAAAAAAAACTCGGCCTGTATTTCTTTTTTTTAAAAAACAATTTTGTTGGGGAATTGGAGGGGAACAGCATTGGGGAATCAGGGAAGGGGAATAGACAAGTTGCTGTCCTTTTGTTGTTCAGTCTAGTTATGGAGGATGTTGCTTCACTGACCCATGTTGGTATTATCATTGCGCTCTTCCCAGCTGAGGCAGATCGGTTGCTGGCCACTGGATGACTGCTCATGGCGGCTCTTGGCAGCGCACACTGGCTGCCGGGCCACTCACACTGGCTGCTGACCACTCACGGTAGCTCACAGCAACCCACTGCAGCAGGGGTTGCAGCCTACGCCACTGTCGCCGGCCACTCATGGCAGCCCAACTCCAGGTTGAGCTGTAGTTCACCATCTTAGCTATAGAGGGTGCAGCATCACTGGCCCATGTGGGATCTGAACCAGCAGCCCTGCTGCTCAGTGCTCACGCTCGCACACCAACTTTTAACCAACGAGCCACTTGGCTGGCCCTCTGCCTGTGTTTCTTGATCAAATGGTGATTTGGAAGGAGACGTGACCTGTTCTATTAATTTTTTTTTGCTTCATTTGTTTTATCTTTTGAATCCTGGTACCTACACCAAGCCAATTTGAATGAAACAAAAATCAGATTCTTTCAGGAAAGTTGTAAGTGAAAAACTGGATAGGAAAATAAAACACCCACAACATTCCACATCCTGGGTTGTTTAGAATTTGACTCCTGAGGTGCACATACTACTGCAAAATGCCACGTAGAGTTACAAAGTCATGACTTCTCTGTATGTTTAACATCATGTCATAGTTCATAGGCTGCACATCAGTTTTGCAAAGGGTTAGGGTAGTTTTTGATAGTTAAATGGTATTGTTAGTGAAAGAGTGTCTTCTGAAGAGAAGGCTGTTGGTTGGCCATGCATAGGAATCAGGTCTCTTTCAAGAGAGAGACAAAAGTCAAAGACATGAGCCGTTGCCCCTTTACTCTGTGTGTGTGTGTGTGTGTTATTTCGCCTCTCAGGGTCTGTTACTGTGGCAGCACGATGGAGAACGTACCAGAGCAAGCCCTAGAGTGTGAGAGGGCAGGACTTGGTGGTGTCTATCATTTTACCCCAACGTCTAAGACAGTGCCTGGCATGTGGTCAGTACTCAATGAATATTTGACAAATGAATGAATAAATAATGCTGACTACAACAATAACCATTGTTGTGATATAAAAAAGATATTATTAGAAACAGGGACTGATCTGGGCTGAGGAGAGGTAAGAGAGCACATCCTTTCAAAGACCTGAGTTTGGGGGAAGAGAATCATTCATAAGACAGTCTTACGTTCTTTCAATTGGTAAATTAGCGTGAGTGTGCTGGCAGGCACTGGTCATGTCAGCATAACTAGAAGTGGTTCCTGCTGTCAAGGATTCACAGTCTAGTTGGATGAGGCAGAGGTTCTGCAGCACAGCCCTGGGAGTGTTGACGGGGAGGCCCTCATATCACACTGGGCTGGGGATGGGGATATCGGCCCAGGGAGGCAAGGTTTGGATGAATGAACAAGCATCAGACCAGCAAGGGAAGGACCGAGAAGGGCTCTGGAGCTAGGACAAGGGCTGAGCCCAGAGAGGTGGGGAGATGGAGGATGCCGCCTGGGCGATCCAGCACAGCCAGAGCAGTTTGGAGGAGGGATTTGGGTTGAAGGCTAGGGCCCTACTAGCCTGGCAGGGCCTTGTGCCTGAAGGCAGTGAGAGCTCTTGAAAGATTAATTGGGGGCAGCTTGTGTGTTCTGGAAGAGTTGTGTGGTAGAAGTGGATCACAGAGCATGGCAAGAAAAGAGGTCAAGAGATGAGAAAATCCCGTCCTCCTGCAGGGCTGCTCTAGGCAGGTCCACGTACTGCCTTTTCAAAGTCAACCCAACTATCAACATAATGGTGGCCAACAAGGAAACAAAACAAAAAAGCAAACCTGGGTTCACAGAGGAGACCTTTGGCACTTATAGGTGGTTTACAAATAACAGCAGCAGCAGCAAAACAACACGAATCAAGTAATGATTCCACTGCTACTTTTATTATGAAAGCAGATCCCTGAGCTGCTGACTTTTCTAGCAACTTTTTCGAGACATTTAAATCCCTCTAGCTGGCCCTTTGTTCCTGTGTTGCCATGGAGTGTCAATAAGCCCAGCTCAGAATAACCCAGGCAGTGAGACAAGAGGTACAGCTTGCTCACTGGCATGTTGGCTGACCAGGTTACACTGTTTTCATTGCTCCCGTCTTGGGAGGAGCACTGGGCAGCTGGTTGCCCTGGCAGCTGTGAAAGGTGTATGTCTCTTGGCTGCCTGGAGTTTGAAATGCAACCAAAACTTGCCTGCCTACTGAGCATGTGCAGCTCCCGATTGAGCTGATAGCAACTGAAAATAGCCCACTGAGCACCTGTCCCGTGTACACCAGCCACTGGCCGACTGCCATTTGGGACAGTGCGGACTCACTCGGTGGATAGGTGAGGGGCTGGGTGGATTTTAATGGTGTTTAGGAAGACTTCGAAAACTTTGGCCCTGGCTTAACAGGAAGAAAAAAAAGCGACAGGCTCTTCTGAGCACTTCTGTTTGGCACTTCTGTGGTTAGTGGGTGGCCACACGTGGCTGTGTATGTACAGTATGTGGTAAAGATTCCATACAGTTCTTTTTGCTCAGCCAAACTGTGGTCCAATACACTGAGAGGTAAAGTTTTCTCTCGGAGGGATAGGCTGTCCTAAAAAAAATTCTGGATGACAGCCATCCATGGTTTATGCTGGCTCAGTTTCAGAAAGGGGAGGCACTGAGTTAAACGACTTCTTGAATTTTCCTCCTGTTCTTTTAATCCCCAATGATTGGCAGTGGATCACTTTTTCATGGTGCCTCTTTGCTAGCTTATTCTTTCTCAGCAGCCCAATGTGGGCACAGAATCACAGCATGTTGGGAGTTGTCTGTTCCCCTTTGGGACTCTTTCCATCTCCTTCTGGGCTTTCATCTCTTCAGCGGGTTGCCATTGTTGGGCATGCTTGGCACGCCAATGTGGATGGAAGCAGGCTCTAGAAGGAAATACTTATGAAATGACTGGTGGTATTAAAGCTACTATTTAAAAGTGACCCTTCATAGATACTTGGGTTATCTTTAGGCCGTCAGTGCTCTGCAACTACCAGAGCCAAAGAGAATCTGCGGAAATGCTGGCCTGCTGCTCTCGCCTGGGTTTGTGTTTAGATATTCTTGCTCTCCAGCCAGTGGCCTCGTGACATATCTCAGATTTAGCTGCCTTTTTTCTGCCAAGGCCCAAGATTATTGTGGAAGCTGGAAATGGTATGCTGAGCCATGGAGATTGCAGGGAAAGGAGTGTGTGTTTAGGAAGCTAGTTCTGGTTCACAGCACTTTGAAGAAAAGCTTTTGGTGTCTACCTTGACCGTAGGCACCTGGACACTTTCTGTGGGCTCAGGGATAAAAAAGAATAAGCTCAAAAATGACCCACACTCCACCCTCTCATGGTGACTGTAGGATCTTAGGTTTATGATGAATAAGCCAGTCGTCTTAAGGGTGGTGAATTTGGGGGTTAGTGAATTTTTTTGGATCTCATTAATTAGACTGATGGGGAGATAAGGTATGCAAAGCAAAGATGAAGATCTAAAGGCTGGAATACAGATGCGCAAAGCATGTATTCATGGGATTGAAAGCATGGGATCCCTTTCTTCGTTAACCTTTTATGGAGTTCTGCTAGGGCCTTGGGATGTGAATTGGGAAATGGGCTATAGGAAAGTAGCCACATCAGAGAGGCCTGGGCATTGCCCAATTTTTTACCCTTGGATATCTTTGCGGCTGCATCTGGACTAGAAAGAAAATAGTCTAGAAATTACCTTGTTCCCTCTGTGCTTTTCTCTGCAGTGGGGTAGGGTAAGGGAGCCAGGGAGGAGGAATAGAACTAATTCTGGACATTTTTTTCACCTTTAGCATTGGGTGCCACAATGCCTAGAGGTTGGCATTGTAAGACAGTTGTTCAACAAATTGGAGCCTGGCCCATCTTTTGAAGGGTTTATCGCTTCCGGAAAGGGTGTGGTGGCCGCGTGCAGGTTTTAAGCAGAGCAAAGATTGGCAACATTGGAGGCCTGGTCCCTGAGTCCCAGAGGAAAAAGGTCTAGAATAGGGCACGGGAGGGGAAATAGAAATGCCCTGGAGTTCCTCCCTACCGCCCTATCCCATTTTGAGCCCTTGTTTAGGGTTTCCTGTAAAACCAAAAATTTCCATACCCTGCTGGGGTAGAAAACCTTTACTGGGAAAGCCACGCACTCCTTAGTTAGGCCCCAGGGGTGGGAAACAACTAGAGCCTCAAGCACTTCTTCCCACACTGAACAGGCCTAGCCAGCGACATTCTATAGATGGTACCATATCACTGGCTGTCTTCTAACTCTAAACAAGGAGTGACTCCTCTGAAATGTGTATAATTCACTGGGTCTTTTTCCCGTCTTCCTTCAGGCTCTGGCTGGTACTCTCTGTTATGTCTCTCACTGGAGCTTCACTCAGACATGGGCGTTGTCAGTATATAGGGGTGGAGTGGGGGCATTTTCTGGGTGTCTCCAATAATTCATCAGTAGGCACCTTCCCCTTAGGCCTTGTAATTGTTTAGCTTCTCTGAAGCAGATTCAGGAAGTTTGAAGGGAAAATAAAGAAAGTCATCATTATTTTCCCCCATATTGAGGAGTTGTTTCACAGACATGGTGCATATGGTAAAGTCAAGTCTTTGATACATTCGGAGAATCATAAAAAGCATGGAAAGAGAGGCCAATATTGTCTTAGGTCAATACCCCACAGTGTTCTTTAGCTTGTTAGTCATTTAAACACAGACTGAGTTTTTGGCTTTGAAATAGAAGGTGTGGCTGCTGCAATAGGCTTAATTTACAGGGATTATTTCACAGACAAGGAGTCAGCCCAGACACAAAATAAACAGATGGCACTTTTTTCCCTTTCCCTCTCAGCTTCAGCAGTTCAAATGCAGGCTGACTTTGGAATCCTTATCACCTTCAGCAAAGCAAGAAGGGGAAAATGATGTAATTCACTCGTCCCCACTTCCTTCTGAAAATGCCATTATTTTCACTGATAGGGGGAAAATGACAACAAAGACCGGGGGCATCCTTTTTTACTGCTGAGCAAGCAAGTCCTGCATGACCTCCCCATACTGAGTGGAGTCAGACCCTCATTGGGTTTTGACCATCCGGGTCCTGGTAGCATCATAGGAGCTAAAAGCCCTCAAGCCAATCCAAGGAAGGACCACTCATAACATCTCTGTGGTTCTGTTAATGTATCAATTCGCTGTCTTAGGAACTTTACTATCTTACTATCTGACCTCTTTTTTCTAATACACAAACAAGCAAAGAAAAAACCTACCTCACCACAATTAGGACTAATTTTCCATACTTGTGAGCCCGAGTAGTTGAACACTGTAGGGCGCTTCTCTAGGAAGTCATTTGCTCAGACATGCTGGCTCGGTGACTAAGCCTTGCCTTAAGATCTCTGCTGACATTTAAAAGACTTTATAGGCTCAGTCTGCTCTGAAAACCAGCATCATGTCTCTTCCCACCTCTAAATCCTTTCTGTGAAGAGACGATTCATTCTGAAGCAAATATGAATCAGGCTTGTACGGCTACCAAGTTCTGAGGCAGTTGTCGGGTATGTAACGATGAGGAACATGGGCTCAGTTCCTCCCCTCACGGCGCTCATAGTCTAGACTCTAGAGGAAAGACTTGGGACACTCAGCAGCCATACAGGCACATGCATGTGAATGGACACAGGTGGTTCCCACTTTCAATTTGGATGTGCGAACAAAGGCTTCTCTGAAGAATTGACGTAAGAGGTCTGAGGGGACGGCACACATTATTAACCAGGTGAGTGGGGGTGCTGGCAAGGAGAGAGCTAACGAAACATTTCATGTGAAGGGAATTCCACACCTGAAGAACCTGAGATCCTGAGGCAGGAAGAGGCCTTCCAAGAACTGACAGGGTCTGGGGGAGGCAAAAGAGGTGGAGATCAGATTAACTAGGACTTTTGTAGGCCAGATTAATCACTGGTACTCTGTTTTGAGAGTACCGGAAGCTAGGGAGCATCATCAGACTTGTACGTGTGAGTGGGGATGATGTTTGCTGAGTTAGGGAAGCTTGAGGGAAAAAACACAGGAGGGGAGACATCATGAGTTCCAAATCTTGGAAGTCCTAAACCCCTTTTTTTTGGTTGTTATTCTAATGTACACGTGATCTCATTCAAATGCGACTATTCTCTCTCTTAACTCCTCTTAACACATTTTCTTCTTGGCTTTACAACTTGACCAAGTATCATTTTCTCTGATCAGAAAAGGATATGTGATTTGGGTGCTGTACATGAGGGTTTTATCATGAGAGCATTTAGGCCTTTGGTGTTTTTCATCCCTGAGCATATAGCCTGCCTGCTTGCCAGACCATCACATGCCCTTCACTAGGCTTTCCGGACAGACCTTTGTGTTTGTGTCTTAGGAGCAGGTTTGCTGGCAATGATACCTGGCATTGAAAAATCCTCCCTAAGCCTTTGTTTAATGCCAGAGATCTCAGATACTTTCAGATTCTGGAGAGGTGCCCAACGGCGCTCTTGGATTAGGAAACAATGGAAGGACTCCCATATCTATAAGCCTAATATAAGCTGTCATTTCAGATGAATGAATCGTTTGTACTGTTGGAAGGAGTCCAGGGATGTTTGGGATTCCGTTTTTAGCCTGTAAAGTTCAGGGCTATTGGACTTTTAGAACACTTGTCTAATAACCACATAGTTATTTGTGCTACTTTGAGGTGAGTCTGTTCCTTTTGCTGAACCCTGGGAGCATAGCTATCGGCTGGTTTACTTGTAGCATTTTTCCCCCCGCATTTGTCTATTGTGTCAAAGACTTGAGTGGGAAACGTGGGGTCTGGGGTACCATTCAGAATGATAATCAGTTTAAATGCCTTAAAGCTTTTCGGAGTACGTGACCGGGCAAGTGAGAGGGAGAACTTTGGGGGTAGGTCCATCCTGTTGGGCCTAGATTGCTCAAGACCCGCTTCAAACAAAAATGTGAACAATTTTATCATGAGGTAGAAGATTATCCCAAATTGTAGACCATCTTAAAAAGTCCACGCTGCTCTTTGTTCTGCCTCTTCCTCTGCCAGTCTGGGGATTAGGCTGAGAGTAGGTGCGTCCAGATGGTGAGGTGATGGTTGCCCAGAACAAGAAATATCTTTTAAAAGATTTGGCTATGGTGAACCCCTGGGATTCCAAGCCTGTGCCTCTGGTTGCAGAGCCAGCCCCAATCCTCCCTGGAGAATTCCCTGCTGCTCCCAGCCAGATCCAGGCTGTGAGTGGGTTTGCTTGGGCCTTGTTCTGGTGGCACAAGGGGCACATGGTGCCAGCCATAACACTGAGTAATGCCGGGAGGTGCCTTTTAGAACAAACAATGTGGGTGAGCTCCTTAGAGAGGGAATACCTCTGGCTTGACATTTAACTTATTGAATTATTTAAATGAATGTCAATTAGGTAGAGTAGACTTGCTGCCTTCTGCTAGGGCACTTCCTGGTTATTTGCACAGGCAAGTTTAAAATATTTCGTATTGTATATCCTGCTTCCTATCTGTCCTGTGGAAAACCAGTCACAGAAGGCAATTCACCATTCCTTGGTGTTCCTTGATGTATATATACTGTATTCATATCACAGTCTGACAGATTAGAGGTCTGCAGAACCTCACCTTCCACCCTAACAGGGGTTTTGTGATAATTCTTGTACCCACCTCTCCCACCACAGTTCTTCCCCAAATAAAATACCACAGGCCCACACATGTGATGGTTATTCCTAAATTTTGACAAGACTTAAAACGGTGAGTCATGGGCATCCTGGGGCCTGCTGTGTTCCTTACAATTCTGAATATTAAGATCTGAAAATGCTACTACCTTGCTTTTAACTTCCTTTGTTGAATTAGTAATCCTAGCTCAGAACATCCTTTTGGCATCTCTTTGACTAATCCCCTCTGTCAGATACAATTGCCAAAGTGGCATTTAACTAATGTGTGTGCATACGCATAGGCATGCAGTGGGTGCGTGGGGTCATTTTTATATTCTTACGAATTTAGGGTCTTCATTTACATTAGGTTGTATAGGAAGGATAGATATATGAAGGGCTCTGCTAATTAGTTATATGGAATGTACAAATAAAGAAGATGACATGTTGGTGAGAAGCAAAATGGGAAAATGTCGGAGAAGGAGTTGTGTTTTCCCATTAGCTAACTGCTGGACTGAGCTCGTAGTTCCTCCGTATCTGAGATAGAGTTAATTAGTATTAACAGCCATCTTTCTTCTCCCTTTTTCTTTTTCCTGATTGTGGAGGGGAGGATATGAAAACCGTGGTTTTGGGCATCTCACTGACAAGACTCACCACCTTAAAAGTAGTCAACCCCTGGGCATCTATACTCAACTGTTGTAGGAATATAAAGATTCAAGGAGAGTATTTGAGACACAAATCCTTTTGACTTAGTTTATGACCTCACAGGATAAGATCTGCTTAAGATCTCTATGCCATTATTCCTGTGTGCACTGCATAGTAGGTCTACTGAGCTGAATTTTACTAAAGATAGTACTGGAGGCTGCTCAATTCTTGCAGAATTCTTTAGCTTACAGTCTAAATATCTGTCAGCCCATCCCCATGTCCTGTCAGAAACTAGAGACTTTGGAAAGACAGTATACCTTCTTGTACCTGTGGACTTAGAGTTCAATTTGCGCTGCAACTGTACAAGCAGATTTCACTCTGAAAGCACATTAGAAAAATTATTGTTTATTGCGTTTCATTATTTTTAATCTGACATTTTCTTTTAGAACCACAAAGTGTCATTAATTCTTTGGTTTACTGGACCATCCATTTCCATAGGATCAATACTGAGTGAGCCCTCTGTGGTCTGGAATTACAGTCAGCCGCCGGGGTCCTCCAGGGATTGGTTCCAGGACCACCCTTCTACCCCTCACCGTGGATACACAGATCTGCAGATGCTCAAGTCTCGTACATAAAATGGCAGAGCCTTTGCATATAACCTATGCACATCCTCCTGTATACTTTAAGCCATCTCTGGGTTACTTAGACTACCTAACACAATGGAAATGCTAGGTAAACAGTGGTATTGTTTAGGGAATGATGACAAGAAAAAAAAGTCTGTACATGTTCAGTACAAACTCAACCATCAGCCATTGTAGGCCTAACTACATAGTATGCATCAACAACAATGTAAGATTTTCTGTAGTATTTTCTATTAGCAGTTAGTTGAATCCGTGGATGTGGAACCCACATATACAGAGGGCCGACTGTACTTGTTTATAGTTGCTCCTAGTGGATTGTACAATCGATACACTGAGTTGAGTAATTCGTACTCCTCAATCCATTATCAGTTCATAAACAGTAAACCTCCTATTTTTATTTTTATTTTACCCCTTCATTCCCAACACTAACCCCTCGTCCTCAACCCAGTGTCAACAGATACAACCTTTTTAATGTGTTAGGTACGTATCCTTGGATATACATGACCTTTAAAAAAATTTAGGGTTTTTAAATAGATGCTATGTTTCAAATTTATATAAATTGCATTATTGTGCAGTTTTAAAGTATAGTCTTTTTAATTTCCTGCTGTAGATCACAAACAAATCAATATGACACCATTAACTCTCCCCACCCCCATCCATTTCCCTCCAAAGAATCGTCACCTGTCGGGCAGCATAGTTGGCAGCCCTCAGCCAGCTTTGTGCCATTCAAGAGTGGCAAGCATGTCTAGACTCCCTGGAAATATTATCTTTCAACTCGCTTTTGGCAAGTGTAAACTTTTTTGCTGGATTATGTCAACAGATATATATATGTTTCTCATCCTCATAGAAATAGATTGGTGCTGGAATATCTCTTGGATTTCTCTAGGCAGGGGAAGTAAAGAATATCTCTTGGCTCATTAAAGTTTTTGCTCATTAAAAATGTCTGAGGGCTCTTAATTCTCAGGGGTGAGATTGGTGACATATATACACTGTCAGTGGCTATTTTGGATTTTCTGCTTTCAGGCATGTCTTTGCTCTTGGATGAGCCCCTTGTGGTTTTCAAAAGAACGATCAAGTCAATTATAAATAGAAGGCTTGTGTTGGTGTGTCTGCAGGCACTTATTCTGTGCGACGAGGCACCCACATTACAGTGGGCAGTGAACTATTTTTCTTTGAAGAGGGAAGAAGAAAAATGAAGAACACTTTTTTTTTTTCTCTTTTTGAGATAACCCACATCTCTACACACACCCACACAGATCTTGTAAATGAACTTGACATTTTCAAAGACTTTACCTTAAGGTCTTTTAAAAGCACAGCCACCCGACCTGTTATTTTCAGAAAGAAGCAGTTCTCTCACAGCTCTGCAACAGAGGGTTCAAGGATCGAAAGGCAGCCTCTCTGTGCCTTAGACCATCAGAGGGAGCCCTGAAAGCTGTATTTCCTTATATGACCAGTGCTTAAGTGAAGTCCACCTCAGCCAACTAATCTAGCAGTGGCCTCTAGGTTCTTGGTCTAGTCTGTCTTCATTGGGACCAGCAAGTCTGAACTAGTCATTCTAACAGGGAGGGCGAAAAGAAAGAGGGGTTTGAAAAATGAAACTGCAAATGAGTGTTATTCAAACAGAGACAATTAGGAGGTCTGATGAGGTGTGCTCCACTGATGATACATTTCTGCCCTTTTCTGTTGCACCTTGGGCCCACCACGTGTGGGCTGCTCCTTGGGTCCCATCTGTCACCTTCATGTGCAAACGTTGTGCTGTTCCCTTTGTCTCCTTGTGCCCTCATCCTCAATCATTGGTGCCAAATTTTTTCCCCTGCTAGTTGAAATGTGTAAGAAGCTATGAATTCCCATTATAATTAATGTAACAATTTCAGTATTAATACTGTCAAAAAATTTGTCTACGCATCTTGGTGAAAATATCGATAATGTGGATTTGTAATTATAGACTTATAAACTCTTATTATAATGGTATATTTCTGAAGCAGAGTAGTAGTAGCAGGAACATTAAACCTTCCTCCTATTTACTAATTGATGGAGATTTGTATGGAGCTAGGAGGAACTGATATAAACAGTTGCCATATATTTAGGAACCATCCTTTTTATTTCCCCATAAAATAAAAGTGATGAGCATTATGTTCAGTAAAACATTTTATTTTGATGTAAGAATTGGGATACGAGAGCCCATCAGGCAGAAGATAACATGAAAACTCATATGGCTGAAGTTAATTTCCACAAGCCTGTGGACAAATGATAACCATACTTTGGCCTAGTAATATCTAAAAGAGTACACAGCTTTTCTAAAGGCATTCATATATTGAGAAGTTATTATTATTTGGTGGTTGGTCAAATAAGAGATATAAGGTACCAGAATGTGGACATCATGGCCAGTGGTGATGCTTACTTAGCCTGACTTTGTTTGGTTAATGTGTTTGTCGGGGTCTTAAAGAAACTGTATTATTCCCCTAATGAGTGTAAAACCCATGCAGTGATTTTTTTTTCTCCTTACTCTCCCTCCTTTCGCAGATGAGAAGCCCAAGGTAAACCCCAAACTGTACATGTGTGTGTGTGAAGGCCTCTCCTGTGGGAATGAGGACCACTGTGAAGGCCAGCAGTGCTTTTCCTCGCTGAGCATAAACGATGGCTTCCATGTCTACCAGAAAGGCTGCTTCCAGGTGTACGAGCAGGGGAAGATGACCTGTAAGACCCCCCCGTCACCTGGCCAAGCTGTGGAGTGCTGCCAAGGGGACTGGTGTAACAGGAACATCACGGCCCAGCTGCCCACTAAAGGTTCCCATGGACTTTTCTATTTCTACATCAAGGGTTTTTGTTAGTGTCATCCTGATTCTGTGTGGGTTAAATATGTAACTAGCCACAGGCTTCCCTCCTGTTTTTTAAACCAGAGGCATTGGGCGACAAGGACGATAACTCTAGATGAGGAAGAGAAAGAGGTGGCCTTTGGAATTTAAAAGGAGGATGGAGATTTTTGGGAAAGTCAACAAGGTGATGCCCACTTTGGGGATCTCTTAGCTGACCAGATCTCTCTCAGTAGTCATGAGCAGATGAACAGACCCTGCTACCTTTTCCTGTTAATGAGCCATGAGGTCATTCATAATTTCTGAAAAAATTCTGCTTAGTAAATACTCATCTCCATGTTGAGTGTGTAAGGCAGAAAACTCAGGTGCCTGAATGGGATGCCTTTTCTTCTGTATAAGGAAGATAACAGAGACTCATTAAACTTTTCTCCCATGTCTGATTTCCAGTGATCTATCACTGCAATGCGAAGTCACGTGAGATTTCACGTAAGCTTTGTAGTTGATGTGGAATCTTCTCCGTATTCTATTCAATATGGATTCCATATCCAATGGAAATCAGTCCTCCTATGAAACTGTTTCCTTATAAGATGAACCCGAAGTCCCTACAAATATTAATGTACTCAGTCTTTGTAGACTCACTCCATGCTAAATTTATTCTAATACATCGTACATTTTTAATAGGCATAATTATTTAATTTTGCACTCACAAAGGAAACAAACCAAAAAGTGGAGTAGGAGAAGGTACCAGGAGCATCCACTGTGGGAAATATCAGCCATCAAAGGAGGAGACAGAAAAATGAAGGGAAAAAATAAAAAACCTGTTACAAGATTGTGCTACAATAGTTCTTGAAGTTATGGTGATGATAAGCAAATGGTTAAATTCTGATAAGCAAATGGGGTTGAATAGCAACAGAAGATTTTTAAAAGGGAGATCAAGTATTTAAATAGTTAAAACTAAAAGTACTTGATGGAATGAACTTCACTTCTAAACTTTGTGAGTTGAAGTGTTATTAATAGAGTGGGTGGACATGAAGAAATGTCTGCATTCACAAAATTATATCTGTAGTATGAAAAGCTCCTAATCTGCAAAAGTCTGTGCTGGATATTCAGAAAATTTATTTCCTTAAGGGATTTCTAATATAATTAGGGTGGCCCAATATTTATAATATAATGCTGTATGTAATTAATTTTATACTTTATTATACAAATGTCATATACAATGATATGTGTCAAGCTGTTGATTTATTTGCATTTGGAAAGTTAAAAGAAATGTATAAAGGAAGTTATGGTTGAGATTGGATGGCTGAACGGGCCATGGACATGGAAAAGAGTTAAGTCATATGTGGGGAAGAACAGGGATTGGTGACAATGTCATGAAATTCAGAGACGATTATTATGATTATTGTTTTTGGGACATTTAATTATGGAACTTCATTCTCCAACTAAGAAATTTTTGTTTAACTCAACTAGGCAAGTAGAAAGTCTGTGAATATTTGCTTGAATGATTTGTGAGTGTTCAAGTGAATGCATGAATGCTTGAATGAGGAACGTAAGAAATAAGGTGTGAATGAAGGAGTGAATGAGTGATTAGGTGAGTGAATGAATTAATGAATGAATGTTTTGAGTGAGTGAATGAATGTTGAAATGAGTGAGTAAGGGAACAGCTGAATGAATTGGTTCCTAGGCAGAAGTTATGTAAAAAGATCAATGAGAATTCAGCAGCAGACATCCAAGATAAATTGGGTAGTTTGTTCTTAACTCAGACAGCACTTTCTCATAGAGATATTACAGCATATTGTCTGTCTGCAAGGGTTTGATGATAAAACATCCTCACAGATCAAATCCAAGTTAATCAGAATAGTACCAGAGATTTGTATAGTACTTTATATTTTAAAAACACTTTCACTTAACATGCATCAATATGGTTGGTTCTCAATGGAATTTTTTCCAGTCGTGTCTAAATGAATAATGGTTACAATGACTGGGCTATTGGTCAGGTATTAGGAAGTATTTAAGTTTTAACACTTTGTGACTGTGAGACTGTGGTCAGTATCAGGAGTTACTTGTTAGGGTATTGGTTATAAATAGTAAACCCTAAGTCAACAGTGATCCTTACCGCCAATTACCCTTTTCTCCCCCATCTCCAGGGAAATCCTTTCCTGGAACACAGAATTTCCACTTGGAGGTCGGTCTCATCATTCTGTCCGTCGTGTTTGCAGTATGCCTTCTAGCTTGCCTACTGGGAGTCGCTCTCCGAAAATTTAAAAGGCGCAACCAAGAACGCCTCAATCCCAGAGATGTGGAGTATGGTACCATCGAAGGGCTCATCACCACCAATGTTGGAGACAGCACATTAGCAGTGAGTTTGTGACCCCAGGGAATCCTAAGCATAATGAAGATGGCGGAGGATGCTTTCTTATTTTGAGCATGAAATGCTCAACTGGTGACTGGATTGTGTGCACACATACCCCGGTCACCTACGTCCTAAGCAAGGATGTGCTGGCACCTGACTAATCTGTCCTATGTGAGAACATTCGTTTTAGACAACATTTATATTAAATAGGAGAGGGGATTTACTTTAGCAGGTTTTGGGGAGTAAGGGAAAAGGGACAGAGGAAGGTAACCCATAATGTTGGGGGGGATTTGGAGATTAATGGTACTCAGTTACTCTGTTGGTAGCAATGAAAGTGCTTTCAAAAACAGCATCTTTTGCTTAATATTAAACATCACTTTCCTTTCCTGATTATTTCAACACCCTGTAATATAAGACTTTAAAACTTGACATCCAAAAAAGCAGGTATTACATTTTTCATGCGCTTGTGCTGCCCCCTTGTGGAGTGTTGTCATTTGGTTAAATCAGTGCTATCCTGTAGGACTATGTAAGCCACATACCTAATTTTGAATTTTCTAGTAGCCACCTTAAAAAAAGTTTAGAAAGTCCCAGGCGATATTAATTTCAATAATATATTTAACCTAACATGTATAATTGTTATTATTTTAATATATAATTATAAAGAAATATGAATGAGACATTTTACTTTTATTTTTGAACTAAGTTTTCAAAGTCTGATATGTATTTACTCTTAGCCTATAACAGTTCAGACTAGTCCTGCTTCACTTGCTCACTGTCAACATATGCCTAGTAACTACCCTACCCTAATGGACAGCACAGAGTTAGAAACTATTGTATTTATACATTTTAAATGTGCTCATTTGCATATTTTAAAATGAAATATGCAAATCACATTAAAAAGTGACTGTCTTCCTTTTTTTATGTTTTAAAATTGTTTCTTAAGTGTTAATTTTAAAGAAATCATAAAACTTAAGAAAAGGGAATCTTTTGCTATAAATAGGTTTACCAGAAAGTACAAAAGAAAAAAGCAGTAACATTCTAAAAGGGACATAAGCTAAGTCAGATGCCTTCCCTGGAAAAGGGCAAGATAAGTGAGTGTTAGAGACATAGCAGTACCATTCGGAGATTCCTTGTCGTCATCTGATGAATTGAAAGACAATCAAGGTCATAATTCTGTATATTCCTTTTTTTTTTTTTTTTTTAAGGCAGTGTCACTGGCCCCCATATGTGGGACCCAAACCGGGGCTGCTGGCTTCCCAAGCCAGCTCTTAACCACCATGCCACTGGGCTGGCCCAAGCTCATAATTTTGTAATTTTGTAATGTGATTCGATGTTACTTAATGCCATGACTATGTGTCCCCTAAGATCATTTTGCTACAATCCAAAAAGTGTTAAAAGTGTCTGGCGGTTCTGCAGATAAGCCTGCCTTCTTCCTTTTTGCTGGGGAAGACTTGCTCTCACCCATCTCTGTAGGTTAGGTGCTAACACCTGGACCATCCATGGTGAGTTGTTAATAAAACATTTTGTCGTGGCTGATACAGGCTGTGAAATATCCCATCCTGCTGTTTTCTCCATCGTTGGGCCTCCTGTCAAGTGTACTTTTTGGTATGAAATGAAGGGAAGGACCCTTGTTTAGCTTCATTTTACCTATCGATTTAAATCGTGGTACAGAGAAACTGAGAAAAGAGGAGCTAGGACATTCCTTTTTCAGAAAGTTGAGAAATACAGCTTTTCATTAGAAATGTACTTAGAAGTTTATTTGAAGTTTTAAGGAAAATTAAATGAGTTTTTTGAGTTAGTAGCAAGAAGTTATAAGGCTGAATCCTGACAGAGCTTTATTAAAGCAAGAAAAATAGATTAGTTAGAACTTTGCTCCTCAGAACTGTTAACATAACTAATCACCATGGGCAATAATGGGAATATATCATATAAATTACTGTTTAAATAGCTTCTGTAATCTTGAAAGAGGAATGGGAGTGTACTCTAAAATAGTCTTCCCAATTCAACCTTGTGAGATGACAGTATATCACGATATGATAACACAGTAAAGAACACTGTTTAAAGCAAGTTGTCATTATTGGTCTGTATACCTGCTCATTTAAGCAATATGCTCATTTATACGATTCAGCAAAGCACACCTTACTAAACAGCATCCTTACATTGAAAAGAAGCCTTGGGGTCCAAGAGTTGAAATACATGTTTGTTAGTCTTTGTTTTATTTTCTCCCCTTCCTCCTTAAACTACAAACTAGGTTTAAAACCAGGATTATATATTATGAAAAACAACATATTAGTTTAATTTTCAGAATTACTCTCTTAAACAATTGAAGGATTAAGAGAAAAAAGAGCAGCAAATAGATTGTTAGAAGGATGTGAAACTCCACTTCATCTATGCTCAATGTCTTGTTGATTATCCATTTTGCGAGTTTTAAGGATTCTGAATGTCTTGCTTTGGATGTTCAGTTTTTGGTAACTTTGCTGATCAGCAGTACTTCACAGTGGTGCTTAGAGCAAGTAAAAAAATAGATGAAATTCAAAGAAATCAGTGTATTGTATTAACAGGCCAGCTGAAATGTTAGGGAAAGGATGAGCTTTGAGGAAAGTTAGCTCACTGTTACTGCCACCTTACCACCATCACCATGGGCACAATAATGTTTATTTATTACAGACAATTCATTCCGGATACAAAAATACCTCTGCTTCTTGGCGGATTCCTTCTTTTCCTCAGAAGGAAAAATCTATGAATGAACTAACTGGGAATCTTTTCCACAATCTGTTCTTTTTTAGAAGTAGATTGTGGGCATGGTTTTACGTTTTTAATGAAAGTTTTATTTTTTCCTCACTCTGATTGATGGGTAATTCACATGAAGAAATGACACTTAGGTGTTAATTTTGTGACCCCCTTTGTTCCTCACTCGCCTAAAAGGTAACCTGCGTCCAGGTAGCCCCTTTTCTGCTTGAGTGTACCACTTTGTTGACTTACGTGGCCACTGGTATCTTTCTAATACAAACAACATTAGAGTTATCTGTTCCTTATTCCTAATTTGTTTGTTCCTTATTTAGAGCCCCTTAGTTGGCATGTCAACTAAACTGGATCCTTGAATAGATATTTATGAGCAGAGCAGAGTATGGTCAGTTACGTCCAGCGCGTGGACTTGGAGGCCCTTTTCCTTTATTTTGCCCCACTTGCTCTTCTTTCTACTGCTTCCTTTGCTTAGCCTGCTTCCTGGACTTTCAAATTTGCATCTTCAACTTTGTCCATTCAGCTTCTTTATATTTTTAATTCTAAAACTCTGGGTGCAAGGGAGGATTATTTGTCCCTCAGGAAAACCTATCAGGAAAGGGCCGGCGTCTGGTTTTCCTGAGAAATAAGCCAGTCCTTCCTCCAGTGGGTCTGTCCATGTACACTAGCAGGCCACGCGCCCAGGATTGCTACTTCCGTGCCAGTTACGATGCCATGCATGTTCATACACTAAACCGAGAGCTGTTTCTCAGTAGCTTCTTTTTCTCCTTGTCTTGAACCACAGGATTTATTGGATCATTCGTGTACGTCAGGAAGTGGCTCTGGTCTTCCCTTTCTGGTACAGAGAACAGTGGCTCGTCAGATCACGCTGTTGGAGTGTGTCGGTAATTCTTTTTACCTTTCCTTTGCGGGTTATATGCAATGTAAGTTGTGCTTCTAGAAGTAGGCTGGAATGGAGACAACCCGCTTCTTGGTACCTGTTGCTTGTTAAATGGCGATGCGGGGTAGCCGTGTGGTGTGGCTACGTCTCTCTTCTCCATGACTTGTGTTAGAGCGCTTGAGCTTGCTGAAGTCCTTGTCAGAGGAATGTATCACCAGTTAGTATAGAGAAGGATTAGTCAGAAGCTTTTGCTTGCAAGTACACCCTTTGGGATGATGAATTGAAACATGAATTAATACGGCTGCTCCTGATTGTAGATACTTAATGAGCTGAGGTAAGTTGGTTTTTGGGCCACAAACTTGCTTATTGTAATGCTCTAATCCCTCTCACTCTTTCCCCGCCTTTAAAAATAAAATAATGAAATACATTTACCAAAGCTACCTTTATAACTGCTTTATTTAAACAAGAGTTTTGTATACTTCCTTGTGGCCTCTCATATTTTCCCATATAGGGACGTATTTATAAAGAGATGTAATCATAGTATGTGTATTATTGGTGTCCCTTTTTTCAGTTTTAAGCTCACACATATTTCCTTATATTTGTACACATCAGAAATACTTTAAGATTGTGTAGTAATAGTTGATTGAATCCTCATTTATCTTTAACAATGCTGCTTGAGAAAGATTTTGTACACATTACTTCTTTCTTTTGAGTGCTTAAAAGAAATTCCCAGGAACTGGGGTTACTAGGTCAAAATCTATGACTGTTTTTTATATGACTTGTTTTACATATTGCCGGATTGCCTTCTAGGAAGATGGTGCACAAAATAGTTCATTTTAGAAGTCCCCATTTTCATTAGTTTTACTTTTAAATGATTGCTGGATATTTGCCAGCCA
Source organism: Aselliscus stoliczkanus (assembly GCA_033961575.1). Taxonomy (NCBI): domain Eukaryota; kingdom Metazoa; phylum Chordata; class Mammalia; order Chiroptera; family Hipposideridae; genus Aselliscus; species Aselliscus stoliczkanus. The sequence goes on along the minus strand of CM066731.1, from coordinate 110,816,097 downwards.
CATGATGGTTTTCACTAATTTCTCCTTTAGACGGCACACAGGGATTGTCACAATAGTAATGGAGGGCTGGCAACATCTCCACATTGTCCTCCTAATTCCCCTGGTTTCTTTGGGCTGGACTTGGCAGCTTTTGGTTGGTGGCTGGCTATCATAAGCTTCGTCCACTTCTTGGTTGCTATCTTCCGGCTTTTCTTTCTGTTTTCATGAAAACCAGGACACTCCCAGACCGTGGAAAGGGACGGACAGAGGTACTAAGAACAGTGACTGCCACCTTCAGGCACACAGGCGCCCAGCAGGGGCCTGCTGCCATTTCTCTAGGTCTGCAGCTTCTGTGACTGTTTCCAAATGCCCCTTCACGCTTCTCCTCTGCAGTGGAGAAAATAAAAATGGAGTAGTCACAAATGTGCGCATATTGCATACAACCAGGTTTTTCCTTAATACCAGTTAAAATCCTTTTTGATTTTGAACAAGGGGGTTCCTGGGTCGTAGTGAGAGGCAGTGAAATGAGGCATGTGCCTGTGTTACTTACCTCCATCCTCCTGTTCCATGGCCACTCACCATTCACGGAGCAGCGGTCTCAAGATAGTCCTCAGAGGTTGACCCCAGAATCCAGAGGGCAAAATAATGTTGCACCTTTAAAAATACATACAACTTCTGGTTGTCTAGATATTCTTAAGCATTTTTTTAAATAATGTAAATTCAGTGACAGCATTTTGTTGGCTTAATGCTAAAGACTTTAATAAAAGCAGTGCCTTTCGGTAGCTTATAGTTACTGTTCATGTGGTACAGTCTTAAATAAAAATATATATGGTCAACTGCTTGGATAGTATATTATCGTTTTTGGTTCAAAAGTTTGGGAAGTTGGACTAGATCAGTCTTTTCCAGGAGATGATAAGTGAATCCCCAAATTTCAGATGCCTTAGGGGTCCTCTTTGTGGGACTCCATGGCCAGTACTTTTGGGCAGCTCAGCTTCTGTCTTTAGGTACTTCTACATAAGGACGCATTTGTAGAAAGCATTTGACAAGTTAAAAGCATTTGAAAACCATTGAATTGAGTTTCTATTTTAATTCTGTCTACTTACCCTGACATCCATCTCCATTTTCTTTTTTAAAAAAGGCTTTAAGGGAACCCTGTAGTAATGTCCCAATTCTCTGGGAAATTTCTCTCTCCTTCCTAATGAGACTATGAGGACAAAGGTCAAATAAAGATACAGAAGGGAACCAGAGGCAGGAAAAGATTAGCTTGCCATTTTCTAGCAGCTGGTTTTATAATATCTTAGCACTAGCCTTCACCTTGAGCTACAGATGCTGAGCAATTGCTTAATTAACTGTATTAAAATTAATTTTGTACGAAATACTATTTGTATGACGCGACAGTGACCCACAATGACCACTTACTGACCACATTTAACATACTTTTGGTTTAGTCACCAGTATTTAATAGAGACATTGTTTATCATAAGGAAATCTAGATTGAGCGGTTTTGGTTATGTTTCAGGTGAGTCACCCGGAGAGACATGCTTTCTAGCTCCATGTTTGGGTTCTGAGTGGCTTAGTTTTCCAGCAAAGAGCTGTATTCCTGTCTATGCAGGTGGTGCTACAGCTGCTGAGTACAAACTGTATTTCCCAGCAGCCACTTGCCTTGGTAGAAAGCCTCACTGCACTGCAAGTTGTATCTCATGATGCATGATTATATAGGTGCCCCATATGTCTTTACCTTTGATTATACCCCGTGTTGATCCTCAGAGTCTCCTGGTACTTACTTCCTTCTCCCAGCCTTCCTGCTGACCCCTACCTACAAATAAGAATGGCAGAGGGAGCATGGAATTAACACGCTGACAGTTGTGTTGCTACTGCAGGAGGGGGCATGCACCTAAGAGATTAGATCACACATTTTGGAAAATGTCTTCTCCGATTGGCCTTTTCAGTGTAGCCTACTTGTGACATCACAGGGTCTAACAAGCAAATATCCATGACCAATGTCAGAAATCAGAACTGTTCTGGGATTATGTGTTTAAGACTTTGCAAATCCTCTTTTGAAATACATCCTCCACCAAGAAATCCTTTAGGGATGGCAGTGGCTGCTTGTTGATCTCCTTCACAGCTTTGTTTTTTGTGTGTTTGTGTGTGATTGTTTTATGATTTTTTTTTTAATCCTTCTGAACACACATCTCAAATGTATTAGTCTCCTTTGTGAAATGCATATTTAAATTCACAAATTTGAACTCTTAGAAAATGCCTATGTTGGTCCTATATGAGGGGAAGGAATCAAGTAAGCTATTCAGTTTAGCTACACACACTTCTGGCTTTCAGCACAACACTGAAATCTAATAATCTGTACCATTTCCTAAGTTTTACTAACTTTCAGGGGCTTTTAAAAACCATATGCATTTCATACCTTTTAATAGAGGAATTAAATGTGAACTTTGTCATTAGCAGCTAATTGTATGGTGCAGGTACTGAGGGGGTTTAATTTGTTATCACAATGGGGTGGCGGGAAGAGGAAGTTTGCACCTCATTTTTGTATGTCTTTACAGGCAAAAGGTTGTGGTATTTATATCCCCAAATTGAATATTTCCCAGTAAAAAATGGGAGAAATTGAGTTGTGGGCATAGAGTTTACTGGTTACTTCTGTCCAGCTGTCCAATGACATCTCCATGTTGCTTCCCACAGGGAAAGGCAGGTATGGTGAGGTGTGGAGAGGCAGTTGGCAAGGGGAGAATGTTGCTGTGAAGATCTTCTCTTCCCGGGATGAGAAATCATGGTTCAGGGAAACAGAATTGTACAACACTGTGATGCTGAGGCATGAAAATATTTTAGGTAAGTACAAAGATAATCCCCTTGTTAATTTTATCTAGAAAATAATTTGCCTGCCTTTGTCCTCTCAGATTTAGTGTACATGAATTTACCTACCTCTCCTGAAAGTGATACAGGGATCATTAGCATTTATATACTGTTTAATTTTTGTACCACTAGTTTTCTTGTTTAAATATGCAAAGAAACTAAGTTTGAAGATTCTCTAGATGATGAAAAGGAAATTGTTATTGTTCATTCTTATTCTGTGGGTCATTATTTAAACAACCAAAATTTGCCCATGTTGTGCACTTAGAGGCTTCATTGGTTGTTCTACTTACCCCACCTTTTTTGAATATTTATTACTTGAATCAGACTAAGAAAGATATTTGGATGATGTCCTAGAGAGTCACAGCTCCCAGGGACATTGTAATTAAGTGCACATTCCTTCAAACTCAGCACCGTTTTGAAAGCCCAGATATATAGAGGGATTTAGCATACATTTTAATTGGAAACTAAAGCTTAAAAACATTTGTGAGGGCCGGCCGAGTGGCGCATTGGTTGAGCGCTGGTTTTGGGATGCCAGCGGCCCCGGTTCGGATCCCACATGAGGGCCGGTGACACTGCCCTCTGCAGCTAACGGCAGCTCCACCTGGAGCTGGGCTGTGCGAGCCCCGGTGATGGTGTGGGCTGCAGCCCCTGCTGCGGTGGGCTGCCATAGGGTACAGTGAGTGGCCCGCAGCCAGCGTGAGCGGCTGGCAGCCAAGCGTGAGCTGCCAATAGCCGCGGTGAGCGACATCCAGAGGCCAGCGACCGATCTGCCTCATCCGGGAAGAGCGCAATGACGATACCAACAGTGAAGCAACATCCTCCGCAACTAAACTGAAGAACAAAAAGACAGCAACTTGTCTGTTCCCCTTCCCCGATTCCCCAACGCTGTTCGCCTCCGCCAATTCCCCAATAAAATCTTTAAAAAAAAACAAAAACATTTGTGAAATATGTGACGAGCTCATGGAAATATTGTTGTAGAAGTATTAAGGGTGAGAATATTCCTTGTGCCCATTGACGTCTATGTTTTTGAAAAGTTTCTTTAACTGTGTTTATATTAATATATCTATGATGAATGCTGCCTGGAGTGCTTCTTTAACAGTAGATATAAAGTTTATATAGAAATTTGACCGGTATAGGATGTGTTGACCACTTCATGGCTTTTGGATTAGGTTGAGTTTATAGGAAGGCTGTTGCTAGAATTTATTTCTATTCCTGTACAGTCATGTGATGATGCATAATGACATTTTAGACAATGACCACATATAGGACAGTGGTCCCATAGGTCTATAATGGCGGAAAAATTCCTATCACCTAGTGACATCATAGCTGTCAAAGCGTAGTATAGTGCAGTGCATTACTCACGTGTTTGTGGTGATGCAGGTGTAAACAAACCTACTCTGCTGCCAGCCTTTAAAAGTATATCATGTACAGTTATGTACAGCACATAATACTTGATAATGACAATAAAGGACCATGTTAGTGGTTTATGTATTTACTATACTATACTTTCTATCATTTTAGAGTGTACTTTTTACTTACTAAAGAAAAAGCTTACTGCAAAACAGTATGCCACGTTATCCTGAAACAGCCTCAGACATCTCATGTTTACTGCATCTCTTGATTGCATCATTTTCTCTTGTGTTTGATTTACTCTCATGTTGTTTTATAAATTTAGTGTCGCCTAAGTGTGCAGTGTTTATCAAGTCCACAGTGACATACAGTAATGTCCTAGGCCTTCACATTCACTCAGGATTCACTCACTGACTCACTCAGAGCAACTTCCAGTCCAGCAAACTCCATTCGTGGTCCGTGCTTTACATAGGTGCACTATTTTTTACCTTTTACACTGTATTTTTACTGTACCTTTTGTATGATTAGATATGTTTAGATATGCGAATACTTAATCATTGTGTTACAGTTGCCTACGGTATGCAATACAGTAACATGCTGTACAGGTTTGTAACTTGGAAACAATAGGTTATATGATATAGCCTAGGTGTGTAGTAGGCTGTACCATCAAGGATTGTGTAAATACACTCTATGCGATGTTTGCACAATGACAAGATTGCCTAATGATGCATTCTGAGAAATGAATTCTTGTCATTAAACGGTACATGACTGCATTGCCAGTTTAGTATTATACCTGAGTCAAGTTGTCTTGAAATAATGGCTTGATAGTTGCCCAATACTTGGCTTCAACAGAATGGCGATATGTTCCATCTCGGAGCTGTCTCAGTTTCTGCTGTTGATTTTTTCCCCTTCTCTTACCCCTTGGGCCCTAGCCGTCACATAATCCCCCTCACTTGTATGATTGCTGATAGTCTCCCCATTCCACTCCATCTCTCCATTGGGGAGAGTTATCTTCCACTGGGGAGCTGAAATACTTTTACTCAAAGTGTCTTTGATGACTCCCACATGGCTGCAACATTTGTGGCTTCTGAGCCTAACGTTCCAGACTCTCTCTTTTGGGATCCAATGAGTCTCTGAAGCCTCCTCTACAAATATGTCCACATGCAGCCATTTCTGGTATTTGCTATTCCTTGGGATTGCCATGAATATTCATGTCTCTGCCTTTGTTCGTGTTGTTCTCAATCACCCACTGTCCCCATCCCACCCTCCAACTACCTCTTTTTCTATCAAAACTTCTCAGTTTCCTTCTAGTCCCTGCCAGTGGATTTAAGTATGCTTTTCTGCAGTCCCTCACTCTGCACCTCTGCTGTCCCTCACTCTGCACCTCTGCTATAACTCTTATAACACACTGCCTTGTGTTGCAGTAATGATGGCAACAACAACAACAAGGACTGGTTACTATGCAGTAAGCACTGGTTTAATTGCTCTATGTGCATTTTCTTATTTAATCTTCATCACAACCATAACGGTCGGAGGTACTCTTGTTTTCCTAGTTTTATGAGATAACTCAGGTACACACAGATTAACATCACCCAGCAGGTTGAAGAGTAGAGCTGAGAATCACATCGGGCTGTCTAACTCTTCCCACAGTTCTATACCCTACACCCTAGTTGACTAGATCATCATATAGTAATGGGGGTGCTTTTTAGTCTAGAGTAAGGGTATGAGGTGGAAATTCATCAACAGTCAAAATGACCCTTCCATGTCCCAGTTTTTCCTCTAACACTGGAACAGACTGAGGTTGAGCCAACAGATAAAACATCCGTTATGTTAGAAGCCATGATGTACAAAAAGTAATTATCTTTGGACACTAGAATTACTGTTAATGGGCAGATGAGCATATGCTAAGAGGCCTGGGGATCTGAGACTCATTGAAGGAAGAGCATGGTCAGACGTCCCCTGTTATTCTCCTGGGGCCCGCAGGCTCATTGAGCAAAGTGCTCTAGATCTCACTGTGCTATGCAAATCGTCACTTTATCCATACACTTGAGTTAAATGACCTGTGATAATTGTACAATGAGGGTAAGAATTATTTCCATTGTTTTTGCTTTCACATTCAGTGCTGAGGACAGTGCTTTACACACGGTAGGTAGGTGAGGTGCTCAGTAAATATTTATTAAATTGAATTTAATCACAAGGGAATTTGATAGTCACCTTTGCAATAGGATTCATCTGAGAGAAATGAGGTTCCCTTAGTGTAGTCACAGAAGGCAAAACATCGTCTATTGCTTATTACTTAGTGATCCATGGAAATTCTGAATTCATGGGATCTTTCAACCCTCATCATAATTACAGCCAATGATTGCTCTTACAGTGTAGTCCTTTTAGTTATGAAAGCTTGCACAACCTTTTGTTGTTCTTCTCTGCTCTACCAGTTTTACGGATGTGCAGACTTGAAGGTTTTCTGGGATTATCTATTAGGAGAGCTTACTGTGTTTTGAATATCAGATTTTATATCTACCACTCTTGAGTATTGCTAACTCCCCCAAATACATAATTAAATCACACACACACACACACACACACACACACGCAAATACATACACACACACACACACACACATCCAGGTAAAACTTAGGGCCTTCATTGTTTATCCTCCGAATTAAAATTGTAAAACAGTGTTTTTCAAATGGACTGGTTTGGATTTCCACTCTTTTGCTATGTCTGTACAGAAGTCAACTGATACGTGAGTAATGGGCGGCTCTGTTGTGTGGTGGCAAGAAGAGTGGTCTGTGAATTTGGGAAACTGATTTCTCCCGTCAGCGCCATTAGAGGCCCACTGTGTGACTCGGGGCCAAGGTTGTATGTTTCTGAACATTCCTTTCCTCATCACTAAAACCAAGAAGACTGCATTAGTATGAGAATTTCACTCCATACCCTTATCATACACCGCTTTAAAATAAATATGGTAAAATATACATAACATGAAATTTATCATTTTCACCATATTAAATAGATCCTGTTATATAAATATCACCCACCCTCCATCTCCAGACTTTTCTTAGAAGGTACGGCCTAACCATTTAATCAGTCAGAATTTCTGGAGACCCATGGGAAGTACAGGAAACCACCCACAAAAAAATTAAATGATAAAATTATCATTGTTTTGTGTTGTTGGTACAGAGCCAGCAGCTGAAAATGATCGTGATTTTAATTGAACCCTGGGCTATTTTAAAATATAATAATAACCAACTATTCTTGAACACTTCATATTTATTAGGCATCACATGAAGTACTTTGTACCTAGTAACTCTTTTATTCTCACACTAACCCTTTGAGGTATATGAAGATGTTATCCTTATCTTACAAATGAGGAAACCAAGGTGGAGATGTTATGTGACTTGTGCTGGGTTCCACCCAGCTTGGTGATGGTGGAACCATTATGGGAATCCAGTAGTGAGTGTAGCTTTGGGGCCCAACACTCAATCACTGCACCCCACTGTCCTCCGCTCTCAGAGCTGTCCCATGTCGGGTGCCTGGGAGAGGGTCAGAAGGGACACTGGTTACCTCTCTTAAGATTTTGGGTTTTATTTTAGCTCCTGAGGAGCCTGGGAGGGTGGCTTTGGCTATTAAATCATAGGCTTTTACCCTAATCACTGTCTCTCCCTGTTGTGAACACGTGCCAGAGTTCCGACATATAGGCAGCGCCTGTTCAACCTCCATGAACAGTAGAATGCTTTGACTCAAAATGCAAAAATCTTATAAAACTGCCCTAGCAGTTTGAAGAAAATGTAGTAATATAATTGGCACATGAAAGATAAACAGTTAAAAAAAAATCCTGCTTATTTAAAAAGTTATTTTTTCCTGAAGGTCTAGAGCGTAATTCTCTAAGACCTAGGGGGCTTAGGGAAGGTGAGAGAATAAACATTTACTTGTTATGTATGTATGTATGTATGTATGTATGTATGTATGTATGTATGTATGTATTTATTTAACCAGAGGTTGCTCTCCCTTGGGGAGAGAAGTCAGTAGCTACACAAGTATACAGCAGTCATTTAATTTCTTCTTCTGAGTGGTGCTTTTATAGTTTGGGCTATTTACTTTTGAAAAACACATGAAAGATTAATATCCTTTGGTTTAAAATGAGAAAGCAGAAACAGTTTTTGAGTCAGAATTACTAATATCTAAGTACACGGTTTGATTGCTATGGTGCCAGCTAAGGGCTCCAAGAGAAACAGCTACGGGGAGACGGACAGATTGGACAGGAGGGAAGGAGTGAGAGACTGAGGCAGGCCGTGGTAGCCGTCTCAGAGGAAGAGGGAGAAAGAGGTGGGAAATCAAGGCGTGGAGATGTTATTTGGTTCACTTTGCAGATGTCCGGTGGGTACAAATGTCAAATTGTCTTTCTCGGAGGAGAAGTCAGCTTGTTTGGGGGACGTATGGTATGGTGGATAAGAATAAGGGTTTTAGAGCCAGACTGCTGGGACCCTTCCTGACCTTAATGCCAGCGATGCCATCTACCCACTTCATGTGGTTGTTGGAGGACAGCATGGGAAGTGCTTGGCTCCTTGTCAGCACTCAATAATCAAGAGCTGCTACTATGTTAATGGGGATGATGACCAAGTAGGTGGTTTTTCTTTGTGCCCAGAGCTTCCTATGAAAGGTATGATGCTCCAGCACAGCAAGCACCAAACCTGGAGTGGGTTGCAGCTTAATCCTGTGTGATCCTTCGCATCTCCTAGCAGCAACTTCATAATTTGTAAAATGAGTACAATGACATCTGTCTTACTGGTTTGTTGAGGAAAATCCCATGAGAAAATATATGAAAGTGACATAAGTTTTATATAAAGTACTATGTGAGTATAAGGCATTTTATGGATTTTTCTTTACCTTTATACTTTCACAAGTCATTTACTTCTTCCTCAAGCCATATGTCTTTTAAAAATTTTTATCTTCTATGTATATGTCCCAATCTTCACTGCCCATGAGGTTCATATATGATTGATATATATAATATATATACTATATGTATAGTATATATATTACAACATATTATATTATAAAATATATTACATATTATAATATATATTTATAATATTTCTAAAAGAATATAGTAAAGCAGCTCTGTACCAGAAAAGACAAGCACATGGATCACAATTTAATCGGTAAGTTAGGAGGAGCCTCTTCTAGAGTCCCTTCAGTGTGCTCAAAAGCCCCCACAGAGTATCCAGAAGAATTTCTTCCTACCTCTTCATGTACATCTGTTAACATTTCACTTCTTTCAAGACCAGTTGTCACTTTTTGATGGAAGCCTATTGCAACAGCTGGTCTGAATTATTATGATTCTCTACTCTGCTCTCATGTTGCCCTTTGCAGAGATATATTACTGTATGTTTCACATTATATTGTAATTTTTTTTCCAGTGAACAAACATGATTTCTTGGTTTTCTTGTGTGGCTGACAAAGAGCATCATAGATGCTTGTTGTGTTTGATTATTTTGTTCTTATATGATGAATCTGTCCATCATTTAACATGAATTCACATCTTCACTTTACAACTGAGCAGAGAATTCAGAAAGCCTAAATAAGTTCCCAAAATTACACAACAAATCACAGGCAGAGTCAGGAATAGGACACAGATGTCTAGGATTCCAGGTTTTTGTTCTTTTTGGGTAGTTGAGAAATGATCGGCGTGCACTTGGCAATAGCAGCATGATGAAGAGTTTGGCGCTATCAGTACGGGTTAAGCACAAAGATATTTTTCCTGAATCTCAATGCAATGTAAAATCTTTTTTTAAAGGATTATTTTGCTATAGTAATAGGAAATTTTTCTATTCGTTAACAGTACCCTTTTAAGAAATAACTATATTTTTCTCTGTTGATGCTTCTGTAAACCTCCTTTCATGGCAGTTGGTTAGTTTAATTGTTTTTGTTATAGATAGTGTCTACTGTATGGGTCACCATTCCTGGATACTAAAAATATAAATGTGGAATTCTCACATGTCTAGTCATTTTGTTTTTGCTCTCTTCAGGTTTCATTGCTTCAGACATGACATCAAGACACTCCAGTACCCAGTTGTGGTTAATCACACATTATCATGAAATGGGATCGTTGTATGACTATCTTCAGCTTACGACTCTGGATACAGTTAGCTGCCTGCGAATAGTGCTGTCCATAGCCAGTGGTCTCGCACATTTGCACATAGAGATATTTGGTACCCAAGGGAAACCAGCCATCGCTCATAGAGATTTAAAGAGCAAAAACATCCTGGTTAAGAAGAATGGACAGTGTTGCATAGCAGACTTGGGTAAATTTTTACAAATATTTTTTAATTACTGTTTTTACTATTTGTTGTATTCAATGTTTAACCAGATTGCATCCTTTCCCCGCAACATTTTGTGGTGTAAAATTTCAAACACGCAGACAAATTGGAAGAATGTCATAGTGAACAACTGTATCACCACCGCCTAGATTCTCCTGTTAACATTGTACTGTTTTTAAGCTTTATCCCATATCTACCTACCCCCCCCATTTGTGAATCCATCTTAACCTTTGATACATTTCAAAGTAAATTGCGGACAAAAGATGTCTTCCCTCCAAAGATTTCAGCATGCACACCACTGTATCATTCCCTAAAGTTTATTATTTGTTTTCTTTATAGGTAAAATTTAAATTTCATGGGAAATGTACAAGTCTTAAGTATATGTTCTCAGAGTTTTGACAAATGCTGTAAGATTTAAACCCTTATCAAGATACAGAACCTACCATTATCCTAGACCATTACCTCATGTTGTTCAGTCAGCCCCTGCCCCAGCCTTCCCTTAGAGGTGACCGTACTGTTGCATTCTGATTGCACAACCCTTTACACAAAGTAGGTACACATCTATAGCATATGGAATGAGCTTATCTTAAAGTACTTTCTAAAGTTGGTCTTCTGTTACCAAGGCAAAATTATCAATCAGGAAAGAGGAAAAAAATCCTAAATCAATTTACCATTTGCCCTGCTAGGATATCTCGTTGTTATGGTTTTAGGGTCATGTTCAGTGTAGCTTTAATTGCCTTATAAATAAATAAGATTATTTTGATTCATAGTGACATTGGATATAAAGCCATAATCATTGTAGACCCCATGAATATTGGCTGAATAATTATGCTAATGAGAACTGAATTGTATTATTAGTTACTCATTTCAGTGGATTATTGAGAGTCCTTACTTGATTAAAAAATGGTTTATATTGCATTCATATCATTGGAGTTATTAGACTGATAAAGGGTGTAAACAGTATTAACTCTAGTTATATAAATGATACATTTTATTTTTGTTCGTTTTTAAACACAAAGAATTTGGCATGTCAGAAAATTCATTTCTTTTGAATCCCCCTGAAGTCTTTGCTTTCACATTGTGAAATCATTTTACAATATTTTCCAAGTATGAGAAGAAAACTATTTAGGGTAGCCTTGAAATAACCTTAAAGGTTTTTGTGGGCCATTTTAGTTTTGGTGTAGAAAATTTTTATGGCTGCGACATGGCTTTTGGAGCCAGAGTGATTTGGGTTTCTAGTTTTTCACCCAGTATTTCTGTGCAGGTGTTTTCATCTATTTACCTGCCCTGAGAGCAGACCTACTTACATTCCATGCAAAGGTGGAAGTCTTAGCAAGTGGGACCTCAGTGTTTGACACTGTACTTCTGTATTGTTTGAAACTCATAATAGTGTGTCTATGTATTGTTTGTGTTACTAAAAATCAGTTATGCCTACCTCAATTTGGATAAGATTTAGAAATTATTATAAATGCTTAGCAAATAATAAGCATTCAGATCGTATCTGCTATTATCATTCAGTGGTCTAGGGAAGATGGACAAATTGGCTTTGTTTTATGGGACTTGGTGGGGAGGGAGTGGAAGGAGTTTTGCAGTAAGTCCAGATAATTAATTCTTCAACTATATTTCTTTTGGACACATGGATTCCTGCAGAGATCTGTGTTAGTGAGTCATTATTCAGGAGAGTGGATCTATACTACAGGAGATGGCTCCTGTAAGACCACACTTTGTATGTAATTTTTCACTTTATAGCCACAAATTAAGGATCACTTGTTAGAAATCATATTCTCTTAATACTGCAGAAATACCAGTATTCTATTTATTTTTCTAACTTTTCATTATAAGGAAATTCAAACATACAGAAAGGTTGAAGAACAGTATAATGATCACTCATATCTACAACTCCTACATTTAACAATTCTTAAAATTTTGTCATACTTCCTTTATATGTGGCTATATGTATATATATTTGCTAATTCATTTGAAAATAAGATGCAGGCCTTACACTACTCCTGAATACTTCAACATGTGTCCCCTAAAAATACTTCAAAATACATCTCCTGCATAATCACAGTTTATCACACCAAAAAATTATCAGTAATTCTTTAATATCACTTCATATTCATTTTTCAGTTTTTTTCCAAACAGTTCAGCCAAGGTTCACACATTGTATTTGGTTGTTTTGTCTCTATTAGTGTAGTAATTATCTATTACTGGATAACAAATTACCTCCAAAAGTTAACAGCTTAAAAAAACACAAATGATCTCACACAGTCCTCTAAGGATCAGCAATCTTGGAACAGCTTCGGTCTGTGGTCTGGTTTTTCTGGTTCAGGATCTCACTGGGGTAACAGTCAAGCTGTCAGTCCAGGCTGCAGGCATCTGAAGGCTTGATCGGGGCTGGAGAAACTTATAAGATGGCTGACTCACATGGCTATTGACAGGAGGCCTCAGTTTCTTGTCATGCAGACCTCTTCACGGGGCTGCTTGAGTGTCCGCTTAACGCAATCAGTGAGGGGAGAGAGAGCAAAGAGGAAGCCATAATGCCTTTTTGTCCTAATTTTGAAGATATACATTCACTTCTCCCATATTTTGTTCAATAGTGCAGCCCACACGCCAGGCATGGGGAATTGAGCTTCACCTCTTGAAGGGAGAAATTTCAAAAAAACACTGCAGACATACTTTTAAACCACCACAGCTAGTGTCTCCATGCTCTAGTTAAACTGCATCTTTTTAATATTATGTTATTTTGACTTTTTGGTCCTGGAAATGGTGGAGGAGCATATATGATTTGAAAAATGTTCACAGTGGCCATAGACTCTTGGGGTTGATGATAAAAAATAAGGGAAAGAGGAACCAGTCTAATTTTTGTCTAATGCATGTGCAGATATCTTCGCTAGTTATTCAGGCTGAGATAACGTGTGCTATCTCCCCTGCATTATAAGATGTGGTTATCCCACACATTCAAAGCTGTGGAGGGGAGGAGAAGCATGCTCCATGGACGGCTCAAGGGATTTCCAAAGGATCATTGGATTGCAAAAGTTTACAGGGGCTGCTTGCTCCACTTTTGCATTGTTTCATTATTTGGAGTGTTAACAAGAATCATTCTCACTTGGTCTGCATATGCATCAAAAAGTAATTCCATTTGCAAATAAACTATACACATCTCTGTCTAATTTCCATGGTCTGAGGAAGGCTGAAATGAGTCATGGTTTTAGAAAAGAGCTTCAAAACCATTTAACATTAAAGTTGAGCTTTGAATGGAGGTCCAGTTTAATGTTCTCTGTGGGCATGACTAGAGAGAAAGGTCTGTGGGTTTGGTCAGTGTTATTGTTCAGGTGAGGAGCTCTTCAGGGGTGAAGCAGTACCTGTAGCAGTCGGCCCTTTATGTAGTGATGAATTACTCAATATCCCTGTCTCACACTTTGAAATTTGTATTTGCAGACTATGGTGGAGCTTGAGAGCATAATTTGCTGCTTGTTAAGCCGTTTTGGGGCTCCCATGTAACATGTGAGACTGTTTTCCTGTGGACTTCAAATGCCAGCCTCATATTTGTATGGTGCATTAGTTTATCATTTACCTAGAACCTTTTGTCTCAGACAATCATATGTAAACCTACTAGCTTCAGAATGTTTCTGGAGATAGTCCTCCTGCCTGTTCTCGCAGAAATCATCCCAACACGCATCCCAGGGATAACCCAGATGTAATGCAACAGTGACCTTGGGTACCACAAGAGGGCGCTTTTGATCGGGGTTGGTTGAAAATGCTTCAGCAATTCCCTGTATGAGAGAGGAAGTGAGCAGATTGACACCGTTGTGTTCTTCCTTTTTAGGCCTGGCAGTCATGCATTCCCAAAGCACCAATCAGCTCGACGTGGGGAACAACCCCCGTGTGGGCACCAAACGCTACATGGCCCCCGAAGTTCTGGATGAAACCATCCAGGTGGATTGTTTTGATTCTTACAAGAGAGTCGATATTTGGGCTTTTGGACTTGTCTTGTGGGAAGTGGCCAGGCGGATGGTGAGCAATGGTAGGTATCTGATCTAATACAATATCATCCTTGTCCAAGTTCTGTTGATTCTGCTTGTCCTTAGAAGGGCAAAAGGAATATTTAAGTCCACATTGTTCCTCGAATCCTACTTGTCAAGATGTTGGCATTTATATTTGATATGAGTGGTAGGTGGAATGCGATGTCATTATATTTTAACTACACAAGAGGGTTGAAAAAGAATATTTCTGCAAGAGACTATTTCTTGGGTTTTTCTTTTAATTGGTCCATATTTCGCATCTTCTTAACTTCCCCCATCTTCCTATTCTGCCTTCCTTCCCACCCTCCCTCCTACTTTGCCCTTCTCAGAACCAAGATTTAATGTGAGGAGAATGTTCAAGTAAATCTAAGGGTGAAGTCTGCTATTTTAGATATTTTTACTTCTTCAGTTTGGGCTATTGAGAAAGGCTTGGGTTGTACATGCCAAATTCATAGTTGGTTTATGCTGATACTCTTAAAAGTAAGTTTTATGAAATGGTATTGCCTTAACAGTTAGGGAAGCATATGTCAATCATTTTTGTTTGTTTGTTTTTGGTTTTTTTGAGGGCAGTGTCACTGGCCCTCATATGTGGGACCCGAACCGGCTCCCAAGCCAGCGCTTAACCACCGCGCCACTCGGCTGGTCCTGTTAATCATTTTTTACAGGAGTCACTTGTAATAAACTCCTAACTCTTATCTTTTACTCTTGTCTTTCATTTACCCAAAACAGCCACAAATATATTGTTGAACTTTACTTTTAGTGCATTGTATACCTAAAGCACTAAGCACATGCTTTCAAATTGCATGCTTCATCTACCCACAAAGCAGTTATTTTAAAGGAATCTCTGAATTGACTAAATCAACCTCTTCACAACTAGAAATACATCTTATTTCACAGAGAATGTGTTTGAAATTGTTCCGGGAAAAAAGACAATGTTATATATTTCCATTAATATACATTTTCCAAAGATACTTCACCTTCCTGTGATCCATTGGAATCCTGGATTTGAAGTATGAAACAAAGAATGCATGAAATCTATAACATCTGTGCTGCTTCCCACCTTCCACTTATTATTTTCTTGTAAGGACTAAGATTCTTGGGGCATTCATAATCTTCATAAGTAACACAGCTAGAGAATAGAACATTCTGGGAGGGAAGTGGAATTGCGGGTAGTTTAATATAACAGTTGACATTTGAACAGTGGGGTGAGTCAGGGCGCACCAACTCCCATGCAGTCAGAAATCCGAGTGTAACTTTCAACTCCTCAAAAACAACTACAGTCCTTCAGTATCTGCAGGGAATTGGTTCCAGGACCCTTCATGGATACCAAAATCTGCAGATGCTCAAGTCCCTTACATAAAATGGCACAGATCAGTGCATACAGTCGGTTCTCCACATCCATGGGTTCCCAACGCATGGATCGAAAATGCTGTTTTCAGTCTGCGGTTGGTTGAATTCATGGATGCAAAACCCAGGGATATGGAAATCCAACTGTATATTTATTGAAAAAATTCTGTGTATAAGTGGACTCGTGCAGTTCAAACCCATGTTGTTCAAAGATAAACTGTCATTTTAGTGTGCAGTAATTAAAATTGGCATGCCTTTATGGTAGCAATTTATTTTTTTGCTAACATCAGAGTATGTCTGCTATTAACAAAACTCTAAGGGTATCAAAGCCAGTGTTTCAGATTAAACGTAAACATATTTACATTATAACTTGACAGTTGTTTCAAACTATTTTTTTTTTGATGGAGTCATGCACATTTTCTTGGTAATTGTTTCTCAATCATTGGGAGCTACTAACATGCATTTTGTGCCACTCAAGCGCCTTGAGAATTGTTTGCAACAGAGGGATTGTTTTGCTGATTTAAAAATTCTGACCTTTGCCCAAAATTGCACATCAGCTTCATTTCCCCATCACCCTCCCCAATAATTCTTGAGCACTTTGGAAGTGAAAAAAAATCTAATCCTAATTAGTTTATCTTAACGGACAGCTTAGAGAAGGACTGGTGTCATAATAAACCGTGTGATGGAGAACTTGCCCCAAACTAAGAGAAAGCTAATATTCCAAGGCCAGGATCCCACTGTGGGAATGCTGGAACGGTGCCAAGCCAGTCTACAGGATAAAAAGGGAGCTTGGCAGAAACTTGGGATTTGGGCTGTGTAAGAACTCATGTTGCAAACTAGTTTCTTGTGTCACAGGCATAAAAACCAAACGGCTTTTAAAGATCAGCTGTGATTAATAGTGCAGTGTGAAATTAGAGTCATCATTTAAAATTTAACTCAGCAAATAGTAGTTTGCTTGATCTAGCCCATGTTTAACATTATTTTAGAAAAAACAAATTATGAATGGTAGAAGAGAATATTTTGGTTGGTTTTGATTTGTTGATCTCCCACTTATGTCATCATTTAGATTAGTCTCAGTTCCTAAAATTTTGTGGAGTGAACTTTTGTTCTATGGTGTGGTTTGATTTTTAGAGGGAAAAGAGGGTATGTCATGTCTTATTTGAAATCAGCTACTGTCCCTTAGCAGTGACTAATTTGATATTTTTTCTTCTCTTTTTCTAGTTCCTCTTCTCACATAAATGGTCATGTGCCTACCTGCACACCACCCATATAAATGCACAGAGAAATGTTTATCTAAACTTAAACTTGAAAGTGTTCCAGGCTGCTGACAAACTTATTTTATTAATATTAACATATTCGTTATTACTACCCCAAAACAGAAATGAGTAAAAACAAAAGTAAGAAAAATTTTGCCCTGATATTCCAACATTCTTTTTTTTTTCCACTTCTTTATGTACCCATGCATATATATTTTTTGACTCAGTTGAATTCATAGTGTAGATGCAATTCTGTATCACCTTTTTCATTTGTATGTTTTTAATGTTGTGAAATAGTCTATTTTTATTTTAAATGATCACATGATATTTTACTAACTTACTGATTCTGTATTGTTAGATATCCTGTCTCTTCCATTTGGGGCCTATCGTAGACATCTTTGTTCATATAACTTATTCATTTGGGGAATTAATTCTTAATCTGAAAAAAAAAGGTAGACTTAATTGGTCAAAGAGTATGGATGTTTTTATGGCTTGACACATGTTGCCAAATTGCTTTCCATAAGAGTTGTACTAATTTACAATATCCGACTCACTCCAGGGTGTCATGTACCTATTTCACTTTTTTTCAAGCTTTAGGAACTATCATTAAAAGAATATATATATTTGAAATTATTGCATACAAAATGTACCTCATTTAAATATATGAATGTCTTATCTTAGGAAGGTCATTATAATTATGCATCCTTTGAGTTCCTGAGTCCATTATAAAAATTGATAAACCAACAGTGCTACTGGTGCAACATGATTCTCAGGTGGCCCATGAGTATAAAAATTTGTTGCATTTTGTATTTTTATTGGAATTTTACATTTATTTGCTGCTAATAATAAACCACATGCCATTTCTGTACAGAAAATGAGAGTTAAGTCTATTTTCACATTTGAAAACTTCTCAATGGTGTCGTTTGGAATTGACTCTTTGTGTTTAGTTTGACACTGCATTTGGAATTGGTAGGAAGGAAACTGGTTTTCCCACCTTTCCTGGGTGTATTTTTTATATGTACTGAAGGCAGAGTTTGTTTGGATCCAGGGTTCTTACTCTGGACTGTGCATCTGAACCACCTAGAAACACACAGTGCTGGGCCCACCCTCTGAGTGTCTGATGTAGTAGATCTGAGGTGGACTGTGAATTTTCCTTTCTGACAAGGCCCCAGGTGATGCTGAGGCTGCTGGATCAGGGACTGTACTCTTGATATCTTATTAAAATAGAATATGTGAAATCAGTACCACCCAGGCCAAGACGTAAAGCCTGCCCCAGGAGGCCAACAGAGCCTGTCCAAACAGGATGCCCATGACTCGTATCCCGATACTTCAGGTGAAACTCGCTTTCTCATTCAGGCTTCAGAGGGTTCCATTTCTCTCTTAATTAAGAGTCTTAGGCTTAGGCTTTCTTTCTAGAGTTTTGCTGCTTCTCTGGCAGTAGTCTTCTTTCCCTCCGTTTATAGTTTTGCAGACATGTTTGTTTCTGTTTACGTGAGTGCGACAGTACAGTGTGAGGAAAGAACTTTATGCCGGGGTCTGTAGATGAATGGGTGCATCCCACCTGGAGATTTGTGCCATGGAGCTGTGGTCTGATCAGAAACCTTTACTAGCCCCTTCCAAGCATCCCACAGCATGTTCCCTCTTGAGTTCAGAAGTCCCACCTCTGGAGCCTCAGCCATCAGTGTTAGACCTTGTTTGGAGCCCTGTTGGTTGTGCTAGTACATCTGCTTATGGATTTAAAAGCCAAATGATCTTTATTGTCCGTCTGCCAGCACACCTTTGACTGTAGCATCACATGAGCAGCATGAGCCTGTTACCTCGGGGTTCATGGCCTACTGTATATATTAACACAAACAAAGTTTCATTATTATTTAAATGTCGTAGAAATTTGTCATTTCGGTGACAGATACACTTCACTATTATCAATAGACAAGTTATTCTTAAAAGTACCCACAGAAAGTCCGTGGTAGGGTTCCCATCAGAATAGACATGAGAATTTTTGCAAAGGCAGTGTACCCAGACTGTCCAGGCAAACACAGGTATGTTCCTTTATTGTGTTTGGTTGCCACACACCTTGTTGTGGTGTGTTCCTGTCTTTCCTTGCTGTTGGCTCCCCTTAGGGCCAAACCACTGCATAGATACCTATGTGATAACACAGGTATCTATGTGATACCTGCCCTCGGTGCAGCTGTGCAGAAATTCTCCTGGGCCTGTCAGAGACAGTGAAGTATCATTAACATTCCAGGCTCTGAAATCGTACTCTCTGACTCCATCACCTAAGTATGTGAGTTTCAGCATCCAAAAAATAGTGCATTCCAGGCTCTGAAATCGTACTCTGAATCCATCACCTAAGTATGTGAGTTTCAGCATCCAAAAAATAGTGCATTCCAGGCTCTGAAATCGTACTCTGAATCCATCACGTAAGTATGTGAGTTTCAGCATCCAAAAAATAGTGATTTAATAGCATCCACTTTAATGAGTTGTGATGACTAAATGAGATAAGCATGTAAAGTACCTAGTGTGTGTCTGGCCTTTTAAGTGTGCCATGGCACAGCCGTGGGTGGTGTTCCTTTGGGAATGAGTGGTGGACACCCCTTGCATGCTTGCAGCTCTCAGCTCCCCTTCCCCCACCTCTCCTTATGCCAGTCCTTCACGCTGCTACTACATTTGTTTCCCTCTCAGGGCCCTCACAGGAGGGCTGTGTGGACAAACTTGTTTCACTGTTACTGGCTTTGATTATTTTGTGATGGAATCTGCTGTTAAAATGTGTCAAAATGCCTTTGTAGCTCAGAAAAATTCTAGCTTGGCTTAGCTGTATCTCTTACGGGGTGGGGACTAAGAAACACTTGTTAATAAGCTTATGTTTGGCACACACACTTTGAGAAAACCTCTTCTAATTAATCCTCGGGCTTCTGTTCCTAAGTACAATGGACCTGTCTACCAGAACTCTTCTCTTCAGGAACTTAATATCCAATGTGTTTCACCATTTTATTTCCCTATGCTGATGTACCTGAAAGTTGGAACAAAGGGAAG
This sequence comes from Aselliscus stoliczkanus, assembly GCA_033961575.1. Taxonomy (NCBI): domain Eukaryota; kingdom Metazoa; phylum Chordata; class Mammalia; order Chiroptera; family Hipposideridae; genus Aselliscus; species Aselliscus stoliczkanus. The sequence goes on along the minus strand of CM066731.1, from coordinate 110,795,918 downwards.
AATCATTATATTAGGGGACTTTTTTTTCATAGTCATTAAAGTAATTTCTTTCAGGGTTTGTTTGAGCCTTTAGGTAAGTGGCTGCAGGCAGGAATATGGTGGTGGAGTGGGCGGGAAGGATTTTTTCCCGCCCCACTGCCAATTCCTGGAATTTCATGTCCTTTAGCAATCCAGACCAGAGGAGGGCGGGTGGGCAGTCAACGGACTTCATAATAAAAGAACCTGAAGCCACAAAACTTGACTGGGTGCTGTTCACTGCTTAGTAGTCTCTTTTCCTTGATACTCTTTAAGAGCAGCCCTCATTTACCAAGACAAGTATCAGTGTCTTAAACCTTGTAACAGCCCCAACATTCAGCAAATGATACATTCTTCTCAGGAGCCCTCCATAGCTACCAAATGTCTGGGACCCTTGCAAGAGCTTCTCACTCTAGGTTTAGGGGTTTGCAGGATCTAAGGCATCTTGCTCATAGCTTAACTCAGAGCATGGCTGTGCATCTCTCCTAGGCCTTTTGCCCTCTCTTCTGACAACTAACTAATATTCATAAATAGTTTGGGTAGGGCCTGACTGCACAGGAATCTGTAAACCATTTCCTTTGGCTATGTTACATTGATGAGAATCTCAATAACAGAAATTACTTTTATGATTTTCACAAGGATTTCTGAGAGTGCAGTCAGTCTTGAGTGATATGCATGGTTCCATATGCCCATGATCTATGGTGTGGATGGAGAGATGAGGTTCTTTCTGCCTGCCACACATGGACTTTACGTGGCAGAGAACAGAGCTGCCCTTCCCACCCTCTTCCTGTTTCGGAATGCAGTACCTGCGGTGGGGTATGGCCAAGCTTCCCAGTGAGTGTGCTGTTTAGATTTATAGGAATGCCTGAGGTTCTGATTCTCTTAATCCTCTAGCAGTGAGGCCCGTTGCCCAGGAGGGCTGGAACCTCTACCATCAGCAGCCTCTTCGATTTATTTGTTAATCATTTTTGATGTGGGCCACGGCATGAAAAATGTCTTGAAGTCCTTTTAAGAGGAATGTTAAGCAAAGTAACACAAATCCAGCTGACCCTTGAACAACATGCATTAAAATTACACGGGTCTACTTATACATTTTTCCGCCAATAAATACTGTAAATGTATTTTCTCTAATGACTTTGATGTTTTCTTTTCTCTAATTTTAGTGTAAGAATACAGTGTATGATACATATAACATACAAAATATATGTTAATAGACTGTTATTGGTAAGGCTTCTGGTCAACAGTAGGCAATTCATAGTTAAGTTTTTGGGGACTCAGAAGTTTATATGCAGATTTTCGAGTGCATGGGGGCACCAGTGCCCCTAACTCCCACGTTTTCACAAGGGTCAGTTGTATTGGATATAACTTTTGGAATCCTGCTCGCCAGGAAGGATGCTTTTCTGTAAACACCGTGTTTCCCAAGATTCATTCATACACATAGTACCTTCATGATTTTTTCCATAGCTAAATTCCACCTGTACTATTATTTACTTAGTCTTTTCCTTTAAATTGGCTAACTTTTTCAAACTTAATTTTGTTTTAAAAGTAAATTAATGTCAGTACTGGGAATGGGAAAAACAGTATCAGCATAACACGGAACGTAACTATAAAAATAAATATGGATTTAATAAGATGAAAAAGTTTTGTCCATGAACCACATCAAATTTTTCAAATGCCGCCCCTGAAGGAAACGCTATATTAACTTATAGTCCTCTCAGAAACCCAACATGAACCGTTCTCACTAATTCTGGCTAAAATGTGTTTCGCTGTAATGTTCTAATCTCTGGAGGATTTCAGAGTTTCTTTAGCGTTAACTGTTAACACTGGTTCTCTGTAGGGATGTAGATACCAGGCCTCTGTTCTCACCTGTTACCTAGATATCGGATGTGACTACTCAAAGATGGAGGAAAGTGAAGAGAAACAGTGTAACGTGGAGTGAGCACACTATGACATGTGATTAATACAGAGAGAGACATATTTCATTATGTCATTGTTGGCTTGTTGCGGAAAATTCTAGACTATAAATAGGACATGGGGTTCTAGTGTAGCTTTGCCATTAGTTGGCTGTGAACTTGGACAAACAGGTTTCTCCTTCTGAAGGAAAGGAAGGCTGTGCTCTATGTGATCCTAACATCCCATCGTGCTTCTGGTATCTTTTTGCCCCACCTTCAGATTATTCAAAATAGAATGAGGCCATCCCTTATCTGCCAATTAGAAATCCCCAAAGTTTTGAAATCCAAAAACTTTGCATGACTTATTTGGCAGAATACGTGAGCTGAACTCATATAAACTTGACCTGAACTGATGTGAGTCTGTCTATATATAGCTCTTATCTCTCATTTAGTGTGGCTATTCATATATTTCACTGTAGAAATGTTTTTGGTTGGTGGGGTGTTCCCCTGCCTCTGTTAGGGTGTCACATAAAAAGTGGTGTGTGCCTTTTACTACCTCTGTAAAATGTAAAAAGTTCGAAATTCTGCAAACACATCTAACTTCAAGGGTTTGGATAGAGGATTGCGGAAATATAATCAATATCTACTCAACTAATGTGTATTTGGTGTCTATAATATGCTAAGTATAGCGTTACAACCTGGGTAGCAGTTGTGCAAACATAAGAGAATATCCAATTTAAAGGTGCTCACATTTTAGTTGAAATTATTGTAAGTTAATATTGGGTTGTCGGAAAAGTCATGACTCATTTTTGCAATGAAAAACATAGAAAGAAAATACATCATGACTTTTCCGACAACCCAATAGCATAAGCCATTATGGTTGCGGTATACAGGGAAGTGACTGAGTGTAGGGTGGACACTGAACTTTGTCCAGGGGCCTGGGGTTGCGGCAGCAAGGTGGGAGGGTCTCCTCAGAAGACAGCATGAACTGAGTCATAGATGAGACAGATAATTAGGAGCTACTCCGTTGGGGAAATTTGGGAGGATGTGCTGTGGGAATGAGAAAGAAAATCAGACAATGATGATGATTGGTATCCCATGTAAAAGGAAGAGCTGTGGGAAGTCATATTAATGGAACTGTAATTAATTCCTGTGGGTGATGCCTACATATGTGAAGGAAAATGGTGGGGAATTGGCAAGGAGCTCATTGTTACTGGGCAAAGGAGCACTAGCCATCCCATGGGCAGAGGGGACACATGTAGAGGAGGCACGTGGTGAGCTTTTCCATGCGTTTTCTCCTAAAGATCTACTAGTGGCAGAGGCACATGGCACAGGGGAGAACTTGACGTAGAGAGACCTGTAGGTCCCAGATGCAGCTGTCAGGGTTAGAAGATGGGGTCCCTGGTCTAAGGCCTCGGTGGAGAGAAGCATGAGGAAGACGTTGGTTCTGGAGACGTGCATTTTAGAAAGACCACTTGGGTATGCCATGCCTTTTAGAATACTGTCTCAGACTTTCTTTTTTTTTTTTTTGAGGGCAGTGTCACTGGCCCTCATATGTGGGACCAAACCGGGGCCGCTGGCTTCCTAAGCCAGCACTTAACCACTGCGCCACTCGGCCGGCCCTGTCTCGGACTTTCTTGTGTATGTCTGCACATCAGGTGCTGCGTACTTTAAAGGAGTCGGAACTAAGGCATGGCCAGTAAGGAGTTTACTCAGAGCCACGCAAGCAGATGAATGGTAGGGATATTGGTTGGTAAAGATATAGTTGCCCCAGAGAAGAGAAAACTTTCAGTTAGACATATGCCCAGGAAAAAATGATAGTATAAATCAGATACGCATGCCAAAAATTATGGGGGAGTAGGTTATGAATAACTTCTCGGATCTCTTTCTCGTGGCCATTTGAGTCACACCAGCGGCCTTACATAGAAAAGCAAGGCCTGGCCCGGTTCCGCCTTCCTTGTCCACCATTTAAGAGCGCCTCATCCTGCATTCCTGTATCCTTTGTGTTTGTACCACCCATTTGGCACTGGAAGTACTTTGTATTTTTAGTCGTTCTTTCCAAATGCATGCTGTCCCCCTTACTTGGTCACGATTGGGCAACATATTCATTGGGTTCTGTCTTAAAAGGCCTTAGAGTTCACTTTTTTGCCTAGCTACCCAGATTGTTTGTCACTTTCTTGCAGAAATGAGGACCAGTTCTAAGCACCTTCCTACCTTAACAACACAAATCATTTCCCAGCCTAGCCTTGTCCTCCTGCTCGTCCCACTACTATGTGCACCCGATTTCAGCCACAGAGAATTTCTCTGGATCCATCTCTTCAACTGGAAGAGTCTTTTGTCACTCCTTGTCTCTGCCCTGCTTTCTGCCCCCTCCTTCCTCTGCCTGGAATGCCCCTTCTCTTTGGTGTTTACTCTCCCACACACTCTTCTGTGCCTTTGTCTGCCCAAGCCCTAGCTTCTGGAAAGTTGACTTATGCTTCCATGGCACCCAGTGTATGCATAGTACTTAATAAGCCACACAGATGTCTTCTTTTCTGACACTTGCTGGTTCCCATTCCCCCCCCTCCTTGCCCCTACCTCTTATGACAGTGTGTAATTACTTATTTGTTCTCATCTCCCTTTTCTGTTATTCTGCTTTGCATTACCAACATCACATCTTTCTTATTTTTGTATTCCTAGTGCCAAGACAACCTTGGGTACGCACAGTTTAAGGCCTATAAATGGTTATTGAGTAAATTTAGGAACCAACAAGTAAAAACATAATAAGAATTTCTGACCTGTCCTTGCTTTTCAAGATATAAAGTAAGTAGTGAGGCGAACAAATTTTGTTGAGGTATTTTTAACAAGATTTCCATTATCTAAGAAAAAAAAAAAAGAGAGGGGCCTGTTCTCATCTTCCACTAGATTTTGAGTTTCTTGCAAACCAAGAGCATGTCTTACACTTTTATCATTCTCAGTATTTAATCCGGCGTACCACACATCATAGATGCGAAATGTATTTTACATTGATTGAAATAATGGCTCTCCTTTACCAGCGGGAGTTTCTTGTGACTGCTAAAGTTTAATCCATGTTAGTTTTATTCTGGAGAAGCATGACCAGTGTCCAATGCAAACAATCAACGGTTGACCAATGGCTGAAGAGGTGTGGCCAAGTCCCAGGCATAATCAATTAAATGGTCTTTCTTTTTCAACTTAATTCCTTTTGTTAAAACAGGGTATGGGCAGGGTATGATTTAATAAGATTAAAGTACAAGAAATATAAACATAAAGGAAAACTTCAGCTTTGTATAGTGAAATTCACTGTTGGGTAGCACTAGATCGCACATTTTAAAAATCCAACCATGCTTTTTTTTCTTTTCCATTTATAGAAAAATCCAACTAGCATTACTGTTCACATTCACATAACCCTTTCCAAGCTAGCCAGGTAAATTATCCCAAATCACCCCTAGATTCTTTAAATAATTAAACCAGGTTATTAAATGTATTCTTTTTCAGTAAACTTGAGAAATGGTGAAGGGCATGTCTCTCAAGTTTCCTATAAATTCATGTGACCTTTGAAAAGGTCAGCGTTATCTTGCAGATCCATGTCCAGTTGTATTTTATGTGGTAGCTCTTAGTACTGAAAAGAATAAAATATTTTTGTTCGAATGCTTCCTGGAATCCTCACAAGAGCAGTAGGCAAGGCCTCTGAGATGAGCGGTTCCAAGTTGTCTTTTGCAAGCAGTGGTTTATACCTAATATGAGCTGTTAACGATTGGCCAGAAATGATTTTTAATCCATTGACTAATACGCATGACAAATGCAGTTATGCGGTGTGGCTAAGTTAGACAATAGTATCAACTAGAAATTTGTTTTTACATAATTAGGCTATTCCATTTTAAAAATAAACTTAGTTGGGTCTGTGAAGTTTAAGAAAAAAATGTAGTGTTTCTTTAACAGATGCTCCTTATCATGGCTAATCTTTTACATAAACAGTTTGTATTTATATGGGATTTGTAAGAATGTATTCTCACTGTTAAGTAATTTAGTTTCTTTAATAAATGAAATATAAATGAAAAGGGAATTGAAGCTATGCAGGTGGCTTATAGGAACTAGAAAAACTTAATTACACCTTTCCTCACAGCTTCCTCCTGTCTCCCCCGACCTGTTAGGTATTTAGAAATAGAAGAAAGTTACATAGAGGAAGGAAAAAGGGCAGTAAATCTAGTAATCCACTGTCCTCATTGTTGCAACCTTTGATAATAGAATGAAAGTAATGAGTTTACTTAATTTCATCTCTATAGGGGAAAGAATCAATTTTCTAATTCCAAATGATAAAATATTTTTATTAAAAAGTAGCTGACATACAATATTATTTTAGTACCAATGTGCAACATAATGATTCAACATTTATATATCTTATTATATATGTTCACCACAAAATGTGTAGTAACGGTTTGCCACTGTACAAAGTTATTAGGATATTATTGACTGTATTCCCTGGGCTGTGCATTGCTACATCCTTGTGACTTACTTATTTTATAACTGGAAGTTTGTACCTCTTATCCCCCTTCACCTTTTTCACCTATCTCCTCTCTGGCAACCATTAGATTGTTCTCTGTATCTATGAATCTGTATCTGTTTTGTTTTGTTTGTTCATTTGTTTTGTTTTTTTAGAGTCCACATGTAAGTGAAATCATACGGTATTTGTCTTTCTCTGTATGGTTTATTTCACTTAGCATACCGTCTAGGTCCATCCATGTTGTCACAAGAGGCATGATTTTATTCATTTTATTGCTGAAAAATATTCCATTGTGTGTATATACCACATCTTCTTCACCCATTCATCTTGGCTACCATATCTTGGCTACTGTAAATAATGCTGCAGTGAACAGAGCGGTGCATATATCATTTTAACTTAGTGTTTTCACTTTCTTCAGATAAAGGCCAGAAGTAGAATTTCTAGGTCATATGGTAGTTCTGTTTTTAATTTTTGAGGAACCTTCATACTGATTTCCATAGTGGTTGCACCAATCTGCAATCCCACCAACAGTGCACAAGGGTTCCCTATTGTCCACCTCCTCGCCAACACTTGTTTGTTGGTTTATTGATGATAGCTGTTCTGACAGGTGTGAGGTGACATCATTGTGGTTTCAATTTGCATATCTATAATGATTAGTGATGCTGAGCATCTCTTCAAATGTCTATTGGCCATCTGTGTGTCCTCTCTGGAGAAATGTCTATTCAGGTCCTCTGCCAATTTCTTAATCAGGTTGTTTGGTTTTTTGTTGTTAAGAAGTATGAGTCCTTTATAAATTTTGGATATTAACCCTTTATTGCATGTATCATTGGTGAATATCTTCTCTCATTCAATAGGTTGTATTTTCATTTTGTTGATGGTTTTCTTCACTGTGTGAAACCTTTTTAGTTTATTGTAGTCCCATTTGTTTGTTTTTGTTTGTTTCCCTTGCCCAAGGAGACTTAACCAAAAAAAATATGTTAACTAAGAGTGATGTCAAAGACTTTATTACTATGTGTTCTTCTAGGAGTTTTATGGTTTGGGGTCTAACATTTAAGTCTTTAGTCCATTTTGAATTTACTCTAGTATATGTTGTAAGAAAGTGGTCTGGTTTCATTTATTTTCTTTTTTTTGTGTGTGTGTGTGTGTTTTCCGAACACCATTTATTGAAGAGACTGTCTTTACCCACTGTATATTCTTGTCTGCTTTGTCATAGATTAATTGACCATTGATTGCTTTGTGGATATCGAACCATCCTTGCATCCCTGGAATAAATCCCACTTGATTATGGAGTATGATCCTTTTATTGTATTGTTGATATCAGTTTGCTAATATTTTATTGACCATTTTTGCATATATGTTCATCCAAAATATTGGCTTGTGATATTCTTTTTTTATATTTTCTTAGTCTTTTTTTGTTTCAGAGTGAGTTTGGAAGAGTTCCTTCCTCTTGAACTTTTTGGAATAGTTTGAGAAGAATAGGTATTAATTCTTCTTCTAATGTATAGTAGAATTTACTTGTGATGCCCTCTACTCCTGGATTTGGTTTGTTCCATTATTAATAATTGGTCTATTCAGATTTTGTTTCTTTCTGATTCATTCTTGAAAGGTTGTATGTTTCTAGAAATTTATTCAAAAACATAGGTTGTTCAATTTGTTGGCATATAATTGTTTACAGTATTATTTTATGACACTTTGTGTTTCTGTGGTGTCATTTGTAGCTTCTGTTTGATTTCTGTTTATTTTATTTTATTTTTTTGAGGGCAGTGTCACTGGCCCTCACATGTGGGACCAAACCGGGGCCTCTGGCTTCCCAAACCAGCACTTAACCACCGTGCCACTCGGCTAGCCCTGGTTTCTGATTTACGTAGTTGGGCCCTCTCTCTCTCCTTGATGAGTATAGCTAATACGTTCATTGATCTTTTCTGTTTTAGTGACTATTTCATTCATTTATGTTCTAATCTTTATTATTTTCTTATTTCTACTGACTTTAGGTTTTGTTTGTCCTTCTGTTTCTAACTCCTTTATGTATAAAGTTAGATTGTTTATTTTGGAATTTTCTTGTTTCTTGAAGTAGGCCTGTAGAACTCCTTTTGCTGCATCCCATAGATTTTGGAGAGTTGTGTTTCCATTTTCATTTGTCTCAAGATATCTTTATTTCCTCTTTAATTTCTTGTTTGACCTACCCATTGATTGTTCAGTAGTTTGTTTTTAGTCTCCACATGTTTGTGGTTTTTCCAATTTTCTTCTTGTAATTGGTTTTCTAGTTTTATACCATTGTGGTTGGAAAAGATACTTAATATGATTTCAGTCTTCTTGAATTTATTGAGACAAATTACTTATTTGTGTTTCAGGTTTTTTTTTTCCCCTTTGTTCCTTCATTTGGAACATTTTACTGTTTTATTTTGTTTGAGTTTGTGTTTGTTTCTATGAATTAGATGAAACAACTATCTCTCCTGATCTTAAAGGAGTGGCCTTGTGTAGGAGAGACACCTGTGTAGATTGCATGTGCCAGGTGGTTTTGGCAGGCTGAAGAAGGCCTGTGTAGTACTGGGGAGTTCTGGGGAGACAACTGGCTGGGGCTACAGTGGGTTCTGCGGTCACCCTGGAGATCCACTGATTGTGGCTGCAGCTGGAGCTGACCCAGGTGGCTCAGGGCACTCTGTGGTGGCTTTACATGCCAACTAGCACACTTGGACTGAGCTCACACCTGCATTATCTAGGTGGAGGGAACATAAACAATGGTGCACACAAACGCCTCTGGTTCTGGAGACTTTCTGCAGATCCCGGCGAGTTTTCACAGTTCCCCACCCATTTGGCAGGCACTTTGGAGTTAGTAAATGGGGTTTTTATGTAGAGTATCCTTTAAATCGCTATTTTATCACTGAGCCCCAGAACAGGTGAGCCTGCTCATGTTGCCTCTCAGTCATACCCCGCCTTACGGCAGATCACCCTGTCTCGGTAGGGTTCTCATGGTTACCACGTCTCCATCTCCCCTACTCTTCTCTTGTGGACCCTCCCTTGTTTGTTGTACAGAAGCTGTTCAGTCAGCCCTGGGTGGTTTTTCAGGAGCAAGTGATCTATATGTAGGAGTATATTAGTTGTGTCCATGAAGGAGGTGAATTTGAGGCCTTCTTATGCCACCATCTTGAACCTCAACCCCAAATGATGAAGTTTTAAATTTTTCTGTTTGGGAATTACTCTTGCTGAAATGTAAGGAGTTGATGTAATTTTTCTGGGTAGAAAGGCTTCTAAGATGTTGGAAACCATGCAGGGGCAGAAGCTGAAATTAGCCACTTTTATATTTGCTTGGGAGTAAGGAAAGAGTTCATACTTTTCAACCATTCCTGGTTTTCCAAAATGACTGTCCTTCTCTACATTTTTATACTTCAACCTGAGAGTAAATAATTGAACCATCAAACAAAGAGCTTTATCTGGCAGTTTGCAGGTACTCAGTCCACATAGGATACTTGAATGAGGAAATTAATAATTTGTATTACATGATTTGCATCCTCCCAATGGGAGGAGGCATTTTATGGCAATGATTTTTTTTTTCCTTATTATAACAAAAAGCAATATTTTGATGATGGTCTTGGATTAGTTGTTTGCCTCCAGCTCTAGTTTGTGGACATACTTTTTATTTCTGTTTATGGTCTGAAACCACTAGATTCATGTCAAAAGATGTCTTGTCTTGTTTTGATCACCAAAGGAATTTTTGTCTTGGGTCTTTTATGCCATGTTGGACATTACAGAGTTGTTTATATACATTCTTGGAACATTTTGTTTTAATTGGAATTACATGAGAATTTTCTTCTAACAATTATTCTTCCTTCAGTTTTCTGCAGGACTTCTATGTATTGCCTTGTCTCCACTTATTTTAAGACCTCCCTGTAGCTTTCAGAATCACCTTGAAGTTTGAGGAATGTGATCAGTATTTTTTCCTATCACATTATACCCTGACACCCACCATTGAAACCCTGAGGGAATGTCTACTCTCTTGCTAACCCAATACAATTTTTGTCCTTGTGTGCAGGTATTGTGGAAGATTACAAACCACCATTCTACGATGTAGTTCCCAATGACCCAAGTTTTGAAGATATGAGGAAGGTGGTCTGTGTAGATCAACAGAGGCCAAACATACCCAACAGATGGTTCTCAGACCCGGTAAGAGTGCCACTTTCTTGGTTTTAGGGCTGTCCTCAGCTGTTTGCTTGCTCTTGAGTTTCAACTGATATAGTTCTTGAGTGAGGGGCCCCATCTATGTATCTTTTGCTTTGTCTCCCTATTTTATGTAGAAAGTCCTTAGACTTAGTTGAATAAGTTCAGAAAATTGTGTTTCTTGAAGGAGCCGTATCTGATAGGCCTCATTAATAAATGATAGCATTCTCAAGAATTTCTATTATTGATTAACTTCAGAAATAGGGAATCTCATTATTATGCCATTGGCCCTAGGACTACAGTTTCACATGTAAACCAAGAGACTGAGTGATGCTTTTAACGTGTCTTCCATCTCTGCATATCTGAAATTGCAAATATAAGTGCTGAAGATCCTTATTACTTCTCTTAAGAAGTAGCAAATCTAAGATATTGACAAATAGCCCTTGCTGCAAATTTCAGTAGTAACTCTGAGTTAGTATCAGTATTAACTGAGTTAGTATTAGTATTAACTCTGAGTTGCCGCTAACCATCAAAGGGGTCCAGCTGGCCTTTGTAACTTACCTGCTAAAGTCAGTTGGTAGTATTAGGAGTCCAGAGGAGTTTATGGTACTCAGGATGGCTTATCAGTGGTCAAGGCCTTGATTATTTGTTTAAACAAGATGGTAATAACATCACTTTAACTTTGTAAGACCTGGGAAATGGCTGACACAGCATCTGCTCAGCTTCTTGGGGCCCCCAAACCCACTTTTTCATTGTGGTGTTCTTCTCTTCTCAGACATTAACCTCTCTGGCTAAGCTGATGAAAGAATGCTGGTATCAAAATCCATCTGCAAGACTCACAGCTCTGCGTATCAAAAAGACTTTGACCAAAATTGATAATTCCTTAGACAAATTGAAAACTGACTGTTGACATTTTCATGGTGTCAAGAAGGAAGATTTGACTTTGTTGTCATTGTCCAGCTGGGACCTAATGCTGGCCTGACTGATTGTCAGAACAGAATCTGTCTCTCTCCCCAAGTGGCTGCTTTGACAAGGCAGACATCTTCTTACCCAGCCATGTGTTGGGGAGACATCAAAACCACCCTAACCTCGCTCAATGACTGAAGTGGGCATTTCACAACTGTTCACACTGCAGAGACTAATGTTGGACAGACACTGTTGCAAAGGTAGGGAACTGGAGGAACACAGAGAAATCCTAAGAGAGATCTGGGCATTATGACAATGGCTTTGCATACCTTTCACAGTTCTCCTAGACACTCCCCATGGGAAACTCAAGGAGGTGGTGAATTTTTAATCAGCAATATTGCCTGTGCTTCTCTTCTTTATTGCACTAGGAATTCTTTGCATTCCTTACTTGCACTGTTACTCTTAATTTTAAAGACCCAACTTGCCAAAACATTGGCTGCATACTCCACTGGTCTGTCTTTGGATAATAGGAATTCAATTTGGCAAAACAAAATGTAATGTCAGACTTTGCTGCATTTTACACATGTGCTGATGTTTACAATGATGCTGAACATTAGGAATTGTTTATACACAACTTTGCAAATTATTTATTACTTGTGCACTTGGCAGTTTTTACAAAACTGCTTTGAGCATATGTTAAAGCTTATTTTTATGTGGTCTTATGATTTTATTACCGAAATGTTTTTAACACTATACTCTGAAATGGACATTTTCTTTTATTATCAGTTAAATTCACATTTTAAGTGCTTCACATTTGTATGTGTGTAGACTGTAACTTTTTTTCAGTTCATATGCAAAACGTATTTAGCCATTACCCATGTGACACCACTGAATATATTACTGATTTAGAAGCAAAGATTTCAGTAGAATTTTAGTCCTGAACGCTGTGGGGAAAATGCATTTTCTTCGGAATTATCCATTATGTGCATTTAAACTCTGCCAGAAAAAAATAACTATTTTGTTTTAATCTACTTTTTGTATTTAGTAGTTATTTGTATAAATTAAATAAAATGTTTTCAAGTCAAAATGTGAATTATTTTCAGTGTATAAAAAAGATATACATGAAGCGTTTTCTTATGGGAACAATAGAAAAACAAAACTAGTTATAAATCGAATTTGCTTTTCAAGTCTTGTAATGAACTTGAGGGTTCTGCAAGAATGTCTTCCAGCTTGAATTTGGTGTCAGAAAATTTGAATTTTGTTTGTTTCTTTTTTTGGCTGTGATTTTGTTTTTTTTCTTTGTCAATTTCCCCAACTTTGAAGTGAGGGTAACAGACCTTACTAACATGCTTTCTTCACAAGACGGTTGTGAGTATAAATGGTAGGAAGGACGTCAAAGCATTTTGTTTGGTATACGACCTGTGTGAATGGAAAGCAGTCCTATGCATCTCACCTTGCTGTTTGAGAAGAGTCCATTGTTGGCTCTTTTCACTTCTTCTGTTCAATGGGATTGAAAAGCTAGGGTGTAGATTAGCCCAAAGAGAAAAGAGGTGTGAAGATTCTAGAATGTTCACCAGAGATAAGTTAATATATTTACTTAGAAGGTCTGACAGTTAAGTTTGTGAACTTGTTGCCATGATGTTGCTAACCTCTTTTGATTTCAGAGGAATCATTCATTATGAATTTGTACCAACTGGACAAACAGTTAACCAAGTTTACTATTTGGAAGTGTTAAAAAGGCTGCGTGAAAAAGTTAGACCTGAACTTTTCGCCAACAATTCATGGCTCTTGCATCACAGCAATGCAGCAGCTCACATGGCACTGTCTGAGGGAGTTTTTAGCCAGTAAACAAATAACTGTATTGGAACACCCTCCCTACTCACCTCCTCTGGCCCCCATTGACGTCTTTCTTTACCCAAAGATAAAGGAAATATTGAAAGGAAGACATTTTGATAACATTCAGGACATCAAGTGTAATACAACAACAGCTCTGATGGCCATTCCAGAAAGAGTTCCAAAATTGCTTTGAAGGGTAGTCTAGGAATTGGCATCAGTGCATAGCTTCCCAAGGGGAGTGCTTCAAAGATGACCATAGAAATATTCAGCAGTGAGGTATGTAGCACTTTTTCTAGGGTGAGTTCGTGAACTTAATTGTTGTATTAAAGTCTTATATATTAAAGTCTAGAGGTTATATATAAAAGTATATATACGTTTAACTTAGTTAAAAATTGTGGTAAAATACACATAACATAAAATTTACTATCTTAACCATTTAAATGTACAGTTTGATGGCATTAAATATAATTGTGCTACCATCTCCACCATCCATCCCAGAACTCTTTCAAAACTAAGACTGTACCTATTAAACAATAGCTACCTGTTCCTCACTCTCCAAATGTCTGACAGCTGTCTCTATGAGTTTGACTACTTGAAGTACTGTATATGAGTAGAATTATACAGTATTTGTCCTTTTGTGAGACTATCTTATTTCACTTAGCATAGTGTCCTCAAGGTTCATTCTTACTGTAGCATACATCAAATTTACTTTCTTTGTATAGCTGATAATATCCCATTGTATGTGTATACAACATTTTTATCCATTCATCTGTTGATGAACATTTGTTTTTTTTCCAAAGTTTTGGCTATGAAGAATAATGCTGCCATGAACACAGGTGTATAAATATATCTTTAAGTCCTTGCTGTCAGTTATCTTGGCTATATACTCAAAAGTGGGATGGACACACATTTAACATTGAAGTGTTACATACATACATAAAAGTATACAGCTTGATGCATTTTTGTCAAATTTTATAAATTGATTGCACCCATGGAAATAGCATCCAGATTAAGAAGCAGTATATTGATTTCTCTAGAGTCCTGCCAGCTTCATGGTAGCATAAATCATTCCTTTCTGCTCTCCCTTTTTCTTTTTTTTTTTCTTCTTTTTTAGGGCAGTGTCACTGGCCCTCATATGTGGGACCCGAACGAGGGCCACTGGCTTCCCAAGCCAGTGCTTAACCACCGCACCACTCGGCCGGCCCTCTGCTCTCCCTTTTGATTTACAACTGACTGGACATCCATTATAGAACAAAGTACCCCTGACATTACACCAGGACACCTGTTGAGTTTTACCCACTTTGGCATCTGAAAGTGGGTGAATAGGACCTCAGAGGGGGCTGTGGATCCAAAGGATATGGTGAATCTACCCAACCCCCACTTGCCATGATCAGGAAGAGGGGAATCTGAAGAGTGCAAAACTGGGCGGACACTCAGTTTCGTGGAGGGTCCAGCCAATCTGATGGGAGAGTCTGGCATGCCTTACAGTGGGATAGAGATGAGTTTGGAGAGGAGAGGAACCCACTGGGGTACCCGGCTCTCCAAGGAGACATTGCAAAGCATTGGGCTGTTGTTGGTGTCAGTGGTTAGTTACCTTTCTGCCAGAGGAGGTGGAAAGTAAAAGTGGTGAGTGAGACTGCTTGGCTGCGTGGGTTGCAGATAGAGGGACCATTTCTCTCCAGCAACATCTGAATTACTGAGGAGGAATCTGAGGGGTTGGAGGTGAAGGGAAAATTGGGATTTCAGCAGGAGGTGTACCCATAGAACTCTGGGAGCGCCCTACTCAAGGATCATTCGGTTGAGCTGTGGGTACCCCCCAAGGCCTCAGGCACAAAGTCCACACCTCCCAACATGCTGCTGCCAGCTCCCTTTGTCCACTCCCAGAGTGCAGCCCGGGGAGCCAGACCTGATAAGAGAAACCAAAACCTTGAGCTATAGCACCACCTTCTGGAATATAAAAGAAAGGTTTTAAATTGCCAGCATGTTGAACTATAAAAGCCAAAGTAAACAAATCCTTTACTAAGGAAAGTGTTTGATATTTCAAATGTGCAAACAGAGGTGCATATCCTAACACTATGCAATATCAAAGCATGACTTTTGGTTAAGATGGTGGAGGAGGTAAATGCTATACTTGCCTCCTCCCACAACCACATTAGAATTACAACTAAATTATGGAACAACTGATTGAAGATCACCTGAAGACTAGCTGAATAGAAGTCTTATAACGAAGGGTATAAAGAAGAAGCCACTTGAGGGGTGCAGATGTGGAACAAGCAGGTCTCACACCCATGCTGTGGTACCTAAGAATTGAGAGGGGTATCTGTGCTGCAGAGGTCCCCCCTGAGGAGTGAGGGGTCTCTGAAAGTGGGTGAATAGGATGGGAAGCCCTCTGTCCCACCGAGGGCTCCCCATCCTGGGACACCAGTGCCAGGAATGAGTCCCCATAACATTTGGATGTGAAAACCAGCAAGTACTGTGTCTGAGTGAGATGGAGGGCTGCTGGAGACCTAAGGATCTCCTTGAGCAACCTGTGCATGAACTCAGTCTTGCTCTGGCTCCACCACAAGGGCAACAGCTCAACAGGTGCCAGGAACGTACGGCAACGAAATAAATTTACTAGCTTCTGCACAAGGGGTGGGGGTCAGGGCAGCTTTCTAGGATGAAAGTGCTGGCAGGCGCCACTATTCCTTTGTTTAGAGCTCCTCTATCTTAGCCTGCAGGCCCAGATGGGCACCAGATCTGAGCTCTTAACCTGTCTGCTAACACCTTCCACCCTACCCTAGTGATTCCCTGAAATCCTGCCTCACCCAACCTGGGCATCTGATGCAGACCTCTTCCACCAGCTGCTTTACTCAAGTGGCCTTCCTCATCCGGTGTTGCAGACTTTCCCCAAATCTCTCAAAGGTCCACAAACCTGAAACAAGTAGCTGCTGGCCTTGGCATCTCCTGTATTTTTTTCTAAGTGGCCTCAAGCCTGGCACAAGTGGGGACGGATCTCAACTTTGCATTGTAACTCCCATCATTTGGCCACTAGCCTGGCATAAGTCGCAGCCAGTCTTGGCTTGGAATGTAGCTTCAACTAAGTGGACAAAACCCAGCACAAACAGCAGGTGGCCTCAGCTCATATTGTAGTAACCATTAAAAGGTCCCAAGTTCAGCGCTAATAGCAGCTGGCCTCACTTTACAGCATAACCTCTCCCAAGTGCCTCTAAGCCCAGCAAAGGTGACAACCAACTGCAAATCACTTTGTAGCTCCTACCAGGTGGCCCCAAACTAAGCAAAAGTGGTGGCAGACCTTAACCTGCACCAGAGCTACTCCCAAGAGACTCCAAAACCAGTACACCCAGTGGCCAGCTACAGACCCCACCAGAGCACCACCCAATTACCTTCACAAATGAAACACCCAAAAGGCAGACTTGGCTACCACCAGAGCCCTGCTAAAGTAACCTTCACTCTGTGGGGTCAGCCCCCACGCAACAGCTCATCAGCTGTAGTCAGAGCCAGCCCTCACAGCCAGTCAGCCTGAGGGTCAGTCCCACTGATGTGCCAGTAGCAATCAAGGCTCAACTACAACAGGAGGGCAGACACAACCCACACAAGGGATAACCCTAGATCAGCTGGCTCAGGTGGTGAGTGGAACTGCACCACTGGGCCCCACAGGACAACTACATAGACAATCTGCCAAGATTGGGAGATGTAGTGATCTACCTAATTCACAAAAACACAGGGATTCAGCCAAAGTGAGGAGACAAAGAAACTTGTACCAAATGAAAAAACAGGACAAAGGTCCAGAAAAAGAAGTAGACAAAATGGAGAGAAGCAGCCTACCAGATACAGAGACAAAACACTGGTTATAAGGGTGCTCACTGAACTTACGGGAAGAATAGAAGAACTCAGTGAGAATTTCAACAAAGAGAAAACATAAGAAAGAACCAATCTATGAAAAACAATAACTGAAATGAAGAATACATTAGAGGGTATCAACAGCAGATTACATGAAGCAGAGGATCAAGTCAGCAATCTGGAAGACAAAATAACAAAAACACCCAATCTGAAGAGCAAAAAAGAAAAAAAAAGAATTTTATAAAATGAAGATAGTTTAAGGGACCTCTGGGACAACATCAAATGTAACTTTTGCAGCATAGGGATACTAGGAGAAGAGAGAGAGCAAGAAATTGAAAATCTACTTGAAGACATGATGACAAAACCTTCCTAACCTGGTGAAGGAAATAGACATACAAGCCCAAGAAGCACAGAGAGTCCCAAACAAGATGACTCCAAAGAAGCCCACACCAAGACATATCTTAATTAAAACGCCAAAAGTTAAAGAGAGAATCTTAAAGGTACATGAGAAAAGCTGTAGTTACATACAAGGGAGCTCCTGTAAGACTAACAGCTGATTCCACAACCGGAAAGAAGGGATTGGCATGAAATATCCATACTCAAAGTGATGAAAAGACCTACAACCAAAATTACTTTACCCAGGAAGACTATCATTTAGAAACAAAAGAGATAAAAAAAAAAAAATTCCTCAAAAAAGAAAAAACTAAAGGAGTTCATAACCATAAACCCAGCATTACAAGAAATGTTAAAGGGACTTCTTTAAATAGAAAATAAAAGATCAGAAATATGAATAAGAAAATATGGGAAAGAAGAATTCACACTGACAAAAGTAAACAGTAAAAGCAGTGGATCAGCCAACTATAAAGCTAGTACAAAAGTCAAAAGGCGAAACTAGAAAGATCATGTGGGATACATGCAACCACATACAAAAGAAGTAAAAATATCAAAACACATGGAGGGGGTGAGTAAAAATATTAATGATTTTAGAATGTGTTCAAACTTAAGTAACCATCAACTTAAAATAGACTTCTATAAAGATAGCTTGGTATATACAAAGCACGTAGTAACCACAAACCAAACATCAATAAGAGATATACAAGAAATAAAGAGAAAGGAATCCAAACACAATACTATAGAAAGGCATCAACATGCAAGAGAAGGGAGCAAGAGAATAAGAAAGGAACAGAGAACTACAAAAACAATCAGAAAATAATAAAATGGCAATAACTACATATCTATCAATAAATATAAATGGACTAAATCCTCCAGTCAAAAACAGGGTGACTGAATGGATAAAAAAACAATACCCATACATATGCTGCATATAAGAGAACCACTTCAGATGAAAAGACACACAAAAGACTGAAAGCAAAGAGAAGGGAAATATATTTCGTGCAAATGGAAATGAAAAACAGAAAAGCTGGGGAAGCAATACTTCTATAAAACAGACTGTAAAACAAGGGCTGTAACAAGAGACAAATAAAGGCATTTCATAATGATAGAGGGATCAACCAACAAGAGGATATAACTCTTGTAAACATTACTGCCCAATGAAGAATCACCTAAATATATAAAGCAAATATTGATGGACATAAAGGGCAAACAAAAACGCAATCCCAAACTAATTAAAAATTGCAGATGGCTTGAATAGACATTTCTCCAAAAAGGACCTACAGATGATCAATAGACATATGAAAAGATACTCAATATCACTAATCATCATGGAAATGCAAATCAAAACCACAATGAGATATTGCCTCATATCTGTCAGATGTCTAACATCAATAAATCAACTAACAAATATTGGCAAGGTTGTAGAGAAAAGTGAAACCTTGTGCACTGTTGGTAGAATTGCAAATTGGTGCAGCCACTGTGAAAAACAGTATGGAATTTCCTTAAAAAATTGAAAACAGGGCCGGCCGAGTGGCGCATTGGTTAAGCGCTGGTTTGGGGATGCCAGCGGCCCCGGTTCGGATCCCACATGAGGGCCAGTGACACTGCCCTCTACAGCTAATAACAGCTCTACCTGGAGCTGGGCTGTGCGAGCCCCGGCTTTGGTGTGGGCTGCAGCCCCTGCTGCAGTGGGCTGCCATAGGGTACAGTGAGTGGCCCGCAGCCAGCGTGAGCGGCTGGCAGCCAAGCGTGAGCTGCCAATAGCCGCGGTGAGCTACATCCAGAGGCCGGCAACCGATCTGCCTCATCCGGGAAGAGCGCAATGATGATACCAACAGTGAAGCAACATCCTCCGCAACTAAACTGAAGAACAAAAAGACAGCAACTTGTCTGTTCCCCTTCCCCAATTCCCCAACGCTGTTCCCCTCCACCAATTCCCCAATAAAATCTTTAAAAAAAAAAAAAATTGAAAACAGAATTACCATATGACCCAGCAGTTAAACTTCTGGGTATGCACCCAAAGAAATCCAAAACACTAATTTGAAAAGATATATGTATGCCTATGTTCACTGCAGCATTATTTACAAAAGGCAAGATAAGGAAGGAACCTATTTGTCCACCTATAGACAAATGTATAAAAAAGATGTGATACATATACTCGTATATAATGGAATGTTACTCAACTATAAAAAAAGAATGAAATTTTACTACTTGTGATAACATGGATAGACATAGACTGTGCTAAGTGAAGTATGTCAGGGAAACACAAATACCATATGATTTCACTTATATGTGGAATCTAATAAACAAAATGAATGAACAAAACAAACATAGATACAGAGAGCAAACTGATGTTTGTCAAATGCGAGGAGGTTTGGGGAATGGTGAAGAAGATAAAGGGATTAAGTACAAATTGCATTATAAAAATAGTCCCAGTGATGTAAAGTACAGAATATGGAATATAGTCAGTAACATAGTAATAACGTAATATGGCTTATTGGGGTGATCACTTCATTAGTTATATAAATATCTAATCATTATGTTGTACACCTGAATCTAATATAACATTGTATGTCCAGTGTACTTGAAAAAAAAATCAAGGAGAGATTGTATCACAAAGAAAATGATAATTCTCCAGCAACTGAACTTAAGGGCATGGAATATTGTAATCCAACTGAAAAATAATTTAATAGCTGTGAGGAAGAAATTTAACAAGCTGCAAAAAAACTCAGAAAGCCACTTCAATGAACTCAGGAGTAAATTTAATGAACACAAGGAGTTCTTTACCAAAGAGACTGAAATTTTAAAAAGAACCAAACAAATTCTAGAACTGAAGCATACAATAAATGAGATGAAAAAATGCACTGGAGAGCATAAGTAATGGTAGATTAGATGGGAGAAAGAATAAATGACTTGGCGGGTAAGAATTTAGGAATGATTCAGTTAGAGGGATAGAGGGAACTAAGATTTTTAAAGTGAGGGAATCCTATGAGAACTATCTGATTTTATCAGAAATGCAAATATAAGAACTTGTATACCAGAAGGACTATGGGAGATGGATGGGAACAGATAGTTTCCTTAAAGAAATAATAACTGAGATCTTCTCAAATATGGCAAAGAAATTGGACATAAGTACATACAGCTAACAGTACACCCTATTAACTCAATGCAAAAAGAACTCCAAAGCATATTATAATGAAATTGTCCCAAAATATCAACAAAGAATCTTAAAGGCAGCCAGGGAAGAAAAGAAAGCAACCTACAAAGGAATGCTTGTTAGGCTATGAGCAGATCTCTCAGCAGAAACTATTAATACAAAAGCCAGAAGAAAATGGAATGATATATTCAGAGTGCTGGAAAATAACAAATTGCCAGCCAAGAATACTTTATCTGGTAAAGCTATCCTTCCACATATGAAAGAAAAATTAAGGCTTTCCCAGGGAGACAAAAATTGTTGGAGTTACCAATCCATTAGCCTTGCTTACAAGAAATGCTGAAAGATTTCTTCAAGCTGAAATGACAAGATGCTAATTAGTGACACAAAAACATGAAAGTACATAATACTCTGGTAAAGGTGAAATTAGTTAGAATTAGAAAGCTGTAACTCTATATTAGAATGGTGTGTCACCGCTTATAAAGGTCAAAGGAAAAGAACTTTAAAAATAACTATAGCTACTATAATTTGTTAAATTCACTATATAAAAAGAGGTAAATTGTGACATGAAAAATATAAAAGGGGAGGAATGAAAGACTGGAACTTTTATAGACAAAGATAAGTTGCTCTCTGCAAAAAAGGACTATTTTATTGAAATGTTTCATGTAAACCTCATGGTAACCACACAACAAAACCTAGAACAGAATCACAAAACATAACAAAAAGGAAGACTGAGCAAATCACCAGGGAAAGCTATCGATTTACCAAAGCTGGCAGACACAAAAGGAAGAATGGAGATACCAAACAAACAGAAGCCAACAATAAGATGACATTTATATAAGTCCTTACATAGCAATAATCACTCTAAATATAACTGGATTGAATTAACCTATCAAAAGGTATAGAGTGGTTGGATGGATTAAGAAACACGATTCAACTTTATGCTGCTTACAGAAAGCTCATTTCAACTCTAAAGACACACAGCCTCAAAGTGAAGGGATGGGAGAGGATAGTCCATGCAAGTGGAAACCAAAAGAAAGTGTGGATGACAATACGTAGTCAAAATAGACTTCAAGTAAAAAATGGTAACAAGAGGCAAGATTATATAACGACAAAAGGATAAATATATCAAGAATATATAACAATCATAAATATATATGCACCCAATATTAGAGCACCAAAATATATTAGGCAAATACTAACAGATCTAAGAGAGAAATAGATAACAATACAATAATAGGAGATTCAACACACCATTGTCAGCAATAGATAGGTCATCTAGACAGAAAATCAACAAGAAAACACTGGAATTGAACCGTATTTTAGAACAAACAAATTTAGCAGACATTTATAGAACAGCAGCAGGATCACATTCTCCATGAAGGTACACAGAACATTCTTCAGGATAGATTATCTGATAGGACATAAAACAAAATTTAGCAAATTTTAAAAGGTTGAAATCATATCAACTATCTTTCCTGACCACAATGGTATAAAACTAGAAATTAACAAGATGATAGTTGGAAAATCTCTAAATATGTGGAAATTAAGCAACACACTTCCAAACAACCAAAGGTTCATAGAGAAATCGAAAGAGAAATTAAAAATTATCTCAAAGTAAATGAAAACAGAAATACAACATATTAAGACATGGGATATAACAAAAACAGTTTGAGAGGAAAGTACATAGTGATAAATGCATACATGAAGAATTTAAAAAGATCTCAAACAACCTAAATTTACATCCAAGGAACTAGGAAAAGAAAAAATTAAGTCCAAAATAAGAAGGGAAAATATAGTAAGGATCAGAGTAGAAATAAATGAAATAGAGACAAGAACAATAGAAAAAATCAAGGAAACTGGTAGCTGCTTCTTCAAAAAGATAAACAAAATTGACAGACCTTGAGCTAAACTAACAAAAAGAGAAGCCTCAAAAATTAGATATGGAGAGTGGAGGGGCAAGATGGCGGCTATGAGGAGGGCTCCATGAAATCTCCCCTGGAAATATCCACAATTTGAACTTCTAATACACTTCAAAGAGACATCTACTCATCACACAGAGCAACTAAGAGTTCCACACAAGGATTACTGGAAGGTGGGCAGGCCGGGCGAGTAGGGGAAGAAGGCAGCGAGATGCATGAGGTGCAGCCGGCACCCGCGGCTGCTGAGTCACGGTGAGTGTTGCCCGGCTCGCTCCCTGCGGCCCGCGGCCCGCCTAGAGTTCAGCAAGAGCGCGTTGGTTTGCAGTCTGAGGCAGAAGCCTCAGGCCGGGCAAGTGCGGGAGGAGAGAGAGGAGACGACTGTGCAGAGGTACGAGCTGCACCCGTGGCTCGCCGGGTCCCCAGGAAGCAGGGTGCAGAGCCCGGCAGCGACAGGGCAAGATCAATCCGTGCACCCGCCCGGTTCAGGGATCAGTCTCTGTGCCCACCGGGTCCCGCGGAGCGCAGAAGCCTGAAACCCGGGAGCAGGGGAAAACAGAGGACTCGCCCGCGGAGACGCAGCGCGCGCCGGGAGGAGAGGCAGATCCCCGAGAGACGGAGCGGGAATCGGAGCCGCGTGGAAAGGTGCGTGCAGTCCCCTGAACCCCGGCGGCAGTCCCTCCAGGAGCGCAGCAGGAGAACGGCGCGGGCGCGCACCGGCTCCGAGGCAGAAGCCTTAAACCCGGGAGCAGGGGAAAAAGAGGACTCGCTCGCGGAGACGCAGCGCGTGCCGGCCAGAGTCACAGGTCCCAGAGAGACGGAGCGGGGATCTTAGCCGCACGGCAGGGTGTGCGCAGTCCCTTAAACCCCGGCAGTCTCTTCGGGAGAGCAGCAGGAGCACCGTGCGGGCGCGCGCCGGCTCCGAGGCAGAAGCCTTAAACCCGGGAGCAGGGGAAAAAGAAGACTCACTCGGACACGCAGCGCGCCAGGCGGAGACGCAGGTCCTGGAGAGACGGAGCGGGGATCTTAGCTACACGGTAGGGTGCGCGCAATTCCCTAAATCCCGGCAGACCCTTTGGGAGAGCAGCAGGAACTCCGCTGGAGCATAAGAGGCAAAGGCCTTAGCTTAAAACAGTGTTGGAACTGTGGCTTTGTTTATTTTTATGTGTTTTTTCTTTTTTTTCCTTTTTCTACTCTTGAACAGTAAGCAAAAAAAAACCAATAACTCACCCACTCCCACAAACTTTGTCCCCCGCCAAGACAGTCTTAAACTGACTCCTGAAGGGAGCAATAGGGGCAGACTAGGAAGATATTCCTACCTGCAGGGGGTTGAGAAATTCCACCCAGTAAAGGATGCAGAGTGAGACTACCTACCCCGCCCCCACCTTTATGCAAGGCTTGGGAGGCAGGGCAGGTTCACCTGCTGAGGCACTAATTAACAGATTCTTAGCAGCAGGCTTTTGGTAGTGAGGAATTCTTTAATTCTCCACAGCTGTCAACCCAAAGGGTACCCAGAGACACTCATTGAGCCTTTGGGGGTGCAGCCTGCCTTGGGACAGGCAAAAGCAAAAAGGCAGTGACTTTGTAAAAACCACCAATCACACGTCACAACCACACTCAAGTACAGCAAACCTGCAGGGCCAGGATCACGCTAGGCATCAGGTGGCCTACTGTTCCCACAAGACGCACAGGAAGTTTTGTACAGCAGACAAACTGAAGAGAGCTTGGTGGACTTTAGCCTAGACCGGCACGGGTATTTTTGGTTTGTTTGGTTTTATTCTGTTTTGTTTTCCCTTTATTGGCTGCTTATCTTGGTTGTTTTTGGTTTTTATTTCTATTTCATTCTTATCATTTTGTAGTTTTTAATATAGGCATATATATAGGTGAATATAGGTGAATATATGTCCATATATATGGGTGTGTAGACAAATATATATATATATATTTTTCTTTTTCTTTTTCTTTCTTTTCTTTTTCTTTTTTCCCCACCCTCACTTTCTCTCTTATTTTATTCATTCTTCTCACTGCTATACTTTTCCTCTTTTCCTTTTTTCTGCAAATTTTATTTTTTTAATTTTTATTCTTACTGTTTTTATTATTATTTTGGTTTATTTTTATTTTTTATTTTTTTAGGTATAGCTAATCAGTTTCTCATGTTTATTCTGTTTTTTATTTTAGGATATTGTATTTCATTTTGTTTCCTCTTCTGTTATTATTGTGTGTGTGGTTTTTGTTTTGATTCTGTTTGTTTTCTTCATTGGTATGATTGATATTTCTGTACAAGTTGACTGTAGTTTGATGGTTGGTTTTTTTTACTTGTGCGAGCATTTGGTTTCCTTTGGTGGCTGCGGAGGTTGTTCTTGTTGATCTGTTATGCTCTAAAATCACTCTGCAGCAGTGGGTCCAAACAAACAGACACAAGAATCATCATACCTGGAGGCCAACTTTAGATAAAACTAGAGCATTTCTGGGTTTGACATACAAGAGTCACACCCAAAAAGAAGTTGCTACAGGTACTAAGACCCATAGGGTCCAAGTTTCATCAGAGGGGTCAATCCTCTCACAGCAGCTCATAAACTGCAGATGCTGCTGATCCTCACAGCTAATCAATCTGGGAGTCAATCCCACCTACTGACAAACCAAAAGTAATCAAAACTAAAACTTCAACAAGTGAGGATGCATGACACAAGGAACACCTCAGATACAAGCACAGGAGAATAGGGAGACTGAGTAATTCAAATATAAAGGGCACACACCATATAAGTTTCCCCAGAAAAGACTGAGAAATCTGGGGGATCTATCTGTTATATTGAAGCAAACACAAAGAGTAAGCCAGAATGGGGAGACAAAGAAACATAACACAAATAAAAGAACAGAAGAAACTTCCTGAATCAGTGGAAATAGAGGAAATAGAGGTAACCAACCTATTGGAGACAGAGTTCAGAACACTGATTATTAGAATGTTCAAGGAAATTAATGAAAATATAAAGAAGGATAGAGAAATCATGAAAAGCAACCAGCTAGAACTTAAGAACACAATTACTGAATTAAATAACAAACTTGATGGAATCACTAGCAGACTGGATGAAGCAGAAAATCGAATCAGTGACTTAGAAGACAAAATAGCAGAGATCACCCATGCGGAACAACAAAAAGAAAAAAGAATGAAAAACATGGAAAATAGTTTAAGAGAGCTGGGGGACAACATCAGACGCAATAACCCAAGGGTCATTGGAGTACCAGAAGGAGAAGAGAGACAGCAAGGGATTCAGAATATATTTGAAGTAATAATGTCTGAAAACTTCCCTAAGCTGGCAAAGGGCATTGAAATACAAGCCCAGGAAATGCAGAGAGTTCCAAACAGGATGATTCCAAACAGGCCCACTCCAAAACACATTATAGTGAAAATGGCAAGGGTTAAGGACAGAGACAGAATCCTTAAAGCAGCAAGGGAAAGGCAGCAAGTTACTTACAAGGGTACCCCCATAAGATTATCAGCTGACTTTTCTACAGAAACTTTGCAGGCCAGAAGAGAGTGGCAGGAGGTTTTCAAAGTGATGAAAAATAAAGGCCTACAACCAAGATTGCTGTATCCAGCAAGGTTATCATCTAAAATTGAAGGCGAGATAAGGAGCTTTGCAGAAAAAAATAAGTTAAGGGAATTCATTACCACCAAGCCAGCTTTGCAGGAAATGCTAAAAGGGCTTCTTTAAGTAGAAGAGAAAAACAACCTATGAAAGATTACGAACACAAATAAGAAAATGGCAATAAATACACACCTATCAATAATCACATTAAATGTAAATGGATTAAATGCTCCAATAAAAAGACATAGGGTGGCTGAATGGATAAGAAAGCAAGACCCCAGCTAATGCTGTATACAAGAGACTCACCTCAGATCCAAAGACTCATACACGCTGAAAGTAAAGGGATGGAGTAAAATATTTCATGCAAATGGTACTGAGAAAAAAGCTGGAGTAACGATACTTATATCAGATAAAATGGACTTTAAATTGAAGAATATAACAAAGGACAAAGAAGGACACTTCATAGTAATGAAGGGATCGATCCAACAAGAGGACATAAACTCTAGTAAACATCTATGCACCTAACATAGGAGCCCCTAAATATATAAAACAGATATCGTCAGACATAAAGACAGAGATCAACAGTAACACTATCATAGTAGGGGACTTCAACACCCCGCTGTCACTAATGGACAGATCCTCCAGACAGAAAATCAATGTGGAAACAGCGACCTTAAATGACACATTAGACCAGCTGGATTTAACAGACATTTTCAGAGCATTTCATCCCAAAGCTACAGAATATACGTTCTTTTCAAGTGCACATGGAACATTTTCTAAGATAGACCACATGTTAGGCCACAAAACAAGTCTCAATAAATTTAAGAAGATTGAAATCATTTCAACTGTATTCTCTGACCACAGTGCTATGAAACTAGAAATCATTTATAAGAAGAAATCCGGGAAGCTGGCAAATAAATGGAGGCTAAACAATATGCTATTAAATAGTGAGTGGGTCACAAATGAGATCAAGGAGGAAATCAAAAGATACCTTGAGACAAACGATAATGAAAACACCACGACCCCAAATCTCTGGGATGCTGTGAAAGCAGTCCTAAGAGGGAAGTTTATAGCAGTGCAAGCCTACCTAAAGAAGGAAGAAAAATCTCAAACCAACAGGTTATCCTTACACCTAAGGGAACTGGAAAAAGAAGAGCAAAAGAGGCCCAAGGGGAGTACAAGAAAGGAGATAATAAAGACCAGAGCAGAAATAAATAATATAGAGAACAGAAAAACAATTCAAAAGATCAATGAAATCAAGAGCTGGTTTCTTGAGAAGATAAACAAAATTGACAAACCTCTAGCCAGGCTCATCAAAAAAAAAAAAAAAAAAGAGAGAGGACTCAAATTAGCAAAATCAGGAATGAAAGAGGGGAAATGACTACAGACATCACAGAAATACAAAAAATTCTAAGAAATTATTATGAGCAACTATATGCCAACAAATTTGACAATCTGGAAGAAATGGATAATTTTCTAGAAGCATACAACCTTCCAAAGCTAACGCAAGAAGAAACAAAAAATCTAAATACCCTGATTACTACCAAGGAAACTGAATCAGTAATTGACAAGCTCCCAAAAAACAAAAGTCCTGGACCAGACGGCTTCACAAGTGAATTTTATCAAACATTCAAAAAAGAACTATCACCTATTCTTCTCAAACTATTCCAAAAAATCCAGAAGGAGGGAAGGCTCCCAAACTCTTTTTATGAAGCCACTATCACCCTGATTCCAAAACCAGATAAAGACATCACAAAAAAGGAAAACTACAGGCCAATCTCCCTGATGAATATAGATGCAAAAATTCTCAATAAAATATTAGCAAACAGAATTCAGCAATATATTAAGAAGATCATACATCATGATCAAGTGGGATTCATCCCTAGTGCGCAAGGCTGGTTCAACATCCGTAAATCAATTAATGTGATACACCACATCAACAAAATGAAGGATAAAGATCACATGGTCATTTCAATAGACGCAGAAAAAGCATTTGACAAAATCCAACAGCGATTTATGTTTAAAAACCCTTAGCAAAGTGGGAATACAGGGATCATATCTCAACCTAATAAAAGCCATATATGATAAACCTACAGCTAACAACATACTCAATGGGGAAAAGCTAAAACCATTCCCCTTAAGATCAGGAACAAGACAAGGCTGTCCACTTTCTCCTCTTTTATTCAACATAGTGCTGGAAGTTCTAGCCACAGCAATCAGACAACAAAAAGAAATAAAAGGCATCCAAATTGGCAAGGAAGAAGTAAAATTGTCATTATATGCAGATGACATGATACTGTATATAGAGAACCCCGAAGACTCCATCAAAAAACTATTGGAACTGATAGACGAATTCAGTAAAGTAGCAGGATATAAAATCAATGTTCAGAAATCAGTGGCATTTGCATATACCAATAATAAACTAACGGAAAGAGAAATTAAGGAAACTGTCCCATTTACAATTGCGTCAAGAACTATAAAATACCTAGGAATAAATTTAACCAAAGAAGTGAAAGATCTGTACTCAGAAAATTATAAGACACTGAAGAAAGAAATCATAGAAGATACATATAAATGGAAACACCTACCATGCTCATGGATAGGAAGAATTAATATAGTTAAAATATCCATACTGCCTAAAGCAATATATAGATTCAATGCAATTCCTATCAAACTACCAAGAGCATTTTTCACAGAAGTAGAAAATATAATCCTAAAGTTTATATGGAATCATAAAAGGCCCAGAATAGCCTCGGCAATTCTGAGAAATAAAAACAAAGTCGGGAGGATCATGCTACCAGACATCAAAACCTACTACAAGGCCACAGTATTCAAGACAGTTTGGTATTGGCATAAAAACAGGCACATCGATCAGTGGAACAGAACAGAGAGCCCAGAAATAAACCCAGGCATTTACGGATAGTTAATCTATGACAAGGGAAGCAAGAATTTACACTGGAGTAAAGATAGTCTATTCAATAAATGTTGCTGGGAAAATTGGACTGACACATGCAAAAAAAATGAAACTGGATCATCTCCTTACGCCTTATACAAGAACAAATTCAAAATGGATTAAAGACTTAAATGTAAAACCTGAAACCATAAAAATCCTAAATGAAAATATAGGGAGTACATTTGCAGACATTACCCGGAGCAATATTTTTACTGATACATCCCTATGGGCAAGGGAAGTAAAAGAAAAAAATGAACATATGGGATTATATCAGACTTAAAAGTTTTTTCACAACAAAGGAAACCATTAATAAAACAAAAAGGAAGCCTACTGAATGGGAGAATATATTTGCCAACGATATATCTGATAAGGGGTTAATATCCAAAATTTATAAAACACTCATGAAACTCAACACCAAAAAAACAAACAACCCAATTAAAAAATGGGCAGAAGATATGAAGAGACATTTCTCTAAAGAGGACATACAGATGGCCAACAGGCATATGAAAAAAAGTTCAACCTCACTGGTCATTAGGGAAATGCAAATAAAAACCACCATGAGATACCACCTCACTCCAGTCAGAATGGCTATCATCAACAAATCAACAAACAACAAGTGCTGGCGGGGCTGTGGGGAAAAGGGGACCCTGCTGCACTGTTGGTGGGACTGCAGATTGGTGCAGCCACTATGGAAGTCAGTATGGAGGTATCTCAAAGAACTGGAAATAGAGCTACCGTTTGACCCAGAATTCCACTCCTAGGTATTTATCCTGAAAAAAACAAAACACTTATTCAAAAAAAGTTATGCACCCCTATGTTCACAGCAGCACAATTTACAATAGCTAAGACTTGGAAACAACCAAAATTCCCATCAGTAGATGACTGGATTAAGAAACAGTGATATATTTATACAATGGAGTATTACTCCGCTATAAGGAAGAATGAAATCGTGCCATTTGCAATGATATGGATGGACCTAGAGACTATTATGTTGAGTGAAATAAGTCAGTCAGAGAAGGACAAATACCATATGATCTCACTCATATGTGGAATCTGAAAAACTGTATGCATGAGCAAAGTAAACAGAAACTGTCTCATAGATATAGAGGAAAAATAAGGGTTGCTAATTGGGAGGGGAATGGGGATGAGGGAGAAGGGGAGGGGATTCGACAGCAAAAATAGGCAACTACAATATTGCCACTGGGATAGGAAAAACAGTTTGGGGAATATAATTAATAATGTAAATATTCTGTGGAATGTCAGATGATCATAGGTCTTGTTAGGGAGACCATTTCATAGATGGAGTAGAGGTTTGATCACTGCACTGTATTACTAAAGCGGAGGTGGTATACCTACTGTAATTGAATATATATAGATAGTCACGGGATGTGGATTATACTGTGGAAGAGAGTCAGAGGAAGAGTAATAGATATATATGATATGGGGGGGAGTGGGGTGGCGAATTGGGGGTGGGGGGTTGTCACTTTGAGGGGTAAAATGTATAACTATTGCACTGTGTTGTACACCTGAAACTAATTAAAAAAAAACTATAGTAAAAAATAAAATTAGATATGAAAAAGGAGACATTATAACTAATCCTACAGCACACATAGGGTCATGAGACTACTATGAACAATTATATGCCAACAAATTCAATAATCTAGAAGAAATGGATAAATTTGTAGAAGCACAAAACCTTCCA
Organism: Aselliscus stoliczkanus; assembly: GCA_033961575.1. Lineage (NCBI taxonomy): Eukaryota > Metazoa > Chordata > Mammalia > Chiroptera > Hipposideridae > Aselliscus > Aselliscus stoliczkanus. Next base: position 110,765,062 of record CM066731.1, on the reverse strand, counting down.
AGACTGAATTAAGAAGAAATAGAAAATCTGAACAAACAAATAACAAGAGATTGAATTAGTAACCAAAAACCTCTCAACACGGAAGACTCCAGGAACAGACAGCTTTCACTGGAAAATCTACCAAGCAATGAAAGAAGAATTAATACCCATATTCCTCAAACTCTTCCAAAAAATGAAAGAGTAAACACTTCCAAACTTATTCTATGAGGCCAGCATTACCCTGATACTAAAGCCAAATAAGGACACCACAAGAAAACTATAGACCTACATCCCTGAGGACTATAGGTGCAAAATTCTTGACAAAATATTCGCAAACCAAATACAAGAACACATTAAAAAGATATACATCATGTCCCAGTGGGATTTATCCCTGGATGCAAGGATAGTTCAACATAACGCAAATCAATGTAATACATCACATTAATAAAATTGTTAAAAAGCACATGATTATTTCAATAGATGCAGAAAAAGCATTAGACAACATACAACGTCTTCTCATGATAAAAACCCTGAACAGAATGTGTTTATGTTTATAGTCATGTACCACATTATGACATTTTGGTTAATGAGGGACTGCATATATGAAGCTGGAATCCTAGATTATAATATAGCTGAAAAATTCCTACCACCTAGTGACATCTTAGCTGTCATAATATCATAGCACATCCATCACTCATGTGTTTGTGGTGATGCTGGTGTAAACAAACCTATTATTGCGCTGCCAGTTGTATAAAAGTACAGCACATACAATTATGTACAGTAGATAGTACTTAATAATGATTATAAACAACTATGTTACTGGCCTATGTATTTACCATACTACAGTACTGAAACTCTATACCCATTAAACAATAACTTTCCATTCCCCGCTCCCCTGTCCCAGCCCCTGGCAACCACCATTCTACTTTCTTTCTGCATGATTTGACTACTCTAGGTACCTCATATAAATGATATAATATAGTTTTTGTCTTTCTGTGATTGGGTTATTTCACTTAGCATAATGTCTTCAAGGTTCATCCATGTTGTAGTATGATATCAATACCAGAATTTTCTTTTTTAAGGCTGAATATTCCATTGTATGTATGTGTTTATATAGATCATATTTTATTTATCAGTTCATCTATTGATATACACTTGGGTTGCTTCTGCCTTTTGGCTATTCTGAATAATGTAGACTCTCTGCTTTCTAAAGTACCACCTAAAGTTGGGTCCCTAGTTACCATCTATCATCATGCATCACGCATAAAAATATTTTTTCTTGTGAAAAGACTTTTAAGTTTACTCTCAGCAATTTTCAAATATGTTATACAGTATCATTAACTATACCACCATGCTGTACAATACATCCTCATGATTTATTTTATAACTGGAAGTTTGTACCCTTTGACCCCCTTCATCTATTTCACACCCCCACCACACACAACCCTTGCCTCTGGAAACAATCAATTGGTTCTCTATTAGCTCAGTTTTATAGTTTTTATGATTTTTAAGATTACATATGTAACTGTGATCATAAAATGTTTCTTTTTCTCTAACTTATTTCACTTAGCATGATGGCCTCAAGATTCATCCATATTGTTGCAAATGATAGGAATGCCTTCTTTTTTATGACTGAATAACTTTTCATTATATATATATCTCACAATTCCTTTATCCATCAATAGGATATTACTTAGGTTGTTTCTATGTCTTGACTATTGTGAATAATGCTACAATGAAAATGGGGTACATTTTGAATTAGTGTTTTTTTTAAAGATTTTATTGGGGAATTGGGGGAGGGGAACAGTGTTGGGGAATCGGGGAAGGGGAACAGACAAGTTGCTGTCCTTTTAGTTCTTCAGTCTAGTTGTGGAGAATGTCGCTTCACTGGCCCATGTTGGTATTATCATTGTGCTTTTCCCGGGTGAGGCAGTTGCTCACTGGCCATTGGATGGCCCCTCACAGTGGCTCATGGTAACTCACAAAAGCACTTGCCAGCTGCAGACCAGCCCCATTGCAGCCTACTCCATTGCCAGTGACTCACGGCAGCCCAGGTCGAGCTGTTGTTCACTATCTTAACTGTAGAGGGCACAGCATCACTGGCCTGCATGTGGGATCCAAACTGGGGCCTTGCTGCTCAAAGCTGGTGGACCAAGCCAACTCTTAACCAACGAGCCACTTGGCCGGGCCTTGGATTAATGTTTTTATTTTCTTCAGATAAATATCCAGGAAGTAGAATTGCTAGATCATATGGTGGTTAAACTTTAATTTTTTGAGGGACTGTCACATTGTTTTTCATAGTAGTTGTACCAAATTACATTCCCATCAAAAGTGCCCAAAGGTTACACTTTCTCTACATCCTTGCCAACACTTATTATCTCTTTTCGAAAATAGCCATTCTTTTTTTTTTCTTTAGAATTGGAATTTGATTCTTTTTTTTTTTTTTAATTAAAACTTGTTGGGGTGGTAATTGTTAGTAAAGTTACATAGGCTTCAGGTGTACAATTCTGTAATACATCATCTATATATCACATTGTATGTTCACCACCCAGAGTCAGTTCTTCCATCACCATATATTTGATCATTTTTACCCTCATCTAACATTCCTGTCCCCCTTACCCTCTGGTAACCACTAAACTATTGTTTCTGTCTATGAGTTTTTGTTTCTCCATTTGTTTGTCTTATTCCTTTGTTGTTCTAACAGTGTGAAGTGATATCTCATTGTGGTTTTGATTTTCATTTCCCTGATGATTAGTGATGTTGATCAACGTTTCATGTACCTGTTGGCCATTTGTATGTCTTATTTGAAAAAAATGTCTATTCAGATCATCTGCCCATTTTTTAATTGGATTTTATTTTTTGCTATTGAGTTGCATTTCTTTATGTATTTTATATATTGACCTTTTATCAGATATGTAATTTACAAAAGTTTTCTCCCATTTGGAATGTTGCCTTTTCATTTTTTTGATAGTTTCCCTTCCTGTGCAGAAGCTTTTTAGTTTGATATGGTCCCATTCATTTATTTTTGCTTTTGTTGCCTTTGTTTTGGTGTCAATTCCAAAAAATCATGGCCAAGACTGATGTCAAAAAGCTTATCCTCTATGTTTGTTTGTTTTTTCTAGGAGTTTTATGATTTTAGGTCTTGCATTCAAATTTTAATCTATTTTGAGTTAATTTTTGTGTATGTGTAAGAGTGGTCAAGTCTCGGGCTGGCTGAGTGGCTCAGTTGGTTAAGAGTTGGCTTAGAGCGCGAGCTCTGAGCAACAGGGCCACTGATTGGATTCCCACATGAGCCAGTGAATGCTGAGCCCTAGCTGAGCTGTCGCTGAGGTGCCAACAGGTGGCAGGATGGCTCAGCTGGTGTAACAACAAGATTGCCTGTTCAATGGTGAGCTACGCCCACCTGCAACTAAAGATTGAACTCAGCACCTTGAGCTGAGCTGCCTCCCAGATGGCTCAGTGGATAGGGCGTGCACTCTTAACAACAAGGCTGCTGGTTCAAGTCCCACATGGGATGGTGGCTATCCCCACCCACAATTAAGATTGAACACAGCACCTTGAGCTTAGAGGCCACGAGCTGCGGACAGGAAGCCAGATGGCGATTGGTGCTCTCCACAACGAAGATTGAACAACAATTTGGCTGGTCCCCTCCCCAATTCCCCAACGCTGTTCCCCTCCCCCAATTCCCCAATAAAATCTTTAAAAAAAAAAAAGAGTAGTCCAGTCTGATGTTTTGCATATACCTGTCCAGTTTTCCCAACACAGTCCTTTCCATTGTATATCCTTGGCTCTTTTGTTGTAAATTGTAAATTCATTGACCATATATGCATGGGCTTATTTCTGGACTATCTTGTCCCATTGCCCCATGTGCCTGTTTTTATACCAATACCTATACTAAACATTCCTCTTGGAAATTTTCTTGGTTAGGAAAATGCTTTCCATATTCCCTCTTCCCTCATAGCAGAGGGAGTTTGGAAGATGAGAGGGTTGTAGAGATTTGGGAACTGGCAGTAAGTAACCCTATTATGCACATAACATTCTCAAGGGAAACGAGCTAAGGGACTGCTCAGAGACCATGTCCCCAGCTCTTGGGATTTCTTGGTCCCTAATGTCATGTCTTGTAAGTAGGCTATTGGCTGTAGAGGGGAAGTTGGCAGCCTCCAAAAAGGGGAGAGGAGTTCATGTCATAGGGCAGTGTGCTTAGAAGAGTTGCAACAATGTTGGGCAAATACATACATATTGAGAAAAATGGTCTTTCAACAGCAATGGGCCAGATTCCCAGACAGGCACATTTGTTTGTCCAAAGGCCTCACTCTGGCCTCTCTGTCCGTTGTAGCCACATGATGGCCCTGCCTCTCTTGTCCCAAGAGTGGGACAAGAAGGACAGAGAAGAGGAGACAAAATTTGCTGCTCTCTCTGTTTCTGTAAGTGGTTTGTCTCTTCCTTGTCAAAGGGTAAATTGCATATTTAAATGTTCAGGTTCTTCTTAACCAGACTATAACTTCGGAAGGAGAGATTTTTAGCCTGAGGAACACCTTGGGTGGTGTGAAAAAGTGATCATATCTATCAAAGATGTTGATATTGCTAATGGCTGAACAACATACACAGTTGATACAATTGCTCCCAAATTGTGAGTACTCAGGTACTCAATTTGTACTCAATTTAAATTGGTACATTTTCTTTGCCCATAGAACTAACTATTCAGTCAATCAGCTGGGGCCCCTTTACCCTCACCTCTAGGTTCAGCCCTGCCTTTTCTAAGGCTCTGGTATTAATTTAGTTTTAAGTTTCATTAATTGTTCAAATCCTTCTTTTTTTTTCATATAGTTTTTTTGATAACTTTTAATTGATGATCTACTAAGAGACAACTTGTAGCCAGTACTAGGAATCACTGAACAGGAAGTACCCTCCTGCTTTCAAACATGCAATGGGCATCTTCAGTGTATTAAGAATCCCAGCCCTTGGGCCAGCTGAGTGGCACGGTGGTTAAGCGCAGGCTTGGGAAGCCAGCAGCCCCGGTTCGGGTCTCACATATGAGGGCCAGTGACACCGCCCTCAAAAAAATAAAAAAAAATTGTCCTGGCCCAGGCGCTTTTTATTGCTACAAGGTCTATATAGTCTCTTTGTCTGGTAAAGTCGCTGAACTCTGCACATGTCCCCTGTAATTGAGTCTGCCTTGGTCTCCTGTCCCTCCACTCCTTCACCACCACTGTAATCACATTCCTACTTTCAAGTCCTGTCTTAAAAGTTATAATATTATCAAAGAAGTGTAATAATAAGTAGCATTTGTAAGCCATTTAATATGGGCCAACACTCTCTAAGGGCCTAGCAATATATCAACTAAATAACCTCTGAGTCTATTATTTCCGTTTGTAGATGAGGAAATTGAGGTATGGAGAAATTAGGTAGTTTTCATTTCTGTCTTGCAGTGACAGCCTCTTCTAGTTTTTGGAGTTCTGTCCTGAAAACAGATTCCCATGTCTCAGTTTATGCTTGCTGCTGGAATCACTCTGTCAGTGCCTGCCTAGAGGAATGCTGGTTGTGCACAGGAAGCTGTTTTTTTTTTTAAACCAGGGTTTTCGTATCTTGTACTTGGGCTGTTTGTTTCTTTGGCTGTCTGTCTTTTCAAATGTGAGCTATTTGATAAGAGAAATCACTTGGAATATACTTGATACCCAACAAATGTTCTTTTATTCCCTCCTCTCATAGTAGATACTGAATAGATGTGTCCTAAACGTTGCTGAATCATTGTATAGTGACTTCCTTACTTGGCAGCTTTGTATAGTCCAGGGATCTTACATTTAAAAAAATCATGTAAGTTGAGTGGTGGGGCCTGAGACATATAGGAAAGCATGGGTCCAAACAATGGAGGCAACTATTATTCGCTTCTAGCTGATTGCTGCCATAAAGAATGATGACCCTCATGTGGTCAAATTTTCCAGTGTTTCAAGATAAGTCAGAAGTCTAGATTGTTATATAATATAAAATTTTCCTGTTTTTAAAAAACATTGTACCAAACCAAGAAAACCTTTAAGAGGTCCAAATTTTCTACAGGAATTCTGTGTGTTTTTCTTTTGTAAAAGAGCTAAATAATAGTTTTGTTGTATTAATTATTTGTTTAGCATGCAAAGACACACATACGAGCACTCAAAACATTGTAGTTTATGATGATGTCCAGTAACAGAGCCAAACCAGTCATGAAGCTAGTAGATAAAGGCAAAGAGTTCAAAAGGAGACAGAATAAAGTTGGGGAATAATGTAGACCAATGAGAACTGCTTTGGGATCAAGGCAAAAGTGTAGAAAATCTAATCACTGGTCCAAATAGTGTTTCCCCTAAATCAATTCTCTCAATAATGTTGCAATTCGTAGGATGTAGCTAAGAAGTTGTGATACTTTGTCATCGTGGTGTTGATGTGACAGGGTGGCCACTAAATCTGTTTTTGATTTAGGGGGATGTCTTTGCCGCCTTGCTTGTTTGGGAACCAGTTGCTTTGTGGGGGTGTTTTCTAGAAACTTCTTTGGCCTGCAGTCTTACCCATAATTGCTATTAAGATTTGCTATGAGTAAGGCTCATAACAACACAAAGCCTGGAAAGATAATTTTTCACAAAACAAAAATACCATGATTTTGAAAATACCATAGGTTCACATGGAATGTGTTCAGAATTTCATGGAAGTTGGCACCATCTTTAGTAGGGTGAGATGCATTTGCTGATTTTGTATGAATGTTTCTTCAATGTCTGTTATGTAGCAGGTGTAGTGGTAAGCAACTTTCACTGAGAAATAATGGGTAACAAGAAACAAAAGCTGTGATGTCTACCTTTTCTGAAATGTACAATTGTATTGGGAAGGAAATGGAGCCAGCTGTGGGGGAGTACGTTCAAGGAAGTTGCAAAATGGGAAGGCAAGGAGAGAAATCAGAAGAAAACAAACATTCTGACTTTTGACTGAGAGACTCTGCCAATTTCTCCTCACACATGAAGGCTTATTATTTACTTTGTGCACTCTTGCAATCTTTAATATTGCAAAACAAAGTCAGATTTTTTTTTGCCTCTTATTTTTAACTCTCAACAAGGTCTAGGCCTTATTAGCTTTTGCCAGTTGCTGCAAAATTTAATAAGGCCCTGAATGGCATCATTTTCAGAGCATGTTTCTAACTGTGGTATTGTCCCTATGATTAGTAGATTAAATGTTGGCATATATGAAATATGAGAATTATAACCAAATAGAAACTAGGGTAATGTAACCAAGATGGTGACGTGTCATTCCTGATTTTGCTCCCCCTCATAAGAACAACTACTTATGGACAAGACACCACTAAAAAAAATCCTAGAACATGAGATGAGGCTGAAGCACTCCCTTAGACCAAGACAGGCCCCGTGAAAAGATTATGAATAGAAGCTACACACTGACTACACTGTCACTCCCCCAGGCCATCACAGCACCATGCTGAGAGGTTTCCCCTGAGCCTGTGATTCTTCCAGGGGGAAAGAGCCCAGGGTGGACAATAGCATCCCTAGCATTGTTGGCCACTTCTTGGGTGCTCCCAGTTCTGGTCTCACTCTACAGGGATTGCAGGGGAATCTGCAGGGCTTGACCACTGGGAATCTGATTGTGACAAAGAAGTTGAGGAGGGACTTGTGACAACCAGCACTTATGTCTCAGCAGACTAAGTTCCTACCTATAGCACCCAGGTAGTGGGCCCAAACAGGGGCTTTGCTCACCTGCAAGGTCAAGACAGTGGCACCATCTAAACAGAACTCAACAGGTACAGGTCTGTCTGTTTTGGGTCTTCAAACAAAGAGCCTTACCAGTTCTGGAGCCTGGTCTGCCCCCACCCAGGCAGGCAAGCTGAGTCATAGTCTGGTCCACTGCTGAGTGTAGCGCCCAGCCCTGCCTGACCAAAAGGCTGGCCAGAAAGAGAAATCAGTGCAGTCCCTGTCACTATTGCAATGACTCACAGAAAAGAATAACTTCAGACTAGTGCAACTTTTCCTTTATGCAGTTAATTCATTAAGAGTTTGAAAATCTCTTTTTTATATCTAACCACTGCTAAGAGCTAAAGTACCATTCAAAATATTCTGGCTGGAAGAGGAAGATTTTCAACCAGGCATGAAAGGTAAAACTCAAACTATAATTAACATTTATATTAATGGATGCTAATGGGCACTTATAATGATAATTGGTTAAAAATCACTCTCCATCATTTAGTAAAACCCTACTGTGTGTAGAACACTGATAGACTCTAAAGAGACTGTGTACTTTATCACTCCGTTAAGCATTTACTAAGTGAGATCAGAATAGTTAGCAAATGGAAAGCCCAAAAACCTCTTACATGAGCTTTTTCACGTAAAGGTAAGGTAACTACTTAAGGCTATTGCTCAGCTGGTGGTCAGTGCAGGCGTCCTGTCTGTCTTCTTATGAGTGTGTAAGACCTTTGTGGGCTAGGTAAATTGGTTTGACCCAAATCAGGAGGTTCCTTGAAATGTGGGTTGGGATATTTAAGCATGGTTTTTCTTATATGTTCTAAATCCTATGAGCCCATAGTATGCATCTATTAGATTGTAATATTAAATGATGGAAATATACTAGTTTTGAATGTGAAGTAATGTTTCGGGATTTGTCGTGCTCCATCTTCCTCCTGACAATCTCATAGCCCAGGAGGACCTGATTCCAGCTTCACTGAGGAAAAGTGCTATTTGTTTTCGTTGTTTTTTTTTTGAGGGCAGTGTCACTGGCCCTCATATGTGGGACCCGAACCAGGGCCAGTGGCTTCCCAAGCCAGCGCTTAACCACTGCGCCACTCTGCCGGCCCGAAAAGTGCTATTTGATTTTGAAGAACCTTTAATGTCAGGAGGAGCTTAGGCCACTTAAACTTAGCTGACCTTGGCTGGAGAGAAGTTGGAGGTCCTTGGTAGAATGAGGTTTGAGAGAGCTGACACAGTTAATTTAGAGTTGATGGCCCCATAAAAGAAGTTCCTAGCAATGCTCAAGGCTTCATATATCAGGTTCTGCAGCACTTGATAAGCCTCTGAAAAGAAAGACCCCAGGTAGCGGTGTGTAGGGTATGTTTAACACTGGCAAGAGAGGGAGGCAAAGGAGATAAGAGAGAATAAAAGAGCCCTCATTTGTAGCATTTGCCCATTTCTGTGGTGTAAATGTTCTCATCAAGGCAGATTTCAAGGTACCTAAGTGAAACCACTGAATGCAAAATTGGAAAGAGATGTATACAGTTGACTCTGGTAAACTACTGGCTCGTGGTAAGAACCTGGAAGGAGATGTTGGTTAAAGGGCCTTAACCAATTTTAAGAGTCATTTAGCAGCTCCCTAACAGATTGATGTCAACTACTGTTAAATGTAGGCAGTAGTTCAATGCAGAAGATTCTAAATCAGGGTCAGTGACTGAAATCTTGAGATAGTATTGTGTATGACAGACTTTCAAAATTGTTTTTCTTAAAATTGTTTTGCTAACATCATTATTTAGGAGTTAGAGGCTCATAAATCACTAACCATTTTCTCTTTTATTTTGTACATGCAATGACTACATTTTATTCAAATATTTTTTCATTCAACAAACAACTGCTGGGTCCCCGCTCTATGTCAGGTGCTGAAATATGCAGTAGAGATGGTCTCTGCACTCATAAAGCTTAGAATCTAGTGTTGCAGAGACCTTTTTATATTTATCAATGGAAGTAAGTGGTACAAAAGACAGGAATGCAACCTATAAAGCAAAGAAGGATGAGTTCTTCAGAGGAAGTGATGTTTGAGGGAGATTTAAAGGAAGAAATAGAGGTTAAACAAATACATAGTTGTTGAAAGGGGAGGGATTCAAACATGAAAAACGGCCAATGTAGCTGGGAGTGAGTGCTGGAGGCTATGCAGGCCTTATAGCCATTAAGGGTTCTGTTTATTCTAAGAGTAATGGAAAACCACTGACAAGTTTTAAGAAGTGAAAAAATGAGACCAAGTTTAGTTGCACTGTAGCAGAATGGATTACTACATCACTCACTTATTTCTTCTGCAAATCTGTATGAAGAACCTACTGGCTAGGCACTGTAGTCAATCAAAATATAGAGGGTAGAGTCATGCCCTTGAAATGCTCATGGTCTAACTAGGGAGAAGGCATGTGTGTTTGTTTTCTATGGTCACAAATTTACAGCTTCAAACAACACAAATGTGTTAACTTACAGTTCTCAAAGTCAGAAGTCTGAAACAGGTTTCAATGGGCTGATATCAATGTGTTGGCAGAATCATGTTCCTTCTGTAGGTTCTGGGGGAGAATTAATGGTTTTTTTTTTCCATTTTTCTTCATGTAGAGACCATGGTCCTAGGTCTGTGTTCCTGTATAACTCTGACCTCTACTTCCATGGTGACATGTCCTCTGAATCTCCTGCCTTTCTCTTTCCTGTTAATAACCTTGTGATTTCCCTGGGCATAGCTGGATATTCTCTCCATTGCAAAATACTTACTTGTATCTGTAAAGTCCCTTTTGCTGTGTAAGGTTACATAGTCACAGGTTTGGGGGTTAGGACAGGGTCATTTTGGGGGAGTGGCACTATCCTTTCTGTCAGCACGTAATTAAACGAGGAACATAAGGCTGAAGAGGAAGGATGGAACCAATACAGGAACATCTCTCTAACTTCCTTTTATTTTCGGTAGTTACCTAAGAGTACACGGTCATAATTCTACAAGATCGGTTTGCTTTTGTTTTAAATCAGACTAATTCTGGAATATTTGTGTCTCAACTGAAGATAATCTACATAGAATTTTTCAAATGATCACTGTAAAGGAACAAGACTATTGGTTTCTGAGGCATGGGAAATAGCAAATTTTTTCTGGGTTTTGGTCTAGCTCCTAAGTATAAATTGAATAGAGCATTGAGCAGCACTTTCCAAGCTTTAATATGCACACACAAACCTGGTTAAAATGCAGATTCTGATTCATTAGATCAGGGGTACAATTTTACATTCTGTTTTTAATCTACTGTCAGGTGATGTGCTTATCTGAGGACCACATGTTGATTAGGAAGGACTGAGATGTCTAATTGTCAAAAATCCTCCTGACATATATGTAAAAACAGATGGAGTGTGTAACTTAGGAGAGAAATGAGTCATTAGCTCATGAAGAATATAGTAAGGTGTGTGTGTGTGTGTGTGTGTGTGTGTGTGTGTGTGTAGATGAAATAACGTACTAACTAGTACTATTTCATTCAGAGGAAGAGCTTAATATCTATGCATTTTCTTGGGACCAAAGATCAAGAAATGAAGAAAAGCCTCTGCCTGTGAAATTATCTCATCTGGGTAAGAAAATTGGGGGCTTTCATTCCTCTAGGGACAGTTAGAAGTTGTTTGCACTGAGTCCTGGTTGTTGCAGGATTTGTGCTTGAGAAACCACAAGCCCAAAGAATACACTCGGTGGATGAGTGTGAGACATAGGTTTATTGAAACTTACAGACTGGGGAGAGTCTCCAGTGGTGGCCAGCCAGAGGGGTAGTGCTCTTAACTTAGGTGGAGAAGAACCAAGGTTATATAGGTACAGCAAAACAAAGAGCATTCCGTGGGAGAAATGATCTGCAGCCCTGCTCTTATGCACACAGCATCCCAAGAAGCTGGGAGACCTTGACTGCCAGCTAGCATACAGAACTGGTTATCTGATAAGCAGTGTTCCCACAGAGCCGGGAGACCTTGACTGCTTGCCAGCTCATCTGTCTGTGGGCCAGGTCATTACCTTACAGCCCTCGCCTCCCACCGGCAGTCATAACTCCCGAATTCTTGCAGGTTAAAGATGTGCGTTGTAACTAAACATCTCAGCAGCAATATAGGCAAAAGAAAAGTAGTAACAGGCTCAAGAGGAAAAGTAACAATACCTAAAGATGTGAGATGCCAGGAGCGGGCCAGAGAGGCTAACCAACTAGAAAAGCGGTCATGTATAGGGAGCCCTGCTTTATCATGGGCCCAGCGTTCTGAATAATGACATAAGGAGGGGCTTTAAAGACAAAGGTTGGGAATATTAGTAGTCCCTGTTCTATACCAATACCCCATGGGGCTAAGATCCCCAACCACTGAGGCTTGGTCTGCTAGCACCATGGCCAAGACACCGTGTGTGTCCCCATGGGTAGGTCTTGTGGCAGGGGCAAGAAGAGGTTGATTTTGGTGCCTCACTGGGGCATCAGACTGTATGGCCCAGTCACTTGAATTTGGAGGGCCTGGTAGCTGTCTGTCTCATGATTTCCAGGTGGGGTATTTAACCCTGCGTTAGGTGGGACATGATACACTGTGATAGTTTTCAGCTGTGCTGCTGTCCCTATGTCTTGCTGTAAGTCCTTGCCCTACAGCTGTCACTTTGCAACCATCCAGTCATTAGTAGTCCAGGTTGGGAGCCATAGAGTGAGGCCTTTGACCATCGCCCAGCTGTCGGTATAGAACTGTGACATCGATCGCTTCTGAGACAATCACCATTCATGCTGCCTGTAGTTTCACCCTCTGGTTGCTTGGTTCTGTTCCAGTATCCTACATAAGGTATGGGTGAGGGGCTGCACAGCAACAAAAGTCTACTGGGGTGGCTGCATTACTACAGAGCCATCTGGGTACCACGCATCTGGTTGGATTGTTTCCTGTCCTTCCTTTATGGGAGATGGTTGTATGTCCATATTGGGGGATGTCAGCAGAGAGGCTTGTAGTGAGATAGGTCCCAGGTCCCAGGACAGGATGCATCTCCTCACAGGATGCATCTCCTTTGCAACCAGCTGTGCTGCTGTCATTTAGTCCGAGTCAGCATTGGTGCAGTACCTGAAGGCGGCTTCTGCAGTGTGTCCTGAATCCCCCCAGTGATCGGGAGGGAAGTTTTTATGGTGACAGGAACCATGCTGGCGAGCAGTTCACACTGATGACGAATGTGATATACCACACAGAGTTGTTATTCCATGGGGCTGTACCACTGTTTGGCTCCTTTTCTGTAACTATTTTTTTTGAAGGCATTGTCACTGGCCCTCATATGTGGGACCCAAACCAGGGCCGCTGGCGTCCCAAGCTAGCTCTTAACCACCGCGCCACTCAGCGGGCCCCTTGTTCAGCTCCTTTTCATAATTTTGACCAGAAACCAAGAGGCCCATGACTAGCTAGCCACATCCAATTCACAGGGCACAACAGGTAGAATCATGCCCAATGCCTACACCTGTTGGACTGCCCGTTTTGCTGTGATGACTGCCCCGGTATGTTTCCCAACCCCTAGACACCCCCTTTTTAATCAGTCTATATAACGGCCTGAGAATTTGGGCTAAGTGGGGAGTGAAGGGTTGTCAGTAATCCAGGAGGCCCCCAAAAGACTAAAGAACAGATGTGGGGAGGGGCAAAGACTGTATTTTGTCAGTAATTGCTTCTGGCATGACTTTTGTCTTACCTACGCACATAACACCCAAGAATCTGACAGAGAACCCAGGCCCTTGCACTTTGGCATGGTTCACCGCCCATCCTCATTGCTCCAGGTGGGAAACCAGCATTCCAGCGTTTTGCTCTAGATCTGAAAGAGACTCACAGGTTAACTTCATGTTGTCTATGTAGTCAAACAGGTGCACTGAGGCAAGCTTTTGCGAGAGTTGCAGATCCTTTGCTGGGAGGCCATGGCAGATAGTGGTGCTGTGCAGGTAACCTTGGGGGAGGACTGTAAATGTTCATTTTTGTCCTTCCCATGTGAAGGCCGATTGGGCTAGACTAGCTGGATCAATAGCTAGTCAAATTGTCATAGATCTAGCTAATTTTGTCATAGATCTAGCTAATTTTGTCATAGATCTAGCTAATTTTGTCATAGATCTAGCTAATGCTTTCTTATTGACAAAAGCATTAGCTAGATCTATGACAAAATGGTATGTTCCCAGGGCCCATCCAATTTCAGCTGGGAGGGAAGTAATATTACATACAGCTGCATTGCCCGGGACGGGGTGTTGGGGGAGTGGGGGAGGGAGGAGTTACTTTATTTAATTTCCGGTAATCCACAGTCATCCTCCAAGTGTCATCTGGCTTTTGCATGGGCCATATAGGGTTGCTGAAGCACTGTAAGTTGGGCGAACAATGACCACTTTTGCCAATTCCTATATAGTTTGGGTTATCTTGTTTTCCCTCAGCAGGCAATATTGCCAGGTATTTGTTATGCAGTGAGGGGATGGGAGTCTCACCAGAGACCATTTGGTGTGTCCCAGGTGACTGCCTTAACCACCCTGCATTGAATTCTGAATCCCCCTGCTGTTGTGTTAAGTGTAAGCCCTGCCAGAATGTCCATGTCCAAGGTCTATTTGGGTATGGATGAGATATGCACTACATATATTTAGTGGGAAGTCAGCCAATTTGTAAGACTAAAGGTGTTTGTTTAGCCCTAACAGTGCTTCCTCTATAGCCATCTATGGCCAGACTGGGCCCTGGAAATGGTAGGGGTTGCCATATATCAAAGTACATTCAGTTCTGGGATCAACAAGCGCTAAGACCTTCTGTTTATCCTGGAAGACCAGTGGATGATCAGTTCTACATGAGGCCTCCAGTCCCTAGTGTACATCCTGACTTGGAGCCTGGGACCTTGGCCTCCATCCAACGGCAGAGTTATGGCCCCTATCACCCCTCCTCCATAGGTGTTGCAGTAGGCCTATTTTCCCCCTTTCCTTTCAGGGGACCAAATGGCATGTTGCAGAAAAATTTCTCTTTGGGTAATTTTACTGCCACAATTTTACTAAAACCACATTTGGTTATCTGTCAATTTGTTCCAGGGTGGTCTCTGCTTGGACAAGTCATTCCATATCTGCTTACAGGTAACATGGACAGATCCCCCTTTCCCCTTCTTTTCAGCCTGAACCCCTGGTGGCAGACTCTTTCAGTTTCTCCTAGGTCCATGGCTGCTTGTACAGTGTGGGAGATTGCTTGCCCTATCAGGGGACTCAAGGTGGAAACTAAGGCACCATTCTGTTGGTTAGGGGCCAACTGTAAAATAACATCCTTGATCCCTGCTCTAAAAATGCCATTACCTGGCCCGGTGAAATTCTGAGAATATGCAACATGTCTCATTCCCAGACTTCAAAGAATGTCCTAAAATTCTTCCATAGTTGGCCTCCTAATGGGTTGCATGGGTATGCCCTCCTTGTTGGGCCAGGTTGCCTCAGATGCAGCAATTAACCTTGAGAGGAACAACATGGCTTCCTCCTCCTTGATGGCTGCATAAAGCCACTGCCTCAGTGATGGGTGGCTTGTTGCCAATGCAAGCTTCCTCATCTCAATCCCGTTCAGAATGACTCCTTCTGTCCCATTATCCCATAACCGGGGCAGCCATTCCTGCAGACTTTCCCCTAGCTTCCTGCCTAAAGCAATTGCCCAGCTCGATCAAGTCAGCAGCGCTTTTTATTCTCTCATCGAGGTAAATAGCTTCTCCTTAGGTGCTGGCAAATTAGGAGGATCAGCTCCCTGTGGCTGGTCATGTTCTGTTTTCCATTTTTTGCTGCAGAATTGGACGAACTTGCGGCATGGCTTGTGTGCATCGCGCGTCCAGTACATCCCTTTCTATTACATCCTGCTGCATGTCCTCTTCACCATCGGAAGAGGTATGTAAGGGATCCCAGTCAGGGTGGATGAATGCCCTGAAGACCCAGTCCATGGCCGTTGCCACTGTGTGGTCAGTTTTCCTTCTCTCTAAGCCCAGGTCCTTGGCTATCGTGCTTAGTAAATGCTCCTGCCCACCGGCATTTTGGTGGTGTCCTTGTACTCATGTGGAGGCCCCCATCCATCGATTAAGGATGGCAAAGCCACCCATACAGAGGTGATGGGCCATGCCGGAATTTCCCCCACAGAATTCTTTTTCTCTTTCTCAATGTCCACACTGCCAAGGGTGTTTCTGGGCTCCTGGCTAGCTCACCAATTGTTTTGACCGAGTTCAAGTTGTTCCAAGATTTGTGCTTGAGAAGCCTCAATCCCAAAGAACACACTAGGTGGCTGAGTGCGAGACATAGGTTAATTGAGACTTACAAACTGTGGAGTGTCTCCGGTGGTGGTCGGCCGGAGGGGTTGTGCTCTGCATCCAGGCGGAGAAGAAGCAAGGTTATATATGCACAGCAAAACAGAGAGCATTCCATGGGAGAAATGATCCGGCAGGCACTGCAGTCTCTCATGCACACAGCACCCCAAGAAGCCACAAGACCTTGACTGCCATCCAGCATACAGAACTGGCTGATAAGCAGTATTCCCATGGAGTCAGGAGACCTTGACTACTTGCTAACTTATCTGCCTGTGGGCCAGTTCCCTACTTATCTAAACTGCCATGGAGCCAGTTGTATGCCAGAGCTGGCAGGAACAAGTGATTGTAAAATTGTCACCAATTTTGTGAGCTGGTTATTAAATCACTAGTAGCTTGATATCATCTGTGGTGAGAATATTTACATCATGGAGATTGATAAATGCTACAAACAGGGCTGGCTTGCTTTTTTGCTTTCCCCTAGGGAGCAAGTTTGCCGGCACACCACTGCCACGAACCTACTATTTCTTTTAATTTGTTCATTTCAGCAACTGACAGGTAGTATTCCGGGCCCTGACTCGGCCTTCCCATGAGCCTGCCTATCCTTGCATACTATCAATGGCTCCCACTCTGTAAATGCATCTCTATGTATCCAAGTAGCTTCATGTGGCCTAGTTTCTTAGAGCTGAGTTGCTATTTGGGGCTATGAGTTTCTCAGAAGTAATTTAATGTACTCTACAAAGAATCACACACTTCACTTGCATTTTTGGACTTTGCTTCTGAGATCCTTCAAGGGCATTTTGAGACAAACCATTTAGCAACAAATCACTCCTTTTAGAAAGAAAGTTGGGCTGGTGATGATATTTATTCTGTCATTAGTGGCCTAATCTGAAGAGGCCTAAACTGAGAGGGAGCATGCAAAAATCAAGCCTGGTGGGTGTAGTAGGGAAAAAAATGCCCCAAGGTACAACTGCAGCAGGTAAGAAAATACTTCTAGGGATGTGGTGCATGTGTGTGTGTGTGTGTGTGTGTGTGTGTGTGTGTGTGTGTGTAGGAGGGACTGTGAATAGGGATTAATAGTCAGGGAATTGGGTGAAGGGGTAGAAGAAAACAAAGGTGATAGTTTGCCAGGAGGCACAATATTAGTTAATTGACCCTCAACGTTTCTATATTACTTATTAAACAATTGCTCTGGCAGTAGGAAGTTCACAAAGTGATTTTATGTAAATTATCAAATTTGATCCTCCCTTATCAGATTTACAAGTTAGTTAAGATGATAGCAGTATCCTCATATTTACTGTTGAAAAAAGCAGGGTTCATAAAGTTTAAGTGACTTTCCCCAGGGTCACAGAGCTGCTATGAAGCCAAGCTTAGATAATGGGTAGGCAAACTACAGTCTTCAGGCAAAATATGACCCAAATAAAGATTTCTTGGAACACAGCCTCTCCTAATCGTGTACTCCTGGGTGCAGCTGCTTTTGCCTTACAACAGTAGTTGATTAGCTATGACGTGTTTGTTTGGTTGGTTTTTATTCCTGAAGCTAACTTTAATAAGGGCTGCCTTTTGCTTCTTGGAGTTATAAGTCGAAGAGGAATGGCATCACATCTGGCCGGGTCATGCGCTGTTGGGTACTTTCCAGCAGAATGGAGGCTGAGGTGTGTTGTCCCTCTGAAGTTAATGTCACTCCTCATTCTTGAGGGAATGTGGACAGAGGTCTTTCTTCTGTAACTTCCTCCTGCTGAATTAGGACAGTGACGTCAAGAGGCAGGAAAAGAGTTCAACTGCCTTTCTGCTAATTCTAAGGAGGCCCTTGTAACATGACAGAAGTTGCTTTCAATTCAGTAACTCTGTCCAACAACTGATCTTGCATTCCTGTATGAAACTTACAGAAGCAATAGTGTAAACTTACAGTGCCACAGTGTAAACCGAGACGTACATGATAATGACTGCTAAGACTATTATTACCTTTTTCCACCAGGACAGTCCCGATCTGAACCAGGACTCAGCCCATTGATTTGTTGATAAGGATGGGTCAGATATAGAATTAATCTGTACATGCATGTCCTAAAGAGCTGAGGTAATGTTCCCAGAATGATCTGGGATGTATGTACAACATTGTGTTTTTATTAAGGCGTATGTCCATCCCTGAGCTGCCGTGAGAATATCTAATGACATTCTATTTTGGAGTACTGCTTTTCTCATCAGGGTCATTTCTGTAGTTACAGTTGACATTCTTTTGAAGTAATCATCGACGGCATGCTGGGTGTAATTTGTCAGTGCTTCAATGTGCTTGATTATGCTTTCTAACCCCAGCTTTGGGATGAAACTTGATAATAGATGGTCATACCAATGGAAGACAGATCTAGTCCATCTGTTCTGCAAATGAGGATAGTCAGCAGGTTTGTCAGTAGTTTTTTGCCCATCTCTCATGTGCACAAGGGAGCCCTAAAACACATTTCCTCAACCAACCTAGTGGCAGCCATGGCCATAAGTTCGTGCTGCACAGCCATTCTGTTCCAATGGGAATCAGACATCTTATACCTGGCCTTCACTCCCAGTCTGTGGCGAACCAATCCATTGTCCTTAATGTAATAATCTGTTCACAGGTATATGTTGGTGTCCATCCTAACTTACAAGAACTGTTGGGCCACTTGTCATAAGTATGTTTTCTCTGTTCCCAGCAGATGGGTGTTTGTTGGCTCAGGTGTCTTATTGTGGGAGTTAGTCAAATGAATGCATCCCCGATTTGTAAGAAGCCCTCTTCAGTGTACTGGCTCTGGACTGGTAGGACTCTAGGATATTTAATATCATTGTGTGGGAAAGTCATACCAAGCTGATTATTTGCCTATTTGAGGGCTCTCTGATCTGTTAATGTACAGAGAAAGGCTTCCCATATCCTGACATGAGATGCACAGTTTATTCTTGGCCATGATATTATGTTGTCATTGGTTACTTCCTGGAGTATATAACTGTCCTGTTGAAGGTCTCTAATAAATTTCTGTACCTGTACCAGTCATTCCACTGTAAATGAGATGCCCACCAAGGTAATCCGGAAGCACTCAGAAAGAGGGAATAGCCCACATAGCCGACAAGAATCTATTACCTGCAGGCTGTCTGCATATTTCTGTGCCTGAAAATTTTGTAAGAGATTTATTTGTCCTGTGACCCAAGGGCAGGTTATTATAGCTAGTATTTTAACTCCAGTAATTATGTGTTGCCTCATGATATTTCAGTCTTCCAGAAGAGTAGTTTCAGGTCTGTGGTAAGTTGACATGAATAGGTCTCTACCGTGTTTCCAGATGTTGGTTCCATTGGCTCTTCAGCTGGGTTTACCTGAGGGATGTGGTGTGTCCATGGAGTGATGCCTTGTAATTTCAGAGAGAAATGGGTTAACTGTTAGCTAAGGCTCCACCCAAACAGATTTTAATTTGTTCTGAGGTAGCCTTGTTTTCCAAGTCTTCATGTATATCCAGTCTCCAGGTTTGTATGGGTGAAGAGCTATACTATTGGAAAATGGTTGAACTGAACTCATGACTGTATATGTTAAGGGTTGTTATTGCTTGGCCTAAGCTTATAACATGCTTAATAGCCACTTGTGCTTCCACATCTAGAAGTGGCTGCTTTTCTAAGTCTGGAAAGGCTCTGCCATGTAACATCATTTCAAATGGACTAAGCTGTAGTTTCTCTTTGGGGCCTGCTCTGGCTCTGGTTGGGCTATTGGTAAAAGCTTTGCCTAATTTCCTGGGCTTCTTGACTTAGTTTAGCGAGAGTGATTTTTAGTGTCCTATTAGATATTTAGTCTTTCGAGAAGCCTGAAGCTGCCAAGCAGAGTGAAGTTTCCACTGCATCTTTAGTGCCTTACACATCCCTTTTGTAATATTAGAAATGAAGGCTGACCCATTTGTCACTCTGGATTGTATGAGGTGAACTAAGCCAGGGGATTATTTCCTTTAGCAGAGCCTTTATTACCTTTGTGACTTTCTTCTACAAGGGAAAGCTTGAGGCCATCTTGTGAAATTATCTAGGAACACTAATAAGTATTTAAATAACCCAAGTGCCTCAGGCATGACACTGAAATCTACTTGTCAGTCCTCCCCTGGGTAAATTGTTCAGACCTGTGCAGGGTTAGTTAATGGGGCATAGGTGGCTGAGTTTGGAGGCTATTCTGTTGACAGCTCATGTATTTTTCATGTACAAAAGAGATTGTTTCCTTAAGTCTTGGGGCCTTAATGTTATTTATGAGCCAGTTACATACAGCTTCTTTTCCATAATGGGTAGAATTATGGGCATAGCGTATATAACAGGGTATACAATTTGTTTAGGGAGCCAGACTCCTATTACTTATTATCCATCCGCCATATTCAGAGTTTCTTTGGTATCCAGCTTTGGTTCCTCTCTTACTTGCTCTTCATCACAGGAAGGGGAATATTGGTGTAAGGGAAAGGCAGGGATTAAAGGCAACTGGAATATCTCATGTGAGAGTGCATCCTTTTTAGTCATCTTATCTGCCTTATTATTTCCTTGTATAATCTCCAATTGTCCCATCTGATGCCCTTGGCAATGTACAACTGCCACCTCTTTGTGATTTTCAATGGCTTCTAACAATCTAAGTACTTCTTTTCCATGTTTTATTCCCTTATTATTAGCATTTAGCATCACTCCTACTTTCCAGATAGCACCATGAGCATGTATTATGAAAGAGGCATACCTAGTATCAGTACATATCGTTATGCTCTTATGTTTTGCCAGTTCAAGGGCTCTTCTCAGAGTTATAAAGCTCAGCTTTTTGAGCAAAGGTGCTGGGCCTTCACACCTTTGCTTCTATGGACTCTCTTCTTGTTACAATTGCACACTCAGCCCTCCCCTGTTCTTCATTATCTCTTGGAAAAAGCAGCCCCTGGCCACAAATTATACCTTCTCTGCATTGGAGAGGGGCTCACTTCTTAGATCTTGTTGGCTGACATATACCATGTCTAGCATTTCTGTGCATTTATGAACTAAGCGCTCTTTGAACTCAGGCAATAGTGTTGTGGGGTTCAGAATCTGACGTTGTTTTAGGGTTATTTCTGGGATGTCAATAAGCACAGCTTGACATTGGGTCATACAACCAAAAGTCAACCATAACTGGCCTTTAGCCTCCAAAACATTAATTACCTGGTGACATATGCAAACTCTGAGGGGTTGCCCCATGTTAGCTTATCTGCCTCTTTGATTAGTAAGCAGGTGGCTGCTACTGCCCTCAGCAAGCAGGCTACCCTCTTGCCACTATATCCAGTTTTTTAGAGAAGTAAGCTACTCTAAGGTGGGTATGAGTACTCTCAAGGCTATGCCCTACCTCTCATGTACATATAAATCAAAAAACTTTTCAAGATTAGGTAGTCCTACACAGGGACACTCAGGAGTAGTTGTTTTAATTTAGCAAAAACTTGCTGACATTCCCCATCCCATTAAAAATTAACTGTTTCTTTTCCCTGTGATTTATCATGTAAAGGTTTGGCTATACTTCCAAAATTGGGAATCCAAGTCCAACAAAAACCCTATCACTCCCCAAATCCTTTCAATTGCCTGTAGGACTCAGGGGGTTTCAGACAACATATGGCTTGTTTCCTTTCTGGGGGTAGTTGTTCTTTCACTTTTGATATTAGATAACCCAGGTGTTTTACCATGGGTTTTGACAACTGCACCTTTTCTTTGGATACCGTGTATCCCTTTGTAGCCAGAAAGTTTAAAGTTTTTATTGTATTAATATCTGAATCTTTTTTATGGGACTGGCAATTCTTACATACTGTATTAACACTCCTTTTCCCAATTAGATCGCTGCTTAAAATTTCTCCCAAAATAGTAGGAGAAATTTTAAATTCTTGGGTTAGGACTGTCCAACAATATTGTGGCTTATAATGAAATTTGGGGTTCTCCCATTCAAAAGCAAATATTTCTTGGGAATTTCTGGCTAAGGGAATGCAAAAGAATGCATCTCTAAAATCTAACACAGTGTAAAATTGACTTGGTATTCTTGTCAATACAGCATATGGATTTGGTACTAATTTGAATGAATGACCAGGAACATATTTCACAAGTCAAAGGTTCCAGAAATCATTTTGTCTCTCCTTTCCCTGATACTCCTTTTATATTGCGACCCCTGCCAGACAGGGTGACATTTTAGTGGTCAATACAGACCAAGAGGCTCCAGTAATAAGTAGAAATTCTACCAGTTCTCCTTCAACTTCAGAAGTAACCTGCAGCACTTTAGGGGAGATGATGATTTTATTTCCTGGAGCCCTTCTGGGAGCACCTTGGCCCCATCACTTTTCATCTTCAAGGGGCCTTTAGAGAGTGGTGTTGCCTCCCGTCTGTCTTCCCTCCCTGGGGATGATTAGGGCATTCCATCTTCCAGTGCCCTTCCTGCTGTAGTATGCATATTGGTCCCACCATAGCTTACGGACCTATGGACCTGTCCCACCCTAGGTTTCTTCTTTTTTCTGAGATTACCTGATCCTGAATGAAGGGCTGCCACCAACAAGGGTGCCTGCTTCTTTATCTCCATACCTTTTTTCTTTTCTTCTGCCACATCTCTATTATTGAACACCTTAGAGGCCATTTCTATCATTTTTGAAGGGTCTGTTTCTAGTCCTATTGCCAATTTTTGGAGTTCCTTCCTTATGTCTGGAACTCTCTGAGAAATGAAATAGGTACCTAGCACTACTCTCCCTCTTTCCCCCTCCTCACTCTAGGGAGTACATTTTTGAAGTCATTCTCTTAATCTCTGCAGAGGGATTCTCTTCTGGACCTTGCTGGACTTTCCTAAACTCATTCCAGTGGACAGCTGGTTTCCCAGCTATATTCATTCCCATTAAGATCCTATTTCTGTAGCAATACAACCTAGCTATCCCTTGTTCATTATTTGGGACTCAATTGGGAGGTGTCCGGAGTATGGACTCCTCAGGGGGATGCCACACCTTGTTCTTGGGATTCTCTGCATGTTGTTTGTATGCCTCCCTGCTGGCTTCTGCTAGCACCACTGCTTTTTTTTTTTGTCTCTTAAGGAGAGTAGTCAGTAGGGTCTGTACATCCACCCACGTTTGTGGGTGGTGAAAATACCTCTAAATCTAGGATTTTCTCAGGGTCTGCTCTTAAACCCTGGGTATGTACCTTCCAGTTATACAGGCCTGTGTTGGAAAATGGCACTGCACTCTAGCCAACCACCCCCTCCTGCCTGGGACTTCCTGGGGGAGAGGGTGTGTGTGAATAAACCAACGCAGGGTTTAAAGGCAGTCCCTTTTCTGGTTGTACTGGCTGTAGTGCTGTTAGGTAGGGAAGTATATAGGGATCTGGGTTCATCTAGGGGCTGGACTGGTCTTGGGCTGCACCAAGCAGGGGTGTCAGTGGAGGAGAGGTAGACACCCTTTTCTCACCCCTGCTGTTTCTGTGTAGTACAGTCTGGGGCACATGAAGGTGGGTCCTCTCATTTCCTCTCCTGGGCTGAGGGTGATACAGAATTTTTCCTGTCAGCCTATGAAGTGGCTTTCCTAAATTCTGCTCTTCCTTCTCCCTGGGGTAGAGCATAGAGGAGGTTTTCTTCTTCTGGGTCTTTGCCTTTTAAAACCAGAAAAGCTTAACTATTTCTTTCTTTTCTGTTCTAGCCAGCTTATATTTTCTTAGCAAAGCCTCATTGTGAAAAAGTGTCTTGAAGCACTGTATATATAAAGTTTCACCCCAATTTCTCATCGTTTTGCAGAACAGAACTAAATACTATATGGTATTATAATGAAGAGATAAGAGATCCATTCTCTGGCCATAGTTCTCCATCTTCCAGTGAATACTGGGGCCAGGCCATATTATAGAGAAAGTTCATTTGCTCTTTAGTCATCAGGGAATACCCAAACATTCTCCCACTTTGAAGGATACACCCTAATGGGCTTTTTGCCCCCCACCCCCTGCATTGTCTAAAATTTCTTCTCTGAGCTTATTTCCAATTTCCCAAGGACAGCCTGCAGAGATTAGCAGTGATTGAAAGAAGGAGGGGGTAGAACAGTAAGAGACAGAGTAGAGGGCTGAGAGAGTGAACAGGTTCTAGGACACCCTTGCAGGACTCCAGGATAGGAAAAAAAAAAGGGGGTACAGTAAGGAAACCAAACACACACAAAGCCAGGACCAGAAAATCAGGAGTCAGGCATTGCCCACTTTTGGGCCAGCCAGACTGCTCCCTTTTAAAGCAACAGGAAATGTCTCTCAATTTCCTAGACCTATAAGGGTCATGTAGCCTTTAACCAGCATACCCCACAGGGACCAGAAAGCCAGGGAAAAGAGATAAATAAGCCTGGGATTCCTGAAGTTTCTTATTGACAAAATCAGAACTGACCTTCAGGGCTGCTGCCCGCCAGCTGGTGAGGCTCATTCCTCAGAAGAATTACTGAAAAAAGGAGTCCACAGTGGGCTCACCTGGCCAGAGGGGCTGGTGCCAAATAGATTAGGGCTTGAGAACTCTGCAAAACTTGTTAGACAGCCTGAGTGAGGTGGGGGGTTTTTTTGTTTGTTTGTTTTTGTTTTTAAGTTGTGGAGGGCAGTTTTCTTGGACCTATCAGCTCCAAGTCAAGTAGTGGTTTCAATCTAGTTGTGGAGGGTGCATCTCAGTGGCTCATGTGGGGATTGAACCAACAACCTTGGTGTTATGAACACTGCTCTTTGACCAACTGAGCTAACCAGCCACCCCTTGAGTGTGTTTTGCAGTTGGCTGCTTCACTCAGGAGTCCTTATAGGGCCTGACTACGGGTTCGGAAGCAGCTGTCCCATATGGGTGACTGGATTGTTACTGGACTGAACTGGGTCTGAATGCTCAGTAGTTGCCAGCCAAAAGACAACTCCAAGATGATTTTATGAGAAGGAAATTTATTGCAAGCCAGCAAGCAAGGACACATGGGGATTGTTCCCAGAACAGTATGTCCCTGAATAAAGCATCTAATCCATCTTTGTTAGGGGAAATCATGCAGAAACATTGCACGTATAGGTGGGGACAATCAGTGCACATGCAGTCAGAAAACCATGGCTATACTCCTACACACATCGAATGTTCAAAAATGGCAGAAATTCTCTGTCCTTGGGTGGGGATTTTAGTATTATAATGAGGATATAGTAAAGAAAGGTCACGAGGAGGTCACTGGAGGGCACTTCAGTCTGCTCCAGCTGGTCTCAGGTGGTTTCAGCTGGTTCTCATCCTGGTCCTGTAAAACATCCTGGGCTTGTTCCTGAAAGCCAGTCTGGCAATCAGCATCAGGGCTTGCATGGGTGTGGCTGCACATCTGACTGAGTCTTGGTCTTTCTGTGAGACTTGCAGCAAGTTACAAGACAGCATTGCATTAGCCGTATACACGTTAGAGTGATCTAAGTGGGGTTACAGGTTAGTCAAGGCAAAGTTATAAACTATATGCTAGGCTTCCTGCTAGGCTATCCGGGTAGGTTAGGTTACAACAGTTGATCCTTGGGAATGGAAAAAAAAAATGTGATGGTAGTACAGATACTCAAGTTTGGGGTAAATATACTACATTACACTGCCTGTTTGGTAAACCTCATTGGTGAGTGAGATCCTTTGAGTGAGTCATCATTTGAGGTATATACCCAGCCCACAAGCTAAATGATCCCACACTGTTTTGTGAAATTTCCTTTCCTTGAACTGAAGCCATGTTTGCTCTGTGTGGCCCAGCCAGGTAGCTATGGCAAATTGGGCCAGGGAGGGACTAATTAGATGCTCTTCTGTGATGCAGATTTATGATAATGACAATGAACTAGCTTTTGTGGATGGATTAAATGATAATCAGTAAACTCAGGAGCTGGGAGTGGCCATTATGTGTTCTGTGGTCTAGAGAAGCAGAGGAAGCAAATGCATAGAAAGATGCAGAGACAAGAGAGAGGATGGGCAGATATTCAGTATCTAGTTATGATCCCTTTTTGAGGCCTTATGGTACTTGTATGTTGGATGCCTAGGACATTCTTCGATAGAGATAAATATAATTTTTAAATTTAGCTCTTTCAGTATCTTTTCTTACTTGCTATGAAAGGGTCATACCTAATGGTTATTGTCACAGATTTTAAAAAAAAAGTAGATATAAAGATTTATTTTTCTTTGTTACCACCTAGGGGCATCTTGGAGTTCCTGTATCCAAACTCATTGCTCTAACAAAAGAAAGTTCTAAAGTTGTTCAGTTTTGGGATAAAGGACTCATATAGCTTGGGACTACCTTATAGAAGTAGTAAAAATAGTGAGTCTAATGGATGGAAGTAAGCCAACATTGTTTGAGAGAAAAACTAAGAGAAGATTCAGCAGCACACCCATTTAGGAAAAAGAAAGAACAAGAGACCCTTAGAGATCAGAGATGAGGTTTCAAAGGAATTATTTTAAATGAGTAATTTTATCAAAGCATGTTATAAAATTAACTGCAGACATTTAAAAAAATCTGAAGTCTTCACATAAAAATCACCATGTGGGGGCCAGCTGAGTGGCAGGTTGGTTAGGAGCTGGCTTGGGACGCCAGCTCTAAGCAGCGGGGCCCTGGTTTGGATCCCACATATGAGGGCCAGTGATACTGCCCTCTACAGCTAAGGTGGTGAACAACAGCTCCACCTCATTGCCTCTATAGCTAGCTAAGATGGCTGGCGATGGTGTGGGCTGCAGCCTCTGCTGCAGTGGGCTGCCATAGGCTACAGTGAGTGGCCGGCAGCCAGCATGAGCTGCCAAGAGGCACCGTGAGCAGCTGTCCAGAGGCCGGCAAGCAATCTGCCTCACCCGGGAAGAGTGCAATGACGATACCAACATGGGCCAGTGAAGCAACATCCTCCATAACTAGACTGAAGAACAAAAAAAGACAACAACGTGTCTGTTTCCCTTCCCTGATTCCCTAACACTGTGCTTCTCCCCCAATTCCCCAATAAAATCTTTAAAAAAACCCAAAAACCAACACTGTGAATTCACATTGTATGAGAGTAAAGGAAATCGTATCAGACTGAGAAGTGTATTTCCAGATGAAGCAGTGTTTTGATGTTTTTGCTTTAAAAATATTATAAAGTATTGTGTACTAAATTTCCTCAATTCATCCCTGACCCCACCTTATCCCCCTTGACCATTTTCCTTCTTCCCCCACAAATCTCAGAGCAGAAAAAAATTTGTGGCTGACCAGGTATTTACAGCTCACCAGAGTATATGAAACTGCCCACAGGTTGTGAAATATGTCAGTGATCTATTTCTCCACTTCAGGTAAAACTCATATATTTTATTTCCTTCTGTTTGTTTATCAAGATGGAACATAGAAATGAAAGAAAAGCAATGAACCATGTTGCTTGATTGACATAATGGGATTTAACAGATGATGCAGAATTTTGAAAGCTTTCTTTATTTTAAAGTAACCCAATTGTGAAAGACCAACCAAAATAATTTTTTAAAAATAAAATGTGCTTTTTTTTTTTTTTTTTTTTTTTTTATTACCTAAGTTGAACTTGGGGAGAGATCTACAACAACTATGCATCCAGTACTTGTGCATTGCCTATGAGTGCCTTGAGATTGGGATGAAGAAAAACAGAATGATAATGGAGTCCAGAATGCACTGGGGCTAGGATGGTATAAGATTGAGCAAGGGGATAGGATGGGGTGTGGAGTACATTACCTGATATATATTTTTAAAAAGCTGAATATGTAATATTTTGTTTTGAAGATTAAAAATAGATAGCTGTAAACACCAACATGGCCATATTGTCAAAATGGCTGCATTAAAATGTCTCCTGCCCATTCTATCCTAGGTAGTAACTATTAGTTGGTTCATGCAGAGTTTGCAGCCTGGTTTGCAGTAAAATAGAACATTGACTTATGAGAGTATTTGATTACTTACCCACAAGGGTAGGATAGATGCTTAATAAATATTTGTTGAACAAACAAATGAATACAGACCCAGGTCCTAGTAACAGAAATGCAATTAATTTTCTGTGGAACTCTGGACAAGTCAGTTTTTGTTTTTTGTTTTCTCTTTCTCCCTCTACCTGTCTATTTCCCTAACAGTAAAATGGGGAAGCTGGTCCATACAAGGCCCAATTCAGCTTTTCCTTCTGTCCCTCTAATTTTCTTTTGCATTGAAGATAGCAACAACACTCAATACCTGTCTTCTGGTTTAGGTGAGTGAAATCTAGTGAAATCAAACACATTCTAAGTGTCAAAAACTCTTTTCTTGTTTTGCAGCTCAGTCATTTTAGGGGCAAAATATATTTTCTAAGAGTTCCTTGTCCCTCCTCCTTGTCCTCTTTGTCCTTCTTCTTCTTCTTCTTCTTTTTCTTCTTCTTCTTCTTCTTCTTCTTCTTCTTCTTCTTCTTCTTCTCCTCCTCCTCCTCCTCCTCCTCCTCCTCCTCCTCCTCCTCCTCCTCCTCCTCCTCCTCCTCCTCCTTCTTCTTCTTCTTCTTCTTCTTCTTCTTCTTCTTCTTCTTCTTCTTCTTCTTCTTCTTCTTCTTCTTCTTCTTCTTCTTCTTCTTTTTTGTTCTAACCCTTTCTGCTGGGAGGGCACAGTTACCATGAAGCCTATTTAATAATGAGGGATTTAAGTTGAGCTATGGCAGAGCTATGTTAGAGTTCTCTTCCAACCCTGACCTTTCCACAATTCCTGCTGCCTCCCAACCACAGGTTGACTCCTTGAAGCTTGTCTATTATCTCATTTATCTCAACATAGGAATGTTGAGGGTACTGTTTGCTTTAAGAGGCTTATTATGGAGTGAAAGAGTAAACTGTACCCCTGTAGTTATAAATGAGGCCCCAGAAAAACATTTTAGGGAAGACAGTTTTCCAATTAAAGCCTTTAAGTTCCTATATTCAAGCCCTCTTTAAGTTTCCTGATTGATTTCTGAGAACTACAGAGTCTCTGTAAGGGATGTTATCCAATCCAAGCCCCACAGTCTATGGATAAGGAACTGAAGCCCAGAGACATTGGGTAAATTGTTTAAAGTTAAAAACTAGTTAAATGCAAAACTAGGAATAAAATCCTGGTCTGATTCCTAGTCTAGTGTGTTCCCAGGAGCTTTTGGCTTCCTAGGAAATTCTAGGGCCCTAACATCAGTTACCTAAGTTGATGAGGTGGGCATGATTAAATTAATGCAAATCAACACTCCCACCACTGAATTCAGCACTGAATTTCAAGGCCTCACATCATAGCGTGGGGTGTTCTATTATCTCTATTTTTAAGTATTCAAGAGTCAGATTGTGTTACAGACCAATCTGGGCTTGGTAGAGGCTGCGTATCAGCACCCAAAAACCCTTCATTTCAAATTCAAAGTTAATTCACTTTAGTTTCCCTCAAGTTGTGTCTTCACTTTAGCTAGAACTTCTCCCTCACAACTTAAAGCTGCTGTAGGAGGTTCCAAGTGCAAAACTGTTACTGCTGATTTCAAGGCCAAGTGTGTCAGAACCAATTGCTTGAGGAGAAAGATGTGTTTAATCAGAAGGGTCTTATTTCAATGGAAAGGCAACCTGAGAATTTTGGTGGGTGGCTTTTCTTTGAGAAGGAGCTATGGGACTCCAGGTGGCACTTGATCAGGTATATCTAGAGTATGCCACTAAAAATGGCTAGGTGTCTTTTTGATGCTGGGAGAACATAGCCTAGAGCAGATTGTAGAATCCTGTCCAAGCATCTCTAGTTTCCAGCTGTGAGGGCTTAGTCTAGAACCTAAATCTCTCTGCCTTGGTTTCTATGTTGTCAAGTGGAGATAATAAATAGTGTTTATCTCAGAGTTGTGAGTTTTAAATCTCAGAGAGTTGTGAATTTTAAATGTTGTTGTGGACCCTTCCTGTCACATAAACATATTGGTGTCTGTTTTTGTTATTATAGTTATTGGTAGGATTCCTTCTCCCTTACTTTTTTTTTTTTTGTCTTGGAAACATTTCAGTGTAAGGTGAGTGACCTCTAAGTGAGGACTTCCCTCCGTGGACCTGCATGAGAGCAGGGACAGTCTGAGGGCCCATGTACTCTTAAGTGATGCCCTGGTGTTGTCAGAGACTTGTTTGTTGGGCCTGCACTTTAGTTTGACTTCTCTTTCTGTCCAATCCTGCTTCTTCCTCCTCCCTTCTGCAGAGGTTGATCTCTGGTAAATACTCTGAAGGCAAACTTCATCTGAGCATCTGGTGAACTCAACATATCAAAACTGACTTCAGGGGCCGGCAGAGTGGTGCATTGGTTAAGAGCTGGTTTTGGGATGCCAGCGGCCCCCGGTTCGGATCCCACATGAGGGCCAGTGACACTGCCCATTTACAGCTAACAACAGTTCCACCGGGAGCTGGGCTGCATGAGCCCTGGCAATGGTGTAGGCTGCAACCCCTACAGCAATGGGCTGCTATGGGCTATAGTGAGTGGCCTGCAGCCAGCGTGAGTGGCCTGCAGCCAGTGTGAGCGGCTGGCAGCCAGCGTGAGCTGCCAACAGCCATGGTGAACGACCATCTGCCTCATCTGGGAAGAGTTCAATGATGATACCAACATGGGCCAGTGATGCAACATCCTCTGCAACTAGACTGAGGAACAGAAAGACAGCAACTTGTCTGTTCCCCTTCCCCGATTTCCCAATGCTGTTCCCCTCCCCCAATCCCCCAATAAAATCTTTAAAAAAAAACCTGACTTCCGAAGTATATTAGTAACATTTAGTAGGAAGAGTTTGGGAGCCACTGAAAACTATGAAAATTCGGAAAAACATTTGATCTCTCAGGGTCTCAGTTTCCATATTAATAAAATGAGGGAATTATCTTTAACTTGCAATGTTGTAAGGAGTAGGGGAAATAGTGAAGTGCCAACCCCACAGTAGTGAGCCCTGTAAGAGTTCATTTGAGACTCCTTCCAATTTTACTTGCTTGTTTTCTTCAATCTTCTTTTTCCTCTTTTTCTTCTTAAGTTGGTTGTAATTTTCTTTTCTCTTATTTCACGTTTCTTTTTCTCTTCTTTTTCTATCTCTCCATTTACCATCCTGTTTTAGCTTTTAGTCCTTTAATCAGTGTTGTTGAGGTGTTATTTACAGATTATAAAATGCATACATTTTAACTGTGCAGAGGATGAGTTTTGAAAAATGTATACACCTGGATCCACCACTAAAATCAAGACATAGAACATTTCTATTTCACCACAAAAGGTAGCTTTGTACCTTTTCTTAGCCAATCCTTATCCCGTGATCTTACAGTTGATCTGCTTTCTAGTACCATAGATTTGACTGCTTTTTTTTTCTAGAGTTTCATATGAATATAACTCTACAGTATGTATTCTTTTCTGTCTGGCTTTTCTCTCAATGTAATTTTTCTGAGATTATTCATGTTATTGCATACACCAGTAGTTTGTTCCTTTTTATTGCTGTGCGGTATTCTATTGTATGAATGTACTACAATTTGTTTCTCCATTTACCAAATATTGGACATTTAATTGTTTCCAAATGTCAGCTGTTATGAATAAATCTGCTATGACATTTATGTACAAGTATGTGGGTCGATATAGTCTTCATTTCTTCTGCAGTAGAAATGTTGAATCATGTGAACTGCATGTTTACATTTATAAGAAAATGCCAATATCATGTTGTAGCCTACCTAAAAAGTATGCAAGTTTCAGTTGTTACACATTCTCTCCAACACTGGGCATTGTCAGTCTTTTATTTTTTTATTTTTTTAGCTGAGCCATCCTGCCACCTGTTGGCAGCTCAGCGGCAGCTCAGCTCAGGCCGGAAATAGAACTGGCAGCCCTGTTTCTCAGAGCTCACACTCTTGAGTGTTAGTCCTTTTTATTTTAGCTAACCTAGTAAGTGTGAAGTAATAAAAGTACCTCAAGATTTAATTTGCATTTCCCTGATGACAAATGATGTCAAGCATCATTTCATGATTTAATGGCCTTTTGTATATTTTTTTGTGAAGGTTTTATTAAAATATTTTGCCCATTTTTAATTGGGTTATTTTCCTATTACTGAATTTCATAAGTAGGTGAATTTTATAAGTAGGTGTAAGTAGAGCTTACATTTTGGACGTAAGTTCTTTCTTAGATATATGAACTGTGAATATTTTCTCCCAATTTGTTTTCTTAGGTCATTTTTCAGAGAAGTTTTAAATTTTGATGAAAGCAAATTTATTATTTTTTCTTTTATAATGTCCTTTGTGTCCTATCTGAGAAAGCTTTGCCAACCCCAAGGTTGCAAAGACTTTCTCATATATTTTT
Source organism: Aselliscus stoliczkanus (assembly GCA_033961575.1). NCBI lineage: Eukaryota > Metazoa > Chordata > Mammalia > Chiroptera > Hipposideridae > Aselliscus > Aselliscus stoliczkanus. Next base: position 110,732,900 of record CM066731.1, on the reverse strand, counting down.
CCCTAGCAGTGGTAAATTTTTAGGTTTCACATTTAGGACTATAGTCCATTTCAAGTTAACTTTTTCACATGATATAGGGTACAAGTCTCATTTTTTCATATATATATATATATATATATATATATATATATATATATATATGCAGTTCTAGTACAATCTGTTGAAAAGTCTTCTTTTTCCTATTAAATTACTTTGTCACCTTTTTCAAAAATAATATGACCATATATGTAGTGAATTTTTGTCCCATTATTATATGTCTATTCTTATGCCAATAACAAACTCATTTGATTATTGTGGCTTTATAAGAAGTCTTAAAATCAGATGTGTTGTTTTTCTTTTTCCAGTATAATCTTTTGGGTACTTATATCCATATGAATTTTATAATCTGCTTGCTAATTTTTCCAAAATGCCTGCTGTGATTTTCATTGGGATTGCATTGAATCTAACTGAGGAAAATTGGCATCTTAAAAATATTGTCTTCATATCCAAGCATGATATATGTCTTCATTTATTTAGGACTTATTAATTTTCTTTTATTATGTTAATATGATGATTTATATCTATTATTATTTAAAATATACATTTCTGAAATGAATTTGTTCAATAATACCATTTGGTCATGGTTCATTATATCATTTTTTTTGTGTGTGTGCTGGATTTAATTTGATAGTATTTTCTATTTGGAAAGGTTTTAAATTAGAATTCAATTTTTAAAACTGATTTAAGGCTATTTAAAGTTTTTATTTCTTCTTGAGTTCATTTTTGGTAATTCGTGCCTTTTAAGGAATTGTTTTTATTTCCTCTGGTTTGTGAAATCTATTGGAATAAATTTGTTCATAATATTCCTTTATATTCTATTAATGCCATCAAGGTCTGCAGTAAAATCCTCTTTCGTTTCTGATATTGGTAAGTTGTGTATGCTCTCCTTTCACTTGTTCACTTTACCTAGGATTTTATCAATTTAATGGATTATTTCAAAGTACCAGCTTTTGATTTCATTGAGCTTTTTTATACCCCCCATTTCATTGATTTCCACTCTTATCTTTATTATTTTCTTCTCCTACTTACTTTGAGATTACTTTGCTGTTCTTTTTTCTAGTATTTTTGAGAAGATTTTATTGGGGTATTGGGGGAGGGGAACAGTGTTGGGGAACCAGGGAAGGGGAACAGAGAAGTTGCTGTCCTTTTGTTCTTCAGTCTAGTTGTGGAGGACGTTGCTTCACTGGCCCATGTTGGTATTATCATTGCACTTTTCCTGGGTGAGGCAGTCGCTCTCCAGCCATTGGACGGCTGCTCACGGTGGCTCTGGGCAGCTCATGCTGGATGCAGGCTGCTCACGTTGGCTGCTAGCTACTCATGGTAGCTCACGGCTGCCCACTGCAGCAGGGGCTGCAGCCTATGCTGTAGCCAGCCATTCATGGCAGCCCATCTCCAGGTCGAGCTGTTGTTCACCATCTACAGCTGTAGAAGGTGCAGTGTCACTGGCCCATGTGGGATCTAAACCAGCAGCCCTGATGCTCAGAGCTGGCGTCCTAAGCCAACTGGTAACCAATGTGCCACTCAGCAAGCCCCTTTTCCTATTTTTTAAAGGGTAAATTTATATAATTGATATCAGACTTTCATTATTTTTACTCTTCCATTTTATTTCCACTAGTGGCTTATTAGCTGTATCTTGGTGTTTCATCTTTTAAAGTGTTGGCTCTAAGATTTACAATATTTATTATAAACTTGACACAGTCTATCTTTAAATTACATTACAAAACTTCACAAATAATGTAAGAACTTTATAACAGTATAACTGTTTACCTGCCTTCTCTCTTTTGTGGCATCAGTGTTACTTCTGCATATATTACATGGGATTTCCATCACATGTATGTCATGTTAGGCCACTTGATATTGTCCCACATGTCACTAAGGATTCTCCTCCTTCTCCTCCCGCCACCTCCCCCCACCCCGCCCCTTTCCTTTCTCTTTAGTCTTCTTCTCTATGCATCATTTTGAAGAATTTATATTGCTATTTTTTTTTCCAGTTTCTAATCTGCTGTTAATCCTAACCAACAAAGTTTTTTATTTCAGATGTTATAGTTTTCATCTGTAGAAGTTCCTTTTTGGTTCTTTTTTTTATATTTGCCATTTTCCTCATCTCTGTACTTATTTTCCCCTGAATTGTCAAACATAATGATCATAGTTGTCTTAAAGTTCCTGTCTGCTAATTCAACATCTCTGTAATTTTTAGACTTGTTACTATATGACTTTCTTCCTGGTTATTGGTTACATTTCCTCTTTTTTATACACATGTAGTGAATTTTTATTGGATTTTGCACATTGTAAATTTTATGTTATTTGAATGATGGATTTGTTTTATTCCTTTAAAAAGTGTGTTTTTGTTTAGGTTATTGGCAGATCAATTTGATTCTTTCAAGGGTTATTTTTAAAAGATTTTATTAGGGAATGTCTAGAGTAGACATTACTTTATGGCTAATTAAGCACTACTATGATGGGTTGACTCTTTTGTAGTCTCTACCAAATGCCCTTTCTATTTAACAAGGACTTTTCACTCTGACTATTGTGAACTCAGAATATTTCCAGTCATGTGTGAACTCTGGGGTTCTGTTTGCAGCTCCCTGGCAATTGTTTTCCCCTTAGAAACTTTTCTTTGCAAAGTCTTGCAGAATTTCACCCTATGAATGTACAGATTCATATTTAGCCAAAAACTAAAAGGGACCAATGAATATTTTTGAAGCTCTTTCTCTTCTCCATTACTCTTCCATGCACACTCCAATGTCAGTATCTTGAAGACTTTTCTTCTTGGCTGGTCAGATTCCTTAGCAAAAACTCTTATAATCTTTGACCAGAAGAGTATATACCAGGCTGCCAATGTTCAGGAATCCAAATGGGGCTAAAGGCAGAGAGTCACAGCAATTAATTGACAAACTTTTACATATTCCCCCCTCTTTTTTTTTCAGGTTAGGACACCCACTGTCAACTATCTGGAGTCACCAGTTAGAGTCCCTCTATTTTTCCTTTCCCAGAGAATAAACTCTGATCTTCTCCCAAGAGGGAGAGGGGACCTTGGAGAGTTGGAACTAACGATCCTGATTTTTAACCCCACCTTCACACCATTTCTGGAAATACCTAGTGCTAGTAATTCCTGAGTCTTTGAAGGCTGTGCAGTGTGAAATGAGTTGTTTCTCAGATCTCTTCACTACCAGTTTAGGGTTTAGTTTCTTGGGTCTGCTAAGTCATCCATCTGTTTTCAGCTTCTGAAAACTTGTGACTGGAGTTTTTTTCTCCTATTTTCTTTGTGGTATCCTTTTCTAAATATCTTTCTCATGGAAGGTAAATGTATCCTTGAAGGCCTACTCTTCCCCCTTCTCTAACAAATAGAGATGCTGACCAAATTAAGTCTAAGGTAATTCTACTGTTCCTGATGTCTTAGAAAATCTAGGTTTCCTCAATGTGTTTGTTGCATAAAATAAGTTGTGTCTCTTAATGTGTCGACTCTGGCTTACTCAAGGATTACAAAACACTACACTTAATACTCTATATAAAATAAGAGCTCATTCATGAATTTTTACTCCTTCCAAATACAGTATAACAGATCTGCAAATCCTTTAGTTGGTTTGATTATCTTTCTCTACACTCAGCTTCTAAGTGAGAGAAATGTTCAAATATAACAACCCTGTTATGAATTTAGTTAAAATAAACATTCTGATATGTGTCCTGGGGATGAAGAGATGTGGGGCCACATTCTACTCTTTCATATCTAAGTGGCAAAGAGAATTGATGTTCTGAATGATAATCCTAAGACACTGTAATGTCTCCTATCAAATAAAAATTATGTTCTATCTTTAATTTATAAGATAGAACTTTAGACATTTTAGAAAAGGTTTTAACAATGAGAGTAAAACATGAAGAGATTATGAGTTAACTGTAAGCCATTCACTCAATCCCCCAAAGTTATTCTAGCTTTATGGCACAGAAGTAAATAAATGAACAATTTCCCAGAATATTTAACTAGGCGGTGTACTCAGCTGGAAGAAGCTGAGCCTACAGAACTGTAGGCTTGAACCCACATTTACAGGAGCAAACTATTTTTCTCCCAGAATCTCTTTTTAGTAATTGCTTAGCAGTTGTGTCTCTAATGAAACTTCTAGAATTACAATGAATAATGGAAGCAGTGTTCTATGGAAGATCAACACTTCATATGACAATTCAAAAAAATCTCAAGAAACCATTTTTGGGACAGTTAGGCCTTCATCTCTCAGTTCTTGGGGATTCAAACTAGTATGAAACAGAGTCCTTGTCCTTGAGGGTCTTTCAATATAGTCAAGGAGAAAGACATTATATATAAATATAGCTTAAAGTAGGAGGGAAAATGCCATGTTAGTATTAGGGATGTTAATGGCTTTAGGAGTAATATAAAAAAGGTATGAAAACTTCATTCAAGAGCCAAGTAGATCCACCATACCAGAGGAGGAATGAATTAAGGTGATTCTTGCTTTTGCTTTTACATGTGTCCTTAGGTTTTGGGTAGTGGGAACTCAGGGGAGTAGTTTAGATATAGCAAGTTGGACTCTATTGGCAGCTCCAATGGTCATTTTAATGTAAAGCTTGGGTTTCCTAAATTTCAAGAAGATCATATTTTATATGCAATAGTGCATATTTCATATATGTGTATATATTAATCAGGTTTATTCTGGTGACAGAAACCTATTTTAAACCACTTAGAGAAAAAAAGAATTCCTATTGACCAATGTGATTGGCAAGGTCAATGATAGAATGAGTCAGGTAGGAATAGATCTAGATGCTCAGATAATGTCATCAGAAATTTCTTTTTCTTTTTCTCTTGGTTCTGCTTTCCTTCATGTGGGCTTGATTTTTAGGCAGGCTTTTTCTATACGGTGGGAATTATGGTCATTAGCTTGGGTTTTATGTGGCTGGTATAACTTTCCATTTTAGATTAGAGAACCTTCATTCTTAGTACCCATATATAAGAAATGTTTGGGAGGGACTCTGATTGCCTGCTCTGTGGACAGAGGATGATTGAGTGAGTCTTAATCACATAGGAAGTGAAACCTGAGTCTGGGGCATTAGATGACTATCCTGACACCCTTAGTCTTAATCACATGAGATAAGGGAAGAGAGGCTTCTCAATGAAAAGGTGTGGTGGGAAAAGAGAGTCAAGAAGTGTTGTTACAGACCTGAAATTACTAATTTAGCTTAATTCTAATAAATAATTAAATGTGGCTGCTTCAGATTGTATATGGTAGAAATCACTGGCTTAGACATGGGTGAAAAATGGGAGAGCAGCAGTTGGGGATATTACACATTTTAGATATGAATTATCCCTCCTTTTAGGTATTTCCTATCATCAAAGACCCTATTCTTGAGATTGTTACTTCTTGGGGATCCAGTTCCTATCAAGACCATTAACAGATCTGGAACTCACAATGATAACGTGCGATGAAGAGGGTGAAGACTATGTATGCACAGGACCCCAGGATCCTTTTGTTCATGTTTCCCAGGAGTCTTCTGGGTATTCACACTTCTTCTTTATCTTTTCTTTTTTTCTTTCTGGAGACTCAGAAGCTAGGGAATTGTACTTACTGAAGTCCAATCTGTAAGGTCTTGGTAGCCTGAGTTCAAGAACCAAATCTTCTGAATTCCATGTCAGGAGAAAAAAAACTACTCATGGACAGAGAAATGCACATGGTTCAAAATCCAGGCAAGAGACCAAAGCCTTGAAGCCTGTAAGAGCTGAAAGGGTAGAAAACACATTAAGACCCTGAGACAAGAAAAACCAAGTCATCAGACTGTGGTAGATTTTCTGATTCAGGGTTTTTAGTTGGCTCAGGTATAAATGAAGGAATGAGAGACAGAGAGTGGCAGTGACTGGGAAAACATGGCTGGGAAATGTAAACATCCAGCTCGTAAACCAATGTAAATTTCCAGCATCAGAAATTCCACTTAGACTTCCTTTGGCTATTTAGTATTGACTGTATTGAGCAATGTGTTGAGAAGGTTTCAGAAGCTGTGGGAAAGAGCTGTAATTAGAGATCAGCCTGGGGCTTGAGCATGGTAGCAGATGTTTAGTCTCAGTAATTCTCTTAAGGGTATTTGGTAGAATGGTCTAAGGAAATATCCAGAACTCAAAGTAAACACGAATAGTTAGATTGTTGCATGGAACAGGAAATCAGAATTATAAAATGGTTTAATCTGTCAAACACTGTAGGAAAATTTGAGAAACACATTAGTATAGATTCCTCAAGATTGCTGGTTTGGGGTGGGGCTTGGAGGAACCCCTGAAGAAATACATTAAAAGAATTATGTCGGTGACTTAAAAAGTCACTTGTGAGTTTTTTGGAAAGAATTTGTGCTTAGTAACCAAACAAATACAAGGACTATTAGAACAGACTGCTATTTAGCAATCAGCCATTGCCTAATCTTAATTTATTTGTCAGTTTCAGTTGCCACTCAATCAATTTAAGGATGCTTCTTTATACATGAAATAACACAGAGTTCCCCAGCACTTCTAAAAGTGTTTTCTTTCATTCAGCAATCAAATATTTATTGAGTACCTACTATGAATATATGCCAGGCTCTGGAATACAAGGCTGATTATGACACATTCTCTCCCTATGTGGAGTACAAATGTAATATTTCAGTGTAATAGCCACAGAGCTACATGAACAGAGAGGAAGGAGAGATTCACCCTGCCTCGAGATTTAGGAACTGCTTCACAGAGGAGGTGACATTTGAGACATGCTTATAAGGATTGACTAAATGCTGTTGGTGTCATAATTTCCCCTGATTCACCTGTGGGCTTTCAATTAATTTTTTTTTAAAAATTTGTGCTTCTTTATAGATAAGGTATAAAAGAGAGCTAAACCAAGGAAGAATGATATAAAAAGAGAGAATTTGCCCAGTTTAGCAGAGTGTTGAACATCAAAGGAAGTGTTATAAACCTTTGAGTAAATAGAATAAGCTAATTATGTATTATATGGTGACAGCTCCTCTTTCTTTTCTATTATTGTAGTAACAACACAAGATGAGATCTATCCTGTTCACAAATTTCTAAGTGTGCAATACAGTATTGTTAACTATAGGCACAATGTTGTACAGTAGAACTCTAGAATTCACTCACCATTTCGCATCACTAAAACTTTATACCCCTTAAACAGCAACTCCCCACTTTCTTCTTCCCTTAGACCCGCAACCACCGTTCTACTCTGGCTTTCTATGAGTTTACCTACTTTAGGTACCTCCTATAAGTGGAATTATGCAATATTTGTCATTGTCTGACTGGCATTTCACTTAGCATAATGTCCGTCAAGTTCATCCATTGTGGTTGCATATAGTAGGATTGCCTTCTTTTTAAAGGCTGAATTATATTCTATCATATATAGAGCTGTGACCAAGAAGACTGGGAAATGTATTGTCTAGCTTCTTGGCCATGTATGCAAGAAGAGGTGTAAAATGGAGCTGGGGACAACTCCATCAAAATTTGGCCATACTATTTTTTCTGTCCTCTGCCACAAAATATTTTAATCTTTTATTTATTCATTCATACATTTATTTATTCATTCATTCAGTCTGTCAATCATTTATTTATTGTTATATTTGTTCATTCAGTCAATATATGTTTAAGTGCCTACCCTATGTTATTCTGTTTTCTTAAAAAGGTTCTTATGAAATTCAATAAGTGAGGGGCGTTTGAAGCTCCCTAAATAATTTAGGGGAGATATTCTTGGAAAGGGGACTACTTAATTTTTCTTTTGAGTGAGGTTACCTCTGTGGGAGTGCTCACCCTTCCTGCACATCAGAGGAGGCTGGCTACTCTCATGGCTGGGAAAGGTTGTTTGAAATAAAGCTTGCTGAAGGGTAGATTGAAGTACTTTGGATGCATCTCTTTCTTTCTGAAATATGAGTAGAGAGAAGAAAAAGGTAGGCCAAATTATTTTCAGCAGAAGTTTCATAATTGTTTCCATTTCATGTTTTATATCACTTACCTAGTTAAACGCTATTTTAATTACCTTCAGAATTTGTCATCTATTGCCCAGGCTATGGGGAGTTGGTCAGTAGCCACAGATGAATTAATGTATGTCACATTATAACCTGCCTGTTTGCCTCCATGCACCTCTCCATAAAGACAGATCATAACTTCAATGTTATGCTTGTTGTATATATCCCTGTTTGACACCAAAGGATGGCTGGTTAGTCAATGATGGATAAGATCCCTCAAGAGGGGCAACCCAAGCCAGACATGGTTGCGTGGGTGCCCATGAGTACCAGTGGGTACCAGTGGGCCCCAACAGGAGGAATCATGAGTTGACAGAAATAGGGCATGAACCCCTTGCTTCAGGGTCTGGCAGCCTGCCTGTGAAATGACCTATAGATATGATAGTATCTGTTCTCTGTGCAATCTTATCAGGAAGCCTTGGCAGAGGAGGTTCTGTCTCTTAAGAGGTGCATGACAATAACCTCCTGGGACCTCCGGTAATGGCAGCTTGCAGGTGTGGGTGATTTAGCCTTGAGCTGTATTTTTGGGTGTGAGACACACAGACCTCGGAAGCTACACTGAAGCTACATTGACCCTTGCTATGTGTAAGGTAATAAAAGGATCAGTCAGGTCCGATTCGGGGCTCCAGTCCAGAAGGCTGGGGTCCCCTGGCCCCGAACTGTTTTCTCTCCTAGTTTGTATCTCTCTCTTTTCCTTAACCTTTCACCGTCCCTTCTCCGCACCCACCTAGCCCAGTCCTGCAGGACACGACAAATGTAAAAGATTTTCCAAGACAAACACCCAGATGTTTCCAATTCCAAATCAAACATAGTCTTATACTGTCCATTCTTTATTTATTTTTCCAGTTACAGTTGACCTTGGTTTGGTGGTGATGAGCTCCTTTATCTTTTTGTTGTCTGGGAAGCTCTTTATGTGTCCTTTGATTTTAAATGATAGCCTTACTGGGTAGAGTAATCTTGGTTGTAGGCCTGCCTTTGCATCACTTTGAATACTTTGCGCCAATCCCTTCTGGCCTGCAAAGTTTCTTTTGAGAAATCAGCTGACAGTCTTATGGGCTCCCTTGCAGGTAACTAACTGCTTTTCTCTTGCTGCTTGTAACATTCTCTTTGTCTTTAACCGCTGGCATTTTAATTATGATGTGTCTTGGTGTGGGCCTGTTTGGGTTCATCTTTTTGGGGATCTCTGTGCTTTCTGAGCTTGTATGTCTATTTACTTTGCCAGGTTAGGAAAACATTTAGTCATTATTTCTTCAAATAGATTCCCAACTCCTTGTTTTCTCTCTTGTCCTTTGGGTACCCCTATGATGCAAATATTGTTATGCTTGATGTTGTCTCAGAGGTCTCTTAAACTATCCTCATTTTCTTAGATTCTTTCTTCTTTTTGCTGTTCTGATCGGGTATTTTCTACTACCTTATCTTCCAAATCACTGATTCAATCCTCTACTTCATCTAGTCTGCTGGAGATTCCTTCTAGTGCATTTTACATTTCGGTTAATGTAAGAAACGTCTGTCAGGAATATAATTTCTTCTCCTAGCTGCCAAAAAAATTTTTAAGTGTGATTTCACCTGTATCAACAAAAGGCTTGTTGTTGGGGCATAAGCTCACAAGATATAATCTTGCCTGTTCCGTCCCCACTCCTAGGTCCCTTATTCTACTAAGGTATATGTAACACTGTGAAGTAGTAAGTGGTTTGGTGCTGTTGCACCTCCATTTTTCATGTCCTGTCCCTGGAGGGCACCAGGTTGGGTTTCTAAAGGGGATTCCAGTCTTCCATGAGGGTATTCAAATGCAATTTTGCTGCCAGTTGCTTTCTTGGTTACATTCTGAACATGTTTCTTTGCCCTGATTAGACATGGGTAGAGCAGGGATCCACAAACTGAGGCCTGTGGGCCAATCTAGTCTGCTGTTTTTGTAAATAAAGTTTCATTGGAACACAGCCATTTGTTTACATACTGTCTAGGGATACTTTCTTGCTGTGATGGCAGAGTTGAATGGTTGCAGCCAAGACCCTGCAGCCCCAAACTCAACGTATTTATGATCTGTCCCTTTACAGTAGAAGCTTGCTGACCCCTGGTCTTGTGTTCCAACCTAGGAAAACTTAGAAGAGTCTAGGAGCTTGTTACTCCAAGAGTGGACAGTAGACCAGGACCAACAACATCAAAGAGTTTATTATGAATACAGAAACCTTGGGCCCAACCCCAGACCTAGTGAATTAGAAACTGCATTTTAACAAGACCTTCAGGTGATTTTTGTGTACATCAAAGTTGGAGAATGCTGATCTATGTGCCTCAGGAGACTGGGGAAAATCCCTAAAGCATTCACTCTTGAGAAAGCATTGCCTCTGAAATGTACAGAAAGTTTGGTAATGGCCTAACATTTATGGGTTTCAGGAGAATCACTGTGGAAACAAGCCATGCTTCTTAACCCCAAGGAATAAAACCTTAACAATAGAATTTTAGGACTATGGCAAGTTGAGTATTTTTGGGTCAGGAAGACTCCAAATACTGTACAAATCACAGTATTAGGCAGCCACATACTTTGACTATGAAGGAGGCCAACCCTGAACACTTTTTCAGCCCAGGAGGGATTAGTGGTGCTGGTCAGGTGCAGTTTTTTATTATCTGCCTCAGTGCTCCATTTAATTACAATGACAGAAATATCTACTCTCTCTTTGTCTACCTCACTGTTTTTGATTTCTTTTCCCGTATGGCTGCAGTTGGTATTAATAGCTTTGAGGAGGAGAGGTTTGGTTAATTGAAAAAAAAAAATGGTATTTGCTATCCATAATTTGTTTAGATGACTCTAAAAAATGTCATGCAAAACAAGCCTATTTTTCTATTGCTCTTGAGACATCAAACTGAAGACAATTCCCGGAACCTTGTTAGAATCATATCAAGCAGTGGAACAGCATGCTAGTACCTGTTCTAACACAAGAGATACGTTACTTGCCACCAAACAATGCTTCTATGTGAATACCAGTAAGAGCCATAGAATATTCTGTAAGCTACTTAAATGGTAAGGCAATGAGTGTTTACAGTGGCACATGGTGTTCCTCTTTAGAGCAGGAGTATGTTTACCTTTCCCAAACAATCTGAAATAAAATCTGAAACGGATGTGGTGTGCTCTCTTTTGTGGTAAATGAGCGGATCCAGTGTGTCAACCTGGTAAATTTAATAAAATCTCATCATCGTAACATTTTGTCATAGTGAGGAACATATAAAAAGTTGATTTTGTTTGTTTTATGATGCTTTTGCTTTGCTCACGATTTTTGTTTTGCTAACCTTGGGCTCAGATTCCTTTACCAAAGAGGAAAGAGTGCTCTAAATTGATTAGCTTGTTAATTTGGATAAAAGTACATTTTGTATTTTTTTGGAACCTGAGAAGAGTAGTCCTAGTCACTATCAATTCAGAACTCTAACAGGGGACGTGGATGGTTTGAAAACTGGTTTTTCTGCTCTTATTAAACCCATTTCTATATATATATAGTTAGTCAATGATAATTTTCTCTGATTTTGATAAACTCTTCTTTATCTCACTTTGCCATTTCTTTAATACAGATTCAAATGTGTCAGTTAAAATAACATTTGTGCCTAAAAGGAAAAAAGAGAAAAAGGAGAGACTTGGATACTCCAAAATGGATATTCAGCCCTTTGAAATACGAAGCTGGCTGTATAGATTCATTGATGTGGTGTCTCAGTAGGCAGGGTTGGGGACGCTGACCCAAGGGAGTTTACAAATGAAATTTCTGCAGCGCTCCCCAGTTCCCCTGAATGACTCGGTGTCCTGTAGCTCAGGGAGCATATACACAGATTTAGGATTCTGGACTGTTGCAAGTTGTTCTTACCAAATCCTTTGCTGTTTATAAATGTACTTTCTATATTTGGGGGATGGAGACTACCTATAAATATTTCCCGTATTTAGGGAAAGTCCACTTCCTCTTCCTGCAGCAGGCTACTCTGATCCAAATAAACTCTGTGAAAGAGTGGAACTCATGCTCTTTCCTTGCTGAGTAGTCCATTTAAAAGTATCTAAGATTCTAGCTCAGCAAATAGTACCTCCCTGGGCCAGGTCCTGTGTTGGCATATGTTCTTTCAGTTAATTGTCAATTACCCTGGAAGGTAGATTTTATTAGTCAATTTACAGGTGAGGAAACAGACACACAGTGGGTATTCTAGCCACCACATGATGCTTCATTATGTCATGAGTGGGTTAAAAAGCCCTCCTTTATTTATTCGTTGTTAACAAGTAATAATTAAGGCAACTAATATGTAAAATGCCAGGCACTGTATTCAGTGTTGGGAATACAAATGTAATTGAGTCACTTGTTTTTGTCCTCAAGAGGGTATATGCCAACTGGGAAGAAGACATAGCTTTTATTTTTCATTACAAATGTGAGTTGCTGTTTTTGTTGTTTTACATCTCCTTTATTACTTTTACGTGGCTTTAAGAGCATACTTGTTATATGGGCCTGTGTAAATTGTCTTACGCAGAGCTGTTGCTCTAAACGTTTATGCTTCATGACAGACATAATAGACATGGAGATGACAGAATGAATGTAAGGCAATGACAAATGTGCTCATTAGCTACAACAGTCCACTAATTGAAGAATCTCAAATTTTGAAAAATAATATCCACCCAGTAAGTAAAAATGAACCTCTGAATACACAAAAGTCACTGAGTCTATTTACTAAAGCTCATGAACTTTATTTACAGGAAAATCATTCAGGCCCTCACTTGGAGCCAATTTTCTTTCATTTCACACAGACTTTTAACATGATTGGTTATCTGCTTGGAGTCCACAGTATAAAAAGAACTTTATCCTTGGGCATTGGATGGACAAAAGAAGAGATTAGATTACCCAAAAACCCTTATTAATTTTTCTGAGGCCTGATTTTGTACACCTGAACTGGGAGACACAGAGAAAATGTGGTTAACGACACAAGCGTTTAAAACATGCACATTTGATTTGACTTTCCCATGAAAAGTGTGATTGAGTTTGTCTGTTTTCAAAACCACCATAGCTTTTATTCAAGATAACTGAATCCTTTACCCTTTTGTTCCAACCCTTCTCATCTCTCATTGGTTTGTGGGCACTGATATGGCTTTAGTATGTTGATAATAACTCCAGTCAATTATTAACTATAAAGTTTCTACAAACCAAGAGAGTGGCTTTGAATCTTACACCCTCACAGTTTCACAGGGATATGGATTGAGGTGGAAAACATCAAGCTAAACTGTCACCATCTTTTGGCAAAACAGTATTTCCTGGAGGCCTGCCTAAGTTGCTTCATGTTGAGGCTTCTCTAGGGAACAGCCATACTAAGCAGAAAGGAGTCCCTAGGAATCAGAAGCGGAATCAATAGGCACACTAAATTCAGTGGTGAAATTACTAGCAATCTGGGCAGAGAGATTGTGAATCTTGGTCTAAGAATGTCCCTTTATAGGTGGTGTATGGATTACTTTGTTAACTTGTGAAGAGTCCTTTTTTTTTTTTTTAGGAGTGTGTGACTAAATGTTTTTGAGACTGAATTTATAAAATAGTATTCAATGGTGGCTCTGTTCTTGGGGGTGGGGGGAAAGAAGTAAAAAAGGGTACCAAGAGGAATTCATTTTGACATTTTGAAGGATTGTATAATAATATGTTAGTTACCTAAGGAATCTGAAGTGGAGATATCACCTATAAATTCTTATTTTTCTTTGAATGAAGTAGATAAGAGATGTGTAATGTTCTTGTCACTTTTAAAAGTCACATATGTGGACACAGAGCAAGTTAGAATCTTAAGCAAGGGTAGCAGAGTAAGACAAAATGGAGAGAGCTAGAAATATAATACAGGACAAGGAATAATATATTTGGTATGACTCTCAATGAGTTTCAGTGTCTAATTAAAAAAAACCCAACAACTTACATTTCTAATTAAAAAAAATCCTGATACTTGAATTCAAATTTTTAGGTTTAATGTAATTTTGAATTTAAAACAATTGAAAGAATTGAGGATTTATTTTATCCAGTGATTAAATGTCTAAGACACAAGTTACCTTAGAAATGATAAATGTGTATGAGACTTACATTACCAAGTTTCTCAACTGAATTTCTCCTTTGACCACTATATATAAAATTGTATTTTTCATCTTCTAGGATTTTATATAGTTTTTAGATGATCCAAATATTTTTACCTTAACTTCTTATTTCATAATGCTCAGTTCATAAAGTCATCATCTCTAATACCACCAACACCATGATCATCTTCATTGTTGTCATCATTTTTATTGATGTGTTAATCTCTTGACACTTATTAACTCATTGATAATTCCCAATATTCCAATGAGGTAGATATTTATATTATTATCCTGATTTTTCTGAGGAGGAACGTGAGGCACAAAAACTTAATAATTTGCTCAAATCACTACTAATATATACCCCTGAAGAGAATAATCTCTTAAACATTATTCTATATTGCTTTCAGCCTGGTGAGATCTTAGGGAAATTATAATTTTAGCCCTTTATTTTGCAAAATGAGGGAGCTTAGGACCACAGAGAAGAACTGACTTCCTTGGCACTCAGCCAATTCTTGACAGACCTTTGAACTCGCATTTCCTTATTTCCCATAGGATGATCCTTCTAATATTATATATTGCCCTTAATTACTAGGTAATACAATCTTCACCGAATGTTCACTTCATAGGGGAAAAAATAAAAGTAGAAACCAAGTCTTTTTACTCTTCCATAAATAAAATGTTTGGTAGGGATGGAGACAACCTATTGATTAAAATAGGTTTCCTGGAATATTTTTACATTCATTTCTACCCGTGAGGAGGCTCTGTTAACCTGGCAATTTCATGGATGGTATAAAACAGGGGTCGGCAAACTGCGGCTCGCGAGCCACATGAGGCTCTCTTGGGTATGTTCCCTCTCAAAAGTTTGCTGACCACTGGAAGAGCCAATCCTGTACCTCACAGCAATTTAAAAATAATTTGAGAGCCATAAATATACTTTTACAAGTAAAGAAAATTTAAGGTAATATTATAAATGAAACTATGATAGTTCTATTTTCGTTTTCAATTTTACTTCAGAACCACATGTCCGTACCCAATGAGCTGCATGTGGCTTGCGAGCCACAGTTTGCTGACCCATGGCGGCTCTTCCATCTCAACAGTTTGCCAACCTCTGGATAGACTCTCAACCATCTTTATCCTTTATGGAAGCCATTTTGTCACCAATGTCCTTAATTATTAAGGGGTATAGTCCATTCCCTTTAATATCATTCATAAAAGAGTCATATCGAGTTATATTACAAAAAAACCCACATAGTATACATTCCTCATATTTAAAACAATAAAGTTAAATATCTACATTCCTAGCACAAAGTTGAACAGTACTTGAGTAACTTTGAACAGGACTTGATTTACCTTCTTCAATCCTTAGAGGATTTCATTTTCATCAAGGACTAGTTTTTTATACATGTGCAAGATATGTGACTTGAATGTTGTTGGTTAATATCTATTAAACACAATGAAAGACTCAAGTATGCTACAAAACATATGGAAAGCATGCTGTCTGCCCATTAATAGTTGGCATTCTAAAAAACCTGAAAGTGAGGGTTTTCTAGTATTTTAGGGTGCTCAATGGCACTTAATTGTGAAAACTAATCATAAGCCTTCTTATAACTCTATTAATTGCAGAACAGCATTTCTGTATGAAATTGAATTAATTTTAATCCTTCTTTGTGGTGAGGAATTTAGACTATGAAGTACCCAAAGGACTTCATTATGAGGCAGCTTCACTTATAAGCAGAGCATCAATCTACCTATTTGGCTTGAGCAAGAGTCAAACTTAGGGATAAAATATCCCCTTGGGGTAAGGCAGATGCCTTGCAAAGTTGCATTAATAACTATGTAGAGTAACTATTTATGATTCATGAGCTAAGTGGGGTTATTTTCCTGTGGCTCACCAGACCATCTGTAAATTGGCCTGACACTGGGCTTCAGAAGAATAAATACATAGTAAAAAATATTGAGTTAGAATTGAGGCTGTTTTCTTGACTTAATTTGAAATCCCAGTGTTTTTGTTTTTAACCCAATTCAAGTAACTTTTTATTTTAAGCTGTTTATCAAACATTTCATTGAGGTCTAAATGTTGACTGCAGGCTAATTTCAGCATATAAACTTTAACATGTGGTGAACATCTAAATATTTCTCATTTATTTTATATACATTTTCTAATGTTTGAGTATATTGAGTATATTAATTAGAAAATATGCATGCCTGTGAAACTCAGAGAAAAATAATAAAGTAACTTATTATTATAAACCACCAGGTCCCTGACTTCTCATTCTCCATATATAAATAAGGCTTCAATGACTTTAACTATGAAGGGTATATATATTTAATGATAAATGTAATACGTGACTTTGTACAATTCAAACAACACAGAAGTGAATAAAAAATAAGGGTGAACACCCACTGCTACCCGCTATTTTTCAGGTATCCATAGAGTATAAAATTCCAGGCCCTTTCACAAATGTACCTAGATATGTGCATACACATACACATATGTAGTTTTGTTTTATTAACTTTGGAAACAGATTATACTTATTGTATGGCAACTTGTGTTTTTTTAATCTTAAAAGTGAACAACCATGTATAAAGATTAACATAATTTTTAACAGCTGCACATATATTCCATGTATAACTTTTTAAAAAATCATTTTCTTATTGGTAGATATTGAAGTGGTCTTCATTTTTTTAAATAAAATATGCTTCTTGTTGAAGATATACTTGTCAATTTTCCAATAGCATTAATCAGTGCAATTTTAATAGGTAATATTTATACTTGATTCAAAATTCAAAAGGTACATGTGAATGTATGATGAAAAATAAATCCCTCTCCCGCTTCTATCCTTCCTTTTCACTAAGTCTTCTTCCTTTTCTTGTGAATCCTTCCAAAGACTTTCTGTGTGTGTGTGTGTGTGTGTGTGTGTGTACATAAAAATTTCCCCCACAAATGCATCTATACTCTATATACACCTCTCTGAACCTTGCTTTTGAACTTGATAATAGATTAGTCTGTTCAAGCTGCTTATTTCTTTTTTTTTTTAAAGATTTTATTGGGAAATTGGGGGAGGGGAACAGCATTGGGGAATTGGGGGAGGGAAACAGAAAAGTTGCTGTCTTTTTGTTCTTCAGTCTAGTTGCGGAGGACATTGCTTCACTGGCCCATGTTGGTATCGTCAATGCGCTCTTCCCGGATGAGGCAGATGGGTCGCCGGCCTCTGGATGTCATTCACCGCGGCTCTTGGCAGCTCACACCTGCTGCCAGCCACTCACACTGGCTGCCGGCCACTCACTGTAGCCTATGGCAGCCCACTGCAGCAGGGGTGCAGCCTACACCATCGCCGGGGCTCGCACAGCCCAGCTCCAGGTGGAGCTGTTGTTAGCTGTAGAGGGCAGTGTCACTGGTCCTCATATGTGGGATCCGAACCGGGGCCACTGGCATCCCCAAACCAGCTCTTAACCAATGCCCCACTCGGCCGGCCCGAAGCTGCTTATTTCATTGTATTGACTCTGAAGTACTCCCTTGTATAGGTCTACTGTAATTTATTTACTCTAACTAATAGTCCTTTATTAAGTTGTTTCCCATCTTTGCTATTACAATAAAATGAATATCTTCATATGCATAGCATTTGCATAAGTGATCGTATATCTTTAGCATACTTACGTGCGTAATTGTTGGATCAAAGAGTATGTACAATTTTATTTTGAAAAAAATTTTTTTTTTTTTTTTTTAGCTGAGCCATCCTGCCTCCTGTTGGCAGCTCAACGGCAACTCAGCTCGGGCTGGCATCGAACCACCATTGCTCAGAGCTCAGCTCGCACTCTTGAGTGAGCTCTTAACCAACTGAGCCACTCGGCCAGCCCTGAAAACTTTTAAATTTAAAAACTTCTGTGTAGAGAAGTTTTACCAGTATACTTTTCAACCAACAATGTATAAGAAATATACATTTTTTAATAATTCAGTTTACATAATGCATTTTCCTTTCAACTCTAACATTTCCCTACCCCTCCTTTCTCTTTCTCCCTTATCATGGCCAAAGTGGTAGATGAAAATGTAACCTTGAGTTCTGTTGACTGTTTAAAAAAATTATTAGTGAGGCTGAACAGTAATTCATGTGTTTAAGAACCATTTGCATTATCTTTTATATTTATATTTATCTTCCATTTTCCCCATTTTGATTCTTGGATTTTCCTTACTGAGTTATGTGAACTCTTTACATTTAAGGCTATTGGTCTTTTATTAGTGATCTTGATTGAAAATTTCCATCCCTCTTCCTCCCCAAAGTTATCATTTGTCATTTGACTTTGGGTCTTTTTTGCAATGGAAAAAAGTTTTTATTTTTATGTAGTAGAATTTATCATCTATTTTTAGTGGTTTCTGAGTTTTGTTTGATATTTAGAAAGTTCATTTCCTCTTCCAAGTTGTTTAAAAAAAATCACTTGATCTTTCTAGCACTTCTATGGATTAATTTTTTTTTTCATATTTAGATCTTACATTTGTCTTGGAATTATTCTGTTTCTTGTGTCAAATTTTGAATCTACTTATATGGATGTAACATTCAACTTATATGATATAAACTCTACTTACTAGATTTGAGGACCTCAGCCACTTTGCTAGTCTTCCTCAGTTATTTTTTTGGATTTTCTCAAAGAGTTATTTAATAAACCATTTGAGAATGAGGCAGGATGGTTCCTTGGCTATAATCATATATTCTGGAGTCAGACGGACTTTGATTTAAATACTGGCTCTGCTATTTACTAGCTGTGGTACCTTCGGAAAATGTGAGTAGATGCTGATGGTCATAGCAATGCCTACATAATAAGGTTGGTGGGAGTATTTAAATGAGATGATACATGCCATCCTGGTATATAGTAAGTTCTTGGCAATGTTAGCCATAAGTATCATTATTATTACTACTATAATTATTAATAATATTACTATTGTTATTAAAGTCAGTTTGGCAGGTAGAGTCTCAATGAGAGAGCCCATTCTGCTGATCTTGAGAGGAGCCTGAGTGGTGCCAAAGGTACATGTAGTGGGAATATCATTGTCTAAGGTGCTGTCTCTGGACATGCCACACTTCCAAAGCCATAAGATGTTAGAGCTGGATTAAGGCAGGGAAGCTGTGCTTAAATCCAGCATCCACCAAGTTTTTCAGGAAGACTGCAGACCCACATATATTTAATTATGAGATTCAAACCCAGGCCAATAGGCCTGGTGAGCAGCAGGTATAAAAAATAAAGTTGAGTATGTTTTGAACCCTGATGTAGGTAAAACTTGCCTTGGGATTCACAAAATTAGAAGTGATAAAGGAAGACATCAACTGAGTTCAGTATTGAAAAGTTCAGAATATCTCTACAAAAGATGTCAAATGCAAAGTTAAAAGACAATTGTCAACCTGACCAAATAATTATTTTCATAAAGATTTCATGAAAGTTAAGAAGGAAGAAAACAGCCAAATAGAAATTCAAAAAATTACAAATGGTTAAGAATATGTGAAACATGTTTAAATGCAAATTAAAACAGAGGTATAGTTTTGCCCTTCAGATAGATGAACATTTATAACATTTACAATAGCCAAGAGCACGGGTACATTGCAGGTAGAATGCAATTTGGGGTATCTAAAAACTTGTACTATACCTATACTTCGAATAGGCAAATGCCATGTCTTGATATTTTCTCTATATAAATGTGTACATTAAAGTATATGATTAAGGAAATTAATTGTCACATCATAAAGAAAAAGTAAACACAATTTAAATATTCATCAATAGAAGAATGGGGGATGTGGAATGCTAAATAATGGTTAAAATCATGTAAGTTCTGATAAGGACAGATTTCCCAAACATGATTATATGGTAAAGCATGTTGTAGAACAAAATATGTAGTGTTGTTCTGTAAGTGATAAGAAATCCTCCAGACAAAAGTATACACACACACACACACACACACACACACACACACACACACACACACACACATTTTTTTAATAATTTTTTATTGGGTAACAATGCGGTTTTCCAGGACCCATCAGCTCCAATTCAAGTAGTTGTCTTCAATATAGTTGTAGAGAGCGCGGCTCAACTCAAAGTCCAGTCACTATTTTCAATCTGGTTTTGTGTGTGTGTGTTGGGGGGGGGAGGGAGGAGGCAGTGTGCAGCCCACCACCCCAGGGAAACGAACCGGCAACCTTGTTGTTAAGAGCACGTACTCTAACCAACTGAGCCACCAGCCACTCCCAAGTATATATTATATTTAACTAGGTAGAAAAATGTCTGGAGGAATGCACACCTAAATGTTAATTTAGAGTGCTTCTGATAAGGAGAATGGGATCTGTTGGTGGGGTTGGACATTTTCACTTCTTGTTCTCTACACAGGCAGACCTCAGAAATATGGCAGGTTTGGTTCCAGACCACGGGAATAAAGTGAGTCTGGAAATTAAGCCAGTCCTAATCTTTTTGCTGATGGAGGGTCTTGCCCTCAATTTGTAAAAAATGAAAACCTGTGAATCTCAATAAAGCTAAGTAACGATAGAACAAGGTATGTCTCTACCTCTTTGTTGTTTAAAAAGTTTCATGATTAGACTGTATTGGAGTACTTCTATAACTAAAGCTTTTTTAAAACACTGTGTCATGGTCATCCTTACACAGTACTGCTTGTGGTAAAGTTTAATGGAATGATTACTTCTAAAACCTCACCTGAGATAATTTATATTTTCAGGATACAGTTGGAAAACCAGTTATGAAATCGCAAATAATCAGGGTATATAACAGGGTGGTTCAGAAATCACTACATTTAGGACAGGCTTCATTACAGCACATGTTTTAAGATAATGCTGAGGTCCTCATTAGAGCTGAAGCTGGGTTATAATGAGGTGACTTTGCTGACAAACTGCACCCAGCTCCATGACACTAAATTCCGCACTGCAGGAAATACTGTCAGTCTCTGGGATGGACTTTCTTTCTCTGCTGCAATCCTATGGGACTTTTGCTCTTTAACATATAAGAAAAACAGTGGCAGAATGAGACTTCCCTGGTGACATTAAGATTGTGAAACTGACTTACAGTTGTTTGGCAAAGCCATTGTACAAGAACGTCATTAATCTTTCTTGAAATTTCATGAGAAAAGAGATTGATACCCTAATATCCTTGAATTTTCTGTCTCTAAAACTGGCCTTTTTGGTTTGTCATTTTTTTCCCCTGCTTTTGACAAAGACAAGAGTCCAAAAAATTTTCATTTTCCTCTTCTTTGTACACACTCTCTGTATAAGTAAAACAAGAGTGAAAACACAATGGCAACTAACTGTGATATTCATCTCAGTCGCAGGGAGACATCAGGGAATGAAAAGGACTGTGACAAAATAGTAAGTGCACGTCCCCTCCAAAGGAGGCAGTTCCATTCAGTTCCAGCTGGTCATTACAATGTTGAAATGGCAGTCCGGTGTTGCAGACTTTCTAATTTTTTAAAGAGAAGTAAGCAATTCTGATTTTATGTGATTTTTTTCCCCCCAATTTTTAAATATTGGGAAATATAAAACATTAATACAAAATATAATATATAAAAATCACATAGCCAACCCTATAGAACATATCAAAAGACAAATTTACCTTATGGGCCACCACCTTGCAACCTTGGATTTATGTCATTCCTTTTGTCCTGAATGCTCTCTGCATTATAGGTTCCCAAACATGGCAGTGAGTAAGGACTGCCCATGGGAGTTATTACAAATACAGACTATCATTTACGACAACATAGATGAAACTAAAGTTATTATGCTAAGAGAAATAAGCCAGAGAAAGACAAATACCATATGATCTCACTTACATGTGGAATCTAAAGAGCAAAATAAACGAACAAAACAGAAACAAACTCATAGATACAGAGAACAAACTGATGATTACCAGTTGGAAGCGGGGTTGGGGGAACTGGGTGACAAAATGAGAGGGGATTAAGATGTACACATTGCCAGATATAAAAACAGTCATGGGGTGTAAAGTACAGCATAGGGAATATACTCAATAATATTGTTATAACTATGTATGGTGTCGGGTGGATACTAGACTTATTGGGGTGATCACCTCGTAAATTATATGAATGCCTAATCACTATGTTGTACACCTGAAACTAATATAATATTGCATGTCAAATATAATTGAAAAAAAATAACAGATTATGAGGCCCCATTCAGTGTATCAACCTTGAAAGTAACAGCTCCCTGCTGACTATATACAGCTAGCCCAACAAAAGTTCCTGGCTAGCTGCTCATCTGCTATAATTGGAATGGCAGATGGGACCCATCTTGAATGCAAATTCCAACCCATGAACGCTGACAGCTTAGAGCACTGATTTGAGGAGAACTGCCAGATTGTGACGAGGTTCAGTGGGTAGAGATTGGTGATCTTTTAGTGATGCCTACCTGGGGCATAGGGGCGGTGGTACATGTAGAAATGTGGTACATGTGCAGTTCCTTGTTGACCATGACCCATTGGTCATGTCCCATATTACTTTTAAAGATAATATGTAAATTCCTTCATAATGGGCTCCTCCCTTCTCTAGTCTCATCATCCACTATATGCTGCTTCATATGTGAGGCTCCAGCAATATCAAAGTATTTGTTGCTTCCCACATATGTGATTCTGTTCCAGGCTCTGTGGCTTTATTCCTGTAGTTTCCATCCCCCACCTCTTCTCTTTCTTGCTGATTCCTACTTTCTGTTTAAGGCTTAGCTTGCACATCTTCTTTCAGTTGAGGATTTTTCTGACCTTTTCTCCCTCCCTCTGTTATTTCAGGATGCATGAAGTGCCTTGTGCTTCCTTGTTAAATTGTCCTAAGAATATCTCCAATCATAGCATTTGTTTCATATTATCAAAACGATCAGTTTACATTTGCCATTTCCTTTCTAAACTGGAAGCTTTCCCATGTTGAATATTTTATTCATGTACATATAAATGTACACTGTATTATTGATTATATAACTAAACTGCATTGAGTACATCCATGGTGCTGAATTAACATTTATTAAGTTGAACTTTGCCATTTTAATTATGTAGAGCCTTGTAGTATACATGTTTGTTTTGAAGACTTATTTTTCTTTTTATAAAAATTATTTTTATTAAAATATAGCTAACATACAATATTATATTAGTTTCAGGTCTATAGAACAGTTACTCAACATTTATATATCTAAAGAAGTGATCACCATAAGTCCAGCAACCGTCTGACACAGTACCAAGCTATCACAATATTATTGACTATATTCTCCATGCTGTACATTGCATCCCCATGACTTATTTGTTTTATACCTGGAAATTTGGACTCTTTATTCCCCTTCACCTTCTCCCCCTTTTTTAAATTGTTCAATTACAGTTGACATTCAATATTATTTTATATTAATTTCAGGCGATCCCCCTGACTAGTCTAGAACCCCCCTTGCCACTGTATATACGTGTAGTTATTATCATATTATTAACTATATTATTTATGCTTTACTTTATATCCCCATGACTGTTTTGTAACTATCAGTTTGTACTTCTTAATCCCTTCCTCTTTTCACCTGTTCCCAACATTCATTCCCAATCTCCCTCTCATCTGGCAACCATCAAAATGTTTTCTGTATCTTTAAATTTGTTTCTATTTTGTTTGTTTGTTTATTTTGTTCTTTAGATTCCACATATAAGTGAAATCACTGTGCATCTGTATTTCACTGTCTGACATACTTTATTCACCACAATACCCTTCAGGTCCATCTATGCTGCCCCAGATGGCAAGATCCCATTCCCTTTCATGGCAGAGCAATATTCCATTGTATATATGTACCATATCCTCTTTATCCATTCATCCATGGACAGACACCCAAGCTGCATCCACACCTTGGCCATTGTAAACAATGCTGTAATGATCATATGAATGCACATATCCCACAGAAGTAGCATTTTGGGTTTCTTCAGATAATTATCCAGAAGTGGGATCACTGGATGCTTCTTTGTCACTTGTGATAACCTTTGTTTTAAAGTCTGTTTTGTCTGGTATAAGTATTTGCTACTACGGCTTTTATTTTTGTTTCCATTTACATTAAATATATTTTCCCCATCACTTTACCTTTAGTTTGTGTGTGTCTTTTGATCTGGAATCTCTTTTAGGCAGCATATATAAGGGTCTTGTCTGTTTATGCATTTAGCCGCCCTATCTTTTGACTGGAGTATTTAACCCATTTACATTGAAAGTAATTCTTGATAGATATGTAGTCATTGTCATTTTATTATTCATATATATATATATATATATATTTTTTTTTTTTTAAAGAAGTCCTTCTTACATTCTGTGTAATACTGGTTTGGTGGTGAACATTTGAGAGAGTTTGTAAATGTCCACAGCATGAGCCAAGGCAGGCTGTTTATATGGAAAACCCACTGGAAGTGGCGTGGGTGTGCCTGAAAGTTGTATGGAGTGTGGTCTCAGGGAATCACTAGGGCCGGACATACAAAAGGTGATAGCCAATCGGGTGGAGATTCAGATGCATCTGCCTGAGTAAGCATGTGCAAAGGGGGAGGGCTCAATAAAGAAACAATGGCTACCACCAGTTCCTCCGGTGGGAGACAGCTGCCTCTCTAGTCCTCACCCTGAAGCTCTACAGTTTACTTCCTCCCGGTATGTCCCTGGTACCTTTTGAGCTGCTGTGCCGGCGCTGGAGCTCAGAGTGAGTAAGTCTGTCAGAGAGTAAGTCTGTGTGTGGGCCTTTTAAGAGGAGCACCTGGGAGAGTAGCTGCCCTCTGTCTCACTCAGCCACAATCTCGATGGCTTTTAACAGGCAGGAATTATGGGGACTTCTCTCCCCAGCATTGAAACCCTGGGCTGGGAAGGGGCTGGGAAAGGGCTGGGAAAGGGCTGGGACCCCTCCCTCCTCTGGGGGAGTCACCTCCACAGCTGAGCTATCCCTCCTAATTTTTAATGGTTACACATAGGTGTGGGACAAGCCTATTCTGCATCACTGCTCCTCCTACTAGTCTCTAGGCAGCTTCTTCTGTATGTCTGTAGTTGTAGAGCTTTGGGTCAGCTAGACTTCAGGTGATTCTCAATAACGATTGTTTTGTAGTTAGTTGTAATTGATGTGGTTCTGAGAGAAGGTGAGCCCAGCATTTATCTACTCCGCCATTTCGATTGGAAAAATGAAGTCTTACTTTTCTTGCTGAATTATATTTTGCTTAAGGGCAAGGTACCTGGAAACATAGACGTTAAAAAGATGTTAAAGCATAAAAGTGCCTTAGAAATTATCTTATTAATATATTTCTCTTATAATTACATATAAGAAGAAATGAAGTTAAGAGAGTAGTGAAGATTATGTGGTTAAGCTTGGTTTCTGGAATTAGACTGTTTGAGATTAAATCCTGGTTTTACCACTTCCTAACTGTTTGAACTTAGATGGATGTTAATTCTGCGCTTACGCTTTTGGATATGAGAATGAGACCAATGATAATATATTTGTTCAATGAGAAAAATCCCCCTTTAATGCTTGGTAAAATTCCTATCATGTTGTAAGGACTAAATAAATGTTAATTGTCATAATAGTTGAAGTAGTTTACTCCTGAAATACATAAGAGCTAGTGGAAGAACCAGGAGAACCCATTTTCTGACTCCATTTCAGTTACTTGAAAAGTTTAATTGATCCTCTTCTAATGGCAGACTAGAGGTTTCCTAGTGCTTGCATTGCCTTAACCCCTGAATACTTAGTAGTTAGTATGTTTTCTCAGATGAAGGCCTTTGGCTAGAGCCTTTAAAAGTAAACGTTACGGGGCCAGGCGAGTGGCGCATTGGTTAAGAACTGGCTTGGGACGCCAGCGGCGCCAGTTTGGATCCCACATATGAGGGCCAGTGACACTGCCCTCTATAGCTAACAACAGCTCCACCTGGAGCTGGGCTGTGCGAGCCCCGGCGACGGTGTAGGCTGCAGCACCTGCGCAGTGGGCTACCATAGGCTACAGTGAGCTGCCAATAGCTGCAGTGAGAGACCATCTAGAGGCCAGTGACCGATCTGCCTCACCCGGGAAGAGAGCAATGATAATACCAACATGGGCCAGTGAAACAACGTCCTTCCCAACTAGACTGAAGAACAAAAGGACAGCAACTTGTCTGATCCCCTCCCCCAATTCCCCAATAAAATCTTTAAAAAAAAAAAAAAGTAAATGTTAGGCAAAGGGAAAGTGTTCTCTAGAAAACAAACAAACAAAATGAGAACAACAAAAAAATATTTTGGAGTAAGTGAATAGACAAATTCCTTTTCCTCACAGGTAACAGATTATGTTAAGTATTTACATAAGCAACTGCATACATTTGGAATTAAGTTTACTTACAGCTATTTAAAAAATAATAATCCAAGGTGAATTTGGGGGAAACATGTCAGGCTGTATGCTCTCAATGATATTATGCTTATGAAATAGCAAGCATTTGTGAATCCTTGCTAAAATCATGACTATTTGAGCAGTAATCATGAATAAATTATTCTTCTAAACATTACTTGTAGCATTTCATATTGTTAAAATTCTTGTTTATGAATCAATTTTTCAGGATTCTCATTAATCTAAAGAAACTAAAGAATATTTTGCCATTGCGGGGGGGCAACAAATTGTGTATCTCTTCAGATTTATACAAGATATTTTGTTCTGTTTAATGTTTGGCATCCATTTCCTTGCCTTCCTACAATATCCTCTATCAAGGCTTCTATATATTATTTCATATTAACCATACTCAGTAGAAACTGATTAGTTTGATCACATAATCAAATCAATCAGTTTTTAACAGATATTAGAGTTAAATATTTTAGACATTTGAAAATTAATCAGATTTACTAGATATCACCAGATATCTGGATAATTCCAGCTTTGAAGCTGGCAGAAATAACTCTGTTTTTACTGAAAACAACAATGCTTTACTATCTAGATCAATTTTATTTAGATCAGTATCTGGTAGGAGCCTAAGTCACTTAAAGAACGGGTATATGTTATTTGTACAGAGTTGAGATTGGCATGTAACCTTGGTTCTTTGTGACAATGTGATCTACCAAACTCAAATTGAGACTGCTCACCTCCAATTTCCTTGTTAATGAATAAGAACTGTGCCATAAGCCACTAGCAGACCAATCATTGGTAAAGGGGAGTGACTTAGAATAATGAGAATTCATCCTAAGGGGCTGGATATATCCAACAAATCAGAAGCAAGGGAATAATGAGAGATGGGGAAGTGACCAACAGTGTGTACTACATATCATCTAAAAATCAATTCAGAATAGGGCTAGGATGATGAATGTTATCTCACACCAAGGATGGCATTCCTAATAATTAGGCATTCATGTCCATAAACAGCCTGGAGGATAGAAGGTGTACAAAAGCAGTAACTATTATGAATTTAGTTGTGGTAGTAAGATGTATCCTATTTAAAGACTGTCCTAGTATCTATGCATATATATGATGTATTTAGGAAAACTTTTATTATTTCAGGCCACTAACTGGTGCTAGAGAATAAAGAAGTTTTAGTTAATTAGTTGGATTAGCATTACACCACGAGGTTCAGTAAATACCAGTTGTTCCCACATCTGTGAATCTGAACCATGGCTTTAGAAATTCCAAGGGTCTATGGGATAGATGAAGAGCATTGGTGTGAAAAGTGGAATAGTCCAAAGTTTTTATAATTTGTACAATAAAAATGCTTAGAGATGTTTTGGGAGCTACAGTGTTTAGGGTAAAGATATATAAATACACCTGCTCTGAGCACACTGGTAGTCTTAAAGGGTGAATAAAGTGTAGTCAGGTGTGAGCAGAAATCTTCACTTAAAAATACTGAACAAACCAACTTGTGTTTGCCTCTCTACGGTGATTTTTAACTTTCTTGATTCAAGGGCCTCATTGAGAATCTAAACAAGGTTATGGAACACTTCCCAGAGAGATGCAAATTTGCATATGCACACAATGTTTTGAATATCAATAACCTCTTCTCTAATGTTCTTGGTCCTATTAGGAAAACTGAAGCAGCATAACTAATAACTAACAATAGATACCATCAATTGAGTCCTTACCAGTTTTCCAAGTTCTACTTAAAAAGAAACCAAACTACTGAATTAGAAGCTTCAGGGGCTCAAAAATACACAATTTTATGAAGTTCCTTTGTTTTTTTTAATGAAATTAATTGGATCCCTCTTGATTAGTCAGAGAAACAAGGGCTTTAGAGTCAGACAAATTTGAGTTAAAAATAAAAACTTTACACTTACGAGCAAGTCACTTTAACTCTCTGAATCTTAATTTACCTCACCTATAAAATGGGAAGGATAGCTGTTCTCACAAGAGCTGGTTAAGATAAAATGAGATAATGTATGACAGCATCAGAGCACACTTCTAGCATATAGTAAACATTATATTCATCTGTTCTTTATAGTAGGCACTCATAAGGGGCCTGATTTGTTTGCAGTGAGAATATTGTCCAAATATTCAATAACTAAACTAAGAAATTCATGGTTGTAATATTTACATTAAATGTTAAAAACCAAAATTATGACATTAAAAGAAAGATAAAAACAGCAATGGCATGAGATGTAGATGACTTTTATTTGAACCACACACTATAGAAACACATATTAACAAGATAGAGCTTCAAAAAACAAAGTTCACTGACCCCCATATCCACACACTCATCTTTAACCCTAATTTTGCAAGGCTTTTGGAAGGCTTCCAGTTCCTAAAGCTTTTGAATATTCATGTCAATAAGTAAATGCTTGCTCGTGTGGAAGGAAACCCTTTCAAGTGTTCAAAATGGTCCTGAATTGGAAACCATTTGTCTGGCAACAAACAGAAAAAGAATCTTTGAGCATGATTCAGTAAATGCTATAGAGAAGAGTTAAGATTTGGAAATTTACCTTGACTGGGTGTTTGTTCAACAACAACAAATATTCTTATTGCAAATGCTAACTTGAAAAGGACAAAAATAGGAAGCCTGGGTTAGCGGGGGTGGGGGGGGTGGGAGGTGGGGTGGGGAAAAGGTAGTAGAGGCATTGGGTGAAATAACTCAGGGAATGGAAAAGGAGATAGTAGCCCAAAACAGAAGAAGCAGTGATGACTGCTGGCAGTTTTGGAGGGATTTGAAGGTAATTTTGAGTAACTCAGTGATTTACCTGGGAGGTTTTCTATCATTTCTTATGTTAATGCATCTTTGACCAGTCCAAAAATCTAGGGGGTGGGTCAAAAGCATTAAGGTCAATGGAGTATCCAGAAATAGTTTCAGAGCAATAAGAAAGCTTAGTGACAATTAGTGACTCAGGAGGCCACTATTATTTCTTAGAGAAACAACATACAAATATGTGTCCTGAGCTCCAAAGTGTCTTCTCAAAATGGAGAGTGGAGAAGAGTGGCTGTGAGTCAGCACCTTCATAAAGAACAGAGCCAACTTATGTTTGCCATTTTGCAGTGATTTTCACATTTTTCATTCATGGACCTCATCTAAAATCTGAAAAAAGATGATAGAATCCCCTTCCTGGAGAAATCATTTGCATTCACATATAAGCATAGTGTTTTGTGGAGGGATCATTACTTTTCTAAAGTTCTTGGTCATAAAAGTAAAAGGAAACATTGTAACTCATGATAATAGTTTCAATTATTTATTAACTAAGCAAATAATAACTAATAGCTGCTATTAAGTCCTTACTATGTTAAAGACATTGTGCTAAGTGCTTTATATACATTTATCTCATTCAATCCTCACTTTGACCCTATTAAGAAAACAATAATATTGACCTCATTTTATAGATGAGAAAACAGGCTTAGAGAAGTAGCTTGCTTAAAGCTCTACAGTTTGCAAGTGGCAGAGCTTGGAATCAAACTGAGGTCTGTTTGAGGCTAGAACATATACTCTTAAGCACTCCTTCATACTATCTGTAATTTTTTATGTAATTTTTTATAGGCACTTAAAATCCTGTATTCCAACCTGGGCTTTAAAGGATTAGTGAACCTTCTGGATTTATATACTACAGTGTGTGTGTGTGTGTGTGTGCGTGCCCGCGTGTTTGTTTTTCTGGAGATCCATAGCTTTAGTCAGACCCCTTAGGTTATCTCATCTAAAACATTAGAGTCAGACATCCAGCCAGATTTTAGCTGTGAATTAAATCATGCCATTACAGAGCTTCATATTTGGGCCACACTAATGGTCTTCCCCCGACTTTTCTCACTTCATGGAATTGCTGTTATCGAGCTGTTTTTGGAATCAAGTCCTACTCTTAAATTGAAGAATAGTACTAGAAATAGCTGTATAAAATCTACTATTGCACTTACTTTAGGGATATTTTTAAGTGTATTTTTATATTTATTTTTCAGTGTCTTTTAAACAAAACCCCAAGCAATAAATTAATTTTAGAAGAAAGAAAATATCTTCCTTATGTGTAATAAAGAACACACAGCTTATCTCTTTACTCAAGAGGTAAAATGTCAGACTCAAATCTACATCAACTTCAATGCCTGTGGGGGGGTCTTTGGGCTACATATTTGCATTTCACCTTTTCCTAATTCATAGCCATTTACTCCAATTTGTATTTTCCCTGTTTTGAATATATATATATATATATATATATATATATGTATTCTTATAAGACACTTCAAATTATTTATGGAACATGGAATATACATTAAAAAGTTAAATTTTTTTCCTTCTTCCTTTTCTATCACTCCATGTTTAAAATTAGGAGGCAGAGCTTTGAAATCTTGCAGAAATTTGTTTTTTTAATGCCTTAACCTTCAAAGATGCATGGAAGTGATTTCCAGTTAGGACAATACAGCATGCTAACATAATACAAACACCTTCAATGACAAACACTTTTCTTACTGATTAACTTGGTAGAGGACTGTATCTTGCTTCCCCACAAATACTTACCTCGGGCAAAAATGGATTTCTTTCATTCATGATTGGATTTTCTAAGAAGTCCTTGTACTGTAGCTATTTTGTGTTGTGAATTGGATGAAAGTCATGGTTTAACCCCAGATCTGAAGGGGCGAAGTTCTTTTTCAGTTGTGTGCACTTGAATACATAAATGTGAAGTCTACCGCAGTCAAAAGATCAACATACCAGCACAGGAGTTGGCCAACAGAGTGGTATTTACATAAAGTCAACATTTTTCTCAGCAAAGAACTTTGGATTTTCTTAAGCAGTTACAATAAGTAATTGGTTAAGAGCCTTGGTGCCATAAAGCATGACTCTTGAAAACATTTAAAGTCAGGCTGAACCAATCGTGAGCTTTGCTGGCAAATGATAAAAAGTCAGGGAAAACCTTAAGACAGCTTCAGTTGATGTCTAGCCTGAAAGCATGTATGCAGAAAATCTCATTCACAGCCTTGGTTTTAATTTACCTCCTGCATACCTAGAAAACTCAATGTTTTGCTTTTAGTCAAGACCAATCTTATAATCCCTAGACCTATGTAACTACTGCCTCCTCAACTCATATTGATGTCTCATAGTCTTTCCAAACTCAGTATCTGAAGTGGAATTCATACACATCCAACCTGACTCTCCTGTATTCCCTCTCTTAGTAAATGGTACCTACCTGATCTGAATACTTCAGACTCTTCTTAGCACTTTCCGTATCTTGCTGCATTGGCCTAACTCAGGTTCCTCTAAAACCCAGTGCCTTCTTGCCTTGAGACCTTCACACACACACAAACACACACACTTAACTAATTTATCTTCTATTAATACTTTTAAGCTATTCTCAACACAGTTCCTAACAGAAACTTTCCTTGCTGCCTCTGTCAGATTCATCCCATTATAATTTTTGTAGTGCCATATATTTACCCTTTCTGATACTTAACTTATTTTAATTGTAGTTGGTTTTTGAAGATCTTCTTCTTTTATTTGCCATAAATTCCATGAAAAGTGGAGGGTGCTGTAGTGAATTGGGTCCCTCACTGCTCTCTCGTTTGCTTTCTCTTTCTCTCTCTGTTTGGATTCTGATATGGTTTTCCTGTGAAGTGGGAAGACCACATCTGTGTGGGTTGGAGGAGAATGAGGGTCCTAAAGAGTTGGATATTCCTGGAGTCAATAATGTGGTACACAGAACTCTTGGGAAAAAGATGAACACTTAGAAGGTGGGCTTTAGAAAGATGTAAGAGGGAATGTCTATTGCTCTCATGGATCAGCTTATCCCTCATTAATTAGGGCTTCTGCCAAATGGGCTACAGGGAAATGAGCCTGGGGCTGGGGGAAAATGCCTCTTTAGGAGATAAAACATGAGCAAATGA
This sequence comes from Aselliscus stoliczkanus, assembly GCA_033961575.1. NCBI lineage: Eukaryota > Metazoa > Chordata > Mammalia > Chiroptera > Hipposideridae > Aselliscus > Aselliscus stoliczkanus. The sequence goes on along the minus strand of CM066731.1, from coordinate 110,700,562 downwards.
TATTTTAAGAACTATGTTGCTTGGTTGTATATTCCCATCTGGTTTTGTTTCTCTTTTTATTATATCTGAGCTTTAAGTGGAGTTTGTTTAAATGTTACAGCCTTGTGTCAGCTCTAGTATTAGAAATGTAGAGAACAGTTGTGTTCTATATTTGAGGTGGGGTTTTACAGGGTGAACTTTTTCTTCTACTTGTGCCCCACATGTCCCCACCCTCTGGGCCATGGGGTGGTGGCAGAATTGATTATTGAGAAGTCTGTCCATCTACCTACCTCTTCCCCATATGACAGTATACTCTCCATTGAAACCTCAGAAGATATCAGGCTTTATTTATTAAGCTAGACTCTGGTCTCTTTAGAGGAATATCTTTAAAGTCTTCTTTACAGTGAGATTTTGAGTCTCCATAACTCTTAGATTTCTCCCTAATCATATTGCTGTTATGTAAAAGTCATTTAAGAAAAACATTTGTCTTCAAAAAAAAAAAAAAGCTTAAAGGCGCAATATATAAATAGCTAGCCATAGCAGTGACCTGGTAAAATTTTGTTCAGTCTGCAATATAATTTATTAACCAATAAACATATGACTTTATAACCTTTCTTCTTTAATTGGGAGGAATTGATGGACGACTAGGAGCCCTTTGTGTAGAAGAGAAGTAGAAAAATGGTGGGAAATAAGAGAGGCTAGAAATATCAAAGACAAACTGGGGTCACTTTTTCCTTCTGCCTGGAGCAAAGTATATTTACTTTCAATGGATGTGGGGCAACAGGCTATGCTCTGAGTCCTTTTGCCCTGTGTAGGAAGTGATAAGCTCTGAGCTTGGTTTTGAGTGATGGATCAAATATTGGGTGACTTTTTCCTCCAACCACAGCAGAGTTTCTTAAGAAGAATGTGATACCCAGAGAATTCATAAGTATTTTATATCTCTACAGTGTATTTTATATCTCTACACAGTAGAAAAAAAGAAGGGGAGCATCAAGGAAAAAATTTACCCTATTGTGGTTTGCTGTAGAGTTAATAATGCTAATGTAGAGGTCATCTAGAAGAAAATGGGTAGGTCGGGAGTGACTGATTATGAACTTTTAAGAACAGAGACACATTTGGGGTCTCTTATGACAAGTACCTCATTTGGCAGCAGGAGAGTAAAAGCTATTGGGTCACATTGATAGTCCAACAGGAAATAATTGAATTCGGATTTCATTGAGATTTCCCAGCATCCTTCTCTTCATTCTAAATTTATACCCCTGGAGTTTCCGGCAACAGTGCTTTCCATCACTGTTTCTTTCAGTTTTGTGTCCTGATAAGTTCTAGAAGAACTGACTTCTGATAAAACTGATTATTTTTGGTAAATATTTTTTAGGGCTTTTGTCATTTGCAATCTTTTATTTTGTACATTTTATGTTTTATATTTTGTTTTGAAAAACATGGAGAACAAAGGCCCCACCAGACAAACAGACAAATACAAAGAAACAAACAATCATGTGGTCTCTTTCATTTGGAAACAAGTCACTCATGACAACCAATATTTGTACATAAAGTTTATTTATTATCATAGCAGAGAAGGAAACAAAGACCCTGTATTTCCCGAAGAATTTCATCAACAATACTAACTCCTTGTAAATTGTAGCTATATTTAAGTATTCAACTCTTTTCTTTCTCACACAAGTGATTAAAAATCTTATATTTATCATACCTTTCTTTTAAATTCAGGAAGACTTCTATGCAATCTTTATCACGTTATCAAAGGTTTTGTGCATGGGAAATTATCCCCATTTTCTGATAATAATAGTGTTAAAACATTATATTTCCATAATAGTCTAATAGCATTCCATTCACAAAATAAATCTTGAAAGTAATTTCCCCATTTTATAGATGAAGAATATGAAATGTGGTAAAATATGGCTAAATAGGGCTTATAGAAGTTCTGAATTTCTGACTGTAACTTTGGAAAGGTTACGTAGCTTACCTAAATTCTGGAAAAGTGAGGTTGGAATCTTGGGCTTCCAGATCCCAGATTGTCATTTATTTTGAACCTCCAGCACCTCTGAACATTGATCTTATTTGGAGGGAATTCCCTACCTTATGAATTCCTACCTCTTTCTATAAAAGCCTGATGCTCAGCTCCCAAGCCTCCTCTGAAGCTGCAGTTAGGCTGAAAAAAGCCAGAGCTAGTGTCCAGATGCAGCAGTTGAGAGGTTCTGGCAGAATCATACATTGTCCCACCTCAGGGTGCTGATGGAGCCTGATGTACTATCTGTGCCCAGTGGAGGGACATGGGCAGAGCATCTCTGAGGCCACTTCTGTGGCTGGATGTGGCTGGCAGTTGTCCCTGGCTGTGTAACTTCCACACCTGGTTCATGGGCTTTTCTGGAGAAGTTATGAGCTACTTAATATTCTTTAATATAGTTAATTCCTGCTTAAACTTATTAAGGTAGGTTTCTTTTATTTGCAACTAAAAACCTTGATTGCTAGAGAGCTCAAATTTCTTTTACTGGGATGACTTAGCCCCCAAGCCAAAGAGTTTCCTAATGAAAATTATTTGGCCACCTTTAAGGTTTACTCACTCTGTTTTATCAATCACTCTCATTATCTGTACTATACCCAAACTACTGTCTCTGGCTTAGCAATGTGAATATAAAAGGGGTGAATCATTAGTTATAAAATTGCTGCTGTGCAGAGCTAACTCACTTATTCAACAAATTTAATGTTAGTGTGTGGGGAGCAGAGGGAAAGATGGAGATACACTTGGAAAAGGAAGTTTGGGCAATAAGTTGAGGGTCGTAAATGTCATTTACTCATTCATTGAATACTTATTACTTGCCATGCTAATTTCAGATGTCAGAACTGGCAACATGTCTTACATAGCTTTCAGTGAAAAAATCACATTTGTGATATAAAAAGATCCCTCTGAGTGAAAGTTTGGTGGGAATAGATTGGAAAGGAGTGAACTGTGAGGAAAGGAGATCAGTTATGTGCCTTTTTGACATTTCAAATAAAACAAGATGGTGGTCTGAGTAGGATGGTGGCAGTGAAGTGGAAAACAGTGAAAAACTTGAGTGATTTTTATAAAATAATCCATAGAAACTGCTGATTAATTGGATGTGAAGGATGAATGGAAGGGAAGAGATGAGGGAGAAAATTAAGGTATCTGGCTTGGGCAGTGACAATTACTGAGATAAGCAAGACAGGAGTAGGAACAGGTTTGGGGAGTGAGTCCTGTTTTACATGTTACTTTTGACTACCTTTGGGCTATGTAGGTAGAGATGACGGTAGGACATATGAATCCAGAGTTCAGGAGCAAGGTCAGGGCTACAGACAGAAATTTGGGTGTCTTGAGCACAGAACACAGGAATAAACACTGAAATCATGGAGATGGATGATATTGCCTAGGGAGAGTATAGAGAAATGAGCTAGTACAGCTCATTTCTCAAGATGTTTCTCAAGGTGTGGTTCAGGGACCCTGTGGGTGGTCAAGACTTTTTCAGGGGCCCACAGGATGAAAACTCCTTCTGTAAGTAATACTAAGATTTAGTTTGTCTTTTCCCTTCTCATTCTGGCACAAATGTACAATGGAGTTTCTCAGAGGCTACATGACATGTGATGATGTCATCACCCTGAAGGCTAATGGAATGTGTGCTTGTGTTTTAAGAATTTCTCAATTTAAATTGCTAATATGGTAAATGTTGATAGATATTAAGCACTTAGACATGAGGTCTTTGGGGTCCTTGGAATTTTTGAAGCATAAAGGGGTCATGATAGCAAAAAGTTTGAAAATCAGTGTCCCAGAGAATGTAGCCTTGATTCTGTAGGTAAGGGTGGTCATTGAAGATATATCGGCAAGGAGAACATAATCAGTGATATTAATGGAAAGTTGTTCTGATGGAAGCCTTGAGGATACATTATGATGGGGATGACATGAAGTTGTGGAGGTGATTTGGTTGGAATTACAACTCAGGTGTGAAGTTACAAGGAGCTCGAACTATGGAAATAACAGTGTGAATGACAATGGACAACACAAGAGAAAAGTAAATGTGACTTTATTATTAACTGAACATGAATTGCTATCAAAGGGATGAAAGGAATAAAGATATTTGAAGTTGGACCTATATGAAAGGAAGAAAGGTCTATTTTCTTCTACCATTTCAAGCACAGGATAAATGATCCTTGATACCTAATAAGGATTCATGAGATGAGCATTGTCCAATAGCAATACAATGAGGACTGCATTTATAATTCTTAATTTTCTACAAGCTGCATGAAAAAAGTAAAAAGTTGAAATTAATTTTAATAATACATTTTATTTAACCCAGTACATCCAAATATTATTTCAACATGTAATTAATATAAAAAATTGAGATTTTTTTGGTGGAGTTACTAAATCTTTGAAATCCAGTGCATATCTTATATTTATACTACATATCAAATCAGGCTTGTCACATTTCAAGTACTCCATAGCCACAAGTGACTAACTTTAGATAGTAGCTTTAGATTACTCTTTTTCTTGAGTCAAAGTGATCAGAACCCTAATGTCAATTTGTCTGGGGTTGAAAATAACTCTCTCCTTTTTGAGTTATTTACCCAGAAAGGGATGGATTTGTACTGAGTCATCTAACGCTCTTCCTTCTTTGTGATCTCACTGTGGTGTAGTGTAATTACATTCTAAGGAAATGATCCAAATAGTGGCGGCTTGCTTACTTGGAACTGATTCTCTGGCCTAAATTTTACAGACAGAACCTGTATTGAATGTAGCTAATAAGCCCAGCACACTGATATTTGTCAGTGGAAGGAAAACAGGCAAAGTTTGAATTATGTGCAAAGATCATATTAATAGTTTTAAAAGGATAGGAAAATCAATGAAAGAGGGTAGCCATATTGGAAAGTAGGGAAAACAGTTAATGTAAGTATTATACTTAAAAAAAAATTTAAGATTTTAGCAGTGGCAGATGAGCTAAGATACTGTTTGATATACCTCATTATCCATGTCCATGAGGTGTCATTATTTTTCTTGTTTGTGAGACCTGAACTGTTCTATGATGTAGGCACATTGTGGGTACATATTGTGGAATCTCAATAAAGATCCCAAAACATATGACTATTTTTATGGAAAGAGTTAACAATCAAAAGAAGAAGAAGGAAAAGAAAAGGAGAAGCCAAGATTACCTAATGCAAAGATTTCTGGGATTAAGAGATGAATGGAGATGAGTATGTCATGTACTTCCTTAGGGAAAATGTGAGTTTCAGATGGGAAAATGCAGTCAAACGAGAAAAGATTTGACCTTGATAGTATACAGCAAATTATCATAGTATGCCTTCTAACCATATGCCCATTCCATAATAAGTTCATGTTGTAAGGGTGAAATGAGAAATTAAGATGCATAGCATTGAGGATTCTGGAAAGAATAATAATAAAATAAACATGTATGATAAAAAAGTTTCCAAACAACCACATTCAATGAATAGTCATTTTCAAAGTTCAGTTATGACACACATTTATTTGCCTTATTAATTTGGAAGGTTATTTTGCAAAAGTATCAGCTCTTTGTTATTTCAAGTCCTTATTCCTGCTTCCCTTGCTTATATAAGAGTTACCTAAACTCATTTGTTATCTGTTTTGCTGATGGGTTATGAACTCCCTGATTATTTGTTGTCATTGCTTTCTGTTGATTATGAGAATCCAGGAGTCATGATGTAATGTTGCTATGGTAATGAATGTGTACAAATAGATGATTAAGGGTGGGGGGAAGGTTAAATCTTGAGACACATTTGCGTGTAAATTTCAGCAAAACAAAAAATAGTCTTTCATTTAAATTTTTTCCTGGTATGTACAAAAAGTATGAAAGATGTGTTATATCACATCTTGAACAATGCATTTGTATTGCTTATATTAAATAACAGGAGTCAGTCAATATGCTCCAAAGAGTTGTTTTCTTAATACTATTTCATTTAAAAAGATATTGGATAAAGATTGGATTAATTTCCATGTATTTATATATGTATGTATAAATAAAGTATACCTTTGAAGTAAAAATTCGGACATGTCATAAGGATGAAGGTCTTTTCTTGGTTGCCTTGAAGATGGCCTTAAAGACTCAAGCATATAGAAATATTTATAAGTGCCCACAAATATACTTTGTCAGCTATTGAGATTGAATATATCGAGAGTAATTAACTTCATACTTTAAAGTTTCTGTAGTATTGATGTTGGAAGAAGAACGTGCATAAGAGGACAAAAGGAAATTGTATTTGAAGACCCAGTTTAAAATACTCCTATACATTAAGAACTTAGATATTTGACATATTAATCTTGTTGTTGTTGTGCCACAGAACTTTGCACCAAGAATTCAAAAGATCCTGATTCTTTCATTGGCTGACCATAGGTTGACTGGCAAGGGACCTAACAACTCTTTAGGTTTTTTTTTACTGTGCTGAAGACAAAGATCTTTGCCATCTGATGAGGATTCATTAGACTAGCAGTATCCAATAGAGATATCATTTGAGCCACATAAATAATTTAAAATTTTCTAATAGGCATATTAAAGAGTAAAAAGAATTAGGTGAAATTAATTTTAGTAATAGATTATATTTAACCCAATATGTCCAAAATATTATCATTCAACATGTAAACAATACAAAAATTATTAATGATATATTTTACATTCTTATTTTGTATTAAGTTTTTGAATTCCAGCATGTGTTTTATACTCACAGCATGTGTCAGTTTGGACTAACACATTTCTAGGGCTCACTATCCACATGTGGCTACTGAGTACTACACCATGTGGACAGTGGATACCATTGTGGGCAATGCACCATTAGACTAAGAGGAAAGCATTGAGTTTGTTAGAATGTTGAAATTATTCAATATCAGACTTCTCAAGATAATAATCCTGCTTTCTTAGAAGATAAGAGCTTTCCAACATGCAGGGATGTTACTTACTATATTTAAGAGACAAAATAAATATGTGGGGAGTAAATACTTGATATTAATGTAATGCCTTATGGTTTGACAGTATGTTCACATTCACTATCTCTATGGGTATGAGAAATAAGGATGAAAGTTCCATTTCCTTTTGAGGAATCAGTCCCATAGAGGACACTAAATCCTGCCTGTTCAGCTCCAAATCTCATGATCCAACAATGATCCCAATTTAGGGTACAGTTACCAAATAATGAGCAAGCCAATGCAGGCAAAATATAATGTGTCCTAGCAATTTGTTGCCTTAAAAAAAAAAAGCATCTGTTTTGTGGGTGTGTGGATGGGCTCAGGCTTGTCCCAAATCCCCATTTTTTTTTATTGTTTACTTGGATCCAGAATAAAATCAGAACAAAGTATTTTTATGCTTAGGAATGTTTAGATTCATCCAAGGTGGTGATGGTGGTGGTGGTGGTGGTGGTGGTGACATCTTCAGGACTGTTACCATCATATATTGAAGTCCAACAAGCATCCCACCCTCAATACTATGGTCCTCTGTTGGTAAAGTCATTTGTATACCTCATTCTACCATAGGTCTTTCATAGACCTTTTCAGGAAGAACACTTGTACAATTTAGAGCTGAACTAGGTGAAAAAGCAAGTAATATTTCTTACTCTAAAGCAATTAATTTCTATGACAATCATTTTTCAAGGTGCTCTGTAACAGTAGCAATAACACTACTATTGGTTTCTTGGCTTTTTGTATTGTTTAAGTTAAAATAATACTATTCACTTTAATGTACATATAGGCTACATACATGGATTGAATTCAGGCTGATTTCTATTAATTGGTAATGTTTCCCTTGTATTTTCATTCACAGTCCACGTGGGACAAGCACCCATTAGGTATTACACTTCAGGGATATAAACACTACTCAAATAAGTTTCTAATATATTATTAAATCATTCTTCACCTCCCCTTAATTTGTGAGTATGATCTCCCCCCAGCCCCACCATTTTTCAATTGCTGAAACTGTAGCTGATTATCTTCCATAGGATGGGTTCTCATGCTCCAAATATGGATTACACACTGCAGATGACCACATCACCTAACACAGGTGGCCTAGCTTTGGTCGTCATCCATAGAAAAGAAGGTCACAGGAAGACATCCTCTAAGAAATGAAGTTAAACCAAAGCTATGGGGAGCCAATGCAGTCGAACAGTTATTTTCAGCACTGGACAGAGAGGGCGCCATTCCACAGACGTGCCCAGAGTCAGGACTCGGTAGTGGAACCAGCGGGGCAGGAGTACCTGGGGGTATCTCATGGCTCAGTCTGGCTAGAAAACCTTCAGGGCACTGGACTACAAACGAATGTCAAGAGACCTGGACCGGTGAATTTTCTGTAGAAGACTACAGAGCGGACAACCAGGAAGCAACTCGTGCAGGGCTTATGTTTTCCTAGTTTTAGGAGGGCTTTCCCTCTCGCCCTGACCCCCACCTCCAGTTTTCAGGGCACCACGCCACCCACTCCCTTCCTTTAACCCAGCTCTGGGAGATCTCACTGGCTCGCCATCGCCGCCTTTTACCCCCCTGCTGGGCAGCACCGAGCCGCAGGCGTCTGCCAGAGGGCGCAGAGGGCGGGGGAGCGGCAGGGGCGGGCTCTGTCACCCCTCCGCCCCCCTCACAGCCCAGCTGCTGGGGCCAGTGGCAGGAGCGCCGCACGCTGCCAGCCGTGAGGGGCGTGGGATGTGGGAGGCAGAAGAGGGGGCGCCCGCTCGGCTTAGGGCCAACCGCACACTTCAAAAGGCTGTGGGGCTGCGCGTCTCTCCTGCGCCCCGGGAACTTCAAAGCAGCTGGCGTTGTCCCGGCGTCTAGCTCCGCTCTGGGGCCTCGCAGCGCCAGCGCGGCCGCTTGGTGGCCATGACCCGAGCGCTCTGCGCAGCGCTCAGCCAGGCTCTCCTGCTGCTCGCCGCAGCCGCTGCTCTCTCGGCAGGTACGACGGGCGCCCCATCCCACGCGCCCACGAGAGTGGGAGTCGGGGGGCTGTCTACGGGTGGGCACGAGGGTGGAGGACGAAGGTGCTCGGAGCAAACTGACCTTCCACAGGCCGACTGGGAAGCTCCACTTGGACTTAGGGGGCGTGGGATGGGGCGCAGCGTGGGCACCTGACGTCTGGCAGCTGTAGGGATAGACAGGTGTGTCGAAGCCACTAGGAGGAGGGAAAAGGAGACAGGGACATGGGACTGTGGGTTGTAGGAGTGGTGAGGTGGATGGCACATTTGGGGCAGTTTGCAGCGGAGGGAGAGGGTGTGCTTAGGCATGGGAGTTCACTGAATTCACTCTGCGAGGGCTTTGGGACGCTCTGTGCTGAACTCCAGAGAGCTGAGCAAGGAGGGTGGCATGGTGGTGGGAAGGTGGGGAGTGGAGGTGGCGATGCAGTCTGAGTTTGAGGAGGCGAAGGATGCCTCCAAAACCGCTGGTGCCAAGCTATGTGGGCGGGCGTGGGAGCTTAACTCTGCGTGGTTTGTAACGCACATTGCTTTCGAGGTATGATCTTTACTAAGAGTTGCAGGGGAAAAAAAACCCTGGCAAGAGTCCCAGCGTTTATAACAGGTTTGTTTCTTGATAGGCTAAATAGAACCCTCGCCCAAGCTAGAAACGTTTCTTCATATAATGTTTACTAGAAACTGGGGTAAATGCGTCTTTGGTAAAATCATGGTATGCTGTGATGAAAACCTCTTTGACTCTAAAACTATTTTCATTATAACATTGTCCTGGGTTATGAGACCAGGCACAGATTCCTTGCTAACCCATTTTACAAACATTTTAGCAGACATTTAAAACACTTGCAAATAAAAACCTGGTGTTTTTCCGTAGAGCTGTGCTTTGTCCGAAGCTGATTTTGATGCATTTTGTTTTCCTAGATGACAATCTGTTTGACATTAATAGCTATACTCCAGGGTGGGTAGTTTTCCTCTTAGTGATGTGTGCAGAAGAATGTTTTCAGTAGTATGATTGCTGTCATGTACATATTTCAGTGTTTCAGATGGCCTGAGTGAATCACTAAAAACATATAAGTGAAATTTTGATTATTGGAAGGGATTAATTAGGAAAGCAGTTACCCAGACACTGCCAGGAAGATGATATTAAAGAGAAATATTTACTTTTAGAGTTATAAATGCATCAATGGGAAGAAAACTATGTGAGTCTTCAGAAGGAATGGGTGAAAATTCTGCTAACTTGGAATACTCACAGTGCTCTTGACTAACAGAATTTACAAAAAACAAAAAAATTTTAAAAAATCTTCCAGATATTTTGACTGCGCACCTGTGAAATTGCCTCTGTAGTCGATCCATACAGCTCTACTTTTAGGGGGGAGCTAATAATTTACTGCAGACATTAAGAAAAGTAGACTCATTTATCTTTTATCTGGTTCAAAAAGTATATTTTTTCATGTGACAGAATCTTTTTGAAAATTTCAGAGACCCTGGGCATAGCAATATAGCAAAACATAGCCCTACTGTATTCTTAAAAAGGCATGGGAACTTTTGAACATTGAAATGTGAAAGAAAAAAAAAAGAAACTAGATTTTCATTCAAATTTGATTGTTTCTTCAAAAATTGTAGGCTAAGAAAAATACCTGATAGGGAGATAATGTGTCAGTATAACAGAGAAGTATTTATCAAAATCAAACATTTATAATGTACTTTTGTATGTGAAATGCAAAAAAATCTTTAAGAAACTTTACCCTCTTTGTATGCCACAGAAAAAAAATGTCTATTGCTCTCTACATTTTTGATTCTTAATTTTTGTACAAATCTTTGATTATTTGGTAGAGGGATTCAAGGTAGCTTATTTGTTTATTCATTTCATCTTTTAAATTGTTTTTCTCATGTGGTTACCTATATTAATTTTGACCTGCTCACTTTTACAAATTACAATATTAATCATATGCCATAATCGATATTAATAAAAAATTAATACATGTTTGAAAATATATATGCCATTGTTGACATGTTATATGAGAAGTTTCTGTTGACATGATGACATAGCAAAACTGCATGACGAAAAACACCACCTTCTAATTTGGCTCTGCTGAGGACCAGGCCTAGGACCTTAAATATCTGAAGATATTGATAAGCCAAAATAAACACTTTTTGCTTTGGCTGTTTTTTCCAGCATCTCTATCACCTTACACGCGTCATCCATTAACAGCAGAATTGTTAAGGAGCAAACAATTGCTCCTTGATGAGAATCTCAGAGGGTAACCACTGGTGGAAACTTGGAGAAAATATTTTTTGGTCTGGACTGGCTAAAATATTAGGCTGCTCTGAGTTGTTCTAATGATCCAATCTCTAGGTTCCTTGATGTTTGATAAAAAAGACCTGACATGACCTCACCACAGCTATCATGTGTACTAAATGAAGAATTGGCAGAAAATGTCTCAAAAGTGAAGCTGTGATTTCAATATTATGTAGATTTACTCTACTAATTTTATGAAACCCTTGTCTTCTGGTTGGGAAAGGATTACTAAGTCTGGAAAGCTAGATATTATTACTCTAAAAGCAGAAATATAGCAGTTTCATTTGATAACTAGAGTGGGAATGGAGGTTTCAGATAGTGAGATTTTTTTTTTTCCCCTCTTAACTACAGTGAGCATCTCCCACTATACATTGGAAGCTGTTCTGGAAGTGCAAGTGAAAGCCTTAGACTGACTGAGTCTATAAATGTAAAAGGTGTTGTCACCTTTGGCCTTCTTTAAGCACAATCATTTATTGGTTGATTGACACAAATGTGGCAAGCAGCTCCCTAGTTCCAAGGAGGCAATTTCTCTAGCCCAGGAGAAACCCTGTGCAGAAGTCCTTGAGGGCATATTTCTTCATTGACTATACTGCCTCAACCCATTTTCTAGCCTCAAATTTACAAAGTATAAAATAGAGAGTTTCCCTGATTCACTACAATCAGACAAAAAGAAAAGATTTGAGATGTGAAAGAAAGAGAAGAGCAAGAGATGACACCAAATTTTTGACCCAAGCAATGGAAGAATAGACCTTAAGTGGGGTGATCCCAGCTACAGGAGGAGCAGGTCTGGGGAGAAGAAGGGGACAGTGTCAGATGGCTGGATCCCAGCTTGGAATATGCTGTTTAAAATGCATATTAGACACTAAAGTGGGAATGTCAAGTAAGCAATTGCTTTTATGGGTCTGCAGTTTAGAGGATAAGACTGGCCTAAAGATAAGTGCCAAGGGCACTTACAGATCATTTTGATTTAGCAATCACAGAACACCCAATTAAATTGAATCTCAGGTAAACAACAAATAATTTTGGAGTGTAAGTATGTTCTAAACATAACAAGGAACACACTTATATTAAAAATTAATTGTTGTTTAATTCTACTTTAACTGGGCATTCTGTGTACTTTTATCTGGCAATGCAACATTAAAGAAATCTTGTGGTAAGATGACTGGTTTCTGATACAGGTATTCCCAGCTCTTGCATCAGAAAGAGAATCATAGACTTATTTTCTAGTCCTTGCCCCTTTTGAAAAATTTTTTTTCATTATTATTTTATTTTTGTTTTATTAGTTTCAGGTGTACAGAACAATGCAATAGTTATTTCATGCCTCACAAAGTGACAATCCCCTCCCTCAATCCACCGCCCCCCCATATCATACATATCTATTATAATTACATTGGCTCCATTCTCCACACCATACTCCACCTCCCATGAAAATATATATATATATATATATATATATATATATATATATATATATATATATATATAAAATTATAGTTGACATACAATATTATTCAGCTTCAGCTTCAGGTGTACAGTGCAGTGGTCAAACCCCTACACTGTCCATGAAGTGGTCTCCCTAACAAGACATGTCTATCTAACACCCTACAAAATATTTACAGCATTATTAATTATATTCCCCAAACTATCTTTCATATCCCTGTGGCAATATTGTAATTACTGTCCAATCCGTTCCCCTTCTGCCTCATCCCCACCCCCCTCCCATCTAGCAATCATCAGTTTTTCCTCTGTATCTCTGAGACTGTTTCTGTTTACTTTGCTCATTTATTCAGTTCTTTAGATTCTGCATATAAGTGAGATCATATGGTATTTGTCTTTCTCTGACTGATTTATTTCACTTATCATAATGTTCTCTAAGTCCATCCATATTGTTGCAAATGGTAAGATTTCATTCTTCTTTATAGCTGAGTAACACTCCATTGTATAAATGTACCACAGCCACTATGGAAATCAGTATGGAGGTATCTCAAAAAACTGGAAATGAAACTACTTTATGACCCAGCAATTCCACTTCTAGGTATCTATCCAGAGAAACCCAAGATGCTAATTAGAAAAATATATGCACCCCTATGTTCATTGCAGCACTATTTACAATAGCCAAGACTTGGAAGCAACTGAAATGCCCATTGGCAGATGACTGGATTAGTCCTTGCCTCTTAAAACTTCTGTTCTAGCTTTGCTGCCATCCCCATCTGCATCTCTGAATGCTGGATCCCTAAAGCATGTGGGCCTCTTGGTTCTCTGGAATCTGAACAATTCAAATCACTAAGCCTTTCACGTGGGGATCCACTAAAAAGTAAAAGGGAGGGAGAAGGTGAGTAGGAGTGTGAAACAGACAAGAAAGACTTTATTTCCATAGAAGCCCACACTGGGCTATTTCTCAGGGGACCCTCCCTTGTCTTATCACATGGCTCTTAAATTCATCTGCTCGGAACTGGCAAACCAGGCTAACAAGGTTGTGCTCAGTCCCGATTCTTCCCTTTTTTCTCCTCTAGAACAACTCTCCTTTTCTGTTGTTCTCTTCTGTTTTTTTTTTAGAGTAGGTATGTGAAGATGCTGTTTCTTTGGAACTGTTTTAAATTAATCCCCTCAAGAATTCATGGGTGAATCATCCAGAATGACTCAAGAACTTGGCTTATTATTTTTTTTAAAACTATTTAAATTTGCCAGTGACTTAAGCATCCCAAATTAGATCAGTCTACTTTTTTATTAAACTTTTCACATCAAGAAAATGATTAGGTTGCTCTAATTTTGTAAGTGAAACACATACATTTTCTTATGATCTATTTTATCATCTTTATCTCATGTCAAGTTAAAATGAAAGATATAGATGCCACATTTCTGCACTTTGATTAAGTTTCTTGGAAATTTTTGTTCAAAGCCATAATTGACTGAAATAAATACGTTAGCCAAAAACAGGATTAGAAAACAATCTAATCCATCAGGATCTGGACAATGATCATTTTAATGCAAATGTTTAGTTTCATAAATGCATGCTTGCCCAAGAGATGTTAACTCAGAGAGTGGTAATCCAGATTAACACAGATTTAAGGAACCAGATTGTTTTAAAACAGAGCCAAAATATATTAAAGACTATTAACTCACCACATCTCACAATTTTATCTGATGATATTTTCCTGGCCTGCTCCCCTAGAAGTGTTTGTGTTTTTTTTTTTCTCCATCCCTTTTATTACTATTCAAGAGTAAAGATCCACTCTGTGAACATTTGCCTGCTCTAATAATCATACTGTGACAGTGTTCTCACTCAACCTCCACTTACATTTGTAGTGTGTATTTCCAGGAAAGAGACAATACACTGTAAATCTGAAATACTGAATACAGGACAATTATGTGATTAGCTGAAGATTCTTTACAAAATAATAAAATGTGTAATTGAATGAACCTCTCTTCCTTTTTTTTTTTTAGCTTTCTTTCCTACAGCTGTCCTCTAGCTATAATATATTATCTAAATTATATTAAAAGGTGTTGCTTTTTTACACAGACAAGAAAGTTAAAAAAAAATGGATCCCTTTAAAAGTATTGAGACTTACTGTGCCAAACCAAGGTGAAGATGCTCCTTTAGGGTTGCTTTTTCTGAATTTGGTTTTGGTGATTGCCATTTGTATTGCCATCATGAAGTTTTTCATGATATTTCTTTATTATCTTTTTAATATCTATAGTATTTGTGGTGCTGTCCCCTCTTATATTCCTGACATTGGGAATTTGAATTTTCTCTTTTTGCCATGATTTATTTGGTTGGAGGTTTATCAGTTTAATTGATTTCTTTCAAATAAATAACTTTTAGTTTTATTGATTTACTCTGTTGTTTTTTACCAAGTTGTTTCCTGCTCTTATCTTCATTATTTTGTTGCTCCACTTACTTTGAATTTAATTAATTTATTTTTTTATTCTAGCTTCTTAAGTTGATACCTTAGGGTAAGAGTTGGCAAACTTTTTCTTAAAGGGTCAGATAGTACATATTTTAGGCTTGTGGACCATACAGTTTCTATTGCAACTACTTAATTCTACCATTGTAATGTAAAAGCAGTCATAGATAATACATAAATAGGTGTTGCTGTGTTTCAATAAGACTTTTTTTAGAAATGGGCCAGCCAATGGGATGTAGTTTGCTGACCCTTTCCCAAATCATTCATTTAAATCTTTCTTCTTCTCTAATATAAGCATTTAAAGCTCTAAATATCTTGATAACTGCTCCAGCTTATGCATAAATGAGGCTATGTTGTGTTTTCAACTTGAAGATGCAACAATAAAAATTACATTATAATTGTGTAATTATACTATTATAAAGTCACTACACTAAAGTTGATGGTGTTAGGAGGTAAAGAAGGAAGAGTGAAAAGACCCAAAATAGAGCATGCAAGAGGTAAGAGACAATATCAAGTGGTATAATGTGTAAATGGAATTCTAGATATGAAAAGAGAAAGGGATAGAGGAAATATTTGAACAGATATTGGGTAATAATTTTTCAAATATAGTGAAAGACATCAAATCACATTAGAGGGAATCAACAGTAGATTAGATGAAGCAGAGAATCAAATCAGTGATTAAGACAAGTAGCAGAAAACACCCAATCAGAACAGCAAAATAGAACAATCCAAAAAATGTGGATAGTTTACCACAGGGAAAATATTGTGCATACAAACATTCACATTATAGGGGTACCAGAAAAGGAAGAAAGAGAGCAAGGAATTGAAAACCTATTTGGAGAAATAATCATGGAAAACTTCCCTAACCTGGTGAAGGAAATAGACATAGAAGCCCTGGAAGCTCAGAGAGTCCCACATGAGATGAACCCAAGCAGGCTCACACCAGACACATCATAATTAAAATACCAAAGGTTAAAGACAAAGAGAATGTTAAAAGCAGCAAGAGAAAAGCAGTTAGTTACCTATAAGGGAGCTCCCATAAGATCATCAGCTGATTTAGCAACAGAAACTGCAGGCCAGAAGGGATTGGCATGAAATATTCAAAGTGATGAAAAATAAGGAACTACAACCAAGACTACTCTACCCAGCAAAGCTATGATTTAGAATCAAAGGATGGATAAAGAGCTTCCCAGAAAAGAAAAAGCTAAAGGAGTTCATCAGCACCAGATCAGTATTATAAGAAATGTTAAAGGGACTTTTTAAGAAGAATAAAAAAGGAAAGGATAAAAAATATGAATAATAAAATGGCAACTACATTATCTATCAAGAATTACTTTCAATGTAAATGGATTAAGTGCTCTAATGAAAAGACATAAGGTGGCTGAATGGATAAGAAAACAAAACCTTTACATAGGCTGCCTACAAGAGACACACTTCAGATCAAAGACTGAAAGTGAAGGGATGGAAAAAGATAGTTTATGAACATGGAAATGGTAAAAAAAAATCTTGGGTAGCAGTGCTTATATCAGATAAAGTAGACTTTAAAACAAAAGCTATAACAAGAGACAAAGAGGATCCAGTGATTCTACTTCTGGGTGTTTATCTGAAGAAACCTAAAACACTAAGTTGGAAAGACATATGTATCCATATGTTCACTGCAGCATTATTTATGATAGCTCAGATACAGAAGCAACTTAAGCGTCCATCAATATATGAATGGGTAAAGAAGATGTGATATATATATATATATATATATATATATATATATATATATATATATACATACAGTGGAATATTACTCAGCCATAAAAAGGAATCTTGCCATCTGCAACAAAATGGATGGACCTAGAAGGTATTATGTCAAGTGAAATAAGTCAGGCAGATAAATACATACTATATGATTTCACTTATATGTGGAATCTAAAAAAACAAATGAACATAACAGAAATAAACTCCTAGATACAGAGAACATTTTGATGGTTGCCAGATAGGAGGGAGTTTGCAGGCATGGGTAAAAAAAGAAGGAATTAAGAAGGAAAAAAGAAAGAATTTCTACAATTAGAAATTGGTAGTTACAAAATAATCATGGGGATGTAAAGTACAGCATAGGGAATATAGTCAATAATATTATAATAACCATGTTTGATGTCAGACGGGTACTAGATTTATCAGGGTGATTGATCACTTTGTAAAGTATGTAAATGTCTAATCACTATGTTGTACACCTGAAACTAATATAATATTGCATTGTCAACTATAATTGAAAAAAGTTATTGAAAAACTTAGAAGAAAAATCTTTTCATCTTGAGTTAGACAACATTTCTTAGATGACAGCACTGAAAGCACCATCCATAAAAGAAAATATTGATGAATTGGAATTCATCAAAATTAAAAACTTCTATTCCTTGAAAGATGATGTTAAGAGAAGAAAAGACAAGACAAACTGCATGTTGGCAGATAATATATGCAGGACACATACTTGATAAAGCACTTGAATCAGAAGTCTCAGAACTCAATTATAAGGAAACAAAGAATCCAAATAAGAAGTGGGCAAAAGTTTTGAACAGATATAAAGGAGGCATTTGAATGGAAAAAAAAACCCCAAACACACCAAAAATGCTCAGTATAGTTAGTCATTGAGGAAATGCTTATTAAAACCACAATTACATGCCACTGAACACCTATTTGGCTAAAACAAAACAAAAAAAATCCCCAAACAAGTAACAAAGATGACAATACCAGCTGGCAGGAGTGCTGAGTAACCAGAATTCATACATTACTGGTGATATTTAAAATGGAGCAGCCACTTTGGAAAATAGTAGGGTAATTTTATATAAAGTTAAACATATACTTTCTATAAAACATAGTAGTCCCACCCTAGATAATTAGCAAAGAGATATGAACCTTATTTTATATAAAAATCTGTATATTAACATTTATTACAAGCTTCTTCCTAATCAGTAAAAACTGAAGGAAAAATAATCCTTTAGTGAATGGATCAACAAACTGTTGTACATTCATTCAATGAACTAGTGATGTATGCAACAACATGAATGAATCTCAAATGTCTTCAGGCAAATAACCGAAGCCAGAATCAACAGGCTGCATTCATTTTTCATTCCAGAGAAGGCAAATGTATTGCTTGCCATGGGCTGTGGTTGTGTAGGTTGTGTGAAAGGGTATATGAGGAAATTTGGGAGGAAGGGTGATTGAACTGCACTTGTCAAATCTGATGAGACTGTATACCTAAAAAAGGATGAATGTTAGCATATGTAAATTACACCTCAATAAACTTGACACTCCTCCCCAAATGGGAGGCCATGTGTGTGAACTAAGAAGTCTTATATAAATCAGGAATTCAGCAGATGATGTTTCAAATTGGCTAATCAAGAATAGCAGTATATTTTTAGAGTTAATGTCTTTAAAGACATTAGAGTTAATATCTTTAAAGAACAATAACAAAAATAGTTAAAAGTGGGTGCCTCTGGGAAGTGAGACTTGGGTAGGTGTGCGTCACTAGACAGATGAAGCATAGTTTAATCCTTCCTATACTATTTGTTTTTTTTTACTATATGCATTTATAATATTGATTAAACAAATAAATATATTTTAACATTAAAATACTTGATTTACCTTTGTATATAACTTTGATGTAAGTAAGGAAATTCTGTATGTATTAAAATGTGTTTTGTGCATATCATTTTCAGTCTGTAAAATGGCATAAAGTAGATAGAAATGAAACCAAAATAGGATAAGCTAGGCTATCTTACTTTCACTAGCATGGAGAAGTAATTTCTTCTCTTAGCAAAGTAAACTGCAACTGAAAAACATTATCTATACATAGATAAAGCCCTTTGTAAATGCAACATTACTCACCTGCCCTTTTAGGTGAAATCATTTAGTTCAACTTGAAAGGTCATTTATCACCTACATGGGGAGCACTTATGGGCTGTTTGGGCTCTTTCAGTTGGTTTACTATAGCATTAAGCTTGCTTATGGAGAATTTTGCTTGCATCTGCAGTCTATACAAAGCCTCATTAATGCATTAACACACCTCATTTTGCTGAGCCATGTTAGAGGTACCCTTCTTCAGTATAGTGTGATGCACACAGTGGGCAGTCAGCATTTTCTTGATTGTCTTCTACACAGGGAAAGTCACTATGCAGGTTTTGACCATCTTCCAAACAAATTAAAGGACGAGATGAAAAGTAACAGAAAGATCATCAGGTTAAGCTAGTCTGTTGGTTTATGTCCCAGAGGTCAACTAAGTTTCCAGTCTAGAACGGGAGTCATTATGTGATACTCGTGTGTCTGAACTTTCAGGGACAGCCCTGTGTTTAAACATACTATCCTGTTTTTAGACCATGAATTACAGTTTTCGGAATTGAAATAATGCTGCTGTAAGTTATGGGATAACATGGCAGTCAGTATGTGGGTGTTCACCGGACTCCACTTCAGTGTTATTTTAAAGATCTATGCAGAGGAGTTGACTGAAGATATCCCTATGATATTCTTGTTGACAACCCATTAACTAAATACTTTGAAAGAGCAAGAAGTGACCTTAATGAAATGATGTTATTGCTAGTTTGTGATTATTTTTATGTGTTCATTATAGGAAATTAGGGGAAAATTCTGAAAATTATAAAAATCACCTTTAGTTTGATAACCTCAGAGATAACCACTATTAATATGTTAATGTACCTTCTAGTTTTTATTTCTATGTATATATTTGTAATTTGAGATTATATCCTGTATGTTTTATGATTCTACTTTTTATTTCATATTCATAATGAGCAATATTTACTCTAATTAAATATTATTAAAAACAGGATTTTATGCTATAATATGTATTGTCAAAATTTATATAATTGTGTTGATTTGGGGACTTTTAGGTTATTTCCATGTTTTACTTTTGTGAATAATACCTCTACAGTGGAAATTGTAAATACAACTTAGTTTTTCTGATTGTTTTATATATAGGAAGTGAAAATACAACTCAAAGATCATAAACATTTTTAGGACTCTTGAGACAAATATGTCATATTGTACTCCCAAAAGTTTGTACCAGTTTATACTCTACCAACTGTGTATAGAGATGAAATTTAATTGCTCCCCCCTTGCCATTTCTGGGAACTATAATTTACAAAATAATTTCTAATTTGGCAAATGAAAATTATGTCTTTATATTAATTTTCCATTTAGTATTATGTGTTCATTTACTTTGTTTGCTTTTCTATTGACATATTTGTGTTTTCATATTGATGTATTTGTTCATCTACTTCGTCCATTTTTTTATTGACATATTTGTCAATCTGAAGAAATGATTGAGAAGTGAAAAGAATTAGTATAGTAACCAATATGGGAGTTCGTATTCTAGGTATTTCTTCTCTTTGATCATGCTCAGATGCCAAAGTTTTGTTTGTATTTCTAAATTTTTTTTTTTTACAAAAAAATGTCTGTGTTGTTTTTGGAGCTACTGATTTTATCACCTTAGTGTGGCAGTGTCACTACCAAAGAAAAAGTTAATCAAAGCCATAAGGGATTGTCAAGAACATGGAAAGTTATTTATTTATTTATTTATTTATTTATTTATTTACTTATTTACTTATTTATTTTATTTTATTTTTCAAGATTCCATTGGGGAACTGGTGGAGGGGAACAGCGTTGGGGAATCGGGGAAGGGGAACAGACAAATTGCTGTCCATTTGTTCTTCAGTCTAGTCGTGGAGGACGTCGCTTCACTGGTCCATGTTGGTATTAACATTGTGCTGTTCTCGGGTGAGGCAGTCACTCACCCACCATTGGACAGGGGTTCATGGCAGCTCATGAAAGTGCACGCCAGCTGCCAGCCAGTTCCACTGCAGCCCATGCCGTCCCGGCAACCCACGGTAGCCCAGGTCCAGGTCAAGCTGCTGTTCACCATCCTAGCTGCAGAGGGTGCAGCGTCACTGGCCTGCATGTAGGATCCGAGCTGGGCCCTGCTGCTCAGAGCTGGCATCCCAAGACAACTCTTAACCAACGCACCACTCAGCTGACCCAGAAAGTTATTTTTAAGGAGTGTGGTTTATGCTTTGAATGTTGAGTTCTCACCCCCAGTTCATAACTTGAAATAGCAGGAGCTTAATTTTTATTTTATTTCTTAAGTCTGCTGTGTGTCAAATTTTTTCTCTAAACTATCTCTTAATCACATAAAAACAATCTGAGATTGGAATTATTATCTGTTCTTCACCAGTGTGTAGTCACCTTTAGGGAGGTGGAGACACTTTATGGGCCATGTCACTGGTTTGCAGACCTCAGGGTTTCACCTACAGATGTGGAGTCGTCTAAAGCACAGGATCCTTGTACTACACCTTGCGGAATTATGTTACACTCAATGTTAAGCTCAATGAACAGAGCTACACAGATAAAGTTGTTGTTTGTCCCTTTGCTATTATTCTGTGTTCTGTATTGTTTTATACTGAATTATCACAAGAGAAGCAGCAGAACTCAGACAGGACAGCCTACCTTAGACTTGTCTTTTGTTCTGGGTAATCTGAATTCTTTCCAATTTCTCTGAGGTCCTCCAATTTCTTTTTATCTTCTTCACTGTCATTTTGTTCAATAATGTTTTGATAAACAAGAGGAAAATATAAAAGCAGCTATGAGCTATGATAATCCTGGAAGTCGGAAAATTATATATATCTTTAATAATATGGATTTAAACATTTCATTTCCTACTCCTCAGCTCCCACTCCCAACATCTTCTTTGAACAGAGGAGCAAGCAATGCTGCCCTTTTTTTTATGTTTGCACAATACGAGCTCTTCAGAGTATCTAAGATAAACCTTTGAACCTTGGGGTCAGTGTTGGAAAGAGACCCAGTTGGAATCAGCCTTCAAAAAACTTTTCCTACATCACTTGCCCTCCTCTTCACCTTTCAACTCTTCACTTGCTAATCTATTTTTAATTAGATCAGCTTCTTACTTTGTATAGTTTCCTTTTATTTCTAGATTAATAATTATCTAATACTTACCATATCTGATCATATAAATGAATAGCTGTGGATTGTGATAGAAATTTCTGACAAGTGAGCCCCCAAGAACTCTTGAGGACTTTTAACTTTTCAATTTTCTTTGCTACTTTCATTCTAAACTTGAGACAATTTTGTCTCAGCATATGCTCTTAGCCTTGTTGTTTGACAATTATGGATTATTTACTTTTTCCTTTACTGATTACTTTTTATTGCCTTTTAAAACAAGTCAGAGCTTCCTTAGCTTTTAAAACCTTAGGTTTTATCATTGACTTTTTCTTATTTTATTCTCTCTTTTCCAAATAGATTATGTCCCATGCTGCTGTTCTCCTTTCACTACAAAATTCTCTGTGACACTCTCCTGTTTGTTTTCTGTCTTCTCTATTTCATGGAGATTACAGATATAAAACTAGACTTCTGTGACTTAATTGATCTGCAAAGTATGAGCTCAGATTATTCACTCATTCTTTATCAGGCTGATACAGTATTGTCCGGAAGAGTTTTCGTTGTGAACTCTGACTCTAGGACAGCAACTTCTTTGTTCTCTGGGTATGTAATCTCTCAGATTGCTCTTTCTATTACTGCGTGGTGGCTGTTGGTGCATTCATCTCTTAGGGTCACAGGACTTTAGAATATTTAGAGAGAGATCACCTTTGAATTCTTTCTTGGGCAGATCAATTGAGGACACAGAAGCCCCAAAGGTCACATTAATAGAACCAGGATTAGAACTCCAGGTCTCTGAATGTGGACCCTGAATACACCAGACTGGATCAGAACTACACGTTTCTTTTCTTTACTCAGGTTCATTTCTGCACACAACAGAGTAGCAATCTCTGGTTTTCACTACAAGACGTCTCTGGAAATTGTATCCTCCAGAAGTTGGTTAGAATTGATTACAATTTCCCAACGAAAGAACATTAAAATAATATGGTATGATCCTGATCAAGAATTCATCAAGTAAATCATAGGTCTGACAAGCAATATATTGAACACAGGCCTATAGTAATCTGAAAGTTGTACCTCATCCTTAAAGTCCTGTAAAATAGACCTAAATGTGCAGGTTGAGCAAATACAGTGTTAAGCTCTGTGCTCCAGCACTGGTGGAGGCATTGCAGTGCAAATTTCTGGCAGGTGAACATTTGCCTAGTGTGAGCTCATTGAGTTGAGCCCAGAAGGCCTAGCAGCTCATTCCCTAAGCAAGGAAGTCCCTTGTTAACCAGACAACTGATCTACCACTATTAGCATTCTTGGTAGCCTGGAGTGGGCAGCGAGTATTATTTGGATTTTTTCAGTTTTCCAGAATATTTCACATTGAGTAAAAATAGCACTATGGAAGATTGCCTTTTCCATTTTAGAGAACATTCCTATGTGGATTGTGGCCATTGATTGTGAACAAAACAAAGCACAGGAACAGGTTGGACCCTCAAGCTCCACTTTCTGATGCCCACTCAGCCCCCAGATTAACAATTTGTATAATAAAAAGACAAAATGAATATAACAGTACACAATACATTTATTTTTCAACATTTGAAATTTTAAAAAGATAATATTGATCTTGGAAAAACCAGTTCTCATTTCTGAGATTTATGTCCTTCCTTCCTTGGTTGGTATTATAATACCCTCCCCACCTTTGTTTTTGAAATGATGGTGATAGAGCATGATTTTGTTTTTTTGTTTTTCTCTCCGGTGTTCATCCTAGAGGAAGCAGACATTTAGGGCCACCCTTGGTTGAGTTCCAAAATTATTTTTTGAAATTGAACTGGTGGGTGAAATCCCCCAAATTTGGTAGCCACTGCTATCAAGTATGGTTTCATGTGTAGATCAACATAACAGCTATATGAGCAATAGGACCTAAATGAATAGGCAAATTGTAATAAGTATTAAGGGCTTAGCTTTACTTATAATTTGGAAAGACTTCATTAGCTGTATTAGGGCAGTTGGAATCTTTCTGTTTAAGCAAGAGATTTCTCTTAACAAATTCTGATCTATCAGGCAGTGGATTTCAAAGCCATTCTCCCAGGCCATAGCGGGGTATTTAAGGAGTTGGAGAGCGGAGGGCCACTTTTCCAATGAACAAGCACATTCAGGTCACCACTGGGTTGATTTGTTTCTAGACAAGCTATACAACTTATTTCAAAGTCTCAAATAAGAGAAAACTACGGGTGTGAAATGTTAATGTTTATTTTAAGGAGACATGGGTTTTAAAAATGTTTGAGAAATGCTACTCTGGAGTTGAAGTCATTCTGTAAAAAATAGCCCGAGTCCTCTCTCTGCTGTGGCTGGATGGTACCTGAGTGCGCAGAGAAAGTGTTAAAGGGGTAAGTCTCTTTTAGGTGGGCAGAGGTCGAGATCAGCCAGGAGCTGACGGTGGTTGGAATTCACTCATGCCAACACCCCTCTGAAAGCCTGGGGGTCCCAGGGACCCCAGGGAGGGCCTACAAACTAATCAGGTGAAGAAGAGGTTGAAACCCTTGGACCCTTCATCGGGAGAGGACTGTCAGCCCCACCCTACAACTCTGGGCATGGTGGCCGAAACTTCCCAGCCAGTAGCAGAATTTAGGGGGCCCTGCCAGGGTAGTGCCCTGGGTACCGAGATGCCTGTTGGGATCTGGAATGGAATTCCATCTGGGGAATGGATATGACAAGAACCCATTTGCAAATTAGGAGCAGGTTAGTGCTCATATATTTCAGCCCCACGAAAGGAGATATTTCTCCACTGTCAGATGGATAAGGACTGCTGTGGTTTTCCCAGGCTGGTGGGGACTGCCTGGAGGATCTTTGAGGCCTGCTGAGCAGGTGAGGTGGGGCTGGTACTCTGAATACAGGAGGGAGGGACCTGGGGATGATGAAGGACAATCATGCCCCTCAAGACTCACCTCAGAGATGCCTTCCTTACCTACCCTTGCTCCCAACTCCAGCTGGATTAAGCAGTGCTCAGCCTCTGTGTCCCAACACACCATTTGTGCATCCCTGACTTGGTTTATCACACTATCATAATATCCTTCAATTCTCAATACTTTTTGGGAATGTTCCTTTGGCTTTCCACCTTACCTCCCTTTCTTAACACTTACCATAGTGTTTGACATGTAATAAATACTTGTAATGGTTAATTTTATGTGTCGACTTGACCATAGTAGCCAGATATTTGGTCAAACACCAGTCTGGATGTTGCTATGAAGTTGTTCGTAGTCTGAGACTGACATTTAAGGTGGTAGTCTTTGAGTAAGGCAGATTATACTCCATAATAGTTGCTACTTTGCACAAAGGGATGATTTTCCTTTGTGCTGGATATCTGCCTATATTTTAGGAGTTCTAAATTTCCTTGGCTACAGCCTCACAACTAGAATTTTGGGAAAATGCTTTTGAATAACCCCAGACAAGAAAACAGAGAAACAGAGTTTGGAAAGGAATAGAAAAAGGAAACAGATCTTTGCTGATTTCCTTAGCACCTGTCTGGCTTTGCCTCGTGTGCACTGGACCAAGTGTCTTGGCTTCTTTCCTGTTGCCATACTTTTCATGTTCAGCACACTGATGAGTTTGAATTGTTCCCTTTTTAACTCAGAAGCCTACAGATTATGAAAAGATTACATATTCAGTAGGACAAATTTAAGAGTTTTCTGAAATTAAAAAAATACTTTGTGTTTAATAGTCTGCTCTAAAATTAGGGAAATTGAATCAACTAATGTCTGGAAAAAAGGAAAGCATATGTGGTCAGAAATTCATGTAATACACCGTTCCATAGATATTTTATCAGATAGACCCAAAATGTCGGAAACCTAGGAAATATAAAACCAACTTGTTGAAAAATCATATCTCATTCAAACCAATTAATGTTTCCCAAGCAAATATTTGACTTTTTAATAAAAATAGCATGTGAATACAAATTGATAAAATTTGGTTCTTTTTTTTGTAGTCTGATAGTTTTCACATTTTTGGAACCAGGATGTGCTTGCTATCACATGTAAATATGGATGAAAATTTATTTTCTGGTTGATTAGGAATGTGCACATCCTTTGGTTTCATGTGGGTAACAGATGTCTTGTGGGTAACAGATGTCTTGGCTTTTAGAGACTAATTGGCAAAATGGGGGAAAGGAGGTAATTAAAGTGGTGGGAGGAGACACAGAGAAAGTGCAATCTTCCTTGTGGGGGAAAATCTAATAGACCTCCTTATTACGGGTAATTACCTCTTTCTTCAACTTCATTTGCTATCTCTTTCCATATGACTCAAGTACAGTAAATGGGAAAGTATAAAATAAAGAAGCATAAGGCTGGACTACTGTCTACTAACAACCAGATTTATACTGTCATGGAATATTCTAGTATAACTGACTTGTTTAACAGCAGATTTTAAAGAAACAAAATATGAATGCATAAGTCTAATCACTAATGGCAACTTATGTTTTAATTGGCAGCACCAGGGTTAATGTTGAGGATAGTTGACATAAATATAGTTTAATTATATATCAAATGTGGCCATATAGTGGGTTGGAGGGAAATGAAAAAAATGCAAGATTGAATGAATATGCTGTCTATTAGACATACATCTTAGGCCCTTCTAGTTTGCTGTTTATTTCCTGTTAGTGCTGTAGTACTGCCAATTGACCTGGAATAAATGAGAACATTTAGAAGATGTTTAAAGCCATTATCATCAACAAATTCTCAATTTTGTCACTGTTTTCCATTGTGCCACATTTAAAGTGAAGTGTCATTTACTATATTTTAACTATATTACCTAGGTCTATATTATCCTTCTGATTGATACACTTTACTTTAAAGTGAAAGAAATTTTTATAGCCTGTTAAACAGTCAGTGAGTAGTCATATTATTCCTTGAGAACTATTACAAAATCATTTTTATAAAGAGCTAGTAGAAAACATATCAGGTTAGGTACTTAGAAGCTTGCACTTAATACAAAACTAGACAACCTGAAAGGTAAGATTATTTATGCTTGATACAAGGCACATGCAATTGACTTTATTGAACCACCTGTCCCCTCAGAAAATAGGGAGGTCGAATTTGTTTTAAAAATATCACCTGTTTTAGGGCCGGCCGAGTGGCGCGGTGGTTAAGCGCTGGCTTGGGAAGCCAGTGGCCCCGGTTCAGGTCCCACTTATGAGGGCCAGTGACACTGCCCTCAAAAAAAAAAAAAAAAAAGAAAATCACCTGTTTTAAAGGGTAATTAGGACAATACAGATCAAAATCTCAGTTGTGAATTAACTGTTAATATCTTCCTGCTGTCTTATATTTTATTCACAATTATTACAAACTGGAGAGATGGGAGAGTAGTTTCTGTTCCTATTTAAAAAAAAAACAACACATGAGTTTTGGTAGGATAGAAACAACATTGTTTGAGTAGTCTTACCGCCACACTAATTCAGTCACTTGATGTTTTTGAGTCTTATTTCATTTGCAATAAAATGTAGATAGTGACAAGTAACTCCCACAGTGGCACTGGGAATTACACGCAATGATAAACTTACAAGAAGCTAGCATATGTTTAGTTGTTGAGTACTTTATGGTTGTCTTCACTCAGTGAATCCATATTTCTTAGTTGCTTTGGTTTCCAGGCTAGGCTTCTCTTGGAAATAGAAAATTCAAGGAGATTCTGATGAAGAGTCTAGCAACCAATGGTTGGAGATTGTGTGTCAGGAGAATTAGTCTTTATAACTTCAGCCCCTTAAAACATGAGATTGAAGAATAACGATAGTGGAGTCAGTGTCAAAGAATTTTCCATATTTTTAAATTGTGAAAATGCATAAATTATGAATTCATAGAGTCATACAATGTTGGCACCATATGAGACTTCAAGATTTCTGGACCCACTACCCATCCCCCAGTTTATTTCCCAATTTCAGAGGAAGGCACTGAGACCCTGTAAGGTTAAATATCTTCTCTAAAGTCAAACAGCAAGTAAGTGATGGAGCTAGGACTGAGACTTCCATCTTTTCCTGAACTTTACCTGGACTGTCACCAAACACCACCCTACTGTGTGACTGTCTAGGTTTTAGCCTGAACCATGAAAAGAATGAGAACATTGAACTTCCTTTGCAGAGCAGAAACAAATGTATTTCTTGTAATGCCTTTTAAATAGTTCATTCAGCCATTCCTTTACATATTACAAATATATTTCGATCATTTGCATAGGATAACTAGCTTTCTGTCCTCCAGTAGGAGAAGACATAGTCGCTAATATTTACATAGTACTTCCTAAATACCAGACATTGTTCCAAGGACTTCACATATGTGTATGTTAGCTAATTTATTCTCTACAACAACAGTATGAGAAGGTCTATTCTTCATATCTTTCATAAGAGGAAATGGAGGCACAGAGGGAGCAAGTAATGCCCAAGATTACAAAGCTAGTATAACCATGGTTTGAAGGCTTTTGTCAGGTTGGAATTGGAAGATGTTAGAGAGAGAGAGATTTCACTTTCAGAAGACACTTGGGTGGATGGATCCTTATTATATGAGTTGTCTTGTTTTGCAAGGAAAGTGACCTAAAACTCACATCACCTAGATTTCATATGTCTAGTTCTAGTTGATCCCAATAAATCTAGAGTATAAGATTCTACTCTTGCACATAAATACCAACATTAGAGTATATTTATTTATATTGATCACCACTGGAAAAAATAGAAGAGTGAGCTATTATGCTTGGTCCAATGTTGATAACAAAATAGCATTTTATTTTATGATTGTATTTCTCTTAACACATAGGAATAAAAATGTTTAAGAAGATGATATTTTGCTGGTCAAAAGAAATTATCAAAAGAAGAGATAATTTCTATTACTATGTAATTTGTTCTTTCTTACTTACCCAGTTATATAGGAATATTATCCATATTTGCTCTTATATTGGTATTTGAAGATGAATATAAAAATTCCCATTTATGTATCAGATATTTTACAGATATATAAAATCAACTCCAATTTGACTAATTAGTAATTTAAAGACTTTGATTTGAATAAAAATGACTGGTAAAAAGACTTTGATAAATGTGGTGAGAAGTTATGATTTAAGAAAAAGTTCATTAAAGTAATGTACTTTACTTGTACTATGTAAAAACAATAATTTGATTAAGCAAATTTAAATAAATTGCTCATAACCCCTGGACTTTTCATGCTGACAGATATTTTACATCAGAACATTTAATATGGTGTGTGTTTGTGCGTGTGTGTGTATGGTAAATGGGGAATGTGGAGAAAACTTATGTAGTGAACAGGTTAAATTTAGCAAAGCCTAGTTTTGAAAGTTTTATTGCTATAGGTATATGAGATTCTACAACTGATGTTTTTTTTGTTGTTGTTGTTTTTTTGTTTTTGTGTTTTGCTTTTTTGAGTAGATGCGTTCATTAAAGAAAATTGCCTGAAGGTCATGGTCTATGTTCAAATAACTCTCATTTCAAGATGTATTGTTTAGTGAAGAGTGGGGAGTATAATGTCTCATGAATGCCTTAAAGGTACTATGACAATAACAATAATGTTAAAATATCACAGAATATACAACATGTAATGAATCACACTATTATTTTAGAGCTGTAAATATCTATGTTTGGGTTTGTGTTTAGCACATTCACTTACAGATTTACAGGAGAAAGAATAAAGGAACAGAATACACTGGATTGTTTGGTTACACAGCCACTGTAACCACACTTTAATATTCTATAAACCATGCCAGACAGTACCCCTTGGTTGCTGTGTTACTGTATCCTAGTGATTCATAGAAGCTATTGATTTAGGAATGAGTTGACGGAGGTTAAGAAGGAGGGATTTCGACATTGGATGAGAAAATTGTTTAAAAATATTATAGCAACTGTGTAAATTCAGAAAAATACAAACAAAGGAAATGATGATTGGTCAACCTGTTTAAGAAAACACAGGACTGAGCAGAAGTAACAGCATTAGCATGTGTTTATCTAGTGCTGTTTATTTAAACCCTCCCTCCATTTTCATTAAGAGTGAATTTCTACACTCAAGTATTATGAAACAAATTTAGCTGATGTCTTTTGTATCTTAAAGTTTTTTGCCTTTCCCTTTCCAGGGCTGACATGTGTATGTCTTTTGTGTGACTCCTCAAACTTCACCTGTCAAACAGAGGGAGCATGCTGGGCTTCAGTTATGCTAACCAACGGAAAAGAACAGGTGACCAAGTCCTGTGTCTCTCTCCCAGAATTAAATGCTCAAGTCTTCTGTCACAGTTCCAACAATGTCACCAAAACCGAATGCTGCTTCACAGATTTCTGCAACAACATAACACTGCACCTTCCAACAGGTAGAGGTTTGTTTACCTTTGTTCATTCCAAATTTCATTTTACTCTTGGGAAATCATAAGCATGGTAGAAATCAACCTGTTTTATATTTCTTTAAATAAGAAAACCAGTTTTACTGTTCTGTAAAACTCTCGAGAGCCTAGCTGAGGTTGATTTTTTTTAAATTGCATGACACTGTCAAAATATTGACAACAGGATTATAATTTTGAAGAAATTTGTCCATGTGAATTATATTTTTGGAAGTGATTGGTGGATCTAAAGTAAAGGTACATTGTTATGGATTCTTTTAAAGGAAAGATATTGAAATGTACAATAAGGGGGAAAACGAAAATAATAGTAAAACTAAAAATAATAGATTTCCAAATTTTGTGGGGACAGAATCTGTTTTTTCATGGTTACCTCTGCATAGCTTCTTTATCCACACTTAGGTGAGAGCACTCATCAACAGAAAGAAGTAGAATGGAACTATTGTTCAAGTATATTTCTGCCATTCCCCCAATATCATGGCGTTTATCTCAATTTACATGATACTGAAAATCTCAATCTCGCCTTTTATCAGTACTCTGGAATCTGAAAATTTGGGGGATAAACAAAGGGCAAGTAATTCAAATTAAAAACTAACTTATGACATGAAAATATCGTGTTAGTTCATCTTTTTTGATATTTATTCATATGGTAATAATTCAGTGCTTATTGATATATTAGTATCTTTACTTTTCCTTACAAATTAAAATTGTAGGGTACTGTTATCCAGTCTCAAGTGTTCATATATCATACCAATATTCCACTATAGGATTTTTAACCTATTTTTAAAATAAATTAGCTGTCTCCCTTTTTTATTAAAGAACATTTATTTTATGCAGATCCTTGGACTCACTACCACAAATGAAAAACTGGTTTACTTGCCATAAATAGAAGAAAACTATATAAACCAACATTTCTACTGTGTTCCAGTTAGATATTTTGTGTTTTTGTTTTTAAGAGAGAAGAAAGGCGTGCTAAATACATACTGGCATGAAATGAGGCTTTTTGCTACATAATCAAAAAGTAGGAGAACTAGAGAAGAAATCATCATGAGAGTCACTGTTATTTAATATCATATTTGGTTTACTAGTCCAATTCATCTCAAGAATCCTTAAAATCATGTCATGCGCCACCACTGGTACTTGTCCAGCCCTTTGGGAAACAGTGTTCTGACCTATATATTGCCACCTAAGAAGTCGTGCTTGGCGTATTTCATCCCTCAGAGCTACTTACAGTTTTGCTTATTGATCTACACATATTCTCTCTGTCTCAGGTTCCATAGTTCCTTGGTTAGGTCGTGACCTGGCATCTATTCTGGACACTTCTCTTTCTTTACACTTTCTCCCTGGTTATCTGTGGACCAGAGACACCCTAAAGTGAAGCCTCCGTATATTTGATGCTTGTCTTACCCATGACCAAGACCTAAAAAATCAAAGAGGGGAAGGGAAGTCTCATGAGTCCGTGGCAGTGGCTCCTTTAATGTATCTTCTCAATAATGAATTATCCACAAGACCGCATTCTGCCAGGCAGCAGGGGTGCAGGACAGTACTTGGACTGCAACAAAACTGTTTTTAGGACAAATTAAATGTTCATAGGCATGTGGGCAAATTAAAGGTACTTAATGCAGCTGGCGTGTAGGGCCTTCCCATTCCCAGGCCAACTGTAAACTCAGCCCAACTATGGAGGAGACGATATTCTACTCTCAAGTCTGGTTAGGAGCGTCTTTCCTTTTTAAAAACCAATTTTATTGAGATACAATTTAGATATCATGAAACACACACATTTGAAGTAGACCGTTTGATGGATTTTGACACTTAGATACACCCATGTAACCACTACCACATTTCCATTACCTCAAAGTGATCCCTCAATCCCCACTTTTATTATAGCTGGATGACTCATCTATTCTTCCATCACTGTAGATTCAATTTATTTTCCTAGAGTTTCACATAAAAGGAGTCCTATGGAACATATTATTTTGCATTTGGTTTCTTTCACTCAGCATGTTTTTGAGATTTATTCGTGCTGGGTGTGTATCAGTAACTTGTTTCTTTTTTAAATCTCTGGGTAATATCCCATTGTATGGCTACACTTCAGTTGTTTTTATTTATTTTTTTATCCATTCACCCATTGATGGACAGTCAGCTTGTTTACGTTTTGGGACTGTAATTAATAATAAGTTGCTGTGAATATTCATGTGCAAGTCTTCAGATATATGTTTTCATTTCTCTCGAGATTTCTTTCTTTTTTTTTTTTTTGAGGGCAGTGTTACTGCCCCTTATAAGTGGGACCCGAACCGGGGTCGCTGGCTTCCGAAGCCAGCACTTAACTGCCGCGCCACTCGACCGGCCCTCTGGAGAAAGTAACCTAACCTAAGAGTGGAGTTTCTGGGTTATATGTAATTATAACCTCCCAAATAGTTTTTAAACTGCTCATACTGGAATATTTTAGATCCCTGGCAGAAAAGTGTGATAGCTCCAGTTAGTTCCTATTTTTGCCAACACTTAGTATAATAAGCTTTTTTTTTTCTTTTTATGTTAGCTATGCAAGTACTTGTATAGTGGCATTTCATTGTGGTTTTAATTTACATTTCCTTGATAAAAAATGATGTTCAATTAGTTTTACATGTACGTATTGGAAATTTGTGTATCTTCCTTTATAAAGTGTCAAATCTTTTGTACAGGTTAAAAAATTGTGTTATCTTCTTGTGGTTGAATTGAAGAATTCTTTATATATTCTAAATATAAGTCCTTTATCAGATGTGTGTATTGTGACTATTTGCTCCTATTCTGTGGATTGCTATTTTGCTTTTTGTTAAAGACGTCTTTTGCAGAGGAGGGGATTAAAATTTGATGAAATTTAATTTTTTTAATAAAAAGGATAAATAAAATTCGTCTGTTTTTATTATTATCATGGTTCACTATTTCATGTCCTAATTGAGAAGTCTTTATCCAAAGGCCATAAATATTTTCTTTTATGTTTTCTTTTATAAGTTTTAACATTTCAGTTTTTACATGTAGGTCTATGTTCAACAACTTTTGTTATTATGTATGGTTAAGGTAGAATTTTACTTTTTTCCAAATAGATATGAAGTTATTTCATTATCATTTATTGAAAATTTTATCCTTGCAATCACCTTTGCATTTTGAAAGTGAAGTGACCATATATATATATGTGGGTATATTTCTGGCTTCTTTATTCTGTTCAGAAGTCCCATAGGTTTATACTACGCCACTACCAAATATCTTGATTATTGTAACTTTATAGAAAGTGTTAAAATCAGATCTTGTGACCCCTGCAACTTTGTTCTTTCTCAAATTTGATTTGACTATTTTAAGTCCTTTGCATTCCCATTTAAATTTTAGAATCAGCTTGACAATTTTTTAGAACACGTGCTGAGATTTTGATTAGATTGAATTGAATATATAAATTAATTTGGGCAGAATAGTTATGTTAACAACAATAACTCTTTTGATCCATGAACATACTATGTTTTTCCATTTACTTGGTTTTTTTTAATTACTCTTAGTGGTATTTGTAATTATCAGAGAACAGGTCTTATACATATTTCTTTGAGTTCCTTAAGTATTGCATGTTTTTGTATGCTATTGTGAATGGTATTTTTAATATCTCAGTTTCTAAATGTTAATTGCTTTTTTTTTTGAGGACAGTGTCACTGGCCCTCATATGTGGGACCCCAACCGGGACCACTGGCTTCCCAAGCCAGCGCTTAACCACCGCGCCACTCGGCTGGCCCTGCTAAATGTTAATTGCTGAATATGAAAATTTTTTTTAGATCCACCTTATTTCCTGCAAGTTTGCCAAAATTACCTATTTTGGTTCTAGTAGTTTTTTTTAATTAGATTTTTTTTGGGGCATTTCTACATAGACAATCATCTTATCTGTGAATACAGATGATTTAACATTTTCCATTCTGATCTGTATGCATTTCATTTCTTTCTCTTGCCTTTTTTCACTGTCTAGGACTGCCAATACGATGAATAGGAGGGATGAAAGTGAAGTTCCTTGCCTTTTTTCTGGTTGCAGGAGGAATGCATTTACTCTTTTACCATTAAATATGATGTTAACTGTAGGTTTTTTGTAGATGTCTGTTATCAATTGAAATTTACTTTTATTCCTAGTACAGGGGAAATTTTTTATTGTGACTACATATTAAAAATTTTCAAGTATTTTCATGAATTTGAGATATCACATGATTTTTCTTTTTTTAATCTATTGATATAATGGATTATACTGATTTTCAGATATTACTTATAACAGGGAAGATATGTATTTTCTAGCCAGTAATTAATATGCCTACAAAAATTCC
The DNA here is from genome assembly GCA_033961575.1 of Aselliscus stoliczkanus. Classification (NCBI taxonomy): domain Eukaryota; kingdom Metazoa; phylum Chordata; class Mammalia; order Chiroptera; family Hipposideridae; genus Aselliscus; species Aselliscus stoliczkanus. The sequence goes on along the minus strand of CM066731.1, from coordinate 110,665,814 downwards.
TATGTAAGGGCCGGCCGAGTGGAGCGGTGGTTGGGCGCTGGCTTGGGAGGCCAGCGGCCCTGGTTCAGGTCCCGCATGTGGGGGCCAGTGACACTGCCCTCAAAAAAAAATATATCCTATGTGATATTTAATTGAATTCAAATTTTTTTACTTAAACTATGAATATGTTTCTGTTAATGACATTGTATGATAAATTGACATTAAGCTGAAGAGGATTGCATGTGCAGTAATCCTGTTCTCTCTGTGAGGCAGCACTAAGTGGTTATTAGCTGTATTTGAAATATCAGTTGTTTAGAGAGCATTTGGGAATCTCCAGGCTGAGCACTGATGCAGCCAGTGCCAAGAACTCCACTGTTGCCGTGTCATCAGGACATGTAATTGATATCTTCTGCTCTGCCTAGTAGGGATTTATCAATTTTAAATGTGATCACATATATATGAAACATATAAGAGCACTATGAAAAGTAGATAGTGTGATGTTTCTATAATACTTAATGCTCTGCATCTCTTTCATGAGTAAAAGCAGGAAAGGTTAGGAGATGACCAGAAGAGGTTGGAGAAAATCTAAGACTTCCCTTTGAGGGTCCAGCTGAAAGCCCAGTGGATCCTTGCTTCTTTGGCTCATTCATTCATCACCCAAGGCTGTGGGGCCATTTTTGGATAGTTGTCTGGTAGAAGTGTGGTAACTCTTGTCATATTTCAGCTGGCCTTCTTGTATCCTTAGATCCTGTATGCAATGATTGGGCTCTTGCTTCATTTCTTTGTGACAAAGTTCCTACCTTGAATACAATTCGTGGCATTTTTGTCCCCCATTCCATCCCTGCTGGTTCCCTAGTAACTTGGCAATTACAGAACTATAGGTACTCACTTATGCCCTCCTTAAAATCCTCTTACATGTTTGACTGTGAGCCTTAGACTACTGGCTTTCATACATTTTTCCATTGTGTCTTTCCACAGAAGGACATAAATTTTACACAATTTCTCCCAACCTGCATTCACACACAACTGAAAGAAGAATTTTACAAAATATTCTTACCCTTAAAATGTATAAGGTACTCTATGCTCTTTCATTAAGTAAAAACGTTGGCCAGACCACACTAATAGGTTGTATTTGCAGTTTAATAGACACCATTTTAGTGATATTTAAAATGTGGTGATTTTAAATGGAGCAACGACATTTATTATTTTAATTTAATAAAAAATTTAAGAATCTAGTTATCATTTTAATTGGAAAGGTTTTTTTTCTTTTAAATGGCCTTTAATAAAAAAACCTTACCCATTCACTTTTAATACTAAATTGGATTAGTTTTAAGTCTAACTAATTTAGATCTTTGTAAGCAATATTTGATTTAGATCCTATTAAATTTAGTCACTTGCCCTTAAAAAATACCACAACATCCTTTTTTGACATTGCATGTGGGTTTAATTTTTAGGAGTTGATTTTTTCCTTTTTATACTTTATTTATTTATTTTGACATTCAATAATTTATATTAATTTCAGGTGTATAGCATAGTGGTTAGATATTCATATGATTTCAGAAGTGATTAGGGGCCAGCTGAGTGGCGTGGTGATTAAGAGCTGGCTTGAAACGCCAGTGGCCCCGGTTCGGATCCCACATATGAGGGCCAGTGACACTGCTCTTTAGAAAAGAAGTGATTAGTCCAGGACCCATTTGGCAATATACATAGTAATTACCATATTATCGACTATATTCTCTATGCTTTACATTACATCCCCATGATTATTTCATAACTACTAATTTATACTTCTTTTTTTTTTTTTTAAGATTTTATTGGGGAATTGGGGGAGGGGAACAGCGTTGGGGAACCGGGGAAGGGGAACAGACAAGTCACTGTCCTTTTTCTCTTCAGTCTAGTTGTGGAGGACATTGCTTCACTGGCCCATGTTGGTATCATCATTGCGCTCTTCTCAGGTGAGGCAGATAGGTCTCTAGCCTCTGGATGGCCACTCACAGCAGCTCCCAGCAGCTTACACTGGCTGCCAGCTGCTCACGCCGGCTGTTGGCCACTCACTGTAGCCTATGGTAGCCCACTGCAGCAGGGGCTGCAGCTATGCCATCCAGGGGACTCACAGCAGCCCAGCTCCAGGTGGAGCTGTTGTTCACCATCTTAGCTATAGAGGGCAATGTTACTGGCCCTCATATGTGGGATCTGAACCCGGGCTGCTGGCATCCCAAGCCAGCTCTTAACCAGCGCGCCACCTGGCTGGCCCTAATTTGTACTTCTTAGTCCCTTCACTTTTTCCACCCTGCTCAATCCCCTCCCATCTATCATTCTGACAAACCTAGTACCCATGTGACACCATATATAGTTATTACAATATTATGACTATATTCCTTATGCTATACCCTACATCACCATGATTACCGTGTAACAAACAGTTTGTACCTCTTTTTTTTTTTTTAAAGGTTTTATTGGGGAATTGGGGAAGGGGAACATTATGTTTTTCCAGGACCCATCAGCTTTAAGTCAAGTTGTTGTTCTTCAATCTTAGTTGTAGTGGGTGCAAGCTCAGCTCCAAGTCCAGTAGCCGCTTTCAATATAATTGCGGGGTAAGGAGGGGCGCAGCCCACCATCCCATGCAGTAGTTGAACCAGCAACCTTGTTGCACACTGAGCCATCTGGCCTCCAGTCAGCAGCTCAGGGCTGCTCAACTCAAGGTGTGGTGTTCAATTTTAGTTGGGGGGCTGGGGGTGGAAGGCACAGCCCACCATCCCATGCAGGAGTTGAACTGGTAACCTTGCTGCTAAGAGCACGTGCTGTCACCAGCTCAGCGGCAGCTTAACTCTGGCACAGTTGATTGACCCATTTGGTAATCGAACCAGCGATCGTGTTGCTCAGAGCTCCCGCTCTAACCAACTGAGCCACTCAGCTGGCCCCCAGTTTGTACTTTTTTAATCCCTTCCCCTTTTTCACTCACCCCTAACCTCCCTCCCCTCTGGCAACCATCAAAATATCCTCTGTGTCTAAGAGTTTGCTTCTGTTATGTTTGTTTATTTTATTCTTTAAATTTCACATATAAGCTAAATCACATTGCATCTGTCTTTCTCTGCTTGACATACTCCACTCAGCACAACACCCTCCAGGTCCATCCATGCTTCTGCAATTGGCAAGAACTCATTCCTATTCATGACCATGCAATATTTCATTGTATAAATTTACCCCCTCCTCTTTATCCACTTGTCCATCAATAGACACCTAGGCTGCATCCACATCTTGGCCATTGTAAACAATGCTGCAATGAGCATAAGGATGCCCATGTCCTCTTGAAGTAGCATTTAGGGTTTATTTGGATAAATGCCCAGAAGTGGGCTTACTGGTTCCTTCTTTGTCTCTTGTTATAGCCTTTGTTTAAAATCTATTTTGTCTGGTATAAGTGTTATTACCTCAGCTTCTTGTTGTTTCCATTCTCATGATATATCTTTATCCCATCCCTTTACTTTCAGTCTCTGTTAATCTTTCGATTTAAAGTGAGTCTCTTGTAGGCAGCATATGTGAGGGTCTTGTTTTCATATGCATTCAGCCACCCTATCTTGTGATTGGAGCATTTAACCCATTTATATTGAAAGTAATTCTTTTTTTTTTCTTCCAAAGATTTTATTGGGGAATTGGCGGAGGGGAACAGCGTTGGGGAATCGGGGAAGGGGAACAGACAAGTTGCTGTCTTTTTGTTCTTCAGTTTAGTTGCGGAGGATGTTGCTTCACTGTTGGTATCGTCATTGCACTCTTCCCGGATGAGGCAGATCGGTCGCTGGCCTCTGGATGTCGCTCACTGCGGCTATTGGCAGCTCACGCTTGGCTGCCAGCCACTCACGCTGGCTGCGGGCCACTCACTGTAGCCTATGGCAGCCCACTGCAGCAGGGGCTGCAGCCCACACCATCACCGGGGCTCGCACAGCCCAGCTCCAGGTGGAGCTGTTGTTAGCTGTAGAGGGCAGTGTCACTGGCCCTCATGTGGGATCCGAACCGGGGCCGCTGGCATCCCAAAACCAGCGCTTAACCAATGCGCCACTCGGCCGGCCCTGAAAGTAATTCTTGATCGACATGTAGTTATTGCCATTTTATGATTCATATTTTTGATCTTCTTTGTTTTCTTCTTTATAAAGAAGCTCCTCTAACATTTCTTGTAATACTGGTTTGGTGCTGATGAACTTTAGTTTTTTCTTTTCTGGGAAGCTCTTTATCTGTCCTTCGATTCTAAATGATAGCTTTGCTGGGTAGAGAAATTTTGGTTGTAGGTCCATGCTTTCCAACACTTTAAATATTTCTTGTCAGTCCCTTCAGGCCTGCATAGCTTCTGTTGAGAAATCATATTTTAATTATTATGTGTCTCATTGTGGGCATCTTTGGGTTCATCTTGTTTGGAACCCTCTGCACTTCCTGGGCTTTTGTATCTATTTCCTTCACCAAGTTAGGGACATTTTGTGTCATTATTTCTTCCAATAGGTTTTCTTTTTCTTTTTTTAAGATTTTATTGGGGAATTGGGAGAGGGGAACAGATAAGTTGCTGTCCTTTTGTTATTCAGTCATGCTGTGGAGGACGTCGCTTCACTGGCCCATGTTGGTATTATCATTGCGCTCTTCCAGGGTGACGCAGATCGGTCGCCGGCCTCTGGACGGGTGCTCACGGGGTATCTTGGCAGCTCACACCAGCTGCCAACCGCTCACGCTGAATGCCTGCCACTCACGGTAGTTTAGGGCAGCCCACTGCAGCAGGGACTGCAGCCTATGCCATCGCCAGCGGCCCCTGGCATCCCAGCTCCAGGTCGAGCTGTTGTTCACCATCTTAGCTGTAGAGGGCAGTGTCACTGGCCCTCATATGTGGGATCTGAACCAGGGCCCTGCTGCTTAGAGCTGGCGTCCCAAGCCAGCTCTTAACCAACATGCCACTTGGCCGGCCCCCAATAGGTTTTCTTTTTTTTTTTTTTTTTTTAGCAATTCTTTTTTTTCTTTGAGGGCAGTGTCACTGGCCCTCATATGTGTGCCCCAAACTGGGGCCCCTGGCTTCGCAAGCCAGCGCCCAACCACTGCGCCACTCGGCCGACCCTCTAATAGGTTTTCAAATCCTTGCTCTCTATCTTCTCCTTCTGGTAACCCTATGATGTGAATGTTGGTACATGTGATGTTGTCGTAGAAGCCCCTTAAACTGTCTTCACTTTTTGAATTTTTCTTTTTGCTATTCTGATTGAGTGTTTTCTGCTACCTTATCTTCTAAACACTGAGTCAGTCCTCTGCTTCATCTAATCTACTGTTGATTCCCACTAATGTATTTTTCATTTCAGTTATTGTATTATTTATTTCTGACTGGTTCCTTTCTATGTTTTTTTTTTGTCTCCATTTTTATGTTTCCTACCTATTTATTGAAGATCTCCCTGAGATCATTGAGCATTCTTCTAACCAGTGTTTGAAACTCAGTGTCTAATAGATTGCTTGTCTCCATTATGCTTAGTTCTTTTTCTGGAGCTTTGTTCTGTTCTTTTATTTGGGACATGTTTCTTAGTCTCCCCATTTTGACTGCCTCTCTGTGTTTGTTTCTATGTATTAGGTAGGGCTGCCATGCCTTCTGGTCTTAGTAGATTGGCATTATATAGTAGGTGTCCTGTGGGACCCAGTGATGCACCCTTCCTGGTCACCTGGCTGGTGCTCCAGGTGTGTCCTTTCTGTGGGTTGTGTGTGCTGCCCTATTGTAGTTGAGCCTTGATTGTTGTTTGCACATCACTGGGAGGGATTGACTCTCAGGCTAATTGGTTGTGAGGGCTGGCTGTGATTACATTGGAGAAGCAGTGATGCAAGGGCTGACCCTACGGAGCATTGTTCACGTTAATGAGGCTTTGGTGCCTGCCCAGTGTGCTCTTTGCATGTGTTGTCCTTGGAGGCCTGGTCTGAAGCTGGCTACCAGGTGCCTCCTGGAAGAAGACCCACTGCAGGCCAAGTTTAGCTGCAGCTTGTGCCCTGTCCAGCCACCTGGTATGAGTCACATAGCAATCTGAAGATGGCCATTGCTCACACTGGGCTTGGAGGTTCCTCAAGAAGCCAAACTGCAAACTGAGGCTGGCTGTCACTAGTGTCAGGCTTATTGCTGCTCAGCCACAGATACAGGACATGCTGAAGCTAGATGCTGCTGTTTCAGTTTTGTGAACATTTGAGAGAGTTTGTGAAAGTCCACAGCATGAGCTAAGGCAGGTAGTTTGTATGGAAAAGCCACTGGAAGTTGCTTGGGTGTGCCTGAAATTTGGGTGAGACAGGCTCTCAGGGAATCACTAAGGTGGGTAAGATGAAAGGTGATAGATAGCCAGTTTGCTGGAGACTTAGATATGACAACTGTCTTCCTCTGCACACAGGGAGGGAAGGGAGAGGGCTCAACAAATAAACAATGGCTTTCACCACCTCCTCCCTCTGGGGCAAAGCTGCCTCTCCAATCCTCATCCTGAAGTCAGACAATTAAGTTCCTTCCCATATATACCTGGCACCTTTAGAGCTGTTGCTCCAGTGCTGGAGCTGAGAGAGTGAATCCGTCAGCAAGTATATCTGTACCTAGGAGTACCTAGGACTGCAGCTGCCCTCCATCTCATTCAGCCACAATTTCTTCTGCTTTTCACAGCCAGAAGGTATGGGGACTTCCCTCCTTGGCTCTGGAAGCTTGGGCTGTGGCGCCTGGTGTGGGGTTGGGACCCCTTGTTCCTCTGGAGAGGGAGGGATTCTCTGCAGCTGAGATATCCCTCCTGATTTTTAATGGTCACATACAGGTGTGAAACCAGCTCATTTCGTGTCTCTGCTCCTCCTACCAGTTTTGACGTGGCTTCTTCTATATGTCTGTAGTTGTAGGGCTTCGGTTCTGATAGACTTCAGGCAACTCTTAATGATGGTTGTTCTGTAGTTTAGTTGTAATTGATGTTGTCCTGATAGGAGGTGAACACAGCGTTTAGATACTCCACCATCTTGACTAGAAATCAGGAATAAAAATTTTTTGATAGAGGTAATTTTATAGTTTGGTAGAAATATTAGAAAACTTGTTCCCTTCCCTGAAACTTATTGAAATAGATATCTTTGATGTAAGTGGAGTGACTTTCTAAAATCCATTATTATCATAAATATTTAGAGGTTTGGTTTTTTTTTTTGTATATAAAACTTGAAAGACAATTTCTAAAAACAGCCATTTATTTGATTAGTGCTTTAGTTCATGTCTCTACCAATAGCAAATGTTATTATTTTTCACAAAACAAATATCCTACTGAATATTTAAAAATTAAATACAAACTATGAAAATCAGTTAAATAAGAGAAACATACATGCTTTATGTAGTGTACCCTGTCTAATTTCTTCTCTGTTTATTTTTAGACCAGATAAGAAGAGCTATCATGAATTCCAACAAATGTTTGCCCACCTTTGTGGATGCTACTTTTCTTGCTCTGGCTCCAGTGACCTTTAATCTAGTACTCCCAGCCATCATTAAATTATCTGAACAGTAACTCCTGCAGATTGTCCACTCTCAGCTTCTTCCAAATTAGGAGAGAAGCCATGTTGGTAGGGAAAATTTACCTTCAAAAGTAAATGATATATTCTTAACTCTTTAAGAATATTTTCAGGGCCGGGTGAGTGGTGTGGTGGTTGGGAAGCCAGCTGCCCCGGTTCAGGTCCCACATATGAGGGCCAGTAACACTGCCCTCAAAAAAAAAAAAGAATATTTCCATTAAAAAAATTATTTATAGAAATTAGTGTTTGCTTGGTGTGTTTGTGGGGATTCAGGTAGAGTAAAAAAACAAATAATAGGTGAAAAAGTTCCATTCACATTGGAAGCTGTTTTGGATATTTGTGCCTATGATGAGTTCTTTCTGTCAGCCTTCTAATAAGTTCTCCTTAGTTCTTCTCACAGTTCTATCACTGATTTTGTGTGAATTGAGCTTTCTGTATCTATTCTCCATACCTCTTGAAGTCTTCTTTTCTGATCTTTAAATCTCTGATAATTTCAATATCTACAGTTTCTGTGAGTTTGAATCTGTTGTTTTGGATTCTGCTGACTCATATTTTTAGTGGCTACTTTCCTTGTATGTTTTGTGATTTTTGATTGGGAGCTTAAATTTTGGGGAACCATTTCTGGAGGAAATTTTTGAAGCCTGTATTAAAATGCATTCCTCCAAAGGTTATTTTAGCTACTGTTAGGTGCCTGGGGTTGATGTTTTGAGTTGTTGCTGTTTTTTTCCCCAACATATACTATGAATTCTGGCTCCAAACCTGCTTGTACAGGTACATACTTGTGGTTAAGGAACTCGTGAAGAGATTTTTTTTTTCTGTTCTACCCCAAATCAAGGTTGAGACAGACAAAGAGATGAATATACACAATCTCTCTCTGCAGAACACTTTCTGTTTTGTTTTATTTTCAATGTAATATCATTCATAGTTGTCTTGTTTTTATAATTAATAGTCTCTAATATGACCTTTCACTGTTTCAGGAACCAGTTGTTTTTATGTCTTGACCTCATAATCCAACCTGGTAAATGAAGCACTTAACATCTAAGAATTGCCCGATGTCTCCAGGGTAAATGGCAGTCCTAGTGCTTAAGTACCTCTCTTGCTTCGCACTCTAGTTTTTGGCTGCTGAATATTTTTTTTATTTTCCCACCAGCTTAAAAATATGATAGAAAAAAAGCCTTTTATTTATATTTTGTTTAGCATTTTTATTTGTGCTATATCAAGAAGGGTGTCTGTGGACATCTAAGTGTAACTTGGCAGAAGTAGAAATTTCAGGACAGTTTATTTTTGAAACAATGCTGGCATAATTATCTCTCCATCTGAAAGAAAATAGAGCTATAGGACAGTGTTGTCATACTATGTGCAAAAGTAAATTACAGCTGGATTAAATATATATTTGTGAAATATAAGCAATTTAAATTTCAGAGCAAAATTTAGAGAAAAACATCATAACTTTATAGTATAGAAGCTGTTCTTAAATAAGGCAGGAAATCCAACTGCTCTAAAAGGAAAAGATAGATCTCACTGACTATATGCAAATTAAAATAAAATGCATAATAAAAGATAGCATAAATAAAAACAAAGACAAATTGAATATGAGACAGAAATATTTGTAGCATATATGACTGGAAAAATGGTAACTATTTATAAAGTTGGTTCTATGATTTGTTAACAAAGAGACTCAATAAAGCCACCAAGCTACTTTCAGATTTCTTGTTATGTGAATCAGTGAACATCTTTATTGTTTAAGACATTACTATTAATTTGTTAATCTTTTATTTGATTCTTTTTTTTTTCTCATGTGTGTCTTCTTTTTCTAATTAGAGAAATGTTGAGTTTTGTTATTAGGGATCTCAAGGTTCAAGAAAGACAAAAGTTAAGAAACATCGTTTGTTCAAATAGCATTGTCCAATAAAAACACCCATGTTTAGTAGAGATATCAGAGGTCTCTTTCCTTATTAAGCTTAAACCAGATGTAAGCTATTCTCCTTCTAACCCCAGGGAGGAGGCTTGGGCTTATTATTAAGCAAAGCAGGAGAAAAAGAAAGAAAAACAATAATACCATAAAATAACAAACAAAAAGACTTGTTCCTGAGAAGCTGGAAACATAGCCTGGCCATCACACAGATTTTAGGCTTGAGTTCTCATTGCCTGAGTGATATGGGGACTCTTCAAAGGGAAAAAAAAAATATTTAAGGTAGTCCCAGACTATTCCCCCAGTTGATTGCTTGAAGAAAGTACAAACTCTCTAGATGAAAGAACTTTAATCTTGTGCCTCAAAAAGACACAACAAACACTTTTGCAAGGATGTGACCAGTACACAGGGAAGAATAAGCATCCCCGGGACAAAAGGATGCAAGACAGCCTGAACATTAACCAGAAGAAAAGATCACAGGGCAGAAACAGATAACAAAGTTTCCATATGTTATAACTATCAGATAATAATTATAGAGCAATAAATATTGTAATTATAAAAAACACAAGGCAATTTGGGAAATATTTTTGGAAAATAAGAAATTGCAAAAAAGTAACCTTGCACATTTGAATAACAGAACAAAACTATTTAAAATTATAAATACAACAACAAAAATTAAAAACTTAATGGATAGGTGTAACAACAATTGGCATAACAACTGAAGAGAGAATAAGGATTTAAATACAGGTCGGAAGAAATCATTCTGTGTGCAGTATATAGAGAATACATAATGGAATATATGGAAGAGAGGATGACAAATAGAGGAAAGCATATGAAGGTTTAACCTGCTCCTTTACATAATGGTCCATAATGAGAGAAGAATTGGGCAAAGTAGTATCTTTAGAGATAATGCTCAGCATTTTACAGAATTGAAGACATCAGTCTCCAAATCCAAGAAATTCAGTGAATATGAAGAGGAGAAATAAAAAATCAAAACCTTGATATAGCATAGTAAAACTACAAAACACCAAGTACAAATGGAAATGTTAAAAGTTGATTAACAAAAAGGTAAATGGAATTAAAAGGAGTTACAGAAGAATTGAGATTATTTTAATAGCAAAATGTAAAAAGTGAAAAAGTGGAATTATATCTTCAATGTTCTAAAATAAAATAACTGGTCACCCAGAATTCTGTACTCAAGAAAAATATCTTTAAGAATGAGGTAAAGAGCTCAGCTGGTCAAGAGGGTGGAGTAGGGAAATGTTGTGCTTGTCACCTCCCATAACCACATCAAAATTACAACTGAACTACAGAACAACCATCAATGAGAATCACTTGAAGACTTGCTGAACAAAAGTTCTATACTAAAAATATACTGAAGAAGACACATCTAAATTGGTAGGAGGGGTGGAGATGTGGAATGGGCTGATCCCAAACCCACATGTGGAGGTTAAAACTCGGGAGGGATATTTCAGCTGCAGAGGACCCCCCTGAGGAGCGAGGGGTCCCAGCCCACATCAGCATCCTCAGCCCAGCGTTCTAGTACTGGGAAGAGAAGTCCCCATAACTTCTGGCTGTGAAAAGCAGTGGAGATTGTAGCTGAGTGAGAATGAAGGCTGCTGTAGTTTCTGGCTTCCTCTTAAAGGGCCCATAATGGACTTACTTGCTGATGGTCTCACTCACTCTGAGCTCCAGTGCTAGGGCAACAACTTGAAAGGTGCCAGGGACATACAGGAAGGAATTGAATTGTCTGGATTCAGAGTGAGGGCTGGAGGGGCAGCTGTCTCCTAGACAGAAGTGCTGGTAGAAGCCGTTGTTCCTTTGTTGAGCCCTCTCTCACTCAGCCTGCCATATCTGAGTCTTTGCCAACCTAGCCAATAGCTTTCAACCCAACCTGGTGATTCCCTGAGAGTCAGCCGCACCAACTTGTGGACCCACCCAATCAGCTTCCCGTGGCTTTTCCATATAAATGGCCTTTCTTGGCTCATGCTGAAGACTTTCCTAAAATCTCTCAAAGGGTCAAAAGTTCCAAACAAGTGGCATCTGGCCTTAGCTTTCCCAGTACCACTTGATAAGTAGCCCCAAGCCCAGAACTAGCAGTAGCTGGCCTTGGTTTGCAGCCTAGCCTCCCCCAGGCACCTCCAAGCCCAGCACAAGTGGGAACCATCTGCAGATCACATTGTAGCTCATACCAAGTAGCTCTGGGCAGGCTTAATCTGCATTAGAGCCCACATGAGAGGCCCAAGAACCAACACATCCAGTGTCCAGTTTCAGGCCACACCAAAGCACCCCTAACCACCTCCACAAACAATGTACCCAAAGGGTTTATTCCACAGGCACCAGAGCCCTGCTAAAGTGAATCCTGCTCTGTAGAGTCAGCTCCTGCACAACAATACCTCCACTGTAATCACAGCCAGTACTCACAACTAATTAGCCTCCCATTAATGACAGCAACTAAAGCTCAACTACAGAAGAAGTACACACACACCCTACATAAGGGACACACTTGGAGCACCTAGCTCAGGTGATGAGGGAAATTGCCACTGGGCCCCACAGGACATCTACTACATAAAGCCACTCTATTAATACAGAGAGACATAGCAGCTCTATCTAATACATAGAAACAAACACGGGGGGAGGCAGTTAAAACTATGAGACAAACAAACATGTCCCAAATAAAAGAACAGAACAAAGCTCCAAAGAAAAACTAAACAAAATGGAGACAAGCAATCTACCAGCTGCAGAGTTCTAAACAGATAATAAGGATGGATACTCATTGATCTCAGTGAGAACTATAACAAAGACATAGGAAACATAAAAATGGAAATAGAAAACATGAAAAGATAACCAGTCAGAAATGAATAAAACAATAACTTAAGTGAAGAATACACTAGAGAGGATCAAAGGTAGATGAGATAAAGCAGAGGATCAAATCAGTGATTTGGGTGATAAGGTAGCCAAAATCACTCATTCAGAATAGCAAAATGAAAAAGTATCCAAAAAAAATGAGGATATGTCAAGGGGTCTCTGGGACAACATCACATGTACTAATGTTTGCATTATAGGGGTAGCAGAAGGAGAAGAGAGAGTGAGCAGGAATTGAAAACCTATTTGAAGAAATAAAGACTGAAAACTTCCCTAACCTGATGAGGGAAATAGAGATAGAAGCTTGGGAAACTCAGAGAGTCCCAAGCAAGATGAACCCAAAAAGGTCCACACCAACACACATCACAATTAAAATGCCAAAAACTAAAGACAAAGAGAATGTTAAAGGCAGCAAGAGGAAAGCACCTATAAGGGAGCTCCCATAAGACTGTCTGCTGATTTCTAAACAGAAACTTTGTAGACCAGAAGGGATTGGCAGGAACTATTCAGTGATGAACAGCAAGGACCTACAACCAAGATTACCCAGCAAGGCTATCATTTACAATTGAAGGACAGATAAAGAACTTCCCAGACAAGAAAAAGCCAAAGGAGTTCATCACCACCAAACCAGTATTACAAGAAATAGTACTCTTTTAAGAAGAAGAAAAAAGGATTAAACATGTGAATAACAAAATGTCAATAAATACTTATCTATCAAGAATTACTTTCAATGTAAGTGGATTAAATTCTCCCATCAAAAGACATGGGTAGCTGGGGCTGGCTGAGTGGCTCAGTTGGTTAAGAGCTCGCTCAAGAGTGTGAGCTCTGAGCAACAGGGTCTCTGGTTGCATTCCCAGCCCAAGCTGGGATGCCGCTGAACTGCCAACAGGTGGCAGGATGGCTCAACTGAAAAAAAAAAACAAACACAAAAAAATAAAAAAAAAAAAGACTTGGGTAGCTGAATGGATAGGAAAACAAGACCTTTATATATGCTGCCTACAAGAGACTCACTTCAGATCAAAGCGCGCACACACACACACACACACACAAACACACACACAGACTGAAAGTAAAGGGATGGAAAAAGATAATTCATGAAAATGGAAATGAAAAAAAAAAAAAAAGAAGAAGCTGAGATAGCAATACTTACACCAGACAAAATAGATTTTAAAACAAAGCCTAGGGCTGGCCAAGTGGCACGTTAGTTGGGAATTGGCTCTGGATGCCAGCTCTGAGTAGCAGAGCCCTGGTTCAGATCCCACATATGAGGGCCAGTGACGCTGTGCCCTCTACAGCTAAGATGGTGAGCAATGGCTCTACCTGGAGCTGGGCTTCCATGGGTCACTGGCGATGGTGTAGGCTGCAGTGGGGCTGACCGGCAGCTGATATATGCTATCATGATATGTGTGTGAGCCATGAGTGGCTGTCCAATGGCCAACGAGCGACTGCCTCAGCTAGGAAGAGCACAATGATAATACCAACATGGGCCTGTGAAGCAACGTCCTCCACAACCAGACTGAAGAACAAAAGGACAGCAACTTGTCTGTTCCCATTTCCAATTCCTCAATGCTGTTCTCCTTCCTTAATTCCCCAATTAAAAAAAAAAGACCTTAAAAAAGAAGAACATATGATCTCACTTATATGTGGAATCTAAAGAACTGAATAAACGAGCAATGTAAACAGAAATAGTCTTAGAGACACAAAGAAAAAACTGATGATGGCTACATGGGATGGGAAAAGGGGACCCTGCTGCACTGTTGGTGGGATTGTAGATTGGTGCAGCCACTATGGAAGTCAGTATGGAGGTATCTCAAAAAACTGGAAATGGAACTACCTTTTTACCCAGCAATTCCACTCCTAGGCATTTATTCTGAAAAACCCAAGACACTAATTTGAGAAAATATATGCGCCCCTATGTTCATTGCAGCACTATTTACAATAGCCAAGACTTGGAAACAGTCGGAATGCCCATCGGTAGATGACTAGATTAAGAAACATTTACACAATAGAGTATTACGCAGCTATAAAGAAGAAAGAAATCATACCATTTGCAACGATATGGATGGACTTAGAGAACATTATGTTAAGTGAAATAAGTCAGTCAGAGAAAGACAAATACCATATGATCTCACTTATATGTGGAATCTAAAGAACTGAATAAATGAGCAATGTAAACAGAAATAGTCTGAGACACAAAGGAAAAACTGATGAGGGCTAGATGGGATAGGGATGGGCATGAGGGAGAAGGGGAAGGGACGAGGCAACATAAACTGATAACTACAATACTACTGCAGAGACAGAAGAGACAGTTTAGGGAATATAATCAATAAGGTTGTAAATATTTGCTTTTTAGGGGAACAGAAGGACACATGTCTTTTTAGGGAGACCACTTCATGGACGATGTAGTGTCCTTACCACTGCACTGGATATCTGAAGCTGCCACTGAATAATATTATATGTCAACTATAATTTAATACATATATAGTTATGGGATGTGGAATATAGTGTGGGGATGGAGTGAATGGAATTGTAATAGATATGTATGATATCGGAGGTGGGGGGTAGGGGAGAAGGTAGTCACTTTGTAAGAGGTGAAAAAGATAACTATTGCATTGTTTTGTACATCTGTAAATAATAATAATAATAATAATAATAATAATAATAATAAAAGTTTAAAATAAAAAACAAAAAACAAAAACAAAGCCTATAAGAAGAGACAAAGAAGGACCCAGTAATCCTACTTCTGAGTGTTTATCCAAAGGAACGCAAAACACTACTTTGAAAGGACATGTGCATCCATATGTAAATTGCACCATTATTTACAATAGTCAAGATATGAAAGCAACTTGGGTGTCCATCAATAGATGAATGGATAAAGAGGTGGTACATATATACAATAGAATATTACTCAACCATAAAAAAGAATGACATTTTGCCATCTGTAACAACATGGGTGGACCTAGAGGGTATTGTGCTGAGTGGAGCAAGTCAGGCAGAGAAATACAAGTGCTATATGATTTCACTTATTTGTGGAATCTAAAGAACAAAATAAACAACAAAATGAAACAAACTCATAGATACAGAGAACATTTTGAGAGTTGCCAGATAAGAGGGCGTTTAGGGGATGGGTGAAAAAAGGGAAGGGATTTAGAAGTAGAAATTAGTAGTTACAAAATAGTCATGGGGATGTAAAGGATAGCTTAAGGAGTATAGTCAATAATATTGTAATAATTATGTATGATGTCAGATGGGTATTACATTTATTGGGGTGCTCACTTCCTAAGTTACATAAATTTTTTATCATTATGTTGTACACCTGAAGTTAATACAATATTGTATGTCAATTGTAATTGAAAAATAAAAAAATGTGTTTGAAAAAAATGAGGTAAGAGAAAAGACATTTCAAAGTAACAGAAATAAGTGAGTTTGACATACCAGACTCCTTGATAAAGGAAATTGTAAAGGATGTACTTCAGGCAGAAAGAAACTAATATCTGATAAACTAATAAACTAATAAAGAAACTAATAAGAAACTAATAAAGTTCTGGCATGCACAGAGGAATGAAAAATAAAGAAAATGGTTATATGTGAATAATTCTAAGGAACATTAATCTGTTACAACAAAAATCTTGTGGGTCTTAAATAATGATAAATTGATCATTCAATATAAAAATAGCATACTGTATATGTCAGGACAGGATCAAATGTGTGAAAATTTTCTAGTTGCCTTGTTTTGTCTAGGAGGAATATAAAGATATTGTTCAGCTTTATGCTTTCAATGTGCCTATTGTCTCTAGGTTAATTCTGAAAGAATAGACTCTGATTATATTCTCTCTAATCCACAATAGGTAAAAATGGAATAATAAAAACAATCCAGAAGAACTTAAAAAAGGGAGAGATGGAGAGAGAAAGAGAGAGAAAGAGAGAGAGAGAGAGAGAGAGAGAGAGAGAGAGAGAGAGAGAGAAACATACACAGACTTAACATAAGTAAATTATCCAAATGCATTAGCAATACTTAAATGTAAATAATTTCATGTATAGACTAACCATTCCAGTTAAAAAGACAAAGATTATTATACGGAAGAAAAAAACAATTTAATGTTGTTTTTTTAATTATCTAAAGTGCAAGTTTATAGAAATGTTGAAATTGTTGTGATGGAAAACATATATCATGCATATATTAAGCAGACAAAAATGTCGATTTAATCATATTAATAGCACACAAAATTAACTTTAATACTAAAAAAAGGGTAAAAGAAGAATCACTTTATAGTGATTAAAGTTTCAATTTACCAGGGACTTTAATAAATTTAAATTTCTGTGTACTTAAGAACATGGTCTCAAAAAAATATATATTTACAGATCTATGAAGAGAAATAGAGCATTCTACAATGTCAGAAGGAGACTTTAATACACCAGTGTGTTGGTAATTTATACAAATAGATTTTCAAAAAAATTAGTAAGAGTATCTAAGGTTGAAACAATATGATTTATGAGCAATCTGATTTATAGAAAATTATAATTTACCAAACCTGAATATTCTTATGACATTAAAGAACTTGAATCAGTAGTTTTTTAAAAAGATAATAAAAAATATTTCTGTAAAGAAAAATTTAAAGCCCAAGAGACTCTATGAGAAAATTCTGCTAAACTTCCAGAAACACATAATTCTTACACAAATTCTTCCAAAACATAGACAAAGAGGAAACACTCCTAGCTCCTTATATGTATAACGTTGATATCAAAACCCAACAAAGGCAGTATGAAAAAAAAATAACAAGCCATTCGCATTCATGAATATGTATGTAAATGTTCCAACTTCAACCTGGAACCTTATAGGAGAAGGGGTTCTTGGAACCACAGTACAAGGGTGAGGAAATGTTTATTCTCCAAATCAGGATAATAGTTACCCTGAGGGATGGGATAAGGTTGTGCTTATGTGAGGGTATCTCAGACTGGGAGAAAAGGGAAAAGGGGGTGAGAGGCATGGTGATACATGAGAGTTTATAATTATTTCTATAGCCAACCTGTGTCTTGTATGTACTTTTCTGTATATTCATTATATTTCACAACGAAAGAAGAAAAAAAAATTGTTTCAAAGTAATCTTTGAGTATAGTAAATTTATGGAAGTTACACATTTTATTAACATCTAGAGTTCATATTGGAGAGCTAATAGGCTAAGGACATTATTTAACTCTTTTCTTATAAATTCTTATACTGCCAGACTTGTTTTGTTGCACTTGTTTTGTTGCACATTAGATTTCTAATAAAATCTAATAGATCAGAGTTTACTATGACTATCAATAAGTTTTTCAAAAACATCTAGTTTCCTCCCATGCTTACATAGTAGCATAAGTTAGACTCTTAGGTCTTTGTATGGCTGTTCATCTAACAGACAAGATTTTCAGCTACTCTTACAGGTAATTGTGGCCATGTGGCTGAGTTCAGGCCAATGAGATAAGTGATAATGTTTTGGAGAACTTCAGAGATGACTTATTAAAATAGAACTGGCACATTATTATGCCATCCTCTATCATGCTGCCTGGAAGTAAAGGATGGACTTGTAACAGCTGCCTTGGACCATGAGGATAATGGCAGCACTATAAGGGTGGCAACAGGGGAGATAAAAGGAGCCCTACTGAACACTTCCTGGGGCCACGTTGCTAACATTGGACTACCCATCTTCAAATTCCTTTTACATGAAAGAGAAAAAAACTGATTTCATCTGTTATTCATAGCTAAACCCAATTCTAATGAACATAGAAACAGCAAAACAAATCATTCTGAGTTTTACATGTTTATTTTAGCTAGCCCACAAACAGGTTTTGTTTGAGATACCTAATTTCTGGAAAAGAAAAGTACATTTATTTATGTTAAAAATTACAGGTCTTAATATAAAAATCCACATGCCTGGCTTGTCTTGAAAAATCAGAAGATGAGGCGTCCTTGAGGTCTCCCTCTTGTTATCAGTCAACTGACTCTTCCTTATCTGGCATAGGCTTTCCCTCTTCATTCATTCATTCATTCATTCATTCATTCATTCATTCAATATGTATTGAGCTTATATCCACTGGCCTAGAGTTTCCACTATAATAGTTTAGCATATTTTCTATTTAAGTATAGTTGAGTTATTTTGTCTAATACAATTCTATATCTTTTCTCCCTTATTTTTAAAGCGTACACCTTTTCCTATGTGAAGAAATCACATTTTGTTGCTCTGTTCTCTTTCATGGCTAGATTCCATTTTGGTTTATAACAGAAATGATTTCTGATGACTCTAGGTGACATCAGAGACATGCTCGGAGAAATAGCAGTGATGTCAAATAGCATCAAGGGCACTCTAGAATTGTCTGTGAAAATTCATCCTGGGTAAGATCCGGAAACCTGGGCTAGTGAAGCTGGTTATTTATAGGGTTGATTTTGATAGGCAATTCTGTTTAGTTCATGCTTGCACTAATTACCACCCTTCATATGGAAATAGACTGTCCAACAAAAACATTCAACAACTTCGAATGTTCAGGCAACTTTGGTAGCAAAAGATACCAAAACATACAATGCTTAAAGGGTAAATGTAGTAATAATTTCTTACTTTTCCTTTCAGATTTCAAAACACTATTTTAATAATGCTATTATATTTTTTGACTAATTGAAATAATTAGTTTCAATAAAGAAAATACATGTACAATATTTAAATATAGATGTTTCATTAAACCTCAGTACAATTTCCACCTTCCTGTTCTGTTCTCAGTTGTGGAAAGAGAAAAAGAAAATTGATTATCTATATCAGGGTAGGTGAGCAATGCATATTGATTAGGTACATGTCTAAATTAGACTTCAGTATAAACCAAACTGAAGGATTATATCTGAAGGAAGATAAACTGCTAAAACATTAGAATTGAACTGATCAAAAATTAATAATGCTATAACTATAAAAACTGCAGACTCAGTATTCTTTTGAGAGTTTGAAAGTCTTGTTATTTTTATTTCTTTCAAAAACTATATGGTTGTTTCTTAACTTTTATGGTTTTCTATTTTCAACATAAATTCATTGATCTAGTCAGTGTAAGGTGACATCTACATGCTGAGAAATGTTCATGGGACCCCTTGTGGAATTGTTCTGCTATCACATGGACAAATCCATTTATAGCTCATCCTCTGAGTATTCAGTGCACACCTGACAGGTGTGCCAGATGGGGTTTTTTTCTGCCCCCCTAAACTGAAAGATACTATGATTTTTATGTTTTGGAAAGTGCTATCAAATATAAGCATACTAAGAAGTGAAACGTGTGCTTTAGAAGTTTAATATAGGAATATAGGAAGCATTTCTTTTCTCAAGCACAGTGATTTTGATTATGAAATTTTGTTTACAGGGACATAATGGGGAATAGAAAGTAAAATTTATAGCTAATTCTAAATTGCGGATTTTACATTATGTAAGCCTCTACTCTCCCAGTTATTTGAATAATATTACCAGTTTATTCAAACATTTTGGGGGGTGAGTACCATGTACAGGACATTGAACTCGCTCAAAAGAGGATTATGTCACATCAGTTTCTTCTAAGTGATAATCTGCTCTGTGTGAGTATGTTAACTGTGGCAGAAATTACATTAGCATGAACTTTAGGACAGAGAAATGTAACTTTTCCTTAGTCATCAATATTTTTAGTGCCTTGTCTGAACAAGGCTCTCTGTTGTGAGCTGAGGAAGCAAAAATAAGAGATACAGGTACTGCTTCCAAATAAGTTTCACTTTTCCCATATAAAAGTTGGTTTAAGGAAAAAAGCTAAAATATTCTATCTATTCTATAATTACTATCTCATTTCTCTACAGATATGTATCAGTTGAGGATATGTGTTTTGATGACAGATTAAAAAGCTAATCTCTGGGTGCATGCCCTGAAATTAAGAAAAACAGTAGATCCAATTTAACTTCTACCTATGTTTTATTAATCTCACTTCTGCATGAGTCAAAGTTCTTCATACCCCTTATGCCAAAGATTACATTCTTCAAACAAACATTCCATTTCCTTACAATATAAAAATATTATTATTCTTGAATTCAAATGCTAGTGGACAAAAGAATATGTGAAGCTTCTTGGTGACCCCCACACCCTCCCAGAAAACCAGCAGCACAAAGAGAACAGTTCAGAAAATGTTTTTACATGTGCTGACCCCTGTCTGCCATACACTCAGGAAATTAGACCAGATGAAGACAGTGTATGCAAATAACCATTTATAGATTGAACACTGAACAGTGGAGTGGCCCCTTGGTAGCTCACCTGATTCATTTAAAAGGCAGAAATAATTCCCATGCTATTTCTGTCACTCATGGCTCAGTTGAATCTAGATTAAAATAAATATTCTGCCATCATTCAGTACTTGAGGTTCATGTTGATCAAAAACAACCCATTTGATATGATTATTCTCGATCTATGAAAAAGGGAGACCATTTGCTGCTCCCTATAGTGGAGAATTTTGGAGGGATGTAACTGAATTAACTTCTAACGGGATTAATCCTGCTGACATTTATAAGGGTCACTGTGAAGAAGGGGAAGCTAGGACAAGCTTGGGGTGGGGATGAGCTGCCTACCATCAGTGAGGACAGAATTACATGGGAGTGTGAAACAAATAAAAACTGTGTTTGTGACTTCGTTCCTTGAGTCTGTGTTGCTTCACGTATATGTACTACAAACATGTAAGTGTAGTTACATATCTTTTGTATTGGATGAATTTATTATGATTGGAACTTTTAATGATGATCTTTTTTTTTTTACATAAAATTTTCTCCATATTTTTACTTATGAAGTTGCTTTGGAATTGTTCCCTAGATGGGTGGTGTATTCCTTAGTAAATTTAAAATTCCACAAGGATGTGGGACATGTCCCACTTCTCTGACCTCCTTCCTAAAGAGTGTTGTTCTTAGTGTTACATTATCCAAGCCAATCAATCTGGACCCAGTCTTTGTACCAATGAGTGAAGCAACAAGAAACTCTTTAGAAATATATTTTAATTACCATCAAGCTTAAATGATGGTACCCCCATTTAAGGATGCTTTGAAATGGCAGGTTAAATGAAGTTCACCATAAAGATCTGGGAGATTTCTCATCCGTTAGCATGTCACTCTGATTTTGACAAAAGAAATTATTCCTGTTGAGCTAATTAATGAGGTCGCTTTGAATGTCTTAGAGATAATGTATTCTCTCTCTTCTGTTTTACCTGCACATATCATTTCCCCCCAGAAACTTGTGAACTGAACAGATGCTCTTTAATTCAAATCACAGGGCAGTATCATAGAAGGTTTATAAGATAGGTGGATGGACAGAACATCCAAGGTCATTCAGTTGACCCTGGTGGCATGTCTTCCAGGTGCCAGGACAGAAACAGACCCATCAGAAAACATCTCAAGCAACATCATCTTTTTGGTTGATTTATTAACTGAGAACATTGCAAAGCAACCAGCTGGAGAAAGAACTGCTTCCCTATTTTGGAGGTGTGGGGAAGCAGTGATGATTGATATGTATACATTCATAGATTCAACCTTGAAAAATGGTATTTTTTCCCACTTGGAAAACATCTTTAATAGAAGGAAGAGGAGTGGTTTTAATGCTAAATTAGTCTGTGGTTTGTTTAGGGGTGCTTTGCACCCTCTAGATTTTCTGTAGTTACTTGCGACCAGCAACTTTTGGGAAGGAAGCATTAACCTTGAAATGTTTCACAAAAATGCACTTTGTTTGGACCTCTGTTTTCTTTACCTGAATGTGATTTTATTTATTTTATTTTTATTTTTTGAGGGCAGTGTCACTGGCCCTCATATGTGGGACCCGAACCAGGGCCGCTGGCTTTCCAAGCCAGCGCTTAACCACCATGCCACTCAGCTGGCCCTACCTGAATGTGTTTTTAAACAGCTGTCCAGCTTGTACATATCTCTTCAGGTACTCTACTCTCAAACAGTTTCTATACCTTGCTCCATTGTTATGTCTTGGTTTCCAGTCAGCCAAATGCCATTTAAATATAGTGAAGAAATGTGTCCTTAAGTTGAATATAGATATTACACTACAAAATATTTGTGTCTATGGTCAATGTAAGTGATTTGAAGTCATTGGTCAAGTCCATATCTTCACTTAGTACTGTACTAAGGCATCTCCTCCTAATGGCATATACTAAGGAATTGTAAATAGGTAATCAGAAGGTCATATAAATCTCATAAATAATATGAATAATTTTTCATTATTAGAATAAAGAAAAAGAGATCAGCAGGGGAGGAAACCTGGAGATTCCTTCTCATCTTGAGAAGTTTGTGGCCCCAAAGCCAGAAATAAGAAGTGGCAAGATGGTAATGGGAGTAATGGACTATCCAGGGGGAAACTGAGGCATTGAAACTTGTTCCAGATTTTTATCTGGGCAGTGGCAACTACCATTGACTTTTATCCTCATCAGTTCCACTCAGGTCTCTAGGGAAAGTTGCAAAATTCACAGGGATACCTTAAAAAAAACATTCTTCCTTCTTTTCTTCTTTCCTTCCTTCTTTTTCTTTTTCTTTTTTTTCCTCCTCATCTTACCTTCTTACATTCTTTTCCTTTCACATGACTCTCTCCAGTTGTATACAAGCTTCCACCCCATTCAGGTCAACATTCTCTCCTCCCTGCTTTGTTAGGACTCCCTTCCCCTGCGTTGTCTTGG
This sequence comes from Aselliscus stoliczkanus, assembly GCA_033961575.1. Classification (NCBI taxonomy): domain Eukaryota; kingdom Metazoa; phylum Chordata; class Mammalia; order Chiroptera; family Hipposideridae; genus Aselliscus; species Aselliscus stoliczkanus. Next base: position 110,642,863 of record CM066731.1, on the reverse strand, counting down.
ATTCATGTATTGTAGAGCTTATATAGGGGAAATATTTGTGAGCTAGGCTCTCACCCATCTGGGCTACTGCTTTGCTCTTTTTTACCCCATCCTCTTCTTTTAATTTACTAGGGAGTAACATAACTTGAAATGGCAATGCAGCTCTACCCAGAACTCACTTTGGGGATTCACATATCTCCCCATGAAGCTACTTATTCCACAGAGAATACATTGTGGTTGAAACAGACAATCTCAAAAATTGGAAATTATCAAATAATACGAGTTCTCTTATGATCAAAAGTATAAAGCCTCTTACAAAAATTCATGTGCTCATCGGAGGTATCTTATTAAAATGTCTCCTTAATTACACTACTATCTCCTTTTACCATGACTCGTGGGGTGTAGACTACAGTTTTTCTTTATTTCCTGTAGAGATTACAATCAACATTTTGTTTAGAAGATAGTTTTACAAATGTTTGTTTTAAAAATTGCTCAGTGTTTATGGAGCTCTTTCTGGATGGTATTCCTAGCCTTTTTCTAGCTGAGTAAGCTTTTTTTCTTACTAATTAATATCAGTAAATTTGTTCACAAAAGAAGAAACATTGCCCATCTGTAGTAAATATCCCTGAGAGCAGTAGTCGTCACTGGAGCAGTGCACTTTCATAGAGATTATTTTCAGGGTTGCCGACCTTTTGTTTCCTTATTGGTTGCCATAGTGATGATCTGAGCTCTGCTTAAGAGAGCCTTACTAAAATGTAGACAATCAATAAGCTTTTAAAGTGTAATGTTTATTTTGATAGCTCCTAATAGCATATATCAAAATAAAATGTAGCTGTATAAATGTATCCAATAGTGGAATCTTATTTTTAAAAACATGTTCTAAATAGATGTTTATATAAATTTCAAGTGATTGAGTGTACTCTATGGTGTTCTTAGAATACCTTTGTGAAGACATAAAAATATAGATATAACTTAAAATGCAGATTTGAAAGATTATTGTGAAATGGATAATAAAACTCTTTTATAAGTAAACTTTAGAAGTTGTAAGTACCATGGTTCATGATTCTATTAGCACCTTGTCATAAGAATCCTCAAGGCCAAGCTCGCCTCATATGCACCTGTACAACTTCTAATGATTTCCCAGGAATCCTGCAACACTCACAAGGCAATCTGGTGATCTGCCAAAACTCACTAGGCAAAGGAGAAGGGCATGGGTTATGTTTGTTTCCAGAGTTCATTTAACAGTTTTAAATCTTTTGTTCATTGGTTGTAGATAGACTACCATTTTAGGATTATAGTGAGACTTCTATGAACACAGTGTTGAGGAGTTCGATTCTTTTTCCTTTAGAATTAAATAATATTTGTTTTCAAATTATGTTCACATATTTTGGTTGAAACATTGTAGATAAAATGTAAGTATGCTTAACATAGTAAACTATGGTTGCCATTGCAAAGAAGGAAGTATGAGGAATGGTTTAATTCACAAGTTTATTATCACTGTAATTTGTCCAGACTCTAAGGTGAAGATATTAGTTAAATGCTTTCTATGCATTGTCTCTAAGCCTCTCACTGGCCTAAGCAGAGTCAGCTGGGGTGGGGTTTGCCCAAGGCACAATAGCAACCTGTAACTCTTCTCTCCAAAGCCTTCATTCTTCTACTTCTCCTTGATGTTTGACAGCATGAATTCAGAATTCTGTTTCCCTCAGATATACCCCAAGATTTATTAAAAACAAAAATCAACATCCCCAATGGTAGGACTTGGGGATAAAATTTAATTGATGCTGAGGCTATCTATGGTGAATGAAAAAAAACAAAACTATGTGCTCATTACAAATGACAAAATAACGACTTTGAAGTACACAGGAAATATCCATCATCATAGATTTTTCATATATCACTGTTTTTTTTCTAAATTAAAATGATTTCTTAAATGCAGGATGAACTTTAAAAATTTTGGCTATATGTGTTTTAAAATGAGAGTGACAAATTTAATTACGTCTTTATGTTATTTGGTTTCAATTATCATATTTTTCTAACAAATTTAATTATATCTTTATGTTATTTGGTTTCAATTATCATATTTTTCTAAAACTAAAAATCTTCTCCTTTACTTATTAAGAACAAAACTAGTAAAACTTTTAATGATTCTGCTACTTGGGAGCTATTTATTGGCCATCTCCCATTGTAAACACTGGGATGTAGTTGGGAACAAAGCAGGCAGAGTTCTTCCCCTCATGAAGCATATGTTCTTTGGAGGGAATCAGATAATAGATAAATGAATATATGATGTGCCAGGTGGTGATAAGATCCAGGAATTAAAATAAAACAGGAAAAGGGTACAGAGAGTGAATGGGGAATGAGAAGGAAGGACTATTTTAGATAGCACTGTCAGCCAAGTCCATCGTTTCCTGCCAGGATTATTACATTTGGTTTCTAATTGGTCTCTTTGGTTTTACTCTTGCGCCCCTAGTGTCTTCCCGTAGCAGCCACACTAAATAGAAGTTAAATTACATCTTTCGCCTGCTCAAAACACTGTAACAGCTTCTACTTAGAATAAAATTCACAGTCCTCCTTTTAGCTTACAAGACCCCATATGATCTTTCTCTTTTTTTATCTCCCTGACCTCATTTCCTTCTATCTTTCTCCTTATTTTCTGCACTCTTGGCACAGGTTGTTTCCAAGCATGCCAAATAGGTCTCTATCTCAGGGCCCCTTACCCTCGCTGTCCCTCAGCCAGACTCACGGTTCCCTGAGATACCTTCCGTTGTTGCTCCCTGACACCTCCCAGAGTGGCCTTCCATGACCGCACTATCCAAAATGCCATCCTGTCACCACTCCAGTCTCTTTCCTCTGCTTTGTTGTTCTTCATACCACTTATCACCTTCTGCTTTTGCATTACAAACCCATCTATTTAGTTGGTGCCTGAGAACATAGCGCCACAAGAGCAAGGATTGGGCCTCTTTCACACAACACTGTTATCCCCACACCTGGAATGGTGGTGACATATTGCAAGAGCTCAATAATTATTTGTGGTGTGAATGAATGTATTGCTCTAAGGATGAACTGCTAAAAAATACTAGAAAAATGGCAAATGCTTAGAGGTTTTAAAAAGGATCCTTAGTGCTAGTGCTTTCCATGATCCTACTTCTGCCTTCCATTGTCACCTGGCATAACCGTTCCTAGCTGCTGCTTAACCTCAGGTCACTTTCTCCATCTTTGTTTACTACATAGAGAGTTTTTGCCAACTGACCTAGGGTATACTGACTGTGTGGCTGCACATTATAGATGTGAAATTTGGGTGATGGCATTGCCAATTTCTAAAATATTTTAAGTGGGTTGATTTATGGTCATGTTCTTTTCTTTTCTTTTTTTTTCTTTTACCTGAAGCATCACCAAATATCCCCAAACTCGGACCCATGGAGCTGACCGTTGTTATTACCGTGCCAGTTTGCCTCCTGTCCATAGCTGCAGTGCTGACCATATGGGCATGCCAAGGTCGACAGTGCACGTACAGGAAGAAAAAGAGACAGAATGTGGAGGAGCCCCTCTCAGAGTGCAACCTGGTCAATGCTGGAAAAACTCTAAAAGATCTGATTTATGATGTGACCGCCTCTGGATCTGGATCTGGTATGTGCCAGTGGTCCATTTTTAAGTAAGAAAACTCTTATTTAAAATTAAATAAAAACCATTTTTAACAACAACAAAAAAGGACTCCAGTATTATGAATTCTCTCATTGAAAATGCTTGATATGGTACATGGTAAGTTCTGGTATAGAAACTTGTTTTAAGAATTGATGAAGAGAAAACACCGTCATGGCTGCAAAAGTCTTCTCAATTGGCTTCTTCTCATTTTGACATCCCTTCAGAATTTATGTCTGAAGCGAGAAATAAATTCTCTTCTCTCTCCCCCATGATGATTAGTAATAATCATTGTTGCTCTCTTCATAATGTTTCATGGGCCCAAAGGCGTTCTGTATTTAAGGAGCTGACTTCCGGGGATACTAGTGATGCAAAGTTGTGTTCGTAGAGCACGTTTGCTTGGAACGATCGAAGGTCTTTAGAATCTGTACACAACCCCCAGGATGTGTGAGTGAAGTTACCAGGGAGCTGACCTGAAAATAAAATCAAGAATATGTTTTTTTCAGAGCATAGAAATGGAAGATGAAAGGGAGCAGCACAGCATTCCTGGCTTTTGCTGTTAAGGTTGTATGAAAACTCTCTTCCTTTTTAATGGAACCCCAGAACCCCTGGTGAAGCAAGTCTAAGTACCAGACTGAATTATGGCCTAAATGAGCCTTTCTCATAGCACAAAGCATCTGACTGCTTTTGGAGTTTCTCGTGAGGAAGCAGAGTTTCCCCTGTATAGCAAATTTCCTAAAATGGAGGCAGGCTCCCTGCTCTCACTCATATGCATACTTCCAGAAATCTTGTCACCATGTGGTGGTGCAGAAATAGGAACTAGGGCAAGCCTAGGTGAGCCACATCAGAAGCCCCTGCATCCCCTCTTGCTTTGGAAGGATCACAAAGGGTGATGAGTCCCCCAAACAGATTTTAAGGAATTCCCTGGCTCATGGCCATTAGGAGTACCCAGGCAGGGACGGTTAACAGGGGCAGATGACAGAGGGGCATTCGTCTCTATATGAGCTTTCATATTTAACATGATGCTCCTGGACCAAAGAGTCCAGAAAAGAGAAGAGCAATCACGTCATCCAGAGAACCCAGATAGTTTGCTGCTTCTGGGGTCAAGATCGCCTGCTCTCCCATTGACCAAAATCTCCATGTTTACACCAGCACTGCACCAATTAGGTGGCGTGTTTTCAAGTGAGGAATATTGGAAAAATGTCTCCAAACTGCAAAATTTATAAAACTGAAATCCAAATTAAATTATTGGATAGGAGGCTAGCATTCTTTGTTTAGAAATAAAACATGTACAGATTTAGTGTTCTTTCATTTCCTGAGTATTACATTTTGGGGTCCACTGTACCCTAATTTCTTGAGCACTGGCAACATTCTAGGCACAGAATATGTGCACAGAGAAGTCTGATTTGAGCCAAGTTCCATGAAACCTTACATAACTTTTTAATGAAGTTCAAGCGATTAAATAACCATCTATGTAATTACCACCAAAACATTTCATCTGAAGATGTTAGGTAGGAATGTGTATTTTGGAGCAACACCTTGAATATATTTAATATGACCAAAAGATTTTCCTTTTCAATAAACATAATAGAGATTTTCATAACTGGAGACTGTATATTTAAGTTTAAGAAAGTAGTCATGAGCCAGGGCATAAAATTAAAAAAAAAAAAGTTAATGTTAAGTTTTTGGTGGTTTTGTGCATCTTTAAACCCAAATCTGGATGTATTGACTGCTGGACTCTCTCCTCTTTAGATTTTTCTAAGATTTCTCTTAAAAAGAAAGCTGCAAATGTGCCCAAGCAGAGATGCTTTCTTAAATGAGCAATTTGAAGGAGTTTTAGACATTTCCCCTCTAAGTTGCATATGCTTGGCAGGGACCACTGGCTAAAAGTAAGTGATGGTGGCACTACCTGTGATAATCAGAGATGGGTCTATGCAAGGCTGCTGCCATGAGAGCTCATGCCTGGGAAGGGAATCAGGCCATCCTGCTTCCCCTCTGCTTCTCTTAATTGCCAGTGACCTTAGATGAGAGGCAACTTTCAGATGTTGAGAAACAAAAAATGTGAAGCTTGTCCTTGACCTGGCCAGCGACACATTTCAAAGAGATATAATTCCTGAAAGAGAGAAAAATGCACTGATATTTTGCTGGGCTGGCTTTGAGAGTGGCTTGTGTCTCAGGTGGCTTCTAAGAGACTGTGTAGCCTGTTGCTTTCCTCTCGTGAGATAGCACTTCTGACATTTCTGAAAGGTGCCTTTCCATCAGACAGACATCGGCTTCTACATCCCTGGTAAAAAATAAGTAAAATGAACCTACAGCAAAAAGCAAAGTTCATGTATCTTCAAATGAAATCTCTTATTGTATAATACAAGAATGAGATACATATGGGTGGTTGCTTTGAAAGATACTGAAGCAACTTAATTTATTGAGTTTTACTGTCTCAATTTAATTGCCATAGTGAGTACCTTAGATAATGTTGTCTTACTTTGTCCCTGGTCTGTGGTATTGATCGTGTGCCTGATCAATTTTCAGTTTGAAAACATTTACTTATCCAGTTCCCTAGCTAAATATTGTTGCATTGTTGCTGGTAGTAGTGCTTGGTGGTGATGGTTTTGTGAGTGTGTGCGTGCACGATGGGGGAGGGAGGAGATAGGTTGAGATTACTATTTTGCCTAATAATGTTAGTAAAACTTTTATTGTGAGTGGTCAAGTAGTAAAATTGACTGTAGCCTATAAAAACAGCCCATATAGTTGGCTGCTAGAAGGTTTTCCAATAAGAGAGATCTGTAGCCATATCTATTAAATGGTGAGAAAATAAGAGTTTGGACTGAAGACCAGTGTTTTAGTTGTAGGTCTGCCTCCCATGAGCAGCTTAGTCCCGGGTAAGTCTTTAATTACAGCGGGGCCCCAGTTTCCTCTCCCCTGAAATGATAAAGTTGAATCACGTGATCTCAGAAGAACTTTCTGGCTGTGGGGCTTTGTGACTAATGGTTGAGACCCATAACAGCAAACTTATAGTCTGTGCTTATTTAATCATAGTGGGTGGTTCTCATGATGATGAGAACATCTGAATAAACCACGGCTTGTTTCAGGAGCAGAAGCTGAATCCTGCAAGAGCTTATAGTTGTTGCTATGAGGGTTCCTCAGCCATCTGAGTACAATGACAGCAACTAAACAGGACTTTGCAGAATAAATCATACTGTAACCCCTTTAACTGTATTCCTCTAATTGTAAAAGTAAAAAATACCCATGGTGGAAATTAAGAAACTGTACAAAATTAGAAAGAAGCATATCACAGTTCATCTCGATTCCACTCAATAGAAATAACCATCATAGCATTCAGCATGTTTCCTTTTTAGCCTTTTTCCTGTGCATATTTTGACTAGCTAGGTACACGTATTTAGGTGGGTAGACTTTACTGTGTTATTTCCATTTAACATTATGGCAAAAGTATTTTCCCATGTCATTAAGACGTACCTCTTTATAAGCAGTATCATTATTGCTAAGTAATTCGTCCTAAGACACAATTTAAAGGACTAATCATTATTGAGCATGTAATATGCCAGACACTGTGCTAAGTTCTTAACACACTTATGAACCCTCACAGTATCCCTATGAGATAAGTAATAATATTGTACCCTGTTTTTCAGACAAGAAAGCCAAAGCTCAGAGAACTTTATTAATTTGCCTGTGGTTTCCACGTAGCACAGCTGAAACTTGAACTGAGGTCTTTCTTATCTGTGCGCTTAGTCTCTGCACTGTATTTCACAATTTTGCTATTATCATCTTCCTTTTTTACTATAAATAATAATAATATCTTAAAGATTTTGACTTTTTTTTTTGCACTTTGCATTAAATCTTTAGTGTAGAATTCTAGAGGTGAGTTATTGGTTCAAAAAATCTAACTTTGACTTTTTGATTCTACAGAAAGTATCCATTGGATATTGTCTATGACTGTATCTTGATTTTAGTGTAACATGATTACCTCACTTAATTGTTGAATTTGAATCCTCACTTTCCAATTTTAATTTTTTTTTTTTTTTTTGAGGGCAGTGTCACTGGCCCTCATAGTGGGACCCGAACCGGGGCCGCTGGCTTTCCAAGCCAGCACTTAACCACTGTCCCCCTCCAATTTTAGTTTTTTAAAAAATTCTCTGAGAATTCTTCTGCTTCCCCAGTTATACTATGAATCATATATTTTATATTAGAAGTTAACACCATATTTTTTTAAACCTTTGGATATTTAGTAACGTGACTGGCTTTAATGTGCAAATCAGGAAGATTTGCAGCAATTCTGGAAAATCAAATATCTACAGCAGCAGGCTATGTACAATAAATTTGAACATATGAATGTTGTATTTGTGAATATGGGATGAGAAATTCATATTAAGAATTTGGAATATTTTTTGAGTATGCTTTGACATTAAAGTTTGATATAAAAGTGCTAATTTCTTCAAAATCGGTAAAATTATTCAAGTGCTTAAATGTTTGCTTTTTTATGTGAAAATAACGGACCTTCTGACAGTTCTTCTCTGGCGCTTGTTTTTCATCATCAATTCCATCTTTTCTTTGGTTAGGTCTACCTCTGTTGGTTCAAAGAACAATTGCCAGGACGATTGTACTTCAGGAGATAGTAGGAAAAGGTAGATTTGGTGAGGTCTGGCATGGAAGATGGTGTGGGGAAGATGTGGCTGTGAAAATATTCTCCTCCAGAGATGAAAGATCTTGGTTTCGTGAGGCAGAAATTTATCAGACGGTTATGCTGAGACATGAAAACATCCTTGGTTTCATTGCTGCTGACAACAAAGGTATTTTCAATCTAATTGGTTTCAGTAAATAAAATGTTATGTCTCTTATCAGATGAGAGTAAATCATCTCTTTGTTTTAATAAAATCTACATAAAAGTGTCATTTGTTGTTTGAGGAAAGAAAATGCTTTCCTCTTTTCCACAGACAAATATTCATAACTATAGAATAAAGCAGGGCAAATGAGTAAAATGAAATATAATGATGCTATAGCCAGGTTGATATTTAAAATATCTGATGACTAGTATGGCACAGGAACCACCCAATTAGAGTAAAAATTTCAACTTGAACAGAGTCCTGGGAGGACCCTGTATGTTGGGTTTTATCTCTTTAGTTGCTGGGTCATGAAGAGATCTGGGATCGTCTTGGTGAGGGTGTTACTTTGGGTGTGTAGGGCAAAGTAATGTCAGTGGGAGTTTTCAATAGCAGCTGTGAAAATCAAGACAGAATTATTTCCATAGTTTAATAACTGGTACAAACATATGAATGAATGCTGGCTGAATATTCATCTTTGGTAGGACTACACTTTTCATCTGTACAACAGGCTTTGATTCCAGGACTCATGTTTTCTGGGAACATTGCTGGAATGGCAGCAAGCAAGACAATTTTGGTGACACTTTCTATTAATGTGCTTTGAGTATAATTTGTATCTTGAGGTTTAACAGCCCCAAAGAACATTACTTTTTGAGTTTTGTGGAACAAAAGAGAGCATCAACTTTCTGATATTTAAATCAATATTCATAAAATATTGTATATATATCCCTGAGTAATCAAGGACTGGATATAAAGTTTGTGGATTAGCTATGCTTTCTTTTTTCTTTTTGCATGGCTTTTACTCAATTAACTGTGCATTAGTTCCCTTAAAGGGAATCAAGGAACAAAGATGAGCAAAACTCCAGTCATTTAAAAAAAAAATTTGAATTAGTAATACTCACAAAGAAATTTGGAGAGGTAGAGATTGTAACCTCTAGCTAACAAACAAAATTACCTGTGGATATCAGGACCCATCATTACCCAAGAAAGTTTAAAATCTATGATTATTTTTATCTACTATAATCTCAAAAGCATTAATTATTTATTAGATGGCAAAAGAGAAACTTAGTGTTACTGTACATTTTGGCCATATTTTCTTTCTTTCTTTCTTTATTAGTTTCAGGTGTACAAAACAATGCAATAGTTGTACATTTCATCCCTCACAAAGTGATAACCCTTCTCCCCCAATCATTGCCCCTCTGACATTGTATACATCTATTACAACTCCATTGACTCTATCCCCTATGCTATACTCCGTATCCTGTGACTATATATATATTAAATTATAGTTGACGTACATTTGCTAATGATTTGTCTTATCTAATTTGCTAGTGAAGCCAAGATGAGCTTAAAAAAAAAAAAGATTCTTCCAAATTCTCAATTATTGGGTTGTTGGAAAAGTCATGACACATTTTTGCAACAAAAAAACATAGGAAAAAATACGTCATGACTTTTCCGACAACTCAAATATATGTTTTGAAAATATATCCAGTCTATTGAAAATTAAATATTTCTTATCAAGCTGTTAGGAACTACTTTTTTTCCTTCCGAATGTTGAACTAAACTACCTCCTGGTCAGATTAATTAGCAATGTTTTGAAAGCAGTAATGACTGTAGTTATATGGATCATCTTGATAGGGCTAATTTGACAAGAAAGATCATCCTTGATTTTCTCTTCTTAGTTAATTGATCTACCTGTGTCAATGGCTTACTTATCAGTGGCTTTGTGCCTGATTCCAAATGGTCTTTAACATCACTTCATCTTCATGCATTTCTGTATCTTTTGCATCACTTACAGTTTCACTTTTTAGTTAACTGTCTGACAAAAACATTGATGTGAGAGGCCAAAGATAGCCAGTCCTAGTGTTAAGCTAGGAGAGGGGTGTGAATAAGGGTTAGTTTTATATTTGGTCAGTTTATTTGTGTTATGTTGAATTTTATCATGTTATGTTGAATTTTGCATTCCCAGGAAGTTTTTATCACTACCCAGATTTGAAAATGAAATATTTGGATAACAAGGAGCTCTTATAAAGAACACTAGGTAGAAAAATTCCTTAGCAAATGTTTATTATAGTTTCCTTTCTCTGAGCATCAGAGCTGGTCAGGACTGCCCAGGGCTATTATAACACTTATTCTAAAAACAAAAGCGAACTCTAGGGACTCATACCTAGAGAAATTTTAAGCTAATATCTCTTCTGCTAAAATACTTATCAGCTGAATTAGCTTTTGGTTAAATGAGGTAAATTATTTGAAAATGTCCAGTAATTGTTTTTGGCTCTTAATATAAGCTTTTTGGGCAATTCTTCAGCTTCATATTTTGAAAAGGGAATAACATGAACATTCTTAGAATGTTAGAGCTTTTGTAATGGTAAGAATACTTGGCGTAGATTCGTGATATTTCTGTTTTTTTATTGATACAGTCTTTCTTAAAAGCTCAAGAGTAATTCATAACACAACATTGAGTCTAAATGCATCTTTCAGTAGTTTCTCCTGTACATTGAGTCTAAATGCATCTTTCAGTAGTTTCTCCTGTAATGTGGTTGCTATTATAAGCATGTATCGATATAGAGGGAATAAGAAAGGAGTTGTTCAGTTAGAATAAGTTCCTCACAGCTTCTTTTAGCCATGGAGGGTCCATATAACAGGTCCTAGTATATCAACATCTTCAGGAATTCACTGACAATTTTCACTTTACTAACTTGTACTTTAAGCATGATCACTGCAGGAATTAACTTTGCTTTGTTAAAAATAAAGATTTACTTTAAGCCCTGACAATTGTTAAAAGCTTTTGGTTTCTTTCCCATCATATATTTACAGCAATACAATTTTTTCCTGTTAGATAATGGAACTTGGACTCAACTTTGGCTTGTCTCGGAATATCATGAACAGGGCTCCTTATATGACTATTTGAATAGAAACATAGTGACGGTAGCTGGAATGATCAAATTGGCACTTTCAATAGCTAGTGGTCTGGCTCACCTTCACATGGAGATTGTGGGTACACAAGGTATGTATTTTCTTTCTAATTTTTTCCTACTTAAACATGAGGATAGAAACACTAAGTTGTATGTTAATGTTTAGTTGTAGTCTTGTTTATTACAATTCTCCAGAGGGTAAGGGGGAGGGAAGTGGTAGATGAGGGTAAAGGGGATCAAATATATGGTGATGGAAAGAGAACTGACTCTGGCTGGTGAACACAATATAATACATAGATGATGTATTACAGAATTGTACACCTGAAATCTATGTAACTTTGCTAACAATTGTCATCCCAATAAACTTTAATGAAAAACAAAAATTCTTAAAAGCTGAAGATTTTGTCATGATGCTGTCAACTCTCATATATGTACTTGTCATTTTGTATATTATTCATAATACTATTTTTATTCCTGGTGGCTCCATCTTGGCCATCCCACCAATCCTGGGAGGTCTTGCATTGGTGGCAATGCTCTATACTCAGAAACTACAAATAATTTAAATATTTACATTTGATAATTTAAAAAAATTGGAAAGGGTGATGTGATCTTGAAAAAGTATTCATATATCATGTATTTACTTGAAGCCAAATAATACTCACTGTCTTTTAAAAAAATATTTATTGAAAGTTTGTATTGTACAGAGCCTACATTAAAATATATTTCTTTTATACCTGATAATACTTATGAGGGAGGCACTGATTTTTGCACTTTTCAAAATACTCAGAAGTATAACTAGGCATATCCATTGCAATGTTCTATGTTCTTAGTTCCCAATAGCTATTTTACATCTTTCTTGATTCAATGCTACAAACATGTATTAACGTTTAGAATGGACAGGGCATTTTAAGGGATGAAGATGTAGTAGATGTTCACTATCCAGTAAAACTCCAGTCACATGTATGATGTTCATGTACATGTGTTGGAAGGGCAGAGGAGGATACATGTCATAGTATGATTACAACTAACCCTCTTAACTAAGGTGAGTTGTGTTAACTGCTAAAAATGAGGCCTAAACAAAGCACTTGGGGGCCCAGGAGAAAGTGATTCTGACATGAGGTGGAGCAGGAGTTAACTGCAGTCCCTGTTGCCACAGTTTAAGGCCTACCTCATGAAGATCTTTATAGCCTTGTTGAGGAATTTGTTCTTTATTATCAGGGCAGTAGGGAACCTTTGGAGGTTGGTCGTGTGTGTGTGTGTGTGTGTGTGTGTGTGTGTGTGTGTGTGACTTTTATTAGCTATTTTGTTTTGCTTTGGTTTCCCCGCTCAAAATAGTTTCTCAGAGGTGCAACTACTTGATCCCTGAGGAGAAACATTTTAAGATTTTTAAAGCACGTTGTCAAATTGCTTTCCATAAAATGTAGTATATTCATAGGGTCTCTCCAGACTGTGTGGAAACATTGGTGTCTCTAACAGTCTGAACAAAGGAAGCTTTTCCCAAAGCCAGGGCCCCAGTGTGTTTTGCTCCTGAGTGAATCCTTTGGTGCTCATTAAGTCTAATGTTGACAGGTTAGAGTTCTCTGGGTTCTACCTCCAAAGAGTGGTTATGATGATCTATAAACTTTGCTACATCTGGGGATTTCCACATTGATTTTCTAAACATTTTTAGTCTTTTTTTGTAATATAGAACCATGAACAGCATTCCCCTCTAAAGGAACAATAAATGGATGCAGAGTTCCATTTTTTTCCTCTTTGAAGAAGCTTCTTCAGTTTCTCTCCTGATCTCAAAACCTGTCTTGAAGTCAAATAAGTGTTTCATTCCTTTGGAGTCCTGCAATCCTTTCACCCATGTCATATCACTATCCTCCACTGGGAAGCTCAGGCCAGGCTGTGGTACTGGATATCTTAACTTGCTTTTCACCAAAGCCCTAAAGTAGTGGCTCTTAATCCTTTTGGTGGTTTTGAGAACTTGATGAAAGCCATGGATCTGTGAGGGGTCTGGGTCCACCTTTGCCACAAAGGCTTGTGAACCTGTCTTTTTCCCTGTGGGTGAAGAATTTCTTGGTGGGGGGGATTGTAAACAATTCAGATTTCTGAGCCTACCCTGACACCGATGCAATGGATCTCCCTTGGCTCAAAGGTTTGTATCTTAGTAAGCTTTCTGGGGGAATTCTGACCAGGTAGCCCACTGGTCATATCCATTTGAGGATTATTTTCCATAAATCAGTTTAGTGACCTGCCTTTGGCCAACCCCAGGGACCCCTTTTCTACTTATTGAATTAATAGAGAACTGGCTGTAGGAAGTCATTAGTCATCACGGTAGTGGATCTCAAATTGGGATTCATGATTCCTTTAAACTCTTAAAATTATTAGGACCCCCAAAAGTTTTTGTGTATATGAGTTATGTCTATTTACTATATTAGAAACACAATTGAGAAATTTAAAAGTACTTATTAGTTTACTTAAAAAACAATAAATAATTAACTAATTAAATATTAACATAAATCACATATTTTAAAAAAACTTTTGCATAATTTTTTTATAATACAAACCAATCTAGTAAAAATAATGGTTTTGTTTTACACTTTTGCAAATCTCTATAGTGTCTGGTTTAATGTCTTGATTTTTATACTGCTCTTCATTCAATCTGTTCCAATATGTTGTTTTCATGGAAGTATGTTAAGAAAAGGTGACATCACACAGATTTGTAGTTGGGAAACAGTCTCAAGGACCCTCAGAGATCTTTAGGCTGCATTTGAGAACTGCTGGTCTAGGGTAGTAGAAGTTTGAAACTTGTTTTGTAAGATAATATTTGCTATGTTTTTAAGTGTACACAGCAATGCTGCTTCTTTCCTTATTCCTTCAGCATACATATATTAGTGGCTACTGAATGTTACCTAGTGATCTAAGTGTTGGAGGCACGGTGATGAGTAAGACACAGTCTCTGCCCTAATGCCATTTACAGTCTAGTGGGGGAGAGAGAGAAATTAAATATGCACGGAAATGAACAAGATAATTTAGATATTGATAAGACCTATGAAGAAGGCAACATGGGATACTCTGATGGAGAAGGACATGGGGTGTGGAACGGGTGGTCAGGGATGACCTCTCTTAGGGGGTGCCATTTGAGCCAACTCTTCAGAATGATTCCTTTTGGAGAGATTCAAACTTCAGGAATGAAAAAGTGAATATGCTCTTTTTGTGCTTCCTAGGTAAACCGGCTATTGCTCATCGAGATATAAAATCAAAGAATATCTTAGTGAAAAAATGTGAAACTTGTGCCATAGCCGATTTAGGATTAGCTGTGAAGCACGATTCAATACTGAACACTATTGACATACCTCAGAATCCTAAAGTGGGAACCAAAAGGTAAGGTGACTTACTTTGGTAGCACACTAAGACTTATGACTGCCCCATAAACATGAATACCTGCAATGGGGGTATGAGGTGGGAGACAACAGGTCCAAAAGGGAAATCATTAGGCCCCAGAAAGCAAGAAGTCTTCTCTGGGTCACTGAGAAATCAGTGGCACAATGGTAATAGAGCAAGGAGATTTGGCATATTGGATATAGGAAGTAGCCATTTGGGTGGGGAAGCCAGTGGAGAGGAGTGGTGGAAGAGATGATGATATATTATTTTTAGGTGCCACATTTTCCTGTGGGGTGTGTGTAGGGGGGGGAATGTCAGCCATGAGTAGCTCCTCCAAAGCCTTTGCACCTTGTAAATGAACTGAAATTCAGGGCTAGTTCTGTGTGTTCAGCTTCTAAAAAACAGATACAGAATCAATATAGTGGACCAGATAGGTGAGGGACTCTATATAATACATACACATATGTGTATTGTATTCTCTTAATAGTTAAGAAATTTATGTAACAATTTATGTTTTTACCTATTGCTGTATTTATACTTAAGTCTCCCACATTGAATGTATTAAGATACTATGAGTTTGGACACAATTTCCACTTTTAAGAAACAGATTCTCTGAAAGTTAAGAACAAGCATGATAGAAACAGGGCATACCACACATGTGAGGACAGGCCCATGAGTAATGGGGTTTCCGGTGTTCTTTTGTTATAGCCAGCCTGTGGCCATAGGACCAGCATACTTCCATTTCTTTTTATCTGAATTTCAGGCTCTCTGCCACTTTGGCATGATTCCATATTTCTTGACTTTGAAATGAGAAACAACCAAGCCATTTCCTGGAGTTGTTAAAGGCCCTTGAGAGTAGAGAATTTCTAAGTTAGGGTAGTTGGCCCCCATGCCGTATTTGAAAGTCTAGCCCAGTCCCTCTGAATCCTTCACTTGGTTCCCTGGGAGACTTTAATGAGGCCTGAGAAACACTTCAGGACAGTTTATTCAGACTGGGCAGCCCTAAGGGACCTCTTTTCTTTTTCCTATAAAAAACATGCTGTAACTTACCCATCGGACTATCCCCACCTTAGGATGGTAAGGGGAGCCCTGGATGCCATATTCCCTTGGAGGATCTAAAACTCTTAAAAGAGTTTGGGAGAGTGTTGCATCCTCACCTCAGCATTCAGTGGAAATCTTCAAATTCTCCCTATGACAGCTAGGCTCAGTCAGGTCCCATGGAATGTAGATTTCTTTGATTTAGTCCTGTTCAAACAAAGCTGTGATTTTCTTGGAGCTAACGTATAATAAAATTGTTCATTCTGAACAGGTATTTGTGAAATGCTACTGAGTAATGTGTTGGAGTACTGAGCCCACCTTGATGAATAAAACATACTCTTTGCCCTCAAAGAGCTTTCCCTGGCAATAAACTACTGGTGGAAATTGAGTTCCATCTCTCCTATTGAGTGTTTTGCTTACCGAATCCCCTCCGGCTGTACTTTTCAAGTATTTGGCTCCTGGCACACATGCTTTCATGCTAAGGAGGATGAACTCTGGTTCTAATTAAAATGTTTTTAAAATTGTGGTTGAGTCAAAACTGTATTACTTAATTTTATTATATTACAGTGGCTCAGATCTACCTGTAAAATTGATGTAAGCTATCTCATGTTTTATATCAGGCTTTATTAAGATTATGTTTTACTGGAGTGCTATAAAGTCATCCACAGCATCTGAAATGTGCATGTTTTTGAAGGTACATGGCCCCTGAAATGCTTGATGATACAATGAATGTGAATATCTTTGAGTCCTTCAAACGAGCTGACATCTATTCTGTTGGTCTGGTGTACTGGGAAATAGCCCGAAGGTGTTCAGTTGGAGGTAAGATTTTTGACATATTCTTTGTGTCTGCCTTTCCTTGATACTCTGAATATAAGATATGATATTCTATCTTTTTTCCCCAAGCACTATATTGAATTATTTCTCAATACTTAAAAGAATACCTTTTGGCTATATCCTTTGTGGCAAAAATGGAGTGTCCCGCATATAATGAAGATTTTATATTAAGATTACTGCTTAGGTGGGAGTGACAGCTCTCCTGATAATTCTGATTTCCATAATGATAGTTTGCAAGCATTTGAAAATTTTATTTGCATTTGTATGCAGTTAGTTTTATCCCTACCTTATTCCAGAAATGAAACCCAAAGAAGGTAAATGATTTGCCAAGGCCACAGGACTGGAACTGGAGTCTTCCGGTTCTTAGGCTTTTCTTGTTTTTTTTTTTTTTTTTTCCTGTGTTGAGGAATGTGTGGGGAACAGAGTGGAGATTGGAGGTGAGCAAAGACTAAGTTCCTCACTCTACTGCTCCCAGCAGCTTGGAGATTAATAGTGACAGGAAGATTTTGAGAGAATGAAACCCTACACATTCAATGGTGGAAGTGTTGCATCAGTGGAGAAAAGTTAAACACAGGGAAAAAATGATTTAAAGATTCCTCTTTCAAGTAAAACAGACCTAGTGCTAAGCCTTGGTATAGCGCCTTTCTGAACCTCTGACTTTAGGCAAGTTACTGGTCTCACTTTCTTCATCTGTAAAATGAAGAAGTAATAAAACTGACTCCTTCCTCAGTTTTTGAGGATTTAATGGATTGACTCAATGAGTTCGTGTGAAGCTTTTAGTACAGCATGTTCATAGTAAACATTCAATGAGAGACCTGTCATTATTAAACCACTGTCAGTTTTTGTATTTTGTGTTGATGTCATTTTGCCTTACATCAGTCTCTTTTTTTAAATGAAAAACTTACAAGGTTAAAATTATATTTGAATGAGAAAACGGACTTTTCCCCTTTTATTCATAGATGTAATAAAGCATTTAGGAAGATAAAACTATTCATAAAAGCAGTAGAGTTACAGTGATGTAGAACATGGGTGCTGGGATCCCTGAGCCTGGGATTGAGTTCCAGATCTGACACTTACTAGCTGTGTGACCTTGAGCAAGTTCACAACACTTTTTTGTGTTCAGTTTCCTCATTTTGTAAAATAAGGATAATATGGTACCTTTTTTTAGTCAATTGTTTTGAGGAATGATTAGTTAAAACATGTAAAGGGCCTAGTACAGTTCTTGGTAAATGGCAAGATTCAAATATGTTTGTTATTATTTTTAAAATTTTGTATTGATATTTGTCTAGATTTGCTTTCAGGATTTTGTCAAATTTTCTTCAACTGTTAAATAGGGATTTAGTTAACATGATTTTCTATTATGGCACATCTTAAATATTGTAAATTAAAAGGACTGTACTTAATTTAAATGATTTTATAAGGCAATTCTTTTTTTTTTTTTGAGGGCAGTGTCACTGGCCCTCATATGTGGGACCGAACCGGGGCCGCTGGCTTCCCAGGCCAGCGCTTAACTATAAGGCAATTCTTGAATTCAAGCAATATTCTGATAAATAAGGTCAACTCTTTGTCTATGTATTTAAGACTTTTTAAAATATTAACCTTTATGTTGAACCGTCCATCTTCAAATACTTTTCACTGCTTCTTTGGAACATTTTCAGGTATAGTAGGTTTAAAGTCCAAATGTAAGAATCTCAGCTTTTGAAAGATTACCTAACGATTTTCAAAAAGAGAAAGCTATTTTGTTTTGAAAGGTTATTTAATGGAGAAATATACTTCATTCACAGAGCAATACATTTTGCAATTAAGTATTACTTTTGAATTTCACAATGGCATTTTATGTAAATCAAAATTTATGTAATTTTCATAATACAAATTATATTTTATGTAATTATTAAAATTATATAACTGTAATATAATTATATGTACATTATATGTAATATATAATTATATAATATTATGTTATATAAATAATTATATATAATTTTGTTTTATATAACATTTATGTAATTATCAATATTATTATATAAACTTTCTTTTTCTCTTTTTTATTAGTTTCAGGTATACAAAACAATGTAATATCACTCCTCACAAAGTGATAATCCCCCCTCCAATCTATTGCCCCTCTGACATCGTATGTATCTATTACAATTCCATTGACTCTGTTCCCTATGCAGTACTCTATACCTTGTGACTATATATATAAAATTATAGCTGACATACAATATTATTCAGCTTCAGCTTCAGGTATACAGTGCGATGGTTAAGCATCTACACTGTCCATTAAGTGTTCTCCCTAATAAAACATGTGCCCATCTGTGCTAATCTTGTGGGTACCAATTTATGCTTTGTAATCCCCTTCCCTTCTCCCTCATCCCCACCCCGTTCCCATCTAGCAACCATCAGTTTTTCCTTTGTATCTCTGAGACTATTTCTGTTTGCTTTGCTCATTTATTCAGTTCCTTAGATTCCACATATAAGTGATATCATATGGTATTTGTCTTTCTCCAACTGACTTATTTCACTTAGCATAATGTTCTCTAGGTCTATCCTGTAAGCTTTCAACTCAACTATTCAACTGAGTGTGTTAGATGTATATCCTTGGTTTTATAGTGGTACATAATTTTAATAAATGTGACTTTACTGTTTTCCATGATTCCACTTGTGCCTAACTGGTGTTATTTTGAAATAAGCATCTTTGTTATTCACACTGGGAAATTTATAATGCAAATTTCTTATAGGAATTGTTGAGGAGTACCAGTTGCCTTATTATGACATGGTGCCTTCAGATCCCTCAATAGAGGAAATGAGAAAAGTTGTTTGTGACCAGAAGTTTCGACCAAACATCCCAAACCAATGGCAAAGCTGTGAAGTAAGGCTATGTTCTTATGTATATTTTTCCTATCAGGGAGGATTTTCAGAGAACATACCATTCTTCTCTCTTAATCTAGGTATCCAGTTCATTCTATATATGTAGGTATATATCTTTGATTATAGTCCCTTTAGCTGTATATATCCATAATACTGAGTTATGTGGCAGTAACAAACCCTGACATCCCAGTGACTTGACACAATAAGATTTTATTTCTTGACTATGCAAAGTCCCCTAAAGATGGGGACTGTGTGCTGCTATCTCAGCACATAGTTTTTAGGTTTCTAGGTGTGGAGAAGAGAGGAGTTAGAGGGTCACAAACTGATTCTTTAGTGTTTTGGCTCCAAGTGAATCATATTTCTCTCACTCATCGTTCATAGACCAGAACAACTCACATGGTCCCATCTAACTCCCAGAGGCTGGGAACTGTGGGGAGAACAGGCATATTAGGTGGTATTCTATATCTATGCCACATAGAATATTACAATTTCAGCCATCCTTCTATTCCATAAATTATTCCTAATCCCAAACCCTGCTAAAGTTTGTGTTTATTCTCTCTCATCAGAAAAGCTTCCTTTTCTGGCAGGTACCTTTGTAGTTTATGTCCTGACCCCAACAACACATGTAGTCACCATCGTATAGTACACACAATAAATGGTTAGCAATGCTTGTTCTGCCTTACATGAAGGTAGAGACTTTTTTAGCTACCATAGGGAGAAAGGAGACAAGGTGGGGGAAAGACTATAAACCATCTAATGAATTACAGAACTATTTTAATGCTTTAATCTCCCCCATCCTCGTTATTACTGTGTATCTTCTGCTATATTTAAATGCAATTCTTGAGGCCTTGTTTAAATTTTGGCTTTGTCATTCAGATTATTTTATACAGATGCTTTTCCCCTCCTCATCTTTTCCTCTCCTTCATGTTTCACTCAACTCTTTTCCCATTTATGTCTTAGCATATCTATTTCATGTGCCTACATACTTATTTTGAAGTATGCAGAATCTGAGGCATTCACAACCAAGTTGAACTTAAATTAATTTTCCTAATATTGACAGTTTCATGCATGTAAAGGAATAAATGACAAATGAAAAGTTTAAAGTACAGTAATAAAATGAAAAGCAGTAAATTCACTACCAAATTTGAAAAATGGAACATTTCCTGTGACTTTGAATATTCCTTTCTCCTCTCAGCGGTTACTATTACAATTATTTATTATTGTGTTGTTTTTCTTTAGAATTCTGTGATACATATTGAAAAATATATTGGTTATTTTTGTGTATTTGTAAAACTTATATTGAAACTCACTGTAGATATTCTTAATTTTTTTTTACTTTGTCTTATATATGCATACCTAGAATCTGTTCATTTTCTTATCTGTGTAGTATTCCATTGTATGGACATAGCACAATTTCTGTTTCCACTGTACTGTTTATTGTCATATCTGTGATTTTTATTTTTTTAAAAATAATGCTGATATACACACACACACACACACACACACGAGGTATGATCACAAGATACAGTGGATGTTTAAAGTAAAAACAATTTATTATAGTAAAAGACACATTGCCATTAATCCCCCTCAATATCCTCCCTCTCACATCTAACACACATCCCATCATTCTTGCCACTTTCTGAAGCAGTTCTGGAAGTCCTCTTTCATGAGTATTTTTAGTTGCTCTGTCATGGCTGCCTCCATGTCCTGAACGGATTCAAAAAGTTTACCTTTCATGGTCATTTTGACTTTGGGGAACAGCCAGAAGTTGCATGGTGCCAGATTCGGTGAATAAGGTCAATGAGGACACACCTTAATGTTTTTATTTGACAGAAATTGCTGTACCAGAAGTGATGTGTGACACGGAGCCTTTCCGTTATGATCACAAAATATGGTGAATGCTGCTGCCGAGTGCCATCCAATGGAAAGGCAGGGATCTACAGTATGGGAAGTGGTACATGGAACCTTAGTAAAGTGTGTGACAAGTTTCCACTTGTTTGGTGCAGTCAGTCGGGTGTGAGCTACAGTTTAGAGAAGGTGTGTTTTAGAGTGTACTATAAATTATCCCCCATCATGACAATGCTCTGTGTCACACATCGCTTCTGGTCTATGGCAATTTCTGTCAAATAGAAACATTATGGTGTGTCTTCATCCAACTTTTTCACCGAATCTGGTGCCATGCAACTTCTGGCTCTTCCCCAAAGTCAAAATAATTTAGGACATTGAGGCAGCCACGACAGCACAACTAAAGACATTCACAAAAGAGGACTTCCAGAACTGCTTCAGAAAGTGTGTTCAGAATGATGTGTTCAAAGTGAGGGCAAAGTATTTTGAGGGGGATTAATGGCAATGTATATTTTACTGTAATAATTTTTTAATTTAAACATTCACTGTATTGTTTGATCATACCTCATATGAATATATTTATAATTTTATTTTTTCAACATTCATTCTTGGCTCTCAGAGTTTCCTTCTAAGATCATTTTATGACTTTGTGATTATCCTTTAACTGTATTTTATTTTAATTGTTTTTTTAGTGAGCATCTAGTGGTTGTAAGTTCTTTCAGTATTTGGGTGTCTGAAAATGTCTTTATTTTGTCCTCAATCTTGAACAGATAGTTTACCTGGGCATAAAAACTGAGGTTCACAGTTATTAAAGATATTCCACTGTCTTCTGGCTTCCATAATTGGTATTGAAAAGTAAACTTATTTTTATTTCTACTAAAAAGATAATTGATCTTTTTATAACTACTAAAAAATTAATGTATATTTTCTTCTTGACTATTTTAAGAACTTCTCTGTCTTTAGTATTCTGTAGTTTCTCTGTGATGCATTTGATTCATTTTTCTTGGAATTTTTGGACTTTCTAATTCTAAGGATTTGTGACTTTCCTTAATTCTGGAAAATTCTGACTATATCTCTTCAAATAATTTCTCCTCTCATTTCTCTATTGCCCATTTGTAGAGAACTCATTAGGTGCATGTTAGACCTTTCATTTTACTTTGCTTGTTTCTTATTCTCCCCTATTTTCCATATTTGTGTTTTTATGCAGCATCTTTCATATTTATCTTCCAGCTGATTAATTGTTTTCAGATGTAGCAAATCTGCTATTTAACTCATCCATTTAGTTTTCTATTTTAATGATTGTATTTTTTATGTCAAGAAGTTTTATTGGTACTTTTCTTTTTAAAAATATACTCTTGTTTTTTACTTATAGTTTGAATTTCCTTTTTGCTTTTTAAAAATGAATTTTATATTTTACATCATTTAGTTTTAGCATCTCATGTTTTGATGGGTCTGATTTTACTGTTTGTTGTTTCAGTTGACTCTTGCTTAAGATACTTTACTTCCTTATGTGCTTGTGAATTTTCATGATGTGCTCAGGCTTACTGCAACATTTTAAGACTTGGGCTTTATTTTATTTTATTTTTTTTTTTAACCAAGAGCTAAGATTTAGACAATTTTTTTTACAAATCTCTTTTAAGGCTGATTAATCCTTATACTCAGAACTTTGCAAACATCTTGATCTGACACCTGCTGTGTGTTTCAGGCTGTACTTCCTGACTTTCATATGTGGTCCATCAATTCTGAAATTCTAGACTGTGAGATAAGCGGAAGCCACCAGAGCAGACACTTGCTTTAGTGATTTCTCATATCTTCCTGGATTTATGCACTCTCATTATCTTTCCCTCTGAGTATTTACCTTATTTATTTACCAGTTCACTTATACTGATTTTCTTAATTCTGAATTTTTGATATTTATATTTAGATCATTATTTTGGTGTGATTACATATGTTAAATTCACAAATCTTGTTATACAATTTGATGAATTTTTTTTAAATGTGTACACGTATGTGCTTGCCATCCAGATCAATATATGGTGAAATTCCAAACTATTACATTTTCTTTTTTGTCTTTCATGTCCCTTCTTAGAATATTTTATTTTATTTTATTTTATTTTATTTTATTTTACTTTATTTTAGCTGAGTCATCCTGCCACCTGTTGGCAGCTTAACGGCAGCTCAGCTCAGGCTGGGCATCAAACTGCTGTTGCTCAGAGCTCAGCTCGCACTCTTGAGGGAGCTCTTAACCAACTGAACCACTCGGCCGGCCCCCTTCTTAGAATATTTTAAATGAAAGCCATTTTACCATATTCCCAGAAATCAATGGATTGAACTTTCAATTAAAAATTAGGCTCTATTGGTAGATATGTGTATTTGACAGGATTTTTTAACAGTTTTGGCCCTGATCTTTTTCTCATATTGTTCTAAATTTACTATTTCTTCCTCAGAGCTTAATATCAATTTCTGGCTTTGTGGTTTTGCTTCTCTTGTACTGTGTTTTGTGTGAGTAAAGTCTTTGATGTTTTTCTCTCTTAAAGGCACTCCGGGTCATGGGGAGAATAATGCGGGAGTGTTGGTATGCAAATGGGGCCGCCCGCCTAACCGCCCTTCGTATTAAGAAGACTATTTCTCAACTTTGTGTCAAAGAAGATTGCAAAGCCTAATGATGATAATCATGTTAAAAAGAAATCTCTCACAGCTTTCTTTCTCATTTTCCCTCTTTATGTGAATGTTTTTCCTTTTTTGTTGTTGTTGTTCTACCTCAAACATAATGCAGTACAGTATTTAAGTGCCCAAAGGCAGCATGAAAAACCAGCTCTAAAGTTAAGCATGGGCAAGAGTTAGCTTCATCCAATTTTCATGCTGTCTTTAATTTTATTTTGAAAAGCAACACATCAACTCATCTATTTATAAGAAAGATATTGCAAAAGTGTAAAATAAGCTATATAAAAATTATAAAAGTCATTGAAGTTTTATTTTACTTGAATCAAGAGCACATGAATGAATGAATGGGGAAAAGTGTTGAAAGAAGTGAGATGAAAATATATTCATTAAAAACGTGAACTAGAGTATGTTATATCTAAACAAACCTTTAGATTATGCAACCTATGGTATTCTCTATTTTTTAAATTACACAGGATCTTTAAAAAATAAATATTGCTTAAAACTTTAGTATATAAAACATGTAAAAGTGGAGCTGCTCTGTTGGAATATGGAAGTGAGGTCAGCGTCCCACTTACTTGGTCCCCTGCCACCCCCCGCCTCCTTTACTCTTCATAATCCATCACCATTGCAGCATTTGAGGCCAACAGTTTGAAAGCCACTAATATTGTTACTTCCTCTCATTTTCAAATGGGGTACCTGACATCTTGAAACATTGAGAAATGTTCCAAAGTCACACTGCTAGTGGTCGAGCTGCCTCTAGGTCCAAGTCTTGTGACAATCTACACTGTAGCATTAGCAGTCTTCCTACTAACATTTAATTTCCATAATAATTTTCTCCCCATGTAGAAATAATATCTTTTATGATGATATTTGTAGTTTAGTAAAACAGAAGACAAATTGAGCTATTTCTGCAGCATCATACTGGACCTGCAGGAACTCTTAGGACAATATTCATTGATGTTTTCCTTCTAGAAACTTCATAGTCACCTTATTTGTTAGATATGTATTAATGTTTTCTGAACACTTTTAGAGATTAATCAAGCATAAAGATCTGTTGTCAGAAGAAGTCTTTAAGATGCATTACAGGGGCCCCTGCTACTTTTCCATACACACATTGAGAAAGGGGAGAACAGAAAAGGAAGAGCAAATTAGGAGATATTTTGAAGAAAAATCAAGAAAACTTTTAAATGAAGTATACCAACCAAATTCTACAGAGGGTATCCGTAACTGTAAGCAGATATTTCCCTACCCTTTCAAAATGAGCGAGTGGGCGCAGAAGAAGAAGGCTCATGATAATTTTGGCTTTATTCTACTTCCTGTGGAGACAGAAATGATGAATTCTGAATAATACATAGAACATTAACTATTTCCTTCAAACCTGTAATTCTGCTTTGATGAAGGAGTTTTAAGATGGAATCTTTTATTGCTCTAAAATATTATTTCCTAAACCCTGTCCCTTAGAACACTCTTCTGAGATGATTCAAAACCGAAAGTGTTCTTTGATAGATTCTGAGAAGGTGATACTGCACATTTGTGTGTCATGTTCTTTGAGGAGTCTAGCAGTGAAGAAATGTTACATGAACTTTATAATAATGTTACATTTCATATGTATAGATTAGATATGGATGGCCCATAAATATAATACTGAAGCAATTTTAACATAGAACTTGGCATATGCATTGCAGTTTTAAATAAATTTCTTTCCAAAGAAAAAATGTTATATGAATTTCTTTAGGTTCAATTTCCCAAATTACTTGACCATGGAACCGTTTTATTAAGAGTAGGGGAAACCTTTTACTATCCCACATTTTAGGTTCTGCAATGCACAGCTTAGGTAACAGTGTACTGAAGCATATACCTCTGTATTTTCATGTAGAGCACAATTAGTGCTTATACTTCATTTTGCTGTGGAATTCTGTTACTGAACTCATCTTCATTTGACTAGAATGAGATATCAAATGCAAAATTATGACAGCTGTGGTTTGCATACACTTTTACTCTCATTTATGAAGTTATCCATTCATTAAGTTATATGGGTCATCCCATATATTCCTTGTCACAATATTGGGCCCAATAGAGAAATTAAAGTATAGATAGGTTCTGCCCTCAGGGATTTTAAAGTTTGATTTCGGAATGGGAATGTGGGTGTGTGGGGGAAGAGAGTAAATTGACAAATAGTATAAAGTAGGATGTTTTGCATTCTATATGACAGTGGGTTTCAAAAATTACTTTCAATTTGCAACACATTTAGAAACCATCTTTATTTGGCTAGCCCAGATAATCTAAATTATATAATCAGTTTTAAAAAGTGCATATGGGCCAGCCGAGTGGCTCAGTTGGTTAAGAGCTCACTCAAGAGTGTGAGCTGAGCTCTGAGCAACAGCAGTTCGATGCCCAGCCCAAGCTGAGCTGCCAACAGGTGACAGGATGGCTCAGCTAAAAAAAATAAAAAAATAAATAAACAAAATAAAAAGTGCATATGTGAAAGATTTTATATATATATATATATATATATATATATATATATATATATATATTTAATTAGCTTCAGGTGTACAACAAAGTGCAATAGTTATATTTTTTACCCCTCAAAGTGACAACCCCCCTCCCCCAATTCTCCCCTCCCACTCCTCCCCTCCCCATATCATACTATCTATTACAATTCCTTTGACTCCCTTCCACCATATAATCCACATCCCGTGACTGTCTATATATTCAATTACAGTTGGCATACAATATTATACAACATCAATTTCAGGTATTAAAAAGAGTTTATGAAGGAGCTAATTTGCTTGTGCTTATTACCTTGATTTCTCAAAGATTGTTTCTGTATATATGAAAATGAAATTATTTATTTACTATGGTTGTACTATAGTTTCAAATAAACAAGAATAATATTTCCTGTTTTATTCACTTATCTTGGGTGAATATACTTATTTAATTTTTAAGAGAGAATGTTTTAACATCCTCACTTTCCTTATCATTATGTTTTATAATTTAGAGCATGACCAAATATAATTTTATATTTTTATTGGTTCAATTTTCACTCTAGAGAAATCTGTACATTTGGAGATATTTTTCTTGTTTTGTGTTGGTTAACTATAATTCCTAACTGAATAGTCTTATATTTCAATTACCAAGTACAATGTTTAAGAAAGGGAATAGATTAACAAAAATGATTACAAAAAGTTAAAAGTTCTACTTTTTCCTTAACTCTCAATGTGATTATAAAAAGTCAATGCTCACTTACAAAGAGAGGATAAAGTTTAGAGCATTAAGAAAAATTTACTGTATATTATCTATGCTGTTAAACTTCATATATTTGTTTTTTGTGGAGTCTTATTGTGTAATATTTCCATTGAATTGTGTTGAAAACAAAAAATATTCTTCTTAAGCTCAAAGTGTGAGTGTTCTTTGCTTCTCTCAAATACTTTGGCTTTGGATATAATATAAAGCTCGGGAAAATGCTATTTAAGAAATATCAGTACTGTATAAAGCAGTGATGGAATATGTGTATTCAGCATCACTTCCTTAAAATAAGGGAAACATTATTTGTTGTCCATATTTCAGCATGAACTGTTGCCTTATAAGCAATGTGTTTAAATGTGTAATCAGTACAGATTCTGTTGTGTGCTTTTTCCTGTGCCTAAAATATTTGCCATGTTACATCTAGAATTCTTAATTTATGCTCTAACTTGAAAGTGAAGTGAAACATGACTGTGTGGTGCACTATTTTAGGTGTAGCACTTGCTTTCATCTTTACACTTTCAATTAAAAAGCATTTTAAGTTTCCATGATTGTATGAAAATAGTAACCTGATTGCAGTGTCTGAAGATGTCAAAATCAGCTTTTATTTGGAAATGAAAATCTACAATAGATCCATTAGGTTAGAAGTTCCATAATAATTGATTATTTTTAATACTTCTACTTTAGTGGAATCATTAAGCAAAACAAAAGCGAACTACTTCTACTATGTTGGGATGTTGCCACCACATTACTTATCAGGCAGAGAAATCTCAGGGTTATCTTCGAGTTTACACAAAAGGACCAGAGCACCTGCTCGCAAAGCATCAGAAAGCAGCGAGTCCAGGTTTGCCATTATACAAAGTTCAATGTAAAATTGCTTGGCAGGGAATAGTTTTTGATGAACCATTTAAAATAAATATGGAAATGCATTTAGTTTAAATACATTGATTTAAAGTATGGACATTTTATTTCCCATTATGAAATTAAGAAAGTAACAGTAGCAAATCAGTAGTTGAAGGCAGTTGATGTCTTCAATAACCATTCCTTTAAATAAATTTACAAATACAGTATTTTAAGTTACTTGCAAATGTTTGAGAATTAGGATCTTCAAATGGTGTCATTGGTGGTTTTTAAAGATATTCTAAATAGCTTTTCTTTTGTGAAACATACTACTTCTATGTTTGACAATGCTTTGTATTAGCTCCCTCCATAAACTAATACCTACATGGACTTTATGCACTATGTAGTGAAGACAGTAATTCTTTGGCTCCTGAGGGCTTCTTCTAAACAGAAAAACAAGTTAGTTGGATTATAAAAAAATTTTAAATAGTGTTAATATTAAGTAGAGTTTCTATAATACAGGCAGTTTTTCAAAATGTTTCAATGCAGATTTTCAGATTTTGACTTCCTTTTTCCTCTAGTTTTCCTTTTACTTTTCATTATTTTTCTCACCTCCTTTTTCCTCACCATCTTCCAAAATTATCTTTAGTCCCTAATTAAAACAAAAACAAAAACAAAAACAAAAAACCTAGCAATTGTTTAATGAAGGAGCATCCCTTGGTGGTCTAAATCATTTCAGACGTGTCACAAACAAACACAAAAACCAGAATCTGGGAATTGTAAAGAAATTTGTCATACTTTATAGATAAAGAAACCAAGGACCAGAGATTAAACATTTGGTAGTTATTAGCAGAACTGATATAACAACCCAGTGGGAACACCCACCATGGTGCCTTACCATATCTAACATTTACTAATGAAAATACAATTAGCATGCATCTAAACCTACCTTGAATGTTCACTACATAATGTGCCATTTGATGATGATGATAAAACCCCACTCTTTTTATTTCTGCTACAGTCATGGTGAGATCAGTGAAAAATAAAACTAAAATAGGCTAAGGAAGAACTTTAAATAGCTAGGTAGGCAACCACTGGAGTGCTGAATAAAATTTAGAAATTGTGACAACATGGGATTTCTTAGTATAAGTAATGCTAAGAGATGCTTCATAACTCTTTTTTCCCCTCCTTTGTGTAAGGATTGTTTTTTCTCCTTATTCATTGGAATGGGAATGAAAGATAAAATGGTAGTTGAACCTGGGACCACGTCTAATGTCTTCCTTCTCTCTTTTTTTAGAGTCTCATTAGTTTATCTTTGGCATTCATTTTTTTTAGTACATTAAAATAAATCTTCTCTGGATTTCATTGATTGTGTTCACTCTGTAATTCCTCTTCTTCTAGTGTTCTGGCCCCTGTTAGATGGCTACACACTGAACTTAACAAGATTTTAATTTCCCATGCCCATATATGAGAGGTTTCATCTCATGCCTTGTCCAGTAATTTTTCATTTGGCACAACGATGATGGTATTTGTTAATGGCAAAGAAGACTTCCTTTTAAATTTTAAAAAGACTAGCAGTCTAGTTATAGTCTAGTTTTCAGCTAACATATGAGGAGTGTCTACGTTTGCCTTAATGTTAAATTCCACTTAAGAGATGGTGACTTGTACAAAGAATATGAAGTATATATCCCATAATGTGATTACTAAATTTATTTCTGCTATGTGTCATACTTTTGCTTTATTTTGCTGTGGCCATCTTTTCAAGTTAAGCCATTATGCCATATGGTTTGAATATAATATTATGTTGAAATTAGGTAATAATCCCCATTTTAATATCCCTCTATTAAGAACTGCCAGGATTCTTCTTAATTCAATTGTAGATTTAGTACATGTGGTAGACTAAGCTCTATCTCATCCTAGATTTTAATATTTTCAGATATGACTATGTTTCCTTATTATTAGTAAATGTTATCTACAAGAAGTTTTTCTCTCCTGATCTAAGAGTTTTAACTGGGCTACAGGAACCTGAATGTTAACATAACCATGAAGACCCTGAATGTGTTAGAAAATGAGCCTTATACCAACTGTCACCAGGGCCAGCTGGGCATGTGTGTTCTGCACAAGTACTCTCAGTGGAGGGATGGGGAGGGGCTGAAATCCAACCTGCAACTGGCTTCTCAACTCAGAAATATTTTTATATTTTGCAGAAAAGTACTTTATGTGCTTATATATCTACAGGAAAAGGCCCTTCAAACAATGAGAATTAGAATTTCAAAATGGTTCTTGACATCTGTAAACTGAATAGACAACTTTGAAAAACAAATGTTAGCTTTTCATCTTAGCGTTCCCAAGAGAGCAAAAAGTATTATATGTGTATCCTGTTGATTAAAATTTTCAACTGAGACACTTTGCACCAAGACACGTGGACCCTCATTTTGATATCTCCATTGAGTTTTCATTCCATGTGCAAACATACTCATTGACTTTGCCTGTGAAGAGGCAAAGAGGTGAGTACATGTCTAAGTTCTAACTAATGCACGTAGAGAATGAGATTTCCAATGTCTCCATTTCCTCCAATTGGCTAAATGCAAGTAATGAGCTGTTTTTGAAAATCCAATTCTTTTTTTCTCTTTAAGTAAGGGTATTGAACCAAAATATTAAATTCTAGTTCATTTCTACAATGACTAGTGTCAAGCTCTTATACTCTTCTGATCTTAGACTGGAGCAAATTATTCAAATTTAATCTGTGTTTCAGGTTTTAAAATGTCCTAAAAACAGAAAATTAGATTCAGATCTCAAAAAAAGGAATTTTGGATTGACTTTCAAAGTACTAATACTAATTATACTTTTCTTTTGGTAGTGTGACTTTTCTTATACCTAAGAACATATTACAAATGTCAAAACCGTTGCATTTTGACATTGCAAAACATGCCTTGAACTCTTGAACTACTGTGAAAAGAATCACTATTGTAAAGACTTATTGTAAGCTAGCTGATATTCTCAAGTATGCAAAAAGGTGTCATCTTTCAACAGACAGGCCCAAATGAATGTATATAAGGAATATGAAGAAATAAATTACTTTTTCAAATGAGAATTGGACAATAAATTGTATCAAAAATATGCAGATGGCAATTTTAGTAGTTGCAATTTAATTGTTGAAGCTGAAGAGGAGTCCAAATTTCAAAAGGAAATGAATGATACTCAGATATTTCATTAATTTCTAGTTTGTGGAAATGTGAATTTTTTAGTAATATATATACTTATTTAGTTTAAAAATAATAGTATTTTAAAGTTAGTAAGAACTCAGTGATAGCCTTCATACCAAAATGTTTAACTTTAACCAACAGCAAGTTATAAAATTATTTATTTTAAAGCTTTTATAATATAGGATAATTTTCAGCTGCCTCCAGATGTAAATACTTATCTGCCTCAATGTGATATTTTTATGTATGCATTTTCTGAAAAAGTATTGTTTTGTAAAGTGGCAAAGATAATAAACACTCCTTGCACTTGTTTCTGTGAAGCATATAGAGCTCTATTTTAAATAAAAAGAAAATGTGTCATATTTTGGTTTCTATTCAATCATATTGTATTATTTTAAATTTATATTTATATTTGTATGCAGTATATGAAACGGGTTTTGGACATTTAAACGCTGACTTCAGTGAGCCCTGGAATTTTGCTTCCCTCCTTCCTGGAAAAGACATTTGCTTCTTTAGCCATTTCTGTACACAACACTCAAGACAGTAGTCTTTGATTTTTTTTTTTCTGTAAAGTAACCATTCTTTGCACTTATTTAAGCATTTATTCAAAGACTACTGGGTTGGCTTGCACAGTATCATGGTGACTAAATCCTTGAGCACTAGAATTAGTGATAATTTTACTTAAGTTTGAAGATACATTTCTTTTTAAAGTTATTGGGGTGACAATTGTTAGTAATGTTACATAGTTTCAGGTCTACAATTCTGTAATACATCATCTACATATCACATTGTGTGCTCACCACTGAGTCAGTTCTCCTTCCATCACCATGTATTTGATCCCTTTTTCCTCTTCTACTTTCCACCCCCATCCCCACTACCTAATGGTAACCACTAAACTATCGTCTGTGTCTGTGAGTTTTTGTCTCTTCATTTGTTTGTCTTGTTTTTTTTTGTGAAGATATAGTTTTAAAACATTAAGAGTAACATATTCTTTTGTACAGCGAGAAATACTCTGTGTAACTCATTACCCTCTGCCCTCCCCTCTAAAAGGTAGTAAACTTGAAGGGATAGTTATAAACCAAATCAAGGGTAGGTTAGCCAAATTCATAGTGGCTGTTCCACAATGACATTGTGAAAAAATTAGGTTGTTTTCGTGTATATTTGCAAACCTACAATGATGATATATATATATATATATATATATATATATATATATATATATATATATATAAAACATCATTGTAGGTTTGCAAATATATATATATATATATATATTTTACCCCCCCTAGGACTTAGCATAACAGAAGCTGAACCTACAGCATTTATTTCATGCATAGTTTTTACAATCTAGATTGACATGAAGTAAATATTTTGTCTTTTTCTACAACTCCAAGAAGCTAATGATGAAGCCAGATGCGAATCTGACTTCATGATGGTTTTACTTTTAATATGGGTTAAATTCTTTTGCTTCTTCATTTCATTTTTTTTCCAATTTGGGGGGCAATGTTGTTAGTGTGTTCTCATTGTCTTTCATCAAGTGGGTACTAACCAGGTTCACAAGTCAAATATTCTTGCTCAACCATCATGAAGTCAGATTCTCATCTGGCTTCATCATTAGCTTCTTGAAGTTGTAGAAAAAGGCAAAATATTTACTTCATGTCAATCTAGATTGTAAAAACTATGCTGTAGGTTCAGCAACACTAGTAGTAGTGCTTTTTTTCAGTTGTGATTTTGTAATAACATTTCAGTGTTTTGAGTTTTTAGCACTAATGTATGCAAAAGTTAGTGAATATTGGGCCGGCCGAGTGGTGCGTTGATTAAGAGCTGGCTTGGGACGTCAGCGGCCCTGGTCCGGATCCCATATATGAGGGCCAGTGACACTGCCCTCTGCAGCTAAGATGGTGAACAACAGCTCCACTTGGGGCTGGGCTGCTGTGAGTCCCCAGGACGGCATAGCTGCAGCCCTGCTGCAGTGGGCTGCCATAGGCTGCAGTGTGTGGCTGGCAGACAGTGTGAGCAGCTGGCAGCTGGTGTGAGCTGCCAAGAGCCGTGGTGAGCAGCCACCCAGAGGCTGGCGACCTATCTGCCTCACTTGAGAAGAGCACAATGATGATACCAGCATGGGCCATTGAAGCAACATCCTCCACAACTAGACTGAAGAACAAAAGGACAACAACTTGTCTATTCCCCCCTTCCCCGGTTCCCCAACACTGTTCCTCTCCCTCAATTCCCCAATAAAATCTTTAAAAAAAAAAAAAGTTAGTGAACATTCCCATTGATCACACAATTTACCTAATGAGTGAATTTGAAATTGGATAATTGCTTTTCCCTTCTCTTAGGATAGATTCCTAGAGATGGAAGAAATCACTAAATCTAGGCTGTTTTATGGAGCGTTGTAAAATGAAAATTTTAAGAAATGCTGTCTGACTTTTAGAGGAAATATGAGGTCTCACAATAAAGTTTGCAAACTCATCCTAGAGAAAGTGCTCCATACCTCATTGCTGAATATCACTACGGTCACCTTCGAAGTACTCCCCTGGGGAATTATGCACCAATGCCAGTGCCTAGTCCACCCTTCAAAGCAATTTGGAACTTTTTTCTGGTATGACCATCAGACCTGTTGTCATATTACCCTTGAATGTCATCAAAATGTCTTCCTTTCAATATTTCCTTTATCTTTGGGTAAAGAAAGAAGTTATTGGGGGGCCAGATCAGGTGGATAGGGAGGGTGTTCCAATACAGTTATTTGTTTACTGGCTAAAAACTCCCTCACAGACAGTGCCATGTGAGCTGGTGCATTGTCGTGATGCAAGAGCCATAAATTGTTGGCAAAAGTTCAGGTCGTCTAACTTTTTCACGCAGCCTTTTCAGCACTTCCAAATAGTAAACTTGGTTAACTGTTTGTCTAGTTGGTACAAAATCATAATGAATAATCAATCCCTCTGATAGCAAAAAAAGGTTAGCAACGTCATTGCAACAAGTTTGCGAACTTAATTGTCAGAGCTCATATACATGTGTGGTTAAGGATCATTATTAACACTTTGAATGCTTTTTTTTTTTTTTTTGAGGGCAGTGTCACTGGTCCTCACATGTGGGACCAAACCGGGGCCGCTGGCTTCCCAGCCAGCACTTAAGCATCGCGCCACTAGGCTGGCCCTTTAATGCTTTCTTAAATCTATTTAATAAGAAACATTTTCTATAGAGAGATCTTTTGATTTGTTTTGGTTAATGCCATATCTACCAAAATTGTAATTATAATCACTTCTATAATTAAAATAGGTTAAAAAAATTTTTTCCCCTCAAATATTAGCCAACAAATCTTTATCAAATATTGTTGATAAGAGTATAGTGTAACAGTCATTGTAGGTGATGCTAAGAAAACAGTAAGCTCTTGCATTTATTTAGGAAGATAATCCATTTAGAAAGACAACATGCACAAGAATCGCCATCTAACCTTCGAAGCTAGTAGTACAAGATGTGTCATAAGGAAAAATTATTAAGGCTGAATGTGATATAGATATTAAATGGTAACAAAGACATAAAAATGATGTATAAGTTAAGTTGAAAAATTCAATAAAATTAACAAGTTGATGCTGTAGAATGGGAAAGATGTGTAGAATGGGAAAAAAGAAGCCCATGGTAGGAAAAAGGTCTGATACAAAGCAGGAATGCTCTTGGCAGTGCATAACTTATAGAACTGGAATGGAAGGTTTTTATGAGGTCCAGATTACAACATTTAATCTGGATCTGCCTTTGAGGGAGACTGAAGATTTTAAAGCAGCAATGGTAATGTGAATTTGGTATTTAATAAAGACAGTAAAAGAGTTACCTTCTTAGGAGATTTTATCAATGACAACTGAAGATTCCACCATTATTTTCCTTCCCTAATTGGTGAATATTTGGAGATAGCAGACAGATGAAGAATTTCAGGATGAGCTGTACAGTTGGTGTGATGTAGTCTTTATATGGTGCTTTCCCCTTTTTTTAGTGTGTTTCAAAAGCAAAGCAAAATATATTCACAAGAAAGAGAAAAAAAGAAATCAAAGGTTATTAAAGCTATGACCCAGAGACTTTTAAAACACACACCGCACGGAGAAAAAATCATTTAAAAAGGTCTACCTCGTAATTTCATCTCCGCATGAAGAAATTTCCAGGTGACACTCAACTGTGTGCAATAAATTTCAAATATAATCAAATTCTGTTTAGAAATACTAATAGTGATTTCATAAAAGAACCCTTGCTTCAGCAACTTAGGAAATTACACTTGATTTTCTTTTGAGTGTTACTCAGTTGTGCTTGAAATTGTTTATTTGAACTCTTCTAAACAAGAAGCAGGTGGTTAAATGCGGGCGCTGTTTAACATTTACACAAAACATTCCAAACACAATGTACTTTTGCCCTTTGAATGTCAACCAGCTTTTACTTCTCGCTCAGCCTGTCCGTTGGCTATTTGATTTGACCTCACTGCATCCCTGAAAGGAGAATTGGTTCAAAAGTAGTTACCTGCTAAGAAGCATTAGATTATTTTTACAATCTTCCAGCTGAAGCTTTTAATGTGGCAACTGCTGGTTACTGCAGCAGTTTAAGAAAAAGGAACTGCCGAGTTTGCCTTTTATTTTTAAATGGAGAAACACAAGGTGACACAATCGCATGAAATGTTAGTGAACCAGAACAGGGAAATGCAGCTTCGTTTTCTGCACAGAGCAAACGCAAGACTTTGCAAAACACATTTCAATTCTATGAGTAGACAGCAATCTGGATCTTTGCTTTTACATAATACATAAGTCCTTCATGAAATTCACTTTTCTCTAGGTCACTCTTTCCTTTACCTGAAATACATGGGTGATATCATGAACCACTTACTGAGACTCCATTTGCTACGAAGTACTTATTAAATACTCCAAATTTACAAAAAGGTAGGAAGATGAATTACAGAAATACACAGACTTGGCTGTTTATTTCTTCTTTCGTTTCTGAAACAAACTTTTGTAGAATTAGGGTACATTTCTCTGTTCTCATCTGTTCTCTTCTCTGCCCATTCATTCCTCAATCCACTGCAACAGGCATTTCAACAGGCATTGCTCCTCTGAAACTGCCTTCTCCACCCTCGCGGATGATACAGCCTAGTGCAAAGGACATTTTACCCTTTTCTTTCCTTGTCCCTCTAGGATTTTTGACATAGAATATTCTCTTCCAGAATTATTGTTCTTATTTGCTAAACTATCACTTTCTTCTGATACTCCTCCTCCTCCCGCTTCTCTTTTTTGGTATCCTTCATCTATTTTCCATTTCTCTCTGTGTCCCTAAAATGCTGATATTTATCCAGGATTCTAGCTTTGACTTTCTTCACCCTAAATCTTCCTTCTTAGTGATCTCATCTACTCTTTTGTCTTTAACAAACCTACATATTTGTTCGAGATTTCTTTTCTAAGATCCAGTCCTCATTTCCAGTTGCTTCCTGATGTATCCACTTGGATATGCCATACTTACTTCAGACTCAAATGTCAAAATGCACTTTTTTGTGTCTGACTTCTTTTGCTTAGCCCATGTTTTTGAGATTCATTCATGTTGTTAGATGTGTCCGCAGTTGATTCCTTTGTATTGCTGTGTACAGTTCTATTGTATTAACATGTCACAATTTGTTTTTCCATTCACCTGTTGAACATTTGAATTTTCCCAGCTCGGAGCTATTATGAATAAACCTGCTATGAATATTCATATATAAGTCCTTCTGTGGATATATGTTTTCATTTCTCTTGAGTAAATAATTTAGCAGTATAATCTCTGAGTCAAATGGTAAGTGGAAACTTTTGTCCAAAGTATTTGTACCATTCTACACTCTTACTATCCAGACTCTTTCATTTTAGCCTTTCTAATGGGAATATAGTATCTGATTGTTATTTTAAAATTGCACTTTTGGGGCCTGCCGAGTGTTGCGGTGGTTAAGTGCTGGCTTGGGAAGCCAGCGGCCCTGGTTCAGGTCCCACATATGAGGGCCAGTGACACTGCCCTAAAAAAATAAAATTAAATTAAAAAAATAAAAAAAAATAATAAAATTGCACTTTTGTGATGAAAAATGATATTTAGATTTTCTTTTTCCTTTGAATATTGACTCATTCTGAGAGAGATGTTCAAATATTTTGCCTGTTCTTGATTGGTTGTTTGTTTTCTTATTACTGAATTGTGAATGTTCTTTATATTGTTTAGATACAAAGATTTTTGTCAAAATGAACTCATTTTCTTCATGATAAACCTATACTCTTTTGGTTCCTATGATCCCTTTTGGTTCACTCAACAACCAACTTGTGCTGTTTCTACTTCCTCAGTATATCTATCTCTCCTCTCCATCTTCATGTCACTACTGCTTTTATTCATTTCCACTCCTATATGTTTTCTCCCTTTCAGATAACATTAGCAATCATTCTTAATAACAAGTGTGATGGCTTGAAATCATAAAACAATAGTGTAGGGGGTGGGGGCAAATCCATCCTCCTCCTTTGTACTTATCAAATAGGGATGAGCAAATTCTACAGACTTTGACCAATAGTTTCCTAGGAACAAAAGAACATCTTCCCAGAAGTTAGCAGTATTTCCTCTTTGCAGATAACATGTTTGCTTGGCTAGTGGAATTATCTTCTGTGCCCAAAAGTTTTACTGACTGTCAGTTTTGTCCTAAATTATCCATACTTCATTGGTTTCTATCTTCAATTTATCGAGATTTCTTTTATGGCACAGAATTTGGTTTATCTTGGTGAGTGAGTATTCTGTGTGCATTTAAAAAGAATATGTATTTTGCAGTTTTTGTGTATAGTGTTCTTTCAGTGTAAATAAATTAAGTAGCTAGAGTTTTCAGGTCTTTTTATCTTATCTGATTTCTCTGTTTTATCAATACTGAGAGAAAAGTAATTATAAATTTGTTGGTTTCTTCTTTCCCTCAGTCAGTTTTTGTTTATGTATTTTAAAAGTCTGCTTTTAGGTGCATGCACATTTAGATTTTATGTCTTTTTCATAAGGATACCTTTATTATTATGAGATGTCCCTTTTTATGTCTGATAATATTCTTATTCTGAAGTCTATTTTGTATATTATAATATAGGCACTGCAAGTTTTTGTAATTTATATTTGCATGGTATATATCGCTCTCTATATAATATGTGTATATAAATATCTATCTATCTATATATATCCTTTTACTTTGCATCCTTTTACTTTGAACATATGAGTCTTTATATTTAAAGTGGATTTCTTGTAGAATGCATATATACATATAGTTGGGTCTTATATTTTTATCCAGTCTGACTACCTCTAATTTTTAAAAATTAAAGTGTGTCAGGCTGGCCGAGTGGCGCGGTGGTTAAGTGCTGGCTTAGGAAGCCAGCGGCCCCGGTTCAGGTCCCACACAGGAGGGCCAGTAACACTGTCCTCAAATAAAAAAAAAAAAATTAAAATGTGTCGACAATTTATATTTAACGTAATTATTGATATGTTTGATTGTAATTTATTGCCTTGCTTTTTTTTTCTATTTGTTTCATCTGTTCTTTTCTTTTTGCTTTTGTTCTTCTTATTTTGGATTAGTATAGTATTTTTAGTATTCTAATTTATTTTTTCTATAACATATTAGTGGTATTTTTTTCCTTAGGGATTATTCTAGTGTTTACAATATGCATCTTTAATTTATCATAATCTGTCTTCAAATACTATCATATCAGTTTACATATAATGTAAGAATTTTACAAAAATATATTTTTATTTTCTTTTTCCTGTCCTTTGTGCTTTTGTTGTCATATCATACAATTTACTTTTGTATATGTTATAATTACACAATGTATTGATTTAGTTTTTGCCTTAAACTGTCAATTATATTTTACATAATTAATTTAAACATTTTAAAGGAGGATTATTTTACCATTATATTTAATATATCCAGTGCTCTTTATTTCTTTGTTTTTGAGTTTTAATTTGATATTATTTTCTTCAGTCAGAGGATTTTTTTTTTTATACCTTATATAGCACTGAATTTTTCTGAGCTTTTGTTAATCTGAAAATACCTTTCATTTTTGAAGAATATTTTCACTGGATCTTTTTTTTTTTTCTTTCCTGGTTTTGTTTTTTTCTTGGTCAACACTTTAAAGGTGTTGTTATATATTCTTCTAGCTTCAACTGTTTCAGATAAGGTAAATAGTAATTTTTATCTTGCTTTGCTTGTATTGTATCTTTTCTTTGTTGTTCTATGACTTTCTCTTTTCAAAGGTTTTCAGCAATCTGATTATGATGGGCATAGGTGTGGTTTTCTTTGTTTTTATTCTACTTTTTTTCTCTAGAAGTATCCTTTGGATTTTTTTTTTTTTTTTTTTTGAGGGCAGTATCACTGGCCCTCATATGTGAGACCGAACCCGGGCCGCTGGCTTCCCAGGCCAGCGCTTAACCACCCGCGCCACTCGGCCGGCCCATCCTTTGAATTTTTTATACCATTTCTTTTCTTATTATTTTCATGTGTATTTTTGTCCTTGGGCATATTTATGGTAGCTGTTTTTTTTTTGTTTTGTTTTGTTTTTAAAGATTTTATTGGGAATTGGCGGAGGGGAACAGTGTTGGGGAATCGGGGAAGGGGAACAGACAAGTTGCTGTCTTTTTGTTCTTCAGTTTAGTTGCGGAGGATGTTGCTTCACTGTTGGTATCGTCATTGCGCTCTTCCCGGATGAGGCAGATCGGGTCGCTGGCCTCTGGATGTCGCTCACCGCGGCTATTGGCAGCTCACGCTTGGCTGCCAGCCGCTCACGCTGGCTGCGGGCCACTCACTGTAGCCTATGGCAGGCCACTGCAGCAGGGGCTGCAGCCCACACCATCACCGGGGCTCGCACAGCCCAGCTCCAGGTGGAGCTGTTGTTAGCTGTAGAGGGCAGTGTCACTGGCCCTCATGTGGGATCCGAACCGGGGCCGCTGGCATCCCAAAACCAGCGCTTAACCAATGTGCCACTCGGCCGGCCCTATGGTAGCTGTTTTAAAGTCTATGTGTTCCTCTGGGTCAGTTTCTTTTAACTGTTTTTTTCTGTTGTTTATAGATCATATTTTCATTCTTCTTTGCATGTCTAGAAATTTTTTATTAGATGCTAGCCATCGTAAGATTACCTTATTGAATGTATGGATTTTATTGTCATCCTTTCTGAAGAGTTAAAGTTTCATTTAGAAGGTATTTAAGGGGCTTGAAGAATAGTTTTATCCTTTCAAGCCTTGTTTTTTTAACCTTTGTTAGGGTAGGTTTAGAGTAGCCTAACTCTAGGGCTAATTTAACCATATTACAAAGGTATGACCTTCCTGGAACTTCAACTCAATTCCCCAGGATTCAGTAAGTTTTCTGTACTCTGCCTGTCCAGTACTCAAACATCCCCCAGCCCTGTGTGTTTTGAGAATTGTCCAGTTTGCAGCTTCTCAATAATTGTTCTTTGCCTTGTCTCATGAAGATTCACCTAAATAGCACTACTTAGCGTTTAGCAAAATACTCAAGGGTACCTCTTTTTGAAGCTATATCTTCGCAAAACTCCCTCCTGTTATGCAAATATGAGTTATCTTAGCCTTCTCAAACTCCATTCTCTGTCTCCTAGCTCAGCAAGAATTCCATGATTAACTTGGTTCCACTTTTCACCTCACAATTCTCTAAGTAGTACCACCAGGAAAAGATTCTGGGCAATAGTGGGCATGCTTGATTCATGTATTTCCCTTGTTTTAGGGATTATAATCCTGTGCTTCCTATGGTTATATGTCTGATATATATATATATATATATATATATAGTCTTTTATATATACTCAATATATATAATGTAAAACATATAATATTCCATGAATATTACACTTATTATATTGCACATCTTCTTTTATTTCAGAATTTTAGCTATTTATGGCAGGAGGGCAATTATAGTACTTATAGTACTGATAATCTGTCATGGATGGAAACAGAAGTCTCCATTTTTATTTTTAAAGTTTTTAATGTATTATATTTGTTTTTCAAATTATTTATCAAAACCTGGCTCGGACCAGCCGAGTGGCGTGGCGGTTAAGCGCTGGCTTGGGAAGCCAGCAGCCCTGGTTCGGTCCGACATATGAGGGCCAGTGACACTGCCCTCAAAAAAAAAACAAAAAACTGGCTTATTCTATGGACTTGGTCTTTTGAGACTCAATCAAGTCAAATTCAACAAAATAAGTACCTAAAATAAAATTCTGGACATTTTCAATTCATTAAAACATGTTAATACCATAAATAATGACTGGGAAACAGGGAATGAGAAAAAGATCGAAAGAGCTTCACAATCATTTGCTCATATTGAGGGATTGGTATAGACAGATGGTGGCAGATGGTGAGTGATAATAACTTTTGTGGGAAGGAATACTTGTAAGCAGTACAAACATCTCCAAAATTGTCCCTGCAATGTTCAGTTTCATTGTAGGCATAGCTTGAACATAATATTTTGTATGGTACCTAATTACTTGGATATTTAGTGTTCTCTATGAAATTTTCAATTTTTACGGAACTCTGGAATAAAACCATTGATTATTATTGGAAGTGGATGTAGGTAATTGTATATACTTTTGATACCTCTATATTATTTCTGGCAGTTACAATTTTTTCTCCTCCGAAATGGTGGGGGTTGGAGTTGCAGGTGACTGACATGCTTCCTAATATGGCACTGGTGCTCTACTATTTTACTATCACTTTTTCTTCTTTGCATTTCTGATTGTGTGTATTCTTTCATTTCTCATTCTTTGTTACTAAAGAAAAGATAGGTAATACCTATTACAATTATTAAGGTTGACCTAGATGGGGAAAAGAGTTTTGCTTCATTGCTTGGTCACCTCTGAATCATGACCCACAAAAATCCATCTTGAAATCTTTTGAAGCTAGATTCATGGAACCAGAGCCTGTTTATTGAAATTTGAAAAAGAACAACGCTAAGGGCATGTTGACACAGTCCCCAGAGTCTCTCAGTACTATCATAATATACCTTCTTTGATGTCCACTCTAGTAAAATAAGAATGCTGAATTACTGCAAATTGATTTGGGTTCCAGTTGAGAGAGTTTATTTAATGGCAGCATGGAGCAAAGAGACAATGTGTGTTTGCTTAAGAATATGCAATGCATATCAATTGGATTATAAAAAAGATGTAAATTTTAATTTTTTCATGTTGATACTTGTTTTTCCTTCTGCTAATTTCTCTGAAGGAAACATCTGTAAAATTGCATTGTTATAGGAAATAGGTCACTTTTCCAAAAATACTTTTTAAAAATAGTGTACTCCATGATACAGACCATAGCAATAGTTCTTAACCACATATTTTTTGGTCACTGATATTTTAAGAATCTGATGGGTTCTTTTCACATTGAAAATATGTGTGTGTGTGTGTGTGTGTGTGTGTGTGTGTGTGTGTGTACACTCATGAGATTTTACATTTAATCCAAAGTATCCTTAAAGACCATGAATATACCCCATGTTAAGGCAGTATTTTGGATGAGGATAGAAGAGACATGTGTAATTTGCTTAAGACAGGGAACTGACATGTGTTAAGCATTTATTTTTTTAAATGTAAATTATTTCATTTTACTCTTTTGAGGTAGATTTTATTTTCCAAAAATGGTGGCAAAAATATTTTTTGGTCTCACGTGCTCTCTCAGAAACTTGCCATCTGTGGAATCTGCTTCTCTTCCCCTTGAGCTTATGGGTCCTTTGTGACTGTCTCAATGAAAAGAATGTAGCAGAAGTGACATATGTGACTTCTGAAGCTAAGTTACAAAAGGCAATACTTCTTCCCGGCTCACTATTTTTCTCAAAATGTTCACTTTTGGAATTCAGCCACATGGTGGAAGCTCACGACATTGGAAAGATCACGTGTAGGTATTGCAGCCAACAGCAGCCCCAGTAAAGATCTCAGCCAACAGCCAGTGTCAACCATGTGAGTTAACAAGCCCTCAGATAGCTCCAGGCTCCAGCCTGAGAGTCATCCATAGGCTTTCCGTCTACCAGCTGAGGTCCAAAATATCATGTTGCCGTGTGAATTCAGTCCTCAGACTTTGAGCTGCCCCTCATAAGACCGAGTTGAGCAGAGATGAGCAATCCCACAGAGTCTTCCTCAAATTGCAGATTTCTGAGCCAAAAAAAATATCCTTTTAGGCAATAAATTTGGGGGTGATTTTACAG
The DNA here is from genome assembly GCA_033961575.1 of Aselliscus stoliczkanus. Lineage (NCBI taxonomy): Eukaryota > Metazoa > Chordata > Mammalia > Chiroptera > Hipposideridae > Aselliscus > Aselliscus stoliczkanus. The sequence continues at coordinate 110,599,398 of CM066731.1, read as the reverse complement.
GTAGTCATAGAAACCTGGAACACATTTTGTTTTCAGGTAGTAAAGCGCAGCTAAAACTCAATATATGTGGTTAGCAGCTTTAGGAGCAGAAGGCTGGTGGAAATACAAGAGTATTAGTGAAATCTTACAGGGGTCAAGGAGACTGTTAGAAGAAACCCTAATGGCCCTTGAAAAGGCTGTTGATGATGACTTAAAGGAAAGAAATGAAATGGTTTGGAAGCTGGACCAAAGGGACTCATGTTATATAGATGGAAAGTTTAGCAACAATGTCTCTTGCAGTAATGTGGAAAATAAGAAACACACCTATTTCTTAGTAAAGAAGGTTTGCAGAAAGAAGATTGAAACTGCTTTGCCTCATGTCTGCTTCTAGCTGCTTGTAGTAAAAATGTAAAGATGGGATATAAACTAAAGAAAGAACTGTTATATATAAAGTCTCTAGGACTTGCTGGGTTGGAAAAGAAAACTGTTTCTCATTCCCAGCCTCTCCAGATGGCAAATGATGCTAAAATTACGATGTGGCTTTGAGCAGAGATCAAATCCAGGGTGCTGTCAGGAAAACATGGTCTAAATATAAAACCTTTTGTTAAGGCCTCATCAAGTTTTAAGTAGTGCCTTACAGACCATTTCAAACAGACAAAAGACCAGCCAAGGATCTTAAGGGGTGCTTCACATATTGTTTCCTTCCATAAAACAATAAGTTTTCTTGGAATCTTAAGGTAAGTGGTCTTAAAGGGGACTCCAGTTAGAAAGGAGCTTATCTCAATGAGATTTGGACATATTGCATTTGTCTAATGTGGTGGATTATAAATTGATTCATAAGAAACCCACAAAGTGTTTAAAGGAATTTTGTCACTTTGTATTAAAAAAGATAGAGACAGTACAAAATTTTAAGAGGCCTTTGTACTCCCAAAAGTCTATGGCCAGGAAGCAATCCATTCAATTGCAAAGATGACCTTCATTTTATGGAATAGAAAAGATAAGTTAATGGGTTGAAAGAGGCCAAAAGCAGAGCAAAGAACCATGGCTGTGTTTTAGAATTGTTATGAACCAGTGACTGCTAAGTTTCATCTGGTCCATCCCCCCCTTTTTTTTTTAAAAAGCTGAGCAATCCTGCCACCTGTTGGCAGCTCAATGGCAACTCAGCTTGGGCTGGCATCGAACCACCATTGCTCAGAGCTCAGCTCGCACTCTTGAGCGAGCTCTTAACCAACTGAGCTACTCAGCTGGCCCACGCCCCCGTTTTTTTAAAAAATTTTATTGGGGAACAGTGTGTTTTTCCAGAACCCATCAGCTCCAAATCAAGTAGTTGTCTTCAATCTAGTTGTGAAGGGCACAGCTCACTGGCCCATGTGGGAATCGAACTGGCAACCTTAGTGTTATGAGCCTGCACTCTAATCACCTGAGCTAACTGGCCATCCCCTGGTTTCCCCTTTTTGAATGTGAATACATTTAATGGTTTTTCTCCATTTATCACATCTTTTTATGTCAGGTATGTGTGGAGTATTTGACAACTTTCTTTAATTAACAGATCTGCAGATCAAGAGGAATGGCACTTGAAGTGCTAAACCCAAGAAATCACATACAAAGAAATTTATCTGATTTAGATGAGAATTTCATGGACCTCAAGCCTGAAGCCTGATGAGCTTGGGAGAGGAGTGATGGAGAAGAAATTAGTGTGCTTTGTGGGTGGAGGAGATATGAATTGGTGTGGCCTGAAAGTGGATAAAGGCAGATTTCTAGGTCCAAGAACAGCTTCCACAATACTTTTGGTCCAAATGTTCTCATGTAGCCACTCCCCTATTAATGGAACATATGTATCATCTCCTAAAACCTGGATAGACCGTATAACTGGAAATAATAGAATGCTGCAGAATTGATACTGTGTGACTTCTGAGGCTAAAGCATAAAAAGAAACAGAGCTTCCGCCTAACAGCTCATTCTCTTAGAATGCTTCCCTTTGGAACCCCATGTTGTGGAGAAGCCCAAGTTACAGGGAGAGGCTATGTGTAGATTCTGGCTGACAGCACCAGCTAAGGTATCAGAATAATTGCCAGCCTTGTGAGTAACTAAGCCTTTCCTGACTCTGCCCCCAAACTTCAAGCTGCCCCAGATGACACTGAATGGAGCAAAGATGAGCTCACCCTACCAGACTTTGATCAGATTACAGAGTTAAGAGCAAAATAAATATCACATTTTTAAGCCACTAGATTATGAGGTGATTTGTTCTGCAGCAATAGATAACCACCCACCAAAAATACTGTAAACTAGGCATGCTCACCTATTGTACAAACAAGGAAATGTGCTGATAGCCAAATAGCATGTAAGTGGCAGAGCTGAGGTGTGGATCTCAGAGTGTCTGACTCCACAGTTTGAATTCTTTCTATTCCTTGACCCGCTCCTATGAGAGGGTTTATTTCGACGAAAAGACGCTGAGTTGAGCTAGAAAGCCCATTAACCTCTAGCCTGAGAGGACTGAACCCAGAAGAAAGGAGATGAGATTTGTAGCCTGCCAAATATAGAGGCCTTTCTTAAAAATGAGGCAGACTTTGCAGTCAAAAAAAAAAAATGTTATGGTCAAATTCTGCCCTTATATTTATGAGCTTTGGTGTGACCTTGAGCAAGCTATGTAATTTATCTGTGTGCAAGTTTCCTCAATTGGGAAATGATATAATATCTGTCTTGCAAAATTGTTGGAAGGAATATGATTTTTTATATGGAAGTAAGAGAACCTGTTATTTACTAGTCTGAATTTCTTAATATAGTCATCTGAAAGTTCTGCTAGAATATGAGTGGCATTTCTCTCTGACCTCTGATCAACATGTCAACACTGAACTTGGCCATTGTCCCTTTCTCTTTTGAAATCCTGCTGCTACCTGTCATCTTTTCCTCTTGTTTCAGATACGCCCTGCCCTCAAGGCCTCTAGCTATTAGGAGGACTTGATAGCTGGTTCTGCCACTCTTCAACAAGGCTCTTGACATTTCCTTCCCCTACCACAAACTTCTCTGCCTTGAATTTTAGCTAAAATTGATTATTTGTTTAACGAGGTTCAGATGCAAATGAAACTTTACCCTATGAGACTTTTGACTTTAAAATAACAGCTTATTAGCTACTATGAAATCTCTAATTGATAGAATTAGTGGGAGTGAAAATTTAGTTCACAGAGTTCTTTGCCTACTCTTTCTTTCCTCCAACAATAAACAAAACATATTCCCAAAATACTTTGTAACGTCTCTGTACCCCTTTTGGAAATACCGTATATCCCAACAGGTACAAATAGAAATGAATTTCTTCCCTGGAGAGAGAACTAAGGTTGGCAGCAAAACACAAATGAACCTTATTTTTAAATTGTGACAATGTTTTCTGCCTCTCACCCTCCTTGTATAGTGGATAGAGTTGAGTGCGGAAGGAGGCTACCAGTTAATGATCATCTTGACATAGTAAGTGCTTAACATAGCTCTCATTTACTGTGATCACCTGCTTGTGTATTTATTTTCTGGATTAGCCAAACTTTATTTTCTTAAAAATATATTCACTAGTAGTGATTATTTGAATCCAATCAGAGAGAGAGAGAGCGAGAGAGAGCGAGAGAGCGAGAGAGCGAGAGAGCGAGAGAGCGAGAGAGCGAGAGAGCGAGAGAGAGAGAGAGAGAGAGAGAGAGAGAAAGAAATGGGTAATTATGTTATTCCTTTGACTATGGCAGCGTGACTTCACTCCATTTTGTTTGACACATTTCTCTATGCTGTGCTGTGGAGGCTCAAGAGGTAGAAATTACAGAGCATAAAGTGTATAACTGGAAGATATTTTGAACAGGCATTTGATGCACTCTTTAGGAAATATGCAAGGGAGATTTTTACAGTTCAGCATAATGAGGAAGATGAAGAAAGGGAATAGGAGTAGAAAGAACTTGTATCACACATATTTTTATCTACTCATAGTGTCTCCAAAACACATAAAATAAAGTTTAAAATGCATTATGATTTAATAAGGATTTAAAATATTTTGTACTAAACAATATCAAACAGCCCCAATTCAAATCTCTGCTTCCATTTCTAGTCAATATAGAGTTGTCCATTGTATGATATTCCCTTTGGAGTTATTTTGAATTTTCATTTTGCTCAAGTTCTCTGCTTGAGCAAAATTATCTTTGATAATTAGACCTACGATTTTATCATGGTAACGTTCCATATTCTTTAGCCTCAATCTGGTTTCCTTTGACTACTAATTTCTACTTCCAGAGCTCATGTCTCTATTAATGTCACTATATGGTGCCCGTACCTCTTCTTGTCTCAAAGTTCCCACATCTGGCTGTGTATCAGAATTTTCTAGGGAGCTTTTGAAAAATATAGATTTCTAAAGCCCATCCACAGCAACTGCATCATAATGCTTTTCATATCTTGTCTTCCTTTTTATTCTCACAAAAGTCCAAATCTTTATTTGCTGTATTGTTGCAATGATCTATTAATTAGTGTCTCTAATTAGTCTCTTGTCTCCCCCCAAATGTCTTTAATCTTCCTAAAATAGTACAGCACACAAGGTGTTTCAGTGTTCAATAACTGTTAATGGATCCATATTGCCCTTAGGAAAATAATCCATTGTCTTTAGTCTGACATTTAAGGCTTCTGCAATTTATCCTCTATACACCTGTTCAACATACTTTAGTTCTTATTCTGACTGGACTTCTTACTTGTGAATAAGTCTAATGAATCTTTCTGTTTTTTATGGGCTGCTATAACAGAATACCATAGACTGAGTGGCTTAAAAAACAAACATGTATTTTTATAGCTCTGGGGCCTGGGAAGCCCAAGATAAAGGTGCTGGCTAATTCAGTGTCTGGCAAGGTCTGTCTTTCTTGTTTGCAGATACCGCCTTCTTGCTGTATCTTCACATGGTGAAGTAAGGATGCTCTGTTTTCCCCTCCTCTTCTTAAAAAGGCTCTAAGCCTATCATGGGGCTCCACTCTCATGACCTCATTGAGACCCAATTTTCTCCCAAAAGCCCTGTGTCCTAACACAGTCATACTGGATGTTAGGGCTTCACCATATGACTTTTGGGGAGACATAAACATTTGGTGTATAACACCTTCCTTCTTATTAAAAGGCACTCTTCCTATGATTTCTTTGAGATTATAAATTCTTTTCAGAAAACTTTATGTTGAAATAATTTCAACTTAAAGAAAGTTGCTAGTACTATAAAGAATTCCTAATTATCCCTCACTCAGATTCCCTACGTTAACATTTTACCACATTTGTTATATTATTTTCTTTCTCTCTTGTGTGTGTGTGTGTATGGCAGACATGGTGCTTTTTTTACCTCTACCTATTTCTGTATATATCTCTAAACACAAGGATATTCTCTTAGATAATCACAATATAATGTTTAAAATTGGAAATGAACATATACAACACTATAATCCACAGAAAGTGAAAAGGCAAGACACTAAATGGAAGAAAATATTGGATATATATATATATATATATATATATATATATATATATATATATATATGGAAGCCTTGCATTTAGAAAATAAAAATAACTTTTATAATTTAATTATAAGAAGATAAATACTTCCCTTCCCACTAGTCAAAGGCTGGAACACCTCACAAAAATAGACTGACAAATGGTCAATAAGCACATGACAAGGAACTCTGTATTAAAAATGCAAGTTAAAATTACAAAGAGATACTACCACACTCTCAGTGAAATTCCTAAAAATACTAACATGATATAACAATCCCAAATGTTGCAAAAATATGGTATAATTGGAGTTATCTTGTTTATGGAATGTAAAATCATACAATCACTTTGAAAAATTGGAAGTTTCTTACAAAGCTAAACATAGATTTTCCCTGTGAGCCATCAATTCCACTCCACTTTAATTATCTAAGAAAGATGAAAATATATGTCCATAAAAAGATTGTACAAGACAAGAATACTCATAACATATTTATATATAAAAGCCAATAACTAGAAACACCCAAATGTGCATGAATAGGAAAAGAGATCAATTGTAGTATATTCTTGCAGTGGAGTAACATCTACAATAAAAGGAGACACACTACAGACACAATTACACAATGAATCTTATAGATATGATGTTGAGAGCAAAAAGCAAGACACAAAAGAATAAAAACTATATGATTCCATTTATAGAAATTGAAAATAGACCAAAGTAATCTATAGTGATAGATACCACAGTGCTTGCATTGACAGAGAATAGACTGATTGGAAAGGATCATGAGTAAACTTTCCAATGCGATAGAAATGTCTTATATCCCGATTGGAATGTGAGGTTTCCCAAGTTGCATGGCTTATGTGCATTTCACTCCACCAATGATACCTTAATAATAATTGTAAAACAAAAGTTGTGGGTGGGTGCTGTTGGACTACAGGTATATGCAGGAGCCCAGGTCTATTAGAAGTAGAGCTACTTACATCACTAGATGGGAAGGCCTGTTTGTGATTAGAGATTCCCAAAATTTAGGACAGTGATTCCCCTAGAGCAGGCCAGTGAGCTGACTTCAATAAGGGACACAGACAAACTTTGATGAGTTTTCATGGGTGGAACCAATGAAATAAATAATCAGAATTCAATTCAATTATCCTTTGGTCCTTCTATGTCATGCCAGGGCTCTCCATTGGTTGATCTACTGAGAATCAGAGGACATGGGAGCTCTGTCAACGTAGTTCTTACTGGTCAACTTCCCAGGGCATAAAGTGGGGAGAAGAAGGAAGTAGATTGGATCTTAAAGTGAAAACAGAAGATATTTGGCCTACACCTTATTTTTACACAACTTCAAAGGGCGTCACTTAATTGTATAATGGTGGCTTTGGCAAGAAATTCTACAGACTGAGAGGGGCCTAAGCAAGCTGAAGGTACATGAAAGAGAATTGAAACTGTTTAGTAATGAAGGTGAGCATGATGGGAGAATGGTTAGGGCAATCTTGGTAGAATCAATAGAATACAGGGCCTAGTACAGTCAAAGGATTATTAGGGTTGGAGTACAAGAAAAGGATTTTGCAAATGAGACTATGGAGGAATTTCAGTTAATAGTAAGGAAAGGTCAAGTATATGTCCATGGAAAAAGGTAACGTAGAATACAAAATGATTGAAGGAGGAAATCAAGGAGCCAAGCAACCAGGATAATGGAAGAATTATCTACATATATATTGAGATCATCAAGAATGATCACAGAATACAGAGAAGGACAGAGAGTTAGTAACTCCAAACAATGATGAGAAATAATAAGGGATTGCAGGCAGAGGTGACTGCAGGCAGGAAGAAAAGTGGGTGGTATAGTCTGTTACTTGAGTCATCCTTGATACCTTTCCCTCACTTAGCTCTCCTGCATCAGCCAATCATTAAGGCCTGTCAATCTATTGCTTTTCTCAATATTAGCACTACTCCAATCACCAACCAGATTCTTAAAAAATCTTTCCTCCTTGTTTCAAAGCCTTAGTTTTCTAATTGGTCTTCCAGTAGCTATCCTTGTCAGTCTTTTTTTTTTTTTTTTTTTTTTTATGTCAGTTTGTTTTCTTTGTGGCAGTCACAGTGAACCTTTCTCAGTAAATATGATCATGTCACACAATCTCTCTTAATTTCCTTGAATTCAGCACTTAAATGTTCTTCAGTGTGCCTCCACTGCTTTTAAGATTAGGAGCAAAACTCTTTCAGGCCTAAAAAGACACTGATAGTCTGGCCTCAGATCTGCTTATCTAGTCTTATCTAGCAACATATTGCCCCATCTTCTCTCTGTGCATCAGTCACGCATGCCTTCCTGTCCTACCCTCATTCAGGATCTTTGCATATGCTGCTTGCTTTGCCTGGGATGCACCCCCTTTTAGTTCCCTGTGTTGCACCAGGTTAATTAGTAGTCATAAGTTAAAGCTCAGTTTAAATATCACCTGTGTAAGGAAACTATTTCCAGCATTTCCCAGACTGAGTCTATGCTAGCTAGATCCTTTATATATGGAAAAGTATGAGTGCTTTTTAACAGAGACATTCAAAGGACTATCTCTTATGGGGGATATTTAAAATTTATGTTGGCTTCTCCTTTGTCTAGGCTTATGCTCAGCTGGTTGCTGGGATAGAAGGGACTAATTCACGAATAAGAGAATACCCTTAAAGAAGTCACAAACGAAGTCTGGTTTATTGACATGGTTTCATCACAAGGGTCTAGTGGAGAAGAACTGGTTTAGACAAGTGTGTAACTTTTGCTGGAACTTCCTCAGATGCAGCCTTTATAGTCCAGTGATTATGATTCCACTTTGAAAAATCAGGGCTGGATTTTTGAGCATATTTTTATTCAACATGAAACAGTTTCCTCTGTATCTAAACCAGCAGGGGCGCTGCAGTGTAAGAAAAGCCCGATGCCTCCAAGTGGCATCTAGTGATAACGAAAAGGACCAACAATAGTGGACCAATTTAGTGGCCTTCAACTCTTGATTGTTACTAGAATCACTTAAGGAACTTTGAAAGATACCAATTCTGGCGATGTTGACACAACTCTATAAATTTACTTTAAAAGATTATTGAATTGTATACTCAGAGTGTGTGAATTTATACCTCAGTAAAGAAATGGAAAGTATAAAAAATGATACCAATGCATGTCCTCACTCTTCAGGCTATAATTTCAGAACCTCTGGGAGTTGGGCTTAGACACTGACAGGTATTAAAATCTCCCCAGGAAAATTTAGCTATATTTAACAAAGATATATAAGCCTTTACTTTCTGACCCAGTAATCCTGTTTCTAGGAAGTTATTCTGAACACACACCTCCAGCAACACAAATAACAAACTTGTATACACAATGTTTTCCATTGGAGCATTGTTCGTATTGGGTTGTCGGAAAAGTCATGACATATTTTTTTTTTTTTTTGAGGGCAGTGTCACTGGCCCTCATATGTGGGACTGAACCGGGGCCACCGGCTTCCCAAGCCAGAGCTTAACCACCGCGCCACTCGGCCGGCCCATGACATATTTTTTTTTGTTTTTCATTGCAGAGATGCGTCATGACTTTTCTGACAACCCACTAAATGCAAACTATGGAAAACTATCTAAATGCCCATATACAAGAGAGTGGTTGAATAATCTATGGTACATCCACACAATAAAGAGCATGATGCAACTGTAAAGAAGAATGAGGAAGGCCATTCCAAACCAACATATAGGGGTATCCAGGACATACTTTTTTATTTTTTATTTTTTTATTAGTTTCAGGGGTACAATATGGATGCACCTACAGGGTATACTTTGATGTGAAAAAGCCAAAATGCCCAAGAAAATATCCTTATATCTGCTCACTTATGCAAAAAGGAATATGGCAAGGATACATTAGAACCTAATGTGATTGGTTATCCACATGGGTGGATGAGAATGGAGTGGAAAGAATAAGGGTGTGAGAAAGGGTAGAAGGGATGAATGGAGACACTTCTCTAAGCACACCCTCTTGTATAGTTCTGACTTTTAGAATCAAGTACTGTTTCAGATATTTAAAAATTAGATAATTAATATTAACCAGGATACATTGGAATCCAAACAGAATACAAATGGTAACTAATGAATCTAACTGTAGTAGAAATGAATACCAAAACCACAACAAATGGGATAAAAAATAAAATAATGAACCTATGCAATATTGAAAAATAGAACTTTGAATATATTGTACAAGGCCAAAGACAAAAGAACTGCACACAGTTATTGGACTCTTGTGAGTAAATTTGTTTTTCACAGAGATCTGCATTAGTAATTTGAAACTATTTTATGTATATTTTAAAATTGAGTAAATGAGTAGATAAATTACAGATGATGAGAGCCAATCTATCACTGTCAGGAAAAGGAGTTACAACTGAGGAAAGAGGGAAAGCTAGGATGAAATCTATGGATTAGAATTATAGGTATCAGTTTTAACTACTGGTTTCTAATGTGTGTGTATATATGTATATACACTAAATATACATTAAAGGTAATGTAAATTATTTATGTTACAATGTAAATTATTTACATTACTTACATTGTAATGTAATGTAATTAAATATAATGTAAATGTATACATTAACATACATATGGAGAGAGATAAAAATAGATATGGATGTGCATGCATGCATATTTATGTATATATACATGAATATATTCCCTTGCTCTCATTTTAGAAGTCCTAGAAGCAATAACACCCTAGCAACAATGAGTATGCTTAATAACCAGAACAATTTCTAAGTACCAGATTAGATACCAATCTGAAGTATCTCCCAATTGCAAAAGCTGGAACAATTTGGGCAACAAAATAAATAATGATGATATCAGATTATAGCCCACAGAATGAAATAAATATATATGAGCCTGTACTGATCAAAATAGATAATTGAACAAATAAATACAGGAGAAAGGACTGTTCTTCCTTACAGTAGAATTCCAATGAGTAAATGCAGAAGGAATGGCAGAAATATAAAATAGCCATTTTGCAAATGCTACCGTAATAACTGTTTTAGGGAAGATTCAATGGATGCTAAAATTAGTGAGCAAAAATACAATTGAAAACAAGATATTTGCATAATCTCAGGATATTTCACCACAAGACACTAATTACAAAGAGAAAGTAGTATCTTTACAGTGGAGAAACTTGGCAGACACTAATTTAGTGATCAATGTTAATAATATCACCTAAAATGTGACATATTAACATCATGGACTTCCCATAGGATGCACTAAGAAGAGCACAACACCATTTTTGTCATATTTTTGCTCAAAATGCATAACTTTCATTTAATTATGATGAAACATCAGATAAACCCAAATTGAAGAACGTTCTACAAAACAGCTGACCAGTACTCTTCAAAAGTGTCAAGGTCATGAAAGACAAAGTAAGATGGAGAAACAGTCCCAGATTGGAAGAGACTAAGGAGACATGAGGACTAGATGCCATGTGGGATTCGGGATTATGTCTTGTGGAGGAGCTGAGGGAAGCTCTCTGGAGAGCCAGGGACCATTTTATGCATTAGAATAGGTGATTGCTTGAGTAATTAAAGAGCTGAGGCCAAATGAATACTCCAGGAAATGTGTGAGTCATTGAGTTTACGAACACTCTTGTACCACCTATACTTCTCCAGTGTACCAATTATGAGATTATAATCATGTCTGCCTCTCCCGTTAGAATGTAAGCTCCATGAACATAGATAGATGTCACATCTATTTTACTGTGTCCCAGTGCTCAACACATTGCTTCACACATAGTTGGTGTTCTATAGATGTGCTGAAAAACTTAACCTTCACCTTCTTTGGCTGGTAAAGCTCATGCAAACACATTTTGTTTCTCACCTTTGCTTCAGGTAGCTCCGCTGGTTGGAAGGCCCTGTTTACAGGTGACTGTGTGCTCCATCTCTTTCTTTCTTTCTTTCTTCCTTCCTTTCTTTCTTTCTTTCTTTCTTTCTTTCTTTCTTTCTTTCTTTCTTTCTTTCATTTTTTTTTTTGAGGGCAGTGTCACTGGCCCTCACATGTGGGACCGAACCGGGGCCACTGTTAAATTCTTTTTTTTTTTTTTTTAAGTGGGATCCGAACCGGGGCTGCTGGCTTCCCAGGCCAGCTCTTAACCACCGTGCCACTCGGCCGGCCCTTTCTTATTTTTAAAATTTATATTTTATAAAGTTTTTTTCTTTGTTTATTGTGAATAAATAACACAAAGTTTACCATCATAACCACTTTTAAATGTACAGTTCAGTGGTATTAAATACATCCAAATTTTTGAGCCATCCTTACCACCATCCATGCTCATAATTCTTTTTAACTGGTAAAACTGAAATTTTATACCCATTAAACATTTTCAATTTTTGAGAAAATGCCATACTATTTTCCATCCCTGTATTGAGTGCCCCCTCCTTCTTTAGGCTCACTGGAAGCCCCATTGTTTAGTAGAAAACATCTTGGGCTTTCGAGATTGAATATAAGGATTTGGTCCCATTTCTCTCACCCTCTAGCCTGCAACCTACCTCACATATTTCCTCTCCAGGCTTGATTACTTCAACAGTAAAGTAAGGCCTCTGGATTTTTGAGCAACGATTTTCAAATTGTTTTTAAAATTTATTTGTTGATGGGTGGATTGTTTGCCTATTTTTGCAGGCCCCTTCTCTTTAAAGGAAAGCTCTATATAGTTCCCAGAAGTGTCTATAAATAATACAGGTAAAGATGGAATTGCTCTCACCTGATTCTTGCCACCCGCGGGGAGGGGAGTGGTTTTGAAAGCCATGCAGAGCTTGCTTAGTCGGCCATTCCTGCCCCAGATGCCACCCAGGTCTGGATGCTTTTAAGGTACTGATGAAAAACTTCTAGTCCATAGATATGAGTAGTTTCAAAACTCTAAAAGATTTCTACAATTTTTCTGCCATCTTCAGAAGCACGGGTCAGTCTCTCCTGTGAATGGTGGCATTTTTCCTTTCTCCCTTTCATTCCACATTTATTGTGCTGCAACCTGGACTAGAAGGAATGGGCCATAACTTTTTAGATCCAAGACCTGGTACAAAACCATAGTTTACTGTTGAAAGTTTAATGATGATCACCAATGTCTCCAGAAACTTGCTGGAGAATGCGGCCCCTGAATGGGCCTTGGGGAGGGAGAGAGGATTTGAATCAGTGGGCAGGAGGTGGTTATCCCTCTTCAGTGGGGGCTGTGCCATGATAATAGACCAAAGAGGCCATGAATTGGGCAGCTGTGAGGAGTTCTGAAGGACATAGATAGCAGGTGCAGGATGGGCTGAGGTAGTAAACCTGGGACAGGGCATGTGAGTGTAACAGCCCAGCTGTGTCCTGAGACAGCCTAAAACCAGAAACAGAAATTATCATGCTATATTTACATTCATTCCCCGGTAGAGCCTCCTCAGCAAGATATTCCAGAAAGATAATTGAAATTGGCTAGTTTCCAGATATCTTCAAGATCAATTCCAAACCAAATGTAGGTAGCCTCAAAAGCTAAACTTTTCCTGACATTTCCCAGTCTGTATCACACAGCCCTTACCCTCAGCTCAAGCCCACATCTCTTTTCAGATCCAGGTGAGAAAATGATGATGGCTTTTATGTCAGAACGCTTTCCACCAGAGAGTTGCACTGGTTTGGCAGGACGGTCCCGCCAGCTGGCTGTTGGTGGGAGAATCCTGCCCTCTGCTGGATTTGGCAGAAAAAATGAATTTGCATTGCTTACTCAAGAATTAATTGAAAGGTTGCAAGTCTGAGGTTTTATCTGAAAATAAATATTTGCTTGTGTGTGGATCACGAATTAATCAGGGAATGCATCTCCTAAATGACGTGTGGATTCTTAGGGGATTCCCAGTATCTTAGAAAAAATATTTTTGTGCCTTATATGTATACTTCCTGTTTAGTAAACAGGGGTGCAAAATATACAGTGCCAGCGTTTTTAAAGAAGTGTAAGAATCAAAGCTGCATCTTTGATAATTTTTTAAATGTTCACATAGTATGATGTGATAGAAACAACCTCAGGGGAACCACCAGACTGCTTGTGTTTATATATTAATTCTGCAAGATACTTAATCTGTCTGAGAATCAGTTTCTTCATCTGTACTGTGTCATGCCCCCCCTAAAAGGTTGCTGTGAGGATGAAGTGAGCTAATAATACACATGAAAACACTTTACTGTGCCCACTAAAAGTGTGAAGTTTAAACATATGTGCTATGCACAGTTTCACACACACACACACATACACACATACACAGTACACACAAGAAGTTCACACAAGGGTACAGAGCAACATTGTTCAATTATTGATTTCCAAAATTTATTTTGGGTAAATCTAGGAAAAAGCTGTCAATATTTTACATCTAGAGAATGAAAGGAAACTTCCTGAACATATCGAAAGAAAGCAGTATACCCTTACAATAATTTTTGTAAGATACTCTAGAGACAGAACAACTCTTTTACTGAGTAGTATTTACCTTCAACTGTCTATTATGTTCTGTGCAACCTATAAAAGCATCTATATTTTTCATTTTGAAAAAGATAAAAATGGCGAAAACTAATTCTAAGGATAATTTTTCACCGCAATCCAATCCTTCCCTTTTCTCTTTCTCTCTTTTGTTTTGGGCTATTCTCTATCCCTCTCTTCTGCTCTCCTGTTTGATTTGAAACCAGAAATAAGTAATTTCAATTAGCATTGTCATTGCTGTCAATGGTTAGCTGTTTCTTACAGTTCAGTAAGTCTACTGTTTTCAGGGATCTTATTATAATTGGAGTAGAAGAATATGGTCCCAGATCTTGAGTCACTGGCCATCTAAGGGGTGAAAAGTTGAACGGCAAGGGTGTTGATGTTAATGTAGTAGCTCTTAAATTTAAAAAAAAAAAGATGTTTTTAACTTAATAATTTAATTGATTTTATTCTCTTCATTAGCAGCTCTGCTTAATAAAAGATTTTAAATATCCCATTTGTGCTCTCAGCTGCAGAGTAAACCCCAGTGTAATCAATCACCTTGCCAGCCTCAGTAAGAGCTATATTTACGTTTTGTAGAAAACTCATCTTCAACAAAGATTCGAAACTAAAATTGCTGAAGATACAAAGGAATAAGATATGATCTTTCTACATGAGATATTCAGGCTTTTATTTATTTATGTTAGATACCTATATAAATAAATAAGCTAGTGGTGTGGGAATTGGGAAAGAAATAACCAGAAGATGTCATCTGACCTTAAAGAATGAATAATTTTCAAGGTAGACAAATTGTGTATGTGCATATGTGTGTGTGTGTGTGTGTGTGTGTGCGCGCGCGCACGCGCGCACATGTTGAAATGAGCGGGGAGAAGCCTTGAAGGCGAGGGTGCCAGAAAAGTATAATATAGTTAAAATTATGAAAATCTGCCTTTGTTAGAGTAATAGGGAGGGTGAAGCTGAGGCTGGAAAAATAGTTTCGGGCCAAATGAAGATGCTATTTAACTGATAAGATATGGAACTTAAATTTCACTGAGTATGTGTGTTAACCAATACATTTGAGTGGTGGGTCAATATTATACCTCCATTTGTATTCTGTTAAGTCAGGGAATTATTTACTAAGGAGAGAAGTTGGGCTTTAGGTGGTATGGTAATTCCCTACAATTTTTAAAATATGTGCAAATTTCTGAGTTGCAAAACTCTATGTTCAACCCAAACTGGGTTGGGTTATTAACTCCTAGAACAGACTAGAATTCTTATCTTGCATCTTGAAAACACAACAGCTTCAATCCCTTCTGATTCATCAGAAAGCCATGCATTTTTGCAAAAGCAGTCACCAGCCTCTCTGGTCCAGTTGGGCGTAAATATTCTCAAATATCTGGAGTCCATTGCCTCTGGAGAAGGATTTAGAAATGGCATAAGTCCCTTTCTATATATGACCTGCCATTTTGTCACATAAAATAAAAGGGAGGTCAGGAAAAGACCCCAGGATAAAAGCTCTCTACTTCACCAAACATGCTCGCTCATCTGATTCATCATTTTTAAAAAGCCAGATTATTTATATAAACTGCTTGACATGTTATTACTGATATTAACTCTCTTTGTCTGCCTAGAGTATTTCCACAAAACATTTCAAGAGACAGGCTTGCTCACAATAAAGCTTTGTTTATAGCATCTTAAAAGAAAGCACTTTGAATTGATATTCCCCAATTTCTGTCATCGTAATGAGGGTTACAGGTAATTTAAAATTGTTTTCTTTTGTGCATTTGCTCAGCACTTAGCACATTCTAAATACTGGAGTGCATTCCATTAAACCATTTTGGCCAAAACAAAGTGTGAATAAATGCAATAAATATTGCTGCCAGGTGCCTAGTGCCCTGGCTGAGCCAGCAAATGGGCATGGACTAGTGCAAGGGCCTGTAGGAGCATGGACCTTGTCTGCCTTGCTTGCTTCTCTACTTCCATTCAGTACCCAAAACATAATAGGTGCTCAATAAATATCTGAGGAACAATGAAAAAACGAGTGGACTCTCTTTCCTAGTGACTTTGATTGCAGTAGTTAACTGAAGAGCATAAAACAGTAAGAATTGCTCAATGACTACTTGGTCTCATGAGTTAATTTTTGCACAGCACTTCGAACTTCTTGGGAAAAAGAATGGTGCTTTTGTTGGCATCGTATCATGTTTGCAGTGGCGCACAAATTACTCCTCCTTTTCTTCCTCCAGCTGCCTGCGCTGTACCCTCCCCCAGCTCTGTGCCGGGCCAGGATCTCCCAAAGGGCAGCCATAGCCCTTCCTGCCTTCTTCCAGTCACCTCCAGCCCTGCAAGAGAGAGGTAGGGAAAAAGCAAACGCCGCACAGATTTCTTTAAGGCCCCTCAGGAGACTCTGGGGAAAGGGAATTTGGATTGAGCTTAATGACTCTTACAGCAACTGGTTCATAGAGGAATGCAAGTTCTTGGCCAGACGTGGAAGGAACTATTGGGACAGGCAGGCTGATCTGTGAGGACCCATCCTGAAGGGGAGGTAGAGGGTATCATATAGGCATTTGAGAGTATGCAGCTGCTCTCCAAAAGGTGTATGATTTCACACCCATAACACAAAACCTTGGCTATACCTGACAGAAACTATTACAGTTTTTTTTTTTTTAAAGAAGGAACTCATAAAACAAGCTGGATTTCTTTCATATGGGTTAAAAGTTTAACTACTATGATTACTATCCCTGTAATTTTAAAAATATTTGATGATGGCAAATAAAGGGGTTCGAACCCATAATAGATAATCGTAGACTACAATGTTTTTGATTGTATTTATTACCTTAAAATTGCCTTTATTGTTTAGAAACTCAATAAGTAAGCAGTTCAAATGTGATTTGGAAAACAAAAACTGTTTTCTATTAAGAGTGGCTGTCCTTTATGAAAAAATTCAAGAAAAAAGTAGTTTTCCTTTTGAGGTTATATTAACTTTCAACTGACCGTGCATAGTAAATACCTCAAAGTAATGCACCAAGTGCCTGGTACAGATGCAGAATAACTAGAGTGACTGTCGGTGGCAGATCTTGCCTGTAAGGCAGGAACAGGTCCTATTTTCCACAACTTTGAAGTGACTTGTTTTCCAAACCAAATCCTGTGATTTTCTCTATATGTGGGAATTTTCCATGATGCGTATATGTGCTAGTTGCTGTGCATGTAGCAAATGTGCTCTCTCTACAAATTATTTCTAGGGCCTGGAAATTAATGTTTTATGGACAAACGCTAACATGGTTTTCTGTTAAAAAGATAGACCACAGAAATGATGTCTGTTTCACTTCAAAAACAAAAAACAAACCTCAAGTAAGTCTGGCTTTAGTTCAACAACATGAAGTTGAGCAAGTCTTAGGTTTTGTTTAAAAAAAAATTATTGAAGGAACCCTCCTCCCAATTAAATTGTACTTATTATTAATCTGAAAACAAAACCAAGTAGAATAAAATTTGTAGTTAGATTATGGTAAGCCGCATTTGAAACCCTGAATGCTTAGTGTCCCCATAAAAGCCACATGTGAAACATTTCTTTGGGAGTGACTCCAGATAAGAAATGGTTTGTTTTCCACTTGATTCATTACAGAATAAAGAACACTGATTTTCCATTTGTACAGGGCTTGAGAATCACATAGGCATTACTGAATTTTTGGTGCTTTTGTTTCTCTTCTATTTGTAAGGTATTTGTTACTAGACAGTTTGTCCATGTCCTGCAATAAATAGATGGGAGGGAGCCCCCTTCAAAAAAGAGAAGGAGGGCAGAGTGAATTAAGGGGAGATCGAATTTCCCTTTTAGAAGGTTAGTGTCCATTGCATTGCATTGCAGGGGGATGTAAATTCATTTAGAGCCGAAGAGACGGAACCTCATATGCTCTGGCTTGGCGACCAGAAATCATTGTCAGCGATTTGCCACCTAGTTCATTTGTGAACTGAAGTTCTATGGTAAGTGTAGGTTTGAAGTGCACAGGTTGATTCTTATTATACGTTATTGTTATTTTCTTTGATGTGGGGGAGGGGAGGACATGAGCACATTTTAATATAGTATTATATATGGAGACAAATAAAATATTGAGGGAATTATTGCTGGGAATTCTTTATTCAAGTGTTATTAATAAGTTGGTTGGCTCTTTGGGTTTTTTTCTGCCTAATATTCTGGACTTCTATTTGTGTTTTTGTTGTTATTATTGTTACTAGGCCTCTTCTATTTTTTTCTTACATTGTATGGTCAGTGGATTTGATAAAGGGCACAGGTCAAATGTTGAGAGTCTGTGACATTCAGACAATTTTTGGTAATAACCAGAAAGGTATAATAAATGCAGGAGTATGATATCATTGCAAGAAGAAGGGAAAAAAGACTTGTCAAGAAAGTTAAAGGTTCTTATCAAAAGGAAAGAAAAGAGGTAGCTGGTGAGAAGCCAAGTTTAAATTGGCTAAGCAGTAGAGCTCAAACATGATATTCTATTGATGAAGATAAAGTGGGGTGGCTCATGGAAATTTACTGTGTGTGTGTGTGTGTGTGTGTGTGTGTGTGTGTGTGTAAGACAAAGAGAAAATTGATTATTTTAAAAGAGAGAATTGATTATTTTCTAATCTATATCCACGCTAACCTAAGAACAGAAATCCTGTTCTTTGAACTCTGTGTTACCTGCTAATAGAGAGTTGATAAATATTTACTGATCAAAAAGCTATCTTTTTTGTAGCTGCTTCCATAAAGGTCAGTAGACTCATTGCTTTGACAGGCTTTCTGTGAGATGGGCCTGAATAAGACAATCAGAGCTCAACCAGAAGCAGCCAAAACTTAATCAAATACATTTCAGCCAAAAGGTGAGCTGTGAACATATCACAAAGTATTTCCTCAAATTCCCATCATGGCAGAGACACACTTTGGGGTTAGACCACCAGGGGTCAGAGCATTATCTCCAAGAAAGCTTTATTGAAGAACACTCTTGAAGACTTCAAAGAAGAAAGACACAGGAGCAGCAGATCTCGAACTTTTAAGTATGAACAGCGTTCAAGGACTGGTTGTGGGTATTACCTCCAGTGATTCTGATTCAGGAAGTTGGGGAGGGAGGCAGTGTCCCTGAAATCTTTATTTTGTAAAAGCTGCAAGTGTTGGGAGGACCTCACTTTTGAGAAAAATGTGGGGGTTTCTCTAGCTTGTTTATCTCATTAGAGGACTGTTGGTTCAGAATCAAGACAGCTGCTCTGGGAGAGGCTCGGAGCAGCTAGATGCAGAGGCACTGCCTGTCACACAGACCTGGGTCCGAATCCCTTGTGACTTTGCACAAAGTGCTTTTCTCCTCTAAGATTCAGGTTCCTCCTTTTTAGAAGAGGACAACCACATTGTTTATTTCATGGGATTTAAAGAAATCATGCATGCAAAGCACTAAGCAGAGTGACCAGAGCATAATAAAGCAATTAGTAAATGTTAGCTCTCACTCTGGGGAGAGAAGGGATATGTTAGTGATAAGCCCTCTCTGGCTAGGAAAATGGTCTGGGTGGACAGACAGCCAAGGTATGACCAACCAGGAAGTCAGTTCTAGGATATAGGGGGTCCAGGGCCAGTGTCTGAAGGTAGATCCTAGATCGGAAGTGAATAAACATGGGGATGGGAGACACATTTTTTCACCATTACAAATATTTCCTAAGAGTGGCAATGAACAACCCAGATGGCACAGTAAATTGGAATTATAATTGATCCCCAAATAGTATTTAAGTCAATTGTTTAATTATTTTTCCTCTGAAAAACCATTATAATGAACTTCTAAAAGGGAACAAAGTGGAACTCATCAAATTTGGTGATTTCTTCATATCTGCCACCCACCCGAAATGGAAGGAGTGATGAATGAAAAGAAAAATGGCTTAGGGAGGAAGGGCACAGTGCCCACCAATCAAAGAGACTGCAATTAAATGACATCCTTGTCTGGTAATTCAAGGCAATGTCAGGTTTTACTGAGTTGCCTGGCTGGCTCACACTTTGGCTGTTGCCAAGCTCTCTCCCAAGATGAAACATGAAGAGCAGAGGAAATGGGACTGACACCTGAGTTAGATGCCTTTCTTAAAAGACAAAGATGAAACTGAGTGGCAGTTAAATGTATGCTATGACTGAAACAGCCAATAAGTGACTAGATGGGCCATATGCAGGATGGGTGGGGGTGAGATGGGATCAGACTGTCTCATTTCGCTTCTTTGGGCCTTAATTTCCTAAGGCCCCTTCTAGTACTGACAAACTGTGATAGACATAGAAGGTGGGCTGAATCCCAACTCTTTTATATTTTTCCCATCTGGAAAGTAGTCCCTAAACTAGGGTATCTAAGTTGTTGTCAAATGCGAGCTCTTTTGAGGAATTTTGTTTACTCTGACTTATGACTTTTTCAGCTTTTTTTTTTTTTACACAATCCCAAATTGCAACTTAAATATGGTTGTTGTTGTTTTTTTTTTTTTTACTAGTGCTGTTACTTCTCTGGATAAATTACCGTGATAATAGATGATAGTGATAAATAAATGAAGAGAAAAACTGCTGATAACAATAGCCACCATTTTTTGAGCACCTATCATCTGCTAGGTGTTATGTTTGTCACCTTTCATCTTTAATCCTTATGCCAACTATGTTAGGAAGCATTATTGTGGCCCCTTTCCAAGGGGATTCTGAGCAGTCACAGAGGAGTGAATAGCAGAGCCCAGATTTGAATCCAGGTCTTTCTAATTCCAAAACCCATGCTTCTCTCTCCCTTTAATATACCATCAATCTTCTCTGCCGAGTGCATTCATAAGCTTCCTGTATAGTTTGCTCTTTATTCAGGGTCTTCTAGCTATTCATCAAAAATACAATATCAAGTGTATATTTAGTGCCTTCTTCCTTCACTTTTCATCTGTGACCACTTTACTGGAGCACTTTTTCTTAGCAGCAGTATCATATTAGTTTGTTTAGTTTGAGTAATGAGTTTGCTGACTAGTGGGAACTTGCCTGGGGCTTGTACATGAAAGTAACAATTTTTTCTACTCCAATTAAGCTGTGTCAAATTTCACTTTTCCTTGGGCAGATACAACGATCTTTTGGTTTGTCTTTTTTCTATAAAAACAAAACAAAAAGAAAAACACAACTGATTCTGTGTTATAAAAACTCAATTTCGACCCATGTAAAGCTATCCCCTCCAACATCATAGGTTAGATATAAGGTTTGGGTAGGGGTGTGGTATGTCTCTGGACACCATCCTTCTCTCCCTTTTCTAGGATACTACAGTTTGGGGAGATTTGGGGCAAGGAGGAAGGAGAAGAAAATGACAAGTCTCTCATATTTAATAGTCCTTTGTGTAAGATTTTGACTGTTTCCTGGTTCAGGCGGACTGGAAGGCTTAAGCCGTCTGTGTGGTCGGCATCCACACGAGTGTTTTCAGCACCTGTGGGGCCTCCCCACGGCACAGCCACTGATATGGGAAATCCATACCAGGAAGATCTTATCCATATGAACACCCCGGCCTCCTGTTGTTTGGTCCCCTCATTCAGCAGGAGGCCTCATGCATGGAATATGGCAAAATAACACAAACCTGACCACTGCCCTTGAGGTCACGTGGCCCAGACATAGCGTGTGCCAGTTGTCCCAGGGCTGTGGCCTCTGTCTTCTTCACATTTCCTTTTCCCCTTCAGCTCAGATCCTGTACAGGGGATAGACTAGCAAGGCCACTGCATATGCAGGTGTCAAAGCTGGAAGTGAAATTGTGGCATTGCCTTCCTACAGGCACACCTGCCCAGCTTCAAGAATGGCTCTCTTGGCAGACCTGCACTTGGTTCAGTGGTGGCAGGCAGGTCCTTGGGGGAACTGCTGAGAAACCTGCAGCATCATTCTCTTCTGCCCTCACCAAGGCTACCCCACAGTGTTGATAACTCCCCGTGTCTTTTTCTTCCCACTCCAGTCTTCCTTTTAGACTCCACTGGGAAAGCAGAGGACACAGTCTGGGTGACAGTTGAGAGAGCAGCAGAGCCATTTATCTGTCCCTTAGTAAGCCCTCAGGGAGACAGTGACTCTAGTTGTTAGTTCTTCAGCTTCCTAATCCCAATATTGGAGCCCTAGTAGCCAATTGTACTTAATAGCCTGTTAACATTTGTGCACTTCTGGGGGCAAAAATTAATTGATATAAAATTAAGACTCTTTATTTGGGAGGGGCACTATAATGATTTCTGGATAACGGGAAAACAAGCCACAGACTGGAAGAAAACATTTGCAAAAGACATATCTGATACAAGACTATTATCCAAAATATATTTGTCTAAACTTGGAAGCAACCAAGATGCCCTCAGTAGGTAGAATACGTAAACTGTGGTCCATCCAGACAATGGGACATTATTCAGTGCTAAGAATAAATGTGTTATCAAGCCATGAAAAGACATGGAAGAAACTTAAACGTGTATTAATAAGTGAAAGAAGCCAATTTGAAAAGGCTACATACTGTATGATTCTAACCATATGGCATTCTAGAAAAGGCAAAACAATGGAGAGAGTAAAAATATCAGTGGTTTCTAGGGGGTAGGGGGTGGGAGAAATGGGTAGGCAGAGCACAGAGGATTTTTAGGGCAGTGAAACTAGTCTGTATGATATTACAGTGGTGGATACATGTTGTAATACACTTGTCAAAACCCCTAGTATGTGCAACACGAAAAGTGAACCCTAATGTAAACTATGGACTTGGGTGCCAATGATGTGTCAATGCAGGTTCATCAATTCTAACAAATCCCCTGGTGTGGGATGTTGATAGTGGAGGAGTTTGTGTGTGTGTGTGTTAGGGGGAGGAGGTTGGGGGGTTGGCAAGAGGTGTATGAAAACTCGATACTTACTGTTCCATTTTGCTATGAACCTAAAACTGCTCTAAAAAATAAACTATTAAAAACTAATTTGCAACAGCATGGATGGATCTTGAGATTATAACACTAAGCAAAATAAATCAGAAAAAATAGAGAACCATATGATTTCACTGATATGTGGTATATAAAACTGAAAACAGCAAAAGAACAGGAAAAACAAATGAAGAAACAAAACTCATAGACACAGACAATAGTTTAGTGGTTACCAGAGGGTAAGGGGAGAGGAAGGAGGTAGATGAGGGCAAAGGGGATCAAATATATGGTGATGGAAGGAGAACTGACTCTGGGTGGTGAACACACAATGTGATATATAGATGATGTATCACAAAAGTATACACCTGAAACTTATGTAACTTTACTAACAATTGTCACCCCAATAAACTTTAATTAAAGAAAAAACTAACATGCATTGAACATATTACTGTAAGAGTCACAGGTAGCCAACATAGAAAAATCTGCTTCCTAATGGATAACATTTTAAGATTCCTTCACTTTTTTATGGGACTGAGTAATGTTCTGTGATGTGACTACATCTCTTGGACAGAGAATGTCTAGCAAATAACAGACGTGGTTCAGTCTTCTACTTCCCTGCTGCTTTTACACTCGTAGATATTCTGCTATGACTAGGCAGCAGCACAGTTTGGGGAGTAGAGACACCTTTTCCTGGAAGCCGTCTCATTGATAGTGCAGCTACCGCAGGGCTGCCACGGAACTCTGCATCACAGTTACTGTTCTCAAAGATGTAATTCTGCGGTAATTCATTATTACCTAAAAAAACGGCAGTTCCCCCAAAACTGTGATTCTGTTTTCTGAGAACACTCTTTTCTGTGTTCATAAGTTTAGTTGGTCTTTAAACCAGGAATAATAAGCAGCAAAAGACAGTATTGTAGCTGGCAAGTTAGACCTGGTATAGCGCTGAGAAATTTTGCCACTTGTGCAAAATTGGCATTTGCTTGTTATGTCATTCTTTCACATTTAGCGGCTAATACCCATTCTGGGCCTTGGTCTCTAAGACCACCTTTTGTCTAATAAGAGGTTTTGCACAACTAGCAAAGAGTTGTTTTTTCTTTCACCCTGTTTTAGGAAGTATCAATGTATTTTGGTGAAAACATAAACATGATTTTTTTTTATGTCAAATAAACTTGAACAGAAGCAAAGTGTAATTAAAGCTCTATTTTCCATTGAGTTGTGGTTGAACTGTTTTATATAGAGCATTTTCTTTCCCGTCAGTCTCAGTAAGATTCCATGGAAGTTCTCCATCAGCCCCGGAGATGGTTGCTGGATCCACAAAGCATGATGTCACCTAGTCCCAGGGCATTCCATCAGCATGGCATATGCATTGTTTTGCTGCTTAGCTCTGCTGAGCCAAGGAGATGATATATACGAATTCACACTCCTCCACTTTCACCTTTCGTCTCCCATCTCCACTTTTTCTCTGAAGGCAGTTTTGGCTGCCACCAAGTACTCTATCTATGCCAAGTGCCAAATTTTCAAACGCAAATGGTAGTGTGCCTATTTACAGGAACATCTCGTCACTTAGGCCAGTTCATCTTTCCGTGGGTACACACAGACTGGTAGTGCAGCTATGATTTTGGCTGCCACTTTGTTAATATAAAAGCTACAACCACAATTGTAAAATGCTCATTTAAAACTGGAAGGTCAACAGGGAGGCTCAATTGCCCTAGAGTCACTGAGGCTCTTTAGAAATATGGAACTGTATCAGCCTGGGATTTTACTCCATGTCACGTAAGCCCTTCTGTTCCCTCTGGGGATCTCTGTTGCTATTTACCCCTGATGTAAACTTTGCCACTGTTGCTTCTACCTCTAGCATTCAGTCATTCATTTAACAAATATAGAGAGAACACCAACTGTTGCCACACACTCTGCTTGGTGCTAGAGATACAAGGGGAAAAGAGGAAAGAGTCCCTGCCCTGAGGGAGCTCACATTTATTGGAAATGCAGAAAAGAGAGCCAATTAGAGTATAATGTGGTAAGAAAAATTCCCCATGCTGTGGCAGAATATAGTATGCAAGAGGGACACTCAAATTGGCCTTTGAAGAGGATGGCCAGGGAAAGTTTCATGGAGAAGCAACCTATGACCTGCAAGAGAGAGGCCTGAGGCTGTCGGTGTGAAGCTTCCAGGTTCCCCATCCATGGGGGGACATGTGCATGATGCGTGTGACACAAGCACACACTGGGGTTCCACAAACACTGAGATGACAGAGCAGTAAATCATCCAAACCGAGCTTGGCCAAGCTCTGGCAAGCATTGGGGAAATGACAATCATTAATCTATGTTTTGGGTGGTGTTTTGGTTCATTCATATTTTGGGGTGTTTTCTCAGTGTTACTTAATACAGGTTAGAAAGTAAAATATATAAATGGTGAGTTCTTTTCATGAACAAAAACCATGAATGTGCCTTGCTGGCTCCCTGTATCTGATTGCAGATCTGACCTTCCTGGACGTTGGTTGGAGGCCTGTAGAGTGCTTTCTGACTGAGAATGGACCCACCTGTGAATACACTCATTAGAGTGGATTTGCATGAAATGATGCTGCCATCTCTCCAGGATGGCTTCTATGGATTCTTCTTGGTTCTGCTCAGAAGCAGACTTCACTGATTCAGATTTCTTGAACCTTAGTATCCTAATATCTGCCACAATCAATTGCTCTTTAACTTGACCAGCCTGTAATGTCCCGGGTCTCAACTTTCTTCTGATCATCCTCTTCAAAGGCCAATCTGAGTGTCACTCTTGCGTACTATGTTCTGCCACAGCATGGGGAATTTTTCTTACCATATCATACTGTAATTGGCTCTCTTTTCTGCATTTCTAATAAATGTAAGCTACTTACGCTACTATTTGTTGTTCCACTACTACTATTGCTATTTCTACTACTATAGCTACTACTCTATGACTGTTATAACCACAATTACTTTTACTACTACCATTTCTACTACTACTTTTACCAGTACCACTCCTCCTCCTCCTCCTCTTATCACTACTACTAATGGTTTTTGTTTTTTGTTTGTTTGTTTGAGTGACTATATTCTATTCACCATCTTAGGCATTTTTAAAATATCTTCTGAACAATTGTGCAAAAACAAGTATATTATTTATATTTTGCATTTAAAGTTACTGAGGCTGAGAGAGTTTAAGAAACTTTGGTTCATTGGATATTATTCTCAACTTATGGACCACATTAAAGATTTTACAATCTTTAACACATAATGGCTGTGGAGCCCTGTTTATAGTTCCTTTTGCTCTGAGGCCTGTGTGTCCCAGAGTGCTTCCTGGCATGGGACACCCTGGCAGCAACATGACTAGAACAGACTTTTGGGCCTGATGGGTTGGCAGTTATCAGAGGTTTCAAGACATCTTAGCCTTGAGCTGCAATAAAAAAATGCCATTAACTGGGTGGCTTAAGCAACAAAGTTTTATTGCTTGTGGTTCTGAAAAGTTGGAAGGTCAAGATCATGGTGCCAGCATGGGCAGGCTCTGATGAGCACTTGCTTCCTTCTTGCTGTATCCTCACATGGTGAAGAGAGCAGAGAGAGAGGCAAGTGCCCTTATCTTATAAGGGCACTAATCTCATCCTTGGGGCTCCACTTGATGACTTAATTATCTCCAAAAATACCTCATTCCCAAATACCATCAGATTAGGTATTAAGGTATCAATCTATGAATTTTTGAGGGAAAAAAAAATACAGTCCATAATACAAGGCAAGCAAAGGGTCTTTTCGAGGGCAAGTGGGCCCCACTGAAGGAGAAACATAGTCTATCGGTCTCCAGAGTCTGCAATCAGTGAGGGGGCCTGAATACCCCATCCTGGGGCAGAAGTGTCCCTAAGCATTCGTTTTCTGTTTCATTTTGCTTTTGTTTGTACTATCTGCTGAGTGTTTGTTGTTATGGGCTTAGAACTGTTCATTCTTGGCAAAAGAAAAAAATAATAGTAGTAAAATAACATGAAGTAATGTAGCTGAAATCACCCCTCTTGGGGACAGAGAGAGAGGTACTTGGATTATTAGATCAACATCATTAACCTCAGCAATTCCTATGTAACCCTGCAAATATACTGATGCTTTGACATGATCTAAAAGTTTTATTGTTAAAAAAACAGCTTTTTATGAAAAAAAAATTTCAACTCATTATAACAATACATAAAATTAGAAAGAACACATAGAAACAAATTTAAAGTTTTACTCTCTATGCTAAGTATGGGTCTGTGTGTGTGTGTGTGTGTGTGTTTGTGTGTGTGTAAGTTTGTGAGTGCACTTTGGCAGATGGATAAGAAAATGTAGACATTCCTTACCTAGAGGGGATGAAGTTAGAGCAGGTGTCCATTTGGTTTTAATCATATCATTGAAAAGGCTCTTTCAGTGGTAGAGAAAGGGTATGGTCTGGGAGGCTAAGAATAGAAGGTGTATTTAGCTACAAGCCATGGATTACTGGAGCTCTATACTTTGTTGGTTTGAAGTAAAGTAATATCAACCTCAGTAGAGTTCTTTTTTTTTCTTTCAGCTTTATTGAGGTATAATTGACATATAATTGTAAGATATTTAAAGTGTACAACATGATGATTTGCTATATGTATGCATTGTGAAAGGATCCCCTCATCGAGTTAATTCACACATCCAGCACCTCAAATATTTAATTTTTTTCTTTTTCTGGTGAGAACATTTAAGCTCTACTCTCTTGGCAAATTTCAGTTATACAATAGTGTTATCAACTATAGTCATATGTTATACATTAGCTCCCCAGACCTTATTCATCTCACAATGAGTAGCTTTCTTGTTGAAGTGACTCTTTTGCTCAAGGCTTATGATGAAAGGATACTTAGAAGATATCAAAGAGAATCATTGGCTCATTGTTATCTAAATATGGCCTTCCACTTCCTTTTCCAGAATGTTGCCATAGGCAGAGACAATGAAAGGGTGGGAAAAGTGGTCTGGAAGAGGGCTGGGGCTGACAGTTTCATCATATAAATCTGTGAATTTTTTTTTTTTTGCTGGACAGCTTCCAGAAGTCCCAGCTAAGTATTGTCACAAAATCTTTGAAGGTAATTTTTTCCCCCTTCAAGAACTTCCTATAGAGCTAATTAGGAAAGCTTTATGCCCCTATACAATCCCACCCAATGTATCAGTGAAAATTTCGAGGATCCAATTTGTACAGTTCATGCTTCATATTCTGACAATGCATATACACATTGTTCATATTCACTACATAGGGATGGAATCCTTGAGATTTTGTTTGTTATTTAGTCAATCTCTTGGTTTATTCAGTCTCACCCAGTTTATACCAAAAGGGATTTAAAGTGGTTAAATTTTAGTAAAATTCAGCAGGTTGGTTCTTGATCACATTTACATGATTTCTCTTTTCTTTGGAAGGATTCTACTTTTTTGTTTGTTTAATTCATTGTGAGCTCTCTTGCACTTGAAAGGCTATCATCTCTAAGTTAAATAAAGGAAAATGGAGATATACAATTTTTCCCTGAAATGCCAGAAATTTGGATGAGGTGAAACATCTGATACAAAACAAACAAACAAACAAACAAACAAACCACTCCCCCCAAACAAAAAACCAAACCAAAACAAACAAACAAACAAACAAGAACAACAACAACAAAAACCCAAACCACCAAAGGACATCAATTCCATCTACCTACCCTTAAGGAGCTGAAATGATTTCATCTGTTTCTAAGATACTTGAGTGAGTTAAACCAAACAGGAAAAAATAGAAGTTCTTGAGTCACAGAGGAACTGCTCATTACTCATTTGACTTTGCAAGCCAAATAATGATGCCATTCCCCTGAAATCTACAGAACCTTAGCTAACTCACTGACAATTATGAAAGTGCTATGGTTATGCTCTCACGTCATGAACCCTGTGAGAGCCTTAACCTTATCCATTTCTTTTAGCCTACTCCAGCCCTTCATACCTCTAGAACGAGATCATGTTTTCACAATCTTTTTTAGTTAACTTTGGGGAAGATAACTCAACCCTACTCCATCTTTTGGGTGACCTACCCATCTTATATAACTTGAATGGGAAAACTATATATGAGAACAAATGGAAAGATCAGTGTTCCTTTAAATAAGTGAGACAGTGCCCAGTTTCTCAAAATTCAAGGAGAAGCTAAACATTAGGTGCAAAGGTAGTATAAACACGAATCTCCTTGGCATCTTGTGGATGGCAGTCATCTGTAATATGTAGACAGCCTGTCACACCCAGTGCAAACCGTGAAAGGGAAGCAGAATGGGGAAGTGGGAGGGAACGTTTTGACTTAGTGGTCTTGTAACATTTTGGAAAATGTAAGTCAGTGTGGTATTTGTAGTTCTCATATTATTATCAAAAACATCATATACCC
Organism: Aselliscus stoliczkanus; assembly: GCA_033961575.1. Classification (NCBI taxonomy): domain Eukaryota; kingdom Metazoa; phylum Chordata; class Mammalia; order Chiroptera; family Hipposideridae; genus Aselliscus; species Aselliscus stoliczkanus. Next base: position 110,570,241 of record CM066731.1, on the reverse strand, counting down.
TCTCTTGCCACTGCACCTAAAAATGTTGGTTCTTTTTAATCCTTTAACCTAGAGAGGAGAGAGAATGTCTTTCTCCCCCTAAAGCAATGGTCTGGTTCTACCACTTGGGCACCTGAGGGCCAGTATTCAACAACTTACGATTTCTTAGATATTTTTATTAATGTTTATTGAGTGCTTAGTATTGTACCAGGTACTATTACAGCTTTGTAATTTTCATGAAAACCCTATGAGGTTGGAATTTTTATACATTGGGGGTGCCAAAAAATGCCACAAAAATGTATACACATTTTGAGAGATGTTGTCTCTGTAGATGTGAAAACTGAGGCAGAGAGGGAGAAAATGCAGCTATTTCCAATAGGTTGGTTGCATACTGTCCTCATGGGGCCCCTGCCGAACAGTCCTCACGGGGTGCCTGCAGCACTTGTTTAGCTCCTTACCTCTTAATTTACAACTATTTTAGAAATGTAAACTGTTTTTGAAGTTATAGAAGTAAGTACATGTACAAGGTAAACATACAAAGGATACACAAAAAGAAGTCTTCCTTTCTTTAAACCCAAGAACTACTCACAGAGGTGTAACTATTAAGTTTTAATGTATTTAGAAATAGTCTATGTGTAAACTGGAATATATTTACACATGCATACAAGTTTTGTTTTTTTTTAGTTTGTGAATCTCTTAAAGTACTTATATTATACCTTGACATATTATAGTCATTTGTGAACATGCTTATTTTCCTGAATTGACGATAAGCCCTCTGAGGTCATGCTATGTATACTGTTCTGGTTATCTGTTGTTAAGTAACAAATGACCCCAAGACCTAGTGGCTTAAACTAAGGACAGCATTTACCTGCTCACAGATCTGCAATGTGGGCAGGGCTCAGTGAGGACATCTCATCTTTGCTCCACTCAGCCTCAGCTGGTGGCTCAGAGGCTGGGGCTGGAGTCATCTGAAGGCTCACTGTCTCACATGTGCTGTGTTTGATGCCACGCAGCTGAGTGCAACAGTGACTAGAACATCTATACATGCCTTCCATGCAGCTGCTTGGCTTCCTCACAGCGTGGTGGTTGTGTTCAAAACATCCCAAGAGAACTGGGCAGAAGCTGTATTGCCTTTTATAACTTATGCTTGGACATCACAAGTAGCATTTCTACAGTGGTCTCAGGATTACCTAGACTCAAGGGGGAGAATGTATATCCTGACTCTGTAAAATCACACTGTCAGGAGAGCTACTGGGATGAGCTATATCGATGAGGCCATCTTTGGAAAATATAATTTGCCACAAGTATCTTTTCATCTTAGGCTCATCCCTCTACTGTCTAGACCTTCATCTCACAACTTTGTATACAATAGGTGCTCAACTGATGTCCAGGAAATTAAATTAACCCTGCTGAAGCAGGGTTAAGAGGAGGCAGCTCTCTGCACTGATCTAGGCTAACAAGAGAGGGGAGGTGGTGGCTTGTGTTTGTGAAGATGCTGCCTGTTATCTCACACGCAGGATTCAGGGTATGAAATCTCATCAGGGACCATTGCTAGAGTGGCTAGAAAAGGTGCTGATCGAATGATTCTCCTGGGGCAACTAGCAGATGGCTTGAGCTTTCTGCTTCGTCCAGGAGGTTTCTTACAAGTGCCATTTTGATTGTGAAGGGGAACTGGGTTAGTGCAATGCTGAGTTTCATGTGAACAGGTGCATCGAAACTGCATCCTCTAGAAACTACATTCGTGCATAAAGCCCTACCCCATTCCAGTGAAGCTTACCTGAGTGGCTCAAAAGCCTTTATTGCATGTTTGGCACTGGTTAAATTAGTATGAAGGTGAAACTCTGGGTAGAAAAGATTAGGGCAGAGTGTGAAGGCTGAACCTTGTTTGCTTTTAGATTTTATGGGAATAAATATTATAGGTGCTTGTCAGAGCAGGGACTGAATAACTGGTAATAGCTCTGTTGGTCCTCTGGTATTGAGACTAGGCCTGTAACACCAGCTGAGGTCTGGTATTGAAGAAAAACATCTCCTGACCAAGCAAAGCAAAGTAAGCTATGCATGAGAGGCGTGGAGACAGGATGGAAGGCCCTGCTTGCAGAATTTGTTTCAGAACCCATTCCTGTTATGTGTTGTCTTTTCTGTTTCTCTATCTTTTCCTCTATACTGCCCTTCATACTCTCACACTTGGTTTTCACACTCAGCTTTCAACCTCTTCTGCTCACAGGACGTTGTTTGACATCTTTGTTCTCTCTTGGTGTCCCATCACTTGAACCTGATGACCCTAAATCAGACCAACCTGACCCTGGAGATAATCTCCACCTCTAAGCCCCCACCCTGGCAACATTCGTATGTATGTCTGCAATGCACATACGTGTGGTCTTCCCTCACAGGGGTCTTAATCAGAGCATTCAAGCTCCAAGGGCCCTGCCTTTCTTCCAGTTTGGCCTTGATAGAGTTAGAGCAAACAATCATGAAGATTCAGTGATAATGTGTTTGTAAGGGCTTAGAACCGGAGATACAATTTAAAAAGAGCTTGTGTGTTCATATTTAAGGGTATTTGGAGAACTTCTATCAGAGAAACTGGGTCAATATCTTTGGATAAATATTTCTGGCTACCTGTAGGAGCTTTCTGTCATGTTGCCTACACTGACTTCTCCACCAAGTTGGTATCCGCATTGCTTGACTCCATTTTTCCTTTAATTTATCATTGTTAAAACTACTTTAAATCATTACTTTTGAGGAGGTCATTAAAGGCCAACCTCTAGGTTTCTACCCATCACTATCCACATTCTTTCCCTTTGGATAAGCTTCACTGACAGTGTGACGTCATGGTAACCATTGGGCGTTGCCTGGTATAGGAAGAGCAAGCAACTGAAACATGAATTTCATGACAGACTTTGATGCTGAGGTCACATTATCTTACTGGACATTGGTCTGAAGGGATGATCAGACTCTTTATTATCTAGTTGAGTTTAAGGTGTACATTTCATGTGACTTTCAGAATTATTGTTTTTGGAAAGCTACAGAATCTTGATAATTGTTGACCTGCCATTGCAAATGGTTTTTGTAGCATAGGATAAAGACAGTAAAAGATTTCCTTATGTGATTTAATTTTTGGACCTCAGGGGTTGAACACTGTTTGTTGGAGTTTGACTGCAGCCAGGGCAAGGAAATTAGGGTCAGATAATGGATCAAAATCATTTGGCCCCTTGGCATCACTGTCCATGATATCATCATCTTTCCTGTTTCCCAGGATGGTTCAGTTGTCAAATCCCTCTCCCATTGCCCTTATACCTAGAGGCACAATTACTATCCTTCTGGCTTCTACTCTTTCCCTTTCCTGCTCACTGACATTGCTTTAGTTTAAGCCTTTATTGACTATTTCTAAGATTATGGCATTAGTCGAACTGGTCATTATGTCTCTCCTCTATAATTATCACATAATTCACTGCCAAGTCAGTTTTCCTAAATTTTCCATATAGTTAGCTTATGCCTTTGTTCAAAAAAATTAGTGATTCCCCCTTTGATTATTGAATCAAGTCCAAATTATTTAGCATAGAAGATAATGGACCTTACCAACCCAACACTAGTAAGGTACTTGACAGTTATATCTTTCCAAGCAGCCCAAACCCTTGAAACACCAGCCCCATTGTCAAGCTCTGATCAGTTTTCTTTGTGTTTTCTCCTGTTGATGACTCTCTTTACACTCTCACTCACATGTGAAATGTTGATTCTTCTCTGGCTGCCATATCTGACTGTTGAAAGTATACTGATTCTCTGAACTTGTATTCCTCCTTCAAAGACAACTCCTGCCCTCATCCCAAGGAGAAATTAATCTCTGTGTTCAGTCCTCTTGAAACACTTTGTACCATTTCTCTCTTGTACTCTGTGGAAGTGGGCTTGTTGATCCCTTACTAGACTTTAGCTTGATGCAGGGCAGAAATGAGGTTTTAATAACGTCGGCATCACTTTCTCTTAGCTTAAAGCTAGATATATAGTTGGCCTTTGCTGAGAGTTTTTGTTTTGAATTTGATTTTCATAGATTCTTTCTGGGAAAAAGTTGAATTTAATCTAGACCATGAACTCAGTTTTTATGTATATAATGTATATAAAGCTACTGTGGTGAAAATGTATGATTGGTTTGGTGAGTAATTACTCTGATTACATTTTCTAAGTCAAAAATTTTAAATGTGATTTAATAAAGGATGTTTAAGAGATATCATCATTGAAGAACATTAGGACTGTTTCTTCAAAAATTGGATGTACAAGCAATGCTTTTATGTGTTTGAGCTTATCAGCTCCAACAACTCTTATAGAAACAAATTCTAAATGTACAGTAATGGTTGTTTACTCAATATGCTGACATGGGAAGTCTTTAACTATTTTGGTATATATACCTTATGCCTTTATTTATTTTCTTTATCTGTTTTTAGAAGTGAGCTCTATCATGTGGTATATTTAAGTGAGACCACCAATGTGTCTTTCCATTTTTAACTATACTAACAAGATCTAACTGATGTGTCAGCTAGTCTGAGAACTAGGGTCACAGAAAATTGAGTATTAAAGTCATAAAAGTGCTATATTTTTAAAAAATCTCTTTCTTGTTATGTCTTGTTCCAAATTGTTCTTCTCCGGTATTAAATGCTACAATGTTCAGGATTGATTCTCTTTGCACCTTGTAACAATATTTAGTTATCCTGTTTTCAGTTTTGAATAGTGTGTGTCATTTTTCCATGACTACCTTCAGGTAATATATACTTTTTTTTGGGTAATGTTATTCATAATGGACCTGCTTTTCAAACCCCATCACACATTTAACTATTTCTTTTGGGCACAGACCTTCCTTTGAAGCCAGTGGGAGCTTTGTTCAAAAATAAAATGTGTGGCAGGAAGGGAACCGTTTCCCACCTTCCTCTCTCTCTCTCTGACTTTCATCATATGTAACAATGTTTTCCACTCCTCTGTAGATAAGAATCTTATTTTTTGAATTTTCTATATTTAACATCAACACTAAATTCTGTTAAGCAACTTCAGCCATTCTCACCACATCCACTCAGATTAAAAGTGAGTCAAAGACAATTAGGTTACTCTGGCAGGAACTGTGACCCCACTAACTGATCATTTTTTATAGTATCTTCTAGTCCCTGTAGATGCAAACAATGTGTTCTCTTCTGCAAATATTAAGAGACAGATTAAGGCAATTTCCTTTTCACCTTTATTTTTTGGACAATAGGATTTCTTTTCTTTTTTTTCTCTCCCTACATTATTGGTCCTTTGCTTGACTTGTTAGGGCTAGACTGCTGCTTGATGATATTCAGTTCTTACGTGGTGTCACTAGATTTTTATCCATTCCTTTTCCCTAGATGTTTTGCCTAACTTTGTAAAACTTCAGAAAAAGGCACTCCATAAATTCCCTTGACAGTGCATGCAAAGGTTGAATAGTCTTCCCTTTTGGGAAAGTGCCACCTCAGGTAGTCATATGCAGAGTAATAACCAGGTTGTTCTTGTCTGGACATCTAAGGATGTCAGTTATGTCCTCTTTTCAATAATCGAAAGGCCCACATCAGGTCAGCCCTCATGCTCTAGCCAAACCCTGTCACTCAAGTCTTAGCTTCTTCCTGATTTCTTCTTTGAATCTTTTTCCTGATTTTTTTTCTCTGTATCTTCTTCAGATGTTCACAACCTTTGAAAGAATAAAATTGGGGCTTTCTTTATGCTAAAGTTATTTTTCATATTTAAGTTTTTTCTATATGAAATAAATCCAGTAAGGGAAGTTTGTTTTTCACCGAGCAGTTAGTTCAACTCTAGGTCTTCTGGTCAAAAAACTCAAGGACCAGGGAGAAATACTCCTGTGACAACTTTTAATAAAAGGACATTATTAGTCCTTCAGCTTGAATGTTTTCATATACATGAGATTGGACACTTGAGGACAGACAATATATCTCTCCTAAATATTCAGTTTTTTAAATTACTGATAAACTGATCTAAAGGTCCATTCCCCCCACCCTTTGCTGAGAGTAATTTTGTTTTGGAATCAATTTATTTCATTTAATATATTTTGAATATTTTTTTGTGTTCTTGAGAAAATCGAATACCCTGATTCTACCTAACTTCCTTCTCTGTGGAATAGAGTAGATGAAGGGAATTGTCTCAAGTATTGGGTGGTAGGAAAAGTCAGGATGTATTTTTTTCTGTTTTTCATTGCAAAAATGTGTCATGACTTTTCCGACAACTAAATTTCATTTAGTGCTGTTTTATTTCAGATTTTTTCTAGATACCTAAAGGATGAACCTTTTTCTTTTTTTTGCTTTCCTAAAATTATGTTTTAGTATTGAGGATTTTTTTCTTGTCAGAGTATATTTCTAGCAGTTTGGTAAAATGTTATAAATCAGTCAGAGTCTTTAAAAAATTTGTCCTGCCAAGACTGTGAAATCCATTCCTCCATATTCATTTTTGAATTGATGGATGGATGACAGGCAGTAGGCAGCAGTATTGAGTACTAAACGATTCTTGTGTCGGGCTTCAGAAATCTTAGCATTCTGATCTGTAGCAATGAAAAGAAGTAGGAAAAGAGCAATATGTATGAGAATTTGGTCTTAAGTCAGAAAATAGTAGCAAAGAATAATTTTTACTAGGAGGAATAGAAAAATAGTAAGATTAGAAAGCTGGTATTTTTGATACCATTATGAACAATAGCCTGATTATTTTAAGTTTTATTAAAAAGTTACCTAATACCCTTTCTTTCTGAAGGTTTTACAATGCATTGTAATTATTAACCAGCCTTTTACTATTACACTTAACTGGTCAATTGAGACAAACAGTTCTGAGATCATTCTTCCACCACTGATTAAGGCTGGGGTGGTACATATTGGGGATAATATTCATTAAGTAAGAGACTTAGAGTTGCCCATAACCTATTTCTGGTGTTACATCTACTGAAACTTTGGAATTTGATAATTTGGGGTTAGCATTATTTTCTGGGTGAAAAATCTTTGGGTTTTTTCAAAACCTTGTCTTAAGGGGAGGAATCATCTGTTTACATAGTAAAAAGCTATGGGAGGGGGTCAGTTGGTGCAACACTTCATAGGTTAGGACAGATAAGCAAAGAGTAAGTTGGTTGATGTGTAAGATAGTTTACAAATGCCAAATTCTGTAATTTTAAAGTCCACATGTTGCATATATATATATATATATATATATATATATATATATATATACACTACCTGTTGTCTTATGTCATATTGAAATTTTAGAGCTTAGTTGAAAGACCATAAAAATGATTAAAAGTGTAGAATTCTGAATTGATGAGAAAAGATGAGAAAAAAGCAAAGTGGATTCTGACGGTGACCTTCCAGTAAAAGGTAGTGTGGTGCAGCAGGAAGAGCACTGGACTGGGAAGTAGAAGGCCTGTGCCTCCCTCTGCAGCTCCTCCCAATGATCGCATGTTTCCAGTCAAGGTGCCTCAGCTCTCTGTGTCAAATTGTCCATATCTGTAAAGTGGAAGCATTATACTGGGTGATTATTAAAGCATTATATTGGATGATTATTAAAGTCGTATTAAGGGACCTTAATATGACTTCTTATGATGACTTCTCCTATAGCAGGAATATAGAATGAGAAGAAATGTGCAGAGTTTGTCTTGGTAAGAACAAAAAATAAATAAAGCATTTTTACACCTCGGAATAGAACACAGAATTTAAGGACATTTATTCAATCTGTGATGTTGGCGTTTGGGTCCAATGCTTATCTTTCTTTCCTTCCCTTTGCAAAGCCCATTGTATCTTGCTTATTCTTAGCAGTGTTCAAATACCAGCTGTAAAAAGAGAAAAACAAGAATGTAAATAGAAAAATCAATGCCAAGTACAATTTCTTCTGGGGAGTCCACTGGTTTCCTCTCAGACTGCCCTACTTTTTTTTTTTTTAATTTAGTTTGAATGCTAATTTTGTGTGTTTCTTTGTAAATCTTGTTAGAGTTTTTGCAAAAAAGTGGAAAAATGGTGAAGAATAAGTAAAACAGTTATAACTAAATAAAATTAACAGACTACCAGTACTTAAAAGCAAAATAATACAAAACTGCATTCCTTTCTGTGCCTAAATCCTTAAGGAGCCCATGGAATCAAGTAAATAATTAACTACTACTCACCTGGAGAATGACGAACAGGGCTTCAGGGCTTGTTCAGCAAGGACTAGATGATCTTTTAAGTCCCATGTCATCTAAAGGTTCCATGACATGATTCCTACCCTCAGGGAAATCGCATTTCAAAAGTAGAGGAAAAGGGAAATTTACACAAAGCCAAGTTATTTTTGAAAATGACAAAAGCTATTTTTACCTCCTAGTGTGTCCCTAAATATTCCATACAAGTACACTGTTTTTCCTGGGGTGTTCCCTGATTGAGCTGGTTTTAGTTTTCCAATTGCTTGGGAGAGTGAACCATGTTCCAAAAGCTAAACAATTAAGTAAAAGATGGCGATCAGCAAGAAAGGGATCCAGTGGAGAGTGATAAATCTATAGTGGCATGCTCTTGTGAACTATTTACTCTTTAAGGGAATTGTTACTTTTTGGAAACTTCAGAGGCACACATATAACAAAGTCATCAGTTAGCTGTAATTGGAATAGAAATTAGAGTTAATTGTGGTGAACACCATTGCTCGTGTTATCCCTACATTTTAGAAAGACTTATTTTAAGAGCATCTATTTTTAAAAATCTACTCTAGAAGCCAGCTAGTAACTGAGTCTCCAACTCAGGGGAAAGTGGGAGTCCATGGCAAAAAGCACCTTGCAGCCCCTGTTTCTGGGAGTCATGCCTTAGGCCATCTTCTGGAGTGGAGAAGGAAACATTCCTTATTTGGTTATGGATCGGTGTATAATATGCACAGCATATTTTGCCAGGTGCATGAGGTAGACAAAATATATGACACAAACATGCTTTGCCTTATGATTGCTATTATTCAGAAAGATGAAATATGGCAGCATGAGAAAGACTAGGGAATGCTAACAATCTGCTTCCCAGGCAGTGAAAATATTGTCCTACATGCTGATAATGGAGTTGAGTATTGTATCAGAGACAGGAGCAACAGATCGATATAATGTGGCTTTTCCTTCTTTTAGTTCCTTAGCTTGTGGTTAGAAGCCAGTGATATGTTTTCCTGTCTCTGTTTGTCACTCCACACCTGTCCTGGGAAGCAGTTGTTAAACTTTTCGTCCAGCATTAGCCATGATCAGTGGGCTTCTTTAACTTCATAGTCAGCATTCTAATCAGTCTTGGCCAGTGATGACTGTCTTTCTCCAGAGGCATCTCTCATACAGAAGTCATTTTAATCTTCTCCAGTGTTATGGAGAACACTGGCTGGTGCTGAAGTTCTCCTTGTTACATACAGAGCTTATCTGTTCAAATGGTACCACCAGCAGGAAAGACATAAAATGCTTCCTGTCCCCTTCCTGTAAAATGGCAGTTTTCCTTCTTTCTCACTTTCTTGTAAAATGGTAATGACATCTTTCTCTGATACTGCTAACTTAAAACACAGGTATTTTGGTGATTGTATATATTTTAGTGCTTCCCCTCCCCATCCCCAAGAATATTTAATATTTTATCATTTCCACTTTGTACTTGTTCTAGTTGTTCTAAACAAAACAAATTGGTGAAGTGCAATGGCTAGTTTACCTTCCAGTGCACCCCTAAACAGGCCCAGTGTTCCTCCACCACCCTGTTGAGGGTCCCAGTGAATAACCATGTGAAATAACTTGAAACAAAATTTTTAATATCAGTAATTTTGTCTGTTTTGACTCCCTCTATGTTACTCAAAAACCTCCATGCAATCAATTGAAATATCTGCTCCAAAAATTATATTTATTTGACATATATTTTTTACTAAGCCCACATGTTGTTTAAGCCTATGCATACATACAGTAATTGTCATTTTATATATATATATATCTGCCATTATATATAATATTTGCATATATATATATGCAAATAAAAGTTAATTGTAATGAACACCATTGCTCATGTTATCTCTACATTTTAGAAAAATTTATTTTAAAAGCATGTATTTTTAAAAATCTACTCTAAAAGCCAGTTAGTAAACTGACTTTCTCTAAGGTCAGGGAAAGGTGGGAGTCATTATATATATATATATATGTTGGCATCCTAAGAGAAGAGTGGCCATGCAATAAATAACTAGAATATATGGTGATATGTCAAGGGCTGTGAGTGGGCCAGATCCTAATTTGTATAGGATTTCAGTAGTAGTGGTAATGAGACATTCTGGCTGCTGTCATCAAGGAATGCTTCACAGAGGAGATAACATCTGAGCTCAGCTGTTAACAATGAAGGGAATTTCAGTGACTGGAAATGGGAAGTGGGGTTTAGGAAGAGAACAACAGTTCAAACAATGATGTAGACATATGACAATGCTAGGTCTATTCTCAGGAGGAAGGCTATTACATCTTGGGGCCTCTAAATCAATTTATTTAGATTAAAAGTTAAGACTGGAAAGTATGGTATAAATTAGATTGTGGGTGATGTTGAATGAAAGGCTAAGAAGTTTAAATTTAATTCAGTAGGCATGGAGCATGACATGATTAGACAGGAAGAATTAGGTTGGGGAGATTGTATATAGGGAGACGAGTTCCCTGCTATTGTGCTGTGTTGAAGGCTGAACCCGGGGCCTTAGCTTGGAAGATACACGTGATCATGGAAAGGAAGAGGCAGATGTTGGACACTCTAGAGGCAGAAGTAACAAAACAGGAGGCCAGTTAAACAGAAAAAGAGAAGTCTGAGACAAATGAGATGGGAGCTTGCATTCTGCCTTCAGGACTGGGTGTGTGAGTCCAGTTTAATGTGCATACATGTTGGGGCATGGAGGGGACTATTTTGGGAGATGAGAGCCCTAGCTGCACTTCTTCAATTCTGACACACATCTTCACACTTTACATTTCTGAAATTAGAATGCCTCTTACCATCTGTGGGTACATTTAATGTGGAAGTTTTTCTTGAAAAGTAGCTAATAAATTAATGGTGCATACTGCAATTGATGGCACCTTATCATCAAACAAGTAAAGTATAAAATGTAGATTATTATTGTATTAGGTTTTCCTTTCAAGCTTCAAATTATTTCATACTCATTACAATCAAGCCAAACCATCCAATAAACATAAGTTACATTTAAATATTAAAAACACAGTAACTATTATTTATCAAATAGCTACAATGCCCCAAGTAAAGAATCACGGGGAGAATAAATCAACTGCCAGAGCTTTGGGCAGATTATGAATGTATTCATCAAATGCTAACTGAGCAGCTTTTATGAGAAAGTCAGTCTTCCAAGTGCTTGAGGGATACAAAGACGAATGAGAAAATAATTCTGTCTTGGATTGGGAGTGGGGCAGATGAGCTCACAATTTATTAAGAAAGAAAAGACAGGTACACCTAATTTTAACAAGGCAAAATATGATTCATCTTAAGAGAGATCCCCCAAATGTACTTTGGATGCTCTGGGGAGATGATGCTCATATCAGCTGAGGGGTATCAGGCAAGGCTTCATGAAGGATGTGATGTTTAAGTTAGACTGGGGAAAATGGGTAGGATTTCTATAGATAGAGGTGGAGTAGGCAAATCCAGGGCAACAATGTGTTGTGGACAAAGGTAAGAGGCTGGAAAGAACCATGTATTCAGGGAACACAGTGGTCCAGGGTAGCTTGAGGCCAAACTATGAGCAATCATAATAATGATTGCAAGAAACATTTATTGAACAATCACTATGCACTGGGTACTGTTATGTTTTACCTGATGATATGTAGTATAGTTGGTCCCATTTTGTAGCTGAAGACAAGGACGCACAGATGGTTAACTGACTTGCCCAAGCTGAACCAGTTGGCCTTACTCCTTTCACAAGCAGTACACATGTAAGGGTGCACACACAGAGATATGCAGCTATAAAAATGCTGCGCACAGGCCAAGGGAGGTGCTGCAAACCATGGGAAGGAGTCTGAAATTTATGCTGTAGCTGAAATTATAGCACTCTGGATTTAGAACACTATGTCACCAGTGTTTTCATGTGTATAATAGAATTGGATTATAATGGTCTTTAGAAACATAGTACCGGAAGACTATAGGTTGTGTGTCGAATTCTAGCATCCTACAGGGGACTTTAAAAACCCTTCAATTTTTATAACACTTTACATTTTCAAAGATCTTTTTCATTTTCTATGTCACTTATTTTGGTCTTCACGATGATGTGGCATTTCTCCTTGCATTGGGTATATTGGAAAATGTACCCCAAACTGACAGTGACCTTGCCAAAACCCTAGGGCTGGTAGGTGGTAGAGCTAGGGACGAAAACAGGACCTTCTGGAGTCTAGATTGTTGCTGCTTTTACTTGATCTTATCTTCTTTTCAGTGGTTGATCTCAATAATCCACTCTTTCCAATCAGAGATGTAAAAGAGCACACATATGGGAAATGATGGGTTTGCTCAACACTGGAAATCGGTACCCCTAAATGGGATTTTTTATCTGACAAGAGAAATGAGCCGTTCTCCTGTTTACAATGGCAGGACCACATGGTCTGGTGCTTGCCCAGGGAGGCAGCAGCTTTGGTATTTTTCCACTGGTGAGGAGGGAGCATGCCTACCTGGCCACTTCTGGCAACTCCATGTCTTGGCTTCATGGCAGTTTCTCCAGGCTTCTGTTTTGGGAACTAGGCCAGCTGTCCAACTATCTTAGATTAAATAATTAATTTCACAACTTTTTGCCCCTCCCCTCACTTATTAATGTTGAAGTAGAATGTTCAGAGTGCTTGGCTAAAGAGAAAGTATCACTGATTCTAAATTCAGCACAATTCATTGTCATATATTTGGATATAAAATTTCAATACTTGTTATTTCAAAGAACTTCCACTTTCCAAAGAACTGGATATTTCAATATCCAGACCAAAGAGGTGCTGAATAATCACCTGTTCTTGAGATTGACTGCACATTCCACTTTTATTATTGTCATAATATCTCTAAATGTAAGGAAGAATGGATATTGTATGGGTTTCCTAGGGCTGCCAGGGCAAATTACCATAAATTTAGTGGCTTAAAACAATAGAATTTTTTTCCTCACAGTTCTCGAGGCTAGAAGTCTGAAATGAAGGTTGTTAGCAGGGCCACACTCCCTGAGACCCTGGGTAGAATCTTTCCTTGCTTGGTGGTGACCATTGATCTTTTTTTTTTTTAAAGATTTTTATTGGGGAATTGGGGGAGGGGGAACAGACAAGTTTTTGTCTTTTTGTTCTTCAGTCTAGTTGTGGAGGATGTTGTTTCACTCGCCCAGTTGGTATTATCATTGCACTCTTCCCGGGTGAGGCAGATCGGTCACCAGCCTCTGGACGGCCGCTCACAGTGGCTCTTGGCAGCTCACACCGGCTGCCACTTGCCCACGCTGGCTGATGGGCATTCACTGTAGCCTATGGCAGCCCACTGCAGCAGGGGCTGCAGCTATGCCATCCCAGGGATTCACAGCAGCCCAGCTCCAGGTGGAGCTGTTGTTCACCATCTTAGCTGTAGGGGTCAATGTCAGTGTCACTGGCCCTCATATGTGGGATCTGAACCGGGGCTGCCGGCGTCCCAAGCCAGCTGTTAACCAATGCGCCACTCGGCCAGCCCAACCACTGATTTTTGGTATTTCTTGGTTTGCATTAGTGAAGTTTACAATCCCAAATCTGCCTCTGTCCTCACAGTGTTTTCTTCCTGTATGTCTGTCTTCAACGTGGCACTTTGCTCTTATAAGGACACCAGTCATAATATTGGATTAGGCTCCACTCTAAGACCTCATCTTAACTTGATTACATCTACAAAGACCTTATTTCCAAAAAAAGTTAACTCACAGGTACCAGGGGTTAGGATTTCAACATATTTTTGAGGAGACACAATTCAAGCTTTAACATATAGAAAGCAATAATTGACATTATTCTTTTTAGTATGGCTAACTTTATATAGATCATTATCATTTTTTTCTGGATTGTAAGCTTCTCAGTGGTATGAGCTGAGCTACAGTAGAGAAAATACTTTGTCCCTCTTTGGTAAACCCAGAGTATTCGTTAGAATCTTTGTTTTAATTGCAATCGTACTGAATCTCTCTCTCTCTCTCTCTCTCTCTCTCTCTCTCTCTCTCTCTCTCTCTCTCTCTCTCTCTCTCTCTCTTTCTGCCTCTCCCTCTCCCTCTCCCTCTTCGCTGCTGATGTCCATGATCTGATCTGATCTCCATGAGGGCACGGGTCATCCACAGTATTAGCACAATTACAGAAATATTGCACAGTGGGTAAACTTGTCATCTTTGGATATGGATGAGGGGATTCTAATTTTGGCTGTCCTAGGACTTAGCCGTATGTTAGGCAAATATGTTAGCTTCAGTACCCTCATCTGGAAAACAATGATAAATATAATACCATTCTCATGGTTTTATGATAGTAAATACTTTTAGCGCATTGACTGTGTCACTATGAATATGTACTCAGGAAATGCTTGTAGAATTTAATTGAAGGAGAACAAGTAGTCTAGTCACAGCTCTGCCATTAAATTACTCTGCCTCTATGGCAAAACTGTTACAATTTCTAGGCCATAGTTCTGACACATAAAAATTAAGGAAATTAGATGAGAGGACGCTGTGGTTCCTTCCTGCCAAAATTATGAAAATTCAGCTAAGATGTTCTTCTGATTTCAAGGACGTTTATGTATGCATGGTAGGTTGTATATATAATTTGTTCTAGTCGTTACTGAAGGCCTTTACTACTTGTGTTGTATCTTTATTTGACTTTTTTATTTTAATTCAGTAAAGTTAAGAACTATTTATTGATGTCCAATGTCAGTCAGTTTCTGTGCTAGGTTATGGGTACATAGAAATTACTAATGTACTATTTTTTTCTGTATTACATTTGAATTCAAAGAAATTGAGATTTCGTGTCTTTTTAAACATTTTAAGTAGACAGGGATAGAAATAAAATAGAGGATTCTGATATTCTAATCAGTTACCTTATTGTTCTTTTATAGTTTTATCTGTTGCTGCGTGCACACGTAGACACACACACACACACACGCACACACACGCACACTTTTCTAGACTCTGAAAACAAAAATGGAGAAGGTGAGTAGCATTCCACTAGTTGCTTTCCACTGACCCTTCTCTGCTGATGCTCTTATTTTGTCAAAGGTAAGTCCCATACAAGTGGCAGAAACAACCCAGGCAGCTCTGGTTGATGAGCAGGTTGGAGCGGGACCTGGTCCAGGAACTCCAAGGTGAAAGCTCTTTCCAGAGCTGTTCCAAGTGGATGTGGCTTGTGTAACACCTTTATCCATTCAGTTGGGGAGAGTTGGGACCTCTCTAGTAGTTAATATTTGAGATGAAATTTGAAGGGGGGGAGGCAGGGAGGGAGGAAAGGAGGGAAGGAGGGAAGGAGAGAGAGAACAAGACAAAATTGGGGGAGCAGTGTTCTGGGCAGAGGGAAAAGTGAGTACAAAAGCCCTGAGAAGGAACTGCTTTCTGTTGGAGGGTTAGAAGGAAGGCCAGCATGACCAGGATGTGGTATAATTTGAGGTCATCAGATCTACTGGAACATTCAGGACCTCAAACAACAGGCTAAGGAGTCTGGATTTGATTCAATGGCCAGGGGGAAATCACCTAGATCTCACGTAGGTATTTTGTTGTTCCAAGTATTTACACAAAATTCCAGTCCCAAACAGGTTTCTTGCTTTCTAAGAAGTTACCTGCTAAAGCCCTGAAGCCCTTCCTAATTCTATGGGGTGGCACTGCCCAGACCCTTTGGGCAAGTTAAGTAAGAGTTGATCATTGAGGGTGGCACAGGGTATTAGCTAAGGGAAGTGCAAGGAGTACCGTCACTTGTTTATCTTACATTTTGATAAAAGACTTAAATTTTGAAATGGAACTCTGTGTGTGTGTGTGTGTGTGTGTGTGGTGGGGGAGGGGAGGGGTAATAAATGACTAAAGAGAACTGTATTAGGCAGTTGCTGAGAACTGCTTTGAAAAACAGTGGACTTCAATAGGACAAACCAATGCCCTTTACCTCCATAAAAATTTGTGGCCAATGATTGTGTTACTCTCCTTTCCTCTACTATTTCGTGGAGACTTTCCTTTTTGAGGAGGAATTTTACTTGCTTAGAAGAAAATAATGAAGAAATATGAATATGAAATAATTTACCTAAAGGGATGGAAAAATATCCCATTAAAAAAATAAAATCTTAAGCTATAAACAAATACCAAACATCCAGTGGATAGATTGACAATTCTCATTAGTAAGCCTGAACAGAAGTATGAGGGAGTATAAACTCATAAGATATTTTTATCAGCAAAATGTGATGGGCTTTAAAAAATTCTCTGTGAAATATTGGTATTTTAAAAGTACCAAATAATATATGAATGCATGCTATTATAAAAGATTCAAATCATATATTAAATATTTTTTGAATATCTTCCTTCATATCCTTCCCCTCTTTTTTCCACAAACCCTTCTTCAAAGGTAGTCACTATTATCAGGTTAACATATATTTGTGTAGTCTTTTTTATGTCTATACATGTTAGTGTGATCTTTCTTTCGGAACAAAGCATAAATGGGATCATATTATCCATTTTGTTCTACCTTTCCCTCTACTTTGTCTTAAAGATCTTTATGCATCTAACTATTTATTTTATACCTTATAATGGGTACAGAGTATTAAACTGACTTAAATTATCATAAATTATTTAGCCACTTCTTAATTGATATACATTTAAACTCCAATTTTTCACGCTTTCAAAAAATGTCACAAGATACAATCTTGTACTGTTTTCTGCATCTGTAAGAATGCTTCTATAAGGTAAATTCTTAAAAGTAGAATTCCAGATACGCAAATTTTAAATTTCAATATTGTCAAATTATCCTACTAATGAAGCTTTATTGATTTATATTCTTACAAAGTACCAAGAACCCATTTACTTGTAACTTCACCAATACTGGATATCACCAACTTTTATTTTTTGTTCATTTGGTGGACAAAAATTAGTATATAACTGTTGGTTCAAGTTTTACTTTCCTGATTACTAATAAGTTTGAATATCCTTTAATAAATGTATTGATGATTAATATTTCTTCTATAAATTATCTGCACATATCCTTTGCTCATTTCAAAATATTTTTATGGAAAGTATAATTTTAAGAACTCTTTATATTTTATGGCCTTTAATCAAATGTGTATTAAAAATAATTTCTTGCTATCTATAACTTAGCTTTAACCTATGTATATATTGCTTTCATTGAACAGAAGTTTTTAATCTTTATGTTGTTAATGCTCTCTGGATTTTTATGTATTGTGAGGAAAATCCTTCCCAACCTAACCTTACTAAAATATTCTATATTTTCTGTTATTTATAGTTATTTTGTATATTTAGTATATTTCTGTATATATAGTTATTTTGGTATTTAACTCCTTAAGTCATCTGGAATCTGTTATTATATTGTAGTAAGAGATTATGTCTTAATTTTTTTCCAAACAAATACCATGGATTGGACATGGATATGTTTTGGAGTTCTCTAGTCATTTGACAATATTCTTTTTATTGACCTATTCTATTTGATAATACAGTTCTAACTCTTATAATATTTTTTGACAACTCTTATAATATTTTTTGACAACTAAATACGGTCATTTTCTCAGTGCCCATCGTCACCTCTATCCTCTACCACTTTTATTTTTAAATTATTCTTGGCTAGTCTTGTGCACTTTATTTTTCAGATGAGTGTAAGAATGTATTTCAAATTTTTTTTTTTTTTGAGGGCAGTGTCACTGGCCCTCATATGTGGGACTGAACCGGGGCTGCTGGCTTCCCAAGCCAGCGCTTAAGCACAGCGCCACTCAGCCGGCCCTTGTATTTCAAATTTTATAAACAAACAAATAAACAAATAAATCCTGTGAGTATTTTGATTTGCAGTACATTAATAATTTAGAAAATTTGGGGAAAATAGACATCTTTTACAAGAAGGACTCTTCTCATGGAAACATGGTGGGTTTTTTTCTTTAGTCTGGACTTTATAATGTTCTTTGAAAATCTTAAAAATGCTAGCTAGTTTCCTTCCTTTTTTTATGACTTTTGGGTTTTTTGATAGTGTTCTTTTCCCCCATTATTACAAGTCCTTATCATTCATTGCTGCTGCTTGAGAAATTTATTTCTTTTTTTATATGTGTCCACTGAATCCTATACTTAGGAAAACTGTCTTACTAAGTCTGTTCTTCAGTGGATTGTCTTGGATATTCTAGTTATGCAACCATATCACCAACAAACCTTACAATTTTGTCTCTTTCTTTATAAATTCTATGCCTCCTATCTGTGATGTGGAATAAAACAGTGATAAGTGGTGAGGGTTATTGTCATCACTGCCTTCCTTTTCTATAATGGAAACACATTTCAACTTTAAGGATGATATTTGGTGGGTATTTCTGGAAGATACCCTTTATTATGTTAAAGTTTTTTTTCTATCCCTAGCTTACTTGGGATTTTTCAAAGCAAAGATGAGTTTTGATAGTTTTGGCATCTATTGCATTGAATTTCTTTTTTTCATCCAGAAATTTAGTGATTGGTGTCAATATTTTGTATTCTAATCTTGAACTACCCTTGTATTTCTGGGATACACCCTACTTGGTTGAAAGGCATTATTTTAAATACAATAATGGGCACAATTTGGTATTTAAATCAAGACATTTGTGTCAGAATTAATAAGTGAGTTTGTCTTAATTTCCTCCCTCCTTTGCCTTCCTTCCTTCCTTCCTTCCTTCCTTCCTTCCTTCCTTCCTTCCTTCCTCCCTTCCTTCCTTTTCACCCTTTATATCTAGTTTAGGATCAGATTAGTTAGCTTCATCTTGTTTTAGGCTGTGGATAATTAATATAAGATGTGTCCCTATCTTGAAAATTTGATGTAACACCTGAATGTTTTAAATCACCTGGATCAGATTTAACACCTGGATGTTATAAAATCACCTTTATCTCTCATGACTTTTTAAAGGATAGATCTTTGACTGCTTCCTCCAATTTTTTTCTATAATTTTTGGTCTATTCATGATTTCTACTTCATCTGTCTCTGTCTCTGTCTCTTGCTTACACACATACATATAACTTATTGATAAGTATTTTATTTTGTTGCCCAAATGTTTAAGATCCTGCTCTTTGACTTAAATGGATTTGAATGAATTTATTTCAATAAGTTCTCCTGTATTCAAATGGAAACAACTCACTTTATTAAATTTATTTTTAGTAGGCTTGGCTGATATTATTTATTTTATGGTTGTTATAGTAAAAACATATTTCTTGATCTTTATATGGTTGGACATATTCCTAAGTCTTTACTAATCAAGTAACTTTAAAAGAAAAATAGCTACTTTCTTTTTTTTTTAAGATAATAGTCCTTAAGCAAAGTAAATAAAATACTCCTCTGGTAATAAATGGCGAACCAATCATATTTCAATTAGAGCCTCAATCTTTCTGTGAAGTCATCTCCATAACATAAAATAATTATCTCAGGGTGAAAATGTGCTTCAGTTTAGTTAAACTCTTCTCACTTTTGTCTTAATAAGTTCATGAAGAAAGATTGCTTTAAAAGAATTTTAGGCGCCGGCCGAGCGGTGAGGTGGTTAAGCGCTGGCCTGGGAAGCCAGCGGCCACGGTTCGGTCCCACATATGAGGGCCAGTGACATTGCCCTCAAAAAAAAAAAAAAAAAAGAATTTTAGACAAATCTAGAATTAGGGATCCTTTGACTACTGATTATACTAGTTCCTTTGTGTTTACGTTTAAGAGTTTTTACTATTAAGGTTTTATCCCTCCAAATGGGAGCTGTGAAGAGTGTGGAAGTCATTAGTGATGCTTTCCTGTACAGGGGCTTAGTACGTTGTTATTTTTACACAGTGTTTGTTGATTCTTTTCTCTCTTCTATAAGCCTGTTGTTTTGATTACTTTGTAGTCCAAGAAAACTATGTGATAAGAGGCGGAACACAATATAATATAAAGCAATTAAAAGCAAATCTACTGTGGCTGAATCTATAGCTCGGAATTTCAAAATCCTCTTATACCTTCTTCTTTCTCCTCCTCTTCCCCAGGTAACTCAAAGGATCTCCTAACATTCTAAGGAGTGCAGTTTTTAAATTAGTGCCGAGATTGTCGCCTAAAAACTTAAACAACTCCTCTGCACCTGCAGAGCATTTTGGGTAAATACATTGACAAGTCCATAGACAAAGTCCCTTTTAACAACCTACTCACATCCAGATTGTCACCAAGGGGCCCACCTATTACTTTAAACCTTCAACATGGACCCTCTTAAAGATCCATCTCTTTCATATCCCTACCATGCTCAAAGTACTCTCCCCAAACCCATAGTAGATAAAAAAGTAAGTGAAATTTTTCAAAAATGCAGTTAATGATGTTTCTGTGTGATAAGTACACAAAATGAATGTATCAAAATATTTACTTTCGCATTTAAAAGAAGGCTTCAAAATACTGTACTAAGCAGATTCATGAAAAACTGATCTAGATAATCTATTTAAGGCCCCAGATAAATTTAGTAGCTTAATCTCTTGGGTGATATTGTAATCTATTCATAGTTTCCTGGTGTGATTAAATTAAACTTTAGTAGTTCAGAAAATTGTTTCCTTGTGTTAAAAACATAATGGATATGATTTATTGTTTACTATTAGTTTATTAGGCATAAAATTTTGTGTGTATGTGTGCTGTTTTTAAAATGCATGACACAACTGTAAGCTAACATTTGGTTTGCATTCACATTACGATTTCTAATACAGGGACTTTATAACCTCTGTTTCTTTGATTTCCTTTCCTGAGCTGACGATTTTTCAGATCCAGTCCTGATTGTAGAGTTTTAGTTTATCCTTTTCTGAAGGAAACTAACTTCTTTTTGGGGAATGCTCTCAGAATCCAATAAACCACAGTGAGTGATTGGGGAAGATGGAGACACCCATTCACCAGCCCAATCACTCAAATAAGGTGAGAATAGGACAAAGCAGTTATCACAGTTAGTGGGCTCTCACATGTGAGAGTAACCTTACCAAATTATATTTACCTTATATAAATTCAAACACAAAATATTCAAATATATTTATGTGACTTTAACCCATCAATCTAGGTAATCTTCTCCATCAGCCTAGGTAGCCAAATAAAGGCTTCCGGTGCCAATAAAGGCAAAACCCAAAATAAAGTGAATAAACTAACCAACAAAAGTAAGCTAAACTAAATTAAATCCTGTAATACTCCAGGAAGCCAAATAAAGGGTTCTTGTGCAAATAAAGGCAAAAAGCCAAAACAAAACAAACAAAAAATTCAACAACTATCTTAAAATCAGAAGGATACAGATGGTTCCTTATTTATTGAGCAACCACTCACTGTGTGTCTACCCTAATGAATAGATGAATTGGGCTAATGGTAATCCAGAAACTTCAGACATTGGCTCTAACAATGCTTTGCAAGCACACCTTGGAACATTACACCAAAGATTTTCACATGTGTTCTAGCCTTTAGACTACTCTGGGGTGGATGAGAACATCCTTGTTGCATGTATGAACATATGGTAATGGACAGGGCAGTTCATATAGAATGAAAGTCATTTTCTTTAAAGTTTTTCCTTTCAAATTCTTATTACTTAAAAAAAAACTCCATACTAATAGTTTACTTATACCAAGCACTATGCGTGGACTATTGTATCTATGCCTCCCTACATAATTTTGTTTTAGATAGATGAAAGCTGACGTTTAGAGAGTATATAAGTCAACTCAGAAGAATACCGTAATACCATAATGATAAATACCACAAACTGTGTGGCTTAAATAACATACATTTATTTTCTTGTAGTTCTGGAGGCTGGGAAGTCCAAGATCAAGATGCTAGCTGATTGGGTTCATGGTGAGAGCCCTCTTGCCGGTTTGCAGGCAGCCCTTTCTTGCTGTGTCCTCAGATGGCAGAGAGACAGAGAGTGGGAGTGTGGTCGAGCACACTAGCTCTCTAGTGTCTCTTATAAGGACACTAATCCTATTGGGTCATGGCCCCACCCTGTGACTTCATTTAACCTTAATTGCCTTATAGACCCTATCTCCAAATATAGTCACATTGGGGTTTAGGGCTTTGACTTTTGAGGGGCACAATTCACTCCACAGCAGAGAATTTAAGTGACTTTCATAGGGTCATAATGCCATTGAAGTGGCAGAACCCGTATTTGAATCTAAATAGTATGGCACTGGAACCCTTGCTGTCTACCTTCTTACAGCTGTCTAAGAGTCTTGTGGATGATTATAAAGTTAGCCAAAGTTTTCTTCTAAACTCTCCCACCTTTCTTGCTATGTTTCACACTCTAGGCATACCCCTCTCACCTGCTTCCATCAAATCTTCCCCATGTTTCAACTCCTCAGAGTTCATCTAATTTGTACTAAAGATTAATTAATTAGAATAGTATTTGCTTATTTATGAACAGAATGCCCCAGATAAGAATATCCATCCCCAACACACACACACACACACACACACACACACACACACACACACTAATGAGCTACTAGTTTTTGGAATACATGGTAGACAAATTTTAAAAGAGATTCTGTCCTCATCACTCCCATCACCCCCTATGGATGATTATAACACTTTAGAGTATGGGTCCATGGTACAAAAATTTCTTACAATTTAATTTTTCTTCTTTGATGTTTTAAAACAGTATTGTTCAATTCATCTTGTTAAATATCTACTACTCTACCCTCTTTATTAACAAACACTTGTTGAATACTTTCTATATGTAGGAAATGAGTATACAATTTAAGGATAAGAGATGGTCCTTGGTCCCAAGGTAATTAGAGGAAATTAGACATTGTAGAAACAGACTTGTGTACAATTAACTATAATCTAAGCATAATATGTTAAGTCTAAAAAGAAAGGGCTGAAAAATGTGATATGAAATTTCAGAGAATAAAGTTAGATAAGAACTTGGAAGTCTTTTTTTTTTATTTTATTTTACGGACAATGAGGTACTTCTGAAATCTTTTGAGTATGCACATAGCTTGATCTGATTTATTTTCAGAATCACCTTTATAAAATAAGTGAAAGGATAAAGGTAAAGAGAGTTCAGCTATTATAATTGTCCTAAGGTAAATTCTATAGAAAAAAGAACTTGCAAATAGTAGAACACCATTGTGTGTCAAGTGTTTGAGGCTTGAAGTCACATTTGTATGAAAGGAATAGTGTTACTCTACATTTTATCACAAAGAATACTTTTGATCAGGAGTGTTATTTGAAAAATTTAATAACTAGTATGACACAGGTCTTGACAACCAGAACAGGGAACTGACCAATCAAAATAGACTAGGTTGTAACTATGTACCAAGTGTGATTATACTGGTAGGTATTGGCTGAACATTAGGCCTACCTTTGACTCTGACTTTGCAGCCATGTACCTGATGATGTGAAAGATTCTACTTGTAAATTAAGTAAAAATAATTTGTCAATTTCTTAATTAAAAAATAGGCTTCTATAATTTCCACTAGCTTAAGATCAGTATAACTATACACTAAATCCATACAATTTTAGCAACCTTCTCTAAAGTTATGTGGCCTAACATCATGCAAGTCTATAATTTCTACTTGGTATTTGGAATTATTAAAATATTATGTAACTTTATTAAATTCCTAGGGGATGGGTAGACTGCTGTCCTTAATAATGTTGATTTAACTCGTGTACCTCATAGCTTGGAGGTGTTTTTAAAATCATTGTCTCTCTCACACTCTCTCTCTACACACACACAAATGTGTTACACAAATGTCTTCATAATTAACATATTCTTTAGTAGCCAACATCACTCCCTTTTGTTTTGCACATTTATGTTACATTGTTTGACCCACCTGGCCCCCAAAGGCATATGTGTTTGCAGTCCCTGATTTGGATCTTTATATGTTTTCGGACACATCATTGTGTTCAAGTCATAATACAATTCCAATAGTAATGAGTCATGCTGTGATAGGGCTTTAAAAATTCCTGAGGTGGCTCTG
This sequence comes from Aselliscus stoliczkanus, assembly GCA_033961575.1. Classification (NCBI taxonomy): domain Eukaryota; kingdom Metazoa; phylum Chordata; class Mammalia; order Chiroptera; family Hipposideridae; genus Aselliscus; species Aselliscus stoliczkanus. The sequence goes on along the minus strand of CM066731.1, from coordinate 110,546,205 downwards.
TCTCTGGAAGCACTGTTAACTTAGAAGATTTTATTATTTTTACATTTGGGAGGTTCCGCTTGAGCCGAATTCACCTTGACTCCTGTATTAGTTCAAAGACTTTCTAATGCTTTTAAATTCTACTAGTCATCTTGAAAATGATTTTGAAAATCACAGTTGAGGGCCGGCCGAGTGGCGCATTGGTTAAGAGCTCGTTTTGGGATGCCAGCAGCCCCGGTTCGGATCCAACGTATGAGGGCCAGTGACACTGCCCTCCACAGCTAACAACAGCTCCACCTGGAGCTGGGCTGTGCAAGCAACAGCGACAGTGTAGGCTGCAGCCCCTGCTGCAGTGGGCTGCCATAGGCTACAGTGAGTGGCCGGCAGACAGCATGAGCGGCTGGCAGCCAGTGTGAGCTGCCAATAGCCCCAGTGAGTGACATCCAGAGGCCGGCGACCAATCTGCCTCATCCAGGAAGAGCGCAATGATGATACCAACATGGGCCAGTGAAGCAACATCCTCCGCAACTAGACTGAAAAACAAAAAGACAGCAACTTATCTGTTCCCCTTCCCTGATTCCCCAACGCTGTTCCCCTCCCCCAATTCCCCAATAAATCCTTAAAAAAAAAAAAAAAGAAAATCACAGTTGACTTTTTATAATATGTAAAACTTCTCTTTTTGATTTTTGTTTTGATTCTTCCTTCTGCTTATATCCCCTGTTCTTCCTCTGAAACCAGTGCTCTGAAAACTGCCTGTCCCCAACACTTGCCAAAAAAACCCACCTATGATCTTGAGTACTTCATGATGGTGCTCTTGGCCCATATTCACATGCAAGGACCACTGGCAAACATTCTTGTGCCACCTTGGTTTGCCTGTTACCTCCCTGCCCTCTTCATTTTCCCCCTGGTACCATTAGCTGAAGCTGCTACAATGTCTGCTCTAAGATATGGCCAACTTCGTGTTCTGAATGGGCTGGTCTTCCCCTCCCCTTGTTCCTTGTAAAGATGATGGATAATTTTAGCCAGGATGAAGTAGTAGAAGGGCAACCAGGAGAATGCTGAATGGTTACAGCCTAAATGACAGATATAATGTCTTTTTGATGAACATTAATGAGCTACAGTGTACTTCGGGGAAAGTACATTACAAGGACTTTGTGAGAGAACATTGTGACCGGACCCTGTAATTTTTGCTTATATTCATGAGAACTGAATGTTCACACATGCTGGCTTTTACATAGCACTGCTCGTATTAAGTAGGAAAATGGATAGGAAACAAATGGCAGAACTTGGGAAAGTTTTTCTTCCTTTCAAAAAAAAGGGCAGATGGTGTTTTGAACACAACTTGCCATAGAACATGAACGCATAAGAGTTCTTGCTGCTTAAAGGAGAAAAAGAAAAAAATAAGTCGGTTCTTTTTTTAATGGTAAAAACTAACTTTAGGTTCTCCCAGGGGTTCAAAGAAAAAAAGCACTGAGAAATGGGAGTGAACTAAAAGATAGGGTTTGTGTAACAAGTACCTCAAACCACAGAAGTCACATGGGCTCGTTCTGCTTTGCTACTTCTGATTACTTCTCAAAGGGTAATACTTTAGCTTCCCCCATCCTGCAAGGCCATTTAGCTATGTGCCAGCTGAAGTAACCTGTCTTCACAATGTCTTTACAAAGGCTCATGCAACAGAGCAGCAATGGCAATTTGGGGGACTACTGCTGTGGTCCAGCATATAGCTCTTATCCCATGCTACCAGGCAACTTTTCGATGGATGATAATAGAAGGATTCAAATGCTGGCAGATACTGTGGCTACTTTGCCTCGTGGACGAAAGCAGGTATGGTTGCTACTGTGTACCTTTTAGAGTGTTTATGTTCTCTTGAGTGCAGAGTGATGTGTTTGCCTGACTTCATACTAAAAATGTTATTTTAGAGGCTTTGGAATGAATTTCTAAGATTATATGGGTGAGGCAGGAGGTGAAGAGCCCAGAGACCTCATGTACTAGTTCAAAGACTTAAGACCATGCTGAAACTATTTTTTTTCAAGGCAAAACTTAAAAGGTTATTTTTCTCATTGGCAGAGGTATTCAGGTAAAATGAAAGTCATTCAGCACATCAGACCTCAAGATGCTGAATATAGACATGACCCGTTTGAGAATTATTGATTTTTACCCCTGAATGTCTCCCATTGATTTTTTTCCCTCCCAGCCTCACTTCCAGTGTTTGATAGTCATTTCAGTTAGTAATTAATTGAGAGTGGTTTTTTTTTTTTGAGGACAAATTTTGTGGACTACATTATCTTCAGCTTTGTGGCATGGGCACATATCTCATGCTGTTGAGAAGTAAGACTTTTACTGGATAAGTGAATGCCCGATTGAATACCACTCAGCCACTTAATAGCTGTGGGATCTTGAGCAAGAACTCTCTAAGATTCAGGTTTCTTTTTTTCTAAAGTAAAGATAATAGAACCACCCTGTGGGGCTCTTCTGTTGCTTAAGTGAGGAAAGGTGCAGTGCTTAACACAGAGGTTGACATGTAGTATATGCTCAATATTTATGGCATTATTTTTACTACAATGTATTTCTTTAGTGAGGGAAACTGAGTTGGAAAAACCCATGCCCAACCTGAATGTATTGTGAATTACTTTAGTTTTTGACTTCTACTATGTAAAAAAAAAAATTAAAACTGTAACACCTCTTCAGTTAGATATGACTTGCTATAATGCCCCAATACATATGTGAATGTAGATATAGCACTTGCACAGAAAATATTTAGAATCGCTTTAAAGCATGAATTTTTGCCTTTTAACCTTGCCTGTACCTCATGTGTTCCGCTTAAGCCTTCAATTTCAGGATTAGACAGTTAGAGCATAGTGGGAGAGCCATGATCTTTTCTCAGTGGTGTACATAGCTGAGTCCTTGGTATTCTTCACAATGAAGATCGGGCCATAATTTGTCATGGTTTGGATCATCAATCTTTTTCAATCCCAAACTGCTTTTATGACATTAAGTTTAATATAATGATGAACATGTCTATCAATTTATTACTGGTCTGAAAATCAAGTATCTCTGGAAAGTACCAAAATCTTTATTCAGTTTTCAGATATAAAGCAGTACGGGAATTATGGAGATGAGAACACATTTCCTGCCCTTATTGTGTTTATAATTAAGTAGGCAGAATGAATAGATGTTATACAAAGTAAAAAAACATACATGCTTGATACTTGGATCCAAGTACATGCCTTTGGATACAACCTTGGAGAGAGATTCCAGATATTGAAGGGTATTTCAGAACATGGGAATAATTAATGCTGAAGCACAGGTCTTGGGACCTTTAGGACATGTTTCAGTAACGGCACATTATTAGGTCAGAAGAGCTGATGTCTGTGTGGAAAGCGAGGGGAGGCCTCAGAGCTGGACTGCTTCAGGAAACACTTGGACATTTCTCCTAAGGAAGCAGTAATTTGTCCAGCACAGGGAACCACTGAGTGTGTTTGAGCTGTAGCAGGTTTCAGGAACCTTATTCTAGAAATGTGGTGTGTTGGTCAGTGGGTAGAGACTATGGTGAGTGAGCAACTTTTGCAGTAGTTGGAGAAAGAGGAGAAGAAGGGAATGGAGAGGAGTCCCAAAGACGTCAATATGAAAGGCAATGAAGACACAGAAGTGACATCTAGTTTTGAAACCTGAGGGAAGATAGCATGAACTGAAAAAAGGCAACTGGTAGGAGGTTATTGAAAGAAGATAATGAGAAGGCTTTAGGCATGTGAAATGCACACACACGTGTGTGTGTGTGTGTGTGTGTGTGTGTGTGTGTGCCTGTGCATGATAATATATTTACATACACATATATACACACACATTCCCACACCAATTAATGTATTTGAATATTCTGATCTTTTCTAGGTCTTCTCTTCCTACTTTTCTCATAGTCTTCCCTGTGGTAGACTCCTCCTATTCAAACAACTTTTTTCTTACTGTTGTGAGAATTCTTTTAAGAAAAAAAAGGCAAAATGAAACCTTTTTTGTGATACTTCTGATTCTATACAATTATCATTAATGAAACTCGATGGCAAGTTTATCAGAACATTTGGCAATTTTCTAAATGGATGTTCATTTCTTTTAACTAGTTTTTAGAGAATAATTACTCATTTGGCACCGAATGCATCACATGCAACAAGATCTCTGTGAGGCAACCACAGGAGCAGGTGTTTCTCTGCCCACGGTTATTTTCAACCCTTTCAGGGCTGATGTCAACAATTCATACTTCTCATTATTGTTGGCTTTGGTTTCTGCAAAGCTGTATCAAGTGAGCCTGTAGTTTCAGATTAATCTTCAGAATCATTTGGGTGTTCACACTCAGAATTATTTAAAAATAGATTTCTGTGTGAGCATATTATCTTAATACCTGTATTTGTAGGAGGTGACAGATACCCCAAAACAGCTCCTGCTTCTGAACATAGTTTTAGAATAAAAAAAATACCTGCAATAGAAAACACTATAAGAAGGAGACCGGGGGAAACAAGGATAGTCTTTATAAACCTTGTAATGCCCAAGGACTAGTGGCTGTACCTTACCGCCCACTCTCCTGAGGGCAGTAGGTTGCTCTTGGAAAAGTTTTTACCAAATGCTATAATGAGACGAGAGACCTGACCTGGTGAGAAGCTTGAATGTGTGTCAGTGGTAACACAAACTGACTTTCTTTGCGTGATTTCCTTTTGGTTATTAAATTACCTTGACCCTTGAACAGCACAGGGTGCTGACACCCCATGCAGTCAAAAATCCATGGATAAATTTTGACTCCTCCAAAACAACCACTAATAGCCTACAGTTGATTGGTAGCCTTACCGATAACATAAACAGTTGATTAACCCATATTTTGTTATATGTTCTATGTATTATGTACTGTATTGTTGTAATAAAGTAAGCTAGAGGGAAGAAAATATTAAGAAAATCTTAAGGAAGAGAAAATACGTTTGCAGTATTTACTGAAAAAAAAAAATCCACATAAGTGGAACTACACAGTTCAAACTCATGTGGTTCAAGGGTCAACTATCTTATTAAATAGACAATTTCTGGAAGGGTAATAATGCTTAAAAGTTCAGGTACAGAATATTGTGTTCAACTCTGTTATGTATGTATTTCTGGGATGGGATCTGCCCTTCAGGAGTGTTCACAGTATTTCTGGCCATACACTCATCTGTTACCCAAACTCCTAAGGGCTCCTAACTGCAACAAGGTATTTTGCTAATTTAATGAGTACTTTTAGGTAGAAAACTGTGTTCATTTCACCACAAAAGAATTTGAAAAGCATCCTCTAATCCCTATTATGGTGTGCCGGGTATCAATCTCCAAAAATTTTTCTTGGAAAAGAAGGTCCTGAGCCCACAATGAGACTTCCCTGGGAAGTTAAACCCCTTTTAGGTTCGTTAAGGGCACTTACAAGTTAAGCAATAGAATTCAGCTCCTTGATTTTGCTGTGTCTTAGGATCACTTGTGCAGCTCTGCTATCCTAAGAATCCTGATATAAAAGGGAAAAGAAAAAAAGCTGTATTCATGAAAGAACTGGGGGGAATGAGGAAGAGGACTGGGAGGGGAGTTGAGGACATGATTTGGGGACTTTGGAAACAAACAACAAAAATGAAGAAAACCTCCCCGCTGAATAAGTATCTCTTCCGTGTTCCCCAACACTGTCAGGAAGTGCATACATGGGGTGGGGACCAGGAAGTGACAATCTTACTTAACAGCAGAATTGGCCACAGTGTTGACCTTTCAGCTCCTTGGAGCCAGGCAGCCTATCTAGCTGCGCTACAGATTATCACAATTTTTTGCAAACTGACAGATGAAGTAGTTAGTCTTGGTTTCCCACTAAACAGGGACATTGTGAATCAGTTGATAGCAGGAAAGGTTACGCCTTGAATATCAATGCTTGATCATGAAGTTGTCTGACTAAAAACAAAAGAAGAGGCATCATCAACTCAGCCCCAGCATCTCTATGTTAGTGGCTTGCAAGGGGTTAAAGGGACTTGTGTACTCAGCCGTAGTAATTGAATGTGGAGTTTGCAGGCCTGCCAAATTGCTAACCCTAGATTTCTCATATTAGATAATGTGTAATAAAAGACAGCTGTTACCAGCATATGTTATTCACCGCACACCAGTTCCTCATTCATGAGTTCTGTGCCATCACTAACGGCTCAGGGAGGGCAGTCTGGGAGCAGAGACTCCACTGGTTAGATGCTAGAATAGGGCTGCTTGCTTTAGGGGAAGGGCTGCAGGGAAAACTGTTTCTGAAGTGTGAGACCTTTAATAAGCCCTTCCACATACTTCTTTTCACTTAGGCAGATAGTTTGGCATGCGAGCAAGGCGGAGCCCTGAGAACATCCCTTTCCACATTGCCCAGGTCAAAAACAAGCAGGCTTTATGTCAAGGGGTGGCACGTGTCAGAGGATTTGATGGTGCCTAATTTATTTCAGTTGTTTTTTATTGAAATAGTAGATGCCTAAGACAGGCTCATTGCTCATTTATAAATCATAAAACTAATGCATAATTTAACTTAGCCTAATTTTTGTGTGTGTCACTGATAACCCAAATCAGTCAGTCCACAGGTATTGCGTATCTGCTATGAATCTCATGTTGTGCTAGGCAAATGTTTTCATCTTCCACTGGTCAATTAAGTGATAGATAGATGGATGGATAGGTAGATAGATAGATTAATAGGAGGCAGGTGGGGGAATTACTTTCTCTATAGAGGTCTTGGATTTATCTTGTGGCTTTAACATATTTTAGATTTGATATATCTACAATGATTTTTGATTTCGAAGGCAGGTTGAGGGTGCACCGGATGAAATCTTGGGGTTCCCATTTTAAATTGCTGAGGAAAGGCTCAGACTTGTAATAGTTCATTAATTTTTGCTACCATTTGCTCATTTAACAGTTGTGTATTAAAGCATTACTAACTTTGTTTTCTATTAATCCTTTTTCTATGGTTCTTGCTGCTTGGGGATTGAAAAAAAATTTTTTTTCATTCTTGTTTGTTTTCTTTCATTTTAAATCTTGCCACATGTTTAAGATTTCTGCATTTTATTTTACAGTTTTAACAATTACCCTTGAGTTTTTACTATGACTGTTTAATTTAATAAAGGATAATGTTGAATATCTTAACACATTCCTTCTGAACCTGAATATTTTACTTTGGGTCTCCCACCACCAGCAGTTTACTTCTGTTTTTCTATTTAGCTATTTTTAAGTTTCCACTCTATTCCAGGCCCTGTGTTAGACATTGGGGTAGTAAGTAAAACAAATACATTCCCCAAAAGACTCCAAGGATACAGATAAATTTTATGTATAGAAGTGAGGTATTTGATCCTTCATATAAATATAGATATATGCCTCCATACATATGAATATATGAATAATCTGATGAATACTGATAGTAAGAGTAATATTTTTAAATATAAATCCCAGTTATGATTACAAATAACATAATTAGATATGACCTACCTATGTAGTTTATAATCTGAAACAAGGATAAAAGTCAAGCAGATGCAAATAATGAAAATAGATTAAGAACATGTGGGTACAATATAAGGGAAAGATTGAGAATGCGTGGGAATGTCAAGTTTATTGCCACTTCCGACAGAAGGCAGCTCATTGCATAGCTGAATGGTCCTCACACTTGTTAATGATGCTTATCAGGACTAGATCAGGTGAAAACCAATCATACAAATGGCTGTAGGTCTTCCACGGTCAGTCATTACAAGTTGAAAATACATGCTTTTTAGCAATTCTAGAGAATCTTTTTGGATCTGATCCTTCCTATTTCTGTCTTCAGGTTAATATAAATGATTTGAGGTCCAGAACTGACAAGAAAGGAAAATGTAATTAATTTACGTCGGTTTAGTAAGAAGAGATCCGCCCTCCATTACTTTAACTTAACTGACCATTAGCCAAATTCTGAACACTGAGCCATTCAAAAAATTTGTTAGAATGCTGACATTTGGAACTTGTTAATTCAAATTTCTTACAGTGATATAGGCTTTTCTCTTAATAGATGCCCTAATGAGGATTTCTTTTTTTCATTCATTTCTTCTATGTATTTTTTTCCTTCTGGTTTCCATCTGCTATTCATTTTATTTTTATTTGTGTGGACTGACTATGCATGGATCTGACATTTTATGTATTCACTGATCTATATGACAAGCATATTAAGTTGTCAGACTCCATGGATTAGGTTATCTAGTAGCAAAAGCTACTGGACCAACACTTAAGGAAAGGCTAATTAACACTTGTTAATTCCTAGACAAATAAACAAAGCACCACACACAAAAACGCACTGCAATCACCTAAAAGACAAGATGCCAACTTTAGTTAACTTTACCTCAATTTACAATGATAAAATGTATCGCGAAAGCTTATGTTTATACGATATTTCCAAAACATGGAAAGGAGTGGGATTATTTATACCATTTATACCATTGCGAGACTCCTCTCCTTTCTTGTCTGTAAATCTCACAGCACTTTTCCAAAACTATTACACAAATAAACATAAACAGAATTGAGCTTTTTAGTCTTTGGTTTCACCTGAATTGCATTTCTGCATATGAGCTGATTCTTTAGAGGTTGTTTTAACCTGCTAAAAATAATGACATATTGAACTATTAAAATAAGCACAGTTATCTCATCAGTATCTTCAAAACCTATCAAGTGTTTGGGTTTTATTTGTCATTCCATGGGTGTTATTTTTCTTTGGATTTCAGTGTGATTCTAAATTGCTATGGCTAATCCCAAAGGTTGTTTTAAATACAATTAGATATGAAGTTCTTTTGGGAAGCTTTGGAGTTTTGCCATGTTACATTAACTCTTTTGCTGTGGTGTATTATCAGTCTCTTTAAATCTTTTAAACAGAATGTCTGAACGTTTCCTTTGCCAGCTCTCCTTTGCTATTACTAGAGAATGGAAATAACTGCCTTTATGTAACAATTTCCCAGGAGAGGGGCCAGAGAAGGTGACAAAGAGCAAAATCATTTGTGATTTAGAATATTTTACAGATGTGTCTTAAGGATCTTTGGATAACTGTGTGCTTGTTGTGTTTTTCAGCTTGCTTTGACGAGATCAAGTTCTTTAGGTGACTTTTCCTGGTCTCAAAGGTAAACAGATTCATTTATTTTTTGGTCTCTCACCAAGATATTTAGGAACACAGCTCTCCAGACTGTTGATAGATCACACACACATACACACACACACACACACACACACACACACACACACAGAATCATAATACTACAATTAACATCAATGTCAGCTATTTTTATTTGTGACAGATATTTTAATAACTTGGTGCCAAATGTAATACTTTGATGTTCATTTATAGTTTTTTTGTTTACTTTTTAAAAAAATTGTTATTACAGAAAGCTTGTTACTGTGGAAAAGCAGGATAATGGAACATTTGGATTTGAAATTCAGGTGGGTAGTTTTCAAATCTTTCCAGGCTTTTAATGAAGAAAGTGGCACTAGTAGTATCATGATATGTACAAAGAAAGAATGAAGTTAAGATTAGAGGACAATGGAGGCTGGGACTTTTCATTCAATATGTAGTGGTTTTGGTAGTCTTTCAGTGTGTTGGGGACCATCAGGGAAAGAAAACACATAAAATAAACCCCCTGAGACTTGCTCAGCTCACTGTTCTTAGTTGCTTCAGCCTGAGACTGATCAATAATGCTTGGTATCAGCCAGGTCTTAAATTAGAGGGTAAAATACTTCTCTTTATAGGTGTGCAATTTATATATTTGCATTTCTGATTTGTTTGCATGATCATTTTTTATACTGAATGTCAGATTTTAAATCTGTAGCTTGGTATTCAAGAAATACTTGAAAGCATATATATTTGTAATAAGGACTATATGTATTCATGTATAGCTTCTGATACATTTTGAAAATACTAAAGATTTCATATTGAACATAATGAGAAATTTATACTTTTTTTTACTAATGACAACATTTTATAATTATTACTTGAAATACTTAAGAACATTGCTGTACTTGCATAATGCCTCATGCTGTAGGAGAAAATTTAAGTCATTATAGATTTCTGTGTCATAGCCTAAGGATATCATTTGCTTGCTGTTTGCTTTTCATTGGCCATATTTGTAAAGATGGTGAGGTAGGTCAAATGAAACCTAATCCGATTAAGTGCAACAGTAGTGTTGACAGGTTGTTTTTTTTTCCCCATTACATTTTTGCGTTTCTTTTAGATGTATTTTGCATAATCATATTCTTGTATTACATCTGAGGTTTTAGGTCCTAGCTTTGGTGCTGCTTTCAGAAAACTTCGGCCACTAAATGTCAGCCCCACAATTGGAAAGTCAGAGTGTATTGTAAGATAAGAAAGAGGAAGCTAAGTAAAACATGCTTTATGTCTAAAGAAATAAAATGAAGCTCTACGTGCAACGAACAGGGAGAAGGCTGTAGAAGAAAAGAAGATATTGTCAACTTTCTGAACTCTTCTACTTTTAAATTTGGTGAAATCTATAATTCTTCCATCAAGTTTTAGGAGAATAGTGCTCTTTCTTATTTTCCACTCACATGAATCACCCCCTATTCTGTTATTCAGACACTGTATACTTTTTGTGACTGCATCTTTTTTATTTATTTATTTTTTTGAAGGCAGTGTCACTGGCCCTCATATGTGGGACCGAACCGGGGCTGCTGGCTTCCCAAGCCAGCGCTTAACCACCCCGCCACTTGGCCAGCCCTGTGACTGCATCTTTTTAAATGAGAATTATTCACAAGGAGGTACAGCCATAGCTACTGAAAACAGAATTAGCGACTACTCACCAACCCCTATTTAAAGTGACAAATTAGGAGTTTTTTCTCACTGTTCTATGATATGTGTCACTGCTTCCTCATATTTCTCCCCCCTACCTAAAACACTTATTCTACATGGAGCAAGAGTCAAAAGTATCGTTAGTAGACAACAGGCTACCACATCATGTACCTTTGCAGATCAACATGAGCTAAAGGCTTCACCACTGGACTGAAGCATGTATGTGTTATCTCAGCAATGCAGGAACCCATTCCCCTCTACACATTTCCAATACCAGCCCCATGCTGTCACCTCTTCTCTAGTACTCATAAGATTTGCAGTAGTCATCAAATAGGGGCAATGCTGTGAGAGCTTTTTGAAGAACAGATAGAACCTCATGTACCCACATTGTGCACACATTGTTAACACGTATTTGGGTCCTGGTCTATAGGTGAAGGGCACGCTGGAAGAGAACAAGCCCACCTTCCTCTCTGGGTTTTCATGGGTGCTACTTTTATGCTGCTAATGAGAATCATACAGAGTGATAGGAAGACAGACACTAGATTCATGCACATCTGAGTTCATATTCTCTTGATGCTGCCTTATGGGGTTTTTAGGAATTTCAAATAAAACAACACATAGAAAGTATTTAGTTAAATGCCTGGTACCAGTAGAAGATCAGCAAATGATAACTGTTAGTATAAAGCTCACTGGGCATGGGAAAGGGCAATGTGACTTTTGTGTCTCTCAGGATTGTTCTGTCATTAAAAATGGGAGGTAGAAGACTGGGAGAGAGAGAGAAGATTGATTCAAACTAAGTATTTCTTTCCATAAGACCTCTGCCTTTTCTTCTCTATCTCTAGCCCACAGATTACACCCATTGCAAACATTTAGGCAGGGACTGGGTACATAAATCAATGTTTCCCTTCACTGTACTCATTTTGATCACTGGACCTTTATGGTAGAATTTCACTGCTATTGAGAGTTGTTAGAACAGTGGTTTCCCAAAGGAGTGTCTGTTATAGCTTTGGTTCAGGGACCACATGAACTAGAACGCTCTTCCTTCTCAAGAAGACTCCCTGACAGAAAAGCTGTGAAAGGGTCACTGATATAGATGGAAAATGTATGACATGATCTTTAAAAGTCCTTCTATCCTTAAGACATGGGGATTCCAAATGCCTTCTAGAGTGACTAGAAATCACCTATAGTGTAACAAAATCTAGTTTCCAGAAGTTGCTTGCACAGGACTGACTTTTGGTCCTGGAGTCTGTAAGTCTGTAAAATAGGAAGGAATGATCACCAGACATCAATGTCTCCAGGAGAAAGCTTAGTACTCGAATGGGGTGTAATTTTAGGAATCAGACGTTTAAAATCAGAATGCGGATTTTGACTCCAAATGGAACTAGACCTCATAAATGTGTGAAAAAGCAAAATATGCTTGTTATAGGTCATTGGGCCACTATACCTAGCAAACATTGATCCAGCACTCTTGGTACAATTTGAAGAACAAAAACAAACTGATGTTGCCAAATGGAGGCGAGAGGTGAAGCATAACTTCTTCTAATTTAGTTGGGTAACTAATGAACTGGGGAGCGGGGGGAGGGGAGGATTCATGGCATGCACACCAGCAAGTGCTCAGAAATGAAGGTGATTGAGTCAATTATAATACTTTTGAAGTCATGCAGGGCAGATTGTCATTATTTGTAGAACCCTGATTTAAAATAATTATTGTTGGCACACCTCTATTGCTGGGGGCATACTGTTTTCCACTCTTCTGTAATGAGTCCTTTAGGGTGAGAGAACCTCATAGAGATCTTTTCCTTTGTTCTTGATCACTATTGTTTTAGCTCATTGGGAAGTGGGAAACTTGATTTTTGTTTTGTTTTGTTTTGTTTTGAGGACAGTGTCACTGGCCCTCATATGTGGGACCCGAACTGGGGCCACTGGCTTCCCAAGCCAGCGCTTAACCACCATGCCACTCGGCCGGCCCTGATTATTCTTAATACACATGCAATCATGATAGCATTGGGTGGTTTCTTAGCCTTGAAAATATAAAATCTTTAGCCAGCCTCATCCTACTTTTGTTCTCAAACTAGATTTTTTTTTTTCAAATGAATGAGATTGGCTGCAGATTATCTGATAGTTACAAAACTGATACCTTTGATTCAGTTGCTATTCCGGAAAGCCTTTCCTAACTGTTCTTTGCATTTACCTATTATACTGTAACTTACGGTAACTGACATCATTTAACTTGTTGACACATAGGTCTTGAGTTTTTTGAATAGTAACTCTGTATCCCTTTAATTTTGACAGACGTACAGGCTGCAGAACCAGAACACCTGCTCCTCAGAGCTGTGCACTCTGATCTGCAAAATCCAGGAGGACAGCCCAGCCCACTGTGCTGGCCTCCAAGCTGGTAACTTCCAACTTTGCTCATGTTTGAAATGATTTAAATAGCAAGAAAAGAAAACTTTTTGGTAATGAAGGTCCCGATATGTGTGATTGCTGCTCTGAATTTTCTTAGTGCCTTCATATTGTTAAGTTTTGAGGCTTGCTTGTTTCCCTTTGTTTGCATGTCAGGAAGGATGATTTAACCAACCGCTTTAACACTCATTTTTTTCTTGGCATCTCCCAGGCGATGTCCTTGCAAATATCAATGGTGTGAGCACAGAAGGCTTTACCCACAAGCAAGTCGTTGACCTGATCAGATCATCAGGAAACCTGCTAACGTAACTATCCGTCTGCTTCCTGTGGGGCTTCACAAAACATTACGGTCTCTCATAATGCCTGTGGAGTGAATGAATAGACTTTTTGTTCAGGGTCACAAGAAGGGAGGCAGTGCAGCAAAGCTTTGGGATTGGGTGCAGACGTTTTTATCAGCTCCTTTTAATTCTCAAGGTTGCCTCAAACTTGAACATGTTGTCAACATCTGAAGTCAGAGGACATCAATAGTCCAAACATCTGAGTGGGAGGGAGAGAATTTTAAAAAGAATTTTTAATGTTAAATTCAATTAAATTGGCACAAATTCTCTTTGGGCGGAGAGAAACTGGTCCAGTTTCCATGGTTGATATAACCTTGTGGTTAGAACAAATGAAAGGTCAGAAAGACTGAGTTTTTTCACCTTCTACCACAAGTCAGTTGTTTTTCTCTTCTAGTGTTCCATGTGGAAGGAAGGACAAAGGCTGCCAACCCTCACCCTGTACACATACACTCACTACTATTCCAAACTTACCAGTGGGACTTTGGTCTCCCCATTTGGAGAGTTGACTGACTTTTCTGCTATACCATCCCTAGAACCTAATAAGACTTTAGTAACTAGTTAAAAGATGGAATTTGCTCATTCATTGAAATGCTATTTATTGAGCAAATACTGTTTGCAGCATGGTGATAGGCTCAGGGGAGACAAAGACTCTTGGAGTGCTTTATTTGTAGAAGGAGATGGATAAAAAAAGAATAAAACCCTCCAAATAGAAGTAATTTTGTTATTTCACTTATTGATAACTGCTATGAAGAAAGTAAAACAGGGAGTAACAGGGTAGAACATTGAATAAAGGGGCTGCTACTTTAGTGTAGGTGTTTAAAGTGGTCCTGTCTGAAGAGGTGAACTTTGAGCTGAGACCGAAATGAAGAGGAGAGTTGTATGAATCCTTGGTGAGAGCATTTCAGGTGAAGAGAGAGGCCTCTCTTCTCAAAATGGGCTTGGCACATCCAAGGGATAGAGAAAAAGGCAGTGTCATCAGTGGTTGGTGAATTAGAGTATAATAAGAAATGAAGACAGAGAGTTGGCCAGGGGCAGAGTATGGGTCTATCAGCCAGGCTAGGTAGTTTAGAATGTATTCTGATTAAGGTGGGCCCCATATTATCCCATTTATTCTTCACAGACACCTCATGAGGTTCGCTTTATTCCATTTATAGTTGAATTGACCACGGCTTAAATGAGATTTAATTAAGATCAACCATCTAGTAAATGACAGAGCTGGGAGACCAGGATGGTTTCTCTTCACCTGCTACATACACCATAGCGGCTCATTGGAGCTGCCAATAGAAAATCTTCTGCACCCTCTTCAGTGGTGATAGTCTAAAATTTCAAAGGCTGTGTGTGTGTGTGTGTGTGTGTGTGTGTGTGTGTGTAGTTTTAAAAGATGACTGGGGACAATAGAGGACTGAGTCTAACTGCTGGCATTGTCTCTTGGACTCTGTATGGTTCCTACCTTATAGATTCAAGCGTCTCTTTACCCTGAATTCATAGGTTCCATAGAGCTGGACTCTGCTCTGACACCTCCAGATGGTTGATCTTAACAAAGTCTCAGTCCCTTCATCTAGTGGGCAGACCTCAGTTGGATAATTATTTGGCAATGGGTAGAGACAGTTGGAAAACCAGGAAAATGAGAGGCAGTCTGTAGAAATACTGAAGAGAACAGCCAATGTAGGCCTGCCGTTGGCCCATAAGCATCTATTGCTTGGGCAGGTCAGATCAGCATGAAAAGTCTCAACGGAACAGATTCACAGGAATCCTCACTATTGCCCAGAATCAAGGCAACCCTAATGAGAAAACAGATAATGGCTTGGGTTGCTGTCATCTCATTATCTTGGGTATGATACTATTAGAAATAGAGGAAAATTTAATGCTATTATTTTACCATGCCTTCAAAAATTCTTGCATCTTTATAAACAGAGTGACAGCTTATTTATCAAAAGGAGTTTGAACCAATACTTTAAAAATGCTTAGGTGTGTGACTCACGCATGAAATTTATCTTATTCAGGTTGATGGCTTAGTAATCAAAATAAAGGCTTCTAACTCGTGCCCATAACACAAATCAAATCACTCAGGATAGAACAAATCTTTTTATTTTTAGCAAGGTGTTTGGTAGAGGGAGAAAGATCACTATTAAATTGATAATTCTAAGATTAAAGTTTGTAAACTTGAAAAGTTTTGAGATGACAGAGTCATACGAAGATTATTATCTTATAGTAGTTCTGGTTTTATTTGTTTTAGTTCCAAAATTAAGGCAATTTGCAGAGGTAGAATCCCTTGGAAGCCTATAGAGGAGATTTTTTCCCCTGTTTCAGGAAATAGCATGATTCTACTGTGTGACAGTCCTAGTGCTTGTTATTCTTATTGCTGTACCCTGTGTGCTTAGCACGGCATCTACAGTCTGGCACATAGTAGATGCCCAATAAATATTCACCAAATGAAAGGTGATTCAGCCAGACCCCACAAGAATAGATTCTAGTAGAGAACAACCATCATTACCATATGTAGCTTCTATAAAATGAGCTACAGTTCACAAATTAACCAGAACCATTTCTTTCAGTTACCCTCACGAGGGGACTTTTTTGCTTTGTTTTCCATTTTCTTCCTCTGAATGTTGTAAGAAAATTTGGCCAAGTCCAGATACTTAAAGTGCCATGAGAATTGAAACACTTTTGTTTCTTTTTAAGGCGAGTCTGTGCTCAAATTTTAGTGCTCCATAAGCTTGGTACTTGTTTGACTGATCACTCATGCTATCTCCCTCCCTTTTTTTCTTAAAACAGGATAGAGACATTTAATGGAACAACAATCCTCAAAAGAACAGAGCTTGAAGCAAAGCTGCAAGTTTTAAAGGTAATTTAATACAGTAAGGCACATTTTTTTCATCCTTGAACATATGAGTGGTAGAATAAATATCTATTTGAGGAATTGAGTTGCCCCTGAAAATGAAATGTCATGATCAGTCTGAACTGCTGAATTATCAAAGAGCCACACAATAACCTTAGCAGATATATAAAATTCCACAAACCAATGCAAATGGCTTTTTCCCTTTCTCCTTCTCTGTGTCTGTGAGGCTCAGAAAGGCTATAGAAGGCCATCACTCGAAGAACTTTTCATTCATCCACCTGGAATCTTCTTTGATTTACATTTTGTTTTGAAAAAAACAAAGGAAGAGGAGCTGGTCTTTTCATCATTTTCCCAAGTGCTGCACATTTGTGCAGAAGAGCCTAGAATTTTGGCTTCCTGTTGTCTTCCTCTGTGGCCTTCCTTTCTGTGTCATTCTTACTACAAAAATCATATCCCTGTACTCCTGTGGCTGTTCTTTCTACTTTCTTGGCAAACACACTATCAAACCTGAAGACAGGAAAATTAAATGTTTCAGGAGACAGTGCTCAATGCAGGATATTCAGATGGATGGTTCTTCAGGGTCTTAAAATATCAGGATGTTAGATTGGTGAGGCTCTGTGGGGCCATGAAATCTAGACCCTCTCTTATATGTGTCTGGGTTGGAGCCCTGTAGAGGCCAGATGCCTCACCCCAGCCTCCTTTGGACAACAAGGCAGCCCCTCTGAGCAAGGATTGCATGGTTTGCTAGAGGCAGGCTGCTCACTTGCTGCCATTTTTTAGTTTAGTTATATATATATATATATATATATATATATATATATATATATATATATAATGAAGTATTTACTTCTTAACTATTGAGTGCATAAGAGTGGAGTTGTTAGATTTATATTTTACCTTTTGTTCTCTTCCCCATCTAATTCATCAGCAAACCTTGTTTGCTTCTGTCAGCATTGGTTTTATACGCTTCTTATTTTGCTTATCCCTCTTATATTTTAGAAACAATTTGTATAGTTCTTTGAAAAAAACCTGCTGTTCAGATCTTGATAGGAATTGAATTGCATTTATAGAACAATTGAGATCAACTGGCATCTTGATGGTTTTTACTTTTCTTACTTCCAACACAGGAGCTTGACCTTTTTATTCAGGTCTTTTGTTTACTTCAAAAATATTTTTTAACTTCTTTATATAATTCTATGTATATTTTATTATATTTATTCTTATGTACCTTTTAATTTTTCTTGCTTAGTAAATATGATCTTTTAATTTTAAATGAGCATTTAATTTATTGTTATTGATTTTTGAATCCAATTGTCTTGCTGAGCTCCTTTTATTTTTATAAAAGTTTCATAGGTTCCCTTAGATTTTCTGTATAGACATAATATCACTGTAGATAATGAAAGTTTTGCCCCTTTACCTCCAATTATTGAACTCATTTTTTTTTCTTCTTTTATAGCATTGGCAGGAATCTTCAGCATATTATAAATAGTGATAGTCTTATTCTTGACTTTAAGAGGAAAGCCTCTAGCATTTTATTTTTACTTAAACAGTGCCTCATATTGTGTTTAGGTTTTTAAAACTGTCAAAACTTAATTTGTTTTTGCAAAAAGCAGATAATCTTAGTAAATTTTAAAAAGTAAATCTGGCTTTTTCAATCTTTTGTAGAAAAGGAAAGAAATGTATAGAATGAACTGGTGAAGTTATCTAAGATATAAATGAAAAAAAAATAAAAGTTTTATATTTCATGGAATAAAGAATACTTGCACAACACGCATGCCATGCTTCTAACCAGCTTCTGCTCTTTGAACATTTTCTCTTTGAGTTTTTTTTTTTTTAATTTTTTTTTTTTTTTTTTGAGGTCAGTGGCACTGGCCCTCATATGTGGGACCCGAACCAGGGCCGCTGGCTTCCCAAGCCAACGCTTAACCACAGCGCCACTCGGCCGGCCCTCTCTTTGAGTTTTAAAGTGTATACTTAACTATTATTTTTTCTAACAGATATATACATTTTTTAATATCGCCAACCTCTTCCAGACATCGTGAGGATCTTAGCATGCTTGAAATATCCATTTAAGGCCCCAGTTTCCTGATTATTGCTTACTTGAGAGAATTTCATCAAATTTTAAAATGAAAAAATATAGGCTTTGTTCTAAATAGCTGGTAGTGAACACATATGCTAACCTGTTGAATTGATGTACTCTCTGTTTTTCTTGTATTCAGTTCCTTAGCTCAGGGTTTACTTTCCTTCTTGCTCAAAGGATCAAAGTGCATCCTTTGGTGAGGGCCTTTATTTGCCAAATAAAAAAAGATATCTTTTATTTCACTGTGACTATTGAAAGTTTTGCTAGGTAATTTAATTATTCTATGTTGATGTTTTATTCCCTTAACACTTTAAACATATTGCTCTTTTGATAGTTTTGCTTATGAGAGAGCTCCTAATTCTTTATCCTTTGTAAGTAATCTGAATTTTCAATATAATCTTCTAAAAGTTTTGAAGTTTTTCTTTTTTCATTTAAGTTCTTAATTCATCAGAATTAATTTTTGTGTTAGTGTGAGATAGGGTTCCAATTTTATTTTATTTTTCCCCTATGAATACTAGTTCTTCCAGTACCATGCAGTTCCCCTTTTCTCCACTTAACCTGCAGTGAAACCTCTATTTTTAAACAAGTACTATATGTGCACGGATTTTCTTACAGGATCCCTAATCTGATCCATTGATCCATTTGTTTATCTTAAAGTTGGTTATTATACAATTCTGGTAAATATTGATATCTGATTGGGCAAGCCTTCCAGGTTACTCTTGGTCTGTTGGTTGTCTAAATAAATTTTGGAATCAGATTGTCAAGTTCCATAAATAAATGTTGGAGTTTTTGATTAGTATTACATTTTATATGGATAGATCAATTTAAGGAGACTTGACATCCATATGGTATTGAGTTTTCTTACTAACATATGATCTCCCCATTTTTTTGTTTTCTTTATGTCTTGAAATAAATTCTTATGCTTATATGCAAATAGATCTTATAAAGCTCTTGTTAGATTTATTCCTATGGAATTTAGGATTTTTATTCTTATTATAGTTTATTAAAATTAATACTTTGAGATTAATGTATAGGTATGATATTATATTCAAACACCTTGTTCAACTATATAATTTCTAATAAATTATTTATTATTTAGGTTTTCTATAAAGATTATAACTACCTGTAAAGAATGACATTTAGTTTCTTTTTCTTACTTCACTGGCTGGGGCCTACAGTACAGTGATGAATAGAAACTATAATTGTAGGCATTCTTGCATTGTTCTTGACTTTAAAGGGGATTATTTTGACTATCTTTATTTAGTTTTGGTATTACGTTTACTGGACTCTTAGCATGAGCTGGGGAGTATTTCCCCTTTGTGTTTTCTGGTAGAATACTTGTAACATTATCAGAATCATCAGGGCTTGAGGTCCTTTTTATGGTGGGCATACTTCTAAATTCTATTCCAGTTTCTTTATTAGTTATAAGATTTCTCAGGCTTTGTGTCCTATTTTGTTTTGTTTTTGAGCCAGTTTTATTGAATTATGCTTTTGTTAATAAAGCTTTTCAATTTTAAAATGTATTGCATGAAGTTTTTAATAAAAATTCTATCCTCAGCTTTTTGTTTTCTATCACAACTGTGATTATGTTCCCATTTTTATTTCTACTACTTTTCATGCCGTCTTTTTTTTCTTGGTGATTCCCTCTAGAGGATCTCTATCTTTGAGTATTTAAAAAAAAACAATACTTCAGTTTGTGTCAGTCTTTCATCTTTTGCTGGTTGCTTTTAAGATGTTCTTTTGTCTTTACTGTTCTAGTTTCACCACAATGTGATTAGCTCTGAATTCATTTTTAAATTTATATTGCTTGGAACTTAGAACTTTCACTGCCCTTTCAAACTAAAGACTTGTGACTTTCTTTAGTTTTGGAAAACTATTATCTTGATCTCTTTGAATATACAGTTGAGCCTGAACAGCATGGATTTGAACTGCACAGGTCCACTATACACAGATTATTTTTCATCTTGCAAACAGATGATATAAACTTATGGCATTGATAAGTACAGTACTGTAAATATATTTTCTCTTATGATTTTCTTAATAACATTTTCTTTTTTCTAGCTTACTTTATTATAAGAATACTGTTCATAAGACATATAACATACAAAATATATGTTAATTGTTTATGTTATTGGTAAAGTTTCCAGTCAACAGTAGGTTATTAGTAGTTAGGTTTTGGGGAGAAAAGTTATATGCAGCTTTTTGACTATGGGAGGTGGGGTCAGTGTACCTAACCTCTGCATTGTTCAAAGGTCACCTATACCTTCTTCACCATTCTCTGAATTATCTTCTGGAGTTCCAGTGAGACATATTTTAGAGTCCCTTGATTTATCTTTCATGCTTCCTAACTGCTCTTTCATATTTTGTATTACTTTATTTTTTTATGTTCTTTTTGAATTCCTCAGTATATCTTCAATAATGTTGTCTGTGTCCTGTGTAGAATGTGTTCTTTCTATTGAGTATTAGAAGTTAAGTTTCTAATTTTCAAATAGCTTTTTTTGTGTTTATCTGTTCTTGTTTTATTTCTTTGTTTCAAATTTCTTGTTCTTATTTTTTTATTATTATTTTTCTAAATACATTTTTTTTTTTGTTTTAAGATTTTATTGGGTAATTGGGAGAGGGGAACAGTGTTGGAGAATTGGGGAAGAGGAACAGTCAAGTTGTTGTCCTTCAGTCTTACTTGTGGAGGGCGCAGCTAGCTCAGCTCCACGTCCAGTCTCACTGCTCAGCTCAAGATACTGTGTTCAATTAGTTGCGGGTGGGCAGAGCCAGCATCCTATCCGGCAGCCTTGTTGTTAGGTGCACGTGTTCTCACCAGCTGAGCCATCCTGTCACCTGTTGGCAGCTCTGCAGCAGCTCAGTTTAGGCGCAGCTCACTGGCCCATGTGGGAATTGAACTGGCGGCCCCGTTGCTCAGAGCTTGTACTCTTGAGCAAGCTCTTAACCAACTGAGCCACTCAGCTGGCCCTCTTGTTCTTATTAACATTGATCTCATTCTCTCAGAAGATTGTAAATATTCTTGTTTTAAAGTCTTTTTTGGACACTTTTCTATTTCCATTTTATTTGGAGAGAATCCAAGTACTGATGATCAATTTTCTTGTCTTTCTTGTCACTAAACTTTGTGGGTGTTTTGGAGTATAGATTGCCCACTTCCCTTGATGGTGACCTTTCCTTTCTGCTTAGTGTGATAGTTGGACAGTTGCCTTCTTCACTTCAAGGCTCCTAATTCAGAGCCAGCCCTGGCATCTTGGTGGCCTTCCCAGGAGGGTCAGTGTAAAGCTTGGCTTAGGTCATGAGGCTGCGTTAATGTACTCCTGCCCCTCTAGGTACAGGCTCTGCATGAGTCATAACTACCATCAACCTTTCCCCAACCTCCTTTTCATGGTGCGGTAGCTTCAATCAAGCTCTTTTTTCAAGTAGGAAACTTGCCTCTGTCCCATGCTGTGTAAGTAAGTGCCTTGGGTTTATTCCTGCTTACAGTCTTGCATTTCTGTTCCTTTTCTAATCTTGAAATTATGAGATTTCCAGTTCGCCTCTTGAGCCAGAAATGTCTGACCTATAACTAGGGTTAGGCTGGCTTCCCCTTCACACGATGACATTTAGTTTGTGCATCTTGTAAGGGTGCATTCTGTCCCTCAAATGACTCTGTGTTTTCAGGGATTCCCTTTCTCATGACCTATGATCAAATGTTTAACATGAAAACTGTACATCCAATGGACTAGCTGGGGGAGTCACTTTTTAATCTAGCTCTGTTATTTACTGGGTTTGTAGCCTTTGGTAAATACTTTGCTACACTGAACCTTTATTTCTAATCTGAAACTTTTAGGACAGTTAGGAAAATTAAACAGCATAGTATCCATAAAAGCATGGTAAAAGCAGTAAAGTGCAATGGAAATGTTTGGTTATATGTCTATCTCACGCAGATTGAAAATGTTGGAAATATATCCTATCTAAAATATCCAATTTGTAATAGTTGTGTGTTTTTTCAGGAAGCCATTCTTTCATATATTCACTCAACCAGTATTTACTGAGCAGCTGCTACGTACCAGGCACTGATTTAGGCAGAGTGAGGGGTTGTGGCCCAGTATGTTTAGATCTCACATGTGCCTTAATTTTCTTCTCATGGTGAGAGATTAAGTTTGTCCAAATACATAACTGTGAAGTTAATAACAGGCAGAAACAGACTGAGGAAAATAGGGAAGCTTACATATACTCTAAAAGCTCTTAGTCACTAACACGTCTGCTCTTTACACTGGTATTTTCTTGGTTTAAGTGATGACATACTTAGATGACTGGGCCAAATCAACAGATTACATTTTTTTTAAAGAGTTTATTGGGGAATTGGGGGAGGGGAACAGTGTTGGGGAATTGGGGAAGTTACTGTCCTTTTTCGTTCTTCAGTCTAGTTGTGGAGGACATCGCTTCACTGGCCCATGTTGGTATCATCATTGTGCTCTTCCCAGATGAGGCAGTTGCTCGCCTGTCTCTGGAGGGCCACTCACAGTGGCTTTTGGCAGCTCACGCTGGTTACCAGCTACTCACTATAGTGTATGGCAGCCCACTGCAGCAGGGCTGCAGCCGACACCATCATGGGCCATCTTAGCTATAGAGGCAACCAGGTGGAGCTGTTGTTCACCACCTTAGCTGTAGAGGGCAATGTCACTGGCCCTCATGTGGGATCTGAATCGGGGCTCTGCTGCTCAGAGCTGCCAGCTCCTAACCAAATGCCCCACTTGGCTGGCCCAACAGATTAGATATTTTAAAGCCATTAGTTTTACAAAAATTAACTATTTGGCAAGGCCTGACTTTGTATTTCTGGATAGTAAGTGCAGAAATATAACTTTCTCTTCTCACTATATTTACTTTTGACTGTTAACCTATCTATGCCCTCTTATTGCACTCTATACTCTTGTAAAAAGTAAACGTCTTTAAGAAAGAAAAATGGGGTTGGTTTATAGGCCAGATACTTGTTAGTTCTATACTCTGTAGGTTCCCTAACTCTGACCTTCACATGGCCACAGGTTTTCATAGGTAACGAAAGCTGTGATGCATGTAGCCCAGAGTCTAATAGTCATATAGACAATATTATAGTACAGAAAGAACAAGAAATTAATGGAGCCAAACATTTTATGGCTTTGATTTATCGCTTATATATTCTATTAGCAACCATAAGGAATCGCTGCTAAATGTGTCTATTATCAAAGATTAGAAAACTCTGCCCAGTGATTGTTTAGTCCCTAAATTGAGAAACCAGCCATTTTCCCCTTAAGCATTTAATAACGTTGCTGTAATTTTATTATTTTCTTTTCCTGAGGCCTTCCTCTTCCAAATGTACTTTCTTCCCTCTTCCTTTTTAGCTTTCATCAGCCTTTTCCAGATTGCTTCATACAAAGGACCCCTTGTTTCTAATTAGGCTGCCTTTCCTCTGGCATAAGCGTCCACAGACAAATCTGAGCTGTGCCTGCCTGCTGGGCTGGCTGTGGGGACCTGAAATGGCAAAGGGATGGGTGGAGTAGAGGACGATGAGCTGGAGGGAGGACAAGACTTTGAAGGTGCCTTGTCAGATGCCTTCTGCCTGGCTGGCTTTCGATTCCCATTGCCTCAGCCTGGTCTGTGGGCTAGGCCAGGCCTCGTGTGGCTGTCTCAACCATTGCAGCAGCCACTTCTTCCTCATCCTGGGCCACTCCTCTCATATGCTGGGCATCTGAGGAAAGAAGCAGTTAAGTGAAGGTGCTTAGCAGTGTTCTAAGTTTAGCTCTCAAAGGAAGCCATTCAGAACAGGTTGACTTCCCCTTTTAAGTATGGAAAATAAATAGATGTCCAGCAGAAAAGACTGTTTTAGTGACCCAGGCTTATAGGATGACAGTATTTATTGAACATTTATTGAACAGTAACTAAGCTCTAGTTACTGTATTAAACATTGTACATCTACCAACTCATTTAATCCTCATGACAATCCCAGGGTTTAGGTTCTTCTATTGTCTTCATCTTGCAGATGCGGGCAGCCTACAGAGTAAACCCTTGCCTAAACAGAAAGTAAATGGACACAAACCTGAGCAATCTGGCTCTATAATAGTTTTTAAAATAAAAATATATATAAATGCCATTCTTTTTATTGTTTTTATTGTTTCTATTGAAGTGATACCGTTTTTCAACTTCTTGGCGCTACTAGATCATTTCTTGAGAAAGTAGTATTTATTTCTAGTATCTTCCTTTTATACAGGAAAAAAACCCAAAAACCTTTCAAATGAATGGTAGGGGCTGTTAGAAAGAAAAGAAAAAAAATTAATGACAAATCTCAACAGCTAGAATTAAATTACTATCTTCACTGGGGTTTCCTAATAATTAACACTTTTTTTCTTTTTTCTCAGCAAACCTTGAAGAAGAAATGGGTGGAGTTAAGATCTCTGCAGTTACAGGAACAACGCTTGCTTCATGGTAAATGTGATTTCCTGTTTAGAAACCACACTTTTTACCCTTTCAGTGTTTCTGCCTATAAGTTGCTTTGAGATTATCGTTAGAAGAAAAAATTGTCTAGCATGGATAAAGAATACTAGTCTGTGCTTTTTGGTGTGATCTTCGGAGTGATCTATGTATTTAGAGGAAGGATAAGTCAAGTCACATCCCCTCTTCCATACACATAACACATATGAACATGAAAACACACATACTTGCACCTGTGTGCACATACTTGCAAGAGGCACCCTGAGAGTTTAGAAGAGCTGTAGGAATGACTGCCTGATCTTAGGTGATGAATGAAGTCCCTGAGAACATTTATAGCTCAGGGCCTGTGTAGTTCTCAGAAACTATTGAGACTGGAATAGTAGCATGCTTCTTGTGTAGAGCCCTTATCATTCTTTCAAATTGTGGAAGTTACATTAATGCAGAGAAGAGATCTCCTTCATGGCCTCCAAACCCAAGACAGAAATGTGAATGATCATTATAATGGTGAATTCATATCTCTTGCCATTGTGTGCATTATAAAGCGAAGGGTTGAGTTAAAATTTGTTGATTTGACACTTGCTATGTGGAATGAAGTTATATGTACAAATAATTCACTGAAACCACTAGCTAGTTATGTGGGTGTGAAATACAGGTTACATCATTGTCAGGTAATACTAAGCTAAAGTCTCTATTTATAACTAGATATTTGTCAAAAGTGATTATCTGTTTACAGGAAAAAGATAACATTTAACTTTTAATTAGACACTAGTTTATAGCTTACAGGTTTATGTTGCGGTCTTGTGTTTTTTTTAAATAAAACTTATGTATGAATTGCTTTTCTTTTTATGTTCTGAAGTTAATATTTTTAAACATTCATAATAGATTTTTGGGGAGTCTGAAGATTGCTAGCAAGGCAGAGGCTCAAAATGCAGCTACCTCCTGGATTTCTCTAGACTTGAAGGTGTTTGGGAAACCTTTGCCTCCATATCTGGAGCCTTCTTGGGTGGAGATGGGGTTTGGCCTGATAAGTGTAAGCAGTTCTGGGGTTCTATGGGAATCCTCTTGCATAGACAAAGTCCTTACTTAGCTCAGGATCAAGGAGACCAACTCCTCATAAAGCCATTGTTGTACATATTTTTTGAGAGATTTAAGGAATTCTTTAGTTTATTTTTTCTAGGCCTAGAATAAATATTCAGGACATAAGATTCTACAAAGCAACTGCTGTTCAGTGAGTTTGTTGCAAGATGAAATAAAGTAGGTTGTATTAGCAAAAATTACAGAAAGCATTATGATTAGTCACGGCAGAGCTGGCCACAATCAACCTTGCAGATCAAATGGAAAAATAAACAGTCTCTTTATATTGTCAACCAAGGACAGAGGAGAACAGCAGTAGATGATCAGCACAAAGGAAAACCATTTCTGAGTGTTCAATATTCTATTACTTTTCCTGAAGCAGAGTCACCTTCCAATAATAGTAGTTACCTTGGTATCTTTGAGGGATTGGGTTAGGACCCCTTTGGACACCAAAATCTGAGGATGCTTAAGTTCTTTAAATAAAATGCTGCAGTATTTGCAGATAATCTATATTTACATAAAGGCTACGCAGGGTAGGCCTACACATCACTTCATTCATATGATTTCAGCGTTGTGCTTGGCAATGTGGCAAATTCAAGGTTTGCTTTTTGGAACTTTTTGGGATTTTTTTTACCGCCAATATTTTCAGTCCATGATTGGTTGAATCTGCAGATGTGAAACATGCTGATACGATGGTCAACTGTATGTCTTTCTCAATCCAGTATTACAAATAATCGCCTTTCTTTTAACAGCATACCAATCAACTCAGTACAGAAGCAAGTGGGGTATTGACAGAATGTTGGTGTGTGATTAAAATTTGAGTTTGGAGAGCTCAGCTATAGGTTATAAAGGGTTGATGGAAACTTCAGCTAAGCAGATAAAATTCATTTTTTTCAAACGAATTATTACTTATTTGAGGACAGAGCTGTTTTCTGGGTATAGTGCTATTTCAGAGCATTGAAGTATTAAAAATATTCTAAAATAAACTTGGAATATTGAGGCTGGAAGATATCCTTTCTGCTTTAAACACCTTTGAATTCTCTATAATGAGCCAATAGGTACAGGTTTTATAACTGTGTTTTCCACACATTTCAAACAATGTTATACTACTAATTTTAGAATTATTAAAAAAGACAGTAATTTAAAATCAGAGCAACTAAATAGAGAAGATTCATAAGACAGCATTTTCACAACAATATTCTTTAGAATCCCATTTCTGTGAGAATTTTATTAAAAGGTTGCAGGGCCACTTCAGTTTAAGAAATGATCCTTTTGGAAATCTATAAGTCACACTGTGGCATATTGTCAGATGAGTTAAACTGTTCTTATATAAACAATCTTGTTTACATTTATTCAATTTATTCCATTTTCATGACCATGGAAGCCCTTTTGTATGGAAAGTAGTTCATGAACAATAGTTTGAAAAATCCTATTACAAGGTGTATAATCAAATGGCCTCATACACACTCATTTATTCATGCAAGTCAAAGCTCAGTGAAAAATATTATTCACCCTCACTCTTTCTTGCACCCTTTGAAGATATATTTTGGTGTATTTACTTGTAGGAGTTGATGCCCAGATCCATTCCACAGTAGACTTTTTTTTCTGCATTCTAGGTGATGCAGCTAACTGCCCAAGTTTGGAAAACATGGACATAGATGAATCAACGTTATTTGGAACCCTACCTGGGCCAGGCTCAGCCCCCCTGGAACGGAATCGAATATCCAGTGAGAGCAGCTGTAAGAGCTGGCTGAGCTCCATGACGATGGACAGTGAGGACAGCTACCAGACATGTGTTTATGAGGACTCGAGCAGGGGAGCCTTCAGCCGGCAGACAAGCACAGATGATGAGTGCTTTGTCCTCAAGGATGGGGATGATTTTTTGAAGAGGTCATCTTCAAGGAGGAACCGGAGCATCAGCACCGCCAGCAGTGGGTCCATGTCTCCCATGTGGGAAAGCAACTTCTCAAGCATGTTTGGGACCCTGCCTCGGAAAAGCAGAAGGGGCAGTGTCCGGAAACAACTCTTAAAATTCATCCCTGGCCTTCACCGCCCTGTGGAAGAGGAAGAGAGTCGCTTTTGATGGACTGATGTGCCCTTTTGTATGAGCTTATTTCGTAAATGTAGCTAAGTTACTCCACCCAGTTTAGTGGGAAAATACAGATGGATTGCAAATCTGACATCCCATTTCATGGCAATAGTGACCTTTATTTAAATTTGTCTATTATTATGTTTACTTGTTCAATCATCTTTCAACCAGAACAGCTGACATCCTAAACAGACATTAGGGAAATAAAGTTATAAGTTAGATACTATAACAAATTAACACAAGTGCCTGCTCATTCTAATGCTGCTTGTGAAGGCAATAATCCATCAAAAAATTGAGAAATTTTCGGTTCAAATAAATAAAAGTGTAAATAAAAGTCACAGAATGTAATTATTTGGACTATCTTCTGTAGGTTAATTTGTAGGTTTCAAAAGTTTATGTTAGCTTAAGTTCAGTAACCTCTGTGGAAGCTTAATAATAGTCAGTTTTGAATGTTTCTGTTCAAAGATGATCATAAGCCATTCTTCACATTTATTATAGTCAAAATAAAACAGAAAGTATAAGATTTAATGTGAGGGTATATACTTCATGAGATCCATGGAAAAACACTGTCTAAGGTGGGTGCTGAGGAAGATTATAATTTTTTTTATAGGCAGGCTAAACAAAATGGGTAGGAATGTCCTTACCCAGTTCATATTTTGTTCTGCCTAAACATTGATGACAAGTCTAGAATTCTTGAGATCCTACAGCTTTGTGATCTTTTTTAAAACAAATGTCTAAAATTTGAAAAATTAGAGTCAGAAAATGATTTTCCTCTTGCAGACTTTTTCACATTTGTCTTCACTTTATATTATATATTTCAAATAATTATTGCCTCAGCACTTATTTGCCTGTCATGTTAACATCACATTACTTCTAGCCATCCAATCACATTTTTATTCAGTACCCATTAGAGTCCATGATTATTCTGTTCTGGTGCTACAGCTGCTCATTACATATATTCTAGAATAGCTAATCCAGACAATAAATAGCCCTTACTGATTTAAAGTGCATTCTTTCTCTTTCTCTCTCCTTCTCTCAGTGTTTGGGAGAAATTGATAGTTGACTTTGAATGGAACTGCTACACCTAAATAAAGTGAATAAAGACTGAGTAATTTTCAGGGGGAAAAAAGAGGGGAAGGTAAAGAAGCTTGGTAGGGTAAGAAGTAAATGATAAAATTAAGTATAAAAAAATTCTAATTGAGACCTGCTTTCTATGAATTTTTGTATCTCAGAAGCATCCAGTTGTCTCTGCTTGAGAATCACTCATGGAAAGCAGTGGGAAGTGCATTTCACAGAAACAGTAGCAATCCTGTCTACCGTTTGCTGAATGCTTAGTAGGTTAAAGATGCTATTCTTGTGTTCCCTGAAATAGGTGTTAGGCATAGAGATAAGGAAGCTGGAATCCTGAGAATCTCCCATGGTCAGTGAAACTAGAAGCCACTTCTTCCTGGCTTTAGCCTATCCTTGTAGTCTTTCTAGATATTGCCTTATTCTTTTGTGGATTCTGTGTAGTTATCACCAGGACTGCCCACCTCCATGCCCACCCCTACACCCCCAATGCTTAAAATGCACTATTGTAGATACTGCATGGATAAGGATATTGTTCTTGGTAAATAGGAAAACAAACACACATTTAAGGCAACTCTTTTTCCTGGTCTCCATAAGCAACTTTTCAGCTATAGGCACATTAATAACTACATGGTTAACAATACATTTATTTTCAGCAAGAGCTTGCAAAACAGTTGTGATTTGGCTGGTAGTGCTTATTTCTCACTGTAGACTAGAGTTATCATGGTAAAGACCTGCTTACATGAATGCAGCATTTCCTGTTAATCCTATTTCACGGAGTCCATCAGAAAGAACTATCACGTTTATTTGAGTCTAGATGACTTTAAAGCCTTCTGCAATGTGAACAGTGTTTTGAGAACTACCGCAGGTCATCTGGGATAGCAGACTGTAGGTCATTTGCATTTCTCGTGGCCTATTTCTGTCTCTCTAGTGTAATATTTCTTACAATAAACATCAACCCCCAAAAAGCACAGGGAAGGGATATAGCAAGTTCCACTGTAATGATATGAAGAATTAGAGTCAAGAGTTAGACATGTTCTAGAAAAAAAGAAAAGCACTTTTAACCAAAGTACAGGAAGCA
The DNA here is from genome assembly GCA_033961575.1 of Aselliscus stoliczkanus. Lineage (NCBI taxonomy): Eukaryota > Metazoa > Chordata > Mammalia > Chiroptera > Hipposideridae > Aselliscus > Aselliscus stoliczkanus. The sequence goes on along the minus strand of CM066731.1, from coordinate 110,516,006 downwards.
AGGGTAGGTCAAGTTGTGAGAAAACTAGCTGTTGTTAGTGGAAATGTGGGTAAATTTCTTACAGCATAAGTTTTCAGACTGAGTATAATCTCAGTGGGGCCTGGGAAGATTTCATTTCTCTAACCTAGTGCACAGTGACTCACTTTGATGCAATATAGTACGAAAAGAATTGAAAAGCAAAGTGTTTTAAACCCCCAAATTGTCAAATATGTAATATTCATGAATTGCATTAATTTAAAATTTGTTATGACAAATCATTTTCTAGTATGGCATTGATACACCAAATTTGAATCAAGCATATTGGGAATTACTGTCATGTAGCAAAAGGAACACCACCAAGCCAAACAGGTGGGCACTTAATTTTTGAAATGAACCTTTATTCACAGCATTCTACTTTTATATCCTTAGTATATGATGCAAACAGCATTAAAAATCCTAGTTTGAACTGAAGAAATCAAATGTGGACACAGATTTTATGTACTGATCATAAAGTGTAAGTATTTATGGATGTATATAATCTACATATAGTAGTAAATATAGTACATTATAGTAATGCATAACAACTATATTGAATCATTCAGGTCACAAAATTATTAGTATTTTATATCCATTACCTTACAGAACTATGGGCAACAAAATAAAAACTTGACACCTTTTGAAAAAAGTATGCTGTTATTCATTGTCAAAACTTTTTATCTTCTCTGCCCTTCTGTCTCTCTCTCTTTATGTCTTTCCCTACCTACCTTAAATGAAATGGTTGTTTTAAAAGCAAATCTTTAAAAATCTGGGGTGACTTCTTGACACCTCTTTGACCCTCTTTGAGGTTCTTAAAAAGCATTACCTACTAAGTGAGGCTTTACACTCGTATTAGCTTTCAGTTTCTATTTAAGAAATTACTACAAATTTAAGGGCTTAAACATATTTATTGTCTCAAAGTTTCTGTGGTTCAGGAGTATGGACAAAGCTTAACTGGGTCTGCTCAGTATCTCACAAGGCTGCAATCAAGGTGTCTACCAGGATTGAGTTCTTGCCTGGAGGCCTGTCTGGAAAAAGATTTATTACTAAGCTGCCTCAGGTTGTTGTCAGAGTCATTTTCCCGTGGCCATAGGATTCATAGCAGCTTACTTATTAAAAGCTGGCGATAGAAAGAGAGACTGCAAGCAAAACAGAGTCTTAAATTATGCAGTATAACCCCAGAAGTGGCATCCTATTACGTTTGCCATATAGCAGAACATAATTGCAGAGTGTTATCCTATCAACTGTGTCATATTCTGTTTGTTAGACAAAAGTCACAGGACCCACCCACATTGAAGAAGCAGGGATTGCACAAAGGCACAAACGTTAAGAGGTAGGGATCAGGGTGCTACCTTAGAGTCTGTTCATAGCACCAATCGAGGAGTTCACAAATTTGATAATATAAAGATAGTGATTTTTCTATAAACTAAGTAAAAACAAATGGTGGATATTACTGTTTAAATTTTTTATATAAAGAAATGGTACTATTAAAGATGTTTGAAATTAAAGAACCTGGTCAAGATTGTATAACTACCTGGGAGGATCTACAAAGCTATAGGTGCTTGTTTGCTGCCTGAGCTAAAATTGGAGGCACGTGGGAGAGGCCACTCTGGGAACTGAAGACAGCTGCCAGTAGTACCAGACTTGGGTTAGCTCCACAAAAAGCCAGGACACCCTGATGCCTGCTGTCACCTCCTGACTCCCTTAAGGTTCAGCCACTGATAAAGCCTTGTGGGGTACAGAGTTGCGTGAGGTAGAGTCTCAAGGAGTCACCAGAGGGAAAAGAGTTGTGATCACCAGGTTAATGTAGACTCTGGTTTGATGCCAGTGCTGAGCCTGGAGCTACTCAGCAAAAGTCTCAGAGCACACTGAGGCTAGTCGGTACCCACCTGGGGCCCTCAGGCTCCAGTATTTTTTCAGAAAGAATGCAACGTGGGCAGGGCTAGCTGATTGCAAGAAAATGCTTCTGGCGTTGGGGGAGTTGAGTGGATGAGGTCTCAGCAGAATTCACCAGACCAATCAGATTTAGAATTGGCCTGTGGGGGGAGGGACTAATCACAGCAAAAATGGCGCCTGCCTGCTGGCTGCACAGGAGAAAGATACCACACAGGAAAATTGGTGACTGTCCTCCAACCCTTGCTCTGAAGTCACACACCTGACCTGCACCTGGTATGTCTTCTATATCCCCTGAGTCACCATCCCCCCGAGTCACCCAGGATACCTGGGTGTGAGCCTGTGTGCGGACTGTTTAGGAGGATATCGGGTTTTCCTGCAGGCTTCTGTCCCATCTGGGTGGTCGGAATCCCCACTGGCTTGTCGGAATCCCCACTGGTTTTCAAACCTAGATATTTTGTGGGCACGTTTTCCTGGCACCAATACTCTGGGCTGGGGAGGCTGGTGTGGGGCTGGGGTTCCACACTCCTCTGTGGGGAATCTCTGAGGTTGAGATATCTGTCCTGATTCTCAACCACCACACAGAAATTTGGGGTCAGCCTGTTCCACTTCTACCTTCTCCTATCAGTATCATCATGTCATCATCCATATATCTGTAATTATAAAACTTCTGGTCAGCCAGACTTGAGATGGTTCTCCAGGTTGATTGTTCTATAATTTAGGTGTAATTTTAATGTTTTCATGGAAGGAAGCAGGTACAGTGTTTATCTACTCTGCCATCTTGGTCTATAAACACACACTTTATTTTGAAAACACTGTCATTAAAAGTGAATCTTCATGATGGGTGGAATAGCATACCACACATAGATACTGAGAAAATTTGTGAACTGAAAGATAGGGAATTACCTTGATGCAGAGAGAGAGACAGACAGACAGACAGAAAATATTAAAAACAAGTTAAAGACATGTATAAGGAATGAAAAGTTCCAATACACATCTAATGGACATTCTGGAAAGATGAAAGGTGAAAGAGAAATTGAGAGGGAGGTAATATTTGAAGGTCTTATGATTGAGAATCAAGCATAATTGATAAAACCCATGAATTATTTAGTCAGAAAGCCTATGTCTTGAGCAGAGTAAATAAAAGTAAACTCACACTCACAAATTATAGTTGAACCATGAAACACTTAAGTCAGTGAGAAAATCTTAAAACCAACCGAAGAGAAAAGGCAGATTACAAGTAACAATAATGATGTTGACAGAATCAAGTTTTGAAATCTGTTACAGTGAGGAGATCTACCACTAATAAATTTCCCATGGTAAATAATACCACTTTGTGATATCTTTTGTGGGGTTGTCTATTAGTCTTTCCTAAGTGCACAACTTAATTCACCATTGGTGGCATGTACAATTTTCCATCTTTCTTATACTTCTGCAGTTACTAAATAAAGAAAATATTTACTAAAGAGACAAGACTTTGGTTGGCAAGAAAGTACATATATTCAATTTTTATTTGTTTCTTCAATCAACCAAGAAATCAATGAACGAGTTTTGAGCCAATTCTAATCAGTGGGAACTGTGTTAGAAACTCAAAACAAATAAAAGTCCCTCATCTCAATACTTAAAGCTCTGTCAGAAGACATATATTTATATTATAGTATGATAAATTCTAAGGTAAAGATACACAATATACTTTAAGAGCCTATAAGGGCTACCTAACTCAGACTGGAGTTAGAAATGTGATCATTACTGTTCATAAACGCTGCAGGGAAGAAGTGCAAAGAACTTCACTTTTGTTATGACATTGAATCACACATATGATAAGAGAAATTAAAAAATTGCTTATCTAAGCAAATCACTTCAAATTGAAGTAAGCTATCCTTTTCTTTACAGCAGTGTCAGTTTGGTTCTTAACACTTGTTAATAAAGATTGTCTACACTAAACAAACAAACAAACAAACCAAAAAACAGTGTCAATTTGATGATTATGACCTGAGAACATTCTGGTCAGATTACAAATTCATTACTGATGAAACTGTTTGTACTCACATTAAAGAGTAGAAAAGACTGAATAGTATCCATTTTCCTTCCCTGTGGCCATTTGAGAAAAATATCTTCCATTCTTACCACATTTGTTTCCCATCTGTAATCTCCAAACACGAATGAACCAGCGACACCAATGAGGAAGCGGGGAGGATAGTATCTGCACTGTTTGGAGGGTGAAATTTTGTAATTGCCTTACTCTCAAATGCCCAGAAATAATAGATAGATAAATCTACAAATCTCACTACTACTTCAGCTAAATAGTGGAGAAAATAAGAAAGAAACTAACTGATGAGACAATGCAGTTTATTGTTATAAAATTACTTCACTACAGTAACTCTCCCATTCTTGACCATCTAGAAATATGTAGAAGTGAATTTTAAAGTATTTAAAAAAAACAAAAAAACTGGTAAAACATAGAAGATGATAATGTGGTATGTGCCTGCTTCTACCTGTGCTTGAAGACACCGTTGTCATTTCCTCACCACAGTGTGTGACACTTTTATTTTAGCTTTAAAACTATAGACACAGCCAGTGATTAAAAACAGGATGTGGGTGAATAGTCATGCATAAACCTCGCTGGACTAGACATGAGCTAAGATAGTGGTTTTGAAATAGCAAACATCTGATAACTGTTGGCTTGCTGCATAAGAATCACTTAAGACACTTATGAAAATGCAGATTCCCCAGCATCAAATCCCAGAGAATCTGTTGAATAGGTCTGGGTAGGGTTCAGGAATCTTCCCTTTAAACAAGCTCCACAAGAAATTCTCACACAAACAACCAAGGAACCACACTTTGAGAAACACTGCTGTAGACTCTCACTATTTCTCTGCTGTCTCCTGGTATTGGTAAAGGGTTGAACTCTGAATGATAAGAAAAAAAATGAGAAATGTCAAAAATATTAAGTGTCTTTAGAAGAAAGCTACCTACTAGTAACTTCCTGTTAGATTCCCATCATGGCTGTGTAAAATCTTGACTCTATCCAACTTGAGCATCTTCTCATTTTCAGCAAATAACACCGACTTCTACTCCATTGAAATGGAAGCCATCTGAAATGAGTTTCTTTTATTCCTTTATCCCCAATAATTTGTGTCTCTTTTCTTTTGCCCTGTTTCTGAGAAAGGTACTGACTGGAGTAAATCCATGTTTTTCACACCTTGCACATCTGTTTTTACTTATCTACAGATTCTTCCTCCAGACCTGTAAATATTTTCCATTTTCCTTATTCGGAATGTAACCAGTTAGATCTACATTACCATCATAAAGTAAAAAGAAGATGATATCTCTTCAATATTTAAGTTAATTTTATGAGCCCCTGATTTATTCAACTTAAGCAGGAGACTATGCTTCAGGGATCTTGTTCCATCCTCCTTCCTGAATTCCTGAGAAATTTGGGGCCTTATTTGGTTGTGTTTCCAAATTTCCTGAAAAAAGAAATGGCAAATTTGAAAAGCCACTAGTAAGACCAGGTTCAGTTACCACTGCTTCTGTTGCTGTCATAAAATGTTATTATTGAAATCCTGTCCTTTGGAGTTCATGGCACTAACACGGTTCCCAGCTCCAAGGCCTTCAAAATCTTGGTGTTTCTTGGAAAGACGTCAGGTTAGGTCATCTGGCATTTAATTCAACCAAGAGAATATAAGCTCTCAAGGTAGCAGTTTTTTTTTAGTTTTCATTCACACTCTCAGTGTTTTTGCCTTCAAGGCCGCATTTGTGATTGGATGACTAAATTGGAGCTGAGGTCCAATTTTCACACTGGAGCAACCCCTCTTTGCATGTTAAGCAAGATTCTGGTATTACGCAAACATGACCAGTTGAGACTACTTTCCTTGTGGTGAAATCTCCTTTGTTATCCTTTCCTGTTAGTGGAACTCATTAAGGACAATTTCAGTTGGAGGTCTTAAATAGCTAATTTTAGAGTCTAAAGAGAAGGATCAGTGTTTCGTTCCTGGCTTCTTGACTCTCCTCCAATGCTATCCAACTTTGCATACAACAGGCAGCAGTTATTAGCTGATGAAAAGTTTTGTTATATCTTTACATCTTTACACCTAGGATAGTAGGTTGTAATGTGTGTTTACATTTAGTTAATTGAAGAGCCACTCTAGTGATTCTTCCCTTAACAACAAAATCATACTCCAAGATAACTTGCAGTCTTCACTTCCAGACTTAGAGAAATTTGTCATAATTTTATTTTATTTTATATTATCATTATTTTTTTTATAGCGGAGCCATCCTGCCACCTGTTGGCAGTTCAGCAGCAGCTCAGTTCTGGCTGGACATTGAACTGCTGTTGCTCAGAGCTCAGCTCTACTCTTGAGCGAGCTCTTAACCAATTGAGCCACTTGGCCAGTGCTTATACCTTTAAGATGTGTGTAAATCTACCTAATGTAAATAATATATACATCTGTAATGTATATAATGTATATATATATACACATAAATGCATGTATATATACATCTGTATATATGCATGTTCTCTTCACTGATTTCTTCTTGAATGTGCTGTTGTATTTTTTCCTTCTCTTAACAACCATTCTTGGAAAAATGGTCTACCATTCACTGTCTCCACTTTCTTCTAACCCAGTCACTAGTTGGTTCACTCTCTGTGATCTATTTGCTGACCCATCACTCAAACATAAAACATTCCTGTCATTAACAACCTTCTAAAGAAAAATGCTATGTTTTTTTTTATTAAACTTCTTCAACCTCTTTGTACCATTTGATGTCTGTGATAAACTCTTTACTGGAATACTCCTTCCTTTTTTTTTTTTTACTCCTTCCTTTTTGATTATTCCTTTTCTAATCCCTCTTTCAGCCACCTAAATGGAGTCATTCTTAAGTTCTGTTCCCTGATATCTACTTTTTCCTCCCTATACTCTGTTCCTTGGGATTTTCATCTTCTGTTACAACTTCAAATATCCCTTCTGTATACCTCAGCCATTTTCCCAGACCAGAATTCCTTGCTCTTGATCTAACTTTCTGATCCTATCTCTTCCAGTCTCCCCTACATATTCTGTATTTCAACCTGTTTTGAATGAACAAATGTTCCTATCTGTGATTACAAAGATTAAGGCGAATTCAGAAATGAATTGTGTAGGCCAGGTACAAACAAAAGCATTTTGAAATACACAGTCAGCCTCAGTGTAAAGACAACAGCAAGGGGTGTCACTGAAGAGTTCATGGCTAGACGGCCAGCTGCTACTCAGCTCCAGTGACTTGGTCCCAGTTTTTCTGTTTTTATTTTTTTATTTTTAATTGAGTTGTACATGGTTTCCTAGTTTCTAAATGTAGACAACTAAATTTTCAATTTTAGAAAACATAGTGCAAGCCAAAGAAAATATATTTGTCAGCCATATTTAGCTCGATGATAACTGGTTTGCAACTTCTGACCTACATGCACAATCCATGCTCTTCTTCCAGACACTGCCCACTCCCACTCACCCTATGCAATTGCCAGATTAATCTTTCTAAGGCTAAAGTGAACTGCAGGTCACACCATTTCCCAAGTAGTATATTCCATTGTTTGTCAAATGGAGCATAAAGCAGAGCTCTAAATGCTCTCCTCAATATAGTCATAATTTTCCCCTCCAGCCTTATTTTCCCCTGCTTTCCTACCTGCATCTCATGCCTCTGGGCTGGGGTATAAGCTTTTTTAAAAGACCTATGCTTATCTACCTCACCAGACACTCAAGCTCTCTATTTCCTTGTTAATTCACGTTAACTGCTGTTCATGAACTTCAGCCCACTCTAGTTGAATTGTAGCCTATTAAAGTTTTGGCTTTTTGTTCCCCATTCTACTTGTTAATTGAAATTGTTGCTGAAATTGGGAGGACAATATAAAGGATTGGAAGAAAATAGTAAAAATCCAAAAATCTGCACTTACATTGCTCCACAAAGGTCTTTCAATTCTCCTTTCACAGAAACTGGGACTGGATATTCTGGATAACACTTCATACAAGTATGATGACATTGGCATTCCAATTAGTGGAACCATACTCAAAGAAGAGTTCTTGGCCTTAGGACAAAATGTTGGTGAATAAATTTAAACCTGTGTATTTTAGGTTAAAATAAAATCTATTCAGGAATATACCATTGTTAGATTCCCTGCGTTAACAAGCTTTGTAGATTGATCAATTAAAAGTCCAAATTATCTTGGATTACATTTAATATTTTGCACCCTTATTCCACCACCAAGCTTTCTTGACATTATTGTTTTGTTCATGCTGTTCCCTCAGTCTATAGGTCACCTTCTTATTTCCAATTTTCTGAAATTTAATCCATTATTTATAAATTGGCTCAAATGCCACCCTCCACATCACCCTGCATGTGTGCAAATATCCCTGTGCATACACAACCATACCCACACTCACGCTTTTCCCTTTGATTTCTCTACTTGGATGGGAGTCTCCATCTGTCACCCATCCTTGGTCTTTATGCTTCTCTTTCATATTAGCACTGATTATATTCCCCGTTGCTATGCTGTATAGCCATTTGTTATCTTATGCCTCTAAAAATGCTACATTCTTTGAATGCAGATTTGTTTATTTATTTCTGTTTCCCACAGTACCCAGCCTTGTACGTGTATGTACATAGCAAGTATTGAGACCCACTTGGTTTCTTGTGCACCAATACTGTTCTCTTTCCTCTCACTTGGCATCAAATAATGCTGACTGGCAGGTTCATCTGCGCCAGGGAGTGCCCAAACCTGTTGGTAATCAGAGGGTTTTGAGCAGGTCCTTGAATAACATCATTTTATTCAATGTCGTTTGGTTATAACATTGATGAATAAAACAAATGATTTCCAGCTGGGTCACTGTCTGTTGGAGTATACACAGTCTCCCCATGTGTGTGGATTGTCTCCAGATTCTCTGGTTCCCTCCCACATCCCAAAGCTGTGCACATGAGGTGAGTTGGTGTGTCTACATTGTCCCAGTATGAGTGCGTGTGGGTGTGTGTGAGTGAGTGGTCCTGCGATGAAAGGGCATGCAGTCCAGGGTGGCTCCTGCCTTCTGCCCTGAGCTGCTAGAATAGACCCTGAACTAGAATAAGCAGGTTGGGAAATCATTATCTTACTTGTTTTCATTAATCTTTCTTAAATGTATGTATAGCTCATATTTATTTCAATATTTAACATTGGAAGTGTTTTGGGTCTTTTGTGATATTTTTATGGTGAGAAATGTACTGCAGGAACTTAACTCTTGTATCAATTGGTCTATGGAAAAATTTGCTTTGTTATAAGTTGGTTCACTTAAAGTCGAAGTTTCCAAGAACCTACTGACACATTAAGTGAGGACTTACTGTACTGTACTCAAGAGATTTAGAATTTCTTTCAAAATTTTCAGGCCAGTTATAACAAATGAGTTTCTTCCCTCTCTGTCATCAGAGGTGGCACATGAACCAACTCTCGGTAAAGAGATACGTTGAATTTAGAAATGGTTTATTGCCAGGCTAGTGCTGAGTTGACGTTCACTGATTTTAGAAAAATATTTGGATTTTAATGTGTGATCACGTTTGCAGTATCTATGCTGATTTTAGAATTTGAGGGACTATATATATATAAAAAAAAGAGTCCATATGCTTTACTCCTATGTAATTGGAGGTTTTTTATTGTTGCTATTTTAGGGGAAAGAATTTCACATTCAAAATGGTCCAAAAGATATTTAATGACATTTTGCCTTAAAAATAATTTTTAAAATGTGGTGTATGCACCACTAACACAGAAGAGACAAAAATTTGGCTGTTATTTTGGAAAGTGATAGAAATATGCGTGCCCTTTGGGCTTATTTTGGAAACAAAGAAGAATTTGAAAATGTCAGGTTTACAAGAGCTGAATCCCCTTGTGAGGTGCCAGAACAGGGAACATGCCTAATGGGAGTCAAGCACGGATTACTGAATGTACTCAGATGAGAACGTTTAGGAGCCTGGCAGTGACAGCACAATTTTTATGTTTTTATTAAATAAAATTAAAAATGTTCCCAGTTAACTCTTACTTCTTCGGAGGTATTGTTGTTAACACTTCAGTGAATTTTCTTATAGGCCTTTATCTGGCTATTTGTATATTCAATTGTACCTTTAAAAAATGTATAATTTATATGTGAAATTGTAGCTTTTAATATCTAAAAACCCCAATATTTAATGTATTTTTGTAAACTGAATTATACCAGATATAGTGCTCCACAACTTGATGTTTGAAATTTCCTCAGAGGTATATTTTCTGAGCCTTTAATATATGAGCCTTTAATATATGTCTGCTTTCTCAGGTGAATGCTGTACTAGTACTAGTGCATTTTAGGGTTGCAGTGTTTTCTCAAAGTAGTGATAAATGTTTGCTCTTCTGGTTTCTAGTTTTGCAGATAAGCAAACCAAAGTCAGTTCATTTCTCTTGTGAAGTGTTTTTTGAATAAGTTATGCTTGAAATTAAAAATGTTTGCCTGTAAATCAGATTAAGATTGTGAGTGGTGTTTTATTAAACTAGTCTAGATTGATCTTTCAATCTTAAAAATTCTTCTTTTTAATCTCAGTGATGATTTGCTTCATTGCCTCTGCTTTATTCTATTTTCTTTTTCTTATATTTCCACTTGTTATAGTTTAAAAATCTGAGTATTCTCTTCGCCAAGTCTTTCTTTCTCTCGATTTCTGTTTCTTCTTCATTTTTGCTTTGTTTATAAAGGTATTTCTCTACAAATCAAGGTCTGTTTTTCTATTCAACAATCCACTTATTTTTGTAAAATTCAGAATTAAGTTTTTAACATCTAAAATCTCTAAAAATTTATTTATATCACCTTGAAATTACTATGCTTTTTTCTTCTAATTAGCATATTAATTTGATCTTAATGACAGTCCCTGTTCATTATGATTGTCCTTCCTCATATTAATGATTTGTTGATTTTCTTATTCCTTGCCCATGTTAGTTGTAGATATCCAATCATCCCACCCCCACGGGATCCTCCCTCTCACATTTGAGGTTTAAGGTTTTCCAAACTTTCCAGTACTGGTGATGGTTCCTATTTTTATCTGAATCATCCTCATTTTCCTCATTGTAGCCCTAAGGACGATCAGGCTAATATTAGTCAAAGGAATGAACTGAGAATTGTTTGCTTTTTTCCTGTTCTGGAAAGTTTTTCAAAGAGGAGGATGGTAGAATATAAAAGGGGCCAAATATATGGTGACAGTAGGAGAACTGATTCTGGGTGGTGAACATACAATGTGATATATATTCGGTTGTCGGAAAAGTCATGACGTTTTCGGTCTATGTTTTTCAAAGGTCATTTATTTATATAAAGAACAAAGGTCAATCAATGATATGTTGCTCATTTTGTTCGATAACCTTTTGCCATCATCTTTCAGTGAGCTTCATAATTCCTCGTTCATAGAAGGACCTGTCTTTATTTGTGAAAAACTGAACAAGGCGCTGATTTACAGCCTCATCTGAATTGAACGTTATACCATGCAAGGAGTTTTGAAGAGAGCAAAACAAGTGGAAGTCTGATGGCACAATGTCAGGCGAGTATGGTGGGTGTGGCAACACATCCCATCCAAGCTCCGATAATTTTTGACGGGTGATCAAACTGGTGTCTGGTCTCTCGTTGTCGCGATGGAACACAACTCCTTTACAATCAACAAGCTCTGGACATTTCTGGATGATGGATTCGTTCAAACTGTCCAATTGATGACAGTACACATTCGAATTGATTGTTTGGTTCCTTGGTAGGAGGTTGAAAAACATGACACCTTTAAAATCCTGCCACACTGAGAGCATAAACTTCCTCTGATGAATGTCTGCTTTCGATGTCTTTTGAGGTGAATCATCATGTCAGGACCAACACTGTTTGCACACCACATTGGTGTAAACAGTCCACTTCTCATCACCAGTTATCAGTGCTTAAAAAAAGGATCGATTTCCTCACATTTAATGAGCATATTGTAGATGTTTATATGCAGCGTCAAATGAACTTCTTTGAGTTCATCTGGAACCCAAATATCGAGCTTACTTAAGTATCCCAGCTTCTTCAGGTGGTAGTGAATATTTGAATGACAGATGTTCAATGTTTCTGCAATGTCTCCTGTCATGTAATGTGGGTTTGACTCGATCAATACCTTATTTTGTTGTCATCAACCTCGGTGAGCCTCCCTGACCGAGGAGCATGGTTGAGATCAAAATCACCAGCATGGAATTTCATGAGGCATCGTTGGCACTGATGTTCTTGTACAGCACTGTCACCATAAACTTTATGCAACCTTTCACAAGCTTGATTGCGTGTTCTTCCCTTTATGGAAGTAAACAGTAAAATATGGCAAAAATGCACAGTTTGGTCTTCCATCTTCAACTTGTTGTAAAATCTCCAAAACTCAACCAAAGTGCTCAATTTTTTTTTTAAGTGAAGCTAGGACTGTCAGCTGTCAAATGACATAGCAATAACATAGATGTGAATGACTCTAGTACTTCCAAAAATGAACTAGTGCCATCTGTCACAAACATGCATCATGACTTTTCCAACAACCCAATAGACGATGTATTACAGAACTGTACACTTGAAACCTATGTAATTTTACTAATCAATGTCACCCCAATAAATGTAATAAAAAAATTGTCAGGATATGCCTTGATGTCTTGGTAGAATTGAACTGTAAAATCACCTGGTTCTGCATTTTACTTTGCAGGAAAACTTCTACATTTTTATTTTATGTTTTCTACTCATTATAGTATTATTCAATAATTGTGTTTGTTGAGACATTTTTAATGATTTATGTATTTCTAGGACTTTGTTCATGTTGTGTAAGTTTTCAAAGCTTTTAGTATATTATTCTTCATAATAATCTCTGGTAAATTTTTAGTTATGTTACCTTTTAAAAATCCTAACGTTGATTTGTCTCTTCATTTTCTTCCCTCAATCTTGGCAGAAAATTGTCTTTTATTAAAAAATAAACTTTTATCTTTATTAAATGTATTGTATTTTGTCTTTGATTTTATTAATTTCTGTTCTCTTAAAATTTCCTCCTTCCTCGCACTCTTTTCAAATTTAGTGTACTTTATTATTTTTAATTTCTTATGATGACTTTGTATTTTCAAAGTAATCATTTAAGACCATAGGATTCTTTCTAAATACTAGTTTGGATGCATCCCACAGGGTTTGATAAATATTCGATATGTATTTTTTTAACTCTTGTTTAATTCTAAATATTTTAAATTTGCACTATGATTACTTATTTTGTAAATGAGCTGTATAAAATTATGTTTTATATTTCCAAATGTATAGGATACTTTATTTAACTTTTTGTTATTTATTCCTTAATTAATTACAGTGCAAATAATAAGGTTTGCATGATATTTGTTCTTTTAAATTTACCTGAGATTTGCTTTTAGCTTTTTACATGTTCAATTTTTTGTTGTTGCTTCATGTGTATTTGAATACATAATGTATTCTCCAATTTTCAGCCTCAGAATTATATATAATTCAATTTTTTATCCTCAGCCATTAAATTGAGACAGATGTTTGAATTCTTCTACTTTGGGTTAGATTTGTCAATTTCTTAAATAAAATTTTGATTTATATGTTCTGAAGTTACAATTATATATCTTTCTAATGACTGGAAACTTTTATCATTATGTAGAGGTGTTTGTCACTATAATACTTTTTATGTTAAAGTTCAGATTTCTAAAATTAATATAGATATTATAAGAATTTTTATTGTTATTATTTGCCTGGAGTATCATTTTCTATACTTTCAATGTTTTGGGATATTTATTTTTTTAGTTATGTTTCCTGTAGACAGAATATAGCTGGATTTTTAAATATCCATTCTTAAAAAGTCTACTTTTTATTTAGGATATTTAGTTTTATTTTATTTATTTTGATTATTCATTTATTAGCATTTGTTCTACTATTTTATATTGTGCTATTGATTTGCTTTTTCTGCGCCTTCTAAAATGTTCCTTTTGAAATGAATGGATTTTTGTTTTTGTTTTTCACATTGTTTTATTGGGTGGGAGGGTATACATTCTACTTCTGTTTCTTTTAATGAACAGCCTCAAACTTGTACTATGTGCATTTCATAACCTAGGAAGTTCTGAAGTTAATTAAAACAGTAACGTCCTCTTTTGAAGAAAGCAAAGATATTACTTATGAACTCTAATCACTCTTCTATTGACATGCATGCTACTGTTTTTCAGTAGTTCAATTCTATGTTCTAATAATACAAATTAAATACAATAACAATAATTATTTTGTAAAGACAATATTTATTTCCTTATCTTTATTAATTTCACACTATTTCTCCATGCATCTCAAACAGTCCTTCTGAGATCATTTTTTCTTCCTAATATTGATTATTCAGAAGATCCTTTAGTGAAAGTCTAGTGGTAAATGCTTTTATAAGGTAAAAAGTATTTCACATTTTTTGAAATAAAGATTTTCTGAGTTCATAATTGTATGCATGTAACATTTTCTCTCAACACATGAAGATTTTATTTCATGATTTTCTTTATTCAGTTTTTGCTCTTGAGATGTCTGCTATTAGCTTATCATTCTTTCTAGTTTTTTTCCCTCGGTGAATAATTTTAATATCCTCTTGTTGTCTTTGATAATCTACCTTTTCACTTCAATATATCTAGGTGTTGATTTCTTTTGTTTATCCTGATTTGCATGTATTTTTCTTGCCTTATCTAAGGTTTCTTTCATCAGTTCTGGGAATTTTTCAGCAAAACTCTTGAATATCACCTTTCATTCATTCTCCGTATTTTCTTCTAAATATTTAATAATTGTGTGCTAGATAATCCCATGTTATGCTTCTGTGTTTTAACCCCTCTTTTTCATTTTCCATCTCCTTGTTTCACTGTATTTTTATCTTGATTTCTTCACATTTAACTAATTCTTGATAATTTCTTCATGTTACCTTCTAGCTGTGTTTAATCTCCTATTTAATCCATCCATTGAATGTTTAATTTCAATGCTTATATTCCCTAATGGTCTACTTGGTTCTTTTTTAACATTTTCATCATTATTTATTTGTTCCTTACTCATTAAAAAAAATCAATCTTTTATTTTTATTTAATTAATTATTTTCAGTAATTTATTTTATTTTAGTTTTAAGATTTTTATTAAAAATACAAGTATAGCTAACATACAATATTATGTTAATGTCAGGGGTACACCATAATTATTCAATATTTATATGTCTAAAGAATCGATCACCATAATAAATCTAACAACCATCTGACATTGTACACAATATTATTGACTATATTCCCCACACTGTACATTACATTCCCACGACTTATTTGCTTTATACCTGGAAATCTGGACTTTATTCCCCTTGATCTTTTTCTCCTTTTAAAAATTTTCAATTACAGTTGAAATGATTAATTTCAGGTGTAAAGCATGGTGGCTAGACATTAATATTATTTAAGTGATCCCCCTGACTAATCTAGTACCCACCTGGCACTGTACATAGTTATTACCATATTATTGACTATATTCCCTATGCTTTACTTTATATCCCCATGATTATTTTGTAACTACCAATCTGCACTTCTTAATCCCTTTAGCTTTTTCATTCCTGCCCCAAACTCCTCCCACCTATCATCCCAACAAATCTAGTAACCGTATGACACCATACAGAGTTATTACAATATTATTGACTATATTCCTTAGCTATACCCTAAATCCCCATAACTACTTTTAACAACAAATCTGTGCTTCTTAATCCCTTGCTCTTTTTTTTACCCAAACCACCCCCCCGTCCCATTCCCATTTGGCAACCATCAAAATGTTTTCTGTATCTATGAGTTTGACTATTTTTTGTTTGTTTATTTTGTTCTTTAGATTCCATATATAAGTGAAATCACATTACATCTGTCTTTCTCTGTCTAACACTCCACTCAACAAAGTATCTTCCAGGTCCATCCATGCCGCTCCAAATGACAAGAATCCATTCCCTTCCATGGCCAAGCAATATTCCATTGTGTGTATGTATCACCTCCTCTTTATCCATTCTTTCATCAACACCAAACCGCCTCCATATCTTGGCCATTGTAAACAATGCTGTAATGAACATATGGATGCACATATCCTCTCAAATTAGCGTTTTGGGTTTCTTTGGATAAGAAGTGGGATCACTGGGTCTTCATTGTCTCTTATTATAGCCTTTGTTTTCATTGTTTTTTCTCAAGATTTTTTTAAATGGGGGAATTGGGGGAGGGGAACAGACAAGTTGCTGTCCTTTATGTTCTTCAGTCTAGTTGTGGAAGACATCACTTCACTGACCCGTGATGGTGTTATCAACGCGCTCTTCTCAAGTGAGACAGTCTCTTGCTGGCCATTGGACGGCCGCTCATGGCGGCTCACGGCAGCTCACGAAAGCACACGCCAGCTGCTGGCCAGCCACACTGCTGCCTATGCTGTCACTGGCGACTCATGGCAGCCCAGCTCCAGGTCAAGTTGTTGTTCACCATCTTAGCTGTAGGGGGCACAGCATCACTGGCCCACATGTGGGACCTGAACCAGGGCCCTGATGCTCAGAAGTGGCATCCCAAGCCAACTTTTAACTCTTAATGTGCCACTTGGCATGCCCTATAGCCTTTGTTTTAAAGTCTGTTTTGTCTGATATAAGCATTGCTACCTCAGCTTGTTTTGGTTTGTTTATTTGTTTCCCTTTTCATGAAATAACTTTTTTTATCCCTTTAGTTTTCATCAGTGTGTTTCTTTTAATCTGAAGTGAGTCTTTTGTAGGCAGCATATGTAAGGGTTTTGTTTTCTTATCCATTCATCCTTCTTATGTCTTTCTATTGAAGCATTTAATCCATTTACATTTAAAGTAATGGTTGATAGATATGTAGTTATGGCCATTTTATTGTTAATAATTTTAACGTTTTTTTCCATCTTAAAGAAGTCTCTCTTAACATTCCTTGTAATACTGGTTTGGTAGTGATGAACTCCTTTAGCTTTTTTCCTATCTAGGAAGCTCTTTATATGTCTTTATTTTCAATGATAGCCTTGCTGGGTAGAGTATCCTTTGTTTTAGGTCTTTGATTTTCATCATATTGAACATTTTGTGCCTGCAAAACATTTTCTGGCCTGCAAAGATTCTGTTGAGAAATCAGCTGACAATCTTATGGGGGCTCCCTTATAAGTCATTAGTTGCCTTTCTTTTGCTGCTTATCTCTTTGTCTTTAACCTTTGCCATTTTAATCATAATATGTCTTGCTTTGGGCCTGTTTGGGTTCATCTTGTTTGGGACTCTCTATGTTTCCTGGACTTGTATGTTTATTTCCTTTGCCAGGTTAGGAAAATTTTCAGTCATTATTTCTTCAAATAGGTTCTCAATCCCTTGCTTTTCCTCTTCTTCTGGTATGCCTGTGATGCGAATATTGTTATACTTGATGTTGTCCCAGAGGTCTCTTAAACTTTCCTCATTTTTTTTAAAATTCTCTTTTCTTTATGCTGTTCTTATTGGGTGTTTTCTGCTACCTTGTCTTCCAAGTTGCTGATTCAGTCCTCTGCTTCATCTAGTCTGCTGATGATTCCTTCTAGTACATTCTTCATTTCAGTTAATGTATTCTTCACTTATGACAGGTTCTTTTTTATGGTTTCTTTGTCCCCTTTTATGCTTGTTGAAGTTCTCACTAAGTTCCTTGACTATCCTTATAACCATTGTTTTGAACTCTGTGTGTGGTAGGTTGCTTACCTCATTTTTTTTTAAATTTTTTTTTAAATTAGTTTCAGGTGTACAACACAGTACAATAGTTATACATTTTACCCCTCAAAGTGACAACCCCCCACCCCCAATTCGCCACCCCACTCCCCCCCCATATCATATATATCTATTACTCTTCCTCTGACTCTCTTCCACAGTATAATCCACATCCCATGACTATCTATATATATTCAATTACAGTACGTATACCACCTCCGCTTTAGTAATACAGTGAGGTGATCAAACCTCTACTCCATCCATGAAATGGTCTCCCTAACAAGACCTATGATCATCTGACATTCCACAGAATATTTACAACATTATTAATTATATTCCCCAAACTGTTTTTCCTATCCCAGTGGCAATATTATAGTTGCCTATTTTTGCTGTCTAATCCCTTCCCCTTCTCCCTCATCTCCATTCCCCTCCCAATTAGCAACCCTGATTTTTCCTCTATATCTATGAGACAGTTTCTGTTTACTTTGCTCATTCATACAGTTTTTCAGATTCCACATATGAGTGAGATCATATGGTATTTGTCCTTCTCTGACTGACTGATTTCACTCAACATAATAGTCTCTAGCTTCATCCATGTCATTGCAAATGGCACGATTTCATCTTTATAGCGGAGTAATACTCCATTGTATAAATATACCACAGTTTCTTAATCCAGTCATCTACTGATGGGCATTTTGGTTGCTTACCTCATTTTGTTTTGTTCTTTTTTCTAGAGTTTTCTCCTGTTCTTTCATTTGGGAGGTATTTCTTTGTTTCCTCATTTTGGCTGACTCTCTGTGTTTGTTTCTATTTATTAGGTAGATCTCCTATGTCTTCCAGTCTTGACCAGGTGGCCTTATGTACAGGTAGGTCCACAGTAGGGCTGTGGCACAGTTTCTCCGGTCACCTGCTCTGGGTGCTCCACAGGTGTCCCTTGTGTAGACTGTATGTGCCTTCCTGTTATAGTTAAGCCTTGATTGCTATTGGCATATCAGTGGGTGGCATTGGCCCTCAGGCTAATTGGCTGTGGGGTTTAGCCACATCCATAGCTAATGGGTTGCTGTGTATGGTGGATTATCCCAGTGGGATTTGCCCCAGTGAGCCCTGGTGCCTGTTGTGACAGCCCTTTGTGTGTGCCACTTGAGGAGCCAATTGGGCAGTGCTCTGCTGTGGTCTGAAGCCAACCTCCAAGTATGGTGGTTCTGGGGCCTCATGGGCAGTGCTCTGGCGCGGGCCCAGGTCACCCACTTTCTGTGCCAGGCCAGAGACTACCTGGAAAGAGCTACAGATTGATCTGTATTCTTCCCTGCTTGTGCTAAGATTGGAGGCACATGGGAGAGGCCACACTGTGAACTGAGGCTGACTACCGCTAGTACCAGGCCTGGAGTTGCTCCGAGAAAAGCCAGAATACCCTGATGCCTGCAGCCACCTGCCAGCTCACTTAAGATTCAGCCACAGATAAAGCCTCATGTGATTCAGAAGTTGGGTGATGTAGACTCAGGAAGTCACTTGAGGGGGAAAAGTTGTGATCACCAGGTTAATGTAGATTCTGGTTTGGTGCCAGTGCTGAGCCTGGAGCTACTCAACAAAAATCTCAGAGCACACTGAGGTCAGTCACCACCTGCCTAGGACCTTCAGGTTCTGATGGTTTTCCAAGAAAGAGTGCAATGTGGTCAGGTTGACTGCTTGCAAGAGAGTGCCTCTGGAGTTGGGAGAGTTGGGTGGCGCAGGGTCCCAGCAGAGATCACCAGGCCAGTCAGATTCAGATTTGGATGTGGCAGAGGCAGGCTCATCACAGGAAAGATAGTGCCCACCTGTTGGCTGCACAGGAGAAAGACTTCACACAAGAAAAATGGCAACTGTGTTCCAATCCTTGCTCTGAAGTCACACATCTCAGTCTGCTCCCCGGTAGACCTTCAACACTCCCCCTGACTCCTGAGATGCTATTCCTCCACCAGAGCCCAGGGTGAATGCCTGGGAATGAGAAAGCCTTTGCGCGGGCCTTTTAAGCAGACATCTGGGTTTTCTACAGCCTTTAATTCCACCCACTCATTGGAATCCCCACTGTTTTTCAAAGATGTTGTGGGGTCCCCACTTCCCAGCAGTAGTGCTCCAGGCTAGGGAGGCTGGTGTGGGGTCTCTTGCTTCTCCAGGGGGAACCTCTGTGGCCCAAATACCCCTCCCCATTTTCATCTGCCAAAAGTTTGGGGCCATTTAGCATCTCCCCCTGCTCACCAGTCTTGAGATGGTTTATATCCTTAGTTTTGAAAATTTTGTTCAGCCAGAGTTCAGATGGTTCTTTAGGTTGATTGTTCTATAAATTAGTTGTAATTTTATTTTAATGAATTACTGAATTAATATTTTTCAGGCTTAGGAAGGCTTTAAAAAAGTTTTTATTAAAAATATATCTAATTTATGGGCCGGCCGAATGACACGGTGGTTAAGTGCTGGCCTGGGAAGCCGGCGGCCCTGGTTCGGGTCCCACATGTGAGGGCCAGTGATACTGCCCTCAAAAAAAAAAAAATATATATATATATATATATATATATATATATATATATATATAATTTAGCTGTAATTTTAATGTGTTCACAGAAGGAAGCACACACAGTATCTCTCCACCATCTTAGATCTCCTATTGTGGTCTCAATCTTTTATTTTTGAAAATACCTAGTACACAGCTATTTTATATTCTTTGTCTGATAGTTCCAATATCACTTGTAGCCCTTCATTGAATCTCTTTTTAGAGTTCATAATCCCATTAATTTCATAAGAACATAGAGAAGTATAGCTTAATCTTCTTCTACTTCTTAGTGTAGTATTTAACTTGACTTTTTGCTTGTTCTTGTCTTTTTATTCATTAAAAAAAAGATGTAGCTTCTGGTTAAGGGTCTCATATTGGCTCTTTATTTTATTACTCCTCTTGAATGAGGAAATTAATGTGCACCAGTACCTTTTTATTTTTATTTTTTTAGTTGAGCCATCTCAGTGGCAGCTCAGCTCAGGCCAAGAATTGAACTGGTGACCCTGTTGCTCAGAGTTCCCACTCTTGAGTGAGCTCTTAACCAACTGAGCCATTTGGCTGGCTCTTGCACCTGTATTTTTAAAAGCAGTGTAAGCAAGAACCACTGACTGGAACTGGGGTCATGGACAGTTTTGGATGAGGAATGTGCCTCACAAGTCCTCACCAATTCTACGTTGTTTTCTAACTTTGCTGCATACCTTTCAGGTTGAGCAGGTGAACTTGTCATTGCTCATCTTGGATTCAGTAGAGCCTCTTGGCTTACTATGGTTTTAAAGTTGATCATTTTAGATTTATTTCTTCTCAGCTGCATTCATTTTTAGCTACTAATCTGGGTTTTGTTTCTATTTTGTTCTTCTCCTCATGGTACCTCCAGATGGCTTTTTGAAGTCCAATATTTCAGCCTCAGTGGCACTTTTTTCCTATGCTATTTATATAGTGTTGACTTTGACATTTTTAGGGCTATACCCCGAGCTTTTGTGGACTTCCATGCCCTTACTCCTCCTTATTTTATATAAAATGTCATTGGAAGAGTCTTTAGTCATCTTCTGACTTGCTTTAAGATGTTAAGTTCGAGAACTCATTCTAGAAAAAGTGCTACATAACTCATTGCTGAATATCACTATGGTCACCTTCAAAGTACCCTCCTTGGGAAGCTATCCGCCAATGCCAGTGCTTACTCCACGCTTCAAAGCAATTTTGGAATTCTTTTTCTGGAATGGCCATGAGAGCTGTCATTGTATTACCCTTGATGTCCTGAATGTCATCAAAATGTCTTCCTTTCAATATTTCCTTTATCTCCGGGTAAAGAAAGTAGTCATTGGGGGCCAGATAAGGTGAGGAGGGAGGGTGTTCCAATACAGTTATTTGTTTACTGGCTAAAAACCCCCTCATAGACTATGCTGCATGAGCTAGTGCATTGTCATGATGCAAGAGCCATGAATTGTTAGTGAAAAGTTCAGGTTGTCTAAGTTTTTCATGCAACCTTTTTAGCACTTCCAAATGGTAAACTTGACTAACTGTTTGTCTCGTTGGTACAAATTTATAATGAATAATCCCTCTGATATCAAAAAAAGGATATCAATAAGTTCATGAACTTAATTGTCAGACCTTGTAAGTTTATGGTTTTCTCTCTCATTTTGGCTCACATTTTACTGAATTGGTAGATTTTGTGTGATTGAGTCTTTATGATTTTTTTATTGTATTTTTGTTTCTTTGTTTTGTAGCTCTTTTCTGAACTTGCAGATGTAATGTTCTTCCTCATTTAAAAAAGTCTTGGAACTTTGGCCAGATTCTAAGGAAAAGTATAGAATACATATGGCTTGAATTTGACATCTTTTCCAAACCAAACAATTTTAGAAGGATAGGGCTAAATGCAAGGCCTTCTTCAGTTTTCAATGTAAGCCTCCATGATAGTTCTTTGATGTGGTATGATATGAGATGTCCTTTAAGGTGGCTAACCCAAACAGGAAAGCAAGAGAAAGAGTGCACACATTATTAATCTTCTTCCCAGAAAAACATTTTTAGTAGAATCTCTTTGTTTCCCATGTTACTTTGATCATAAAGAAGTGATACCTTGTATTCCCGTTTCTATCCAACAAAATCTAATAGATATTTTTGGGCTCAAAAATACTATGTGACTTTCACTCATATCCTCCCCTCTCCATGAAACTCAGACACGAGTTCACCTGGAGAGTAGGATTTGAGCCAGTGGACAAATCCAAGCAAAAGTAACTACAACCAGGTATAGCTTTTTAACAGCATGTGAGCAGGTTGAGGTCTTTCCAGGAAGCTTCTCTGTCCTGTCATTATTGCAATTTGGTGCTTCATGGGACCCAAGATATATGTAAACACGTTTATATAGAGTTTATCATTTCTATTCAAACAACATTGTTGGGTAGAATTAAAATTTTAGTTAACATTTATTTAATACTTACTCTATATGCTCTAGCTCTCTTTAAACTCATACATTATCCAATATTTGCTCATCTAAGAGCTACTTATATCATTACTCCTATTTTTCATATGAGGAGACAATGGCTCATTTAGGTTATTTGTCTTGCCCAAGGTACACATAGCTAATAAAATGTGACATAAATCCAATTTTACAATGATTAACAGGCTGAGTTTATAGCCACAGAGCTCTGGAATCGAATCCTGTTCCTGCTTTTGTCTAACTTTGTGATGTTGTATGAGATGCTTGACTTCTCTGAGCCTCAGTTTCTTCAGCCATGGAAATAATAGTAGCATCTACCTGTAGAGATTTGCGAGGACTAAATGGTATACATTATGTAGAGAACTTAGCCCAATGCCTGCCACATAGTAAGTGCTCAATAAATACGGACTATAAAAACAATAATTCATACCTTGGTTGAAAGCAAGAGGTTGCATCAGCGAAGGGAGCTCCTGCAAATCAATTTGACAATCAGTTTACTAAAGTTCATACTTCGTGATATTTGCAAGAGGCAAAGAAACTGGAATAGTTTTATTTATAAATTCACTTAAAAATAATAGGAAGCCCAAATGAAGACTTTCATGGGCTCTTTCAGAAAATAACAAAAAATTGTCACACTGCATCCCTTATCATACAGCTCCTTTTAAAGAATCCAATCTCATCAAAGAAAACTGAACACCTGGAGGCTGTGATTGGTAAGTGGAAATATTGGAGCAGATGCTCATGAGGTTTATCATTGTTATCAACGAGTGGAGTGCAGTAGTTGAGAGCTTGGAATTTGGAATCCAATGACGGTGTTTCCTGTCTAATAACTGTAAGATCAGGGTCTATTTCCTATCTTTAAATTGGAGATCAAGATGTTACATACCTCACAGAATTGTTGGATGGTGAGATCATTAATGTAAACTCTCAGTATAGCACCTGGTCTGTAATAAAGATTCAATAAATGTAAATTATGTTTAAAACTGCCACATTTCATCATTTGTCTCCCTAACTTCTTTAACAGGACAGAAGTTGAGGAATTATTTCCTTGGTTCTAAAATTTATCTTTATTTATAAATAAGCCTACTTGAGTGCCTATAACTCAGATCATTGCTTTCTTCTTTTTAGTTAAAACGTTTTTTCAATTACAGTTGATGTACAATATTATATTCCTAATTACTGATAAAATCTTGTATTACTATACAAAAGTTATTACTTTCCAACGAATAAAATTCACCTTAAACAAATCCACATTTGTTGCTCTTCTTTAGAAACTCTGACCCCTTCTCTAAAACTGCCTTTCAGACAGAAGAAATTCCCTGTCTTGTTAGCCTCTTCGTCCCTTTATCCCTAAGTCTGCAAAAAAAGGGCAAGTTTCCCATTATCGTCTGTCCTGAGCTTCTAAGGCAACAAGAAGTGCACTTGGATAAAGATGTGGTTTAATTATTATAATAAAATGCCCCAGTGTAATTACAGATGTGGATGAATATTTGACAGGAAAATTATATATGAAATTCTTTTAGTTCTCATATTTTTTGAATAGATGCTGATTTAAATACAAGTGACAAAATTTGCTACCTGAATTATACTGTGAATTAGATGTGAAGATCTCCTAGGTATTGCCTATCATGGGTCAGGTGCTTCTAAGATGATGTCTCATTTATGTCTTCCAAAGCCCATGAGATTAATTTTTGAATCTTAACTTTACAGTTAAGGACACAGAGGCTCAGAAAGGTGAAATAACAGACCAGAGAGCACCTGGCTGGTAAGTGATGGAGCATGATTACAAATATATCTTTTTTGCTAAGATACTCTAAGCTTTTTTCTTTTTTTTTTTTGCAATACCATATGGCTTTCCAATGTAGTAGCCTAAATACGTAAATAAATTAAGCTATACTGCATGATCTTGCTTTTGACATTATTTTTTATTATAGATTTCCCTTAGCCATCCACATGTACTAGTCCCTTTTCCTCCATTGGTGGAAACTATTGTTTCTAGAGAGGCTCACTGGTGCTTGCTGATTACCAATAAAAAATGAAAAGTTGTTCTCTGCTTTTATATCACAAAAAATAATGTGTCCCTTCCCCCAGCCCCATTATCCAATTTATGTTGGCCATTTACCATGAAAAGTTCTATGTAAATAGTTAGTGAAGCAGTACCTCCAAATTTTAACTCAAGTACCACTTTGTTTTATTTATTCATGTTACAAAACATCTTCTGTAACTGTTTTAAAATGAGTTAAAAGAGTTTAGAACATTTAAATTTCTTCTGCTCTTTACTCCATGGCTAAAAAGAGCTCACTATTTCTCAGATATAATGAGCTGGTAAAGTTAGATGCTTACAGTTACCTTGAGATTTATAGAAGTAAAACTTTATAAAATTTTCTACAACCCAAGCCTACTTTCAAGATGTTCTTATTGAAATTTCCTTGCATCATTTATAAGGCTAGGTTTACCAAAATACCAAGGTCCATGAAGTTCAAGGCAGAAGCTTTCCATGGGAAACCTTGTATAATCATATTTGTACTTCAAGGACTTAGCCTAAGATCCCATGCCATTCTTCCACTAAGTACAAAGGGTCCTTGGCATTATATCTGTAATACAAATACAGGTTGCAGACTTTTTCTCTTTATTGTTACTGTTCACCTCCATATATACAAAGCTTTGGCAGACACAATGTGATTATTTCAAATTCCCGTCACAAAGAATTCAGATCTTTGCATTGCCTGGCAGCCTGATGCATGGTTCCTAAGATTAGCCAGCAAAGGGGATGAAACAAAGAGAATGATAGAAAGGAAAGGCTTGAAATGCAGTGGTTTGGAGCCTTAATTCTTTGCAGTTTTTCTTTCAGCATTTCATAAAAGTCGGTTCACTAGACTTCCCTTTCACTAAGATAACTAACTTATTGAACCAAAAGATTATGTTCAGATTTTTTTTTTTTCCCACTGAGAAGCTCATTAGAGGACTTCTAAATATGCCTCCCTTGAGTAGACTGAGTTTAAATTTTTTCTATTAACAAAGACACTTTATCAGTTTTGGCCACCTTTTGAACTCACTCAATTCAAAACTTCCTCGGTTCAAAAGTACACGGGCTGATGATTAGAAATGAAATTTCTTTGTATTTTCCTGAATGTTTCAGGCTTTTCCCCTTTATTTCTTTCATCTTCTTTGTCTTTGCATACTTTTTCCCTTTTATTTATTTATTTTTCCTTTTCATGGTCCACATCTATGCTGACCAAATTTTATTGAAATTAGGTTATAGTGTTTTGTGGTGCTTAATGAAACATTGTGTAAAATGTAAAGACAGAAGTATGATAGCCTGTTATATAATAGAGGGAGGAGTTGGAAAATTCCGCAAACCAGAATTCCTGGTCTTCCAACAATGATCACAGAACCAGAGACAGTATTTATTTTTATTTCTACCGGAGTCTCCCAATGTATTGTTCTGTAATTCTCTAATATCTAGGAGACCCATCCTCATTCTCAAACCTGCTGTCACATGGATACTCCTTATTTTTAATATCAATCTTGAGCTCCTACCATGCAATGCGGAAACTGGTACAGAAATTGCTGCCTTGATTGCTCATTTTTATTTCACATGTTGCATCAATCAAAACAACCTATTAGCTTTACCTCCAAAATATATCCTGATCTGACCACCTCTCACAGTCACCATTTCTTCTCCCTACCTGCCTGCAACAATAGCCAAAGCTGTCAGCATTTTTTGTATGTATTACTGAATATTTTTAAAAACCTAAATGATTTCTCTGCTTTCATTAACATCTGCCAAATAACCAGAGTAGGTTCTTAAAAATGTAAATTAGATCCTATCAGTCCACCACTAAAAACTCTCCAATTGCTTCCCATTCAACTTCGATTAAATACCAACTCTTCATCACGGCTCAAATGTCCTTGAATCTGGCGCTGGTCTGTCACACTGAGTGCATCTCCACCCACATTCTGATGTTTGTGCTTGAGCCACACTGGTCTCGCTTCCTTAAACATGTCATGCTTACCACTGTGGTTCCCTTAGCTATAACCTTCTTCTTTCCATTGTTGAAGTGGCAGGCTTCTTGTCACTTAGTTCTTCACTTTTCAGAGCCTACCATAGTCATCCAAGCTAAATAATTCCTTCCTAGTCCCTGAATCTGTTGCTTTTCTTTATTCTTTTACCCAGATTCTTTTCTTTGTCACATGTATCGCCATCTAGAATTGCCTATTAATTTATTCTCTTGTTTCCTAAAACAGAATTGTGAGAGCAGGACTCTCACCTGTCTTGTTGACTGTAGTATTCTCAGGCTTGGGAGCAATGCCTGGCATGTTGTAGATGTACAATACATGTGAAATGAATATCTAAAGAGAATAATCCATTGAGGGAAAAACAAGACTCATGACATCTCCTACTTAGATCATAAATTCCTTATGTATTAGCCACAACAGGAAGTTGGTCTCAAACAAACTTATTGTTATGAAGTTATTGTTAAGGTGTTTAAATAACCCATCCACTTGTGATTTTACTAAGAATTTATTGCAGCTTCCCAGCTACTCAGTGAACTGATTCCCAGAGGCTTAATATATAATACACTAAAATAAACACTAAAGAAGGCTTAGATGCATGTGTGACAAAAACCACACAGGAAATCTATTTTTAGAGATATGTCACGTGATCTTAATTATTATCCCTGCTTATGCCAGAGAACGACAAACGTGTCATGACAGTCTCTTGGGTATTTCCCCTAGGATTTATTGTCTAAGTTGTAACTCAATTTGGCTTACAGAGATTAATATGAAATATAGAATGATTTGTGGTTATATACTTATGAATCATTAAGGGAAATCAAATGGTAAAAATGTGGGGAAGGGAAGGTGAGAATCAAGGTAGCACTGCTGGTGGACACCTGAAATTTTTGCCCCTCAAAAATTTCAAATACCCAATTTTCTTCTGAGCACCAAACAAGTACTCTTCAGTTTGCTTGACAAAAACTACTTTGCTAACAAGAGATACTGAGAGTCTGTGATTTTACTCATTTCTGGATTATTGGTTAAGGATTATTGGTTCTGGATTATTACAGAATTATTTTCAGTTTATAAAGAATTATCATACTTAAGTTATAAAATTTTATTCCTGTTCTCTGAAAGCCAGGTAATAGTCTCTCTGTTTTTCAGGTAAGGAAACTGAATCTCAAGAGAGATTGAAATCTACTTAAATTCATCAAGTAAGAGCCATGGTGGAACATGTAGAATAGATTCTTGTATCTGTATATTTATACCTATTCTCATTTCTCTTTTTTTGCCTCACTTATTGTTAATTATTAAATATTGTGCCAATCACCCTATTATTTCCATAAGACCTAAGATTTAGTTTATCAATATGAAGAAAAAATAATGGCTTAGAGTTATTCTCTAATGTAATATAATAGAATACTAGTATTGTCTTGTAGAGGAGATCTTATTTAACCACTCATATCAAACAGAAGCGCCTTCTAAAACCTTCCATGAGATGGTGGTATTCGACAGGCCATTTAAAGTGTCTGCTATTCATATCACCTCTTAAGGACTTCTTTCATAGAGGTTGCAGTGTTTGCTATCATGTGCCAACATCATTCTGGCCATAGCTGAGTAAATTGAGACTGGGTAGCTATCCCAAAGGCAGCTATCTGGAGAAAGTGATCTGTAAGGCAGACAGCCTTGTGAGAGAAATCTAACAGTGATGTCTTGCACTGGATGTTGACAGGCAATCCGATGATCTCCTAGGAGGTTTGAAGGTAAGTTATAGAGAAAGTCATCAGCTATCAGAGATGTCAGAAGCCAAACAACACAGAAAGAAACTAGTTAGGAGAAGCCACGAAACACGTTCTACTTCCTTGAAACATAAGAAGCCATGAGAAGGAAATTAGTCAGTTGTGGGACAGGTCAAAGCAATTAGAGCAGCAAAGAGGAGAAGCACAGTCACAAACATAGTCAATGACTGAAGTCACTATGCTGGGTCAACAGAACAATTCTTTGATAACCCGAAATTCTATTAAATTCTGAGCATCAGTAAATAAACTTCTAGTTTTTTTGATTTAAACACAGCTTTGAGATTTCTGAGATGGGTTTTTTGTTTTCTTTTCACTAATGAATTTTCAGAATGAACTCCTATTAAGTGAGGCAACTGAAAAAATGCTTCTGTTCTTTGGCAACTTCTAAGAGACCATGTAACACATTTAATCTTTCATCACCCTTTTTCTTATGAGACACCTTATTGAATCATTTTGTTATGTTCCACCTAAACATAATCCCTCATAACTATAAACTTTTAGTCCTAGTTCAGGACGGTAGAAAAACACCAATTAAATCTACACCATTATCTTTATGACAATTTAATAACTATGAGAAGTCAACTACCATGTCTTAATACCTCTAAACCTCCATTCAAATAATTATATCCAGTAAAATGTTCCCAAATTTCCTAGTAATGTCATATAATTCACAGACTTTCAACTTGGTTGTCAATGTCTGGTTCTCCTTTAATTTGTCAATATTTTATTTCAAGTTTTCGCTTAGAGTCAGATATATACCTTAACCTCTCTTGATATAGACAGTATACTTCTATTAATGTAGCCTAGGATTTCATTATCTTTTAACTTGGTTGTCATCTTTTGACTCATGTTAGGCCTTCTCTTGGACTTTTTAACAATGTGGACTAAATTTTGATTTTGCATAATTGGGCTTTTAAAATACCCAATACCAGATTTAAATTGATCTCTATTAAATTTAGTCTTATTGGTTCAGTTCTATTGTAGCCTTTTGCGGTCTTTCCCAAAGTGCTTCCTGTGGAACATTCATGTGCTTATGAAAGTAGTAAGAACATAGACATGTACACACATTTCCATTAATGTTATAAATTGGAGAATTTTTGTGTTAAAGAGAGGCTAGAATAATCTCTGTGTGAGCTCTCAGAGACTAATCTCTAGAAGAGAGAAATAGTATAAGCTGTTTTTCAAAAATTATTTACTATGGAACTATTTTTGTAGAATACCAATCAACATTTGCAGAAACATAAGTATCTTTGTGACATCAGGGGCATTCTGAATCTTCTAGAAACATGGCCTCCTAATCCATAAAGTAGAGATAACAATATTTATCTCATCAGATTATTATGAGTAGTAAAAGGGGTGATGTATGTGACCCATAGAAAAGGTGCAATATTTCCTCTTTTTTATTGTCTTTTGTTAAGGTTTTACACTTTATGACTTTTCTTGATATATTGTTTTATTTAGTCATCTAAATCCACACAAATGTTTATGTTTGTCTTTAATTTTTCAGTGGAATTGCCAGACATCTTCTTTTCTATGATCCTTTTCCTGTTCTTCACAGCATGCACTCTTACCTAGAATTATTTTATTCTTCTATTTAAATATCAACTTGAAATTCCACTTTGTTAGCCAGTTTTAAGTTCAATTACAACTGTTTCTTTGGGAATTCCTGCCAAGCATGTGGACCCTGGCCTTTGTTGTCATGTATCATGAGTCGTTATGCTGCCTCTCTATCCCCTTTCTCACGTCTCTGAGTACCGTCACATCCGGTCTAGGGGTTTTCAGATTTTCTTTAACTCTCAACCCAATCTTTAAATCAGACACACAGCTCTTACCTACTGAGATACATAGCTGTTTGCAGTAAAGTCATTATTTCAATTGAGAATTCACCTCAAAGTGATTTTGGCTGATATTTGCAAAGCTTTTTCAGGTTTTTTTTTGTTTGTTTCTTTCTATTTTGCTTGTGGTAGAAATTGAAAGAAGAATTAGACACACACAAAAATGAGATGGGGATCAAGACCATATTTGCAATTTCTCTGTTTCGTTGGATCCTTTCTTCATATAGAAGTGGCAGTGAGTCCTCTACGTCTCCCCAGCCAGGTGTCTGGGGCAGTCCCAAAGCAGGCCCCAGAGCTGTCTCTTTCAGCTGTGATATGCAGTAACCCAGAAAAGAGCAAGGCGGTAAAGGGAAGGGAGCCAGTTTGACAAGAAGATGTGGCCGAGCCAGCACAGTTGCTTTAAAATAATTCCTAATTACTTGGAATAGTAGAATCCATTTTACTTTATTTTCTCATTGCCTCGCCTGATAATAATTACTCCATGGAAAGTACTATGTTAGGAACTTATGTGTATTGGCAAACTCTTGAAATTACTCTGAGTCCACCCTTTCCTCTCCTTTGAGAATCTGTAGTCTCCAGCCTGGGTGTCACATCTCTGGAGAATTTTATTTGTGCACATCATCCATCAGCTCTTTACCTGACAAATAGTGGATACAGGTGATCCAGGCCTTATGCATAGATGCAGAATTAGCATTCCCACCTTTTCATGCCTCACAGTTTCCTTTGCCTCTTCAAAGCAGACTTGTTTTCTCAATTTTTAAAGGAGGAAGCTTTCTTAGACCCATAATTTCATTCCCATAAACACACATGGTTTGGATTAATAACTGATGTGTGTGTATGCATGAGAATTATGTTGGCAAAATTTGGAGGAGACAGCATTAACCTTTAGCACCCCCTTCTACTCCTAATTTCCTCCATAATGTGCAGGTACATCCAGATTTGTCCTCCCTTTCGTAGCAGGACCCCAACCTGTTCTCCCCTTGCATTTAGTCCCAGGTTTCTTTCTTTCTGTGTGGTGACATGGAAGTTAATGGGTTAATCAAATCATTTCTTCTTATGTGACTCAAAAGATTGGTAGCTGTGCTATCACTATGCCCCTTTCTATGTTGGTGATTCTGGCAAAGTCTCTTAATAATTCTGGGTCTCAGTTTTCTCACCTGTAAAATGAGGTCACTGGACTAGAATGACTTCTCATGTGCTATCCAGTACCAAGCTAAACTTTAGTATGCATATCCAAGGTGTCAGAAGTGTCTTACCTTCACAAGTGTGCCATTTATTGCTTGGTAGAAAGGGCATGGGACTCAAAGCCAGATAGCCTGAGTTCTCAGTCTCACTTCTTATTAAATTATATTATTATATTGGTCAAGGTTAAACCAGGAAAATAGAAACCACTGTGGGGGATATAGTGGGTTCCCCATGACTTTGAACACAGCTGCTGTCTCTTCAGAGAAATGTGAGAGTCTTTTCTCTAGGGGAACTGAAGAGTAGTGATAATAAGCTGTCCTGCTAAATGACAGTAACAATGGGCTTTCTTTCTCTTTATTATTTTGTTTGCATTTCTGAAAACTGTGGTAAAGGACGTCTAGAACTTCATAGAAGTATTCTCGGGGTAGGAAATCTTGTTGGGGTCTCTTCTAACAATCAATTTATTGAAAGAATTCATGGAAAGGTGGCACAAATGTAGAAGAATGTATGTTTTGGAAAGAGTAAATAAAAAACAGTGTTTTACCTAAAGATATGATAAAGGAGGAAAATGCTATTTAGAAACATGAAGAAAAAATTATCTGGATATAAAATTCATATACCTCACATTGCCTATATGTGCAATAAACAGATGCCAACATGCATTACTGGTCAGAAAATTTAAGAATCACAGATTTCCATATGGAAGCTTTCAGCAGGCAGCCAATTCTCCCGGGCTTTGTTTTCATCTAGATGAAAGCTTGTTTTCTTTGAGAAAGCTAAAAGGATCATAGAATATTTCCCCCAGGCTTGACTACCCATACGCAGGAGGAGCGTTATTTACAGACTGCACATGCTTATTACATTTCCGACTGCTGTAGGAAGTGCTGTTAATGAGCTCCAGGAGGTATGACTTTCTTGAATTTGATAAAAAAGCAACAGTCAAAAGTTATTTGTGGTAATGGAGAAAAAAATAGAAGGTAGATAGCAAAACAGAGTATAAGCAGAAACTTGGGAGTCTGAATGATGGACCAATTATAAGCGTTAGGAAGATGTGGGAGTCATTTATTTCCTGTGTTTTCTGCAGAGGGGACGAGGACACAGTAGGCATCTTTAATTCTAACCACGTGTATATGAAGTAACAGTAACAGCATTTGAACAGAGGAGCTCTTTTACCATCAGAAACTGCCTGAAAGGGTACAATATCTGTTGAGAATTAAATTTCTGATTTGACTGATAAAGACTAGTTCCTTCTTAAGGCAAGTGATTAGCTAATATTGGATGTAAGTTAATTGAAATACTTCTTTTAATATTCTAAAGCATTCTTAAGATTGACATTCTGAATAACACTATTATAGAGCTGGCTGGCGGAATAGAAAGAGAATGGATTTTATAGTCAGACAGTTCTGGGTTTTAACCTTGCTCTGCCCTTCACAAGTTCTATAACCTTGGGTAACATACTTAACTTTCAAAGCTCAGTTTCCTACTCCATGCAATGCAGATAGCATGACTATCTCACTGGGTTGTTGGGAGGGTGGTGGGAGAAATCATATATACAAGACAAAATAGAGCTTGGTCTTTCACAAAGAAGTTATATCTTATTCTTTCTTGAGGGCAGATGGAAGACTGCTAGAATGCTACTATTGGTTAGCAGTCTGCCAGCCCAGTGTTCAGAAAATTCAGATATCTAGGCTCCCAGGAGCAACCTGGCATGCCAGACAAAGTTCAGAATTTTGGATTCTTGCCAATTGTGCTATTCTGGCTGTCATCCATGTCACTTTTTTATTAAAGGCCTGAAGAGAGTCAGGAGAAAAGGAAAACAGGACTAGTTGCATTACATCGGCTTAAAGAAGAAGTTAATCAAATGAAATTGGTGTTGGCACTACTAACCCAGCTTTGTCAAAGGCAGAGGATTTTAAATCTACCTGTGGCCAGGCTTCCTCTGCAACCTTTGGTTTTCCTTTTTAGATGTTTTAATGGTAAATAATGCTTCTCATGAATATTGAGGTATCTTCCAGGATGAGATTCCTGGAAACATTTGCATTCCTTTTTGGCTTAGGACTGTGAGAAACTTTCTTTGTGATGATAATGTTGAGGCATTATTTTCCTTTTCTTATTGGTTACAAGGGACTTAGGTATTACCAACATTAAAACGTCAGGATCAATGGGCCAGCCGAGTGGCACACTGTGGTTAGGTGCTGACTTGGGAAGCCAGTGGTCCCGATTCGATCCCACATGTGAGGGCCAGTGACACTGCCCTCAAAAAAAAAAAAAAAAAAAAAGTCAGGATCCCACAATTAGAAAATATGGATATAGATGAGATCAGTCAAAAGGTCTCATCTTCCTTCTATTGATAAAAACTCTCTTTATGAGACATGCGTTGTCATGGTGATGGGAAGTAGGGACTGAATTGGGAAGGGATTAGAGAAGACATTATGCTGCGGTAAAAGGGTTTAGTATATCTAAACTATGGAGAAAAGTACATTTCTTTGATCTAGTCTTGGACATCACACAGCCTGCTTACAGGGCACTTACTGGGAGGCATTATGAAATCAACTGGTTATAGATTCTGTGAGCCAGATAGGTGTCTCTTATCTCTACATTAGCTGAGTTATTACTACAAATTTGAGAGTGGGAATCAGGTATGGAAATTGTCCTGGTAATTAACATCTGGAGGTACTTTGAGAAGAGTTGGGGAAGCACTGATATGTTAAACACAAATGTGTTGAGACACCCATAAGTCATTTCAACACATTTAAATATTTACTTAGCCACAATTGTACACTCAGCACTCTGACGGTTACTGTAGGATGTATACAGGAGGTAGGATATTATCCCTAACTTAAAAGAGATAAAACCAGATATCAAATGCAAGTGCATCTTTATTATTTATTGATGAATCCTTTTAAAATTCTGTATAAGAAGCACTGGGAAGCAGGTTTAGGAACTGGTACCATGAACCAATTTTTCAAAGAATTATTTTTTTCTTAGTAAATAATTAGTATAAATATAATATCATTGATAATATCAGTAAAACACATTAACAATGTATACATTGTACTGTAGAATATTTTCTATCTTATATACTGTTTATGATTTTTGCCAAACCTCAACACACCTGTATTAGTTTTTACTTGTTATTTAACATAAATCAACATTTTTATTTAAATTAGTTTATGTGAAAAAGAAGTGGGTAACTGAAAACAAATATTTCTTGCTATAAATAGAAAGGAATCATAAAAATAAGTAAAATGAAAACAGAATAATATAATTAAATTCTAAATTAATGCTGTTGGCTGCTGAAGGGAGGCCTGTCCCTATTCTCCCTTTGTTTAACAAGTGCTAGAAAGATATGAAAGCATATTAGCACCAAACAGATTTTCTTCTTTAGAAAATTAGAAGTATTAAAAGGTAATTGAAATAATTTTCTTACTATGTGCTTTAATGTTACTTAATATATACATATCCAACCACCAATTAAAATTATCACGTCCCACATTTTGGGGTTCACTGCCTTGAGGCTGCAAGGTCAGTTTGAAGTACTACACTTCATTTACCCTTACAAGAACACTATGAGGTTGGCATTAACAGCATATTCGTTTACTAACCCACTTTTAAGATGTGGAAGCAAAATCACAAAGACATTAAAAGACTCCCCCCATGTTTAGTCAGTGTTATATACAGACAGAAACCCAGATTTTTGAAAAACGAAGCCCTTTTCCATAATGCAATCAATGTGTTATTATGTTATACACTATTATTGTATTATACATTATACAACTATTTCAAGCTCTCCCCAGCTTTATTGAAATATAGTTGACTTATTGTGTAAATTTAAGGTGTACAACATGCACATTTGATACACTTATATATCGCAAAATGATTACCACCATAATGTTAGCTATCACCTGCATCATGTCACAGAATTACCGTTTTTTTTTTGTGGTGAGAACATTTAAGATTTACTCTCTTACCAAGTATCAAGTATGTAATACAGTATTATTAACTAGAATTACTATACTGTGTATTAGATCCCTAGAACTTATTCATTTTACAACTGGAGGTTTGAACTCTTTGACTAACATCATCCCATTTTCCCTACCACTCTACTCTGTTTCTATGAGTTTGTTTTTTTTAAGATTCCAGTATATGATTTCATCCAGTATTTGTCTTTCTCTGTCTGACTTATTTCTGTAAGCCCTTTTATTACTAAATGTCTCAAATAAGTGAATAACAATAGAAATTAGCAAATTTTTTTTTTCATCAAGAAATAGGACACTGATTTTCCTTATTTCAATACCCTGATGATAGGCATTTTATTAAATAGAGAGATATTCAGTTTCTGCTAGTGATTTTCTTTCGAGAGGGATCTAGTTTGTAAGTAAATTTCATTCATCTGCTTTGTATGGAAAAAAAGGGATTTGACCTTGGTGGCAGTATGGAAAGTGTACTGGTGATAAAGTTCTTCAGTTTTTGTATGTCTGAGAAAAGCCTTTATTTCACCTTCACATTTGAAAGATAATTTCACAGGATACAGAATTTAAGGTTGGTGGGTTTTTTTCTTTCAACAATCTTAATATTTCACTTTACTCTCTTCTTGCTTGGGTAAGGGCTAAAAATCCCAACTTTTCCTCCCACCATCTAAATTATTAGCTGAGCTAATAATTCAAATGCCATACAGCAGATTAACATGAGAAAGTCAAATTTTAATCCTTGTGCACAAGGAAGTCACATAAGCATGAAAATTCCAGACAGTGAGGCAAAATTAGGTATATATGTCATTTTTGACAAAAGAGAAATGAAGGTAATGGGATCTTAGATTTTAAAAGTGAAAATGGGTGATTTACAGATAGCTGAGAGAGTGGTTAAACTCCTGTTAGGCAATTCAGAAAATAATGGAACCAGAGAGGGAATCTAATCAATAGACCCATGCTTGGAGTCTACCTATCATACTTAATTCAATTAGGCGAAGGGGCACATGATAAGATTTTCTTCCTGGAACAGGTCTTTCCATCTGAATCTCTTGGGCAGGAAAGGGGGAGGGTCAAATATTTCTCTGAGTATTTGTTTCTTAATAACCAGCTTAAAATCAATATCCCAAAAGGCAGTTTTAGAGTAGCAAAACTGTGGTCTCCTTCACTTGCATGGTTTCTGAGGAGAATTCTGTTGTAATTCTTATTCCTCTATAGGTAAGGTATTGTTGTTTTCCCTCTGACTTCTATCATGATTTTCTCTTTTTTGTGTTTTCTGCAGCTTGAATATGATATGACTAGATATTTTTTTTTTTGAGGGCAGTGTCACTGGCCCTCATATGTGGGACCGAACCGGGGCCGCTGGCTTCCCAAGCCAGCGTTTAACCACCACACCACTTGGCCGGCCCATAGATTTTTGTTTTGTGTTTCTTATTTATCCTGCTATTTATAGTGCTTGGTATTTTCTGATCTTCTTGGATCTGTGGTTTGGTGTCTGTCATTAATTTTGGAAAGTTTGTGGCAATTTTATTTCAAATATTTTTTCTGTTCTATTGATTCTCTCCTTTTCCTCCTGGCATTGCAATAACACATATGTTGTGACTTTGGAAATTGTTCCACAGTCCTTAGATGTTGTGTTTTTTTTTCTTCTCATTATCTTTTCCTCTTTGTATTTCAGTTTGGGAAGTTGCTGTTGACCTATCTTAAGTGTGATGATTCTTTTCTCAGGTATACTGAGTCTATTGAGGAGCCCATCAAAGGTATTCTTCATTTCTGTTACAGGGATTTTTTCTCTATTTTGAAAAAAAAGTTTTGATTTTTTCAGAGTTTTTATTTCTCTGCTTGCATCACTCATCTGTTTTTGCATGTTGCGTACTTTTTCCATTAAGTCCCTTACCATGCTTGTATTCATGATGGATATTATATTATAAAATCCTTGTCTGTTTATTTCAGTATCTGTGTCATATCTGAGTCTGGTTCTGATGATTGCTTTGTCTCTTCAGACTGTGGGTTTTGTTGTTTTGGGTTTTTTTCTGTTTTTGGTATGCTTTGTAATGTTTTTTGGAAGTCAGACAGGTAACAGGAGATAGGTTGTTAGTGTAAGGATTTATGCCATTCTGGCTTGCTGTTGGGTTGTGTTTAATGTTCATTATAACTTTAGGTGCCAGAGGCTTCACATTTTCTTCATCTTGTCTTCCGTCTTTACTTTAGGGTTCCCTATGTACTTTTCAGAAGTACATAGAAGGAATTTGTGTCTTGCTCATCTGTAATCCACTTTTATTATACCAGAGCCCCATTGCTGTGGTGAGAAGGTAGAGGGGATTTCATGATTAAATCTCAGTTGTTTTGGGACCTGTGTCTCTGGCTAGCACCTTCACAACAGTTTCTCAAATGGCATCACTTAAATTTTTCCCTTAGGTGAGACAGAAAAGCTAAAGAGGGCTGGAGTGGGAAAATGTCTTCCCCTCGCTGGAATAAGGCTCCGGGAAAGTCTTTATCCCTGGACCATAGACCACTGTTATAGAGAAGACTCTGGGATATTTCACAAAGATTATTCTTCCTCATTTCCTGCCAGAACCAGTAGGTGATCTTTTTCAGATCTTCATCATGAAACCTGGCTGGGTTTCTAAGGGTAAATTCCACAGTGTGGGGCACCCCTAAGACTGTGGCCCCCAGAAATTTTTCCTCTCATATACTAATTCTCACTCAGCCTTTCGAAATTTTTTATTATTGTGTGAGTGTTCCTAACGGTTTGTCGCCCCAGCATCTTCTGCTCCAAGAAAGGAGATATCAAGTATTTCTCTCTGTTTGAAACTGTGTCTCCACATATTAAGGTATTGTTTTTTTCTGAAACCTCAGTTATCTTATGGGTCCAAGAAAAGTCATTGATTTTCAGTTTATTCTGATTTTTTAAATCATTATAAGAATAGAATTGATGACTTCCAACATCTATCACATGTTGGACCTGAAACTGGAAGTGCTGAGTAAACATTGGATTTTTGGAAGTTTTTCTTTTTTTTTTTTTTTTTTATTTTTTTAGCTGAGCCATCCTGCCACCTGTTGGCAGCTCAACGGCAACTCAGCTCGGGCTGGCCTCGAACCGCTGTTGCTCAGAGCTCAGCTTGCACTACTTAAGCGAGCTCTTAACCAACTGAGCCATTCGGCCGGCCCTTGGAAGTTTTTCTTTTAAATCTATTTCCTGGCATTACCTTTAAAAAGAAACTTAGAAATGTGTCATATTCAGCCACTGGTATGATCAGTTACCAATCAATAAGACATTGGTCTAAGACAAACCCTTGGTTATTGGATATAGAACTATCAGGAGGGACCCAGGTGATGGACAAAAGCAATGGTAAACACTTAGGGAGGGACTTAAAACCATGGATTTTTTTACCAATAATAGTGAAATTATTTAAATATTTTAATACACAATGTGTCGATAGTAGTATATATCTGCCCACTGTCAACCCTCTACATAGTCAAAATAGAATATGTTCACAGAATAATGTTTAACAGTGTACAAATACTCACTACAGTGTTATATGAGGAACAGCTAATGAACCAGAGATGTTTTTTCCAGAAAAGGGAAGACTTGGGGAAACAGGATGGGCATAAAAGCTATGTTTAAATATATGGATTGTCAGAAGGAAGACAGTCTAGACTTGTTTTGTGTGGCTCTAAAGGGTTCAGTCAAGAACAATCAATGTGTCTATATGATACATAGGAAAGTTATTAAAAGAATAAATACTATGAGTTCTCGTTGCAAGAAAAAAAAATTTTTCTTTTTTTTTTTTTTAATTGTATCTATATGAGAAGATGGATCTTAGCTGAACCTACTGTGGCAATCATTTCACAATATATATAAACCAAACCATCATGCTGTACACCTTAAACTTATACAGTGATGTATGCCAATTATTTCCCAATAAAACTAGAAAAAAAGAAATTAAAAAATGAATTGAGAAGCTGCTTTCTTTTTTCCACCTGTGATGGGCTGAATAATGGCTCCCAAAGATGTTCCTGTCCTAATCCTTGGAACTGTGAATATGTTACCTTACATAGCAAAAGGGATTTTGCAGACACGATTAAATTAAGAACTCTGAGATGGGTAGAGTATTCTGGATTACCCAAGTGTGCTTGATATAATCACAGAGGTCCTTATAAGACAGAACAGAAGAGCAGAGAGAGAGAAGCTGCTAAGCTTCTGACTTTGAAGATGGAGAAGGGGCCATGAGCTAGGGACTACAAGCATCTTCTAGAAACTGGAAAAGACTAGGAATAAGATTCTCCTCTAGAACCTCCAGAAGGAATGCTGCCCTGCCATCATCTTGATTTGAACATCTAACCTTTATTTTGGACTTCTGTTCTCTAGAAGTGTTAAGGAAATAAACTTGCATTGCTAAGGGAAAAAAAAACACAAAAACACCAATGTGTGAAAGCTTTAGGTCATGATAGTTCAGTTCTATACAAGGATACGTTTTCAGAATTCAGAGCAGTTCATAGCACAGTTGCCCCCATAAAGTGCTAAATTTGTCTTTATTTAAAGATGTTCCAAAGGAGAATAGTCAAATGTCTAGAGTGCATGCCATAGAGGAGATTCAACTATTGGACAGTGCATTTCATGGATTCAACTCAAAGATCCCTTCATCCCTGAGCATCTTTGGTTCTATGAAAAAGAGGCAGTTCATGGCGTTTCCATATATGTTCACAGAAATATTTTTTGTCAAGTTTTTTCGTTCTTTAGCCCCCAAAATAAAATGAGAGAAGAGAATTAGATAAGTTAACTAGCAAGTTAAGCTGCTGGTCAGTTAAATGATGAGTTGAGAACCTCTTCACTCCTGAAGACTACTAATTCAAAGAGCGGCAAATAAAAACAGTTCACTATCATAGAGACAGACAGAATAACTCAAACCTAACTGGAGTCAGCCTAGTTTTTTAAGAAGAGTGTTTAAATGTTCCAATTTTCCTCAACTCAATACATAAACAAATGTTTTATTTATATATTAATGTCAGTTAATTTAGTGAGTAAGGGATCAAGGGAGGATAAGAAAGATTCAGAGACATACAGAGAAAGGATGAGAGAGAGCTGGAAAAAGCAAGGGTAATTGGCAGAAAAAAAAAAGTTCTGTTTTATTTCCTGGCTCCTTTGCCCCTCTCATGCTTTAATTTCTACTTTATAAAAATTTCCACTTCTATGAGGTGCAAAATTTTCATCTATAAAAAAAGGGGATTTGAGTAAGATATTTTGTTTATTCATTCAACAAACATTTATGAAGTGCATGCTTGCGGTCAGGCACCATACTAGTTCTCTGTGTGTGATGCAAAGAGGCAGTGCCTTACTCCTCCTAGGTTATCTAAGCCTATGGCAAGTCAGTGACAAGATGTCTGTGACCCTGGGCTGCTGGGCATTGCCTCTGAAAGCTCATAACTCGACCCAGTCTGAAATGGTTTGCTTCAATCATCAAATGGTTGTGAAAGACTGAACACTGGAATTCTCCATCTATATATGTATTATTATTATCCAAAAGCCTGTGCAGAGAGCATGATGGGTCAGGTGTGAGAAAGAGAACAAATCACTGTTGGACTGCCTCCAATTTCCCCTTACGGATGAATACGAGTTTTGATTCCTGTCATTCTCTTACTTGTTTTCCTCATTTCCATCAGGATTTTGGGTGTAAGAAGTGGCAAGGGACACCTTAAAATTGGTCATCGGCATCATCCCTAAGGATAAAATGTATATTCAGCTAGAGAATCTCATGAGAACATAGCCTGGGAGATTCTACCCATTAAATTATTTCTCTTAGCGTAAATGGTAAAAACTAGTTATAATCTGTAGGCTTTTAGGTGCACAGTAGCTCTTTCTCTCAAAACCAGCCTTCATAGAGGTGACTAGGACTTCTTCATCCCTTGAGTTTCTGTGAACCTTGACTTTTAGTAAGGATGAGTTGATTTGATCAGGCAGTTCATTTTCTACATTAGAAATGCCAACAAGTTGTCGAAAGTTTATCCATGAATATCAGACTAAAGAATATTAATAATGTGTGAAATTGAACACTGGGATATTGAATAGCAAAAGAAGTGTAGACCAACCTATTTAGAATGAACCTAAAAAAAAATAAGATGGTTGAATGCATGAAAATGTGGCCTGTGGCTACAATATTAGCCACCTATTCCCCTGGGGTCTCCATTAAATAGAAAGGTTGTATGGGAAACTTGGCATTCGCTTTCAAGGACAACTGTTTATTCCATTGATTAGTTTTAATCAAGGGTGTTTAAGGCCCCTTGTGTTTAAGGGCATAGGCTTTAGCGCCAGACTTCCTTGGTAGGTGACTAGATAGGTGACTTTTGACAAGTTACTTAAACTTTCTATGCCTCAGTTTCTTTATCTGTAAAATGATGACAACAAGAGTACCTATCTCAAATGACTGTTGTGAAGATTAAAGGGCTATTATTAAAAGCTCTTTCACCAACCTTGGTGCATAATGAGTGCTAGAGTATGTTGATTATTATTATCATTACTGCTATTCCCAGAAGTGTATTTGTCCTAAGGCTTTAAGCTCTTAAGCAATATGAATAATGAAAACCAAGTTTTGTTCTTCAAGAGAGTTGCTACCCTTTATTTTCCAGTGTTTAGGCATGTTCTGAAGGTTAGGAAGCATAGTATTGCTTATGAGAATGTGGACCAGAATCACTCAGGTATCTCGTGTATAGTGCATATTCCGGGCTTGGACTAAATCAGAATATCTGTGAATGTGGTCTAGAAACCCATGTATTAAATGTGGTGCCCAGAAGAACTGAGGCCAACCAAAATTTAAAGACAGCTGAATAAAGCCAGCATAGCCTGCTTTTGCCTAATCACAGCAATGGGTACATTTCTGGAGCATATATTGGACACTAGCCACTGAGCTCTTTGGATAGGGTCTTATTTAATCCTCTGAAGAAGCCTCTGAGGATAGGTTCTATCATGATTTCAGTTTCTCAGGTCAGGAATTATGGATTTTATGGGTTCAATGGTTTCTCCAAGACAGGCCGGTGAGGAGCCCACCTGGATGGGATGAGGTCTACCTCTTCTGAATCTGTTATCCCTATGAAGGTCAAACAAGTCACATCCTGTTTGAGCACAGGTCCCTCCTCTGCTGAGGCTTTCTGTCCTGGCAAATCTGACTCAGAATATACACCTCCAAATTAGGGGTGATTTGGAAACCCCTCTATATGAAAAATGTATTAGCAAGTGTATATAGTGTACTGAGAAGTTCTGTCCAGTGAATAGACAGGAGGATGGGTGAAGATCAGAACACTTCAAGAAAAGCCTTTGGGGGCCGGCCGAGTGGCGCATTGGTTAAGAGCTGGTTTTGGGATGCCAGCAGCTCCGGTTCGGATCCCACGTATAAGGGCCAGTGACACTGCCCTCTACAGCTAACAACAGCTCCACCTGGAGCTGGGCTGTGCAAGCCCCGGCGATGGTGTAGGCTGCAGGCCCTGCTGCAGTGGGCTGCCATAGGCTACAGTGAGTGGCCGGCAGCCAGCGTGAGCTTCCAATAGCCGTGGTGAGTGACCATCCAGAGGCCGGAGACCGATCTGACTCATCCAGGAAGAACACAATGACAATACCAACATGGGCCAGTGAAGCAATGTCCTCCACAACTAGACTGAAGAACAAAAAGACAGCAACTTGTCTGTTCCCCTTCCCCGATTCCCCAATGCTGTTCCCCTCCCCCAATTCCCCAATAATATCTTTAAAAAAAAAAAAAAAAGAACAGCCTTTGGCAGGGCCATAGAGCTATGTTCATTTAATTTTCTAACTTAAACTCTGCCTGTCTGCCAGTAGGTGGCATCTTCTTAATTCATACCACAACCATACATCGTAGGAAACCCAATACTGGGATCCTGAATCCCTAACATTTAATTTACATATAAAAACAGATTGATAAAGGAAGGGTGGATTGGGGATATGTTCACATGAAATTTACTGTCATATTCTAATGCCAGAAACCCCAAGTGCCAACTCAAAGCATATGTATATAACACAGACTATGAATCAAGTGCTGTGCTTACTCCTACAGAAGTACAAAAACGAATTACACAATGCTTGCAAGGACCTGAATATATATATATATTGTTTTTTTTTTTGTTTTGTTTTTTTTGTTTTTTTGAGGGCAGTGTCACTGGCCCTCATATGTGGGACCCCGAACCGGGGCCGCTGGCTTCCCAAGCCAGCGCTTAACCACCGCGCCACTCGGCCGGCCCTGAAAATGTATTATTAAATGGCATTAATACTATTATTCAGCTCTCTCTATGTGTCAGGTGCTGTACTACGTGATCTACATAAATTTTCTCATGCAATGTAACCTTTTCAAAACCTCCATGAAGCCGGCATTCTCCAGAGGCCCTGAAGTTCTGAAAATTAAGTAATTCACCCGAGTTCATATAGCTTTTCAGTGGCAGAACTGAGAGTTGAATTGAAATCTCAATTACAACATAAGATTTTCTGGTAGTGAGGTTCAGCAATTGTACAAAAAATAGTGCAAGGCAAAATAATGAGTTATTAAAACAACAAAAAAGATCAATTGCTAAAGGGGCTAAAAGAAAAAGGCAAGTAGAACCTTTGGATAAAAGTGTTATAAGCTCCTTTGTTGGGGTATAATGGTTGAGATGGGGCTTGAAACATGGCTCTGACTTTTGTAGAGAGAGTGAGGAGGATGCTAGGTGATGCGAGGAGACAGGTATTTCAGACATGGGGGAAGAAATAAACCAAGACTTGGACATTGTGAAGTCATGCTTGATAATATGGAATAGCTCTCTGTGGCAAGGGTTAAAAAAAAAAAAAGTGGACATTTTTGGGTGATAAACCTGAAAAGTAGCTGTATCATATAAGGTGTCTGTGCTTAATATGACAACAATGGAACAATGGGCAAAAGCTGAGAGTGTGTGTGTGTGTGTGTGTGTGTGTGTGTAGGAGATTGTGGCAAATAGAGACTCAATTCATGTATTTGAACATGTACTATGAACCAGATAATGTATTATGGGATTTACAATATGATCTCAGTTTGGAGGTGAGGGACAGATTGGAGACTGGAGGTAGGACATTGGCTTGAAGACTACTAATAATGGCCTACATGACCAATTCTGAGAGCCGAAATTTATTTTATTGTGTGGACCCCATTGAGTGAGTGTGCTGCTCTGCTGCCCACGTTTCTCTGACTTGCATGGCTTCTGAAGTACATTTCCTGTCTGGCTTCAGGTTCTGGGGAGTGAGTAAGCTAATCAGAAACCAGAGTTTTAAAGACATTGCTCTCCTCATCTAAAGGAGTACAGCCATCCAATATTCCTTTCTTGGATTGAACTCAAAGGCTTTACAAGAGATTTTAATTTCACTCATTGAAAGCATGTGATTTTTTTCTGCTTTCCCTGAGACAAAGTTTACTGAGCTAAATTATCAGAGGCATCTTAGAATAAATGGTATTTGTTCATGGGCACATCACTCTCACCTTCTTACAGAATCAGACAGCTTTTTTTTTTCTTAAGGAAAAATATGTTTAATTATTATGCTGCCTTTCTCCGTCCTCTGCAAAACAGCACGTTACCTTAAA
This sequence comes from Aselliscus stoliczkanus, assembly GCA_033961575.1. Lineage (NCBI taxonomy): Eukaryota > Metazoa > Chordata > Mammalia > Chiroptera > Hipposideridae > Aselliscus > Aselliscus stoliczkanus. Next base: position 110,471,026 of record CM066731.1, on the reverse strand, counting down.
CTCCTAGTGACATTCAAAATAGTTTAGGAGGGAGGCTGCTGATGGCAATTATTACTTTCACACAGCCCTATAATTCTCCAGGAGGATTATAAAATGCTTTCAAACTACAAAAGAGTGTGTATGCACATACAGTTCAAAATTCCCTTTCTGTGGTTTTATAAACACCTGCACAAATCCCATTTCTATCTAGCTAACACGAAGTCTCTGTGAACCCAGAAACAACTTTTTTCCATGAAACTATATTAAGGGAAATTCCACTGTAAGTAAGATATTTATAATTGCTTGGTTTAAAGCTCTGGAGAGCTCAGCTCATGGGGGATGCTTCCTTAAGCATCTGGGATAGCATATTTTTAAAATGATGGCCAAAAGAGTGAAATGATTTTATTTTGTGGGGCTTTCCCTTCCTTACCCATGCCATTGCTTTGCAGTGGTCTCCTGAACATGATTCATTCTCTATTGCCTGCATAGATTAATTTGAGAGATAGGTCTACAGGTCAAGGTCTACAGAGCAGCCCTGTTATTTCATGCTCCTTTATGATCAGTTTCCACCAAGTCAGTACACTGGGGTGGCCCTAGGCTTGTGCTCACACACTAATCCCAATCCAAGGTAAGAAGGATAGAGCCTTGGTATTCACCCAGGTATGTGTTATTAGATGGAACAGATGCCACCATTATTTGCAATGACCCCTACAACAAGCCATTCATTCTAAAGGGTGCCAATGACTGAAGGTTTCCACCACCCTAGACTACAGAAGGGACAGGACTGAAGCCACATTAGATCTGAACCCCATATATGTGTGCCAGTCCTGGAGCAGGCGTGTAGCAGCTCCACATTGCCTCCTAGTGGGTAAAAAAGAGCCTTTGAGTGATCTAACTTCATCTGTCTCAGAAGTCAAATTTCAGAGTTTGGCTTGGAAATAATCCATGCATATGTAGGCGAAAGCATATGTCCTGTTCCTGTACTCTTCATGGATCTCTACCACGTGCCAACCCTGTGCTAGGTATCTTGTACACATTAACTCACTTTTCACTGTCATTTGGCAAAAGATGTATCATTGTCCCTATTAATAGATGAAGGAATGGGGCTCAGATAAGTTAAATGACTTTTCCAAAGCTACATGGCTAGTAGTAATAATGACAGTAATATAACTAACTGACATTAAGACAATACAAACAAATATCAATGAATACATTACATGCTACACTGCGTTTGACAATTTCCCTGGATTAACTCATTTAGTTTTTGCAAAATTCTAAGAGAAATAATGTATGAGAATCTCCCTATTATAGATTAGGGATCTGAGTCTCTTTGTATGGTGGGCATCTGCTATCTTAAGTTTTTTTTTTTGTTCGTTCTATAGTCCTAAGTTTCCATGCCCATTTTTCTGCTCAGTAGAGGACACTTGCTCCAGACTGGGACAGTTGGAGGATTCTATTTCCCTAGTCACAAAACAACTAACCAGGAATTTATTCATATCCCAAACTGGCCCAGTGAGGGCCATCCCAGGGACTTCGGCTGGAATTAATAGGAAAGAAATGCTTTCTTCTTTTATATTACAAATTATCTTGGTAATGGGAGGTTAAGGTTGCCAGAGGAATACTTGCTATGGCCTAGGGAGAACTGCCTGAGGCAAAAAGCCAATGTAGAGGAAAATAGAATAAGAGAGAAAGAGAAAGAGAGAGAGAACTTTCTGAAAGCCAGAATAATTCCCATTTCTGTGGAATTTGTTTTGAATTGAATCTCTTTCACTTTCAACCAGTGAAACATTTTATACCAAATAAATAGGCACCAAGAGTGAGGTGCATATTATAGACCTTAAAATGTAGGATTGGATCACTGGAGGAGCAATCACTGAGAATTTGCTCATCCCTGATTGTGAAGCTGACCACCATTGCTATAAACTGTCCCCTTGAATCTTGATTCAGACCATTTCCTACTGAAAACTGAATTTTAGAAGACTTGGTAGGAAAAATATCAGGATGCTGGAGTGTTTATAATTTTACTATAATTTTTAGGAAACTGCTACAAGTTTCAGTCAAACTTCTACTGTCTGATAGATGAGAGAAAGAAAACACAACCTTATTATGAGAGGTCTTTTTGACCAGTAAGAAGCAATCCAAGATATTTAAGAGTCAAAAAAACTATATATCACACAAATGTGGGAAACAGTGAATTTTCTGCTCTTAGCCAGTCAATAAAAAATGAAGGCAGAGAAGCAAGAAACTTAGTGTATTGGTTTCCTGTTATTGCTGTTACAAACTACTCCACAGTTAGTGACTTAAAACAGTACACATTTATTCTTTCAGTTCTGGAGGTTCGAAGTCTAAAATCAAGGACTGTATTCCATTCAGAGGCTTCAGGGGAGAACTTGTTCCCACGTCTTTTCCAGCTTTTACAGGCTGCTCATGTTTCTTAGTTCATGATTCCTTCCTGTATCACTTCAACCTCTTGCTGTCAAGTCACATCTCCTAATACTCCCTTAGATCTTTTTGCCTCCCTTTTATCAGGACTCTTGTCATTATTACATTAGATTTTATCGATATTCCAGGATAATTTCCTCATTTTAAAACCCTTAATTTAATCACATCTGTGTAGTCCCTTTCACCATGTAAGGTAACAATTTTCAGGTTATGGGAATTGGGACTTGGACACCTTTGGGGGTGCTTATGATTCAGCCTAAAACACTCAGCTGGAGATATTAGAGAACCCAGAAAAAGACTGAAACCTCAGGTCCACCCAAGTACTTCCTAATATTCCCATTTCTCACAATCAAGAGAGAAAAGTTACCTGTAACATTGTTTAAATCCATAGATCCAAATAAGTATGAAACCAACTCTGGACTTTCTGGTTAAATGATCTGTGTTAAATTCACAGAGTGTAAGAGTCTTTGAATTGAATTTCTGTAATCTGTAACCCAAAGAGGCCTGATTCATACACTTGCCTAGGGTCACAAACCAGCAGAACTAGGATTTTCTTCCAGGTCATCTGGTGCCTGAGTGCATTCTCTTGACCATTAAAGAGGTCACTGATGATAATGCTCATATATGTCCATTTGAGGGGGCCTCTTAATTCTTGGTTGGTGCTCTCCTTCGCCACCACCTAACCCTGACTGTCTAGGCCACAGGAACTTACTTTGTGACTCCTTTCTCAGCTACACTCTCCTCTAATCCTCACCAAATTCTCATCCTGTTTCTTCCAGTACTTTTTAAATGGGGTACGGTGACTCACTGGGAAGCCAGGCCCCAGATTCTAGGACCACAAGAAGATATAACTTTCCTGGGGGTATAAATAAGTCTTTGTCTTTAGAGAGACAGTGGACAAGTTCACACCTTCAGCCCCATAGCTGGAAAGCGTGCTTCTCGTCAGATGTAGTTGAATCTTCAAATTCTGTTACATTAGGTTCTTAAAAGTCATGTGCTATCCAAACTTCACTCTTGGCTTCCTGAGAGAAACCATTCTTTATTGTGAGATCTTATATTGCTAAAATGACAGTTGTTGTTTCACGCTAGGCATAAATATAAACATAAGGTACTAAGATAGCACAAGGTAATCAACTTAATCTAATTTATACCAGGTGGCAGGCAGTTATTGTTTTTTGAAGTAAAATATATGGGCACTGATTGATTTCATATGTACAACATTGTATATTTCTGTAACAGTTCATGTTTGCTGGTGTGTCCTTTCAATTTGGAATGTTAGTCCCTTAAGTGAACCATTTTAGATTGTTCTGCCTTTTCATGGTCATTCAGTGTTGCATACTTTCTTGAGACATTACTCCCTACAGAAGATTCCCTGGGTTTTTGGTGGGATTTTGAGCTGAGAGTTTGCATATACTACCACACTGGTTCAGAGAGGTGTTGAAAGTCCTGAAAGTCCTGAGTTGTGAGGTTATGTGTCTGCTTGACCAGTTTAAACTACATTTCCCAGAATTCTCTTTTCTCAATAGTTCCATAAAATAAAAGGTGGGCTGGAAGAGACATCCTTGGGTGAGATTTGTAGCTCAAAAGTGAAGCAGCAGCTATTTTGTAGTTTACACACACGGTTGCTGATCTGCTCGCTTACCTGTGCAGGGGGCCCCACTGGGCCTGCAAGTACTCCACCTCCCTTTGCATCTTCTTTCAGCATCTCTGATTCCTGGGTCATGACCAGGGGGCCAACCTCTCCTGGGGGATGCTCATACCACTAAGGTCAGAGGCAGTGAAAACTAACACGGGTTTCAGTTTGTCTTTGTATGTTCCTGCTTGTTCTTCTGTCTCCAGTTTGTTCTTGCCTCATAGGTCCATTTTCCCTTCCAACTTCCTGCCCTGTAGACTTCAAGCTACAGCACCAGACTTGACAATAGACTTATAGAGACAGTTTAAGCAGCACCCACAATTTTGTAAGGTCAAATCCCTTTAGATAGAGATAGATAGATAGATAGATAGATAGATAGATAGATAGATAGATAGATAGACCGATAGATCTCTTAGTGGTTCTATCTTTCTGTTTCAACCCTGATTGATGCAGTGCCCCATCTCAACTATGCAAATCTCCATTTATATATTCACTCCAAGCTGCCAAAATAAAAAACGGATCTTTTAAATTTATTTCTTGATTTTATTTGGTGCTCATTGGCCGTATGAACTGTAACATTAAATTGTGGTTTGGCTTTTCACATATTATTAAAGGGTAAGAGCTTATGACTTTTCTATAAATCTTGTTTCTGGATCTAATATAGCCCTAACACAAATCATTTGGCATTTGTCAAGTGGAATGTGGAAATTTACATAATTTTATTTTGATACTTTACATTCCTGTGTGAAGATCTAATCATTATCATATTTTGTTATAGATTTGATAATGGTTACATTTATACAATGTCCTTTACTATTAAGAAAAATAACTAGGGAAAAAGACAACTAATCCAGTAAATCATCTAAAAAAAAAGTTATATTTCATGGAGTGGAGATTATGCAGTAGTATTTGAATTAAGGATCATTAGTGCAAATTATGACATACTTTAAAAGTAATAGGTTGTTGCAAAAAATGGGTGGCAACTTCTTTATGGATAAAATACCCCGTGTTTTATTTTTTTAGTTGGATAGACTCATCTTGATGCTAAATGTATCTTGTGTTGGCAACTACTTGTAGCAAAAATAACATACCTTACAAACCATTTACCTGACCTCCATTATTTTGTAGGATGGCATAAAAACACTGCTTTTTATAGAGGTGAACACGGTGGTTAGCTGATGCTGATGGAACTCTGGATCATTTTTCTGTCTTTCAAAATCTGAAAGAATTCTAGCGACAGGAAAAAATTACCAAAGCATAGCATGAGAAAAAAGATAATAAAAATTTAAACCCTGTAGACACAAAGCCAGAGGTATAAGTTGTGGGTTGCTATAGGGTCATAGAAACCTATGGGTAGGAGAGATAAATTAAGCCCTCTAAACTCAGCTGTGTTCCTGAATTGAAGTACTTAGAAGTCTGAAGGGAACTGAGAATGATTGAAGGTAGGTCTTTAAGGCTAAAGTGAGCATTTCTACATTTGTATGTTTATTGCTGGGTATTTGGTAGAACTAGTGCCACCTCCTGCTCTTGTGGATTTCACAATCTAGTATGTCTCCATGTGTTCCTACTTTTGCCTTGGTTTCTGCATCCTCCCATCTGATTCCATGCAATATTTTCTTGCCCTAGATTTTGGGCTGTTCTCACTCCAGGTTGGTGGGGTGGACTGACCTTGCCTTCAAGCTCCAGATTCTGATTTTTGAATTAAGAGATGAATCCTGTCATTCCTGGTGGAAGGAAACTCCCTGGCCCTCCCAATACTCTCCTCAGCAGCTGGTGTCTGTCTTGGGAAGGCGTTGATGCCACCTCAGGTGGCATGCCTCTGGCTTTTCCTGTCTATAGCTACTGCTTGTATACCTTGCTGGCAAGATGTTAATTCATCAGGCTGGAACCCAGTGGGAACTTTGGCTGAAGGAAACATCCCAGAGATGATACTCGGCTTGATCTATGATGCAAACTTGCATTAGTAGGCTTACTAGCTGTGTGACCAAGTTATTTAATCTCTCTGAACTTTGATTTTTTACTCTGTGAAAAGGAGATACTAATAGCACCTACTTTACAGGACTGTTATGAAGATCAAATGTGTTACTATTTGTGAAGCAATTTGAATAGTGCCTGGCATATAATAAGTGATTTATAAATCCGTGTTAAAGAAATTAAGAACAAACAAATGAAGGGTAGCAGAATATGCACCCCAAAATATGTCTCTTTGGCATAATGATTACAATGAGCCAATTATTTTTGAGAAACAATAGACACTGGAGAAGCTCTGAGAACAGAGTTGAGGATATAGGGACATTTTCCTTTTGTGGGAGAAATGGACATTTATAAAGAAAATCTCCCTTTGTAAGTGTGTCTCCCTCTCTGCACCAGGGAGAGAGGGATGACTCTAAATCACAAGAGAATCTAATCAGTGGAGGAGGAACCCACTTAAATCTGCATAATAAATCAGCATAACAAATCTGCTTACCCTTGTTTACTGTGCTTTTCCTCATAACCCCTCACAAGGGGACTTCCCACACACCAATACACACCTTTCTTTTGTCTTTAGCTGAAGGTGGTCCATAGCTTGGGCCATCTCAGGGAGTTATTAAGTTTACCTGGGTCTCTCCCATGTACGGAGGTGCACATGTTAAAAAACTTCGGTTCCTTTTGCTTTTGTCAATCTGTCTTTTATTACAGAGTCTCAGCCAAGAACTCAGAAGAGTAGGGTGAAAATTATTTTTCCTCTCCTACATAAGCAAATAATTAGTGTGTTGGGTAGTGAAGAGCTAGTGATGACAAGGGAGACAATTCTAGGATCTATTAGAGATAAAGGCTTTCCAAGTACTTGAGAGAAGGATGAGACCAGTGTTATTATTTGTCATTCCTGACACATACATTAATGAGCTCAGCCTAGCTACAGTTTTAAAGGTGATAAATTTACAATTACTGTCAACCTCGCTTCTCTTTAGAAAAGATCTAAAAATGTGTTATCTTGGGAGTAAAATTTATTCATTTATATGTATATATTTAATAATAATATATATATTTATATTGAGTACCTACATAGTTCAAGGTGGGGACACGTGTAATAAATTAAGTATGGTCCTTGCCCAGATAAAGCTTGGATTCTAGTTGGTGAAAGAGACATTACACAGATAATTGTTTAATTACTAGTTTAATCACAATTGTGTAGAATACTCTAAAGGACAAAGATAATGTGTATCAGGATTCCTGTCTTAATCCTGTGGGTCAGGGAAAGTGTCATTAAAGAACTGATCTTTCAGTCTCAGAGCTGAGAATTTAGAGGACCTAGTTAGGCCAGGGGTTTAGCCTCTAGGAAAAGAAAGGCATTTGAGCAGGTAACAGCATGGACAAAGGCTCTGGGTTCATTTTGTACCTATGAGATCCAAAAAAGAAAAAGAATTGATGTCTTCTTTGAAAAAAAAAGGAATGCGTGGTAGGTAGCAGGTGATTTACATAATCACCTCTGTCTCCCAAGGGTAGACTGTGTTGGTCCTACATAATTGTACTAGCATCATGCAATATCATTAGGAAATATAGAGAATAATTCTGATTGCGGGAGGCAAAGCTTCATGGAGGAAATTACATTTGGGTTTTAAAGAATGGGTTGGGCTTGAACAGATGTAAGTAAACTAGGGATAAGAAGCTATATACCAAATGCATTGCTCTAAAACTGTAACATTTTTGGTAGTAGCAAGATGGCAGAACTCTTTGTTTTTTTCTTAGGTCCCTTCTCTGGGCTCCTGAAAGCATACCATAGAATCTGCTGCCAGACCCACTTACAATAAAGTTGTCCTGTTTACAGGTTTTTGATAAGCTGTTCTTATTCTTTAATAAATAAGAAATGAAGCCATTGTCCCCTAAAAATAGCTGAGGTTTTACTTGAACAAAATCTGTTTTGAAATGTTAAGCTGGTTATGCAGAACTAATATGCCTCAAGGTAGTCATTCTCTCTGGATTAAAGCTGTGGAACAATTGTGGCTCCTGTTACAAGGAAAATGACAAAGGGCTATTATGAAAAGGGACAAAAATCTCTGTTCCCAGAGGGGGACTGACAAGCTGCAAGTCCCCCTCTACAGGCTAACACAAAAGCCCGATTGCCTCAGATTGTTTGTTTATGTAAATCAAAGGCTGCCATTAATTCTGCAAGGAGGACTGCTAAGCAACAAAGAAGGTGGTGGTGATTGGCCTGATTCTTGTTCATGGGCTGGTGGCAAATCTGACAAATCCTATTGCTTTTGTTCAAAGCTCTATCTGGGCACCTTTAGGAAAATAAGCTTGTTATTATGTACTAAAGTCAATAATTTGTATTCTTAGAGTAGGAGTTGGAACTATAGGAACTGAAAGCAAGAGAACATATCTTATCAAAAATCTATTCACTCACTTTCCCCAAATCTCTCTCCAAATTGGACTCAACTAACTGCTCACCATGACAGATGTTCCAGTGACATTCAGTCAGGTTGAGTGTAATGGGGATACACCACCTGAAAATGATCAACAACCAATCACTAAAACCAATGAGGAAGCTGGTGATGTGGATGGCACCCCACCAATCTACCAGAAAGAACCTACTCTTGAAGATTTACCCACAAAAGGAAATCAGGAGAAAAGTGAAAAATTACAAGGGAACATGCTGCCCAAGTGGTCCATGGATAAGAAGAGTCTAAAAGGTAAAACATTTTTCTTCTCTTCAATTTGCTTGATTTGATTTGTAAATTCAGAATCTTTTGATAAACTTGTGACAGGAATGAGCTATATAATCCTCCTACCCCTGTCCCCGCTGAAATGTGACCTCTTATTCTACTGGGGCTGCGGAGTATAAGCTACAGGCTTATTTATTTGATAGCTCTGTGACCGTAGGAACATTCCTGTCCTCCTAAAGACTTAGTTTTCTCAGTAGAAGAAAGAATAATAGCACCAACATTTGTAGGGTTGTTGAGAGCATTACTAAGTAAGTGTTGATTAAATGTTAGCTACTGTTATTTATTATTATTATGGATAGCCTCTTTATTATTTGAGCAAAAGGAATTCAAAATTTCAGCTTTTCCTTCTAAATATAGCTGAAAGTATCTGAATTCATGGTTCCATGCCTTATATAAGTATTAAAGAAGAGCTATCATTATGTTTATAAATAAAAGGTACCAATGAAAAATGAGCTGGAAGAGTGAGTTATTTTCAGTGATCATAATTAAAAATCAAAGAATCTGCCTAGTTAGAGTCTAATTTGATAGTTTATTTAACCTTGAATTACTTAAATATTTAAATATTAATCTTGTTGGCTTTTTCCCAGAAAAACCAGAAGAGGATCTCTTTATTGTCCATAAGGCTATCACAGATCTTTCTCTACAAGAAACAAGTGTTGATGAAATGACATTCCGAGAAGGTAAAAGGAACCTCTGTATTATACACAGAAATTGTTTGACTGGATGTGGATGACAGTTTTTGCATGGGATGTGCTTGAGTGTGGTGTTGAAAGAGCAACCCAGGCAATGCCTTTAAATGCTCAAAGCTGCTGTATATAGGCAGGTAAAGGAATCCTGACTGTTTGTGGGTTCCACCTTAGAAAGTACCCTAGAAGCTTCAAGACTGAGATTATGTGAACTGATGTAACTGATTGACACATTTTGACCTGATGATATATCTGCCTCTTAATAAGTTAGTCCACTGAATCAACCTTTCTTTTTGATTTATTGTCTCTAAATCTGTGTGATATGTAAATGTTTCAAAAATGGGCTTATCCTAAATGTTTACCATTGATATGAAATTTAAAATAATCTTATACATTTATTTGATCTATAAAAATATTCTAGGCCTCTAACGCAAGCACAAAATGGTTACCAAATTCTTGTCAAAGAAATCTTCCAGGTGATGAAGTTAATTTTCAATTGTGTTCTTTCAAAAAATGGGAGAAAAAAACCAGTATTGATTTTTAAGTTACTATATTATATTTCAAATAAGCTCAAAAGACTGAGATGCACGATCTATTAGGCTTCTTCTCTGAGACATTAACATTCAAGCAATTTCCAAAGAAAGGGAAGGATGAAAATCAATCAGTTATTTCCTCTCTTGCAGCCATAAACATCTTATCTGAAAATTGAAGTCAGCTTGTTAGACCTGAGCAATTTAGTTTAGTTAGGACCTCACAGGCAAAATAGTGAAGAAATTATTGGTTGAAATATTAGAACATTGCATAAATAGTAGATGTCAAGGAAGACATGGATATAATTGACAGTTTCTTGTGAGGTTCCATTTTGCCTAAACACCACTCAGGCTTTCTGCTGACCACATGCAGTAGTCCACGATGTAGACACTTCAGGAAAAATATAGAAAGCAAGAGCCATTGTCAAATTTCTTACAGTATCACAGATAATTTATAAGACTTAAGTTCCTATGAAATGAACTAACCTCTTTGCCCTAGTCTTTCTGCTTGCAATGTAGCAAGCTCTCAGACACAGGGTCTCAATCTTCCATCTAGAGCCCCTTTCAAATTTCTAAATCAGGAAGTCCAATGGAGACAAGAGTTTTCTAGGATCTATTTCTTTTTTCTTTTCCTGTTCTTTCTTTCTTTCTTTCTTTCTTTCTTTCTTTCTTTCTTTCTTTCTTTCTTTCTTTCTTTCTTTCTTTCTTTCTTTCTTTCTTTCTTTCTTCCTTCCTTCCTTCCTTCCTTCCTTCCTTCCTTCCTTCCTTCCTTCCTTCCTTCCTTCCTTCCTTCCCTTTTTTTTACCAAATAGAGAACAAAAGCAGTTTGGATTTTTAAAGTACATGGTCTCAGGGTGAATTTTTCCCTGAATGAATCCCTTTGTGTTTGGTGGAATGTATGTTTTCCTGCAATCTAGAGGTCCACGTTTTGTTGTCTTTCATTTTCACAATGGCAAAGAATCTCCAGGGAGAATATGTATGAGTTGAAAAATAAGAAGGTGCTAAAAATTTTTAGGAAAAACTATAAATTAAATTAAAGAAGTAATTTCATGCATTACAACTCCATACCCCAGTCATGATCACTTTCTTTGTTTCTTGCAAAAAAAAAAGAAAAGAAAGAAACAAAATCAAGCTCAAGATGATAGCAAACATTCAAACACATATTTATTTGTAATATAAAGTACATTGAGTAGGCACCAATGAGCTGATAGGAGCTGTGTAGAACTACATAGAAGTGATAATCCATCTTTAATTCTATCTCTTTTTGTAAGTTTACAATCTGACTCCTATAGTTGGAAAAAACAACAAAATGAAAAATCTTTGATTGAAATGAACTTATGAACATCTTTCAGTGAAAGTAAAAAATTGTGGAAGGGATGGACAAGGAGGAACATTATCTCTCACTCTAGCTTAAGATTGTTATGGTTCTGAAAGGGAACAGAGAACCCAGGCCTGACAAGGGATGCGACCCAGACAATATTTCTGATTCATGGGCACCACAGATTGAAGCTTCCCACAGAAGTCTTCTAGGGGTGAAAACCCAGAGAACAACCTCTACTCTCTTATAATTAATTCCTTTAGAGTCCTCAATAAATATTGTTGAGGATATGCTGATATGATCTGTTTGAAAAGTGAAATTTGCAATGAATTAAGCCTTTGAAAAGTCACTACATGGTAACAAACAACTTGGGTTAATTAGTTGTCATTTGGGACATGTCTAAAACTGTAGGCTAATCTAGCACTATGTAGATATGACCTCAACATTAATTTTAAATGTTGGCTCCCTAGGAATTAGTGGCAGATATTAGTTTGTATTGTGTGTGCTTTGGTGGGCCTGGTGCTATAGTTAGCCCAGCTCATGACTCCTGACCATCTGTGGTCCTCTGCTCCTACTTCTACACATGATACATTAGGATAACTTTGAAAAGCATGGTGACAAATACTGAATGTGCTACTCTGAGCATGACCAGATGTGGGAAGTCATTGTTTTTACTTGGAAGGAAGCTTTCTGTCTCCTGTGAGATATTTTTGTAAATTTCCTTGAAGAATGTGTGTGTGTGAGTGTGTGTGTGTGTGTGTATGTAAGATATGTGTCCAAATATTTATTTTATATATATCCAGTCATGACAGGCTAGACGAGATTTTAATAAATGTGTCTCAGGGAATACCAGCCTCACTAGATACAGCTGTCCACAACAACAACAAAAATTCCATAGTCAAATGAACTTGAGTTGACTTTTTTGGAGATTTACAATAACCATTAGCATTTTAAAGGCTTGGATAAATTCTGAAGAGGCTTACTTAACTGTGTTTAATGCAGTGTTTTCCAAACTAATTTGATGGTGTTTCATTGTGTTAAATATATTAGTAACCCACAGAATAATATCCTGTAAAGCGTATGTGGGAAACTAATTGTCCAGACAAATAATTTGGAGGATAACATCTGAGTATTTTGGAACCTCTGCACATCTCAACTACCGATTGATTTTGCTACAGGGCATCAGTGGGAGAGGATTCCTTTGAGCAGCAGTAACCAGGAAATAAGTCGACAAAAGGAAAGGATTGCTGAACAACCTCTAGAAGAAAGAGAAGATGAGGGTAGGCAGAACAAAGCTTATCAGGCAACTGAGATTGAATGGCTGGGGTTTCGAAAACCTCGCCAAGTTGATGTGTTGCATTCTAAACATGACAAGGAGCAAGAGGTCTGGGATGAAGAAATTAACAATGATGATGATGACTGCAATGATGACCAAGATGAAGTTAGAGTGATCGAGTTTAAGAAAAAAATTGAAGAAGGTTCTCACTTAAAAGAGGAAGGTGATACAAGTGAGGACTCCCCATTGAGCAGCCCCAGTTCTCAACCTGCGACACCTGATGAGCAGCCAACCTTTGGGAAGAAGAGTGATATCTCCAGAAGTGCTTATTCAAGATACAATACAATATCCTATCGGAAAATCAGGAAGGGGAATACCAAGCAAAGAATTGATGAATTCGAGTCTATGATGCATTTATAAACTAACTGAATCTGAGAAGTTTTCATGCCCACTAAAGCAAAAGCTAATTCTATTTTCCTGAGATGCATCTTTGCATGCCTTATCTGAGTTATCCCTTCTAAGGCTGTGGAAGCTTACTGTCTGTCTCACTGTAGAATAATGTGGAAATAACCCTAGACAAAATTCAGTCTGGTAACCTCAATTCAAAACCTTTAGATTGATTCTTGGACATTTGCTTCTTAAAACTTCCTTAATGTGACATTATTGATAAGCACTAAACAGCCAGAACCCCTTGGGAGTCTGGCATGATTTGGCTTTAGAAGGAGCAGTGCTGGGGAATGTAGTCATCAAATGGAAGAGACCTGTTTGAAATGATTCCTATATTTCTTTTGGGGTCTTCCTTCCTGTATCTTGAGGGCTGATAAAAGCCTGTTGTTAAATCTTTCTTACTTTTAAACATGATTTTATAGTCTGTCAATAAACTTTTTAAAATACTTTCCTTTCCCATTATCTTCAAAAAAGATTTTAAGTGGTTTTCCTTGGCATTTACAGAGTGAAAATTCTGTATAGGCAGGCCTTCTTCCTTGGTGTTACCATCACTGAATTTTCTCACTAGAGGGGCTGAGCAATTGTCAGTCAAGAGAATTCTATTTATTGAATGTTGGATTTATACTCTCAAGATGAATTAAATCCATTGTGAGGTTGATACAGGGAGGGGCCAGAAGATTGGTGGACAATGTATTGGATAGTTTTATTTCTGTGATTTAAAATAAACTCTTGTCTAGCACAAAGTCATTATGAAAATGACAGCTTTAACACACTTTAAGAAAATGTCCCCTCTCTATTACCACACTCTGTTTTAACAATATCCCAGAATAATTTTCTTTCCTTAGAAACCTGAGACAACTCTAATGATAACTGTACTTGTTACTATGAAAATGGAAATAATTATCTTCAAATATTTTCTAAGTAGATTGTGAGTTTGTATTTTTAGTGAGAAAGCTCTGATAGTTGTTGGGAATATATAATTTACTGGACCTCAGCCCAAATCAAGATGCCTAAAATTGTGCTTGTGGAGTTTCACTCAAATCAATGTGTCAAATAATGTATTGAATATTTATGAAAAGGAAGAGTCTATATTTATATAGCCTTCTTAGTTCCACAATTTTGCATTTCATGCTTCCATATATATTATCCTGAACTTTCTGTCACTACAGATAAAGATTTTTTTTGGCCCTGTAAATAAAAAGACAATTCCTTATTGTCTGAATGTAATACAGTCTTCATTGTACTATTCAACCCTTTGTTTATTTCTTTTTTCATTTTGTAAAAATACCCTGGGTTAGCCTTTCTTAGATTATTGCTTATTTATGTGTAACGAATCCCACACATTCTTTAATTCTTCCTGGTCATATGTTTCCATAGGATCATATACTATTATTTAGTATTTACAGGACTCAATTTTGAATTCAAGATTTAAGTGCTGCTTTTATTTTTTCAAACAAATATTTTACAAACTGACCATCTAAACATTGTGCTACTCTTAATGTATAAAACCTATTGATTTCATTCTTGACAATGCAAGCTTTCAGAATAAAGCCAGGGAAATCAGGAATTAATTAATAAACTTAGGTAGACGGCTGATGCACTAGGACAATTTGCTGTGTATTTATATCATCTAAATCTTTCTACCTGGACAACCTTTTGTTTTCTTTTTTTTTTCCCCTCTGGGTCACTGATGACCCCTACAATTTTCTACTTAGCTTCAAAGCACAGTATTGTGTTATCCATCATGGAACAGGACCATATTGTTAATCTACCATCAACAGAGTCTGTGTTTTGAATCATTCTGCAGAGGTGATGTTGAATTCCTATGGAGCTTGAGGAAAGTGGCTGGTCTATGACCATGTGACATGACCAGGCAACTAGCTCTTACGGGACTCCAGCATATTGTAATCCTAGCCTTTTACTTACTTGGGTTAGCACCTTTGGCACACTTTCAATTGGAGAACAGACATTTAAGTTTTCAAGGTGCAATAAAAGTTTTACCAAAAAAAAGAAGAAATATGTTTGACCATATGAGAAAGGCTTCTTTTAAAGCCTAAACTTTCATTGCTCTGTAAAAGATCTATAAAAAGTAAGGTCAAAAGTTATAGCAAACGTTTACCCATATTAAAATATCACACAGTAACATAATAAATATGAACATCAAAACATGTAACAACTCATGAAGCACATGATCTCATGTGCCATACAATCCACATAATAAACACAATGACATGGGTAGAAACCAGCAGCAGAAATCACTCAGATACTTGGCAAACTGCAAAATCAAATGATTATGTTTCATAACTAACTGCCAGCTTGGGGGAGTTTTGGAAATGAATTTGGAAAGTAATTTTAATTTTCACTTAGAAACTTAAAACTCAAGTGTTAACATGTTTGATTCCTTCTTTATAATTACTTCAATTGGTCAGAGGCAGAAACCCTGGGTACTAAAAAAAATTCAAATTGACTCCAAATTCTTTTATATTCCATAGTTTTAATATAGCTTTCCCATTAACAAATGTTTTCATGTAATCAAAACCAAAATTCACTGATCACTAATTTGACTTTTGACTTGTCTTGTTTTAATGTCTACTGCTTAAAGCTAATATGTATAAAACTAGCAACATTTGGGCAGTTGTTTGAAGGAGAAGAATTAAAGCATGTGCATAATCCTAACCTGAATAACAAGCAATTTGATCATTTAGAGTTTGGTTACTCCTTTCAAATATGGCAAAAAATACACAGAGTGAAAATCCACCTGAGATACTTTTGTCCAGAAGGCCAGATACAGACAAAGCAATTGAGAGTTAAAAATATGCAAAAATATTTCTTAATTTTATTTGTAAGTAGAAACTCTTGGTTTTACTTTCTCCCAGTTTAAAGCATAAAATATGGAGACTCATATATACATATAAATGAATATATGTGTGTGTATATATATATATATATATATATACACACACACACCTGTGTACACATGTATTTACAAAGACTAATATGTTTTTTGAAGGGTCAAGTAAAGAAAATCTATCCATGCTATCAAAAATTTTTAGCTTCAACATCTAATATAAAAGTTTCATTCATATAGATATTTGTGACCAATATCCTTAAATGGCCAAATATCTACATCAATAATAAAATAGAAAGCCTCTGTTTTCAAAGAAATGATATGTTACTTATTTGATGGTAATGATCATCATTAGGAACTCAGCATATTAGAAGATGTTCTGTTTGCTGGAAAATGAGGATTTCATGCTTGTTTTTGCAAAGCAAAGACTCACATAAACTTGCAGAGACCCTAATTGAAGTGGTAACTATAAGTCAACTGATTAGGTTGAAAACAGGCATTAAATCTGCTTAGCATGATTTTTTTTTCCTTTCTTTTAGATACAGGCACCACCAACACCTGAAATACCATCCATTAAACCTCATCAGGAGTATATAATACCTTACATGGCTTATTCAAACCTGTCCATAAGATGGCTATTTACCAAAAATAAATATTTTCTCCATTAGCTTTGGTTAGTTTTCCTTTTCTCATTGCAAGATATTTTGACTTACAGCAATAATGGTTGAGTAACCTATGCAAAATTTGTTGCAAAAGCACTACAGTGACAATCTCTATAATGAAGTGGAAGTTATAAGTCTTGGTTTGAATTTTAAATTAAAGGATTCCTCAATTTTTCACTTCCCATTTCTGTTCAAATTGAGAAATCTGTCAGCTTTGATTAATGGTTGGGGGAAAAAGAGTGGGTAATACTATTCACAGAGAAACAATCTCTTTATGTCTGCTTCTCACTCTCATATTTGTTCCAGGAAATGAAAAACAATGTATGGCATTAAGTCAAGAAGATAGACCACTGCAAAGCACATGAGGATAGCTATCCTTAGGCCTGCAGTTCAGTTCTTTAACAGAGAGGGATGCAGTTTCCATTTCCTGGCTATACAACATCCAAGAGAGAAACCAATGAAATTTGACTTCCCAATCAAGGGATTTTTACTTGCCACATAAAATGGAAACAGTTTTATCTGTTATGAGTTGGATGATGTTAGACAATCCCTCTCAGCCATCCTTTTATGAAGAGACTGAGACCCACCTCCCTAAGTTGTGTATGACAGTGAGATGGGGCACAAACAGTGCCTAGTACATAGTACAGTAGATACTCAGAGATAATTAATTTCCACCTATTTTCCTTTTACTCCTTGTAATTTCCTTGTTTTTATCTAAGGAGTATTGGGGCCTTCATCTGAGGCATAACTTCTTTCCTGTGTTTGAATGTAGAAGTTAAAACAAATAAAGATGGTGCTATCTGGTGCACCTCAACCTTCTCTTGCATGAGAGCCCCTTGGAAATCCTTCTAAGCCATTCATGAAATCAAGGTTGACTGGGGAAATTGAATTCATACACTAGAACTGGTTTCTCTGCCCCTCTACAATCCCTAAGGCGATACTAGAAGCAAGGTGTTTTAATATCTAAGAGAATATTTCCAAATTAGTGTGGCGAAGCTAACAGTACATTTGTGATCATGGCACATGGTGGTTTTTGGTCAGGTGAGTGACAGCTGATTGAATGTCAGCAAGCAGAATTGAGCAGATTTGATGCTGGTGATAAAACACGATTGTACCAACAACAGCTGTGTCATATTTTGTGGGGAGTAGGGTGAAAGCTCTGGGTAATTGTTGAAAAAGAGAAAAAAAAAAAGTGCAAACCAAAAGGCTCAGACGCATTCAGATGGGTTTGGTGAGTTACTTTTTCATCAAATAAGCCCTGCAAAATATTATCAAAACTAAGCTTCTGTTTAAGGTAACAAGATACATACGCATATTTTTTTTTTTAAACAAGGCAATAACTTAACCCAATCCAGGGAAGTCCCTAATAACACAGCCCCTACTGAAAAAATTCAGGGCTGATAAAGACCCTAATGGTCCCATGCAAGGGTTTTTCATTAAAAGTACCAGAAGGCCTTACAGCATTTATACATTTATTACTGTCTTCTGCCAACAAAATTTAACCAATGCTTAAACTGATGTTGGCAATAGATTTCACAATTAATCAATACTGTTAAGGTTAGGTCTATATGATTTCTAACTAGTGATTCAGTTCCTCGCATCTTCGAGTCACTGAGCAAATACATGCTAAAAGCTGTGTTTAAAATTGTACCCAAGAACAAACATGTGACGTATGAAAACAATCCTTTGTTATATTGATAACACAGATTCAAATGTAGCTTCATATCATAAGTATTTCAAGGTACAACCAGGAAGAGCATGCACTGAACAGATGGTAGAAGGTTTTTTGAGGAAAACATTGAAATTTCCTTCCTCGGGTCTCCCTGAAGTTAAGTGTATCCAAAACATAATTCATCTTTTTCTTAACAGAGTTGAAGTTCTTGGTGGAAACTATTTTGGGAAAATAGCCTTCCACCATTTTTCAGTTACATGAAGAATTGCACGAGGCGCCCAGCATGTTCAGTTTGGTCAGCAATTCAATTAGGCACTTGGCAACTGACTTGTGTTTTATCCTCCACATGGCTCTGTTTTGAAAAGA
Organism: Aselliscus stoliczkanus; assembly: GCA_033961575.1. Taxonomy (NCBI): domain Eukaryota; kingdom Metazoa; phylum Chordata; class Mammalia; order Chiroptera; family Hipposideridae; genus Aselliscus; species Aselliscus stoliczkanus. The sequence goes on along the minus strand of CM066731.1, from coordinate 110,452,461 downwards.
ATGATCTCATTTTCTAATCATTCTCTTATCTCATCTTCAATGTCAGTTATTCAGAAAAAAAATCTTAAATATGATGCAAATATGCAAAACTGTCTCCTCTTCCAATTTTTAGTAATCTCTCTGCTGTTGTGTAATTAATTGAGAGTTAAAAATAAGTCAGAACCAAAGATGCCCACTTTTATTATCAGCTCAACTGAACAGTTTTTTTGTTTTGTTTTGTTTTAAATATTAACAAGCGTATAGCATGGTTATCCTCCAGAGACCCAAGCCCAGCCAAAAGGTTGATGTATCTCTTTCATAGAAATGCTGTGGAATAGATTTGTTTAGGGCAGCAGCCTGAGGCAATAGAATGACCCCGTCTCTGAAGATGCAAATTCTGATCCTGATTGTCCCACAAACTGGCCTGGGATTTTTAGACAGGTAATGTGTCAATTTTCTCACTAAGATAAATGTAAAAGAGTCAGGATTTCTAAGATCTTCCCTGATATTCCCAATTATTGGCATACCTAAGATTATGAGCTCGATTTACTTCAAAGAAATACTGGACTTCCCCCCCCAAATGTATCAGTGTTGTCATTAGATCCACATCTAGGACTTTATTATTTTCCCCTCATAGAGGTGCCAGCTCCCCTTTATTTTGGGACCAAGTCTAGGGCAATTTTTTCTTACCTCCCTTCCAGACAGTTGCCTACCTCATTCTTTTCCCCTTTCATTATGTTTCCTTCACTTGATTTCTAGTTTGGCATCTTTAGAAACCTTTTTTTTTCTTTTGAGGGCAGTGTCACTGGCCCTCATATGTGGGACCCGAACCAAGGCCACTGGCTTCCCAATCCAGTGCTTAACCACCATGCCACTCTGCTGGTCCTAAAACCCTTTTTTTTAAACATACTTCATCCCTGTAAATGCTGCTAAATATAAGGTAGTATTTTATGTTAAAGAACCTTTTTCAGCACTCTATTTCTGCTTTATTCATTTCAACTCCCCTTATTTAGTGCTACATTAGAGTATGTTCATGATTAAATGTATTTTGGGTCACTGTGGTGTGTTGTGGTCAGCCTCTTTTATTTTGCCTTTCTTGTTTGTTTTTTTAACATCTGTATAAGTCTGTGACCATTTTTTAAGTATAGTTTTAAAAGCACAAGAATGAACTGAAACAATGTCCACATCTAGAACTGAACAAGCATTTGACTTCCTCACTTAAAAGAAAATTTTCCACAGACTCAGTTTGGTAAACAGCATTATGCTGTGATCTAGATCAAAACTCTGCCATCAAGGAGTATTACATCAGTACTATTTCAAACTGGAAGGTACGTGCATGTAGTCTGGAGGGATTTCACCAAGGTGATAGCTGTGTGTTTACAAGGCTTTCTAGCCATAAGAACTCAAGTAATTTTTTTTTTTGATGAAAAAGTAATAAATAAAAGACCAGGTTCACACTGATTTTAACCTTCTTGTGGGCCAAAATAGCTGGTTATTATCAAACACAATCTTTGTGAGTATCACTGTACTTCCCCACATATTTCTGTCTTCTTTTTCAGGCGTGGGAAACTTACAGGCTGAGTTTTAGCACAGGCAAGAAGCAGGCAATTCAAAAGGCCACCTGGTGCTGAAAGAAGGACTTCAGTCCAATGACGGACTGTTTCCCTGAGTTAACTTATGGTATCTCAAATATTGTGACTTTTTAAATCTTCCATTCAAATATTAATTTTGAAAATTTAAACTACCATGGGGAAAATACAGTCACCAAGTTCACTATCATTTTCACAGTGTTTAATGGGTTTACCAGATAAAAACATCAGTTCCTCTTCAGTCTTCAAAATACTTTTCAAATTTCCACTTTTGATATGGCTTCTTTGGGTCACAAGTAGCAACTTTCAGGGTCTTCTGAGAAAAATTTCCTTCCAGGCATAACAACTGATGATAGTTTCCAAAAACAATGTGATTCACCTGGAGAGAGAGGGGATCTGGCAATGAGCCACAGACTGATTTTGACAACTGAGTAAAGAAATGGAAACCAACAAAAAAGATAGATGCTTATATTCTTGATTCTTTAGGAATTACCCTGAACTAAATGAATAACATAAACAAAGGCTTTGGACAGTATTAAGTTTGTCTGTAACTGAAACTAAGTTCTCATATTTCGAAGATAAAATTTTCTGATTGTGTAGCTGATTACTACATTATTTAAAGAAAATAATTCCAGGTGGCATTTACTATATTTGATGGATAATAACTCCCTCACCGATGGTGGTACAGAAAAAATATACACCATCACAAATAGTGGGTTAGTTAATTTCTTAATTAAGCACATGATTTAGAATGTAAATTTGGAATAGGAAGAGCTAGAAATGATGTATTTTATTTATGATCTCCCTACCATAATCTGTGAGAAAATAATTCCTGATGTCCAGAAAATTCAGATGTAATTAGGAAAAATGTCAAAGGTGTTTCAGATAGTTCTATTATTACTTAATATTTATTGATATCCTAGAAATGGTCAATAACTTACTTGCTCATGGCTTTATAGTTTTTTCACCTATCAAACTTGCCAATTACTCATGAGAAACTATATATATAATGCTTTTTAAAACATTATCAAACAGAGGTGTCTTCATAATAATTTATTTTACAGGTGCTGCTACAAAAACCCTTGTAAAACTTTGGAAATATGATGCTTGAGTATGCTCCAAGTTTTGTAAAGGAGTTGTCCTTGAGCAAAATCACTCTTGATTATCTATAATGTTCAGCTGTTGGATTGTAAAGAGGTACCTGAATAACTTATCCCCAACCTAAGCACACTTGATGTAAGAACTAGTGGTGGAAGCGCATTCCATCACCCAAGTCCTCAAAGCCACCTATGAAAATATTTCCTTTTAGGTGGCCACAATCCAGAACATTTGGGGAGGGCTTACCTACAGAACATCTTTTAAATGCTGATTTAGAAATGTATAATTATAATAATTCATTCATATCCAAGGTCAAGCTCACTATTGCCCTTCCTCCTTCCATGAAGCTCCCAACTCTTCATACTTTCTAAAAGGAGAGACATGCTTCTGATGTTCCTACTTTTTATTCTCCATTTCTCTTGTTTTTTTAAGACTTACATGTTTTGGGGGGAACTTAGAAGGTTTAATATGAAAACTACCAAAATACTGAAAAAAGTAGAAAGAAAAATTGTCAAGATATTCATCTCCATGACATCTAGCCCCATGAAAAGGGGAACCTAAGACAGAAGGCAGCTCTGTAACGTGTTACAAAGTCACAGGCACAAACAAGGTAGGGGAATAGCTTTCTAATTTTTGCCTTCTTAATTAAATCACCTCCTTTACAAATTGGCTTACCATTTAGCGTGACCAAAATTGGGTCTATATAAAAATCAACTAATGAAGTCTTAAATTCTCAATGTAGCCAACCCAGTTTGTAAATAAGCCCTATGTGATTTAAGAACTGCCTGCTCATTTCACCATGAAATCTTTTCCATTCTCAGTTTCATTTCTGGAGGTAAGAACTGTGTTCTTGTTCTCATATTCTCTCTCTGTCTTTCTCTCTCTCTCTCCCCCTCTTTTTCTCCCTCCCTCTTCTCCCTCTCCCTCTCTCTTCTCTCTCCTCTCTTTCCCTTTCTTTCCTCTTTCTCTCTTCCTCTCTGTCTCCCTCCCTCCCTTTCTCCCTTTCTCTCACTCCCTCTGTCCTTTAGCACAGGGTTAAGGTAACAGAAGGTAAGTTGTAATCTATTTCATCGACATTGATGGATTTCCCCAACACTATACAACATAAAATTAGCACAGTATATACTAGTAATTCCTATTTTTTCTGAATAACTCAGTAATAACTATTATCACTAAAGAGAAAATATCCAGATGGAATTGAAATATAACAGAAAAGATCTAAAGGGAAAAAAACTAAAGACTAAGTGGCTCAGGCCCTGATTTTGACCCTGTGCAGGAATAAAAACGCCCTGAAGAGAGTAGTCACTGGCTGTGCCCCAAAAGGATGGAGGCACTCCAAGGAAAAAAGTGTGCTGACTTTGAAGCCATCTCTGAGCAAAATGATGCTCTCCATATATCCAATGCACTTAGTGGATTTGGTGGCTATCTCCTAGTGAGAGAAAATTTGGGAAGGCAGTCCTGACATTATTCCTGCCACCCTAAGATCCTAACACAAATGCTTATGACTTTGTATCCTGTTAAAATAAAATTGGAAAAAATGGAGGGCACCTTGAGTGAATCGGGCAGAACAGGGCTGTTCTGGTGATAAATATTAACCACTGGACTACTGGAAAAACACCCCTTGACTTGCAGCATGAATATAAATACTCCCATCAGAGCTGGTTTCAAGTTACAAGGCAGTATCAGTGAATGTGAAGTTGGCAAGAGCTGAGCACAACTGGCTCCTACAAGCTGCTGGGAGCTGGCTCTGGTATGTTCACTGATATTGCTGGAGAACCCAGGTCTCTGGGGCAGAGGGCATGAGAACATGTCTTCTTGTATGGAAAGGAGACAGAATGTGAAACAGTATTCACACTAATGTGAAGGGTTTATAGGAAGCCACTGCTCCTTGCTTTCCTCATATGCTCTCTCTATAAGCTTTTCTGGTAACCAATGACAACCAATCTAACCTATAAACCTGACCTTTGGCACTGTTAATTGAAGCAAGTGCCTTTTAGAAACATAGATGATGATAGCAATATAATCAAGAGGATCTGGTGACTTCCATTTAAAATAACTGATTTGAAATAAATGTTATATATAAAAAAAAAGGACTTGACCACTTATAAAGATATCTGTTTATCTCTCTGTATGAATTTTATACTGCCTCTATGTCACAAACATACTTAAAGCTTCTGATTGAGGAAGCTGACAATGAGGGTTTCATGGCACATTTGATTGAAAGTTGGATTTGTTGTAAAGAAGTGCAAATATTTTGCTTACCAGTTCTGAATGAAAGACTGATGTTGATTTATGGAGCCATTTTAGCCTTTTATTTCTGTTATCACAGGGGTGCAGCCTCACATCTCCCTTATCAGGGATGGGAGCCAAGCACCACTCTCCATGTTTAATAAGTCTTAACCACGTGTAATTAAACTGCTGAAACTGTGGAAGAAATGAATAAGGAAAATGTCACTTCAAGCAGCAAATACAAGTAAGGGCTTTATCAAACATTTTTGTTAGTAAAGGCTAAAAATATAGGAATTGATCAGATGTTTTGTATTCAAATCTTGGTACTCCTACTTTCGACACTGATAGTATGGCATATTACTCATTTTATCCACTCTCATTTTTCTCATTTTTAAGTTAGATAGCAATAGTGCCTACCTCCAAGGATTGGGTAACGACTGTCAAGTGATTAGCATACAGTAAATGTTAGTTGCAATAATACAAATTATTTAATACAGTTTGTACATAACTATAAATGGATTTTCTGGATCTCAGACAACCCTGGTGGTTGAAGTACTGGAATATTCAAACCACCTCAGAAGTACATCTCCGGGCTACTGGGGCTAAAGTCATAGTCCTAAATTACCTTGGTGGAAATTATTATGCTTCTTTGTTTAAGGCTGTCTAGGTAGACAACTGGACTCCTAGAGGTTTAGTTTTATTGTAGGAAAAGTTAACACTCCTTCTTTGCTGATAGCACAAGGAATCAGGTTGCTGCTGTGTGAACATCCCCCAGTTCATAGGAACTGTTCTTGGGGAAGTCCAGTTTTGGGGGAGTTGCCCATGTCTAGAATAAATACCAATTCATGTAATGGAACCAAGTTTTCAACTTTTATAAATATTTTTTCCAATTGTTTACAACCTATCTGCCTGATAAATTTATTCTAAGTCTCTTGTCTGTGGGAAATTTGTTGTTTTGTACCATTGTAAACATATTAGAAAAACAATAGACCACTGGTAACATCTATCTAAATGCTTCTATTTAATGAATCATTTGTAATGTAACTGGGATTTAACTTATATTGTCAAGTATGTCATTGAGTTAGACCTCTCCACTGAAAGGGTATGTAATACCCGGACCACCATTAGTATCACCTAGGAGCTATTAATAGTTGGAAATGCTGAGTGTCAGCCCCTCTGTGGATGTCTTGAATCAGAATCTGCATTGTTAACAACCTCCCCAGGTGAGTTGCGTACACATTACATTTTGACAATGTGGAAGGAAAGGGAGTTCTATGGAGAGTAACCTCACAGGGTGATGTCATAAATTCCAAAACTGGGCAGGACATGGTGGGTAATCACCCTCCAGGCATACACCTTTTTTAGTGAAAGGTTTATTTTTGCCTTAAGCAAGCCCTGTCCATTGTTTGTTAACACACCTTTGAAATACCCTCTTTCAGATGCCTTCTTCTAATACATGGTCAGCTTTCAGGCCCCTCCTTAGAAAGCAAGAGAGCACATAATTTGAACTATCCTATAATCCAATCTTTGCCTTGCTTTCTCCCACCCTCATGTAATCTTCTTTGCATTCCCTTCTTAATTTTGAATGCATCAAATAAACTACAAAACTGTTATTCTCAAGAGCATTTGAGATCTTATTCCCTGGCATATATTATCAGTTGGGCTCAAATAAACTCATAAAATTTCTCTACAGGTTTGGACATCTCTTAAATCAACAAGATGCCTGGATGCATGTCATAGTATGAGGAAGCCATGTAGCTCTTAAGGGAAACTAGATGTTACCCTGCAAAGGGACATCTCAACTAGTTGAAAAGTGAATTAAAGAAAATTTTAGGCAAGGTGAAAGATAGGGCTTGATTGTTCAGTCCTAAGGTTTTATTCCTTTTGAGGTTTTTGCTTTTTTTTAAGATAAATATTATAGTCTCTGGCTTGATATTAAGTCTCATTAATTCTAACAAGAATAAGTTAACCTCCTCCATGTTCCTTTATTTTTTTATTACACAAACAAACCACAAGGAGAAGAAGCTAGAAAGGGTTAACAAAACAAAAAAGGGAGATGGGCATTTGTGGAAGGCAGGGACTGTATAATTTATACCTTTTTCTCCTAGTATGCCCCCTCAAGAGACTCAGTGGTTATCTAGACCAGGCCTTGGGTTTTCAGATAAAATACTGGTTAATCAGGCACAGAAAATCACTAAATGATGAGTCTTTAAGGGTGGCATTATTTAATGTTTTTCTTTCATATAATTTGAACTAATTGTGGTTTGTTTTACAATTTATGACAATCTTTCTTTTTTGAATTTTTAACATGTTCCAGTTATTTCTTTCAATTGATTTTTGACACTCTTCTCTTTCCTCTAGCTCCTGTCTTTCTTAACTAAGAAAAAGTTCCATTAGCCCCAAGTTTACAATCCAAACCTGAATTATAGCAACAGAATGACAAAAATGCCTTATCTTCTAGTATCAGATTTGAACAAGGGGTAGCGATGAAATGTGCTTAATAATATAAACAATATCTCCAATTTGAAGCAAAGAGTTTTGGTGAGCCTATTACCATCAAAAACTAATTTCTCTACCAAAGAGTGGCCTAAAATTTTAGGGGACTCACCTCTACTTTTGAATCTATGTTCCTGTGAGTTCTGTTTAGCACTCAAACTGATAACTGTCCCTACAGAATGAGGAAGGGTAGGGAACACCTGTAGGGGAGGAAGGCGCCATCACTCAGAGCTCACCTCCAGCACTGTAGAGTCCCTGCCCTGTCCTCCCTGCCCTCCTTCTTCCCCTAACCACCGTGCTCTGAGTCTGTGGGAGTTTGCTGCAGGGTTTTCCACCATAGATCATGGATTATGTGATTTGCATTACTCCCTAAAGATGCAGAAGAATAGAGCAGGGGATAGAACAAAATTTCTCTATGAGATTAATTATTTAAAACTATGTTCTGTCTTTTTCCTTTATTGTTTTATCTTCATATGTAATGCGTTATTTTTTCACTTTTTTGTCTTTATTGCTATAGCCATGAATGTTTGTAGAGCATAAGTGGTTATGTATTTTTCTACATGCTTCATATGTATTACCTAATTGGATCCTCACACCAGCTTGCAAGTAGGTCCTATTATCACTGCCATTTACCTAAGGGTTAAGGAACTTATAAAGTTAACACACCTTTGCGAGTGATGGAGCCAGAACAGTGTCCCTGGGTGATGGACTTCAGGACCCACACCTTTTCTCCCTCAGTCACTGTCATTACATTGGGTGGTGGACCCTCTTATCATCAACCTTATGATTGTATAGAAATTTAGAAATTCATTATTGTTTCTATTGGCAAAAATGAATTTCTCCAGTGAGTGATGAATATATCATACATTACACCTATCAACTATACCTATACCATCACCTGCATCTACTATGAGAGAGAAACTAGCTCTGCATACCTTGCTGCTCCCGTCACAGTCTTCCAGAATGGCTGTGGTGTTTTTAATGGAAATGCATTTACCCAAGGCCACATTAATAAGCTAGGAAGCAAAATAGAAGATATGCATTAAGAAACAAATATTTTAAAGTAGAACAAGACATACAGCAAACACAGAATATAAACTTACAATAAGGTTAAAAGATAGGGAATAGTTTAGCAGTACTTAGCACTCTAAGATTTTATTGGTTGCTATCTCTAACAGAGACATAATGTAATCTTGCTAAAGTACAGCTTCAATCTGTCAATTTAGGCCTGTGATTCAGCCACAGAGCCAACAAACAGAAGCTTTTAATTAACCCTTGCCTGGAATGCTGAATAGGGAATGAGCAAAAGGTGGAAAGAAAAGCAGTTATTTGCTTGGCTCAGGTTTGTCTGATGCATATATTAAAAGTCCGTGTGCATCCTTGCAATTTAATCAAACCAACAGTCGCAGTCTGTAGCCTGGCTGAACCCTCCGAGCTATTTGACTGCTTAGGCACTGATTCATAGATAAATTGAGTCCTTCAAGAACAGCAGATTATAGCTGATTCCCTGTCAGAATCTTCCTAATGACTCAGGCAAGCTACAATTCATTACAGGAAAGTCACGAAAGCTAATACAGAGCCAAGCTTAAAGGCGCCTTCTGGCAGGCCCCCAGGTTTTTAATGGATTTGCAGGGTCAAATATGGAGGCAGCTTTCTATAAGTCACTAGTTAATGCAGAAAAATGTGGACTCCCTTGCCCTTTTTGACATCCTGGGCAGGGCTAATGAGATGGTGGGCTAATAGTGCAATTTCGACTTCTCGGATTTCTGAAGAGCTGTGCAGAGCCAAGTCTACACTAGGGAAAGCCTCCTGAGCTGGGAGGCAGTGAGGTCTGAGTGCCCCTCTCAGTTGCATGGTGCCTAACACAGAGCTCTAATTCTGCTTATGACGCAGGTTGTGTAGCTCACCCAGTTTCCAGCCTTCCTACCATGGTGCTCAGTGGGTTGGTCCTCACTTTTACATACACAGCTTAGCTGGCAGCAAGGGGTATCTTCAGGGACCAGAAAATGTAGGTGGAAAAAAACACACCCTAAAAACACAGCAAGTGGTAAAACTACAAATATTGGTAAGCAACAGACCAATATTTTAAATGCAGGAGAAAAACTGGGGCATGGATAAACAAGAAAGGTGGAATTGCAGTCTCTCACACAAGGACAAAAAACTAGAGTTAGTTCTTAGTGGGAATAGTGTGCTGGGGAAAACAATTTATCCTTTAGCACAGGGAGACCACAGAGAAGCTAGATTCTCCCGAACCCTTCATTTGGGTTCCGGATGCAAATTTACACAACTTGCAGTGAATACCAACCCTGACAGACCCTCTCATGCAGAAACAACATAAAAATAGTACCAAGTTGGTTACTACTGAGTGGCTGGAATGAAAAAACAATTCCAGAAGGATAGAATCTCAGTCAGAAATCCTCAGAGAAAGCTCTATTCACAATTTAAAATGACAAATAAGGAAGGGGCCCTTTCACCATAGTAAATGGGAACAGTTAGCACACACAGAAGAAATCAACCACCACGAATTTCAGAGGAGGGTTAACAGATGTAAAAAGGTAGAATAACCCTGGAGATGAAAGAAAGGAAATGGTGTCTCACTGGTTCTCTGGATCTTAACACAGAAATATATAAACTCCTGTATTTGTAGATCATTTAGAAAATATCCTATTTTCAAATGGGTTTGGAAAACTCTGGCTTTCACACAGCTGCACAGCTTGCCCTATTCCAGAACCTCTCAGAAACTTCAGTACATTAATGTTTAACTTGCTGCTCCAAGAAGGAATGCAGTGCAAGTGTTTGCCAAATATTTTTGAACACGGGCTCTTATTTTTGGCAGCACAGCTAATAAATTGCCCAGAACAATGTTTAGGAATCCCAGGTTCAACTGATTTGTCTACATTTATTTCACACCATCCTTTCTTAAGAACTGAAAGGCATTAGAAAGAAAAGGAAAACTTTTCTATCCTTGTCTCTCTCTCCACTTCATTTGAAGGTCTATTTTCCCTTTCCTTTTATCAGAAATTACTGGAGAAATTTACTGGAGAAACTGCTTTTCTTTATAAAGAAATGGTCTATAAGTGCTAAGGAATTGTTATTTGTCTCATTATGAATGGTTTTTCTTTATTTTTAAAGAATTTTATCCATGCTTTTACTGTAAGCCATTTCAATCTTTATAAATATTCAGGTGTATATGAATGTTAAATGACCTGTTTTGGATTATTTTATTTTCCAATTTAGGAAGTGGGAGTACCCTGCAGTTTATCACAGAGTTGGTAAATATTAGGCCATAGGCCATTTGCTAACAGTTTAGTCAAATATAAATACACATTATTGGTGAGGTTATTTTATTAATTCCAAGTACTTTTGGTTCAATAATAAATGACTTGTTCTCATTTAAAAAAATATAACTTTACTGGATTTAAATTCCTAAGTGTGAATGTTGAAAAAAGGTAAAACGTGCAGCAAGTAACAAAAAGTTGTGGAGTTTATTTTCTTGGAGCTTTTCAAGGTTGTCTATCCAAAATAATGGTCTTGTTAATCTTAATTTGGATTGCCTAGAGAAAGTCCTGATTTTTTTTTTTAAATGGTAATGATGCTCCTTACCCAGTGCTTCAGAGAGGATCAAATGATTTTATTAAAATTTGTCTGAGGAAGGCAACAGATAATAAAGTAGAAGGAAAGAATTTGTTAAAATTCATTTAAAAATATTTTTTGTATTTTGATATGCTACAGCTCAGGCATTAGCAAAAGGCTGTTTCATTTAGAATAGTTCTCTAAAAATTTCATTGCAGCTCAAACAAATTTGCCTCAAACAAGGCAAAAGGTAGTTTTTTAGTTCCCTCTGGTGGTTAAAGTTCAGTAACGCTCTTGCTAGATTTTAGTGTTACGATAGTAAAACATGGTGAGAATTTTTTGTCCTGCTTAAGAGAGAGAATTAACAAATGTATATTTATTTTTACAGACATATTATTTGAACAGTGTTTAAATCCAGGGTATTCTTCTTAATGAGATACCTAAGATAAAATATCAGATTGAACCACCTGATGTAGCTGCTATTCTATTTTGACCTATAAAGATGGCAATTTTATAATACATTATGTTACATACAAATAGGTCACATATAGTTACTTGTCAGTGGAATTTCAAAAAAACAGAACAATTTTTGGACTAGTTTCCTCTCTTTCACACTGTTCTATGGTCTCCCTATACTCAAGGAGAATGCCTTTACTAAGTCCTTGTCATTAGGAGATTTGCTAGGCAGAGAGTGGTTGATTTATACAATCCACTTTCTAGGGAAATTGAAAAAAATTTGTTTACAAAAGCAGGCTTAATGATGGTCAAGTTTCAGAATCTCTTGCATGAAGAAAGAAAAAAAAAAAAAAGAAACACCCTGAAAGAAAATTAAACAATACTGGGAATATTTATAAATAAAAATTAAATGAGAAATTAAACAATAAAAGAAATTTAAAATATGCATGACTGGGGAAGAGCTCTAGGTCAAGGCTTAACTAACCGTCTCTAAACTCGTTCTATGGTGAAAGTCTTCAGATCTTGCCATTCTCTTCAAATTAAGCCTCCTTCTGAGAATGGGATTGAAATGGCTTTCGTCTAGTTCTCCTCTTCCTTGAATTTTCCTTAGCTTTGTACTTTATCCAACCTATTTAGCTTGGCTTCTTCCCTTTTGGTGCATAACCCTTTGCTCTGGAATTTCCTCCAACAATTTCTGTTATTTTCAAACCTTCTTTGAAATCTATAAAATTCTAATTAAATCATGTTGTCCCAGTACTTAACCCTATTCAATAAATTTTCATTGCATTCAGAAGAAAGGAAAGAAGAGAAGAAGGAAGGAAGGAAGGAAGGAAGGAAGGAAGGAAGGAAGGAAAAATGAAAGGGAGAAAGGAAGAAAGAGGAAAGAAAGGAAGGATGAAAGGAAGGAAAGAAGGAAGGAAAGAAGCCACTTAATTCTGCCTACAAGGACATAAGTGATCTGACTCTTCTGCCCTTTTCAACTTCACCTGGTACCCTTCTTCCCTCTTTCACATGCTGACGAGAATCATCTTCTTTCCAGTTCTTGAATGCCTCAGATGGTCATGTGTCTTAGAGTTTTTGCACAGAGCACCCTCTGCCTGGGGTTCTTTTCTTTAGAGCTTGGCTAACTCTTCACCTTTCAGGCCTAGGCTTCAAAGTCTCCCCAGGGTTGACCACTCTAACTTAAGGCTTCATCACTTGTGTCCAGTTCCCTAAATGAAAGCTGTTATATTTTTTATTTACACTTTACTTGCTTATTTCTTATCTTTCTTCCCTACTCAACTTTAAGCTCCATAAAGAAAGGATCAATCCACTTCTGAAATACTGCCCAGTTTATTGATACTCAGTAGGTATTTGCCGAATTAATCAATGAACATGGCTGTCTAGAAGCTTTCTTCAAGTTTTCCTATATTTAATCCTCAACCATTCTTTGTCTCATCTGCACTTTTCCTTGGCATTTGTTTATAATGGCATAATTCATTCTTTTCCACACAGTTTCAAAACTGTTTTTGGAATTTTATTTTTATGGAGTCAGACGTTAAATAGCTGTTTGAACTTACCACACCACTAGCCCTCACAAGGGGAGCCTTCAAGTCAGGAAAAACATTCTCCAAGTACCATTTGAAACTTTTACATTTCAGTTTCTTTCGAAGTTCCCGCTGTTGGGTGAGGTTTCCGACATCTAACCCTTGGTCTATGAGGTGATCCCCATGGCCATAGAACAGCTCCTTATACTCATCAAGCCAGACCTCTGCAACCCGCACCAAATTCCGTTCCACAGTCTTCATCCGGTCTTTGGGGAAGGAATATGGGTTGTCGTTTCTGAATATGTGGCCCACTCGGGAACAAGGAATGATCTCAATTTCACCACCACACATCCACACCTGAAATAGTTTGATGACAAGCATCAACTATCAAATCATTGTCCATAAATCATGGGCAATTAACAATGAATGACAAGAACCCACCTAACAACTCTCCCTCTCCCCATCTGAAACATTGCTTTCAACTTCTAAAATCTTTGTCAATAGAAAATTAAAGTCAATGGGTTTATTTAATTTTGTATGTTGCTGTGGACTATCTTAGAATTAGTAAAAAACAAAATTTGCCTTCCCTCCCCTGCAGTTTAAATTTTTGTTTGTTTTTAAATGAAGTCCTCACAGAATCCCAGTATGTAAAATGAGTTCCTGCTTTAGTTGAATCAGGGAAAGGAGTATGTATTTTCATTTCTTCAAACACAACTCAAAACCATTCTTCTTGATCAGGAGCTCAAAGTAATACTCTTTCTCCTATATATCACCCCACTCCATAGGAAAGCAGTTGTGTTTTAAATGTTCTCCACTTTGGTTGCTGCTGTGGCTTTCTTAGCTATTAATCGATGACTGTATAAATACCTGGAGTTGTCTGCTATGTCTTCCTATAGCCTGTTGGTGGCCTGCCCTAGAGTCACTTTTTGTACTTCTGTCACTTGTGCCCTCCAAGATGACCCATAACTGAATGATTTCATTACTTTCAATATATCAGACAAATGTTCCAAGAGGGTTATTTTACATCAAGTATGAATCCCACAGCATTTACACTGAATGGCAGACAATTATTTCCCCCATATTCAGATACAGAAAGCTCTAAAAACTTTCTTGAGTGTTATTGATTCTTCCAAATTCAGTCTTGGGTTCGAAAACATTAATCCGGAAGCCCTACAATTTCTGTGACATTTCCTCCCAGAGGCAGTCACATACCTGATTATATTAGTAAAATAAAACCATTAAAAATGATACACTCTTAATTACAAACAGAATTTGAGAAACACTTCGTAATACCTTGAATGACAACTCCATATTTTCTCCACCCCAAACATCAAGCCCGGGGTCATATGTTCCAAGTTCGAAAAAGTAATTTTTATCAATTGAGAATAATCCACCCGCCATGACGGGGCACCTACAAAAAGAAAAGTTTGTTTTTTACATTTTCATGTCATGGGAGCTCAACCTTTAGTGTGGGTCCTCTGTACAGTTGTGATGGACTTGGGGAGCATGTCAGAGTAGCTACCAAGTGCCAGAAGGCCTTGGAATGGGGTCCAAACAGCACTTAAGTGACACGTTCCCTGGTTCTTGGTGGCGGAGCTTGATTAGGGTCAGCGAAAATGGGGCCTGGAATTAGGATTCTCCTTTGTCCTCTGCTCCCTCACACAGGCTCTTCAGAGGTGTTTTTTTGTAACAAACACCTATTTAGTGCTAAGGGAGTACCAGGCACTATTGTATTACATATGTATTACCTCAGACTTCACAAATATCCTGAGAGTGTGTACCATCAGGAAACTACAACACAATGGTAAGAAACTTTCCCAGGGTCCAATGGGGTTTAAAATTAGGTGTTCTAGCTTGGCTCTGTGATCTCTCACTGCACTATGCTGACTCAGCTATAGACAAACTTACTGTCAGCTTTTCATTATTATTATTTTTTTTGAAGGCAATGTCACTGGCCCTCATATGTGGGACCCAAACCAGGGCCGCTGGCTTCCCAAGCCAGCGCTTAACCACCGCACCACTTGGCTGGCCCACTGACAGCTTTTTAAACCTCTATCTATCTATCATCTGTCTATCTATCTATCTATCTATCTATCTATCTATCTATCTATCTACATCTATCAAGAGATATTATCTGATTTAGTCTCAAAACAATCTAAGAGTTAGCTACTTATATTAGTCTTCGTGTAAGAATAAGGGAACAAAGACTTAAAGAGGTTAGGTAGCTTTTTAAAGCTCACACCACTTGTAAGTAGTAGAGCTGAGATTTACATCCAAAGAGTGACTCCAGAACTTTCCCTACTGTTATCTGCCATGGGGGCTACATTTGATTAGACAAGGCAGTAATCACTCCCCCTGGTGGTCATTGCTGAGCCAGCTGAGGGTGGTTTCTGTGGAGAGCCTGCCCTCTTTTTAGGGTCTATAGCAATCTCAAGTGTAAAGTAAATCTTGCCCCACATCTACCTCCCTTGCTCCATCATTTATGTACACATTCTCTCTGTATCCAAAATGTCTTTCCTAGACTATCCAGGATGCATTCTCTTCCTAATTTTATGTTGAATATAATCTGATCTCTGTCACTACATTGACCCTCAAAAAGGAAGTGTGAAAAAGGCAAAGAAGTTCTTTAGGTGTAGGATCAGAGCAAGTATTCAATTCAGGAAGATCTGAGTCTGAATCCCAATTGTTTCTCTTACTAGCTGGATATCCCCAGGAAAATTACTTAACTCTTTTAAGTCTCAATTTCCTCCTCTTTATAATGGGAATATTATCACTTCTCTTCTAGGGTTATAGAGAGGGTTAAATGCAGAGTGCTTGATCAGTGAAGGCAGTCCTGGTTCACTGGCTAGGAGTATCAATTCTGAAAGCACCCCACCTGGCAAGGGATGAGGTGTGTTTTATTGAGGGGCAAGTTCAAGGAAAGCATGCTGCAAAGCATAGTCTGGGCTCCGGCTTTCTCTTGGGACTTGCTGGCTTGAGTCTACATGAGTTCTGTCTCCAACATGGAAAGCTCAGGGCTCCCACTACTTTGGCTGAGGCTGGCTGCCTGCTTGTCCTGCAGGTCTAGCTTCTGGAGCAAGTGTTAGGAAGCCTCCACTTTACTTCAGGGGTAAGTTGTATTCTTCAATCCAGCTTTTCCATCAATAAAGCCTTGATTTTAATTCATATCCAGCTTCATAGTCTACTTATTAATTCATTCACAGAAGTTGGCACACCTCCCATGGAAGGGATAAGACTAAACTGGAAAAGGAAATCCTAATAGTAGCTATTATTATTATAATGATACTTCTGTTACTATTATTTACTCTCTTAATTTTTACTCATGTTGATTTTAATGTGTGTTTATATAGCATTTATGCAGCACATTCAACTAGCTTAATGTTTCTTAGGTTGCAGATCCCAGAGAACAGGAATAACATTAGCAGATTTCATTACATTCAGGGTGCAATTGACTGTGTAAAATATGTTTTGGTAGTGGGCAACTAATTTCTCAGGAAAACTTTGTTTGCTTTTGGTCATCTATTAGCTACAACTGTAATTCTTGATGTTTTATGGAATGAAAGGATACACTTGTTTTGTGAAATTTCTCCCTATACTTTTATAAAAAGAAACATGACTGCTTAATAAGCTTAAATTTCACACACTTACCTTATTATATCAGTTTCTTTAATTCTGTTCTTTGCAACAATGTCTGGAGGAATTGTTCTCCAACCAAAGTTCATGGGCCACACAAAGATGCCTCTTTGAAAGTTGTCCACTGTCATGTAACTAATCCAGGAAAAAAACAAAAATGCTGCCTGAGATCATACACAAAAAATCCACCTGACACCACATCTTATTCAAATTAATGAAACAAGTGATTAGGCAAATGTTTTTAGATCAATACAAACTTTTAAATAACAGAAAATTTATGAGTATAATTTGCAGTGACTAATTGGCTGGATAGGTGGTTTTTAACTTATGCTTTTATTAAAAAATAATGTTCTGGACATTTGAGGGAAAACAACTTATAAGCATATATATTTCCCACAAAAAGAACGAATCTTGAGAAAACCAAATACCTTGGTGTTCAGCTGAATAGAAAGAGAAAAGAACTGCAAAATGAGTATTAGGATTTATTGATATTAGGGTGAAGAATTTGTGTTGATTAAATAAACAGAGTGGCCTGCTTGATCCCAAGATATCTATCACATATTTTCATTTATTTAAATGGACAAACTGTGTATTTCTTAGATTTGCAAAAATGTACATATTAGGAATATGACCAGTACTTTCTGTTGCTGCTGATTAAAGACTCACATAGAAGTATCTTGTGGAATATGACAGTATTACCTCATATCCTTATCATTGATGACTTCAATTACTGGACAGGCTACTTTCTTTCTACTTAAATAAACTCTTTCCAGAAGAGGTTCCAACCAACCAATGTTACATTCCACGTGAGAATCTAAGAATGTCAACACATCACCTAGAGAGCCAGAAAAAAAATCATTTGAAAATGCGATATTTGGTCTTAGGGATTGCTCTAGAAGTAAAGGCAATAAGTGGTCTTTTCTTCTCACTGAGTTCCGTGTCCCGATAATTTCACTTTATAATGAAATTTTTAAAAAAATTTATAAGTGGTTGGGTGGTGCAAGTATCATTTATGTTTGCGAAAAATTGATCAGCCACTTAGTGGGTAGCCAAGACTCTGAAGGAGGTGCTTAGTATTAGAAGTGGTTGCTTATGTCCCTTCTAGGGAGGTGGGTTTCATTAACTCTGGGGGTGAAGGGTTGGGACTTTGTCTGCAGAAAACCAGGAGGAGTTAGAAATTCAAGGTTTGGCCTTAGGAATGATGAAGAGGAAAAATTGTTCCACATAATAGGGGTGAAAAGAAATTGAAGCGGAGGAACCAGCAGAACCAGGGAGTAGTGTTGAAAGGGTTACAGGAAAGGGAGGGGAGATGTGGGTTATTTAATGGGTATAATTTTGAGTTTTGCAAGATGAAAAGAGTTCTCGAGATAGGTTGTGAATATACAGTGTGAATATACTTCACAGTACCGAGCTCATACTTATGAAGGGTTAAGAGAGTAAATTTTATGTTATGTATATTTTATCATAATGAAAAAAAAGGGTTGTGAGAGAAAAAATCTTGCAGGCCAGAAATATTTATTAATAATTTTTTTAATTAGTTCTGTGAAGTAACACTCTCTTCTCCATGAAAATTTCAGTAGCATCTACATTGTTCCAAATAGTGTATGTGTATGTGAGTGTATGTGTATGTGAATGTGTGAATATGTGTATGCATGTATGGTTAATAACTGGAGGAGTCTGGCCCCTGGCCAAAACCCTATGTGCAATCTTTCAGGCTTGACAATAGACAACGACGCAGCCTTTACTTGGCAGGCTTCATGAAGGAAAGCTCCCCTCCCCACACCAGCCTTGGTGCATACCAGTGCACTGCAGGCTCTGAAGGGTGTTGCAGTCAAGGACTCATGTCTTCCCTCCTCCTTAGCTGGACACGCTGTTAGTGTATCTGCATCCCCAGCCCTGGCTCTTCCATTTGGAGGCCAATACCTTATGGGAGACATTTTTCTGCACTCTGACTGAATATTCAGTACTCCCTCTTCCCCCTCCCCCCAGTCTGGCTCTTCTCCCTCATGCTGACCCTTGAGCCATAAAACAGAAAGAGCCTTTTATTCTGGACTCCTTCCAGTGAGATTCATATCTTCCCTGATCCAGTGGCCCAGTGGCATTCCACAGGGAAAAATGGAACCCTGGGGGAGTCAGTGCTTTCTTCTGTTTAGCTTCTTTACTTGCACTATTGCAGTAAGTGATTCAAGCCTTCATTGTACTTTTAGTTTGGCTTATTGTTTTCATTGATCACTCTGACACCGACCTGCTACCCCTCAGCTCTTGACAAACCTATAATAGCATCATTTGTCATCTATTAAGTGCTTACTCTATGCCAGACACTGTTCTAAGTATTCTACATGATTGTTTTATTTAATCCTTACAATAAACCAGAAGTATAAATCTAATTTTTATTCCCCTTTAAGAGGTAAGGAAACTGAGGAACAAAGAACTTAGGTAATTTTTTCAAAGCTGCACAGCTAAGTGGCAGCCTGATGTTAGAAAATAGATAGTTCATTCCATAATTTGAGTTCTTAAAACATGAGAAAAAGATACAGAATTTTGAATATGGGAAGGTTTAAAGTAAAAGCAGAAGACACCAGTAGGCAAAGAACAAGATGAAAACAGATATTTGGATGATGGATCTTCATTCACTGAAATCTCAACCAATGGAAATCATTATCTTACTCCCTGAAACTGATTACTTGCAAGAAACTAAAGAAGCCATCTTAGCCAAGGCCTAGAGAAGACTCTTTAGACAGAACCAGGCTGTCCGAGGCAGAAGTCCTGCAACCCCTACCAAGTCCCCTACTCTTGGAGACAGCAGTTACATCTTCTGATCATGCTGGGAGCATCCTATTTTCAGAGAATTATAGCTTGTTTGATAATGAAGGGTTGTTCTCTCCTAAGAGTGTCCTCTTGCCTAGTTCTCTACCTGTTCTTGGAAGGTTTGCAGGGGTCATCTAGGCATGTAGAGTACGTGAGCATGGTCTGCTGAGGCCCCACTTGGCTAGTGGTCCAGAATATGCAGAACACAGTTTCCTACCTCTCACCATTCCTACTCCTGTCATTTAGATCCAGAGTTATAAGATGAGTCACTGCTAGACCATGTCCTGATCCCCATGGCAGGGTTAAAAGGGCCTGGGTAGATTCCTCAGTCCCCAAGGGCAGCAGAATGGGTCCCTAAACTTGCATTGAATTCCCACCTGGCCCAAATACCCACAGGCTTCTTATTCCCTTGTTTCCTGGACCCAAGGGAAGTAACATCTCCAAAAACAGGATGGAATTCTATGTTGCTTTATTTTGGGGGAGAAGAGAATCCTCATTGCTCCACATTCAGACATTTTAGTTTTAAATAAGATCTCAGGTATCAGAACAGGGAGCTGTGTAGTTGACTCTGAATGGTATTTCTAATTGTTCTGGATATTATCTGTGGACATTTTATACAGTTTCTGACTCTGAGAGGCTTAGGGGCATAGTACAAGGAATGTAGGATGGAAGTCACACAGAACTTCCTTCATCCAAGCTCTATTATTCTTAGCCACATTGAATAAGTTACTTTTAACTTCTTTGAGCTTTACTTACAGGGATATTTTTAATAACTGCCTAATACCTAAATTCTTAATAAATGGTGAATTCTGACTTACCACTCAGAATAAGTAACTCAATCTGGATTGCCTCCTGGTAGGTTTTCCTGTTTCCAAAGAGTAAGTCCCAGTAATGCTGGATTGTTTACAGATGAATTTCATTGATATCTATCTATCTATCTATCTATCTATCTATCTATCTATCTATCTATCTATCTATCCATCCATCCATCCATCCACCATCCCAGAGCTTCTCAATGAGCCAAATATCTTTGGTTCCTTTTTGGGCATGGACCGCCACTTATATTTTGCCAACCAGCTTGGGATATTGCTACCAGCACCAATTAGAGCTGGAGTCTTGTGTTTAGGGCCTTGAAGGATGTGGACCTGGCTCATCACTTAATTTTATGTAATAACTTATAAGTGATGCTAAGAAAACCACCTGTTTTAACTTTATCAGGAACAAGTTATAGGAATTTGCAGAAGGACCGTGGTACTTCTGGAGGCCTCAGAATCAGCCAGGAGTTAGATATCACTTCGCGTCCACATACTTACAGTTAGCTAACTGATACTTTAATAGCTATGTCAAGTGTTTTGCTAAAGGCCACATCATGAAGGAAATGAGAATCTGATCTCTACTCTGACTTTGGAGTGTGCTACTTCTGACCAACTATAGGCTCCTTCTGGCAGGGCAGTAAGTCATTGGGTCCTCTCATTGGTAGCACGGGATCCAGGTAGTCAGGTAATTCTCTTGTACAGTTACTACCATCTCTTTTTCCATTGCTTTCATATAGGAAACTTTCCCTAGAGATCCTTAACTATGGCCTACCCTTCACATTTTGAAATCCTACTTGGTCTCTCTAACTCCTCATTCGTAGTAAACAACTGATTGGACCTGATCCTTTTGACTGAATCAGATTCAGATGAAGAACCTATCATGCCCTGGAACTGGATGTGTAGTGGACACTGCTAGTGGTCAGAGAGTCAGTGATTTGCCCTTATTATTTTGTAGAAGACGCTCAGGATTTCAGAGAGGCTGATAATAACTGGGACCAAAATGGGGCCTCCTGACTTGTTTCTGCGTGTCCTTGAGTGTCCAATATTATTCTTGCCTGTGGCTTCCTTTTCCCTTTTTGACTGAATTCTAAAGGGAAAATCTATAGGGGGCAATAGCTGTTAAGACCTGTCAGATTCTGATTCATCTTTGATCTCGTTGTTGGGCTAAGGCATTCTAGAGAAAATTTCTGCACTGGTGTCTTGGCTGATCTCTGATTACAGAGACCCAGAGGAGTCTCCAGCCTATGCTCTACTGTGAGGCCTGGGGCACACCCAGGGCAGGGTTGAGAGAACTCACCAAGCTATCCAGCTCCATTCAATGCCAGCCCTGAATGGTCCCTGAATTAGATCCTTGACTAAAGCTGGTACAGGATCCTGTATCCCCTTGAATTCCTCACAGGGGTCAGGCACACTTCAAGGCTGATTATATCCTATTACTAACTCCATCCAGACACACCTTTCTTCCAGACTCAGGCACTGGCCCTCCAATAATGCTACTCAAAGCGTGGGCCACAGACCCTACTGTGCTAATGTGCTCAAGGGTGTTAATGAATGGCTGAGAAACAAATTTCCTTTTTCACATTTGAATTTACTAATTTCAAGGAATTAGTTTACTGTTGTAACTATAGGTAGTTAAGGAGGCCAATTAGGCAACTACTTTGATCAAGTTCATAACACCCTATCTGAAAACAGCCTCCCATGTTGTCTAACAGTTTTGACTGTTATGGAGACCATTACCAGCATACTTTGTGCTCTATGCAGGAAGAGAGAAGTTTTTTATACACAACACATTTTTGGTCCTGTATTTACCAGCTTTCACTACATGGATGTTTAATTTTCATCTCAAACTTACATGGACAAAAGGAAAAGTTGGTTGCAATCCAAATATTCTCGTTCTGGCCTCACCACCCACCAATATTTTCAGATTCCAATCCTAGGGCATTTTTTTTTGACTCCTCTCATTTATTACTATCTTCACATCTTATCTGATGGCAAGTCCACAGTGTATTCTAAATCGGAGCATCCCCTCCATTTGCCTTGGTACCTCCCTAGTGCCTGGACAGCTATAATAGCCTTCTAATTGTTCTCCCTATTTTCTCTCTCATCTTCCTAATATCCATTCTCTACAAAGTAACCAGAGTGAACTTTTAAAAGTAAATCAGACAACTTTACGGTGCTCTTTAATGTCCTTTATTGGCCACATTAAACCAAGAATAAAGCCTACACTCCTTAAATGATGCATACAACTTTACAAAAGCCTGCCATTGCCTTTCTTCCCCAATGAATCCCTACCATCCTGTCCATGGTCAGCCTCCATCAGCTATAATAAACTTCTTTCTCTAACTTGAATATACAGAGTTTATTTCATTTGCTGGGAACGTTCTTCAGCTCAAAAGTTATCTAGTTGGATTATTTCTTGACTATCCCACTTTCGCATCATTTGTGGATAATCACTTTCCAAAGGAAATTAAATGTGGCATTTCAATTAATTTTTCCAAATGCTGTCCATCATTAAAAATCTTCGTTGTTACTAATGCCAATTTGGGAGCGATATATTTGTTTCCAATGGAAAATTTCCTTTATGGAGAGGAATTTTTTAAGCAAATTAATGCAGTAAGAAAAGTTCCAAATTTTGAGTCTAGTTACAAGGAAATGAAACTCAAATGAGCAGATAATTCACCATCAGTACATGCTTGAACCCAAGTTGGTGGGGTCTGCAATGTCATAGCTTATAGGAGCAGAGCGGTGGCTAACTGTCTAAAGGCAGCAAAATCCAGTAAATAAGAGTACAGTTTCTGGAGCAAAGGTTTCTGGATTCCAACCTGGCTCTACCACTTATGAGCTAGGAGAATTTGGGCAAGTCATAACCTCATGTGCCTCTGTATTCTCATCTGTAAAATGAGGAAATGATTGTACCTCCTCATAGAGTTATTGTGAGGATTATATCAATTAGTATAGACAGTGTTTAGAATGGCACCTTGTATGTAAGTTCAGCTATTATTATGGAGTACAGGGCCTTCCACAGAAGGATGTGACAATGAACCAAATGTTTGTTGTTATTTTTAGAATACTCATGGACAGAAAAGATTTGCCTTCTCTCATTCACCCTCTAACACCCACACACTAAAAAGAGGTGGGGTAAAGAGGTAAATTGCTCTTTGGGGAGACAGAAATGGTTATAGGAATAACAGACCTCTATCAGGGAAGGGAGAGTTAAAAAATTCTAAAGTCTTTAAATACTGATGGATTTGGGTGAAAAAAGGCACAGGCTTGAAGGGGCCCCTAGTGGTCAAACACGAGAAAATTTGAGCACCAAAATAATAATAATAATAATAATAATAAAATAATAATAACAATAATAATAGTAATAATAACACATAATTTTGTAAGGCCATAAATCCATAGGGATGAAGGCCTGAGAGGGGAATAGAAGGAAAGAGAGAAAGAGAGTGACTGAGAGAGATTTCTTTATAAGTGAATGCCAGCTCATAAAAGAAAAGATGATAGAATTAGAAAAAACAATTTTGCAGCCTTTGGTGTAACAATTGATTCAAGCAATGATCATCAATGAATGCCAAACCACTGGTTAAAATGTGAGGAAAACAGGATATTCAACATTGATCAAAGTATTACCCCCACAGATTACTTCTCACTGCCAAAGGAAAACTCTAGCTGTCAATATCTTAACCAAGTGCTCAAAATTAGTATCATCAACTGCAGGACAATCTGATATCATGTGCCTCTTGATTTGAAGCAACTAAAAGTATACAATCCTCATAGCCTTTGACGTAGAATTCTATATAACTATTCATGTCAAAACATTTATCCTTGTAAGTAACATGAAGAAACAGTAAGAAATTTTCAGAATGTGGTCAAGAATACAAAACAAATGGCCTGTACTCTTAAAAAAAGAAAAAGAAAAACAAACAAACAAAAAAAATGAAAAAAACAAACAAACAAATCAATGGGTTAGTAAATAGTGTGTGTGGAATTGTCTATTCTACATTGAGAGATTAAGAAGACCAAACAACCAAATGCAGTGCACAAAACTTAATTAGATCTCAATTTTAAAAAAAACAAACAATAAACAAAAAAACACCAGCTATAAAAATATTTTGGGAACAATGAGAAAATTTGAAAACAGCATATATTAGGTGATATTTAGATATGAAAGCTGTGCTTATGTACAAGAATCTCTATTCTTCAGAGATGTCTACTAAGATACTTAAGAGTACAGTGTCATGAGATCTGTAAATTCTTTTCAAAAGTTCAGAAGAAAATGTGTGTATATATAAACATGTGTCTGTATATGTGTGATAAAGCACATGTTACAAAAAGTTAAAAATTGGTGGAATTAAATGAGCTTCTTACCTATTGCAACCTGTGCTCCGGCCAGTCTGGCTCTTATTAAGCCATGTCTCTCTTTGAGGTGAAGAATCCGAACTTTTGGGAACTGAGACATGTATTTATCCAAATTATCTTTTAGGTAATCTATATCAGAGTTTAAGGATAGACAAGAAAATACGTAATTAACTAGATCTGGGTAATACCAGAAGTAATGCCTTCTCAATGTCAAACTCCAAAGACTATGATTTTAAAAATTATATTTAAAAATGTTTAATTACAGTTAACAAATTATATTATATTAGTTTCAGGTGTACAACATGGTGATTAGACATTTATATAATTTACAAAGTCATCACCCCGTAAGTCTAGTACCCACCTGGTATCATACATAGTTAGTACAATATTATTGACTATATCCCCCATGACTATTTTGTAACTACCAATTTGTACTTATTAATCTCTCCATCTTTTTCACTCTGATCCCCAACCCTACTCCCTTCTGGCAACCATCAATTTGTTCTCAGTATCTATGAGTTTGTTTCTGTTTTTAAGTTGTTCATTTACTTTATTTTTTCTAAGATTCTACATGTAAGTAAAATCATATGGTATTTGTCTTTCTCTGTTTGACTTATTCTATTTAGCATAATACCCTCTAGGTAACACCCATCTTGTCACAAATAAAGTTTTATTCCTTGGGCCATGATTTTTCTGATATAATTTTCTTGGATGAATTTTTGTCTGGGTTCAGTACTCCAAGCTGCCTGTCTTCTTAAATCCCAAGCCTTCTTTTCAGTGTTGCCAAATTACACAGAGATGGGTTCACCTTTTCTGCATATTTGTCTGTACAGGAACAAATTTACCTTGAAATAAAAGAAAGTGAAGTTTTTGCACAACTTTCCCCCTTTGCAAAAGCTCTTTCTAAGACCCAGGGAAAAGGCTAAGCATTGTATGCAAATTGAAAAAATTGCAAAAGAAAGATATTGCAACTACAATTGGTTAAGAACACTGTCACTTCCTACTGTGACATGCCCCCTCCATCTTGTTGAATGGGCCAAGGAGGAATCCAGCTAAAGGAACATTTTTTGTGTGTGTGTGTGTGGTTTTATGGGGTATATCGATGTGGCTTTCGGTTGCTTCTATGTGCAATTAAGCTATTGACAGCTATCTCAGATAGGAATGACTTTTAGCAATACTCCTGCTGCTCACTTTCCTAATAATTTCCTGTTGTTTTTCTTAGAGACCCCATAGGAGCTTCAGGTGCCATAAAATCTGGGTATGCCATTTTTAAAGGGACTATTATCTGCTTGGTAACTACATACTCTTTCTGTTGATGCTTTGTAGGCCACTTCTTAAAATTTTCAAGTAGTCTTCCTCAGGCATCTCACTACTCCTGTAGCTCAGTGTGATTCTGGTCAGGGCTCTGAGCCTGAGGACAGTGGCTGTGATTGGCATCATGATCAAGGATAAACTGTTCTAGTAAGGCTGCCATCTCTTTTCTATTTTCTAAAATTTTTGGAAGTAGGTTGCATTTTGGGAATTCATAATGTGGTAGTCATGAGAACTCTGACATTCATGGTACCACTTACATACACACATTCTTTGACAATCCAAAGAGACATTCTTCCCTGTGATAAACAAAACAGATGTAAAGACCAACCATGGCAGATTCTATCTTTGAACTCTGTTAGAATCTCTTCTGTCCAGTCCCATTGGCAATTTGTCTTCGCAACACTTAACTGAACATGTAATATGATTTGCTCTTGAGGAAGAAGCCATAGGCCACCCATTTCTTTGTTTCCCATAGAGTCTAACTATAACTCTAGTTATAAGAAAAGCATCCTGTTAATTGTAGGATATTTGCTCATCAGAACCCATGAAAATGTATTTACGCAATTGTAGAAAACATCTTCTCGTTTCTGGAACTTCAAAATGCCCATCTCCAAGTAGCTATAGTTAGAAACTATCACTCCTATATGGCAGAGAAGCCACAGCTGAAAGGACATTTGAGGTAGCCAGCTGAACAGACCCCTGGACAACAGAGCTGACTTTCTGAATTCCATAGGAGCTTGAACTCAAACCTCTAAAGCGCCACAGGGAACAATGATTTGGCATTTGTAAAATGTTTATGCTTTACCAAATTACCCTGTAGTTTTGCCATCCACCCATACTGCTGTGGCCTCATATCAACTTTGATTTCTCAGGAGTGGTGTTCTTACCTTTGGTGCTGGAGTCATCTACCAGTAGAATCTCCTTGATGAGGTGTGGAGGAGAACGATTGAGTACACTGTGAACAGACCTCAGGAGAGTGGACCACACCTCATCCACAAAGCATATGATGACAGTGGTGGTCGGCAGGTTATTGTGAACAAGCTGTTGTGCACACCTGGGTCGGAACACAAGCAGAGCACAAGCAATGTGCTAACAAGATCCACAAGATAGTTTTAGAAGTTACAGGCTATGATTTTGTGTTTATATATATTCTATGTTATCTATCTATCCATCTACCTATATATGTCAATTATGACTTTATCCTGTGCTGTTTCTTAGGGAGGGGTGTAAGCAAAATAAAAGAGTAGAGGAAGAAAAACCAGTAACAGTTATTGCTATAAAAGGATCAGCAATGCAAAATATGAGAATTTCCGGTGGAGGAATCACGCTGTAGTGGAAAGGACATGCACTTCTCAGGTGCTGGGTCACTATTTTGAACCCCATCACCAATATTTCTTAGATCTTTATTCATTGATACCTTATTTAATCTCTTTGTGCCTCAGTTTCCTCATCTATTAAATGGTTCTTATTCAACTAAGTTTTATAGCCTAGTGAGAATGCACATAAAATGCCTAGCTCAGTTTCTTGCATAGGAATTGACCAATGGGAGCTTTTGTTATTCTAATTAGATTAGATAGTCAAGAGAACATTCTTTCTGAATTATTTAATGCTACCAAGTAGCTTCTGATTGCCCTTCCAAGTGGCCTTCTGCCAAGTGCCAAATTAAATATTTCTTTTACTCTGCATGTAAATATATTTATGGAGATCATATATAAAGAGGGTGCCAAAAAATGTATATACATTTTAAGAAAGGAAAAAAAAAACTACATATATTAATATATACCAATAACAATAACAATAACAAAAGATGAATACAAGTCACTCTGCAAGAGGTGCTCAAAGTGGTTCCCATCAGCATCCAGACGCTTCTGATTATGGCGAACTACTGCTTGAGCAACGTTGACCAAAGTGTTAACATCTCTTAAAATGTGTATTGTTTTGGCACCCCCGGTATATACAAAATAATTAAACTCTTCAGTTTATCTATTTGAGGATTCTTTGCTGAGACTCTGTCTGCTACACAGTAGCCAGAATTATAATCACTTTGCTGGCATAGAAACGAGAAGAAGGCTACAGTGGGAGTTGGTATTCAGGTGGAATGTAAATGGTCTGGTTTTTTTTTCAATGCCTTGCAGTGAATACTGCCTCATTGCTGGCATTTTCTCATCTCCTCCCTATTACTTTTCACAGGATGGTGCCCAGTGGAACCTCACAAAGAGTACTAGCCATCCTTCAACACAGCTACTGATAGTAATGTAATAATTAAATCATAAGTAAATATTATAGGCTCTCTGAATTATTTCAATTCAAACCTCAAACCAACAACGTCTCTTTCTCTTTTTATAGATGAGTAATTGAAATCATGGGGAGACTAGTCCACGATTCTACTGTTAGTAAATGGCACTCAAACTAGTGCCATTTACTAACTGTTAGTTCGGACTCAAACTCTGGTTCAAGTCTGGCTCCAGAAATAAAACATTCAGGAAGTCTTAAGTCCACAGGAATAAAAGCAGCTAGCAGTGGATGTGACATTCTGTGGGGAGCAGGCCCTTCTGCCAGGTAATAGTTATACTTTACTTAGTTCATAAATAAGAAATACATATGAATAAAAACCATAGTAAAACAACATTTTCACAGGGCTTTACAGTTGGTAAAGTACTATTATGTACATGACTAAATTTAATCTTTGTAACAACTGCTTGAGATGTATATTATGATATGCTTCTTCAAACAGAGAAAACTGAAGCTTGAGAAATTAAGTGGCTTACCCAACATTATTCACCTAGAAAGGATGTACAGTTGGCCCTTGAACAATGTAGGGCTTAGAGGGCCGACCCCAGTGCAGTGGAAAAGCCGTGTATAACTTTGAGTCTACAGTCTGCCCTTCGCATCCATGGATTCAACCAACCATGGTCTGAAAACAGTATTTTCTATCTGTAGTTGGGAATCCGCAGTTGGGAATGAGAAAATACTGTTTCAATCCTCAGTTAGTTGAATCTATGGATGTGAAACCCAAGAATATGAAGGACCAAATGTATTTATTGAAAAAACAAACAACCCCCCCCCCGAGTATTAAGTGGTTCCTCACAGTTCAAACCTGTCTTATTCAAGATTCACCTTTTTTATAAGGGCCAGTAACACTGCCCTCAAAAAAAAAAAAAAAAAGATTCACCTTTTTTTTTGGAGAAAGGTGACACATCTATTATTTCTCTGAATGGGTAAGCGCCCTCTCTACCTGTCAACAAAAGGTTGGTTTACTTTGAATTAACAGAATTATTAAAGTAAGGGAATATACGTTCTTTTTTTTAACTATATTTGGAGCATCTTTGAAGTGAAGGAATTTACACATTGAAGACCATGAAAGTGTTGATTAGTGATATCAAATTATGAATTCTAATATTGAAACTCAATTATAAAGAAGAAAAATAATTAGAAAATGAGAGGAAAGAATATGAAATGAGGGGTTTCTAAACATTAAATAAAATATTATAGTATTTAGTTGCATAATTACCAAAAATTTCTAGCAATTGAAAATAAATAATTTTGGTACTATGCAAACTTCAAACTCCAGAATTTTTTTTTGTTTATAAAGCAAAATATTTCTAATGTGAAAGTCCAATTCACAGCATCTCTAATGGTGACCATCAAAGACCAGAGGTGATGAGATTAAAGTTCTCCAAGCAGGGCATAGGTTAGCCTAGAGTACAATGAATTTAGAGTAAAAGTTTGATGAGGGAGTGGAGACTATTTTATAGATTATTTTGGGAGGAAACTTAGAAAGTAAAGAGGATAGATAGGTGGCATGTCATCCCCACTCCCACTCCCTCTCTCCAGTAGGAAGGGATAGAATCATATTTATGGGTTTCAGGGAAGCTACCAATAGAATTGAAAGTTGAAAGAATCAATGATTTGATAGGATTATTGGTGGAGCAATTTCTCTCTTCTTGTATCAGTCAGCCTTAGAGTGGCAGCAGTTGACTCAATCGACCAGTCTTGCCTCCTGGAGTCTCTCTCTCTCTCTCTCCCTCCCTCCCTCTCTCCCTCCATTTTTCTCTCCCATGAAGCACTACACTCTTCTGATTTTCACCCATCACTCACAGGCTTTCCCCCTTCAGTCTCCTTCTCAGCTTTTCCCTCTTCTTCTTAACTTCTAAACAGAAGATTCTCAGAGCTGGGTCCTAGTTTTTGTTCCTTTTATGTACTTTTGAGTATGACCTCATCTATGCCCACCGCTTTAAATATTACACCTTTCAAATTTATATTCCGGTCTGATTTCTCTCCTGAGTTTCAGACTCATATATCCAATCAAATACCTGACATCTTCCCTGGATGCCTCACAGCATCTTACACATGACTGTGTGAAATGGACATCTTGATTTCACTCTACCCATCTAACCAGTTCCTCTGTATTTTCCCTTTTAATTAATGGCACCATCACCTACTTTGCTGTGAAACATAAATGTTTTCCTTGATTCATCCTCTTTCTGACTGTCATAAAACTGATCTCTCATTAACTTCTGCCCATTGTATTGCCAAAATATACCCAGCTCCAACTTTGTTATTTGTTTTATTTTTTATATATTAGGATACCAAGCATGGTATCTTTTATTTTTAATTTGTATTTTTTTTATTATTATTTTTTTTAGAGAGCAGTGTCACTGGCCCTCATATGTGGGATTCGAACCGGGGCCACTGGCATCCCAAGCCAGCTCTTAACCAACGCGCCACTCGGCTGGCCCACAGCTCCAACTTTTCACCTCCACAGGTACCACCCCTAGTTCACAAGCTTCCCTCATCTTTCTTCAGGATTATTGTTGAACTCTCCTAACTAGACTCTCTATTTCCATTCTCTACCACATCCACACACTCTTCTGCTTAAAATCTTTCAGTGATTCCTGTGGGACAAAGGAAGGAAAGAAAGAAAAGAGAAGAGAAGAGAAAAGAAAAACAAAGAAAAACAAAATCTTTACCATAGCCTAAAAGACCCAGTGTGATACAGCCTCTGGCCATCTCTCCAGCTGCTCATGGGTCATCCCACTATTTTCTCACATACTTCATCTAGCCACATTGGCCTTTTTTTAGTTTCTTAAAAGATGTTAAACTCCTTCTAGCTTAATTGTTCCTTTGACTTCTAAAATTACTTCTACCCTCCCACCTCCCCCAGACCTTCATGGCTGGCTTTTTCTGTTCATTTACATCTTAGCTTAAATAGTGCCTCCAATGAAAAGCCTCCTCTGACTATTCAATTGAAATTTAACTATTGAAATTTAGAATTTCTTACTCTCTCTTATAGTCACCTATATTTCTGCCATAGCATTTATTGATTGATTTTTATTTCCTTATGTTCTGCATCCATAATTTCCCAAGGGCAGAGCAAATTTGCCTCACTTACTATAGTGCCACAGCTTCTAGCATATGTGCATGTAATAAATATTTAATAAAAATGTATTGAGTGGATGAATGAATAGAGATGGAATGGAGCTTAAATCAAAAGCTTAAATGGTGAAAAAAGAGATAATTTCCTTTGAGAAAGGAAGAAAAAAGTGGTAATGTGTACAAATAAATTTATATGTTTGAGATGAGAAGTTGAAAGAATTTGTAGTTCATTCTAGAGGAAAGGTTGTTTGCTAATATAATAGGGTAGGGGCTTGAGGGACAAGGAGAAAATCTGGGACAGACAGCATGAGCAATGGGAGACGACTGGCTAACTACACATAAAAAGATTTTCAAGCACTTTCTTGAATTTGGGGATCCCAAAATTTTAGTCATAATATAAGTATGATTTACTAGACCAGTGTCTGGAAGCCTGGGTGTAGGAGGAGATAAAGCAGATTGTTGTATTAATCCACGCCTAGGGGTCATCAGAGCAAATGACATAGAAAGAAGAGTGGCAGAGCATTTTGAGGGTACTGGTGTAAACGGTTAAATATTCAATCATGGGCTTTTGGTTGGGAAAGAGGAAGTAAAGCTAAAAGGAGTTTAACAGCCTGAGTAAAATGGTGGGTACTGACTTCCTAGGACTTTCTCTTCTCTAACTTTACAATGTAAATGAATGGGAAATGCACATTTCACACATAAATGTTCTTTACAACATTTGGTACTGAAAAAATAAATCATGCTAAAAAGGATGGGTCAGCTGCACAAATTCTACATGAGCCATCTGAACCAACAAGCCTAGCTGTGAAGTCCTGAGAATGGCTTTATGGTTGAAATTTGGTTGACTTTAGAAACATCTAGTTACAAATGAAAATACATTAGGAAGAGTTAACCAAACAGGCTAATGCTGATGAATCTTCTTATATTTATAAATCAGTAGGTTTTGGGTCTCTTTTAGAAGGAAGTTCAAGAAGTGTTATAATGTTATCCAGCCTGAAATTGGAGGTAACAAAAGTGCTCAGAAATGTGAAAGGTTTGGGAAAGGCACCTCCACTCACCAACTCTCTCATCCTATGTTCCCCCCGGCCTGTCACATGCCTTAATTTCACCATTAGAAATCCACCATGTGGACTGATGATGAAGGATTCCATTAGATGCTAACATCCCAGGAAATAAGTAGTAACTCTGCTAATCACTGACAAGCATATTTGAGATGTATTTAAGAAATCACACTGAAGAAGGCCCTGTGAGAGATGATATGGTACAGATCACACTGGTGCCTGGAAAGGAGAACAGCAGTAAAGGAGATGTGAGAGATCTCAAATACGAAGTTTCCGTGTGCCTTGGCTTGGTGGCTGAGATGTCAGGCTACTCTCACATTTATGGTTACCTGTTTCCTGCATTACCAAACAGGTTAGACATGTTTCCAGATGTCTAGAAAAAAACAGCATGCTGTGCTGTTCAAAGCAGAGTGAGTCAGACCAGAAAGGCTTTCAGCATTATTAACTCTTGCACCATTTTTGCATATTGACAGTTATCTAATTTCACAGGTGGTAAAAACTATTTCAAGTTACCCCTACCCTGACCCAACTGAAGTGAATTTCCTCTTGTTTACGTTTTCCTTGGAAACCTTGCTTTCTCCTAAACTGGAGGAGTCATAGCTAAAGGCTAATTTAAATGCAAGATATTGCTGGGTTGGTAATCTTTTTTTGAGAACAATAAATCATATTTTTATTTTATATGCCCATTCATTACACAAATTAGGTATTTAGAGTCTACAGGCCCCATGCTATCCTTAAAAATTAATGCAATATATTTTGGGGGGGGCAAGTCTAGACTTAGATGACTGCAGCCAACCCGACTACAAAAAAAAATGGGGGCTCTAATGTGGGGGGGTCTCACTGTCCTACACGCAGTTAATATGCTACTGTGGTGGGACAGAAAGACTCTGGGCTGGAGAGAGATGATGAGGGACTGAGTTTTGAGTCCTTTCTGACTTTTCTTGGCTGTAAGACCACAGGAAATCACGCAACTTGCTGGAACCCTAGTTTCCTCACTTTCAGGGTGACAATTACACTGTCTTCTTCAAAGAATGACTGTGAAGATTTGATGAGATAATGAATATAAACCACTTTGTAAGCTCCACAGTAAAAAACAAAACAAAACAAAACACCTCATGTGAGGACCTATGATCATCCACAGTGCAAATATACTTTGACTGGGTACACTGCCCTTTTCCCAGGCAGTTCTTTAGTCTAAACCTATCAATCAATGGCTCATCATTTATCAAGAGACTCAGAAAGTGATGTGTTTCACCTTCTTGGCTTGTGTGTGCTGAATCCTCAGCCACTAACTTGATTTGAATGTAGCCTATCAAATAAAGAAGGTTTCAAATCAGAAGATTGAGGGAGTGATAACATTCTCCCACTTCTATGAATTTTTCATTTTATTCCAAGACAGTCAAAAAGTGCTATGTAGGTCAAGTCTCACTCTTCTCGGGTTTGAACAGAAGGTCAAGGAGAATATTTTCTCCACTTCTATTTGCAATTCAACGACTGCCTGAAAGTGAGCCTTCAGGGGCCTTCATTCCCCAGGCCCTGATATCTTCAGGAGGATCAGAAAGAGAATTGAGCATCTGGCTGAGGAGCTCTGTCTGGAATTTTATGGTTTTCTTTAAGACCTTAGAATTCTTGGGGGCTTCTTTTCCTCTCACTGATAAGAAGGTATAGTTATAGTAAAATTTTACTTTTATGTTTTATTTTTATTTCTAGGGTAGAATTGCCTGGCTATTAATTTAGGAGATTTCAGTCACACCCACCACCACTACCCCAAAATGCCTTAGCCAGCTGAAGCTGTGCTTCTTGAGGTAACTGTATAGTCATCAAAGCCACTGGACTCAACCTTACAACTATAAACCAACATTTACCTCTTTAACAATAGTCTGTTTTGAGCAGGCAGCTATCAGAGTAAGGGTGGAGAGCCAGAGGTGGCATGATGTGGCGGAAATAGTTCTGGGTGGAGGTTAGGGCACCGTGGGGGTAGTTCTGTGTCTCCTGTAGTGTATGACCTTGAGCAAGTGAGTCCCCTCCTCGGACTTTTCTGTAACAGGAGGGACTGGATTAGATTGTTTTTGAAGCTCCAATCTATTAGTAACAGTCTGTGATTCTCTATTCAGCTTTAGCCTCATTCACCCATAAGGGCTTTTCTTTCCTCTGGGTCATGAGACCCCTGAGAAAAGGTAAATTAAACTCTTCTCTCTATGCCTTTAAATATTTCAACATTTGTCCTTTGGCCCTTAGAAGAAACTGAGTAATGTGGACTTTACTTACTTCCATAGTTTCATTTCTACCCTCACTGCTCTCCCCCACCCCATGTCAGATTTCTGTCAGTTTCTCAATGGATTATTCTTTGTACCCTCTTTCCCCACTTCTCTAACTACCTACCCTTCAGGTCACAGCTCAAACACTTCTGCCTCTGTCAGGCCAGGTTTGGTCTTTCTCTTACTTATTCCAGTGGTCAGTACCCTATGCTTCTGTGTAATATTTGTTTTGCTCTACTCTCTGAAAGTAGGAACAATGCTCAGGTGTTAGGTTGGATAGGAGGAGCCCAGAGATATTTGTGCACGCTGAGCTGTGTTTGTTGGCAGTTTTAAAGGATCACCTTTGCTTAGTGCTGTATAGAAAAGGATTTCCTATACATTTTCTCTCTGATGAGGTACCTGACAGGCAAAAGCAATTCCCCTCATGCACCTCTGACCCTTGTATTAGGAAGAGAGATGCTTTAATTTCTGGTAAAGTCATATGATTATAAAGAAGCAAAAGAAGGAGGAGCTGAATCTTATGGAAAACAAAACACACTAGAATTAGAAGTCAGGAAATTTTCTTTTGAATCCCAAATCTGCTATTGGCTTGTTGGATAGTAGATATATCATTTGTCTTTCTCATCTGTAAATCATATGAGACATAATATGTCTTGCATATTGTTGCTGTGAGCATTGGTTAGAATAAAAACACATAAACACATATAAACACACACACACACACACACACACACACACACACACACATACACACACACACACTGCTCCCTGGAATATAAATAAGCACTTTTTTGGTGAGGCTCAGCAAGGGAGAGATTTCCTTTATTCGTAGAGTCTTGGCAAACCAAGGGGAGCTGGAGGTGATGATGGTCACTGTGAGGGAAGAGTGACTGGGGTTTAGGAAAGAACCAGCTGGTGTAACAGAATTATTACTGAGTGAAAAAGAATCAGAAGACTAATGGTTGGGTCCCAATCTTGCTATGGGGGCCCTTGGGCCTTTAGGCAAGTTAACTTTCCCTGGTCTTTTCCCCTCACCTGTTAATAAGGAGTGGTAACACTTTATCAATCTGACATGACTATTGTCAGGATCAAACGAGATGACATAAGTGAAGGATGAAAGGTCCCAGCTGCCTGGCATGGTTTGCCCAGCTCATAATAGTTGAGCGAATTGTGGAATGAAATGACCTGCCAGCACCTGAATTATCAGCCACAATCTGAAACCTCAGCTCTTTATCTGGAGAAAAACTGAGAAATATTTCTCAGCTTTTCTCCAGATAAAGTTGGAACAATGATGTTCCCTGCCCTGAGGAGTGGTTTTAAGGATCAAACAAGAAGGCAAGTCATAAAGGTTTTGCCTTATTGCTCCTTCTCACACATTTCCTTATCTCAACATTTTAGAAGCAGTGCCAATTTAGAAGATAACTTAATTTGGAATAATATAGCATTCTTTTTTTTTTTTAATAAACATACAGGGGACTTAACAAAGCTCCTTTTGTTTTGAAAGCAAAAAAAACAAAAAACAAACAAACAAAACCCCAGAGCTTCTAAACATTGATATTGCCCCGAATTTTCTGACCATTGAGCAAAAAATGATTCCCTCTTGAGAGTCTCTGCTCTGAATGGGTCAGACAGAATAGCCTAACAGGAAACTATTTTCTGAGACAAGAGTACCCATGGCAATATTATGGTAAGAAGTTGATAAAATTAGACTGATGGTTAAATTGGGTCCTGGATTAAATGTGTAAAAAAGAAGTGTAAACAGGTTTGAATTCCTATGTGTACTAATTACTCTCTCCCAGAAATATTACTAGGTTTTTGGCTGTATTTAGGAGAAAAAGTCACTGATTTGCTTTAACATTTCTCAGTTTTACATTAATTAGGCACTGTTGAACCATTTGCTTCTCTTTGAATTAACTGCAGTAATGTGTTTTACATTCCTCTCTGGTCATCTTTCTCTTTATTATTCCCCTAGTTATGGGGAAAGTGTGATAGATAAAAGTGTCAAAAGGCCCTGTAATCATCTTTTGGCCATATTTGACCTTTATTATGTTATGTTCTAGCCTGCTCCTTTTAAACGAATTCTGCTGTTTATTTTCTGCTCTCCTATTTGATTTTTCAATGAAATAGTGCCCTGTGCTTAACAGACACACAACTGCACACAAACGTGTACAGGTATGCATACACACACACACACACACTTCAAAAGCACCATTGCATTATGTTCACTGATAGGGGTAAAAACAGAAATAACCCTTTTAAATCCGTCTTGTGAGATTTTTTTTTTTTGTCCCGCCTCTGTTTGTTTTTTTCAAGGAAGTCTCAGAGCTTCGCCAGTCAATTTTAGATAATGTTCTCCAGTTACTACTGGTCACACAAGCGGTCTCATCTCATTGATTAAAATATTCATCCCATGTAAAAATAAAAAGAATTGCACTTCCTTTAACTTTAAAATTTCTCTTTTCTCCCAACCTGATAAACTTTCAGAGGCCTGAAGTTTGGAAGGTTATGTCGCCAGTTTATTTTCTCTCTTCTAGCTGTTCTTCCTCCTCCAGTAAGCCATTAGTTATGGTTTTTGACCTCACGAGGGGTGGAAAGGGAGAGAAGAGATGGTTCCAGAAAGGGTTTTCTTTCCCCTCAGTAATTTAGGCTCATTTGTGGCAAGTGCAGGGTGCTATCTTTTGCTTTTCGTATGTGCCAAAAGAAAAGTCTCTTTAGCTGTGTAGGAAGGAATCAAATTATTGGTTGACAGTCCCAGCTCTGGGCTGAATATAAAGAACAATTTTTAATCATTTTATTGAGGGGCTTGCCAGAATTCTGAAGGAAGAGCAAGCATTAAACAATCAAGTAAAGTCAGGACGACACAGCAGCAGTACAAGAGCATGCTGTAATTCTTATTGTACTTTAAAAATGAAATACTGGCAGCAAAAAAATTTTGGAGTCATTTTTCTCTAAATACAGATTCAGGAAGTACATTCTTAAAATAAATTCATTTTTGGAGTTTCATCTTAGCTATAGATGTAGGGCAAAAGACAGACTTCTCTAAGTAGAATTGTCCTGCGTTTTCAGTAGATAAGACCATGTTTAACAACACCTGCGTGTGTATTTATTATCACTGGCTGAAATAAACTTTAATAATTAACAGCAAGAACTATGAGGATTAGATTTTTAATAAAGAAATGATTAAATATGAAACTTCAAAATGGCTGTCAAAGAGCATTTTATTGTAAGCACGCTTGATAGGCAAAAATTCTAAGCAAAAATGAAATTGTATGTTACATACTGACATTCTTATAAGTAAAATAAGGACATTTCCCTCCCTTGATAATCAAAACATTAAAATTCAAATCAAAACAACACCAAAAATATCCACTAAAGAATAAATGTGAATTAATGAATCATCAATAATGTTAAAGCAGGATGTATTTACCTTTAACCTGATACCAACATGTTTCATACAGTCAAAATGAAAAAGTAGGGAGTCATTATTAATTCATAAAAGGAATTTTATCAATTTAAAAAATAATTTTAGAAAAGCATATCTTTTAAAACCATATTGTGTAAACTTGTATCTTTTGAGTACACAGCACCGTGCTCAGTGCTAAGAGAGCACAAAATGAAGTAAAAGACAGTTTTCTTCAGAAGCTTATAATTTCACTGAGAAGGCAAAATAGATTCTTGAGGCTCTAGTTAGTGGAGAGCACACAACAAGGAGTATTTTAGTAATGACATTGAGAGTCATTGGAATTTAGAAGTCATAGTCAAATCATGGTCCTGTGTGAGGTAAACTACAGTTGGGTTTTGAGTGATATCAGATTACGATGTATGGGGGTGGGGGTGGGGAATGGGGTGGCCCATGCAAGTGGGAGACTATGGGACGGGACCAATTAATCAAAACATCAGTGGACAGTAATAAGCATAATAGGCAGAAAAATGTAACGAGACTAACTTTCCTCTTGATGAGGGTCCACATCGGAGAGAATGTCCCATGCAAAAAGCTATAGCTACACTTCAAGGGGCAGAAACAGGTGGCACTGAAAAGGACAGTGAGAATAATGCTGATAACAGAAAGGAGTTCTTGTGCTTTTGGAAAAGGCCATAACTGCATCTGAACATCTTAGAGATGGTTCTGTGGGACTCAGTAGAAAAGGAGGGAAGAGCAGGTTTGGAAAAGAGCATATCAGTTAAATCATCCTTAAGATATTAATTAGTAACTAGCTATCTTAATTGAGGGGAATTGAATTTAAATGAATCACTAGAAAATCTATGATTTTTTTATCCTTATCCTTTTTTTTTGGGGGGGGAGGGTTCAAGCTATATTCAATATGCAGTTAATATTTGCCAGTAATTGTGTTAATCAATGTATAATGATGTAATTGGGAAAAATATAAAGGTCAGTAATGGAGATATTATCCAGAAATCTTAAAGTTTAAAGATTTCAGGGAGCTGCAACTGTAGCTAATTTTAAGGACAGCCCTCCTCTGTTCTCTCTCTCTCTGTCTCTCTCTCTGTCTCTCTCTCTGTCTCTCTCTCTCTCTCTCTCTCTCTCTCTCTCTCTCTCTTTCATACACATACACACACACTTTCTTATTATATTCTAGAACATTTTTCCTCTGTTACTTTTTAACTTCAGCTTTTAAAACTCTTAATGTACATGTATTCTTGTAAACCATCTCATATACTTTTTGAGCAAGGCAGAAAATAAATAAAATCAAAGTAAGAAAGCTTCACCCCAAATCCTGCCAACCCAATGAATTGAATGTTTTTCATTTGTATTTCCTCCTGACTTTTATCTGTATGAATACACAGTTTATACATACTTGTAGTCAGAGCGTTTGAGTTACAGGGAAAAAAAATTAATCTCTTTCAAGGAAAAATGGCACAAAAGGGGTCCTTTACATAGGATCCCTGGTGGCTTAATTGTCACCTCTATCCTGGTGGAGAACAGCATTAGGTAGGCAGCTTGCCCAGGGAGCAGCTATGTTTAGCCAACGTGGATTGTGTGATAAGAGGGAGGAGCCCTGGCCGTATGTTATCTGACTCATCTTCTCAAGCACACGTGTCAGTTTCTGCTACAGTCAGGACAGTGTCCTTCAGAAAACAGAGCAGAACTGTAAAAGTAACTTTCCTGGGCTGCAACCCTTAATGTCCACAGACCAAATTTCAGAAACTAACAAGTTCTGGGATTCATCAAGCCTTCAATAAATCACATGCATAATAACATCATTATTACTTGCTTTTGGCCCTCACACAATTGCCCTTTCTCTGGTCTGGAACTGCAGCTCACGCTTCTGTGCAGTGTTTGATTCTTCCCCAGGCTCCACAGCAGTCTGCTGGGGCTACAAGAGGAATGTTCAAATGAAGCTACTTTAACTACTGCTTCATTTCCTCTCATTTTGTGTGTGTTCCAAGTTGGTGTGTATCTGATATGTAATGTACATAATTTAATATCAGACCTGGTCCAGCATAATTTTCAGGATCATTTTTTTGAGGAGTGAGGAGTAATCAGCAAAAGATGGGAGATAAGCACACAGCATACTTCTGAGCATGGATTTTATTCATTTCTCTACGATTACTGGCTCTATGACCACAGATGATTGAATTTCCCTGGGCTTCAATTTCTTCATCTTTATTTTGGGTATATTTGTGTTTTCCTCAAGGTTGGTGAGTTTCACCAGGGTGAGAACATGAATGGCACTGTGCTCGGTCTAAGCAGGCGATCAGAGCAAGGCTGACAGCCATTTGCCAATGGCTGGGAGAACTGAAAAGGGGCTCCTTGCAGCTGGCATCGCAGTGAAGAGGCTCCTCTTGCTACTATGGATACAGGCTCATCAATATCTGCCTTCTTCCTAGTAACACTGACTACCTAGATCACAAAAATGAGTTTTCTACAGAGGCCAGACAAAGCTGTTGTTTACATACCACATGTACTAAGTTTGAATCTTGACATTATCTAACTCCAACTTCCAGGCAAACATTGTTTGGCTCAGGGAAGGGAATATCAAGGCATGCATGGAGCTGCATTATCAATGAATGGATAGTGAACACATGGCTACACAGTACTCTCACTTATGAGTGGGCTGAAAAGAGCTGGGAACCCAACCGTATTTGAACCAGACACATAATTGTGACTTGATCTGCCTTCTGGTGATGTACTCATAGAAATTTAATTTCTTGAAGCACTGGTTCATGAAAGCTCATTGGGCAGCTTTAGAACTACGTTACTTTGGGAAAGTCATATAACTTCTGAGCGCCTCATCTGTTAATTTGAACCAGTAATATCAGCAGCCTCCTTTCTAGGGCTCTTATGAAGTTTATTTGATGTGTATGCAGGCGCTTTGTAAATGGTACAACTCTAGGAGTATTAGGAATTATTATTATGCTCTTGTGCATGTTTTTGCTAGTTATTGTCTGATTGACTTTTCCTGATATTTTTATTCTTGTATAACTGAACTGTAATGTCAACCATCTCTACCTACAAAGGATATTAAATTTTAAGGAATAAAGTCACTTCTTCACTTGCTATTACGGTGATCATTGCTCATGATTAGGAAGAATTTTGTTAGTTAAGATATGATTTGAGGGGGGCCTAGA
The DNA here is from genome assembly GCA_033961575.1 of Aselliscus stoliczkanus. Lineage (NCBI taxonomy): Eukaryota > Metazoa > Chordata > Mammalia > Chiroptera > Hipposideridae > Aselliscus > Aselliscus stoliczkanus. Next base: position 110,411,297 of record CM066731.1, on the reverse strand, counting down.
AGGTTTTTTCTCTGTGCTCCATTTCCAAATATACTCCTGACAAACTTGCTAACAATGAAAAGTTCCAAAACTGGGAATTCACTTTACTGGCACTGTTTTAATGGAATTCCATTTTAAGCTCTACCATTCATATATACCTTATTAGGAACTGAGTTCATCTAATCATTCTTGTAAGTTTTCAATAGAGGAAGGAAATGGAACATAAGCTAATAAGGGTGAGGGCCAAAGCCTCAGAAATAAGTTTAGAAAGAGAACACAGTGGGTATGCTGATATTGGAATTTTTCTCTATGTGGGTGGTAGACTATTTGGACTGTGTCTAATGATTAATGTTGCTTTCTTCTGTAGGTGACCAAAAAATTATGTAGAAATGCATTTCTATATCAGAACCAGAATACTTGGGGTTGAGGAAAGAGAGAGAAATGGGTCTTACCCAGCCGGTCTTGTGTCTTCAATGGCTCTGTCCACTGGAATCAGATCACTGAGGTAGACATTGAAGTTTCCTTCTTTCCATCTTCTTTCTGCTTCCTTCTCCTTTCCATGGGGAACAATTACAGGACGTCCAAACTGCCCGGGAGCTTTTGGGACTCTTGGAGAAACTGTCATATCAATGCTTAACACCTGGTGCATTTTGCTGTTTTCAGGTAAAAGGGCTTTTGTATGACTTTGGTTGAGTTCTTCAGTTTGGGCCTTGTCAGTTAAGTTGATTCTTGCTGGTTTTAGGCCCCCCGCTTGACTGGTTTGAGACACTGTTGCTTTCTGTTGAGCAAATAAAGGGAAAGATGCCCCACTTCTATTCCTGGAAATGTGTTTCCCTTGGCTTTCACCCAATATTATAGGAAATACAGTTTTGCTTTTAGGATTGGGGATGTCTTTGGTGCCTTTCTTTAGCTCCTCCTCCTTGGTTATAACCACAACATGGCTTTCAGAGAAATTGAGTTTCTTCCCGCCGGTCACTTTGGCTCCATCATCCTTTGGCAAGCTTCCCAACAGTGTCTCATTAATAGATTGCTTCTTTAAGCCATTTAAATTGGCAATGAGCTTGGAAAAGGGAAGGTTTTTATTGGCTTTGTGCTTATATGCATTTAGTTCTTTGCTCTGAGTCTCAGTTTTATTTAAGGCGATGGCTTCCCTAGGTTTTGGCACTGGTGGGCTGGCAGGGTGTATCCTCTCATTTGCTACTGCCTGTGATTGCTGCTTTGATCTGTTAGGATTAAGCCTGATGGTCATATTCAGGTTCTCTTCAGCTGCTTGTTTTGATGTGTCACTGCTGTGACTCTGACTCTTCTGAGACTCCTGGTTTATACCAACAGGCCCCGTGTGTACAGATATTTTGGGCAATGGAGTTCCTCTTCCTGCTATGAATGGGGTTTTCTGAGTCCCCTGAGTTATAGTTTGCTTTGGTGTCACAGAGTGAGAATAGGCTTCAGGTTTGAAATCTCTCTCCTCTGTCATCCGCTTGGTAAAAGTCACTGGGAAAGTCTGCTTATGTACAGGATGCCACAAAGGTGCAACCTTAACCCTTCTTGGGGCCTTCTGCATTTTTCTTTCCCTCTGGGTTTGGTCCAAATCATCTTCATCCTGGGGCATGCTCTCCTCAGTCTTTCTAAAGTTCAACTTGCCCCATACCCCCTTCCCATGTCCCCTTAGTGGGGGCTTCATCTCTTTTATGCTGCTGTAAACAATCTTCATTTGGTCCGGCTGAACTCTGAACCCTATTCGCTCCCTTCTGACGATGTCTTCCTTGAGGACCCTTGTGTTGATCTCACTGAATGAGAGGCGGAGAGCTGCCATGTCAAAGAGCAGCCAGATGACAGAAGCTACAAATATAAATGCCAGGACTCGCCCACTTCCTCGGAAAAACTTTCGGACCTTGTTCATCGTACAAAGGCTTCCCTTGCAGCCTGCCCTCCCTTTGAGCCTGCTTACCTTGAGTGGACAGGGGGCTGAAGTAGTGGCAGCAGCAGCAGCAGCAGCAGCAGAGTTGCCAGAAAGCAGCCCCCTCCCCTGAACACAGCAGGAAACAGCGGTCCAAGGGAAAGCTCAGTTCCTACAGCCTGTCAGTCTCTGCCTGCGTGGCATTTCACAGCAGAGCATCTGTGCCTGCTCCGCGGGCCCCTGGCTAAACCCTGCCAAACACTGTCCTTAGGTCACTCTGGGACCAGTCAGTTCCAGCCACTAGACAGTTAAACATATCACTGCGTCTTGTCTCCAGGAGCCCCGTGTCCACCTTCCTACAAGCCCAAGAAAAGGTGGGGGCCGGGCTGGGACTGCTGCTTCTCTCCTCCCAGTCCTCAGTCTGCACGCTGTAACTCAACACCACTTCTCATAAGGAAAACATTTCAAGCCATTACCCAGAAAACTTCATTCAACTCTCACCTTCTGTGTTATGTGAGAGTGTGTTTTCAGGGCAATTAAAGAGAAAGAAAGCTATCTCATTTGGAGAGCATGTGTTCCTGGTTTGTAACCCCACCTACCCCATTCCTGCTCATTAACCCTGTTGTACCCAGGTCTCTGAATGATCTGCCTGAGCAATCAATCACGGATCCTTGACGTTTCTGCTTTAAGAGGTGGCAGCTTAAAGAAGTGGGTCTAGCATAACCTCAATACCAGAGGTGGAGGTATAATTATTCAGAAGTCTTCCTTGAGGGGGTATTAAAGTGTTTCTTTGTAAGTCAACTGTTTTTTAAACTAGCTTATTTTTATTATTTGATTTAATAGATGCAAACTCAATTTGTCATATTGTTATAAAGGTTTCTAAACACTTATTCTCAGCACTTGTCTCATCATAGACCCTAACAGTTTGCTGATTGCACCAGATCTTGGATCTGACTTTGCATGGCTGGTAGACTGGTTCCCACATAGGCTTTACCTTAGACTCACTCTGAAGAAGTCTCCCCGCTTTCTGCTTCATTGATGGGCGAAGAGGGCAGAAATGACAGTTGGTTTGGTATTGTGTTTTTAAGAAGCTTCCCAAGGCTTTCTAATGTACAGCCAAAGTTGAAAAACACTGCTCTAGAATGAAATGCCTCACTATTATTATTTTTTTCGGTTTTTGAACACTGCCCATCATTTTTGTGAAATTCCTTCCCAGGCTGAGTACAACTTAACAAAAACTACATATTCCCAGAACAAGTGAATAAGAATCTGCATTTTTAACATCACCTTGGATAAACATTGTCCATAAAGCTTGAGAAGTACTGCCCCAGGGCACTGTTCTCTAAGGGGCTCTGAGTGATCTGCAGACAGTGATGCCACTTATTACTCTAGGGTTAGCATCCCTGCTGTGGGATAAACTTAGGCTCCCAAAGACATGGGAAGGGAAAAAGGAAAGATTCTAAATTCTTTGTACTTATGCATTGTCTCCTGCAGCATCTGGCCTTTAAGTTTGTACTTTACCCCAAGGGAGGAAGCCCAGATAAATGCAGTTATAGTAACCTGTTTCTGGAATTCCTGATTCTCCTTTTCATTGAGTGCCTGCTCACTCTGATTTGGAATATCCACATGGATGGCTGCATTGGTAGCTCAGTCCCTTTCGCCATGCATCCCTGCCTCGATTCATCCATCCTTTCAGTATTTGTTCAGTGTGTTCCCTGGCTCAGGCCCTTTGTTGGGTGTTAAAGGATATTGAGTAAAGAGACATAGTTCTTGTCTTTGAAATCTCACAGTCTATTCATGGACACAGACAGGTAGGCACATATTTAATACACAATAAAAAATATGACAGAATAATATCCTGGGTTCCATGGGAATGTAACTTAGTTTTGAGATGCATGGATGATTTTTGAAGAAGCCATCCTTAGGCTTGAGGGATGAATAAGGACATAATTTTCTCTTCTCATTTTGTGGTGCAAGAAAAGAAATATTAGTTGGATGATGAAAGGCGGATACATTGGCATAAGCATAGAAGTGAAGAGAGAGTATAGTACCTAATGGGAAGCATAAGTTTCTGAGGACCAGAATGATTGGAACGCAGGCTTTGGTGTTTGCTGGCATGTGTGTGTATGCACCCAGTATGTCCCAAACACTTTATTAAGCTCTTTCCATTGAGTCTGTCATTCAGTCTCACAACAATCCAATGAGGAAGACACAGTTATGACTATCACTTTGTAATCAAGGAAACAAAAGCTTAGGGAGGTGAAGCCACTCGAAGTAGATATTAGAGGAGTTGAATCTCAAATAAATGACTATATGATTTATAGTCCAGGTGCTTAAACACCACACAGTACTGCTTCTCTAGCTGTGTAAGTTTCAAATAAGTTAATTTTGTGTGTTTGCTCAGCAATAAAAAAGAAAATAATTTCGCAGATTAATGTGAAGATTGGGAAGCATGATTCAAAGTTTCTGTTAAAATGAAAGCATGATAGTCACTGTCACTAATACTGTTGCTGATGCTTTGTGGTGATAGTAGTGTGGGGTGCAAGTAAGAGGCAATATATCAGTTTCTCCCAAAAATCAAATAAAAGATTGGTGACTAACATGATTTTAGCACTGGGGCAAGAAGTACAATATATCTGAGTTTTTTTTGTGTTTTCTTCTTGCTGCTCCTATTTCTTTTTATTATGGATTCAATCAATGAACAATTGTCCACTAAGAATTAACTACATTCCCAAAACATGAAGTAGGTGACATTGGTTTTGCCCCAAATGATCTTAAAACTCCACTGAATAGTACACATGCAGCACAGAACATGGCACAACTATTTAGGATCCATGTTCTGAAATAAAGCGAGAATTTTTATTTTATCTTTTTAAGTATCGGGGGTAAGTGGTTTGCATTATAATATTGTTTGAAATACGAAAATAGAATGATTTGTTAATTACAAACAAACCTATATGCAAGTAACCTGTATGCAAACCCTAAAGGTTAGAAATAAAAATTTTACAGAAGAAAAAAAAAGAAAAAGAAAATAGAATGCTTTGAAAATATTTTACTATAGAAGATTTAAGTTTTGTCTAACTGCATGTCTACCCCAAATGGCAGCTTAAATTACTCAAACTCTTGTTAGAACAGTTAACATTTGTTGCATCCTTGCTATGCTTGGTAGCTTTAAAAGACTGCTTGAAAAATATGCTGAGTCTTCTATATTGATTTGATCTTAGAACAGTGATTTATTTCTCTCTTTCTCTGGCCTGTCCTTACTAATACAAATATAAATTGCTTGCAACAGGAGAGAAAAATGTTAAGAAAAGTAGAGTCTTGGCTTATCTATCTTGGGTAAAGTTACTGATTACCTCTGGCTTACTCTTTAGTGCTAGCTGATATAGAATTCAGAATAAGACAAGAAGAGAACCTAAGGGAGGAAAGAAATATTGACTAAGTCCCCTACAAAAGGAAGAGTGGATTGATATTTAGACCTGGTCTAAAATACTTCTTTGGCCATTAATAGACATGACCATGGATACGTCACATGTGAAAGAACTCCTCTAAAGGTCTCTTCCCAAGCTCTTCTCCATCTTTTCCCCTGGTGAGTCTATGGGCATCCATGTGGATGACAGAAGGTGGCTATAAGCAATGCTGCAGATGCAACATTATGGCTCTTCAGGGACCCAGTAACAATTTCTGGTGGCCTGGCAGCTATACATCCCTCCTGTATTGTTTCTTTTGCCTGGACATGTGATGTTCAGACCAGTGACAAAGTATGGATAGAAAAGAATAGAAAACAAAGAAAATAAGAAATTTTACTTTTACTAGAAGCCAACACACACATTATCCAATAGATAACCTTTCATATTGGTAAATCATGCTGTTTTTTATTTTAGTTGTATTAATTTCCATGTTACCAGCAGAAAATTAAATATATTGGTGAATTGGCTATTTAAAGTACTTCTGACTATCATCCTAAATGGGAGCTTTGGCTGGTCAAATTTTTCAAGAATCTAAACAAACTTAGTTGGAGTGGATATCAGCCTAAATATCTAGTTATAAAGTGATCACTGGGAGGCTCTTGTAGGGGGTATTCTAATTCTCATTCTGAGTCTACCTCTGTAGTAAAAATTAAAAATACATATTTTAGTTTCTTCCTCTGTAAAATGGATATATTAGCAGGAGGACACAACCTTTACTCTACTTGGTTGCTGTAAGGATAATCATATTAATAGCAAACATTCATTGAGAATTTTCTGAGTATTTGCCACTAGATTTGCCCAGACTAGATCATAAACTGTTCAACAGGACAGCTCTATGTAAAATTAGGGTTGGGTCTGTACCCTTATCCTAAATCCATGGCACATAGCTCTGAATCATCCTCGTTGTTAATCAGTAGGAGTTCAATAAACATGTTTTTATTTCTATCCTCAGATTTCCCCTTTAGGAACACAGAATCTTAGAAGTACTGGTTGGTTCCAGTTCTCTGACTTTGCAGCAAAAGTAACTCTCTCAGGGTGTTTGAATGTTTCTTGATTATGTGAGTATAGTCTAAGTAACTAATGGCTATTTTCTTTTATGATATTTACTCAACAGCTTACCCTAATATAAGGATGTAAAGGAAAAATATAATTAAACACATGTTTTACAGAGAATGATGATAATCTATAGATGCATTTTTGAATTTGAATTAGATTTAAATTTGGGGATTCCAGTTAAAGATAATATGGGATGAAGATATGATTCATTTGGGAAATTTGAATGGGAAAGCTGAGTAAATATTAAACATCATTGTGCTTTCTTATTTTAATACTGCCATTTTTTTTCCTTCAGAAATTTTTTTGAGTAAAAGACAAATTGTATTCAACAGTATAATACTATCCTGTGAACAAGACTCACACACAAAAAAGAGAAGGTTGAAATCATAATTTAAAGGCTAGAGTTATTGAAAAATTCATAGGTGGAATACAAATATAAATGAGAATCTTATTTCATTTCAACAAGTTCTTCCAGTGAAGATGCATGAATATAACTCAGGCAGTCATTTAAGCATTGGCGTATGTCTCTTTTTTTTATAACTTTTGGAAGCTGGTTAGGAAATGACCTCACTCCCTAAGGCCCAGAGAATGAGGGCTGCTGTGACCTTCCCTTGGATATTTGTTCCTGAAAAGAGTTCCCCATATTAATGGTTATAAATCATAATTAATTAAGCCTAAGTTTAAAGAAAGCAAAGCCTCTACCCTTGAAAGGTAATATACTGTACTTAGACCTCAGTTTCCATTGATATTTGCAGGTTGGAGCCAAGCCAACATTTATGCTTTATAGGTCTCTGGTCAATTTTAATTTTTTAATATTTTATTTTGATTAGGAAAAAATTTAATAAAGTTAAAGGTAAAACATTATTTGAGTACCTACCTTGGGCAAAGAACTGTGCTAGCTATCAGAAGGAAGAAAATCAGAAGATCCTTAAAAAACAAGTTGTCAGTGAGCCCAACACCTGTAGCTCAAATACAAAGTTAACAGCCACTGGTATTGGTTAATTATAAATTTGGGGATAAAACAAGAAAATAGCTCAGAGAGACTCTACAAAAGGCTTTACTAACTCACATGGGAAAGGTAGGCAGAACAATGATAGTTTGAGAGAAAAGAGAAGTTCAGATTTAAATATGTCAGGTTTGAAATATGCATGGATTACCACATACTAGGCTCTGGGAAAACAAAGAAGCTGAAACTCATAGCTTAGTGTATTGTTTCCAATTTTTTGTACATCAAACAATTTCATGGGGATGGATTTTTAAAATATAGATTCCCATGTTCTACTCTCTGAGTTTCTGAGGTTGAATACAGGGCCCAGGAATCTAGATTTTTAAGTGGACTATCAGATGTTTCTGACACAGGTGGACCAAGAACCACACTTTGAGGCTCATTGGTTCAGTGACAGAGAAAAACATATTAATATTAAAATGGAAAAAGTGAAACAAGCAACTAATTTATTGAGATGATTGGGAAGGCTTCCTGGTGTTGCTGAATGACTGTGAATTCACCTATGGCTAGGGAGGGGAATTTAGGAAGAACATTCTAGCAAAGGGAAGGACAGGCTCAAAGCACTGAGGGAGGAAGACATGAGAATGACATCAAGGAATAATCACAGTTTCATATCACTAGATTTTAGAGTGCATAGCCAAGCAATGGGGCACATTGTTGGATGGGCCTGGACTGTGATGAACCCATTGTTCACGTTAGGATTTAGAAATTTTATCTTTCAAGAAACACAAGCCATTGAACCATTTTAAAAAAAATATTGGGTTGGCAATGGTTAGTAAAATTATATAGGATTCAAATGTACATTTCTATTGTATACTACATCATCTATATATTGCATTGTGTGTTCATCACCCAGTCAGTTCTCCTTCCATCACCATATATTTATTTGACTCCTACTTCTCCCTCTTCTACCACCCTCAAAAACTGTTGTCTGTGTCTATTGAGTTTTTGTTTCTTTGCGTATTTGTTGCTTTCAGTTTTATATTCCACATACGAGTGAAGTCATATGGTTCTCGACTTTTTCTGTCTGACTTATTAAAGTTGGAGTGTGATAATCATGTTTTTGAAGAGAACTGGTGGAGACTGGATTGGTAGGAGGCAAGCTGCAAAAAAGGATGAATGCAACCTGTTCACTGCCCTCCTTTCAATCAGTGTAGTCAGACATGGAATACAATCTAAACTTTAATTGTAGGTATTATATTAGTCTGTGTAAGAGTAATTTTTCGAGATCCAGTGGGAAGGCTGAAAGCAAGATCATTTCCTACTAAAGAATGGGCCCTATTAAAGGCACAAATGATTAAAATATAGATAAAGTACAAATATAAGTGCCACTCATTCTCTTTAAAAGCCTAGGGTATGTTTAATTTTTAAGACACTGCAAAAATATTTTTTAAGACACTTGTATCATTTCATATTCCCACCAACAGTGTATGAGAGTCTCAAATCCTTTACCAACACTTGGCTTTTTAATTTTTGTCATTCTTCTTGGGATATAGTGGTATATATTTGTGGTTTTAAAGTTATATTCCCTAAGGAAGAATGATTTTGAGAAAATTTTCATGTATTTATCAGTCCTCTACATATGATTTTTTTTTTTTTTTTTTTTTTTTTTTTTTTAAAGATTTTATTGGGGAATTGGCAGAGGGGAACAGCGTTGGGGAATCGGGGAAGGGGAACAGACAAGTTGCTGTCTTTTTGTTCTTCAGTTTAGTTGCGGAGGATGTTGCTTCACTGTTGGTATCGTCATTGCGCTCTTCCTGGATGAGGCAGATCGGTCGCTGGCCTCTGGATGTCGCTCACCGCGGCTGTTGGCAGCTCACGCTTGGCTGCCAGCCGCTCACGCTGGCTGCGGGCCACTCACTGTAGCCTATGGCAGCCCACTGCAGCAGGGGCTGCAGCCCACACCATCACCGGGGGGCACAGCCCAGCTCCAGGTGGAGCTGCTGTTAGCTGTAGAGGGCAGTGTCACTGGCCCTCATGTGGGATCCGAACCGGGGCCGCTGGCATCCCAAAACCAGCGCTTAACCAATGCGCCACTCGGCCGGCCCTACATATGATTTTTGATGAAGGATCTTTTCAAACATTTTGCTCATTTTTAAAAAGATTTTTATTAAAAATATAGCTAACATATAATATTGTATTAGTTTCAGGGGTACACCATAGTTATTTAAAATTTATATACCTAAAGAAGTGATCACCATAATAAATCCAGCAACCATCTGACACTGTATCATGCTATCACAATATTATTGACTATATTCCCTATGCTATACATTACATCCCCATGTCCCCATGACTTATTTGTTTTATACCTGGAAATCTGGAACTCTTCTTCCCCTTCACCTTTCCCAACTTTTTAAATTTTTCTTTTTTTTCTTTTTTTTTTTTTTTTTGAGGGCAGTGTCACTGGACCTCTATGTGGGATCTGAACCAGGGCTGCTGGCGTCCCAAGCCAGCTCTTAACCACTGTGCCACTCAGCCGGCCCCCAACTTTTAAAATTTTTAAATTACAGTTGACATTCAATATTATTTGATATTAACTTCAGGTGTATAGCATAGTGGTCAGAAATTTATATAATTTAAGAAGTGATCCCCTACTAGTTTAGTACCTACCTGGCACTATACATAATTATTACCATATTATTGATTATATTCCCTATGCTTTATTTTACAACCCCATGACTATTTTGTAACTATTGATTTGGATTTCTTAATCCCTTCACTTTTTTCACCCTGCCCCCAACCCCTCCCATCTATCACTCCAATAAATCTAGCACCCATCTAACACCATACATAGTTATTGCAATATTATTGACAATATTCCTTATGCTATACCCTACATCCCCATAACCCCTTTGAAACAACCAATTTGTACTTCTTAATCTCTTCCCCCTTTTCACCCATACCTCCAAACTCCCTCCCATCTGGCAACCATCAAAATGTTCTCTATATCTATGAGTTTGTTTCCGTGTTGTTCATTTACTTTGTTCTTTAGATTCCACATATAAGTGAAATCCATGGCATCTCTCTTTCCCTGTCTGACCTGTCACTCTGCACAGTAACTTTCAGGTCCATCCATGTTGCCGCAGATGGCAAGAACCCATTCCCTTTCATGGCTGAGCAATATTCCATTGTATATATGTACCACCTCCTTTTGATCCATTTTTCCATCGACAGACACCCAGGCTGCCTCCATATCTTGGCCATTGTAAACAATGCTGCAATGAACATATGGATGCACAAGTCCCCTCAAAGTAGCATTTTGGGTTTCTTCAAATAAATATCCAGAAGTGGGATTACTGGGTCCTATTTATAGCCTTATTACTGGGTCTCTTGTTATAGCCTTTGTTTTAAAGTCTGTTTTGTTTAAGTATTGCTACCCCAGCTATTTTGTTTGTTTGTTTCCATTTTAATGAAGTATCTTTTCCTTTCCATCTGTGTGTGTCTTTTAATCTGAAGTAATTCTCTTGTAGGCAGCATATGTGACAGTTTTGTTTTCTTATCCATTCAGCCCTCCCATGTCATTTGATTAGAGCACTTAATTCATTTACATTGAAAATAATTGTTGATAGATGTGTAGCTATTGCCATTTTATTATTCATAATTTTGTTCTTTTTTTTTTCTTTCTTTTCCATCTTAAAGAAGTCCCTCTAATATTTCTTGTAATTCTGTCTTGGTGGTGACGAACTCCTTTAGCTTTTACTTGTCTGGGAAGCTCTTTATCTGTCCTTTGATTTTAAATGATAGCCTTGCTGGGTAGAATACCCACGGTTGTAGATACCTGTTTTTCATCACTTTGAATATCTTGTGCCAGTCTCTTCTGGCCTGCAAAGTTTCTGTCAAGAAATTAGTTGACAATCTTATGGGGGCTCCCTTATAAGTTACTAATTGCCTTTCTCTTGCTCCTTTTAGGATTCTCTCTTTGTCTTTAACCTTTGCCATTTTAATTATAATATGATAATATGTCTTGGTGTGGGCCTGTTAGGGTTCTTCTTGTTTGGGGCTCTGTGAGCTTCCTGGATTTGTATGTCTTTTTCCTTCACTAGGTTAGGAAAGTTTTCAGTCATCATTTCTTCAAATAGATTCTCAATCACTTGCTTTCTGTCTTCTTCTGGTGTGACTGTTATGTGAATGTTGTTAGACTTGATGTTGTCCCAGAGGTCTCTTAAATTATGCTTTTTTTTTTTTTTAATTCTTTTTGCCATACTGATTGGGTGTTTTTGGCTACCTTGTCTTCCAAATCACTAATTCAATCCTCTGCTTCATCTAGTTTGCTGGTGATTCATTCTAGGTCATTTTTCATTTTAGTTATTGTATTCTTCACTTCTCACTAGTTCCTTTTCATGGCTTCTATGTCCTTTTTTATGTTAGCTATCTCTTTGTTGAAGTTCTCACTAAGTCCCTTGAGCATCCTTATAGCCATTGTTTTGAACTGTGTATCTGGTAGATTGCTTGCCTCCATTTTGTTGAGTTCTTCTTCTGGAGCTTTCTACTGTTCTTTCATTTGAAATATATTTCTTTGTTTCCTCATTCTTTGTTTCCTCTGTGTTTGTTTCTATGTGTTAGGTAGATCTGCAATGTCTTCCAGTCTTGGCTGAGTAGCATTATACAGTAGGTGTCCTGTGGGGCCCTGGCACAGTCTCCTTCGTCACCTGCTCCAGGTGCTCCAGGAGTGTCCCTTGTGTGGTTTTGTGTGCCCTCCTATTGTAGTTGAGTCTTGATAGCTATTGGCATGTCATTAGGTAGAATTGACCCTCAGGCTGATTGGCTGTGGAGTTTGGCCATGTCCACAGCTTAAAGGCTGCTGTGTGGTGGCCTTGTCCCACTGAGTGGGATTTGCCTCAGGGGGCTCAGTGGTGCCTGTTGAAACCCCCGCTTTGGGTGTGCTGCTTATGAAGCTAATTGAGCAGTGCTCTGATATGTTTGGAAACCAACCTCCATTTATGTTGGTTCTGGGGCATTTTGGGAAGGGCTCTGGTGTAGGCCCATGTTACCTAATGCCTGTGATCAGCAGGGGATTATCTGGTAGGAGCTCCAAAGCTATCCCAGGTTGTTCTCTGCCAGTGTTAAACCTGGATATGCATGGGAGAGTGAAATGAGGATGTCTGCCACCAGGCCTGGGGTAGCTCTACAAAAAGCTTGGATGCCCCAAGGCCTACTGACGCCTGCTAGCTCCCTTAAAGTTCAGCCACTGATAAAGCCTCATGTGATATCCATGCTGGGTGAGGCAGGGTCTCAGGGAGTCACTAGAGTAAGAAGAGCTGCGGTTACCAGATTAATGTAGATTCTGGTTTGCTGCCAGTGCTGAACCTGGAGCTTCTTAGCAAAAGTCTCAGAGCACACTGAGGTCAGTTGCAGCCTGTCTGGGGCCTGCAGGACTCTGATAGTTTTCAAAAAAGAGTACAATGTGTGGATTGGCTGAGTGGCTCAGTTGGTTAAGAGCTTGTTCAAGAGTGCGAGCTGAGCTCTGAGCAACAGCATTTTGATGCCCAGCCCGTGCTGAGCTGCTGCTGAGCTGCCAACAGGTAGCAGGATGGCTCAGCTAAAAAAAATAAAAAAAAATAAATAAAATAAAAAAAAATTCAATATTGGCAGGGCTTGCTGTTCATGGAAAAAGCGCCTCTAGTGCTGGGAGATTGGTGGGGTGGGGTCCCAGTGAGACAGCAAGGTGGAGCAGTGGAGCTTACACCGCCAATCAGATTTAGATTTGGTCTCTTGGGGGCGGGCTCAACACAGGAAAGATGGTAACTACCTGCTGGCTACAGAAAAGGAGGGCCTCACACAGGGAAAATGGTGACTGTCCTCCCATCCTAGCTCCAAATCCACACACCTCAGCCTGCCCTTGGTATGCCTCTGATGTCCCCCCAAGTCACTGTCTCTATGCTGGAGCCCAGAGTGAGTGCCTGCTAATGAGAGAATCTGTGTGTGGGCCCAGTAAGAGGCTGGGTTTTCTGCAGTCCTCTGTCATGGTTGATCAGAATCCTCTCTGTATTTTATAGCCAGGTATTGTGGGAGCTCCTCTACCCAACACCAGTACTGTGGGCTTGGGAGCCTGATGTGAGGCTGGGGTTGCTCGCTCTTCTGGGGGGAACCTCCACGATGGAGATATCCCTCCAGGTTCTCAACTACCACACACAGGTGTGGGTCCAGGTGGGTCTCTGTCTCCAGCCCTCCTAGCAGCCTCAACATTGCTTCTGTATATCCTCAATCATAAAACTTCTGCATAGCTAGACTTCAGTGGGTTCTCTGGATTGATTGTTCTATAATTTAGTTGTAATTTTAATGTGTTCATGGCACAGTGTTTATTCTACTCCACCATCTTGGATCTCTCCACATTTTGCCCACTTTTAAATGGATTTGTTTTCTTATCATTTAGAGACACAAAAAAATCTTTTAGGGATGACAGATAAGTTTATTATCTTGATCTTGGTGATGGTTTTATAGATGTATACATAATTTCAAAATGTATCAAATTGTACACCTTTAAAACATAGTTTAATATATGTCTATTACAGTTCGATAAAGTTTGTTTTTTGTTTTTTGTTTTTCTTTTGTTTTGTTTTTACTCATGAAAGAATAAGGGTAATTCCTGGACAAGAAGACAAGTGTTACATTTTTTACCACTCCAGGTAGGAAAAATGTGGGTGGAGCCATTATTATACTTAAGGTCCCCAAGAAAGTGTCCTTAGCTCTCTGGTCCTAGAGTAAACTGCAGTTCTGTCAGTGGGTCTCAACAAGGGCAGTGCAGGATCTCTGATTTGTGTTGTGTTGCCTCAGGCTGTCTGAGAGGGCAGAACTTTGTGTTTTTTGTGTGTGTCCAGCTGAATGCACTTGTGATTCTTCATGCCTGGGTACAAAGTACCCACTGACTCCTTTAGCACATTTAATAGAAAGCAATTGCAAAGTTAGAATTCAACCATAGCATGGCATCTAAATTAAAATCGAGTTGCACAATATCTATAACAAAGGCCTCTAGGCTTCAATTATAGTCTTTTTTGAAGAAAATATTTGTAAAATATGGTATTTGTTGGGGAGAGGACTTCAGGACCCAGGCCTAGGGTGGACATTGTGCATGGAACCCTTTCCAAAAACAATGTTTAGGGCTTTAGAAGTTTAAGAAGGGCAAGAATGGATGGGGTGTGTGTGGAGGAACTCAGAGCTTGGATGGGTTTGATGATCAGTTCGAATTTCTCACTGAGTGAGACAGGGAATATAGAATAAACTCAGGAAGTACAGAACAAATGCAAGATTTCTGCTTGGGTGACTGGATGAATATTTTTATCCAGTGGTTCTCCAACATCACCATGCACCAGAATCACCCAGAAGACTACTGGATCCCATTACTGAGGTTTCTGATTGATTAGGTCTGAAGTGGAGTCCCAGAATTTACACTTATAATAAGTTCCCTAATGAGGCTAAAGGTGCTAATCTGGGGACACCACTTTGATACACACTGGCTTTTGCTGAGAATGAGGAGCCTAGAGGAGAAATAAGTTCATGGAAGATAATGATGATTTTGATTGTGGTCATGCTGAGTTAGCACTGCCAAGAGGATATATTTGATTAGAGATATCCTTTGTCAAAAAAAACAAAAAATAAGTTGGCTTGGATTTTAAGAAAGAACCCAAGGCTTGAGGCCTATGTGGGGTTGTAAGCATATATTTGATACTACATGCATAAGATTACTCAGGCACAGCATAGAGCACAAGACAAGAAAGTAGAGGAAGTGTATATATAATAAGAAAGACACTGAGAAAGAACAGGTAGATAGAGTGGGAAGACTGGTAAGGAATAACATCATGAAAATCCAGGTAAGGAAGAATGGAAGATATTCAGCAGGATCATGTTTCTAAGAAGTTAAGCAAAATATATTCTTAAAATAGCCCTTTAGATTTGCCAGTTAAGAGTTCATTGGTGACCTTTAAATGATTTTTAAACTGAGGCGAAATGCATATAAGATAAAATTAACTATTTGAAAGCGAAAAATTCAATGTCCTTTAACACATTCACAATATTGTAAAACCACCACCTCTAACTAGTTTCAAAATTTTCCCAAAAGGATCCCTCATACTCATTAATAAGTCAATGCCCATGATCTCCTCTTCCCAATCACTGGCAACCCAATCTGTCTTCTGTCTCTATGGATTTACCGCTTCTGGATGTGTATATAAATGGAACCATATAATAGGTGATATTTTGAGTTTAGCTTCTTTCACACAGTATAATGTTGTCAAGGTTCATCTACTTTGTAACATGTATTAGCACTTTGTTCCTTTTAATGGATAAATAATATCCATTGCATATTTACACCACAATTTATTTATCCACTCATCTATTGTCGGACATTTGGGTTGTTTCCACTTTTTGGTTATTGGCAATAAAGCTGCTGTAAACATGCCTGTACATATATTTGCTTGAGTACCTGTTTTTAATTCTTTTGGACATATACCTAGGAGTGAAATTGCTGGGTCATGTGGCAATCCTGTTTAACTTTTTGAGAAACTTCCAAATCGTTTTCCACAGAAGCTGAACCATTTTATATCCCAACTAACAATGCATGAGGGCTGCAATTTATCCACATACTTGCCAACACTTGTGTTTTTCATTTTTAAAATTATTATTTTAATAGCCATCCTTGTGGATATGAAGTGATATCTCATTGGGGTTCTGAATTGGATGTCTGCAATGACTAATGTTGTTGAGCATCTTTTCATGTGTTTGCTGGTCATTTGCTATTCTCTTTGAAGAAATATCTACTCAAGGCTTTTGCCTATTTTAAAAATTAGGTTGTTTGTCTTTTTGTTGTTCAGTTGTAAGTTTTCTTTTTTTATTCTGGATATTAGACTCTTATTAGACATATGATTTTTACATATTTCCTCCCATTGTGTAGGTTGGCTTTTCACTTTCTTGATAATGTTCTTTGATATGTAAAAGCTTTTAAATTTGATAAAGTACAACTTGTCTGGTTTTTTTTTTCCTTTACTTGCCTGTGCTTTCCATGTCATATTTAAGCATCCTTTGGAAAAAACAGAGTCATTAGTATTTGCTCCCACGTTTTCTAGATTTTTATGATTTTAGACCTTATGTTTAGGTCACTGATCCATCTTGTGTTAATTTTTGTATATGGTGTTAAGTGAATCATTTGAAAAAGAGTTGTGAGGGTAAAAAGAGTGAGAAACTGAATGGAAGGAATTTAGCTTTTCTTTTAAGAATTTTGGTTATCTCTTATACATGTGTGTTTTCTTGTTTACTGTCTGACCCTAACTAGATTTTAGGACCCACGAAGGCAAAACCTACGTTTATTTTATTCACTATTATATTCTTAGAGCCTAGCACTCAATCACTATTACTTTTCACAATGTTCCACGCACCAAAAAATACAAAAGTGATTAAACCAGGGAAGGTTCTATGCTCATGTAGTTCACACTCTAGTGGGGGGACACCACTTGATAAACGACGAGTGTAATTTTAAGTAGTGATGCATTCCAGAAAGAGAAATAAAAGGGAATAGGGAAAGAAATTGGAGATATAATCAGGGGAGCTTCTTTAAAGAGGAAATATCTGAACAGAAATTTAGATCAAGTGAGGGAATGAGTTATGAAAAAAATCTGGGAGAAGAGATTCCAGATGGAGAAAATGAGTATAAGTAAGAACGAGAGTGGAAAGAGATGAATTCGGAGAAGTAGGCAGGGGCCATACTTCATGGCTAATTTATTGTATAAATGACAGCATTTGTTGAAAGAGTGGGCCAACATTCATAGCATTATATAGATTACTTTAAAGTGGTCTTTTCTTAAAATCTACTTTGTGAAGTAGGTGCTAATATCCCTGTTGTATAGGTAAGAAAACTAAGGCACAGTGAGGTTAAGTAATCTGCCAAAGTCACACAGCCACTCAGATAGTGTTGAGTCCAGGATATAAACCCAGGTAGCCTGGATCCACTACACCAGTGTTTCACAATCTTTTTTTCTGTTGTTGTTTATTATTGAACCCTATTTCCTAGGAGAAAAAAATAATTTTTTTTTCTCTTCCTCTAAAGAGGGAGGAATTAAACACTAAAAAATGCCATTTTGTCAAGTAGAGTAGAACTTTGGAAGACCAGAAACCATTGTAATATTTCAGAATTTTTGCACCCTGCCACCCCCCTCCAGAACCAATTTTTACTCCTTCAAGGGAAGCATCACCTCAGTAAGAAAAATGTATGCACTACACTGTAATACATAGTTTTATAGTGAATACATATCTTATGAATAACTTATGTCTCTAATAAATAAGTACTTTTATTGTATAATTTTCTTACAAACAGAGAAATTAAAGGGAAAAGTCAGTAGTTTAATGAGACTGCTTTTTATTTGAGGATGGAAAAACTGAATATTTTTGAAGACTAAGGTATAAAGGTGATAAGATTGAAGATAAAGAGTGAATAAAACCTTATCAGATTCAAGTGAGGTCCAGGAGGAGACAGGAAATAGGTTTAAGAACACAGGTGGATTATTTAATTCATTTTGGAACGACTTGGAGCACTTCCATTTTGAAATTGTACCTATTCCAGGGCAGATAAGGATAAATGGAGATGAAAGGAAGGGAAATGTTAGGGAGTTTGTGTCCCACGGCTGCCAATTGTTTTTAAATAAATACAAGGCAGACACTGAAGGGTTAGGGTGGGTGGGAAGAAGATCAATGTGCTTGGTAAAGGTTGGAATTGGTTGTTATAAAGAGAAAGAAATGCTGCTAACTCAGACCAAGAGTAAGGATTGTCAGAGAGTTTGGAGAGCCTGACATTTAAACCAAGGCCTCTAATCTGGGGTAAAACACGCCGAGTGACAAAAGAACAGAATGGAGATCTGGATAGTCCCAGAGCATTCAGTGACAAAGAGGGATGGGAAAGCAGATATGGAGTCCTGAATTCTGACCCGCTTGCTGGGGAGTGGGATGTCATGGAACAGCCCTTGTAGGGAAGTGGGAGTGGCTGGATCTTGAAGCACTAGGAAAATTTCTACAGGTTAGGTTAGGAAGTAAGGACTCAGGGTTTTAGGTGTTGGGTTTTTGTTGTTTTTTTTTCTGTAGAAGTAGGCATTCTTTAATTACCACAGACTTACGGAGGCTTTATCCTTTGAAAAAATGATTATTAATGATATAAAAATATTTTATCTGTCTCTTTTGGCAGAAACTGATTTAATTAATCTTCACCTGCTCTCTGACATCACTCGGTTAAAAGTTTCAATGACTCACAAGCAAGGCTTGCCTTAAGAGGCCAAATGGCTGGGTGAATCTCTTTAGGGTGAGATCAGAGAAAAATTGTCAGGTGAAGTGAAATGAGTGTTTGGTGCCCAGCCCTCTGCCCTGGCTCCCGAGGAGCTCTGCCTGCCTAACTTGGACCTCCTCTGTGACAGTCCAGGTGTCACACCAATAATGGCCTCAGAACATGTCCGGATTCCTCTTGCTCTTCTCATCTGTCCTACTCTGAAACCATCCTGCTCTCTCCATGACCTCCATTTTAGCAAAGTGAAGAGAAGGAAGAGAAGGAATAGAAAAAGAAGTGTTGTGGGAGGGGCAGACAACAGGAGCTGTGGAGGCATTGTGAGGGCACTTTTCATGTGTTGTGAACAAGTGGGTAAAATGAAAACCTTTCAAAAGGAGCTAGATGCTTCTTCATATGTCCCCACAACAACCACCAACTCAATTTCTGCCCCCTGGAGAAAGATCAAAATAACTTTCTGTGGGATGATTGGTGACAATAACTTTGGATCCAATTACATTATCGTAACCTGAAAATAATCTTTCCATTTGAGGCTTGCTAAAGAACTGAACTGTGAAACTCAAATTTCAAGTGTGAGAAAGGAAAGAGATTTGAACTCAGGGCCCTTTGGACATTTCCCTCAATATTAAAGAAGGATTTTTTTTTTTTTTTTTTTTTTTTGCTGTCTGAAAATAGAATAGGAAATGGACAAGTGATAAACTAAGAAATGGTGGAAGCAATACCTAATGGGAAATGAAACTAAATGAAGAAAAGAAAGATGGGTTCAGATTAATGTTAGGCTTGCGGTTATCATTGAATCAGAATTTATTTACATTATCACATATTTTCAGAGTTACACAGCTCTTCTGATGTCTAAGTGTTTTTCTTACTCTTGAGAGCTAAGGATTAACTCTCTTCTCATGTCTGGGCACACAGGAGACAGGAGTATCCACTCATGGCTGAGCTAAGAAATGTAAACATAGCTTTAAAGCACCTACCTTCTTTCCAGCTGGATGAAATATGCCTGAAAATAGATAAACTCTCCCCATGAATTGGAATTGGATTGGACCATGCAAAGGAGAAACACTTGAGAGAGAAGAAAAGATTAACAATGTGTATATTTCACACATGTGCATACATACTCGTATATGTCTATAAGCAGAGGGTGCCAAAAAAATCTATACATATTTTAGGAAAGGAAACCTATATTAGAATTGTAACACTCAATATGTACTGATAACAAAAGGTGAACACAAGTCACGTCTGACTTTTGCAATTGTAAGAGGTGCCCAACATGGTTACCATCAGCATCCCGACACTTCTGATTACGGTGAACTACTGCTTGAGCAACACTGACCAAAGTGTCCACTTGTATACATTTTTTGGCACCCCCGGTGTTTATACATGAACACACAAAACCATGTGTGATTTATGTTTGTGTATACATAGTCATACACATATGTATGTGCAGAATGCACAGAACACACCCAAACAAATACACACCAGATGTGCTAATTTTGAGCTCTGTAAGAAAAAGATTATTATGGAGAGAGACATGAAATGCCTTTTGAGGACATTGGTCATACTACCAGGATACTAGTTTTTTGAAGGGCATATTATGTATTTTGCATATGTTTATTTTGGGTAAGAGGATACATAATAACTGCCTTAAGATTTTGGATATCATATGAAAGAAGGATTTAACTCATTCCATATGGTTCTAGAGAGTAGAAATGTGGACGAGACATTCCAGATTTCTGTTCTAAATTAGAACAATTTCTTAATAATTAGTGCTATAGAAAAGAGATGTGTATTCCTTCTAAAACTAGATAATAATCTGTTTGCTCTTGGAAATGAAATGTGGCAGAGGCTGCATGGCCATCTGTCATGAAAGTTATAGGGGCATTCTTCCATTTGGTGGGAGTTTGGACTATAGTCACTTGTTGCACCATCTCTGTTCTAAAATTCAATGGTTCTCTCAAAAACATAAACGAATCTGGAGGGAAGTCAAGTCCGATAATGGTTTTGACTTTCTGACTGCTTTTATTTTATTCAGTGACATATGAGCAGCTAACTCCTATCTCAATAAATCCTAGAGATAAAAATTTTTCTGTCTTCTATTTGATTTCTACTCTCCTTAATTCTTTTCCTATCCTTTATTTTCTGTTCTCTTTTCCTTGTCTTTTATGTTTTTTAAATTCCACCTGTGCTTTGTAGACATAAGGGATGAAGTGAAGGTAATTGTTGTTGAGAAAATAAAATGAGGAAGAAAAATGTTTAACTCAGTTAACTTATATTTTCACTTCAAACCCTGGCTGTGTATGAGTATGTGAATATGGGTATGCATACTGTAGTGTGTGTGTGTGTGTGTGTGTGTGTGTGTGTGTGTGTGTGTGTGTGTAGACCCTCGGTGAGCTGCGCTATTGCCTGAGAATAAATCTTGGAGTACTTTTAACCTAGACAATTCTTTTCCCAGATGGATATTTGAAAGAGTTGGGGGTTGGAAGCCACTTTTGATTGTCATAATGCCTGAGGACTGCTACTGGAATTTAATGGGAGAAGGGAAGGAATGCTCAGTGTCCACCAGTGTTTGGGACAGTCCCATACAATCAAGTATTATGCTACCCCAAATGACAATAAAGCCACATTTAAGAACATTAGGTGAAGGCTTTGGAGATACACTATCCGGGTTTGAATCCTGGTTCTGTCATTTTCAGCCCTGTGATCTTGAACAAGTACTTTAATTTCTTTGGGCTTTTGTTTTCTCATCTGTAATACAAAGAGTAATAAGAATACCTACCTCACAGCATTGTTAGGAAGATTAAATGAATTAATAACCCAAGTGTATAGAGGAGTACAGACAAAACCTCACACACTCAACAAGTTTCAGCTACAATTTTTATTTTTCTGAAATGGCTGGAAATGGGTATTTGGATTTATTTTACATGTTGAGTATATGAGAGTCTCTAGTATACTAGCTTTGAGGAAACTAGAACACGATAAATCAACACTTAACAAGTGTGGTCTATGGACCCCTTGAAGTTGCGAAGCTGCTGTGATATCACCATGGACATGCATGTGCAGTAAGCATTGACAAGATCAAATTGGTGTGCCTTCCTCTTTCTCTCATATGCAAATATACACCCAACTATTTCCTAACACACACACACACACACACACACACACACACACACACACACACACAGTTGTAGTTAATAAAATGGACATTCATTTAAAGTCTTAGGAGTTTTGTCAGTATGTATCTGCTCAATAAGTGGATATAAAAATACATTTAGAAAATATGGGGACTATGGAATTTTGAAAAAATTGTTTCTTTAATTCATTATGCTTGAAAGGTTGTGATTTATACAACAGGACATTCTTAATAATACACTAATGGTGAAGAATGTTTTATCCTTTCAAAGCCTGACTCTGAAGGCATTTTAAGATTTGCTTTATTCCAAGGTCATAATCATGGATGGTCACAATAATTCTGTCATAAGTCAGTTCTACAAGGCACATTTAATTAAGCAGAATCTGCTAAAACATTGTAATGCCATAGAAATTGCTTCTAGATTAGAAAAAACCCTGACATTAACTTGTTTACCTTCCATTTTAATCTATTTAATGAAAACAGAGTCAAGACTTTTCATAATGGTGGACCTTGGTATGATGAATAATATTTCCAATTGATTTTGTCCTATCTGTTTAAATAATATCCCTTTCCCATTCTGACCAGCTCATTTGAAGGGAACACAAGTACATAGGACAATATGTAGACTGAACTATATGATTCCCCCATAATATGATTATTATATTTTTCTATGAATATACAAGAGGTGTTAAAACTTCCTGCCTTTCCTGGAAACATCTGTTGATCTACTTCTGGCACAGGTAACCTGTATGTGCTGGATGTCTGAAATTCCATGGATAGAATGGGGATACTTTATAGTTTGTTAAAATATGCATGCTCACGCATATTTCACTATTTGTTATGAGGATTAAATGAGTTCTTACAACTGCATAGAGAGATGCAGACAAATAAAGCACATTTAGTATATATCAGTTGCAATTTTGATTTTTCTGAAATGGCTAGGAATGGGCCATTTGGTTTCAATCTTACATGTTGAGTGGTATATGAATTTCTGTATGCCTTGATCCGTTTTTAGGAAATTAGAGCAGGAACCTGTATGCAAACAATTTCCATGAAGAGGATAGAGATATCTTATAATTGATTAAAGTAGGAATACTCTATGCACCACTCTGGTACAAGGTCTTGATAGTGGGGGAGGTTGTGCATATGTGAGCCAAGGAGTACAGTATATGGGACTCTGTCCGATCAGTTTTGCTGTGAAAATAAAACAGCTCTAAACTAGACTCTATTGTCCATTAAACTCGCAAAATACTCTTGGGATTAAGATTGGGATTGTAAAGTAATAATAATAATAATAATAATAATAATAATAATAATAATATTTGAGTAATTCAGAGTCCATAAGATCAAAACTTGAAATTACTTTTTTTCCCTCATGTACACCTGGGGAGCTGCAGACTTTGACTTTATGAGGAATTGCAGTTACTGATTTGTGTTTGTCTGCCTATGAGGAAGCCCAGCCTAGACAGGAAAGCCAAAATGCAGTCATCTTCATGGCTGTAAGACTGGCCCACTCAGGGTACCGCTGGTATGTCTGCAGCACTTCTTCACTAGTTTATATGACCGTGATCTGGGCATCATTTGCACTGTTTTCTTTCATCTTTATTGTTCTTGTTTGTTTGTGGTTTTGTACATTAAAGGTTTAATTACATTAAAAATATGACTGTTCACCCATTACTCATTTTTTTTTTTTTAGCAAAGAAACAGAAACATGAAATCGAGAACCCCATGCACAAAAATAAATTTTCTATAGGGAGACAGCCGGGCATAGTAGAGAGCAGACAGAGTTTGAGGTCACCACATCTCAAATTCATATCGCAGCTTTGCCATTTTCTTGTGATGGGTCTTAGGCACCCCAGGATCCTCACTGAGCTTCAGTTTCCTCATGTAAGAGATGTGGATTTTGATGCCTATTTGTAACAATTGGAGAAGGAGGGTAAAAGGTAAAAATAATTATGTGGAGGATAAAAACACCTAGCTCTGTGTCTGGCACATACTAGATGCTTATTAAGTGCTAAGGTAGCAATTCATGGTAGAAAAACAAAGACGTTTGTAATAATATTGTGTAATATGGTAAAAAAGGTCTGTTGGTGAGCTTTCCAGAACCAGAGCCTGTTCTCCACAGTGATACTGTCCCTCCTAACTCAGCAAACCATATCCCTGTTTTGCTAGCTAGCTTGCTTCTCCCATTTGTTACATTCATTTCAGGAATTAAGAGCCTTCATAAGACACCACACACACACACACACACACACACACACACACACACTTCTGCTTCTGTGATTTCTCATTCTTACAGGATTGGGTCCCAAATGCTGGATGTCCTCTATGTCTCTCAACCTTTTGTGACAACCCCCAACCTAAATTGTCCTATATACTTAGTGGCTAGTTCAGTCATTTGACCTATTAATGTACTCTCAGGTATTAATGGCTTACCCTGGCTCAAGAGCTTCACTTACTCCAAGAAGAGTATGCTTAATGTCTTCACCATTATATTCTCATTGCCTCATCTTTCTTGCCTATACCCAGTTTATGCTCTTTGGTAATATTTCACGTAATTTGAAAGTCAATTTTGTATCAAACTTTTTTGAAGAGCGGTTTTAGGGTCACATCAAAATTGAGAGGAAGGTACAGAGATTTCCCATATATCTGAGCCCGAACTCATTATCAGTACCCCATGCCAGAGTGCTACATTTGTTATAATAAGTGAACCTACATTGACATATTGTAATTGCCCAGAGTTCATAGTTTACATTACAGTTCACTCTTGGTGTTGTACACTCTATGGGTTTGGACAGATATATAATGACATATATCCACCATTGTGGTATCACACAGAATTATAATATTACAAGAGCATATTTTAACTGCCCTATATATCCTCTGTGCTCTTCTTATTCATCCTGTCCCCCCACCCATCTCCTGGTAACTGCTGATCTTTTTACTCTCTCCATACTTTTGCCTTTTTAGAATGCCATATAGTTGGAATAATATGTAGCATTTTTAAATTGGCTTCTTCCACTTAGTAATATGCATATAAGGTTGCTCTATATCTTTTCATGGCTCAATAGCTAATTTTTTAGTGCTGAATAATATTCCATCGTCTGGATGTACAAGAGTTTATTTATTTACCTACTGAAGGACATCTTGTTTGCTTCCAAGTCTTGGCAATTATTAATAAATCTGTGTGCAGGTTTTTGTATGGATGAAAATCATTTTCCAACTTTTTTCTTTTTTTAAGCAACACCATTGAAATAAATAAAGAATGTGGGGAAAGCAATACCTTTATTTTCAATGGATCCTTTAATGTTGAAACTGAAGGTAGGCCTCCATGAGTGGAATGGCATCAGAGTAGGCTGACATGGGATTTGAGTAGAGGGGTCTTTGGATCCTTCTTAAACCACTCAGCCCAAGGAAGTCACAATTTTGCTACACTGAGGAATTTTCTTGCTGAAATTCAATGGTTCTCACCATCTTTTCAATTTCAGAGATTGCTATAATCTTTTAGTGGTCTACTTAAAATAATTTTAAGAACCACAACTTCACTGGACAAATCAGCAGTCCCTACTTCAGTCTGACACTATCCTAATATATATACTGAACAGCAACTATAATTACTGAACTCTTGACTTTCTCACCATCCCAACCCATTTTCCTGTCAGATGCAACATTTATTTTCTTGACAAGGATTTCATATATTTTCACCAGATAAAATTATTCAAGGAAATGCTTTGTATGGTAGACACCACTATTTTATTATTTGAGAATGGTGCCCTTGAGGTTGTATGATACTGCTGCTTTGCGCTGTGGGTAAGCACACAATATTCACCTTAGGCTTGACTGTTAACTCCATTCTTCCTTAAGCTGTGCATTATCTCTTCACACATCCATTCAGCACAATGTTCTATCCGACACAACATGATAACATTGTTCATCTTAGCTAAAATAAAATGAGCTCTTCTTGTTCTTGACTTAGGGCCAATCTTAGAACTGAGTTCCAAGGGGCTGAGTTAGGATGTGGGTGGGGAACATCATGACTCTATGTCCTTTCATAATTTTGCCCTGATTACATGCTTTCATTTGTAGCAAAGTAAATTTTACGTATAGGTTAAAAGTCACCCATAATTACTTTTTGAAATATTTTGAACACAGTGATCCTCCTTGTAGTCAATTTATGCATACATATTATACAATTTTACATAACCACTAAAGATCATAAGGTCTTCAATCTAAGAAACTTGATCTCTCCTTCTTTGTTCTCTTTTTGTTACATAAAATTTTGGGTCACCATTTTGATTTTCTTTCATTCATTAGCTGGAGGAGCTTTCTAGTCACACAGAATAGTTTGTCTTGTTCTGATATTGTCATATTTTGAAGAGTCTCTCAAAACTTAAATGAGAAACTACTCATTATTGAGTGTTTAAAATATAGTCCTTTATGCTGTTTTAAAGTTGGAGAGATATGGACTTAACTAATCCAAACAAAGGTGACTATTTTCTCAAAAGAGGAAATACTGTTTGAAGAGCCAGAAATATGTGTTTATTTGTGGAGAAACTCAGTCTATAGTACTTGCAGTGGGAAGCTAATAGAAAATAATTTGACCAGGCTAATAGAAATAATTTTCAGGGTTCAGGCCACAAGCTCAAAGTTTAAAAGTAGAGGGTTGTCTTGGGGATTCCTTGTGAGAAACTATGTAAGATCAGCTGTTCAGCTGAGCTGTGTGAAATAACAGATGTATTGTTTTTAACAAACTTCCTCCAGTTTCACCCATCTCTTTCAAAAGTGATAATTTCTTAAGTGAAAAGACAGTCACATAATAATTAATTGCTGTTGAAAATTTAGAGATCTTTTTAATTGGCAGAAATGCACACTTTTTTCCTTTCTTTTTAAAGAAATTTTTAAATTTTATTTGAAGATGCAAATAGCTACCTTTTTAAATATCAGGATATTCTAGATGTTGTCCTGAACCCAGCTTTAAACCTTTAGTCCGTATATATACCATCAGTCAAAAAGAGAAGAATTTTATAGCAGGAGACCACATCATGATCCTCAAGCATCTGGAGAATCTTTCTTCCTAGTTTTCATTTCACATTTGTTCATTCAGAATGTCCAAGTGCTTCACATGGTGCTAAATGTTTTAGATACCAAAATGAAATAAATTTTTGTCCTAGCTATCCAGAAGTTCTCTGAAAGTAGGATAAAGCAGACATATAAAAATACCTAAATAAATATCAGTGAAACTGGGCATCAATGGGTTCAGTAGAACCACTAAGAATGAAGAGGTGGCCTGTGTCTGAATATTTGACTTTACCTTTCTGCTTACTCTTTAACAAGGGCTTCTTTATCATCCTTGTTTGTGAGTAGTCCAGAGGCTGAACCTTACTTTTTTCCCAAGATTTCTGTTCTGGCATTGTGAATCCTGGCTTCCAATACATCATTCTCTGTCATCTATTGCCCAAAGCTTAGCTAGACATTAGCTCATGGAATACAATGGTCTAGTTATCATTTGTTTAACCAAGATCCAATTAAAAAAACTATTGAGCTGACTGAATTTATGAATTAAATTACAAAAAGAAATATAGAATACTAGTGAAGAATTAAAGCTTTGGGAAAAATATATACTTCCAAGAAGTAGTTACTTTCCCACTGCTTATATCCCATTCATAGAGCATGAAACCTGAGGTGAGGTGATTTGGTTTTGATTTGAATCCTGGCTATGACACTTTGCAACTGAATGGGTAAGTGTCATTGGGCTATGTGAGGTAGAAATAAAATAATGTATGTAAAGGATATAACACACCACTAGTCATATATTAAATGCTCAGTAATAATGGAATACTATAATTTCCTGGTTGGCATCATCATAATCTTGATTCTGCTGCTAAAATATGCTCGTTATGCTCAGGGATGAACTCAGGGGGGCTACTTAGGTATTATAATTTCAGAGACAATTGAAAGAAACATGTCAAAAATATTCTTCTGCAAGTCTATAATATCTTAAATTTCTAATAACTGTGTTTCAGTAAATTAACTCTAAATGGAAACTTTTCCCATGCTTAGTATTCTAATCTATTAACATCTTTATACATAAGCAGAAGGAAAAGAAGATTGGTTTGAGACACAAGGTATCTCCTCCATCTTCCTCTGACATGATTGACAAAGATCACTGGAGCCTGGGAAAAAGAATCCAAAAAGACACTAAAAGCAAACTTCACCTATTTCAGTTTTATGGAAAGATAATATCTTTGCCTCTGCTTTTTCACATTCTAGGTATTATATCTAACCCAAGTAACCAAAGGTATCAACCAAACATACTGTTTATATGGCTTTCCAGTTCCTTAATATGTATGTTTTCTCAAATTTTGAGGACGATAATTCAGCCTGTGGAAATGTATTGCCTGAGAATGCATTAATTAATCTTTTACATACTATAGGCACTGGGTGATGGTGGATGAGAATTACTAGACCCAATTCCTGCTGAGAAAAATGAGAAAATGTGAATAAAATGTAAAAGGGAAACATTCACTTAAATTCTTTAGAACTCTAACAAGATAGAGAGAAATATGGGAAGGAATGTGTGAAAAATGAAAGTGGTGTTGGGACTGGGGTGGATGGGGAAGTGGGGCATGGCTTGGAGATGACTTTTCCTTGGGGGTGTATTTGCTAATTCCAGGGAGAGGAAGTCTCATATCTTTCAAAAGAATGAAAATGAAGTATGTTACTCGACTACATTGGAGTTGAGCTAGGAATCAGCTAGAACGATAACCAGAAAATCCTCACATATTTGGAAATTTAGAAGCATAACTTCAAGTAACCTATGGGTAAAAGAAAAGAAACCACAATGAAAAATAGGAAATCTATAAATAAATGACGGTAAAAATAGTACCCATCAAAATTTGTGAGATATATATATATATATAGTCGGGAAAGTCATGATGCATTTTTGCATTGAAAAACAGAAATATACGTCATGACTTTCCCGACGACCCAATGTATATATCAGAAAAGAAGAATGGCTGAAAGTCAATGAGGTCAGCATCAATCTCACAAAAATAAGCAAGTTAAACCCAATGAAATTAAGAGGCAGTAAATAATAAAATAAAAGCAGAAAATAATGTAATAAAAACACTCATAAAAGAGAGATTGACAAGTTAGGTTTTGAAAAGACTAATAAAATAGATAAATGTTAGTTAAGGACAATCAACAGAAGTAAGAAAGCACAGATAACCAATATAAAAAAATGGGGAAAAAAAAAAATGGGGAAAATGACAATATAATGGGTCCTTCAGAAATTAAAAATATCAAGAGTATATTATGAACAAATATATAGTAATAAATTTGAATACTGATAAATTTCTAAAAATGCAAAATTTACCAAAACTGTTACAAGGAAAATATGGATAATCCTTTGATTATTAAACGTATTGAATTCTGAATTGAAAAGATAATTATACTCAAACCAACAAACAAAACCCAATCTGCCACAAAGAATACTACCAACCCTCTTGTCAACTTTGATGAATTCTACCCAACAGTTTAAAAAGAAGCACATCAATTTAGATCAGTTCTACCAGAAAATAAAGAAGGGACACCCCTTAATTTGTTTTATGTGGCAACTATAACCTTGACACTAAAACCTCATAAAGATATTATGAGTAAGGAAATTTATAAGCCAGTCTTACTCATTAACAGAGATATAAAAACCTTAAAGTATTAGCAAACCCAATATAATAATGTCCAAAAAAGATGCATTATGATTAAGTTAGGTTTGTTCTAGGAATGCAAAATTAGTTTATCATTAAAAGGTCAGTATACTTCACAATTTAACAAAGGAGAACAATTATGTGGCCATCTCAATAGACGGAGAAAAAGCTTATGACAGAATTCAGTTCTTATTCATGATCATAAGTTTTAGCAAGCTATGAATACAAGGCAACTTTTAATTTGGTAAAGGATATCTATTTTTTTAAAATCCAGAAATACCATCCTTAATGAGGAATACTGAAAGCTTTTCTTTTGGTGTGAGGAATGGAAAAATATGGCTGAATATTCACTTCATTTCAAATTGTCTTGAAGAGCTTAACCAATATTGTAAGTCAAGAAAAAGGAGCTGTGAGAATTAGGAAAGAAGAAATAAATTTGCCACTATATTTCTGATGATACGATTGCATACATTAAAAATTCTGAGGCATCTATAGATAAATTATTAGAATTTGTAAGTTAATTTAACAAGGTTGTTGTATAAGAGGTTAGCTGAAAAAAAATATCAGTTGCATTCATATGTACTACACATTATAGGAACTGACATAAACTTTAAAGATAAATGTTAGCTACCTCACCTAGCCAAATGCAAAATTTTAGAATTTTGCCTAAGAAGCGGAATCAGTTTTAATCCAGTTGAATCTGTGGAACAATTTTATCTCAAATGTCTTAAAAATTCTCTGAAGTTTATTTTTTATAGTCTTTTTGCAGCAGAGTACTATAGGTACAGTGAGAGTCATTTAAAGAATGACTTCAAATAAAAGAAGTTATTTGAAAAATGAGCCAATTTTTTAATCTGGGCATATCAATATCAGTGTAACTTCTTCCAAGATAGCAATGACCAGCAAAGTCTCATGCTGGAGAAGCCATCATCAATAGTTAAATGGGATTTTGTTCTGTTACATTTCCTTGCTGCTTTCTTCCCAAGTGTCAGCATCTCCTCATGAGCTGCTTCTCTCTTTCCAAGCCCTTCCTGTGGTGAACCCAAATGTTGTTTATCAGATGGATGTAATTCAACTCACTAAATTACATCCTTGCCAATGGAAGTCGTGCTATGAATCCAACCCCCTCTACCTAGTGACATATGCATGTTGTTTCAAAATCTGCGTCACGAAGATCTGTGGGCAGATGTAGGTGGTACCTAACAGATGCAAACTTTTTATTTTTTATTTTTTTTTTAGTTTTTCCTTTGTTATTTGGAAACAATAGTAGAAAAGCAATCATTCCTTAGCCACAAAGGATTTAGACACAGAGTCAGTTATTGGGGCTAATCCTCAACCCTGTCCTGCCCTGTGTATCTTGCCAGACCTTGGGAGAGCAAAAAGAAAAACATAAACTTTACATTCTGCAGCTTATTTTAGTCTACTCCTGCCTTGTTGTTTTTCTATAGCTGGACCACACTTACCTGCCACACATACCTAACTAGCAATCAAGACAGGAAGGCAAGAGATGCCTGAATGGAACCTGGACTTACAGCACTTACTTCCACCCTTGTAGTAATTAAAAATGTACTTAATATTAGTTTCTACCACTGAAACATTTTAAAACTGACTTCTAGGACTCAGAAAATATAAAGGTGTTTTAATTACTTAGCAACCCTCTATGGGTTTAGTGGACATATGAGAAATATGAGCAAAGAAAATGAGAATATTATGACAATAAAGAATTCCTTTTTTGAAAACCTCTTCTCTTACCAGGAAGAACAGGAAACTCCCTCAATTTGGAGGTTGGCTAGATCCTGGGTTTAGTTTAATCATGAGTTAAATAAAAACAAAGACTCTAAATGTATGACCTATATTTCCTGTTAATTTTCCTAAACTGTTGAATCTAGGGTGAATTTCAAGATTATTTGGAGACTTTTTTCAGTTGGATATTCCAAGTATTGTTTTCAAAGGTCATTCATAGTAGTTTAAATAATTTAAAAGACTTTGAAAACAAGAAGATGTGACTTGTTATATCCAAACAAGAACATCTTAGAAATCAAAATTGTGACATTTGAGGAGGATTTAAACTTGGCAGAATTGTGTCTATAAAAGGAACAGTAGATTTCGAAAGTATTGGAAGCCATGTGGTTCATAAGCAAAGACATCACCACATGATCAAATCACTTGTTTAAATTCAAAATCTTTCCCCCTCTTCCAAACAATGTACATTTTGATCTCTAGCTTCCTGTTTTTAGATTTGGAACTGAATACCAATTTAGCTTCAGAAGTGTTGCTTTTAATTTCTGTTGAAAAATGTCAGATTTGGATTATCTTTTCATTTATTCAGTGAGTACACTATATTAAATCAGGAAGGCTATTTATAGAAAGGAGTGATTCACATTTAGTATTTTGATTAATCCTGGCATAAATCCCAACCTTTTTACTGTCAGCGGATGAGTGAAGGTAGCCACTTCTGCTGAGTCCTTGCCTTTCAGTTGTAATCGTCTATCAATTTGGGATTGTTAACCACAATATTTTCTAGGCACCTTCCTCAGTATCTGCTTTCAAAAGGCCAGGTTATTATTTTAAATATCTCCTCTTGCTAACATTAAATCAAGGTCCTATTTTATTAAGTTAAAAATGACTTAGGGCTTTCATGCTCACATTTTCCTCTTTCCTTTCACTGCACAGCCTTCAGAGCCATATCAGGCATAGAATATTGATAATACACAGTGTGCCAGAATGCTCCAGCACATGATTTTTGGTGCTATTTTAAGCATAAACCTGTTTCTGCAGCACAGTCCATCATGGATTTTTTTTTTCAAGACTTGTATTTTAGAATTGGAAATGAGCCATCACCTGAAATTCATACTAAATATCTGGAATTCTTAAACTCCTTTGGCAAATGGTCATCTGCCCCTTGTCCAGAACATAGCAGGTTTTAGCAGGAGATGAGGGTCACAGGTGGTAAACCTGTGATTGTTCAGAGCCTCTGCCCGCCCCTCATTCCCTGATACAGCAATGAGCTCTGTCTAACCTCATTTACTTGCTGACCTCAAAGCAACACCTCACTTAGCCACTTCTACTGGTGATCCTAAACCAAGAAGGCAGCCATCTTGGATAGAATCCCATTGACTTGCTTCAAGTCCAGCTTCTTTAAGTGATGACCATTTTGTCTAAGGAAATCTAGCCTTTGTAAGCACACCAACTGCTGAAAGGAAAGCTTGGTCTCACAGCTGACCTGTCTCCTCTAACATTTCACCCAGGTCCTTGCTTTCAAAATCTTCTGAGCGGGAAGCAGATGTCAATCTTTTAGTTCATCTATGTTCCTGGTCTCCATGGGACACTTTACAAACTCTCTAAATGCCTCTTTACCTCACTCTCTTCTGGTTCCCCAAGAGCTCCTTAGTTTAGCAAATATTCAGCTGGAAACTTAAATGCCTGTCTGAACTGCAGGCACTCGAGTCTTTCTTTGCTTGCAGATGGGGAGCAACTCCCTTCTCTTTTTTATAGGCTGGGTAAAGGAAATGAATGGCACAGACCTCTCTATTTGATCAGCCATCTCGACACCACTTTTTCGTTTATTTTCTACTCTGTATAGGAAGGAAGTGGGTCATTGTGATAGATAATGTCATTAGATTGTTTCTGTCATTTTTTAGTTAAGTCTAGCATACATGTATTTAGTATATTTTTGCAGAGGGCGAATGTAATTGTTGCTTACTATTTTCATTGTTGGAGCTTCAACAGAATTTCCAAGACAATAGGAATATCCTGTGGCATTGCCTTACAGAGCAGTCAGCAGGTTGCTGACTATTGTGACTAACAATTTTCATGGTTTTGAAAAATGTTTAACATTCTTATTAAGTAATCACTAACTTTGTTTCTGATTAAATTTCTACATACTTCATCCTGTGAAGTGGTTAAATGCAGGTGAAAAAGGAAAAGTCATGAAATATATGTATTTTTCCATTCCCCATTCTATATAGAATAAATAAATATTGGAGTTGAATTTGCTGTAATTCACAATGACCTTGAAGTTGGGACTCCGTATATTCTTTCTCTATAGAATGAGAAGGATAGCTGTCTGGGCTCCTGTAACTAGGTTTTCTTCCTCTCCTCCTCCTCCTCCTCCTCCTCCTCCTCCTCCTCCTCCTTCTCTTCTTCCTCTTCCTCCTCCTCCTCCTCTTCCTCTTCCTCCTCTTCCTCTTCCTCCTCTTCCTCCTCCTCCTCTTCCTCCTTCTCCTCCTCCTCTTCCTCCTCCTCCTCTTCCTCCTCCTCTTCCTCCTCCTCCTCCTCCTTCTCCTCCAGCTGTAGCAAGGGATTTCTACCAGAAGTAACCCATGGAGTCAAAAGCCAGAAGAGCACCCAAACCAGGTTCACTGTAAAAATACATCAAAGCAATCCCAGAGCAACAGCCAGAATGGGGAAACAAAGAAACATGTCACAAGTAAAAGATCAGAAGAAACCTCCAGAAATGGAACCAAATGAAACAGAGGGATCCAACCTTTCAGAGACACAGTTTAGATCACTGATGATAAGAATGTTTAAGGAACTTAGCGAGGACATAAAGAAAGATAGGGAAACCATAAAAAACAACCTGTTAGAACTAAAGAATACAATAACTGAAATGAAGAACACACTCGAAGGAATCACCAGTAGAGTAGATGAAGCAGAGGAGCGGATCAGCGATTTGGAAGATAAAATAGCAGAACTCACCCAGTTGGCACAGCAAAAAGACCAAAGAATAAAAACAATGAAAATAGTTTAAGAGCCCTATGGGACAAGATGAAGCGCAACCACCTTCGAATCATAGGGATACCAGAAGGAGAAGAGAAGAAGCAAGGGGTTGAAAAGGTATTTGAAAAAATAATGACTGAAAACTTCCCTACACTGGTAAAGGAAATCAACATACATGCCCAGGAAGTGCAGAGGGTTCCAAACAAGCTGAACCCAAACAGGTCCACACCAAGACACATCATAGTTAAAATGGCAAAGGTTAAAGACAGAGACAGAATCCTAGAGGCTGCAAGAGAAAGACAGCAGATTACATACAAAGGAACTCCTGTTAGACTAACAGCTGACTTGTCTACAGAAACTCTGCAGGCCAGAAGGGAGTGGCAGGAGATACTCAAAGTGACACAAAATAAAGGCCTACAACCAAAATTGCTCTATCCAGCACGGCTATCACTTAAAATTGAAGGAGAAATAAAGAGCTTCTCAGAAAAGAATAAGCTTAAGGAATTCATTACCACCAAGCCAGCATTGCAAGAAATGTTAAAAGGACTTTTTTAATCAAAAGAAAGGGGTAAACAAGCTAACCCAGAGAGACAATTTAAGAAGATTGATGTCATATCAAGTAGATATAAAGGAAAAACTGATGGTTGCTGATTGGGAGGGAGTGGGGAAGAGGGAAGAGGGAAGGTTTTGGACAGTGTATGTGGGACTACAATGTTGCCGCAGGGTTATGGGGGCAGTTCTGGGAATGTAATTGGTAATGTTGTGAAGAGACTATTATGTTGTGAGAAATAAGTCAGTCGGAGAAGGACAGGTACCATGTGATCTCACTTGTGTGTGGAGTCTGAAGAACTGAGTGAATGATCAAAGTAAACAGACTCATAGATGTAGAGGAAAAACTGAGGGTTGATAGTTGGGAGGGGGTGGGGATGGGGGAAGGGGACGGGATGAGACAGCATAAATAGACAACTACAATAGTGCCACAGGGATATGAAACACAGTTCGGGGAATATAATAATGTTGTAAAAATTTTGTGGCGTGTCAGATAGTCACATGTCTTGTTATGGAGACCACTTCATGGATGGAGTAGAGGCTTGATCACTGCACTGTACACCTGAAGCTGATGTTGTATAGTATTGTATGCCAACTGCAACTGAATATGTGGGTGGTCACGGGATGTGGAGTATGCTGTGGAGGCGAGTCAGGGGAGTTGTGATGGATATGTATGATATGGGGGGGGGAGTGGGGTGGCGAACTGGGGGAGGGGGTTTTCACTTTGGGGGGTAAAGAGTATAACTATTGCATTGTGTTGTACACCGAAAACTAATAAAATAAAATTTAAAAAAAAAAAATAAAAATAAAAATAAAGCTCAAATATCAGAATCAGAAATAAAGTCAAGAGTCACAGATCCAGAAGACTGGGGCTCAGTTAACATGAAATGATTGGAGATAGACTGGGAATAAGTAAGAGGAGGTTCATGATAAAAAACATAAGCTCTAGAAGATGTTTAAGGCTTGCTCTAGGGGTTTGTGATGTATTTATGTATGTGTATATGTATGTGTACGTATCCATATTTGAGTTGGCCTGGTTTTAAAGAGTCAGAGCTAACCATGATTGAAAGAGATAATTTTTTCTTATTTAAGTGTCGCTTTTGGTGGAAACCCAAGATACCTATGAGAATGAAACTTCAAAGTTCCTTGCATTTCTCCAAGGCTATTAGGCTATATATTAAAATCCTGGAAATTTCTTATTTCTTATTTATGGTTACACAAACCAATCTATTTTAGACATATGATGCTCTTTGGCAAAACAACAATAACATTATAATGTGACAAACTTCAAAGGGTTGAGGAGACAAATTTTAGTCTATAATCTGAAACCAAATTGTGAACCAAGGAATAAATGAAAAAGCCCTCTAAATGATAAATAGCAGTGCAAAGCTTACTCCAGGGAAGAGATTAATACACTTTCAACACCTTACCCAAACAATTGTACATAGAGTAAGGTAGCACATTTAAAGCAGTAACATATTAAAGACCATGAAAAATAACAGCTGATTTCAAAGGAAGGAAAGAGGTCTCCTCATGCAAATGATAAACAGATAAGGACAATTTATGGAGAAGGAGGAGTCCTCCATAGCTTGTGAGTTCCTAGGGCATTATTTCATTCTAAACAATTCAATGATTGATAATCAAAATCATAATCCTGAAGTTGTATTTACAGAAGTTTCGATGATTTTCTTAAAAAGAAAATTGTTGGTGCGACCAAGTGGCGCATTGGTTAAGAGCTGGTTTTGGGATACCAGCGGCCCCGGTTCGGATCCCACATATGAGGGCCAGTGACACTGCCCTCTACAGCTAACAACAGCTCCACCTGGAGCTGGGCTGTGCGAGCCCCGGTGACGGTGTAGGCTGCAGCCCCTGCTGCAGTGGGCTGCCATAGGCTACAACGAGTGGCTGGCAGACAGTGTGAGTGGCTGGCAGCTAGCGTGAGCTGCCAAGAGCCGCAGTGAGTGACCATCCAGAGGCCGGTGATGGATCTGCCTCAGCCAGGAAGAGCGCAGTGACAATGCCAACATGGGCCAGTGAAGCAACGTCCTCCGCAACTAGACTGAAGAACAAAAAGACAGCAACTTGTCTGTTCCCCTTCCCCGATTCCCCAACGCTGTTCCCCTCCCCCAATTCCCCAATAAAATCTTAAAAACCCACAAGAACTGCTAAAAAGAAAATAGTTTTGAAAAAGTGGCATTGTTAAGAGTGTTTGTTTCACTTATGTAAAAAAAAAATCCATTCTAAACAGGTGATTTTCCTATTAGCACTAAACGTATTAGATTTTGCTACTTGTTCTTAGGATGACACCTTTGAATGTTTGCAGGCTTGGTTGGAAAATTATTTGCATATTACTAATGAGCTGTCATTAAATTGGAACTCCTGTTCCTTACCTTCACAAAGGAATATGGGTGTTGAATCGCTGCGGTTAAAGCCGCGGTCAATAGAAGGGCGAGGTGCTTACTCACTGGAAGCCTACAGAGTTAGATCCCTGATCTGTGAAAGTTTAGGACTAGATTTCCCATTGCCAGTTAGTGAGTTACTTACTGTATTATATCTACTGCCAAGGTTATGTAGGTCAGGATTAAGAAGTTATTTTAGGAAAGAGAAAGAAAGAAAGGGAAAGAATGAAATTACATTAAGAGTCAGTTCTGTCTAGAATACGAGGTCCTCAGTGAAATGCAGATTGACTGGATTTTATAACTTTGGGTATGATACTTGCATGATATATAATCATGACATAGATTTTCCTTCTCTTTCTCTCTTTCCCTCCCTCCCTTCCTCCCACCCTCCCTCCCTCCCTTCCCCTTCCTCTCTTCCCTTTCCTTCCTTCCTTCCTTCCTTCCTTCCTTCCTTCCTTCCTTCCTTCCTTCCTTCCTTCCTTCTTTCCTTCCTTTATTTCTTTTGGCATAAGAAGGAGAAGTTGTCTTTCCCTATGGCATACACACAGTCTCTTTCATTGGAGTCTGGTATGTAATTTTAGTTCTGTCATTGAGTTATTGAAAAAATGCTGGGTTGTGAATAGTGTGCTTTTCTTTCAGTATATAAGCACTTGATATAAGAGTGAATAATACTTAGGATGAAATGCAAGATAAAAACAATGGCTTTAATTTTTTTAAGAAGTGAAATTAATATGGACACAATTGATGAAGTAATTTCAGTGAATTCTAGTCTGGGTAAAATTATTCTACTCTGAGTTGAGGAAGGCAGTATTTCTCAGTTCTACTGCCTCTTTGATTTAGGGGATTTTCAACCTGCTTATATTTATTAAGCCATGGAGTGTCTATTATAAACTGGAACATATTTACACAACAAAAAATGGGCATGTTTAAATAATGTCAGACTACTTTATAGCAGCATTTTGAGCTTAACTTTTCTAGTATGGCTCCCAATTCCTTTTCATTATTATCTCAAGAATTTAGTTCCTGTGTTCTGAAATATGTTTCTTCTTTTCTGGGTTATTTAAATTCCGTATTCTTTCAATCCTTGTTCCAAACAAAATTATATTAGTATATATTTGTTTATCTTTATAAATGATAATATCAAGCAAAATTTAAGAAGTAATTTTTTCATGACATATATGTGTAGCTTCTCAATAGTTTCATTTTAAATTATTTGGTTGGGGAAGGACAAATGCGACCTGTAAGTTGGGTGTGGAGCATGGAAGTATTGATGAACAATTGGTGAGCTTGGTACAGATAATACTAGTTATATCTCTAATCAAGTTGCTGATAGCTTAATAGCCATACTTTGATTTTTATGATGTTAAACCCAAATTCTTTAAACTTCAAACTCCTAATGGGTTAAGTGAGATAAAACATACATTCATGGTACTGAACTACAGATAAGGGTGGTAAAGTTTCTCTTTATTCAGCCTCACCAATACTGAGTTTCTGTTTTTGAATCAAATTGGTGCTCTTTCTCGCTCCTCCTTTAGAATGAGTTGCTTCTAAAAATGCTCCTATGTCCTTCTTAGAAGGAGACCTTTGCTAAATCTACTTAATCAATCCTTCATTCATGTCCAGCGTTGATGTACCTCAGTCATAGAATGAGTGTAGTTTTGTGTAGGATGGGAATAATACCCTAAATGTATCCATTTTGTGATTCATTAAGATTCCCAATTGACTTTTTTACTCAATTCATTTGGAAACTTGGTATATGTTTTTACTAATACTATTTCGATATATTTTCTGTTTATATTATTCACTATAAATTGGTAAAAATGTTTTGAAAATTCCTGGCTTAGATCTATTATCCAAACAAGTTATTGGAGGAGGAATGTGTAGGGTTATCTATATTTTGTAGCTTTGTATAGATGTCCTGGATGTACCATGATATCCATTTTTATTTTCCCTCTGTAACTGCATATTAATTGTAGGTATGGAAGCAGAAGGTGGTGGTCACCATAGAGAAGAAGGCAGTTTTGAATATGGATGAGTGGAGGTGTACAGGTGTATATTTAGATAAGAGTAGTGGCTAAACAATGGGCTACTTAGTATTGATAAGATAAAATTTTAGCATTTAGTGTTTATTTTTTGAAAACATATATTGAAGAGGAAAATATATGTATTTTTCCT
Organism: Aselliscus stoliczkanus; assembly: GCA_033961575.1. Classification (NCBI taxonomy): domain Eukaryota; kingdom Metazoa; phylum Chordata; class Mammalia; order Chiroptera; family Hipposideridae; genus Aselliscus; species Aselliscus stoliczkanus. The sequence continues at coordinate 110,371,951 of CM066731.1, read as the reverse complement.
TATTTTTTTTTAATTGCCATGAAAGTAAATCCAAAATCCTTGGCAAAGTCAAACAATATTTCATATTTTTCATTTGAATGCGTGTTGTTATCAATTCCATCAAGCTTTTATAGAAGATTAAATTAGTTCACTAGCATTGGACTATTTTTTTCAAAGCCATTTAACATTTGTTTTTCCATACACTGCTTTATTTAAAGTATTTGCAAATTAATCTCATTTTTAAAAATCAAAATCAAGATATATATGTGTATTTGTGCATGTACCACTCTGAATACAGCACAAAATCTGGGTGATACTGCAGTATGTTTCTTTCTGTATCCCACAGTAATTTAAAAAGAAAAAGTTTTTATAAAAAGCACAGTGAACTTCAGAATGTAAATGAAAATAAAATTAATTCTCAGTAATTTGCACAGAGGTTGTATTTCATTATTATGCATCTCATACAAGGAGTCAGCATGTAAAAATAGATGGCAAAGCTGACCAAGAGTTTAAAGTTACAAATTATACATAAAATATCTGCTAAATTAATTAAAGAATTGAATAAGAAGCGTAAGTTATGAAGAAAACTAATTGATGTTGTACAACATTTGATAATGACAGTTATTTTTCTACAATTATTAAATAAAATTTGTCTCATAATATTATCCTTTGGTAAATTGTTACATCATATGATATATGTAGCTTATTAACAGTTTCATTAATTGCTATTAGAGGAAAGAAGCTATGAAAGCTAGTGTACATAGGACCAAATGTTGAGACAGATGGTTGAAATTAGTGAAATGTGAGCAGTTGCTGAACTAGTTTGTTTAATTAGCTATCTACGTCAGAATAGTTGAAATAAATTTGTCATACTGTCTTCTGAAAATTGAAAACTCGAGGGACAATCATCCTGTATCATATTAAAAAATATAAGACAAACATCAAAGAACTGTGGGTGCTGACCCATGACCATTAGTACGCTTTGTACTGAGTTACTGAACTACTTAGAATGAGTGTGAAATTTCCCCATTAGGGAGTACCAGCTTCACTGACATCTTCTCACTGCCTGTAACAGGGAAAACAAAGGGAGAAGAGCAAGTGGAAGTTGGCTACTGAGCACAGAATTTTCCTGATGCTCTTACTTCTTAGTGAATTATTCTCGGAGGAGTTGGAATAGATTTTTGAAATAATTTTCTAAAACAGTTTCATCTGTGAGATTCCAGGAAATTCTGAGACATCACAGTTGTAATAATGTTTATGCTTGGGCCATTCCTGGCTATATTACTGGGAAGGGGGAATGGGGAATCAATTTTTTTGATACTTAACTTTGGTTAATTCTTACAGATTTGAGTTTGGCAGTAATACTGATCACATGAACAACAATTAAAGATGGTACATACCTTAATGGAAACATGGTTCATATATTGGAAAAATTATGGCATTCTGAATTATTTAACAGAGTTCTCCAAATTTGGGGTGAACATTACACATTTTGTACCTGCTGAGGTTTATATAGGTTTGGAACAATTCATTAACCCCTCCCACAGGAATGTTTTTCTGTATTTTGTTTTTAAGACACACTTTTGAATTTTTTAAAAGTGGAAAGGTAGGCCATCAGTACATAAAATGTCCTGATGATACAGTCCTTTTTGTGTTTTTTTTTTTTTTCAGCTGAGCCATCCTACCACCTGTTGGCAGCTCAACGGCAGCTCAGCTTGGGCTGGGCATTGAACTGCTATTGTTCAGAGCTCAGCTTGGAAACAGTCTTTATCTATTTTTTCAAACACATTAGAAGTGAGCTTTGGGTGATCATGTGTTTATCCCTATAGATCTGAATGACAACTGTAAACAAGTATGGCCCATTAATTATATAGCTCCCTTACTCCTATCAGAATTCACTGTGGGGCTCTTTCTGCTAGGGTTAGTTTATACATTGTTTGATTTAGAAACGATAGAGTTGCTATTACTAGTGGTTTGGCTTTTGTCACCTTCCCTGCCTTTTTCATCATTCTTGGACTTGGGAAGAAAGATAGGAGTATTTAAGCCTTCAATCCTAATATTCTTAATAAAAGACAAGAGGATATCAAGCATGATGTTTGCTTGTTTGAATTTAGGACTTAAATTTAGGGGTCCTAGAATGATCATTCAAAAAATAAAGAAACTTTATTCTTACAAATGATAACAGGTATAAGACAAAGAATACTATTACATATACTCTGCATATGAAAAATCTAGAGGTAAAGGTGTACCACAAGCTAAGTAACTAAGCCAATGGTACTACTATTTTTAATACTGAGAAACATAGGACTGGCTCTAAGCAAAATTTGAGTCAGAGTAGCTATGTTTGTACATTATAACATAGTTGTTGACTTTAGCTCTTAGCTTAAAGAATATCATTATTAAATTATCCTCACTAAACTGTTAATATTATTTATTACACATCCATCCTACACCATGTACTAGAGTTGTTATGCCTTAAGAGTAGAGACATTGTATCATTACTCATCTTTCTAGTCATTGTAAAACAACAAATTGACAGGTGCTCAATGAACATGTCTTAATTTGAAAGCTTTTTGCTCTAATAGTAGGAGTATTTGAGAAAGCTGCTTCTACTTTGGATATAGATCACTCCTACTCTAACAACAAAAATATAGGGTAATCTACAAAATCATAACTTATTTGTACTTATCAGAGAACCAAGGTTGCAAAGCAACTAGGATCACCAAATTTCAAAGGATGACAAGCCCCCAGCAAGGAGAGGAGGGCGACTCAAAATTTACCTCTGATAGAGCACAGTAAAAAGAAGAAGCAGCCACAAAAATCACTGGGCCATAGGATGCTCAGATATTTGCTTAAACATTTATTATTATTGGGTTTTGTTATTATTAACAATATTTGGGATGTGCCTTGGAAGATGTTTCAGGATGAGGTTAATGTTTGAATCAGTAGACTGAGTAAAGCAGACTGCCCTCTCTGATGTAGGTTGGCCTCATCTAATTCATGAAGTTCTGAATGGAATAAAGGCTGAGTAAGAATATATTCTTTCTTTCTGGCTCTCTTCAAGCTTGGATATTGGTCTTCTCATTGCCTTTAGACTTGAACTTTGACTAGAACTTATGCCATCAACTTTCTTGCTGTGCAGGCCTGCAGACTCAGCTGGAACTATACCATCAGCTCTCCTGGGTTTGGACTTCTCAGCCTCCATATTCACTTCCTTAGAATATGTTTCTTTACACACACACACACATACACACACACACACACACACACACACACACCCTATTGGTTCTGTTTCTCTGGAGAACCCTGGTTAATACAAAATAAAATTTAACAAAATTTTTAAATGTCAAATATGGGCCAGTATGACAGTTTAGAATCTTCAAAAGTTCCATATAAAAGAGTCTGCAAACATTCACCAATACTTGCCCATGGGCCCTAACCAGGTGCTCATGAGGAGCATTGGAGGCATGGTAGGAGATCCGAGAGAAACTCTTTGGTGTTACAAACATGAGGATGGTGACTGGCTGATAATGAGGGACAGGTGCAATGCCTGGCCCTGTTATAAATCCTTCTTTTTTGTTGTTGTTATTATTAGTTTCAGGTGTACAAAACAATGCAATAGTTATCCTTTTCACCCCTTACAAAGTGATTCCCTTTCCCCCCCTCCACTGCCCCCCCGATATCATACATATCTATTATAATTCCATTGACTCCATCCCCACACTATACCCCACATCCCATGAATATATGTATATATATATAAAATTTTAGTTAACATCTAATATTATTCAGTGGCAGCTTCAGATGTACAGTGCAGTGGTCAGGCCTCTACCTGTCCATGAAGTGGTCTCCCTGACAAGACATGTGTCCATCTGGTCCCTTAAAAAATATTTACATTTTCTATTATATTCTGTAAACTGTCTCTTCTATCCCTGCGGTAATATTGTAGTTACCAGTTTATGTTGCCTCGTCTTTTCCCCTTCTCCCTCCTGCCCATCTTCATCCCATCTAGCATTATCAGTTTTTCCACTGTGTCTCTAAGACTATTTCTGTTTACATTGCTTGTTTATTCAGTTCTTTAGAGTTCACATATAAGTGAGATCATATGGTATTTGTCTTTCTCTGATTGATTTATTTCACTTAGCATAATGTTCTCTAGGTCCACCCATATTGTTGCAAATGGTACGATTTCTTCTTTATAGCTGCATAATACTCCATTGTGTAAATGTACCACAGTTTCTTAATCCAGTCGTCTACCTATGGGCATTTTGATTGTTTCCAAGTCTTGGCTATTGTAAATAGTGCTGTAGTGAACATAGGGGTGCATATATTTTTTCAAATTAGTGTCTTGGATTTTTCAGGATAAATACCTAGAAGTGGAATTGCTAGGTCAAAAGGTGGTTCCATTTCCAGTTTTTTGAGGTACCTCCATACTGACTTCCATAGTGGCTGCACCAATCTGCAATCCCACCAACAGTGCAGCAGGGCTCCCTTTTCCCCACAGTCTCACCAGCACTTGTTTGTTGATTTATTGATGTTAGCCATTCTGACTGGAGTGAGGTAATATCTCATTGTGGTTTTTATTTGCATTTCTCTAATGATCAGTGACGTTGAACATTTTTTCATATGCCTGTTGGCCATGTTTATGTCCTCTTTAGAGGAATGTCTCTTCATATCCTCTGCTCATTTTTTAATTGGGTTGTTTGTTTTTTTGGTGTTGAGTTGCATGAGTGTTTGATAAATTTTGGATATTAACCCCTTATCAGATATATCATTGGCAAATATCTTCTCCTATTCAGTAGGCTTCCTTTGTGTTTTATTGATGGTTTCCTTTGTTGTGAAAAAACTTTTAAGTTTGATATAATCCCATATGTTTATTTTTTCTTTTTCTTCCCTTGCCTGTGGGGATGTATCAGTTAAAATATTGCTCAGGGTAATGTCTGCAAATTTATTCCCTATATTTTCTTCTAGGAATTTTATGGTTTCAGGTCTTACATTTAAGTCTTTAATCCATTTTGAATTTGTTCTTGTATATGGCATAAAGAGGTGGTCCAGTTTCACTTTTTCCCCAGCACCATTTATTGAATAGACTATCTTTACCCCAGTGTAAATTCTTGCTTCTATTGTCATAGATTAACTGTCCGTATATGCCTGGATTTATTTCTGGGCTCTCTATTCTGTTCTATTGGTCTATGTGTCTGTGTTTATGCCAGTACCATACTGTTTTGATTACTGTAGCCTTGTAATATGTTTATAAATCCTTTTCTTACATGAAAAAATAGTGTCTGCCTTTGGGAGAGGGGTAGATGACCTTCCATTGCCTCACCCCTGATACCATGCAAAGTTTGCTTGCCATTGGGGTAAAAGTAAATGGAAAAAGTTATCTACTAAGGAATGCAACAGGAAACTTATTTGAGCCCAGGATCTTGCACTGATAACAGACAGAGTTTTATTACAGAATAGAACCATGAAACTCAATTTTGTACAAGATACTCCACTGATACAAGGAAGATTATGGCTGCCATGATGAAAGGAGGAATGCTAAGAAGGATAGAACAAGAGACTGAAAAGTCCCAGGTACCCATATAAGTCTTGCACTTAGTAACAAGCTAAAGAAGGTAGTCTATAGCTGGGGGAAAGGAAAATGCTGGAGAGAGATTCTCTCTGTGGCACAGGTATGCAGAGTCTGGTGGAAGGTGAGAATGGATCAGAACTACTGATAAAAATCATCCAGCACTCTAGGTTTCACACTAAGCAAGGTACTAGTAGTCTACTGCTGGAAAACTTTGAATTCTACGGTGAACTAAAGGTTATTAAAGCAATAATTAGATCCCTGAGTTCAAGCACTGCTCCGATTGACCCAACTACAACACTAATGGAGTGATAGAAGAAGAAATATGCCTATTTTCTGTTGTAAATTTACCTCAATATTTTTCTTTTATACAAAATTTTGGTATTTGATAGAATATCATACAATACACAAAAAAGCAGCAACGATAAAATACAAAAATAATCCACTATGGTTAAGTGCTGGCTTGGGAAGCCAGTGGCCCCAGTTCGGGTCCCACATATGAGGGCCAGTGACACTGCCCTCAAAAAAAAAAAAAAATAATAATAATAATAATCCACTAGCAAGAGATAGTCAACAGAATCAAACCAAGATGTGACCCAGATTATGGAACATTAGTTTAAGTCCTTTGAAATAACTATGTTAAATGCATTAAATGGTATAGTAGAAAAGATGAACGTATGCAAAAACAGATGGGAAATTTCAGTAGGCATAGGAGATTAAAATAATAATCTAATGAGAATGCAAGAAATGAAAAAGATACAAATAGAGAAAAAAAACTGATTTGATGGGCTTATTAATAGTCTAGATATAGCAGTAGAAAAAGTTGGTGAAATTTAAGTTAGAGGAATAGAAATTATTCAAACTGAAACAAAAAAGAAAAAGAAAGCAAAGAAACAAAAAAAGAACAGAATAGAGTACCCAACAGCTATTGGGTAATATACAATAATTTAACATATATAAGGTTACAGTTTTATGAAAAGATATAGACCATAACACAGAATAAATATTCTGTGATAAAGACATAATGACCAAATTTTTCTGAAATAAATGAAAGAGACCAAACAGCAGATCAAAGAAACAGAGAATCTCAAGCATGATAAATTAAAAACAAAAGCACATTTAGGCACATCATAGCCAAACTTCTGTTGTTTTGTTTTTTGTTTTTTGTTTGTTTGTTTGTTTTGAGGGCAGTGTCACTGGCCTTCAGATGTGGGACCTGAACCAGGGCCTCTGGCTTCCCAAGCCAGCGCTTAACCACCACGCCACTCGGCCGGCCCCAAACTTCTGAAAACCAAATATAAAGAGAAATTTTTGAAAGCATCTATAGAAAAAAAGAAATGTTACATACAGAAGACCAAAGATAAGAGGATAAGAATGATGACAAGTTTCTCATTAGAGACAAAACAGGGTAGAGGGTAATAGCTGTTAACTCATAATTTTATACAAAGCAAAAATAGTTTTCAACAATGGAAGTAAAATAGAAGACTTATTCAGCAAGTAAGGGATGAGAAAATTCTTTGGCAATGAATTTGCACCATAAGAAATGTTAAAGAATGTTTTTTTAGGCAGTAGGAATATAATACAAGCTGAATAATTGGATCTGTATGATTGAATAATGCTGTAAATGATAACCATATGAGAATATAAAACTTCTTTTAAAAAAACACTTAAAAAGACAATTGTTCACAATATATGTAAATCAAACTACTGTGCTACATGCCTTAAACTTATATGGTGATGCATATCAATTATTTATGAAAAAAACTGAAAAAACAATACTTGAATTTCAAAAAACCAAAATCACAGAACTGTGCTGTGGTATTTACACTGTAATTAGGAGTAAAACATGAAAACAATAGCACAAGGAAGTAGTGGAAGGAAGTGATGTTGTATTGTTCTAACAAGATATGGAAGTGATATAATTTTGGAAAGTCAGTTGTGAGAAGTTAAATAAGTATATTGGAAACCCTAGAGAAAACACTGAAAAGTAAAACAAAAAGCTATAACTAACAGGACAATAGTGGAGTTAAATTGAATCAGAAAAACTAGTCATTTAACCCAAAAGGAAGACAGAAAAAAAGAAAAAAAAGAAAAAACAGAATACATAGCACATTTAGAAAACAAAGAGTAAAAAAGTCGATTTAAATCTAACTATATTGGTAATTATATTAAATGTAAATGGTGTAAACATGTCAATTAAAAGCTAGATATTGTCAAATTGGATTAACAGGAACAAGTACAAATATATCTTCCAACAATAAACTCACTTTACATATAAAAATATAGATAGATTCAAAATAAAGTGATGGAAAAAAACATAAATTTAAACACTAATCAAATAAAACTGAAGCCAGTATATAAGCATTAGAGTAAGTAGACTTCAGAACAAGAAATATTACAAGAGACACAAAGGGACATAACATAATCATAAAGGGGTCATTTAATCCAGGAACTATAGCAATTCTAAATATGTATTCTTCAAGTAATACAATGCAATATATATATAAAGAAAAAACCTGATCGAACTGAAAGGATAAAGAAACAAATCCGTAATTGCAGTTGGAGAATTAAAAATTCCTCTCTTTATAAATGATACATGTAGACAAAAACAATCAGGAAAAAGACTTGAGCAATACTATTAAGCATATTGACCACACTGACATTTATGGAATATTCCAATGAACAATAGCAAAATACACATCCTTTTAAGTGAACACAGAAAATTAAACAAGATAACACATTTTCTGGACCGTTGATAATGCCACAAATGCTGAAGATTTGAAATCATTCCAAATATGATGTTCAGACCAAAACAAAACCAAACTAAAATTTAATATCAGAAAGATATCTGGAAAATCCTTAAAGATTTTGAAATTAAACAGTGTGCTTTTAAATATCCCATAGGTCAAAAAATAATCACAGGAAAATTAGAAAATACTTTGATGTGAATGAAAATGAATTAAATTTTATTAAATTTTGAGGAATGCAGTCAAAGAACCCCTAATTTCAAAATTATACCATCCAATTCTTATATTAGAAAAAGGCAATGATTTTTTTGGATATGACATTAAAAGCTCAAGAAACAAAAGTAAAAATCAATGAGTGGGTCTACATCAAGCTAAAAACCTTCTGCACAAGAGGAATGAATGATCCAAATGAAAAAACAACCTATGGGATTGGAGAAAATAATGGCAAGCCATATGAGGTGTGACAATTAAGTCCGTGAACATGTTGCAACAATGTTACTAACATTTTTTGATATCAGAGTGATTATTCATTATGAATTTGCACTAACTGGACAAACAGTTAACCAAGTTTACTATTTGGAAGTGCTGAAAAGGCTCCATGAAAAAGTTAGACGACCTGAACTTTTCTCCAACAATTCATTGCTCTTGCATCATGACAATGCACCAGCTCACATGGCACTGTCTGTGAGGGAGTTTTTAGCCAGTAAACAAATAACTGTATGGGCCAGCAGAGTGGCGCAATGGTTAAGCGCTGGCTTGGGAAGCCAGTGGCCCCGGTTTGGGTCCCGTATATGAGGGCCAGTCACACTGCCCTAAAAAAAAAAACAAAAAACAAAACAAAACAAAAAAAAACTGTATTGGAACACTCCCTACTCACCTGAGTTGGACCCCAATGACTTCTTTCTTTACCCGAAGATAAAGGAAATATGGAAAGGAAGACATTTTGATGACATTCAGAACATCAAGGGTAATACGACGAAAGCTGATGAACATCCCAGAAAAAGAGTTCCAAAATTGCTTTGAAGGGTGGGCTAGGCGCTAGTGTCGGTGCCTAGCTTCCCAAGGGGAGTACTTCAAAGGTGACAATAGTGACATTCAGCAATGAGGTATGTAGCACTTTTTCGAGGATGAGTTTGCAAACTTAATTTGCAAACCTTGTATATGGTCAATTAGTTTTTGAAAAAGATACCAAAGTAATTTACTGGAAAATGAATATTCTTTTTAACATATGAGATTGAGACAATTGGGATCTAGTACAAAATAATTAAATCAACACTTATCTCAGACTATAGTCAGAAAATGGGCTCAAAATTGGTTATATCCTAAATTAAACCTAAAACTAGAAAAATTTCCATAAGAAAACATAAGAGAAAATATTTTATACTTCAAGTTTGGCAGAGATTTCTTAGTATACGTGCAAACAAAGCATGAATCATAAAAGGGAAACAAATTGATAATGCAGGCTCTGTGCCCTTGAAAAAGTTAATTGCTTATTATGATCCTCACTTTTTTTTATCTATAAACTGTGATAATAATCCCACTGTAATAAGTTTATAGTGAAGATTATATATGTAAAGCATATAGTAGTTGCTTGAATTGGTAGTATCTATTTGTAGTTATTATTTTTATTAGTGGAAATATTAGCAGTGATATCTAAAGCAAGATGATTCTCTTTAAGAATTTTCTTGCTCATAAAGCCTTATCATTTCAATAGGACATACTTAGATGTATTAAAACAGTTCCCACAAGATCAGAAAGAAAATTTATACTAGAACTTAGTATCAAACTTGTTCTTCTTTTTTTTTTTTTACTATAGTCATGGGTGAGGGTGTGGCCTTTGGAAAATGAGTTGAGCAAATTTGAAATCCATTTTTTCCCATCTCTTTTCTTCCCTCCTCATGACTTTCTCAAATCTATCAACTGAATGGATTTAGATTTCTTTGGCATCTTCTTGTAGTTAGTCAATGAGGACAGATTTATATTAAGTAAATATTAATAGTCCTACAAATAGAATTATGGGCAATACTAATTTGTGTGTGTGTGTGTTTCTACTAGAAGTTATTCTTTTGTTATGACAAAGCCCTGAATAACAACATATAGGTAGACATTATTGACATGAAATGTATAACCACATAACATGATATTAGAACTTGACTTTAGAGAAGGAATCTATATATTTAGAAATGTGCCCTGTGTTAAGCCATTGGTGAACACTTTGTCAAATCAGTGACCTAATGTTTCTTTTCATCACTTAACACTTTGTAAGCGGGCATAAAAAGCTATATGACAAGTTTACTCGTTTCCCGCAAAAAAATGTGTTAAAGAGCCTAATGGACAAACAGCGTTTTTATTTTGGCTGCTGTTGGTTATGACTCTAACAAGTGAACAGAAGGGCTTACTTTTTAGAAATTCTAGTGAACAGCTTGTTGCAAGTTTAATGAAAACAAGTTTTAATTCAGACCAAGCTTGTCAATCTTGGTACATGAGGTGACAATAGACAAAGGACTTCACGGGTTCTTGGCAGGGAGGCTAGACCAAAAGAAAGTGTATTTATTTGGGGGTCACCTAGAGATTCTTATTTGAAGGCTGCATTTTTGCTGATGACTTTTGGGGAATTGATTGATTTTTGTATCTTTAAACTAGAGAACTTGTCAAAATATAGCATGACAGTTTTATGATTTTCTGTTTAAAGTGATCATTTGAAAGATTTTGCATCATAATCTCATTTTTAATGATTATATTAAGTGCTTGGGGAAAGAATCAAATAAGAAAATAATATCCTTGCCACTACGAGTATCAAAATCACTAATAGTAGAACAAGGGGAATCTAAATGTGAATATAAAGGTTCACAAAAACTTAATACCTAGGCTTGTATCACTTGCATTTCTAGATAATCAAAAACTAGGGGAAGTTTCAGAGAAGGACCCCAAAGACAGTTCTGGTCAAAAACACCTGTCAGGAAAAGTTAAAAATATTACAGCAGTTATTCTAGGACAAGAAGGTCAAGGTGCTTTCATCTTTAAGATTTTTGAAGGTCACCATTCTTCTATAGCTGGGAAGTGGTTTTGCCCCATCCCTTCACCAGTGGAAATTTGGCAATGTAGAAAAGATCATTTTGGCTGTCACAACTGTGCAGGGAGGTTTTCTATTGGCGTCTAGAGGGCAGAGACCAGAGATGCTGCCAAACATCCTACAATACACAGAATAACCTGCCACAACAAAGTATGATCAACCCCAAAGTGCCAATAATGCTAAGGATACAAAACCCTTTTCTACAGTTTGATAATTTACTTGTGTTTAAAGCATAGGTGTGTGAGATTTAGCCTATTCATTAATAGAATTATTTCCTACAAATTAAGAACTATTTAACTTGATCAGGGTTTTCAGGGGGTTATTTAAACACCTTGACTCTCTGAGAATATTAGAACACTTCCCTCTTTAGATGGTTCTAAAGGCTGTACTTCCGGGGCAGGGAAAATAAAGGAGATTGTCTCATGATTTTGTATCATAAATGGAAGTCTTGTTTGATAATGAAATGTTTTTGTCAAGAACAAAGCCTTAAGCTACAGTATGTCTACTAGTCATAAAAAAAAAAACAGGTATTATTATGCTCATTCATATACAGAAGAAGTGAAGAGAAATTACGATACACTCTCAAGTTTACTGGACCAGGCAGTGCCACTAACATCTTGAATATAGTTGTTTTAATTCCTAAAATGTTCTAATCTCACTGCATCCTTCTATGAACTGTTTTGCATACACATGACAAATTGTTCTAAAGATACAATAATAAAAGATGATTATGAGTTTTAAAAAGTTTTTATTTGTCTGGTTGCACAGTAAGGACATGGACTGTATTACATATTCTTGTGATTTCCAGAATCATATAGTTGGAATGATTAATAGCTTATTATTTTTTAGCACTGATAAATACATTGTCTGGATTACCACAGTTTACCTATTCATTCACCTACTAAAGAAAATTTTGGGTGCTTCAAAAACTTGGCTATTCGGAATAAAGCTGCTATAAACATCCATGTTCAGGTATTTATGTGAGCATAAGTTTTCAGGTCCTTTAGGTAAGTATTAAGGAGTGCAACTGCTGGATCATATGGTAAGGGTATGTTTAGTTTTGAAGAAGCCTCCAAACTGTCTTCCAAAGTGGCTATACCATTTGCATTCCTACCAGCACTGAATGAGAGGTCCTCTTGCTCCATATCCTCATCAGCATTTGGTGTGGTCAGTGTTTTGGATTTTGGCCATTGCAATAGGTATGTAGAGATAGCTCAGTTTAATGGGTCTTTTAATTGGCATTTCCCTAATATGATGTTAAAAATCTTTTCATATGCTTACTTGATATTTTTGGTGAGGCATCTGTTCAGGTCCTCTGCCCATTTTTTAATTGGGTTGTTCACTTTTTTTATTGAGTTTAAGAATTCTTTGTATATTTTGGATAAAGTCCTTTATTAGATGTATCTTTTACAAATATTTTCAACCAGCCTGTGGCTTCTCTTCTCATTCTGTTGACATTTTCTTTCACAGAGCAAAAGTTTTCAATTTTAATTAAGTCCAGTGTATCAATTATTTCTTTCATGGATCATGCTTTTTGTGTTGTATCTAAAACCTTATTGCCAAACCCAAGTTCATCTAGGTTTTACCCTATGTTATATTCTAGTACTTTTATATTTTCTCATTTTACATGTAGGTCTATAATCCATTTTGAATTAATTTTTTTAAGTATGTAAGGTCTGTGTCTACATTAATTTTTTTTTTGCATATGGGTATCTAGTTGTTCCAGAACAATTTGTTGAAAAGCCTATGTTTGCTCCATCATATTACCTCTGCTCCTTTGTCAACAATCATTTGACTATATTCATATGAGTTTGTTTCTCTTCTTTCATCTGATTCATTGATCTATTTGTTTGTTCTTTCACCAATACACATTGATTACTATAGTTTTACAGTAAGTCTAGAAGTCAAGTACTCTCAGCCCTCTAGCATTGTTCCTCTCCTTTGCATTGGGTGTTCTGAGTCTTTTGCCTCTTCCTATAAAGTTCAGAATCAGTTCATTAATATCCACAAAATAATTTTCTAGTACGTATTTTCATTGGGTTTGTGTTGAATCTATAGATCAAATTGGGAAGAACTTTCATCTTGACATTATTGAATTTTCCTATCCATGACCATGGAATATCTCTGTTGATTTAGTTCTTCTTTGATATCTTTAATCACAGTTTTGTAGTTTTAGTCATATAGATTTTCTACATAGTTTGTTAGATTTATAACTAAGTATTGCATTTTGGGGATGCCAATATAATTTTTTTTCAAATTCCAATTGTTCATTGCTGGTGTATAGAAAGCTGATTGACTTTTGTGCATTAGCCTATATTCTGCAATCTTGCTATAATTTCTTATTAGCTACAGGAATCTTTTTTTTTTCATTGATTTTTTTCAGATTTTTCTACATAGATGATCACGAACACATACAGTTTGATTTCTTCCTTCTTAACCTGTATACCTTTTACTTGCATTTCTTGTCTTATTGTACTAGCTAGGATTTCAAGCATGATGCTGAAAAGCAGTAGTGAGAAGAGACATCCTTGTCTTGTTCCTGTAATTAACAAAAAAGCTTCGAGTTTCTTACCATTAAAAATGTGATGTTAATTGTAGGTTTTTTGCAGATGTTCTTTATCAAGTTGAACAAGTTCTCTGTTTCTAGTTTGTTGAGATTTTTTATCCTGAATGGATGCTGGATTTTTTCAAATGCTTTTTCTGTCTCTATTGATATGATTATATGATTCTTCTTTAGCTTGGTGATGTGATGAATTTCATTAATTAATTTTTGACTGTTAATTAGCCATGCATACCTGGGATAAATCTAATTTGCTAATAGTGTATAATTCAATTTATACATTGTTGGATTTGATTTCCTAATATTTTGATGAGGATTTTTGTATCAGTGTTTATGAGAAATATTGGTCTGCAATTTTCTTGTAATGTATTTGTCTGATTGTGGTATTAAGTAATGCTGGCTTCATAGAATGCTGGGAAATATTTCCTCTGCTTATATATTCTGAAACATATTACAGAGAATTGTTATGTTTTATCCCTTAAAGATTAGGTAGAATTCACCAGTGAATCCATCAGGATCTGGCCTTTCTGTTTTGAAGGTTATAAATTATCAATTTAATTTCTTTAATAGGTATAGATTGTTAGACTGTCTATTTCTTCTTGTGTGAGTTTTGGCAAATTGTGTTTTTCAAGGAACTGGTTTAGCTCATCTAGTTTACACATATGTTTGCACAGAGCTGTTCATAGTATTTCTTTTTTATCATTTTCATGAATGTGGGATTCATATTGATGTCCCTTCTTTTATTTCTGGTATTAGTAATTTGTGTTTCTCTCTCTCTCTTTCTCTCTCTCTCTCTCTCTCTCTCTCTCTCTCATCAGACTGGCTAGAGGCTTATCAATTTTATTGATCTTTTCAAATAAGAAACTTTTGGATTTGTTCATTTTTTCCATTGATTTTCTTTCAATTTTATTAAATTCTGCTCTAACTTGAATTATTATTTCTTCTGTTTCCATTGGTTTAATTTGCTCTTATTTCTCTAGTTTCCTAATGTGGAAGCTTAGGTTATTGATTTTAAGTCTTTTTTTTTCTCACATATGCATTCAATGCTATAAATTTTCCTCTAAACAATGTTTTCTCTGCATTCCAAAAATTTTGGTAGGTTCTGTTTTCATTTTATTTTTTTTATTTTTTTATTTTTTTGAGGCCAGTGTTACTGGCTCTCACATGTGGGACCGAACCGGGGTCGCTGGCTTCCCAAGCCAGCGCTTAACCACCACACCATTCGGCCGGCCCTCTTTTCATTTTAATATTTCATAATTTTAAAAAAATTCTCTTGGAATTCTTCTTTTGCTCATTTGTAATGTTGTTTAATATCCAAGTACTTTGGAATTTTTCAGCTATCTTTCTATTTATTATTGATTTCTAGTTCAATTACACTGTGCTCTGAAAATAGATATTGCATGATTTCTATTTTAAAAAACTTGTTAACATGTGTTTTATGTCCCAGAATGTGATCTATCTAGGGGAATGTTTTATGTGGCCTTGAGAATTAAGCGTATAGTAGGTCCTCAAATAACATTGTTTTGTTCAACATTGTTTCTTTATAACATTGATGAGATGCCATAGGAACTTAACTGTTGTTTATGTCAATTAGCCTATGGTAAAACTGTTTTTGTTATATGTTGGTTGTGTTAAAGGCATAGAAGTTATCCATGATGTTAAGTGAGGACTTATTGTAATTTGTTGTTGTTAGATGAAGTAGTTTAATATTTAAGTTATATTTAGTTGATTGATGGAGTTGTTGAGGTCAACTATGTCCTTACTGATTTTCTGCATTCAGATCTGTATGTTTCTGATAGAGGAGTCTTAATGTCTCCAATTAAGATAGTGAATTCATTAATTTCTCCTTGAAGTTTTAATAGCTTTTAAAACATATTTTTTGATATTGTGATACTAAGTGCATGCACATTATGAATTGCTATGTCTATTTGGAGTACCTTTATCATTATGTAATACCCCTCTTTATCACTGATATCTTTCCTTGTTCTGAAACTTGCTCTTTCTGGAATTAATATAGTTATTTCTGCTTTCTTTTGATTAGGTTAGCATAGTATATGTTTCTCTGTCCATTTACTTTAAATCTATATATTATCTTATATTTAAAGTGGGTTTCTTGTAGAAAACATTTACTTGGATTTTGATTTTTGATCCTCTCTTGACATTCTTTGTCTTTTTTCTTTTTAAAATTTATTTGGGTGACAATTGTTAGTAAAGTAACAATTGGTTTCAGGTGTACAATTCTGTAATTCATCATCTATACATGAAATATAATAATGTTGCAATGTATAAGAAGATGGATATTTAGTTTTGTTAAAAAGGAAAACCACCCTTGGTTATGTGTCTCGTATTCTTTTTTTTTTCAAATTCTGTCAATGTATCTATTGCTGTTTGACTCATTATTATCTAATCCCCTCTCCCTTTTTCTCTGTAAATAAAATTTGCCATATACAAATACAAATATTTTTAAAAATTTGTATTGTCTATGAGAAAATTTGCTACTTCCTACTGACTATACTTCTAATTTAAAATGATCTATAGGCAGAGTTTCATTAATAAAATACAAAGACTAAATTTTCTGTTTATTAAAAGTAAATTCTATTTTTATTTCAAATTTGACTAAGGAAATTCAATTTCGTATGGTTATTATGCACTGGGATTTATAATCTTGAATCATATCTGTATACAAATGTGTTAAAGAGATATTCAATTCTAAATTGTATTAAGTCAGCTAGCCATCTGTTTTAGAGAAAGTTACCAAGTACATAAAATTAAACTTGACAAATATTTCATAAAAAGTATGTGTGAAAAAAAAAAGTTATTTATGACTCAGATTGGCTTGTGTTAAAGTACTTTTTCCTTATAGCCACAAGATGGTGCTTTTGCACTCTGTATTTCCATTAAGAAAGCAAAAATATCTTTAAAATGGTTGACAAAAGACTTTAATTTTATAAGAATCATTAGAGTTCAAAGTGCTTGTTATCGTTTTCCAAAAAACACTCCTCACTATACCCTTGGGGAAGAAATGTTAATATAAAGGTTTAAATGAAAAATATTTTTTTTAATCCATAGGGTCAATTCATTTTATCTGTTTTTAAGTAGGGCTGTGACTGACTATATTTATTATTTCATAACCGAGGAAAGTCTCTCCGAGTAATCAACATCTGTATATTACTACATAATCCCCAACATATCATATACCCATTTATTGAGATGTTCACACTGGAGCTTGTGAAATGCTAGTCACAGTAAATAGTTCTCTAAATGTGACTGGGTTTAAAAATGTAAAGGTAAAAATAGAGAATCTTCTAAAAATAAAGCTGTTGTGCTTCATATGCAAACTACCTTAACTTTCTTTTCTTTGTATTCCATTGTTTCATTCTTCTTTTGCTCTTTTATTCTGAAAGGATTTCTTGGCTTGTCCCATATTGAGTTTATTCTTTTCACATGACAACCATGTACATCTTAAGATTTGGGAGTTGGAGATCCTGTACATATCCTTCCTTCAACCTCTGATCCAAAGAATGCCTTCTTTGTATATAATCTCTTGATCATCCAACTGTTGTCCTGTCAATAACCTTTCTGTGATAGTTTTTTCTCTTCTTTTTGTCAAATGCTCTGCTCATTTTTGTTTGCTTTTTAAAAAATATGCTAACCTCATTTTAATTTTTATGTCTTAAGAGAGTTTCATGTGGATCAAATATTTCATAGTTTTACTATATCTTGCCTTTCAAAATATAAGCCACTAGAGCAATTGATATTTCAAAAGAGAGTCACCATCTATATACTTGCCTGGAAGGGCTTTTGGAGATGTTGTATAGCAGGTTTTTTCATGAAGATTTCAGAAAATTAGTTACCATTATAAAAACAATTCACTCCAAGTTTTCACCCAGGAAGGACTATGCTTTCACCTAACTTCAAATTTCAACTTTAAACCATTTAGAAACTTTTTGTTCTACCCCACCAGCCTTTGGCTTGATGCTCCAACATAAGAATGAATGCTGTCTCTGTGAAGCATAGTCTTTTTACCATTCAAGAATCATTATTTTATATTCTTAAATAAAAACAATTCACTGGCATATCTCAATTTTTTGCATATTCCAAATTCTTTCAAGCCTTTGTGAGTGAACGGGAGTGTGGATTAAAGGGAAGGCAAAAGAGGAAGTGGGGTTATCATATTTACATGGAGGCAGCAAGGAGACAACTGCATAAAGGACTCACCTCTATAAGTAGCTCCCTGTCTCAAGCAGCTACTTGCAGTCTCCCAAATTCTCCAGAACAATTTTGTTCGATCTTTTTATAAAGACCACTTCTAAAAAGCTGATTTTTAAAGACCACTTCTACAAAACTGATTGTCCTATTCCCAAAGGTAGAGGGTTGAGACAGGTTTTTCTGTTGCTATATATTAAAAAAATATCAAATCATGTGTTTCCTGTGTAGCACCAAGGAATCCTTAGTGATCTAAAAGTGGAGTAGAAGACAGAGTTACAATTTCAGACTCAAGGATTACCTTACCTCCCTGTAACTACCACCATCTTGAGTGACATTATTTCTTGAACCTTCACTCCTAAAAAATGATTGTCTGTGACAAAGGATGTTCTGGGGGCGGGGGTGGGGGGGAGGGTATTAGTAAAGGAAACTTTGATTTGTGATCTGCATGCATTTCCAGTTAGTAATGCCTAAAGTGCATGAATTACTTAGGGTGACTTGTCAATTAGAGAGACACTTCCATGCCTTGATGCTTGCGGGGACAAAAGAACTCTCGTACATTGCTGAGGTAAAAAATATTCACATGACTTTTCTCTTCCAAGTCTTCCATGACCATTGTTCTGTAAAATTGAGAAGAGAATATCTGCCATACTATAAAATATATTTTTTATAAATAGCACATTATATTTCTGTGGGAAAGTACACTCCTGTTTATGAGCATATGAGGTGTTTTTGTTATGAGTATGAGAGAGTGATTCTCAGTATGGTGTAGCCCAGAGCTACACCTGTTACATATCTAAGCTCTGTGAGGCTCCAGCATGACTCTAAGCATAAAAGCACCAGACCTAATTAGATTTTTTATGTTTTATTTCTAACATCAAAGTCTGTGTCATAACTATACTTGTCTTTTTCTTTTCTTCCTCAAGTTACTTCAAGTGGCCCAGTTTATCGTTTGCAAAATCTAAGGATGCCTACTATCTGGGAAGGTACTGAATTGCCTTTCTCATCCAATTTAAAGCATGGCAGAGGAAACATTTCCAGATAGTCCTTCCCACCAATTTCTAACTTGGGTAAAGTAACCAATTATCAGTTATTTGGTTTTCAAGTATTATCACCTGACCAAATTTAATAGCATGAAGGAAGAAGACAGCTAACACCTGAGCAATCTTTTCCTTTGCCAAGGATGGGGATAGGTGATAAGAAGCCATCCTTGTGTTTTGAAGCCACAGACAGGGTTCAAATGATGCCAAACAAGCAGGACAGTATCTTAAATCAGTCAATACTTGGGCACTTCCCTGTGGTACCCGTGTTCCATTTGATGAAGAGGAAAGCTGGCCCAGGAATTTAGAGATAAGGTGGGAAAGGTAGGAGGGCTGGGGTTGCCTGTAGGAGAATGTGACATTGATGGTTCATCACTCAACTGGAGCATTTTTTAAGTCCTATGTAAAAAAAAATCCAACAACTGGTAGCTTTTTTGTAATAAATTGTGGCCATTGACATGAATTCAAACTGCAATTTTTCTAACATCTGACCAAGTTTGTCAAAGGATAATTATTTACCATTCTGATGAGTCCGGGTGGTCCACTAATTAATTCTTCAATGGGATGCTTGCCATCCTTGTTTTTCCTTAAATACTGCATACTGAGCATTGTGCATAACCAGGATTGGCACAGGGCCCACCATAATGATTATACACGTTGAATGTTTGGTGCCAAGTGCTGTTTAATTCAGTGTCCCTGAGGTCAAGGAGGAACGGCTTCTGCTGTGCTATGTATTTACAATTTTTAGAAAATGAATAGGTGAAAATGTGGTTTTTACAATAGGCAGTTTAAATAATTCCTAGCCCAGTAAATATTGCAAAATGATTAAAACTGGGTACAAACGTATTAACAAATCTGCAAATTAGTATTAAATGCATTGATTGGACCAAGACTTTGGTAACATACTTAATATTGCTATCAGTAAACATGATCACAACACTTAAAAAATTATCTGTGACTCTTTCTAGACAAGGATATAGGAAACAAGTAAATGAAGTGCAAGGTCATAACACCTTACTAATAATGAAAATAAATGAGAAATCAAGTGAACATATTTTAAGGAAGTCTTAAAAGATGGGGCTGGAAATGATATGAATCAGATTCGCCTACTAGCACAGGGCTAATTAAAATATGCTTAATTGATAAAGATTGTTGATTAGTTATGTTTTCTTGTAATTTCTTCCAGAAAATTCAGACCTGGAGATATATTATTCAGTTTCATTTTCAATACATTGCCTTTTTAAAAATTTCAACTTATATTATTTTATGTTAAACTGCATTGGGGATGCAAGTTATGAGCAATATTTCACTTAGGACAGACACCCAATTAAGTTGACCTTGTCATTAAGAGAATCATGTGTTTCGTTGCTGAATTTAAAGCTTTGATAATCAATTTAATGGTGCTTCTAAATGACCAGAAATCTCTAGCAATAGGGATTACAGATTCTCACATTTCCCCAGGCAAATAAAGGACAAGACAGGCCACCTAGTCATGTTCCAAAAGGCTTTTTCCCTTCTTTCTCAGATAAGTATTTATGGCAGACAAGCTACCTCTAGGCTTTATCCATGATGATGATAAACTGAGAAGGAATGACAGCTGAAGGAGACAGGAAAAACACGAAGGCGAACAGAAAACGTCCACTGTGGTGTTTGGGTGCCTCAGAGAGCCCCACAAAGCATCCCCGGGAGCCTGGAGGTGGGGAGATGAGAAGGAGCGTGTGAACTGACTCCTGAACAACCATTCAGTTTTAAAATTCTAGGATTTTGAAGAACGTGAAGAGACCCTTAATCTCCACATGCAATATTTTCTAAAAATTGAGCCATATTTATATTTCAGATAGCTCTTTGGCATTATTATTCCCGTCCCCTTTTGGAATGCCGTCATTTTTAAACATTACTACAGTAATGCGAACATGGGTCATGTGGTACTAGGATTCAAGGCGTGCCTATCTGCTATGAAAAGCCAATTTCTTTGCAGATGTTTTCTTCCTCTTCCATGTCCTATTAGAGTCAAGGGTGGCTGTCAAATGTGTACAAGACTGTTTACCTTCCACAACTAAAACTTGTCTGACCTAACCTCACTTCTGAGTCTGCTAAGGCAGAACCTGAAGTTTTCATTCTATTTCAACAAGAATAAGTTAATGTCATATTTGTGGTTTAATCAACATTTTAAAAAAATCATTGCTCTGGTTTATTTTCTGAAAAAACAAATAAACAAAACCTGAAATAAGAGCAAGGTGCAAAGGCTTTCAGTTCTCGATTTTCATGGTCGATGGGATGGGTGACGTCAGTGTCATGGAGATCTCACTGGTGTACTACTGTGGATTTCTGTTGCCCTCTCATTCCTAGCAACTATAGGCATTGCGACCTATGCACTTTATTCAATAAGTGTAATATCTTCATGTTTGCTTTCCTGATCCAAATCAAAGTCTGGTTTACTTTGGAAACTTGTGGCTCTTAATCATAGACTTCCTGAGAGAGGCAGGTCAAGAAGGTACTTGGGGATGTGCACACATGCCTGCTATTTATCTTTTCTCAACCAGACACTTGTTAAGTGTTCTATGTTCTTCTCAGAGAAGCATCCTTCACACATTTGCTAACCAGCATAATCCTTTCTTTAACCACCCTACAATGTGCTGTGTTAGAATTCTACCTTACAGGTGTCAACAGTGATTGCAACAATCATTATCCTTACTCAACGTACATTTAGATTTAGATTCTACATTTAGATTTTTATTTGTGTGTTCAATGAATCCTTAAGCATTACATCAAGACCAGTGGTTTCCAAGCTGATTTTCCTCATAAACTACATCAGTACTACTCATAGATCTTTTGAGCATGCATTTACCCCACAAACTACTGTGTGTCCTGGAAAATAAGACCTAACTGGAAAATAAGCCTTAGCATGATTTTTCAGGATGCACATAATACAAGCACTACCCCAAACATAAGCCCCAGTTAAGATCGTCAGCCAGATATGACTGTTTTAATAAATGTAGATTTTTGTACATGAATGAATGAATAAATGTAGATTGTTGGAGCAAAAATCAATATAAGACCCAGTCTTATTTTTGGGAAAACATGGTATGCATATTCATTTATTTAATAGATTATACACATATAGAACACTGCTATATATTTCATATTATATCATAAGTATAATACATATTATATTAACAATTTAGTAATAATATAGTAGTAGAAATATTAATATTATATCTTAAAAACTAGTATATTTATGCAAAACAGTCCAAAATAGTATCTAATATCTTATAAAATAGTATAGTTTACATATTTTGGACTCTATGCTCAAAATATAGGAAACAACAAACATGATATAAGAAAGTAAAGATAAATATAAATACAAGGCTGTTTTTCTTCCAAACTTAATTGACTGTCTTGTATGATACCCTGTGGTTCATTCATCACCTTTGACAAATGCTGCTTTATTCTAGCAGAAAACTTTAATGGAATTGTTACTACAACAAAAATATAATTTAAAATTATTTTATAATAGGTGACTTGATGATTTTTCTTTGACTTCACTTAGCAGTCCTTAAGATAATATTGGAAGTAATTTGCATCTCATGATTGGGTAGTTGTGAAGTAGTGAATAGAATATCTTGAGTAGTTATGCAAAACTGGCTTGAGATTAAAAATTTGCTCTGAGTAGATTTAAAAGTAAATAATTTACAAGTGGTTGATTGTGGCTTTTTGGGGGAGAAATGGACACATAAGGACTAAAGTATCTTCCTTAGATTTATGGAGTGAGTACCTCTGACAAAAGTAGGAACAGAAAAAAACAAGTCCCCAAGCCTCTGTGCTCTGAAATTTTTGATACTTATAATTTCTACCATAAAAAAATACACCTACATCCTGTACACTTATGCAGATATTTTTAAGTAGTATAATAAGGTGTCTATCAGTCAAAGCCATTAGTTGTAGCCTTCTATGTGATTACTTGTATTCAAAATTCTTCTCCTTTAGATAACCTTTCACAAAGAAGTATATGGTCAAGAATGAGAATTTATGTTTGTTTCTCCAACTGGCATTTTAAAATATTTTAATTGACACAGAACATTGACTAACATCTAAGTTAATGTTGATGGACAATTTCCCTTTTAACATTACCTATACCTTGGGCACATACATTGCCTTCCATGCCCAAATATCATTTCAAAAGTCTTTTCTTTTTGTTCTGTGGAAACAAAGGCATTTAAAAAATATTCATTGGTTTTTAATATTTTTTAAAACATAATTAATACTCTTGAGTATTTGATGGAAACTACTGGCTCTCTCCCCTGGAAAATGCACATATTTACCAAAATGAGACTAGGTTAAGACTCCTGTTCTAGTATGATTATAGTATGAAAAAAGTTCTTTCAAACCCCTAATTTCATAGGAAAATTATTTTTAATAAAGTAATATACAAAGTGCAGTTTAATATTTTCCTATGAACTTTACATATGAAACTGTAGATGTGCCTCTAAGATCTCATCTTAAAAGAGCAGGATAAGGAAACAGTAAGGAGGGACACAAAATAAGGGGCGATGTCTCCCTGCTATGAGTGACATTTTCAACCTTTGCGGATGGCCTAGTCAGTGACTGTGACAAGAGAATTCCCAAAACCCCGGTGTTGATTTCAGAACTTGATGGATGGAGTCTGAGCTATAAGTCTCAGGCATCTCTTGTGGTCTGTCCAGACCATTTGCCATGGTTGTATAAAGATAGCTGGGCCTCAAGAGTTCAGGGTTGATGTCAGAAATTGGGAATGGGAGAATGGAGATCAAGAATTAGCACATGGGGCCAGCCAAGTGGCTCAGTTGGTTAAGAGTTGGCTTAGGAGCACAAGCTCTGAGCAACAGGGCTTACAGTTCGGATCCCACATGGGGGGGGGGGTCAGTGACGCTGCGCCCTCTACAGCTAAGATGGTGAACAACAGCTTGACCTGGAGCTGGGCTGCCGTGAGTCACTGCTGATGGTGTAGGCTGCAGCCCCTGCTGCGCTACCATGAATTGCTGGCAGCCAGTGTGAGTGGCCGGCAGCTGCGAAACTTGCCGTGAGCCACTGTGAGTGGCCGTACAGCGGACGGCAACTGACAGCCTCCGCTGGGAAGAACGAAATGATCACAATACCAACATGGGCCAGTGAAGTGACGTCCTCTACAACTAGACTGAGTACCAAAAGGACAGCAACTTGTCTGTTCCCCTTCCCCAATTCCCCAACACTGTTCCCCTTCCCCAATTCACTAACACTGTTCCCCTCCCCCAATTCCCCAATAAAATCTTTAAAATAAAAAAAAAAGAATTAGTGCAACTGGGAAAGAAGTAGGGAAGTCATTAGTAAATCAGGAACTAGAAAAAGCCCATGAACTGGAAAGAGTTCTATTTTTCTATTTGGCAAACCATGCAGCGCTGACCCAGAGGTAGGTTTGTTTGAGAGAAAAAACTAGGACTTCCCTACTTGGTCTGACTGAGCCTAAAGGAATTGTCTGCACTTATTAATAAATATGGCAACCCTGACAGAAATTGTAGCATTTACCAGGATAGTACAGAATTTAGATTTTACTGAGCTGAAAAATAGAGAATGCTTGGGAATTACATTACTTTAACCATTCAGAGACAATCTCATAATTCCTCGAGCCTTTATTGAAAATTACTCCAATGTTTTCCTTGTTTTATTGAGTCTCTTCTATCAAATAATTACATATTATTTTGCTACATCTTGGAAATATTTGTAGACAGTAAGTGCTTTTAAACACTTTCCTTCCCCAAGGCCTTTGTACCTGTGTTTTCTCTGCACTTTGCTTTTCTCTGATATTTTTATTGTCCGTTCCCTCATTACCTGAGGATTTTACTTAAATGAAATACTTTCTGTGAGGTTACCTCTGACCATCCTATTTAAACTTATGAACATTCTCTAATATTCCTTATCCCTTTGCCCTGCTTTAATTTTTTTATTATTTCTCATGATGCAATGTTAATAATACCTTCTTTACTTTTCATGGTTACTACTCTCTCTCCCCTCCCAATATAATATACTCTTTATGATGGGAAGAGTACATGTTTCTTTTTTTTTTATTGAGGGCAGTGTCACTGGACCTCACATGTGGGACCTGAACCGGGGCCGCTGGCTTCCCAAGCCAGCACTTAACCACTGCGCCACTCGGCCGGCCCAAGAGTACATGTTTCTTATTCACTGCTTTATCTAGAGTGCCTGGAACAACACACATTTTAGGCATTTGATAAATATTTATTTAATGAATAAATGAATGATGGTAAAATATAATTTCATTTATTCATCCAACAAATATTTATGCAGTACCTTTTTGTGCAGGTCACCCTAATGGTCACTTGGGATATTATAGTGAGAAAAAATACATGGTCCCTTCTATGAGGAAGCATATAGTATATCCAAGAAGGCAGACCCATAGGTAAATAAATATAACACAATGATATAAATGCTATAAGGTACTGAGCGTTTGAAGAAGAGGGAGCTGTTAAGTCTTCCTGGGGTGGTCAAAGGTTGCTGAGCGGTTGATTTTTGAGCTGTATTCTTAAGGATGAGTAGAAATTCACCAGGGAGAGAAGGGTAGGAAAGGGAGGGCAGGTTTCATTTAGTGTGCAGAAAAATGTGGTTATATTCAAAGAGGCTCCTGTTGGGACAATATTTTAAGGCATGTGAATACACATGGAAAGAAAGAATGACTGTCAGCCCTTTTGCGTTGAGTACCTCTGAAGACCATCCTTGGCTAGCAACATGCACTGCTGGGTACAGTGTTTCTATCTTTGTGGTCTTCTTTTCCTCTTAGCCAGTATTATGCTTTTGCTCAAAAAGAGCCACCTCATCTCTGATTGTTTTTTGCCAAGTTGGTGTGTTGCCTATGATTGTTTCCCAGCATTCCACAGCTTGACGTTTGCTTTAGTGTATCCTTATGGTGTTTCTTATGCCTGCCCTGCTTGCAGGCTACATATGTTGTACCATTTTACACTTGGAGACCTTCCAAAACATGTGAGAGAGAATGAGACCAAAGTGGTTGCCTTCAACCAGAAGCGGGTAGAAAGGCAAAGAATCCTAGATTCCGAGAATCAAAGAATTGAAACAGACTTGAAAAGTCTACGAGTCAGGTTTTTGGACTCATGGCAGGATTGCAGAAAAGCCAGTCCAAGAATACCACTAACATTTGCTCACATATGACTAAATGAACTTTTAGGTTAAGTCTAAGTAACAATTGACTATTAAAAATTAAACATTGAATGCACAAGCTTGACTGCTTGGAATAGTGCAAGTTTCCACTTTTGGTAATTTTTATTTATCCATGTAAATGACAGGTGCTATAATGTTTAAAAATGAAGTAAGTATATTAATGACCTTCCATTTCTTGGTATAAGTAACTGAACTATTAAAAAATTAAAATAATTTTGCTGGTTTGTAAAACATGATGTTTGGGAGAAATTCATCTTTGAGAGGTCTGTTATTGAAATAGTATTCTTTTATCTTCACATTGATACTGACCTTTCAGAGTGATGCAGTTAGTTGGTACTGGTTAGAAGGTAACCTTGTGTAAAGTAATCAATATCCAGCTCCGTAACTGGGGCCCTCACAAGGAGTACAGAATGTAGTAATGGCAAAAATTAGAGAGAAACTATTGGAGACTTATCAAGACAGGAATCACTCAACAAATATGGAAGGTACTATAACATACCATGGAAATAACAAGACATGATCTAACCCCTCAAACAGTTCTTATGTTGATTGAGGAGATTACACATATACATCTGAACATAATCTATGGTACATGCCGAATATTCTGATGATGAATGTGATGACAGTGTTGTTGAGTGTTATTAACAAGTGATATATTGGCAAGTACTCCAGAATATAGTGGTTGGAGAAACTGTGATGGGTTGAAGTTGGCAGAGGAGACACCTCGGATAGAAGTGGAGTCTGAGATAGGCTTGAAGGGTAGGTTTTGTATGGATGGAGAGGAATAGCACAAGAGCATCTTGGATTAAAAAACAAAACAAAACACAAACATAAGTAACGTGCAAAATGTTCAAGAATAGAGCACACATGGCCAAACTGGAAGATTTTGGTTGGAGGGTATGAGAGGCCAGGATATATTTGGAATCTATCGAACTCCAAGATTACAATCTGGATTTTATTCTTTTGCAAATGCAGAGCTATCGAATACCGTGATCAAAGGAGAAGCAAAATGAAATCAGTGCTTTAAAGAGAGGAAACATGAGTCTTAGTCTTTCAGGTATTAACAAGGCACAAAACTAAACAATTGATCAATAATGCGCGTTAGGATCATCTAATACCGTCAGAGCAGTGGTAAAGAATGATAGTTTTGGAGGACTACTAGCTGAGCTTGAATACCGACATAATCACTAGCTAGCTGCAACCTTGGATAAGTTATTTAACTTTTTAGTGCTTCCCTTTCCTCATCTATAAATTATGGATATTGACAGGGATGATCTCGGGATTTTGTAGATGAGCTGATGTACATAAGGTTTTCAGAACAGCTCACAGCAAGAACTTAATGAATGATACCTCTTTTTATTATTACAGAATAGTGATAAATAGCTTTCATGCAGAGATTATTGATCAGATTTCTATACCTCTCTGAAATGGAAATAATGATGACTCCGACATTGCAAGGCTGTGGTCAAGATCAAATGAAATAATTCCTGCAAAGGTGTATACAGCACAGAGCAAGCATTAATGATTATTACTTGGATAATTCATGGCTCCCACCCCCAGGCTGCAATTAAAATCTGACATCTTTAAGTCCAGAGGGACTTGTTTGGTAAAACCGTTTGGGAAAAGTCCCTGTGGTCTCTGGATTCAGAAGTCAGACTTGGATCAAATACTTATTTGGCTTTCCTGTAAAATCATGAAGACACAAAGACACGAAGGAAAAGCCTTTGTTTGGGGAAACTTGATACTTTTCTGTTATTGCCAAAACAAACTCATTTGCACAAATAAAAACTGATTTGGAAATTTTAAAATAAAAATTGCAAACCAAACAGGATGTAGCTTGGTTAGGGAGGAAATGATTCACTGGATTAACGTAATGAGAGAGCTATATTTGTGTATAACTTAAACAATTACAAAGTTCTTTCTTCAGTACTTAGTGCTGCTGTTGCTGCCCAGCTCTGGACTCTTCTAGGTGGAAAATGAGAAGCAGGGGGAGGAAAGCACACAAATATTCTGTGCATGTGTGTGTGTGTGTGTGCGTGCGCACGTGCACGCACACACATATACTTGAGTGCCTTTGCTGGCTATCAACTTTTCTTACAACTTTGTGCTTCCAAATGATTTTAAATTTTAGTGCGTTTTTGGCAGAGGAGAGATTTCCTCCCTTTGAATAAAAGGTAGTGAGATCAATGGAACGAAGTAGAAACTGTCTGCAAAAGGCTACTGTTAAAGAACTCTCTCCTTTTTTTCCTTTTCCTATAAAAGAGAGGTTAGAGAATGGCATGTGGCTAGAGGAGTTGCAGCCACATGATGGAGGACAGGAGAGCTGTCGCCTGCTTTGCTACGCAGGGTGCCCAGCTTAACCCATCTTTCTTTGGCAACTGTGCCCCAGTGAGAAAAGCTAGCAGTCCATATGTTGAGTAGGCACCATGCCATTTTGACAGGCGTGAGTGTCGGCAAGAAAGGGACCCATGTATGAGCATCAAATGTGTTTGTTGTGGGAAGGATTCTAGGCCAGGAATATTAAAATAACTGTCTGTCCTTAGCTCTAGCACATATGGTTAAAGAGATATGCTATGATGACTCACATTAACGTTGGAAAAAATATATTTAGAACACACAACCATGCTAAGTTAAGTTTCTGGTGTTGATAAATCGAGTCTGGAATCTTCACAAAGGAAGGTTTTAGAGAGACATACTTAGCAGTAATAGACTTTTCTATTTATCAAATAGAATTGACTAAAGACTAAATTCACATAGAATTTTAGTTCCACTGAAGTGATGAACAGACCAAAGGATCTTGTAAAATTTTTGCGTAGAGGTCCTCAGATATTTCTAACACTGCTTAAAAAATAAATGGGATAGAATGGGCTCATTTAGTATTTCAATTCCAAAGAAATTAAATTAATTTTAGCAATGTTAGTTCAACTATTTTCCTGCTACAGGGACCATTTGTTTTAAATCATTAAAGGGTTTTAAATGACATTGTCCTGACATTTGGTGTGATTAAATTAAGGGAATTAGTATAAAACCATTTTATCTCTGCTTAGCTTTCTAAATGAATTGTACATCTTCCTATGTTGGAAAAAGGAATTATTGAGCTATTTTATACTTCTAGCCAATTGTATATGTGTGTTTGTTGGCTGTATAAATGGTTAGGCATGGAACTCTTTAATTCACAATTTGACCCTTTCTAGTTTCTACAAGGCTGGCTTAACTCCTTGGAAAGGCAGAATACATGTGCAAAGGATACAGGACTTAGAGTCCAAAGAGATACATGTACGATTTGATAGTTGTCTACCTGGTGTTCAAACATCTACCTATACACATGCATACACATGTTTACCCCTCCAAACCTGCACAAGCTTACTCTTTGTCATTTTGAAGCCAAGGGAGGCAAATGTAGTTTTCCCTAGTGCTAGTAATTTGGCCCCCTAGGGAAAGACCTTGGTAACAATCTAAATACATATTCAGGGGTGTCTCACTAAGGAATGCGTTGTTGCCTAAGAATATGTTTCTCAAAGGTGAGAAACATCTTTCCACACACTCTATAATTTTCTTACATATTATATATATTGTTTATTGACTACTTTCCCTAAAATGTAATCCAAAGTGAAGGACTTTGTGCCTGCTTTTATCATTATTATTATTATTATTACTGTGTCCCAAGCACCTACCTAGAGAATAATGCCTGGCACATACCGGTAACTCAACAAATATTTTGTGGAATGAATGAATCAAAAAATGAGGCTTTTCTCTAGTGATGGCTAAAAGGCAGATGCCTGGACTCCGTTCAGTGGTAGGACAAGAGCAGTGACCACCCTGATCTCCCTCAGCAACGTCCATTCTTAAACAAAAATATCACTTTTAATATGGCCAATTTAATCATTTTGTATAAAGTGTGACTAAAAGTATATTTAGAAAACTTTAATATTGATATTGCTCTGTAACATACACAGTAAGTTAAAAAAGAGTGTGCTTGCTTTGCAAACATAGCCTTGTGGCAAAGCTCCCAGCTTCCTATTCCAACCAGATGGCCTCCCCTAAGCCCTACCCTTCACAGAATTCTGGAAATGGAGCTGGCCCTATCCCAGATCCAAATCAGGGTATCTGCGGTGGGACCAAGAATCAGCATTTTCACAAGCTGCCTAGGTAAGTCTCATGGAACACCAAGGTCTGTGAAAACACAACTCCAGAACTTCTTTTTCTTCCATGGATTCTTCGCTCCTGTTCTCATCTGTGGTTCTTACAACACTCACCGACTTCCCAGGAATAGCCGCAAATCCCAGTTTTAGGGCTGCCTGAAATGAAAGAGCAATTACATCACAAGCTTGGACTGCACAATAAATAAGAAGCTGGACGTTACTTTGCAGACTTCTGGTTTTGCACAAACTATAGAACTGCTTCTGGGAAACAAAATAAAAACAAAATAAAACCAACTTTTTTTCCCCCTTTGTGGGATGCACATAGGCAGGGTGTCCACAAGTATATACAATGTCTTAATGCAAACTAGGGAAAAGTGCTTCCTGTAGTGGACAAAATCCGAAAAGGTGTTCCCCTTTGGGCATATGAATTACAAAAAGGTGTCTGTGTCTTAAGTTAACAGGCTGACTGAGAGGACCTGTAGCCAGGTTTCCCACTGCTCTGGTGTCCTCTTGGCTGATGCCTTCTGTAAAGTGTAGTGGCTCAACTTCTCAATTGTATGGCTTGGAGTTCCTGACAATGGGGGTAAAAAGCTGGTCTCTGGAGATGGGGCAACAATGACAAGAAAAGAACAAATGCTTAAGGGGGTCACCAGTGGTCTGCTGGGTCTAGAGTTGGACTCTTATCTCTGCTATGCAGAAAGCTTTCCTGTTGTAACTAGTACCCTTTGATGAAACGTAATAACTCTCCTGTTTCTCAAATGACCGGAAGTTGTGATTATTACTCTTGCATTTGAAAAACCTATAAAGTGGAAAGTTCATTTACATGGTACTGAGGGGTGGGACAAGCTGTCATAGTTGGAACAAAATAAATCCCTTGGCCACTGGACAAAAGATTAGGAAAAAAATACTTTTGAATAGAGTAGTCATTAGGAAGCCTAAACATGCATATCTCTACATCTGCTACACACCAGCTACATGATGGGACAAGTCATGTCACTAATCTAAAACTAACATCTATTTCTTGGGTGTTGCAGAATGATTTATACAATGCTTTGTAAATTGAAAAGTGTCAATGTTAGTGATTATTTTGGAAAGGTGTTTGTTACATGGTAGGGACTTTGATAGGTTTGAAAGCCCATGTGTAACTTATCTATTTCACAGAAACAGATGTAAATCATCTAGGATCTGAATATTTGTGTCTCCTCTTATTCTGAAATGACTGCCTTCCTGAGGGACTAAACTAAAAATATTTATGTAGTACTCTTACAATGTAGTAACTGTGGGTAAATATAGAGGATATCACAAAGAGTAGTCAGTCTGAATCCCTGCCAAGCTAGCAACAAAGATTATGGGATTTTTTTTTTTTCCTAATTAGGTGTAAGAGTCTCAAAAGCGGGTATACTAAAAAAAATAAAAAAAAAAGACAGGAAACATTTCAATTATTTATTGAATAGGGAATCTGACTAGATGGGACTATTTATGAATCTCAAAGTTAGGAGTTCATTAGTGTATATTAGAATCATCTGTGGTCTCCTTCAAAATGGTGTTCTTGGCTCTAGCCCCAGAGACTCTGATTCAGTCGATCAGGGATGGGGCCCCTGAATCTGCATTTTAATAAGTACCCAATACAGGCCAGCTGAAGACCACACTTTGAGAAATGCTGAAGGAGGAGATCTCAAAGCTCAATCTGCACTTTAGCTTTCTTGAATAATTTATTTACATTCAAAGTATTTTCCTGAATCTTTGTCAGGAATATGAGCAAAGCTTTTTTTTTCAATGACTCACATAGTTGTAGACAAGAATATCTTCATGAAATCTGCTCTGGATTTCTTCAATACTTACAAATGTGGCAAAAAAAACCCAACACCCTGACAGTTAAATAACCATTCAGTATCTCAGATGCTATAACTAATTGTTTGAAAGTGATCCTGTTATGCCAAGAACCATTTGAGGCTTTTGAAAAATATATGCAGAGTATACAAGTGTGTTATATTTGCAAGGAAACATTGTTGAGGGTACATCTGAAGAGAGAGCAATATAGCATTAAAACTTCTACTTAGGTCATTTAAACTACTTTGTCAAAACCAGGGCTGCAATTAAAATCACCTGGAACATTTAATCAACTATTTATATCCAAATCCCAGCCCAGACTAATGAAAAATGAATTTCTGGGGATGGGGAGAAGGCATAGATATAGTCTTCAACAGCTCCACAGATATTTCTGTTGTCCTACTAAAACTGATTAAACTAAAAGATAATCATTAATACAACTTCTGGTTTGATATCTCTTTCCTTTATTTTGCATATGATTAAGAAAGTTTATTTGGTTTCTGATCTCAACTGTATGGGAAAGAAACAGCATTAATTGCATTGACAAATGTTTATAAATGTGAGTTTTGACCTCATGGAACTTACTAATTAATAGAAATAAATATTTATAGCCTCTAAGACAAGAAGGTATCAGCTAAAATTCTTGAGCATATCAGTTTGAATGATGGGAAACTTACATTCATTGACTATGTTTGAAAGTTAGTAGCCCGGTAGAGGCTGTTTAGGTCACTTTTAGATACTATGACTACGTATGACCACAAGAGAGGTGATAAGTGGGCCATTGCCATAGGATCTAAATTCTTTGATAAACCTATAGCTATAGTGAACAGATTGAATACATATATTTAATGATTTAGAATTCTACAAATATTTATTAATCATATATATGTGAAAACTATAGTTTATCATTTAGAATGATTTCACTATAAGTAACAAAATCCCATGATAATAGTATGATGATTTATTATCACAGAAACTAAAAAACAAGATGTTCTGTGGCTTCTAAGGGATTCAATAATTTCATGAAAAAACTCAGTTTTTTCTGACCTGCTCTACTGTCGTAAGTATTGGCCTTATCCTGAGCCTGGTTCTCCTTGTCGTTGTCATTTCACCCTATAGGCCTTTTCCCAGCCAGCAGGTGCCAGACAAATCTTTTATGTCAAGCACAGAATGCAAGCCTTTCTCTTTAGTCTGATTGGGCCAACTTAGGT
Source organism: Aselliscus stoliczkanus (assembly GCA_033961575.1). NCBI lineage: Eukaryota > Metazoa > Chordata > Mammalia > Chiroptera > Hipposideridae > Aselliscus > Aselliscus stoliczkanus. The sequence goes on along the minus strand of CM066731.1, from coordinate 110,338,385 downwards.
CACATGCCTGCCTCTAAATCAGTAGGAAACACAAGAAGAGAACCATTTGTGGGTGAACCAGAATCCATCTCTGAGCTGGGAATGAAATCATCTTCCCTTTCATTTCAGAAAGGGGTGCGTAGCTGAACAAAAGTAAGGTTCTGATAAAAAGAAAAAAGAAAGGAAGTGGGAACCGGCTAGTCTACCCAAAGTTTTCGGAATGATAAATGATGTGGATTTAAATGAAAGACACATTTTAAAATGCCTTCAATAAACATGTAACATATACTTTCTGCAGCTTCTATGTTTTTTCTAAGTAAAGCTAATTATAAGTATCATTATCAAAGAACTCTTAGCTAATTACAAATTACTCATATAAAAATGATTTGATTTATATCAAGGCAAGAGATTTAAAGTCATGTAAATCTATCTATCTATCTATCTATCTATCTATCTATCTATCTATCTATCTCCCAGAAGTTATCATGTACTGTTCAGGGTAAATCTGGATTTTTCTTCCAGGTTTATAAAAGAAAACTTTACATAGAATTGCTTGGGGTGGTCTTTTGCAGTCAGGAGAGAGTGCATCTTCTCTTCCTTGAAATGACTTTCCCAGTTCCAAGGTCTTTATAGCTTGGCACAAATTCAATGATTAATTTGAATATAACATAATTTTTAATTTAGTGTAATGGTGAAGACTTCAGATGCTAGAGGCAGGCAGCCTTTGTTTAAATCCTGCCCCACCTCCACACATCTCTTTATTATTTGTGGGATCATCATATATGTTCATCAGCTGAACTGGCCTGTTTCATAAAGTTCCTATGATGTGCTAGAAACTATGTAACTCTGTAAATCATGTAAATGGCACATTACCTTCTCATAACAACTGTATGAAGTATTATTATCACCATTTCACAACCTGAAGTTTAGAGAGTTCCTCTAGTTCCCACAGCTAGTAGTAGATGGTTGAGCCAAGATTTCTCCTCATGGTCCTCTGTCACTAACTGCCTCTACCCTTTTCCTGTTCCATAAAGTAAAATTGTTTTCTCCCCATCTTATAGTCTTGTTGCAGACCTTTACTGATTTTTTTTTTCATAGAATCTGAGCTCCATTTAATTTTTTTCCAAAATATTTCAAGCACCTTTAAATTAAATAATGGGAAGTAAAGCTATAGGTCAACACTGCAACTTGGCAGTTTAGGCCAAATCAGGCCCACAGAAGTGTACATTTGACTTATACAGTATTTATATTTGTCTGAATTGATTGCCAACACTTAAAATTGGGAGATTTCACATAACAATACAGATTTCTGTCTTCTGGAAGTTCTGGCAACCCTGGTTCCATGTGTTCACTTAAAAACCATTGAACTGTAGCTAAGTAGAGGCAGCCTCCTCTTAAACTGGACATACACTGTAGTTTAACCATTATCACTTGTCCATTCATTGGAGTTGCAAACCTCTCCCTGGAGGTATTTTAATTTGCGATCTTGCCATAGGTAGTAAAAGTGACTTTTCAGTATGGCTTATTTTTTGTTTTTTGGAGACAAACAAATTTTTAACTTTCCACTTACTTTTCCTAGTGTAAACTTAAATATTCCGTTGTCAGCAAAAGTCTGTTTCTCCACTTTGATATCAGAGCTGATGTGCTCATCAGAAATGTGAGTCCCAGAAAAGATCTTCAAAAGGGGATACTGTCATGCCCTCTGCTTGCTGAAGAAAGGGCTTTCTGATTCTGGATTGAACAAGGATAAACAACCAGCCTTAGAAACAGGTCCCTAAAAGAGCACATTTCCTTGACGTCAGATCAGGTTTTCAAGCCATTAGGTCCTAGATTCAGCTAGGCTTTAAGATCTTAACACATGAATCATTCATAGAGTGAAGGAAAGAGACTGCGGAATGTCTTCCTCTGGGGGCAGGCATATGGATGAGATGTGGTATTGGAAGGGGTCCAAAACTCAGATTTCCAGAGAGCTTGGCAAGAATATGGAGCGAGGGATTAAGAAGTAGGAGGTTCTTTTAAAGCTTAAAGCATCTGTGCCAATGGGACAAAAACACTGTTTCTTTTATATTTTCAGCCCCTAAACTAAGGAAGTTCTGTGGTTGTTTATTCTAGAAATATAGGTGTGCCTCCTTTTAAGAAAATTATAAATGCAAAACTCCACATTTACAAAGAGAGATTGGGAATTTATGTCACAGAATATGGTCCTTTTCTTAATGATTGCCCCCCCACCCCCACCCCACGGACTTTTAAAAAATTATATATGTATTTTTAGTAATAAGTTTTCCTGGGACATTTATGTCATAGCTGTAGTTATAAAAATTATAAGCAGATGAGAAAATGAGGGCTTATAGAAGTTGCCAAGTTTTCACAGTCTTCCTGGGTTTAACTGGTTGGAGTGTACAAATCAAAACACTTTGTCGTATTCTCCTGTACTTCAGTTCCCATAACTACTAGTGCACCGTATTTTCACAAAAACACTTTCATGAAAACTAAGAATTTGTAATTAAGAATCTGAATACATGTTCACATGAAACTAAGTACCATTCTATGTACTGAAGATCTTTTAATGTAATAGGAAAGGAAGAAGATACTTGAGAATTATTAATAACAATATTTTGGCACCTTTATTCACTGAATTGTTGGGAAGTCATTCAAATAAATAGCAGATGTGGAAAGGAAAATAACAATAAATGGAAAAATCCACAGTATCTTTCAAACATTTTCCAGAAGACTGAACTTTTGTGTAATCTTTGTTGTATGAAAATGTGCTCATTTGTTTAGATACTAATTCATAATAAGACAGCTGATATTCATGCCAGGGTATGAGTATCCTTTTAAATTTAGGAAAATAAAACAAAAGAAAAATTTTACTTAAAATAGTATTTTGGTTTTCATCTACCATTATAGCATCTTCCATAAAGAGCACCTCTGAAGGGGGAAAAAAGCTTCTAATAATTGCCTGCTTTTTGTAATATAACATATTCAATTGCTTCAGAAGTTTGAGGAGGCAAAAGCTTATGTGAACTCTTAATCAAATTATAGTTTAATAGAAATCAAAAGACACTTCGATTGTTTAATTCTTAAATTTAAAAAATTGTTTAAATATTATTTTTAGAAACTTAGTTGGTAAAGGGGACATGCCTTATGAATAGGAATTCTTTCAATATGGTCAACTAATCATGATCACTCTTATTCCTGAGGAGGGGAAGAATAGAAAGCATGTGCTGGTGATGAATAATTCTCTGTGTTGCACCATCAGTAGTCATTACCATAGCCATATTTAAATTGTTGCATTGTTTACCAAAGACCCAACCATGGGCAGTGGTCAATTTGATATGTTTAAATTTTGGTTTTTGACTCATGGAGATAACTATCAGCACCTGGATGGGAGGTCAGAGGCTCTCCAGCAAAACCAACAGCACACCAGGAAGGGGGGTTGTGCTTCTATTTATTCATTGGGCAGGAAGTGAAAAGATTTACAATAAAGAAATCAAGTAGAGTAAATGTAAATAACAAAGTTTATCAGCAAATGATAAATATGGACTACTTTAAAGTTTCAGCCAAGGAAAATATTGTAAATAGCTGGCATCTAAATTTTTAATTTATTTCTGGATCAGATTTAGCCTCTGGATCAGGTAGCTTATTATATGGGTATAATTGCATAAACTCTACACTTAGGGATATTTTCTTTATTTGGTTTTTGTGGCATCAATGACCCCAACTTAACCAGCCATGCTGTGCCCACACCCACTGGTTGTGTAATTAGCCATGTAACTTCTTTGCCCAGTGGATTGGTAGCAAACTTGAGGCAAGTCTTGGAAAAACTCTTGCAGATTTCTATTTTCTCTTTTTTCTTGGCTTTCCCCATTAGAATATTCTCAGGCCAGTTTGCTGAATGAGAAAGACAAATGGCCTAGTCTCTGCTGTGACCATAGCCAGCTAACTATCAGATTTGTGAGGGAGCCTAACTGAAAATAGACCAGTGAGTGTAGCCTGGTCTATACCCAAAGGTGTAGAAAATACTCATTATTTGAAATCACTGAGTTTTGTGGTTGTTTTATCATGCAGCATTATTATGCAGCAGTTAGAAATACTTTATTTATGGGTTGGGTCCAAGGAAAAAGACACTTATAATAAAGGTATCAAAAAATTAGATGTAAATAACTATGCTCATCACAATTGATACATAAGGATTTTTTTTAAATTTCAATCATGGAAAATATAGCAATTAGATGGCATCAGAATTCTAGTTATTATTAAAAGAAAATATATAATTAGTTGACCACCGTAGATAAATGAAATATTTACTCCTTTATCAGATAGATTGTTACACATGTAAGATTGTGTATCTTAGGTATGTAAGCATGTTTTATCTCATTGCCTTGTAAATGCGGCATGAATATGTTCTACATGCTTAATGCCATTCTTTTTAGTGTCTTTCTTCATTTTATGCTAGAGTTCTCTGTAATTGGGTAGATGTCAAAAATGGAACATTTTCAAAATACCTGGGATAAAATCAAGGAGAAAGCAAGATGAAAAATATCTGTAAAGGTAAAACAAGATTTAGATTCTGTATCAAAATATGTCTATGAGCGAACTGTGGTAATATGGGTCTACCCAGACGAGAAAGTATTAGTTCTATTGAAATAACAGTGTTTTTGATGATTTCTACTCAACTATCACATCACAAATTTACAGAGCCTATTTTGAGACGAATGTGCTGTCAAATTAGTCATATTTCATTCTTCTTGCAAAAATAAATAGCCAATGGTGAGGTGTTTTAGAAATGGGTGGATGGTCTTGAATTTTATTGGCTTAAATAAGTATCTTTAAACTGAGAAAATTTTGGACCTTCCTGATTCAGAGATACCATGTTCTCATTTTGCTGCTATAACTGGTGTGGGTGCAGAGATTTGGGTAAGCCATGTACTTTTTTTTTTTAAGATTAAAAATTTTTAGAACAGTTTTAGGTTCACACAAAAATACAGAGGGAGTTGCAGAGATTTTCCATATACCCTCTGACCTCATATGCAGAGCCTCCCTCATTAACAACATCCTCTGAGTGGTGCATTTGTTAGAATTAACGAACATACATTAACACATAATAATCACAGAAAGTCCATAGTTTACCTTAGGACTCGTTTTCTGTTATGCGCCCTATGGATTTGGATTGGTTTGGACAGCTGTATAATGACATGTGTCCATTATTATAGTATCATACGGAGTATTTTTACTGCCCTTAAAATCTCTGCTCTGCCTAGTTATCCCTTCCCACCCCTCAACCCCTGACAACCACTATTTATTGTCTCCATAGTTTTGCCTTTTCCAGGATGTCATATAGTTGGAATCATACAGCATGCAGCCTTTTCAGGTTGGCTTTTTTAATTTGGTAATATGTAATTAAGTTTCCTTCATGTCTTTTCATGGCTTGATAGATCACTTCTTTTTAGCACTGAATAATATTCCATCGCCTGGATATATCACAGTTTATTTATTCATTCACATAGTAAAGGGCATCTTCATTAATTCCAAGGTTTGGCAATTATGAATAAAGCTGCTATAAACATCCGTGTGCAGGCATTTGTGCTGTCATAACTTTTCACATCCTTTGGGTATATACACCAAGGAACACGATTACTGGATCATATGGTAAGAGTATGTTTGGTTTTGTAAGAAACCACCAAACTGTCTTTCAATGTGACTGTGTCATTTTCCATTCTTACCATAGTAGGTGAGTTTCTGTTGCTCCACCTTCTCATTACTATTTGATGTTGTCAGTGTTTTGAATTTTGCCCATCTAACCGGTGTGTAGTAGTATCTCATTGTTGTTTTAATGTGTATTTCCCTGATGACATATGAGCATCTTTTCATATGTTTATTTGCAGTTTGTATGTCATTTTTGATGAGGCGTTTGTTAAGGTCTTTGGTCCGTTTTTATATCAGGCTATTAATTTTCTTATTGTTAAGTTTTGAGAGTTCTTTGTCTATTTTTGGTAAAGACATGAAGCACATGTGTTGTGTTTTGCAAATATTTTCTCCTAATCTGTGGCTTGTCTCCTCATTTCTTTGATATTGTCTTTCTCATAGCAGAAGTTTTTAATTTTCATGAAATCCAGCTTATCAATTATTGCTTTCATGGACCATGCCTTTGGTATACTAAGTACTTTTCTCTTTTTTTCCTATTTGTTTATTTATTAAATTTTTGGGGTGACATTGGTTCATAAAATTATATAGGTTTCAAGTGCACATTTCTATAATACATCATCTATATATTGCATGTGCTCTCACCACCCAGAGTCAGTTCTCCTTCTATCACCATATATTTGATCCCTTTTCCCTTTTAAATTTGAATAAGATTTTCTGTATTATCCAGTACAGCCCCACACTAGTACAGGATGTTCTTGAAAATGGCCAAAAGCCATTTGGCTGGCCATTTTCAGTAACTGACAATTCAAACATCATGAGTCAGTATGTTCATTTTTGTTTATTGGAAGATTCTTCTTTTGTGTTTATTCATAATCTGATCATTCTCATTTCTCACCATGGAACAATATAAAATGTGTTGGTTCTTTTATGTGACCATAACTTCAATAGTCAGGATGATTCTTATATCTACAGTCCCAAATCCTTTCATTTTGCTCATGTAGTGAAGTTTCTATAAAGATATATGTAGCCCTATGTTCATTGCAGCATATTCACAATAACCAAAACATGGAAACTACTAAGCATCCTTCAACCAATTATTGGGTACAGAAAATGTGACACACACACACACACACACACACACACACACACACACACTAATCAGCATAAAAAAGATGAAATATTGCCATTTGCAGCAACATGGATAGATCTGGAGAATATCATGCTAAGTGAAATAAGTCAGGTAGAATAAGACAAGAGCCACATGGTTTCATTCATATGTGAGCTACAAAACAAAAAGAAACAAACAAACAAAACAAACAAACTCAGAAACACAAACAACAGTATGGTGACTACCAGAGGGGATGGGGGTGAGGGACAGATGAAAAGGGTAAATGGGTTCAAATATATGATGATGAAGGAGATTAGACTTTGGCTGGTGAGCCCAAAATGAAATATACACATGAGATGGTGTATTGTAAAACTGTACATCTGAAACTTATATAATGTTATTAACCAATGATACCCCAATAAATTTAATTTACAAAACAGAAAATGGCATCTTGTTTAACAGAGAAACTGTACTTCACTCCAGGGGCAGCGAGGATTCATTGACTTATTTTTGTGTGAGAGTGATATTATCTGATTTACATTTTAGAGAAGATCTTCTGGCTTTAGTGTGAAGTTCTGAGAGGATTAGGCTAATAGAAAGAATACCAGAGTAACCAAGACTATGGAGATAAAACAGGAAAAGGTCTAAACCTATCCACTTGTTTTTGGTTTTGGTTTTGACTAGGAGTTACCGATTGTGAAGACATGGAGAGGAAGATAGATTACAGATTGTTGAAAAGTGAAAAAAGGAAGAAATGGGATGTAAGTGTAGACAACATGTATAAGAAACTTGACTGTGATGAAAAAGAAAGAAATATGTTTAATAGGTATTGATTAATGTGTAATAATAAGCTGGATATAATAATAAACTATTATAAGTTCTTCATCAGAAAAGTTACCAAACAATTTCACTCACTAAAAAAACTTTGAGTCACGGAGATGTAAAGTATTGTTAATAATGTTGTAATAACTATGTATGGTGGCAGATAGGTACTAACTAGACTAGTCATCCTGACTTCTTATGATTACTTCATAAGATATATAAATGTCTAGCTATTATGTTGTTCACGTGAAACTAATATAATATTGTATGTCAACTGTAATTGGAAAATAAATTAATTTTTTAAAACTTGGAATACATAAACAATACTTAAAACATAGAAACTTGCTTATCACTTAGTAATTTATAAATAATTGATAATATTTGTTGAGCCCCTGGTTATATATGCTAAGCATTGTGATTTGGCTTTATGTTTATGAATGCATGTAATTCTCATCAAAGGCTAATTCCTTCTAAACAGCTCTCAGTTTCTGTTGTCTTTGATCACTGCTGAAGAATAAGTTATTTCAGCTATATCTCCCTTCTCATAGACTTAGACTTAACTTGATGTCATACTCATTATTTTCTGTCTCATCCAGAAAATAATGGAGAACAGTCAGTACTGTTCTCTTGTTTCCTGTGGAACCTTTATTATGTTCCCAAATATTTCCATCTATTTGCCTTCATGCATAAATTAATAGCATGTTTGCATTTTGTAATCTCTTGTTGACTCTCTTGGCTATTTATGACCAATAAGATGTGCGGAGAAGTAGCATGTGTCACTTCTGGGTGAGAGCAGTTCATTGAAGGTGCACATTGATCCAGAAGTATCTTTTCCTCTGCAACACCAGTGAGTAATATTCTAGATACTGGTGGATCCACTCATTGGGAGGGAGAAATAAACTTTTGTGATTTTCCTGATATTTTGGGCTTGTTTGTTATCACAGCATAACCAAAATGATGTACTTCCTAGATCATTCTTCTTTGTCTTCAGAACTTTCATTCCAAGAGAGTCAACTCCCTTTCATTCTTAACCTGGGAATCAGCATAGAATAAAAGGTTTAATATGCACGCTTTGGACTTAAACTCCTTAACTTAAAATGTTGATTCCACTGCTTGTTTGCTTTGTGATTGTTATGTAATCTCTCTGTTTTCACCTGTAAATTTGGTATAATAATGGTATTTATTTCAGAGAGTTTTTAAAAGGATACAATTAAAATATTGTGTGAAGTGCCTCTTGCAAACTTAATTCACGTAGCCACTCATTAAATATTTGCTCTTGTTATCATTAATCACCTATTCAGAATTCTTTCAATTTTGTACCTTAACTGACGCTTGCTTGTCCATGTGTACAAATATATACACACAATAGAGATTCACTTCTGGCTCATGTTTTAACATCCTAGAGTCAGGAATTGAGCCTGGAACCTACTTGTTTCCCAGTGCCACTTGTAAAATATCTGCTCTTTTGGACTCATGCTATTTAGATATATTATACCTGGTTCATTCTTTATTTCTGTCATTTGCTATCTTTTACATACTCCTTTAATTATTAGAAAATGTGGAAGTTAGCTCAGTTTTCCCTTCCACCCATAAATGTTTTTATTATTCTGGAGGACTTCATTTGTGTTGACAAGTCATCAAAACCAAAACAAAACAAGCCCCACCAAATATCCTACCTTCTCAGTTCTTGACTACCTCACTACCTCTACTCATTTTGAGAACTTAAGTCCCCTTTAAGAAATATCACCAGATAATACTCGTGACCAGAACGGCTTCATCTTGGAAAGTTTTAAATTCAAGTACCTGACTCTCTCATTATTTCCTATGCTTCCAGATTTTTCACTCAATCACTTTATAATTTTGTTGTTTTTTTTTTGGAGGGCAGCGTCACTGGCCCTCATATGCGGGACCCGAACCAGGGCCACCGGCCTCCCAAGCCAGCACTTAACCACAGCGCCACTTGGCTGGCCCCTCACTCAATCACTTTACAGTGTTTATTGACCCTTTTAGGATTTCCAGCCCCTTAAAACAACCTATCAGTGTCCTTATGTTCCCACGCCCTTCACTCTCCAGATTAGAGCCATATGGTACATTATTTCAATTAATCCTTTTACAGTTCCTTCATTAATGGTCCTTTTGCTATTCCATCCACATCATCTGCCAAAATTCCAACCATGAATCATTATAATGATTTACCTTCTTCACTATTGTAAATGCTTCCGGAAAATATCACACAATTACTCAGTTGGCGCATCTACCAGTTCATGGTGTTTTATCACTGGGTAGAAATTAATCTTCATTTTTTTAAATTTTTGTTTTCATTTTTTATTGACTTCATCGGGGTGACATTGGTTAATAATAATATATAGGTTCCAAGTGTACAATTCTATAATACATTATATATCACATTGTGTGTTCACCACCCAGAGTCAGTTCTCCTTCCATCACCATATATTTGATTCCTTTACCCTCTTCTACCATCCCCTCCTCCCCCTTACCCTCTGGTAACCACTAAATGGTTTTCTGTGCCTGTGAGTTTTTGCCTTTTTTTTTTGTCTTATCTGTTTGTTGCTTTCAGTTTTATATGCCACATATGAGTGAAATCATACGGATTCTCAACTTTTTCTGTCTGACTTATTTCACTTAGAATGATAATCTCAAGATTCCTCCATGTAATAGAGCGTTTGACTGCAATCTTCATTTCTTAGTCATCTTTGATGCTCTTTATTTTATTGGTTAACACTTAGTGGAATATATTTTTCTGAATTGTTAAGAATGCCTCTAACTTTCTGTGCTCCATTTACAAATTTAGTTGAATCTGAATCCATACTTGCCTTGCTGGTTTTTACTAGGATGGACATGGTATGTCTCTTTCGGTCTAAAGTTAATCTCTCTACCAGTGCTCTGGGTGTACCTCCATCTGCCAGTTATTCCCCCTTTCTTCTCATGTTTAACCTTTTCCTCTCTAAATGCCCTTCTTCATCCTCATTAACCTACTATATAGTAATAGAACACACACACACACACACACACACGCACACTGGTGTTGCCAAAAAAATGTATACAAGTGGACATTTTGATCAGTGTTGCTCAAGCACCAGTTCGCCATAATCAGAAGTGTCTGGATGCTGATAGTAACCACTTTGAGCACCTCTTGTAATTGCAGAAGTCAAACATGACTGGTATTAATCTTTTGTTATCAGTATATATTAATACAGGGTTTTTTCCTTTCTTAAAATGTGTATACATTTTTTTGGCACCATCTCTGACACACACAGACACACACACAGATGTCTGCCCCCTGTTCCTTGCACATAGCTCCTAAAATCCTTGGAATTTCCTAAATTATAGGACTGTCTTTTGTTCTAATGAGGTGGCTCTAGGTAGCTTGCAAGACAGCTTCAGGATTGGGGCTGATGACCAGAAAGACCAAGCTATGATTAGATACTTGGAACTTTTCACCCCACTCTCCATCCTCTATAAACGGGAGAGGGCCTGGCGACTGAGTTAATGATGAAGTTGTCATAAAAATCCCCAAAGTATGAGGTTTAGAGTACTTCTGGGTTGGAGAATACATCTATATGCTGGGAGGTCACACACCCCCAACTCCACAGTGACAGAAGCTCAGGACCATTCCAAACCTCCCCCTATGTATCTCTTCATCTGCTCATTCATTTGTATCCTTCGTCATATTGTTTATTATATAATAAACTAATAAATATGTTTTCCTGAGTTCTGTGAGCTGTTCTAGCAAACAATTGAATCCAAGAAGAGGGTTATGGGAACCTCCAATTTGTAGCCAAGTCAGACAGAAAGTCTGAGTAACTGGAGAGCCTACTACTTGAGATTGGCATGTGAAGTGGGGCAGCCTTGTGTGACTGAGCCCTTAACCTCTGGGATCTATGCTAACTCCCAATAGTTAGTGTCAGACTTGCTTGATGTGGAAAAACACACACATCTGTACAACTGGTGTCAGAAGTACTCTGAGTGTGACAGTAAGGGAGGAAAAGTGTTTTTTCCTATAGAACTATGCAGAATTCTTCGCAATACAGGGAGTACCACTATTTGATTGAGTTTGACAGGAGTTGGATCAAATTTGCGTAGAAGGGATGTGAGTGTGTGTGTGTGTGTCTATCTCTATCTATCTCTGTCTCTATCTCTGTCTCTATCTCTGTCTCTGTATCTCTATCTCTATCTACCTCTATCTCTACCTCTACCTCTATCTTTGTCTTTATCTGTTGGTCTCTATCTCATTTCTATATCTATATAGACAAAGAGAAATGTAGTTTTCTAAATGATAACATAGAGCCTAGTAAGGACTGACCTAGCTAAGAGAGTAAAACAAGTGAAACCAGATTTACTGACAGAAACAGCCCACTGTGGATATGGTTCTTTCAGATTCATGACTACATGTTTAATTTTTATGTCTTCTCTCCTAAATCAAGCCTTTAAATATTAACTGCATGTTCTCCTATCTGGCTTCCTTGAATCAAGTCTCTTACTTCCTATCTATCCTACACATTTACTAGATTAATCTACCATAAACTCCACTTTCATCATATCACTCCCTTGCTCAAACAATAAAGTGTTATCTCCTACTATACCCAATAGCTCTTTGTCTATTCATTTTATTTATTAAACTAGAAAGTGCAGTAGTTCAGTAAATTTGGGAAACACTGAATTTCCCTATTGCTGTATCTCTTAGAGAAGGAGTCTCTATTTACATGGCATGGAGCAGTAGTGTTTCACACAAAAATCAGTTTGGGAAATCTTCCCATAATGCAGTCATAGACAAATATTCACTTTACGGACCATTTCCTGATCTCAGACAACCTGATAGGAAATAGAATTACTCTGGAATGATGCTGTGCATAGGATCCATATTTCTGTTTGCAGTACTACCATTCTTAATTCATGACTTCCCTATTGTAATTATCTAAACAGATTTAATTTTGATTTTCTTTATTATTTCCTGTTTTCATTTGATGCTTTCAGAATGGCTCCCAAAGCCTTATTTATATTTCTAAATTAATGGTTTGTGTAAGGGAATAGAACCTAGCAGTGAACAGAAGAAAGTAAGCACTCAAAAATGAGTCCATAAATGAATTTCAGAGTAATGTTTGCTGACAAAATTGTGTTGTGATTTTCTTTTCTCCTGGTTTTCCAGCCATAGATAACAATGCCATACGTTTGTTTTTATGGTCTTTACTTTGTCTTTTATAGGGTCTGATAAGCAATTTGAAGTCTGAAAATAAAGATCAACTTTTTGCATTTCCAAGGTGATAGGACCTTGTGGTTGTTTGCACAACTCCCCTTAAAGATCACAATCTCAAGAACATTGATGAATAAAAATGTCTTCTTTGTGCCTAAGGAAATAAAGTAAACCTGCAAATACTGAACTGTAGAGTATGCCAGGGAAGAACATCACACAATTCTGGCCTTTCAGTAAAATTATATATGAACACAAATGCATTTCTCTAATACGGGGAAACATGCAAAGCAGTGGCACAGAGATACAGAGGTTGTGCAGTCAGATACTGCAGATGTAAAGAATGGCCCTTGGGGGCAGCCAGTTAGCTCAATTGGTTGGAGCACAGTGCTCATAACACCAAGGTTGCCAGTTCGATCCCCTCATGGGCCATTGAATTGCACCCTCCACAGCTAGATTGGGGAAGTTACTTGACGTGGAGCTGACAGGTCCTGGAAAAACATAGTGTTCCCCAATAAAATTAAAAAAAAAAAAAGAATGGCCCTTGATACCAAGCATCCTTGGTGTCCAAGTGTAATAGGCAGAATAATACTCCCCAAAGACATCTAGGCCCTAATCCTCAGAACCTGGGAATGCACCATCTTACATGGAAAAAGGGGCTTTGCAGACATAATTAAGGTTAAAGACCTTAAATTGGAGAGATTATCCTGGATTACATAAATGAATCTGGAAGATCTCACAGACCAATTGGGGAGCCATTGAAGTCAACAAGTAGCTGGAGGTTCCTGAGAAGCCAGAGAACAAGGTAGGATAAGCTGTGCCAGTAGATTTGGCAACACTTCTCTGCCATCTACTGATATCCTTCAGTTTATATAAGGCTAGAAACTTCTTGAGAAAGATCTTGAATTCTGATCTCACAACAGGTGATGTACAAGAATGCCTGTCTCTTTCGTTGAATTGGGATGAGAAGCTAAATTGTAGATGTTTGACTGAAAACTCCTAGAAAAAAATAGTTCCTTTGTAGGGGGAATGATGACCAACCAGAAATTCCAGAGTCACCAACAGGGTTTGGGAGTTAACAGGGAAGAACATGTGGCTCTGAGGAGACTCATGATGACTTGAACTCCTGCTGAGTAGTATAGTGGTTAAGGGTACATGATTCAGGGTCAGGGTTCAAATCCTGGATCTTCCACTTGGTAGCTGGGTATTCTCGGGTAAGTTACTTCTTGTGTTTTAGTTTCATCAACTGGAAAACAGAGATAATAATAGTATCTATATTAGAAATCTTTTATAAAGATGAAATGAGTCAGTACATCCAAAGCACTTAGAAATATTTCAGATGTATATTTAACGTTCAATAAATATAGCTATGATTAATATCTTTGGATGTAGGTATATAGGGCTTTTCTAAAGGAGCAGAACACACAGAGAAGCCACTTTTCTACTTGCAGATGAGAGGAAAGCCCTGGAGACCCAATGAGTAGTAGAGGCTTCATTTGGTGGTTTGGAGGTAACAGGCAGAAAGGAAAGCAGTGCCCAACCTGGAAAACACTGGCAGGGATGGTGCAAGAATGAGCCCAAGGAAACTGAACAGCTGCTTAGAGCAGTGGTGATGTGGAAGCACCCAGCCAAGGGGCATCAGTAATTTAGGAAAATGGTGATTGAAGTTAGTGGCAGGCTAGATAGCCCTGAGGCCGTGACAGGCAGTGACCCAAGCAGAACAGGCAGAGCATAACCTGAAGTGGAGTGACATGAGGGATTCCTGCAAGGAAGTTAAGAAGAAGGCTGTCTGAGTGGGATTGCAGCTAATGTACAGTGGGTCTGCCTATAGTGGGAGCACCTGTAGGACCATCTCCTTCCATGGGGATTCCCAAGGAGGTCCTAGACGGAGGCGAAAATCTGTAAAGGAGACGGCAGAGGCTCAGCACTGAGAAGGTAAGAAACGGCTTTCAAATCAGTTGGTTTTTTGTCTTTTAATATGACCTTAAGTGTACTCCCTATTTAGTGAGAATCGGGGAACCATCAGGTTACACAAGCTGCACATTATCTAATGGGTCAGATCCTCTAATACAGTGGTCGGCAAACTGCAGCTCACGAGCCACATGCGGCTCTTTGGGTACGGTCTGACTCAATAGTTTGCCAACCCCTGGAAGAGCCAATCCTGTTCCTCACAACGATTTAAAAATTATTTGAGAGCCATAAATATATTTTTACATAATCACCATTATGTGAATAACATCCTTTAAAAATTTTATAAATTAAACTATGATATATATTTTTTTCATTTTCAATTTTACTTCAGAGTCTGTGGCTCACAAGCCGCAGTTTGCTGACCCTGGCGGCTCTTCTGTCTCAAAAGTTTGCCAACCCCTCTTCTAAGGCAAGGATCAAGGGGCAGCCCAGAGGAGGGAACACAGTTGGCCTGAACACACTGAGAAGAATGATTTGGAGAAAAGTTAAAAGAAAATGTGCTAAGGTTATTGGTAAGAAGGAAATTTAATTAGTTTCCTTTTTTTGCATTCTACTTATGTTAGTGATCCAATTTAACTGGTCTGTGCCTTTATTTTGGGTGCTGTGAAAGAAAAGAATGTTGAACTGGCTTTTCACGTCTCATTCTTTACAAGCAGATTATGCTGATAGCTTCTGTTGATCATTCACATTTACCGTGCATACTTTGTATATCTGACCCTCTAATAAGCAGTGTGGAGATTGTATGCACAATGAAAAACCACCTATGCCTTCTTCAGAAAGAAACTTTTCAAATGATTGCAGCGCACAAAAAGAAAATGTCACAAACCACCTATGAAGGTTATGTGAATGTATATATAGGTTACTGCAACACAGCAAACTATATTCACAATCATCAAAGGGAACATATGGGTGTATGCATGTGTGTGTGTGTTGTTTTCCACTTGGCCCCTTCTTCTATAATATAAAACAGTGCCAAAGGAACTGGTAGTCCTAATAATTTCAATATTTGGTATCTACTTATAAAAGCTACACTTCTGAATTCATTAGTCAATAGCACAGGCATATAATAAAATACAGTGTTGAAGTCAGATTCAATAAAATTCACTTCATATTTTGCTAAAATAATTGTTCAGTCTCCGAAGTGGAAAGAACTCAGATGTTAGAGACTTCAGCCTTTCTCCCAATGCACAAAACCTTTCTACATCATCCCTAAGAGGTTGCATCTAGAATCTGTTATCCACTTTCAATCCCATTAACACTTCTTTAGTATTCTGCCCCAATTCCTGTTTTCCTTCCAGTCTCCTAAATAATATGTACCCACAGTTATCTACTTTCTCATCTCTTCTCACATATTTTCCCTTTCTGCCTCCTCTGTTCTTCCTCTTTACCCTTCATCCTATAGTCTTCAAATAATAACTATAAATACATAATTCTGGTCTTCATTCTCAGGCCCCAATCATGAATTTTGAGCTAATAGATCTTCTCAGCAAGATATCCCTCTAGAACCACACCTGAACATGACTTAGCTCCTAGATTTTCTCCTTTGATTGACAGCACCATTCTCCCCTGGGTTTAAAATGCCAGGTATTTCTAAATATTTTCTCCCTCTCACTCTCTATACCAAGTTAGTAGAGAGAAAAGAATTAACTGAGAACTGGAAAAATTTAGTCGTGGTTTTAGCCTCACTAATTAACAGCTTCTGGGACCATTAAATAATTCATTTAATTGCTTAAAAGCTTTGGTCCATCCTCTAACTATACTATGATAAAATCTCCACTCTACCACTTGTTATATATGTTATGTTGGGTAAGTGATTTAACCAGTTCGAACCTCCATTTCTGCAAATGCAAATGGGAATAAATACTTTCTTCATAGGTTTGTTGTGAAAATCAAAAGAGCTAATGCATGAATGCACTTAACAGAGTCCCTATCCCATGTAAGTACTCAATAAATGTTAGCTCTTATTGGTTTTTATAATTTTTAGTGTTCTCTAGTATAGAGCACTAATTTGTGCTCCTTCTTTGACTCAGTATTTATTTAGGTGTGAGTTTTAACCTTTTTATATTGTTGGAGTACTTTCTTCGAACTATATTTGATAATTTACAATGTTTTCATTCTGCTTTGGAGAATTTTTTTCCATTCTCCTCATGTCATAGTGTATTGTCACTCTTTCATTTTAAAAAATTTAATTATTTTTATTTAAGTATAGTTGGTACACAATATTATATTAGTTTCAGGTGTACAATATAGTGATTTAACTTTTATATACCTTACGATGTGATCACTACACTAAGTCTAGTAATCACCTGTCATCATGTAAAGTTATTACAGTATATTGACCATATTCCTCTTCACCTTTCTCACCCATTTCACCCATCCCTCTACCCCTTCCCCTCTGGCAACCATCAGTTTGATCTCTGTATCTATTGGTCTGTTTTCATTTTGTTGTTAGTTTTGTTTGTCTGTTTGTTTTTGTTTTTTACGTTCCACATATAAATGAAATCATATGGTATTTGTCTTTCTCTATCTGGCTTATTTCACTTAGCATAATACCCTCTAGGTCCATCCATGTTGTCACAAATGGCAAAATTTCATTATTTTTTTTATTGCTGAGTAATATCCCATCGTATATATACCACATCTTCTTTGTCCATTTGTCTATTGATGGACACCTACATTGCTTCCATATCTTGGCTACTGTAAATAATGCTACAATGAACATAGGTGTACGTATATCTTTTCAAATTAGTGTTTTTAATTTCTTTGGCTAAGTACCAAGAACTACAATTGCTTGGTCATATGGTAACTCTAGTTTTAATTTTTTGAGGAATCTCCATTCCATAGTGGCTGTACCAATTTACATTCCCACCAACAATTTATAAAGGTTCCCTTTTACCCACTTCCTCACCAACACTTTTTATTTATTGACTTTTAGATAACAGCCATCCTGACAGGTATAAGGTGGTATCTCATTGTGGTTTTGATTTGCATTTCCCTGATGATTAGTGAAGTTGAATATCTTGTCATATGTCTATTGGCCATCCGTATGTCTTCTTTGGAGAGACATCTCTTCATGTCCTCTGCCCATTTTTTGATCATCTTTATTTTTTTGTTATTGAGTTGTACTAGTTCCTTATATAGTTTGGATATATCTGCTTATTGGATATATCATTTGAGAATATTTCTCCCAATAGGCAGGTGTTATTTTTGTTTTGTTGATGGTATTCTTCGCTGTGCAGAAGCTTTTAGTTTGATCCCATTTGATTATTTTTGCTTTTGTTTCCTGTGCTCAGAGGGTCCCTGTGAATTTTCTGTGTAGAACATGTGAATTTTAATAACATCAAATTCTCTGTCATTATTCATTTTTATTAAAGTAGCTAGGCATGAATTGATAGGAAGTATTGATGTTTTCTAATTGATAATGATTTTGTTAAAAATTATTTATATATGTTTTTGTCCTTTGTATTTTGATTCTTTGTTACTTGGCATGTATATTTAATAATGGATATGATTTAATTTAGATTGCTTCTTTTATAAAAATATAATCCTCTTCATATTTTAATAATTTTTACCTTGAATTTTACTTTGAAGGATTTGGATATTGCCACTTCTGTTGTCTTGTTGTTTGCATTGTATGGATATATCTTAGCCTATCCTTTGTTTATAACCTTTCCAAGTCATCTTGTTTTAAGTTTGTCTCTTGTAAACAGCATATTGTTGAATGTTGTTTTCTACTCCAACCTGAGAGTCTTTGCCTTTTAATTGGGAAGTTCAGCACATTTACATACATTGTCATAACTGATCTGTTTGGTCTTACTTCTGTCATCTTGTATTATGATTCTATTTTCTGTGCTTCTTTGCCATTTTCTACGTTTCTTCTCTTGATATTTGGACCATATTTTGTTTGCTTTTATCTTTTGAAGAGATTTAAAAGAGAGAACTTCTGTTTTAAATTCTACCAATTATATCATTAAGTTTATCTCATACACATTTAAAACAATATTCTCTAATTATGATATTGAAGAACAAAATCATACCTTTGATTCCCTCTCCACATACCATGTTTTTACTTTTCTTACTCCCAATGACAACTGCTAGTTTATGGCATAACTCTCTTTCTTGTCTTTTGTTTCCAATACAACTTTTTAATGACAAATTGAGAACAGGTTTATTAAAGTACTTCTGGCATGTCATCGATCCTTTTATTTTTCCTGATAACCATCTTTTCACTTTGTGACACTGAAGGAAACTGAGACAGTGGGTCAAAGAAATACTTAAGTTAGGACTGAATTTGGTGAACTTTATGTCTGCATTCCAGCTGTGTTGTCCTGACTTCAGTTCTCAGGCACACCAGCACTTTCCTCCCCATGTGCTTTTGACCATGGCTTCCTTTTTTCCTGTAAGTCTCCCTTAAATGTCATCTTCTCAGAAGCTCTTCTTTAACTAACCAAACAAAAGGATATCTCAATACCCCATTATTTTCATTTCTAGCTCTCCTTCATAGCATCTATCATAATATGATTATGCATTAATTCATTTGCTTGTTTAATATCTGTAAATTCTATAATGATAAAAGCTGAGTCTCTTGTTTATTGCAGTATACCATAATCCTAATACAGTACCTGATATAATGGGTGCTTAGGAAATAATTATTGAATGAATAGATGAATTGAGGGCTAAGTAGAACAGTGTAAAAGATTGTTATAGACCTTTTTATTTTAAGCAATCAAGTCTCTGGTTAAGCGAAATAACACAGATTCTTGCTCCCATCTGATGCAGTATGTAAACACTCTGAACTATGCTATGTAAACACCCTGAACTATGCAATTCTCATCCCTAAGTCTTTCTTGGAAACTAGAGATATCACAAATACCTTTAGCACTGGGTTTAAAAGCTGTAATGTCATCTATGTCCATCATCTCCTGCCAGTTGTACATGGCATATCTCCCTATCCATGGTTTGCTGTGGGTCTGCCATCTTCCATGGATATCCTCATGGTACTAACACATTTGTTAGACACTGAAGTCTCTTTCACTGCTGTGCAGGATGTAGATATTGCAATACTGAATTTCTCATTTTGCAGAACTCGACTATGTTTTTCACTGCAGTGAAAGAATGTATAGGCCTTCTACTCCATGACAAGCTTTATCGTGGGCCCAGCAGCAATGTTATGATCACCCCAAATGCCTCAGATACTCAGGCTTTGCATATAAGATTAGTTCAGGTGTCATTCAATGTGGTTGAATGTGGAGCAGACACTATTCTGATCTTTCCATTTATTATCTCTATCTATCTATGGACTAAAAGGTAGCAAAATATCCTGCTTCAGTTATAAGAAGATCAACTACAATCAGTTTTCCTCCCTTGTTTATCAGTTTTGCTCAGATATGAAGGTGAGGTTTAAGATAAGATCTTTATTGTATACATAGGAGATAATGAAATATTGTAGTTAGACATTTATATAAGTTATTCTAGGTTTTCTTTGAAAAGATTCTTTTATTCTCACCTGAGAGGTGACTTCATTTTACAAATTAGCTAGATGAAAAGCAAAAACTTTGTGATTTGTGACAGTAGATTTATTTCTAATGAAGAAGGCTGACTCATAAATAACAAACTGAAATCACCAAATCTTGTTGTCTTTAGCCTCTTATAAGTCTACCTCAAAACCTGTAATATATCAGCCAGAGAGAGGCCTCTGCTTCTTATTTGTAGCCAAACTTGGTTGGTGCAAAGGAGAAATAGAGGTGTCTGCTGAATTGATTCCACTTTGTTTCCACTCTTCCTCATCAGGGGTACTAATTTTCCTTACAGCAGACAGCTTATGGTGGAAATTTCTACTTCTATAGTGGGGTCTATGCAATGAAATCTGGGACTTATTTCTACTTGCCCCCTAGGAACCAGTTAAGTGGCAATTCTCCTATTTATGCTAAATAATCATAGGTATGGCCACAGTTTACACAGGGAATAATCCTTCCTTAAGGGTAAAGCAGTCTCCTCCAGAAAAATGTTGGAAAAAATATATATTTTAGGAGCTAGGATTTTCTTTCAGGATATTGAGGATTTTGTAGGAACAAAGGGCAATTTTAGCATTTTTCTCTTGAAAAAACATTTTTCTTACCCATTTCTTGGGCATAAAGATGACTAACAGTTGTAAAGTGTTTCATTTTCTTTACTGGAAGAAGCAAATGAGGTAATCAGTAGAAGATAGGGGAAGAGAAAAAGACATATAGGTGGCCTCCTTTGAAAGAATGGGCCACTTAAAGAGGAAATAGGTTATGTCATTGTAAGTTACTAAATATCATCCATAATAAAAAGAATTCACAGGGAACTAATTAGGGAATCTCCCGTGAAATAAGATAATGCGGACCTGGATATGTAGAGATTATTTGGTCAAACTTCCTTCATTTTGCATGTGAAGGAACAGAGTCTCACAAAGGAGAACTTTAAGTCATATAATTAGCTGTTGGGAAAATCAACACCAGAACAAAGGTTTCATGACCCCTTGTCCTGTCCTTTTCTTCCTGAAATCTGTTATAAACCAAAATCATTCACTAAGTATGCATCTTTCTGAGCAATTACAATGTTATATTTTAATTGTCTACTGTTTTCATCTTCCCAATTAAAATGTTTATTCCTAGAAGGAAGGGCTCAAAACATCTTTGTATCTCTTGGATACAACAGTGTCTGATACATAGGGAACACTCAATAAATGCCTATTACATGTGGCGACTAATACGTAAATGTGGTTCTGTGCAATTAAATTGATAAGTGTTTCTTTTTTATTCCAAATGTCAAAATTTTCTGACCTGCAGTTTTGTTCCTTTTGAAATGGAAAATAACTCTAAAGAGTAATAATAAATGCAGCCCAGTCTGGATTGTACATAGGATGTGTCTTTGTGTCATTGACTCCCCAATATCTCCTCCTATATTTGGGACTCATCCACTCTAGAGCAGGAAAGGGAGCTCTCTTTGATTTATTGCTAAGCTTGCCATTTTAATTTTAATCTTTTAGTGTCCTCACACAATTTCTTTCGTCTCATTTTGAATGTAATGATGGTTCATTTAACAACCTATAAGGATCTAATCTGAGAGTCCAAGGTTCTAGGATAACCCCAAGGAAGTGCGGTTGTTAATTCCCTTAAGAAAGGTACTAATTCTGACACAAATCATCATCTTTTATTTCCCCCCAAAGAAAAAAAGATTGCAACTGTGGTAAAGGGTAAATGTTCTTTTCCATTTGGGGCCAGATAAAATTCAAGACCTTTTGAAGGTGGATTATGTGGCCTTCTAAGAATTGCCTGGAGTATGCCATGGAGGGACATATTATTTGGGAATGAGAAGTACCTAATACTTGGTATGAGGTTTAATACAGAATATTCTGGGATTTCAGGAGTTCTTGAAGTTTACCCTGGCTTTGTCTGCTCTCCTTTCATTATACTTACCATTGCTTGCATGAACTGGGAGAGGGATGCTTTACATTGTGGCATCTGTTTTTACTTCACTGCCTGCCCTTTCCTAACTTCTGGGGTCTTCAACTAAGATATCCTTGGACATTCATGTATTGGTTTGATAAACTATTTATAATTGTTTAGGAAAACAAAATGGTTTAGCTTAGACATTAACCAGGCACACACACACACACACACACACACGCGCGCGCGCACAACATATGTTAATATTTTGAACAGACAGGAATTCTAACTCAAGCTACAAAAGTTTTGTCCCTTAGATTGCATCTTCATCACTTTTGAAAGATGGTAAGATTTCATCTATGAAATAGTAACTTCATTGGAGTTAGATAGGGAAATTTTCCTTTCCTTAGGAAAATAGTGTAAATGGGGCACTTCTGTTAGAAAACTTTCTTTTGCATTGTCAAAAAATCAATGAAGTCCTCTGGTCTTTAGGAGGCTGACTTGAGCCCACATTTTTGTGTATATATATATATATATGTATGTATATATATATATATATATATATATATATATATATATATATATATAGTTACTTCTTCAGAGTAGAAGTGATATTAAATGCCAGGTGACTTTAAAGGTAAGAGAAGATCCAGGTTTTGTGGGGCCATTAACTTTTGCAATTTGTGTTCCCCTTTAAGAAAAATGATACAGATTTAGAGATATGAAATGCTGTGACTGCACCAATGCCCCTGCCCACAGTTAGTCTAACATGTGGCAACAGAGAATTCAAATCAGAGAAAGGCAGCAGTCTGAATTACTAGGAATTAAAAATACCTTACAAATATTACAAAAACAAAGATATACCCTAAGAAAACAAACAAACAAACAAACAAAACAAAGCTAGAGGCTCCCAAAGGGCTTAGAAGGGGTCCATGCAAGGGAGGGCTCCTCAGCTGCATTAGCTGAAGGCAATAAAGCCACTTCTATCTCACCATTTATCTCTATCTCACAAATTCTTACAGAGGACATATTATGTACAATGAGAGAAACAAATGCAAATATAACATTCTTTGCTGCCTTTGAGGAGCTGAGTGTTCACAAAAATAGTGAGTCCTATAGCCCCTTGTGGATCCATGCTGTTTCCTTCATCATTCATAGTCTATAGGCCTAAGTTTGGGTGCTGAACATCTGCTTGATGACCTAAAGGCAGAGTATAATAATAAATGTCAGAGAACTTTTGTGTATACATAGTGTACACATGTATAAAATTTATAAAATAAAAATTATAAAATTATAAAATAAAGTGTCTTTATTGTCTTACTATGTATATGGTTGTGTGTATACATACATGTATGTGTATATGTGATAAGAAAATATATACCTTCGGCATACTATACATAGTGCATGTATATTATACATATGTAGCAAGAATATGTATAATAAGTAAGAAGCAAGATCTTAGTATATATATACATATTATATCTTCTAGATACTGTATATAAGTATATATAGATTATGTTATTATCTATACTAAGGAGGTAAATATTTTCTTTTAAAAATTTTCTTTTATAAATATTATAAATTTGTAAAAATGAATATCTTTATCATTTCCTATTTATACACATCTATATATATTTATATCATAAGAAAAGATATGCTAAAATGATAAAAGAGTATAAAAAGTGTGAGGACTGTACTGTACACTGTCCTCAGTACAGGAACTTTCCTTAGGTCACAATAGGGCCTAGGCCTGCCTGTGCCTCTTTAATGGACCCTAAGTTAGAAGCCAGCTTCTCAGGGAGATGATGCTTGTTTCAGACTGTCGCATACTGGTCACTAGAAAGGTCAGCATTAAAACTTTCTCATTACCATAAAAACCTGTCTAACTCATTTGAAACTGAACAAATAGGGACGCTAAGATTTGTGGAAGTCACAATAGAAGACTCACTGATTCTTCTGGCTTTGAGGTCCTCAAATAGTGGCCAGGGCCTACCTTTTTCACAGAGTGATACACATCTGTGTTTAATAATTACATAATTCTGTTCCCTGTCAGTGTTTGTGGAACTGTGATGACATGATTTTTACTAAGTTTCCTCTGTCAGTATGTGTGTAACTGTAGAAAAGAAAATAAGAAACTAGTAAATATCTCACTTATATGTGGAATCTGAAAAACTGAGTGAACGAGCAAGGTAAATAGAAATCGTCTCAGAGACACAGAGGGAAAACTGATGGTTGCTAGTTGGGAGGGGGGTGGGGATGAGGCAGAAGGGGAAGGGATTAGACAGCAAAAATAGGCAACTACAATATTGCCACAGGGATATGAAAGACAGTTCGGGGAATATAATTAATAATGTTGTAAATATTTTGTGGGGTGTCAGATGGTCACCTGTCTTGTTAGGGAGACCACTTCATGGATGGAGTAGAGGCTTGACCACTGCACTGTACACCTGAAGCTGATATTGTGTAATATTGTATGTCAACTGTAATTGAATATATATATATATATATATATATATATATATATAGTCATGGGATGTGGAGTATAGTGTGGAGTGGAGTCAAGGGAATTGTAATAGATATGTATGATATGTGGTGAGTGGGGTGGCGAATTGGGGGAAGGGGATTGTCCCTTTGAGGGTAAAAAGTATAACTATTGCATTGTGTTGTACACCTGAAACTAATTAAAAAGAAAAAAGAAAAGAAAAGAAAAGAAACTAGTAAAAAAAAAAACAACAAAAAAACCCAGTTACTTTTGAGCATCCAGGTAGGAGAAGAGAAAATTTATGTTAGCGGGATAAGACACTTTGACTTGAGTATAAAACATGTACATTAATAACAAGGGGGAAAATACAAAACTCTTTTTCTGACCCTCAGACTTTATGTATGCTTTACTGATTAGCAATTTTCACTATTTGAATCATAAAGAGATCTTGAAGTTTCCGGTCAGTTCCACTTCAGGGCATGAAAGTCAGTGACAAAGTGCTGTGTGAAGGTTGAGTTATTTAAGGATTATTTATATCTTGTGATTGCTATATCATCAATAATAGAATAAGCTGACATTAAATGACAAAATAAAACTGTTAGACATGCATTGTACATAGGAACTGAAACCATGCACAGTTTCTGATTATACATAATTTATAAAAAGAAAATGCAGGCACTGTCTAAAACCATATATTTTTTTTTCAAAAACCATATAAGATATTATTTTTGTTCATAATATACATGAAATAATGAAAAAAACCTCATTTAATAAAGCTTGTTCTGAAGAGTTTCTATAGACTAGTAATCACAAATTGTAAAACCCAGGTACAAAAGTACCTAAGTGTGAGCCTGGTAAGAGTCATGCTGAGTCTCGGTGGATTAGGCTCAATTCTATTGGGGAGGGGTAGTGGGCAGCCACATCCTAAAGTCTGAAGCCTGCAGAAGGGGGAATGATAGTGAGGTGATTACTCTTCAAAAGCATGTAATTAAAGTTTAAGGGGCCAAACTTATGTCAACTGAGTATCAAATTTTCAGTGTATGGAAGTCTCCAGTTCACATGGAGTATAATAAATCTTTAGTTTTATATAGGAATATACAACTCCCTAGATCAGCTCCTAATCCCAGGCCTACTACCTCTAGGTCAGGAACTCAGGGCCATGCTTTAAGAAGTTTTTCTTGTAATTGATGGGACTCAAGAAAATTACAAGTGTCCCCAGAGATGTTACCTCTTCACCTTTTCCAATGTGCTAAATCTACTATTTAAGTTTAAAAATACCTTAAGAAAGACAAACACCTACATTTAACTCATTTAACACTGTGTGATTTTCTTTCTTGAACAGTGTTTATTTTGTTTGATTAGTTCCTGTAAAAAACAAAAAATGTGTAATGGAATAGAGTCTTCACCATGGGCACCAGGGCTCTTTATTAGAGCCTGGACTATGATCTTTGTTGACGTTTCAAAACCAGAGAGCAAAGAACCAGAGAGAGCTTGTCGTCCTTTACTCTGCCATCTACTACTTGTATAACAAAGTACTGTTAATAATAATTTAAATTCTTTAGTTGTCAGTCATTGCTCTTTCTTTGTAAATGTTACCCATTTCATAAATAAATCAAAACCTGCAGACCTTAGGTTTTCAGAAACTTGAAAGCTTTTGTTAAAATTGTATGAAGCAAATTCACAAACACATGATTTATATTATCTCAGTGCACCACTGGAGATGATAGAATATACTATTTAAATTAACTTCTCTCCC